>OX392462.1:37220724-42020724 GCA_947623515.1 Neoascia interrupta | reverse complement strand
GGTTTTGAGCAAAATTGGCTTAAGACCTAACAAGGCAAAAATTGGACCGTCCACAATATCGACGATGCCAACTTCTAACATGTTAGATCTTTAAAACCCCGATTTCTCGGAAAGTTGACTCGAAATCGAAATCGAAAATTATATCACAAATATTAAACATATTGCTATTTTCTAAGTTTGCTCCATATAAAGTTTTGAGCTCCGCCCACTTTTAGGGGGCGTTTTTAAGGAAAAAAACAGTTTTTTTCTGAAATAATTTTCCCTTTACCCGTATATACTTATGATTCTAACAATTATACAATTAATAGATTTTAATTTTAAGCCCGTGCCCACTTTTGGGGTGTGACCTATACAAATAATATACGAATTTGGGCCACGAAACTTTAAGATTTGGTGTTACATGGTATATATGGTCGGGTATATAGAAGTTTGTCACAGACAAACTCTTGTACTTACTCACTTGTAAACACTATCTACGCTTCTTAAGGTAGCAGGAGAAGATGTCTTCCTTTTATGGGAGCAACCCCTTTAATCGACTTATGACAGTATAGTTCTGCCACCCGGGCGGTCCCATATCCCACAACTTACGGTCAGGTTGACCACAACCAGCAAATTGTGGCATATTGAATCTAAAAGTCTCTCTGTCAAAGGGGGGACGTGTAAAACTTCCAAGTGCATCACTTGAGTTATTAATTCAAACCCGCTTCCAGTTCTGCCACCCACGTTCGTTTGATACATACTCTGCTGAGAAGATTGAAGCTGCTTAAAATATTTTCACAGAAATTCCGTGCAGTCCTGTAAGCTTTACATATTCAACGATTTGACAGACAACAACTTCTTTACTGGAAGTTGTGATAATATGTTGTAGAAGTGGGTGAAGGAACACAACACTTTACTTAAAATCACATCACTTTTCAAGCGAAGCCTACAGTTTAATACCGACGAAAAGCGCTTATTCCACTTTTTGAGATGGTTCTTACCCGAAACAAGAAGACCTCCATCGGATGTTGAAAAAAAGTTATGGCCACCCATTAGCTCTTAGGTGATTCTGTTATTAGACCAGATATTAAACCTTAAGAGGGCCTTTGAATGGTACCAGGCCCATGGGCAGTTAAGGCTGTCCATCTGAAACTGGCCTTCGGGCTGCGAAGCCCGACCGGAGGCTATATTCTGGTACCATGTGAGGCAGAGTGCCCATGAGCCATGGGCACTCATGAGGTCGATTTTTGATTTGTCCTGCGGCCTGGTTCATTTCTGTCTAAAAGAGCTTCATTGTGTCTGTGGTCTAGTAGTCCTACCTTCGGGCTCCTGGGCTTCTAGACCAGAAGAACTGTTGGGTAGGCCTCGCTATAGCATGGAGGAAGCTCACGCCCTAACGTGACTTCATATTGCGCTGGGTGATTTCTTGTACTGGATAGCACAAAAATTATACTGGGGTGGGTATAAAGCTTGTCATTACCATCAATGTGGGATTGCCCACCGTGAGGTTAGGCCAACAAGGTAGGTGTTCACGCTAAGCGTTTTCATTTCTTTCTGTCCCGGTTGGGATTCGAACAAAAGATTTTTTAATTTGGACGAATCTGGCATTATGAGATCTTTCAATGCAAAGGAGCATTTTCAAATTCCGAAAACCAATCTCTGCCCAGGTTCAGTTGCTAAAAGTCGTTAGCGTCACCATTTGATAATTTTTTATCCTAGACTGGGTATCGTGTTGATTCGAAATTAAGTTTTTTAGTGGTAGAATTGTCAGCCCCTGATGCCCACCCTGATGTATTTGAGGGACGATCGGCTTAATAGTGTTGCTCATTGCTCAACGCTTATAAGGAATACGTGAAAAACCTTATCTAGTCCTGGAGTTGGACGAGGCCAGTCGCCAGTGAAGCCGGGTCCGGTGATTATCAAGTGGAAGTAAAAAAAATACTTGATTCTCCAGTTACAACACTCTTAGGGTCTGCCCAGGACGCGAGCAGATCAGTTGCTACCTTGTTTTTGCAACACCCAATCACCCGCATAGGGCACAAATGTGAAAATATCACTTCTGAAGTAGTTCAGTAAAGACTTCTAGCTCAAATAAGAAATTTTAGCTCTCAAGCTAAAATTGAAGAACAAAAAATTGTTCTGTTAAATTTATGCACGGGCGAAGTTTACACGGAAAAATTTACCCTGTCGGCTCCATTTTATCGATCATATATCACTTAAAGGATTTAGGGTCTTCGGTGATGATTTTATTGCTTCTGATACGCAGAGTGGAAGACAGACTGCCGCTTAAATATTAACCTGCTCCGAAGCATACAACACCTGCTCGATTTCGTTTGAAAAACACTGATTTTATTCTTGAATAACATCCGAAAACCAGTCGTTGTTACACAGACATCTTCATCCAGAAGCACATGTTTCGAAAAACTACGAAATTTTAACAAGGCTTCTTAAGAATCCACTACCTGATGGCACTTTTTTGTCTGAGTTAACTGAATGTAAAAGCATCTCTCTACATTATAGATACAAAAGGAAGCTCTTAATATGTGTCCGTCTACAAACTAAATGATCGTCCTAATCTCGAGCACTACGAAATGGAATGGAGTGTTTTGGTTTGGCCTTTATATCCGTCGTTCCTAATTGGTGTAGGACTTCGTCTAGTCTATTACCATTGCTCATGATCGTGAAAAGATCGGAAAAAACTGTTCCTTCTTTTCTATTGGTACTTTTCGTAAGTTATTTCTGTTTTCGAAAGCTTTTTACAGAAAGCTTTTTCAACAAGGCTTTTTCTCAGAAAGTTGTCGTTTCAATTTTTAATCATAAGATCGATTCAAGTCGGAGATCATGGTTTTTAGTATAACATAGAAAATATATTGTTGTGACTAGAACTTGACTTAAAATCGAGTTATTCTCTCCAGCTGAGAGCAGCATTGCGGCTATTTGACTTATGCTATAAAACCCAAATCCATTCCTTAGTTTTTTCGATCATTTTCTATTTTTATATACACATCGGCATAAAAGCTTCTCCTATGTATGTAAAACGTGTTATATACATTTTGGTAGAGGCATGTTTCATGCTTTGACTGAAACCTTATCTTAACGCAGAGTGAAGGAAGTTTTTTTTGTGAAGGACTTTTGCACTGCGTTAGCTGTATAGTAGAGAAACGTTAAGAGGCTTGAACTTCCTCATAAGACTCAGACTAACTTAAAAATTATTCGTTTGAGCTTATCTAAGCTTTGTTTAAGATCAAATTGCGATGACAAAAAATCAGTAAAAATTCGTTTCCTTTATTTCGCCTTGATACGTATCGAAATTTGTATTTGAAATTGTATCGTCCTATCCTCGATCAGGCAATTAGTCGTGGAAGCTTGGTATTAAAAACAGCAGACCCTTACTAAGTTCCTCACATACAAAAGATGTTCCCTAATAGGACTCACACAAGGCTTAGATGTGTTCATCAGTATAGGAAATTAGCGTCGGTCTAACTCCTTTGGAAAAACTCAGGTACAACTCAGGAACCCAGTGGAAAATACCCACCGTTCATCACCCAAAGTAAAGACCAACAACACCAACCATTCTAGGAGCCTAAAGTGTTAAAGTATAGCCAACAACATTACTCTCGCATGGGGCGGTCTAACATTTTATGGTAAATCATGCTTTCTCGCTGGGACGCTTTTAGAATTTCAATTGATTTATATTTTGCAGCCTCTCTCGACTTGCTTGCGCATTGCTGCTGCCACACCAAAGAAGTGGTCTAATCCGTTTCAGGTGCAAATACTTTTATTCGCTGACCATAGTTGGCCATTCATCTGGCTCTGATCTCTTTTATAATTAATTCAATTCCTTCTAATCGAATTCTGGATGTTTTTTCCTTCTATTTCAGACGCACTCTGGCGATAGGCAACAGCAATTAAAGATCGTCACGTTCAACACGCGTAATGTAAGGCTATACGCTGCCAACGTTCGAGGACGACTACCATCTCCGGGTGAGTGTTTTGAGTGTTTGTGAGTACCGAAGAAGACTTTTCGCTGACCATATAGGTGCATACTGCATACGCCGGCCGTGGACCGCCCCAAAGGTTTACATGTGCGGTTAGAAAATAATTGCTCTAGCGGTCTATCGCGAATGCGATGCACAGGTGCATGTTGTTAATTTTTGCTTGAAACAATGTAACGTCCGCGAGGTCGATGCGGAACGATTTCTTTGCACAAGATTCCATCGCGCCGTAGATGTGATGAGACCTATGTGTTTGTCGTACGCGACAAGATTAGCATTTAACTCGCGCGTGGACGATGGACAAAATTCCAAGGGCGACCGACGACGATATACGTGCCATCATCTCTGTCGATGTGCCCGAGTCCATGATGGTGTTAAGATAGACAGATTTATTAGCTGCAAGTAAAGGGAAATAATTCTCGGCTCGGTAAGCCATAATATAATGCGGTGGGCATATAGGTACTGTTCGATGGTTCAGCACAGAAGTCGCTTCCTCTAGCTTCGCGGTAATTGGTTGCAGATTATTGTTGGTTGACTGCTTATGGTGTTAGGCATTAAATGTTCCTGCTGCCGCTGCTGGGCAATGGGCACTCAACATGGCTAAGTGACGGTTGCTCGGTGGTTTTTAGTACTGTGGCGTGTGTTCGACATGGGTCCGCTAATGAGTGGTTCATTTGAATCCAACGGATAAGTGGCCAGTATGTCATTTTACGGAAATTTACCCACAAGAAGGCGCAGGAATGCAATGCAACACCGATATCGGTTACCAGCAGGTATTCCCTGCCTTTGATGGTAATTGTTAAATAATTTACGTGTAGGAAGCATTAACAAGACTGTGGTTGCTTTGGGACCTGTTGTTGGCAAAACACTTGCTTGTAGGTGGTTACACAACAACTGCCGAGGAAAGAGCTGTTCAGTCCAGGCAACGCATATTGTTTGTTGAGTAAATTTTAAGGGCTTCTCCATGTGACAAATAGTGTGGTGTGGATTTCAGTTGTGGCTACAAACGATGTCTAAAAGAAAATACTCGTATGCCTTTAAGCGACAGTCTTGCAAATTTATGGATATGCAATGAGCTACTGGTTGTCTTTTGTGTGTTTAAATTGGCTAAACCATGCTTTGTTGACAGTGACAGGCGGGAGAAAATTAATCAAGCGAATGTGTTGGACCGTTTTGTTTGACCGGACAAGGTAAACGTGTTGACTAATCAGCGCTAGTGACATGAGTTTGGAAGGGGCTTGCATTGCAGACACGAAATCTGAACGTCAATATTTGGAACAACATGAGTGATTGCAGTCACTGCGTGCGTCTGACTCTATTTCATAGTAGATCGCAGCTTCAGACTCCCAAAATCGAGTCAAAGAAAGTAAAATCTAAGAAATAATAGAAGCTTAGGAAGGAACGAATTAGCCAAGAAATTGACCCGGTAAAAATTGCGTTTTACTTCCCAGACCAAGTTGTAGATCATTCACATGCAAATGTTACCACTATGGAGTTAAACCGGTTGATATGGCGCAGCGGGGAAAATGGTTCACTTCAAATTTCTTTCCGACTGACATGTGCTTGAATAAAAATGGGATCTCAGTTCACAAAGTCGAAAAAGACTAACTTGATACACATCAACTTTAACATTCACAATTTTGTTGCATTGTGCACAGCTCTGTGTGCATTTGATTATTTTTTCAAGGTCCAACCTCACCCACATCGATATCCACCATGTGGGCATCCCTTAACTCAATACAACAAACACGGCTGAGTCGATGGCACCCAACTATCAAAAAGGTTTGTTTGACTTGTTTCGTTCAGAACAGAACACGCAGAGTTCTGTACGCTTTGATTAAAAAATTCATGTGTAAAAGAGATTTACTAAGCGATATATTTATAATAACGTGAAAAGATCAAAATTCGTTGATAAATCTCGAGATTCAAGTGGGATCTTACAAAGTTTTAACTTATTCGAGGATTAGTGTCCGGTGGAAACACCCTAAAACTCGTTTTTTTATACAATGTCAAAATCCTGTATATAAGCTTAACCCAATTATATACAGGATAAATTCAAGTCACTTAATTTGTCGTACTCTGTTTTGAATGACAACAACTTGTCTTGTTTTCAACTCGGCTTTTTTGCAAATTGACATGTTTAAAACTCGATTGAACAATTCAACTTGATTTGTTTTAAACTCGATTTATTTTCAACTCGAGCTGTTTTCAACTCGTCTTCTTTTCTACTCGACTTGTTCTCAACTGGAAAGAAGAGTTTAACGCAATTCGTAAAGGCAGCAAGTGGGATCAGCTCAAATAACTTAATTTGCACTCTATTTTGAATGATAACAACTTGTTCTACTTTCAATTTAGCTTGTTTTCAACTCGAACTGTTTTTAACTTGACATGTTTTCGAATCGAATTGTTTGAAACACGATTTAACAATTCAACGCGATTTGTTTTCAACTCGATCTTTTTTCAACTCCATTTGTTGTCAATTGGATCTTTCAAGTTTGGTAGATATTCGAACATGGCAAAGTAAAGATATTCGAACATGGGGTAATAAATCCGTTCGACTCTTGTTCAATAAGTCATTTCGGAGATATCGTATCAATATTGAAGTTCGTTAACTACTAATCGAGTTGCGCATTGCGTTGTTATTGAGTTTGAAGTCTATTCCCAAACCAAGCCCAAAATTTCCAGCAAGAACTCTAAAACAACTCAGTTATCAGTTCGCTCGAACCAATTTGTGTTTTAAATCAAACTCAGCTGAACTCGCTTTGACCCGAATCGCGATTTCGGGTTGAAAAAAATATAACATTGTTCTAAAGAAGATTACGGCTACAACTTTGGCGCAGTAAGGCACTTTGTCGAACTATACTCCACTACAAATTCGGACAACGATACAGCGCAGAAATCAAACGAAAAATGACTCTTTTTACTTGCTACTTTTTTGGTCGTAGATGATTTTTGAAACCGTATTGAGCAGCTTAAGTGTCCATTTATAAGTCCTTCATCAAACCTCTCCTACTTGGCAGTGCACGTTAGCTTTGTTTAAAGTCTATTGAAGAGAAGTCTCCTTTAAATCCTCCACCATAACTCCCTATACTACTCCCTTCATCATCACCACCTCTCGAATGAATTCCAATATCAGCCGATCCCGTTCCATTAGCTCAAACAGAGCCATAAAAATTGTCTCAAGAGTGTTTTAAAGTACCATTCGGTGTGATAACGCACATGAAAGTCCAGCTTAAATACCCCTAAAGATTTAATAGCCTCAATTTATGGGCAATTTTTCGCGCATCAAGCTCTCAGCAGTCAATCTGATATTGGTCTTATCTATTCTGTAGCTGGCAGTTAATTCCTATAACGACTTAATTAAAACTTTGATTCTATAAGTCTATTATTAACTAGTCCGCTCATGCTCTGTGATGGCTCAATTTATATACCAGCACAAGATCCCGATGCATGGCTTCTATAGAGGACTCATAAATATTTTAACGACTTACGACTAGTCTTTGGGTTCGTAAACTCGATTTTTAGCTTCTGATGCTGCCGGGCAAGCAAATCGAAAGCTATATGCACTTGCCACAAATATTTACCCGGCAGGCCGCGTATTGGATGGCAGTAGCGATCTACACGTAATTAAACACTAAGCACCGCAAGCGAGCCTCTGCCGGGACACCATTCCCTTTTGGTTTGATCGATAAGTGTCTCGTGGCTTGTCGTTTCCAGTCACACTTTGCAGATCGTAAGCTGTAATTACTGTCTCACAAGGCATTACCCTGGTCAAGGAATTACGCTCGGCGTTGTGTCCCACGTCGTCGTCGTCGTGGCTCCGACGACGCGGGCTAACGAAATTAATTGCCACCTGAACTGTCTTCAAACTTGCGGAATCTGTGCGACGTGAGGTCTAATTGCTGGGCATGGACGGTGTGTGGAACACAACATGGACAGACAGTGGAATCGATCTGCCTGGTTATAAAATACTGTTCCGCTAGTAACTGCTTCGATTCGCGCGATTTTTAATGGGAGCTGGGTGCGCACATGAGCAAATTGCGGTAATAATTCGAGGAGCACCAAGATCAGACCAGGATGACTGGAGGAGGCTGCAGAATTTTAATTTGAGAAATGCCTGCATGCGGTCCAGTCTCGCAGAGACTAATTTATTGTATGGACTCGTAACGTAATGGAAGCTGTTTAACAATTTAAGGCTACGAGAGGGCACGTTAATTGTGGCAGAGAGTAATCATTTGTTGATTGAGTGTTCGATTGGTGGTAAGTGGGTGTAGCAGGTGCGGATTGGAGGTCAAACATGTAGGTCGGCGCGTTATGTTTCTCGGATGACTGAGAACAATAGCGTTATTCAATAAGTCATGCTTTTGGAGTTATATCATAAAAGTTGCTGAGTGCGAATGAGGAATCAATGTCTTCTTGTTCTGGGCAGCGCTAATCTGATTAGAGACTTTATTACCCGTTTATCCCATTATACTGAGGCTTCTGCATTCCTAGTTCTTATGCCTAGTCCTAGCCATGATATTAGTCAGCAGGTTCAGTTTGCATGACTTTAATACGTACAAAATCAGATAATATTCTTCATAAGACGAACACATTATAAATATTTGACTTTTTAGCATAATTTAACTTTAAGTTCGCTACTCAACTCTTTTGTTTTGTTAGCGGCTTTTTTGCAATTCACGCCTATTCCTTATGGTGATGTCTAGTCATTTTAATGGTGTTGGTGTTGCTTCTCTTAGTTTTAGTGACCTGACTACACGATTATCGTGGGTAACCGTTCCGAAATTAGTTGGTGGAGTAAGAAGATATTTTATGCAACATTCCCCATAAGCAATTCAAATATATTGTGTGTTGTTCGACAGGCATTTTTATGTACCCCAACCACTGTTATTAAGTAGTTTATTGACCATGCTTGCATAAAATCCGTAATAAAATCCCTGTTACGTGTACAAAAAAATTCCTACGACCAATGACATGACCCAATTTCGTGCATTAGCCCCCACCTAGCTGCTTGATGGCACATAACCCGTAAATAATCAATTAAAATTCTATTACAAGTCTCTGTGATATAATCTTGAAAGCTACTCTAAACTGGATTTCTAACCCAAACAAAATTAAAAATTCATATTATACACATAGGCACATGGGACACTTAAAAAAAAACGAAAAACTCGTCTCCTGCATTTCCGCTACGTATTTATTGGACTGCCTACATAATTTCTTCACAAAAAAGCCCATAAATTGCGATTCACATAATTTTTCTCATCTCTTATTTAAATCAGACACCATCGTGTGTGTGTACCGTTTCAGACCTTATTTCAGTGTGTATCTTTATCAAAAATCAAGATTTAGAACAAAATCCCAAGGGACCTTAATTTATGTTTTGATTTGTTTCTTTTTGCTCCCCTCTCGTCGAAGCTAACAACGTATGTCTTTAAAAAATATATATCATAGGCCATTTGCATTTTTAACTAATTAATTTAACGTTTTCAATAAAACAAACGATTAACTGTTAAATGGTATTAGGAATTTTTCATAAGCTTCTCTTCAGACGTTAGCAGATGCCGAATTCATATTTCTTCGACTGGGAGATGTGTTTGATTGGGGCTTTAGCTGTTAACAATGGTTAACTGTAAGAATTGGAGATAATAATAGGATTATGGCAGGGATAAACAATGAATGTCATGTCTCGTGGAATAGCATTTTAAAAATATCATCAAAGCGATAAATCTTTATTTGTGTTATTTGGCTTTATGAATGCTGATTTCAGTTTTCTATTGGGAAATATATTTCTTTTCTTTAATTAAGTTATAGTTCGATATTGGTGCAACTCGGAAGATGGACATGTCAAATTTCATATGGGCTAAACACAGACTATAAAAAAAGCACAGTTTTGAAGCTTTATGTAAGGTTATTTCCTTACTAAGAATAATCGAAAAATTTGCTACGGCTAAGCCCGTTTCACATAGTCACGAAACAATCGATAATCAAACAAATATGAACTGCATCCGGAGATGCTATATTCTATCGCTATATTTTAGCGACTATTTTTCCAGTTCACTACAAATGGCTAAAGTTTAAAATATAAGAGTTATTCACGATATATTAAGGTAGGTTATTGAACCCGTTGCTAAGGTTTCAGGTGTGCATTTTAGGTCAGCCCTAGTTTTTCCCAATAGCCTATAACTGGTCAAAGCAAATCGTTTTGGGAAAATACTCCGTCATTTCAGCGCCCTTTATTAGCTCTTTAAGCGTAAATGTCCAAATATATTCCACTATATTAAATACATATTTTACATCTCGGGGCACTGTTTCAGTGTTATAGGTTCGCCTTTCCCGAAGACAATAAAAAAAAATGTTTGGGCAAAAGTTCAATGGACCTTACAGTGGAATTATGGACACTTACGCCTACGGGACTTTCTCACGTTTTGCAATTTTTGTGTATTAAATTTTTTACATTGACATTTTCCCCCTATTACTGCCACACTGAGACTGCGTTAGTTCACATGAGACATCAGAAATCCTCAACAAAACTTCATAAGCCGATAAATTCAACATCATCATTATCTTTTACCCCTTGTTCTTATCTAAAGGATCGCGAAGTGAGGGCGGCTAAATGGTTCTTCCGCATCGTACCGTATTTTCCACCACCATCACAAGAGACACAGGTACAATCTCACACTGGAACTCAGAGATGTTCTTTACCTGATCCCACCACCTGTTTTTTGGCCTGTCAGAAGAGCGACGCACCCGCACCGTCTAGATCGCTCTGTCTAAGAAGTCTGTTGGCAGGTATACAAACCACTTGTCTAAATCATCTAATAAATTGATCGTTCCACTCGAAAAGTAGTAGCGAGTGAAACATGCTCAAATTTGCGCCAGCATTACGCCATGGGTTGAGCAGCTCCGAAAGTGCTTGCTCCATCTTTGGAAAACTTGGCTGTCATTCAACAGAAGTGTATCGTTTCTGGCTCTAACCCGTTTTACTATATTTAACTCTGAGGCGGGACTTGTTGACAATTAAAAACATATTGTTTGCAGATCTGCAATTGTGATCCAACCTCTAACCAAAATTTTCTTATGACTGTTTCTTGGCTTTTCTGACTGAAAAATTAGAACTTGTTAATTAGAACAAATTAGAACAAATCAGCGGCGACTTGTTGACACTTAAAAACATATTGTTTGCAGATCTGCAATCGTGATCCAACCTCTCACCAAAATTTTCCCATGACTGTTTCTTGGCTTTTCTGACTGACCAATTAAAACTTCTTGGCGCTTGATTGTACCGAGCCCGGGCGGCTATATTCCCACATCGATTCTACACCATGTAAGCTCTCTTCTTCTCTCTGATGGCTTATGGAGCTCCTGGTGTCTTAAATCACGCAGTTATTTCTTCACAACCAGCCGCCACACGAAGCCGCTTTACTCCACAAACATTTATTGCAGAGGCAATGGCTGCCGATAATGACAGCTGCCATTCATCCCCCGCATTCAAATGGTCAGTTGGAGTGTGTTCAAACTTCTCCCAAACGTGCCATGCAAATCGTTCTCTCAGGCAAGAATCAGCATCCAGTAAGTGCAGTAAAAATCATACAACTTCCCTCCGTTCATATTTTGATCCGGGCTACCGTGCCTTCACACTCCTCCACGTACTGTCGTCCTTTCCCACGTGAGCATTATAGTCACGCATTAGGAGAAAGAGTTTTATTTCAGCACTCTATCCAGGGCAGAATCAACTTTGACTAAGAAGGCCGATGACATTCATTAAGAATGTCAAATAAAACCTGAACCCAAAGCATTTTCGTTGAGCAAACATAAGGTTAACCTGACACGACTTCTCTTTTGTTGTCATTTTGGTTCTCTAAAAAGAGTGACAATTCATTTCTCAGGAGCAAATTAAACACTTTCGGTTAAAGGAGCATTAAAGAGTGAAAAGAATGAATGAGATTTCGAAAAGGTTTTTTTTTTATTTCTTGCCAAGGGGATTTGAATTGTAGTCTCAGTATTTGCAGAACATCAGTTCGCTGGAGTCACGGTAGCTTAAGAATTGGGATTCAATTGCTTTTCATATTATAACTCGTTAGTCTTCTGATTCGTATCTGCTAAGTATCTGCTAAGATCATTCATTGTATGATCTGTTTTCTTGACAGATATTGGAATCAACAGGCCAATTTTCTTTTGATTAATTAAAGTAACCAGGATAAGACCATTCTGAACAAGGCAGTAGTAAATTATAATCAGGTCCAATGTATGTTAATGAAACAGTGTTATACCATAACACAGCACGACAGCTTGTACCTTTTATCACATTTTCTAACTAAAGTTATGGAAATAATATAGAAATATTAACCTAAAAAAGACGGACTAAAGGACTTACATACACTTCTTTGAGTCTCACTACCTGATAAACTTTTTCGTTTATCCTGGCATCCACTACGCCCACGCTCATAGTCATAGTGTGCAGTTTCCACCGATATGTTTAATGCCTGTCCAAATTTTCGTAGTTGCTGGCATTCCTCTTCCAGAGTTCCTTGGCGAGTGCCTTGGAAACGAGCGACTCTTTTGCTACTTTGAGTTAATTGAGCTATCGCCTTTTCAAAATTAAATCTTATCACGCTTTTGTTAGATAGCAAACCAGCACCAGTGGTAAAATTTTTTAGAACTCGCTACAGTTAGCTGTGTCTAAGCTCAAGTGCAACAAAGCAGCAGGAGGAGACGGCCTAGCTGCCGAACTTTTTAAATCCGCTGGCGATGAGCTGGTTAGGAGCATGCACCAGCTCATCTGCAAGATATGGTCGGAAGAAAGCATGCCCGACGAATGGAACCTCAGCATTGTTTGCCCGATCCTGAAGAAAAGAGACCCTCTGAGTTGTGCCAACTACAGAGGCATAAGTCTTCTTAACATCGCATACAAGATCTTTTCTGCTGTACTGTGTGAACGCCTGAAGCCGTTTGTCAACAATCTGATAGGCACATATCAGTGTGGCTTTAGGCCAGGAAAGTCCACCATCGATCAAATATTCACACTGCGGCAGATCTTGGAGAAAACCCAGGAATTCCAAATCGATACACACCACCTCTTCATCGATTTCAAGGCCGCGTATGACAGCATCTATAGAGACGAGCTATATAGCGCAATGTCTAGTTTTGGCATCCCTGCCAAACTCGTCAGTCTGTGCAGGATGACGATGGAAAACTCACGCTGTTCCGTCAAGGTCGGCAAAGACCTCACCGACCCCTTTGATGTCAAAAAAGGATTTAGACAAGGCGACGCGCTGTCATGCGACTTCTTTAACATCATACTTGAGAGAATTGTGCAGAACTCTCGCGCCAACACCAGAGGTACAATCTTTCGAAAGTCCGTTCAACTACTTGCATACGCAGACGACATTGACATAATCGGTAGAACAAAGCGTGATGTCAGTGAAGCCTTCGTGAGTATTGGGACGGAAGCGGCGAATATGGGTTTAGCAGTCAATGAGGGCAAAACCAAGTATATGCTGTCATCAAGAAAAGACACCCATCACCGACGTCTTGGACAAAACATCACCATCGACAGCTATAACTTTGAGGTAGTTAGGGACTTTGTCTACCTGGGTTCCGCTATCAATTCAGACAATGACACCAGCGCTGAAATCAAACGAAGGATAACTCTTGCCAATCGCTGTTTCTTTGGGCTAAGAAGGCAATTGAGTAGCAAAGCCCTCTCTCGAGCAACTAAAGTGTCCATGTATAAGACCCTCATCATCCCAGTCCTGCTTTACGGTGCAGAAGCATGGACCCTGTCAAAGGCGGATGAAAACACTTTAGGCTGCTTCGAGAGGAAAATTCTTCGGACGATTTACGGTCCTGTCTGCATAGACGGAGAGTGGAGGAGGAGATATAACATCGAAATGTACGGGCTGTACAGCGATACCGACCTAGCCAAAAGAGTCAAAACACAACGTCTACGATGGCTGGGTCATCTAGAGCGGATGGACACCAACGCCCCGGCCCGGAAAATCTTCGAATCCACACCGCAGGGACGACGCGGTAGAGGAGCACCGAGACTCAGGTGGCGCACGCAAGTGGAAGGGGACCTCAGCCAACTTCGCGTGCGAAACTGGAGACGGCTAGCTAGAGACAGAGCTGGCTGGCGAAGCTTGTTGGCTGAGGCCCAGGTCCACCCCGGACTGTAGCGCCACCTTAAGTAAGTAAGTAAGATTTACGGTCCCGTCTTCATAGACGGAGAGTGGAGGAGGAGATATAACATCGAACTGTACGGGCTGTACAGCGATACCGACCTAGCCAAAAGAGTCAAAACACAACGTCTACGATGGCTGGGTCATCTAGAGCGGATGGACACCAACGCCCCGGCCCGGAAAATCTTTGAATCCACACCGCAGGGACGGCGCGGTAGAGGAGCACCGAGACTCAGGTGGCGCACGCAAGTGGAAGGGGACCTCAGCCAACTTCGCGTGCGAAACTGGAGACGGCTTGCTAGAGACAGATCTGGCTGGCGAAGCTTGTTGGCTGAGGCCCAGATCCACCCCGGAATGTAGCGCCACCTTAAGTAAGTAGGTTTTCAAATTTGTCTAGTGTTGCGTGATGGCCCTTACAACATTTCATTGAGAGATCAAGTGCATGAAAACGATTACTATAAAACGATATTTTTTTTTAAGTTAGAAGGTAACTGAGTTAGTAATTTTGCCGTAGTGCTATGGTTGGTGTGTCGGACTTCTGTGCACGGGGTCCCGGGTTCGATCTCGATAGTTGCAACAAAAGTTTTTTTCGCTGTCCAACCTTTGCGAGGGTCTGACAAACTCTGCGAAAGAATTATTTGTCCATAAAAGAACTATCAATTTGCCTTTTTTGATTGAAAAAAAATTTAGGTCTCTTCCATGTGTGTAAAAACACCTGTTACACCTATATAGGGCATTTTCCAAATCCTTTTTTTATCTACTCACTGTTGCACTTCGTATGTGTATATCGTATACTAATGATTTACAGTAGGTATATACGATTGGGTTAGAAGTTTAGAATCCAAAGAGATTATGCAGCGACAAAAACTTTGAGGTGGTCAAACTATTCGGGACAGTTCCATAAGCTCTACATTCGATTGAATGCAATCTACTAAGTCTGAAAGAAGAGTAAGCAAGAACCGAAGCATATTACTAGAAACATGATTCTTTTTAAACAAGTCTTGACTACGAAAAGCCAATTTGAAAATGTTGATTAATTTCAAAAGAACATTAAGATAAAGAATGTCTAAAGGAAATTGCCATGTTAAACAAATATCCTCGAGCAAATACCTAAACGATTTACTGCCCTCTATGCGCGATCGAATCGCTTTAAATGAGCTCTCGTCCTCGGACAGTGCTATGGTAGCGGCAGCGCCCTTGACATAATTTATGCGCAAACAACGCCTGTACGATAAATTGACAAGAAAATATTTAAATAACTTTTCAAATGAACGCACTTCTGCCTGATGGCAGGCACCGTTTTATACGCTCGCTTGTTTACGCTTAACAAATGGCCCATTGAGCGCAATCTCGGCACACATGGCCATCATTAGCCGCATGCTTCTCGTGTACCGCTCTATGCAAGACACGTACTAAACAAAAATCGCAATAAATAGCGACTTGACGACATGGATTTAGATCTATTCAGAAGCAACGGCTTAGCATCAGTCCAAACAGTGCTGGGATGGGATCGCAATCCAGCACCGTTTGATTCCACCTCGAGTACATTCAGTGGTGTCGTCGTCGAGGCTCTCAATGTACACAGTACCGCTCACAAATCCTGCTCAACTGGATATTCCTGTCAAAAAAGCGTAAAAATCTGGTTCCTCAGAAGTGGAGAATGTGTGTGATTGGCTTCTCGGTTGGCCTGGCTTTCGCCCCATTGGCTTATGGCTAATAGACCTCTTCGCCAACGAGTCGTTCATAACATTAACGGGCACAAAATTCTAATCTTTTTGGACAATGCGAGAGTGTGTGCTCTTAAATAGCTCCAGTTGGCTACTGGGGCTGATGGCACATTGCACATACCGCGACAATATACGAACAGATCTGGAGCGTGGATACTACACTCGATCCAATCGAGGAGGCTGGTACATTTCTCAATGTTGTCCGATCGAACACAGTTAGAGCCATTTATATGCGAGGCGGTAATTTATGTATTGGCCACGCTATTTATCCCCGTGCTGCACATGTGCGTGTGCACATATCTCTGGTCGATCGCTTGACGAAGAACTATTGGAAATCACCGTTTCAGATTGCATACAGCATCGCGCTGCGTCCCTGAGTTTAGCAATTAGAGTCGCGATCCGTCCACTCAGATACAAGTTGAAAGTTGAAGATTATTACGCCACAGGTGGTGTGGTGGTACGGGTGCCTGTACTATCTGCTCGGGATGGATAATGGATACAGTTGTATCGGTGGCTCGACACGGAGTGTGTTGCCGGGTGTTGTTCCTGTTGTACGACATGGGATCGAACGCAATGCGCAGGAATTACTGTTAAGTATTTTGCCCAGCATTTAATTAATGTATCTCATAAGCGAGACATTTAATTATCTTTTTTTTGTCCCATCGGTCGATTAAGATTGCTGCGCTGTTCGCGTTGAGCTTAACTGTTTAGATGTGGCGGCAGGTTTTTGTTTATTTGTCTGCTGCTATTCAAGAGGAGGACCGTTTGCTTTGAAGATGAACAACAAATGTGCGGTGGACTGCTTAATTGATGGCTTGTTCTCACTTTAAAAGATACACACATGTGTGAATGTGTACGATTGTGTGTGAATTGAGTTAAAATGAGGTGCCCAATAATGGGATGCAATTAATTCGTTCGATTAACGGGATGAATAATATGAGAACTGAGGATAGGCACATACCTACGGTGAAGAGAATATTTCCGTTTGTTCGCAACAACACACAACCAAATTATGCGTAGCGAATTGAAAGTCTTCTTTCAAGCAAACAGTTATATTTGTTGAGGTGTAGTCGATGGACATTGTTGCTGATGTCTTATGGAAGAAGTGTTAAGAGCAGTTTGTCAATGTCAAGTTTTTGTTTGCGAAGAATTTTTATATTAATATACTTAAGACGCTTCTATGCTTCTTATTAACGACTTAAGGATAGATGATGGATGGACACAGAACGGGGCATGAAGGCATAATTCTTATTTTGTTTATCTTGGCCTTAAAATAGCATAACATCGGGAAATAGAATTTCAGCCCAGTGCTTTGAGGAGCTCGCAAGGGCAAACCCATCCTGGGTTTTAGATTTCTGATTGTCCAAATAGTCAACAGCGACTCAGTTAAATATCTTGCTATCTCTCGACATTGGAAGGCAACAATGCGCTTACTTTAGCTACAACCGACTGGAACGAACATTGCCGAGTAGACGAAGAACTCTAAGATTTTAACAAAACCTCCATTTCTTTAACACCGTTTGGTGAGCATCTTATTGCCAAAATTGGCAAAATTGGCACTGCTAACACTACAAACATAAAGGGGGAACGAACAAGAAAACATCAAATGCTCACAATCTGTCTTAACTAAAGAGACCAAAGAATCAAAGACTTCTGGCACTTTCAGATCAGAAAAGCACTGGCCTGACCTCTCGCAACAATGAGTGCTGTGAGTGTTAAATGTGCTTATACCCGACCCAGGGTATATTAAGTTTGATGTATAGTTTGTAACGCAGTGAAATAATCACATAATCAAATTAGAGATATGAATGGGACCGACAGGAGAATCGATTAAGCCATGTCCGTCCGTATGTAAACAACTTTTAGGCCTTAAATTTTAAGGCAGAGAGCTGAAATTTTGTGGGTTGGTTGGAAGTCCAGTCCTTCAGATCAAGTTTGAAAATAGGCTGAATCCGCCCACAGACACGCCCACTACAACCCTGTATGTGCGACCATCTCTAATTTAGAAAAATACATTTTGCAAATTTTAGCTATGTTACAATGGCGCTAGCGCATCCATTTTTGGTACGTAACATTGCCTTATAATTGTCCTTAAGGTGGCCAAAAAATTTTAGCTTTTTTGTTGGCCACGCCCACTTTTTAAGGGATTTTAGCTTAAAATGACTGTTTTTCAATAAATATATATGAAATTTGACAAAAAATTATACGACAAAAGCTGTAGATATTAGCATTTTCTAGCTTTTATGTATGTCTATTGTATGTGCCTCTGCCCACTTTTGTGGGCGTGGCGTTAAAAAAAGTGATTTTTTTAGTTAAAAAGGCGGAGTTTTAGGCCAAAATGTATGCAACCACCTTGTATAAAGCATTCAACAGTTATATTTTTATACCCCGCCCACTTTTTGGAGGCGTGGCAGTTTTCTTTTTGGTATGGTCGGGTATTTTGCAATCCGTCGTAGATGGATTTAAGCTTTTGCATACCCACTGTTGCACTTTTCCACTTGTTTTAAACTATAATTTTTCGCCGGACAAATGATACTCTCTTGCAGGGTTCGTCAGGACCGTGAAAAAACTTTATTGCCCGGTCGAGATTCGAACCTGGGACCTTGTACATTGAAGTCCGACTTACTAACCACTGTACAACGGCTCCAAAAGCAAAGCAAAGAGCTTAAAAAGAACAAAATCGTGGCGTTAGGTCTTATGGCTCAAAACTACAACGCCCAAATTTTTAAATTTTTTGTCATTACGCCCAAAATGACAAAAATTTAAATTTTTATTTTAAATTTTAAAATTTTTTGTCATAACGCCCAAGTTAAAGGGTTTAACGCATCACAATGCCCAAATAAAATGTCATATCGCCAAAAATAATGGCTTTTTACAACGACAAATTGCTAAGAAATTTTTTGGGCGTTATGACCGGGTGTGGTCGGGAATGGCATAATACCCGCAAAAATTAAGTAAATACAACTAAAAAATCGGGCCTTCGCGTCGCGGGGCCTTGGGCACCTGCATGAGAGGCCAAATGCCGGCCGGTGTTTGAGTCGAAGAGACACGTAGTCTTTTCTTAAGAACCACCAACACTGCTCAATTTCCGGGGTTTTGAGTTCGAAAATGGAAATCGCGGAAAAGTAAATACGGGAACACAAAATCCCGGAAACAAAACAATGTTTGAGTGGTTTATAAAAAAAGACTCCGGGAGTCTCTTCGGCTCATACCGGTGTATTCAGCCTCACATGCAGGTACTCAGGGCGCCACTATGCGGCGTATGCCCAGTTTTACATTTTTCAAAAATCTCGCAATAATTAAGTTGATTTCAAAACAAACAATCCTCATTATCAAAAAGTGCTTGGGTGATTCTTAAAAACAAAGACTCCGAGTGTCTCTTCGACTTATACGCCAGCCAGCCTTCGGCCTCACATGCAGGAGCTCAGGGCGCCGCCCGCTACGCGGCGTATGTCAATTTTTACATTATTTAAAACCACGCATTTTTTAGTTCTCTTTTCTTATTTTGTTGTGAAGTTATGACATTTGTAAAAAAGCGATAACACTCAAACTGTAAACCCAAACGAAATGGCGTTTAGCCCAAATTTAAAATTTTCTAACAAACAATCTAAAACGTAAAGAAATTTTTCGGGCGTTACTACATTTTTCAAATATGGGCTTTGTGGTTTTGGGCGATAAGACCGTACGCTCAAAATTGCATGAGTATGAAAAAAATTCTACTCGGCGGTCTTATGCCTGGTTAACAGCGGTTCTCCGTTCTCTGCGATCCGGGGCACGCTGCGTCGAGTTTTTCTGACCAAGCGCTCGGCGGTGGCTTGGTCCTGAAAATTGGTGCTCTGTCTTCCTGGGAGTTTGGGTTTCAAGACCCTCTTGGATCAAATGTTGGTGTTCATTTTCTTGACGTGAAGGAGGCAATGAAGTCTTCGTGTTTTGGCTTTTTGAAGTGCATCACAGTTGTACTTTCTGCTCCATTATCTCTCCATGCATACAGGACCATAAGTTGGCCGTAAAATTTTTCTTTCGCAAAAACCGAGCATAACTTTTTTTTTACTTATCGTTCTGCACTCTTCCCTATCAAGCAGAACAAGGGTTTTGTAGAGATCACGCTTTGTCTTTTCTGCGAAGAATTTTAACACGTTTGTTGCCTATTTTGCAGTGGTTGAAAACTCATCTTTTTCGGAAGGGTTAAAAAAGTTAGGGCACCCCTATGAAAAAATGTGTATGGCTTGGAAATAAGACTACTTTCTAGAACAAATTAAAATTTTGACAAAAAAATGCACATCATTTCAAAGGCACTGATTATTCACGTCTACGTACATTGAGACCGTTTAATCCTAACAGGCTTTAGAGTATCAAGCCGAAGGAGAAATCGTGGCTTAACTCGAGCTGCAAGGAATCAATCAATTTAAAGGAACTCATCCTCTATCCCAAAATTTGTCTGCATTGTGCTTTCCAGCTGTCAGCTTACATTTTGCCGTCAACTCGAAGTTTTCAGTTTTCAGATTGCGAAATGTCTCCGAATGAACTTGAGTGCGTTAAAGGGACCAATTCGTTTTCACACTCCTACAGCTAAAAAATATTAAGGATCTTGTATAGCTCTGAAGTGGTATTCTTTCACGCAGCCAAAACGTGGAAAAAGGCTTTCACATTTGATAGCTTGGAAGGCTTTTATTGTAGACTTTTTCATTGGTTCTATACTCATTGCTCTCGATCATTGATCTCCGTTTCATCTTCTCTCTCGTGTTATGGTCCAATCGCACTAGCTTCCCTTCTTTCTTATGTCATGCAAACGTTTAATTATCAGCTTAGAAAATCTTGTAACACGAAAACACCTTTATGGCCGGCAATATGGTCGTAACGTAAGGGCTGCCGGTGATCCAATAGCACAGGTACATATTACCAGAAAGTAGAGCCTTTGCTTACATCTTCTTGGTTTCATCAGAAATGTTGCGCTTGATATTTTTAAAGCATTCGTTCTCAATTCCTCGCTCCTGTTCTTTCGACGCAACTGAAACGGCAGCGTATGACTAATTCATTAATCTCCCATCTTACAACTTCATGTCATGAGAATCACTCAACAGAGTCGAGTTTAATGCTCTTCAAAAACAGTTTTCATACTCTTTAGTCATTATAATTCTTATAATATAATTCTATAATTCTCTTTAGTTTTTGAAGAAAAAGATACAGACAAGTTTCAACTGATTTAGGTTTATCACGATGATGGTGTGCCATAGGGTTCGATTCTAGGCCCTCTTCTATTTTCACTTCTCACAAACGACTTGCCCAGTGTCTGTCAGTATGCAGTTATGGATCCTTACGCAGATGATGCTCAAATACACTGTTGTAAGCCTCTGGTGTTAACAGAAGACTTCGTTGCAAGCTTATTGTAGATTTATAAAAAAATAGTTTCAGATTAAGACGGTAGCAACTTTTAAGCATTGAGGGTTTGCATCGCAACAAAGAGATGTGTTGCATTCCTGATGTCAAGCTTTTTAAAAAGAAAATTGCTTTCGTTACCGAATCCTAAAATCTTATGGTATTCACCTAAGGCCTATCTTAATGTGGGTCCCATTAAAATCGTGTTTATATTGGTTTTCGACAAATTCTGACTTATTTTTTAAACCCAAAAACAAAATGAATAATTCTTAACTTTTGATTCAAACTTCAACGTCAAGCATATTTGTGTTTTAGGGTTGTAAGTGTAGTTGAGATTCATTTAGCAAAAAATAGAAAAACTTAATAGTAAAAGACGTTGCGAGTTGCTTAACGAATCTGAAGCAAAATCTGTTTTGAAAAATAAAAAAAAAAAACATTTCCGTGTCAACCGTAATTGGTTCTTTATTTACACTCAACTCAAATTAATTATAACGTCAGACTGCTCACGCAACATGACCAGACTATATGTTGCTCCTATGCTATCTCACTATCATCTGCATAGCATGTACCTCCGTGGATAGCATGCCACAACCAAATTCCCACAACTCCAATAGCAAAACAACATAATCCTCCCTAAGCCATCACCTCTCACTTGACATTCACATTCATAAAAAGCCCGATGCAAAACCTCGAAACGATTGCGTGCAATTGCAATCTTAATTTACCAATATTTTTCCGATTCTTACAACACCATTAATCTATTACCAAATACGCCTCTCTATTTGCCTGCTTAAAAGTCTTCCTATTCAATTTACGTGCAATTTATCGACTCGTCGAATCGGTAATCGAATCCGACTGGCACCCCGTTTGGCAATCCAGGGGGGGCTCCGTGCTGTCCTTGCCCGTTGAATGTCCTCGCGATAACCAACTGGCAAAGGTCACACCGTTTATACTTTTGCCGAAGATCGCTAAATTCCTAGCATCGATGTTAGTCATAAAAAGTACTCCTAACCCCTGACAGCTTACAAGCTTACCAGGCGCATACCATGTTACGAGTGCAGTGTTTCAACCTGCCATCTTCGATTTTCTTTTCGTTCTATAAGTTTCGTCTAATAAATCCGATTAGAACTGTAATACCAATCACTGGATCCTCGCTCGGCCATAATTCTTCAGCAACTCAGCAAGAATATGGCAGCCAAGGCCCGACGGCTGCGCCGAGGTTACATCATATCGTGTTTATATCACAGCCGATAGGTTTGTGCAGGTTGTACCAAACGATGAGGACCAGAACATGCGGATAAGAGTTAAAGATACAAAACGAAGGAAAATTTATTATAATGTATCTTTCGATTCTGCATGAAATGTTAACCTGTGCTACAGACGCATTCCTTCATTCTGCATGTGGGCTTATAGGCAAGCAAACTCCTTTAGCTCCATTCGATTTATTTATGCGTGGCGTTTTTTTTTTTCGTTTACCTTGTAGCCTTTACTGGCCATATAGTAGTCAGATTGCTGTATCTAGGTGCCTTCGTTGCATATTCTTAATCCAGCTACAAGGGTTCGCTCTTCCCGATATGGATATAAATTCCGCATGTGCTCGCTGGGCAAAACGTGCAACTTTATAAGGACATAACTTTGTGGATGAGAAATTGTTGTCAAAGCCATGTCGAAGATCTGTTTCACTTGATGTATATGAGCCGTGGAAACAATTTAAATCCGGCTTGGTGATTTTCGTGATATGGAAAGACAGGCAGAAGCTGGTGTAAAAAGCGATTAAAATCGTGATTAGCTTAACGGAAGGTACAGGTATAAATGAATCGGTTACCATTATAAGTGTCGCATTCCACAGTTCTCGGAAGCAATAAATAATTATGGCTTTATTTGTGCAAACTAACAAAGTGCGCAATAAATTTTCTTGGAATTTTGTCCATTTATCAAAAGCTGTGACGTTTGATCGCGGGACTACCATAGAAGTCTGGTTATAGTTACTTTTTGTTGAAGATTTTAGTCTTCTTGGACTTCCAGCCGCTGTCGAAATAGAAAATCTGGAAATATATTTCTTAGCTTAGCTAAAAAGACATTCTATGTGTTCCTTAGCTAAATTAGTGTTATATTTCAAGGTTTTAAAGCCCAACCAGAACATTTTTTGGAGGCGCATCGGCTATAGGGTTTCCGTTGGAATAATTTCTTTGCCGAGGATTTTTGCTGAGACGCGCGCAAATACGATGAAGTTATTTTCCAGCTTGCATTGGCCGCTGAAAACTCCTGTTCGGATTTTTAATCTGCCCCTGTCTAGATTGATCACGATTAGACCTCTTGGGGAGGAATCTGAAGAAAAAACTTTGGAGCAAACTGACCAGGTGAATTAAAGTCAGACTTTTTTGGACTGAACAGCTTGGCCAGGATTGGTGCAATTTGACGGCATAAGGGTTACAAAATTTTTCTCACAATGTTTAAGTCCTGTCTCGTCAACAAACTGATCAAGTCAGTTTAGAGACATGGGTTGATCGTGAGATGATCTTGAGTAAAAGTTCAAGTGTTTCTTACTTGTTTTGTGTCTGAAGTCGGTTTTCATTGGTTGGCGTACTTAATAAAACATGCTTTACAGATGCAAGAATTTTGTGGATTCTCTAACTGGATCGTGTGTCTGAGTGATTTTTTATTAGCCCAACAATGGTGCAGTGTCCTGTGACTACGCCAACGATTATTCTTATGAAGTTCCTACTGAGAGATACATATAAGGATCGCTGTTTTTTTTAGGTCGAGCACTGGCCAGAAGCAGTGAGCTTTGATACAATGCTAAGACTTTTGCCATCGTTTACCACCTAGCTTAACCGTGTCTTGCCTGTGTTGAAAGGAGAAAGACCATGTTAGTCAGCCAGCGTTATGTCCATATCAGAACCTTTCCCGGCCAGTTCGTCTGCCATTTCATTTTCTGCTAGGCCAGCATGCCCAGGAACACAACAGAATAGAATTGTGAGAAGGCTTATTTCTCTTAGTGCTATGAGGCAAACCTTGGCGCACTACGCGAAGTTGGAACCCAGGCGTATAAGTGCTGCTTGACTGTCAACATTTATATTGATTTCCGTTGCCAGAAGGTCAGTAAAGTGAACAGTCTGTACAGCTCTCTTCACCTCATAAATATTGGCTTGAAAGACACTGTTGAAATCATTTAGTCGATATGACAGGTTAATGTGCAGTGTTTCCGGAAAGCCTCCTGATCCTGTTCCAAATTCCGTCTGCAAAGAAGCTTATAAGACCTCTATTGATGATCGCCTTGCCTAAAACTCAGCTTCCTTGCGCAGTTCGGTACTACTTTCCGCCTCATTTGTTGTTTAATCGGCGATAGTATGGATTCTTCTTGATGCTGAACTGAACCCATCTCATATTGCAGAACGTTTGACAGTTTAGGTCCTCAAGCATTTTCACTGAACTCACTTTCGTCAAAATGGCCAGGGCAAGATATCCTGAATTATGTCTCCTTTATAAAGAATTCTCCAGTCATTGGTAGGCAGAGCTCTATTTTGCAGCCTAGGCGACCGGGGAATAAGCCGTGGAGTAATATTATACCATATTGCACTATCAGCGAGAAAAATACAAAAGCTCTTACGATTTTCAAAGAATTTTTTCTCAATTCTCAATTCATTTTCATCATAAACTCTTTTGACCCCATTTCAATTAAGACAATCACAATGAGAAAAGGATACCGAGGGCTTAGTTTGTTTTCCATTGTTTTTAGTCCATTTTTCCTCAGGTACAATTTCAAGGATTTTATCTAGCCAGCCTTGTCTTGTTTCTTCTTCTACGATATAGCCAGGTGATAGATAAAAAAAAAGTCTGCAAACCATCCAAACTGTACACTAGTTTAATAAATAGCTGTTCGTGCAATCGGGATCACTACGAGAAATCTCAAAAAAATCTCTGCGATGTAATTTTCGAGTCATTTACCAAGTTTCACTGACATAGAATAGGATTAGTACATTACTTGAATATTTTGCTATCCTCCCAAACTCAGATTTCTTGATGACCAATCCGGCATAGGTCTTTAGCACCTCATCCATAGTGGCGAATTAATGAGACTTTAATGTGCATTCACAGGACTTTGGAAAACTATATAATATTATAAGAACTAGACTCTTATATTAGCACAACCACCCACGAGTGCTGAAATGAAGTGGTCCCTTGCAATCGTACCGCTATTGACATTCAATCTGAAATATTCCTTGACAAAACTGCGCTGACACATAGGTTGACAAAGCGGGACCCTGACGAAACCAGAATCTTACGATACACGACCTTGATTTTTTGCCTGTACGCAGTTCTCGAATTTTTTTTGAAGTCCAATCGGGAAGTCCTTTTTGAATCTACAAAACACGTGCTTAACAAAAAACAGATCAAACATGTTTCTAGGTTTATAAGGAAACCACCATTGAGTGAAAACGTGTGCAACGACTCGATCACAGTTCTATTGAAAACCTTATAGAATAATTTTCCAGGGTGACTGAATACTCGGGCATTTCTTAGACCTCGGGACACGAGGTCTTTTTTCCTGTACGTTTTGTAGGAGGTTTATTGATTGAAAACCCATATGCAGCCCGTTTGGATCCTAATAATTGTGAAAGACATATGTTCCATATCGAACAGCACCAAAAAACCAACATCCAGTTCGCACGTCAACTCTTTCGTTTGAATAGAAAATTAAAAATCATTCAGTTTAACCCTCCACATTAGCCACATAAACATCTGTTAAGCGGATTAATGCCAATTACAGTAATTACAGTTAGTTTCCAGCGGATTAATGCCAATAATAGCAATTACAGTTAGTTTCCACAGGACTATCACTTTTAACCCATTGTAAAGTACTGAAGTAACTCATTGCACTAGCCGCAAACACACACTATTACATATACTAAACTCTGAATAAAAATCATCATTGAACACTCATCCGGCTTACGAGCAAGTTGCACCTTTCTTCCAATTCGACATATTCAACGTAAATAAAGTTAAATCCAGCAAAGGTCTTTGATCCGCAAGCGATCATTGAAGTTAATCACGCGCATCCTTCGACAAATTGGTGACCTCGACGTGATCGGCGAATAGTTCTCAATTAATTGTCACAATCACTTTTCTCGTGTTTTGTTTTTCGCACAACGCCCTCAAATCGCTTTAATCAAGGAGAAAATGGCCACAAAGTTGGAAACACTTAAAGGTCGACGAAGTGTCGTTCAAGGCCAGTTGGATTGAATCAAGGAATTTACGGGATCTCTATTTGAAACAGCAGCGTCAGAGAAAATAACGCGATTGGACGCACTGGAAGCTGCATTCTCTGCATTTCAGACTGTCCAAAGCAAAATTGAGGATCTTGACCCAGAGGAATGAACTAAAGCCGATCACTCAATATATCGCCGATGCAATATACGAGGAGTTGTACTTTACCGTGCGACAGGCGTTACAGATCGCAGTGGCAAGCAGAGATACGAAGGCGAACAGACAGCAATCCACATCAACGCGGATCGCTTCAGAAGATATAAGACTTCCTGAAGCTAAGGTTCCCATGTTTTCGGTGATATTACTCAATGGCTTACTTTCTAAGACAGCTTTCAGTCACTTGTTCATTCCAAGACTCATATTAGTAACGTGCGCAAATTTCATCATTTACGCGCTGCATTAAGCGGTAGTGCTGCAGCAACAATTAGTTCACTAGAAATTACCGATGCGAATTACGAAGCGGCATTAAAGTAACTTGTCTATCGATATGAAAACAAAAAGATCATTGCTCATGAGCACCTGCGTCAAATCTTCGAGGCACCAGCTGTCACGAGGAATTCTGCTACGTCATTGCGAAACCTTATGGACACATTAAACGTGCATATGAGATCACTTACGTCATTGGGACGCCCTATGAAGCAATGGGATGACTTACTGGTTTACATCATCACTTCAAAGCTCGATTCACACACATTGAATAAATGGCAGGAAGATTCTCCATCGGACAGACTACCCAGTCTACTGAAATTACTGAAATACCTTAACAAACGATGCCAGATCCTAGAGGGAATGATAAGTCAGGTACCATCTGTCAAGGTAAGGTAGAAACTATGTTGCACTTTTCCGAGTTAGAATGTGAATACCGAAGGTGAGCCAATGATGCACTCGAGGATGAAAACAAAATGCGAAGACTAGAGAACCGGCGAGAAAGTGCACAGCACAACAAAATTGTTGCTGTGTTTCCCGACTGCTCAGAAAGAGGGTGGGTTCCGATAACAGGCGAACGATTGATATTATGATTCGCGGAATGCTTTTACTATTTGATTAATTCGAGGATTTTTGGTACGTAGGTTAAAAAGGGCGCCAGCTGTTTCATGAGTAAAACAACGAAACTGTGGGTAGCTGAAAATAATGAGGTCCGAGAAAAGAAGAACGAAATTGGGTTGGGGTCGTTATAAACGTTCAAAGATGAACGAATCCGATTTATTAGAAAGAGTCAAACTAAAAGAATTGGCCGATGAATTATAAGAGTTACTCGAACAGGTCGGTATATAAAGAACAAAGCGAAACAGGCAAAGAAAAGAAATGGCCGAATTCAAACAAAGTGAAGACTGGTAAACAATTTTATAAATATCGCCGCACGAAGAGAATGGCTCACTATATTACCACGTCCCGAATGTTAAAAATGTGAAAACTAAAAGGGTCGCGCGTCCCGTCTTTTCTAAGGGATTTTCTCGAAACGAAAGCCAACTAGTGAAATCTATTTTCTTCCTCATAAAACACAAACGCAATCATCCAACACTCTACTTATGTTTTCCTTTTTTTTCTCCTTTCCATTCCTTTTTCCTTCTCCTTTCTATTACTCCTACTAAGTCCTTTTTCCTGGATATTTTTGCCAGTGTTTCCTCTGGATCTTTTCCCAATCTCAAAATCTTTTTATTCCAGCTCTCTTTTCCTTCCGCCAAACTCGCTAGCCAAGCTTGGCTTGGCTTTTTCCCAAACAAACCATGACTCATTCACACACTTTTTCAAGCAATCCTCTCATTCTGGTACAGTGGTTATCGGTCACGGCGTTTCAAGCCACGCTCAGCTCTTTGCTGGGCATGCTTGCCGTTATTGAACCCAAGCTGCATTCCTCTCACACAAAAATTCGTACCAAAAGGACCGTTCTATCTGAAATTTCCCAGCTTTTTTATCCTCTTGGTTGAATAAGCCCTGTGGTGGTACTGTCGAAAATGTTCATGCAGCAGCTCTGGAAGCTTAATATAGGCTGGAGCGACATTCTTCTACCGGATTATCAATTAGATGGATTGACTATAGAGAGGAGCTGCGTCTGCTTGCAGATTTACGAATATCCAGGAGAATTATATCGCACCAAAGAGAAGAAGCCGAGATTCATGCTCTCAGATCACATATGGCTGCGTCTACCTGCGTTCCGTTTGCGAGGAAAGAGGATTCCAAGTGTCGCTTGTTGCTGCAAAGTGTAAGGTGGCCCCTGCAAAGAATACATGTCTACCTATAGACTAGAGCTTTGTGCTGCACTCATGATGGCGCAATTCGTGTAGCGATTGATTAACATTTTGAACATCTCGATATCAAAGGTTTACTATTGGACTGACTCGTTAATTGTTCCGTCCTGGTTGGCATCCGAATCATCCGATTTGAAAACGCATGTGGCAAATCGAGTAGCAGCAATACAGAACATTACAAAGTTAGATCAGTGGCAGCACACTGGTTCGAAGCATAATCCCGCAGATATTCAATCTCGTGGCGCTCGCCCGTCGGTTCTGCTTAAGTCAGAGTTGTAGTTTCATGGCCCAGAGTTCCCAGAGTTGCATCAAATGAACGGTCCTGGCCATATTCAAATATAAACCGCTCAGAGCAGAATCCCGATCAGATGGAAAGGCGTAAGGTGTCCATAGTTCTATGCGCTGCAGTTGAAAACGACATTATTAGAGGGATCAAATTTCATACAGCATACATAAGACTTCTTCGAATTTTCGTTTACATTAATAGATTCAGAATCAATCTGCTAAACAGGTTACGAGGAACCCATACGGCAATCAAGACATTAAATATTGCCGCCCACCGGTTATGAATTTGAAGAAGCTTAACATGCTCTCATTTAAGTTGTACTGGAGTATTCCTTTGGTAAAGAGCGCAACCAACTTAGCAGAGGAAAGGAAGTCCATATAAAAAGTAGCTTAAGATACCTCTCGCCGTTTTAATCGAGTTGGAGGACGAATAAGGCATTCTCAAATGAATTTTGATTCAAAGCATCCTATATTGCTTCCCAAGTCACATGTGTTTACAACCAGTGTTTGCAGATACCTCCATAAAAGGCATGGACATCCGGGACCTCAAAATTTGCTTGCCATCATCCGACAAAGGTTTTGGCCACTGAATGGCAAGGTGGTCTCCCAAGAAATCGTCAAGGTTTGCATTACTTGTTTTCGCTGCCGGCCAACATCATTTGACCAGACGATGGGAGATCTGCCTTCATCGCGTTTTACTCCAGCCAGACCGTTTTCGATAACCGGTGTTGATTTCTGCGGCCCCTTTGGAATTCATTATAAGAAAAGAGGAATGGTGCCAACTAAGGCTTTTTTTGCGATATTCGTATGTTTTGTTACTCGCGCAGTTCATCTTGAGCTTGTCGAAGACTTAACTAAAGGCGGTTTGTCGGAAGGCGTGGATTATACCAAACCATTTGCAGTGACAACGGCTTAAACTTTATTGGCGCTAGGAACGAGCTCTACGACATATACACATTCTTTCGGAAGAAGGAAACTAACAAAACCATCATTAGCAAGTGTGCGTCGGATGGTGTTGAATGGAAAACTATACCTCCTAGATCACCACATTTTTGGGCTCTGGGAGGCAGCAGTCAAATCAGCAAAGTTTCACATGAAGAGACTATTGTGCCTTGCCTCGCCTACTCACCAGGAATTTCAGACGGTTCTTGTTCAAATCGAAGCCGTTATAAAATCTCGCCCCCTTACTCCGCTCTCTAACGATCCCAATAATTTTATTGTACTAACGCCCGGTCATTTTGTCGTAGGTGGTCCATTAACAGCAGTTCTGGAAAGAAACCTTGTTGACGACAACTTCAACCATCTTACTCGTTGACAGTTCTGGCGGCGTTGGTCCACTGAATACCTTCAAATTCTTCAAAAACGCACAATGTGGACAGCATCATCGAAGCTAATAAAGGTAGGCAGTTTAGTCGTACTAAGGAATGATAATCTTCCGCCCCTTAAATGGAGAATGGGTGGTATCATTGAGCTTCACCCTAAGGACAACATTGTTCGGGTCGTCACCGTTAAGACTTCGACTGCTATTGTGAAACGATCCGTATCAACTATTTGTAGTTTGCCCATTGAAGAACCTTCAGTGGGGATGATGTTAAGCGCATTAATGCCTAAAAATATAAGTGCGTCTAAACTTATAGTAGCAATTATAGTTAGTTTGCACAGCACTATCACTTTTAACCCATTGTTAAGTACTGAATTAACTCATTGCACTAGCCTCCTCAAACGCACACTGTTAAAGGGTGATTTTTTAGCTGGTTTGGTTTTGGTGTGTTTAGTACCTTGTGTCACTGTCAAACATCTTCAGTTTGGTTTGCAATTTAACCATGGATCGTCTTACAAATGAACAACGCTTGCAAATTATTGAATTTTACTACCAAAATTCGTGCTCGGTTCGAAATGTTCATCGCGCGCTGCTTCCATTTTATGGTCGGCGAGTTTGGTGAACAGTTAATTTCACGTTTCGGGCCGGTCAATTGGCCGCCTAGATCGTGCGATTTGACACCATTAGATTATTTTTTGTGGGGATATGTCATGGCTAATGTCTATAGGGACAAGCCCGCTTCGATTGACGCACTGGAAGCCAACATCCATGCATTCATTCGTGAGATACCGGCCGATATGTGTGAAAGAGTATGCCAAAATTGGACTCAGCGGATGGGCTACCTGAGACGCAGCCGCGGTCAACATTTGCATGAAGTTATCTTTAAACGTTAAATTGCAAGGTTCAAACTATCGATTCAAATAAATATTTCATTAATTTTTTCGAGTTTTTTGTGTTTTTTTTTTTTAAAAGTTCTCAACCTCTTAAAAAAATCGAGCAAGTTGCACCTTTCTTCCAATACGACATATTCAACGTGAATAAAGTTAAATCCAGCAAAGGACTTTGATCCGCAAGCGATCATTGAAATTAATCACGCGCATCCTTCCACAATAACCAAGAAGGGTAACTTTGAAGCTGGGCATTACACCGGGTAAATATGGGGTCGTGGGTATTTTAAGTACTTATGGACAGTGTACCTATTACGTGGAAACAGGTGAAGTACATCCTGAAATACTTAACTATGTTGGATGTTTATTTGCTGCCAATGTAAATGAACCATCTTAGGTTTCATTTCATCGGTCCCATGAGCCGGTTTTTCTACGTACCTGAAAATTTTCATCTTACCAACATATGCAGCAATCTTCAAAGAAATCAAAAGTCGTCGTTCTTTGTAAAACAAGTTGTTTTTCTTAGTAAGGTAAGCAAGGTACGGATGGTACAACTTAATTCTCATGCCTTAAAGGACTGGCATAATCCTTTGATACGCTAGCCAATGGCGTTCAAGCTTCCACCCCGTCCGACGACCTCTGAAAGCCGGAAAAACCAAGCCAACGACGATTCAGTGGCAACTAAAACGAGCTTTGGTTGGCCAACAACCACAGCTTTAAACTAGAATTTATGCCAAATGTCTTCAGTTCGCAACTCAACTCTTTCGTTTGAACGTAGGTTTTTCGCATTTGTTCTTTAATTTATTTTGTTGACTGATGTATGAAATATGCATTATATGCCTTTCAATCAAGCCTTTTTAGTGTTTAGAATTCGTTTAGCACATAAACATAAAAGTTTATGCAAACATTTCTCATACCACCCGTCAGTATACACGTCATGGTCCTACATGGCCACTTAATACGTACTGGCCCATAATACACATGAGTCTATTAGCAAAAACCTTTTAAGCACCATGTCTCGACACACAAGTCTTTCACTCCTTGACACCCAAGTCAAATTTCCCTACTCAAATCGCAAGCCGATGCCCATATTATAACTTCTGCCACACACCTCCCGTCACATATATTAATTATCTTTGTTCGAGATACTCATATAAGTACTTTATTACCATGCAAAGTATTTCGAATCAATTAAGTGCTTGTTCACCAAGGTTTCAGGCAACGCGAACATGTGTCTAAGCCCCAGAATATCTGCTCATCTATCCTCAAATCATGTGTGTGATGGGCCATTATTCAAAGTCTACACATATGGTCGTTTCCATGTTAAATCATGTGAGCATCCTGCCGTCAGCCTCACCTGCACTGGATACCGGTATTGCTAATGCATTCTGAAATAAAATTTATCTCTCAATTTTCTATACTCCGACATGGATGATACGCTGAACTTGAAGCGCTGGACTTTTATGTGCGCGGGCGCGCACTCTCCTACGATTTGAGCTCAGTGGTAAGCCCACTCTGTCAATATCTTCGAAAGATGATATATTGACACGTCAAACAGAGTTTTTTTGCTATTAGGATCCAAGCCAAGTGAGGGTAGCTAAACAAGTTAGACATTAACCAAGATTACGCTGCAGTCATGTTTGGAATTATTCACACAAACGTGTCTTGCAGAGACTTCAAGTAGGCTGTTTTTTGACCACACCATGAGATGGACACAAAGTGGGAAAGCGCACTTTGGTTGGGCCGCTAGGGTCATAACCAGGATCCATCAATTATATGTTCGTTTGGCGGCTGGTAATAATTTGTCCTCGAAGAAGTGTGATCGTCAGACGTGGAAAGCGCTTCTGGATCGTCATGGGCATAAACGTCATAACGATTTATGATACTTAGTATGGGAAATGTACCGAGAGTGGAGCATATGCTTCCTTTGTTCAAGATTTTTGTAGGAGAAAAATGTCGCCACCGTGGCCGGCCGATTGAAAACATTCAAACGTAAGCATTATTTAGGAAAAAAAAACTCCTTTCGTAGATAAGCCTGAGAAATTGCAAACTGTGTACCGAACACGCAACAAAATAATCATCTCCAGCGCCTATCTATGTTAGCTGTCAAGTCGTTCTTCTTCTAAGTTAATCTCTCCCCAAAGTATGGGGAACATCAATCATCGAGTAAATTCATACATCCTTTTTTAAGGCTGCATCTAACCAGTTCCTAGTTTGCCTGTTCATATACAATTGCCAAGGCAAATTGCAAATGCCAACTAGAAAAGATAAATTCACCCATCCGCACTGACATATCCCTCAGGCTGGCGAAGCAACATCAATTTGTATTCTCTGAGCCCATGTCACGTGTCCAAGAACCGACAATTTGCCGAATGATCGTCAATCAGGCAACTTGTCTTTCATCTAGGCCCACCGTGCCGCAAGTTTATGTCCCCATTGTGTGTTCTATGGTGGATTTCTCTTGCGCATACTGTTCCGAGTCATCCGCATCGCTGTGCTGTAGATCCAGTGCATTATCCTTCGGTCACGACTATTATTCTAATGACATATAGGAACGAGTAACCCATTTCTGAAGTGCTGTTTACATTGTGTTTGACTTTCGTTTTCTCTCCTCTTGCAGATCCCACAACAGAGAGCGAACAGCTTATAATCGACAAACGACGCGAGTGTCACGTCACGAATTCTTCTACGCCAGCCCGAAGCTACGATTACATCGATGCCGGCTATGCCATCAGCGACGCGGATAGCATTTAACTTATCCTTGTTCCAAGAGCGGCGGTTGCAATTAGCATATCACCCATAGTGATTCACCCCACACTAGCACTAGCATCGCCGCTACCCTTGGGCGTCGCATCAGTGCCTCTTCCAGTAACTCTAGCTGCGCAGGGAGGCGGAATAGTCACTGTCGAAGCTTGGACGCTGTTGGCCCAATGCATCACTGGCGCTATGCCAGCATGTTACCACGTGCAATTATTCTCCGCTGGAGCCTGATACTGATGATTATCGCGTCGAAATTAAACTGCCAGCTGGCAATACCAATGCCGGGCATCATCAATGTACCACCGTTGGCGGATGTCGGGAGGCGAGGCAGCGGTGATGTTAGTGTTGGTGGTATCGTAGCCGGCAGCGATAGTCGGATTGCAGATGAGCCATTGTCGGGCCAAATCGTCAACTTGACTAGACAACATGATGGGGACGTCTTTCGGACGAATGGTAAGTCTGATGGAGATATTGCGTGTGTATGTACCATATTTGGAAATGTGTTGTGCTTTTTTTTTGGAATTGATTAGGAAGCTCCCAGGCAGGTGAATAAGGTATGGGTCCTTGAAGTCACGCCGAAGATTTGTGGCCATTTGTTTGCAATAGATGCCCGCGAATGTACGCTTGGTGTACCTACTCCTTTTATGCGTGCATAAGGAAATGCACTTTTGTATTTGGAAAGCTGGTCTTACCCGTGTGACACATTTTTTTCGACAGCATGAACAATTTTATTTGCATGCGCACGATTATTTGCTTAACCTTAACTTAGCTTGTGCACATTTTTGGGTTCCCAATCCTTGAAGGGTGTCGTCGGCCTGTAACACTGCAGCCTTCCCCTGCATATGCTCACAGGTGTGCAGACAAAAGATCAATAGTACAGTTTGTCTCGAACTTGGAAGCTGGAATTAAAAAATTACATGGACTTCGCTTGTGTATATTTTTTTATACACTTTTATATATATATCGTACGATAAAAAAGAATGTGTGCATTTCTATCGTTTTTTGCCATTGACGTCGCCAGAATTGTCCGAATTAAGTGGTTTGTAAGATGTTCTTTTGAAATTCAGGTAAACAAAACAGCCAAACCTGTGCTTCGAAACCTCTATCGAAAACCTCTATCAAGATAGGGAAAAAGGAGACTATAATTCAAAGGTTGTGACTTATGTGTTGATACCAGCCTACTCATGCTGTACTCTCTACAACAAGACTGGTGAATGCATATATAAAAACGCAAATTAAGGGTTAAGAACATCTCGTGTATCTGGTACAAATACTTTTTAAAAGCGTGCGCTCAAGAAGCAGCAAATCAGGCAAATTAAATAAAAGCCTAATCCGTTTCCTTCCTCTATAATATTGACCACTCTGCTTAGCACCATAACGTAAGGTGCAGAGTCTTGGCTAAATTGATAGTCCCTTGGCAAACTGGGGTTGTTTTTTCAGAGACGTGACGGAACAGATTCGAAGTTACTCTCAGATCGGGTCTGCTACTCTCGGGGCTGATCCTACTGACGGATGGAAAACGGATGTCATGGGCCCTCCCATGGGCATGAGTGCTGGAAGTGCGGCAATAGTTGGAGCTGCCCTAGCACTGATGATGAATGCTGGCCCAGTATAGGAAGCAGCGGACAGAACTTGGTCGAAGTGGTTGTGCCTGGTGGTTGGTGTGCTTTTATTTCGTTTACTGAGTTCTTACAGTACCTACAGAAAAGCTGCTACTTCTCTTTTAAGCACAAGGTCTTAGGCTTGTAGTCCATGTAGTCCAAGTGCCATGGGTGTGGAAAACCGACATCTATAGTCTTGATGTATTAAAAAGCTTATTAAGGCGTTTTTTACGATAAGCAGTCTGATACCTCTGATTTGTCTTATAGTGTTGAAATTCTCGAGGCAGTTAAGATCGAAAGGTCTTGTACCCAAGATCTGTTTGCAACTTCCATTCCTTGCCATGCAAATGGCGAATAGAAAACCTTTGTTGTTGCATCAGCAGTATTCCTCTATTAACTCTCTTACTCTCCTTCATATGGCAGTTCTTGGTCTTGTAGAAAACTGTGATTCCTGTCGGTTGGGCCTCATCTCAGATCACTGCTTGGGACAGCAGCAAATGTAACGCATGAAGAGATCGTCAAATGGAACTCAACCAAGCGTCTGACCAAACCATGAACAATGTACATAGGTCATGGACCTACATTTGTCACTGCCAGTAGAAAGCAGCTATTGGACCTTTTCAAATTGATGGTATCGCCAGATAGCACCTTGACAGATCTCAAATACATACATACATTGAATTTCAAAACCGTTGCTTCGTTCTACCTTAGCAAGAAAAGTGAAATATGAATTGGGCACAGTTTAAAGACGAGCTTGGCAACTCTGTTTAGGTTCCACTCAAACCACTCAAACTTCTTCTTTCTGAGAAGCAATACGTTTATCAGTGCGGAAAATTCCTGCGAAAAATAGCTGCGTTTTAAGACCTCTTTGGTTAGATTGAGTGTGCTCTTGACAAGATTGAGAACGTTTTACGCGTTTTCGTCATCGTAGACTCTCTCTCATTGGCTCTCAACCTTCCTGGAAGCTGGAACCTGCACACAAGCCCACGCGGTCGCAGATAATGTCGCCGTTCTTTCAGTCGGCTCAAACTAGAGCTAGAGCTAGAGCTGTTCGAGGATGGGTGTACTAGGAATGGGCTCTCAGTGAACCCTCTTAAAACTTACGGTTATTCTCTTATTGAGAAGAAAGAAGGTGACTGGTATGACTTTACTCATGCACAAAGGTATCACTATCCCGATAGAAATTTTCTTCGGTCCAAGCATGCTGAATACAAAACCGAAAAAAGATTGATGCTCACTATCTAGCAGTGTATAGAGGCGCTTTTAGCAAAGACGTGGGCCTTATCTCCAAAATGGTCCTCATGATCTCTGCGGCCATGGTAAGAACACTCATCTCATACGCATAAGTTGTTAAGTGGAACCGGATTTCGCAGAAACATGTTATAACCTCTATTGTCAAACGCCAAAAAACAGCTTGTCTTGGCTGCCTTCCCTAGCACAACGGGCTCTTCTCTTGACGCTTCGAAGAACACTCCCCCCTTGATTTGTTTAACATGGGGTGTACCCTGAAAATAATATTTCGCTTACAGAGAGGTGGATTTGGGTTCTACGAGCATTGGAATTTTTTTTTATCCATTGATCCCTTTTTAAGACATGCCGTCTGACGCCATGACACCAAGAATCCATTTACCCCAAAGCTACCATGTGGACTTTTCTCAGGCGATGAAATGGCTTCAGTCAGACTCTGAGCCAGAGAAAATATGCAATCGTTTTTTTCACAGATGGTTCCAAACCCCGGCGGGGTTCTGGTGGTCGAGTCTTTTTGCAAAAAGAGAACATGACACTCCACTATCCCTTAGGTAAATACATGCGTCTTGCTTTCATGCCAAGATATTCGCCATCCTAATAGCTATGCACTTTATTGTGTCTAACAGGCGGTAAGCAAAAGGCATATGCGTTTGCAGTGACATGACAGCCAAGCTGCACTAAAATGCTGCTTAACTCTCTTACCTCGTCCAAGATAGTGCTCGAACTTAAGCATTCATTATTAATGAAATGAAATGCAATTTAGTCGGAAGGATAAATATAGTGACTCTTGTTTGAGTCCCACGTTACACTGGTATCTAAGGATATGAAATCTCTATTATTCTTACTAGACAAGGCTCAGAAGAAGGTTTCTTAGGATTTTAATGCCTGCAATCTGCCTGTATCTGGTGATAGAAAGACGATACAGCGGAGCATTTCTTAAGGAGTTATCCTGGCTCTGCTCGCACCTTATGCCGGATCTTTGGGGCTGAAGAGCCCGACTTCTAAACTCTTCATGGCTGCAGGTCCTTGTCGTCTTTTTATAAGTGCAAGAAGATCTCAATACATTTATGTAAGGTGTTTGCATGGTAGTAAAATGGACCATATAGTTGTGTCTGAGTGCTTGAGCGGATAGAAGCAACCTCCAATAAAGAAAAAAACGTGAAGCCTGGGTTGTTATACCAGACCCAGAGTAAATTAAATTTAATTCATAGTTTTTAACGCAAAGAGATAATCACCGAAGACCCTTTAGACCTTTTAGACTTAATTGATTAAGCCATGTCCGTCCGTCCGTCTGTATGTGTAAAGGTCTTAGGTCTTTAAAATCAACCTACAAAGCTGAAACTTAAGGCTTTACTTAATTATTGTCAGAACCTAATGACCTCAATACTGCAAACTTCCCCACAATTCACAAATAAAAACTCTGATACCTATCCATTGCATGTAACCGTATTCTTGCCAAAAACAGGGCAGAATTATGGGCAAAGAAGAGAAGGGACTGGTAATCTCCAACCCAATACACAACTTACCTTATAATAATAGTAATTCAACTATAAATTCTATCTACAAGTCGTGTAAGAATAGAGCGTGCCATGATAACCCCCAATAACTTTTCCGCCTTTAAAACTAAAAAATTCAAACAAAAACACATGCGAGTAGTCCAACATCTATCGTGTGCCTTTAGGCGGCATCTCTCTCATATCTCCTTCACAATTAAATGGAAAACTTCATTCCCGATAAATCTTCCCCATCCACACGTTTTACACGTAGCCAATATCCCGGTCAGTAGGAATCTGTCCATAAAAGCAAAACGCCTTAATGCCTCGTTTAGCAGATAACACTAAACAAACACGACAAATAAATCCCAACAAAACATGCAACCATCGAAATGACACTAACCCACTACCATGCAAGTTGCAACACCAAATGCACAACCGAGCCGTTCTGTATAGATCCCGACGCGACGCATGGACCCAGGAAAGAGTGACCACTCCTTGTGGCTGGTATCGACTATATCTTCGCTCTAAGCCACATTTCCATCAGTATTTTAGATATACCCAACAAAGTTCCAATGTTCCCTTCTAAAAAAAAACACACACATTTCACTGCGGCATAATAATAATTTTCTAACTTTGTGTTTGTTCTTTTGTTGCGTTTCAGGCATGTCAACGTGTAACGTTGACACTTGCGTGGGGCTGTCCAGTGGTACGGCAGGACTATTCGTGGCTGGCACCGATAAAACCGGTAAGTACTATATGCCTGGCAAACGCAACCCATGTGCCGAACAGGAGGAAGGAATTTTATGGCCACAAAATCAATTTCTTTTGGCAGATATGCTGCCAATGCGCGACAAACGTAAGGATCCCGAAGAGACTTGTGATTGTCGATGCTTACCATATTTGCAAACCTACCGGGAAGACCTAGGAATATGCGTAGATGACATTCATGGTATGTATGACAAGTGGATTGTTAAAAAATTATATTTATTCTCCCATTTCCTATTGGTATTGTACAGAGAATCTATACTTCTTTAAAAGGTAGGGTCAAAATGATGATGTTTTAGATATTTACGAAGACACTCCTGAAAGATTTAGCTTTTATGATCTATAAACGCGTCCGCAGTGTTTGACCTTTAAGCAACGTAGTAAATTTATAAGTCGTTGACGGAACACTGTGGTTACATTGCTGCAACGACTTAACGACTCTTTCAATGAAAACAACCATAAGGAAGGACCATTTTTAAAAGGCATTTAACCCCAGTAAATGTTTTTTGTGTTTGGCACGCGCGCGCTAAAATAGGAGAGCACTTAGCCGTCATATCGCTGCCATTTGTGTCTGACATGTCTCACATTACGTAATCCTTTCATGAATTCATTGCTTTGCGAGGAATTCTTTAGTTTTCCAACACTGCCAAATGTGCATCCAAGCAACTTGTACTATTAGGCGTAATCTGCCAAACTTAGTAAACCAGATCGGGTTCCAGTTTAGCATTTGCTCCGAATATGATATAATCGTGCGACTCGTTTTTGGAAAACATGTTCGAATTAAACTTGGTGTTGAATTCTTATGCAATTTTAACGAGTGTTTTCTCTCACGTTTAATTGATATTGAACCTTATACGTTTGTCATTTTATGGCGAATTCCATTTGTCAATGTTTGCGGTGAGCTGTCACTTAAAGAGGACACGCTCATCGGGTTGTCTATGCGAACTTTTCCCAAATCAGAGTTCAAGGACCGACCAGCTGCAACAGAAACTATTCACACAGGATGTACTTTCACCAAAGGTTAACCTTTAACTCTCCTTAAGCCCATTCAATATATTTGTCCCAGTTTCTCCTGTCAAAGTCATATCAAGCTTTGTATGAGGATCATAATAACCAAACATCACCATGACACAACACTATAATTACCTCTTCGTATACGGCAGTTGCATTATGCGGATTCGTGAGCGCAAAGAAGATTTTTCTCAAGATAGAAAAAAAGAATCATCAAGACCTGCTTCTGGTGGGCCATTAAAACTGCGCTCGGATCCATATGCGCGGTCAAAGAGGAACATTTTTTAATTGATTTATCATGTCCCACATCAACTTCATAGAACGCATCCTGACGGGAGCATCATGTTTATACTGGTAGGACCAGTCCATGGGTGTTAAATATATGCATTGGCTTAAGGCGCCTGTAGAAGGGGCGTATGCGAATACCTATATGAAAAAGCAGTTAAGCCAGGCTGTATCTTTTATGGCATCTTTTACAGCCTGTGAATGAAAAATTGTTTTCATAGCTCAGAGGTTTTTAGATTGTTCCTTTTATGTGGGGTGTTAAAGCGCGCATATACAATGAAAAACACAATGCGGCTCAATGAGATTCTCTCATTTATAAAAAATCCTTTTAGTGGTTTGAAGATAGCTCACATAGAAGGTAGGATCTGATATCAACACCGATTACGAAGTGAAGTGGCAAAAGTTGTTTAGCAGGGAGGGATCTGCGTAGATAAGGTCATTAAATTAGGATCAAATGTTCCACTTTATAGCTTTACTTCGAGCGCATTAAATAGACTTCAATCCTCGTTGCGCATTGTAAATTAGCATTGCGCTGATCTAGTCTCGTTAAGGATGGTTAGCATCTCTTTGATAAATTTCATACTATTTACCACCCGAAGACCCCAATTAACAGAGTCCTGAAGCAAAGCTTAGCTTCAAATTCAGGCCTTCGTACCATTGCTTGAAGAACACTTGCGATGCATTGTGAAATGTGATTTTCCAAGTTTGGTATTTAATAGACCTGACCAAACTTGTATTCTCAAGAAAATTAATGAACTATGAAAAGTTGTTCCCCAAAGAAATTTTGGCCAACGGAAAACTATTTAATTAGGCGGACCTGAAATAAAGACTAAAAATGAACTATATATTCACAGAACATAAATACTTATTTTTTGGAACGTGTCAAGTTTGAAGACGCCGATCGTTGCGCCGAAACAGACTTAGCTAAGCGATATGAGCTTTTTTTTATATAATGCTCATATGCCCCTATGTAATCCAAGGGGATATGATAACCCTTAAAATGCGTAGCACATCGCGAGCGGAAATAATCTGGGGATCGAAAGATAGAAGAGGAAAATAATTCTCGATCCAACACAAACGCCGATGAACCAGAAATGAAACCTCTGCACAGAAACATCAAAGCTTACCCCCGCAAGTGTTATGCCTTTACGGAGAAAAGCAATAGTATGCAAAAAACTGGCATGCATCTACTTGCTGTCCACTCTATTTGCATATTGAGAGAGAAAAAGGTCTTTTGTATTCGGCCGACCCTTACCTGGCTCATTTTAAGACAGACGCTTCTGGATTTTTCGTATGAGCTTTATAAGCTTTATGAACTATATGCGCTTAGACGGTTTTAATACCAATATGCCTAGGGTACAGTCGCAAAGCAAAGCCATCACACCACCTGCGAAATGTAGGCTGACCGACTTTGGTGCGCAACTACTAAGTTTTACTGACTAGTAAACACAGGTCAACATCCACAAAGCGAAATGGAGATCTTCCGATGGATCAACCATCAGCTAGATTAAATTTTGCGATCGACACAAGACTATGTTCCCGAGAGCCAACATCGACTTGGATCACTACCTTGGCTTAGCCAAGTTACGTCTGCGGGTGTCAAGATCAACGCTAAGAAATGAAAATACTACGAGGAAGTTAAAAATACTCTCGAAACTTCCAACGCACTCCTACGTCAACAGCATCAAATGTTTATAGCCATTTACAAGCATGTTAATTCCATGCAAAATCGTGCCATGAGTTCTGTTTCCGAGCAAAAACATGCAGCTAAAAAAGAAGCGTAGAAATCGATATGCACACAGGGACTGGAGTTGCTTTCGAGCGCTATGAGCTAAAAAGGAGAGACGATCCGCTGGTTTGTAGAAGAGAAAAATAAGAGAACGACTGATAACGTTGAGAACAGTCAGTAGGCATGGCATTCGAGAGTTTTCTCGGAGGGTTCAAACTTTTGAACCTGACAAATTTGAACCGAAGCCCGTAAGGGCGACCAAGGGAGCATCGTAGTAGAATCACTAGCTCATCGATGATGGGACTGACGGCAAAGATGAAACGAATCACGCTGACAGGCAGAACGAAACTCTTTTTCCATGCGAGGTTGACCAACAATTTCGACCTCCTGACCTGGATGAAGTGAAAGAAGCTTAAAGAAAAAGAGAAACCGGTTTTTCAGTGCTAAGCTAAGCCCAGCTTAAACCAAGATCTGTTGGATCCCGGAACAAAGCGAATCTAGAGTTAACCCAGCAAACAGTTTTTCAATGCAGATTTAAGTCCGTCAGTAAAGTTGTCAAAATCTTGGACTCCCGAAATTATTGACTCTCTCAGCTCTCACTTCACATAGAAAAATACATAAAAAGAAAATGGAGTCATTTTCAGTTGTCATTTTTCACTGAAATACGCAAAGCCCACTGCCATGTCACACAAAAAAAAAACATTTAAAGAAGTTTATACTGTTCACCTGAGTTGATCCTAGATTAACTCACCAAATTTGGCGAGCTAAGCCGAGATTGGATCAATATTAACTGAAATATTTGTTTCTGGGGTTAAACTCAGTTTAACTCGGAAACTCGGATGATCTTGCATTGAAAAACTGGCCCTTAGTGTATCAAAGTTCTCGAAGCTTAATGAAAAGATTTGGCCACTAGCCGCAATATATGGTCGGAGGAAGCCGTCTGAACAATGCGCCAGATCAGATGCGTTTATTGATTTCAAGGCCGCGTACGGCAGCGTCCAAAAAAACATAATCGTTCGTTTGTAGGATACCAAGGAAAAACTCACGCTGTTCCACCAAGACCTGGCGTAGCTGGTCCCCCCTTGGTCGCCTCTCTTAATTGCGAATAAGGAAACACTTACCAGATATGGTGCGTTTCCGGCATGGAAAATATCCGGGTTGGACTCAAACCAGCAAGTAAAGAAAAATCCAGGAGCTTCTGTCTCAAAATGTCCGCTTTCTAGGTAGGCGTCTGTAATCCATGTTTGGGCCTGCGAATATTAAACACCCTTTTCTCTTTCAACATGCAAATAAAATGGTCAACAATAAAGTGTTTTTTATTGAATACTCTGCTGGTCATCTCTTTGTTTTCTCCATAAAGGCATAACACTTGCGGAGGGTAAGCTTAATTTGTTTCCGTGCGGGATTTTCATGTTCCGTACTGTACTGGCTCATTAGCATTTAAGCTGGATCGATAACTCCTTTCCTCTTCTATCTCTTTTACGCTATAGTCAAATTCTATTCAAAATTATTTGTGCAGAACTCCTGGCCCAACTCCAGAGTCACAATCTTTCCTCCTTCATTTAAATGATTGGAAGAACACTACCTGCGTAGTGTCAGCGAAGGTTAGGTTAGGTTAAACAGGGGTGTGGTGAAAAGGACCACACAAACACTAGGCACCAAAACGGGCCCATCGCGATCCCTGGGGAACCAGTTGAACTTAACATTCAAAAGGCAAAAACAACCTAATTATTATCCCTTGTGACACAGCCAATTTCCCTGTAAAGCCAAGGAGGCCTTTAACGTTTGTGCCGTCTACTTCTTCTAAGCTTTCGAAGAAATATTCCCCTAAAAATTTCCTGCGCATACGCGAAATAGCCTCACATTCGCACAGAATGTGTGCTATACCCTCAACTGCCTGCATATCACTGCAGAAGCGACATATAAGTGTCGGCGAAACTTTTATAAGTATTTAAATGGAAACAGCGATAATGTGGGCTCAGTAAGCAATGGGGGCTAATTAAGAGACAAATAAAAAGACACCCAACAACGACGACAAAACATCACTATCAGCCTCTCAAGGTGATGGACACGCTTTAGACTGCTTCGAGAGAAAAATCCTTCGAGTTTTTTGTAGTCCTCTCTGCGCAAACGAAGAGTGTAGGATGTATAACGTGGGCGCCGTGGTTATTGTGTCGGTCGCAGGTTCGAATCCCGATTGGAATAAAAAGAGTGTTTTCACGATCGCACCTCCGCGAGGGTCTAAAAAACCTTCCGAGTGTATCATTTGACATGAGAGACAAAATATTTTTGGTCCCCTCCATGTAGGTAAGAATACCTATAGCGCACACAGCATGCTTGGTTGTGAACGGTCAGATGATGGCTCTTCTGAGCTGCAAATGCATTATATTAAGTTATTTGGAGGAGGTATAACATCGAATTGCTCGTTCAGTACCAGCGACACCGGCCGAAGTGTCACTATACAAGGCCTGCTATGGCTTGGTCTTCTAGACCGAATATACACTATTCTCTGCCCCACAAAATCTTTGAATCCTCACCAGAGGGACGGCCCAGTAGAGGAGCATCAAGACTCAAGTGGCATGAAACCTCAGGTAACTTGCGTGTAAAACTGGAGACGTTTAGCTGGACACTATGCTGACTGACGGAGCTGTTGGTTAAGGCTTAGGTCCACCACGGATTGTAGTGCCACCTAAAAAGAGAACTTTAGCTAACGCCATTATACTCAGAGCCTTTCTACGGAAGGAGGAAATATTTCCCTCTTTCTTTTTTCTTCAACTTCCTCTCATTGGGTCTGGAAGCATTCCACATTTCCAGATTCTCGTATCAAACCTACTGTATGACAATGACCTGACATAGCCTATAAGGAGATATCAAAGTTTTGCTTCGAAGTGAAGTTTTGCTTCGGTGGCAAGTTGCGTGAAGACCAAATTTAATGAGGGAGCAAAAATGTTTAAATTTATTCAGAGAGTCCTGGTAGAAGATGCGGTAGGTAGAAGATACGGTAAGGGAATTGATTATGTTAAATTCGCACTCAAGACCAACTGAAAATAAAATCCAAGGTCAAGAATAAAAACAAAATCCGCATAATCCACAAATCGTCTCCTTAAATGTGCTTCCAAACCTAAGAGGGGGGTAATGTAATGATGGAGTGCCCTGTGTTTAGAAGCTAGCTTTATTTTTATCTCTTGTGGCGGTAGTAGAAAAGGTTTTTTTACTTCCTTATTCATATCTCTAATAAAATCGCCATTTCGGTTGAGAAATATTTTGTTATTTATAAAACGGTCCATGCCCTAAGGAAGTCAAGTGATTTCATCGTTCAGCAAATGTAAGAGCTAGTTAAAAAAATCAGCGATTTGATTTAGCTTTTGGCGGTGAAAATTCACTTTAAAAGCGTTTAAATTCTTAATCAGTATGGGCGCCACTTAACTCCACTCCAGCCCTGTGCAGTTGCAGACATAAAAAGCATCTCCTTAATTAGCTGATTTATTGTCTATAGCCACTCAAGGAAAACCTCAAAACAAACATCGCGCACAGACACACAAAAATTAAAGAGAGGCTTAGAGCCAATAAGTGTGCATGCAACCATTTTCAGCCGCATTAAGAAATGATTTTTATTACATTGTGTGCAGCAACTTGTTTGTCGAGTACTGCAGATACAAATTGCCATAACAGTTCTTAATTTTGATGCCAACAACCAGATATCTATGGATTTTGTTTGTTTACACTTTGCGGTCATTAGCACGTGAATGAGGTGAACGATGGTGAAAATGTTGCCAATCTGCATGCGCGTCATTGGATCACGTAGAGATTGCCGCTGCATGGTGTTGTTGTTGACGGCATTCAGGGAAAAATTTATAATTGAACAGATATATGGCTAATGGCCCGCGGACGTTCTTTTACAAAAACAAAAAAAAAACCGCAGCACACGAGACGAAATTTTATTTCTTTTAAGGCACATGCACTACCTTATCTGGTAAGACTTCGCTCATAAAGCAATGGAAATTATCTCGGTGTATACCTTAACCACAATGACAACGAGCCGGCGATTCTGACCATGACCATTGAGGTTATGGCAGTCTGGCTGAGTGGCCAGCTATGAAGGCTCCCCACCTTCTCCGAATGCCCGCACTTGCTTGGTAGCGTATTCGATTAGCTGTGACAGTGTTCATTGCTGGCTGACCGAGCAATCTGTTTTTCTGCTCGACTGGCTGAGGGATTTAAGACGCTATTGTCTGGCCTCGGGATCATAAAATGCTTTCTCCGTCAGGTGGTGCTCCTCTGCCCATGCCTGAAGACATTCAGAAACGTCGAAACGATTTTCCAGGCATTTTCATTTGTGACAAATAAGAAATTAATAGCTACTCGCGATAGCGAGTGCCCGAGATTGTACGGTCACAGCAATGGTAGTTAAAGTGTCATTTTGTTAACAACTATGAACGGGCAAATTGCTCTGCGGTCTGGTGCAGAATTGTTTCACGCCGGCATGACAACGCGACATTGTCCGCTGGGTCATTAAATGAGAGCAACAAATTACCAAACGGAATGTTGATCCCTTAAAGGAGAATTGAGTTGTCATATAGCAGGATAAATAGGAATCATTTGTTGCTGTTGCAGTTGACGGGTCCGTGATTGTAATCGCTTTCCTAACCCAGATTGTCTTTTCTGCGTTTTTTATTCCCGGGAAACACAAGCAGATATCCCACTCGTCCAGTAGGAGGAACTACATACCAGTCGAACAAGTTTGCCGGGGTTCGATTGTAAACTTGAGAGATTTTAAGCGCCGATCATATAAGGCACCCCAGCATCAGGGCAGAGTCCTATTACCCTATAATCAAACAATTTACTTTAATTGAGCACATGATTAGCAGGAGTCAAAACAATATCTGCAGGCGTCTTATCGGCGTCTACGGTTTGCCGACGATGACGGTTGAAAAGTCATATAAAACCAGCTTCACTCTTTTTAACTCTGCCAAATGGCTTGCCGGGGCTGTTTTACGATGATTTGAGGTGAGCATCAAGCTGCGATATGCGTGGACGGGAAGCTTCTATGTATAAATATAGATCGCCTGGAGATGAAGAACAATTTTACGACCCGTAGAGTACTAAAGTCTGCTCATAAAGTCGTATCTTTAGATGATAATGACTAAGCACAGATTGCCTAATTGTGCATGTTAAGAGGTTTTCAGATCACAGTAGCCCCCTGCGGAAGAGAGCATTAAAGCCTGTTTGCATAATTAAAATAACGCTCGTGAACTTTCTTGATAAAGTTTCTGTTTCGTATAGGGAATAGGTGAGACATGGGAGAGCTCATACGTTGAGGATGATGTTTAGGTTTTAATAAACGTACTGTCGTTAGGTGGCTCCAATGTAACAGCAAAACAGTTAAATAATCAAGTTCTTAATTAACTTGATTCTTGTGAGCCTTCATTTTAATTTTGGAAGTGTTTTTATAAACTCCTCTGTAGCTTTTCAAGGAAGTGAAAGGTCGTCTTATGCAAATTCAATAGAGATTGGCAGTAAAATAAGTGACACTGTCATCGCAAAGCGGCTTTGTACTACTGTGGAATGAACCGAATCTTATGGAAAAGGCAAAATTTTTGCACCACGGCTTTCTGTGCCAACAATGAATTTTAAATTTTAAGCCAAAGCCCTGAACTTAATTTGTTTTCACAAGCAAAATTCAGTCAATCCTACTTGATAAGCCTGTATTACGTCCCTACCAAATCAACGTCCCGGCCAAATAAGCTTAATTTAAAACCATTAGCCTTATAGTACCATAAGCGTAGAATAAGATACCTCAACAAACAGGCTTCCCACGCCATCTCTGTTTCTATCTAGATGCCTCAGGTTTTACATGGGAAGTTTGCCGAGGTTCCATCCCTTGCGTGCACCCCTTGCATCTCGATGCTCTTCTACTGTTTTGTCCCTGCGGAGTGGATTAGAAGATTAGATTTCCGGGCCGGGACGTTGGTGTCCATACGCTTTAGATGACCAAGACATTGCGCAGTCGTTGCATTCTGACTCTTCTGGCGAGGTTGGTGTCGCTTTACAGCCCGAACAGTGCAATGTTATTATCTCCTCCTAAACTCTCCGTCCATGCAGACATGCCCGAACGTCACCCGAAGAATTTTTCTCTTGAATTTTCCTCTCGCACCAGGTAGACAAAGTCCCTAACAATCTCAATTTAATAGCCGTCTATGGTAATGTTTTGTCCAAGACGTTGGTGCTGAGTATCTCTTCTTGACTTCACGACGCTCTTCTCGTTGACTGCTCAGTTTTTTCAAAGATCTTCCGCATCATGATTATCTGATCGATGGTGAGCTTCCCCGGCCTCAAGTCACACTAATATGGACCTAGATTTTTGACAAACGGCTCTAGACGTTCACTCCACACAGCAGAAAGGACCTTGCATGCGATGTTTAGTATAGGTATGCTGACATCTTTGTAGATAATGCAAATCAAGGGGTTGGACAAAAAGTGCTGAGAGTCCTTTCGTCGGGCATGCTATTCTCCGACCATGCCTTGCAGTTGAGCGGGTATGTATGCTTCTTACCAGATAATAGCTGCCAGCTTCGGCTGCATTGTTGCACTAAAGTTTTCACTTCTTCCAGGTCTGGGCGGCGGTATCGCTCATATGCTTTGTCTTTGTTTTCTTTGTCCAAATTGAATGGTTCATTCTGCCTGAATGCGGTATTCGATTCCAATTCGCCTTACACAGTCTGCAGAAATAGTTTTTCCGCATCCTCAGCACCGACTACGATTCCACTACAATGCTCTCTTAATAGTCCTTAAGGCGATCGATCCTTAAGACGATCGAACTTTTAACCGTCGGCAATACTTTCTGATCCTTTGTTAGAACTTTCGAACATCAATCCTGTTTCGCATCTCTCTATCTCTTCAAAAAAAAACGCTTTTCGGGCTCTCTCTTTTTCCTTTTGAGAAGCCGGTGTTCCTGTCACAGTCCTCCTCTGCCCGAACAACTCTCGAGCGATTCTAATCCTTCTATGAAGTGCCTTTGATGGCATTTTGGCAACGTTGTAACTGGCTGTTAACACTTTATGCTGGTCGAATATGACTTCGTATGTAGAGGGACTCAATTCGAAAAATACCTGGCGATATCTTGCGTTTGTACCATATGTTACTATGCCTCCACCGGCCATAAAACTGCGATTAGAGGGAGACGATTATACGATTAATTTACTACGAGGACTAAAAGAGTCTCTCATTTTGGCTCTTAAAAGAGAGTGACGATGACATTTCAAACTGTCGTGAAATGAAAGGAAATGTCATTAATCGAATACAACATCGTTTAAGTGACCACTTCAGCTTCTGGTAAAAGCTATTGCCTGAAAAAGATTTATGGCGTATTCTTTTGAACGCCGAACTTCCACACCGAGCTGTTAAATAATACTCGGTATAAGCGAAAATTCCAGCGCTCGGTTTCACTGTGTACAGACCGAAAAAACTGCACCGTATCAGTCATCACGTTAAATGTCAAATTGTTTTGACTTCGGGTGCGTTTCTTTATTCGTTCAACTATTTTCGGCCGTTCCGTTTTGCATTTCTTTGTTCAGAATATTCGGAATGCATTCTATTCATATTACCTGACCTCTCGAAGTAGAACGAATTAGAACGTTCGGAATATTCCGACTTAGTATTCCACATTTTCCATTCCTTCTACGGAATGAATAAAAAAACGCACCCTTCATTTTCTTTCCTTTTTTCATTTCGCAGAGTGATTTTGTTCCCGTCGCGTCGGTTTTTTTGTACTTTTTACTAAAAATTAATTTTGATAGCTTTGAGTTCGAGATATTAAGTTATTTTTTTATTGATTTCATACAATATCAGTCGCGTTTTAAAAAATCACGAATGAAAAATCAGTCGAAACGTCACTTCACACACACAACCAAAGCTACACCCAGCCTCCACCGTCAAATACTACGGTGGCAAAATTTCGAGTTCGGTGTCGACACCGATCTAATTCGGAGTTCAAAAGAACATTTACATGAGCACGATTCCGTTCAGGTGTACGTGAAAAGAACAATTTTTTTCTGTATTCCACACCAGTTTCACGATTCGGTGTTGAAAAGAACCTCTATTTCAAATTTTCTTTCAAAATGCCTTTTGGTCAAGTTAGACAAAGCGTAGGAACTCAAATTTTCGTATAGAGCAATAATGTCCCAAAACCTCTAAGAAGTCAAAAATTGGACCGCCCAAAATATCGACCATGCCCACTTTTAACATGTTAGATTTTTAAAAACCCGATTTCTCGGAAAGTTGACTCCAAATCGAAAAAAAAATTCTATGACAAATATTGTAGATATTTGCTAGGTTTGTTTTCCTATTTGCTATTTGCTAAGTTTGTTACATATAAAGTTTTGAGCTCCACCTATACCTTAAGGGGGCGTTTTTAGGAAAAAAAGGTATTTTTCCGAAATAATTTTCGGTTTCAAAGCATCTCTCATAATTCTAGTGAAGTCGCAATTGATTGATTTTAATTTTAAGCCCATGCCCAGTTTTGGGGGCGTGGCCAATACAAATAATATTTGATTTCGGGACAAAAAATTTTAAGAGTTGGTGTTACATGGTATATATGGTCGGGTATATAGAAGTTTGTCACAGACGAACTCTTGCACTTACTCACTTGTTGAATGTGAACTTCAAGTCAATTCACATATTTCTTTAAAAAAAAAAATTATGAGAGTCTAGAGAATAGCTCGAACTTATGTTCCTGCCTGTTCTATGGGAAATGACAGTTGGGTGAGTTAGTGATTTCGAGAGCCAAATTTATTGGAGGAAACTGTCCTGTACTAGAAAACTGTTTCTTTTGTTGACTCCATGAGACGGATGCATTTCAACAAATTTTTATCTTAATCTAAACCTGCGCTGGTACTTAAAAGCCGCATTGGATACACTATGTTTTAAAGCCCCCGGCCCTGTGCACCAATTTCTTCGCCATACACCAATTTTGCCGCCGAAGTCAATTTCGTGTGCAACTATGCAAGTTAACTAGAACATAATCCAATTTAAGGTTCAGCAGCCCGATGCTCAGTCTCCGAATCTAAGCTGATCTTGTTACACCCAGCGACGCAATCGATGCGTGAATTGCTTCGTAAGCATTTTGTTGAATCTTCTCGCAGGGTGCTCCCGCATAATTACTTGTTCACAACTTAGTCACAGATGTAAGCGGCTTAATTAAGAAAAAGAAATATCTTTATTACACGAAAAAGGTACAACTTACCTAATCTAACTAGGTACATGTACCTACACCCACAACAGTTACAGCTGCAATGAGTCTTTTCACGTAACAAGCAAACCAAGGCTATAGCTTTCATTTCAAGACTGGGGGAGACGCAGTCTTGTCGCAATTAAATCATAAAAAATACATTACATCATCACAGGTTGCTGCTGCCGATGGCGGTAGCTGCGCCATTGTGTGTTAATTAAAAAGACGTTCCCAAGGACTTGCGTGAGGAGTTATTGTAATGGCTTCTAACTTTCGCTTAAAAATTTCTATGCAAAAAAAAACGATAAAAGATTCATCCATCATCAAAACCATTTGTCCGTTTGATTGCATTTCGCACACGATGCAATGATCATAAAAATGTTCAGCTGTTTCTCTTGTCGATGGACATTATTGAAATTTCTTTGCCAGTTCTTTTACTTTATTGGTAAAAGATGTTTTCATCCACACTCATGTTGTTTGTTTTGTTTTGGTTACAGAGTGCACCTTGTCGCCTTTTGTCAGCGGATCATCTTTGGAGAAAATTCCATTTGTCTTCTTGCCACTGCGAGGCCAAATCATTTACCCAAGCAGAGAAATCAGCTTTTCTGGTAAGTTGCCCCCACCCGCACGCCGGTTTTTTGTTGTTGTCGATTGCAACCACTGCAATAAGCTTATAAAGAGATGAGCGGCTTGTTGTTAGATTTGATGGTTTTGTTTACGGCAATCTTTTTTTTGCAGACATACGGACACCAGTATGTGCTGTCACTGGAGCACAGTACCTGGCAAAGACTGGTTGGACCGATCTGCGCAATCCCATCGACACGGACTATCCGTTTCGAATGTTTCGCGACGAAGGAAGAACTTTCTTGCAGGTAAGTGACAAATGGGTGAAAGTCTTGGTACTTTATGCTTAATGGTTTCTATGTCGATAAAATATTATGATTGTGTTATAGATTATCTGGCAGGACAAGAAAAATCAAAGCCTATTTAAACGATAATTTAAAAATAACATCAACATGTAAATAAAGTCATGTGGAAAATTCGAAGACTGACAATTCTTCATCAAAAGATATTTTGATTCATGCATTAACTGCGCGCCGCCAAGTATTCCAATGGTTTTTCTAGGGAAAACCAAATTGATCCTAAAATCATTATCATTAGCCATTACGAATTTTTGGCGCTTCATTTAAATCCATTGGCAAATCCTGTCCCAACTCAATTAACAATAATTGTTGTGTTGTTTACAAGTCAAGTTGTGTGTACACTCTCAAATTAGTAATTCAATCGAGTTTATTACTGTAGTGGGTTTCATTAGGACTGTACATTCCGCATGCGCAGGCTGAGGCTGAGTTATAAACCGTCCTCTCTCACGGTGCGTTGTTAATCCTAATATATTACGATGAGAAACATGCTGCAATTATGCATTCGCATAAGCCAGTGGTTCAAACTATAATCCAAAAGCCCAAGATGTTATCTCAATGTTGTAATGGCATGCAGCATCTACTGGCCAAGAAGGACGACTTGCAGCCGAGAAAGCGAATATATTTCATGCGCCGCTTTTATACAGGATTAAGTGTTCTGATGATTACTTAATGCATGTTTTGCATTTTGAAATATTTTAATTGAAATCATGTCGGTAAGCTCCTTCAAGATCGGTAAGATCTTTCAAGCCCCCATAAGAGTATTAAGTCGAAAGAGAATGGTGAGATGAGTAGCCGAAGCCTCTGAGTATAACTTATTTTAATTATCATGGGTACCTAATATATTTGAACAAAGTCTTTGGCTTTCAATGAAGAAGAAAAAGTGTCTTATGCGTAGGTACGTCATACATAAGCTTAAGCAATAGCAAATAAGAAATTTGAATAGTGTATAAAACCGCTGTCCATTTCTTATGAAATATTTTATAATTGGTAAATTATATTATCGCCAGTCACGCGAACGAGCCCGAGTATTAATGCTAGACGTAACAGCAGATACAGGCAGGCCTAACGCAGGTTCGGGTTCTGAGAAATCCTCTTCTGAGCCAAGTCTGGCAAGCTCATCAGAGACCTCATTTTCCTTGATACCAGGGAAACCTGAGACCCAAACAAGATTCAAGATACAAGTCCGACTAAGTTCAACGTATGCTTGAGTTCAAGCACTATCTTCGACGAGGTAAGAGGGTTAAGCAACGCTTTTAGAACGGCTTGGCTGTCACTGCAAACGCATATGCTTCTCTCAAAATCTGCGCTTGGAAGACAGACGCATATTTGCCTGAGGGGTAGTAGAGTCTAATGTTGCAAGCGGGCCATAATAAGATAAGTTTTAAGGACTCTGAACTAAACCCACCTGTTTGCGATTTAGAATTTTGTTTATGACGAAAAAATATGGCCCTGCTATGTTTCGAGAGAAGATGATAAAGACTCGTTCTTTATCATCTTCTCTCAAAACATAGCCATCAGCTAAAGGGCGTTAAAAAAACAGTGTTGCTCAGAAGTGCTCCATTGGTCCATAACAGAATATGTTTTTGTCCGGCCTTAAAAATTGTTTTCTTTGCAAAATATTTTTCAAAGTAACATTTTTGTAAAAATTTTTACAATATTTGTTTTAACCTTAGGAGCCAATTAGAAAATAGCACAAATTTGGTAGCACTACTCATGCGCCTCAAGTTAAGCGCAGAAAGTCTTTCACCATTTCGTGGAACCTTCTACTGCTTTATTTCAGGTTGACTATTAACACAGTTCTGTTGATTTTTTCAAGCTGTCATCTTTTGAGGAAATCCCTTTTTAAATTTTAACAAGTTGTGTACAGCCCAATGAATCATTTGTGTCCGTCACTTCAAAACAGTTATGCCTTCAGCCCAATGAATCCGTTGCATGCGTTACGTCGAAGGACACAACTCACTGAAGTACACACGTTCTTATGGGAAGCGAAGTACGTCAGAAAGTTCTTCTATGGGACGCTTCCCATAAGAACGTGTATATTTCACTCAATAGTCAGCTGTGTACTTCAACGAGACGGACGCAATGGATTCATTGAGCTGAAGGCTTTATACTTCTGACAATACAGTCAAGTACACACACGTTCTTTTGGAAGGCGCCTTATAAAGACGTAAGACGTGACACATAAGAACATGTGTCACTGAGCAGTCAGTTTTGTATACTTCAACGCGGTGGGCGCAACACAATCATTGGGCTAGAGACTTGAGTACAAGAGGTCGCCTATAACGAACTTCTAAACATCCTATCCTAGTTTCCCTATAACACCAAAATTACAAAAAATTTTTTGGCCTGAATTCATACTTTCTAATGCCAATTATTTGTATTGGCCACTACCCAAATTGTGTGTAGGGCTTATAATAAAGTCCTTAAATTCTATTTGTTAGTGTCATAAGGAAATGCGTTAAAGCTCAAATAAATGCTATTAAAAATAGATTTTTCCTAAAAACGATCACTAAAAGTGAATGAAGCTCAATGGTTTGTATATTTAACAAAGCTGCGAATACTTAAGATGGCGCTACAATCTGGTGTGGACGTGGGTCTCAGCCAACAAGCTTCGCCAGCCAGTTCTGTCTCTAGCTAGCCGTTTCCAGTTTCGCACGCGAAGTTGGCTGAGGTCCCCTTGCACGAGTCTCTGTGCTCCTCTCAAGCTTTGCGAATTATTGGTAATATTTGCCATTGGCAAGGGTTAATCTTCATTTGATCTCAGGGCTGGTGTCGTGGTCTGAATTTATAGCGGAACCCAGGTAGACAAAGTCCCTAACTACCTCAAAGTTATTGCTGCCTTTGGTGATGTTTTGTCAAGACATCGGTGTTAGCATTTGTAAGAACGCACGTACTGTGCTTAAAAAGCAACCCTTAAAGTCTTTTCCAGGTTTGAACTCGGTTCGAATCGATCAAATAAATCGATTGCTTGCTGAAAAGCGCAGAAAACCAAATCGTTTCTTTGGCATTCACTTTCATTTTGCATGTTGTAAACTTAAGAGAAGAAAGGTACAATTTTTTTGCGATTCTTTCCTGAAACCTGGTCCAGTCTTAATCCGTCAAAAGTGAACAAAGGAAGCTTCGAATTCTTTTATTGTTATGTTTTGTATCGATGACTTTTTACCGATATCTTAATGACAGGACTGGCTAAACTAAAAGGTTGGAAATATTTGCTTTGTTTTAACTAGGTTAGTCTATAGACCACCTTAAATCGGGCTTTCAATAGAACGTCTTGGGGTTAATTGAAGATCTCTTTTAGTGCAGAAAGAAAACGAACGTCTGGAATCAACCCATCGAGAAGTATTTCCGTCCAAGAGTTAACTCCGTCAATATTGTTATCAAAATCTTCGACAATCGAAATTACTGACTCTTCCAAATGTAACTTCCCATGGAAAAAACAGGCAAAGAACTTCAACCTGTTCTCCAGATTGTCAATTATAATTTTTTACATTTAACATAAGAAATTGCGGAATGAACACTGATTCCAGAGTTCGATCTGGAGTTAACCTACCAAAATTGGCGAGTTATACCAAGGCAAACCTCAGATAAAAATTTACTGAAAAAGTTGTGTATGGGCTGGGGTTAGTTCCAGTTCAACTCGGAGAATGACTAAACTTTCCGCCCGAAGAAGTCTTTGGGACATCTTTAGTGCTGCGTCGCCGTAGGGCGACGAGAGATGAGAATACATTAATCAACGCCTTATAATAATTAGGTCTGCGTCGACCCATCGTAATGCCCTTAAATGCTTACCTACTTGTCGGGCTGCGGACGCATGCTTTTCTGGTTAAGAGGTGTCCTTAAACTTCTGCAATCCTTGGCACGCTATTCTCAGCTGTCGAAAGCCAGCGCTTTGGCAACCGCTATGGCTTAAGCCTTAAAACGTAGGTTTGATCTTTAACCTGTGGGCCTAGATTTGAAGAACTTTTTGGCTGAAGCCTTGTTGCCTTTGTCATTAGTGCCAGGAGTTTTGAGCTAATTTGTTTGTCAAAACCGAAACAGCAATGGACGTCTAGGGTTATTGGACTTCGACTTCGCGTTAACCAACGAATCTTACTTAGGTGTCATTTGTGGAGTTGATTTCAGCTCCAAGGTAGATGAAATACTTAACCACCTCGAAGCTACTGATACGAACAGTGGTGTTTGTTGACAGCGTTATCAGAGCTTATTTTATAAATGTAGTTCGGTCAGGACGATACAAAAAGCGGTAACAAAAAGGCATTGGTCTCGCACAGTGACCAATGACTTTTGGTCAATGAAAGACACTTCAACGTTGATCCAAGCTTTTTGTGTATATATTTCTGATTAAATTTGAGTGAAATGACGGTTTATCAGAAGCTAAAAAAGCATGTGTTCTTAGTGGTCAATCAGGAAGGAGGAGATTAGACGCATTTCGCGCGACGGACTGCGTGAGTCCTTTCTATTCGTCTAGAGACCATAAGAAAGACTTGAATCTTTAGCCTTTAGTTCTTTATGTATATAAAGCCATGAAGGGATGGCTAAATGAATCTACTGTCAGCCTATTTGTTAATCACTAACAAATAATAGCAATAAGCAATTTAAAAAAAAAAATCCAAACCTTGTTTCAGTGGCTTGGAGAATCAGATTTGCGACAGAAAATGCAAGGTCGTCTCATTGTCGTTCATCTTATGTGCAGAGATATGATGGTCGCGTTAAATGCAACCAAGGGTAAGTCGAATTCCATTCTACAATAGGAAGTCACTAACAAAAGAAAACTCTTGCAGAGCCGGGCATTCCAATGAAGAATGTGTTTTCCCCCTGTGTAGCGTTTCGTGTCAGCGGAAGCCCAGTTAAATATTTCCACAGTAAGTCAATAAATTAACATAAGATCTTGCAATCTTTTACTTATAGAAGCCTCCTTTTTTCCTCCACACATAGATGTATCAGAAGTACTCTTCCAGTCAGAAGCTACATCAACCCTCGCCTCAACATCAGATGGAATGAGCGCAAAGGAATACATTGTCATTGGCATTTGTAGTCTCCTGCTCGGTCTGATTTATGTCTCATCCGTATTCCTCTATCTGCACATGAAGAAGCGCAAGAGTCAGGCGCAGGAGTTACGCAACAGCCTCAACGATCTGGCCAACGAGATCAACTATCCGAAGAATGATCAGGTGACGTTCGGAGCACCATTTCATCGCAATGGCAGTGTTTACTCGGCGACTAGTCTTAGCCCGGATCATAGGCTCAGCGGTGGACACTTGAAGGAAGAAATGGGGATTGTCAAGAGCAATCCACTGTTGCAGCATTTTCCCAATCTGAGCGATCACCATTCGGGTTTTACCAGCGACATATCCAATTCGAACTCCGAATGCGAAGAGGTAAATGATAAGATCAAGCAGGTGAGTTGCGCATGTCATCAGGAAGTCTTTAACAGTGATGAGTGGTATGTTTACATGACAGATGCAAACGTCGGTACTTGTCCACAATAATGGAGCAGGTGGCAGTGGCAATAATGCGGGAGATTCTGGAATAGATCCATCAACATCACCGACACAGGAGAACGAATGTATTCCGGAGGAAAATGTGTCCATCGTTGAGGACATGATGAACGAGGAGAAGTTGGAGAATATGAAGGCTATTGTAAATGGAACTATTCGGAAGAAACTGTACTTTAACCCGGCCTACTTTGAGCCGCATCTGTTGCAGGTAAGTTTCTTTGCTCATCGGTTTAAGAGCAGGTTTTTATTTTAATTATTTTTTCAATGTTTAGTCACCTCCACCAGCGGCCATAGAGTTTCTGACAAAAATCAGAGAAGTAATTGCCATAGCCAAGTACAAAATGGCTACCAAGCGCTACCAGCCCTCACTGATAATGATTCCCGAAGAATTTCCCCTCAAGACACCTTCACAGACTGGCTCCTCACAGATTCTTTACAGTGGCACCTATGGATCTTCGACTGAATGCCAAGGATGCGCCACGAACCGTTGCAGTGGTCATGTGAAGAACTGTGGCGACAAGCGTAACAGCATAGAAAAATGGCTTGAAACTGTGCCACACAGTGATAGCGATGAGGCAAAGAGGCAGACTCCAACCGATCGTCCTAAAAATCGCAAGACAAGCCCTCCGAAATCGCTTAGTCCGCCTAAACAAAGGCCCCCACCACCGCCTGCGCCAACCAGTGGCACACCAAAGATAATTTCTCACTCCCTCAAGCCCAACGTCAATACCGTGGAGATCAATGTGAAGACAGCAGCACCACCCTTAGCAGCGACAACACCTTCCGCAACGATCACAATCACCAAAAAGAATAACGAGAATATTTATGCCTTCGCTGAGACCGGTGGGGAGATCTACAACAACCCCAAGTTCAGTCTACATGACTCCCCATCACCATCGCAAAGAAGTCGAGCATCTTCACACCGATCCAAGACACCAACCAACTACCCCGATCCCTATGCAAAGCCCAGTGATCGCAAACACTATGAGATGCTGAGAAATATGAAGAAGATGCCCGACATGGTGTATGAGGCTCTAGCGAAGGACTACTCACGAGGAAGCTTCTCTAGGGCAAACGGCTTTAACATGGACATACCCACGCCAGACTATGATAGCACAATCGAAAAGAAGATCAAGGACATCTACAATTCAACGCAGAGTACTGCACCATCTGTGCCCACACCGGATTACAGCACATTGAGTAAAAAGTCTCTGAGACAGTGCCAACCAGACTCACCAGTCTATCGACGACGATCACCGCAATACCTCATAGTCGACTATGAGACAGACAGTCTGGAAAGATTGGAAAATAAGCGCAAGTCTTCGAATTCCTCCTCGTCGCCATCGTCAGATGTCAGCTCCCAGCTGAGTCCGAGCTTGAGTACTGCCCTTCCACTCGAGGAAGAAGTAGAGATCAGACACACGATCTACGACAAGATCGATGGGTTTCGCAAGGACGGCGACTCAAACATCAAAAAGAAGGTGGCCAAGCCAAATGTTACCCCCTCGTCGAAAGAAATAGCAGCACGAATCAAGTACGATACGCCCTTTCGTGGCAGCATGACCATCGAGGTGGAGCACGAACCACAGAGTGACCTCGAACTCTCCACGGACAGCGATCAGTTCGAGCCAGACACTCTCGATCGGAAGCCAAAGAAGCATAGTTTTTGTGATGTGAGTGCTTGGTCCGAGCATTTGAACAAGTCACGAAACTTTGTCAACTCTCTCGATGGTCAAGTCAGCTACTCCTCACTCGAGAATATGACGACTCTGCCCGACTTGGATGCTAGTGAACAGCGTTCGAATCATTACGTGTTGCGATCAAGTAACTCATTCCGGACCAGTGCCGAGGGAACCAACAACACTGCCAGTCAGCGAAACACACCAACTCCAGAAGGTCCTAAAAAGAGCACCCTTGAAGCTCGACCATCGTTTGGCAGCCTTCGAGAGATCTACCAGTCAAAGGTTATCGGTTCAAACAATCAACGACCTAAACTGACCAATATCAGCTTTACCGATCAAGGACGCATTTTGACTCTGGAGGCTAAGCATTGCCGCCGGCAGAGAGTAATCCCCCTGGAGGAACCACGTGCCATGCCGCCCGATATCATTCCTGCGCCAAATGACTCGAGCGTTGACCCATCGGCAGATACTTACGAGGAGATTGATTCAAAAAACTCGAAGGGTTGGAGCACCAATAAATTCAGTGGACCAAAAAAACCACTTACAACGTCCAACTACGACAACGAAGATGACAGTCAAGATGAGGATCATGATGAACAAGAGTCAACTAGCAATCATAGTGAGTCCACAGAAGTTACTGGTGTTTCAGATACCCAGGCGAATTCGGAGAACGAGGATTTCAAAGGAAAATCCTTGTCGAGTATCACTATGAGTCAGAGAAAGAAGAAGAGTCAGTTGAAGCAAGAGCAGGAGTACAGTGCCATGTATGCGTCAAGACTGAATGGCATCAGGACCGATTACAGTTTGAACAAGTATTTAAATCGCAAAAAGTGCAACGACGAGGACGATGAGGAGCGGCAGGAGGATGAAGACAATGAGCGAACTGAAAATTCCAGGTCACCTGAAGATCCGAACAAAATCGAGATTCTTTCGATCAGCTCGCTGTCCAGTCGTCTCTCTGATCGCACCAAAGAGATGTACAGAAACGCTGGCGTTCCGGTGGGAATCGCATATCCCCAACGAAATGGAACCAATGTGCAGACAGTTTACCGCTGTGAGATGCCGCCCATCACCAATGGAATGCAGATCGCCATGGGCCTTAAAGATCGCGCGAAGAAGACCAAGGATCTGAAGAATGCTTGGAAGAAGTTTGTCAGCATGGCGACGTCGAAATTCAGCCCCACTAGCAGCCTGTCGCCAATCGACAAAACGGCAACATTCCTAGACGCCACCGACAAGGACGATGGCATCTCATCGCTAATCGATGACGGGACCAGAGTGGCCAGTGTGAAGAGTAGTTCGTCGGCTCCACAAAGCTACATGAACTATTACGAGCAAAGATACGGGCACCGTTTGCAAGACCTGGACAGTGGTTACATGAGTGCGGACTCCAGCGAGGTGTACAATAGACGCTTCTACGATCGGTATAATTTCAAAATGATGGCTGGCAGGGATCGTGTCATAAGGGTCGATACGATTGAGGATAATTCAGATGGTGCCACGGGGAGCAGCGAAGAAAACGACAGAACTTTGGATAGTAATAGGGCGTTGGATGAGCAAGAGGCAAGAGCTGACGCAGAAGATGAGCGGAGGCGAGAAGACGAGGAGGATCTTGATGGGACATTGACAAGAAGTAGTGGGAGACGGATTTCAACCAAGCTCGTTCCTATAAGTGTGTACTCATCTGAGGATGAAGACCGATCTCAGAGCCGGGCATCTTATGTCTCGCAAACCGAAACGGAGGAGGAAGACGAGCCGAATGCTGAGGAAATGTGCGAATCTGGAGCGGAGAGTGTGGAAACACACTCGGTTTTGTATAAAAGCATTCGAAAGAGTTGAGAGTAAAAGGGTGAATGTAATAGTCTTTGGCATAAGTTGGTAGGAGGGAAAATTTCAATATCCTGGCGGGTATTGTTTGAATTAGGGGCGTTAAAAGTTGTTTTTTCTGTCATAAGGGTTAACTGATATTTCTAGTAGTATTTAGGTTAAGTCTTCATTGTCCTGTTATATTTCTGCTTATCGTCTTACTGCTGCTACTCCGATCCTTTTAAATATTTTGAGCAACCATTTTTGCTCATATCTTTCCGAATCCAGCGGTGCCACATTGTGTTCTCTATTTGATCTGTCTACTGTTGCACGTTTTTTTAACCCGACATCTGTCGCCTGCTAAGGTATCGCAGAGCTCTCAGACTTTGTAAATATGTAAGCATTCCAATATTGCGAATCATGTTTTGAAAAAGCTTAGTTTAACTTAATTTAAGTCGATAGCGAACGCATTTTCCTGGAACAAAATTAACCCACGCAGTTTTTAATGTCAACTTAATCCTAAGTTAAGTCAAAGTCAATGAATCCTGAATTGACAGTTACCTAGAATGAGCTTAAGAATTATTTTTTCAATTGTGACGCTGACGATGAAGCATCTTTGCCATCGTTCAAGTTGTCAAGAAATTCATTTCAAGTTGTCAAGAAATTAAAAACATTATTAGTTCTACTTTGACTTGAATGTCAGCTTTTTATATTGCTTCACTATTCATTTAGCTATCTGTACTTTGTCTCCTATGCTTAGTTTTAACTTTGCTCCACTCCATTTTACACTTGATAAATGACGTATTTTAAGGTTGTATTGAAAAATTTGCAAGTAGAAATAGAGTATTTTTAAATTGGCAATAAACTTTGGCAATTGTGTCTTTTATTGCCAAAAAGGAGAACTGCCAACGTTTGTCAATTAATCGAATAAAGGAAACTTATCACTATTCTTACAAATTTTATTAACAATATAGTAAGCGGCAAACACAGCAGATACAATGTATTTTCCAATAAGACAACTTAAGCTTGATTCGACAATACGACAATATTGAATAAAAGAAATACCCCTTTTCTGACATATGCCAACATTTCGAATATCACGCCTCTTTTCCTAACCTCACTGTGTATATATTTAGTGCTCAACCCATTTTATACCAAGATAAGTCTTAGAAACTTTAAGGGAATAATTTAACTGATTTTAAGAGAACGCATTTACATAATTAATATAAGATTTACTTTTAAATAACGGTGCTAGTTAAATATTTATTAATGTATAGACTTAAACAACTTTTTTAAGTGCAATAATGTAAAGAATTCCATCCAAATGATATGGTGCAATCAATTTATTTTTTATCTAAATATTAGCTTTAAGGACTTAAACGAAAATGTGATATTTTTCCGTTGTTTCGGCCGGAAGTGCAATTTTAATTTTAAGAACAAAGGAGACATGTTGGGCTTTACAAAACGGTTTAGCCTTAAACTAAACTCTAATGCAATATAGCGAATAATTTTATTTATTTATTATGTAAAAATAATCTTAGTAGATAAGTTTATATTAGCTTAAACTCAGCTAAGAAATCCAAAAAAAAGTTTAATTTAAAGCTAAATCATGAATGTACAATAATAAAAAGTGTTAAATCTAAGTGTAAATGTTTTTTTTTTTTTATAAAATGGATCAATACATTATAGAATGTAGAAGAATTTTAGGTGCAATATATATAAAAGATTAATTGAAAACTAAATCACGAATGTAAAATAATAAAGTGTTTAATCTAAGTGTAAATGTTTTTTTTTATAAAATGGATCAAATACATTATGTGCAATTAATAAATCCAATAGAAAAATTGAAGGTGCAATACATAAAAAATTAATTTAATTTATTTTATTTTTTTTAATATTAGGGGCTATTTTTATTAATACACTAAATACTTTACTTTAGCATATAGGCTAAGATAAATTTAATAAAAAAAAGCTTTTTTTCTAATAAAACTGTGTTGTATTATTTTGATTTTTCCCTAGGTTTTGGGGACCTGGTCTTGCGCAAAGAAGCCTGCCTTGCATCATGTCACGGGAATTGTAAAAAAAACATTTCTTAAATCATATACTATGTCTCCACCGGCACTAAAAAGACGATCAACAGGAGACGATTTAAAATAAATCCCAAAGAAGCTCCGCGGGACAAATATATGATTAATTTGACACTCGCATTCTTTGTCTGCCATATTGGCTCTCAAAAAAGAGTGGCATTGACATTTCCTAGGAGCAAAAACAAAGCATTTTCGTTGTAAAAATCCCAATAAAAAACGCATTTGTGACAGTTCTGCGGTACACAGACAGTTTCAGATTCCATATTTGATTTTTCGAAGCGTTACAAAGGTGCAAAAAATAGGATTTATGAGAGGATTTACTTTTAATCGCTTGCTGAGAGGATTTAAATTTGTATGGCAAATCGTGTGATTTGTACAGGATTTGATGACGATTTATATTAATCGCGAATTAGTGCCCGGTGGAAACATGATATCAAAGTGCGATTTTGAGCAAGATTTATTTTCAGATTTACAGTTTGCTTTTTTAATTCGTGTAAAAATTAAAACTGGTTGATTGTTTTATGCCCGGTTTCACTGAGAACGTTTAAGCTAAGTGCTTAAGCCGTTGGTGTTTCTCAGTAGAAATCGATCGAGTTTTTAGCTAAACTTCCGGTTTCTGTTTCTCGTTAGTTGTGTAGGCCACTTTTTAACATAAATTACTGAATAACTAGATATTCATTTTCGGACATGTAAAAGCTTTGCCCACAAGCTGAAATTGATGAATTTACCCGTGCTCTGACATTTGTTTACGAATGTGAGTCATTCATGCATTCGTCATTTCCATGAAATTTCGTTTTGGAGCTTTTACATCAGCTGATCGCTTAGGCAAATTGTTTTTGTATCTTCTTACACGTATTCACCGACACGGACATTAAAGCTTTATAAAAGCTTTAAAGGCTTTATAAAAAACGTAAACAAATGGGTGTTGGAGGGTAAGAGGGACGCAAGTTGAATATCTAGTTATTCAGTAATTTATGGTCGAAAGTGATGTCAATTTAACAATTCAACAAAAAAATTTACAATTTGGCCTCATAAACAGCCAAAAGCTTTTTTTTTATCCTGAACGCAAGATTAAAAAATTACGTCATGGGTACAGTACGAAAGCAATTTTTGTTTGCAACTACCTGTCAACGATTTGTCTGTTGTTTTTTGTTTGTAATCAAAACAATTTGCCGGTATCTCCCGTGTTTTGCATCAATTAATTGTGAATATGTACAACAAGTGTGTAAATAGAAATATATAAAGCTGACTTGAAATATCCTTTTGTTCACCACCAAACTTGCCTTGATTAAAATGTGGCCAGAAAAAGTTAAAAGAGGTAAAACTTTCTACGATGACCTTGAATATCCGCTTTTATATCCCCAATTACCTTTGTGGACTCCGACAGAAGTTGAAACTTCCAAATATGGCAATTGGACCACTAAGTTTGTGATGCTTAACAGAAACCCCATCGAATTGGATTCTTTGTCCTTCATCGACTTCTCAAAGCCAACTTTGTTGGCAATGCTACAGGATGCCCTAAAGAATCATGGACAAATCAAATTCAACATGTCGCTCTACGTCAGATGTACAGATGAACACTATCCGCCGACCACCATCCCAATAGCGCCCCAATCGATTCCAAAATACAAAACTTACGAATCGAAAACCATTGCGCTGCACAACGCTGCTGACATAGAAGACTGCATCGATGTCCTGACGCAGCTCATCGTAATGGAAAGCAACGAGCAAGTGAGCCGCTGCGCTATCTACGAGATTGTACATCTTGAGGTTAACATCAATCAGCTGCCAGTGAAAAAGGGGGCCTGCATTGAATTGCCTCCGAATGTTACACTCACGAGAGCAGTGGTGAACATGAAGAACTACGATAACTTGTGCTTCAAATGGGCAATTCTTAGTGGAGTTTCATCAAAAAACATTACGAACCTGAGCCGACCTGCGATCTATAAAATTGACGATATAAATTTAGACGTTATCGAGTACTCTGGCATGCGCTTGGACTTCTCAGGTCTCACCTACCCCGTTGAGGTTTGGCAAACGAAAATCTTCGAGGAAAGAAATCCCACCATTGGCGTAAATGTTTTTGGAATCGAACTCGACGGTAAGGACAAGCATAGAATCGTGGGACCACTTTACCGGACCAAGAGCATAAAGCCGGTCCACATTAATCTCTTGTACTTCGAGGATGAAGAGACGTGTGTGTGCCACTATGCGTGCATTAGAACTATGTCAAGACTGCTGAGGAATCAGCTACAGAAAAAGGTTCAGGTGTGTAACATGTGCCTGAAGTTTTTCCCAAGTGAAGCGAGAGCTAAAAAGCATAAAAAGTGCTCTCGACTTTGGTTCTTGTAGAAGTGGAAAGGAGTCACGTGAATTAAGGTAATTGTTAAGTTTTTATTTATTTTCCTCAGAAATATATGCTTTCTTGTCTACCTATTCGTTTTTTCTGTGCCTTTGGCTTATTCGTCTTCGAAGAAGCCAAAGAAGAAATATATACTCAAAATATACAACTTAATTCCTACTATTGGGCTATAATGAAACTATAGACGAGGTGAAACTAGTGATTAGTGAAAAAAGCGGCATTTAAGGCATGGAAGAAGTCCTCCTCGAACAACATGGATGAAATGCTTCGCCTGGACACCTCAGCGGTCTCGCTAAGAAGAATTGCACCCAGGTTCAAGCAAAGAGAATGGAGGGCCTGTATCAGGAATCGGAGGAAGTTTGTTCTTCCACTGCTGATACACACCAGGCCACACAGGATCTCCGACAAAGCACCTTGAATAAGGGGGCTTAAATCTTCAAAATTGCCGCTAAGAGGAGGAAAAACGCCCAGGAGACTCCTTCGCCAAAGTGCATCAACAATTCTCAGGGACAGTTTATTGTCGATGACGACAAAATTCTTCACAGGTGGCGGCAGCATTGGGAGGGACTTTTGAATGCACAGTTTCCCAAGCAACACTCTCCAGAAGAAACTACTTCCGACAGGGAAAAAGTAGCAGATATCACAGTCGAAGAGGTTGGGAAGGCGGTTAAGTACTCCAAAAAGCGAAAAGCGGTTTGGCCAGATCAGACACCCTCAGAGTTCTGGAAGAAAATGGAGACAGCGAGTCCAGATGGCTCACGACTTTCATCTTCAAACTAATAAGAGGGGATCCAATGCCTAATCAGTGGAGAAGTTGTTTTCTTCCTTTGTTAAAAGGAAAACGTGATACACGAAGCTGTGATAACTACCGTTCTATCAAGCTGATGTCCCACACAACGAAGATCGTCGAGCGGGTACTAAATAGTCGATTTCGGAAAATAATAAGGAGGACCAGTATGGTTTTGTCGCGGGTTAATCAACCACTGATGCAATCCAAAGTATAAGGATCATAATGAAAAAACATCGTGAAGCGCTTAAAGCTTTCGATAGACTAAGAAGACTAAGAAGCTTACGATACGCTAAGAAAACGAGGAGTTCCAGAAGCCTACGTGCGGATGATCATAGACATGTATGATGGAGCAAAAACAAGAGTAAGATGTCTTTCTGGAGTCACTGATGATTGCCTGCTTGAAGGAAAACTGAAGGACCCGAAGGTACATCAGTTATTCTTCGCTGACGATGGGGCCATCATAAGTCAAAATCATACATCCCTACAGCGAGCACTAGATGGGTGGATGCTTTGGAGGGGAATGGGTATCGTATTAGCCAAAGGAAGACAAAATACCTGTACTGCCCATTCTCTGATCAACCCAAGCCAATAGTCAATTCTAGACACTAAATTCAATGGAAATGTGCTTCCCAAGTGTTAAAGTACCTGGGATCTTTGATCAATAGCAATGCGAACTGTGAACACGACATCAAACACCGCGTAAGCGAAGGGTGGATAAAGTGGCGAGAAAACTCTGTGACCGAAAAATGCCGCCTAAGCTGAAGGGAAGGCTCTACACCGCGGTTGTGCGTCCGGAGCTTTGATATGGTTCGCAATGTTAGACAGCCTATAAAAAATTTGAGAAAAACTTAATGGCAGCTGAGATGAAGATGCTTTGGAAGACAACAGGAGTATTAAAGCGAGATTTAGAGAATTAGAAGTACGAAGATCCGAAGACGCCTCCATGTAAAAGAACCTATCTACAGGAAAGTGGAGCATGACCGGCTCAGTTGGTATTGCCTTGTCCAAAGGAGAGATTCTAGGGACCCTGTCAAGAAGGCAATGCCAATCAAAATTCCAGCGCAATCGCGAAGGAGAGGAAGGCCTAAACATTCATGGATTACAAAAATGCAATAACACCAGCATTTATTTGGCATCAGTGACGAAGAGATCCAAAACCGGGTGGCCTGCCGGTATATTCTGAGGTCAAATCGGCGGAGCCCACAAGCGGACCATAAATAATTCAGTAGAGTTGCTGGGTAATGATCCATCACTTCAGATCATAACCTTGCACCTAAATAAAAAAAACAAGAAGGTTGGGCTATGGTAAGAGGTAAATTCGACTTTTTAAGGGCCAGGCTGCGTAAATGCTGTTTCCTATATGCTCGAAGAGATGCCTGACGATCAGGCCGATGGAAAAGCTTACACAATTAATTTGCCAGAGCGGAAGAACACCTCTTCAGAACAATTGAGGATATTCCATCTGGTTCACCGGATCTGTGGTTATTGAGATCTTTAAGAACTTTTTTAACTGAACGGGTGCGGAAATGAATTTGTCCCATGGTGCTCAAGTACAGGCGAAGACTTTGCGGAATCTGGGAGCCTTGACCTGGCAGCAAAAAGCGCGGGGAAGAGATTAGCTTTGTCTTGGAAACTGGCAACTGAATTGCCATTGCAGATGATCGGAGAATGAGGCACAATTTTTTCGACGCGAGAAATTTCTTGAACAGCATCAGAAAGCAATCCAAAGCTTTTATACCAAGAGCGACCTACAGTGATGGAGTAACGGTTATAGAAATTTAGCTCATTATTAGAAAAAAGCAAGAATAGAACCACAAAAAAAATACACACAGAAAAGGTCAAAACATGAAGTACTAAGCAGTCCCGCTAGCTGACTGATCGAATTGTGCAGGGATTGATAAGCACGAAGATTCTTTCTCAGCATCAAATACTTCGGCCTATTTTGGATCAGTTACCTGTTGTTTTTAGCAAAGAAAGCTTTGTCAGATTTAGGATTAATTCACTTGACTTGGTTATCGAAAAACATCAATTCTAGAACTGAAACTGACCAAGTCTTTTATTTTTCTTAAATTATGATGGCGCATCGAATACAGCTCTCGTTTTAAATTAATTATGTCCTTAAAAAAAAATAAAAATAATACATTTCTGCACAAAAACGGAAACAACAGAGCTTCCATGTCATGCAGTCGCTATCCATGAGATCCAAGTAACTTTTCCACCTGAAAAATAAAATTGCCTCAAAAAAGTGTTAAATTTCTTTAAACATTCGACTCACTTGCTTTAATAATAACCGTAACAGCTTACAAAACCTGAAAAGGAAAACAGGCCTTTGGATCGGCTTTGTGCTCGCCAAATCCCTTCCGGCTAGTGAAATACCTCAGACAAGTGTTGCAAATCTCAATTGGAATATATTCCTCGATTAATTGCTTCCGCAGCAGCATTGCCAGAGATTTTATCCACGTATAGTGGCACATGGTCTTAGTGGAATTCTCAATGTACAGCAGGTTAACATGTTTCGCTTTCTCCCCACGGGTGCGATAGAGTGGGCCCACGATTTCACTTCCCAGTTCTTCGACGCCAAAGACATTCACACTCAACGAGGGGTTGTTCTTTTCGAATATCCGCACATCTCCCACTTCCATCGGGAACCTAAGGTTGGAAAAATTCAATGTCGTGTCAAAGAACTGGATTAGATCCTGGGTAATGTCGGCGATTCCATAGGAGTAGGTGAGGTTCATATTCTGCAAGAGTTTGTTTTCAGTCGACAGACTGGAAAGAATTGCCCACTTAAAGCAATAGGGATCCGAGTTCTTTACATTCAGCACCGCTTTGGTGGCTACAATATCCGGGTGAACTGGAATGAAACCTCCCAGAAGTGGTTTCATTTTCCTTATGCTGATCTCCAAGTGAAGAATCGCATTAAAATCCGATTGTTTGACGTCGTGCTCACTTTGAATTGCTATCAGTTCGGTAACCACATTGATGGTGTCCTCAACATCCAAGGACGACCGCAATGTAGTGTCCCTCGAGCTGAACGATTTTCTTTCGAAAATGTGACCCGCTCCATTCTTTTCAGGAGCATTCAGCAGCTTCGTTTGTAGCGAAGCTTGAAATCCTATTGTTTGATACTGTTGCAAGGCGTCGCAGAGAATTTTACCAAAAGTCGCTTTTAGCGACTCGAGAAAGACGGCAGGGTCCTTTTCGGGTGGGTTTTCATTCATGATTATAGCTTTCACTGTGATTGGTTCCCGCAGAGCAGAAGCTTCACCCCCAGGATGCTGTATTATTCTGTTGTGAGCTGGCGCCCGTTTTACAACAGGTTTGTTTATGCCGTGAAACTTACGTTGGTGCCGGAGTAAGAAATCATTTCTGTGATACTTCGCTGTGCATGATTCCACTGTGCATCGAAACACCTGCCGGCTTTTTGTAAGGCATCTTTTTACTGTGCTGTTGTGGCGCTGAAGCGTGATTCGAGAAGCAAAAGGCGTATTGCAAACAGAGCAAACGTACATTTGACCAAATTAATAACTCTCCCACGGGTCTTTGAATATGTTTATTAAATTATTGTTTACAAAAATCTTGAACAAAACGTAAACAACAGACGTAAATCCAACTTTTGACACCTCGCACTGTACTACTCCGTTCAGGATTTGGTTTGCTTTTGTAATAAATTTTCTTTCTTGCAGTTTAGTGCTGCCAAGTCGGTGAAACTTAATTCCATTTGGAAAAACTAAATATTGAAAACCTTTGGCTAAGGGACCATTATTATTGGCGCCATTATTGGACCTATAATACTCACTACAGGGCTCCCGTCCGATCCATGGAACGTCTCTACCTGGGGTGGAATCCTCTAAAGTGATGGCTGAAAATTGACCATCACTCAGTTCTTGCTCTCTGTAAAGTGATCACCAAAAAAATTTTAAAACTTGGCAGCACATACATTTTCATCTGTCAGTTGATGTCATTTCAATACAGCGCTTCACAAATAAACTTAATTTACTTTTGTTTACATTTTTCGGCAAGTGCAATTACATTTATTTTATTACTGCGATATAAAAATGTACGTATATACTTTAAGTTATTATTTTTGTTTGAATTCTTTAATTCATCAATTCAACGTTTCAAGCAAATAAACATCAAATCGAAAGGATGGCCGATTTCATGGCAGCCCACCGCTAATTACCGAAAAGCTATGATTCACGACTTACGAGCATCGAATTTCATGTATTGGAAAAACCACTCAACAATAAAACGGGAACAGTTTTGCTGGTTGTAAGTCAAAATGGTCCTCCAAAAAAAAAACAATCCCAGAACGGAATATATAAACTTAGAATATTGCGTGAAGCAGTCCTTAGACTTCGAGTTATCCACTACCGTTCTTATGGGTTTTTTGACTGAAAAATCAACTCACTGAGTTACACATATCACAGGTAACACATAAGTAATCACTAAAACTGACGGAACTCAGAAAAAACACAAAAAGAACCCAATTATTGCAAAAACACGACTAGCTTTAATGGAAAGTGACACTAAAATAGCTGTCAGCTGAAATTCATCACAAAATGGTGATGATCACTGTGATCATCACCTTACGGGATCCCAAATTTAAAAATGTGATGATCAACTATCAGTTTTCACTTAGAGGATTCCACCCCTGGTTCAGAGTAGCCTTCCATCCTCTGGGCATGGCTGCTTCCAATTGTTAAGACCAAGCGCTCTGACATCCCCGATGGCTTGGCCCTTAAAGCGGAGGCTTGGTCTTCCTGGTGGTCTCGAGCCTTGGGCGCTTGTATTCGAAAACTCTTTTGGCTGGAGCGCTGTTATTGATCCGCCTCGATGTGACCGCACACAGGACCATAAATTCGACATAGAATTTTCGAAGAATCATGTGTTTTCTCCTTCTCTGGTTAACTTCCAGCGCTTGGCGGCATAAAGCATAACAGGCAGAAAAAGGGCTATAGGAAGAACTTACTGACTTTATTGTTAGTAATCTGTAAGTAATCATCTTCCGCTAATCCTCGTATTAATACCGGTGGAAACATAGTGTTTAATAAGTTTCAATGAAAAACGCTCTCAGTGTTAATCGCTGATTATTGTCCATTGGAGACACGGTATAATAATTATTGTATAACACTATGTTTCCACCGGGCACTAATCCGCAATTAATATAAATCTTCTCTAAATCCTCTGCAAATTATGGGACTAACATAAAAATTTGAATCCTCTCGGAAAAGGATTAAAAATAAATCTCCTCATTCACCCTTTTCACAAACCACTTTAAATCCCTTTCAAACACTTTTTTAACAGTTTGAGAATCGAAAAAAATACACAGCAACTGTTCAAGTATGACAGATGTGTCAGAAATACGTCGGAAATCTCTATCGGGATGTTTACAATGAAAATCTGGTTTCGCTTCTGGAAAATGAAACCGACACTCTCTTTTGAGAGCCAAAATGACAGAAAAGAGTGCTCATGCTCATGTCAAATTATTCCTATATTTGTCTGGTGGAGCCACTTTAGGATTTATTATTAATCGTCTCCCGCTAATCCTCGTAGTATTGTCGGTGGAATCATAGTATTAGGCGACTTTGATAGATAAAAGTTTATAAGAACAAGCCTTATCCAATATATGAAATGAATTCCAAGGTCAGCTGGGCTTAGTCTCTCGTAGTCTTGAATAAAGTTCCTAAAGACCCCTGGAAAAGTCGAGTTCCATGAAGTCAGAGATATGTAAAACTCCTAAAAGGTTTTGTATGTGTGACTTTAATACTTTATAAGTTGTATTTTCGGTGTTATTCCCCACCGATACATTTAAACCGCCAAGATTTTAGCGACCTGATCTGGGTTCTTTGAGAAGATTGCTTCCGGGTTTTCAAACCCGTTTGCTGGGTCGTGAACTCTCTCGTAAATCTGCTTATATATAGCGACAATCACATTGAATGCCCTTTTCTGTACCGTTGCTCGATGATTGCTCGACATTAGCAGCTGAATCTGTGGCAAAAGTAGGATGTCTGGCATCTCCAAGAACGCATCCATTTTACTCATAAAGATTTTCAACAGATTCGCTTCAATTTTCGCTTGTGTGGTTTGCAAAATGGTATAGATCGGTCCCAAGTTTAAGTTGGCTACCAGCGACGATGCTTGCTCTGATGTGAGCGTATCTATCTGGGCGTCGGATTGTGCCTGCAGCCGTTCCACACGCTCGTCCATGTACTCATATACTGTGAGGGTACTTTGCATGTGATAGAGGCAGTTGAGAAGGTACACAGCCATGTCGACTGTCGGCAGGTGTGAGGCAGACTCCTGCACTGATTGAAGCAGCGGGTCAATGACGCACGATACTATCTTGGTAATGTCTGACTGCCGTCCATCGACCATAGTGGCCACAGAGAGGATTTCCTTCAGAATATTTAATAAACGGGCCATAGACGATGGTGGGACCAGGTCCCGCTGTGGAGGCTCCAGCCCCATTGCGTGCGAAGCAGGTCGTTGGAGAATAGTCTTAACTTGACTGGACAGAGAGTTCAGATACACTTGTTCGCTGTACTTTTGAAGATCTGCGAGGCATTGCTCTAAATTTCCGCCTTTGACCACCTAGTTGAAACACTTTGTTAGACTCTTGCTGGAAGTTCGGTTACCCTTACCTGGTTTATGATGTTTTGATAGAACCGCAACAAGTTCGACAGAGCAAAGAGAACAATTGTGTCCTTTTCAGAATTCAGAATTGTTTCCACTCGAACCTTTAGAGGGTGACAGACTCCGTCGGCAATGTGTGCCAGTGCTGTCTGTATTTGGTCTGAAAGATCTGGAGAAACAAAAGTCGCCAAAGGTTCGAGCTTGAAGACAGTCACAACTCACCGTTCTTGTCGCATTTCTTGACTAAAATCATCAAATTCTCCTTCTCACTGGGGATGGCCTGGTGCAACCAGGCGAACATGTCGCCAATGTATCGCTTTGGATCGGGGGCGTGCATTTCAATCGGTTTAGGGTTTCCCCCAGGACCACCAACCGTCAGGGCATCTATGAACATGCGGACCAGCACGGCGCGACGTGAAATGGCATACTCATCGATGACATACCTGAAAAGACGAACACATACAGCGAATACTTTTGTAGGATTCATGCAAAACTCACTTAAACAAAACCGGACGGTCTTGGAGGCGATTCATGGCCTCCACCACCAAACTGCCAATCTCATTGTTGTCCAAGTTCCTGCAGTGGTTCTGTGTCCAACGATAGAGGCGCTCTAAGGCGCCTTCTTGATGAAGCGTCATCTCCTCCATAATGTCCAATGCGGCCGTCTGATAGCCACATTGCATTAAAACCCTACAATCGGAATGTATTGCCTGCACGCGGTCGAGAACTTTGAAAAATTCCGCAACTATGGGAGCATCTCTGGTTGTTCCGTACAGAGTTTGATGCTCAGGCACGCTCAACTGGAAACGGCCAAGGAACGCTTCGGCGATTTGCTGGTGGATCTGCAACTTACTTCGCTCCTCTTGTAAGGAATTCGTCTGCGAGATCAAATCATGTGTCAGCGCCTTTGAACTCTCCAAGTTGTCCTTCATAGTGCGCACAGACTTGGCCATTGTATCGATTTCTGTGCACACCGCATCGAGGGATAGTTTAACTTCGCGGAATGCATTTAGGAAGTTCTCATTGATTCCAACACTTCGTTTTTCGATTTGACTGCGCAGATTACGACGATTTTGAAGCGTGTTATCGGTGAAAAAGGTGGACAGGTCGGCAAGAGCTTCCAAGGTGTCCTAAGGAAGGATGGTTGAAGAATTCAAGTACGATGCCGCATTAAGTGGTAAATCATTACCTTATCCGTGTCCAAACGAGTTTCGAGAATTTTGTTTACTCGTTTCTGGATTCGATCCTCTTCGGCCGCAGAAAGTTCGCTCATTTTTATGAATTTCTCAAGCGAAACAACAAAATTGGGTTTCAGAAATATTTTTGCAAGCAACGTCAACAATTATCAGCTGATAGTCAAATTGAAGTGCTGCCATGCACAAAAATATGATTATCCGGATTTGGTTGCTGAATGACAAGGACGTCTAATGGAAACGTCTAGTGCTACGATACACCAGCCAGCGACAGAATTTATACGCCAGCGACAAATTCTTCTCATGAACTTTTTTTTAATAAAAATCAATTTAAGGATTTTAATTTTTGAAAATCGCGAAAAAACTTTATCTCTTAAGCCGCGTTGTCACAAGGAACTGAAACAGAAACTGAAACCGAGAGTGAACTAAAAACGCCGCCGTTTCTGTTTCTGTTTCAGCTGGTGCTGCAACAAAAAAATAAACAGGAACTGAAAATTATCTCAGAGAGAGCTTTCAAATAACCGTGATTGGAGACGTTTGACAATCACAAAATGTTTTAAAAAAAGCGAGTTCACAAGCTTTATTTTGTGTTCAGTTGCGTGTAGCAATTGGAATGCTGCAGTAACACAATTTGCATGTTCACCAAAGAAACCTTACTCAGAAAACCCCGCTCGCAGCAAATTCAGTGTTGAAAATTATGAGGAAATTATCTCCGACGCCCACAATAGACACACGGCCTTCGACGATTTTTCGTTGAACACCCACAACAAGCACACATCATCAACCAATGTGTCGGCCAAAGATTTTCCACAACGCACGCACAAAAAATGAAAGAAAATATATCGCCTACAACGAAAAAGCAAAAAAACTGCTAAAGGTTGCTTAGCTTAAAATATAAATTTAATTAATTTGCCTGCTTCTACGATTTGTATTAAACTTGCCTTAAATTATGTGGGATAATAATTTTATTTTATTTGCTGGTCAAACGCTTCTTGAACACAAAAAATTATTGCTTGCATTATTTTGTGGGCATTTGTCAAAAACGAAAGAGAGCCACTCACTCATTTTTATGAATTTCGCTAGCAAAACAACAAAGTTGGGTTTCAGGAATATGTTTTCAGTTTTGGGTTGGGTTTCAGGAATATGGCGGTTGCTCGCTCAAAGATAAACAAGGGCAACAGCAACTAAAGATAAACTATGCAACAGCAACTAAAGATAAACTATGCAACAGCAACGTTTTATTTTTCTGTTCCAGAAACAAGTCGTCTCGAGTTGTTGATTCTACGTCGCTGATTCAGTTGCTAAAAACGGTGCCGTTTTCAGTTGCTTATGTATGGGATTCCGTTTCTGTTTCAGTTCCTTTTCCTTTTGACAACGCGGCTTAAGAAAGAACAGAACAAACTCTAGCTCTAGAAGAACTACAAGTGTGTGGCTACCCAATGCGTTTGGCTTTTGATTGGTTGTCCAGAAGCGTTCGGAAACTTTCTGCAACCTCCTATAACTTAATTTTTCTTTGCACTCATTTGACACTTTCTGTTCAAAATAGAATTAAAATTAGCTTTCGATTCTCCTTGCAGCAAGATTTTATACCATGTCTCCACCGAGCACTAATCATCGATTTATATAAATCTTTATTAAATCCTCTACAAATCACGCGATTAACCATACAAATTTAAATCCTCTCGGCAAGCGATTAAAAATAAATCCTGTCATAAATCCCATTCACCCTATTCACAAACCTTGAGAATCAAAAAAGGAAACTGAAACTTTCCCTGTGTGACAGATCTGTCACAAGTGCGTTTTCTGTTGTGACTTAAACTGAGGAAATCGTTTTTCGCTCCTTGGAAATGACATCGCCACTCTTTTTTGGGAGCCAAGATGACAGAAACGAGAGTTTTCGTGTCAAATTAATCCGATATATTTGTCCCATGGAGCAACTTTAGGATTTATTTTTTATCGTCTCCCGCTAATGTTCTTTCAATTGTCGGTGGAGTCGTAGTTTTATTTTCATAAATTTTTTATTTAAATCCTAGATAAACTCCAAAATCAAGGAAATATGTTTGGCTATTCGGCTACTATCCCGAACCAGGTCAATCGTCCGTATAACCAACAACAGGAAATGTCATTTAATTAGACTGCTTGCCATCTCGCATATGCTTTACTTGCCAATAATTTACGTCTCGAATGGAGAACAATGTTAGATTTACTGGCATTTGTCAAAAATTTTTTGACAAATACCAGTTTTTTTTTATAATGCACTCGCGAATATAAGGGATTGGATACCGTTTTTAATGTTACACATCTCACGAGCGGAAAGGATTAGAAGAAGAGGAAAAGGAGGAGAGGTACCGATGCACTCTTGTTTTGAACAGTTGCAAGTTGTATTGCGCAGGAAAGATTGACCGTGGGAGAACATTCCACATTCGCGTTGAACGGCTTATGAAAGAACCTCTAAACTTTACTGTGCGTCCGAAGGTGGGCTCGAGGGTAAACTGATGTGCATTCGATCTTTGGTGAGTATTACGGTGGAACGTCTTTAGGGGCGGAATGCAATTGGCTATTTCGATGGAACATTGTTTGTGAAAAAAGCGATAAAACAGTGAAAGATAAGATACATTACGTCGATGTTCTAATGAGTCAAAAGACTTCGCAATGTTTTTGTCTCCAACAAGTTTTAACGCACGTTTTTGTATCCTATCTAGCAAGAGCAGTGCTGTTTTTGGAGCACCAGCCCAGACATGGGAATTATATTCCAACTTGGGGCGAATATATGCCTTATATAAAATAGCCAAATCAGAGGGGGTGAAATACTTCTTGCATCTTTTAAGGAAGCCTAGGCATTTCGGTGCGTTCTTGGCGACATCGAATATGTGGTCATTTCAACTAAGGTTGTTATTGACACACATACCGAGAATGGAAAGCGTTTCGGCTTCGTCGATGCAAGTGCCATTCATGGATAATGGCTGGGTGATTCGGTTTTGCTTCAATGACAGAAGACAGCATTGAGTTTTAGAAGCATTAAACTCCACTCTGTTTCGAGATCCCCATGATACAATGCTGTTAAGGTCAGAGTTTAATGAGTTTGACATACGCTGCCGTTCCAATTCAAAGTCCGAAGAGCAGGGGCGCGGAACCGAGAACGAATATGAGAAACTGAAGTTACTGTCATCAGCAAAGGAGTGGATTGGATTAGTTGTAGCAGACAGGAGATCATTAATGAAAATGAGAAAGAGTGTCGGAGACAAAACAGAGCCCTGGGGAACCCCAGCGTTAATTTTATGAACTGCGGACTTGAAGCCATCCAAACTTGAATTGAACGGTTCGAAAGGCAATTACTAATCCACTGAATAAGAGATTCGTCGATTCCAAATGCACGCATTTTTGACAAGAGAGCTTGGTGCCAAACTCTGTCAAATGCTTTTGAAATATCAAGCGCAACAATCTTGCTTTCACCTAGAAGATGCAAGGAATGATTCCACTTTTCAGTGAGATATGCCATCAAATCACCAGTGGACCTTTTGCTACGAAAACCGTATTGCCGGTCATTAAGAAGTTTTCGTGTTTCAAGATATTTCATAAGCTGATAATTAATCAGCGTTTCCATGACCTTAGAAAGAAGGGAGGTAACTGCAATTGGACGATAGCTAGAGGGAGAAGAAGAATCGCCTTTTTTAGGGACGGGCTGGACAAATGCTGTTTTCCATCTACTCGGAAAGAGACCTGAGGAGTAGGACCGATGAAAAAGCTTACACAATGGTTTTGCCAGCGCGGAAGAACACCTCTTCAGAACAATGGGGGATATTCCATCTGAGATGGCAACGTTCGCGAGCACCCCCGGATAAGACCATCTTGAACCACCTTTCTAACAAACTGAAGCACGAACTTCAAGATTTTAAAAGTCGCGAGACTACTGCTTACCTCGAAAGTTTGACTGCCGATAAAGGTTCGAACTACTCTCTTTGGAAAGCAGTCAAGTACGTTAAGAAGCCTATAGCACACTCTGCGCCATTAAGAAAAGCCAACGGCGAATGGGCAAGAGAAGACAAAGAAAAAGCGGATTTATTTGCAGATTACCTAGAAGAAACATTCAAACCGTTTGACGGGGCACCGTTGGTCGAGGAGCTCAAACCTTATGCGGTACAAGATAATTATAGAATAAAAACCGTGTCATTGGCGGAACTTCGACAAACGATAAATAATCTAAAAAACAACAAAGCCCCTGGCTACGACATAATTACTAGCGAAATTCTAAAGGAGCTACCGAAAAGAGCTTTGGTCAAGCTACTCTATATCATTAACGCTTCCATGAGAGTTCCCACTTTTCGTCAGACTACGACTGAGTTTCCTTAACAAGTATTTCAAGCTTCTGTAGTAATCGCACGTGGGAGGCTGCCTTCAAACGAAGGCACCTACAGTACCGTCAATTTATGCTTCCGATAAGCCAATTCATTTCTCTTAACCTGATTTCGAGCTCGTCGCGTTTCTTTTTAACGTGCGGCTTCCATTTAAGTTTTGCATCTAGAGTCATTTCTAGATATTTCGCTTCATTTGAGTACGGGATTCGTACCGAGTTAATGAATAAAGGTTTGTTGTTTAGCTTTTTATAAGTAAAGTAACGACTCGTTAGCTCTTCGTCCAGTCGCATATTCTGTCTAAGGCGCGCTAAAGTTTCCCTGTTGATAATTCAACTGTCGTATCAATAGCGAGAATAACAGTGTCGTCAGCGAATGTAGCTAGAATTGTTCCCTCATTGTGGGGTATGTCTCTTGTATAAAGCAAAAATAATATTGGGCCGAGAACGCTTCCTTGCGGGACACCGGCATTTATCTCTTTGAATTCCGAGTACTCATTTTCGTACCTTACGCAAAAGATTCTGTCTTCAAGGTAAGACTCTAAGATTCTATAGAGTTTTTTCTGGTAGGCTAAGCCTTAACTTGTACTTCAGGCCTTCGTGCCACACCTTGTCGAAGGCTTGCGATACGTCGAGAAAAGCACTAGTATCCTGAAGTGTGAACAAAAAAAAAACATAGACAAAAGTTGATTTGGATAGGAATAAAATTAATTTAGAAAATTTGATCCAATCTTATTGTTTTATTAGGTCTAGCAGTTCTTAGCTCCTAAAAGATGTGAAAGTGATAGCCAGACGAAAATGAGAGAGGTAAATCAGCGACAAAACGAGTTTTGAGGGAGAAAAGCAACATATTTTCATCGGATGCGCTGAGATTGGATTTGTTCTGCTTTTGTTGTCATTCCTGCATTTAAATCAATTCCATCCTTGGAGATGAATTTATTGCTTTTTTTCGGACGGCGATTCGCTAAAATCAAATGGTTTATGGGAGAGCCTGTTGACCTTATTGCCAAAGTGCTTGATTGGCTACAATTTCTCAAGAAATTTTCGACGTATTTGCGGTGCTCTTTCATAAAGCTAGCCATAAGATTTTCCAGCACAAAATTGATTATTGTATCAGAGTACCTACGAGCTACGACCTGTAAATTAGGCATGTGCATTTTAAGCCGCGTTGTCACAAGCAACGTAAAACAGGAACAGAAACAGAATCCCATACATTAGCAACCTAAATTCGTTGAATCCTTTTTGCGTTGCTAATGTATGAAATTCTGTTCCTGTTTCTGTTCCTGTTCCTTGTGACACCGCGGCTTTAGTCTTGCAAAGTGTAAAACTTAGAATAGAAGGCATGCCATTTTGGCATACTTATTTGACGTAAGAGGAAAAATATTTACAGCATTTTCCTTCCTAGGTACGTCAAATATATCAAAATGGCATGAATTGCAGTCTAATCTAAGCCTAAGATCACGAATTGGCAACTCGCTCTTAGTTTTTGTTTTGTTTTTACCAGTAATTTATGGTTACTGACCATTACGCCTGCTTCTTATCGAACGGATATTACATATATTTCGATTAAGAACAGCCAACTTTGATTCGTTCACGGATTTTGTGATACCGAACTCCGTTTCGTTTTATTCGTTCACGTAGGTACAGTCACACGAGTACACGTTCACGGATTTCGTGATCTTCCCCCTGTTTTGTTGGTCTTACGTTTAAAATCCTGGTATTTGCTGAAATGCTCGACTACATCGAATGCCTGAGTTTATATTAGTAAAAAGCGCTGGCATTTCCTCTGATTTTGAAAAATTGACATTTTACCAATGTGTGTCTGAGTGGACAATATTGGCTCACCCAATGATAAGAGTCAGCAGCAAATATTATTTTACAAAACACCCTGGCCAAAAATTTGGCGTGAAGATTTTAAGGAGGTCTTAAATTTTTCAACGACAGCAAATTTTAACTATAGATTTATGCACACATTATTGTATTCGCATCTTTTAATGCTGTTTGAATGCACTCCATCTGTACCTCCGCACTGAATCCCGTCATTCAATCAACGCTTATTTTGACAAGCAAATTTTTATCTGACAGCCACTTTCAGCATTTTGCACAAACTGTTTTCTAAAAAATAGTCTTCTTCACGTTGTTTATTTATTAATTATTAAATTTATCAGAAAAGTTTTGCAATTTCCTACTAAAAACGATGAGCAACTCTGCCCTGGCAAGCCTTACGGCACAGTATACCGACTCGGAGAACGAGGATGATAACCACGAAGAAAAAAGCACAGACTCCCAGAACTCGTCCACATCGCAGCAGGTTCTTAAGCCACCAACACCTATTTCCACGCCAGAAAAACCAAAACGTCCAGCCAAGTCTCTTCGCTTGGTGAGCTACCAAGATGATACAATTGTTTCGGACCAGGATACCGAAAGCGACGATGACAACGAATCCATTCCTGAAATTGTCGTGAGGGAGGAGAAACGTCCGCCGCCAGCTGAAGAAGTAACGAAAATGGACGTGCAAGACGAAGCGGCACCTAGCAAATCCACACCACAAAAGGATGCCAAGCCAGACAAATATGCCCACTATGGGTTCACCCTGCCACCAGAGCCCAAGGGCAAACCAACAGCAGAACTGGTCGAAAAAATACGTCACCTGTACGACAAAATGGAAAACAGTAACATGGACATGAATCGCATTATACAAGAGCGGAAGGACTTTAGAAATCCCAGCATTTATGAGAAGTTAATCTCGTTTTGTGACATAAATGAGTTTGGGACAAACTATCCGCCTGAGATTTACGATCCCTTGCAATGGGGTCAGGAAAGCTTTTACGAGGAACTCGCAAAGGCTCAGAAGGCCGAAATGGTAAAGCGACAAAAGGAGAAGAAGGACAGCGACAAAATTGAACAGGCTACTGCTGCCGCAAGGAAAGTGGAAGAGGAAGCAAAGAAGAGGTAAGGCAAATATTATTTAAGCAAAAGTGGTGGTTTCGAATTCTTTACTTTTTAGGAAATCGAAATGGGACCAACCTGCTCCCGTGAAAACAGCCCCGCCAGCGTTGACAACGACCGTGACAGGAACCAAGGGAACGGTCATCTCTGCCTTTGGGTCTTTGCCGAAAAAAACTAACGTGTAGGTAGCCAAATAAATAGTTAAAGTAAGAGTAGTTGTGCTTTGGTGGCTCTTTTGATTGTTGGACGAATTTACCCATAAAAATGTTGTATTGATCCAGGGAACTTACACAAATTTCCAGGATGTAAAGGCCTCTCGCTGTTGTATGGATTGCATCGAATTGCACAAAAAACAGCGTGTTGAAGAACACGTTTTTTATGTAAAGTGAACCAGTGGAGGATGCACTTTTCATATGGAGTGCTTGGTGAGTTTCGTGAGTTAGTTGTATTCTTAGACGTTAGACTTCAGCCACGATAAAAGAAGAAACTACTTGGTATGTGAGAGAAAGGGACGAATGCAGTCCCCCACACCAAAGGTACAAATTTTATAGAAATTTTGAAATAAAGGAGGCACACAGATAATATCTCCGTCCACCAAGCACAAAACGTCGTGGATGGATCTATGAAGCTGTAATGGAAATGGAATACACACACCGTGTAAATTCTTCAAAAATCTTGTCTAGAAACTAAGAGGTTCTTGTTGCCTTAGGCTTAATACTGCCAGCAGATCGGACCTCCATTTTACGCGCCTTTTTTAATAAAAGAAACCAGGAGAAACACCAAATCTTTCCCCCGCAAGTGTTATGCCTTTACAGAGGATTGGAATATAATAACCAGGTGAATATTTAGTCTAAGCCTTTAATTTTTAAGTTCGTGGGAAAGAAAGAGAAAGGAGGAAGGAGGATGCCTTCGAAACGTTGTCTGCTAGGTTTTATGATCGCTTAGACCAGTGTTTTTCAATCTGTGGGTCGCGACCCCCTGGGGGGTCGCCAAGAAAAACTAGGGGGGTCGTGAGCTCAAAACACTATAAGGATATGTGTCCTCAAAAAGGTAAGAAGTGGCGAGTCCAACAAGCAATTTTAGGGCTTCTTTTTGAGCTCAGAATATGCTCGTATATGCTTTTCTTCATGGAGTAATTATGGATGGTTTGCGGATCGATCAGTTGGAATGACATTGTTAAAGCTTTCAGGATATACCGCGTTTAATTAAAAGTGAGATCTTAAGCGTACTCACCCCGAACGCTTCGCTCACTCTGACGCTTCGGGAAACTGCCTGAAGTTCCTTATGGGCGATTAACATTATGCAGTTTATAGCGGTGCGTAGGCGGTATATCCTTAAAGCTTTAAAAATGTCGATTAATCACCGCCAAAGCCTCAAAAGTTATAGTTGGAATGACATTAGCTATTAGTCATTAGCTACATCAGTACTAGAATCAAGTTCCAAAAAGTGTCTGTTGACGCAAATAATGTTATGGTTTACTCGTAATGATTCATCTGAAAAAATTGTTTCGAAAACTCTGACAAAAATTGTTTCGAAAACTCTGATTACAAACGAAATTTTAAGAGGAATCATTTGTCGTATCTTCTCAATAAGACAATTCTCATCTTTCCCTTGAAACTTTTAAGAGAGCGTTTAAATCTTCCTTTTAATAAGCGTGAAATTAAAAGCAAAGAATTATCAAAAAAATGGCTCCTTTTTAGCTTCTAGAGCTCAAGAATTTTAAAAACTTTTCATAATCTCAATAAATTGTCCTTCCGTACTCAACTGACATTGCTGAACAATTTGAATTTTAATGAAACTCGACCAAATGATTACATATCAACCGCTAAACTTTTGCATACATAAGCATGGTCTTTTGCATGCATGGTCTCCGTCTTCTTTTGTGAGCGTCGATCAGAAAGTTTATTTAGTGGCTTGTCTTTAAGTTTTGTAATAGATCGCGGGTCGCCAGAGATTTTTTACTGTTAAAGGGGTCGTGCATTCAAAAAGTTTGAAAAACACTGGCTTAAACCAATCCTAGATAACAGACGCAGCCCAAAAAGCGGACCATTTTGAGATACACGTTTTTGTGTTTTTCCTTTCATATCAGTTCGCCAAAAAAAGGGAAAGGGACCTCTATGATGTCGCTATGTTGTGCGCCCGTCCATACCAGTTATAAATTTTCAAAGGAAATATGTTTGATCTCTTTTTTTTTGTAAATACACTAAGGGCTGGTTTTTCAGTGCGAGATCGTCCGAGTTTCCGAGTTAAAAAGAGATTAACCCCAGAATGAGTTTTTCAGTGAACTTAGATCTGGGATTAATCTCGGTTTAACTTGCCAAATTTAGTGAATTAATCTCGGCTCTACTCTGAAGGACAGTATGAACTTCTTTGACTGATTTTTCTGTATGAAATGGCAGTGTTTCTGCAAAAAATTACATTTGAGAATAACTCAAGCTTCTTTTTCTGTGTTTTTCTATGTGAAGTGGGAGTTGGGAGAGTCAATTTGCGAGAGTCGAAGATTTTGACAACTTTTTTGACGGAGTTAACTCTGCACTGAAAAATTGCCCGCTGGGTTAGTTCCAGATTTGTTGTGTTAAGGGATTAACAGATCTTGGTTTAACCTGGATTTAACTCAGCACTAAAAAATTGACCTAATAAGTTTAATAACAGTTGTATTTGGTTTAAAAAACACACAAAGTGTTTGCCACTTATCCTAAATAGTTTTACATCCAGCTTAAAAAAGAAAAGGTATTTCAGCTGAAATATACTTTTTTTTTTTTACTCTTAACCCCAGAAAAGTTACCTTCGTCGTTTCGGCGAACATCAATTTTATTTATTTTTTCATTTCATTTTACTCCACGTTTTGATTAACTGCCAAATTAAAACCTGAAATATTTAAAAGTTCAAACATTTCTCTTGTTTTTAATAAACCACTTATAAGCAGAAATTATTTAACTTTGGAGGAATTAGTTCATAACTTTTATTTAGCATCGCAGTTAAATGTCACTTCGTCGATTCGACTAATGGTTACCTCTAACGTACTTAAATATATAATTATGCATAATTTGGAGAAAAAAAGATATTATTCGGTTTCTAAAGAATAAAGATTGGAAAATATGTGCCTTCACAATGCAAAAAAATAAATATTTTTCTTAATTATATAAAAACAAAGCTTCAAATACTGAAGAAAAGCTTTGAACTCACTGGTAAAACACCTGTCTTGTCTGCATGAAACCTTTATTAGACTTAACGCGATCTGGTTAAATAAATATTTATTACCGCTGTAAGTATTTAGTGGCAAATACGTCGTTTTCTAGGATTTTTCCAAAAACTAGAAAAAGGATATTTTGTGCTGGTTCGTCTAATTAGACGCACTGTTAATTAAACAGGGCGATTCTTCAAACAAAGCGGATTTACGCAAAAATTTTCAAAAAATTATTTTTCAGACTCAAAACTTAAAAAAAAAAATTATATTAATTTTTTTCCAATTTTTGCGTGTTAAGGACTAAACTTATCTACTTTTCAAAAAATTTATCAAAATTCAATGTAGTTTATTATGGATATTAACTCATGTTTTTTTTTTGAGAAAATTAAAAACTGTTGAAACCACTTTTTCTAAGAAAAACCTTCTTTAGTTCTCGCGTGACTGTCCTTGCCTTGTAGCAGAATATTTTTTAAGATATGATGATTATTTTATTTATAGTTTTTTACATAATACAATTCGAAATCTATTTCCCATACAATAATTTGTGTTATAAAAGATTTACGTATTAGGTATTTACCATGCGATTCATATTTTTTTGGTAAATCTCGAGATTTAAGGGAAATTAGTTAAGGTAAGGGGTGTAATCGGGTAAGATGATCTGAATTTTCACATTTTGTGACGTCAATGTGATCAAACACAATAATCCGTCTTGGTAAGGTGATTACAAAAATATTGTTCTGAATCGTAGATTTATTAATACCATCGGGCAATGATCCGATTAAAATAAATCTTTGTTTAATCCTCTCCAAATAACGCGATATATCACACAAATTTAAATCGTCTCAACAAGCGATTAAAAATAAATCCTCTCATGGATACCATTCACTCTATTAATATACCTATTTTCTGTCCCTTTTTAACAATTTGAGTATCAAAAAAGGAAACTGAAACTGTCCCTGTACGACAGATCTCTCACATCACAAGTTCATTTTCCGTTCTGATTTGTTACAGCGAAAATCGTTTTTAGCTCCTGGGACGCGACATCGCCACTCTCTTGTGAAAGCCAAAATGACAGAAACAAAGTTCGTGTCAAATTAATTCTATTTTTGTCCGGTGGATCCACTTTGGGATTTATTTTTAATCGTCTCCCGCTAATCCTTATTTAATTGCCGGTGGAGACATAGTATTAGGCTTGGGATGTAAGAATTTTTTTCTTGTATTCATGCATGCAGAAAGTCAGCATAAAGCTTATACTATACATTTACACCGACCCCTTAATTCTAAATTTAGTGAAAAAATGTCAAAATCCAATTTTGCTGTTTATACTGGAGTGTCAGGGTTTCAAATGACAATTGAAGAGATTCGGAAGTTTGAGAGGTTTGTTCAATTCGACAAACTTTTAAATGCCCCGGCGAAATTCAGCATTTAACTGAAATTCAAGATTTATTAATCCTGAAAAATATATGTCGAAACGCTGAACATTTAGGGTGAAATGTTAAATTTAGCTTAAATGCTGAAATTTGGTTTAGTAGAAACGCACTTTTAGATTAGACTGCATTCCATTTTGCCATATTTGGCGTACACAAGAAAAATTATGCTATTTCTTTTCTACTTACGTCAAATATGCCGAAATGGCATGCTTATTGTTTAATCTTAGCTTAAGTGTGGGCGAAAAATGCAACAAACCATTGTTAGAAAACTGGGGACCACCTGATTTCGACGGTGATTTATAGAGAGCTGTCACAAGAAAATTGTCATGATCACAGTGTGCGCCGACGTATTTTTGTAGATTGTGACATCACTTTTCATAGATCACCTTACCAGATTCCACCCGAGGACTTATGTCAATCGCGGATAAGTGTTCGCTCTGTGCGTACACTCTGTCTTTCCTATCTCCCAACCATGGGCAACCATGGGCATTAGCGGTTCGTCAGTCAGTGGCGAGGCAATGTTTTCTCTCTCCGCTTTATTTATGAACATATGCGGTGGTACAAAAGACAATGACTCAAACACATACCACTCCAGTTAAAAGAGAAGCATACTTGTTTCATTTATTATAGGTTAGGTTGTTGAGTTGATGAGACCAGGGTTGGAATCGGCTGTGGTGATCTGTGATTTTCACTATTTGTGACAGTCAATATGATCAAACAAATAATCCGTCTGTGTAAGGTGATCACAAAATTATTGTTCCGAATCGTTGCTTTATTTAGGCTTTTGATGTAAGAACGCTGATTTTTATTCGTACATGCAGAAGGTCAGCCTAAGAGTAGGCAAAAACACAAACTTACCAGAAAGTTTGAAAATTGGTGAACAGCTAATTTAGACGGTGATTGATCGGGAGCTGTCACAAGAAAATTGCGATGATCACAGTTGACGCGGACGAATTTTTGTGATTTGTGACAGCACTTATCATAGACCACCTTAGCCGATTTCAGCCCAGGTTACCCGCCCGACATAGGTCTGTGGAGACCCATTCTGATATTTGACTTTACTATAGAGATTATGGTAAACACACTGATCGCTCAGTTTGCGGTGAGCTTGCACTGCATTTTTTTGAGTAAGTTTCAAGGCGCTAAACTGTGATCGCAGGAAGTCTAGTCGCAACCGCACACTAATCCGACATTACCACGAATCCTAAGCTAATCTTCCTTAAATCCCGAGATTTACCAATCAAATTAAGGTGTTGTTGGCAAGCGATTGAAAATTAACCCCTTCCTAAATATTATTTACGCTTTAAACAAGCCTTTTTTATGCCATTTTCACCATTCATGTACACCTTTATAACAGTTTGACACTCAAAACAGGACACCGAACCTGTTTACGTATGGGAGATATGTCATAATAATTACGTTTTCTATTTGGGTTTTTACAATGAAATTGATTTCTTGGAGGGAGTCTATTAACCATAAATTTTAGAATAACTTGATAATTATCTTCGGGCAGGAGCTTTGCCCACAAGCTGAAATTGATGAATTTGCTCTGATATTTGTTTAAAAATGTAGGTATATTCGTCAGTTTCATACTTCCATTCAACACCATTTTGGTGCTTTAACATCAGCTGATCGCGTAAAGTAAATTGTTGTTGCATCTTCTCACACGTATTCACCGACATGGAAATTTACAGCTTGATGAAAAATATAAATATATGGGTGTTTGGGGGCACGAGGGACGCAAGTTTAATATCTAGTTATTCTGTAATTTTTGCTTGGATTAGAATTAGTAAAAAGTCATTATCATACGTTTTCATTATATCTATTTATAACCACAAAATTCAACTCTTCGAACACACCCCAGCTAAACGACATCCAACTTAACTAGCAACTGTCAATTTTGTTTAAAAATGCACACAAAAAATTCCCATCCACGGTTGGCACCACTGCAAACCTCAAAGCAACATGTCGTAGTTGCTGTGTGGAATTTTTTTTTGATGTGTTGTACCTTCTACTTTTTGCAATTTATTCATTTCACCGTAACTTTTCGTTTATAATTTCCATTTAATTTTCGTTCCTCTGCATTGTTTGCTTCTCCGTACGAATTCCCAAACGATAATTTGCTCATTGGCGATCCGAAAAAGCGCTCATCTGCCGTGAATCGTTTGTTCGCATCGCGAAAGAAAACTGCTCCGCCCGCAGTCCGGTTCGTGGACCTGTGGAATTTTTTTTTTCTAAAACATCTTTTTGCCAAATTCCTGTGAACTTTCTTATTGCCTGCGGGAAGAAACGATAAACAGCAGCCGGGCAAAGCATTCAAGATACTTATTCTTGCTCAAGTTTTGTTTTGATTCGATCTCTTGCCGCGAAAATCTCTCATTTCCTCGTCGAGGTCAAACGGAAAATCAAGTGAACAAAAAAAAAAAAAAAAAAATCAAACAAACTCGACACCTCAACGTAATTGCGAGTATCCGAATCCGAATCGTTTGTTGGGATCAGAGAACGGGAAAACCACAGATACGCCAAGCAGAACCGCACTATGTTGTCTCTCAGCGAGACATTCACCGCCGCCGCCCGAAGCATCGCCATCATCTCGTCACTTTTGTCATCTCTGTCGTTGCTATAAATAATTTGGAACAAGTTCGCGAGGCTAAGAAACGTCCCTACAGTCGGGGAAGTTTGTGAAGGAAAAGTTGCTAATTGCGCGGCCAACATTGCCCGGAAGCCACCCTTAAGCCGTGGAATAGCTCGACCCTCCCCTCGAACGAAGGGACCCGCCTGAACGCCGTGAAGCTCTCTGGCAACGTGTAGTGGTGCGAGGTGCGCTCATCTTTGTTTCATCCATACATTCGGGTTTTTGCCAGTTTTTCGTTCAATTACTTTGACTTTGAGATACACACGGATACCGAGACCGAGAGATACATCGTGACAAAGGCGGTGGCGGCGACGACGAGCAGGAGGAGGAGATACACAAATCGCAAGCGGTCGCGAGTGTTCTTTCATAAATAATTCGCGTCGCGTGTGTGTTGCTTTGTTGTCTGTATAGAAAAGACTCTGGGTGCCGTGCAGTGTCCCATTCGTGTACTGGATCCCGAAGCAGAGCCACCACCACATCCAGTCGACCAAGAGCATCAGCAAAATGGCGGATTCCTACTATCAGGTAAGATAATGTGTAGATTCTCTGTAGGAGCACCACCTGTTCCAGCTGTTCCCACGGCTGTTGTCGCCCGCCAAACCCCGAACAGTAGTCGACAGCAACATCCCATGCATCGGGGACCAGCTAATGGTAATGGCACCGGACTCACGGGAGTGCAATCTCCGACCGGAATTTCTATTGTTTTGGTCTTGCTTCTCCGCTGCTTGCGGCCGGCTTCCTGTTGGGGGTACTGTCATCGTCGCTTCGTGGTACACTGTGGGTCGTGCACACGAAAGTGCAGCAGCAAACCGAAATTTGACGCAAGCGCTCCTGGTGTCTTGTATCGGCTGCACACGTTTATTATTATTATTATCCACCGTTATGTTCGCGTTTTTCGCCCCGAAATGGATTTGTGAATGAATTTGAGATTCGTGCGCCGGCTGCCGGGTACGTTGTAGTCTTTTTCTTTTTTTGGGGGCCCGGCGAAGCGCAATCCTTTGTTGTGCTTGGTATAGGTCCGGTTGGGTTGCTAGCAGCGCACCAGTGTGTTCGCTGAAAGCATGGATGACTCACTCGAAGAGAATGCGAGGGTTAAGTGGAAAGGATGTCTCCTTTGTTTAGTCATCCATGCAAGCGGTGTGGAGGTGGTGTCTTTTGTTTTGTCACAAATTGTGGGTTCACTCGAGGCAAATTCAAATGAGCGGCAAACTCCATCGTTTAAGCTATCGTCAGCATAAATTAAGAAAAATTGGAAGAGCTACGAATGGATTGGGATTCGGAGTTGGGTTTTTTGTGAAATTGTATGGCAGAAAAACATCAGATATTGTTGATTATACCTCAACCTACTTCAAAAAAAAAAAAACAAATAAGAGAAGACCCTTCTTAAAATCCTGTCGGCAAACACCAAAATAATGTTGGTTGGACTCTAGATTAAAAGTTAAAAACCACACGAAATTTTGTAAGCAATGAAAATATCCCAGTGCACTTTAAGACGAACTTTTGGGTTAGAAAACACAGGATTTGGAGAAATTTATAATTTATTCAAGGTCAAAAGCTCTCCATATAGCTTGCTGCAAGGCTGCTCATGAGTCTCTGCAGGCTGCTCGAGAAACTCAGGAGTTGGTTGGTGGAGTTCGAGACAGCTCACTTTAGTATAAGACGAGGGCTTACTTTAAGAATTCATCTGAACTACTTGCACAGGAACGAGTGCTCACCAGTTCAGCCTGGAGCCAGATTTTGGGCGCTTGGTATGGAATTTTTGTTTTTTCTTTTATTTTGCATTTTCTATAGCACGAATGTAGAAAAGGTTTAAAATAAGATCTTTTCTCCTGACTGAAGACTTTAACAGTTTCAAACCAAAGATTTCGCGAAAAAAATTTTTTTTACCGAACTTTAACAGCGTTTTTGGAATCTTTTTTGTGACAGAACGGCCCTTTGTCACAAGACGCCTCAAGAAAAGGTGATGTATTTGGCCTACCAGTCGAAGCATATACATAACTGACCTTGTGCCCGGGCTTGTCGCTAATATACAACTTTGAGTAACTACTAAATCGAATACGGGCCTGGAAAAGCATTTAAATGAACAGCCTGGTTCGAGTAATTCAAAGAAAAACCTCTCTCCTTTTAAAAGCACATTGAAACAAAAAAAAAAAGCAAATCCTATAGGAGCCTTAAAAGTGGATAAAAATAATACGCTGTCTGTGTCTCTGCTAACACGTAGGTATCGTATATACCAGGGATGACGAACCTTCTAAGAGCCTCGTGCCGTTTACAAAAAATTAACAGTTTGTAGTGCCTTTGACGTGCCCACATGCAGTCTTGATGTTTTCTAATACGATATTTCTATCGCAAATAAAACAGAGATTAATGTAGAAAGATTGAAAGTTAATCCGAAAGTGTTTTCACCGGAAAAGAGGAGATTAACTTTAATTTAAAGGAGACATCTTGCGGTGTAATTTGGCAATGTCTAGTCGTCACGACCTCCATTTGCGATTTCCATCTCACATTAAACAGATTAACGTAAAAAGATTGAAAGTTAATCCGAAAGTGTTTCCACCGGAAAAGAGGAGATTAACTTGAATTAAGGGGAGACATCGTTTGGTGTAATATGGAAATGTCTAGTAGTCACGAAGTGCATATTCTTTAAACTTAAGCTCCCGGGCAACTCAGATTAAAAAATAATTAAACTCATATTTAATTCCCACCGATTTTCTAAAACTAAAAAACGAAATAACCCAAAAATAGAAAAATAAAACATGAAATATGTTGATGGGAACATAAACATCCATCATTCTGTTGCAGTGTGCACTCCTCAGTGCATTTTAATCTTTTGACAGGTCCAACCACAACAACAGCAAGGTCAATCGTTACACAACGTCCTTTCACTCAACACAACAAACACAGCTTAGTTGATGATACCCAGCTGTCAAAAATGGTTTGTTTGATTTGTTTAATTAGAAAAACGACGAGAATACGGAGAATTCTGTACGGTTTGATTTAAGGCTATTTCACAAATCTGCGTTGCCTTTTGCTTTGTTCCTTTACGTGGTCTTCGTTTTACAACCACATATAAAATATATATTGAAAACCACGGAAAATGCCAACAATTCAACAAAAGCACAGATCACCGCTTCACAGAAACGTCAAAACGCACGCAAAAATTCATTATGATGAATTTTTTTGTTTTGTCAAAACTTTCTCACGTAAAAGAAACTCAACGACACTGATGATAGAAGCAATGTGTTTGAATTTAAGTTGCCAAGTTAACGTAGATGCAGCGCAGCTTTGTGACATAGCATGTATCCCTTAAGAACATGCGTGCAAGAGATTTATTACGCTATTAATGTGTAATCTCTTCGTGAAGATCTTCGTTAATCTCATAAATTCGACGGGATTCAGCGAAGATTTGTCTTAATCGCGGATTAGTGTCCGGTGGAAACACTTTATAATCTCGATGAAGACGGCTTATGCTGCCACTCAAAGTTGCAATCGATTTTCGCAGTCGATGACGTGCCGACAATATTTCGTCACATGCCACCAATGGTTCGCAATCGCTGGTACATATCATTGTCGGGTCGATGCCTAACGAAACAGAGATTTCATTGTCAGTAATTTGTCTCACCATGCCATCAACAGTTTTAAAGTACGTCTACATAAGTCAAGGATTATCTAATGGGGCTACTACTACGGAAGCTACGGCCATTTTGTTGAAACTACATCTGTCAAAGTGGCTGTAACTTATTAAGTCTAACTTGTCAAATAAACATGAAAAATTAAAGAGTTTAGCATCATCATCATCATCATTTTCGAAGGCCGCTTATCCTTTAAAAGGGTCGCGAAGCGAGGGTGGCTAAATGGTCTTTCCATCGTTCTCGATCCTCCACCACCAACTCAAGAGACTCCGGCGCAATTCCCAGCCGGGACTCAGAAATGTTCTTTACCTGATCCCAAAACCTGTTTCTTGGCCTACCAGGGGGGCGACGCGCTCGTATCTTGGCTTGCATGACCTGTCTAGGAAGTCTGTTAGGGGGCATGCGAACAACGTGTCCAAAACATCGAAGAATCTATCGCTCCACTCGGAGAAGTAGCTGCTCAACATTAAGATTCCCACGAATACTGACGTTTCTAACTCTACCCTTTAGAGTAATACCAGCAACGCACCTCAGGAATCTCATTTCGGCAGCTTGTACCCGCGATCTAATTCTTTCGGTCATTACCCAAATTTCATGACCATAGATGAGGGTCGAAACGAACACTGAATTCAAAACTGAGATCTTTATTTTCACTCCAAGCTCAGCTTTCCTGATGACCGGCCGGCGCAGTTCATTTACTATTGCTCCAGCTGGGCCAATTCTACAGGACAACTCAGTATCCCTCCCATCTTTCGTGAAAAAGACCCCGAGATACTTAAACTTCTCGTCCTGTTTTAATGGGACTCCGTTTATGTGCAGGGTACACTCTAAGGAGTTCAGGAAACAATCATCTCTTTCGATTTGTTCACGTTTATTTTTAACCCAGCATCACCACAGACGGCTGTAAACCTATCCAGTGCTTTTTGGCTTTTTGGCAAGGATGACCAAATCATCTGCGAAAAGCAGATGGCTCATCCTGATGCCAGCCAATTCGAAACATTGCTCGCCAAGACTGCGCTTCACCGTCCAGTCCATATATGCTATAAAAAGGAGCGGCGACAGAACCCAGCCCTGGCGAAGTCCAACATAAGTACCTACCCCGATGTAAGTACAAAATATTGCCGGGCTGTATTTCAAATACATAAATTTTTTCTACACCTTTCTTCCACGATTTTTTGCTGTCAATCATTGCATCAGTTGGGCAACTGTCTTATTTTTTTTATTTACCACTAGCTGTAATGATCTCAAAACGATAGCACAGATGTCGACACGTATATAAATTACATATTCGTAGACCTTAAAATAAAGCAATTGCATATGCCTTAAAGTTGTGTTTATCTCTATAAAACTTATTTACGATTGAAACGATAAGAATCATGGGGTGCAACCAGTGAGTGAGTCGATTATTTTACTAATCAAATCATTATGACTGCAATAATTTCGTTTGAAATCAATATTTAATGACTAATGACAATCACATTGATTCATTATCCGATTAACGTTAATATTCCTTTATTTTGTGCGTTATATTTAAGGATGCGATGAAGGACATCCGTAAAATACGCTCATCAAAGACTAGAGTAAACACTGAACAGTGCTCCACTCCCACAAGGCTTTAAAATTAAAAATCCAAAAATAAGCAGATCATTGTAACAACCGCCCTCAGAAACTCTCGGCTTGTGGTGTGTAAAAAGAAGTTGACAAATTTTCACAGTCCATCTAACACCCACTTAAACTTCCCACTGCTTGAGAAAAATATACAAGTTGTCATTTATAAATTCCAACGTCGAACCACATAAAACCCCATAGATCCTGTCATCTTCGAAATGTCATAATCCTCATTTTTTCCACGTATCAGAGCTTTGTAAACTATTTTCAGCTCTTCGTAGGATGCACTTTTTTTGTTAAATAAAAATCTTCTTAAAATAGACCAAGTATTGAGACTTATTCTGGTTTGTGATGTTGTGACGCAGTGAGTCCTACTTCCATCGTACACTCATGCATCTGCATAAGCCAATGTCCAGTTGGACGAAAACCAACAAATCCGATGTGTCGTGTGGTGCTCGCGGTTGTTTTACTTTTTTTGGGGACCTGTTTCAATCCCCTCACAATATGACAACTGCATGTGTGCAGCAGGCAAAGCAGCAGGTATTTCTAGAAAAGTGCTCGCGAGAACAAGGTCAATTCTGATTGCGGGGCACACAGCCGCATAGATACACATAATGGCCAACACCACCACAAATGAATATACTACAGCATCAGGTGCGATGCACTTTGTGGGGAAATATCTCGTTGCGCCAGATTCTATAACCGAATCGAAATGAGAAATGCAAATTATTATTTGTTTTTTTCCACTGCTATTTTTAGCTAAATCTGTGCACTGCGATAAATGTGTCGTCGTAGTCGTGCGCCTTGGCTGCGTGTCCCATTTTAGATTTAATTTCCAGATGATGCACTCAATTTGTTGCCAGAGTTTTATCTGCCGTCTTTTATAGGGTGCATTAATTAGGAAGCAGTGATCGCGGCTGCAATTGGGTGCTAATCAAAAGAGTCCATACAATTGAATCTGCTAACCCATAAGGACACATACGATGATGTAAGAAAACTTACTTAGACGTGATGCAACTTCAATTATTCTGGAACGCACTCTGACTATAAAAAAAAACTGGGCATACTCTTTACAGCTTCATTGTACCATACCGATTACATTGTTTAGTGTAAGCACCACTTGAAACAATTTACAATTTACTAAGACTTCCTTGTCTTATAGCTGCGATGGTGGTAGAAAATTGACGATAAGATCAATATAAATTTAAACATGACATCATTACATCAGATGCCATCATGCCTTTTAGATTTAGTGACAGTCTTTCTTGTTGCTCGCGATATACATTGTCGTTACAGAAGAAAGTTAGATCTGCCAAGAAATGTCATTTATGAAAATGGGAAAACCACATTGCTATACGATTCGAACCACGCGCATTGGCGAGCCTGGCGCCACGCCATTTGATGCCGGTGATCGTGTTAAGAACTGGAATTCTTTGTGGGTCAGATATTTCCAGCACGAAATTCATTTGCCCGTCTCAATTAACCATCAGCGACGTGGTCAATTAGTCAAACTAGGAAGCGCATAGCCATTTCACCAGTTGATCCATTTGGCACTTCAGGAATTAACCATCATGTACAAAATGGTGCACGGCACATCTCTAGAGAGAGTGTTGCGCCAACGAATTTAAATCTGGCTTGATTGGTGGAAATATTTAAAAAAAAAAATTTAACTAAAAACTTGTGTCGAATCTCATACTCTTATGGCATCAGGGTGTATTTGAGTTTCAGTCGGGGCTTTTACTTTCACTCTGGATTTTTTTAAGTCGGCTACCATAGGTAGCATTTCTATTTAACTGGAAAAACGTTTAATAAAAGTCTAGACTAAAAAATTCACTAGTCCAGACTTTTGCTTCGAGTTTAGCTTGGTTTTTTTGTTAATTTTTTAACATAATGTTTTGTGTAAAATAAAACTATAAAAATAATACTTTGATTTTGCAAAAGAAGAAAAAAAGAGAAAAGAAACTTAAGAAAAAGCTTCACGGATCTAACAAAACTGCCGGAACTCTGCTTCACATTTCACAAGAGGCAAATTATTTAGTAACTTTTAGTATAGTTATCCTGCTTTAAACACACCTTTTAGGGCCAGTTTTTCAGTGCGAGATCATCTGAGTTTCGGAGTTGAACTGAGATTATCCCCAGAAATAAGCTTATCAGTCATCCGCCAAATTTGGTAAGTTAATCCTGGTTCAACTCTTAAAAAACATTATCAACTTCTTTGAATGTTTTTTTCTGTGTAAAATGACAGTTGATTTGCGTGTTTCTATATGAAAAATGATATCTGAGAACAACTCGAACTTCTTTTTCTGTGTTTTTCTATGTGAAGTGAGAGTTGGGAGAGTCAATAATTTCAAGAGTCGATGATTTTGAGAACTTTTGCTGAGGGTGGTAACTCTGCACTGAAAAACTGCTCCCTTTGTTAACTCCAGATTCGTTTTGTTACGGCATTAACAGATCTTGGTTAAAGCTGGGCTTAACACAGCACTGAAAAACCGGGCCATTTGGGTAGTGATCGAATTTCACAAATCAAATTTGATCAACATTTTTAAAAATTTTCAGATAAGTCACGTTTTTAGTTTTTATGAGCCAGATTCTAAACTCAACCCGAACGTTTCGCTTCGAGTTACATCAAGCGTCGTCACCGGGAAAAGTTTTAAAACAGCGAAAGCCTTAAAAGTTACAAATTTGATCAAATTTGACACAAGTGCCTGACACCGTTAACTGACACAAAATCCCATCGTCCACTCGCGCAATACTTATTTATTCATACACACGCTTGGAATACAACTAAAAAATTTTTATTCAAATGTGTACACATCGCCACAGACAGAACAGTTTTTTGCTGATAGGAAAAATCAAAATAGTTTGATTTAACTAATACCGAGGATTTGAGTACACATACCCACACGCCGTACACATGAGGCTTTACAGAAGCAAGTTTTAGGCACTTTTGTCTTGTGTGTAGGCCCCTTAAGAAATTTTTAATGACCGCCCGGTGCAGTTCTTCTAATATTGCGCCAGCTTACCAAACCGAAAGGATCTACTAACTATTTTTTTTCTTGCCCTACCAAACGTCAATAGTCAACTACTCATGTCTTTTATGAAAAAGACCTCGAAGAGACTTACACTTTTCCACCTGATTAAATGAGACTCCGTTCCTTTGTCTGGTACACTACACAGGAGCTCGGGAAACAATCATCTATATCGATTAGTTTATGTTGACCTTCCTTCCAAAATCGCAGCAGGCTGCCACAAAACCATCCCAAGCTCGCTAGAGAGCTAAATGACTTAACCTCAACAATGCCATCCATTTTGAAACGTTCGTCGTCTGAACTGCGTTCCAACATCCAGTCCATATTATAAACAATGAAGAAGAGAGTTGAAAGACCATAGCCCTGGCGAAGTCCACCACTTGCGATAAAAGGATGCGATTTGACGCCCGAAAGCCCATTGTGCGAAACTGGTTTGTTATACTCCCAGTCCTTCTCAAGAATAACCTTATACAATGTTTCCACCAGACAGAAATCTGCGTTCAATATAAATCTTCAACAAACCTCGAAATTAAATCAATAAATAGAGACACAGCACCTAAAATTTTAAGAAGTTTGAGAAGTTTTTCAAGACAAATGTTACTCTCGGAGGGTTTGTCAGACCATCCCGGATGTGGGCACTATGAAAAAGAATGTAGAAAGATCGACAAGAAAGATGTAGAAATTTTGAGTAGAAATCTCGAAATGAATGATACGAATTTAAATTTCATTTTTTAATTTTCACAAAAATAAATGTCCTTCAATCTCATTCACCCTGTTCACGCCCCTATTTTAACCCTTTTTACATACATTTGTAAGTTTTCAATCACCATTTAACAGTTTTCTATTTGGGATTTTAAAAACTCAATACTTTTTTGCTCCTGGAAAATGTCACCGTGCGTCGCTCTCTTGAGCCAATATAACATCAAGGCAGTGCTTGCGTCAAGTTAATCTTGGATTTTTTGTCCGGTGGAAACACTTTGAGAATAATTTTTAAACTTTTTTCACAAATCTCTGTTTTATGACCGGTAGAAACATAGGATTAAGAGTATAAATACTGTTTATTCTGCATGGCCGAAAGACGCACAGGTCCCCCAGTAACAAAGCAAATTATCGATTACAGCTCTGCAATGCGTTTCCAACAATTTCCTGAATACTCTTCCTGGAAGGCATTAGAGAAATATGAATAATACATTTTTCGGATATGGGCATATAACATTTTCTTCATCGATTGCCTTGAGCATTTCTATCTAACCAATTCAACCTGACAATCTGACATCTTTCAGCGATGTAATCGCGGCAGTGAATTCATCTTAAGTATAAGTAATCCCGTGAGTGCGGCTTTCCCGTTTAAGAATTGGTCATTGGTTTTAACCCCTTGTATGTACTCTTTATTAAATTTCCTTTCTGCAACGGCGAAAACTCCGCTAAAAGATCTAACTTGTAGAATAGTCAATCGTGCTCAAACATTTTCAAGTTCGTGGGAATAAAATCGTATGTTCTTCGCGCCTCAATGTATCAAGTTCAGAAAGTTTAGTCCTTACATTGAATCTACACAATGTATGGGATCTCTTTCGATTTGATGGCTTCTTGAACTCGAGGTGTTTTACTAAGCCGTACGGTGTTATTTTTCGCCACGAATTACTACAGCAAACCGCCTAAGTAAAAATATTTTTTGCAGAGCCACGACTAAATATATCATTCTTCTTTACAAAAGATCAGTTGGAAAACCTTAAGCTCTAAGATGTTCTCAGGTCAACCAAGTGCTTGTGATCTCTCTGTTGACGTTGAGTACAAAGCACCTTTTACCAAAATTTTTGTCACCTGAATTAAACGAAAAACATCGCCTTTGAATCCAATCGTCTTCTGTCAGTCATCTGTCCAGTTGTGCAAGACTACTTTTCGTGTTGAAAAGTGAATCATTCAATAACTGAGTGACTGACAAGACGTTATGTTGGGTTAGGTAAGGTGTCTGTACCCACCAAACAGGGACACGTATACTTTTGAAGGAGGGTGTTTCTATCCAATAGCTGAGGACTTCCGCAACTCCTGGTTCATTGTACTACTGCAGAAACCTTTTTATAATTAAGTAACTAAAAGCTTGGGTTATTCGGCACTCACATGCCAGCCCCGAAACTCGCTACATTTTTGCTTTTCAGTTGAATAAAAACCAAGGATGTACATTTGTACATTTTGGAACTTCTCTGTATTTTTAGTACCTATTCATAGTACTTTTAGTAGCTATTCACATTGGTTAAGCTTTAAATTTTGGATAAAGCAGATACCCTTAAATTTTATGATACAGATGATTCAGTTTGTGGAATTTTAAAACATCTGTTTCTTAGATTTTTTTGTATTTTCGTCCTTTTTTACAAACTTGGTCAGGGAATGTTATAGGAGGAACTATTTTGAAAAAAATGGAAACCAAGCTTCCGGAGATTACACCAAATGGAAAAAAGCAATAAAGCAATAAATCTCTTACAAAGTTGTGGCATTATTTTCCGGAAAATTTACCAAAATACTTTGGTGTAAGAAGGTACTGTAATGTCTGGTATTTAAAAAAAATGTTTGGGCGTCTTTTTTAAAAAAGGGACAGATATTTAAAACAGGGACAAAACAAAAGTAATTGTTTAAAAAGCGTCAAACAATATGTTTTTGTTGGTTAAAAAAAACACACATCGTGAGTCTCAAGAAACACCTCATAACTCAAAATTTTTTCATAACTCATAACTCGTAGCTCAAAAATTTTGTAAAATCGTCGGACTCATGAGCATGTCTGGGTCTACTGCTCATGAGTCCGACGATTTTGCAAAATTTTTGTAAGAATTTCCTTGGTCTTTGTTTTTTTGGTCATTGGTGCTGTTTCCAAAATCCTTGCAACTAATCTTTTCTCCGACAACTAATTTTTGAACAATTCATGTTGAGTAATTACGTTTGGCGCAGTTTCAGGCAGCTGTTTCATTGTACATTAAGTGACGTGGTAGTTTCGGCGGGGAAACTCTGAATGTTGCGTACTCAGATTTTTAGGAGCAATCCAACTAATACATATGTACTTCGAGAGATTCGCGGTTGTTCGGTTATTCTTTGGTGGTAAAGAATTTGTCAATCGAATAAGTTAGAATTTGGTTCGCAATCGAAAATCGTTATTCAGAAACATCCAGTCCTTATTGGCTTTCATATCTCTTTGGCTGCCATATTTTATGTACCATAAAAGACAACGTTTCAATAAATAATTTAATTGTTATCACATTGCAACGTTGCCCATAAAAACAAGGATCACCCACAATAAAACGTTAACACTTTACTCATTTCACTATAATACTGCAACATTGTAGCAACATTTTAATTAATCCCAAATACATTGGCTTTCACTTCAGACCACGACACCAAGGAGGGAAAGGCGTAGAACGCCTTTCTTTGGTCACATACTTTAAATACAAAGTACAAATAGGATCTCGGTCTCATGGCAAACCAGTGTCAGATGTTCAGGCGTTCGCCCGCCGCCGTCCTTTCGGAAGTCAAGTAATTAAACGTGAGTGCAAGCCAACCACTTGCTCATTTAGCACCGAATAGACGACACCTTCTAGCAATTGACACCTGGGATGGATGCGAACACCGAGATACGACGAGTAGCTATATGCTCAATAAAGTGTCGCCACTAAAAGACTTTCTTTGTGAAGTATTGAAGGTAGCTGTTTCTCGTTGTGTCGTCGTGTTCAAGCTCCTGTGGACAGATCAATTACTATTTGCACTGTCGCGCACAAATTCATTTTGCAAACTCATACAACATTGTTGCAGAACACTCACAGAGGAAGGAATATTTACCTTACGACCAGAAGACTTTATATAAAATATGTCGCAATGTGATGCCCTTGTGGAGCACCGACACCATTTAGACATCCTTGCGGCCCTCGGTTGGTTCATCTCAAATGGATGACACTGGGGACAGCTTGCTCCTTTTCCTTTCACCCTAATAGAGAATATAAATCACTTGAATTCTGCCAAATGTGCCCCGCTTTTGGTATAGAAAGCTGCCAGTGGTTTTGCATTGTATGTGAATCAAGAATGAATATCCTGCATGGGGATTTCTGCTGCATGCATTGCACTGGTAATGTGAAAATTTCCGCCACTATTTCACCACCATTCTTAGAATAAAAGCACCATTCATGCAAATCGCAATATTCGCTATATTCCCGCGCTCTATTAATCCACCGCGCGACGCACAGCCATTGACCGCAGAGCGAAACTCTCGCGCCGCAAAAGTATCTTTTGTCTTTAATGCCATTCCTCTGCGGGAACTATTATTTTCCCATTATTGCCAAACAAATGCGCGAATCGTTTGCCGGAGATATAGGTACACCCTGGGATTGCTCTGCATTAAGGCTTTCGCGGAGTTTGCTGCACGCTTTTTTGTGTGTCAATTTATTGCCAGTTACCAAGAGACCGGCTGGCTTCAGATGAGTTATCTCCTGGCGATGGTGTGGTTATGATGTTGGCTGCGGACCCGCAGAAGGGGAGCCGAGCATTCGTATCTGGTTTGCATGTCATATATCTCGTTATAATGTGCAACTGCTGCGGTGAAACTGTAGTGTAGCACCATATAAAGCTGTCGAAATAGCAGCATAAGTAGGTAGGCGTTGCGTCTATGTTTTGTGTGTGCTTCGGGGCCTTAAGATGCTCGAAAATCGAGTGGATTAGGTTAATCTAGATTGAAAAGTAAATTTTGTGTTAGATATGCGTGCGGATAGAGAACTAAATCGGAAATTCCTGTTAGTAGAAAATTGAATACCTAAACGTGAAATGCCTTCAAAGGAATATCTACTTTTACACTAAAAACGACAATAAATAAATGGATAAAGGAGAACTGCATATTCGGTCTTATAAGTGCTCCGAAATAATGTGATTTCTGTGTGCTCCGGCTGCATTGTCAACTGAAAAGAGTCGCAGCAGCCATTCATACTTGGTGAAGCCACTAAAGCACCACTAAAGCTCTATGCCCACAAAATAAAAGCTTCAGGGATTTGGCAACTTCGAAAAGTGCTCGCTCCATCAATCTCTTTTGCGTATGAGAATATCTATCAACTTTATTTACTTGAAGCGGCGACAGATTTGTAATCGTCCTCCAGCCTCTCGTCGAACTTTTTTCGTAAACGGCCCTTGCAAATTTAAGGCGTTTAAATGTAACGGATTCGAAGAAATCAGTTTTCACACTAAGTCCATACAATACAGGCTCAGCACTTCTCTGTGATGGCTTCTTGAGCTCTAAGTATTCTAAGCTCAAGACACTAAGAGTTCAAGTGCTTTTCCCACTACAAGCCATCACTCCAAGCCGCTTCACGCCACGATTTTTTTTTTCTACAGAACCAAGGAATGCTGACAAAAAAGCTGCCATTCTTCGTCTACATTTGAAGGTCAATTGAAATTTTTCCAAATTCCTGGAAATTTTGTCTTCATCAGCCGCCGCACCTAGCCGCTTCGCTCTGTATTTAGTTTTTTTTTTGCATACTGAATCCATATAATATAGGCTTAGCTCTTCTCTGTGGTGGCTTCTTGAACTCTTAGTATTCTAAGCTCAAGACTCTAAGAGTTCAAATTCTTTTAACACCAAGCCGCTTCTCCCCACGATCTTTTTTTCTACAGAACCTAGGAATGCTGACAAAAAAAGCTGTCATTCTTCGTCTTCATTATCGTCTTCAAAGGTCGATTGAAATTTTTCCAAATCCCTGGAAATTTTTGTCTTTATCACCAAGCCGCTTCGTTCTGTATTTAGTTTTTTATTTGACAAAAGTTGTCATTCTACTTTAACATTTAAAGAATTAGTTGGAACTTGTTAAATTTTTTTCCCTAATCTTGCCATGCAGTTTATTGTCTAACGTCGGAATCGGCATGTACTTTAACCACCATACACTAGTCGCACCAATCTTGGTTTTTGGTTTCCTAGGTTGTACAGGATTACTGTCACTGAAATGCAATTGTAGCTCAGTCTTCTCAAAACTTGGATATCACACACTGTCCAACACCCGACGGCATCACAAAGAAAACTGTGCCGGTACCACGTTTGCCGTGATTGTTTTTAGAGAAGCCATAAGCCTAACAAATGTTAAACGACTTTTCTGTGTTCCTGTTTTGAACTGGGTCACCCACAGTCTTGCAGGTTTTATGTTCACTCGTTCCAAAATTGGAACAGCTTCATTAAAGACTGTCGATTTGGTGCAACACCTACACCGCGGCTAAAGTCGATCATTCAGGCTAGGGTAAGGGACGTCGGACCAGAAGAGTTTTAAATCCATCAGACTAATTTCTGGTCCCAAAACCTCTCCGCGTTCAACCAGGAGATGGCAGTAGCATCCTGATATATTTTTTCACCTCTCCGACCAATTCAAGTTCCTTGAGCTCCAAGTTCTTTGAACTTTTCTGAAAAAAATTTTCGACCAGGTTTGCCGAAGCAATAATTTCCTTGTAGGGTAATCGAATGCTGATTGTTTTTTTTATATTATTAACTCGCAATCAAGGGGTTATGACTACCCTTAAGATGCGTAGCACATTGCGAGCAGAAATATTTTGAGGATAGAAAAGACGGAAGAAAAAAGTAATTTTTGGCTCAGCAAATGCTGATGAGCCAGTCGGAATATGAAAACGCTGCACAGAAACACCAAAGCTTACCCCCGCAAGTGTTATGCCTTTACGGAGAAACGCAATTATATAACTAGCAAAGTATTTCATAAATGCATCTAGCATGCATCTAATTGTTGTCCATTCTATTTGCATATTGAAAGCGAAAGAGGTGTTTAATATTCGGCCGACCCTAACCTGGATAACAGACGCCGACCATGAAGCCGCTCATTTTGAGACAGACGCTCCAGGATTTTTCGTTTGTTGCTGGTTTTGGTCCGGCCTGCAGATAATTTCCATACCGATACCCACCATATCTGGTAAGCATTCCCCTTTCCAACACCTGGGGGAGGGGGGGGGCGCCCTATTGGGGATCAGCAACACAAGAAGGGAAACCCCTAGTTTCGTCATCGCACTCTTCAGTCTATCCAGTTTTTATGCATTTCAGGACTTTAGCCAATGTGTCCAGCCTGCAAAGAGGCTTATACTGTGCAATGAAGGCGAAATATAGCCTTTTGGCACGAGAACGAGGCTCTGCTTCTTCCACTGTTTTGGCAAAACCCCGTCCTTGAGGCAAGCGTCTGCTAAAAGTGTGGCTTCCTATTGATTGCTGATTTTATGCCGGGGATTCCATCGACGCACGCCAGGTGCTTTTTTCGCCTTGATGTTTTTGCAGACTTGGTGAACTTCTTTTTTCGTGGCGGCGGACCACACGTCAGTCGTGCCTCTCCTCTCCGCCTGCTCCAGTATTCCTTCTTGCTCTGGGAAAAGCACGGCGACAAAGTTTTCGTAGAACAGTCCGGACGTGTGCTGGGGCTTTCTATCGCCCTTTAATTTCGTCATAATCACTTTTGGCCCATAAGTTTTGTTCAGCTTCATTGCAACAGCTCTTCTAAGCTTCTCTTCCTGCTGTATTTGATATAGCCGTTTTGAAGTTCCCTCGGGCTATTCTATTTCTCTCATGGAGTGCTCCGTGGTTGTTGTGTTCCCTGGAGAGCAACTACAATTGGCATGGCCTGTTGCATTCTGGGTTTAGTCTGGCGATCTCATCATTCCACCATCACTCCACCAGCGTAGGAGCTTTGCTGTTTTTCATTGGATAGAAGCATCACAGGCTCTAGTCATTCCTCTTGAGAGGGATACATCCTCCACCATTAGGCTGTGTGGTTCCCATACTATGAGACTGTCTTCCCTGCTCTCCTATACTTTCTATGACCTCCATGAGGGCCGTATTTGAAATTCGATTGCCCGATGATCGCTGTGCGTGTATATTTGGCTTACTCTGCACGCAGCAGCTCTTGTCAGACTCATAACGGCTCATAAACGGGCTCATAACGGCGACGTCGACTAGTTATTGACCCCCTTCCGTTTTTTGTTCAAGCTCAGCTCGTTTCCGGTATTTGCGAGAATTAAGTCCAGCGATGCGAATGCCTCCAAGAGTGTTCTTCTGCTGGTGTGCGGAACGCGTGAGCCCCCATTTAGCCGCCCACTCGTTAAAGTCGCCTGCAATGACAACACGGGATCTTCCTCTTGCAGTGCTTGCGGTATTGTCTACTATTTTTGTTCAAACTCCTCGTGTGTTATACTTATGCGGCATTGCAACTGAAAAAGTATAGAAATACATTGACTCTGGCCTACACGAAGCCTTGCTTATGGCATCACCATCTTTTCTTCGAAGGCTCGTTACCCGCATGTCCATATTGCGTCTTTGCCTGAAGCCTGCCGTCCATAAGCTCTGGTTCAACTGCTTGTATATGGGGTTCGCTGAGTAAAGCGATATCCTTATTGTGCTCTTAGACCATTAGGTCCTGAGCTGCCTCGAAATGGTTATGGTTTAGTTGGATAATCTTCATTTTAACCTTTGGGTCTTCCAGTTTTATGCACCACATCTATGACTCTTTGTCACATCCATAGGCAAGCCCTGTTGCAGTCCTTTGCGAGGTGGCCAAAGCCAGGTAGCGGTATATAATACATCTCTTTAGATCTCCCAGTCGATCCTAATTTTTCTGATCGATAGCCCTTTGCTGGCGATGTCGGCTGGTAGACTTTAACACTGCTGTCTGCGTCCCTGCATAGGTCTTCCTTATAGACATTTGCCCATCAGTATGTGGGTAATACATCGCGTACCCTACATCCTTTCTTCCGTCCACTTCTTTTAGCTCACTATAATGCTTATGAATTTTTGGAGTAGTTCAAATCGCTGGATCGCGAGTTCGTTATATAAAATAAAAATATCCAACTTCAAATATATGCCCCAAACGAAATTTTTTTCTATACAACGTGAAATCCAATGAATGCAAGATTAAGATCCATTGATTGACAAGATAGTCGAAACACCTTTGAGAAACACCGCATTTTTCGCAACACTTTCTTTTGTGATCTGATTATAAATAAATAAATAGAGTGGCGCAACAGCTCGAGGTGAACCAGGGCCAACTTCTCAACAATGTATGCTGGTGTGTTAATTTCTTTACATACAAGGGGACCTACAATTTTTTTGCCGAATCCGAACGGCACTTTGAGAAGTTTTCCAAGACAATTAATACTCCCGGAGGGCTTGTCAAACCCTCGCGGAGGTGGGGACCGTGAAAAAGAACAAGTCTTTTTTTCAGGTGACGATGATCTGATTATTTGACGTTAATTTTGTGTTTTATTCTGCGCATGTCTTCTTTTCGGCATCTTCAATTTTATATCTCTAATTCACTTGGTTTAATTTATTGCGATATCATAAAATGACTTCGCCCGCATAAGTGAAAGGCCTCATAAAATAATGGATGAAAAAATTATTCTGATATGAAATCGATAGTCGGAAACAATTTTTTGAAGATGAGTCAATTTTCATCTTATTTAAATTCAACTTACTTTTTACTGATCATTTCCCGCGGATTTTCCAATCCATCATCATTAACCGCAATTAAAGGCTGGGTTATTTGGTTGAACGTTTCGTTTTTCTTCCCCTAGCTAAGCTACATTTTTGAACCTGCAGAAAATTGCTTGGGAATACTATATGCAACAAGTTTTGTGCGGTTATTTTAAGGCATTATTTTAAGGCATTAGCCATTGATTTTTTTGAGCTTCGAAACCAATATAGTCGCGTCAAAAAATTCACTTAAAATTCACCAGAAAGTTGCACGCCACCATAATATTGCACGTGGCACTCCTTCAATAAAGGGCGAAAAAGACGAAGACTTAAGGCCTTGTACGACTCCGAGAAACCACTTGTCGGACAATCTTATGAGAAATGGCATATGTCATGGGTTGTTTTCTTACTCCCAAAGAGACAGACCGACACACATATAAGAGAACGACAGGTAATTATACGGATAATTGGGATGCGGTTTGAGTATATGACGGCAATATCATGCTACGCTTGTCCCCATTTAGCTGTTTGAAACAGAAAAAAAAAACAACCGTGACACCCTGTGACAGCCTCTACATGTTCGAATAAAACTTCAACATTAGGAACCAGATATTAAAACAAACAGTCCTCGTGTTTGCCTGATTGACAATGTTATGGGAATTACTATAATATTGGCGCAGTATTAATCGTAGTTGCCAAGAGCACGTCGCATTCATTTCAAGAAACAGGAAGACTACTCTTTCTTGTCGATTTGCCAAGGTGCAACTTATTAGCTTTTCTTTAGAGCTCAACAACTGCAATTGCACGAGTTGCAGAGCAAGAGTGTATTCAGCGGTAAGAAGTGATGGTCGTCCGAGCAGAGATATGCCCGATGATTGACGCGGGGAAACCGTTTTAATAGCCGACAGGCAATCTGTCCGCATTGTGTCGATAGATTTCGATCGGACGTGGATGGGCACGATGTTTGACGATAATGGTAATGATGGTTGTGGTTTTGCATTGATAATTGACTACCAGTGGCCAAGTTAGGTAACATACAGGTTCGTTTGAAGCATCACAAGCAGCCAGCAACAAGTGAACGAACTGATTTTTCTCGTTTTGCTCTCGTTTTTCGTTCTCTTCCTAGATGTTACCTATATAGGTAGGATGTACCTTTTTTTATGAGTATGTAATCATAAAGTACATACTACACGCACTACTACTTAAAGGTGTATTTTAAAGTACAACATTATGTTTAAGTTCTAGTCGGTTCAGAAAGTATAGAGAGGCATCCATGTTGCATGTTTCTTCTTTTCGTCAGCCGCATACAAAGCTTGTCTTTGTTTAGTCTCATCTAAGCAAGTATTTACAGTGTAAAGTTAAAAAATACAAAGCTTTATTGGTTACAGAATTTTATTGCCTTGTGAAAAAATAAAATAATTTTTAACTCACACCCCATAGATATTAAAGAAACAAGTAAAAAACGTTAGTAAAGGGTCGTCCAATAGAGACTTCCGAACTTTTACTGTCTATAGCGACCATATTGCTGTAGCTACATCTGCCAAATAAGCTGTTATTGGTTCAACGTTTTTTGCCAAATTACTCTGGACGGATATTGAGTTTGCGCCACACAGCTTCCGCCATATTGAACGAGAGATTCGACAGCGTCGTCTCACGTGGAATTAGGGTGAACTGGCTACCGACTTCGTGCGATTTGACCCCTTTAGAATATTTCATGTGATTTTTTCTGAAGTCGCAGGTCTATGGGAATAAAGCACACACCATCAACATAACTCATGCCATATCGGCCCAATTCAGCATACTTCTGTCTGCAAGACGCCCTTAAAGTATGCAAAAAAAAAACGTTTACGTGAGATAATCATGCTAACAAGAGCAACCCAAAATTTATTTCTTAAGTAAATTATAATTCCCTGACAGGGACCTTGTGCCTGTAAGACACCCTCAAAGTATGCAAAAAAAAAACCGTTTTCATAAGATAATCATGGTAACAACTCAAAATTTATGTATAAGTAGAGTATACTTCCCTGATAACAAATATGTGGGTCTAAGACAGTTTGCATGGGGCCTTGTGTCTGCAAGAAATGCTCAAAGTATGCAAAGTATGAAAGTTATTTTTTAAGGTAGTAATCATGTTAACAACCCAAGACGTGTTTCTAAAGAACGAGTCTACTTCTCTGACTGTACAAATATGTGCTTACATATCACAGGATCTTAGTGCTCCTGGTGATATGTTAGCATAGCTAATCTTTGTACAATCTTCAGATTGTTAAGTTAAGATTTTATTGTACACGCCTCCCACCATACCAATGATCTTTAGTAAGGAATGGGGCTTGTAATCGCTTTATATACAGCCAGTGTATACTATGTTGGGTTGAAGTCCCCACTTTTTCACATTGGCTTGTTTTTATGTGTAAAGAACAATGTGACCTTTCTTCATTCTCGATTCAGTGTTTCGTTTCCAGGTTCCGTTTCCAGGAGTCAAACAAAACGCCAATTTGTTTTCCAAGCAGAGTTGATTGATTCCATTTAATAACCCGCAGGATTGATTCCATTTAATTAAGGGGTTGTCCACTCCTGGAATTTGCGCTTCTTTGTAAACAGGATCATCTCTGTCTTATTCGGGCTAAGTCAGGTTCTCTGCCAATCTGTAAAGTTCTGTTCACACAGATTCTAGGAGTTCACTGTTTGTTGAAAGAAACTTACCTCTTATCAGTAAAAGCCTGTCGTCTGAGTATGCGACTACTTTTATTCCTCTATTGACGAGAGATTTTATAATTTTGTTGAGTGAGAGAGCACTCCAATTGTCAAATGGGTATCGATATCATATTCCACAAGAGAGGAGATAATGTTTTTTTTTTTAGATTGTTAAACGGGATTGTTTCCTTCTGGGTCTTTCCACGGATTAACCCTTAGTATAGGCTGTGATATTGAGGATTTTAAGTGATATTGAGGATTTAAATGGACGTCGTTGGTTATTCGCAGAGCCCAACTGCTCCAATTGATCCAACTGCTCCTGGACCCCGTAGAAAAAAATCTCAGAAAATTCGGGTACGCTGGATTTTGAACGCATGCAGGTCCAAGCTTTGGACTGCCTCAGCGTCTTTTTTTCACATTGGGTTTTTTCATCTTGGATAAACAGCTACGGTACACCCTACAGAAATTTAATGTGATTTCACTACAGGAAACTGATAATCTACAACAATTGTAGTGAAATCTCAACAAAGAGGGATGGGAAAAATCAGAGTGAATTCGCGTTGAAATTTTACACTAATTTTACACTTTTTTGGAGGGGATTTCTATATTTTTGTGTGCAATAGAGAAAATTCGCTACAAGAACAGGGTGATTTAACATTTCTTACGAGCGTATTCACACTTTTTTGTAGTTAATAAGGGGAAATTGCTCCAAAATAGTAGTTTTTTATCCTCTTTCCATATAGGGATTCACGATTTTTTGTGGTACGTTATAGCAAATTCACTCCAAACTGAGAGTAATTTTTCAATTCTTGCAAGTGAACTTTCACTCCGGAAGTTTTTTTTATTTATTTTTTCTCTTCCTTAAAAAAAAAAAAACAGTACAAAGGGAAAACATTTCACACTAAAGGAATACTTTTAGGTATTCACGGAGTAACCCTCCGTCAGCTGCTCTGCTTTAACGTCCCTTGACATTTTAGCAAACTGCAAAATTGAGAAAAAAGTAAATAATCTAGAAAGAGATAACGTCGGAAAGAGATAACAAGCTGAACGTCGTTTTCTTTGATTTTTTTTAGAAAATCAGTGTAACTCCAGTTTTTGTTCCACAGGTTGGGCCAAACGCAGTTTCTCTTAAATGCAATAAAACAAAAAAAAAATTGTTTTTATTTTTTCAACTATAATTCAAATTTTTGTACCCGAATCAGGATGTATTAATTTTAAGGCATAGTTTGTAACACAGTGAAATAATCACCGTAGACCGCTAAAATAATTTAGAGACATGATCGACACCGACACGTCAATTCATTAAGCATGCAGTTTTTAGATCTTTAAAATTGAGCTAGAAAACTGAAACTTGGAGTGCTGACTGCGGTTCTCATTTTGTATAGCAAAGATTGAAAATTGATAAGATCCGCCCGTCAGAAAATCTTAAATTTAAATTTTATTTCAAAATGCCTTTTTGTCAAGTTAGACAAGGTATAGGAACTCAAATTTTGATGCCAAAATTTTTTATTAGACAAAAATTGGACCACTCACATCACTTTATGGATGCCCACCTTTAACATGTTCGAATTTCAAAAACCTGATTTGTCGGAAGACTCATTTCAAATCGAAAAAAGTTATATGACAAATATTAAAGATACTTCAATTGGCTAAGTTTGTAACATCAAAGCATTGAGCTCCGCCCATTTTTAGGGGGTGTTTTTAGGAAAAATTGTTTTTTTAATCATTAATATTTGCTTTTAATGCATTTTCCCATGATTCTAAGCAAATTAGAATTAATTGATTTTAATTTTCAGACCATGCCTATTTTTGGGGGCGTGTTCAATTCAAATAATTGACATAGAGAATGGAATCATGATGATTTATGTTGCTTGGTTTGGTACAACCCCAAAGTTGTGTACCGTACGTCCAAGATGGTCCAAGTTGTTTACCCTCTTGTAAGTAAAATTCACATGCGTTGATTTTGTCTCATTTAGGACGATTCGCCAGGCCTTTGTCCATATTTTGTTCGCATATTTTGTTCAAAGCGCGTTAGAGTTTGCCCATTGATAGTTCAAGTGTCTTATCCGTAATAAGGAAAGCCGTGTGTTCAGGTAACGTGGCTACAGTCGGTGTCTCTTCTTGAGGTACGTCTCTTGTAAAAAGTAAAAACACAAGTAAAACAAGTGGGAAAGTGCAACAGTGGGTATGCAAAAGCTTCAATCCATCTACGACGGATTGCAAAATACCCGACCATACCAAATAGAAAACTGCCACGCCTCCAAAAAGTGGGCGGGATATAAAAATATAACAGTTGAATGCTTTATACTAGTTGGTTGCATACATTTCGGCCTAAAAATCCGCCTTTTTAACTAAAAAAATCACTTTTTTTAACGCCACGCCCACAAAAGTGGGCGGAGGCACATACAATTTATACATAAAAGTTAGAAAATGCTAATATCTATAGCTTTTGTCATATAATTTTTTGTCAAATTTCATTTAAATTTATTGAAAAACAGTCATTTTAAGCTAAAATCCCTTAAAAAGTGGGCGTGGTCAATGAAAAAGCTAAAATTTTTTGGCTTCCTTAAAGACAATTATAAGGCAATGTTACGTACCAAAAATGAATGCGCTAGCGCCATTGTAACATAGCTAATATTTGCAAAATGTATTTTTTTAAATTAGAGATTGTCGCACATACAGGCCTGTATTGGGCGTGTCTGTGGGCGGATTCAGCCTATTTTCAAACTAGATCTGAAGGACTGGACTTCCAACCAATCCACAAAATTTCAGCTCTCTGCCTTAAAATTTAAGGCCTAAAAGTTGTTTACATACGGACGGACGGACATGGCTTAATCGGTTCTCCTGTCGGTCCCATTCATATCTCTAAAAGGTCTTAGGGGTCTACGGTGATTATTTCACTGCGTTACAAACTATACATCAAATTTAATATACCCTGGGTTGGGTATAAACAGTGCTGCCTTTACCGCTGCATTTCTTGTAAAGCTCCAGAGCGCTCTGTTTGAGGTGAGGATCCTATTGCCCCTGTGATATCTTAGCAAGCTAATCCTTGTACAATCTTCAGATTGTTAAGTTAAGATTTTCTTTCACACCATGTAATTTATCTTTCAACAGATTTGTAAATGTTTCGCCAAAATTGCACTTTTAAAAATGTATTTGAGTGAAAATGCATAAATTTAAATTGTCAAAATGTTCTTAAATTCCCACAACGTCACTCCTTTTGACTACATCTCTGTTATGAGCCTCAAAAACATTCATTCCCAAACAAATCCACTCTAGTTTCAAAAGCGAAAATAAACATATCACTTAATTGCATCTATGATCCAATTTCAGCAGCGGCAACAAGTACATCACATCATTGTCACTTAGTTATGACATATGGCATTTTTCCTAGGGGCATAAACAATGGCAGCGATGATGAAAAAGTACCATGTTCCTCCCAGCCCATTGTGTCTGCGGAAGAGCTGCTACCTACTCCATAGTCTCTTCATTTGCATCCGTTGTCGACATTTGTCCCCATGGCATCTATACTAAGTGCCAACTAGAGTAATCTTCTTGATCTTCCTCTTTTCTATAGTTTTTGTTCCAACTTTTTTTTATAAAATATGCCCGTCATGTCACCACAAAAAAAAAGAATTTCCTCCACACTATGATGATGGGGCCTCCCATAGCTCTTAAGGGGTACCAGTGGCGCATGGCCCACTTAGATATGACAAAGTGTGCTTTGTTCGGAAAGGTAAAAGGAACTAGAAAAACGTGTACATCCGATTTGATATGTAAAAAAAAAGGATAAACTGTGTGGATATGTATGGCGATATCACCACCTAAACGTTGTACAATATCCAGCGCGCCGATCACAAATGTTGGATGCGGGGATATGGGGACAATGACAATGATGAATCATTAAATTTATGCATTTTACGATGGATGCATCCCGGAATGGGGGAAAATTGCACCCATTCATTGACAGTAAAAAGAGGGGAAATTTCCATTAATTATGCTCTGCCCGTATATAGTGGAGAAGAGCAGGATGAGAGGCAACAAACAAAACAGTCTCAAGAAAAACATCGAACTGTGTATGAGGATGGGTGTCTCTGACTGGTTTCTTTTATTGCCCTAAGTTTGCAGTTTTTTTTTAAACTTATTTTTCTCGTATTTGAAGAGAAAGTTTCTAGAGTTGTCGGAACACACATACACAACAGGCAAAAACGCTTTGATTCTGTTTTTTCTTCCTTTCGGTTTCCTTTCATGTGTGGTGGTCTGCCTCTTGTGATTTATGAAGCAAAACATTTTTTTTTTTAATTCTAAAATAGGGTAGTGTAAAACAAGTAAAAAAGTTCTATGATAGAAGTATAAAAAGGAAAGTAGGTATATTTCTGGGTCAAACCGGGGTCTTTTATGAAACTGACCAAAATCCTTATTCATAGAATTTTCAAAACTTTCTTTAAAATTTAAAAATGTTCGTACAACACAGAAGTTACGTAACTTATGCTTCAATGAATATTGTCAAGTCTTGTTTTTTATGCTACGTTGACTTGGTTAAAGTTTTCTTGAGATCTCTCAAGACCTCGTCCTTATATTAAGAGTCTAGACAATTTTGAGCTGCAGCATTCGTTTAATCCATTAAACATATTTTTTGGAATTTCAAAACCTGACTCAGCAAGAGATATCAAACATGAAAGGCGCTCACTTTTACTTGTTCCGTTTGGGGGTCCAAAAATAAGTTGTTACTTTATATTTTTAAATTCGTGAAAGCAGAAGAGATTGTCGCTCGCTTTACGCAACCCTGAAAGGCATGAACGTAGCTGGAATGACTGCGTTTTGAAGTCATGAGCGTTTAGCCATGAGACCTTTCAGTGATTTGTTTAAAAATATGGTTTTTTTTCAAGTGGCAGCAGAATAATTTTCTGCAACCAATTGAGCGGACCATTTTTGGTGCAAAAACTGGGTTCAAGAAATTGGGTCGGTTTCAACTTCGGAGTTGGCTAACAGGGAAACACTTAGACGATAGAAGGTCTGAGGCCAATCCGGCGCTCCCCGATGGCAAATAAGGGAACGCTTATCAGATATGGTGGGTACCGCTATGGAAAATATTCAGGGCGGGCGAAAAACAGCAACAACCGAAAAATCCAGGAGCGTCTGCCTCAAAATGAGCGGCTTCCTTGTTGGCGCCCGTTACCGAGGCTAGGTCAGCCGAATATTAAACACATTTTTCCCTTCAAACATGCACATAGAATGGACAACAATGAGATGTACGTCAGATGTTTCTTTTGAATTCTCTGCTGGTTATATCAGCTAATTTCTCCGTAAAGGCATAACACTTGCGGGGATAAGTTGTGGTGTTTCTGTGCACGGTTTTCATGTTACTCATCCGACAGGTGTGTACTGGAGTACTGGAGCCAAGCGTGTACTGGATCGAGAACTCCTCTTCTTGTTTGTCTCTTTTCCCCTCAAATTACTTTCGCTTGCCATGTGCTACGCATTTTAAGGCCATAAGTCATAACCCTCTGATCGTGAGCTAATTATAAAAAAGAAGGTGCAATCTAATACATATCACTTTAAGGTAAGACCAGAATACAGGCTGGGGTAGCAGAACGACTTCCCAATTCGGGCCAAAAGGTCGAAGCAACCAGTCAAAGGTACAAGCATCTTCCGAAGGCAGATTAGGTAGTGCATTACTCGAAAAGTATATTGTGGGTGGCGTTACCAGTTTCGGTGCAAATCACTGCCAGCGGAATGGTATGGGGCCTGTAAGGCACTTCTTTTTTTTAAAAGCAGTCCAAGTACGGTTATTAATATAAGCCGGCTAATGAAACCGGAAAAAAATCCGCGTTGGGGCTGGGATGAGAAGGGTTACGCAGTTGCGGTGTAGATCAGTAGCAGCAATGAGAAACCGTAAGATAATAAGGGTCAGAGAGGAGCATTCTTGAATGAGAAATCTACGTCAGGCAAAGCTTAAAACTGCAGATAAATATTTACCTCGAGGTTGGGAGAGGCAGGACCAACCAGTGAAGGTATGAACTGTCGGAGGGAGTAAAACTTAGGGCAGTGGCAATCGTTCTCATTGTGAACCTCGGCCAAAGAAATTATGTTGTGACGAGTCAGGGACGCAAATGCAGGTTTACCGTGTGTGGCGAAAAGCCGTACCTCCAGGCAACTCAAGTAAGAGTTTACCTCAGGAATGGGTGATAATTTGCAGTACCCAAGTAACACAGAAGCTCGTGTTATGGCCGCCGTTAAGTTAACAGCACAACATAATAAAACCATAGGTTCTTGAAGTTGGTTTTATACAAGTAACGGAGCCACTTACACTTATAGAACTTAATTTTGGGCGCAAAAAGGGTTCTACTTCGGGCTCTTATAGCACTTATTTGACAAACAATACATTTTTAAATTAATCTGTAGGTGCACACACTTTAATGGATTTCTCCTATTACTTTCATGGTGTAGTTTTTCTTTTACTTGCGTATACATACATTCTTACCGTATTCTTTGAAAGTGTTGATGTTTTTGCACAATTAACTTCGTTCATATTTAATAAGGTCATGAAATTAATTTAGTTAAAGTGTGCATTTAATTAGCAGAAGACAAGATGCGCATTTAATTTCTTCAAATTAATATAATAGGACGAAAAGAAAGAATGTGCCTTTTGAAATATTTAATATAACATAAAATAAAGAGTGCAAGGTTTTATGTAGAGCCCACATAGCACCATTATAACACTTAAGGTTTTCTGCATTACCTTTTAGAAAGTTTGAGTTCTATGTAGCACTGTTTAGCTTCATGTAGAACTATTATAAGGTTTTGCGTTTTTTTGTCAAATATGGCGCTTATTTATTAAGGGCTACCATGACTCTCTTTTGTTTTATAATATACCTACATTGGTTTCTGTTCCCTATATTTGACTTTTGGTTTGACTTTTCGTAATTATTGACTGCTGGACCAAGAATGCCCAAACACAACTTATTTGATATTTTAGCAAAGGATGAATATTCTCTAAAAATCAAATTTTTGTATGATATATTTTCCCAGCCTAAAAATGTAATCTAGTTAAAATTCATATCATTATATTAAAAATGTATAATTGTTATATCTTAATGTTTTGCTTAAAATGTTCTCACAAAAATTTCTGTCAGTTATATTGTTTTCTATTGTATGACATCTGGCAACCCCGCCTAAGTGCCATATAAGAGTGCAAAGTAGTACCTACTTCGGATGTGTCAAACCTATAGTGCTAGAAAACAGGTGCTAGAAAGTTCTACAGTACCTGCACTACAGAACCTAACCCCTCAGCACTTCTAACCTTGTAACTTCAGTGCTAGAAACGTTTATAGCACCACGTTTATGAAACTTATGGTGATAGTATTCTTAATTTTATAATTATGATACTGTAAGCGTTTCTATGACAATTTTGTAAGTAAATAAGCTGCGCACCAATGGTACGATAACGAAACCTTATAAAACCATCAGTGCTACTGAGGAGCATTTTGAGTGTCTTATAAGTACAACATTCAAAAACCAATGCTTATTGTTCAAGAGTGTGCTACTTGGGTAGGTATTATAAGATATGTTACAAAGCCATTATTAGAGAGGAGTTTAGAAGTTTCGGTTTCGAAAACTGTACAGAAAGCTTCTTTCAACCTCCTTTGCTAAGACTCTCGAACCTATTTTCTACTGCAGCATCTATTTTTAATTAAATTAAATTAAATTAATTAAATTAAAAAGGGATGCCCCGCAAGTGTTAAGCCTCTACGGAAGAAAGCAATGATATAACCAGCAAAAAAACACCTAGGCTGGCGGCATACATTGAATTGTTGTCCACTTATCTCCCTTAAAGCGCGGAGCTCACACTGTCCTGCTAGTAGAGCTCGTGAGCAACATCACTATCACTTCAGTTCTTTTGGCAGAGCTGCTTTATTTGGTTTGTGCTGGCCGTCATTCATCGCTACGCCAGGGCTGGTAGTTGTATTGGCTGTATGAAACTCATCAGAGGTGGCATCTTTATGGCTTTTTTTTTTACAGAGTCGCCAGTGGCCCAATACTTGATGCTTTCGGTATACATAAAGCACTTCGTTGGAGGTCATGAAAGACTAGATTGAAATGGAACTGACTATCTAATTCCCCACTCTGTTTTCATCTCTTGGCGTTAGCCGGAATATCCACAGTCATGTACCTTGGCTTCAGAGAGGTATCTGAGGACAAATATTTGCCCTTATGAAAAGTTCGGACGTCTTAAACTCTGGATGAGAGTCCTGTGTCGATCACAATGTGGTCAATTTGGCCGACACGATTGATTGATCGGAAGATCTCAATTCTCAATGCCTCTTTGTTGATGTTGAGATGTGGGAACTGTTCCCGCACTACAACGTGTTCGATCAGTCATTGTCAGGTTTCAAATGCAGTAAGTCTGCGCAATCTGCCTTGCAAAAAAACAAAATGGCGCTGGATTTTAATTCTTTGTTCAAGCAAAGATCATGTTTACCTACATCGAAAAGATTGTATTTGCGAAAAGGTGTCACCTAATACATTCTTCCGGGAAAGTATCGATATGTATTTGAAACTCGAGACTTTTTCCGTAAATTGTGCTGATGCTATTTGAATCAATTTATAAACATCAGTTCAACAAAAATTGCAGACCTTTCCTTAAAAGCAACTTTCGAAAGCTCACTACCTTTTGGGCAACTCTCTACTTTGTATACCAAAACCGTCATCCCTTTAAGCAACAACTTTTCAGCAGCCTGGAAAGAAGTCCATATTTTGTAGCGATTCATCTTCAAGCTCAGAGTTAATTAATTTTTCTGAAAACCGCCAAGATATGATAAACAATTAAAAACGAAAACATTGCAGCATCAGCAGCATTTTCCCAGATCGCTTTCCCAAAAATGCCACTCGTCGTATACTTTTTTTTTTTCTCGTATACTTTTAATTGTACATCTCAGATCTGAGTACGATGTCTGCATCTGATGGGTGTTGCATGTTACGTATACCAAAAGATGCGCAATACTGCATCAAAACGAAGAAGAAAACCATTAACTGCTGATCTCACGATGATGGTTATGGTGATGTAAAATTTAATTAGCCAAAGAAAAGAAAGTAATTACGTCTGTGCTGATGGCTCTCGTCTGATTTCAATTCTCTCTATTGGTTTCGCCATATTATTTCATCTGCACAGATGGACAGGCAGCATCTTCCCATGATTCAATAGGCTCACTTGCAGCACTCTGGCATCCGGAGGATATTAAACACACAATTCCCAGGAATATATGCAACAAAACACAATTCCCATTGAAAGTGTGATTTAAATTCTTGAAATTCTGCCAAGTGTCACGTGGATTACCAATTGAGGTGGAATTAATTGGGTTCCAAACAACCTCAAGGATATTTGGCAATTTCCCGGGAAATTCTCAGACAAATATGGTAGGTGGATGGATTATGGGGCGAATAATTGTGGCTTAATTACAATGCCTTGAGATACAATTACGTGTGCGGCAAAGTTTGGTGCCACACCGACCCAATTCTAATAGCTGTGCTGAGTGCTGATGTAGATGTTGTTTAATTAAATCATTTCATAACCCCGCCCCGCTCTTTTTCCAATTGTGCGCTGCAGTGGGCGATGGGAATTATAACTTTTCATCTGAAAATGAAAACTATTCCAGCTCAGTTGAGCATATTTGATGGTAATTCAACGCGAAACAAACACGCACTCGGAACAAGCAACTATTGTTTTGCTGTTCGTACAAATGGGATCTTGTGCATTTGTCAACTGCGTATGTGGTGTCTCAATAAAGGGGGCGTATTGGGGTTGGTGGCTCAACTAAAAGTGTCTAATATTAGATTTAATTGCTCCTCAATGGCAGAGCTGTCGTCCATAATTAAGAAACTAAATAATCGCACGCTATGTGAGAATAATAAATTTGCATACTTATTCAGCTGGCATGAAAGACGTTATGATTTATGGTTTTGTAAGATGTGCGGACGATTAGTGAGTGGGACGGAAGGTGTTTGAAAATATTTGTTTTCAAGTGCTAATAATAATGACGGGAATGGAATGAAAAAGGGGTTTTGTGTTCTCTTACTAAACTATAATAGTAATAGCCAAAGCTTTTGAATTAATGACTGCAACTCCTGCTGAGTGACCAACAGTACTGCAACTACCAGTGTTGCACACTACGATGAACTTCTTTTCGGTTAGACAAAGTCGAGCTTAGTCTCTTAGCTCCTTGAAGCTGTTTGCAAGCTTTGAGTTTATTTCGATCGCTGGGTCTTTGCACGGTAACTTCTGTCAGATATGTGCTATGCTTTCGTTATGATTGACCAACAAGATGATCTGAAGTGCTTCTGTCTTTAAGGTAGTCACACTGCTTTCGAAACGTTGACGGATTGTTAGCCTGACCTTACTAGAGCCCTTGCACGCACGCAACGATTGTCTGTGTCTGACCATAACCCAATGTTATTCGAGCTCATCGAAACAGCCGCTTCAGAAAAGAGGCTTTCTCAATGGATTGTTGAGTCAAAACCCCCCTCATTGGTTCACATTAAGCCCCTACCTTAGCGTTAAACTATTCCCCGATATCTCCGTTTGACACCAAGGCAGCTGTAAACAAACGTCCTTCTTATCTTCAGAATAGGCATCTGTAGACGCGAAACGCTGTATAAGGGTGACGCGTCGTAATCACTATAAGGCTGCCAAAATCAGGTTTAGCAGTTCCACACATTTTACCCTTTACTGCCAGGGGTAGATTTCTGGATTGCCTTTAAGGACGCTCCAATGGTAATTATAGTTTTGGACACTCCAGCACCGGCAGTAGCGGAGGATCCGGCACGGCCGCTTTCTCCCGAGCAAGCTCAACAACTGCTCAGAGTCATGCTACTGTTTCCCTCCTGCGGCTGCGTAAGACATCTCTGGAAGAGCACGTAAGCGAGACGAAAGACGATCATATTCCCATGGCGATTAACACTACGCAAGTTGTAGCAGTGCGGAGGCGGTAATGCTGTCTCGTTCTCTCGCTGTGCTTCAGGTGGCTTTGAGCAAACTGTCCCTACTGCATCGCTGGACCGGGTTAGCCAATTCGCGATTGACGGTGATGGGCCGATTACTGGATCCAACGTTCGCGACCATTTGAAACTGTCGTCGCGATTTTTGAAAGTGTAGTCGAGATTGAAATTTCTGTGGCGTTTTATCTCAATCGCGTGAGTGAAACTCACGAGCCAGTATCTTAGCCTGGTCAAATCTGATCCGATGGTGTTCGTTGGGATGGTCTAAGATATGCTCGGCTAGCGAGGATTTTTCTCGCTGCTGATTGCTCACAGCTTTTATATGTTCTCTTAAACGGGTCGAAATACTTCGTCGTGTTTGTCCAATGTATGATGACCCACAGCTGCAAGAAACTGCTAAACACCTGGAGTTTGGAGATGAAAGCGATCTTTGGGTGATTGTTAATAAATTCATCACTTTTTTGACGGTAAGAAGATCGTTTTCTCAGTTTTCTCATCGTGTGCAGGATGACGATGGAAAACTCACGCTGTTCCGTCAAGGTCGGCAAAGATCTCACCGACCCCTTTGATGTCAAAAAAGGATTTAGATAAGGCGACGCACTGTCATGCGAATTCTTTAACATCATACTTGAGAGAATTGTGCAGAACTCTCGCGCCAACACCAGAGGTACAATCTTTCAAAAGTCCGTTCAACTACTCGCATACGCAGACGACATCGACATTATCAGTAGAACAAAGCGTGATGTCAGTGAAGCCTTCGTGAGTATTGGGATGGAAGCGCCGAATATGGGTTTATCAATTCAGACAATGACACCAGCGCTGAAATCAAACGAAGGATAACTCTTGCCAATCGCTGTTTCCTTGGGCTAAGAAGGCAATTGAGTAGCAAAGCCCTCTCTCGAGCTACTAAAGTGTCCATGTATAAGACCCTCATCATCCCAGTCCTGCTTTACGGTGCAGAAGCATGGACCCTGTAAAAGGCGGATGAAAACACTTTAGGCTGTTTCGAGAGGAAAATTCTTCGGACGATATACGGTCCCATCTGCATAGACGGAGAGTGGAGGAGGAGATATAACATCGAACTGTACGGGCTGTACAGCGATACCGACCTAGCCAAAAGAGTCAAAATACAACGTCTACGATGGCTGGGTGATCTAGAGCGGATGGACACTAACGCCCCGGCTCGGAAAATCTTCGAATCCACACCGCAGGGACGGCGCGGTAGAGGAGCACCGAGACTCAGGTGGCGCACGCAAGTGGAAGGGGACCTCAGCCAACTTTGCGAGCGAAACTGGAGACGGCTAGCTAGAGACAGAGCTGGCTTGCGAAGCTTGTTGGCTGAGGCCCAGGTCCACCCCGGACTGTAGCGCCACCTTAAGTAAGTAAGTAAGTAAGTGATCGTTTTCACACCGCCACTTTTTACGATTCGACCGACTTTGTCAGTGACACCTTTCATGTACGGTATAGGAAGCCTCTCTTGTCCAACTCGCTGCAGTCTTCTCATTGCGATGAATTTGGCTTCCATCAACGTTGTTTTTCCGAGTACCCGTTCGATTGAAGGACATTGTCCACAAAGGTAAGTTCAGCGGCGAGTTACTCCGTATCACATACATTGTGAGCTCGCTGAATAAGTGTGGCGACAACAGATCTCAAATTTGCCGGTTGTTGGTGAGAGGAAGCATTTAGGTACCTGTTTGTGTGTGTTTTTGCGGTATACTGTATGTCGTAGTGTACAATCCAATTTCGGCGTTACCTTAACGCGCTTGGTCTTACCACCGCCAAAGTCTAAAAAGCTATAACGAAATAGGATGCTCGCACTGGGAGTGATCGAGTAGTGCAACAGAGCTTGGCAGAAAAGCCGGGAAGAACAGGCTGTCTCTAGATACCTGCAACGTTAATGGCCAGTACTAAGAAGTGCGCGTACCCGCTTCCCCAAATCTAGGGTCACTTGAGAACGTTGCAAGACACCAAGTTGATCACAGTCGGCTGCTCTACCGACTTCGATTTACATGTCGCACATGTGGAACAGTGTCTTAGGGAAGCGGGTTTGGTAATCAACGTCGAAAAGCTTCAGTTCTGCCATAAGGACCTTAAATTCCTTGGGTGTATTGTCGGGGATGAGTGTCTGCGAGTAGACAAAAAAGTATAGTAAAGTATCGATGGTCAAGGATTTCTCTGATCCCACATCCTCTAAGCAGCTTCGCAGGTTTCTCGCCACGACGCGCGGGCTGTCATAGACGATTTATTTCAATTTTTTGTCTCTGTCAGCCCCCATAACTGGTTATCTGAGAAAAGCAAAAACTTTCGAAATCTCTGAGCAGGAAATCGTGACCTTCAAGGCTACTGTCGTGTCGGCGTTTTGACGAATCCCGACTTCTTATCTCAGAAGCTAACTTCCACCCAGCTTAAATATAGCGTTACTGCACTGGAATGCTGTGCTTCCTTGTCTGTTTAAAAGTAATGGGCCTACGTGGAGGGACGAACTTTTAACCGATCACACGATACCAGGGTAGCTGGTGACTCAAAAGAATTTATCTATGGTCGTTTGGCCGGATGGAGCCTGAAATAACAGTTCTCCGACTTCGTGATTGTATTCGAGCATCGAAAAGGATCCCAAAACTTCGTTCCCAACACACTTTCTCGAGTCCATGTGAAGGAGCTCACAACAAACGTCTGAGAACAAGCATCTTTTGGGAGCTAATCAAGATTTTTTTATGTTAAACGATAACTTAACGTTTCGACTTTAAACAAAGTAAAAGTGTTGCCAAGTTAGTAGAAAAGTTGTTTCAAATCTAATTTTAAACGCTCCGAACAGTCAAATTAATGGTTTTAAAGCAGTTGTAGTGCCTTATTAAAACACGACTCTATTTTTACCCTATTTTTACCCTATTTTTACCAAATTTGACCCGCCAAAGCTCTTTCGACCGCATTAAAAATCAAGTCAAGTGTGTCTAGTGTGTGACACTAGATTTGTTTGATTTGTCTATGCCCAAAAAGAACAAAATATATGAAAAAAGATTCCTTTATGCAATCCGCGTGCCAAAGTTATTGACTTATTGAACAGCCCTCGTATTTGGGTGAACACGTGCCGCCATCACTAATCTGCCTAAGCTACATTAAGGAAGTCTTTAAGATGTTCTATTTTAAAATAGTTTTTGGTGCATCCAGCTTACGGGATTTCTTCACGAGTATCAAGATCGGCTTGGCTAGTTCTTTTTATTGAAAGCAATTCAAAAACCCTTTTTGTTTGTCCCCTTAAGAGGCCGGAACTGGATTTATGTTTTCAACCATTATCACTCGGTCCTATTTACCATAAGTATTCTAGCTGGTCCGGTCAACTGCCTCCAGTATTATTAATTTTTACGCGGTCATGAAGGCTCTGTGTCTCTTCGTGGTCGTTAAACAGCTTGCAAAATTTACTGTTCTCGCGGTTTTCGAAAGAAAAACAATTTGTAATTCTGGGCATAAACTTTCAAAAACTGTGAAATTACAAACCTAAAACAATTTTTAATTTCAAATTGGCGATTCCGACCTATCTGTAATTTGAACTAAGGAAACTTGTTTTCACCATTGTCTTTGTCTTTACATTCTTTTCGACTTATGGATCTAGGGATGAAGATTCATTTATATCATTTTTAAAACGACATGGAAGACTGCCAGATGGCTTTTGGGCTTAACAATAGCCTAAAGAATAGTTGTCGAATCCTGTTTTGAAGCCACAAAGGTACCGAATCCCCTTTCCTGAACTGATTACTTTGATAATGCCTTTTCCTAAAAAAGAATCACGTTGACAGCACCTAATCCCAGTGCTGGGATATGATTGCATCCTATATGAACTTTTGTGTAGCTCTCTCCTGGTCTCAACGGTGCAAGTTCTCTTGGGCTGCATACATACTAGCCGCCATTGCCACTGTTTGGCAAACTGATACATACATTATATCTTCCAGTACATCAGCTCCTAAAGGGGACTAGTAACCATTGAAGCATGCCACCCCAGTTGAGTGAGTGCACCCGTTTAAAATACATATGGAGAGTCTGCTGCCGTCTGGTAGAGTGCAAAAAGCGGATGCAACATTTTTGCAATTTTTTCTTCTCCTATTTTTTCTGCGCAAAGGAAGATAAATATTATTATAGCAAATTATGTAAGATTCTCCCTTCAGATACCTTTAACATAGCTAGTCCAATTATACCAGGAGTATGCGGTGGTCACAGGGTGGCACAGGCCACAGTAGACCTGAGTCAGACAGATTGGACATGGACATACATATATTACAACCCGATGGAAAGACAAGTAAACAAATTCGAGATGCAATGGCTGAGTCAATAGACCTGATGCGAGAAAGACAAAGAATCTCATTTAATTCGGAGTTTTGTTTATTTTCTCTGGATGTGTCGTCGTGTCGTGGTGGCACTGTTCAGTGCTCACAGAAGCCGCTTCATGTAATTTTAATCATTCCCTCGGGCATAGCAGATATGCAAATTGTGAAGCGACAACGATCGATGGAAAGTGAAATGCCTGAATGCATTTGAACTCGGTTGTGAGTATCTTTTGTTTACCGGCCTTTTGCATGTGAATGTTTAAAAATAGAATTTGCGATTGTAGCTGAGTAGATAAACGAGTACACATTTCTGGTTAGATGTCGGGGTTATTTCTCGAAATAATTTAGAAGCATTAAACACGGGATGAGAGAGTGGCTATATTTGAATTATTGATTTTGTAGAACCATTTAGATATCAGTTACGTTTTGTTGATATTGGTATTCAATAGGAAGGAACAATGATTTAGACTTCATCCCTAAATTGTGTAAAAATTGTTAGTTGACAGTTCTAATTTTCTGGCAAATTTTAGGTATACCGTTTACTTCTTGCATTCTTTAAGTGACGCCGAAGCTTATGATAAACCTGGGACAAGAGCCTACACCAACTAGCAGATCCAGTCATAATACCAAGGTTTCTTCCAGGGTTCGTGGGGTGCCGTGGCGTAGTGGTTAGTGTGTGTGCTTACTACGCCGGAGGTCTGGGTTCGAATCCTGCCATCGTCACCTAAAAAAAAAAAAAAGACTTGTTCTTTTTCACGGTCCCCACCTCCGCGAGGGTTTGACAAGCCCTCCGAGAGTATTAATTGTCTTGAAAAACTTCTCAAAGTGCCGTTCGGATTCGGCAAAAAATTGTAGGTCCCCTTGTATGTAAAGAAATCAACACACCAGCATACATTGTTGAGAAGTTGGCCCTGGTTCACCTCGAGCTGTTGCGCCACTCTATTTATTTATTTATTTTTTTTTCTTCCAGGGTTCATACCCCAAATTTCTTGTATTTTTTCTTCTTACAATGATCCAGTCATCATGCAGCAAGCCGAGGTTTTTATACGTGTAAAAGTCTTAGAATATTTTTATTGATTAACACATTGCGAAGCTTTGTTTTCTCTACTTAAAATTCCAATCATACCGTTTTTCTTACTTTTTCCGTGTTTCTTGTAGGTTTTCACTTTGATTTTTATTGGCGCAGTCGCTTTTCGAAAACTTTAAGTAGTTTTCGTTGAAGATCGTTTGATGCAACGCTTCATTTTCGGGAGCGAGAATTGCGAATTCTATTCATTTATTCCTTTTGTCTCCAGTCCGTGACTTTTTCCTATATCTCAATGGCGCAGTTGGTTTCGTGATAACAAAATTGTTTGAAAATACTCGATGGAAAATCACATTTTTGGAAATAAGTCATAGCTTTTCATTCATCTTTCGAATTAGTTTGTTTGACATGAAGAGTTAAAGCATGTTTTGAATGTGAGTTTTATGTGAATTGGCGCAGTATCTTTCATAGATCCCAGTACTTTTTGTCGAAACTTGATTCAAAACCTCGTTTAGAGAAATGAGATATTAAGTCTTTAATTTTTCATGCATTGAGTTTGTGACTTACTCATTAATTACTGAAGCTTATATGTGCAAGTCTTGGTTTTCGGTAGTGGCGCAGTAGCTTTTTTTTATCAATTTTAACATTTTGCCTTTATAAGATCAATGAAGTTCATGAAATCGAGAATCGCAACTTTAACATGATTCGTTTGACGTTTACGAAAATGATGTTTTAAGTTGGGGCATTTTTTAAAGCAATTGGCGCAGTCGATTTTTGCAAGCACTATTTAGTCGCACTCTGCATCCTTTTTCTTCGTCATTCACTCGTTTCGAGTTGATGTTTTGATTTTAGGGTTTGGACATTTCTTGTACAATTGGCGCAGTCGGTTTTTGCGAGCGCTGAAACTTTTTCAGCAGTCGGTTTCTGCGAGCGCTGAAACTTTTTGTTAGAAACTCGTTTAAAGCCTTATCAGTGTCCAAAAACTCATATGACTCAAAACCACCTCAGCCTAAGTATGACTCGACTGACGAAGTCTAGCACCTTATGAAATAGGTTCGTTTGATGACTCTAGCTTTCCCAGTTCGTCTAGTCTGGTGACACTTGTGTGCAGTGTGCCCAACTTGTTCCATTGGCCAAATACCGTAGTTACAGCTAAGTAGAATCTACTAGAAACTAGTTCGGCCACATGCTTGTTTGTCTTTAATCTATTGTGCTCCCAACAAAGAATTAGTCTTCAGGGCTGGCACGGCATTGTGGGCGGGCAGTATAGCATCGTGTAGCTTAATCGCTCTGTCCTGTCCATTTTTAAAGGAAAACGTTAAGTGAGAACTGCTTCGCGGATCTCGACAATAAGGTTGAACTCGAAATTTTAGTTTTTATTCAACTTTAATGGCTTCCGTACCAAAACACTAAATAACCTTCCTTTGTCACGGGCTTACGCCGCAACTGGTCTACTTACCCTTTTTATTTCACTCAAGAAACTTCGTAAAGGTCTCCCACACTAAGTAGGTATAAGTCTCATAAGCGAAGACATCCACCCAAACTAAACTTTTGGCTCAGCACTGCTTGGACCGATTTTTTAAGCTTTTACACACGACTTTTTTCGTTTTTAGATTCTTATGCTATGTTTCCACCGGTCATAAAATTGAGGTTAGTGAAAAAAATAAAATAAATATCGCAGTGTTTCCACCAAACAAATACACGAATTTAAGAAAAGGGTGTGCGAAAGGGTTAAAAAGTGGTTTATGTGTAGATTAATTTTTAATCTTTTGCCGACACAACCTAAAGGGGTTAAATTTTTTGAAGAAAATCCTATTCGCGAATAAGATCCCGTTGGAACAATAGTATGAACTTTCAAATAAAGCAATTGTGTTAAAATTTTGATCGTTGATATGGTAGCTTGATCAATTTCTAGACCCCGTGGTGTGTGTGGCTAGTTTATAGGCTACCAGGTCACAACTTTTATGCCAGACTGTTTTACCATCGCCTTTGCAATGTCTATAACTAATTATAAATATATAAGAAAATAAATAAATAAATAAGTAAATTAATAAATATATAAATAAACTTGTTCCCAAGTACCTCGTAGAGCAGCACTGCTTTGAACAACGTTCAGTGTTGTAAGAAGCTGGGTCCCTACGTCCCTTTTAAATGTGTTTATAAATGTTTTGCGTTTTATGAGATTTTGTGTCGAACGTGTATTATGACGCCCCTCGAGGAAATCCTTAATTAAGGTGAAACCAGGCTACAACAAGCTTATTGAAAAACCTCTAAAACTCTAGACAAGCAACTCGTTACAGTCCATAGGTACACCTTGTTCAGTCGTGACAACGTCCCCGAGGCCCCAAAAAAGGCAAAGGTTTCCAGTTTATTGCCATTTTGCCTAAAACCCATCAAGAGTCTTTCCCATAAAATCATTTTTTTTTCAATATCGCTCGTGCAAACATCCGTCTGGGAAGCATTGAACGGTAGGTGTTCAACATCAAAATGTTTATTCACGATGCATCCAGCAATTAATCCACTGTTCAACCAGTGGCTATCATCCGCACTTCAGCCCAAAACAGCCGCGAACCGGTGAAACTAACTTAACATCCAGTTTTCCAGGTTTGGTGCGAAACGAGTTCCTATACCAAGCATCATCGCCGGGCAAGACATTTAACAGTTGAGAGTAGCACCTTTGAGTAAAAAAAAAAAATACAAAATCACCAACAATGTGGAACTGTACGGCTAACAGGGTATTTCTACGTTCATGTCCGTCCATCCCATCGTGGCAGCTTTCAAGGCAACTGACCGCAAAATCGGTGTCTGACCGGTGTAACAGCTGCTTGCTGCCGCGTCACGTCCTACTCCTAGAGGAGTCATTACCTTCCGTTGACTATGGTGTTGTTGTCCCCTGATGCTGAAATCACTGATCGCAGAGCACTTACAGTCAGTGAAAGTGAAAATTATCTCCCAACTTGTTGTTGGTGGGGTACGTCTAAACCTCCTGGTGTTATCTCCATATGAGACCAATGGACTTCCAATTTTTTTTTTCGCCTCCTCATCACCTCGACAAAGTTGGACGACCGTAAATAATTAAAGTTTTGCACGGCCTTTGACACCCAGATCGCGCTCGTTGGCGATCTGCACGATCGTTTCGTCGATCATTTGGACACCTTTCGGCTAAGGGGCGTGCCACGACTGTCGCTTCGGAATCACTGCACTGTGGGCCCGCTGTTTTATGGCTCCTTGCTTATTTGAGTTATTAGCACCCATTAAGTTGTTATAGATCTCCGCGAAAAGAGTCGCTGATGAATTTCCACGAGAGGAGTTATTACTCCGTGCACAGTCGATTCTTGTGGCAGTCGGTAATTACTGCCAATCGAAAATTGATTTTTTCAAATTTAATTTTATGCTGCGCCATAAAATTAGTGCAGCAGGTAATACACGATTCGGAAGAGGGTTCAGCTTTTTGCCGATAGAAAAAGAAAGTGTGCAATTCACCTGGACCGCATGCTGCAGGGAATATACGTATTTAAATGTTAATTTATCGGACGTATCACCGATTGTCACTGTCCGATATAGTAAGACTTGTAGAAATGCTCTACGAATGATGGATTTTATTGAAGCTAGCCAGCCTGGGGATTGAAGAAAAGTACCTGTGCGTGATGGGAATCAATTTGTTTAGTTTGATTTTAATCCTGCCGCAGGGAGCGTTTTAAGTTATTGACATTTGCGACTCTGGGGGATTGTTACTTTGTGGAAATGCTGCAAGTGGATAAAGTCGTTGCAAATGTAGTCATTTGTGCAGTGGGGATTGGGAATACACAAGATTGATTGGATTGTGTACCTCAGGGGTACATGCAGGTGTTTATACCTGCTACACAGAACTCTGCTTGGATGAGCTTCTGTATAGGGAACTCAAGTTAATTGATCAAGAACTTTGCTGACATTTAGTGGAAGAACTCTATTAGTTCTGCGATCGAAATTTAAGCTTAAGCTTAGATACTTGCTGCTTTATTTAAGCTTTTGGTTCTTATAGCCCTAAAAAACTGTGTGCTCATTTTCATTAGTTAAGTAAATAATTTATAGCACGATAGATAGACTTCTATATATAATTCCAAAACAGAAAATAGATTCTGATGAAAGCAACCGATGAGTGACGGACACTGACAAGGTGCGACCTAATAGCAGCAAACCTCTGGCGGTACCAATGTAATCCTGGAGGCCTTATATCATCAATCGCTTCAAAGTCTCAATAACAGAAAGCTTGCGACAGAAGCATTCTCCGACCGCGGCGTATTAAGCGTTAGACTGCTTTACTCATTTTTAAGAATTTGAAAAAGGAAACCTTCCAGAAATACTGAACACCAATGCACATTTCCATGTTGTCCAGTCCAAGTATTTTGCCACCGAGTATGACTTCGAGAACCAGACAAATCGGTCCTGGTTGTCCTTGCATCCTCTTGACTTGACTGTTGTTGTGCCCCCAAATAACTTTCGTCTAGTCAATATTAAAAGGAAAGCTCAAATCATTCTCTTAAATCAATCTAGCGTTGACGATCGTTTAAAGCCATCGATTAATCTAGGATCAAAGTTGTCTGAAAAATATATATTTATGGGGCCAACTTAAACCTTGGACACACAACGATAAAAAAGCGGCAAATAGTCGCACAGTTTTATGCCGCATGCTGCATGCAAGCACAGTCGGCATAGGAACAAAAATTTCCTTGCGACTTTTTGCAATTTTGATGAATATAAAAAGGCCTATATTCATTTCAAGACTTACTTTCTTTTATAAGTTCTACTTATAATTTTGATGAATATAAAAAGGCCTATATTCATTTCAAGACTTACTTTCTTTTATAAGTTCTACATTCTAATGGAAAAATTGAAAAATATTCCCACTTATCGTAAGGATAACAAATACTAAAGTTACAGTCTTTCGACTAAAAGCCAGAGCTTCATCAGTAGACCTCTAAGTTTATCATTAGACCCATTGGAAAAAATTTAAACAACATTTTATTGTTACCTGCACACGAGCAATAATTTCCTGGCGAATCCTGTAAATTAAAAAAAATAAATTTTTCCATCTCCGATAAAAATATCAAACCTAGCGTGCGGCTTAAAAATGCTGCAGTATGACAAATTGTCGGAAACGAAGTCTGGAAAACAAAAATCCAGAACGACAATCTTGAAAAAAATCTCGAATGACTCTTGATTTTGATTATATGTGAAAATGCTCTATTTTAGGGCGCCCCTGCTTTGATTCACGATACGATTTGGGGTAGGTGCAAGTTTGGGCTCATCAAACTTGTGTTTCTAGATTTTGTCCCATTCAAGATTTTGTGCAATCGAAATTTTTGAAACCTATTTTCACGACTTTGTCCATTCTCGCTTTTCGTTGTTCCAGCAAACAGAATTATCCTATACAAACGCTTGACCTTCTAGTCGAATAAAAATTTTCTGCACGGTTCTTTGTCATCTTCTGTCCCTGACCCGGGCATTTATTAAGGTTACATGGGACTAAAAAATCATCTGTTCAAGTACTGGGTTTCTTTATTGGTGGAAATTTAATCTATTCAACGCAGTGCAAGTGCAACGCAGTGGTTTTCGCTTACACAGTGACAGTGTCATAATTATCTCTTGTCATACTGACTGACGGAAATTTACCCTATTTCAATATTGGGCCCTTCGTACGCTACTACGTAAACGAGAAATGCATTTTCCATTGACTTGTTGTAAGTCCTCAACAAACCATATCAACAAATCATCAACTCGAGTCATACGAGTTGTGGTAATAGAAAGGCACACCCTAGTGCTTCTATTGTCCTAATAAGTTCGAAAAGCTATTCTTATAAATTTTAGTTTCAGTCTTTCCTTTTCATCATACCTGATCCTATTCAACGCAGCTTCCTGATCGCAGCTGTTTTTTGCCTGTTTCGGTTATTCCAGAGAAGTGAAGTGGTCTTGTGTTGCAGGCTGTGCTCTCTGACAGTAAGGCACAGCCTGCAATGAAGACACTGAAGATGCCCTGTCTGCCAGGCTTAAGATTAAAACCATTGAAGCCAATTTTGGTGTCGTATCCAGCGCATTGCTCATACAGTTTTGTTGAAGAAAGAACTGGTACCTAGAACATAACTTTGGCGTTATAGTTACACTCATAAGTTTTACCTCGAAAGTTTTCCCGGATTTTTGAAAATGGGTATATTTCCATATGTGCTCTTTCCGCATTCCAACTTCGAGACCTCGTATATCTTTGCGGCTCGTACCACTATATTGGAAAAATGCCATCCGAAAACAGTTTTTTTTTAGCAATATCTCCTTTCCGGCTCTTACAGGATGTAAACATTTATAAGAGAAAACTTCCTACAAATAGCACATAATTTAAAATTAACCATTTTCAAACCTCCTGGAAAACTTGCACGTAACCCCTTGTTTTACTGTATACTATACGACTGTAGTGGGTGCTATTGAGATTCTTTTTTAAAGCAACCATTCTTGCAACCATTCTCAAATAGTATTTTTGTTTGTTTTCGAGTCAAAGCTCAGAAGTTTTCGTTGACTCGTTTAGCCATTTACAATTTCTAAACGCGCGGACTAGAATTTTTATTCGTTTTTCATTTGTTCATTAGTTGTTATAACATATTTGTCTATATTTATTTTTAAAGGTGCTCAAAGAGAAGGGAACACAACAATAGTTTTACGCTGATTCTAAAACTAAAAGCAGATTTCAGATGGGGCATTGAGTATCACAGAGACATTCTTTGCAAATTTGATTAAAACTTCTCAAGGCCATTCTGCTTTCCATTTAATTCGAGACTTTGGCAGTGATTTCAAGTGGAAACTACCTAAAAACAGGGGTTTTTAAAACAAAAAACTTATAAAAATTTGTGTGAAAACTCATGTTTTTGATAACTTATGTTTTAACGAAAACACAGTTTTATTTTGGAATCAAATATAGGAAAATTTCTACTGCCTGATCTTTTGCTTGCAATTTTTGCCTTAAATTTTATTTTATGTAAAATCGGTCCCTTAAATATGGGCGTGGCCAAAAACTTCATATGAATGAAACTTAGAATAAAGTTTGGTCTAAAGTTTGGTGTGGTAAATTTTTTTTTTATTTTTACATAAATTAGGCTTAAAATAAACCATATTTTAAAAAAATTTAGGGTTTTTCTTAAACTCTGCCTCCAACTGTGGGCATGGCTCGAAACCGTATATGAAGAAACTGTAGGGCTGGCTGTATTCTACATAATATATCAAAAAACGTTTTTTCGATTTCGAGCAAAATTTTTGCATAAAATGCGCTTGAATAATTTTTTTTTTAAATCTATGCCACGGCCACTACGAAATGCCTTTTTTTCGCTACGAGATGCTAAATACGAAATTTCAGCTTCGTATGAGATCTTACTATGGGTTAACTTTCTTACTTTTTTTGTGCAACTTTAAGTCGGTGCATCTCCCAGAGGCTCCGGTACCAGGCGACAGAATATTTTTGTGATCTTTCAACTCAGGACAACAAATTTTTAAAGGTTAGAAAGTTGTTGAAATCAGTAAAAAATGTTCATCAGCTCTTAGGCTGTATGTGTAAACCTTCATTTCTCAAAAACTTTCGAAAATTAAAAAAAAGTAGACTGGAGTTGAAATGTTATAAATGTTATAAATGCTATATTCGTAAGCAACGAATATAGCATACGAAAAGGCAAAAAATATGTTACTTAATACTTAAAACTTAATGCTTATCAACTATGTCTTTCGACCTAAACTAACTTACATTGCAATACTAAATATAAAATAACAAAATTAAAACTAAGAAAAATATTTTTGTTTTAAGGAAAAAACTTAGTTTCAGAACTTTTAATTTTTTTTCCCTTATAACTAAAACTTAGAACTACCTTAAAATAAAAATAAAATAAGATAAGGTTTAACCTAACTTAACCTATCTTAACTACCTGCATAATTAAATATGCACCTTTTTTTATTGAGTGCTGTGGTTTTTTGTTTAATTTTCTGATTTTTTTTTGTTTTTATTTTTTTTACAAAATAAAATCTTAAAACTACCTTAACCTAGAAACCTAAGAGCTATGTTAGCCGGCCAAGGCTAAACGGCGACCGACTTTGCCCGGCCGACTTTGCTCTTTGAAACCTAACTCGGGTCGATAGGGATCGACGAGGGAGTTCCCTCGGTTAGCCACCAGAATTGCTGGTGCTGTTTAAACACATCTCCCACATCACGGGAGTATACCGATCTGCTGAATCGGAGGCGCTCCTCAGCGCTCCCTGCGACGTCTCGGTTGAAGTTGAGTCGCCTGTCAGCAGTGGTCCAAACAACATGGAAGATTAAGGGCACTGCCGATCTATCCTGGATCAGGCCTGCCTGGTCAAAATAGAGGAATGCCTCCGGGGGGACGAAGCCGTTCAGACGCACACTCTCATGATATATGAAATTTGGGTAATAAGCCCCTGAGATCAGGTTATTCGTCGAGGTCATTGCTCTTGCAATCATAGGTATTACCATCTGCACCACAGCCCACTTCCATCTCGGGTGTCCAAATAGCCGACATGATCTCTCTGCATAGTAATGCACATAATCCAACAACATAAAAAAAAGTAATTCATACTCAGTACTTTTTCAAAAAAAGGTACTAAAAATATTTCAACAATTTTGCATAAAACTTCATAAAACTTCACTTTCTACTTGAACTTTAAGCCGTTTCTTTCTACTTAAGCCTTTTTTCTGACTTATTTCTAATCCATGATTCTCTTCCAGGAATGTTTGGGGAAAATATTTTATTAAAGCGCAAATTTATTGTAGACGATCTGGCACCTCTCGAAATTCATGTCAAGATCCCGTAATTTAGATCCTGATAGTGACTGTTTGCCTTTCGGTTTCGCTAAGAAAACTATTTTTTTCCAAAATAACACATATTGAAAAATTTCTTTTAACTAAAAATTAAAACATCGTCATACAAAAACCTTTCAACTAATTACATTTCCTTCTGTTTTTTCTTCCAGGTATGTGAACAACAGCGCATAGAGAGAAACCCATTTACAACAAATTAGTTTTACACGGTATGTTGGTCTTCAATGGCTAAATGAGCCAAAGTGCAGATATCGATTTTCTTTTTTTGTTTAACCGCTCATTGCTTAGGTGGGTATGGTACATCCACAATAATTAAGTAGCAGCAGTGCAAGGAAAAAAGCATTTTCCCTTTAATACCAATTCAGCATTGCACTCGCTAATTATTGTGCTCGGCTGTAAGGCTTCGGTTGTTTACGGATCATTGAAGCAGCTTGGTTTTATTTATTTTGTTTCGTTTTAGTTTTCCCTTAGGAGAAACCCCACAACAGATGGAAATTCCGACATTAAGTAAGTCGAACGGTATTGGTATACGTTTGCATATGGTGGTGGCACGCATGGGAAACGTTAAATCAATATATGCGATCGAAAATTTAACGTCTTAGCCCATGGAAATGACGCCTTTTGCATGTAGGTAGCTGTAAATAGGGGAAAAAGAAAAAATAATGCAATTTTCCCTCATTGAATTTGCCATTTTAACTCAATAGAGAAGCTTTTTAAAACGTGGTTAACCTCATTTCCATGTGGGGTTGTGTTGTGGTGCGTTTCTCAGCGATTAACGCTGGTTGTCTTTTTTATTTCCATGACATTGTTTGGCCTAAGCTAAGTGGATTTAACACACAAATGAAGTGTTCAGAAGATGAACGAAAGTGCTTCTGTTCAGTAATAGAAACGTGCTACTTGGGAAAATGCCTTACGTGACTTATATGGCGAAAAATTATTGGTATTTTAAGGCTGTTGGTAGACTTTTTGTGGGCTGCCGTGGCGTAGTGGTAAGTGTGCGTGCTTACTTCGCCGTAGGTCTGGATTCGAATCCTGCCAGGTAGGTTGTAGGTCACCTTGTATGTGAAAAAACTAACACACAGAGCATACATTGTTGAGAAGTTGGCCCTGGTTCACCTCGAGCTGTTGCGCCACTCTATTTATTTATTTGTTTATATTTATTTAGTAGATTTTTTAAAAAATTTCTTTTCTTTTAATTCGTTTAAATTTTGTTTTGACCCAGCCGTATGACTTTTTTAAATGAGCTTTAAAAACAATAACTTTAAGGCTAACAAGAAAAGTTTAAAACTGGCCGTTCGCATCTTTCAGTTTTACTGTTCGTTTATTAACGCTCTGATTCGATCGCGGCTCTTTAACGCGTTAATTAGTATTTGAAATTTAGGATGATTAAACCTACTTACTCTAGACTAAACAATGTTTATTTTATAAATTCTGCTAGAACTTAGCATTAATCAGATTTCCTACAACTAATACCTCTGCCGTTTTGATTAAATTCCTGCTTAATTTATTGAAATAAAACTAAGTTTCTCGTCTAGGGTCCTTCCTAAATCTTTCGCTTCTTTTAAGTATGGGATTTGTACCAAGTTAATGAAATAAATTACCGTCCGACTCATTAAGGACGACTCGCTCTTCGTCGAGTCGCATATTTTGTCTAAAGCACAAGTTTAAGCTTTTGAACTTTTATTATTTCGTTTATTTAGAAATTATTTAAAAACTCGTCTGCCAATGAATTTATTTGTAAAATATTTTTTAAAGGGAAAGGGTAAAAAAATATATACATAATTTCGAAATTCTCGCAAATTTCTGAACTATTATTTTCTTCTTTCCTTTCCCGCGAATTTTAGAACTACTGTTATCTTCTTTACCTTTGAGTAACAGGAAAGGAAAGACAAAAATAAAAGTGTCAAAATTAGCGCGAATTTCTAAACTATTATTTTCTCCTTTCCTTTTCTTCCGCTCGAATTTTTTTTTACTTCTTTAACTTTTGAGAAACAGGAAAGGCAGAAGAAAATAGTAATCTCAAAATTCGCGCGAAACTGGGACAGAAAATGAAAAAAACGCTTAACGTGAGCACCTGCCTCTTAGGCTTAATCTCACGGTGGGCAATTCCACAAAGTGATGGTAAAGAAAAGCGTTTACCCGCCCCGGGATCTTTCTTGCACTCTCCAGCACAAGACGTCCCCCAGTGCAATATGAAGTCACGTTTAAGGCGTGCGCTTCCTTCTTGCTAGAGCGAGGCCTATCAGCACCTCTTCCGGTCTAGAAGCCCGGAGCCCGAAGGCAGGACTTCTAGATCAGCAAACGTTCCCGCGATTTTGGGTAACCACAGCCACCATGATGCTCCCACAAGGGGGCCTACCTCTTTTAGACAGAAATGAGCCAAGCCAACTGGAGACAAAGCACCAGCATAAATTGACTTAGTCCATGGGCAATCTGCCTCCCATGGTACCAGAATATAGCTTCCGGTGGAGCTTGGCAACCGTGTAGGTCACTTCCAGATGGACTGCCTTAAATGTCCGTGGCCTGGCAACCAAACGCACGACCCTAACCTAGAACTGCAGAAAAGAGGAGGAACTACAATTCCATTAGGATTGCTTCTGAAAAGTAGAAACCTTCTAAAAACTACCTACAACTTACCAATCATGCACTATTCTCCTCCTTCGAAATACCTCTTTAGAAAAACTGTGGAGGCAAACCAAACTATCCCTATAAAACATTAGTGAACTTACATCCCATGCATCACCAGACCACCTCACACCCATAGAAGAGAGATCCCTTATATCAGCGTAAAGCGGACAATAACACAAGACATGCAGCCAGTCCTCCCTGACTGCTCCACATGAGCATTCCTCCGTACCAGACAAGGCTCTCTTATGCAAAAATGCATTTAAAGAACCATGCCCAGTCAAAAGGAATCCCATGTAAAGTGAAAAGTCATACTCAATACGTCTAACTGCTTCTTCAACTTTGGGAAGATAGTTATAGGTAACTCTACCTGACTCGCTTTCATCCCACCTATTCTGCCAATCCCTATGAACAATATCAAATAACACAGCCTGCCACTCACTCCTACCCATGTCCATAACTGCTTCACTGCTTACCAGGTCTGATGATGTAAGAGGTATATGTCGCCCTAACTTGAAGGCAGTGCTACGACGCCTTACCTCCAAGTCAAGCGGAGGAACCCCTAACAGCACTTGCAAAGCATCCGTGGACACAGTGCGACAGACCGGCAAGCAGCCAAGCAGCATGACACGCGAAACTGGGACAATAAACGTTTTTTCACGGTCACACCTCGGCAAGGGTCTGAAAAGCTCTTTGAGAGTATTATGTGTCATAAAAGCACTTTCATTTCGCCGTTCGGAATCGGCACAATTTTGTAGGTCCTTTAAAACGCATAGTTACAGTATACATGTGTTGTGGAGTCAGGCGAGGAAGTATATAGTTACCCGTGGAATTATATTGAGTTTGTCAGATATTTTGTAAAATTGTTAAATAATAATGGAAGCCCCCCCAAGACCTTAAAGTCGTATCGAGACCGAATTGTGAATAAAAAAAAACTCCCTAGATCCGTCTGTCTGAATGTCACATGTTTTTTTGCTTTCACTTTTCAAACCCGCCTACAGACACGCCTACAATCGGTGTAAATGTGTAACTACTTCCAGTGCTTTCAAATCTGTAAGTCATTGTAAAAAGCTTAAATTTGACGTTTAGCTTCTCCTAGTGATTTTAACATATTCAAAAGAAAAACAAAATCGATAAACCTTCCCTAGTGGGCGTGCCAAAGATTTTAAAATATTCAAAAGAAAAACAAAATCGATAAGCGTTTCCCTAGTGGGCGTGCCAAAGATTTTTATACCCGACCGACCGTATATTAATTACCGAAATAATCACCGTAGACCCTTAAGACCTTTTAGAGATATGGTCGAAACCGACAGTTGAATCGATTTAGCCATATCCGTCCGTCCGTCTGTATCTGTGAAGGTTTTAGGTCTTCAAAATCAAGCTAGAGAGCTGAAACTTGGTACACGGTTTGGATCTTCTGCTGCACAGACAAAGTGTGACATTTGGCTTAATTCGTCAACGCCCACTACGAGCTTCAATGTGAGACAACCTCTATTTCACATTTTCTTTCAAAATGCCTTTTGGTCAAGTTAGAAAAGTCGTAGGAACCTAAATTTTGGTACTGAGCAATATTGGCCTAAGTCCTTTTTAACAAGTCAAAAATTGGACCGCCCACAGTATCGACCATGCGCACTTTTAACATGTAAGATCTTTAAAAACCCGATTTCTCGGAAAGTTGACTCCAAATCGAAAAAAAATTATATGACAAATATTAAAGATATTACCATTTTCCGTTTTTTTTCCGAAATAATTTTTGGTTTCAACGCATTTTGCCATGAATCTAATACGCTCTTCACACTGAATCAAAAACTTAGTTTTATACGGTTTTCACACCGAGCCAGAATACATTTGTAGAATTCAGAATCTAGATCAGAATCTAGATTCCCACAAAATCGAATACAAATGTATTAGATTAAATTCGATTTTGTGTGAATCATAGGAAAATAAAAGCAAACATACTTTTTTGCAAGACATGACAGCGGATGAAGTTTGTTTATAAAATAAAAACTAGAAATATTTTCGTTTTATTTTATACTAATTAATTGTGAGGTGATTTTCATATATTTTCCAGTGCTTCTTTAGTTATATAATTGTTTTTTACTTATTTGAAGCTGTTTAACTTGTGACAACAGTGAAAAATTGGACTGTTGGTGTTCAACTGATCGTAAAGTCAACAAAATCTAGACTATTTGCGCAGTGTGAATGGGTCAATTCGATTTTGAAATCGAATTGCTCAGAATCTAGATTCTGGCTTCGGTGTGAAAACGGTGATAGGCAAAAAGTTTTCGAAAACTCGCTAAGCCATTCACACTTCGTAAACGCCGAATGGAATTTGTTTTCGTTTTTCATTTGATTGTCTGTTGTCAAATTGTAGCCCGTATTTATTTTTAAACGTGTTCGCAAAGATCCATTAAATATGGGAACATATCAAGAATTTCAGGCTGACCTCAAAACTACAAGCTGATTTCAGACAGGACATTCGGTTTCGGCGATATTAACATCCAAAGTTGGGACAAAAGTGACATTCTTTGCAAATTTAATTTTAAATTCTCAAGGCAATTTGATATTCGTGACTTTCAAAAACTCATGTTTTTGAAGAAGTTTGCGCGTGTTTTCACGAAAACACTGTTTTGAGTTCGGTGTGTAGAGAGCATAACGAAATAGCAATTAATTGATTTTAATTTTTAGGCCAGACCCACTTTTGGAGGCGTGGCCTTTACAAATTATTTTTGAATTCAGGACAAATAATTTTAAGATTCGGTGTTACACGGTATTTAGGGTCGGGTGTATAGAAGTTTGTCATAGACGAACTCTTGCACTTACTCACTTGTTAAGGATACATTTTGAAATTTATTTTATTTATTATTTTTGTTCCAAACCGAAAGTTTTTTTTTCTGTTAAGTCAGACTTCATTTCAGATTTCGTTCGTAGAAAGCTTTTGGCCATTTTTGAGGGTCTAACTTGCAAAAGAGACAAATACGTTTTTTGCGTGCATTTATACCTTGCTTGGTTATATCTATTATAGTGATAGATAGTTTATAAAAAGAGGTTGTCAGACCACGCCCCTTTCAAAAAAAAAGGTGAAAAAATTATAAGGAACTAAAAAATTGTCAAAAAATAACGATAAAATCAGCAATTTCTAATCAGTGGGATAAGATGAGCTTTTCAACGGCCCGTTTTACGAACTGTTACTTTTGCCCACACACTGTAGCACTAACTCTCTGGCTTTCATACAAGATGAGAAGGTAAGACAATAATAAAATAAGGCACCCAAAAAATTAATATTATCCAAAAAAAAAATGAGAACATGACAACATTTTAAAATTTTAAGTTCTTGCGTGTGCCTGGGCCCTATTTTTTTTGTTTTTTGGAGACGTATTTACTGAGGATTTAATAGCCTTTTTCTTTACTTAACCGATATTCACCGCTTTCATGACATTTTTTTAAACGGGTTGGGGTCAAAATTCTGCCGGGTCAAAATTCCTTTTTTCTAATTTCTGCTTTTAAAAACTCGGCTTTACCAAATTCTGCTTTTCGAGATGCTGTAATTTTGAGAAAGCGTCACAGTGTATATGTGACGTATAAATATGTATGCAGGGGCGTGCCCTCTGTAACCCTCTGCCTATTATTTACCTTCGCGTTGCTTCGAAAAAGTCTTTTATTAATTTTATCGCTTTAGTCAGAATTTTAAAATTCGGCGTTCCCCACAAGCGTACAATATGGAATGCAATAGAGGGGGAGGCTTATGATCCATCACTTCAGATCATAACCTCGCGCCTAAATGGAACAGAAGAAGAAGTCCGAATTTTAAAAGGTAGAATTTTGAAAAGCAAAAGTTTGAAAGCAGTTTTTTTTCGTAAAAGCGGAATCTTGAAAGCAGAATTCTGACCCGCTCCCCTTTGAAACACATCTCAAAATTTCAATTGTTTCGCCAAATTTTTAAATATTTTTAGAGACGTTTTGGGTTTCTTCTCCTACGTAGAAGTTTTGTGAATATGGTTTTTAAATGCTGTCTTATAAATGCTAGAATTATGATGCCCCCTTCATCTCTGAATTTTCACCAAATTTCAGCTTCATTTTTATTAAAACTGATTAGTTTTATCTACTCTATCTACTCTTTAAAATTTAATGCATACTTCGTAACACTGTGAAATAATCACCGTAGACCCGTAAGGCCATCTAGAGATATGATCGAGAGGTGAATCGATTGAGCCTGTGTTTTTAGGTCATTAAAATTAAGCTAGGATGCTAAAACTTGGAGTGTATTTTGGTTCTTATTTTCTACAGACAAAGTATGAAAATTGATTCGATTCACCCACAGCCACGGCCACAATTGACATGGCTGTCAGACAACCTCAGATTTACATTTAATAAAATTGTCTTTTGGGTCAAGTTAGACAAGGAGTAGGACCTCAAATTCTGGTGCAAGGCAATAGTTGCCCGAAGTTTTTAATTAGACAAAAATTGTACCGCCCACACCATCGACTGGCAATACTATTTCGGTAAACTAACAAAAATCATTTTTTGCGTATATTTTGGCCCACATTTTCTTTTTTACATTTTTGATCAAATTTTAAATTCAAAAATCCATGATGTGCCTCTAAAGTTCTTTGAAAATGTTGTTATATTTATTTTTGTCGTTTTTCAAAACATTTGCGCTAGCAAATGTTTTAGTGACAAAAACACACTTGTGTATTATGCCGCAACACTATGCGTTTCGTGATGTTATTTGTATAAAATAAGAAGCACAAATTTTGCTGTAGACAATACACAGGTGTGTCACACTTATTTAGTGCCACATTGTATCACACAGGTGTGCATCAGTCAACGACTACGACTGATCGCAAATTAAGTGTGGTTATCGCTTGTGAGTGAAGGATTAGCGTTAAAGTATGTTTAAAGAACGCGTGCTATAAACGAAATATTTCTTACTTCATCCGCATATAACTTTTTCTTTTTGAGCAGGCTTCCAGCTCGGCTTAGATAAAGTACTCAAAGCAATCTCCAGTGCTAGGGAGTTAAAACACTCATGATAGGAAAAAAGATATCTCTAAACGTTCAACTCGGTGAAGGATACCCCTGGATGATATTCGAGTATCCTGATGGCAATGAGCCAAATTACATAATTCATTTAGTTCTTATGCTATGTTGTTTTGAAGGATTAAAAGTTTGTCGCAACCAAGCCAATTTCATTGAACCCCCTTGAAATAAAAACGGAAACTATGATACTATGTAAGTTTACAACAATGTTGTCATCTTATCTGAATCCATTACATTTAATTACTACAAATTAAAGCCAGTACTATAGTTTCTTTTGCCATTTCGGTCTCGATTTCCAAGAAGTGTCAACGACCCAAACCGAATGCTTATTTTGCACGAACGAAAGTCACAATATCCTCCAATAGTGCACAGAATGGCAATTTCAAATGCGTTCCAATTACTCAGTCAGTCGTGTGTTTGACTTCAATTCCAGTGTGTGTGTGTGTGCGATACGACGAGTGACAATTAAAATCCACTTTTACGCTTTAAAGGTTTCTTTTCACTTTTATTGCCCACCCCTTTGCGTAGGTTTTCGCATTTTCCACTGGCACTACCAATTTGGTTAACATATTTTCTTAATGAATTTCTGAATTTTTTTAATAAATTTACCATCGATTTCCCTTTTATAATGAAAAAAAATACACCTTTTACAGCTTTATAATCCAGCAAAGCTTTTCTTTTTACTGCCTGGATTTTATGCTACCCCCGCGACGCGTTCCGTACTGTTGGTAATGAAAATGAAAATTCAAGGTTTCCATCCGACTCTGTCCGCGTGGTGTCATGCACGAAGTCGCCTTGGAGTATGAATTTATTACTATATTTGCATAGTACAACGCACTTGAGACGTTATGGGATAAACACGCAAACTGAGTATTAAAAGCCAAGTAATTCATTATAACAAATTCAATTAATGACCTATCGAGTTGCATCTTATGTGATGGTGTGTATGAGTAAAGCTCGAAATTGGCTTTAAACATAAAAACACGCAACCCGGGTGAAGGTGTTGTGATGAGGTTAACTTATGATTTGATTAAACTCACTTCACGGCTAAGTCAATTTGGGAAGATATCCTTCATACTGCGCAATCGGATGGTAAGGCTGATTAGTTAGAAAAATCGTTAAAGCTTAAGTAGAGAGAAAAACGAAGGGCTTAACATGGTCTTCCCCTGGAGAAATTTCTATGAGTAATTGCCTTTAAAAGAGCACAAGGAAAGACTTTGACATGTTTACATTTTTTGGAAATTTATAGCTGAAAATAAGTTCCCATTGCAATAGGGGGATTTCCCTCGAAAACGGAAGTGCAGTCTCCCGAAGAATGGAACACAGACATTTGCCGTTGCCTGGTGCCGAACCATTTCAAAACAAATCAACTTTCCTGGAAGCGTTTGTAATTGGGTTAATTTTTATACAACACTCGGCAGCGCCTAAAGACACATAAATTTGGTTTCCACAAGCGGTTACAAGCCTATAGACATAAATTATGCACACACACACACAAAGAGACGTAAACTTGCTATGGGAGGAGATTTTGGAAAGATCCGCGCCGATCTCCCACGCGATAGCCTGGTTAAACATGGGGTAATTTTTCATTTACATTTTAATCTTCCAAGGGACGCCTCACTTTGGCTTCGTCTTTGAATAAATGCCTGTCGGCGAAGTGTATCATTTTCACAAGACACTTTCTCTTTGACACTGTCGCAAAACATTCAAGTTGCTTAGGTTGGGAAACACGTGAAAAAAGGGCGGATATTAAAGTATGGGGGACTCTGAAGGTGGTGCCGGTTAAAAGGTGTATCTAAACGATACTTGAACTTTTTAACATCTGGGTAAATGCACTGGTTGAAACAGCATTATGGACCTTCTTAACGCCTCCATGAAATTTTTATACATTACTGTTTGAAAAAAAGAAGTGATAATTGGGAATCTAATTTCTGATATTTTCTCTGCCAAAAGTATTGTAATATTTTTATTGACGAGTATATAGGATAGTAGAAAATAAAACTCAGATTCCTTTGTCTGTCACATTGACTGTCACAAAAACTAAAAACCACAGATCACCTTAGCCGATTCCAACCCAGCAGCATCAAGTTAAGTCTATACCGAATACTGTAAACTTAAGGACCCAAAAGGTAATTGGGGAAGATAATTATTTTAAAGCTTAATGGGTTGACGCCTTCTTAGGTGAAGAGTAACCCACCATAAGTGACTCACCCAAGTCAAGTCAGGTATGGCGGGTACCAAACCAACCAGTAAAAAAAGGATCCAAAACCGTGCATTGGTCTCAAGATGAACGGCTTCGTGGTCAAAGTCTTTTTTCCAGACTAGGGTTGGCCAAATACTAAACGTTTCCCCCACTACAGTATGAAAATAGGATTCTAAGTGAAAATGAAAAAAAAAATTAAGCTTTTTTCTGTAAGGCATAACACTTGCGGGATGGCGCTCCGGGGTTTCTGTACAGGGTCTGCTCGAAGGCAATTCTCCAATTCTTTCCGCTCCCGATTATACTATCTACGCATTTTGAAAACACTCGTTGCCCCTTGATTACGAGCCTCTTTTTCACAGTAATCTCGCGATCTGGGTGTTATGATTATCCTTAAAAGTATTTGAAATCATATCGCCAGAGGAAGAGAACAGGCAAAAGTGGAGAAATAGTAACGCAACCATTGCATGGCGAGGTCAAAACAAAAGAACCTTGTATAGAAGTACCAAAGCCCGCATGTGTTATGCCCTTATGGCCAAAAGCAATCAGTCGAACCTAACAGTCACGGATTTTTCGTTTTTTTCCTTTAGATTTTGTCCACCCAGAAAAATATAAATGTATCTGCCGACAATATCTGGTGAGCGTTCACTTACCCAACTTACCAATGGATCCCACCTGGGCAGGCTTCTCACCATTGGGACCATTCTAGTCCTCCTAGAAAACGGGGTCATTCCTTTCCTTGGGTTTTCTCAAGAACATGTTAGCAATTTAACTTCGTCTCTACTGACTTCGCAATTTTTTATCCGGATTTCAATCACTCCTTTAAGGAATTCACCCGGCGCTGTCTACTGTGATAATATTGGAGCAACACCAAAAAGTAGGTACTAGCACTAGTAGGTAAGACGCCATCATTATGTAAAAATAATACGTTATTTAACTTCTTTTTTCTAAAACTAAATTCAAACTTTGGGGGTGCCGTGGCGTAGTGGTTACTGTGTGTGCTACTACTACGGAGGTCTGGGTCCAAATTATACCATCGTCACCTGAAAAAAAAGACTCGTTCTTTTTCACGGTCCCCATTTCCGCGAGGGCCTGACAAGCCCTCGGAGAGAATTACAGTAGTCGAAATAAGTATAAAAACACTCATTGTCACACTGTTCAATTTGACGTGGAGGCTTAACGCCTGAGCATATGCAAACATTATGTTCGCCAAATTTGTAGCTTAATCCATCCTCTCACAAACAAAACCGAAATTGTACCGTTATCTACAATAGAATTTCAGAAACAGGATAATTCGTGATAATGAACTAAAAAAGCAGCTCAAAAAACTGCGAAATAAGTATAAAGACACTTAAGATATTTCAATTTTGTGGCAAATTTTTCTAATTTTTTTTAGTTTTAAGTGTGTTAAAATATTAACGGTATTTTTCAAGGTCACCTGCGCAAATTCGAACATAGAACGACGATAAAAATTTACTTACTTAGTAACGCCTCGCGGAATTCATTTGACCCGGAAATAAATGGTAAATTATTGCAAAACACAAAGAGTATAGCCTATCAGACCGTTCAATTGTGATGAAAATAAGGTGATCTGTTTCCGTTAAGTTGACGGAAGTCAACTAAGTTGAAAATCGAGTTGACCAGAATTCGGGGTAGAAAATACTTCAGTTTCCGAAACGTAGTTAAAGTTGTTGCTATTTTGTTAAAGATATATAAAAATTCTGCCTCGCCTTCCATTCCCTTCGTTGCTAAATATACGCTGCCCGGATTGTGACATGTTACCATCTAAAACTCAAGCGCGTTGAATATTCAATACGTTAAATACACTTTAGCACTCGGTGGCTGGAGTTTTTAAAAATGTTCCCTTTCTTCTCCGAATAAAAGAAAGACACCTTTCGAGGCGTTTGGAAACGGCATTTTTACAACCCGTTTCGAAAAAGGGTGGTTCCCCGTCTCTCACTAACTACCGCCCAATTGAAACATTCCACTGATGATCTGATGATCTGATGGTTTATCTCACCAAAAAGTGGAATCGTTCCCTGCACTTGTTGAGTGAAAGCAAGGCAATTGCACGCGATATTTAAAAGGCATTTGTTAGGGCTTGGCATCAAGCGTTTCTACCAAAACTCAGTGCATATGGAATTGATACAACTCTTTTTGACTGTATAAGTAACTATTCTTCAAAGCCCTCCATCCGAGTGCGGTTATAGATGGCTTGAAATCTGATATCCATCCTATAAATGTTGGAGTGCCTCAGGGATCTGCTATTTCTCCAACACTTTTCTTAATTTTCATTAATGGTATTTTGTCCCGCACAGTTCTTATTGTGACATCATATCAAGAACGCATGTTTTAAGGGCGGAATTTAGCGCTTAGAAAACTCAATGCTGTATTCTATTCTGTGTTCTAAGAAAAATAGAAACCTTCAGCCCAAATCCATGCATGGCACTGGAATCGCCGAAAGTCAATAATCTTTTTGCTACTCGGTACGTGTGTAAATGACAACTTTCCCAGGAATGACAAAATTTTATGTCGCCGAGAGTACTGCAAAATGTCTTGCATTCCTGAAGTTGAAAAGTTTCTTATACAAGGATTGCTCTGAATGGGTTGAACTCAACCGCAATACGAGTACAAGAACGGGTGCCATGAATTCACTTTTGAACACAACTTTGGTCGCACGACATTTAGCGGCAATTTCTTCTTTAGCAGACAACACGGATGTTAAAACTTTTACTCTTTCACGAACTTTTCGAATTCCCATCAGCTTCTTATAGCTCTTCCCACTTTGTATGCGGTACGCTCTCAGCCATCCTTCGTCAGTGTCAATCAGTGTCAATTGATTGCGCCATATTACACTGTCGATGTCACAAACACGTTTAGTGACGGCATTTGTCAATGCAATGATTTCCCAAAGTTCCTGATTACATCAACAATGCATATTTACTTGTGTGACATATAGAAACTTTTCTTATTTTTCAACGCCAACTAGTCAATGCATTGTCAGTTTGCAATGACCGTCTAATCGCTAACTGAAGGAAAATTACTCCCTTTCTGAGCATGTGCCCCCAAAACTACATCGCACATGCTCGACAGTATCTTAGAGTATTTAGTAGACTCATTGGCATGCCTCGAATCTGCAATAGAAAATCGTGTGACTGCTCAGTACCATTTCGTCTTTATAAGCAATAAAAATTATGTTCACTTGTCAATCACATGTGCAATGTTACAGGAAACAATAATCTATAGTTGCCCTGTTGAACATCATGTGAAAATCTAAAGTCTTAAACAATTTAAAGAAGCTAAGAAATCATTCCGATTTGACACATCTATTATCCGCGGCAATTAAAAGTATCTCCTTTGTGTGCCTCAGCCATTCAATGCATATTGTCCGACGATACATTACTATCCCAAGCCCATTCACCGCCAATTGTAAAATGTGACAGCACAAAGGAATCACCAATAATCTTTGTGATAGGTATGCGCCTTCCATACCATAGACTCTGTATCTTTGCGATACAATTTATCTACATGTTCACGCTCTGCCGTGTAGCGGCTCCGACTGAACGGGTTATCTCCAAACAGTACCGACTGGAGGGGGGGGGGGGGGATGAAATGCATAAACTGCAATTCGATAGCCTTAATTTGAAGCAGCCACTCCACTATACAAAGCAATTATCCACCACACCAATGTGGAGTATCTATGATAAACAGTCGTTCACATGTGTACGTGAGCCATCATCAGACAGTGAACTGTTTGTGCATTATTACAAGTGGCACGCGACTGTATCTAAACATTTCTTACTCTTGTTCAACGGACAACAAACGAAAGCACAAGAAGACAACACGAGCAAAGAGAGCCCCAAGCGAAGCCCACTCCATTGTTGGGGCCCCCCGAACAAGTGCTCCAAGTGACGCATAGCGAACACGACTCGAACTCATACTTGTGGCTCGGCGGTCGTGTTAAAGCCATCCAACGGGCTTCAATCGCAGCTTGTAGCTTTTCCAAGTTTTAGTTTGCTTTCGAGGCGACACGCGAATCGACACTGTGAGTCTTAGCGCGTCGGAATTTCTGTGTTTCCCCCCAAAAAAGGACTTTTTTTTGGTGTGTTGTGCCGGAACTACTTTTGTCCGATGATGACGCATTCCTTCGGCATGAATCCCGATAAATGACCGCCCCCTACACACCATTACGGTCCGTCAATGACCTTTTTCTGGCGTTTGTTTTGCACCTTGCCCTGCTACACCTTCCCTAGGGGCCCGTTGCTATAGTGATAACCGGCAAAACGTTTCGCCGACATCGTGGTGGAAAAGTGAAGAAAAAGGATGAATCAAACGCCTACACGTCGTTAAACGTGTGTGTGTGTGTGTGTGTGTCTGTTGGGAATCGTCGGGATACTCCGCGGCGCGGTTCAGTTTGTTTACGTGACATGTGGTTTCCTGTCGAATATAAATCCTCCTCTCGTCGCCGCCGTGGAGAAAGTTGCATCACGCAAAGTGATTCCTCCTCCGATAGTGAGTGAGTTTTGTGTCGCTGTGATTTTTATTTTCTGAATAATAAAACCACAGTGAAATAGAAAAAATAAGAATGTGTCCCGTCTTGCGCGAATTTGGGAATTGAGTTCACCCTTAATGCATGCCAATTTGGCTCTTTAGACGAGATCTCGCGTTTAACCCAAATATTTTCGTTTTTTATCTTTTCGATACACTTTGGTAACTATATACCTTGGCGCGAGTCTGTTTTTTTCCTCGTGTCGCCGCTGACAATTAGTATGCTCGGTGGATAAGTTACCTAGATAGCATTTTTTGGTCTTCAGTTTGGATCTTTGTTTTTTGTAATTTTTTTTGCACTGCGCTTTTGGTTCGTCGTCTGCTGGCAGAATTTATTCTCCACAATGGATTAAGTGCTCCTTGGCTGTTCTTACCTTTAACAAAGCCAGCACAGTGCTGGAATTCGCATTATTCGAGAATTTATGCGAATGTGACAGTGCAATGCGACGACGCTCTGTGTTGCCTGCCAGTGTGCCATGGCGGGCAAGTTACCGCATGTGAATCACGTACGTATTTCAAGATTTGTGTTTTATTTTTTGTGTTACTGGAAATTGCATGCAATTTGAATATTTGTTCAACTTTCCTATAAAGTGCGCGAATTCCCTTGAAGTAGAAATAAATACTAATGGGTACCTACCTACATAAAGTTTTGGACTAACTTACTTACCTATTCAGCTCATAGTATCGGAAGATGTAGTTCAGCATTTAAAAAATTGTTCCGGATTTGCGAATTTGTTATTCTAACAAGCAAAGTGATTGTAAGGCTCTTTGAATTTTATGGCAATCGTTCTGGGTCAACGCTTTGAAAAGAACTGTCGAATAAAACGTCCTCTAAGTGCAAACTGTATAATCAAGGCAATAGTTAAAAAAACCTTGCGTGGCTACCTCAGTAACTCCTCCCTCCTTAGAAAATCGCCCGAACCTAGCGTTGTGAGATTTCTTGTTTCTGAACAGAAACCACTTTGTAAAAGAAATTGAGTGTGTTATATTTCAATCGATTTTCCGAGTCCTTAACACTTTTCCTTCCGAACCAATACTTTTGTGATGAAGAAGATTGTTTCAAATCTACGTTTCCCGACAAAAGCAAACAGGGTAAACTTTAAATATTCTCGGAAAAACTAAAATTGTGTTCCAAAAAGATGAGCTTTGAAAGTGTCAAGCCGCTTGAAAAATATTGTTTGGATATAAAATCTAGGCCCGTTGTTGCTTCCTGTATGTATACTAAAGAAGAAAAACCAAAACCAACAACAGATCTATGGTGTGACAGTATTTCGAATCAGAATCAAATGAAATTCTTCTTCAAATCAAATTGAGAAGAAGAAGCGGGTGTCTCAAACCCGACCTTCGCAAGCATATCAGCATTCACCGCTTGTCAGTTCGAAGCTTTGCTGATTGACATCCTAGTTGTACAATGTAGAATCGTAGATGAACAAACCCGACGGAAAGAAAAAGACACACGACGAAAAAAATCGTGCGACAAATAACCGAGCGATCTTCTGAGTCGGGCATACCTATTCAGCACACAACCAAAAATTTGACATGCGATTCCTAACAATTTTCATGACAACTGTCACTTTCATCGTGGGAAAGAAAGTATTTAATTTTTTTGCCGCGTGGCTGGAAGGAGTCGCAGTTTGAAAAATTTTCGCAAATGAAATGCTGCCACAAAACATCGGAGCCGCAATTTTTTGTTATAGTCAGCTACACAAACGCTTGAGCTTATAGTTGCGATTTCCTATCATCGTGTGTCCCTGGTATAAGGAGAAGTTTTGCAAGTATAGTTAACAAAATAAGTCAGAGAAGTTTGGGAAAGTTTAGTTACTTAAATAGGTCATAATTTTTTCTCCATGGTCTAAAAAATCATCAATAAAATGTGATGCCTCCAAAATTGAAGCTAAGATTGACAAATTGTGCTACAATGTTGCGCGCCTTAAAGGTTTTAGGAAATTCAACTCGACTTTTGATGTCAGATTTAGAGTGAAAGAACTTTCGTAGGGCTCTGAAAATTCGCTCGCCTTAAATGTCTTCATGTTTTCCCTGATGAGGTCCTACAGCTAAACTTCAGTCGGAAAAAAGCGGTTCTTCTCTTGAAGGTTTCCACGTTGGTAACCACGAAGGTAACCACGTTTGCCGATTTCATAGTTTTCTCGCAAAGGGTATTTTTTTTTAAGTTTGGGGGAGGAACCGACATTCTAGGAGCATGCAAAAAGGGGATTTATTAATTTCTTTACTAGGTTAAGTTAGGGTTAAGAAGGGTTGCTAGCAGTTAAAGTCACCAGCATGAATATCCCACCGAGGGCCCTGCAGGGTGACGCTCTGAAAAGACAATGTGTAAAGGATAAAAGGTAATTCAAAATATGATACTTCGCTTGTTGAAGTATTCTGATCCTCAGAGACATGCTCGTTCAGTTCTAAGAAGAATTGTCCTTCTGCTACCGCTTGGACACTTGCAGAGTAGATTTTCACATTTTCCTATGCGTTTCGGGATCATAACAGCCTCTGCAAATAAGTTTGTGTTACTGATTCCTAATTTTGCTGAGTGTTTCCCTACAGGTTGTGACCTGTTACCACTCTTGTATACACTGGCTAGCTATATGGCCAGTGACATCCTTTGGAGTGCTTAAAGCTTTTTTAATTTGCTGCTGTCTATAGATGACCATAACGCTCTTGCATGACAGCAGGTCTGTAGATCATTCCATTCGTTTTTGGCCACTTTATGAATGGTTTAAGCCTTTTTTTTCAGTTTCAAAAGAAGGCGGAGAGTGAGACTGCTGTCCACCGTGGCAATATATAGAGATTAGATGGATATGTAATCGATGCTTCGGTAACTCATCACCCTTTTATTTCCGATGAAGTCACTGCGCCATGGTACCCAAACAATGTAGACATTATTCTATCTGCTTAACGCCTTTTTCCACGAGCCACAGAACATTCGCCGAATAACATTGGGTCTTATGGGAGCTACAGACGTCGACAGCTGTCGCTTGTCAAAGGCCTCTGATAAGACTCAATGTACCAAAATCATCAAACTATTCGTCACTCGTGGAATCCGGCCCTTTGACTGTTAAGTTCTGAGTGGCAGAGTTCTACTACACGAGATTTTATTCTTGGTGTTGCCAGAGCCCTAATGGCTGCTGACTTGGTAAATATGGAAATATCCTCCTGTAATAGTGCCAATATTCTGCTGTGAGCATTTCTAGAAATTCGGTTTGGAAGATGCTGCAAACTGTCAGCACTTTAATGCTTGTTAGTACATATACCGAGTTTCTCAGAAGTTATAACTGCTCCAGTGCCCTCACTTGATTTAGAACCATCTGTTTAGATTGTTACCCCGGAGTTGGTTGTAAAGTGCCTCAGACTCCAATCTGAAGAACGTTCGATTTTTTCGCCTTTCCTGAGAGAAGAAATGAAAAAAAAAAATACTTCTCTTGTTGGAACTGGAACTTGAATGAAGTCGACTAAAGTCAAGATAAGGTGTTATACGGTCTCTTATTCAAACACAGCATCTTTAGTGTCAGGATTGAACTACGTCCTTTGGATCGTTGATTCCAATTGTTGCTTGTACCTTGAAGTCATATTGCGCTTTTCGCATTCCTTAACAAAGAGAGCTATAGGCGTAAGATTTAGGGTTGTCTCCGGTCTTTCGATTTGATCCGGTCTATCGGCTTAGTCTTTTTCGTGCATCTTGTACCAGATCAACAAGTGTAGGCCCGAATTTGCCGCATACTATATGCACAAGGTCACAAGCGTTGGGTTTTACCGATAAGTTTTTAAGCTTCATCAAATATGTGTTTGGAAGCATCCACCTTGCGGGTTTTACTTTTTATACAATCACCTAGTTTATATGAAATTTTTCGGCCTTTAAGCATAGCTGCTATAAAGTCAAATAACACTTTGAATTCCACTCCAGTATCTTTGAGCGCACTCTTAGCCTAAATCTGCATTCAGGATCTGGTGAGAGCTCAATGCGGTGAAGATTTTATTTCAAAAGGTAATTTCCACTGGATACGCCTTAAAGAATTTTCCGGTTACGTTTTGTTCCTGAAAAAGAACTGTTTGTAAAAATTCTCGTTAAGCTAGACTAATTGCATACGATGTGAGCCAGATTCTTAACCTCGTTTTTGGGAAGTCTTTTTTTGACACCACAATAAAGATCAGGCCCGATAAGTGTTGTTATTCTACGGACTGTTGTAAGAGAGAGAGCTGTGACCTGCTTGCTTGGTTGCTTAACAAGTTCCATGGTTTCCAAAAATCTTTCAATTTGCAATTTCTTAGCATCGAAATCTATGCGCTGCTTGATTGTTTAAGACGAAAGATTAGTTCTTAACACGAGTTTTATCTTGTCCAATTTCTAATGGCAGAGATTTGTAAAGTTCGTAAGATAGAAATAGAATTAGAAATAGAATATAAGAATTTTTCGAAACTCACCGCGATTTTTTATGGTGAAAGTTTTACCCGAACAACACGGCAAAAAAAGAACTTCCAAAAAATGCTTTTTACAGATGACAACATTTTTACCACCAACCAACAAAATCAACCAACGGTGATCATTTAATTAAAAGGCTACAAACCACCTTCCCTTTTGTGAAAAGGGTGCCAAAACAGGTGCAAAAGTGAACTAAGAGAAAATGTTGAAATCTGCCATTAAACGCTTGACTAATCAGTCAACAGGACTCGGCGAACTGCTCCATAAGGCAAAAACAACATACTTGGCTTACAGAACACCTTCGGAATTTAAAAGAACATTTGATTTTCCTTCTGAAAGCCCCGATCTTAACTCTGTCTCTATTAAATTGTGGACTTTTTTTTGGAAAGAGAACGCTTGCAACAAGTCACTTTAAAATTTTAGGCCCTTTAAAAATCTCTGCGGAAACATGCTATGCGTATTCTTCCTCAAGAAGTTTTGCTTGCTGCTTGGGAAAGTGGCGGTTCAGAACTAAGGGGGATCAACTTGTAAAATTAAGGTTTTGTCGTTAAAAACATTTAATGTAGTTTTGAAAAGCATTACAAGCTTTTTTATTTCTATTCTTGCTTTGGATGATCAGCCTACGATCAGACTACGTATGATCTCAATTCGCTGCAATAAATCTTTCGTTCCTTTATTTGAGGCCCAAGAACTTTTGAGTTTTGGAACCTGAAATGATTTTCAGGAACCAAATTGTAACAATTTACTTAGGACATTCAGCACAGAAACTGGTGTTGAGATCTTCTTATAATATTTATAAAAGTAGCTTCTTGTCACTTCCGTTGGACAGACAACAAGGCGTTATGCTAGAACTTCTTTAATGTTTTTTTTAGCTGATCGCAAAAACAGTAGGTAAGTCTGATTTCTGTGGTTATCTAGAACTTAACTTATGTTGTGGTTTATCTTGAGTAAGGTAACCAAGCTACTTAATCACTTGTCACTGCAGTGATTTATCTCAACAATTTACTTACATTTCAATTTTAATTCAATTTATTGAAGCCAAATTAACACAGGTTAAAATAAAATTATGATTTTTTTTTTATAAATTTACTGACTCAATTTCAATATGCCTCATTTATCGGATTTAAGTCGTTTCTGATTCTTTACATTATTTGTCCTTGCGACAATTATTGGCCTATTTCCGTTCCACAAAAATTGTCAATTTATGACTTACGGGGAGCTATTTTTCTCCCTTTTCTGAGCACTCCAAATAATGATTTAACTGTGGTAAGTTGTTTTTCGTCTTAGCATTTGCATGTGCCCACTGATTTGTTTCTATTAAAAAACTATAATATGGTTGCATTTCCTATTTTATTAACCATCAGTTAATGTTTTAATTGTGTCATCAAAATAGTTCAATTTATCTGTCTCAAATAAACCGTGTTGTCAAACAATTTGTGATGACTTCACATTCATCATCGAACCAATGTTAATCTAATCAAAAATAGATCAATAAATCAATTGAAACCTCTGGCAATGCTGCAATAAATTACACCGAATTCCCAAATTGAATCGACAATTAGCGTTTGTCTCACATTGCATTGTTGCCATTGGCGAGATCGAATTATGTAAATTAGGTGGTGCGCGTTAAACAATTTAAATGTTAATTAATTACTTGTAAAAGTTTACCTACATAATAGACGTGGGCTTACGATTACGCCAGCGGACAGTCAGTAGCCCTCATCACCGTTGCGCAATATCAGTGGATCAAATTCAATAAAAAAAACTTGATTGTAAGTGAATTATTGCAAAAATCCGTGTAATTTGCTTTTCTTGTTGTCGTTCGAAGCTATACTTCGTAGAAAAATAAGTGAAAGTGAAAATTTGGCGTCCATTCATGAGTCCGCACACTCATGTGAAGTCATAGCCACCCATTTGCAGGGACTTGTAAAAGAAAGTTGTAAAATATACTAACAAATGTATGACAGACGTGTGATGTGACGCAAACAGAATTTGTATAGGTACCTACAACCTACCTTACCTACTTCAAGTACGCGGCGCGCAATTGCTAATTTATTTTATGAGGTCAAATTTATGGCTCTTAAGTGGTGGAACTAATTAGCTTTTGGGAAATTTTGGCGCTACTCGAAATGGAAATGGAAAGTGGAAACTTTGAGGCTTTTTTGTTGTCTGACCAACCAGGTATCGAAATTTGAATAAAATAAAATTTGCTAAAAAAGACTCGAAAATTAATTGCTTGAACTCTTCTAAGCACCTGGAAAGAGTATGTCTAAAAGCAGCAGTCCGCTTAATCCACCATATTCGGCGAGTTAACTCAAGGTAAACCCCGAATCGAAGTTTAGTGAAAATCTCGTTTGTAGGGAAAACCGTCTTTACGCAACTCGGATGATCTCGTGCTAAAAAAATGGCTCTTTGAAGGTAAAATGGCGCCCCGTCAAATTACCCTCACTAAAAATTGTCGTTTTATTTCGAGCATACCACAAATGATCTAGATTGTTGCCAATGTTATTGCCAATCACACACTCTTTTATATATTAAAGCCCGACCCCCCCCCCCCTCCCAGAGTACATAATTAACAAAAAAAACAATTTCCATGGAAAAAAGGTTTATTTTTGTAACACAGACAACATTCAACTCAATGTTACCATAATATTACCCAACAAATGTCGAAAAGAAATTAAAGGTACACCATTTATCCCGACTGCGCCATAATAGCCGCTTCTGTCCTATTAGTGGTAGGTTAAAGATTTTCTTAGCCCTGTGGTTTCTGCTAAATTTTCGTTGCAATTTAAGAAGCGATTTGTGGAGCTTGAGGTCCTAAAACTCAGAGAACTTCATTAACATTTAATTTCAGCTTGTACGCGCCTCCAATCGCTTCCGGGCATTCATTCTGATCTCTGCTCTCCAGCTTTGTTTTCGCAAAGAAACAGCCGATTCTGTGAGTGCCATATCATTGTACCATTTTAGCCTCCGACATCAATTTTTTTGATTCAGATTGCAGAGCTCGGTGTTATGAACTTTGACTCCATCAGACCTCCTCATAGGACGAAGTTTCTGACAAATCTCATTTCTTTAGGCGAATTTTCCCAAACCTTAAAAAGGTCCCCATAATGGGCTGAAAAATTCCCTGAAAGAATTTTTTTCAGTCAGACATTTTTCAAGTGCTCTAAAACGCCAACTTCTAGTCTAGTAATTTTTGCTAGATTAAAAGTTCCTCGCAAAGTTTTTTTTTTGTGTCGAGTTTGGTGGTTTTCTTAAACTAAGTTCTGGTGATAGTTCCCAAAAAAGTCTGTTTCAAAAGCACCAATTCATCACTCATTAAATAGTTCATAAATAATGGTTCCAAACGGATTTCGTTAATAGAGTTTTGAAGTTCCTTTGCGACGATCTTAAAGATGTGCACAAAACCCATCTAGAGCATGCGCATCACTCATTTTAAAATACTTTCGATTCGTTCCCGATCCGCCAAGGAGTCCATATTTATTTTTGTAAAAGAAATCTGTCAACACAGCATGACACAAAAAGTCTTTCAAAGATACCTTTCAAATTTTAAATGGCCGTACCTTGCCGCGCTAAGCACCGAAACGATCGACGAAAGTGTCACAAAACTTCACATGACACCTGATAAATTAGTTATATACAACTATTGTCCAACTTCATGAGAACTGATCGACTATAGTTTCCATCCTAACGAAGCCTAATTGATCGGCCACAAAAACATCAACATTTGATCATCATCTCATCTATGGCCCATGCGGCACTTCCGCCGATCGCAGGCAATAATTTACACATTTCCCCGCTCAGACCTCATTCCGGGTGGACAAAAGGAGCACATACGTGCTAACAAATTGAACTTAATCTGCTAAGAAAAGAAGTTAACTTAATAAATCACTCAAACACCGTGCCGCTGACAACAAAGACATCTGGGGAACACTGATTCGGAGATTTTCTAATCGGTCAATTGCCCCCACGCCCGGCTAAAGCCTAAGATCAATTCACTCAAACAAGGTCGCGCCGCCGCTGGCAGTCGTCGTCGAATGGAGGGCCTGAATGACAGATGGACAAACTACCTATGAACGGATCAAAGTACCTCGTATCGCTCATTGAAATGAGGAATTGTAAAATTTTCTCCCCATCAGATGTTGGATGGTCCAAGATTTTGTTTATTGTTTACTTCGAAAAATATCCGACACAAAAAAAAAACATCTCTGCACAATTTGCGGAACCATTTTACGCGAAAATACTTAAAGAATGCGGTGAAGCAATTTGTTATGGTCTTTTGCTTCGATTTGGAGCAAACAAATTGTTTCACTGAATAATGAGGAGGGGGCCGAGAGAAAAGAATTACGTTCAATTAAAAGAATTGCTGCAGATACGAGTTTATTAATGATGCATCCAGAGAGATATCGTTAAGGAACATTCCTTTCAGCAAGCTCGAAGTATCGCATGGAGTTCTTTTTTGAAGTTTTTTTTTTGCGAGTTGAAATTCGATTTGGTTTGCTGAAAAACACTTTGTGATCTTCAAAGTTGGGGTTTTCTTCAGCAAATATTTCACATATGAGATGAGATACTTTTTTGCCGATTCTTTTTGTCAGTTGTTTGGTTTATGAATTATGAAGATTTTTTCTAAAAGCATCTGCTGCAAGAGAAATTAATTATTTTTTTTGAAGATGGCGCGTGTAGAAGATCACGCGATCGTGACTAATCGTGATGAGAATATTCTGTGACGACAATGCTGAGTATGAGACTCTGGTAGGTAGTTGAGCTTGACAGTCACGTAGGAAGAAAATTAAGAGATTTTGTACTCTATGAGTTCGAAATTTATTTTGGGCGTTTGTGTAAAAATATAAGTCAGCGGCGGAAGCTTTAGAAATTAAATTTTTTCCGTGCCCCTAATCTGAGAGTGAAACTGTGTTAAGTATTTTCTATTTATCTCTTAGGTCCCTGCTTTATCAAGGAACGAGTTTGAACTGTTCAAAATTATCAAAATGGACAGAAGAATGTTTCTACAAAGAAGCTTTTACCTCTTAATTAACTGACTCCAATAAAATTTCAAGTCACTCTTATTTTAGTCAAGCGCAATGACTTTCCCACACCAAAGTACGAACTTGGGTGTGTCTCCAAGCTCAGCTCAAAATGGCTAAGGCATCTAAGACGTGCCCTAAACAGGTATCCTTTTCGAAAACTTTGAAAATAATATATATTTTGCTATCTGAAGCATCTTGCAGTCTGTACTAGCTAGGTGGACGGATAGACAGTCGAACTATATCAGTGCCACAAAAAACATAAAAAAAACCCTCTCCTAGAAGTTAAAATAACACGCCTCTAAGTGCAAAACGATTTGTAAACAAGTCTTAGGAGGACTTGCAACTGTATTTCGCTGAGAAAATCCAACCATCGAAGAACAGGTACGTTTTCTGAGGCGTTCCAGCAGCTTCTGCAATTACTAGGTACATCAGTATGAGGGCCCCGCAAGAATTAAACCTTTGGACAGGTTCCCACGGTTTTTTACTAGTCTGTTGTAAAAATAAGAAAGTAGACAAAACATCACTCGATTATTCGCCCTACGTTTCGTCGGTTTTTGTCGACTTTTTAAGGAGCATTGTACGGGTTGGTACCGAGATTTCAGAAGTCAAAATTCGCATAACAAAATCAAGGCTCCAAATCCCGGAAATAAAAATTACCGGCTTCAAAGTACCTAAAAAAATATACCGGATATAAAAATCCCGGGAATCACTATTTGGGTGATTCTTAAAAAAAGACTCAGGGTGTGTCTTCGACTCAAACATCGGCTGGCCTTTTTACCTTACATGTAGATGCTCTGGGTGCCTAAGGTTTATAGTCCCGGAAATTTCTAGGAATTTTGAACGTTTTTAGCTTTTGGAATTTAGTTAGAGGATTCTTCAAAATTTAATGTTGGGATTTTATGGACAGAGGTATTGTATCCCGTATTGTATGCTTAAAGGTCCCCGTGCAGACGTAGGACGTTTTTAGTAGTCCGATCCGAAATTGTGATCGCTTTTAATTTATAGCTGGTCATCACATTCTTGTCTATGGAAACTTGTCTGCACGTTTCGAGTTGTGTGCAACCTATACTATAGTTCTGCTCAAGGACTCAGATTGTCTATGCGTGTGATCGAACTCTGCGGTGTTGGTATGAACTTGAGGGCCAGAAATGCATTCAACACTGACTCATATCTTACGAGATTGTCCCCTTCCTCGTTTCGCGGGATTCCAGTGTGTCGAGTCAGCACTTGGCTGAAAACTGCTTGGCTATCAAATTAAATAGTGATAGTCTTGTTTTCAAATCTGTACTTCTTCAGTTCCTCAGCAGCTTATAGACTATGCCCGATTAGGCGATATGAAAAACGCTGCAGGCGTAACTGATCCTTAAGGATTTGCTTAGTTTTAGAAATTTACAAAATATGCCTCCGTCTATCCGGACGTATATTTGGGAACCGTTAGTATAGAGTGCGCGACCGTTGTCTCTACCAACTGCTGCCTATAAAAACTACTTTTTTTCGGGGTTATCGAATCTTCTGATAAAAGCTAATGGCGATAGCTCGTAGTCCGTGAATAGTTTATCTGTGAAGACAACCCACTTACTCCACAGAGGCGTGTCCGAAAGTTCCAAAGTTCTGTAAGCTCGAAAGAAGCCCAAAGTTCGGAGCTCATTTCTTTTAAGGCGTTATAGTATCGAATCTTCTGATAAAAGCTAATGGCGATAGCTCGTAGTCCGTGAATAGTTTATCTGTGAAGGCAACCCACTTACTCCACAGAGGCGTGTCCGAAAGTTCCAAAGTTTTGTAAACTCGAAAGAAGCCCACAGTTCGGAGCTCATTTCTTTTAAGGCGCGGGTTATGGTTTCTGCTTGCTGCAAAATAAGTCCAGTAGTGTCAGATTTGATAGAGCCTTCCTATCTATGCAATGCTGTCTCCAATCCGCCTCTTGGAGTTTGGTATAATTGGACAGACATAATTGGCACGTACGCCGGATTGACGCAGTCTTCTATATTCTCCCCCCAGTTGAGTTACTAGTCTCATTAAACGTTCAAGTATGTATCTGCTTTGGAAATTACTAGATTAATTCCTTAAATGCTCCGTGCCTTGAAGGTTTAATTTGCCGTTTCACTAGGTGCACAGCAAGACTTACGTCTATCGAGAAATTTTATCCCATGTCCGCGACACAGTGCCGAGCGCTTGATTGAGCCAGTCGCTTCCTTGAGTCCTCCCATGATCTTAAGAAGTTCCCCAAAGTCGTCCGTAAACTCCTTTGAATTCAACTCCTGGTCAGTGACCTTGAGATGTTTTGCTGCTTTCATGCTTGTAGGCCTCTCGTGCTTTCGTCATTCTCATTACCTACCGTGTTTTTTTTTTTATTTGCAGTCGGTAATTTGCAGCAGTCTGTGCTTTGATTCTTTTTATTTGCTTTTATTTGATTTCTAAATATTTGCTCTCTTATGGGAAACCGTAGGGAGAGTTGTCACTTACTGTTAGCAACATTATTATATAGAGGAGCCTGAGGTTGAACATCTGGCGACGACGAACATATACTCATACCACTCCCTAAGGTAAGCAAGGTTAGCTGCTTCTTTAGGGCCTGCTTAAGCTTATATTTTCTCGGATTTCTTTGTCAAGACGTCCCACCTTAAGGTATGGAGCAACATTTTTCTTTGACAAATGGATGGATTGATCCTTTTCCATCCGAGAGGTCCGTCCAAAAAGGGAAAAAGTTCTTCTGGTATCGCTACTGTCCGTCCGTCCGTCAAAAATCCTTTGTAATTCCTAAACGGTAATGACAAAATTTTTAATGCCTTTAAACTGTCGATATTGAAAGAGAACATACTAGATTTTTTTTTTGTTTAAATACTAGGAAAGACGGAGGCTAAAATTCCAAAATCTTTAAGAGATGCCAATGTGCCCACTATGGCAGGTTTATAATATCGAAGTAACCGATATTGGTTATGCCCGATTTCCACGTATACTAGACCTCTTTAATAACTGTCTCAAAATTTCTTGTGAAAATCGGTGAAATGTTTTTTGTTCTTTCTCTCCAAATGTTTTGAAAAAAAGAAGTCAAAAAAAAACTTCGGTCGTGTAATTTATAAGAATAATAATCGAGTATTCTAGGCCATGACTTTTTTACCTTTTTAGTAATTCAACCATTCCTATGTTGAATTAATAAAAATGAATTAAATAAAAAGATATTCACCTCAATTTTACTGTATCATTAAAGTTAGTGTGAAGTTAATTCATTTTAAAGCTATGCTAAACTTTTTTCATTCGCCACTCTTTTAACTACTTACCCATTACTATACTTTTGTAATATTTTTCCTATTTGAAGAGTGGCAAGCCTTAGGTAAATCCAATTCAAGTTGAAAGTAAATTAGAAGGACTTTTTATTCAATTATAAAATTTTAAGCTTAGTTTCAACCTTTAGTGTCTCCTAAATACAATAACGCAAGTGACAGCAACAGGGCAAACCACCTTGGTTGTGACCATTAGTTGCGCGTACATTACCTCTCCCATAAGGAAGCAAATGCTTTATACACCACTCAAAATCCAGTTACAATTTAAATAAATTTGAAAAGTTGTTAAGTAAGTTCTCACTAATCACGATGGACAGGTTAGGCCTACCCTGGACAAGTAATTATATTTTTTAATTGTTCCCAACTGCAAGTGTTTGCTTGTCATTAATCTCTCTCTTTCTCTTTTTCTGCTTTCATAAATGGTTAAAATTTAAAATGATATTTCGTAATAGCCATGACTGAATAAATAAATACGAGTATGTACTCATCTCTGCTGTTTTAATTGACACGAACGTCCACTACAACGGGACTGCATTTAATGCAAACACATGACAATTTGTTATAATTGCAAAATATTACACCCAACTCGAGGGTGCACAAGCATGCAATAAACTAGTGACTACAGATACTGTATCTGGCATCTCTTCACAGAGTCCAAGCCCTCCTCTATTTTCCCAAATGAGTTCCATTAACGAATTGATTACTCCATAAAACGCAGTACTATCAGCAGTACGCATATTATGGTGATGGCTACTGCCATCGTCAGTGACGATGTGGATGGATCTGCAGGGAATTGCTTCTGGAGCGAAGTCCAATGTATGAAATGGACGCAACGTGCACAGCGGAAATTTTCTCCCAGTCTTGTAGTAGATAAGTTCTATTTTTAGTTCGACCAAAGAATAATTATGCTTAGGATAGAATAATACAATTCAGCGAAGTTTTTTTTTGTTTACAAACAAATACCTCATTCACAACATGACCTTATTGCGCTGTCAGCAAAAATAATACTACTTGCTCAATATTTATCAACCCAAGCAATGCGTAACTGTCTTGTCAACTTGCATAAAATCGATAAAACTTCCTGATCTTTATCACAAGACTGAACACTTTCAGCCAACACGAGACCTGGGCGACAATTCACTCAATCTCGCAAGTAATAAAACATGTAAATCCCGAGTGGGCTTACGCAAACCACCACCCATCTATCGCGCACCGCCGCGTTGCCGTGTGTGTCTATTGCGTTCCATAACCGACTCGAGCTGGTTTTCTGTCCTTAAGCTGACATAAACAGATGCCCACTTGTAAATAGTGTGTTAATTTACTCACATCCAAGTGCGATGCGGTCTACATTCTGGAAAGTGTTAGTACACATCCATCATACAAAGGCATTCTAATAGGCCTCATCTGGCGTTGGGAACATCGCTAAGAGTCACACATCATTACGCACAAGTGACGATCGCTGAGATTGGGGCTTAACTAACTGCGCACGCGTACTTACTCACAATATTCGTTATAAATTGCTGACGATTTGTCTCTCGCTCCGAGTTGATGTTAATTGTATTCATCATGGGACTGCCAGATGAGCTGAAAACTGGTTCCATATATGAGGCTTGAACGTTTAACACAAAACAAACAATTCTGGTGAGGTTCTATGAGGGATAACATTTTTTTTAAAAAATTTCTATCTCAACAACAACGTCAAGCAGTCTGAATGAGGGAGCTTCGCTATGCACACCACTAGCTCGTCACTTAACCCATTCCAAGTGCATTAACCCGGTGTGCAAATAATTAAAAAAAAGGAGAAAAAGCAGTCATCCATATTTCGACGGTTGCGGCTAACATGTGGCGGTGGCATACGCTGCTGGCTTTGCAATTTTATTGGATAGGTACATCGTTGTGATGCATTATTTTTTATCCTCATAAATGGCGTGATAGGCATTTTATATCAAATTTATTTATCAGAAATATAGTCAGTGTGTGTCTGCCATGAAAGGTTTTTTTTTTTTTTTTAACGTGAAGTTATCACGCCAAATAAGGAATCATTAAGGTTTTTAACTAAACACTCTGGTGGGCTAAACGAAGGTTTTTAACTTAACTTGTTGAACTTAACATTGAAACGAGAATATTTTAAATAAAATATTAATTTTATTTGAAGAAAATATATCGACTTTAAAAACGACAAAAACTGTGATTATAATTCAAGGAAATAAAAGCATAATAGTGAGCACAAATATACATAATTTAAATTGGTCATAGAAATATTGGGATCATTGGCCCGGTAAAAGCCGTGTTTTTTCTCAACCCGCTTCCCAGATAGGCTGACTTTAAAAAGAGTTTTTTTTTTCAATTTAATAGATTGAGGTGAGAATCGAACTCAACGCTTCCGACCCGCTTATGAAGGACACATACCTACCACTATTCCGCGGTAGTCCGGTATGAGCGCGCTATTTTATAAACTTTTGAATGTTACTTTCATTATCAGTGATTTATTTTAACAAATAATGTATCTTTCTTCTTCTTTTTTTTTTTGTAAAAGTAAATTATTCAAAATGAATTTCTAGGCCCGCTTGCACCACATCTTAATTAATCAACCTTAAGTCATGCACATATTAAGCTCAGGAGAATTCTCTACTTAAGCATTCAAGATAAAATTTTGACAAATAGCTACACATTGACAAAAAATATGGGTGTGGATGGCTGTGAGGAAGACTTGGATACTTTAGAATTCGTAGAAACATAGTTACCTCGCCAAGTTTACACTAAAATAAGCCAAATTGGTGAATTTGGGACTGTATAAAAAAAGGAAAAAATGCTTTACCAAGGAATCTGTGCAGGCTTAGGTTATATACATACTTAGACCAAAGGAGGTCCAGGACTTGTAGGGACGGAGTTACCAGCCCGGGACCTAAATGATGACTACCCGGTTGGTTGGGAGGGGTAAAGGCAACCGTTGACAGTATAAACCTATACCGAAAGTCACCAACCAGAGTTTGATTGGTTGAATAATGAATGCTGAGGGTAACCGTTTCGGTGGGAACCTTTGTCAGCAGAGTTGAGGGGGGCCAGTGAGAGACTTTCCTGAAGAAAGGGTGGTCTCGTTACTGTTGGACTCCAGAATTTGCCTTGTTGATACGGGGGGCTGCTTGAGGTCGAGGAGGAGGTGAGTGGGTCAGTGAGGAATAGTTCCTATAGGAGAGCCCGGCAGGGCTTTAAGTATAAGTCCGATCCTGTTGCTTCTCTGCTAAGAATTATCCTCGGGGATGGGAAGGTGCAGGGGTAACCGATTCGGTGTAAACGGGGGGTTACTTAGGCAAGAAGCTGATGTAGGGTCACCGTCACCGTCTTCGGTGTAAACCCGTACAGCAGGCAACTCGCGTTAGAATTGGGGGAGGTAGGGGTAACCGAAGCAGTATAAACCCGTACCAGTGGGAATTATATGCTGGTGATCCCGTGGGGGTGGAGAGGTGAGGGAAACCGAAGCGGTATAAGCCCACACCAATCCAGCCCTGGGAAGAACACTCTGGGACATAGTGGGGAGGGGAGAGACGAGGAAAATGGCAATTACTGTAGGACTAATACTAATTACGTCCCGTGTCGTGTGAGGGACAAATAGGGTATCTTTCCTTGGTGTCGAGTTTAACTAGATTTAGATCTTTGGTTTACTATTGCCCCTAAGTGAGAGTTAGCCTTAAGGATTGGAAAGTGCAGGTGGAGTAACCGATTTCGATAAAAACCGTTGCCGGAGGATGATTCTTCGTTAAGACGCTGAAGTAGGGTAACCGTTTCGGTGCAAACCCATACCTCAGATGACTTAAGTCAGAATTAACCTTGGGGAAGGGGGGGGGGGTGTAGGAGTGTGCAGGCTTATTCTACCTAATGGAAGTGGAGTAATTTGCAACAGTGGCGGTTCTTTTTTTGTTTATTAAAAACGAAGCATTTATCAAGATTTGGAAGAAATAAAGTGTTTGCACAAGATAAGAATAAAAGTATGATAAAACAGAAACGAACAATTTTGAATTTTCATATCTTCCTTAAAAAAGCGCTGATTTTGACGCAAGTTCTTACTTCTAGCAGTGTCACAAAAATGTCAACGGATCAAAAAATACATTTTCTTTTTTTTCAAAATGTTGCAAAAATATGGGGAGAAAAAAAAACAGTGAAAAGTTGAAAGTTGAAAAGTTTTTTCTTGTAGCTTTAGTTTAAATTTAAAATTCTCTAGTTGCTTTGAAAATTTGTGTTATAAGCGAGGTTACACATAAGTTTAAAGTTTGTCTTGCTAAAAAAAAAGTCATACTCCATTTTGGACTTAAATATCCAATCCAATCCTATCCAACTTTAAATAGAAATTTGCCACTCCTCCGAGAAGTGGGCGGGATTAAAAAATATAATTAAAGGGTGGTAAGAGGCCTTTAAATTGATCATAGGACCAGCCATTTTAGAATGCTTGTAGAATTGCAAATTATTGAAAATTTTCACTTTTCAATATTTAAATCAATTTTGTATGGCTTTTCCATTGGGGGCAACTCTCTAATGTAAGCGCTTTTCTTTGACATACATTTTTGCCAAATTTCATATACTGTTTGACTATATACATTTTTATAGTGACACTGCTGGCCCATGCTAGAGTGCGTTTCAGTTAACGCCTGAAGGACCATTCCCAAACAGTGTAGCGTACTAAAAATCAATGTGCTGACGAAAGAGTATCATAGCTGTCTCTAGGCCGATTTATGTCAGCTCTATAGCTTAAAATTAAAAGCCTTTTTACAAACGGAAAATGTAAAAAGTTGTTTACATACGGACGGACGGACGAACATTTGGCATTATTGCATGTCTCAAAGGTCTATGATTACTATTTCTGTGTGTCACGAATTACACATTAAATTTGATATATCCTGGGATGGAAAAAAATTTTGTCGTATGTACTAACAAAGCACCGATGTCAACACGGGCTAATGATGTAAACCCAGCTGTCACTGATAGAACACTTCATCCCTTCTCTTTCTCAACCTTTTTTAAAAAGCTACGTTTGAAGACGTCCTGTGTTAATCGAAGTCTTAAATCTTTTTATTTCTTCCACCCAAATTTAAAATCTATTAAAAAACAACAAAATCTTTGCTCTTTCAGCCATAAATAAATAAAGCAAACTTTCTGCAATTAAATCCTTCTAAAGCGCGAAAAGGCTAATTAAGTAAGTTGGTTCTAAGTATGTACAGTATATGTTTTGAAACTAGTCAGACTATAAGTTATCGTTGAGTTTATTTTAAGTACTTTGAAGCTCTACTTTACAACTCATCTCAAAATAAAAATTATCAGTAATAAAAAAGTTTTCCGAATATTATAAAGATTTAAACAAACCTTGCATAAAGCAAAAAGAAAGTAGTTCCTACATTTAAATAAAAAAAGTGTTTTCTGCAAGCACTAATAACGCGGAAGTATTATTTTTGGCTAAGCCTTTCAACTATTATGAGCGCCGAACTTTTAAAAATATTTCAAGAAAAAATTATATTTTTATTTGATTTTAAAAATAAGCCGACTTTGTGTCCCTGTATCAGCCGGACCCCTTAACCGATTTTAGAATTTCCTTTCGGTTTATGAAGCATCCAGTACCCTAATCGAGTCAAGGTTATTTTTGGGATCTAGGCACACGCGAAAAACATTTGTGCAACGCATTTTAAAAAATCAGCCCGCAGTGAGTAGCTAGAACCTTTAACACTAACACGTCCACATCATCGCCAATGCCCACTTTTACCCTGTTATATCTGAAAGAACATGATTTCTCTTAAAATTTACAAATATTAATATCAACATTCTTATCCATAGTTTTGAGCTCTGTCCACGTTTAGGTGTTTTTTTTACCCCATCCCATAGCATAGGAGGTATATTAAGTTTGTCACATAGTTTGTAACACTGTGAAATAATAATGGTAGACCCCTAAGACCTTAGGGGCATATGATCGAGACCGAACTCTGAATCGAATGAGCCATGTCCGTCCGTCCGTCCGTCTGTATGTCACATGTTCTTAGGCCTTAAATTTTGAGCTAAGGTGCTGCAATTTCGTACGTAAGGTCTACGTCATGCGAAGCAGTACAAGTGTAAAAATGTTTGTCCGCCCAAAGACACGCCCACAATCGGTCTGAATGTGCAACTACCTCCAGAGTTTTCAAAAGTGTAACACGTTCTTAAAGGCTGAAATTTGACATTTAGCATCTCCTTATGAATGTAAGACACGAAAAAGAAGAATTTAATTGGTAAACCCCCACCTAAACTAAACGTTTAGTTCTGAATTTTGTTCATACTACCTTTGGGCCACGCCCACATTTAAAGGCAGAATTGAAGAAAAACCTAAAATTTTCCAGAAAAACGTAATTTCGACTGGCCTTGAGCCTAATTTAGGAAAGCATGAAACAAAAAAGTAGCAGGTTAGCTAAACGAAACTTCAGTCCTGATTTCGTTAATATTAAGTTATTAGCAAAGCCCCCTTTTAGGGGTCGATGTTTCAAAAATATTGACTTTGAAGCAAAAAATTGCATTTCTACGTACATTTAAGCGTAACTTGGAAATAGCTTTTAATTGATAGTTTGTTATTAGGGGTGGTTAGACCACGCCCCTTTTCGAAGTTTGCACTACTTATAAAACGTCAAAAAATAACAATGCCATCAGCATAAAATCAGCATCAGTATAAAATTATTCAAAAAGCTCCGGCTTTAGTTTCGAATAAAGAAAAAAATAGATTAGATTTTTAAACCCTCTGTGTATTAATCTTTTAATAATTAATCTTTTAATCTTTTAACATTAATCTTTTTCGTAAAATCATAAAAAATGTTCACTTTTTGCATTCCTGTTGAAGGTGAAAAGTGGTGAATTTTGTTCTTAAATTGGCAATCGACGAATTTACAGCCTTATATGTGCGTTTTGATGCGGTTGCTTTGCTTTATACAATGTCTCCACCGGCAATTAAAAGAGGATTAGCGGGAGACGATTCAAAATAAATCCCAAAGTGACTCCACCGGACAAATATAGGATTCATTTGACACGAAAATTTTTTTCTGTCATTTTGGCTCTCAAAAGAGAGTGGCGATGTCATTTTCCAGGAGCGAAATACGATTTTCCCTGAAAAATGACAATAGAAAACGTACAAGTGACAGATCTGTTCTACAGGGACAGTTTCAGTTTCCTATTTGATTCTCAAACTGTTACAAAGGTGAATAGGGTGAATGGGATTTATGAGAGAATTTATTTTTAATCCGATTTAAATTTGTATGGTAAATCGCGTGATTTGTAAAGGATTAAATAAAGATTTATATTAATAGCGGATTAGTGCCAGGTGAAGACATGGTATTAATTTTATTTTCAGTTGGTACCTACTCCCTTAATGGGAAACTGTATGGAGAGCTGTCATTTAATTTCAGCATCATTAAGTTAGGCTCGTCTTAAAGAAGCGTTTAAAATACTACTCTATGATATAAACACTTCTTTAAGACAAATCAGATTTGAAGTTTCGCAATATTTGATTAATCGAAATTTATATTAATATTACTGGATGTTATAAATAAATAGAGTGGCGCAACAGCTCGAGGTGAACCACTGTTAACTGTGGTGAACTGGATGTTATGTATATTTGAAACCTATTCAAGAGAGTTACACTAATAAAGAAACAGAAAAATTAGATTCATTACGTTTATTTTTTGCGTCATCCCAATGCTGCCGCTAATTTCTAATTTTCGCTTTGTGCCTGCCCATTTTTTTGTGGAAAACGTTTAAATTCCCAACAGACATTATATTCTTATGTTACGTTTATGCTACAATACCTAACAATTTCTCATTTTCTTTTATTTTCAGGTTTGTGAACAACAGCTTCAAGGACTCAGCGCACTCCTTTGTATTTCGCTGAAAACTCATAGTAATGCATTTTCCAGCGAACTTGTTCGCTTTTAACATCATCTTGCTTTAGATAATTACGAGTAGCCGTAAATATTTCCAGACAATTACCTGGCATTAAACCATGAAATTTTCTTGTAAATTTTTGGCATATTGCGGTCGATTTATATGAAGCTTGTTCTTTTCGTCCGATTATCAGTGCGAGTGTAAAGCACGGGAATCCAAAAATAAATCCAATTTTCAAAATCGAATTGCATCTATCACCATTTCTCGAGTATGCCTCAAAATGAGTTTATTTTCTACTCGATTTCCTCCATCTTGGTGACACTTGTATCTTTTGCGTCTAAATTATATTCGTTCTCTCTAATTAGATTTTTTGGAAAGTCAACTGAAAAATTTTCAATTTCTCCACTTTTCGAATTCGGTCGCACATACGTCACATTTCTACTGTTCCCGCCTCGTTGAAAAATTTTCAAATTTTTATCAACAAACCAAATGTTGATGTTTCTTTTAAGAAGCACAGTCTAAAGAGAATCTGAAAAAAAAGCAAATACGACATACTGCCCCCACATTGACATCTCGGCGATCTTTTGGAAAGAGAGCGTAGAATATGGGGACACCCACTTTCGTAGAGGTGGCTCAGTTCCCAATTTGGCTAAGACCGTCTACCAACTGCATAAAATTGCTGTCGGTGGTGAATTTTATTGCATCCTTTCGTTAAAAAAAATATATCAATGCTATTTATAGTGAAGTAAACAAATAAAAAAATAAATTCTAAAAAATTATCCATGCCATGTTTTGTTGTTAAAGAAGAAAAAAAAATTTAACGAAAGAAAGAAAAAAATTATTTATAAAAAATCTGTAAACAAGTGACGTCGTAAAATCGCTGCGGATATGTGCAGATCTGCAGATGTAAATAAACAAGTGTTTTGTCGTAATAAAACCACCGCAAAAGGATATTGGATAAACACCACCAAATGACGTCCATGACAATGAATATGGTTTTCCTAAAGGACTTGCGATCGAAAATAAAGGGATACATCCATGTATGTCTATTTTTAAATTATTACATTTTTATTTTTTTATTTTTATGATTGTGCGAATATTTAAAACAAAAGCACGGCGACATTTTTTTTGCGTTTCTCCTTTTAATGTTTTTAAAAATGGATAATATTAAGTGAATAAAAATACACGTTCTGGCCTCGGGCCAAAAGAACAGGAAAAAAATGTGCAATAAATAACTTAAAAGCTGTCAAATTTAAATTCGTTTAGTGGACTGTCTTTATTTTACGCTAGATTGAAAAGTTCGTTCAGGATTAGTCTCTAATGAGCCAGGGAAGTTTTATCTTTTACGGAAGTCAGAGAAATTTACACTTGGTTGAAAATGTGCTCGAAAAATCCTGTCGTAGGTAGTTTGAACAGTGCTTATAGAACAGTGCTTATCTTACAAGGTGCTTTTCGACGGTTTGGGTTTTTTCTGCTTTGTAAATGCAGAGTAAGAGTACCGGATTTTATTACTAAATTCCTTAATTTCCTTAATACCCAAGTATTAAAGATTAAAATGAGAAACTTCTTACATGATACGAGTGCAACGACACCACCAGAAGCCCCAAAAAATACAACATCCGCTTGTTACTCAACCTGTAACGCATTTCGTCATCGCACTCAAGAGAAAAAACAGCAAAAGAAATACAGAATTTTTTACAAGCAAAACATTTATAACAAAAAATATTTCTTTCCCATCATCAAGTCGCATTTTACCGCTTTCCACCACGAGAACTCCCCGAAATCCCACCAAAATCCAAATCACATTCATACTCGTTTACCTTCCAAAACAAGGGCAATAAAAACCACAAAGTTTGTCAGACTTTTATTACCCATCAAGAAGCAAACCGAATGTGCGCTTGTACTCTTCAGATTCAAAAACGAAGAAGTGTAGGTAGGTGCTGTGTTGTGTGCCTGTGCTTTAACAGTGGACCCAAAAATGGACCACCCTACTCTCCAACTGAGAGCCAAACTACAATGAGGTAAAGCAAACTAGATCAAAACACAAACACTCTAAAACGATATGCCATTATGAAATTCCAAAAAGGATTCATGCATAGACTTATCCGCTCCGCAATGATTGACGTCTTCATTGTGCATTAGATGTGGAGTACCTAACGAGCCGGATGAATGACCGAGCACGCTCCACAATCTGCCCAGCATATGGTGTGTGCGAGCCTGATGAGTCCAACATTATAATGCGTCCACCCGAGCGGAAAACGATATGCAGAAACGTTTCTGTGTGAAGTGCATGTCATTGAGGCATTTTCGGGCAGACACTGTTTTGGTTTGTTTATAGCGAAAATCCAAGCCTACTCTTGGCCAGACAAGCAATAAACAGTTCAGACAGACAGACGTGGCCTTATGAGGCGTGAAATGGAGAAAAGCAAACCGTTTGCGAATTAAAGTCGTATACATGCGTCCTATGGGAGAGTAGGTTTGTGCCGGACTTGGCTTGTTATTTCAACAGAATAAAGAACTGCGGTTCCGGGAAACCGCAACGGATCAAGGTGCATTCACAGCAAGGTGACAAATTCGTTGCAAGTCTCGCGGACGACACGGATGAAACATGGTTAATGGTTTGTCACTGTCGGGAATTATTAGAATTATAAGACTCTTGTGCAGACGCTAAAAGAACACACCTTGGGAGTGTTCATTTACACCTCCGGGAAGAAGGACAGAGGTACAGGAAGAATTGCCGTAGCCAGTTGGAGATGGTTGCCTGTTTGAGGTTGTGTTATAAGATAACCGGTAAATTGCACATGTTTCCTGCATGAAAGAAAACTTATAATAATTAACGCTGCCGAGTTTTCTTAATTTATGGCTGGGAAAGCTTGAATGATGCTGCACTTATCAGACTCTATCAAAATTAGTTTAAAAAATGTTGGGACATCTTTGTGCCATCAACAGAAAATCCGGTTAACGTTGAATTCTTTTCAACACTTTACAGCAAAAGTTGTGAAGATAAATTAATTATCTTATTTTCGTACATGAGCTGAACGCTTCGTAACACCGAGCTGTTTTTAAAGCTCAGTGTTACACCAACTTGTTCGGTGTTGAAAAGTTTTCATTGTAGATACAATACAATCCTGGAAAAAATAATACCCCAATGCTGAACAACAAAATGAAAAACTTTCAATTACCGTGAAAGGATTATAAGGTCAAGGACATTTTTTTCTTGTCCAAGGTTTACAACGAGTTTTGGCCAAAAACCTTTTCTGGTGGAATTTAAAAAAGAAACTGCATTACTTTCCTTTAAATGCGAACTATTTAAGGCTGATTCAATTTCACTCATTGAATTTTGAAGTTATTTATGAGTAAAGCCTTCAGCCCAATGAATCCGTTGCGTCCGTCACGTTGAAGGACACAACTGACAGCTGAGTTAAATATACACTTTCTTATGGGAAGTGGCCCATAGAAGAACTTCGTGACGTACGTCGCTTCTCATAAGAACGTGTGTATTTCACTGAGTTGTCAGTTGTGTACTTCGACGTGACGGATGCAAAGGATTCATTGGGCTGAAGGCTTTACTCATAAAAAACGGATTTACTCATATTCGGATTAGGCAAAAAATTGTAGGTCCCCTTGTATGCGAAGAAATTTTAACCCACGCAGCATACATTGTTGAGAAGTTGGCCTTGCTTCACCTCGAGCTGTTGGGCCACTCTATATATTTATTTTATTTTATGCTTTTTTTGACATTTCTTAATGACGTCTGGTCGCTAGTTGCTCCCCAATCTGTCACAATTCACAATTAATTAAATTTATTTCATATTGCCACCGAACTTTTGATTCAATAAAGCGAAAAGAGAAACAGAAAAACAAAACGTTAAATATGTCGATGGGATTGCATCCACCATTTCGTTGCGGGTGCACATGCACAGCTCAGTGCATTTTACTTTTTCGACACTCCACATTGACATGAGCAAAGAGCATCAACCATTCTGCTCACACCTTTAAGCAATACAAGAAACACAGCCAAGTTGATGAGCGAATTGAGAATGCGTGCATTGATCAGCGAATTGAGAATGCGTGCATTGTTGAGATTTATTATGCGATTCATTTTTTTCGATTTAGAGGTCTTTCGATTTAGAGGGGATTTAAAGAAGATTTTCCTTAATCTAGGATTGATGTTCGGTGGAAACACCCTAATATGAAATTAAAGAGTTGTGTTTTCACTCTCGAACTAGGTCCAAACTTTCCTAAAACTGTAAAGCTACCCTTGTAAGCTTGTGTTTTACCCTTCGTAATAATACTGGCATATTTCTATACCTGATGTGCTTTAAGCATTTTTCGCTAGGCTAGTTGCTGCAAGATTCAATTTTCCACAAATTAAAAAACATTGACATGTTTCGAAGGCGCCTATTTTAAATATACAATCTTTTTTGATACCGGTGGTCACTTTACAGATGCTGCAACTTTGCAGTGGAAAAATCGACTATTGTATATGACCCATTCATTCGGCTGGATTTCTGGTCGGGTTTCTTATTCAGATAGGGGACGGTCTTTTATTAAACCTGGAAGCGGAAAGAAACAGGCAGTTGAGGAGCAAAAGGTAGAGAATACTTGATTTCAAAACAAACACTGCGGTTAGGCCGGATTGTAAAACCTTGTAGAAAAACCAAAGCTTCCACACGCAAGTGTTATGCCTCTACGGGTAAAAGCAATGTATTATCAGACAAGTATTCAGTTATAGGTTGCCATTATATTTTTATGTTGCCAGCTGTTAGGTTCAACAATCTTCCGCTGGATAACAGACGCTGATCAGGAAGCCTTTTATTTTAAGACAGACGCTCCTAGATTTATCTTAATGTTGCTGGTTTTGGTCCGCAACAACTAATTTTTCATGCCGGTACTCGCCATACTTATTGAGTGTTTCTATATCCGCCTGCCACCAAGAGATGGGCCCAATTGGGCCTAGCTAAATCCGGACGGAAGCACACGAGTTCTACTCGAATACGTCAGGCGTTACTGTTATTATACCATGTCTCCACCGAGCACTAATCGTCGATTAATATAAATCTTTATTAAAACAAATCACGCGATTTACCATACAAATTTAAATCCTCTCGGCAAGCGATTAAAAATAAATCCTCTCATAAATCCCATTCACCCTATTCACAAACCCATTTTCTGCACCTTTGTAACAGTTTGAGAATCAAAAAAGGAAACTGACACTGTCCCTGTACGAAAAATCTGTCACAAGTATGTTTTCTATTGTGAATTTTACTGAGGAAATCGTTGGAAATGACATCGCCGCTCTATTTTGAGAGCCAAAATGACAGAAACACCGTTTTCGTGTCAAATTAATTATATATTTGTCCGATGGAGCCACTTTGGGTTTTATTTTAATCGTCTCCCGCTAATCTTCTTTTAATTGTCGATGGAGACATAGTATTAAAAAAGTTTTGGGGAAGAGTAGCTTCAGTTTGGGAAAAACGTCAAATATATTGAAGGATCTGCCTAGTCTAGTGCGTATAGGGCTACAACAAAGAAAAAAAATTGATCAGAAAAACTCAACAAGTCGAAAATATAATTTTTTTATGATTTCTTTATATTTTTATTTATAGTTTTCTTTTTTTTAAGGTTTTTTATTTTTTATGACCCCGTATGCCTTGTCACACGGGATCATAAACTGAATTTTTGCGTAAGCTCTCATAACCTTAATAAAAACCATGAGTTTTCTGGAGGAAAGCGAATCAAAATTCTGCTTTTTCGCGGGATTTTGATTCCAAAAAGTTCGGCTTTTCAGAATTCTGAGTACGTAAATAAAATGTAGCTTATTCTGTTTATAAGCTAAAAGCTAAAGGCCTAACCATAATAGACTTAGATGGACTACAGTCGGCTTTGCGAAATGTCCTAATATACGTTATTCGTATGCCATAATAGCCGTTTGCTCAATTTCGTTAGGTCTTCGTTAACTTTGGCTCTCTTTAGTCCCACTCAATCTCTTAAGTCCCACTCAAGTGAGAGGTTAAGCACGGAAATTTGACACAAATTTCATACGATATCCGAATTTTTTGCTGAAGTTTATGATGAGCACCGTGAGCATTTGGCAGAACTTGAGTGGGATTTTCGATGTATTTTGACATTAGGTTAATCCCACTTGAGTCTATTATGGTTGAGGCCTAACTTTTCACTTTTTTTTAAGTATACTAAAGGTGATGCTCCCGAAAAATCATATTTCACTGCTTCATCATGTAACAATGACATTTCCGGATTTTTTTCAAAAAAAAAAAATTGAAAACAGATTTGTGTAAAAAGTCTTTTGCACATTTTGCTTTTTGCATGTCTTTTAAACAGATTTGTGTTAAGTTTTGCCTCATCCAAAACTTTTGCGGTAATCCCTTTTTCCATATATGTCTTAACTTCTTAAGAAGCCTGTCGTACGAAAGGAACAAGTCACACATTATATTGACAAAAAAAACTTTTGACCCTTACAGGGGATTAGAACTAGAGCCAGAAGAGTTATTGCTTTCATTATGGACGTTGTTTTCTATCTAGTTGGTTATTTTCTCGTTATTTTCTGGCTTACTTAAGGACTTAGCACTTTGTTATGTTCCTGTGCTTATAATTGTATCCATGGACCCACCAATTCGACTATTTGTTGCATAAAGTCTGTGATCTTTGCACCAGGTTTAATGTTAACCAGACGGCGCTGCTTGCCACACAGAGCGTGAAATCACTGCTTTGCTCCGATGGTAATCTGCTTTACATCTTTGCAATGAGTTAATTTCACACAACCGAAAAAAGGTTCGCAACCGTCTATAAAGAGCTATAAGACCTTTTAAAATAATTAAACCGATTCAGACAATGTTACTGGAAGGACATAATCCCATAATCCTCGTTGTGACTATTTTATCTTTGAACTTGTAGAAAAGTGTAACGGGCGTCTGTTAGTGCTTCGGTCCGAATGATTGCATAAAGCCATAGACCCTACCTAATAAAAGTCTCTATGTCTCTAAAAAGTGGGCGGGGTAAAAAACATAACTTTTTTAAGGTACGAGTAGTTTCATAAATTTTGGATAGAAAACTGCGATTTTTAACTTAAACCACGACCAAGTGGGCGGAGTCATATGGAGTCGATATCGATATTACAATGATCCATCCCCGAATCATATCCCAATACAATTCGTAGAAGGGAATTCAAAATCAATCTGCATCTGCAGCATGCTGAACCGCTTATGGTCAATCGTGACAAATGCTTCCCTTTTACATTTCCATTAATTAAAAAAAACAATAAACGGCAAAGTGGCACTTCTTCAATTTGACATTAAATATCAAACAGTCACGTTTTATATCGAATCACTTTCTAATTCACTTTCATATTTTTCCCCTAATAGGGTTGCGAAGAATTTAGGTCAACATTCCTCCGGCTTAGCCAGCGTGCCGCACGATATGAAGCACTTAAATTCCTATCGTACCTACCTATCATAAATCCAGAAATAAAATTCAAATTCTCAACAGCACATCGACCAACGACCAAGAACAATATAATTCCAAAAGAACTTGTCATACAAACGTCAATTACACAAATTAACATGTCACTGCCGACATTGTAATTTATGCTTACCAAAAAATTTTCAAACTCCCGCCCGACACGACGTGTAAAACGATAATCAAATATTTTTTGTTTTGTTTTGTTTTCGAAACGAAAACAAACTTATGCCAAAAAAAAGGTCGACATCACTTAAAAAATTTAACGCCAACACCTCGCGTTATATTGACACTAAAATTGGTTCCACTCATATGGGGCTGCCATATCGGGCTCGGTTTGCCACTCGACTTATGGACAAAGGCATTCGTCTCATTGAATGCCAAGCATAATCGACTGGAAAACATAAGTGAAATCCAAACTAAATTTATTCCAAATTCGGAAAAGTATCTCCAAATTTAGACTGACAACGGCCACTCGTCGTTGGCTGCATTATTTGCGTGTGCGTCGATTTATTTGAAAAACAGCAGCTGATTCTATTGTAAATTGTTTTTGCCGATTTTCAGTGTGGGATTGAATCTTTTTTTACATAATTTTTGTATTCATAGAGCGCAACAAATCACGTTACACATTAAGACTGCAGCGAGATGTCGGAAACGTGTCTTTCGTGTTTCCCGCAGCCAGTTTTAGTTTCCCGATAAGATGACGGCACACAAAAAGGTTCCACGTTTCAGTTGTTTCTTCATATCGGAATCACTTTTCGGATATGGTGAACTTCCCAAGGGCAAATCGGGTCGGTCTGGTCTTGGACATTATTTGTAGAATCAAGTTGTTTTTGCATTTTTTTCTGATGGAGGAGCAAGGGCACACAGTAGCACAGCGTTGCCCTCGCGGCGATTTCGATAAAAACGCGAACAAATGTGGAAGCACTGCAATAACATTTCACATTATTACAGCATTTTAATGATAAGGAATCCAAGCTGTTTCCGACAACGACCACAACGACGACGCTGAGGACGGACTTTTATTTATAAATAGTTTATTCTTTAGGGTCGGTCGGTGCCGTGCGGTGTGAGACTTTAAGTAGAAGTTTATAGCTCATGATATGGCCGGTATGGCAAGAATACAAGTGAAAATGAAAGTTGTTCCGAGTTTTAACGACGGACTTTTACTTCAACATGTGCTACGGGGATTAGTGGCAATTAAAACTGAGGTTTTGAAAAAGATTTTTTGCTTTATTGGGGTCTTTTTCGCAAGGGTACCGGTGTGACTTTTTACTGCCTAATGCGATGAACTTTCGTCATTTAAGTTCGCGTTGAGGATGGCTGGCTTGATGAAAACTGAAATGTCTTTTCATCAGTCGCATGTGCAACTCAAAAGACAGTTAAGTCCCGCTTCCAACTGGCTGGCATCTCACCGGAAACTCGTTAATTCAACCTGCTCCATAAAGAGGTTAGAGTAACAAATGTAATCCCATTCTGCAACTGAGCGGCAACAAATCTCTCGTATATCTAGAACACACCACATGTGTGTGCCTCCATTCTGTATGCGGCGAGGCTTAGCCCAAAACATAATATTTATTAATTCCAAAAATGTCATTCATATCTCATAAGCGAAAGCCATCAACCAACAATCGCGCTTCGCGGCATGTGGCGTGTGTTGTGTGCTGGTCACCTCGTTAGGCCTACCTTGCCACTCACTGTTTTCATTACGGAAAGCGATTTACCATCGGCTTCCTTCTCTTAATCCGTCAAAGCTGCGCTACCGAGAGAAAGTCGCGCTCGATAGCACCAATTAAAGGTGGAACCATGTGCGCATTCTGGAATGTTCCGGTGCACTTTCAATTCGCGCCCAACAAAAGGATTGCGGCCGCTGCTGGTATACATATGTGGCCCGATTAACGTCTCGGCTTAATCGGGTGCTAAACGAGGCGATTATACCAGGGTTGGGCGCGTTTTATATATTCCAATATGAACGCCCGAACCTATCCCATAAAATATTGGAAAAAAAGAAGTGTGTTTACACTGGAAGAAGCCAAACAAGGGTGTTGGACACTGTCGATGGACGATGTTTGTGTATGACGAAAAAAAAATAAATAGTCGAAGCCTTGTTTAGTCGATAGCGACAATTTCCGGACTCCAAAGAGGTGTATAAGTACATACACGTCACATTGGGTGATACATCGGGAACAAGCTGCCTATGTCGAACAACAAGCTGTGTTGTCATTGACGGTTCTTGTATTGTCCAAAGTTGGCACCGTGTACAAACTGTAAATGGTAGTCATACTTGTGCGAACATGAATCTGTTTGAGGACATACGGGCTGATGGGAATAGGATTATGATTCATGGACAAGGCGTGTCTATACTTGCAAAGGGTGAATGTATTGTATGTGGGTGATGAGAGCAACAAAGAGATACCTAGCATCCCTAACAGAGATAAAAAAAAAAACGGGTGAAGAATTAATCTCTTAAAATTATTGTTAAGGTCGTCTCTTATCCTTAGTGGACTTTCATGGGAGCACAACTGTTTTGTGTGACTTATGTTTACGAGAAATAAATTTAAAAAAACCATGGTCCAACGAGTTCAGTTGCGAAGAGGCTCATCATTTCAATAGTGCAACGAGCTGGTATGCTGAACATTTTTCAGGTCCGATTGTTAGGAACAATTTGGCAATGGCAAAAACCCAGGTTGGTTCGTTTACAAGAAACGAGGTAGTTTAAAGACTTTGTATATTTTACACGAGTACCAAAATTTGCATTTGACCTTTTGTAAATCTTTTAGGAATAATAGCTGGGACACAATGAGTGTCTGTGTCTGGCAGTTCAGCTTACGGGAACACTTATATAGAAACACAATGCGTATCTCGGTGTGTCTCTGATTTTAGGTGAAAAATGAGCCGAGACACAGCGACAAACACAGACACAGACACACATTGTGCCCGGCTTGTAAGGTCCTACCGTCAGATTTCTTTATACCTTATATATCTACCCTTATTATATCTGTAGCTTCTTTTCTAGGTGGGTTGGGCAGAAAGGGTACTAGTTGGTCCTTTTATCTTTTTTGACCATTTGCCTCCAACTTCAATTTTTTTTTTGAGCATGTTTATTATCTAGCCACCTTATCTCGGCCTCCCATGGCGTACCCAACTCCCTAAAAGACTGACATTACCCATCTGCACAAAAAAAAATATTACCTACATTTGCTGGCGGTTGCTTGCCAAAAGATGCACCAATATTGGGTCCCAGCTCAAAAAAATTGTTTATTTTTCAAACTTTAGAAAAAAAAATTTTGTGTTTGTTACAAACATTTTGGTGTTTCAAGTATACAATTCCTTCCTGATGATAGCAAAGCCTTGTCGAAATTAATTCAAGTACTTAACTGACCTATTTACGGAAAAACAATTGTCTTTTTGCTTGCCAGGAGATGCATACATATTGACATACAATATTTGCTCTTAGCAAAAAAAATCTTTTTGGTATTTCTCTAAAATGAACCACTTCTGGCTAGTAGTCCTGGTAAACTAGAAATCATTTAAACTTTAGAAAAAAAAGCGTTTGTGGGAAAACAAATTAGCTTTGTAAAGCAGTATATTTTTTTAACAATTCGCGGTTTTCAGTTTTTCAGTTTTTTTTATTTTTGGGGAGACAGAAAACAGTTGCTGGAACTAATCCGAGTGCTTAACTTTATTTCCAGAATACCAATTCTTTTTTTTCTTGAAAATATTTGCTTTGTTTGGATGAAGCAAAAAAGCGTTCCCTGAAAACATTTTTAACAATAGGTCTTTTGTTCCCAAATATTAACTGATTGCAGTAAAGATTGATTTTGGAAGACTTAGTAAGTCTAAGTAAACAGACTTTCTTTCAATGTAGGAAACCCGACAGAGGCATGTGAACAGCGTGCTCCCAACATTGAACTAGCTTTTAACTCGAAGAAGTATCTGTTATTTTATCGGTTTTTAAATTACACAAATTTAATAAAGGTTTAAACAACGGCTAAATTGAAAATTGAAATCTTTGCATCTACTCCGAGATTGGGTATTCTAATTTCCGAACGTCAGTGCTCCCTAAACATTACTCTAGCTTTGGCAAGCCTACAGGGTAACTCCGTATTATTGCTTACATTTGGCGTAAACACCACACGTCACTTGAACTTCGTCTTTCTCAAGTTCAAGTAGCGTCCTCACACCGACCTAAGATACACTGTTACTTCAAAGATCCTAATTTGGAGAAAAAAATTGATTTGAAACAAAGAAAATAAGGAATTATGTAGCGCCAAAGAAGCGTTTCCTTAAAAATAGAACGCGGGTTCACTTGATTGAAAATTTACTTTAAAACAAAGAAGCGTTTCTTTTGATCACAAAAGTGTATTATAGAAACAAAAAAGGCAAAAAAAATGATAAGGGCACATCCACCTTAAGGTGAGCTGGGGCCACGCTGGGGTATTGTCTTCTTCGATGCCGGATTTTTTTTATATAGTTAGCTGATGATAAGATTCGATGTGAGATCTGCCGGGAATAAGGTGTAGACCCACCGATCATTACGCTCCGGCACTTGGATTATTAGTGTGCGTTCAAAGCAAAGTTTCTTTCTCTTTGATTATGCGAAAGAGCAGCTTTTCATAAAGAAATGTTTCTACAAAGCAAGTAAATACGGTTTTGTTTCAAGGAAACAATACTTTAAATCCAGTACAGTTTATGATTCCTAAACTCTAAGACATTTTCCTAGATCAAGAAAGCATTTTTCAAAACATTTTTCTGTGCTCTATCAAGGGAAATCCATATCTTTGAAACAAGGTAACAAGATCTTTGAATCTTCGAACAACAAAATTTTCTTTTACACTGCAACAATGACAGATTACTGCAACAATGACAGATTTCTTCGAATTGAGGAAATATCCTCAAAATAATAGAACATTCTACTGGGCTGATTCAAGTACATTTCGATATAGCTTGGAACAAAGTCATGTTTTCCTTGATTGAAAGCAGATTGTGTACCCTTTTGAAATCACTTTGCATTTAATTTTCCTCGCCAGGTTTCATAGTAATGTTTAATCCCGTATTTAAAAAGCTGAGGTGACAGAACACACTCCTGACGAAGTCCATATCCCAGGAGTGAAAATTTAGTTTTTCACAACATCCACCCGCTCACACCTAACTTCAGTTCTTTAAAACAGAGTTTCTTGACAAAAAAATCACTTCCACATTTCTTCAAAGCAGAGTGTATTTTTTTTTTCATTTAAAAATACGTTAAGACCGTCCTGTATTTCTGGACCTTCAGAAGAACAATCTCTTAAAAGTGAAAACATTTGGTCCGTTGTGCTTCTCCCAGCTCGAAAGCCGCGCTGGTTGTCCCCAGCAAAAGCTTGAATATAAGCCTTGAAATGCGTTTAAAAATGAGTAAATTTTTGTGTCAGAGCTTGCTTCTATCCTATGCAGCCGTTACGACACAAAAGCAGGTCCATATAACATTTGCCTCACATGGCCTAACATATTTTCTCCTCAAAAATACACCAAGTGTTCATGTTTACATGTTCACAAGACACTCGAGTATAAATGGTAGATGTGACTGCAGATGAAGGCAGGCTCAACGCAGTATTGGGGCTCAATGAAACCTAATCTAAACTTTGCCCGGAACGCGTGTCGAGGTTCTCCTTTTTCTGTGTGACCACAGCGTGACCCCCTTCTCTATCCCGAGATGCTGAAGAAGTCCGTGGGGTAATCAAAGCATGCTACTCTTTGAAGTTTGACAAAAAAATAGGAATGCGTTTTTGCGAAAGTGTGATTCCTCCAAACAATTAAAGCGTTTGAAAAGAGTGGTCTTTCCATGGCCATACGCGTCATATTAAAGGAACGCTTATAGGAAGTAAACCCCATATGTCTTGCCCCTGTCAAGAAGTTGACAGTATTTTTTTAGTTTCAAAATAATTTTAGTTAGACCCCGGTTTTTTTCGTTTTAACAATCATGGCTTTCTGAAACGAAACGTTTGTTGGGTATTGGCATGATTCTGTCCAGACACGCGCAGGCAGTATTTATTTTTTTTTAAGAAAGCAAGGACCAGAGAATTTTCATGTTAAGGACTACTCACTCCCACATATAGGAGGTACGGATAGTAAAAGTTTTAAGTACCAACTGAGTCCGACCAGTAATCTTTCTCCTTCTTGTGAAGAAAACAGACATAGTTTTAAAAGTCAAACTTGGCCCTAAAGGCTTAAGAAAGGTTAAGAAAAAGCCATTTCTGAAAATTAGCCAGATTTGCCCTGTGCTAGGTGCTACTTCTCGTTCACGGTCCACCGAAATGATTACCGGTCGACAATCAGTGGATTGCCTATGAATGTCAAACTTTCGAGCTTTCAAAAACCTCTCAGTTTTTTTTCTTAACACCAACCGCCATACTAAGCCGCTTCACACCACAAGCATCATTTCACAAAGCAGTGACTGCAAGGAGGCACATGTTAGTTGAGGCCCTGGTCATGGTCACCCTACCTGTCATTCAAAGAAAGAAAAGAAAAGCGGTCGGTTTAAGCGGTTAATTATTCAGGTCGATCAAAAATTTTCCGCCATGCCAATTTTTAGGGCGGGTTTCAAGACAAAAACACATTTTTCAAATAAAGGCGCAATTATTTGTGTGTTTGAGTAGATTTATTGCCATAATAGGCAACACGGCAAATTCTATTAAACCATCCTCTGGTTTGTGCATAGCCTCGAAAGCCCAATAACTCTCTAAATTTGTTGAAACTATTCATTAGCTGTGACGAAACCGTTGTTAATCCTCTTTAAAACCACGAATTACACCAACCTACAGGTAATTTCCTTCAACACTAATTCGATTGATTGTTGCACACATAATTAAGGTGAATGTTTTGGTACTTCCTGCGGTCATTTTGCGAAATATGCAGGAAATTTGACACACACGCTATCCTCTCTGGTCTATAGTAACTCGAACCGCGTGCAAAAGCCGGTGCCCGATTCCTCGCAAATCAAATGGGATTAGGGACTCAACCTTAATTAGATTTGCCCATCAGAATCTAATTTGCGGCAACATTAATCAACTGAGGCAATACTGCGGTGCACTTGCAAATGGAAAGCGCCGTCGTGTAACACATTTGCAACACATCCGATGCTAAATGGCATAAAAACTGAGTAAAATCGAAAACCATAAAGACCGCAAGCAAATGTACCTACCTATGACTTTTGCCAAGAAATACACAGACAATCTAGCTCCACACAACCAGGACAAGGGAAAGCACAAGTAAACAAGAAACACGAAAAAAAAAACTAAACTCGCCGGAAGTTTTTAATTGAGTTCCAGATTTTGTAAGACCTTGGGCCAACGAAAGAAACATCGTTTGTAACAGTTCTTCTTAATTAAGATGGATACAATTTGTTGTGCGTCGCGGCATTTCATGTGGTCGTTGTATTTTTGAAATCCATTCACGCTTGATTGGGTAATCCTATCAAATTTCATCGTACAGACAATATTATTTCAACGAAAATTAATTTGTCGTGCCGAAAAGCTTCCCGTGGATATTAGATTATATGACCAGAGAATTGCTACGTGTGTAAGCCTGGGAAATGGGAAGAAAAGTTGATTGAAAACATGCTTAAAACAATATTTCGTACAAAAATATTGCTTCCCACAGGGTTGTCGAATGGGACCCATACTTTTTTTCATTCGATGAAAACATGCATGCACTAGTTGGATGATAATTAACTTATTATGCTTCATCATGCACCCGATGTAAAATAATATGCATCTGCAACAACACTGTAAAGTGTGTCTATCACATTGTGAAACGTTGTTTGAATTTTGGTAGACTTTCGTGCAGCAAGACCACTTAAATTTCATACACCATTTGTTTAACAACGAACGCATTAAAAGAATAAGATCTCATTGAAAAAGAGCCTAAACTGTGTTCAAGTTCATCACCAGTCCAATGACCTTTCTGTTTAAACTCTCAAAGTTTGTGCTAGGTACTTTTCTCACCATCTCGTAACTATCGGTAGTAAATCAATTTTATATTTCTTTTTCGATGTACGATTGTAGTTATGTGCAGATATGTCGGCATTTAGTGGGCAAACAATACTATTCGCAGAGCTCAACAAATGTTGTGTCTAATTCATATACTCGGTATCATGACTAATTGTGCGTTTTTTGATTATGTTCGGCGTTTTCCCACATCGACTGGCAGGTATGCTTACGTATCGTGATGTAATTGTGAAAGCTTTGTGATTAGTCATTGTTTTCCAATGAAGCCTCTTATGTTTTTTGGTGGAAAAAAGGAGCTTGGCTGGGGTAAGGCATTGGTAGAAGATCGCTACTTTTCAGCAAAGTAATAATGCCGTAAAAAACCCAAAATCCAGGGGTCCCTAGACAATACTTAGGTCTGCAGAAGAAGGTAATTGTGAACGATAGACACAATTGCGGGTCAATTTTTGGTGCCTTTGCAAAAAAGTAAAAAATTCTTCTAGTAGGACGCGGATCAATCATACAGACTTTTGAAAGGTCAAAGCCATTAAACTCTTGAAACAGTTGAGTAGGGGATGAGAGACATGGTATGTTTAGTCATTCATAAACCACTGTCTTAAGTCTTAGCTTCCAGAAGCACTATTTTCGATGCTCTGTATCCAGTTAGCCGTCTCAAGTTTCACACGCGAAGTTGGCTGGTGTCCCAATCCAGCGCCACCTGAGTCTTTGTGCTCCTCTACAGCGCGCGACCCTGAGGGGAAGATTCGAAGATTTTCCGGAACGAGGTGTTGGTGTCCATCCGCCCTAGATGAGCCAGCCTGCGATAGCCATCGTCGTCTCTTAGCCGACCGAATATTTTCTAGTCAGAAATCCTTTATCTCTCTCATCAAAAACCTTTTGTACAAGATTTTTGATTTTCCGAGTCATTGAAACCACGGGTTACACACTTTTACAATGCTAGGCTCCTTTTGAAAAAATACCTCCTGTGACCTGTCTTCGTTTTTTTTTTATTTGAAGCTTGTTGGCGCACGCTTTGGCTCAAATAACCCCCCTGGTCCTGGCGCAACCAGTCAAAGTGCATTCTTTGATTTTGGTGTGACATGGTGCACCGTCTTTTTCATACCTTTATGCATATTAAGGCAACATCCACCGATATCGATTTCAATTTTTCTATGAAGGATTTTGATCGAAAAACGGTTTTGGTAAACACAGCCACCGGTCAAAGCAGCTCGTTTTTTTTTTTTTTTGATCATGCAATGGTGTTTCACGGATATTGCCTGGCTGTGCATCCTCCGCTTCCTAAATGTATCAATTTTGGTTTTTAGCGTCGCCAGAGAGTGAGAAACGGACCCGTCGGTAATCAGAATTTGCATCCAAAAATTAGGTTCATTGCAAAGCCTTCAAGTGACTTATTAGCGACGTTAACCTCGGCCGTCGGCGATATTCTTTAAGTCAATCGCACTTTATATGAAACCGAATAAAGTATTCAAAATGCAGCGCAAAGACTTTTCACTGACTCTTTAAAGTAGAGATACGGAGCTTATGTGGGTCTCGGTAACACTTTTTCGAACACCTTCAACCAGTTTATTGAAAAGTCTTGGACATAAATGAATTTCATGTCGGTGATTTTTTACTGTCTTGTTCTCAACTTGATTCGACTTCAAACACTTGACAAAGTTGTCAGAAGGTGCTTATTGGCTACTGTAATAAAACTGACCACCTACTTCAGTGTACAGCATCGCTATTTCGCAAAGTTGTTTCTATGGTTAAAATTGTAATAAATTGACATTTCAAAGGCATCTCTACACAAGTCAATCGTGTAATTCAAGTTTAAGTTATTCACAGTTAACATACCGGCATTAAAGGTGGCGCAGCCTTTAGTTCCCTTAATTTTGCCATGGTAAAGTTTTTTTTTTACTGCATTGTGTGATGTAGCAAGAAAAACTTATAACTGGTGGCCGTACCTTTCCCGAAAATATTTCGGTCTTTCACATTTGGAAAGATTTGTGTTTAAATAAAAAGGATTGAATTTTTTATTTTGAAGTAAATCCACCGATAAAAAAAAACCAAGCGATGACTTTTATCAAATTTTGTCTCTAAAAAGGGTCATGAAACACATCGCTACCGCTAAAGGTTTTCTGTTGGCTTCTAATAAGACAAGGTGGAGAAACGGAACGTACAGACAGGCCGAACTGCGATCTCTTGAGCCCATAGGTAATAAAATCAAGCCTCAGCCGGAATACAACCAAATGTTTTTCGAAACTTGGGGCGTGCTTCTGTTTTGAGAGAAAAAGGAATGATCGCCAATGCTTCAGCATCTTTGTATACTTACACGGTTTTAATAAGATAAGCTCTATAGACAGGTCACCTTTAAGTCATACCTACTTAATATCGATGAATTACAATTTAGAAGACGTTTAGTCCATTCCGTCCTCCGCTGGTTCCAATTTTCTGAAGGCGTTTAGTCCATTCCGTCCTCCGCTGGTTTCAATTTTCAAGACCAAGAGATCTCGTTGCTGACATGTCTTGATCCTTAAAAAGAAGGTTTTTGTATGTCATGCTCAAATCTCTGTTTGTGACTTAAAACCTTTCGGGTTATTAATTAACCATACATAATTATGGATTCATTTTTCTAAAATACTCTCGACAAAGCTTACGTGCGTTGCTTTAATGATTTGCATCGAAGGGTCAGTTTTTGAAACGACGTTGCTCACCACCGGAGTATTGGTTGGTTGAAAAATTTAGGGCAATAATAGAGCTAACTTTTCCTTGATGGCCCCTTGACTCCTAGAAATGAAACCTTTTCCCCTTATTTTGTTTACATCGTTTTTCTTACATTGCGATACGATTTTTTTCCACAAAGTTTAATCGAATCTGTTGTTTACGACAGGTGCAGCATTTAGGAACAGATTAACACTATTAGGAAAAAACTTCTCGAAAGATATTGTAGAATTTTTGCCGAAGTCGTATGTTTAGCAGAAAAATTCACCTTAAGAGAGGAGTAATGGGTCATTAGTCCTCTCTCAAGATGTATTTTTCTGAGGGATGAGAAACGAATTCAAGTGTTGGTTTAAGTATACTTATATGTATGTATAGGTATGTAATTTATACGGCGTACCCCACAAGCGGACCATTAGGAATGCAGTAGAGTGGGAATGTTATGGTTATGGCCCATCACTCCAGATCATAGCCTCGCGCCTAAATGAAAAAGAGGAAGGTATGGAATTTAGTTACCTGATTTTAAATATGTTAAACTGAATTGTTGGTTTCATCTTTTATCTAATAAATCTGAAGTTTTGGCTGTATGCACTGGTCCATTTTCACGGTATACACTGAAATACTGAATATTTTTTTATTCCATTTATACTGAAATAATGAAGCAAAAAAAACCAATTTGGAGCAACCCTTGAGTTATATAGAAACTTTTGTACCTATGTATATGGTTATACATTTTTTTGTGCATAAAAAGGATAAACGTTGTGGATTTCTAGTGAGTCAGTTTTTCGATACATCATTGTAATGCAAAATCAGGGTTAATATTATTATTTAAACCTTTAAAATATCAATCAAAAGAAGCAAAGCTACACCAGCGATTTTATCTCGTGTAATGGCAACCACCAACGGCTCACATAGTTCATTTTGTAGAAAGCCCCATAGAGCGCTTAAAAATTTAATAAAAATAAATCCATCAAATTGATCGTTGAGTGTTTTCGTTAGCTTCAACATATTTCATTATATCTTCTGGGAACCGTACATGTGTATTCAAGTGTATATACAAAATTAAGTTTTTTTTATCAGTTTGTGATAAAAGTAAATATTGTTCCGAAGTATAAGTAACACAGAAATAATAAAAAAAAAACTACTAAAACCCCTTCCCAGTTTTCCCACCCTAATAATATCTACTAAATTTTTCTTCTTATTTTTATACTCTACATTTTCATTTGTTGAACAACTTCCGTGACACTTTCCGGCATGCGATTTTAATTTTAGAACTATTTTCATTTGATTCTCTCAGCCATCAATCGCACGCAATTAATAGAAACAAATAGATACACACATTCCCTTAATAGTTTTTTTTTTTCTTTGAATGTGTGTTCTTTATCTAACAATTTGATATAAACACTTTTTTCTCTGTGTTTTGCGCGACACACTGGCCTATGTATCGTGTTTGCACTGCCTGATAACGTGCCTCAAAAAAATAAAAACTCCAACTCACCCTCACTAGCAATTTTATTTCACCGTGTGTTAGCCAACACATGTTTGCTTATCACATACACCTTTAAGCTGGCTATATCGATACCAGTATTTTATGTGATAAAATTTATAGGGTGCAGCTAGGGTGTTCTTTTGTGCGAAACACTAGTAACACAAAATCAAACCCTTATTTTTCTTAACGTATCCTACGCGATCAAGCTTATTAGTATATACGGGCGGCATTGAACTTAGCAGTAAGTCGTTGGTTCCAAGTTCAAAAAAAGTTTTTAAAAGTGCGAGTATACTAATTGAACCTTAATTATGACCATTTTTAATCAACTCTTATCCACTTTCTTAGGAAACAAAACAAAATTCAAAAGGTCCAATGAAATTCTCGGAGATGGTAACTCTCACCTATTGGTTGAATTACACCTTTGAGGCGTGTATTTTCTATGTAAGAAGTTGGCACCTTTAAGCTGGATTTAAAAATGTCAAGCTTTAGTCATAATGCATTGCAATCATTGGTTCCAGCACAGCAATATATACCACCCTACCAGGACATATTTTCGTTCAATGTTAACTAGTTAACGAGCTTAACTCATTAACATACTTGAGTTAATACATACTTAACATACTTCACGTGTTAGAGAGTTTATTTCATACATAAGAGGTTTAACGAGTTAGTTAAACCTTATCGCTTCTTTACCGGCGTAGTGCAATGTTTTTTAAGAACGTTTTCGGGCAATTTTTGTGTGGAAAAATATGTGCTGGCTAATCTTAAAACGCTGCAATAAAAAACGTTTGGTTTCAATGCCACGACTTAGGTCTTATAAAAGTAACAGCCGTTGCTTTCCCGGTTCTACGTTTTCTTCAAAGTGTCTTACATGTACAATAGTAAAAGGCTTGCAAAGTAGGACACAGTCGTTATAAAAAAAATTAACGTTTCGTCGTCTAATTGTCGTCATCCTCAGGGGGATTGTTTTATTCAAAGTTAAAATTTTTTGATCTATTTTTAAAAAAAATATAACTGATAATATAAGCAATAAATGAACACCAAAATAAATTACAAAAACAATAGGGAATAAGTTTACTTCCAAAAGAAATTAAAAAATAATAAATAAAATTAATACCAAGCCACAAAATATTACAACGTACAAAAATATGACCATTGTACCCTTTAAAGCTTAAACTAGTTTCAAAATATTGATTTTGTATAAGACTTAGGTAATTGGTCTTAGGAAATAGTTTAAAAAGTGTACTATATTTTTTTTTTAAATACATTAATTTTAAATTTGATTTAATTGTTAACTGATTCTGTGTTGTTTTAAAATTGAAATTTTATGCTTACTAATTGCTGTGACTGCAGTTATTAGGTCAAAAAGATAAAAAATAAAATTTGATCTTTAAACAATTCGCACTGAAGAGGTCAATAAATAAGTCGATGAAACGTCGGAAGAAAATGGACTAAAAAATATATATTTTTTCACATAAAAAAACAACCTTTTCAAAGTCCAGTAAAAATACTACTGATTTTTAACTAGATCAAGTAAACACTCTTAACACCATTTCGTTGATCTCTGACTTTTATCCTTGAAGTTTAAATAAATAAACACAAATAACAGACACATAGGTAGTACTGGTACTATGGGTGAAAAACTTTTCTGTCCTACCTGAACACTCACAAAAGAGCCAATCGCTAGTTCCTGACATTCCCTTGAGATATAACGCGTTTCCAATCTACTTCAGTTTCCAACGTATGGATAATTCTAGTCCTTAAAGTTTTAGAGTAAAAAAGTAAGTAAGTAAAAAGTAAAAAGAGGTTTAATGCATGTAGTTCCCACCCTTGTCAACATTTTAAAGGCTAAAATTCCACCGATTTGATCATGGCTGAAGAAGTTTCTCTTTAATGAACTTCATTTTTGCTATCAGCATCACATAACCTTCCTTCAAAGCAACGGAGCGCTTAGTTGTATTCGTGTGCGTGTGAAACAGCCGCAACGTCTGCAAATACTCCAACCGCTATCGTCGAAACGGCTTGTTCGTATATTTAAAACGATACTTCCAGCCTCGCAATGAGCTTCTAATTATCCTTAAAAAAGGTAAACATGCTGCAAGTGGAAAGAAATAGATGAGAAGAAAAGAGTGCCCGATATGTATAGCAATGATTTTGAGCGAAGCCTAAAAAAAACTGCTTAGGAGCATCAAGGCTTCCTCCCGCAAGTGTTATGCACCTACAAGAGAAAATCAAAGGCATTACCAGAAGGGTATTTAGTGTTATGCGTATGCCTTAACGTGAAAGCAATGTTACAACTAGTAGGTCATTGAGTTAAAGTCCCGTTTACATTTCAATGCTTACCGGACTGCTTCCTTTTTTTTTTATCCCTTCCTTGTTTAAGTTCACACTCGTTCAAGAGGTTTTGGCTTCCATTTGACTGAGACGCGTGTGGAAAGTATTCAAGGAGAGGATAGGAACCTGTATAGGAGTCTGTTCTCTGCCACCTCGAAAGGCACATAATTCTTGTGGACCTGCAATCCCTAAAGGTTTATAAATTATCATTAGTAACGAAACTGTTATCGCGTAGACTGAGACTCAGACCTGGGTCCATTTGTATAGGCACTAAGCACTGCATTACCCATAACTCGCATTAATTAACTGCATTAATGGGGTAAAAAAATTGTCAATAACAAGGGGCAAAATGTGTTTCTGATCCTTTGGTTTGGAAAAACCAATTGTTGCTGCAGCAGGTTAATTGGTCCTAAACCAAGGCACCCAGAAGCAATATCTTACTACCGCCTACGCCTATACTATAAGTGTTCCCACCTTAAATTGGTTAAATTTTTAACCTGTTCAAGGATAATTCACGAAAATTTAATGTAGAGATTAAAAAATGGCCCTATTTTTTGTGGTCAAATTACATTACAGTCGAAATTAAATTTATCTATTTTCCCTCTGGTGAATGTATTGTATTCGATTGCTGGTGTACTTGCGGTGCTACTGAAACATGGCGCAAAATACGTATTGAATATTTTGCTAACATGTCGAAAATTTAAAACTTTTTTATGGTTGAACACAAACCATTTCAGAGATTTTCCTCTTAATTACTTTTTCTATTATCAAAAAAAAAAAAAAAAAAATATTAAAAAAATGGCGCAGTCGTTTTTTTCTTAATTTCTAAAATCTACAGCTGTGTTTTCAATTGTTGTTGGCACATTAATAACCAAGTTTTGTTTTGGTAAATGTATTCAGCTTCTCGTTGCTGCTGTGGGTACCATTCTTGCTTGTAATAAATACTGCGAATTTCCTCAGATGCGAAATATAATCCCTCCAAAATTCCTAAATGTATGCACAGGCGTTAGTAGTTATTGAATACTGGCGCAGTCGTATTTTTAATTTTAAAAATTAACCACTTTCTTATTGTTCATCCATTATCCTTCTAAATTGACTTGGAAAAACGGCGACACATTAATGAAAAAACCCTTTTATGTCCTTTTTTCCTGCACCATTATATTTATTGGTCCTTATTTCCAACTTTTTCGATAGTGTGCTATACATCAGCTTTCAATTCAAATTAAGCTTTGCCGTATAAATCGTCTTAATTGCCCCATCAACCACTGCTAAAAAGCTCCAAAAACAACTTCAAAGAAACATTCATTCGCTTTAAGGGTCACATATAGGCTGTGAGGGGGTGGTTAGGCTGTATCTTTATCGTGCTCCGGCGTGTTAGTGAACGAGTTTATTGTGTTAGGCATGTGTCACCCTCTGTGTGATGCCGGTGGTTGGCAATTCACTTCCACCTGTCGTCAGTGATTAAAAACGTCGGCAGTGTAGGTTGTCGTCGCGACCGGAGTTATTTTTCGTTTTGCTGAAGGAAAAAAGAAAGATTGTTTTTCTTTTTTAATGAAATCAGATTTCTCAACCTTTGTGCTCGAAAAAAAAAAAACTTAACAATTGTCGCGAAACTTTTATTGTCACACATGACGTGTCATCAACAGATTGAATACTAAAAACTTAAAACCCGTGTTTTTATTTCCTAATATAAATTTTTCCAACTTACGTGGGAAGTGCTTTTCACTCGACATAGGCGACACAGAAATAAAAAAAAATTGATGCCATCGGAAAAGTGCCAAAAAAGCTTCAGTGTTTTGAAAAAGATAAAATTTACGAAAACTTTGTAGATACCGTCTGCTAGTGGTTTGCGTGTGCTTTGTGCCGGCCTTAAGTATGTGTACGTGGTTATTGTTAGTAATGTATGAATTACGAGTTACGGTTAACTAACAACTGTCACTTGTCGATTCCATTGTGCAACCAAAAAATGTGTAATCAATTTAAAGCAACGTTTCCCGCCAAAGTTTAACTTGTGCAAGTTGAAAAAAACTTGACAGTGATGCATGAAATAATCTTCTTCGCCCAAAGGAGTTTTGTTATTTGTTTACTGCAGCGCATTTGATCCTGATAAAGTTCCTTTATTGTTTTTTTTTTGTGCGGTTATTGGTCATTTATTTATTTTGGAGGATTTCGCGCCATGCAAATGGCAACGATGCAATTTGTGTAAAAATATTTATCATTATTATTGCGGTTTCGTTATGGAATGGAATGGAAATGCAAATTGGTCAATTAAGGCTCCTGAGTAATGGCTGTGCTTTATTGAGCCTTCAGATAAGGTTCTCACATAAGTTTGTTACTAATTGCTTAATTGGAGGAAATAACTCACCGTTGCCGGTTGAATAACAGTTAAGGGTCGAGTTCAACGACATTATTTTTTTTTCTCGTGAAACATAAATCATCAGGGCTTCTGGAGTAGCCTCTATTAAAAAAATTCCTTAAATGGGTAATAATTCGAACAAGGATTTTCTGGTTATCTCATTTGGTGGAATTATTTTTTGGAAAATAATGGAAATAGCAAATCAGGTCATCTCTGCATAAAAGGGAGAAAATATCCAGAATAATTCGGTTTCTTATTTGACTTGAATTTTTTTTCACGAAGCACGCTGCATTAGCGTTATTCCTTTATAGGTCGTCATTAGAGTCCCCAAAAACAAAGAGCTCCAGTTAGTTCTTAGGATTATTCCCAATCGCGTTTTATTTACTTAGGCAACAGGTCATAATTCCGCTTTCTAAACTCTGCTTTATCAAAATAAAGCATTCTGGTTTCAAAATTCTGACTTGAGTAATAAACTTAAGCCAATTCTTCTTTTTTAAGCAAACTTTTTTGAAATAAAGCAAAAAATAATCAGGATGTTTTTTAAAGAAAGCTGGAATTTTGACCCCAACCCATTTACTCCCATTTTATATTCGTAAAGAAACAATTTATAAAAAAATGTACCCTTATTGGATTTGAACTCGATCTAACTAAATGCGAGGCATACACTCGGATCCATGAAGTCATATGTTTTTACTTTTAAGAAAGTCTGGATTTGATACCAAGAAAATCAAGCTTCCTGGCTCAAATCAAGCGTTTGATTTTTTATGTGACAGAATTTTCAACTTTTTTCCACGATCTAAAATTATTTTCTTGTCCAACAGTTTCGAACGTGAAGCAACGTGACAGATTTTTTTTTATAATTAGCTCGCAATCAAGGGGTTATGACTACCCTTTAGATGCGTTGCACATCGTGAGCCGAAAAAATTTAAGGATAGAAAAGATTGAAGAGAAAAGTGATTCTCGGTCCAACAAGCCAATAATCACCGAGAATTCACTCATGAGCCAGTACAGAACATGAAAACTCTGCACAGAAACACCAAAGCTTACCCCCGCAAGTGTTATGCCTTTACAGAGAAAAGCAATAATATAACTAGCAGTATAGTATTTCTTAATTGCATCTGGCATGCATCTAGTTGTTGTCCATTTTTTTTTGCGTATTGGATGAGAAAAAGAATATATTCGGCCGAACCTGACTGGATAACAGATCCTCTTGGATTTTTCGTATGATGACTCTTTCCACAAAACTAAAATATCCAATTTTTCATAAGTCTCGCACGCAAATCGTTCTGAACTAACCAATGGTATATTGATTAGGTATGCTGGTCTTGAGGGTGGTGTACGGTTTGTGGTTTATTGGCATTGAGCTGCGACTTATAAAGACTAAAAAGGAAGTCTAACGCTTTCAAATCACACGATCTTGGTGGCCTATTTACGTCACCTCCTCGTGACATAACCATGTCCGGATATTGTTCGTCTTAAATGTACATTGCGGGAAGAGCTGTGTGGCACGTAGCGCCGCATAAAATATGGTTCATCATTGCCCGATAGTGCTTTTCGTTGACGGTGATAGAATGTTAAACGATGTTCTCAAAAAAATATGAACCGATGATATCACCAGTCAAAAATTAACCCAATTCAATAGTGGGTTTTTCTGCAGACATTGCAATTTTGGACGAAATCACCCGAGTGTTCGAGTTAATCTTAGATTAACCCCAGAAATCAGTTTTTCAATGAACTTAGATCCGGGGTTAATTTCGGCTTAGCTCGCCAAATTTGGTGAGTTAAGCTCAGATCAACTCTGAAGTGAGAACTTCTTGGAATGTTTTTTCTGTGTGAAATGGCAGTTTATTTGCGTGTTTCTATGAAAAATGTCATCTGAGAATAACTGGAACTTCTTTTTTTTGTTTTTCTATGTGAAGTGAGAGTTTTGAAGATTTTGATAGCTTTACCGACGGAGCTACCTCTGCACTGAAAAACAGTTCTCTGTGTTAACTCCAGATTCGTTTTGTTACGGGCTTAACAGATCTTGGTTTAAGCTGGGCTTAACTCAGCACTGAAAGATCGACCCTTAGTGGATCGCGTGTGGAATGCAATCGTCCCTAAATTGACAGTTTTTTTTTTGGTCCGATCGATTCGCCCATATTTGTCATTGGCTCAAAATGAAGAGAGGACTCTTGTGGTATATTACTATGTTTTCCGCCCGTCCAATGGCGTTATAACTTCTGAATTTGTGCTTTTAAACTGCGGAAATACTCATCGAAGGAAATTTTTTTTAGGCCAAATAACGGTTTAATTACAGTTTAAAGTTTTAAAGGAAGATGGGTTTAATGTTTTTCAATTCTTTTTTAAGAAGTTTAGTAGGCAAGAACTAGAAAACTAAACGTTAGTTAAGTAAATACTACCCTTTAATGAAAAATTCCAACTTTTCGAAAATATTCAAAGGTTTTCGAGAAATTAAGAGTTGAAAAAGGATATAAATAAGGCATGTAACGCTAAGCTGACAAGTTGTAGCACGGCTTAGTATAAATATATTTCACCTTAATTCTAAAAATATTTTGCTTATCCCATAAATAAAATATTATTTCCAACTAGTTTGTTGGAAACACGTATGTAGCTTTGGCTATTTTTAGTATCTAGCTTCTTTGTACGCACTAGTGCTCAGAGATTAGTCTTCGGATCACTGTGGGTTCGAATTCCGTCCGGGCAAAACTTGATTTTTTTATAGAACTCCAAATCCGCGACTAAGAAACACATTGTAAAACTATCATCAAAGTCATTCGACTTTGCCAAAAAAAAAAAATAATGTGTCTGACAACGAAAAGATTTTCCACTCAGTTCGCTTCAGAAAATTTGCATCTTCTCTGTATAGACTCATACAATAAATTTTTTCTTATCATCTTCATTCCAACAAAAATACAAATATTTGTGGAGAATTTTCTCCTATTTTAAGATAATTTACCTTATCTAGTCTGTGTCAACATTTCGTTCCCCTTTTTGGTATTTAATGTGCACACCGATGCAGCAGACGCTTCCCAAGCTATTATTGCAAGCTTGTTGCTATCAGTCTTATTTCCCTACTTTTTCTGTAAATCAATTTAGGAAATTCAAGTCGTTAATAGCTTGCAAAATGTAGATTTTAAGCTTAAGCCAAAACCTGTTTGCGTTGGTAAAACTTAAAGAAATCTTTTCTAAAATTGGGATTTGCGTCAATTTTGTAAGTGTTAATTTTGGGAGCTGTAAATTGTGTTCGACTGAGTCTGTTCCTGACCGAAAAAAATCACATTACAACACGGGTAAAACTGAATTATAATCTGACGTCACAAAAAACTTTCGTAATGAGTAAGAAACTATTTATTTCCCTTAGAGCTTCTTGAAGAAGTTTGTTATCTTCTGCTTCCACCTTTATCTTATCTTTTTCGCCAATAGTTTATTGGTATGAAATGATTTTGTTTTTCTTTTCGTCCTATACGCAGGCATTAAAAAATTTCAAAAATGTGTATGTAAAATAACTTTGGGCCATTTGCAAGATCGTCATCTGTTAGCAACCTTTAAAGAAGCTATTTTTGTCAAAACAAATGAGTATTACGCGATTTCAATGACATTTACGTTCAAATCTGTCTAAGACCTGTCAAGAACTTTTAAAATATATGAAATTCTTTGAACCACATTTTACATTGTTACTTGATACCGGCGCCGATATTTCTTTTACCCTGAGAAAACTATAAAATACCAGGAAATTGCCCCGTCGATCTCTTCTGTTTACACCTCGTGTGAATGTAAACATAATTATGAAAACGTCGAAACATTTCAGTCTGGGATTAAAGCTCTCAAGTCTTTCCAAATCTTTCGGTAGTCACTGCGTGGGAGGGGTTCAATGTGGCAAATATGTCTCTGTCCAAGCGTTCTGTGTTCGTATTTTTCTTAGAACACATTTCGTGAAGTGGTTTTGATAACGAGAGTCGAGTTACCTTTTTTGTATAAAGTTTATTTACTCTATGCTCCGCGTAATGGACAGAATAGACATTTCAAGTTTATCTGAATTTTGAAATTTTCAGTATTTTTTATTTTTACTCGACACGTGCCACCTAGCAGCTTGTCTTGATACATTTGACGCGTTTTCACATATTTTTGTAAAAAAAAAAACATGAATCAAAAGGCTTTATCTACTCATTTAATTTGCTATTCGTGCATCCAAGTGTATTTTTAGTCCGTGACTCCGACAAAACATTTTCTAGCACTTGACATTGATGCACGTATAGAGCCAAGTGGCGCTTGGGTCCCATTGGCATTCTGAAAAATACACTTGCCCAATGACGTGATTCGAATTGTATTTTGTAAACAAATGTTAAGGATCTTGAACGTGAGAAAAACTCATAAGTATAACAATTAATCAATCGTTTGAGTCTATTGTCATGATAAATAGTAGGTTTTTCAAATTGAAGAAAATGAGGTTGAAAAATCTTACTGGAGGCTTTCACACTGCGAAAATAATCTCAATTTCTTTGACGCTTCGTTTACTTTCATACCAGTCGTCAAATGTGACGTTTTCACGAGTGTAGATTGGAATAAGTTAAAAACCAAAGTAAATAAATTACAAAAGTTAACCTAGTAAAAAAATCAAAGTTCATTAATGACAAAGCAAATATTTTCCGCTTTTTTGTTTGGACAAACCCCATTTGAAAAGGTTTGTTTTGACATTCGCATGTTTTGACAGTAGATTTGTGGAATTTGCTACGGAAATAACGATCTACATACAGTAGTCTAAAAATAAGTCTAGAAATTAATTGTTTTTCATGATATTGTGAATTTTCAAGCTCTAAAGTATAAGCTTCTAGAACAAAGCGTGATGTCAGTGAAGCCTTCGTGAGTATTGGGACGGAAGCGGCGAATATGGGTTTAGCAGTTAATGAGGGCAAAACCAAGTATATGCTGTCATCAAGAAAAGACACCCAACACCGACGTCTTGGACAAAACATCACCATCGACAGCTATAACTTTGAGGTAGTTAGGGACTTTGTCTACCTGGGTTCCGCTATCAATTCAGACAATGACACCAGCGCTGAAATCAAACGAAGCATAACTCTTGCCAATCGCTGTTTCTTTGGGCTAAGAAGGCAATTGAGTAGCAAAGTCCTCTCTCGAGCAACTAAAGTGTCCATGTATAAGACCCTCATCATCCCAGTCCTGCTTTACGGTGCAGAAGCATGGACCCTGTCAAAGGCGGATGAAAACACTTTAGGCTGCTTCGAGAGGAAAATTCTTCGGACGATTTACGGTCCCGTCTGCATAGACGGAGAGTGGAGGAGGAGATATAACATCGAACTGTACGGGCTGTACAGCGATACCGACCTAGCCAAAAGAGTCAAAACACGACGTCTACGATGGCTGGGTCATCTAGAGCGGATGGACACCAACGCCCCGGCCCGGAAAATCTTCGAATCCACACCGCAGGGACGACGCGGTAGAGGAGCACCGAGACTCAGGTGGCGCACGCAAGTGGAAGGGGACCTCAGCCAACTTCGCGTGCGAAACTGGAGACGGCTAGCTAGAGACAGAGCTGGCTGGCGAAGCTTGTTGGCTGAGGCCCAGGTCCACCCCGGACTATAGCGCCACCTTAAGTAAGTAAGTAAGTAAAGTATAAGCTTCTAGGTTAGACAATATTTCTTCGGATTCCATATCTTCCAACGCCTTAATCGTGCTTGTGGCGTTTGGCAAATTGTACCTCCAGGATGACCTGACAGTCGGGCAATTTTCTTCTTATCAGCCAAGGAACAGCGCATCATTTTGTCAGAATGCTGAGGGCTGTCCTCGAGGCAATAGCTGTCCAATTACTAGAGGTTAGATTAGGTTAGGTTAAAGCGGCTGTCAGTTGGAAAACCGACACACTTAGACCTAGGTCCACTGTGGTACCACGAGGCGAATCTTTTAACGGTTGTGCTAAGTCGTTGAACCAGTTTTAACTACTAATCAAGCATGAGAGCCGAATTGGGTCGATCGTGTTGAGATCGCATGGATCGTTGTAGAAATAGGCTCCACCACGGTGGATGGAGCGGAGCATTTGCAGCGAAGGTGAAGTGTGGTGGCTTCCTGTTGCTCATCTCTGCAACTCCTGTAAAAGCCACGAGATTAATGACTAATCCTTGTTGCATGCTTGCCTATCAGAAAGTGTCTTGTAATGGTACCGATCGCGTCTAAGATCCCGCTTTGATTAAATGTTTCGTCGCCAGACAAGTTTCACCACCTCTCTTTGCAAGGTTTGTTTTTGGTATTTGGAAGATTATTGGGAGATTCGTATACCTAAGCGATCATTTTCAGTCAAGATTGAGAGAGTAGCAAGTTTGGCGAACTCATTAGCCTTGCAATTTCCTGAAATGCTGTACAGGTGAATGATTAACCGCTCTGACATCTCCCTAAGTGATGATCGGCAGTCTAGAGCTGCTTTCGAGTTTATAGAGACCAGGCATTTGATGACCGCCTGACGGTCTATAACAGCTGCGTATATCCTTGGAGGAATAACTTTATTCTTAAGCCAGGACAAGACTTCTCTTATATCGCCATGATATCCTTTTAAAAAACTATCGAGGCGAAAAGAAAAAATTTACAAAAAAAAGAGGAGCGATCTTGAGTATATTTTGCACGAAAGTATAAAATTAGTCGGAATTTTTAGTGTCTTGAAAACCGAGATATAAAATTGAGATAGTAAATTATTATAAAGTGTAGTGGAAAAATCAGCTAAGATGAAATGGCCGTAGAACAAAACTCTCACCGACACGATCCTGCTAACTTTACCTGTCGCGGGTACTGCATTGACCAATTAAACTATTGGTTACTGGCTAATGCTCTGGCGAACTTTGTTGCTGAATCATATAAAAGTAAAAAAGAAACTTGTCATATGACTGAAACAATGTCACACCTGACAAATAGATTAAAACTAATAAAGAAAGGCATTTGGCCCTGACGGGGTTTGAAGTCACACTAGCAGCGTGCCGAGCCATACAATTAAAGCTTGTAATTTTCTGGCGTTAAATACGATAAGAGGAGCCTGTACGGCTTATTTGTCATAAAAGATGTCATTCCCAATGTTGGCGAAAAAGATAAAATAAAATACTTAATTTCGTAGTAGAAATTCTACGGCTACCATCTGCGCGCAAGCCCCACTCCGATCTCGGGAGCCTTAATCCTACTTTGCATAAACGATTACTTGTACATTTTTAATATAAAAAATAACAAAATATGCAAATCTATAATCGCATATATACAGCGTTTGGCTTTTTTAAACCAAGACCAAATTAATTGGCAAGATTGGGTTTTAACCGTAAATCCAAAATGACAGTCTTTCCTCATAACAAGCAGCACAGTAAGTCGTTCTTATTAGATCCAAAATAATTTGGACTGTGCCTAAGCTCCGAGCGTACAAAATGCTCTTGGTCAGACGCCACATTCAGGTTTAGTCGAAGGATTCGCGAGGGATTACCTCGTTTTAAATATGGTCGGTTTTTTTGGTCGTTTTTTTATGGTCGGATTTATTTTTCAGCTCGGACACCTTGAGTGTGTTTTATTATCAGGCCTCTTCGAATAATATGTTAGATAAAATTTCTAGTAGATAAACTTTAGGCTTTGTCCTTTGTGAAGGATATTGCCAAAGTCGTAGATAAGGTTTGGAAAGATAACTATGTAAATAGTTGTTTTTCAATTGCAAAAGCCTCTTTTTATACCCGACCCAAGGTGTATTAATTTTAATGCATGACCTGTAACACAGTGTTAAAATCACGGTAGATCCCTAAGACCTTTAAGCGCCAGTTTGTTTAGTGCGAGATCATTCGACTTTCGGAGTAAACTGCGATTAACACCAGGAATGAGTTTTTCAGTGAATCTAGATCCGGGGTTATTCTCGACTTAGCTCGCCAAATGTACTGAGTTAATCCCGGATCAACTCTGGAAAACAGTATGAACTTCTTTGAATGTTTTTTTCTGTGTAGAATTGCTGTTGACCTGCGTGTCTCTATGAAAAATGATATCCGAGAACAAATGTTTTTCTATGTGAATTGGGAGAGTCAATAATTTCGAGAGTCGAAGATTTTGACAACTTTGCTTACGAAGGTTACTCTGCTCAAAAAACTGCTCGCTGGGTTAACTCCAGATTCGTTTTTACGAGATTAATATACCTTGGTTTAAGCTGCGCTTAACTCAGCACTGAAAAACGGGCCTTAGATCGCCTATGATCGAGACCGACAAGTGGCTATCCGTCTGTATGCGACAGGGGCTTATATCTTCAAAATAAAACTTGGGTGCTGAAACTTGGGACACGGCTTGTTTCTTAAACAAACTGTTTCTCCATTGGCCAGAATGAAACCAGAAGCCTTTAATTAGACAAAAATTAGACCAGTGTGCGCGGTGCCCATGCCCACTCTTAACTATTAGACATTTAAAAACCTGATCTCTCGGAAAATACATTCATCATCATCATTTTCCGTGACGGCTTATACTAAGAAGGGTTGTGGAGCTAGGGTGGTTAAATGGTCCCTCCATCTTTCGCGATCTTCCGCCACCAACTCAAGAGACACAGGCGCGATCCCCAGACGGGTCTCGGAGATGTTCCTTACCTGAGCCCACCACCTGTTTCTTGGCCTACCAGGCGGGCGATGCGCTTGCATCTCGGCAAACATAACCTGCCTCGGAAGTCTGTCGGGGAGCATGCGAACAACGTGTCCAAACCATCGAAGAATTGATTGTTCCACTCGGAGAAGCAGCTGCTCAACAGCAAGATTTCTCCGAATACTGACGTTTCTCACTCTATCCCTAAGAGTAACAACTGCAACGCACCTCAAAAATCTCATTTCGGCAGCTTGTACCCGCGATCTGATTCTTTCGGTCATTACCCAAATTTTATGACCATAGATGTGGGTTGGAGCGAACACAATGCATTCTTCATCGAAATAGAATTTTATGACAAATATTAAAAATATTATAAATATATATAATATTTAAATATTAAATATAAGTTTGTGAATTAAACTTATTATTAAATATAAGTTGAAAAAAAAAGTTTTTTAAGCATTTATATCCGCTTTTAACGCTTTTTCTCCTTATTCTAATGAAATAAGAATCAATTTAAATATAAATATAAATTTGAATTTAAATTAAATTTTCAGTCCACGCCCATTTTCGGGAGTCCATATAAATATTTAACCTATAATATTTGCATTCAGGCTAAAAGAAAACTTTTAGATTTGGTGCTACAGGGTAAAGAAGGTCAGGTATTTAGAAGTTTGTTACAGACGAAGTCTTGCTCTTACTCGCCTGATGTTGTTAAAACTCATATACGTTGACTTGACAGCGTAAGGATTCCTGGTCTGTTCTTTGTCCGTCCTGCTGTTGCAGAGTTAGCTCGTTGTAGAGTGGAAGTTATTGGAAATGATGCATCGTTCATTTTTACTCCGATTGCGAAGGTAGCTCGAGTGTTACTTCACTTTCCGAAACGCTAAAAAAGAATTGGTCCAAAGTGTCTTCCTTGCGAAACACCAACTGGCGTGGATCTAATTGAGTTTAGAGTTTTCAGCTCCGTGTCTTAATCGAAGGAGCCTGTTTTCATGCTGCAGTTCTAATGCCAAGAACATTGTAGCGTAGCTTAAGCTTATGCCCTAGAGTCTAGCTCTAGACTTTCACTCTTTATCAAGTCGATGGTTTACGAAGAGTTGCGAAAAGTGCTTTCTTCCTTTAAAGTTTTATTCCGAGTTCCTTTAAAGTCAGTGTTGTAATGAAATATATGCTGCTTCCATTTCTCTATGATGTCTGTAGCTTGAGGACGGATCGCGCCCATAAAGATCGCTTGATGAAAGATTTTCTGTAGACCGACCCAAAACAACTTTGTAGACTTTTAGAACCTCAAACATTACTGCGCCATCAAGAATTTCTTAGTAATGGTTGGCCTCGAACCTAAAAATTCTTAGATTGACAATTTTAAGCTCAGTAAAAACAAGTTGCCTCCATGGCATGGCAACAATTTCTAGGTGTGATGTCTTGAAATAAATGATCAATTAACAACCGACTCGCAGATAACGAAAAAAATCCCATTCCATTCCCACACACTGGCGAACGAGCAAAGGCAGTCCCAATCCACCATGACGGATTGGTGTGGGGCCTTTTCTCAGGTGATTAATTGCGTCGCAGTCTTCAAATAGCCAAGCTTGAGTTTATATTTTTTTCATCTCCTTCATCAGAGCCCGCAGTGTGCGTGTGAAATTTTAAACAAAACAACACAAACGATGGGTTGCACTTGAACTTGGTAATTTACGTTTTTTTTCCCGCTTCCTTGGCGCGCTACATTGGACATCATAATATACTAGAAGCGCTGGAAAGAAGCAACGCCGACCAACAGGGTACTTAGGGGGCTTCTGGTGCGCGCTCTTCATGCTTGAATTCACGTATACCTACCAAATTGGAATTTCGCGCTAGCTACTTCTAAGTACGTTTGTTGTTTTAACGCAAGCTTTGCCAATGAGCTGCGCGGCACTACTTCAATTTAATGGTGTGGTGGCGTGTAGTTATTTATTGCATTTGTTCAGACTAATAATAATCACCTTAACCCTGAAATGGAATTGCAACGCTCTAAATCGTCAAAATCGTTACGTATCCGTAAGTTGTCGAAAGGCTCGGTGAAGTCGTTACGTCGCGGTACCATTTGCGTCACTGTGAGCACACATGCTTCATCGATATTCTACACACAGGTAAAGTGTATTTTTCATAATGTTTTTTTTCTGTCATTTCGTACCTTTTGTTGTCTCTAATTTTATGTGTAATCTTTGGAAAGATAATTGAATTATGTTTACTTGTATTTTGTTTTGCTTTCATTTTGTCACAAAAATTTGGTTTTCTTATTAAAAATTCTAGAAGAGAAAAAAGGTGGCCTTTGTGCTTTGTATTTAAACCGATTAGGTACAAAACAATGTCAGTGTCACCTGTATTCATGCGATGATGAGTCATAAGAGCCTCTGTTCAATGCCTGAGCAGTATCAGTTTCAATGTGACAGACTGATTGGTAGCTGAGAAGGGCTTATTGTGTTGTTTCCTTGCAAACACCATCGGAAGGAAGTAGATATTAAATTAAAGGCGGGAGGAACAAAGCGAAAAAAAATTCTCACCATTCAATTAAGCCCCTTTGCATGAGTGACATTTAAGAGCTGGGACTTTTGGAAAATGTTGAGAACATTGTTTGATCGATCGATTGGAAGAACCTTGAGTAATACGATATTGAATTGACCTACTTTCTTGCGACTTGAGTTTTTCTGAGGGTTACACTTTTTGATTCCTTTTTCGCTTTGCTGTCAAAACTTTAAGGCATCCTTGCCTTCCTGCCTTGCTCACAGGGAGTACTTTTTTAATGTAGGCATACAAGAAAGAAATTCTCAAATGACATTTATTCGCACTAGATAAATGGCTAATTGACAATTTCGAAATACGAAACAACTATTCCGCGAAATTTGTGGTTACGATCAAGTGTGGCACGTAGCGCCGTCTTGTTACAAAACACCGTCTTGTTGTAAACACCACAATTTTCTCTCACTCATTATGGAGATGTTCATTGGAGGTATTGAGTTACTTTTAATTTGTGTGTTTTTACCAAAGTCTTGTATAATATTTACCATCACAAAATTCCCTCCTTAAAGCTCATAACATAAGCTATTATTTACACCATCCTTTTCGCCTAACAAAATTAAATTCATAAGTATTTACACTCACAACAGTGGCATATCTTTTTATACTACCAATCCCTTTTTTATCTTTGCTGCGTCCTTTGATCAGTCAACCCTGATTAATTGGAATACCATAAATATGGCAATAAAGGTCTCATGATTTCATCGTTTAAGGGTGTGAACTCACAGACATTTTCCCCCCGCACAACACAAGAAATATTTTGTACGTTTTATGCGTCGACGCACTGGGGCCGTGTATCTCACTCTAACCTAGACCTTCTGACATTCAATTATTGTGAATGAGCATTTCCTCCGACGACAAGTGTTTTATAAATAACTTCTTCTGGGACGGGAAGAATGGTGGGAAAGGAAAATTTTCTTAATTGCCTTACAGATAAAATTACACCATAAAAGTGATTTATTAATGAGTTTTCGACTTTGTGTTTTTGCAGGGCGATTACATAAAACATCCAGTTCTGTATGAACTTAGCCATAAATATGGATTCACAGACAATCTGCCAGAGAGTGCCCTACCGAATCGTCTGGAGGAGATCAAAGAGGCGATTCGACGCGAAATTCGCAAGGAACTCAAAATCAAAGAAGGCGCCGAAAAGCTACGCGAGGTAGCCACGGATAGACGTTCACTCAACGATGTAGCGTCGATAGTGAAAAAGAGCAATAGCAAACTGGCCGAGCTCAAGTCAGAACTGCAGGAGCTGGAGAGTCAAATTTTGTTAACACAAGGGAATACAGTCACGAGTAATGGACGTGGTAAGTTTTTAAACTATTCTTAGAAGCAAAATTAAGAAGCTCACCGAACGTATCGTGGTTTGCATTGGAGATCCATGCAAGGTGCATTGGCCTAAAATTTGTTATGGCCAAAATTAGTGCAATTACGAAGAGTATGACAAACATTTTTCTAAAATGCCTTGATTGCTAAACATTTTGAATACTGCCAGATATAAGCATCAATATTGATTGTAGTTTTTCAATTCTCAGAAGATATGAAATAAAATATAAACAATGATGCGTTCGGTAAACTTTGAAAACCAATAAAAGTCCTGGAATCGATTGTTGTTGCACCCAAGAAGATTCTCCTGCGCATTTATACTAGTTGTTCTAGTTTTATACTAGTTTTAAGTGAGATTGGTCTCAACTCCAAAACATTTTGTTCGCGAAGAACAATCCAAAAAAGATAGTTGGAGGCAGGTACCATGGTTCATCTTTTGTGTCATGTCCGACCTATCGACCTAGGATATCTCTAGGTGAATACTTCTTCGCACATCTTAACGATTTAGCTAGACTCGACTTAAAGATGAGCATTATCATTGCATCAAACTGGTTTAACGCCTAAACGGTGAACCATACCTCCCGTCCCTTATTTCACCCGAGAACTTTATGGTAGAGCTCCTCCAGTAAAGGCCAAATCCGCCACCATACCCCAAGCTCATACCTTACAGGACTGGTCTAATAGGGGCTCACACCATTACGGTTGCCCTCACCTTTCTGGCATAACGGGAACACCGGGAGATGTATTATGTACCTACCTACCTACCCTACCTCCCATTCCCCCAAGGTTAATTCTGACTGAATTACGGCTGTACACCGAAAACAGTGATCCTGCGCCAGCGTCTTGCCTTAAAATTGTCCACCCTGCACTCTCACATCCTTGGCTTATTCTTACTTGAGGGGCAATAGGTACGGACTTATGCCGAAATCAGTTGCTCTTGACTTGTCCTCTCATTTAGGACAACACCTTAATGACCTCTCACAACCTTGTTGACGCAGTTTAATACCGAAAACGGTTACCCCCCGCCTGAATTTATTCCTTCCAATTCATACCGACCCCACTCCTCCCATCCTCAAGGCGAACTCCCACCTGGGGTCCAATAGTCACCGGACCCTATTCTTCAGAAAAGTCACTCACTGGCCCCCACAACTCCGCTGATAGCGGTTAACATCGAAACGATTACCCCAGCCTTCATTACCCTTTTAAGTAATCATCATTAAGGCCGTCGGGCTGGTAACTCCGGTCTCACGACCAGAACTTCTTTGGTCCGCGTTAACAACGTCTGCATCAACAACAAAGTTGAGCATACCCCACCAGGGGTGGGGTATACTAGTATCGGTGCTTCGCAAAGTCGTTGCTTCAGGTGAGATGTTGGCAGCTTCCTTGGCAACCACATGACCATTTAAACTGTCTTCCTTTTGCGATCACCTGCTGCAGACACTTCCGGCGAAGATCTTTATACGAATCTCCTGTCAAAGTCGTCAAGCCGGAGAAAAATTCTTATCTGGTATTTATCTCCAAGAGCTTAAAAACTTTTTCTTAACTTTTTGTACCCGACCCAGTGTATATTAATTTAAATGCATAGTTTTTAATAACGGGAAAAAATCACTGTAGATCCTTTTGAAGATCTTTTTGAGATATGATCGAGACTGACAGATGAATTGATTAAGCCATGCTCGACCCGTCTGTATGTGTGAAGGTTTTAGGTCTTTAAAATCAAGCTAGAAGGCTGAAATTAGGGGCACGGCTAAGTTTTTATGTTGCACAGACAAAGTTTTAACATTGGTTAAATGCGCCGACAACCACGCCCAATATGGGCTTCAATATCAATAAATATACAAATAGAGTGGCGCAACAGCTCGAGGTGAACCAGGGCCAACTTCTCCACAATGTTTGCTGTGTGTGTTAATTTCTTCACACAAAGGAAGTCTTTTTTTTTAAATGACGAAGGCTGGTTTCGAACCCACCCCTTAGGCGTAGTAAGCACACACACTTACGCAACGGCACCCTCTTCTTCAATGTCAATGTTCGCATTTTGTTTAAAAAAAAAAAAAACCTTTTGACAGAGTTAAACAAGGCATAGGAACTCAAATCTTGATGTATAAATATTGCGGCTAAAAACCTTTAAGACGACGAAAATTGAACCGCCCACACCATCGGCCATGTCCACTAAATCAAAAAAACTTTATATGACAAATATTCAGTCTCTAAGTTTGTTCCATTTTAAGTTTTGAGCTCCGCCCACTTTTAGGAGGCGTTTTTAGGGTAAACCGGTTTCATTTTGTAGGCTTAAGTTTTGTTTTTAACACATTTCCTCATGGTTCTACCGAAATAAGCTTAAAGGATTTTGTACTTACCCCACGCCCATTTTTGGGGGCGTACCTCATACATATAATTGACTTCCAATGAATGAATTAAGGACAAAAAACTCGGGTCGGGTTTTCAGAAGTTCAGATGAATTAACTTGTTTTATTTTCATAGAGAGTAGAGCGAACAACTCGAACTTCTTTTCCTGTGTTTTTATATGTCAAGTCAGAGTTGGGAGAGTTAATAATTTCGATAGTCAATGATTTTGAAAACGTTACTGACGAAGTTAATCCTCGATAGGCTACCTCCAGACTCGTTTTGTTCCGGGATTAACAGATCTTGGTTTAAGCTAGGCTTAACTCAGCACTAGAAAACCGGCCCTTAGTGACCATTTTGTGACAGCATTTTCTAGAATTTCTCGGTTTTGCCTCGTTGGTCGGAATTTTTTTGCCTTTTTCACAAAAGAATACAGAAGGTTAACATATTCAACAAGTAATAATATTAAAAAAAAACTCTTAGCTGTCATTTTTAGAAAAATTAATCAAAAACTCAGGCCCAGGTCCACCCCGGACTGTAGCGCCACCTTAAGTAAGTAATCAAAAACTCGCTTGAAAAAGTCGGCAAATAATTGACGAAACGTCGTGAAAAAATTGAACAGTAGATTTTTCTTTTTTCGATGGGAAAGCTTATTGATCTGGTTCTAGTTCTAAAACTGGTCCTAAGTTTGAGAGATTATCAAGAGTGTAAAAATCTTTTTATTCATGTTTGGATTCTGTAGCTATATTTAAGTCCGAATCTTCGACCCTAAACACAGTGAACTCTGCCAGAAAAACACTCTCTGTCCATCTATCTTATTCCAAAGTCTTGAATGCATATTTTTTCAATCTCTTGTAGCGAAATCATGTCTGTAAAGGGTAAACAACATTGTGTGGCTATTCGCTTTTTTTTTTCATTAAAAATAAATCTCTACTCGTCCATCACCACATGTTGAACAGATGGATCGATGATAATTCATCGATTGACAGAAATTAGCTTCATCGGGTAAAAATAGCCGCGCAACAAGTCGAAATGGGTTGAGGAGGGATTTAAACATTGAACTCTTCCCTCGTGTGGTTTGGGGAGACAGGCCGTGTCAAACAACACATAACCCACAAATTAGTTTCTATTACGGATTGTGGCTAATTAATCTTACTTTACATTGTAATCGGGGTGAATTTGTTTGTGGCGTAGTCTATAATTTGATTGGCAATTATGCGCGTTATTTCCCCGATGAAATAAGCATCGCCCAGTATGGCAATGGCTGGCATACGCCGAAGATGAACAATTGAACGCATATTGCACGAATTGAAATTCCTTAATACACTCACTGCCATATATCGTCATCTTTGAAATATGAGGTCATTCCATATGAATATGGGTTAAATATGTCAGACGGAAAATTTTTTTTTAAATTTTTTATTTTATCGTTTATCATGAGTTGTGATGTGTCTGGAATCCGAAATGAAGCCAGGGACACAGACGTTCGGCGGAGATAGCAGACATCTGTCGTCATTCTGTCTCGTGCTCTGGGGAGTTCAATTTAGAGACAAAAAACTTGTTTTGGTTTCTTCGTTGTGCGCGTGTTTCATTGGATCAATCAAAATATGGAGGCAGTTAATTGAGTTGTGGCTTCTTAATAGAGAGAGGGGAAATAAATCACAAAAATCATGTTCAGGAAATTTATTGAAAGAAAGCTACTGATGAGCCCATCTCATTTGCATTTGGTGGAAACGCTATTTCGGGCTACACCATTATCGTGGTTATTAAAAAACCCTGTGCAAATCTTTCAATGTAAATGAATAGCTGCTAAATGGATCATGAAAGTCGTTAAAACAAATCAAACAAGGTAAGAATTTAATGCCACTTTAATGTCCTTCAAAACGAGGGTTCGCGTCATGAATCAAAAATTTAATTGACCTCTGACACGCCGCCGAGCTCCTGAATGTGGCTAGTCCTCACATTTCACCAAAAAACCTTAATCGTAAATTAAACAAAACGATGGCGAGGCTAGCATGCACGCAGAGCCGATGAAATCTCCTCACGTTCAGGTCCGATCGACGACCACCTACCAGATAGATAATGAATTAAATAAATTCAGTTTGTTGGTGTGTGCAGTGGCAGTGGCACTGAAGTGCCTATATCGTGTCAAATAAATCACAGCTTATGGTCGCGTATGCGTTGGAATTTAATTTTCCAAAATTGACTCGCACAATTTACTCGTAGATACCCATGGGAGTGAGGTGAGAAATTAAGGAGCAGCTTCAATTCAAACCCCTTTTGGTAAAATGACTCTGCGATACATTTTTTACTTGCCTCTTGAGCTACACCCTGCCTAGAAGGTCTTTCATTGTGGTCGCATGTGAGAGAAGCTGCTATCCGTAAGCCAAATGTAGGGCAACAAACTGTTTGGACGACTCAGAAGATCTTGCGCACATGGGAACCAGGCGGCAGTGTTTTGTTACATAAGCAGAACCGCATAATATATTACATGCGAGATCGGTTTCATATTGTCGTGTGTCTGAGACTGCCTCTCTGGTGTTGTTTTTCGTCATTGGGCTCAACTCACAAGTCGGTTGTGACATAATTATGAAAATTAGTACAAACACAAACAATCGGTGGGTATAGGTAGACCTACTCGTAGATGGGTGGCGCTGGAGGCACCATCTAGTTTTGTCATGTTGCAATGTGAGAAGTGACATAAGTCTCTCGGTATCTTGTTGATAACATACTTTTATTGTTTTCCTGTTTGTTTTTATGATTGTTCTTTGGCTTTTGATTAATTAGACGCATTTGCATGAGGCACCAGTTTTATCGGGTGCATTATGGTGAAAGATGATTGCACAACGTGACTTATGGGTGAACGCAGTGCGGCTTAAAGAAAAGTAAAAGGCATCATGCAAGAAATCTGATTACATTTTTTTACGATAAAACTGGTGAAGGGGTTACAAGACTAATGGGTAAGATTGTTGGATATCCCATCCCTTTAAAGCAATACTACAAGTATAGCCGTGTCATGTAACTAAGGTTATGAGCTGGCGATTTCAATGCACTTTTAGATGTCTACATTAAGCAGATGTCTTGTTAGTCCCCGGGCTAAAGCAGGCTGTAGATCGAATTCTTAAAAAAGCGGTCCTTAAAACAAATAGGTCAGTGATGACACCTACCGGAGTGTTAGGTGTATTAGGAGAGGAGAATCCAGGAGAACCCAGTTTGAGAGAAGTCTGCAACTTAACTACCAATGTTAGGCATTTCAATTGTCCGTCTAGTTGACAAAGTGCGGTCTATGCTGTCGGGAACGGTTTCGAGATGAAAGGGTGAGAGTTACAGCAAAAGTAGAAAACCACTTTACGTCTTCTATATATCCTCCTAGAAATGAGCTGAAAAAAACCCTTTTTAAACAAGCCTTTACATATATCAGCAGTCTTACTAGAGTAAGCCGTGAATTTTACGATGCGTTCTTTGGCTTATATGTTGCTTGTTGACCAAATGTTGAATTAGTGTTCAGGCGCAAGCTAAAATAGGAATAGGAAAAATCAAGCAATATCGTACCGAATATAGTAGTTTTCAATTGTATTTAAAAAAAAAATGCTTTTCTTCATTCAAGCCCTAAAAACCAAACCAAAATATAATTTATCTTTCTTTGTTAACACATAAATTACACCCAGTTGCTCTTATCTTTCGAAGACTAGACTTTAGTACAAACACGGTTTATTTTGGGTTTCTACTGCACGCATAAAACAGATTAAAAGTTAATCCCAAAGTGTTTCCACCGGAAAAAAAGAAGATGAACTTCACGTAATCTTTTTTTCCGGCTTTCATATTTGACGAAACAAATCATTTCACTTCAAATTTATTTCGCAAATCATCAAAAAGCTTTAAAACCCTGTTCAGAATGGTTGATGTGTCCGAACATGTGATATGCCGGATTTTTTCTTTGATGCAGATGTTTTATTTTGCGAACAAATTCGTTGCCAAAAACTGTTTTTCAGATATGGAAATATCTACGTATTTATATTTATGTTCAATTGCATTCGAATTTTCGAATCTACGAAACGAAATAAAGTAAAAAACGGTAAAGGCTTTCACAAACCTGCGTTGCGTCAATATTGATTTGACAACTTAAATTCACACACATTCAATTCAATGGGACCTACCACAACGTCGCTTCGACCATCCGTCGTTACGTTTTTTTTACGTAAAAAAGTTTTGTGAAAGCAAAAAAAAAAACTTAACTCGATAAATTTTTGCATGGCGTTTTGACGTTTCTGTGTTGCTATGGAATTGTTGGTATTCCCAGTGGTTATTGTTCTTGTTGATTTGTTGGCATTTTCTATGCTTTTTTAATCGTGTTGCAAATGGTACCCATATTTTCAACGCGGTTGTAAAGCAAAGAAAACGTAACGGGAAAAAACAAACGACAACGTAGCTTTGTGACACAGCCTTAAAAATCAAAATGTCAAATATGTTGAGGGGTTTTCAATTGACCATGTTGGTCAACATTATCCAGCAACATCAAGATCACTATCCACCATCCAATTGCAGTTTGCACAGTTCAGTGTATTTAACTTTTTTGACAGGTCCAATCCCATCGAGATCATCATAATTTCAACCATTTTATGCATTTCTGTACACAATACAATGAACACAGCTAAGTTGACGATGTTCAGCTGTCAAAAAACGGTTTGCTTGATGTGTTTCACCAAACGAAAAACATCATAAAAGGACACGGGCAAAACTGCTAGATTAATTTTTGATATCTAATTTTTGTTCTCTTACATCACCACCGGCCATAGAACAGCGATTAGTGGAGATGATTAATAATAAATCTCGAAGTGTCTCCACCAAGCAAACATAGGTTTAATTGGACACGAATGTTCTCTTTTGCCATTTCGAAACTAAAAAAAGATTGGCAATGACATTTCTCAGAAGTAAGAATACTATTTCGTTGTAAAAATCCAAATAGAAAACGTATTTGTGATAGATTTGTCATGCGTGGACAGTTTCTGTTTTCCTTTTCAAGTATCAAACTGTTATAATGGTGCGTGAATTGGGTTTAAAGTCCCATAAAAAGGGGTTTGAATGAGATTTTTAAAGGGATTTATTTATGTAAATCGCGGATAAGTATCTGGTGGAAACATTGTAATAATAATGAGATTATAATTCGTAAATGGCAAGTCACCAGATTAGGGGGGTCTTAAAGAAGATCTACCTTAATCGCGATTAGTGTTCGGCAGACTGAACTCCCTTTTAAGTAAGCTTGTTTTGCACAGGAAAAATATATTTTATTATCCTCGAAGGCTGTGTCGTGTCTTTTCGAGAAATAATGTTTTTCATGGATCTTTCGTGGAAGAACACGATCCAAATCAAGCGATCGAAGCCGTAGTATCAAAAACAATGGAGTTGAATGAGTTGAATATCGCGATCGCGGTTTCTTCGAATTATGCTTACCGAAACTCTATTCGAACTATTTTACTCACTTAACTAAGGGCTCTACGGAGCTTTCAACCTTCAATGATCCCGGTCCTTAAAACGGAGGTTTCGTCTTCCTGGTCGTCACGAACCTGGCGATTTGGATTCGACCCCCTTGGCTGGAGCGTTGTTGTCGATCTGGTCGATGGGACCGAGCCAATGTAGTTTTCGTATTATGACTTTTGGAACTAGATACACCTACATCTTGGTTAGCTCATGGAGTTCGCGGTTGAATCTTCTCCTCCATTCGCCCTCCTCGCACACAGAACCGTAATTTCAGCGTAGAATTTTTGTCTCGAAAGAGACAGCATTATTTTTCGGTACCTGTGATTATCGACCGCAGTACTCGGCAGAATAGAGCAGAACTGGTGGCCGTTCCACGAGCGACGGATCAAGTTTTCGGTACATTGAGTCTTATCAGAGGCCTTCCCCGAGTAACAGCTGTTGTCGTCTGTCGCTTCCATAGGACCCAAATGCTTTTCGGGTTTATCTCAACTCCCAACTGTCCACCGGGAGTTGAGATGACCGTTCTGTCGTTCGTCGAAATAGACCCTAAGGGTTTTGTAGAGCTTACATGAGTTCAAAACTCTTTCTTCTGTGACAGAAGTTTTGAACCCATTGCCTTTGCCAAACCGAAATAATAACGGTTTCCTGAGTTTATCATTCGACGTTGAGGCTAACTCCAATGCAGAACTGCTACCTACTCCTAACTACCTCGAAGTTGCTGCTACCATCAATGACGTTTTGTCGGCAGCGAACGGATGCTTATTTGTTTGTGGATAGCTTGTATATACTTAGACCTATCCTCGTTAACCTCAAGACCGGCTAAAGCCGCCTATTCTTCGATCGCCGTAAAACCTTCTACCACGGCACGGATGAACTAGATGGAAGAGTGCATCGTCTTGCCGAAAATCTGGTGTATGCTTGGTGTATGCCCGAATTTCACGTTGCACAGAGTATTTTCATAGGCTACACGGCACAGAATAATAAGTTCTGCCGGGATCTCGAATTTGGTCATCGACAAGTTAAAGCTTCTAACTGCTGTAATATGAACATTAAAATTCGATGAAATAATTTCATTCTCGGCTTGAAATTCTTAAGCCTTTTCCAGGACTTGTCTTAGTTTAACGATATGATAGTCGATCTGCCGGACCAGAAGCCACATTATGGTGTGGCCGATTAGTGTGTCGCAGAAAGCCTTAAGATGCTCGATAGATAGAATCTTACATGCGATATTTAACAGAGATATGAATCGATAGTTTTTGCAAGGCTTAGGAACGCCTTTCTTCAAGATGGGGCATATTGAACTGATTGTACATGTCCAGTCATCTGGCATGCTTCCTGTCACCACTCTTGTGGTTAATGTACCCTACCAACATATCCTCCGTCTTTAAAGAGCGCGGCTCTCTTGTTTCAAAGGCTTTTATAGCTGTAGACTTCCTATTTGTGTGGCGAATAAAAATAATTATCGAAAAATCAACACTTTTGTTCTTACTATTATCTGGCATCTGATTTTGTTTGTCTTTTCCGAAGTTTGAACTCCGTATTTATCAGATTAAGGCCCAGTTTTTCGATAAAAGTTACATTTTATCCGGGGTAAATCTAGGGCTTACATGAAGATCAGTTGAGTAAGTCATTGACTCTGCATTCTCTGTTCAAAGTCAGACGTATAGTTCAGGCTCACCCGACAAAATGTGGTTATTAAAACTAATCATAAACAGATCTGCGACCAAAATCTACTAGAAAAACTTTTTTCTTAGGGCTTACTAGTTTAACTTCGAAATAGGGAAGATCCACGACTGTAAAACTGGTCCTTAATAAACTTCATTATCTCGGCTTTGGGGTTCGTAAGAAATCTTAAGTATCTAGATTGACTTTTAAAAGATTTATTCATACATTAGTCTTTATGCTTTCGCTAAAGTTACGTTTTGAATTTTTTCTAGGACCAGAATTTGCTTACAAATTTTTTATATTTGCCAGTTTTTTGCTCAGAAGTTGAGTTGCCAAAGCTTAGCCTACAAACAATGTCATCGAACAGTCAATTCGGTAACTTGTTGGTAACGGATTGAAAAATATCTGCGGGAACGAAATCACATAATGGAATGCGTCTTATTACATTAATTTTGAACATGTAATGAAAATTTTGACTTTTATTTTGTAACCCAAGTATTATTGAATTAAAACTCTACGATAAGTTCGATGATTTGCAGAAATTATTGGATTTCATTCACTATTTTTCCGTATCTGACTTGCGCAAATTTCCTGTTTAATTTTTACGCCTTAACTTAATCATGTAATTTCAATTACCTGTTGATAAATAATAATAATAAATTCTTACGGCTTTAAGCTTAAGGATCACATTTTGCTCAACCGATTGTATAAGACTAAGTGTAATTTTGAAATGATATAACTATGGTGATAAAAGATCTGAAGAACGAAAAACATATTACACAAATGCGCAAGGCTGTTTTTTTTTGTAAAATTTGCTAATTAGAAGTTTTTATTAAACATGATAATTATAAAAATATGATTACCATCCGAAATGTTAGTTGTTTTAAGTTTTGCAATACAGAAAGGCACACTTATGGCATCTTAAGCAACCCATAGTGCGAGGTCTGTTATGTGGGTTAAAACAAATGAAGAGGATAAGATTTCTTTCTTCTAGTCCAGTCGGGAATATACCTCTGGTGGTACCTTGTGGTTATGAGTTTACGGTTCGAAATGAGAAAAAGATTACGTCTTTTTTAGACTTGAATATCAGAATAAAATTACATTCTTCAATGTACAAGTTAATTACAACTTTTCGTTTCGACATTGTTTTAAATTAAGGCTTAATTATTTGTCTATTGGTGTCTATATTGCAGTCTATTAGCTGCAACTTAATCACATCAAAACTAATTGCATCTACTTCTCATGCAAACACAGTAAACACATGACAAACCGAACCGCTCCTTTAGCCAAGATTACACTGTCCTTGAACTATAGAAATTCAACTGTCACGACTTAGCAGCCTTTACGTTCATCTGCAGCGAACCTCTAAATTAACCATAAACTCTTCTGTAAAGGTGTATTCTGGCTAACTCCCACTTTATGCCATCCATGAATCTCTTATAAAATTCCTTAAAAGTGTTTTAAAATTATTTCGCCATGACACGACGACGACGAGTACTTACTACACTGACGACGCACGACGACGCGACGCGGCGGTACTGCAAGTGTATAGTCTCCTTTCTGGTGTTATTGAAATGTCAGCTCTGGCGGTGCCTATTTTCATTGGATTTTGGACTGTTACAAGTCAGACTGGCTGTCTACTTGGCTTCGCCTTACCTGGCTGTAGCAACCAGTGCGGTGGCAGTGGCAGCCCAGTCTTTGCTTTTAAAATGTTGTTATTGTCATCTTTAGTTGTGCTTTATTTCACTATGCATGCGTCGTTTTGTATGGACACCGCACAAAAAGACGTGCTGCTCGAGGCAAAAGAGTTGGTTGTGCCTAATAAACTGTCAAGCGAATATATGCATACAAAAACAAAGAGGCAAGCTCAAGTATTCCAAAGGAAAATGTAAATTTCCCCCCAACCCCATTAGATACTTCTTAAAGAGCTAAGTGCATGTTGGTATACTCCTGCTACCAGCTAATAGCTGTGTTTACATACTGCTAGAAATGTGTGCAATGCATAGCATGCCGCCAGCCGCCCCGGGAGTGCCTACTGAGATTCTTTCAGGTCAATGATAGTGGCAAAAGGGGAGGCAAACACTGTGCAGCAGGTTCTATTCGGGAGGTGCTTACCACTTAAGTGGTGGTACACAATTGACTGCCTCTTGGGACTTAATTACTTAATTTTTTTAAGTAGAGGATGTTGATCCGGACGGCAGCGGAGGAATTCCCCAGATGGAATCAACGGTGGCGTCCATAGTTCCAGTCAGGCCGAACTACTTAGTGAACACCTTATATGGGCTACTACGACGTATTCGGAGCTCAGGCCTATAAGGAGCGGGCTATCCGGCTCTCCGTCCTTAGAGCTAAGCAAAGGATCTGGTCCTCCAGGTTGGGGGTCGTGCCGTCGGGGTGACTTCCCGGCCACGTAAAGAAACACCAGTCACGAAGCGGAAACAAGCCTCGGATTCGGACGGATTTACTGTTGACGACCAATGCAAACGAGAAAAGGACAACGAGCTCCGGATCTGCACGTGGAATGTTAGGTCCCTTAACAGACCACGTGCAGCCGAGCAACTAGCGGAGGCCCTTAACGACTGCAAGGCAGACATTACTGCCATCCAAGAAATGCGGTGGGACGGGCCGGGCAAAAGAAGGATGAAAAACTGCGACATCTACTACGGCGACTGCTATCGGCATCAAAGACAGCGCCTATTTGGATGTGGTTTCGTTGTTGGAGGCAGACTTAGGCAAAAAGTCTTGAGCTTCAACCCTGTAAGCGAGCGCCTCGCGACGATCCGCATCAAGGCTAAATTCGCCAACATTAGCCTGATATGCGCACATGCCCCCACAGAGGAGAAAGATGACGAGACCAAAGATATGTTCTACGAGCTCCTGGACAAAACTTATGAGCAGTGCCCTAGCTACGACATTAAAATTGTCCTAGGCGATTTTAATGCCAAGCTAGGAAGGGAGGGCATCTTTGGTCGTACTGTCGGAAAGTATAGCCTGCACGACACGACCTCCGATAACGGATTCAGGCTGATCGACTTTGCTGCGGGGCGACACGTTGTGGTAGCTAGTACACAGTTCCCGCATCTCAATATCCACAAAGGGACATGGAGATCTCCCGATCAATCAACCGTCAACCAGATTGACCATATTGCGATCGACGCAAGGCACTCCTCCAGTATCATGGATGTCCGAACTTTCCGAGGGGCCAACATTGACTCGGATCACTACCTTGTTGTAGCCAAGGTACGGCTGCGGATATCCCGACCAGCGCCAAGTAATGGAAATACTGTGAGGAAGTTTGACGTCGGCCGACTACAATCGCAAGAGATCGCCAGGTCCTTCTCCAACCGAGTCTCTCAAAACCTTCTACGAAGTCCTATGCAACCAGCATCAAGTATTGATAGCCAGTGGCAACATTGCCAAAATGCCATCAGAGACGCCGCCTCTGAAGTGCTGGGTTTCACACGGCGACCACAACGAAACCCCTGGTTTGACGATGAATGCCGGCAAGCACATGCAGCTAAACAGGAAGCATACAAAGCGGCGCTGCACAGAAGGACTAGAGCTGCTCGCGAGCTCTACGAGCAGAGGAGGAGAGAGGAGCACCGGCTTCTCCGAAGGAAAAAGAGAGAGCACGAGAAGCGCGCGGTTGAAGAGATAGAGAGATGTTACAACAGGAATGAGGTTAGAAAGTTTTACCAAAGGATCAAAAGGTCCTGCCAAGGGTATAAACTTCGAACTGAAGCCTGTAAGGACCATCAAAGGAACATCGTTGTAGAATCGCAGTCGGTGCTGAGGATTTGGAAAGACCACTTCTGCAGACTGTATAACGGCGAGGAAGAACCAAATACCGCTGTCAGGCAGAACGAACCATTCAACCCGGGCGAAGACGTTACCGACGAAGCATACGAACGATACCGCCCACCCGACCTGGAGGAGGTGAAAGTAGCTGTGTCTAAGCTCAAGTGCAACAAAGCAGCCGGAGCAGACGGCCTAGCTGCCGAACTTTTTAAATCCGCTGGCGATGAGCTGGTTAGGAGCATGCACCAGCTCATCTGCAAGATATGGTCGGAAGAAAGCATGCCCGACGAATGGAACCTCAGCATTGTTTGCCCGATCCTGAAGAAAGGAGACCCTCTGAGTTGTGCCAACTACAGAGGCATAAGTCTTCTTAACATCGCATACAAGATCTTTTCTGCTGTACTGTGTGAACGCCTGAAGCCGTTTGTCAACAATCTGATAGGCACATATCAGTGTGGCTTTAGGCCAGGAAAGTCCACCATCGATCAAATATTCACACTGCGGCAGATCTTGGAGAAAACCCAGGAATTCCAATTCGATACACACCACCTCTTCATCGATTTCAAGGCCGCGTATGACAGCATCTATAGAGACGAGCTATATAGCGCAATGTCTAGTTTTGGCATCCCTGCCAAACTCGTCAGTCTGTGCAGGATGACGATGGAAAACTCACGCTGTTCCGTCAAGGTCGGCAAAGACCTCACCGACCCCTTTGATGTCAAAAAAGGATTTAGACAAGGCGACGCGCTGTCATGCGACTTCTTTAACATCATACTTGAGAGAATTGTGCAGAACTCTCGCGCCAACACCAGAGGTACAATCTTTCAAAAGTCCGTTCAACTACTTGCATACGCAGACGACATTGACATAATCGGTAGAACAAAGCGTGATGTCAGTGAAGCCTTCGTGAGTATTGGGACGGAAGCGGCGAATATGGGTTTAGCAGTCAATGAGGGCAAAACCAAGTATATGCTGTCATCAAGAAAAGACACCCAACACCTTGGACAAAACATCACCATCGACAGCTATAACTTTGAGGTAGTTAGGGACTTTGTCTACCTTGGTTCCGCTATCAATTCAGACAATGACACCAGCGCTGAAATCAAACGAAGGATAACTCTTGCCAATCGCTGTTTCTTTGGGCTAAGAAGGCAATTGAGTAGCAAAGCCCTCTCTCGAGCAACTAAAGTGTCCATGTATAAGACCCTCATCATCCCAGTCCTGCTTTACGGTGCAGAAGCATGGACTCTGTCAAAGGCGGATGAAAACACTTTAGGCTGCTTGGAGAGGAAAATTCTTCGGACGATTTACGGTCCCGTCTGCATAGACGGAGAGTGGAGGAGGAGATATAACATCGAACTGTACGGGCTGTACAGCGATACCGACCTAGCCAAAAGAGTCAAAACACAACGTCTACGATGGCTGGGTCATTTAGAGCGGATGGACACCAACGCCCCGGCCCGGAAAATCTTCGAATCCACACCGCAGGGACGACGCGGTAGAGGAGCACCGAGACTCAGGTGGCGCACGCAAGTGGAAGGGGACCTCAGCCAACTTCGCGTGCGAAACTGGAGACGGCTAGCTAGAGACAGAGCTGGCTGGCGAAGCTTGTTGGCCGAGGCCCAGGTCCACCCCGGACTGTAGCGCCACCTTAAATAAGTAAGTAAGAGGATGTTGATAGTGCTTTTGGTTTTAGTGTTATACGATTTTTTTTTTTTTTGAATATTTTCAGTTCTACATGATTTATATATAATTTTTGTTTAACTGTATATTAAAATTAAAAGTGTTTAAATGTCAAAACTGTCAAAGGTAAGAGCAGAGTAAAGTGGTAGGGTTCTAAAAATATACTTATGACTGTTAAAAGAGCAAAAAAAAAGGGTTAGGTAAAAACCACAGTCGTTAGAGACTAAAAGAACTTTAAAACTATTTCGAAAAGGAAAAAGTAGCTTATCATAAGCGCCTCAATCAAAAACCTATTCTTTCTAACTTCCAAAGCAATAAGTGGCCGATGTCATGATGGTTCTTAAATTGGTAAAAGATCCAACCGACAAAAAAATACAAATTTTTCTATTGTCAATAATGTCTGGGAGGTAAAATGGGCGGTACAATTTTACAGGCAGGCCACTCTCCATGATTCTGGCTCAACATTGTCCAAACAGAAAAATTATTTTGCAGACAGTCCAATATCTAAACATCTAACATCTTTGGGAAACTTTTTGTTAAATTATGGGCAAAAATGTTGACTTCTGTTCTGGTTTACCAATTCCAACTAGTGTTGGGAGCTATCGAGCGAATAGTATAGCTAATTACTGAATCATTTCAGCTATCGAACGAATTCATTCATTTATTCATTCATTTTTTTCAACATTCGTTTATCATTCAAACAACCCCCGAGTGCACTGACTGAAGAAGAGAAAAATATTCGAACGAAAGTTTCATGAATGTATCGTTCGTGTTCATACTTGCTATCGAGTAAAAAAAGTAGTTGAACGAAAAAAATCAGTAATGAGTATGAAAATGGATATGAACTATCGAATGAATGAACTTTTAGCTACTATCGAATAAATTGATAGTTTTTATTCGATAGTTCCCATTACTGATTCAAACCGTAAATAGACTTTTTCGTGTAAGATTGTCGACAATATGGAAGCTTTAGGGTGCAACCCTGCCTTAATTTAGCGCACAAGACATTTTCTGAATGGGTTAAAGGATAGTAGCTTCTTTGCTATGATTAAGATTTTTGCATAATTCACTTTTTCCATGAAAATTGCTGCAAGGTGTAAACAGATTAAGCGATTGGACGTAAGGGTAAACAACTAACCTAATTCATTGACTCTAATAGGGTGTTTCCGCCGCACATAATACAGAGATTAACAAGAAAGATTTAAAGTTAATCCCAAAGTGTTTCCACCGGAATAGAGGAGAAAAATCTTATTATTATAATTTTTTTTATTATTAAGATTATTTTTATCTCTCGGGCAACTCAGATTTAGAAATAATTAAATTCGTTTTTGATTGCCACCGTTTTTTCTACCTACGAAAAGAAATAACAAAAAAAAAAAATAGAAAATAGAAGTCAAAAATATATTGCTCGGATTTCGGTCCATAAAGTCGATAGTATACCAACTTGATAAACATTAACCAGTAGTATCAACAGTAGAATCCATCATTATTTTGCAGTGTGATCACCTTATTGCATTTAACCTTTTTGGCAGAAAATACCACATCCACATCAACAGCAACATCAGTCGTTCCGCGCATCCCTTTACACCACACAAGAAACACTTCTGAGTTGATGATACCCAGCTGCCAATAAAAGGTGTGTTTGTTTGGTTTCGTCAGAAAACGCACAGAGCACGTAGAATTCTGTAAGGTTTGATTTAAGAGTTCTTGCGTGGTAGAGATTAATTACGCGATGAAATTTTAATCTTCTCGCGAAGAGATTAATATTCGTATGGGTAATCTCGTGATTTAGAGGGGATTTAAAGATGATTTGTCTTAATCGCGGATTAGTGTCTGGTGGAAACACCTTATAGACGAATTCTTGCACAAACGAGCAGTACACCCAGTAATTCCATCACAAATCAGCCAATATTTCTAGAAATGAAATGTCGGAAAAACAAAACTGTTTTGGCCCATCGGCAGGCAATGATGGTGCCATACGATAATTGCCTGTCTTTTCACTTTTCCGGGTAGGCACCTGTCGTATTTTATAGCGTCGACCGAAGTTCTTCCGTGTAAAGTTTCTTGGCGCCGTCAATCGGTTAGCTGCTTCCTTTTCCTCTTGCGCTGTGCTTTAGTCAGGCGCAACGCAGGGCCAGTTTTTTTTAGGGCTCGTTCAGCCATAAAAGTATCCGCGCTTTAACCACTTTTAGGATGTGTTTTAAAGGGGCCGGGGGGGGGGGGGGGGGGGGGGTAGGGGGCTTTAATTCGGGTTTAATTTTTAACAGCCCATTTTAATTTAATTAGCAGCCCAACAAACTTTACGATTCGGTGTTGCAGCGTCAATAAGGCAGGGTATCAGTTCGTTAAAGATGAACTTTTGCACTTACTGACTTGTTTTACTTCAAATTGGTAGGCCAAACCTATGACATAAGTTTCATCCTTTCATCTGTGAAGTAACTGCATAATTTAAGCTCCGGAAGTCGCCGCTTTTTAGACAACGCGACAGGTTGGCGCCAGGCACGCCTATACCGAAATGTACAGGCAACCCCATATCAAAATTACCGCAATGAGTGCAATCTACCTTTTGGGAGCCGCCCTTTAATGCTAAAGCCCTTCATGAGCTAATTTTTTTTTTTCAGGACCACCAAAGCTTACGTAAGTCTTATGCCTTTATGGTGAAAAGCAATGATATACCAGCAGAATATTTAATAAAAACATCTGGCATACATTAATTGTTGTCCACTCTATTCGCATGTGGGAAAAGAAAAAAATTGTTTAATATTCTGCCCTTACCTGGACAACAGACGTCGGCCAGGAAGCCGTTCATTTTGAGGCAGACGCTCCTGGATTTTTTGAATTTTGCTACTTTTGCCCTGGATATTTTCCATACTGGTATGCACCTTGCGGCGAGTGCTTCCCTTGCAGCCATCTTTGGGGTTTATAGGCCGCAATTGGGAACCAGCAAACCTAGAATATAAATGTTTACTTGACATGTATGCTCTTTTTTGGAAAGCAATCTTTAACACAGGACACAAATATTTGAGAATTAAAAAGTATTGTTTAAAACGTTAACAGCAAAAACTTTTTTTGCTTTTAGAAAAAAAGGACATAGGAATCAGAGTAACAGAACGCTGTTCAATTAAAGCTGGTTGATTGCATGCATTGCCATTAATTTCACAACAATATGCGAATTTTTTTAAATATCCGTTGCTCATTCATTCATAAACCGTTGTCTCTACCCCAGAGTCGACCTAATTCTCGATATCAAAAGATAACACACAGATAGATCTAAAAATAGCAACCACAAGTGGCCTCCATTCAACTGAGCTCCACTCAACAGCCGAATCCACTTGCAGTACAGCCGTCAATTCAGGCGAAATTCATTCATCTAATTCTGCCTATATAATGCTTTCCGAGGCATACTATGAGGGTGAGCTTGCGTCCCGCTTATAGCGAGGGTGCTTGCTACATACTCGAATAATTCAAATAATCAAATCGGTTGTTGCGAGTCGTGCGGATAAGGGCCATTGTGTGGCATTTTTTATTGCATCCACTGTATTGTATCTTGACAGCAGTATCAGCTTCAAGTTGACATAACACACCGCACTCGAGTGCTGAATGAAACTTTAGCCCGGTAGTCATGTTCATTCAAAAGAAGTTGTCACAAAAGATACGAGATGTCATCATAAGTCGTCTTCGTCTCTGTCATTGCCTGTGGGCTGTGGCATTTGGTGCAGCGCGGTGGGGGCACGGTGAAACAAACACCGCATATCAGCGAAACATATTGTCTGCGTGTAACTCTGACTCACTGCGCTGTCTACCAATGCAACCGACGACGACGTGGACGCAACGACGAGGCAGCTTTCCACAGCTTCGGCTTTTGTTCAGGCATTTGACAGTTGTTGCTTCGAGGAGTTATCTTGCTAGATGCCTTCCAGGGTGCTGAAGACACCTTTTGGGCGAAGAACTTCACTCTTTGGCAGCCCGAGCGTACGTCTTTTCCATCCACGACGACAGCCTGTTGAACCGATGCCATTATGTGACTGTCGGTCGTGGTGTGGCACAAAAGAAAGTCATCATGGATGTTGATGGGTTGCGCTTTATTTTCACTCGACAATTGAATTTCTAATTTTAGTCCTCTTTGGACCAAGTGCCGAGTTCCATTTGTGTGTCGGGCTCTCGTGCTCCAGAGCCGATGGCAATTGTCAGCCGGCAGCGGTGGCGAAGCAGTGAAATGGCTTAATTGCAAATGCGGTTTTCACTGCACTTTCTTCCAGCGAGGAAGTCGAATGGGTGGTCATTACCATTTTTGTTGGCTATGCCTCAGTTGGCAGGGTGTCTTACCATTTTAGTGTTTTTTTATTTGTACGGAACGAACTGCGGTTGAAGTCAACCGGAACCTTGAGGGAAAGGTTAATTGGAGTCATTCCGAAGAGTTATCTGTTTTTAATTAAACATTTGATTGGGATTAGAGTCGAGTGTAATTGCAGGCTATTGTCTAGCTTCGCAAGCAAGAGCGAACCATGGTGGAAGGTGAACTTTGGCTACGCGAATTTGTGACTGTCGATTTGTATATGTCGGTGGTTTAGTCGGTCGAGGAAAGCTTGACAGTTGCATTAAAAAAAGGAAACATGAAAAAATGACTACCTATGAAGTGGTTATTGAACATGAGTCTGTAGTGAAATTTGTGCAGCTTATTTAAGGCACTAAACAAAGCAAGCCTTTCTTTGTATATAAAGGCCATGATTAGTTAGTTGCAGCGGTATGTCAGCCTTCGAATTGTCGCTATAAACTATTTGAAAAAAGTCAAGTATTTTTTATTTTATAATGTATTGGCGGCCTAGGTGCTCATGCCCACTCGAATTACTGACAACGTTCACCGATCTTTTCCCAATTTAATTGGCTTACTTTAATTTCAATGGCCATTACTCGTATATTAAATCTGAATATCGAAGTCGGTATCTTTTCGCACTATCAATCATTTTCCGCAATCCTTTCATCCTTTCAAATCCCATCATTGGGTTCCTTTGCTGAGGTTTTGTCTAAAGGTATCTAATCGTACGTTCTTTATGCAAGGCATTGATCGATTTTCATCTGTAATCTCCATCCAAAAGCCTGAAGGTCTATTCGAAGTTCCCAATTGGAAATGCATTGGATTCTCTTCTCATTTCAACGTCATGTCATCCCCAGGAGGAGCAAAAAGGAGCAAAACCATCTCCTATAGAGTCTATTCCTTTTGAATTATACCGCCTATTGCTTGCATAGGCATGTCCTGCATGCTTGTATTAGGCATGCAAAGAACCCATTACAATGCTGTCACCTTCGCCCAACGAACGCACACTCCCTATATAACCCTAAGCCTTACCCATTGTGAATAATGACCAATCTTTTTTTTTTCTATTCCCTTTCAGATATTCTCTACTCATCGCTCTCGCCATCGAGTGGCGGCGGCTGCAATGCCGAACTGACAGCAAATGATAAAATGCTCATGTCGCTGGAGAAGCAACTCAACATCGAGATGAAGGTTAAAAACGGTGCCGAGAATATGATCCAGTCGATATCGAGTGGCCACCATGGCCGTGACAAGAAACTCCTAGCGGAGGCGCAACAAATGCTTGCGGATTCAAAGGCGAAAATCGAATTCCTTCGATTGCGTATCCTAAAAGTCAAACAAAACAAGGATCACATGCATAAGCTTAAGGCAGCTGGTGAAGAGAATGGCAGTGGCGGAGTACTTGGCGGTGGCACCGGCGATGGGCGACCACAACGCTTGGAGACATCGCTGGAGGAGCGTATCGATGAGTTGCGACATCGACTGCGTATCGAGGCAGCTGTGGTAGATGGAGCGAAAAATGTGATACGAACCTTACAGAACAATAAGGTTCCCGATAAAAAAGCTCTGCAAGAGGTGAGTTTTAATTTTAAGAATTTTTCTCTTGATATATGTAATTTTTCGAAAAAATTTGGTGTTCTTGGATTATTTTTTCATTTAATATACAATCGTTATTTTATTTAGAACTTTACTCGATTATATTGTATAAGTTATTAAATTTGTTAAGAATTTAAAAACTTTACGCAGCTTTTTTAATGACTTTGAAAAAGCCTGTAATATGAAGAAAATTAAACTGGCAACAATGAGAACATTTTATAGATTTAAATGAAATGAAATATTTAAAACTTAAATAAAACCTCGTTTAGTGAAGGATTTCAATCAGAAACCAGAAATCAGAAACCAACGCGAGACGTCGAAAATAGTTTGCTAACACACAATTCTAGCGGGAAACCATGGCGACTTGTCACTTTGCAGTCAAAATAGTCGCCATGGTTTCCCGCTTGAATTGTGTGTTAGCAAACTATTTTTGACGTCTCGCGTTGCCGCCGCCGCATTGGTTTGACGAACAAAATATATCTGGAAAAAAATTGGCGACTTTATTAGAGACGTAGGGTTTATCCTTAACACTAATAATTATTAGCTACGAAAAAAAACATATATTCAACTGTGTCTCACAATTCACAACAATGAATGTCAGTATAATCGGTCTCGCTGACCGCTGTCTCCCAGGTCGGTCAGTAAAATGACCGACCTGGGAGACAGCGATAACGCCGGCCGGTATCGTAAACCACCCCATACATGACAATTGGTTGAAATTACGTATTCAAAGAAATTATTAAGGTATTACCCACCCCATTTGATGCTTCACAACCGGCGTGACAGTTTGATCGTCAGTTTGGCGCCTGTCACGCACTGCCCAAAACACAAACTTCACAGGATTTCACTCTCGACTTAAAACAAACTCCGCGAAAACCATATACGAAGCGTATTTTTTAACGAAAATTTGGTTGAGGCCGTGATGTTGAAGATTCATATTGATTGGAATTAATTTGACAACTCGCTCGCTCTCTCGCGCTTGTTGTCAAACAGCCATAATTCATCCGTCATAAAATCAAAGCTTATTTTAGAAGCACAAAACACTCTGATCTTCCCTGGATCAAATTGTATAGCGGCTTTGCAGGAGCTTCAGTTATAGACAATTTAGGTGTTCGGCACTCATTACGTAAGCCCCAAACCAAGGCCTTGACGCCATAGGATTCATCGACTGTTCCATTAGAATTGCACTAACTCCTATTTACTAAACTCCTAGTTACTTAGTTTTGCTTAACGCTAGGGTACTAAACTCATTCCGTATGCGTTTGGATGACATGATGTTGGGGTATCCATACAAATTTGTCCATTAAGCATCCCTCTAAGGAAGACTTCAAAACGAACAGAAAAGAACCAAGTCCAGTAAGGGTTTTAAAATGGAAACATGGACTAGATCGGGAATCTATTAAGGGTTGCCTCGAATGAACTATTAAATCTGCCTGGCCAAAGACTTATTAATCTTCATAGAATCTTCTAGGAAACCGAATAGCTCAAGCTCATTCAGTATGCGTTTGGATATCATGATGCTGAGGTATGGTTGGGGTATTCATAAAAAAATCTCTATGGTCAATCCTCCAAGCGAAGACTACAAAAAGAACTAACACCAACTCCAGTGAAGGTTTAAAAATGCAAACAAGGACTGGAACGAAAATATATTAAGGTTCGTCTCGAGTGAACTACTTAATCAAGGATTTATCAAGCTTCAAAGCTTAAGTCTAGGCATCTAACTGATCCAGATGAATCAAAATTGTTTTTCTAGGAGCACAAAACACTACTGGATCCCAGCCTTTAGCGGCTTTGAATCTTCAGCGATGGATAGCTTAGGTGTAGGAGCAAAAAAGGCGGGAAAACCACAGAGAACGTTTTCAGCTATGTCACTATCCCCTCCAATAGAAGAAATGAAGATCTTTAGCAAAGGTGTAGGCGTATTTTTTTGGTCTCTCTGCACCCATCACAGTAGCGCCAACGAATTCCTTGTTCACGAGAAACCCAAGTATCATTGGCTTGGCTGACGCGACGTAACTACAGTTGCAGGCAGGCAGACGCAGGTGGATCCTGAAAAATCCTCTTACCTTGCCTGGTAAGCTCATCCGAGATCATGTTCCTTCATTTCTCTGCATACCAATGTGACCTGCAACCCCAAAAAGATTCACACTATTTAGGCTTCCGACTAAGTTCACAAAATTTGGACGAAGTAAGAGTGCTGAGAAGCGATTTTAGCTCGAATTGGCTTGGCTGTCACTGCAAACGCATATGATTCTTTCCCTGCATCTGTTGGTCCACTTAGGCTCCAAGAGGTAAACCTCCGCTAAAAACACACAAAACTCCAGAGACCCTTTTCCGATTTTGGAACCAACTATGAGAATACGAAGTCATTATTTCTTTGCTCAAAGTCTGACCGTAGCCATTCCATTGCATGGTACAAGACATAGGGTAGTTTTATTGTAAAAGGATTTACGTTGTCAATACTTCAGAGGGCCTGTTTATCAGACATGAGTCGAAGGGCAATTTCGGACAAGTTCTTCAGACTCCAATACGCATGGTACCAAAAGCAACCTCTACTTTAGCGAACGTTGGCTTTCAAAGAACACCCCCTGATAAATATTTAATATAGAGTCATTCATTTTTCGGTTTCAAAAGTAAATCTAAATAAAACACATACAGCGAAACATTTTTGATAATTTTATTTTATTATAAACTTGGATTTCGCCATTAAGTGAGAAAAACAATATCGTTCAAGTAGCCGCCTGGTGAGTCTCCCCATCGCAGCATGCGAATCTTTTGAGGTAATTTCCAACCTTTTTTTCAAATGTTGGGTCAAAAATTGGTCAATATTGGTTTGAAACGCATCTAGAGCTCGGGAAATACTCGCCTTAACACTGTCTTTTGCATAGCTTCACAGAAAAGTAACTTACGGTGTCATTTATTATGATTTTGGGCCCAATTTGTTTTGCAAAAATTTTAATTAAGCGACCAGGAAAGCTCTCACACAATTAAGTCATGTGTCGGGTTGTGTGGCTTCTTGTCCCATCTTATTGGAACCATATATCGTCCAAGTCATGGTATTTAATAGCCTTCCAAAAAAGCGGTTATTATTCAACCATATCGCGGACAATGATCGATCTATTGGGATCTTCAGCACCACTTGCAGCAGCAACGTTTTCGACTGCGATGATGCGGGGACCTTACGACTTCGGTAACACTTCCACTTTCTTCAAATCTCTTCAAAATTTAACCGATTGCTTGTGTAGTCGGTCTATTTTGCCGATCATAATCATACCGTGTAATGCGTGAAAATGGGATACGTTTGAAGCTGCACTTTTCTTATAACTTTTAATAATTTGAACACCTTGCTCGAATGGTGATTCATTTTCGTAAATGGCAAACATTCAACTACTATTTGGACCCTTCAAATAACGACTGAGTTTGCTGGCATCAAATGACAGAGTTACCAACATGAAACCATGAAATTAATAACCCTTTATAGCAAAGGGGAAGGCATTATATCAAGGTTGATCAAAGCATCTAGGGCAGAGCCTGTCGTACAAAGAAAGATCCCTGCACAGCCGACAAAATGTTCTTTGGAATTCCACGTAAGATCTGATCCGCATATGAGATGAGTGGTCTTGCCTTTGCCATAGAGACCCTTTTCGGATTTGTATGCAACGTTTGAACTTTTCTGTAAATGAGTACTCCCAGCTTTTATACTTCGTCGGATACCGGAATTTTGACACCTTTGAGCACTTTTTCAGTCAGGCCAGTGGCCTTCCTCCTTCTCGTGAAAAAAAACCATAGTTTTGAAAGGAAACACTGAAAGCTCATGCACCAAACATCGATCAAGTCTAGGGAATTCTGTGCTCAGGAGCAGGCAGGGTAGGTTTAGACCGACGACAGAAAGAACGGCGATAATAACCGTGTATACTTGTGTGTAGGTTTAAGGAAGGATAAGAACAATGAGTCTAACACCATATGTATGAAAAATAGTGGCTGACAAATTTCAATACCCAGAACGATGGCGTCCGACGTGGGGCTTAAATCCAACATAGGTACTACTCGCATGCTCGAGCACGTAAGTTTGGCTGTGTTTCACTTCTTAAGTAATTCTTCGAACAAACGTTTTCTAGACAGATCTCTCTGTCAGCAAGAACAAACACCTTTTTAAACATCCATCAAGTGCCAGGCAGTATAGCACCCAAGGCAGTATCCCAAACCATTCGAGTGTGATTCCTTCAAGTGACAAAAATCCCATAAATTTCCACCCAGTCATGTTGACAAGTATTATTTGTATTCAAATTTGAACGACAGCAATTATATTTAACAACAAAGATCTCATAAACAACATGACTCTTACCGTCGTCAAATTGAACAGAAACAATGGAAAACAACAAATCGAATTCCACTTCGGCATTCAGCCATAGAAACACTACAACAAACGAAAGATATAATCACATTGGGTCGACACAGAATTGAATAAATTTCAAATTTTCCCCCGGAACATAACAAGCAAAACAAATTAAAATTTCTAAAATATTGACGAGACATTGTGGTTCGACAGAAGCAACCATCCACCACCCGCCCCTTTCATGAGACCTGAAAATTTATTGCGAGCACATCATAATTCTCTTTTATACTCCGATGGATCTCCACATGTATCGTGATTTCAGGATAAAATAGGTCACCAAGAGGCAGTCAAATATATATATTTTTTATTATTTTTATGTTGTATCTTCCCTGGTGCTGTCAAAATAATCGTTGGAAATTAATTCATTCTGGTGCGCGCACTTAAAATTCCTTACCGCTACATATACCACCACTTTGTAGTCGGGTAATAAAGTTGAATCATCGCACAGAGGCTTTCATATTTGCAGATTTTTCATGTGACAATTAAATGTTAAAAAAAAGAGCGCAGATAATAAAAAATAAAATAAAGTGCAGAAATAAATTTCGGCACTAGATGGGGTCTGTGCAGCAAGCAGCACCTGGCAGCGTTGCTTCGCTTCGATAAATTTAACTAATTTTACTTTTAATGTATCCAAACAGCAGAAAAGGTGTCTATCTCTACCTCTGATTCGAGGATAATTATGCTGTGGGTAAAATCACATAAAAATCTCCTGCAGGGTGCAGAGGGAAGACTCTATTTTTGTGAAGTGTTTTAATTGAGGTCACAGGGAAACTACGACGGCAGGGAAGTTTTACATAGATTCCGACAAATTAAAGTATTTTATGCTTAGAGCTTCCGATTTAAGTTTTATGGAAATAATTTAATTGCGGTGAAGATTGGTCTCAGAACGTCGCTGTACAGATGGTGCTGATCATGACACAGATCATGACGGTAATAGGATAATTAGATATGGTGACTGCAATTATTTCTTTGTTAGTTGATTACTACTGAGTGATTGATACCTGCATAAAATTAACACGGCTCAAGTGTTATTTAGTCTGCATTGATATTGAAAGATTTAGGGCATTGGTATTCCTCTCCTCATACATTCTGGTATCGAGCCAATTACATGATGCGGGTACGGTTAAATTTACTGTGTCATTGATTCATTTGATTTTATTGTTTGCAAGTCCATCAAAACAATTTTGTATGGTACATCTCAGATTTTAAGGGTACTTCAAGGATTTCTCATATAGAAATACGAGTAACCAAGGCGCGTCAACTTATTTTTGGGGTTTACTCGGGAAATAAAATTCAAGCACCATCACGAAAAAATTTCGAACCCATCAAAATCTCTAAAAATTAGGCTTAAGAGGGCAATCGGAATCGATGTTTAACTGACATAGAAATGTGGGAGTGGGCCAAAACCTGATAAAATGAAGGTCCATGTGTTTTACAGAAAAGATTAAGAACATTTTTCGATTTGGAACAAAAAAAAATTTAATAAATTTTATTTGAAAAAGTTACTATATAATCGATATGAATCTACGCCCACTAGGGGAGGCTAACGGACTTTATTTTTACTTTGTACTTATGTCGTAAAATCATTAGGAGACGACTTGGTGCAAAAACGACCGCAATGAGAGTCCGTTCGTCCATCGGCGTTATACAGAAAATGGCGTAATCCAAGATGGTGGATGTTTTTTTTTAAGATAGAGAATTTTCCGGAACTCTATTTTTTTTTTACCTTTGGGATTTTGATAAGGCATCATCCTCGACATTTCCACCAATTTTCAGCTTGTTATTCCAAATGTCTGGGTCACGGCTCTTTTTTGTCTAATTTTACTGGACTATATGTGAAGAAGCTCTATTTTGGCTGGTTAAATATGATACCTAGTCCTATAAAAGAGCTAGGTGCCCCCATGAAATACCCCTGCTTGGACATGATAGGATTTGAGCTGGGTCAAGTTTCGGCTCATAAAAAAATTTCTTTGCCAATTTTCCTAATTTAAAGAATCTCGAAAAGGCTTCAAGATTTTATTCCTGGTTTGGTTTTCCGGAAATTTTGTATTCCAAAATTTTTACCCATTCGAGATTTTTTACATTCTAATTTTTATTTTTTTTTGTTAAAACTGACAGGGTGATCGCGTTTAAATTTGTTCCCCTTATAAGACGCTTACATCCCAAGAAGCGGAAAAGAATCTAAGACGAATCACATTATTCCCTTTGATACACTTTTGGCTTTTAAACAGCTGAGGATCATAATGTCGAGCGAAGATTGCTTTGGAAGGTTGTGTCACATCCGTGGTGTTTTTCTATTCCTTCTTGCGAGGGTATCGCAGTTGAATTCTTTGGGGTTGGTGGAGCGCACCTGGCTACTTCCTTGGAATATTCGTTGTGAAAATAGCGATTGAAATAGTCAAGCAGAAGAGATACTGCCACGATGTTTTCTTTTTTTTTTATAATCATCTGGTTATCATTATGACTACCCTTAAAAGGCGTAACACATTGCGAGCGGAAAGATTTCAAGGATAGAAGAGAAAAGGAGTTCTCGATCAAACACAAAAAATCCTTATGAGCCAGTACGAAAAATAAAAACCCTGCACACAAACACGAGAATCAAGCCCCGCAGGTGTTATGCCTTTACCGAGAAAAGCAATCATGTGACCGCCAAAGTTTTCAAGGAAAAGATCTGGCATACATCTTATTATTTTTGCCCATTCTGTTTGGATCGATTGGTTACTATATCTGGTGAACGTTCCCCTATCCGCCACTTTGGGAGGCGTCTAATTGAGGATCAGCAACCCCCGAAGAGTAAATTTTAGAGTCGTATGACTTTGCCCTGTTAGTTACTCTTTCTTCGATCCTATCGGGTAGTTGAAAGGTTTTCGATGCACCTGCCCAACCATGACTTTTATACTCCAGTTTGTGGCACTTTTCGCTCAGAAGGTGTAAGGTGTTTTTAAATCGCTTTAAAAAAGTTATCAAATCGCTGTGTTATTGATTGATTGAACATATTGTCGTTTTAACGAAGGTTGTCATTCAGACGCATATACCGAGAGGATTGCAGTTTGAGCTAAACAAATTTCATTCACTACCAACAGCTGAAGGTTTCTATTACGCTTGTTAGAAGCTTGACTGTTTGGCTTTTTAGCGTTTATTGTTATAAACAATTTTTTGCTTTAGTTGTACTTGGCTACTTAACCCATTTGCTAAGCTTCTTTTTATTTAGATCAGAATATCTTGAGTATGTCAAATACTTAACCGTTCCATTTCAATACCGGAAGAATTGGGACTTTTTCGAGAAAATGACTTTAAAAAATGAAGAGCAATTTATTTGGGGAAAAAAAATCTTTCGGACGAGATCTGACATACAAAAGATCATTGACAAATACTACAAAAAAGGGCTGGTGATAAATCTGAGCCCTGAGGTACACCGTACACATTTGGAGTAGTTCAAAAAGGCGCTTTCTAATCAAACGAACTAGGGAGGCTAATTGATTCCAATTGCACGAGTTCTCGACAACAGCACATGCTGCAGACTTTCAAAATATGAAGCGCCATAGGAGTGTGTTCACCAATAAGATCCAGCAGTGATGGTGGAAAATGGAAAAACAGAAGAATCGCATTTTTTTCGGGAAGAACAGGTTTTGGTAAGGCATTGCGTTAGGCCATTGCAAAAATAGCGAGGTTCTCCATAAGGTGTTTTACTAGTTTCTCCCGGAGAAAAGGCTTATAATCACGATCTTGGCAAAGGTTCTTACCTTGGGTTTTCCAGCTGAAGAAAGGACATTAATTGCGTGCTGTCGAGCACGGGGCACCGTACTACCCAGACATGAAATTTATACTCCAGTTTGGGCGGATAATACACTTTGTAAATGCAAAAATTAGACGGACAGACAAAAGATGAGTAGTAGTTTCCTCTCTACAGTTTAAACATAAATCGTTGAATGAAGCATTGGAAACGACCAGCTATGTTTTAAGTCTTATAATTTACTGCAATCTAGCTCTGCTCAGGTCTTATTGGTCTAGTTTTGCTCGTTTTCATTGGTGCTGATGGTTCCCTTTCGTGTAAGGGATGTTTCGATTAACACCTTTCTTAGAGAACGGGTACGTTTTTCAGTTGCCTGAAATCTTTGTTGGTAGTAATCCAGTACAAGGATATGTCGCACCCGATAGCGATCACCCTTAGAGATTCGTGTCTTTGTTTGACCAGTTTGTGTCCAAATTTTTGCCGATTCCAAGGCTTTTATCGATTCTTGGCTATCAGTCAAGAAGTCAATCGTGCTGAAATATACCGAGTTCATTGAAGGTAAGGATCGCAATTTTCGAAGAGCTTTGACTTCTACATGAAATCAAAATTTTTTGGGAGTAGCCAAAATCAGCCACACTGCACTCCTTCTTGCCCGTGTTCCAAAAAAGGCTTTTATTTGTCCGTTTTTTTTTTTTTTTGCTTTCTATTGCAGATTTGGAACTCAAGAGCCCATCCAAGTCTCAGGTAATTCTGCATACGATCCTCGACAAAGCTTATTTTTTTCTTGCCCTCCATTTTTTCTAATTTTTTTTTTTAAGTAGGTGCATTTCGGACAAAATAGATACTACTTTTTTCCTTAATTGCTCTAATAATACAGAGGCCCTCATATCCTTCTTCTTCGAAATAACATATGAAAAGTCGTGTTTTGAATTCTTTGCATCGACGTCATATTTTAGTTGCATGATTTTTGCTTTTTGCTTACACCAACAACAATATTTCAGGTACCACAATTTTTTTCCTGTAACTTGTTGAGGCATTCCCTCCCAGCTCAAGCTTTCCAACAATTTCTTTTTTGAATGGACTCAAATTCAACAACCCACTACTACATTGACGTCCCTAAAACTTTTTGTTTGAAAAACTCTCATAATTTTCAAAACACAATTTTCACTCGAAATAGACTCGGAAAATGTATAGATATGCTTTGCCCAATGATCTTCCTTTTTCCACTGTGGTGGTCTAAATCCTATTCTAAAGAAGAGTATTTCCCTTACCAATTCGAAAGAGATTTCTCATTCTTTTCTCTTTACAACACACTTTCACTCATATTTTCAATTTCCCTCAAACGATCTATCTCGAGGAAAACACAAAATTTTCCTCAAAATCTTGGGAAAAACGAAAAAATTCTAACCACCCCAGTCAGTTTGCTGAACTTGGGTGTCGTGTTGTGGTGTGTTTTCGAGTAACAAAAAATATTTTAAAAATATCAAAATATAATTAATTAAACTTAAAAGTTAATGTTCGTGTGTAAGGGGTCAGGTGATGGTGTGCGCGCGGATCAAAACTTAATAATTTATTTTATTTTTTAAAATCGTGTGAAAGTTTTTTATTTTTTTTTTTCTGAAATTAATCATTCCTCCTTGCTTAGTTGCGTAATTTCGAAACGACATTAAAAAGTGTTTAAATTAAATTATTTTTTGGAAATTTTATTTATTTTCGCCACGAAGTAGTTATACCTGTCACGGTGCGTTGTTATTGGTTTAATTATTTTTATTCTCTACAATCGAAACCCGAAATAGAAAAGTTTTTAGAACGCGACGAATCTTTTGATTTCTATTCGAAAATAAAAATAGATTTGCAAAGGAGAAACGACAAGAAAAAAAAATATATTATAGAACTCGCGTGTAACGATCATATTTATTTGCGAATGTGCGAACGATTTTCTCGCAAATGTATAGAATTTTTGAAAGAATACCTCAAAACCTCAGGTGTTTTTAATCGGGTTTTCAAAAGTGAAATTCAAATAGTTTTAGCCTATAAAACGAGGGCAAAGTCGCAGCCCACACGAACATCTTAAGATAAATAAAAAAAATAATATCGTCCCTCTTACTGACCGCCTTGACCACCGTAAAATCTTTTGTGTGACGCAAATAAATCCTAGAACCAGCATACAGCGGTGAACACATTTTCGGCATATCAATAAATAATGCCCGCGTTCTCGACTAATAAATTTGGTGTAAATCCCAAAGATACACAGAGCATCTGAAGCGCGTATTGTGAACCGATCGTTGGTTGTGCCTGCTAAACTGATGTGGCACCCCGTATGCCACGTTCGTGGGTGGACTTGTGAAAAGAAAAAATAATATTATTTTTTTGTTCTGTGTGAAAATCCAAAAGGAATTTTTGTGTTGGGAATTGTTCTAGTTCACGTGATGTGTAACGACGTCATTGCGGGGCGAAGGCGAAAAAAATTCAAAATTAAATGAAATTTTGTGCGTGCACACGAAACACACACTGTTTAGAAAATGACTGACAAAAGTCAGTCATCATCACACTCCCAGCAATCACGACAACAGCAGAGACAACATGACACCGGACAGCCGCGTCCTGGTATACCAGAGTTGACAGCTGAATGGACGGTACGCGCTCAGTTGACAATCGGTCGACCAGGAGAGACTGTAACCAGGGAATTCACAACCTCGAATAATCCTACCAATCCGGTTAGGGTCGTGTACAGATGGAGTTCGACCGATGGAGGTGCAGGCGACGAAGAGAAGCGACCTTCAAGTCGCGAGACTTTGGTTGGCTCTGGACAATCGACGCCATCGAAGGTGGTTTCTTCGCTTTGATACAGTTTGTGAGTTGAACTAAAATGCATCATCTTTCAGACAAAGGGTAAGCATGCTGAGAGCTTCAATTCCACGGCTTCAGCTGATTTTGGTGGTGGTGATTCGGCATTCAGTGGGTCGAATACTTCACGAAATAAACAGCAAGAAGAGCCGAAGTCCCAAACACAGCCGCCATTGTACGGCACCAGGTGCCGGAGTACTTGTAATATAATTGTATCGGCTGTGGCGGACTTCTTGCCGAACAATGCCGCCAATGATATTCTAGAAGAACCAGACCCATTTGTTTTCAATACGACGGCGTGCTACAGTGTCCTGCCGGAAAAGGTATTGTTTTGCATTTAGATTGTTAACAACTTTGCGTCGGCAAGTAGAGGTATCTATTCGGTCAGTCTACGGTGAAAACAATTTGAAAACGCTGAAAACGTCGCGGTTGAGTTTTATTTTCTAGCTCTTCGTTTCCTTTCATTAAATTTTGACTAAAGGTCTTGCATGCATATTGAGTTAATAAGCAAGAGTCTTGGAGCAATGATCCTTGTAGTGCGAGAAATTACCCACAAAAACATGTCAGGTTTAAAAATTAGGCTTTCAGCCAAGGTTGAAATGCTCGGATATTGTATAACTAGTTTTGTAACTGTCTTCCCACTGCAGATCTTCAGAAAAGTCTTGGAAATCTTTTTTCCAGCCAGATATGTATGCTTAGACCACTGCATACAAATAATGTGTTTTTTGAAATTACATTTAAGCTAAAGATTTAACTACGCTAGAGCGTCTTTAGGGATTGTTCAGTACCTAATATGCATTTAAAGGAGGTATTGCTTCACAATTTTGTAAAATAAGTTTCATATATTTTTATTAATTTTTTTTAGTTTTTTTGAAAAAGCATTAAACCAGATTTTAAAAGAAGACAAGATTTGAAAACTTCACCAAGGGTAGAAGTCTATTTCCACCACATTTCCAAATGCGGTGTTAAGACTTGTAAACAAGGGATGGCTCTTTCCCAATGCAGATTAGAGACAAACATTAACGAAAAAAAAGTTACTCAACTTATACAGATATTTTTTAAATTTTTTCATAAGGCGCTTTCTTCCTTGAAATTTAAATAAAGAAAAGTGTGTGCGAGATATCATTGAACATTTTCCTAGGTTTGAAAGGCCTATCGATGGCATTATGTATGCAGGATAACATCCATACATTCGAATTCCCGCCACATGTTTTCTAAGTGGCGCAGACCCCAAATGTCAAATTTTCCATGCCTCTAAAAACAGGCTCAAATGACCGATGGCATCGAGAACACTGACTTTGAAGGCCACTTTGGTTTGTGTGTTATTCGTTTGATAAACCCCATATTCGTCCAGGAAACCTCCATGAAAGTCTTACGGAAACAAATCGCATCATCTCAGCGGGCAGTTCGCTTGACCTTTACGCGATTTGATTCCAATTCGGCGGAAGCTAAAATACCCGGTAACGCTGCCGCTCGTCCTGCTGAAATCGCATGTTTTTGGTGTCCATGTCATTCAATTCGGGCCGAAAGAAATTGGTCATCTTGGTGTTTTTTTAAAGCTTGTTATCCTGACCAGAAATAAGCGTAGCCTGACCAATCATAAGTGAATATGATTTTTACACGCAGTTTGGAATTTAAATAATGTGTATATAAAGTTAACAATTTTGTTGAATGCTATAACTCTCCATCTCCATGTTGATTTGGCAAGACATACTGAATGAATTACAGCCACTATGACAGATATAGCCTCAAGAATATAGCAGCTATCTACTGTCAAAGTTTGAAAGTCGCTATTGGAAGACTCTTAATAAGTCTTAAGCCTTAAGCCTTCTACTGCTTTACACACAGGGCCTTACTTCTATGTAAAAAGTATAAATCGTGCAAAAATATATTATTTGGACAGCTTTCGGTATTGCAATATGGGACTCGAGTTTTCGTGGTTGGCAGAAGTTGTAATCACGCAATATTTTCGTGCCTCTATTGGATGACTGGTAGTCAAGAATCGTAACTAATTTGCAATAAAATATCCCTCTGCTAGGTGGGTAGCTAACATTTTGTATTGAAAAAAAGAAATCCCAATTTGCACAAAATCAGTAAGCCGAGACTAGTGTTTATAACCACTTGACTAGTTATGCACATACGCAGCCCTCGTTAAGCTCATTGTTATGTTCTGTGAAAAACTTGTAGAGGACTTTTAAAAAGCTGAAAAAAAGTAAACCAGTGAGTAAGTGCTACAGTGTGTACGCAGAAGTTACAGCCCATTAAACGGACCATTGAATACCCCATCCTATCCGAACCGCCCTTATTACCAACTATCAATATTAGCATAGATATGTCCTTAAATATAAACAAAATGCAATTTTTTTGATTCAAATTCAATATTTTCCTGAATTCGACCCCTTATAGGAGGCGTGTCTGAAAATTTTGAAAAGGTGGAATCTAGACCGGAATTTCATTTTCCTAAAATGATTATTTTTATTTTTTATTCTTGCATAAATTAGGCTTAGGCCTGTCAAAATTACGTTTTTAGGGGAAATTAAAGGTTTTTTATCAATTCTGCCTCCAAATGTGGGCGTGGCCCAAACTATTCTATGAATAAAATGTTTTCTACATAAAATATTAAGTTAAAATTTTTTAAATTTAGAGCAAAAATATTGAATAAAATGTAAATTTACCCTTAAAAAAGATGCCACGCCCACTGAAGGAGGTTTACCAAAGAAATTCTTACAGTTTTGAAAGCTCGTGGAGGTAGTGGGCGTGTCTGTTGGCGGATTTAAAAGAGTTTTACACTTGTACTGCTTCGCATGACGTGGAGCTTACGTAGGAAATTTCAGCTCCCTTACCCAAATTTAAGGCCTAAAAACATGTGACATACAAACGGGCGGACGGCGACATGGCTAAATCAATTCAGAATTCGGTCTCGATCATAAGCCCTTATGGTCTTGTGGGCTTGCCATTATTATTTCACCGTGTTTAATATATACCTCCCATCCTATGGGGATGGGGTATAAAAAGTTAAGCTTCTTCTATTTAACGAGTTTTTTTTGGAACCATTCCTTCTATGCTTCACCAGCATTCCGCTTATGTCTTTTGGATTTTTAGCAGAAATCAGAGCTGCTCAGCAGCAAAATCTAGATAAAAAAATTACTGAAACGCCTTTAACACGACCAAAAAAAGATAGACAACAGCGCAGATATCTCTTAAAAATCACTTCGGGCCAGAAACTAATTTTTTAGAACACTGGATTTCATGCAATAGCAAAGTTGTTGGGGCCCTCAGCCCTAAAATTCTAACTAGAAACTATAGTCACACAGTAGGTTAATTGGCGTCAGAACATACCTACCTGCTGAAAAAAACTGGTGAGAGCTAAAGTGTCAAATAACTTGGCTACAAATTGTTTATAAGAGTAAAAAAAAAAAATTTGGGGGCATTAAGGTGTACTGTCTTGTGGGCAGTAATATCAAACTGCCTAGAGCTTCGTAGAGTGGAGTTTAAAAACCAGCGGCAGGCATGATCCCACGAACTTCACACATTGCAGGCACTCCTTTAACCACTTAATCTATCGGTTACTAGTTTATCCTCTAACCAAACTCGACCTGTTCCGCCTATTAATGCCCTGCATATAAGCTTGAGTCAATTAGAGAGGACATAACATTGTTACGATTACTCTATGCCTTCTTTATACCTTCTCTATTCGACTTCTCCATACCTGCTGTTAGTTTTAAGACGAAAGGTTCTTCTCTTGAATTGAGATGCCATCAACCCAAGCAAATTTATAATCTTTATGATAACATAACCAGTGTCTGACTAGTTTAGTGAATAAATGGGAAACCCTTTCTCTCTGCTTTGAGTTCATACCGAAGCTGTTTACCTCCGCTTTTCTTATGCCAACCGGGAAACTCTCCTATGGAACTCAAGAGTACCAAAACACAAATTTAACTAACCCTTTTGTTCCCTTGTGTTCCTGTGCAGGGACACTTTTTTCTGTCTCTAGTATTATCCAGCTAGCACAATCCCAAGAAAATGCTTAAATATGTCGTATAGAGAGACATAACTAAGCCCACGTTAGTCTGACTCCATCCTTATCTGTATCCATCCTTCCTGGATAACCTAGCCATTGCAGTCGTGGGCCCTAAATTTCTTGCTAAATTGGTGTCATCTACAGTTCGTTATTAGGAAGTGGAACATCTCCACTCACCATTTATGAAGGCGGGCGCTCGAAGTAATTTTATAAAATTTTGGCTGAGAAATAAGCCGTCCTGGTCCCTGTCCGCTGTCCCTCTATTCTAAAGTTTTCTTTTAAAATATGAGCGGATTAAAAATCAAAAGAAAACTTTTTGACTAACCGGGGCACGATCCTACCAACGCCAATAATCTGGAGTACTGCTTTAACCTACCAAGCTATCGCTGACCGGTTTATTCTCGATCCACATTTGACCACCTCACTAGTTTTTGCCTTAAGAATAAGCTGTACATTCCTGATTAGGAATGGAAAAAAGTTGGAATACCCCGCTTGGAAGTTATTTTCGACTGATCATATTCAAAAAGAACCTAACACAAGTTGCTAACCTACGTACGTCAATTATTCTCAAAACGATATTTTCTTTGAACCTCTTGTGGTGTAAGATTTGAAAATAAATGCAAAGTGCATCTAAAAGGTCTTGTGGAAAACTAGCTGTAAAGTATGAAAGACTCCCCGGCACGAAATACTGGTGAAATACTGGAAAGTTAACGTACTACGTCTTCAAATTATTTTAGGAATTGGTGAACTTCCTAGCAGAAAATAATTAATTTAAAAATAACACAAATGTTTAACCTTAACCTGGTTTGTTGCTTTTAATGCGAAAAGACACGCGCCCTACAAGTTTCAAAAAAATGTAGAATGTTACTAAAGTAAAATTATTTTTCTATAAATACTTAAGTCGAGGTTGTCACTTTGTGAAAATAAACTTATTTTTAATTTAATTAAATTTAACGCTCTGCTCTGCTGAGTATCTAAAATACTTTACAAGAAAAATTTCTTTTTAAGGTTAATCAGCCTTTCAACCACAACAAATTTATGAGAGAATACAAAAATAATTCGTTCAAAAAATGTTGATTGGCAGAATGCCATTGCAACAAGTCTAAATTGGGTGATTCCGAATGTATATTTCCGTTAGGCGAAAGGGTATTTGGAAAAGCATTTTATTACAAGCCCATATGGATGTTCCAAAGAAGAATTCGTCAAAACAAACAAACACATCTTTTTTTGTTTGTTGTAAGTAAGTAGGTAGTGGGAATGAGGGGGTCTAACACCTGACGTAGGTTGTGGTGTTTTTTATTCCTTTTTATTTCACAGACAAAACACGTAAATCTTAACAATTTTGCATGTTTTTCTGTTTTTTTAAACAACATTATAAAGCGATATCTTCAGATGCAGACAAATAGGGGAGGGCATAATGTCAACATTTTTATGTTGTTAATGAATTCGAAAACGAAAAACATAAATTATTTCAAAACAAATGATTTTTACGTAATTTAATATATATTTTTAATTTTTTTTAAGTAGTTTTGAAAGGTTATTTTTTTTTCTTGGGCTGTCAGACATTTGAAAATTTATGTAGTCGCATGTTGAAAAATTATACTTCGAATAAGTTTTTTTTATGGATCGCCCACTAAATTAAATAGTGTCCACGGAAAATTAATATTTTAGCATTATTAAAACAGGCTGTGGCTTTTTTTTATGTGATTAGCAAATTGGAAAACTTTGAAAATTTAAACACGAGTAGGAGTGGGATTATGGGTGCCTATAATACACGAGTATGGAGTGTTTTACTTTTTGAAAGAATGTAGTACATGTTTATTTTTTTTTGTATTGTTAAAGAGTTTTTTTTTTATAGTTGAAGCATGCCGAATTTGTTTGTGTATTTAAAAAATGTGCTCTCATCATCAATTAGACAAAAATAAAATGTTGAGTGAAATGATGAAATGGAATGAGTCACTAATGGATGTTTCGGAAGGAGTAGGTCGATGGTCCAAGGACCTTGGAGAATTTTAAGGTCGTTTCTTCGTTTATGATTTTGCAAGTCTTTTGTATGTAAATAGTTCTGTGTGCCAAATGATTAATGATTGTCGTGCAAATAAACAAAATTCGCGTTTGAGCATATTATTTTGTTTGAAGAGCAGAACAATTTGGACTCCTCATAAATTTCTGTACAATAAGCAATTTAGTCAAGGTGGGCTCATTCCTTCAAGGGCCTATTTTCCATTTCGTTCCATTCCGTAAGTTCCATTTCGTAAGCCTATTAAGCATTTTGGAAAACGGGATCTGGGTAAAAGATTGTATAGGCTACAATAGTATGGGTAAGATGGTTTAACCAAAAGACTTTAAAGAACATTTACTTCATGGAGCTCAAAGAGAAATTGCAGCTATGTAAGAAAGATTTTCTACATAGGGGCTCTACATGAGTTCTACAGTTGAGAGCTCTACATGAGGGCCCTTCTATATCGGGTCGATCGTTTCTGTTTCGTGGTATATAGTAAAAAAAAGGTAGGCGTTTTATATAGGCAGGGCAGTGTCTTTTTTTCGTTTCTTGTTATCCTACATACTTACGATGTCGGCAAGGCCTATTATAAGTGAATAAGGACAGTTTAGCCATAGGATTAAGCGAGCATACGCACAAATATGGTACGTACAAATATGGATTGAGTCAAAATCGGTTACCGATAGATTGGTTAAGGCACTGGCTGGTTAACATGACTGGTTAAGGCACTGGCCGTGATAGTTAAAGTGAGTAGGATTCGTCCTGCCGGTGAGCCAAAACTGTTCCCTTCTTTGACTTTTAATCTGTCAGTATTTCAAAAGTACACTTTAGAAAAGAGAGACCTAAATGGAATGGCTTATTTGTCATCAATATTTTTTTTAATTACCTCAACAAGATATGTTGGCATAAAAAATAAATCATAGGTTTGTTCTGAATCCCAAAACCTTTCCAATGCACAATCACCCATAAAAAAGGAGAGAAAATTAAGCACACTTTTAGTGAAAGCTTGAGAACAAACCGACCGCCTTAAATAGTACCCGAAATGGGTGAAGTTGGAAGGATCGTGCCCTGTCGGTAAGCCAAAAACTGTATTTTCTTTCGACAATTAGTCCGATAGTTTCCAACTCCAGCTTTAATTAAAGCTCTCTGCCTCAATTTTAAAGACCTAAAAACATACGACGGCCATGGTTCAATCGATTAGCCTGACGGTCTTGTTCTAATATTTTTAATTTCTGGATTTTCAGTGCAGAGTTAAGCCAAGCTTAAACCAAGATCTGATAATCCCGGATCTGATAATGACACAAATCTTACCCGGTGAGCTGTTTTTCAGTACAGAGTTAAATCCGTCAATAAAGTTATCGAAATCTTCGATTCTCGAAATTACAGATTCTCCAAACAGTCATTGCAAATTGAAAAAACAGGCAAGGAAGTTCGAGATGCGTTTGCAAATGTAATTTTTCACGTAAACACACAAGGCAGCTGCAATGTACACAAAGAAAAAAACAGCCAAAGACGATCGGACTGTTATCCAAAGTTGGACCCGGAAGCAAACCACCAAATTTGAAGAGTTAAACTGAGATTAACCTGGAAAGCTGTGTTCGGGGGTTAATCGCAGTTTAACTTTGAAATTTGGAAGATATCGCAGTGAAGAACTGGGCCTAAAAGGTCTTATGGCTGATTGTTTTACTATGTTAGAAACTGCACTAAAATTGATGCCAGGCTGGGTAGGCTATTGCGACCCTCGTAAGGTTTACTAACCACTATACACTGGAGTGAATGGAAATAGGATCAATTGGGATGACTTATACTCATCAAAACTGAAATAAACTTCGACAACTACTTTTCTTATTGAAGTAGGAATGTTAGGTTTTAGAGGTTAGAGGCTCCTTCAACCTCTAACATTTTTTTCAAATCGGTGGGGCCAATTTAAATGAAACCGTCTCTTTGCCAAATTAACTTCTCTCCATCTCCATTGTTAAGGCTGGTTAGAAAGCTTAATACTCTTATGGTAAACTTGTACGTCATTTGGGACTTAAAAACTGAAGCTTCTTTTCTGTTGGCTGGTCGCCAATCGAGCCAATTGATTGGCCATAAATCAGATAATTTATGTTAGGACGAAATTTAAAAAGACATAAATATCCAGGTGCACCTGTTTTTAAATGAGCAGCTATCTGGGCGGCGTGTATTATCCACGCAGGGTTGGCCGGATATTAAACATTGTTTTCCTTGTCTTTACTGAATGTTCTGCTTTATTGCTTTCTTCCTTAAAGGCATAACACTTGCGGGTACAAGCTTTGGGGTTCCGATGCGTTCGGGTTGCCACCGGCACTCCTTTTTATCTAATCCTTTCAGCTCGTGCTATGCTACGTCATTTTAGATTGCTGGCTTTAGGTGCATTATTTATGCCGAGGCAATATGTAGACAAGCACTCGCGATGAAACTGAAGCTTTAGTGCAGATGGTAACACCTCGGACGACAATTGATTCAATCCCAGATTTTACCAACTATTTTTTAATTTTTACTAACATGTCTGGTCGGTGTTGTGCCCTATTCCTTTGAAATAAGATTTAAAAAAAAAATTGGCGTTTGTTGATTTGTTTATTGATTGTTTTGTTATCAAAGAACTAGAAATAAGATTTGCTTCTGCACCTTTCTTATATTGTTTTGAACTATGGAGCTAAAACGAGTGTCTTTACCTATGGCAAAAAGCTTTTGGAGTTAAAATGTACACAAATATATTAATTTTCTGTGTCGCGATATCTAGTTAGAAAATTAAAAAAAAATCTCCGACAGAGGAGACGTTTAAGTAACTTAAAGTTCATGTTCATATTGAACAGACAAGTATCGAATATACTTGTGATGGTTATCAATAAGCGAAAAATCCCAGACTGTAAAGAACATAATCCACACACTATTCAGCTCCAAACCAAAAGTGCCTAAAACGCGCATAGAAAATGAATAAAATCATTACAATTTTAATGGCTTCCGGTTATATTACTCAATCCCTTAATATGATGGTGCACTTTGAGTCGGTACTGACCTATACAACAAACCATGACTCAATAACATTTCCCTTCATTTCCCAACATACTCGAAATTGAATCATTTTTACAAGACATTTCAATGCCACTTACAAAGTGTTCTTTCAAAAGCATCTGGCTTTCTAAATAGTTTACAAAAAACACGTACCCCACCGACACGACCACATTGCTCCATACCGACACTTTGTTTCATCAAAAAAAAGTACCTCCATCCGACCACTTCAGATAGTCCTTTCCGGTTCTGTAGCTGTTGCGTTCATAAAAATAGCGCACCGCACGTTTGTTTCTTGCCTCAAAAATCTTCTACTTGCCGTCGTAAAAACATAATTTTATTCATCTTGACCCAAAAGTTTGGAAAACAAAATTGTCTCTCCACAACATAGCAGCCGTCGCAGTCGCCCGGTGACGCTTCCCCGTCGGCATCCAAAAGTTTTACATCGGGTAAAATTCTTGCTCTACGTGATGCCTTCTCGCAAACCAGTGACACCGAATCGAAATTTCATGACGGTTCCAATGAGTGTAGATACTACAGCCGCAGCCCACCCACCGATCGACGATCAACGGCCGATGACTACAGGCGACAACAGCGACGATCCCATGATCAATACCGTCGGGCAACAGACACTCTGTTGCCACCGCCATCATCACCAGTAACTGGAGCATCCGCCTCTGCGTACGCAGACGAGGGAAACTCTTTTACGGTTTGCATAGTGCTATTTTTGAACACATTAATTTTTTGAACATAAAATGTATTATTTTTCAGCCCTCGTATACGCCATCGCCCACACAAACGTGTAAATCAGCTTCCCTGCCAAGAATTCCCCCGCTTCCAGGTCACCAACGGCAGCTACTGCAGCAGTTTCAGCAACAACCTGCTAGCGGGCCGAAATCGGAGTCGAAAAAACCGAGAACGGTTCACATCGATGTGTATTGCACGGGCTCGGACGACGAGGAGGGCGATGATGACGACGAGTTGGATATCGACGATTCATCGAGCTCATCCGAAGCGAATCGACATGAAATGGAATCGAATTCCACCCCGCAAACGGTGTTGGACAACGAACAGATGTTGCTGCGCCATCAGCGCATCGGTGCAAACACTCTGCCGAGAAGAGTGCAACTTCACCGGGATAAGTTCGGTGCCACCTCACCCAATCCACCGACAACGGTGTCGAGCACTTCACGCTCCGATCTAAATGTGGGTCACGGTTTAACCAAATCGAGCACCGCCGAGGAAGTTTCTGAGTCGAAACAGCTGCTCTTTCGAAAGCACATCGGTGATCAGCGCGCTGCCAAGTTGCAAAACCTTCGAAACAAATACATTCGAAAAGAACCCAGTGACGACGTTATCAGCTCGAACTATCCAAACTCCTCTCGGTCGACTATGCGTGATGCTACTTGTAGCAGCATATCGAGCGCTGTGGCTTCACAGGACCAAGAGTCATCATGGAAGGAAACAGAGGAGATTGAGGTGAGCGTGAGTTTGGCAAAGTCTGACAGCTTTGACTACGACAACTCAGTCGATCGCCTTCGAATCAGGCAAATGGAGTCACTGTGGTCACGTCCTGACGATGAAGCGAACTTTGCGCAGAGTCGCAGCCACACTCAACCGGCGTTTCTGCACCCGATTTCCGAGAACAATTCCCAACGAAGCTCGCCGTATACTGGAGCTGCACAATTCCAGAGAAACGACACCTTTCCATCGGAATCAGAAAACTACTCCGAGTCCGACAATGTATTTTATCCCCATCACAGGTATAGTGCTCCGACGCATCCACCGTACCATCCCCCTCCACCACCTGCGTCACCGAGTCATCCACCGAAAATCGTTTACTCCTACCCATCGACCCCGACCCAACATCCTCCTGCATTTATGCAGTTTTTTGGCCCAAAACACGGCCAAGTCCCGAAATCACCCAGCCCACAGTCGTCGTACTACCCCACCTTTCGCCCTGGCCTTCAACGCTGGAAGAGCGAAGCTCGTGAGCACTTACCATCCGATGACTCGTCATCGCTAAAGCCCCCTGAAACACCCAGAAGAGCTGGCAGTGAGACACCCTCACCCCCGAAAGCGTCTACACCATCGCTTCCAAACTCGCCTGCTGTGACGCCCTGCCCTAGTTTGGTGCCCTCCGCTGTACCGAGCCTTGCGCCGTCTCCAACACCACAGCAAGATCGCTCGAAAAGGGAAAGCAGCGAGGCCTCAAGCAGAGTGTCTGTTATCCTCGGATACACCCCAGAACATCTGCAAAAGGCCCATAAGTTCGGCTCCGTGGTGGGTACCGTTCGCAAGCCAGGCCATCACGTGGGTCCTACAAAGAATCCGAATTGCTTGTGCGATCACTGCCAACGTTGGATGGCAGAACGATTCCAAATTAGAAGCAGGGCCTTTTCCGTGGGGGACAAGCCTATTGTGCTGAAAAGGCCAAATTTCAACAAGAATTGAGGAGACACATCAAGCAACAGAAACACTGCCAGGTCCAAAACAAACAGGAATACCTAACTCGAACTTAAACCACAGTTAAAACAAGAGATTTATTTTTTTAATTTTGCATTTAAAACTTAATTTTTATTTTTTATTTTTGTAAAAATTCAAATGGTGTATAACTAAATCTGTATGTGTGCGTTATTCTATTAACTGTCAAGTAAATGTTAACTGTTAAAATAGTTATTCGTTTTTAAGTCAAAGTAAATTTTTTAATAGAAACAATAAAGTACTTAACTCGAATGTTCCTGCAACAGAATCTGAAATATACCAAATAAATAAAAACAAAAAAAAATGTAAACAAGGCTCTGTTGTAAAGTTTTTGATTTTTTGGTGAGTTTTTTTGTGTCCCATGCTTTCAAGGAGGGCTGTAGGTGGTATGGTTTGTACGTTACCTATTATGAGTGTGCCATAAATTGTCAGCGAGTTTCGAGAGGGACTTGTTCTGCATTAAAATAATATTTAATAAAAACCAGTAAATAAGTAAGTGCAAGGGTTCGTCTGTAACGAAATAACGAGGGTTCCAAATACCCGACGCTTTTAACCATGTAACACCAAATTAAATTTTTTTTTTTGCCACACCTCCAAAAATGGGATCAATCAAAAATCAGTCGAAATTCTAATTTCCGTAGAATCATGAGAGCCTTATACCATGTCTCCACCGAGCACTAATCGTCGATTGATATAAATCTTTATTAAATCCTCTACAAATCACGCGATTTACCATACAAATTTAAATCCTCTCGGCAAGCGATTAAAAATGAATCCTTTCATAAACCCCATTCACCCTATTCACAAACCTATTTTCTGCACCTTTGTAACAGTTTGAGAATCAAAAAAGGATACTGAAACTGTCCCTGTACGAAAAATCTGTCACAAGTAAGTTTTCTTTTGTGACTTTTACTGAGGAAATCGTTTTCGCTCTTTGCAAATGACATTGCCACTCTCTTTTGAGAGCCAAAATGACAAAAACAGAGTTTTCGTGTCAAGTTAATTCTAAATTTGTCCGATGAAGCCACTTTAGGATTTATTTTAATCGTCTCCCGCTAATCTTCCTTTAATTATCGGTGGAGACATTGTATTAAAAGCAAAAATACTAATGCTTCAAAAAACAGTTTTATTGAGCGGACCTTAATTTTACGCCTATCAGCGCGGAATAACATTCGAAACTGCGCTTCAATACCTTGTTGGCAGGAATAAAAGTGTTCTTGATTGGAAAGAGTGCACGCATTGAGGACCCTACAAGCTTGCGTAAGCTAGTAGGGTCCTACCTAGAGACCCTACTAGCTAGCTTCAGTCAGAAAATCTGAAGATAAAACATTTGTGCTCGTGATTAAAACAATTTTTATGTGCAGGACGCTGATTACCGAAGCAGATAGTGTCTGCCGGTTAACTCTGCTCTCAATCTTCCTAGAACCTAAACACCAACCTACACGGGTAATGTTTGCTGGCCTCTCGCTTCAAACCAAAGGACTGACTGTACTCAGGAACAGATATTCCTAGACTCGATCGGTTATTGACGCACTAAAAATTGACCTTCCGTGCATTCTTTTTAAGCTGCTGGGCTGCTCTTCACGAGATGGAGGAAGTTCACTGGCCCGACTTAGCTTGTTGTTTAAGGTGCCACAAGCCCAATCCCCAATGAAGTCAAATTCATAGGTAACTGGGAAATTTCAACTTGAAACTTTGTTCCAAGCATGCCAAATCCAAAACCGATAACACTGTCAAATTGCTGGCAGTATAGAGCAGACATGTGTCTAATCTCCGGAAGGGGTCCTCCGGGTCTATGCGAAGAATGTTAGAAAATCCTTTTATGCGCATCGCTTATTTGGTGGAACCAATCTTTGGCGAAAATTTTGTATTAGCTCTTTTGTCAAACTCCGAAGAAAAGCTTGTCTTGTCGGGGCGTACGTTAAAAACCGAGCCTCGCTTTCGACGGATTTTCCTTCGACATGCCCTGTGATGCAATGACACCAAAAATGCTTCTGCGAAAAACTTACCACATCGACTTTCCGCAATGAAATCGCTTTGATCAAACTCTGTTTCAAGGAGGGAATGCCATCGAACTTTCACAGATGGTTCCAAAACCGGACAGAGGTCTGCTGGAGTCTGGAAATGTCCGCCTACGTTTGAAGCCACGTATTCCGTTCATGCTTACTGTTCTCGCGAACACAAGCCTCTTTGATGCGACTGCGATAGGTGCAGACAGACCAAGCTCTTTGCTTTTAATCGTCCTTTCGGACCTTTTGAGGGAAACTGCCACCTGCCTGTTGAGAGCACGACGATACAGCCTCACATATATTTTGTAGTTTTCCTGCCTTTACCGGCATTATGTGGCGGTTTTTAAAGCGCGCGTCCTCTTGAAAGTAAAACTACTGCGAGTAGCTCTCATACCACTCTCGAGAGTACTCGCAGAGAGTTGATTGTCTACTCTCAATTCCCCGACTTCTTAAAAGTCTCTATCCGCAAGTTATTCTCGTGACTCTCTAGAGTGGCCTGAAAGCTGCTTTCATTAGTTTTACTCTCAACTGGACACGCGCCATTAGGGCACTTCAGCTAAGAGCTAACATCTATCGTACTTTTGCCGGTGGATTCTGTCTGCAAAAAAGTCCTGATGTGCGATGGCCTCGTAAGAACATGAAAAATGTATATACAGTAGTAACCGTTAAAAGCGAACCCGGTTAAAGCGATCTTTTGGTTAAGAATCATTTCCCACAGTCCCAATCAATGTCCCATAAGACAAAATGGATCAGAATTTCGCACATAGTGACCTCCCCCCCACTGGTTTTCAAACCACTGTTCAAAACAGTGGTTTGTGTATTAAGCAAAAGCTAAAGGGAAAAGCTGTCGGAAGTCATAAGCCGAACAAAAGTCATACAATTTTCTTTTAGACGGTTGAAAGACATTTACTCCCAGAAATGAACTCGTCCTCTGTTTGTTGGTCAACTTAAGCTTTAAAAACATCCTAATTAAGTTGTTATTTATTTTCTTTTTAGCACTTTTAAGGAGTCTATCAAATTAAGTAAGTATACCTTCTAACACCTTTACAAAATCCAAGAACACCTTAGCACGTAACAAATTTCAATATTTTTATCTTCCTACCCTAACCATGCACATATTTTTGACGGTTTTTTTTCGTTTTCCCAGGCTCAAGTTCGACTATCCGAGTCATCGCGAAAGCTCGATCTCCTGCGCCTATCGTTGGACCTCCGCCGGCAGGAACTTCCGCCCGATTCACCGACAGCTCAGCAGCTTAAAACCGAGTTGCAAAGTGTTCAGGCCTCGTCGCCGGTTCCAGTTACATATACATCGCTTCAGCCCTTCCAAGGTGGCATGGGCGGTAAGCCGTACCATCAAGTGTCGTCGCTTGGTCGTTGTGCTTCGGTGACGGGAAAGCTCGAAGTTCGCCTAATGGGATGTCAAGATCTACTGGAGGACGTACCGGGTCGATCACGTCGCGATAAGGACAACAACTCCAGTCCCGGCGATTTGCGTAGCTTTGTCAAAGGCGTCACCAGTCGCAGCTCATCGAAGAGTTACAGTGTAAAGGACGAGACCTCTTTCGAGATAATGGCCGTTATAAAGTTAGACAACACAACTGTTGCTCAAACCTCGTGGAAACCTTGCTCACAACAGGCTTGGGATCAGCGCTTCTCGATCGATCTAGACCGATCGCGTGAGCTCGAGATCGGCGTGTATTGGCGTGATTGGCGTTCGCTGTGTGCCGTGAAATTCCTCCGTCTCGAAGAGTTTATCGACGACGTGCGACATGGTATGGCGCTGCAACTGGAACCGCAAGGTCTTCTTTTCGCCGAGATCAAATTCCTGAATCCGATGATTTCTCAGAAACCGAAACTTCAGCGTCAGCGCATGATATTCAACAAGCAACAAGTAAAGAATATCCCGCGTGCCAAACAAATGAACATCAACGTTGCCACCTGGGGTCGCTTGCTCAAGCGCAACACGCCCAACAACCAGCATGATTTGCCAATATCGCGCACCCCATCGTCGGGCACAATCGACGGTGAGCCCTACACACCCGGCCAGCAAGCCTTGAACATGGACTACGATCCGAATAACGCGGAGACAGAACATGTGGCAACGCCTGGCGAGAATCCAGATCTCAGTGTGGCCGGTCTTAGCGGCGCTCGGCCTCTGTCCATGCACGGTATTGCTGTGCTGCCACCAGAAGTATCCCCATCGGCCAATCTAAACAAACAGAACAACAATCAGCAGCCAGCATCAGTCACAGCAGGCTCAACAGGCCTGCACTTACAACTTAATCAGAAGGCAGCAGCAGGAAGTAAAAAGACTGGCAGCAGCAGCCAATTGCCGAGTCCATCGCCCCAGATGCCGGTGGCATCGCCACCCACACTCCATAAGATGGATCAAGAGGTAAGTGTCTTGCTAAGGGATGTAGGTAAAGTCCTGCTAAATGTTAATTTGTTGTAAAGCTGTATACTTACTTGTGAGTACATAAGAGTAGAAGTAGTTTTTGAAAAGGTGTAGGGTCCTTAAACAGGTCAAGCTAAACTAGGTGACGGCCTGAAGATGAGGGAAATAGTTTTGAAGACTTTTTTTTTGTAAAGAATATAAAAACACAATACACTAACACATGAACACCCATCATACACACATTAAACGCATTTGCATTTAGTACTACCGTAGTATGTTGTATTGCAATTTGTCCATCGAAATAGCTTCCAGATGTGAGAGGAATGTTGAATGGATAGGAACCGCGGCAGTTTGCTAAGACACTCAATGGTTAAATGTTGTGATCGTATCGTTCGTAAAATTGTCTGTCGTTGTAAGGCCTAGCGGAGGATATAACTTCAAGCCTGTTAAATGTTACATGTTAAAGTCTGTTTTGCCCCAAGTATTTGTAAATATGTGTTGCTGTTTTATGGCTGTTAGATACTTGCAACTTTTCGCCCCCTCCCTTTCCTTTATAGGTCAACATGTTTCCTATGAATATCTCGATTATCGACGTATGGTCCTGTATTGCCATAACTAACACCTTGATTTCACTAGCTGGAAAAGAATTTGCTAGAAGTGAATCCTGAATAAACACGACAGTAGGCCCTTATTTAAGGACTTTTTCTCATGAAACTTTATGCCACAGTATCTGGAATCAAATGACAAAATATAAAGACTTTTTTACCAGCATTGACGCAAAAAATGCATTAAGAAAACTTCAAACCTGAGCGTTCGACCGCCTTAGTCCTGTTGTGCCCTGGGGGAACCAAACACGGCGGCGGCTATGATTCAAACTGAGATGTCATGATTCTGCAAACTTTACTGCTTTTCCGTTGACTAGCTCGTGGAAACAGTTCGACATTTCATCAACGCGTATTGACTGACGCGACTCAACTCAACGTTGACTCAGCACTGAATATCTGAGAATCTTTCTTTAACGTTTGCATCATTCTTTGGATCTTTTCAATTGTTGTTTCTCAAGCCGATTCTTCTAGGTTGCCTGTACCAATACCATTGACGCATCATACTTCATTAAAAATGTGTTCAGGACTTTAGGAGCTTTTTTTATTATGTTGCGGCGTAAATTCGTAGTATTTGGGCCTAGAGAGTTGTTGAATTTGCTTAATTCCGAGGATTGACATTGTGAATTTGAGAATTTAGTGCCCTGCCAATGCATTCTATAGGGTTCGCCATCTTTTGTGTCGGTATGTGATTATTGAATAACTTTTGGAAATTGAAACCGATTGCCATTTATAGAGATTTTCAAGTAAATTGTTGTTTGACAAACATTTTTAAACTAATTTTGAAATAATTCATCAGTCAAGTTGACGACCTTATTGGGTACAGAAATCTGTGCCATTCTAGCTGCGTTTTTTAAATCATTATTTTGAACATCTCAGGCTCAGGGTTACACCCCTGATTTACACCAAAAACTGGCTTAAGTTCGCTTATTTTTCTAGCGTAAGATGAGGTAGATTTTTGACAGCACGTGTCGAGAAATTTTCTCAGCTGTGTGTCGTCCCGTCTTGTTGTAACGTGTAACCAATCTTTGCGGTTTGACAGGAGCAAACACACACTGATATCGATTTGAATTGACTGTTTCGTCTCCTCTGAAGAAAAATGGTTCAACGATTTAAAGGCGCCGCAAGGAGGCTACAGTGACGCTAAAATATTGGGCGCAGAAACAATGACAAATGCAACTTGTTTATTAAAACGTCTTAAGCTTTGATGAGCTTTGATTTCCTCGCACTGCCCTGTTCCTTTATGATTTTTAATATTAGCTCGCGATCAAAAGACTATAACCCCCCTCAAATGCGTAAGGCTGTGGCACCTTAGGTACTGAGCGACGTGCGACTACCTGATAAAAAGATGGTATTGACATACGTGAGTATTGCCATGGTCGCGTGGTTGCCAGACGCGTGGTCACTTACTCGCTTGTCGCTTAGTACGTGGCCGAAGCTAAGGAAATAGCAAGCAATAAGAATAAGAGAAAAAGACGAAGGTTCCCAATGCAGCAAAAGATCGCACAGAATCACCAAAGCTTACTTACGCAACTGTTATTTCTTTAAGGGCCGGATTTTCAGTGATGAGTGAAGCCTAGCTTAAACCAAGATCTGCTAATCCCGTAACAAAACGAATCTGGAGTTAACTCAGCGAGCTGTTTTTCAGGGCAGTGAGTTAACTCCGTCAACAAAGTTGTCAAAATCTTCGACTCTCGAAATTATTGGCTCTCCCAACTTCCACTTCACATAGAAAAACACAGGAAAAGAAGTCCGAGTTTTTCTCAAATGTAATTTTTCACAGCAACGCGCTAATCAACTGACATTCCACGCAGAAAAAACATTCAAAGAAGCTCATACAGTTCTGCCGAGATGATCCGATATTAACTCACCAAATTTGGTGAGTTAAGCCGAGATTAATCCCAGATCTTAGTTCACTGAAAAGCTCATTTCTGGGATTTATCTCAGTTAAACTTGGAAAGTCGGATGATCTCATAGTAGAAAACCGGCCCTAGAATAGGAATTGCAAAACCGGCAGAGGATTCAATAAAAAAATTATTTTCTAATTAAATTTTGCATGGTTTTTTCATATTAAGATAACGAAAGGTTTTTTAAAATTTGACTGACTTTAACCTGGGTAACAGACGCACACCAAGAAGCTTTTCACTTTGATATGTACAAACGCTCCTGAATTTTCATTTTGTTGTTGCTTTTGGTCCGCCCTGATTATTCTTCAATTCACCATTCAGTCTAGGACTAGCAACTCGAGAAGGGAACCTCAACAAAATTTAGCACCAAATAACGAAAAGGCGAATAAGGCGCGTTTTTTGCGAATGATTCATTGTCAAAAATTTTCTGAATTGACGTTTCAAAAAAGCATATCTACTCGAGTCAATCGGTTGAGAAACGTCAAAGTAATTCAAAGTGAACATACCGAAACAAAAGATGGTGCAGCGTGCAGCTCTTATTTCCATTAACCTATAAGCTTTCCCTTATGAACACTGAATAAACATATTTATGGAGATTGAAAGTTAATCCCTAATCCCTAAGTCGGACCCTATTACAAATCTAATTTAGTAATTTTGTGAAAGTTCAAAAATGGGTCAAACCGTTTTTTTGCTCAGAAATCAGTCTCATTGCCCAGCCCTCTTTTATAAAATTTTGAGGAGAAAATCTAAATGAGTGTTTTATACGAATACCTGAATAACTTTCGGTAAATTTCAACCTTACATTATATGTAACCTATTGACAAAAGCCATTAAAAAATGAGCTATTGTCAAAATTATTGCAAAAAGTTTCTCTATACGACAAGGATTCAAGGAAAGCCATATAAATCACTCATTATCATCTTCCTATATGATTTGGATCTCTTATGTCTGGGCAATGGCTTTTACAAAAAAGAGCTCCAATTCAAGGATTCCCCATCAACTCCTTTTCTTTCATTAGTAGAATTTTCGAATTGTAGAAAAGTAATCTCCTGACGTACGTTTCATTCAGAGTATTTTATTGTTTTTTTTTTTTTTTTTGCATTCTACTCTACGCATGAGCGCTTTTTTATGAATACCTTAAAGCTCTAAAAACATTAAGCCACGCATAAACTTGTCTCAGCCCCAGGGTTTTAAACTTGGATCAAAATAAATGGTTTAAGATATGGTTTCAGTGAGTATTTTTTTAACGAACTTGAACTTCAAAACAGAATCTCAAAAAACATGCCTGTTCAACAAAAAAAAAAAAAAAAAAAAAAAATGGGCAGCTTTGGTTGAAAGAGACGGCAAGCATGAGTGCTTCATTACAAATGTTTCTATATAAAAGCCTTAACAACATAAAGCAACTCCATAGGCCTGCTTCGGCCCCAGGGCCTTAACTCGTGACCAAATAAATGGCTACAGATGGTGTCAACTTGATCTTTTTAAGCCAACTTTTTGATTTTTTAAAAGCCAATAAAAATTGCCATTATGGGGCTTATCGGGATGCTTTCAATTAAGCCTGTACTCGTACTTGATAACTTTACAACACAGCAGTTTTGTAAGTTTCTTCATTTTCCCATAAATTTACCATCAAGGTGAGCGTGCGACAGAGATATGGAACATCAGTTCCTTTTAGACCTTTAGTAGCTTAAAAACTAAATGAGTGTTGTCTACTTTGATTTTTTTATGTCTTTCAAACTCTGTTTTTCATCCTTAAGCAACCTAGCCCTCCTATTTGTGCTCATTTAACGTGCTAACTACAAAAACCTTGTAAGACCGATTCTTAAAAAGGCACAGGTTTATATTTCAAACAATTTCGTTGAATAGAGATCCAAATAGATTTCTAGAGATCCATATAGGATCCAATTTGTCCAAAGCTGGTAGAATAACGTAATAAAAACCCTGCCTTTTAGCAAAACCTGACTATCCGAAATCACAAGAAAGTCGTAGATCTGCGGGATTCTGGATCCAAAAGTAGGAGAAGCTATTCACTAGATGGCACTAGTCACTATCAGCTTAGAGTTGCTTTCAATATGTTTCGGCCTAGACTCTTTTCCTGCTATAAAGCGTCTGTTCTTCATACCTCTCACATTTCCACAGCAAGAGTCGTCGTATTAAGAAATCCCAACAGTTCCTATCCCTGTAAATACCCATCAAATTTCCCGGTTTTCCTCCTCCGATTTTTGATTAAACTCCAACCTGAATTGGTTGCCGTGCAAACTTCGCCCCATTTTCACTCTCATTCATAGATAGATATCAACAGTAACCATTAAAATATAAATGTACAGCAAACAATGAAAACACAAGATCAAAAGATGAGAATTATTAAATTTTTCGAAATCAAAATCAGAACCCAAAATACAGAAAAAAAAACTCATTTTGCATGCATATTTGTATAGAAATTTTTTTGTTAAACCAAACGAAACGATTTGTGTCTTTCTTGTATGTTTGTTACTATCCGACAACAGTTACAGAATGCTTTACGAGAATTTGAATTTCTCAACCAAATGGATTCACAGCCCTCAACGTTGCAGCGACCAGCGCCACGCTCCCAGTACCAGCAGCAACAGCATCAGCAATATATGGCGTCAGCTGCCCAACAGCTGTACCAGCAGCAATCACCCTCGCAGCCGTACTACCTAGAGGCGGATCCACTTATGCCCCAAATAGTCCTGCCGCCTCCACAGCATCAGCAGGTTCCATACGATGTAAGCACCAACAGCACCACTGCCACTCATGTCACCAATGCCGTCCATCACATGCCGACGCACCGTAACAGTAGTATTAGTCATAGTTTTAACAATAACACAAACGGTGGCAGTGTGGGTGGAGGCGGTGGTGGCGGTAGTGTCGGAGCATATCACCGCCCGGTACTTATGATGCCACCTGTGGTCCTGATGGGTGGCACTGGCAGCGAGGATGGTAGCCCGATTATTGAGTTGCCCCCATCGCCGGCGCCAAGCACAATGCCAATTGTTGAGTATCCCGATGATGATGATGACTGTAGCCGAGTTATCACCGACAGTGATAGATGTTGTGTTGAGGTTAGGTTTGGTTATTTAAACATGTTTTTTTTTTTGCTCTCAATATTATATAATGAATTTTTGTTTGTTTGGCCTTTTTTTGTTTGTTTTGTGTGCGGTAAAGCAATTGCAATTTTTGTAAATATACACGTTCATTGTAAAGTTTATTAATTTTGTGTTTAAGAAATATCCTAACACTCATACACTCACTTATTTTGCACAATTTTGAACATATACTCACAAAAGGATACATTATCTTAGAGTGGTGGAGTTTTGAAGTGATCACTCATTTGTTATTAACGACAGGGGCTTCTCATTTTTGTGTTCACAGGAGAATGGGCTTAAAGCAATAAATAGTTTTAAACTTAGTCCTGGCGTCAAGAGTTTGTTTTTAGATGCTCTTATTGCCTGTTCTTTTACAGGCGTTTAATAAATATTTAAATTAAGACGCTTTATGTGGCAAAGTCATTTTGGATTTCATCTCTGGCAAATTTAAGCTCAAAATCGTGTATGTACCTTATATTATAGAACCTCATTCCTAGGTTTTTGCGCCCTCCAGAAGATCAAGATAGAAAAAACCTCTCGGGATTGCAAAGAATCAAACGTGATGCTCCTATTGAACCCTTTTAAGGGCTGAGTTTTTATAAATTCCGTGACAAAAAAAAATTCCAAAATGTAATGCTTCTTCATCTAGACTTACAGTTTTAAGCTGCGCGTGGTCGGTCTATAGATTTTTATTAATAGAGTGGAGTTCGGAATGGAATATCGAAAGAAAAACCGATAAAGCGTCAGCGGCAGGGCACGATCCTGCATGAGCTACGTATGGTCGATTTATTTCCTGTTGCTGAGCTTTCGTGGCCATTTTTTTTTGTGGATGATTAGGAATGTCCATTTTTTTATGGACAGCTACCTTTTCCTAGGAACTAGAAGCCACAAGAACAGCTAGATTTTTTTTTAAAAATTAAACAAACATTTATGGTGAAATCAATTTAGAACTTTATTGGTTAATGAAGTTCGGTCTTTTGAAGTCAAGCCTAGTTATGTACTTCATTATACTTCTAGGCTTCTGTTGCAAGCGATCATTCGAGGATCAAAATCATCGATTTTTGATTTTAATATCTTTATGAAAAATAAGTGTGCCTATATTATATTTAGGTTCAGCACATTGTCGCTTGCCTCTTGGGATAGAGTTCCTTTCTCTTCAAAAGCTGTAATATCGAAATCGATCAATTTCTATTCAAACCGAAACAATTTGATCGTTATATCACCCGCATCAAATTCATTGATTGCGATAAACGGTACGACCACCCTGTTGAAACCCGAGATCATCCAGGACGAATTGATGTGCCTGCCTGTTTTAAACACTTTCGTTCTTATGTTTTATGTTTGTGCGTGAAAACGTGAAAAAATATGCTGATATAAATATTAAACTCAAAATTTTTTTAACCGCATGTTGAATTATTTTCTTTAAATTGCTTCGTACGGTACCACTCCGGAATCGCTAGTGCGATTTACCAAAAAAATTACTCATTTTTTCCATCGCCCATTTTCATAGCAATTGGTTAAAATTGTCAAAGCTTGTAAGTACTTTACATAGTAAGAAAAAAGACCGTCCGCATTGAATCTAGCAAATGACAGATTGACAGCCACAACATTCACTCTATTTAATCTGTTAGCCTACCCATTGTGTTCTTATGTTTCATTGGCCTGGCAGGTTCCGGTTGTCGTTAAATTTTTGCATACAGACACCCTGTCGAATTTTTAAGATTGTATTATTGAGGTTCATTCGATAATTCGAGGAAATTCTGAAGCTGGATTAACCTAATGTCAAAACACAACGAAAATCCCACACAAGCTCTGACAAATGCTTGCGATGCCCATAAAAAACTTTAAACCATTCGGAAATCGTGTGAGATTTTTATGTTTCTTACCACCTGTCAAATTACCTTATAAAAGGAAAGGGACTTTCTTAAGCAAAAAAAAAAAATTAACGAAAACCTAACGAAGCCGATCAAAATGCATCATGGAGCATTTATAAAAGCCGACTTAAGCTAATCTAAGTCTCATTATGTTTAGGCCTTTAACGCCCTTACGGTAACACCTTTATAGTGTACCACATGGTACAACAGTACACACTTTTCTCACAGTTCTTCACTCGCTGCAGCAAAAAAGTAACCGATTGTGCCCTGCAGAGTTTTCGATAAGACCCTGCAATGTTTTTTGGTCAGAAAATTTAGTGCTGTTAAAATATGAAGTTTCAGTTGTTTGACAACTATGCTACGCCTTTTTGCGTTGGATTCATTTCATCAGGGGTTCAGAGAATCAGGGTTGCGCTGAGTTTTTGACAATCAGCTGATCGCACATGAGAGATCGAAATCATTTTCGTTTCATCGATCAACCTTAACGCACTGACCTAAACAACAAATACGACATATTTTTTTAAAATTTTTCCCTGGATAACGTCGAAAGCCAACTGCGATACTAAACTCTTCTGGAACTTATTCACCTTTGAACTCCATAGACATTTTTTTGGCACCGCTTATGAGACGGTTACAATTGATGGATGTCCCTGTGGCAGTAGTCACGGCTCACTTAAACGTAACGCATAAAGCGACTAGTATTGGTGAAAAGTAGGAAAAAGGCGTGGTGAAAAAGGCAACACTATCACTTGGCTCTAAAACGCATCCGTGGCGATTCCTGGACCAGTCGAATTTACATTAAAAAGCCGGGAAAAACCTGAAAATTCTGCCTGGTTAAGCCTGAAATGGCCGTCAGTTTCCTGAAATTCTGATTAAATTTTCTGGGGCTATACTTAAGCGGACAGGATGTGTTCCTTGTGCTCAACAGCTTGCAGATCACAGCCAAAGCGATTAATATTTGTGACTGACAGTCTAAGCCCTTTTTGCGTCCCTGATAATTCTATTAATTCCCTAAACATCTTTCCATTAAAATGAGCCTTGGAAACCCAGTCTCTATCCCGACTTGCTAACCTTAGGTTTTCAATCTTTGTAAATTTTTTGTCGTCAACAAGCTTTTCATCCGCTTGTTGGTTCTCTTTTATACTGCCGTGTTCTGGCATCCAGGAGCGTCTCACCGGCTCTTAATTAATTCTTGAAGGCGTGACATAATTCTTTAAGGATTGTGCAACAGTCCCTGACTTTATCCGATTTTATGTTAAGCAATTCCATTGCTTTAAGCCTGTCATGGCTTTCGATTTAGATAGCCAAACCTCTTCCAGATTTCGATATTATTTGCATTAGTTTTGCCACCCGTAAGAACAGTCTGTTCTTAGGGGTGGCAACCTATTCGTACACATATCCTTATAAGAAAAAGACTGAGCATTTATCGTGTGTTACATTCGAATAACATAAACTCCCATTCCTGGGGTGCCGTGGCGTAGTGGTTAGTGGAGCTCTGGGTTCGAACCCTACCATTGTCACCTGGAAAAAAAAGATCGTTCTTGTCACGGTCCCTACATCTGCGAGGGTCTGACAAGCCCTTCAGAGGTAGGAACCTTGAAAGAGAGCACCATTTGTATTGAAAAACTTCTCGAAAGTGCCGTTCGAACTCGCCAAAAAATTGTAGGTCCCTTTGTATGTGAAGAAATCAAGATTACTTTTTTAGAATGAATTCTAATCTTACTACATAGAAGAATAATATTCACTTTTTCGAAGCTCCAAAAAGCTCTCAAAGCGTTTGACCCACTTTCATAAATTCGAAGCTTGTTCCCTAAACAGTCCAAAAACTAGCTAAGGATAATCTTATAAGCCACTTAATTTTTCCAATTAAATTTTGGATCTTTTAATTGCGGTATCTAGTATTTTCTTGTTAAACGAAGCATTTCCATTTTCGAAGAGTTGACACCACAGCTTTTTGCCCAGGTGCTGATCGTCTTTGGAGCATCACTAACATGTCTTGTGTTCTTAAGCCTTTCTCATTCATGTCCCTCTTTAACTACTCAAAGGACAATTGACCACGTTTACAAAAGTCTTCATTATTTTTTCTTGTTACAATTACTTCTCAGGTGGTCTGGTCTTTTAGACTGAAGTAGGGCAAATAGGATTGCGGATTACAAAAACCGATTGTTACAATATGTTTAGTCTTGCCCTCTTCCTAAATTAGTGAGAAAGCCTCTTTAAATTCACGATTTCTGTTGTTATGGAAAGCCTATGCTTTGCATCCTACGCGGAATATCACAAGCATCGAAAGAAACAACATTGAATTTTCTACAAAACTCACATATATAGTTTTTAGACGCTTACAGTTGACCAACTTTTCCGAATTTCTCTTAGTGTCAACTTTCAGATCTATGTTTGATTCAAGAACTGGGCTGAACTTTATATTTTTACAGTAGCTGATCCTCTCTGTTTAGTTTATTGGTTATCAATTCCTTAAGCACCATAACTACAGTAAAGAGTTTATTTTATTCAAAATGATAGGGCCTAAGTCTCATTCTTGAGGTACTCCATTGCAAACACATAAGAAACCCTCTTAAACATAAACCCTAATGTTCATTCTTGTAGTATTCCATAACATCATGAAACTCTGACTCACTTCTGAATGTTGGACCCATCAAACCTTCAACTGTGAACCATCTATGTGTAGCCCATGTCCGTTTGTCTCTTAAAAAAAAGGATAACAATGATAAATGAGTGAATCGCTTTAACAAAACCCCATAATGTGTCTGCATTTCACAGGTGCAATCTTTTATAAACATTGTACATATAACAATTGAACCTACTGATATGCCTGCTACCACTCCTACTACAAACGAACAGGTAATGGAAAAATAAAACCCCAAAGAGTTTAGCTAAAGCTTTGTACAGAGAAGAAACAAAAAACAGACAAAAATTTCCCAATTTTCCTTTCCAAAAAAAATTAAATAATTTTTTTTTTCTTTTCTTTTTGTGAATGCGCGTGTGTTGTGCTTTCGCACAAAGAGCAAATGATTTCCTTCCCCTTCCTCTTTGCAAAGAACATCTGTTCTATCTCTCACCTGTCTCTTAAATAAACGACTTAATTTTAAAATGCTTCTAGCGCCCTTCTGACTTAGAAAGCCTCAACACCAACCCTTTTTAATTTATGTCAACCATCCCACTAAAGTTTACCAAACATCTCTCTTTTCTTCTTCCTCCTGCACGTGATGCATCACGTCCCGAAATTAGATTATACCACAGTTTGGTAATTTGTCTGTCAATAATAATCAACATCATCAGCAACAGCAGCAACAGCAGTACGTGCAACCTGCACCGATTGTACAGGAGCCACAGACTCCACAATATCAGTCGCATGCACAACAATTCCCACAGCCAGCTCAGAGGCAGCACTACCAACAGCCAATCTATCAAAATCAATTCGAATTGGGAGTTGCCGGCGGTGCAAGCACTGGCGGAGCCGCCGCCGCTGCTACGGCAGGTGTCCCACCACCCCCAAGTCATGTTGTTCAATTGCATCCTTCGAATGCTGGAGCAGCAGCAGTAGCGGCAGCAGCCCAATTGGGTGGCGGAGCGGGTGGACGTCGTCAAGTCGCACGTGGTCTACAATACCGGGACTCAGCGTATGAGTCACGCCGCCAATCACAATCCCATCAGCCGGGAATGATGTCGCTTGAGAACTTCCGAATGCTGAGCGTGCTGGGACGAGGACACTTTGGCAAAGTCATCCTGTCGCAGCTGAAGACAAGCAACGACTACTATGCGATTAAGGCGCTGAAAAAGGGTGACATTATTGCCCGCGACGAGGTGGAGTCGCTGCTGAGCGAGAAGCGTATCTTTGAGGTGGCGAACGCCATGCGACATCCCTTCTTAGTCAATTTGTATGCATGCTTCCAGACCGAGGTAAGTTGCGTGGGGGGGGGGGAGGGGCTCTGGCAGCCACTCTTGGTTGTAATCGAAATTGACGGTGAGATGCATGCTTCTGTGTATTTTGCAGCAACACGTCTGCTTTGTTATGGAGTATGCTGCCGGAGGTGATTTGATGATGCACATCCATACGGATGTCTTCTCCGAGCCAAGAGCTGTGTTCTATGCGGCCTGCGTCGTCCTGGGACTTCAGTATTTGCATGAGAACAAGATTATCTATCGTGATTTGAAATTGGATAATTTGCTGTTGGACACTGAAGGTGAGTAGTGTTCGAGGTGACGGATATGCTGTTCACTTCGTAATTTGGTTGTCGCCGAGAGTTGCACACGGGTGTAACTTGACTAATGTTGGAAAACGTTCTTTGTAGGTTACGTCAAAATAGCTGACTTTGGTCTTTGCAAGGAGGGCATGGGTTTCGGTGACCGTACTGGCACATTCTGTGGAACACCAGAATTCCTCGCCCCAGAGGTTCTCACAGAGACATCCTACACACGGGCCGTTGATTGGTGGGGCCTGGGAGTGCTGATCTTCGAAATGCTTGTTGGAGAGGTGAGACTTATTTGATAAGCTTTTCGCGTAGTCGAGACTTGAGCATTGTTTAATTTTGTAATTTCAGTCACCATTCCCCGGCGACGACGAAGAGGAAGTATTCGATTCGATTGTTAACGACGAAGTTCGATATCCAAGATTCTTGTCATTGGAAGCTATCGCTATTATGAGAAGGGTAAGTTTTCCACTTTTTCCATATTTTTAAAAACTAAGATAGTTCTGAAATGCTTTTGACTACCCTTAAAACGTGTGAAACTTCGCGAGGAGAAGCTGTACCAACCATTGCGTTGGAAAACGCCAATGAACCAGACCAAAATATAAAAGCTCTGCGTAGAAACTAAACAGCTTCATCCCGCATATGTTATGCCTCTACGGGGAAAATAATGGTATTTTCGTAATATAAACCACAAATATATACAATAGGCCTGATTTCGCAGGTCTTGTGCCTGTAGGCGCCGTTTTTTTCAGTGTTGAGTTAAAGCCAGTTAAAGCGAAGATCTGTTGTTAATCCGGGAACAAATAGAATCAGTCAGTAAAATCAGTCAGTAAATCCGTCAGTAAAATTGTCAATATCTTTGTCTCTCCAAATTTCGTTTCTTCCAACTCTCACTTCACATAGAAAAATACAGGAGAAGAAGTTCGAATTGATTTCAGATGTCATTTTTCACAGAAACACGCATTTCTCACAGAAAAAAGGATTCAAAGAAGTTTATACTGTTCTCCAGAATGGATCCGGCTTATCTCTCGGTGTGTTAAGCCGAGATTAACACCAAATTCACTGAAAAACTTATTTTTGGAATTTAACTCCAGAACTGAAAAACTTTCCCTAAGGGGCGGGATGACGGCATTATCAGGAGCCATGCATTTGATTCTTGTCTGATTCCCTCTAATTACCTTTTGGAGGGATTATAAACAGAAAGAAGAGCAAAGCTACCTTTTGTGCCTCATCGCTAGGATTAATAATCGGACCTTAACTTTACCATACCAGACGCCGAGCAGCTAGCCAGGCGCTCACAAATTTCTCTATTTCTGGCTGTCTTGTCCGTGTCGGGAAATAATCATAACTGGTTAGCGTTCCCGTATTTGTCACATGAAATGGTGCCCGAACGGGGACCATCAACCCTAGATGACCAATCATCACACTATCGGTAACCATCAGATATGGTGAGCGTTCTCCTATTTGTCACCTAAAGTGGCGCCCGATCGGGGATCAGAAGTCCCAGATAACCAACTCTTCTCTTTATTTTATGAAATATGAGGAGTAAGCTGCGATGTGATCTTTACCCTCTTCGTTTGTTGATCAATGTCGTCAGGTGTATTCTGAAATCAACGCACCTACTGTGCCTTTTCTGTGGTCGACCAACAAGTTGGTCCCTACGGCTTATCATTGGTCCCAGCGGAAAATCACGCGGGACAACCAAAAACAATATGAAGAAAATCAAAGAGTTTGGCTCAAATTCAGCGACTTTTTGGTCGGAATCCGTAATCTAGGTTATGATCGGTCGTAAGCAAAATGTGAGCTTTTGTATCCCGGGCTGTCAGAAGTCAGCGTAAAGGCATAACACATGCAGGACAAAGTTTTAAAGGCGGAGTTTTTTGTGTTCCTTGTTAGGCTTAGAAGTCTTATAGTTTATTTTTCCTTTTAATTGATATCTCGATTCTTAATATGTTGAATGGTGTCGTATTGAAAAATACTGATAAACCTTTAATCGTAAACTATATAATAAAAAAAATTAAATAAATAAAAAAAAGCTAAAATTGGCAACTTGATTTCCTTAAAAAAACAAACCTTTATAAACTGTTCACTTATTATTCGTTTTTTTTATCGCTGCAGCTTCTGCGAAAGAATCCAGAAAGACGCTTGGGCTCTTCGGAGCGTGATGCTGAAGATGTAAAGAAACAAGCTTTCTTCCGTTCGATTGCTTGGGACGACCTGCTTTTGAGGAAGGTGAAACCGCCGTTTGTGCCAACAATTGTAAGTTTTTTTTTTGTTTACCTCCAACTTTTCCTCAATTTTTAGGTTGCATTTTTCCTGTTTTCCTATTTTTTTATTTTATTTTTTTTTTCTTTCAAACAGAACCACCTCGAGGACGTATCCAATTTCGACGAAGAGTTCACATCGGAGAAACCCCAACTAACACCGCCAAAGGAGCCCAGACACTTGACTGACGAAGAACAAATGTTCTTCCATGATTTCACCTACACCGCTGACTGGTGTTGAGGTTTTCAACTTCAAATCTATAATCGTTTCCCTTTCTTAGTCCACTTTAACGTATATATAAAATTTTTTTAATAACTTACGCTAACGTTATTAGTTTTGTTTCTTAAAAAAAAATATATTAAATTAAATTAAATACAATTTATTTTCTTAGAAACTGAAAACACCAATTTAAAAATTATATTATTGCGTTTAATCAATTTATTTTTTTTATTTTTAAGAAAACTTATTGAGCATTTGTTTTATTGTTAAACAAAAAAGATGAAAAATTATAGGAGTTTAAAGAAAGATGGCGCTTGATTTTAAGCGATAAGCAAGAGTGTAGTAGTTAAAAAAAAGGTGGGGAAAATTAAGAAATTGCATATATATACACGTATATTATTAAACTACATTTATAACTATTATTATTAATTTATAAAATATTTTTTTTGGAAGAGAAGTTATATTCATTAGCTACTATAACTCTATTACTATGCTATTCTATATATATAAAATAATATTCTTAGATATTTAAATTATGATTTCTGAAGCAAGATTCTGGTTCGCTGAGCCTTTTTGTGAAATTAACTGCATTATTGGAATATATATTCGTTTTTCTCCCCCTTATAAATCAAAATTTAGTTTTTTCTTGTAAGTTAATTTCTTCCTTTTTATATTATGCCTACAAAAAAACTTTAATATTATGAATTCATTGCGAGTTTTTTTTTTTTTTTTAAAGCAAAACTGCATGTGTTTCGCATGTTATGTCAAAAAGAGAATTGTTTTATTTTTTATCTCATTGAGCTGTATTTCTGTATTAATTTTTTTAATTATTATTAATTTAACTATAAATAAAAAAAAACACTTTTATTTTTAAAGAAATCACTTATATAAATAGTTTCACTTTTTAGAATTTTTATGATTAAAGTAATTATAATGTTATATCAAACGAAAAAAATAAAGTTTAAAAAAATAAAATAATTTTATTGACGTTATATTTGTTTTTATTTTGCTTAAATAATTCAATTTTTCTTCAGATTGTGTATGGTTTTTTCAATGCATGACATTTTCAAAAATTTTAAAAACATTTCCTAAGTTTTGAAGCTGGAACTCTTTAAAAAAATCGTCCGTTTTCGGAAAACGGATTTTTCGTACACGGCACAATATGTATGTACTGAAAATACAGGTGTCAGCATTTTAAAAAAGGACACGTCTAACGAGGACAACCGGATTTACTCTTATCTCGATTTTAAACGCGATCGGTGAGATAAAAGTCCTCAAAAAATAGGTCACTTTTTCATGGATTTCTCGAAAACGGCACTTGACAGACCAGTACGATCTTCAGCGTTTTTAACAAGAACACATTAGTCTACGATATGCAAAGGCTTGGCACCAAACTGTTTTCGCGAAATTCGGAAAATAACTGTTAAATGGGCAAAGGACTGCACATTTTGCGGGTCTCTTTTCACTTTTGGGCTAATATCCTGGGATCCTTTTGAGATAAAAGCGTGTGGTTTGGATTTTTTTAAAGCCCCTTAACAGATTTTTGTTTCGACTTACATTGCGAATTTTTAGGATATCGTAAAAACTCAAAAAACTTGTGAATGTCCTTGCAAGGAAAACCTTTCAATAATATCCTTCCCAGAAAGCCAGCAAGGCCATGCCTACTAAAATCAAAAACTGCATGAAATCTCCTTTCCAACGATACCTCAACCTTTGAAAACAGACTTCTAGAACCGGAGTAATGGGTCCGCAAACTTTCTATCTCGATTTTAAACGCGATCGGTGGGAAAACAGGCCCCCAAAAAGTGGATTTCGAAAAGTCGTAAAATGACGTCACTTTTTCTCCAAAAAATCATCAACGTGGCCACTTTTTCACGGATTCCTCGTAAACGGCACTAGATAGACCCGTGCGGTCTTCAGCATTTTTGACAAGGACACCTTGATCTACTTTATCCATGGCTTGGTTTTACATTCTTGACACCGGATTCGAAAAAAAACTGTAAAATATTTAAAACGCTGCATTTTTTCGGGTCTATACTCATGGTTTGGCTGATATCTTCGGAACTATGAAAGATAAAAACATGGGGTTTAGACTATTTTGAAGCCCTTTAACAGGATGTTAAAGCTATCAATGACCCTTTTAAAAACAAGTTTAAGGATAAATCTCAGAACTTTAAAAAAATTTAAAATGTCCTTGCAAAGGAGACATTATTGTAAAGGAGACATTATTCGTATCTTTCCAAAGAGTCTGGAAAACCATGCTAGCTAAAATATTAAACTACATAAAATATCCTTTCCAGCAGTATGCAAGCCTTCGAAATTGGGCGCCTAGAACTCGAGCTACAGCCTTACAAACTTTTTATATCGATTTTAAACGCAATCGGTGAGATAAGAGTCCTCGAAAAGTAGACCACTTTTTCATTGATTTCTCGTAAACGGCACCAGATAGACCAGCACGATCTTCACCGTTTTTTAGAAGAATACATTGATCTACAATATGCAAAGGCTTGGCACCAAACTATTTTCGCGAAATTCAGAAAATAACTGTAAAATTGGAAAAGCACTGCATTTTTTGCGGGTCTCTTTTCACTTTTGGGCTAATATCCTTGGATCCTCTTGAGGTAAGGGCGTGTATTTTAAACTATTTTCAAGCCCTTGAACGGAGCGTTGTTTCAACTCATATTGCAAACTTGAAGGATATCGTAAAAGTTCAAAAAACTTGTGAATGTCCCTGCAAGGAAAACCTTTCAATGATATTCTTCCTAGGAAGCTAGAAAGGCCATGTCTACTAAAATCAAAAACTGCATGAAATATCCTTTCCAACGATACCTTCGAAATCAGACTTCTAGAACCGGAGTTATAGGTCCGCAAACTTTCTATCTCGATTTTGAACGCGATCGGTGGGAAAACAGGCCCCCAAAAAGTGGATTTCGAAAAGTCATAAAATGACGTCACTTTTTCTCCAAAAAATCATAAACGTGGTCACTTTTTCACGGATTCCTCGGAAACGGCGATAGATAGACCAGTACGGTTTTCAGCATTTTTGACAAGGACACCTTGATCTACCCTATTAATGGCTTGGTACTGCATTCTCGACGCCGGATTCGAAAAATAAATGTAAAATGTTTAAAACACTCCATTTTTTCGGGTCTCTACTCACTGTTTGGCTGATATCTTCGGAACTATAAAAGATTAAAACATGGGGTTTAGACTATTTTGAAGCCCTTTAACAGGATGTTGTTACCCTTTATAAAAACAAGTTTAAGGATATCTCAGTAGTTTTAAAAAATTGAAAATGTCCTTGCAAAGGAGACATTATTGCAATGGAGACATTATTATTATCCTTCGCAACGAGTCTGGAAAACCATGCTTACTAAAATATTAAAATACATAAAATATCCTTTCCAGCAGTAAGCAAGCCTTCGAAATTGGGCGCCTAGAACTCGAGCTAGCCTTACAAACTTCTTATATCGATTTTAAACGCGATCGGTGAGATAAAGTCCTCGAAAAGTAGATCACCTTTTCATTGATTTCTCGTAAGCGGCACTAGATAGACGAGTATGATCTAGCATTTTGAACAAGGATACTTTGATCTACAATATGCAAAGGCTTGGCAGCAAACTATTTTCGCAAAATTAGGAAAATAACTGTAAAATGGGCAAAGGACTGCATTTTTTGCAGGTCTCCTTTCACTTTTGGGCTAATATCCTGGGATCCTTTTGAGATAAAGGCGTGTAGTTTAGACTTTTTTAAAGCCCTTCAACAGATTGTTGTTTCGACTCATATTGCGAACTTTTAGGATATCGTAAAAACTCAAAAAACTTGTGAATGTCCTTGCAAGGAAAACCTTTCAATAATATCCTTCCTAGGAAGCCAGCAAGGCCATGTCTACTAAAATCAAAAACTGCATGAAATCTCCTTTCCAACGATACCTCAACCTTCGAAAACAGACTTCTAGAACCGGAGTTATGGGTCCGCAAACTTTCTATCTCGATTTTGAACGCGATCGGTGGGAAAACAGCCCCCAAAAAGTGGATTTCGAAAAGTCATAAAATGACGTCACTTTTTCTCCAAAAAATCATAAACGTGGTCACTTTTTCACGGATTCCTCGGAAACGGCGATAGATAGACCAGTACGGTTTTCAGCATTTTTGACAAGGACACCTTGATCTACCCTATCAATGGCTTGGTACTGCGTTCTCGACGCCGGATTCGAAAAATAAATGTAAAATGTTTAAAACACTCCATTTTTTCGGGTGTCTACTCACTGTTTGGCTGATATCTTCGGAACTATAAAAGATAAAAACATGGGGTTTAGACTATTTTGAAGCCCTTTAATAGGATGTTGTTACCCTTTATAAAAACAAGTTTAAGCATATCTCAAAAGTTTCAAAAAATTGAAAATGTCCTTGCAAAGGAGACATTATTGCAATGGAGACATTATTATTATCCTTCGCAACGAGTCTGGAAAACCATGCTTACTAAAATATTTAAATACATAAAATATCCTTTCCAGCAGTAAACAAGCCTTCCAAATTGGGCGCCTAGAACTCGAGCTAGCCTTACAAACTTCTTATATCGATTTTAAACGCAATCGGTGAGATAAAGTCCTCGAAAAGTAGATCACCTTTTCATTGATTTCTCGTAAACGGCACTAGATAGACGAGTATGATCTTAAGCATTTTGAACAAGGATACTTTGATTTACAATATGCAAAGGCTTGGCAGCAAACTATTTTCGCAAAATTAGGAAAATAACTGTAAAATGGGCAAAGGACTGCATTTTTTGCAGGTCTCCTTTCACTTTTGGGCTAATATCCTGGGATCCTTTTGAGATAAAGGCGTGTAGTTTAGACTTTTTTAAAGCCCTTCAACAGATTGTTGTTTCGACTCATATTGCGAACTTTTAGGATATCGTAAAAACTCAAAAAACTTGTGAATGTCCTTGCAAGGAAAACCTTTCAATAATATCCTTCCTAGGAAGCCAGCAAGGCCATGTCTACTAAAATCAAAAACTGCATGAAATATCCTTTCCAACGATACCTCAACCTTCGAAATCAGACTTCTAGAGCCGGAGTTATAGGTCCGCAAACTTTCTATCTCGATTTTGAACGCGATCGGTGGGAAAACAGCCCCCAAAAAGTGGATTTCGAAAAGTCGTAAAATGACGTCACTTTTTCTCCAAAAAATCATCAACGTGGCCACTTTTTCATGGATTCCTCTTAAACGGCACTAGATAGACCCGTGCGGTCTTCAGCATTTTTGACAAGGACACCTTGATCTACTTTATCCATGGCTTGGTTTTACATTCTTGACACCGGATTCGAAAAAAAACTGTAAAATATTTAAAACACTGCATTTTTTCGTGTCTATACTCACGGTTTGGCTGATATCTTCGGAACTATGAAAGATAAAAACATGGGGTTTAGACTATTTTGAAGCCCTTTAACAGGATGTTGTTACCCTTTTTAAAAACAAGTTTAAGGATAAATCTCAGAACTTTAAAAAAATTGAAAATGTCCTTGCAAAGGAGACATTATTGTAAAGGAGACATTATTCGTATCTTTCGCAAAGAGTCTGGAAAACCATGCTAGCTAAAATATTAAACTACATAAAATATCCTTTCCAGCAGTATGCAAGCCTTCGAAATTGGGCGCCTAGAATTCGAGCTACAGCCTTACAAACTTTTTATATCGATTTTAAACGCAATCGGTGAGATAAAAGTCCTCGAAAAGTAGACCACTTTTTCAGGGATTTCTCGTAAACGGCACTAGACAGACCAGCACGATCTTCAGCGTTTTTTACAAGAATACACTGATCTACAATATGCAAAGGCTTGGCACCAAATTATTTTCGCGAAATTCGGAAATTAACTGTAAAATGGGAAAAGCACTGCATTTTTTGCGGGTCTCTTCCCACTTTTCAGCTAATATCCTGGAATTCTTTTGAGATATAGGCGTGTAGTTTAGACTTTTTTAAAGCCCTTCAACAGATTGTTGTTTCGACTCATATTGCAAACCTTTAGGATATCGTAAAAACTCAAAAAACTTGTGAATGTCCTTGCAAGGAAAACCTTTCAATAATATCCTTCCTAGGAAGCCAGCAAGGCCATGTCTACTAAAATCAAAAACTGCATGAAATATCCTTTCCAACGATACCTCAACCTTCGAAATCAGACTTCTAGAACCGGAGTTATAGGTCCGCAAACTTTCTATCTCGATTTTGAACGCGATCGGTGGGAAAACAGCCCCCAAAAAGTGGATTTCGAAAAGTCGTAAAATGACGTCACTTTTTCTCCAAAAAATCATCAACGTGGCCACTTTTTCATGGATTCCTCGTAAACGGCACTAGATAGACCCGTGCGGTCTTCAGCATTTTTGACAAGGACACCTTGATCTACCCTATCAATGGCTTGGTACTGCATTCTCGACGCCGGATTCGAAAAATAAATGTAAAATGTTTAAAACACTCCATTTTTTCGGGTCTCTACTCACTGTTTGGCTGATATCTTCGGAACTATAAAAGATAAAAATATGGGGTTTAGACTATTTTGAAGCCCTTTAACAGGATGTTGTTACCCTTTATAAAAACAAGTTTAAGGATATCTCAGAAGTTTCAAAAAATTGAAAATGTCCTTGCAAAGGAGACATTATTGCAATGGAGACATTATTATTATCCTTCGCAACGAGTCTGGAAAACCATGCTTACTAAAATATAAAAATACATAAAATATCCTTTCCAGCAGTAAGCAAGCCTTCGAAATTGGGCGCCTAGAACTCGAGCTAGCCTTACAAACTTCTTATATCGATTTTAAACGCAATCGGTGAGATAAAGTCCTCGAAAAGTAGACCACTTTTTCAGGGATTTCTCGTAAACGGTACTAGATAGACCAAAGTGGTGCTTATTATTTTAGTCAAGTACGCCTTGAACTACGATATGCGATGGTTTGGCATCACATTATGTTCGTTAAATTCGGGAAATAACTTTAAAATTACAAAAACATTGCATTATTTGCGGGTTTCTTCTCGCTTTTTGGGATGATATCTCTAGACTTTTCCGAAATAGAAGTCCGCGGTTTTCGGCATATTCAACCCATTATTGGGACGTTGCTTCCCCCTATGCAATACTATACAATTTCTGAATGTCCGTGTAAAGATGACCTGTCAGTATTAGCTTTTGCGAGAAGTCACCAAAACCATTTCTACTTCGATTAAATCTTAAATATAAAGCTGCATGAAATATCCTTTCTGGTGCTATTCATCTTACTAATCGATGTCCCGTTTGAAAAATGGGTTCGAAGCATTAAAAGCGGCAAGCCCTAGTACCAAATTTGTTTTTATTTATTTCCGTAACTTACCAATTTTGTCTTTATTTTTCAAGCGTTTTTTTTTTCAATTTCTTTACATCCCTTTTCCAAATTAAAATGCAGTTTAATCGTACCTAACTTTTATATTTATTGCTTCTACATTGTATTAGATACTGCTTTAGGCTTTGCTCCAATATTAAATAAATTATTCTGCTCAACAAAAACCTACAACAAACCTTACTAGTACTTATATAACAATTACCTACATAAAAATTACTACAAAATTATAAAAAAAAAAAACAGTATGTGCCTAAAAATTGTAAAATCAAGTGAGAAAAAACAATGTAACTCATATATTTTTTATTTCCTAAAATGAAAGCCAAAAATATGTCATAACACAATTTTTATTCGTTTTTGTATGAAATAACAAGATTTTATTGATCCACTCAAGAACATAAAGAGGTTTGTATTTTTGAAAACATGTTAAGTACGAAAATAGTAAGCAAATAAGTGTTCCGTACAGAGAAAAACTAAAAAAAAAAATATTTTATTATAATACTATTATGAATAAAGTTATGAGAATTCAAAAAATTTCCGTGTTGTTAAGTTTTTTTTTGACTACCACTGTCTTGGGAAAGAAAGATTTTATGTGGGCGATACACACCAGCTGCTGTCAAACTGCGAGTTACTTTTCTAAAAACCTGTTGGTAATTGTGTAGTATAAGATCGTGGAGTTGGGGTCACAAATCGCCATTGTTATCCTATAAAAAATAGTCAAAATGGTTAAGAAAATAAATAAATTTTTTTTTGTTTTTTACCTCAAATCAGTGGTTAGTTTACTCTGAATCTTTTCAACATCCAGCAGATCAATATCAGCACAGTTGGATACCGGAATGATTATTTCTGCATCAGAAACCTGTCGCTTGCCACGGAAATAGAGTAAATCTAGTTCTTCGTCGTAAAGTTGTTGCAAATCTTCTGCTTTACACACTTAATATAAGAAAGATAATATTTGTTTAAACGTTATAAATGTTCAGATTTATCTGATTGTTATTTTATATATTTTTAGTATTAAGTTTATTACCGTCTCTTAAATCAGTAAAAACCATACTTGCAATGGCGCATTTAACATCATTTCTACACCCTAAGGTTTGGAAGGCTTTGATCTGAAATACCAAATGTTAACAGTTTGACGTTTGCTGGTCGATAATGTAGTTTTGTGTACCAAATCGATGGAGCTCATGTCAAGAGGCTGTTGTCAACTTGTTTTCATTTGTTCACCGTGTAGGATGCGTGTTATTTCGTATGAAAAGAACAAATTTATCCTGAGATTAGTAATTGTTTTTGTGCACCGTGTTGCGTGAAATTTAAAACAACACGCCGAGTTTAACTGAGGAGAAAATATCGAGAGCGGGACGTAAACAACTGACCGGCACCCCACCGACCGTCTGGAAAAAAAACCACACTGGTTTTGACATTTACGTTTGGTCACAGATACACTGTGCGAGAAAAGTCTAGCGTCACATAGAAACTCAAAATATTCTTGTTACAATAAAATTATTTCAATACACAAGCAGGGCAGCCGGTTAGAATAATATTTCTTTTGGTTGAAATTTAATAATTTCGAATTTGTCCGAGTGAGTTTTATTTGCTATAAAAATAAAATACCCATCATGTCTACACAGGATTGATATTGTTATTTAGTGCCTCATAAATAACAATACCAGTCTATTGTTTGGTTGGCTATTGGCTATTGTTTAGTTTTAGTTTTGTTTAATTTTGAATTTAAAAATCTGAATTTTCCGAATTTCGCATCCTCTGTCCTTAATATAGAGGATTTTCATCGGTAATAATACGACCATTATCGGGAGACGATTAATAATAAATCCCACCAAAGTGGTTCCACCAGACAAATATAGTATTGATTTGACATGAGAACTCTTTTTCTGTAATTTTGACTATCAAAAGAGAGTGGCGATGTTATTTTACAGGAGCGAGAAAAGATTTCCGTTGTAAACCGTCCCAACAGAAATCGTAATTCTGACAGATTTGTCATACGTGGACAGTTTCAGTGTACTTTTTCGATTCTCAAACTGTTAAAAATGTGTTCGAATGTGTTGAGAGAGGGTTGACTAAAAGGGTGAAAAAGTTTTATGAGCGGATTTATTTTTAATCACTTGCCGACAGGATTTAATTTTGCATGGTTAATCGCGTATTTAGTAAAGGATTTAATAAAGATTTATATTAGTTACGGGTTAGTGCCCGGTGAACACATGGTATAAGGCTAGAATAGACTGTATGCGCATGAAAGAAATTTCTTCTGTAGTTTTCACTGGCTTTAAGCATCATCCATTGTAACTGTCATTTTATTTTTAATGCTTAAAACCACAAATCAAAAATCATAAGATAATACCACTTGCGGGAAAACATGGCCCATTCACGATTCAGCCTCGTCATCGGATTCAAAGTAAATCAGAATGGTGATCTATGATTGGCCAGCATAGATTGCTGAGTAGGTAGACGAACGGGCTTTTTGACATCCGATGACGGCTGATTTACAGTTAGGTCTGTCAAAAGAATATCAAAAAAATTAGTGGCGTAATCTTTGAATTCTTTCGTTCATAACCAACCTTTACATATCAATGCAAATGCCAGCTTTTTTGACAGATAAGCTGCTAAATTGAGTTTTTGACGTAAGACCAATAAATGCTTTAATTTATGCCTTTCGCTTTTATTTGCACAGTAAATTTATGAGCAATGGGCTTTCGAAGCATTTTCTGCTTGTCCCAAATGTGCCAAAATAGCTTGCTAATTTCCACTTTTCAAGAATGATACTTTCTTTATTAGTCGCTGTATGTTCCGAGAGAAGTTTCCCTAATTAATTATGTAGTTAGTTACCTATTTATTCCTATTCTTTTCCGTACCCTTTCTTATTGCGCCTTTTTAATCGAAAAAAATATTTTAGTTGATTCTGTTAAATTTTTGCCCAAGTTGTTCCTTTTACTAAGTCTCTTCTCTACCGGCCAAAAAACTGGGACAAGCGGGAGACGATTAAAACAAAACTCCGAAGTGTCTCCACCAGATGAACGGAAGATTAATTTGACACGAACATAATTTTATTATCATTTTGGCAAAAGACATTGACGAAGACATTTCCCAGGAGCAAGAAAACAATTTCTTTGAAAAGTCCCGATAGAAAACGTATTTGTGACATATCTCTTATGTACCTTACTTGCACTGTTTCCTTTTTCGAATCTGAAATCGGAGATTAGTTGAAGATTTATGTTAATCGCAGATTAGTGTCCGGTGGGTATATATAGGTATTATTAAGTTTGTTTTTTTATTTTGTAAATAGTAGCGTGGCACGACCAACCTTTATTACCTTTAATTAATATATTCGTGTACCCATCCAGACCAAGATTTAAGTAATGCTTGATGCCCGCAAACATGTAATTTGGCTCAAATTGCATATTTCTGTAATTTTTTCCTCAGAAAATGTCGATAACTTTGTAAATTTAAAATGAAAAGAGATCTGGTCCAAAAATATGTATAAAATACATCATTTCCTAAATTATGAAGCCATAGTTGAAAATCCGCCCGTTTTCAAATAAATCAAGTGTTTTGTTTGATTGTGCCTACAAATTTGGGCGTTATCCAAAGCTAAACAAATGTTAATAGGTACTAAAAGGAATATTTAGGTATTGGAATTTTGAAGAAAAAAAATATTGAATAAAAAATTAATATAAAATGGTCCACTTTAAATCAATGGCAGAGTGCATTCACTTACAGGGGAGATTTGACGATTTTATTTAGGTGTCAGTGTCTGCTCAAAAGGATTCTAATGCTAGGGACACACGGCGACAGAAAAACGCAAGAATATTTGCCGTCTGACCAGAAGCTTACGCGTTTAAATAGTAGACAACACACGTCAGTAGTACTCGATTTTCGCGAGACTCGATTTTCGACAAATTTCCGAATCGAGACTTTCAAACCACGCGACAAATAAATAAATTTTTTTATGTACATACAATTCACAATAAATGCCCGAAAAATTAATTTTTATTTGCTGAGTTTACCAAAAAGCTTGCAAACTCCTTTTTTTAACAATGAAAATGAAAAAAAGGAGTTAATCAAAACTGACAGGTACCGCACGGAAAATTATTGTTTGTGCGTTGAGTATGCTCGCTGCAGAAAATCGCGCTGTTTTTTTTTTGTCACCGTGTGTCTCAGGCCTAAATGTCAAAAATGTTTCTCAAGAAATTTTTCAAAGTTTTACAACATCGGAAATAGTTGCGCATAGACGTGTGTTTCTCGAGAGCTGACAAATTTCTATATCAACCCCTCTCACTTGGTTGGCGCTAGCTCGCCAACAAATGTTAATGAAAACCTATCGAAACCGTGCTAAATGCTACCATGTTCGTGGCTCTTCAATAGATAAAGTCGACTTTATCTAATTCAGCTAAGTCTTTTATGGTTATGCTTACAAGGATTCGGAAGATGACAAATAAATTTCAAAAAGCTTGCACCTGACAAACACAACATGTTGTGCGAATCATTGTTTTTTTTTTATTATTTTGGCTCTAAAGCAAGTGACGATCGCATTTCTCAGCAGCGAACAAACTTCCGTTTTGAAAATACCTATAGAGGCATAAATACGTATAGAGGCATTTTAGAAGGGTTAATGAGATAAGTCGATTGACGTTTAATCTCTTGCCGGGAAGATTTAAAAGTTTAAGCTTATCCAAGTGTTTCCACCGGATCATAAATTACTGAATAACTAGATATTCAACTTCGGACATGTAAAAGCTTTGCCCACAAGCTGAAGTTGATGAATTTACACATTCTCCGATATTTGTTTGTAAATGTGAGTAAATTCATGAATTATTCATTTCCATGCAATTTCGTTTTGCAGCTTTTACATCAGCTGATCGCGTAAGGTAAATTGTTGTTGAATCTTCTTACACGTATTCACCGACATGACAATTTAAAGCTTTTAAAAAGCTTTAAAGGCTTTATAAAAAACGTAAACAAATGGGTGTTGGAGGGTAAGAGGGACGCACGTTGAATATCTAGTTATTCAGTTATTTGTGCACCGGATAAACATAAGACAAACTTGACGAAAGAAGTCTCTTGTTGTTATTTTTGTTCTCAAGCGAGGAGATAATGTCATTATTCAGGTACGAAAAGAAAGTTTAAAAACCAAATGGAACTCGTAATTTCTGACAGATACATTTTCCCATTTTTCGAGCATTAAAATCCGAGTTTCGCCGAACATATTCAAAATCTGTAGCAAAATTACGTAATTCCTCATAAATTTTTTAGATTTCAAAACTGCGTGCTCTTAGGGCCGGTTTTTCAGTGCGAGATCAACCGAGTTTCATATCAACCGTGTTGGTATTTATAATTAAAATCGCTTAATCGTAATTAAAGCAAATTTCTCGGTGTAAATCCTTAATGCGCGCCGTGTGAAAAGATTGAAGGAAGCTTGGTATAAATCTCGACATTTTATTTCAAAGTACACTTTTTAACATTGTTATTAACAGACTTGGCTAATTGGGAATCATTCAAAACCAAACTTGAATTTAACATCTTAAAAATTCCTGTGTCCAAATGTATAAACAAAGAAGCTGCAGTTCTTCTAAAATGCATTCGCAGCGCAGCAAACGACTCCATCCCTCAAACTTGCCAAACTACTTCTAATCGTATAGTACCATGGTGGAACCTCGAACTCTCGAGGCTTAGAACTGGCAAATTCAAAACTTGGAGGGCTTTCTTGAAAACCCCTTCCCAAGCTAACCTGTTAGCCTACAAAAAAGCCAATGCCCTTTTTAGAAGAAATCTAAAAAGCAGCAAAACTAAAAGCTTAAATGACTTTACAAGCGCAATTAATCCCACCACACCTACAAGCATAGTTTGGCAAAGAATTAGAAATCTCACAGGCAACTCAACCGCAAAAACTATATTGTGCATTAACAGTTCCACAGGCCCTATTACCAACCCTAATCAAATTTGTAACTTTTTTGCACAAACTTGGTCCACCAATTCCAGCGATTCCAACTTCCCAATGGCCTTCAACACGGAAAAAGTAGCTGCTCTCAATTTATCCCCACAACCCGCTAAGAACGCAGCGGCTCTTCGCATCGAGACTGACATAACAATAATCGAATTTGAGAGCTGCTTGTCTAAGCTACAAGGTGAAACTCCAGGACGTGATAGGATTTCCTACCCTATCTTAAAGCATCTTCCTGTTTCAACAAAGCAAAGACTCATTTCACTGTATAACAATATCTTTAATACAGGTATTGTACCTCAAAGCTGGAAAACTGCTACCATTATTCCTATCCATAAGCCAAAAAAAGACATCGCATGTGTTAACAGCTACCGCCCAATCTCTCTACTACCCTGTTTATCAAAGGTATTAGAAAAAATAATTGCAAATAGGATTTTATGGTATACAGAATACAAAAAAGTTTTAAGTCCTAACCAAGTCGCCTTTAAACCGAAAAGAGGATGCATTGATGCACTCCTTCATATTGACTTCGCGGTTACAAACGCCCTCACTGCCCGCAATCATATCACGATACTGGCTTTAGACTTTGTAAAGGCCTTCGATCGTATAGGTATCCATCTTATCCTTAACAAATTGAGAGATTGGGGAATTGGACCTAGAATATTCCAATACATCAAATCATTCCTTACGAATAGAAAATGCTGCATTAAAATTCGTAACATGTTTTCCAAAACTGTGTCACTCGATAATGGTATTCCGCAAGGTTCACCTTTGTCCGTAATTTGTTTTGCAATCGCTTTTAACCAAATAAGTAATCTTATTTTAAAACACAAAGATCTAGATCATTGTATCTACGCAGATGATGTGTATATATTATGTAAATACAATGACCTAAATAAAACTAAATCCGCATTTACTTCTTTACTTAATGAAATCGATCAATGGTCCTCAACCTCTGGTTCTAATCTCTCTCTAGAAAAATGTAAATTAATCCACATCTGCAGAAAAAAAATTGTGATAACCTAGAATTAATCATAAATAATACGAAAGTAGATGTAGTTACTAATCTAAATATCCTAGGTCTTCTTATAAACAACAAATACAGCTGGAAACCCCATTGTACTTATGTAAAAAAAGCATTAGCAGCAAGGCTTAATATTATAAAGTATCTCTCATCTAGTAAAAGCAATGCGCATGTCAAATCACTATGTAACATCTCCAAAATGCTAATTTTAAGTAAAATAGATTATGCTTTGTCCATCTACGGTTCATGTCCAAAATCAACCAGAAATATCGTCGCACCAACTTACCACCAAGCTGCTAGGAAAAGCCTAGGTGCTTTCCCAACTACACCAATCAAAAACATTTTAGCTGAATCCGGACTCCCAACTATAGAAGAGCGATACTTTGAAATCATCGCCAAACTCAACGTTAAGTTCGCCTTCCAAACTGGTTCAGTGATAGACAAAGACGTTTCGAAAGCGATTTCGCACACACGCAGTAGAAGGATCCCATCCGCAATACATCACGTTCTTGAGTCTGGAAAGAAGCTTCAATTATCACTAACAAGATCTGCCAAATTTACACCATCGCAACCACCATGGTCACTCCCTAAGGAATCAGTCGTTCTCGATCTTCAGGAACTACAAAAGAACAAGACCTCCAACACCATTTTTAGAGCTCGTTTCCTGGAAATCTCAAATGATCTAAAAGATAAGGGCTGGAACTTTATTTACACAGACGGCTCAAAAACGGACTCGAACACTGGCTTTGCAGTCGTAGCTGAAGATGGTTCGATCATAGCACAAGGCATCCTCCCAAACATCGCCTCCATATATACAACCGAAGCATTAGCCATCCTCCAAGCTTCAAAGAAATGCTTGTTAAATAAAGGAAAATGGGTCATCTGCTCCGATAGTCTGTCAGTGCTAAAGGCCATCACCAACCCAGGGAATCACACAGATATCATTGCTAAAATTCGTGATACTCTCTCAAAAGCTAAGACAAAAATTAAAATCATCTGGACACCAGGCCATGTAGGAATAAAAGGAAACAAATTTGCTGACGCAGCCGCAAACGCAGTACTTAAAGCCCCCACCTATGCTTTCAATAACTATTCTCCTCTTGACTTAAAAAGACACATCACTTCACAGTGTCATAGAAATACCTTTTTGGACTGGGAACACTATAAACACCACTATAGTTCTTTCAACCCGTTGAAAATTCAGCCCAACTATCCAACGGACATCTCTAAATCAAGCCTCAAAACATTCATCCGACTACGCCTTGGTCATACTGCATTCACCCATCAACACCTTCTCAAAAAGGAACCTCCACCTACCTGCCCCAACTGCACAATCGCCATAACAGCAGCCCACCTATTAAGTTCATGCTACCTATCTGCACATCCACAACTTCAAAACCACAACATCAACTTTAACATCATGGATCTTCTTAAAAAACCGAAACAAAGCAATATTTTGAAAATTAATGAAATTATAAACGTCCTAAAAATTACTATTTAGCGAATATATTTTATTCATAGAGCCGAAAGCCTTTGCTGCTACTTGCTCTTCTCTTTAATATTAATAACAATTTTAATTGTATATTGATATACTAATAAATAAATAAAAACATTGTTATTGTTAAAGAGTCAATGTAATCCCTTAGTGCTCTGTTTCCATTTGTTATAGAATTTTGGTCACTGCATTGGTTACAAGAGTTTTTATTTCGAATTAAATATTTTAATAAGAACTTAATAACTTCTTTGTAATTACTTTTATCCTCAATAACAACTCCAGGTTTTCCGATTTTTCCTAAGATTGGATTTTAAAATATATCAGCCTGAAAACTGGCGCGCTTGGTTGCAATCTCAATTCCAAAATCACTCCGACGAAAGGGCGTAATATCAGCCATGCGTTTCCATGTAAATCAGGACAACACTCCAAGCACGTGAACAGCATTCCGGAAAAGTCATTAGGATATATCTCGTTCCAGATGCCAAGCTCGGAGATTTCTTGGGAATCGAAATTTAATTGCAATTTGAATACCTATACCTCTCTCCGCTCCAATAATGTGTTGGAATATCTCTCCAACTTGCCCTAATGAGCCCAGTCAGAGGATGAAAAGAAACTTATTGGTCCTTGTCCGGGCTCATGGGAAAAATCCCTCCCTTCCCCCGCATCACTCGAGCAACCTTTATGTGATTCCCTAATCGATCAAAGGAAAAAAAGCAATATTATTTCTAATTACAACTTGCTCCTGCGTTCTTGTTTTTTTTTTGTTTTTCTTAGTCCTGCTTTGCAGACGGAACTCATTAGGAGTACCGCACCATTGTAGACTATGTGCTTCGTGAGGGTAATCCAAATGGAATCACGGGACAGTTATACGAGCATCATCATCGTCGTCTGTGCTTGACTTTTCTTCTTGTCGGACAAACCCCAGATTTAACCATTGGAGTTGGTTCGGAGAATTATATTCTGAAGGACCTTCTTCTAAGCCTGTCTCTCATCGTAATAAATTTTTAAGTGCTTTTCGTAAATCCTTGTGGAAACTGAACCGATCAGACCTCATCTGTGTACTTTTGATGTTTGTTATTCAATCAACCACATTCGCAACGTTCCATTTAAAGATGTCACTCTTGACACATATAATATCACCGGTGACACGTTTGAACGAGGACAAGGACATCATCTCCGTTGCGATTCAAAAAAGAGTAGCAATCGTAACCTCAGCAAGGAAATGGGATTATGCAAAAAGTTTAATATTGTATGCGATTACTTATTTTATTTCTTTTGTTCCCGTATGACCTTTATGTGAGACTATAGCTTATATCTTCCTGAATCTACCACATCCATTTGTGGATTGATATAAAGTATTCAGGTGGAAATTTAATGACGTTACTTCTAGCTGACTGAATATTTTCCACAATGAAATCAGAATAAGAGAAGTGAGTACCTATGCTATGAAAGAAAATGTTAAAAGTTTGAAATGTCGGTGGAAGTTATTGTGGGGCTTTTCGGCTTTGATGTTACCCAACTTTTATAGTCGACTCATATTGTTTTGAGTTTTTATAACTTTAAGAATTTCGTAACGTGTTATTATAGCGAAAAAACATCAACATTGCATCACTGCTGGAGTTTGAATGTGTATCTCAGTATTGAGTGTATGTGTATTCTAGTATCTAAGTATTGAGTTTTAAAATCTAAGCCTACAGTGCCTGGCTAACTATAGCAATACAGGCTTGCTTATGCTTTCAACAGTTTATAGTATTGTTTTTGATATGCAGTAAAGGCTTGAGCAAAGGTTTCGCGTGGAAAATTCAACGTTTGCTTCTCAAATTGACTTAAACTGGTTAAAGCTGGCAAATCGTTGATCTAATAGGGATATGGCCTAGGCTTTGTGGCGGGAAGAACCGAAAACAACACATGTTTTCGACTGTCAAAAGAAAACAGACGCACATAATATGCTTAGAGATACGCAATTATGCTTAGAGATGAGCAATTAAATCCAAAAACTGTTGGGAAACTGCCTGCATCCGAGAAAAGACAATTTTGCAAAAAAGTCAAATAGCCGCTTACCTACTGCAAGACCGAAGGCCGCAAATATAAGTGAAAAGGTCACAACGAGAATTATTGTTGTGAGCCTAAGAGCCTTGAAATGATGACAACACAGGTAAACCATTACCGGTGTATGATGCAGAAAGGAGAGGATGGAAAAGTGTATAGACCTCCACTTTACCTGCAATTTAAACACTGTGACAGAAGCCACAGAGATTTTTTTGAAAGTTCTGAAGTTGTATATGTACTAGAGAGAAGCTTATACATTTCAGTAAGATAAGCACTACAGCGTGTTGTTTTTCATGAAGTGGAAAGATGTCAGAGAAATTTGAAATTCAAAGCGGTATCAGGCAGCGTTCCATACTCTCATCAATATCTTTTTTAAAGGAATTGTGGTGCTGGCTGTAATGGCATGCATGGTGTAGTTGGAAGTGTGTTTTAAGGGTACCTAGACAACGTTTCGCTCGAATGCAAGCCTGTAGCAATGAAAATTAATTCTGAGCCTGGAAATTAACGATCACAACCAACGGGGAGTTGTAGATAAATCATTGCGTTGTTAAGTTGTACATAAAGTGCAATGCTGGTAAGGAGAGTACTCGCAGGGCGCTTAACTTACTTCAGGCGACGGGTTTGATTGCCCCCATGATCCCAGTTTGTTTTCGGGGTACAACCCAAAACTCTGAAATTAACCACTTTCTCCCATTCTTTTAATTCTCCTCTATCCATTTAAATCCATAAATAATTGGAGAGCCTACAATTTTTCTGGGCGCTGGTAGTGCAGTCGGTCCTGAGTTCGAATCCCGACCGGACCAATAGAGGCGCGGGCCTGACAAACCCTTCGGGGTTATCAATTGTCACGAGAGACCTCCCAGTTTGGCAACGACATCAGAAATCAGTAAAAAATTTAATTGAAACACCCCTAAAGAACGGCTGTACCACGATATCTCGAAAACCATTATCTCGAAAGTAAAAATCTCGAAAACAAAAATCTCGTAAAATGGAATCTCGAACAAAAAACCTAAATTTACAAAAATCTCGAATTAATGTACCTACCTTTACGCACACATGTTTGAGAAAATTTTGAAAATTCGCGGCATATTTCCACGATATATAGCCAAACAGTGAAATATGTGGGGGGGGGGGTCATGTTGGCCCCCTGCAATCCCCCTGCCTGACTTATTTCTTACCACCTCTCAGGTTTCACTAACTTTAAACTAAAATCAGGAAAAATTTTTTGCATTCGAGATTTTTTGGGATTTCGTGTTTTGAGATTTTTGTTTATTCGAGATTTTGTACCGTTCGAGATTTTTATACCCGACCGAGAGTACATTAATTTTAATACAACACAGTGAAATAATCATCGTAGACCCTTAAGGCTTTTTAGAGATATAATCGATACCGACAGGTGAATCGATTAAGCCATGTCCGTCCGCCTGTCCGTCCGTTTGTATGTGTGAAGGTTTTAGGCCTTCAAAGTCAAGCTAGAGAGCTGAAACTTGGTACACGGCTTGGTTCTTTTGTTGTAACGACCACGCCCACTGCTGACTTCAATGTGAGACAACCTCTATTTCACATTTTCTTTCAAAATGTCTTTTGGTCAAGTTAAACACGGCACAGGAACTTAAATTTTGGTACTGAGCAATATTAGCCCAAGAAATTTAACAAGGCAGAAATTGGACCGCCCACAATATCGACTATGCCCACTTTTAACATATTAGGTCTTTAAAAACCCGATTTCTCGGAAAGCTCACTCCAAATCGAAAAATGTATGACAGTATTAAAGATATTACTATTTGCTAAGTTTCCTCCATACAAAGTTTTGAGCTCCGCCCACTTTTATGGGACGTTTTTAGGAAAAAACTTTTTTTTTCTGAAATAATTTTCGCTTGATTTCTCATGATTCTAACGAAATTACAATTAATTGATTTGAATTTTAAGCCCATGCTCACTTTTGGGGGCGTAGCCTACACAAATTATAAATATATGATCTCGGGCCAAGAAACTTTAAGATTTGGTGTTGTCACATTTTCGAGATTTTTGTCATTCTAGATTTTTGTCGTTCGAGAGAATGTCATGATCCCGTATAAGAACATCGGTAACGCGCACAACATGTGGCTGTGAGAGGTTTTTTGTCTGTTGAGGTAAGAATTTTTCTCCAGGTAGGTAATTTGGCACTTGCCAAAATCTACCCGCAGTCGCTTATAGTGTATTCTTTTCAACACCGAATCGTGAAACTGGTGTGGAGAACAGAAAAAAAAATTTCTTTTCTCGTACACTTGAACGGAATCGTGCTCATGTAATTGTACTTTTGAACTCCGAATTAGTTTGGGGATGACACCGAACTCGAATTTTCGTATTTTGAGGTCGTATTTGACGTTGGAGGCTGGGTGTAGCTTTGATTGTATTTGTGAAGTGACGTTTCGAGTCAATTTTCATTGGTTATTTTTTACAACGCAACTGCAATTGTATGAAATCGATAGAAAGTTACTAAATATCACAAACTAAAAGCTATCAAAATTCATTTTAAGTAAAATGAAAAAACCGATGCCAACAAAATCACGCTACGATTTGAAAACAAAAGTAAACAAAATTAAGTCGAAGCGATTTGACACTTAACGTGATGACTGCACCGGTGCAGCATTTGTCGTTCTGTACACAGTAAAACCGATCGCGAATTTTCGCGAACACCGAGTATTATTTGACAGCTCGGTGTGGCAGTTGGGTGTTCAAAAGAATACGCCATTAGACTACAGCCGGTCTATGGATTCTGTAGGCCCCAACGTTTGTTTGTGAATAAAAAAACCAGTCTACTAAGGCAGCTCCCCAAAGACTGCTGCTGATGGTATACGACTTGGGATAGACTATCAATCGGGACAGATCTGTAAAAGTCTCACCATTCTGAAACCAACCAGTCATTTACTCGGGCACCGCCTCCTCTTCTGCTCATCTAACCGTGTCTCGGGGGCTGACACGGTGAGTGCCGAAAATCGAAGCTCTTCATCATTGAAGCTCTAATCAAATTAAAGTAAGGTGACTGACTGGTATAGCATAATGGTGCAGTGGTTGCGTTTGAGTGCTTCATTACATAGAAGCTACCTCTAACAAAAAACTACGCACAAAATGCAGAGAGGTCTTAGGCTCTCGAAGTTAAAGTGGGTATTTGATGGGGTAGCGCTTCGGACTGACAAAGTGAGGGTCCAGATAGGCTCGATTTTAGTTCAATTTTTTTTATTTTTGACAATATGTCTTGCTAAAGGCCACTTTTTTAGTGCCAGATCGTTCGAGTTCCGGAGCTAAACTGAGATCTCAGATCTTGGTTTAGGAGCTAAACCAGAAATGAGTTTTTCAGCGAATTCAGATCCGGAGTTAATCTCGGTTTATCTCGCCAAATTTGGTGATCAAACTCTGGAGAACAGTATGAACTTGTGAAATGGCACTTATATAAATAGAGTGGTGCAACAGCTCGAGGTGAACCAGGGCCAACTTCTCAACAATGTATGCTGTGTGTGTTAATTTCTTCACATACAAGGGGACCTACAATTCAAATGATGGGACCTACAAATGATACTCTCGGATGGCTTGTCAGACACTCGCGATGGTGGGGGCCGTGAAAAGAACAAGTCTTTTTTTTCAGGTGACGATGGCAGAATGGCATTTGCTTTGCCTGAGGTGAAATGGCACTTGTTTTGCGTGTTTCTGTGAAAAATGACATCCGAGAATAACTCGAACTTATTTTTCTATGTTTTTCTATTGGTAGAGTCCATAATCTCGAGAGTCGAAGATTTTGACAACTTACTGAGGGAGTTAACTCTGCACGGAAAAACTGCTCGCTGGGTTAGCTTGAGATTCGTTTTGTTCCTGGGTTAACAGATCTTGGTTTTAAATGGGCTTAACTCTGCACTGAAAAACCGGCCCTTAGTAACTTCTAACACTCATGGAGAAGTTTAAGCCGTGCTTAATTAAAATGGTAATTTTTAAGAAATAATCATAAAATATAAGTCAGCAGAATTGAGAGCTACTTTTCCGAATGGGATCCTTTGACGCAAGTTGCCCGCATGGCCCATGAGCCATGACAGACAGCGGGTTATGAATTTAACTTACGAAGATAGGAAAGCTCTGCTCTGAAATCCAAGGCATAGCTAGAACTGTGGAGAAATGCTAAAATAAATTACTAGAAGTCGCATACCGTGGGGCATAATTGAAGCCGGTTGAAGCAATTCGCGTAATTATAGGAAACATTTTTCTTAGTAGGTAAATGTTTATGTGTACCTATCATAGAAGATATGCATGGGCTGAATTTAAAGGGAGGACCAAGTAGGATGTTATAACGTTACTTGATGTAGATAATGTGAGAAGAGCTGTTCTCACATCAGACCTGATTTTTTCCCAAACGGGCCTTCTTAGCTGCTTTTTACAAAGCTTGCGAAAATCGACCAGTTCTATCTAAATGTTAGTTAGAATGTAAAAATTCAAATTACAGAGGTTTAAATCCGTAAGTTTGAAGCTTATCGCTTTGATTTGATTTTCGCCCCTTCTTTGGTGAAATATTTTATAAATTGCAGGTACTTGCAATTATAAACACCGGGAAATCTATGCCTGGAATTATACACCATGCACGGTTTGGGACTCTAAAAAAAAGTATTATCGTCAAGAAACATGAATTAAAAATATAATTAGAATTTTAGTAGCGAAACAATACTTTGACAGCAAATAACTTTAAAAATTTAAAAATCTCTCACAGACGTCAAACGAAGCAAAACACCTTATTCTGGCAGAAATGGCCGAAGCTTTCTTTGCTTGTGTTTTAAATCCTTTACTAAACTCTCGGTAATAACTCTCACTAATAAAAATTTGCAAATAATTTCCCTCACCAGGGCAAATTAAACACCCCTCTATGCGGCGAAAATAACTACATTACGACTTCCTTATGAGACACGCTAATCCATTTCAATTTCGTGCCATAAAATGGATTTAACGGAGGAAAACTTCCGGCAAGCGGAAGCAATCATCATCCATAAGCTGGGGGACAACATCCGCTACAAAGAGTATACCGACAAACAGTCTTCAACTTATACACACACAACAACATTTAACTGCCTTTAAGCAAGCCCAGAACCCAAACGCCAAAGTAAATACCATTTGCCAAAGCATTAGTAATAGTTTCAGCTTCCACTTCAAAAAATTAGGTACCGCATCATCATCTGGCAGCTCCAACATCCACAAATGGCGAGGCAGCCAACCCAAATGCGAATATGAAACGAAACGCTGTAGCTAATTACAAATTAATTAACCATTCGTCGTCCCCTCAAACCCTTGCCGCCAACTAGCTCTGCTTTCGATACCGCGCGCTAAATCCTTATTATTATGCAGAATTTGGGGGCCATAGTTCCGGGAGTAGTAGCACTTTTACGATCTTATGCTCTGGGGCCAAAATGTATTTTAACACTGCCCCGGGCCCCGATAATCATGTGAGCTTCGGTGTAAATTACTCTTTGGTCGGCTTTCAGGACTATACACAGCGTAAACGCGATATGGCTAATTAAAGTGCTCGCAGATACACACACGGAAACTTGAAACTGGATCGTTGCCATCCCATCCAGTCAGTGAGGTAAATGTGAATGTGTGAGCCAATGTCGCCGGGCGTTCATTGACTGTTTGGCGTATAGTTTGCACTGCAAATGGAGCAATCATCTACTCTGTGGTGTGTAGCATTGTTTGTTCTTGGACTTGAACTTCATGGCAGATGAACTAAAACTGGTGTGGAGGAGCAACATTCACTTCCAGTTCACTGCGGCTGTAATCATAAAACTACTTGCTAGGCTTCAGCCTTATATGGCCATAAAAAGGGCTGACAATTAACCTTGGCATCGTCCTTGTGAGTCCATTGTTTGTTTGCTGCTACCAAAGGAACATTTTGATTTACTATAAAAGTAGGCATCTTCCGGTTAAGGAGCATCAGTTAAAGTTTGCTTTCTTTGAAGTACAGACCCTCTTAGCGAAAAAATCAAAATGTTCAAGTTGGTAAGAAAACAAATCACACAACAACTTTGGATTATTGACAATCTTAATAATTTTAATTTTTTCCCACCAGGTGGTACTTTCAGTCTTCGTTGCCATTGCTGCAGCCAAACCCAGCAATATTGCAATTGAAACGCCATTGGTTTACTCGGCGCCTCTTGTGAAAACAGCTCTTATCCAGGAGCCTGGCCATTTGACCATCCAAGAGCGGACTTTGGCCAAAGTTGGAGATGTTGTGCAGAGTGTTCCCACAGCAGTGTCTCATCAGAGCTCCACCGTTGTGCACAATCGGGCTGATGTGAAGACACCAATCATTGCTCCAGCCTACAGGACCAGCATTGTTCCAGCTGTTCGCTCTTATGCTGCTCCAGTTATTGCGCCACAACCTTATTTGCAATATGCGCTGCCATACAGCTACGACTATGTGAAGACTCCCTTATACAAGACTCTTGTGCCTTCGCTGCCGGTGGTATATAGCGCCTAAGTATACTGAAGTTAACTAAAGTGCAAAAGTTTAATTGATCTGGATTTGAAGAATAAACTAACGACCAATTTTGTTTCAAATAATTTATAAGGCTGGTAAATGTATTATTTAATTTCGGTGAAGACTCAGCACGTAGGCTATAATTCAGTTTTTGAAAAGGGTTAAAAGCGGAAAAGGTATTAATTACTACCTTTTTGACAGCTAAGTTAAATACTTAGCATTAAGGCGTTCTTATTACAAGGTCTCTAATATTTCTCTTACTTTAAAAACGGGAATTTAGGGACTTACTGCGGTAAGCCAGAGTAAATGACCAGTAGCTGACAGAAGTCTAGACTTGAAAACTGAAAACCAAGCTAGAGAAAAGTAGTGGGACGGTTCCAGCCCCTGCAAGTGGGATTCGATTCGCGAATCAATTCAACCACCATAATAGTTTAGTTATAAGTGTTAGGAGAATAAAGTATTACCTTCTTGGAACCTTCTAGGAAGCTTAGAATTAACGGGTCTGATAACCGGAAAACCGAAATAGAGGATTTCGTCGAGACAAAAGGTTTCGACCGGCTATCGGAATCAATCGGCTGTCGTAAAAAACTATAAATCAGATTTTTTTAGCTACCACCTGTTAAAAGAGTGGCGTTAACTAAAGACCATAAATTACTGAGTAACTAGATATTCAGCTTGCGTCCCTCTTGCCCTCCAACACCCATTTGTTTACGTTATTTATAAGGCCTTTAAAGCTTCTATAAAGCTTTTATAAAGCTTTAAATTTTCGTGTCGGTGAATACGTGTAAGAAGATACAAAAACAATTTACCTTACGCGATCAGCTGATGTAAAAGCTCCAAAACGAAATCGCATGGAAATGACGAGTTGATGAATTTACTCCCATTTGTAAACAAATGTCAGAATATGGGTAAATTCATCAATTTCAGCTTGTGGGCAAAGCTTTTACATGTCCAAAGTTGAATATCTAGTTCATCAGTAATTTATGCTAAAGACGTAGAACAGCAGTAAGAAAAAGACAGTTGAGTCGTGAAAAAAAGTTTATTGTAAAGACTTCGCAGCAAAAAGAGTTGAACGAGTCAGTTTGCGATACACAAACTGTCTCCACAAAATGCCTACGCACCTCTTGCTGGTAAATTCTATTACAAAATAGGGAGTAATCGTTTGAATAAAGCTAAATAAAGCTGCCAAATAAACAAGACTGACACGCAATTGATCAACACCATCAGACCATATCCCAACACTTTTTGAATGGCTTCCTCTCAAAGTTAGGGATAGCCCCACCTGACCTGAGAAGAAGCAAGCATGGATCAAATAAATCCACAAAATCCAGGGAATCGTAAGAAAAGTCTACAAAATCTAAGAAACTTTACCTCGTTGAAACTTCACTCAAAAGACACCTGATAGAATTCGCAACAAAGAAGTTAGATTCCAAAATTTTTTTCCTGGGAGAAGTCCCCAATAAAGCCCAATAATCAAAAACGCAAAGACCAGAACCACCGAGGAAGGAGTGATGCAGCTTGAACCGGATATGGACTTTCACTGGTATATGAAAAGCTATCTCAGCTATATGGGATCAAATTACTGACCCGTCCATAGAACTCATCCTGCTCTACTGCCCGGAGGTATCATATAATAGGGAACCTTGATGACATCAATGACCTCAACAGAAACTGCCTCTTGGCTACAACCACTGCATCTGCAAAATACCGTTTCATAATGTGTATTGCAATTTCCATTTCTTCCGATACAAACAATCTTTTCATCGATTTCAAAGCCGCGTATGATAGCATCTAAAGAGACGAGCAATAAAGCTCAATGACTAGTTTTAACTTCCCTGCGAAAAAGCATCAGGGTCCATGCTTCTGCACCAAAGATGGATTGAAGTACTTAAGGTTCTTACGAGAGGAAAATCCTTCGAGTGATTTTTGGTCCCGTCTGCATACACGGACGGTGGAGGAGCAGATAAAACACCAAACTGTAATGGCTGTACACAGTGCCATTGCCAAAAGACGCAGAATACAACGCCATCGATGGCTAAAGTGGATGGACAACAGCGGCCCGGTCCGGATAATCTTCGAATCCACGGTGCGTTGGGTTCGAAATTCTGGCGGGGTGAAATTTCTGCTTTCAAAATTCTACTTTTTAAAATTATTGTGGAAATGTAGACAACTTTGATAAAGCAACAGAGACTTCAGTAAAAAAGTATGGGCAACCCCCCTGCCTGTTTCTTTTTAAGCGGCTCGTCCGAAAATTGCAAAAAGGAGCTCCAATGGTATAACTCCGTTGTCCATCCGCTCGTAACTGTAACTTTTGAACGGTGAGTCGTAGGAAGATGAAATTTGGTACACAAAAACTTCTCAAAGTGCCGTTCGGATTCGGCAAAAAATTGTAGGTCCCTTTGTATGTAAAGAAATTAACACACCAGCATATGTTGTTGAAAAGTTGGCCCTGGTTCACCTCGAGCTGTTGCGCCACTCTATTTATTTATTTTATTTAACGGTTTATTAACAGTTTGAATTTTGATGGTAAAAGTGACAAAAAGTGTTTTGAGACTTATCTTGATAAATTTTACAGCCTGAAAGAAGAAAATTGAAAAATGCACTAAAAAAATATTGAATTTTTGCCAAATATTAAAAAATTACTTTTCAAAATATTCTTATGACTTAACAGTAGTACCAGTTGTATCGTTGTTGTACCGGCGTTTCTAACTTAAATTATTTTTGAAACGGTTTAAAAGCAAAATAAAAAACTCGCATTTACTACCGCTTTTATGAATATTAAATCCAAAAAATGTAGGAAAAAGCTAAAAAAAACTCTCTGTCGCCCCACTATCTTAGTAACGGTAATATATACCACCGGAATAACATTACGACGAAAATCACAGCGGACAATTTTTCGAAGTTTGAAAGAAAAATATAGCGGAGCTGCAATATTTTATAGTTTTTGAGATATACGCCAAAAATCATTTAAGTTGCCCAGCCAAAGGCTTTGAAGCCAGTGTTGTGGTTTTTAAGATTAATCATAATCATGTACATTTATGTTTTGATTAATAAATAATAACAATAATAATCATTTAAATTGCTTTACTGAAATGGTAGTGAAATAAAAAGCCTACAACTTCTGTTCTCTTCTATCTTATCAACATAGTTTTACACAAGCACAAGCCACTTTAGTAGCAAGTCGACTTGTGTTAAAATTTTAACACAAAAAACACGTGACCCATTTTTTAAGCTTTTTTTAAAACAAAAATATCCAAAAGATTTGCCTGTCATCCTGTTTTTTTTCTTAAAAGAATTTGGGAAGCAAAACTTAAAATTCGCCTAAAAAAGAAAAGTAGACTTGTACCTACATTACGGGACGGAGGCTAAAATTGCAAAATCTTTCAAAGATATCAATATGCCCACTATAACAGGTATATAATACCGAAGTAGCCAATATTGGTTATGCCCGATTTCCACGTGCTAAAAAACCACCCAATTATGAGAGACACTATGAAAACTACCAGAACGCACGTTGTATTAGTACATCTTCGCTCTCTCATAATTCCTCTTGACTAAAACTGAGTAAGCTTAACTTAACTTAGTTGGGTAGGTTCCTATCCAGTGAATGCACCTACTAAAGCCGTTCATTCGTGCGGCTTCACCCTACGTCGCTAGATCGAAGGGTCTTGTTCTTTGTAGTCGTCGCTCGTTGTTTACATCGTTAAGAGTCTCGTTGAGAGTATGGATCATTTCATTGTTGCAATGAACATGAAGGCGAGCATTTAGCTTTCGAGCGAAGTTTGTTACTTCTTCGCCCACGGTAGCTATTCCTAAATCTCTGTGAATATCGCTATTCCTAATATACCATGGAGCATTCACAATTGCTGTAAGTATCTTGTTTGGAAACGTCTGCAACATGGACATAATGCTCGGCTTGTTACAACCGATATGGGCCCCGGTTTTGGAACCATAATGACTTCAGCAACTTTCCATTGCCTTGGAACGTGTCGAAGTCTAAGAGAAGCATTTATCATATAAAGTTGATAAACGCTTCTCTTAGCTTGACTAGCGCCTTTTTTGGTAGTTCTTTCAATATTTCGCCAGTGATCAGGTTGTAGCCCGGGGGCTTATTATTTTTAAGTTTGCTTATTGTCTGTCGGAGTTCAACTTACGAAACTTTTTTCATTATCAGGTTTTTCGCTATCAGGTTCCGCGTTGTTGTTTTGAACGTCAGCCAAAGGTCTCATCGAATGGCTTGAATGTTTTTTCTTAATGTTCAGCAAACAATTTCGCTTTCTCTTTGTCTTCTTTTACCCATTCGCTATTGCATTATAGGTTTCTTGATGGACTTAACTGCTTTCCACAGCGAGTAGTTTGAGCTCCTATCCGCCGACAAGCTGTCAAAGTATTCAATGGTTTGACGATTTTTAAAATCTTGCAACATTTCTTTCAGTTTGTTGGAGATTGGTTCAAGATGGTTCAAGACGGTTTTGTCTGGGAGAGCCCTCGTGCCTTGCCATCTTTTATGCGCTCTTCTCTTTTCACGAATCAATTCTTCGATTTCGAGCGGATATGTTGTGCGTACATGCCCGTCGGTGCTAATTTCGTTGTTTTTGGACGAAGTGTTGTTCCAAGCAGCAGCGCTCTGAATTGCTTCAATAAATTTGTCAGCTGCGGTTTCTAACTCGGAAGGAGTTCTCTATGGCACATTTAAGCCAACACCATCCTTACAGTCCTTTCTGAATGTAGCAGCTTATGTAGGAGCTCTTTTTATTTTCACCAGTCTTTCACCCATCTTTAAGACTACTCTTGAGTGGTCTAAGCAAAAATCATAACACCTTTCGACTCGCGTAAGGTATTTGGGGTACCCTTTAACGATGAAGAAGTCGACAAAGTCAGGCTTTGTATTCCTGTCGGTTGGCCAATACGTTCGCTTTCCTGTGTAGAAAAATTACACATCACGTTCTATACTGTTTGTATCCGACCGAGGGTATATTAATATGAATATGAAATAATCACCGTAGACCCTTAAGACCTTTTAGAGATATGATCGAGAACGACATGTGAATCGATTAAGCCATGTCCGTCCGTCAGTATGTGTGAAGGTTTTATGTCTTCAGAATCAACCTAGAGAGCTGAAACTTAGTACACGGCTTGGTTCTTTTCTTGCACAGAATTTTTTCACAAAGTGTGAAAATTGGCTAAATCCGACAACCTCAATTTAAATTTTTTTTCAAAATGCCTTTTGGTCAAGTTAGACAAGGTACAGGAACTTAAGTTTTGGTACTGAGCAATATTAGCCTAAGACCTTTAACAATTGGAGCGCCTACAATATCGGCCTACTCTTAGCATGTTAAATCTTCAAAAATCCGATTTCTCGGAAAGTTGACTCCAAGTCGCAAAAAAAAATTATATGACAAATATTAAAGACATTACTATTTGATAAGTTTGACCCATACAAAGTTCTGAGCTCCCCCTAAAAAATATGTTTTACGTTAAAGCTGCCCCCAATGATAAAATTAGATTCAAAAGTCATGCATACGATCAAGATGTATGAATGTCAAGACGATCAAGATGTATGTTGTCACCCTGAATCCCAATAATGAAATCGTGATTACGGGCGATTTCAATATTTACAATTCTAGTTAGCTTCGACATTCTGGTCAGACAACACCCGAAGGAAGGTATGTCGAAATCTATAGTGCTCTAAACAATCTGACCCAACTTGTAGACGAGCCCACACGGATACCTGACATTGCCGATCATACCGCCAACACACTGGACTTGTTTTTGACCTCCCATCCCGACAAATACACCGTCGATGTTCTATCTCCTCTTGGCTCGTCCGACCATTGTGTCATTTCGGCAAATTTTTTCGTTGGCAACCAACCTACCAAAGTTCCAATTCCCAAGAGAACTGTTTGGCGATACGAGGATGCAAATTGGGACGGCCTTAACAACTTTTTCGAAAGTTTTAACTGGTCGCTTTGCTTTCTCGACAATAATGTAAACGCCGCTGCCGATATGATCACAAATATAATTCTCCTAGGAATGAGATCTTTTATCCCCTACAGGGTTAAGAGTATCAAACCGAAGGAGAACTCGTGGTTCGAATCGAGCTGTAAAGAGGCGATAAATTTGAAGGAATCTTACTTTCGGTCTTACAAGGACAATCCCTCTCTAGTAAACCGAAATAAGTTCAAACAAGCCAGAAATGCCTGCAATGCTCATATCCGTCGTGTGAAATTTATGTACGACCAAAAGTTGAGGCAGAAAATACTACATTGTCCCAAAGGTAGTAAAAACTTTTGGTCTTTCGTCAAAAATGTGAAAAATTGTGCCTTATCCTCCATCCCAAGGCTCGTCTGCAATGGCTTTCCAGCTGTCAGTTCCCTAGACAAAGCCAATCTCCTCGCAGCACATTTTGCTGCCAGCTCCACGCTACCAGATTGCGTATTGTCTCCGCTTGTACCTGAGCGCGTTGAATGCACTATGGGACAAATTCACTTTCGCACTCGTACAGTCAAAAAAGTACTTAAGGATCTCAACTTTCACAAATCCGCTGGTCCAGATAGTATACCCCCGATTGTTCTGAAGAGGTGTTCTTCCACGCTGGCAAAACCATTGTGTAAGCTTTTTCATCGGTCCTACTCCTCAGGCCTCTTTCCGAGTAGATGGAAAACAGCATTTGTCCAGCCCGTCAATAAAAAAGGCGATTCTTCTTCTCCCTCTAGCTATCGTCCAATTGCACTAACTTCCCTTCTTTCTAAGGTCATGGAAACGCTGATTAACTTCTAGCTCATGAAATATCTCGAACCACGAAAACTACTTAATGACCGGCAATATGGTTTTCGTAGCAAAAGGTCCACTGGTGATCTGATGGCATATCTCACCGAAAAGTGGAACCATTCCTTGCATCTTCTTGGTGAAAGCAAGATTGTTGCGCTTGATATTTAAAAAGCATTTGACAGAGTTTGGCACCAAGCTCTTTTGTCGAAAATGCGTGCATTTGGAATCGACGAATCTTTTATTCAGTGGATTAGTAATTACCTTTCGAACCGTTCAATTCAAGTTGTTTTGGACGGCTTCAAGTCTGCAGTTCAAAAAATAAATGCTGGAGTTCCCCAGGGCTCTGTTTTGTCTCCGACTCTCTTCCTCGTTTTCATAAACGATCTCTTGTCTGCTACTACTAATCCAATTCACTCCTTTGCCGATGACAGTAACCTCAGTTTCTCATATCCGTTCTCGGTTCCTCGCCCATGCTCTTCGGACGTAACACTGAAACGGCAGCGTATGTCAAACTCATTACACTCTGACCTTAACAGCATTGTATCATGGGGATCTCGAAATAGAGTAGAGTTTAATGCTTCTAAAACTCAATGCTGTCTTCTGTCATTGAAGCAAAATTGAAACACTCAGCCATTATCCATGAATGGCACTTGCATCCACGAAACCGAAACGCTTTCCATTCTCGGTATGTGTGTTAATAAAAACCTTAGTTGGAATGACCACATATTCGACGTCGCCAAGAACGCTGCGAAATGCCTAGGTTTTCTCAAAAGATGTAAGAAATATTTCACCCCTTCTGATTTGGCTATTTTATATAAGGCCTACATCCGCCCCAAGCTGGAATATAATTCCCACGTCTGGGCTGGTGCTCCAAAAACAGCATTGCACTTGCTAGACAGGATACAAAAACGGCCGATAAAACTGTTTGGAGACAGAAATATTGCGTAGTCAATTGACTCATTAGACCATCGACGCAATGTCTCTTGCCTTTCACTGTTCTATCGCTTTTTCCACAAACAGTGTTCCATCGAAATAGCCAATTGCATTCCGCCCCTTAAGACTTTCAACCGTGATACTCGCCAAAGATCGAATGCACATCAGTTTACCCTCGAGCCCACTTTCGGACGTACAGTCAAGTTCAGAAGTTCCTTCATAAGCCGCTCAACGCGAATGTGGAACGTTCTCCCACGTTCAGTCTTTCCGTCACGTTACAACCTGCAACTGTTCAAAACAAGAGTGCATCGGTACCTCTCCTCCTTTTCCTCTTTTTCTAATCCTTTCCGCTCGTGAGATGTGTAACATTAAAAGGGTAGCCAATCCCTTAATTCGCTAGTAAATTATAAAAAAAAAGATCGTCTTCCACCAGTCTATATCCCGGCGGGAATAGACAAGATGCAATGTTGTAATCTAAGCAGTCAGTTTTTACAAAAACTCAACTTATCTGCACAGAGTGTAGCTCAACTTCTGTGTTCTTCAAGTGCTTCATGCAGTTCTTGATGTAGAGGGAGGATCCCCTCTCGAATTTAGCGAAGGCTGATTTAACATCTAAGCTTGGGTCCATCTAAGCTTGGACCCCTTACTAAGGTGAGTTTCCGTAATCATGCAAATATCAATATTATTTTTTCGTAGAAAAAAATCCAGTTCGCCCATTTCATTCAGATGGCCGTTTGCATTTTATGTTAGTATTGTAAATAGTGCTTTTATATTCATGTTCGCCTGTAATTTTTTCGAGGCTTAAACTTGAGCATGCTCAGTTTGTCGAGGATCTGAAACACAGCATCTGTTATGGGCGATCTTACCTCGTTTTCGTTTGATATTAACATTAATAAATTTGACCGAAGTTATTCTCAATATAAGCGAAAAAAAGTAGCTGTTGAGATCCGTTTGAAAATATGCCATGAAAGTGCGAATTTTTTTGAGCCTTCAAAAAAGCCGATATACACCTTTGCTTTACTTTCAAAAAGTAAACTGTGTTTGCAAGAGCAGAATAATCAGAATTCTAATGCTTTTTAAAAAGCACAATTTTTTTTCGAAAAAGCACAATTTTAAATAGCAAAAATTTGAAAGCAGAGCAGAATAATTACCCATTCCCACCCGTAGCATCGGGGCAGCGCGGTATAAAAGCACCGAGACTCACGTGGCGCACGCAAGTTGAAGGAGATCTCGGCCAACTCCACGTGCAACACTGGAAAACTAACTGGAAAATTTTGGACGGATAGCTAGAAACAGGGCTGACTGGCGAAACTACTTAGTTGAGGCCGAGGTCTATCCCGGACTTTAGTGCCACCGAAAATAAGTAAGTAAGTAATTTCCCGTTTTTGGAACCATACGCTAAATATATGTACATATAAAAGCTACTAGGCAGCATAGTTATGGCCGCTAGTCCCATAGCTTTATAATTGAAGAAAGAGATTACGCAATCTTTCGTTACTCTTTTCCTATCGCATTCACGCTTCCCAATATTCCTGGTATCGGATCTCCTGCCGAAAACGAAGGCCGAAGAAAGTCCGTGACTGGATCTATTGAAATATCCTGCAAGGATCCACAAGATCTGAAAGACTACAGTTCGGACTCCCTTGACCGGATGTCCGTCCTAGACGCCTTGTTAGCTCAATTCTGCTATACACGGTATCCTTAAAATTGGCTTTACGCAGTTTTCCTGGCAAAAAGTTTTATTTATATATGTAACATGTTTTGACAAAAAATTCATTAATCCATTCATTAATCCCTTTCCCCTGAATGAATCTAAAAAATTTTAAGTGAACCACACGAAAAACATACTTGACTTATTCACGGTCTGTACCAGGAACTAATTTGTTTGTTGTTAGCTATATTCTGAAACTTTTTAAGTGGAATCTTTTGCTCCTACTCGGATTTTGAAAGAATTTTCAAAAATTTCTAAAAAGAAAACCTTGCCTTGAGTGCATCGTAAGTAGGCCGTTAACCTCTCTAGAAATAAGTTTAATGCCTATATCGTACTCATTAAATTAATGGGGTCTACCTACATGTGGCTAAAGTATCTAATTAATCTCTGCTATCTAATAGGTTGATATATACTATTTTTGTACCTACGCCCATCCCCATTGTCCACTTTATAAACGACTAGAAAAATCCCTCCACTTAATTATCCTTCAGTTCGACTGAAAATCCTTGGAAGAAAAGGTAAACACAAGCTTACCCTCTCACTGTATTAGGCATAATTGCCAATAGGCCAAAGCCTCAAGGTTAATGAAACGACACTTCAGTTTGATGCTTTGACAACCCACAGAATTAATTTACCTGGAATTTCCTACATCAGCTGCAGACAGGACCACAGTTCGATACATCGACATAGTCCTGAACAGACATTGCCGTTGTATCCCGGAAATCAGAGTCAGAGTCTTTAACGTAGGTAGAGCAAGGCTACCCGAATAAATTGCTAATGACTATGAATGGTTTGAATTCCAGGAATCCTTTTTTTTCTGCTAGCCATTGACAGTGACACAGCCACTCGAAGACCGTCTCAAAGGAGGAAAGGAATCTTAATTTGCTAACTTCAAAATAAGTTACCATCAAAATGTGAATATAGGTGAAGAAAGTGTGTAGACGTGTGACACTTTTCCACCCCAAGGGTTAGCTCCGGGGTAAATGTAGTTTTGATGTAGTCGGTTGTGGGTGTGTTGTCTAGTTTACATATTGATGAATATCTCAGGCGTAGAAAGATGAAACGGAAACACTTCATGGGGATACGGAAAGATGATTGAATCTGTTGAAATTGTGGAAAGTTACGACGTACATTATGAAGTCGAAACGAAGGTCCTGTATGTCTGACGAGTTAAAACTGTGTTACCAGACAACGCACTTGCACCTTTTAGCTGCCCTTGCAGTTGCACCCCAGGAGTTAAAAACTTTGAGTGCAGGAAAACTATACACACCGAGAGAAGTATCTCGCACAAAGTCCTAATTACTTACACGTCCCTGCCCTTAAAGCGAAACGACTTCATTTCGTCTCGTGAAATCTTGCAAACTTTTGCCATTCAAAGCGTTTCCCTTTCGTATGACACCTTACCGCACTCCCGCAAGCCCATCAAATTCATAGGAAAATTAATTTTCAACACTTACACTGCCATGAAACGAGGTCATGACTTCGATAATCACTTCCTATCAAAATTTTAAGGGAGCCCTCCGGATGAATGCGGAACAAACTTGCTGCCATTCCCCAACGCCGAGGCGCATCCAACAGCACAAGGAGTACATTATGTCTGGGAGTGCCTCTTCTATACCAAAGTTCTATACTTGAGCGCGAGAACAATGAAAGTTTTCGGTTTCCTACGACTACTACTGACGACGAGTTTACTCGTTTACACTCCTCGCCGAATAAGATTCGAAACTTTGGCTTCATCAGGGCGAAGTGCTTTCGTTGTAGTTGTCCTCGCGCGCCGTGCCATTTGGAGCGCGATGGCACCATGAATGGGATTATTTTTAAAATATCGACATCGTGGGTGAAATTTCGTAAATTTCGGGAATTTCGCGCGAACACCCGTTAAGATCATTCGTGTTAAGCCCTCCACGGTATGATTCGGTTCTTCGATATGCGGGCAAGACGTCAGAGGCGAACGGCAACACCTACTTTTACAACGTTGTTGCGAAGCGGCATTGTTCGCACAGATGCCACTGGCAATGGCATTTCGTGTGGCAGATTGATAGCGCGTGATTTTGTAAATTTCACAGCCAGTGCGGAGTGGCAGTGAGTCCTTCCATTCACGAAATGGGAAGTAATTTCGCCCCAACGAGCAAAGTAATAATTACGAATTTATATTTGCGTGCGGGGAAAAATACGAATTTGTCCCTTGGTGAAGATTTTTTTTCTTGCTGCCAACACAAGTGTGTTGGGGGATATTTATTCCTTAATAATGGGGAATTGGATTATTTCTAGCCGAAGAAAAGACAATAGAGGGTTGAAATCTTTGATGAATGTTGGTACGCGCAGCAGGAAAATAAGGATGCTTTCAAGCGGGTGTAAATCCGAGCTACAATGGCTTAGGGACTTAACGCTTCCTCGGTATTTTCTGATTTACTTTAGATTTATAACTACCTTAGCAAGTTCGTTGAAGGCTCTGAGGGTATATTTTTGGTGTTTTGTTTTTATGTCTTAAAGAGTCTGTGTTTTCCAATGACTTGAAATCAAAGCACTCACAGACGTAATCCGATTGCATTTAATTTTATGCTCTGAGTGCTTTACTCAGAGCTCTGAATGCTGTAGTCATACTTCCTTTCCAGACAAGATTGAATACAAGAACAATTTTAAGAAGTTCTTATAAATAAAATGTTAAGAGTTGGTTTATTTATAAACTTAAGCATGAAGGCCAAACTTTTTCTGCTACCTTAAAGACAATTACAAGGTTATGACACATACCAAAAATTAGTGCGCTAGCACCAATGTAATATAGCTAAGATTATGGAAAATGTATTTTTAAAAATTAGAGATGGTCGCACACACAGGCCTGTTGTAGTGGTCGTGTCTGTAGGTGGATTCAACTAATTTTCAAACCTGATCCTGTCCATCTAATTTTCAGCTCTCTAGTTTAAAATGTAAGGCCTAAAAGTTGTTTACATACACGGACAGACGGGCGGACATGGCTTAATTGATTCTCCTATCAGTCCCATTTATACCTCTAAAAGGTCTTAAGGGTCTATGGTGATTGCTTTACAAACTATACATCATCCTTAATGTACCCTGTGTAGGGTATAAAAAATATCAACTGCATCAAAAAGACCTAAAATAAGTTCGGAAATAAGGATAATCGTTTGAGTTTTGGTTAATCGTTTGAGACAAGTTTAGCATATTAACGAGCTTTATGCCTTGAGGAGATTAGTGATATTGGTTTTCCCACGAAGACCTTTTCCGGCAAAGCGTATGAGGTTTCCTTAAATTGCTTCAATTTGTTTTACGTCAATAGGTTAATAAAGTGTCCAGGTCCACCACTACACTGCAATAGCGGGTAATCATGAGTCAATTCACTCAATTCAAAGGACTTCAGACCAATAAGCTAACTACCTCATGTCAAAGTACATCCTGAACATTTACATTCGAGGTATTTTAGGAATATCACGCCTCCGCGTCACAAATTTGGTAACCAGTACTGGATGAGCGCTACTCTCTTTCGGAAAGGGGATAGGAAACTCTTTCGGAATAGCCCGCCAAACGAACCACTGCCTATATCAGCACCTATACTCGTAGAATTGGTGCTATACCAATAGGAATGGTGCTTCTGATTATGCTGAATATCGAATTCTTTGAATGTGATGTGGACCACAGGCACATTGACCAAGCTTCCTTAAGTTGATCTTACCAATGCTCGAAAGTCGGACCACTTCTATACATCAAGACTGACCTCGGTATAAGTTTCAGCCGTAAGAGGCTACCTTAATGGAGGCGTGCTGTCACCCGTCCTTAGGTCTCAGGTCATTGACGTACTGCTTCATAAGATATGTATAACTTGAGCCTGAACATAACTGATTACGACTTTTACCTAGTCATCATCATTAGGGATGAAGAGTCACACAAAGTGACCTCATATACCCAAAGCGCCCTTAAGACAGTCCTAGTCTGGTGTACAAGGGAAAACCTCTTCATAAACCCAAGTAAGGCAGTCAGTTTCTTTCATTAAAAGAGGAAATAGAAACTCTAGTTCCATTTCAGTTAATGACATTAAAAAATCGTTGAGAACTCCAAATCAGTATCTGGGAGTTATGCTAGACAAAGGACTCATCATCATGGAACTCACACCTTTACAGGAAAATCACTTTACCAAATGATGGTTAAGCCTATATCATAGCATAATTCTTATGCATGGTGGACTATGACCAACAGACCGCCATCCCAAAACTCAAGAAGGTACAGCGTCTTGAGTGCCTGTGTATATCAGGAGCAATGCAGACGTGCGCCACAGCTGCTATAATGAAAGCAGCATGGCACGTCAACTACAACCCAGACCTGTTAACACTTTTCTCTGAGCTCCCGGAACTTAAAATGCGGAGATCCCGAATAGAGATGCATGGGCTAGGGAAAACTCACCAAACAGCCAAAGCAGCTTTAGGCGGTATACGGATGGTTTTAAAATGAAGTCTTGAGCGAGAGCCGACACGTATACGGGCTGAACCTGACTACCACAATTGCGATGAGAAAAAGGGCCAGTGTGTTTCAAGCAAAGCTCCACACCATTCAAAAACGCGCCAATCATATCTATATCGCTGGTATCAAGATGCAAACGGACAGTCTAGCACCTATGAAAGCCCTTAGCTCGCCCATCATTGACTCCAAATAAGTAATGCACTGCTTCAGTATCCTAGAGAAGCTAAGTTCAAGGAATAAAACCATACTGTTGTAGATTCCTGGTTCTGAAGGTATTGTTGGTATAAGAAAGACGACGAATTATCCTGATGTTCTAAGCTATCCTGACGTTCACAGCATAAAATATCTCTTCATCGTTCGCAATAGGCGAGAGTTAAGACAAAAACAATGCAATCAACTTGACAGTCCTTAATGAATAGTTTCGCAGGGTTATTTCGCTGTGACAAGTGTTTGTTGATTGGGCTTACTGCTGCCGTTGCACTGCACCTGATGAGCATGTTCTAAACAATTTTTCCATGAGTCGGATATTGTCGGATTAAAGAAGTGAATCCAGGTTTCTGACAAGAAAAACTTCAACAAGGCTATAATTTTTGCTTAGCAATTCGACTTCTTCTAAAATTTTTAGTTAGAACAATTTTCGACCTGAAAAAATCTGTTTAAAATCCTTTTGTTTCATTCGATAAAGATGCCTGTCTTCTACGTTTTTAAAGAATTAATTAAATAAATTAATTATTATTAATTTTAAATATTAATTATTAAAATTAATAATTAAAATCTTCTTCTGTTTTTAAAGAACCGATTTAGGCGATTTTCCTATCATTGCATTCCAAATGCAACACTGCAGTTCACTATTCCACCAAGATACAGTTTTTCTGTGAGTGTTTTTAAAACGCAGGCGTGGATCACCTTTGCCTTAATACTTTGTCTCCGCCGGACACTGATCCGCAGTTAAAAAAATATTTAACTAGCTATCTTCAAATCGCGATATTTACCATACAGACTAAATCCTCTCGGCAAGTAATTAACACTAAATCTCCACGTAAATCTCATTCACGATTTTCGCAAGTCTCTTTCATGAAACTTTTTGTCTTGTTCGCACACCTTTACAGCAGCATCAGACATCATCATTCATCATCATCATCCTTTTCGAATTGAAACTGTTTACGTCTGATCGATCTGTCACAGACTCACAAGTACCTACGTTTTCTATTGGGATGATTTACATAGAAATTGTTTTTTCGCTTGTGGGAAATGGCATTGTTACTGTCTTTCGAGAGCCCAAATGGAAATGAAAAGACTATAAATAAATGCAGTGGCGCAAAAGCTAAGCGCAGTTTTATGGCCAGTGGAGACACATGCAATGTTTATTCGCACGTAATCGCTTTGAGTTATGGGAAACTGGTATATACCACCTACACTTCTTGAAACCGATATAAGTATTAGAATCGCTTTACAAAAAATTGGTTTTCAAATCGGTATTATCAAATCCAAACCGATTCGAAAGGCATGTACATAGATGGTTGAATCGGTTTGAATCGATTGGCTTTTGAATTTTTGTCAAAAATTGTTCGAGTTTGACATAAAAGTCAAACTAATTCTCAGACCAGTAAATTAGAAACCACTTGATTAGTTTGCGCATAAACATGACAGTAGAACCGATGTGCGTCAAAACGGTTACCATTCAAATCGATTCATTTTGTCGGATAAACAGAGTAATAGTATTGGTCATAGTTTCAGCGAAACAATGAACGAGTAATCAAGTTCCTTTCTTAACACAATTCATTTGCTGTGTATTTTCTATATAAAATTCGATGTTTCAACATTCTGACAAGGAACCTAAAGATACCGTCGTATTTGCGATAGTACCAAAAAACCTGTTGGACAGGATAACATTAAGTTACTTGATAACTTTAAAATAATTGACTGACTATGGCAGATGCAGCTCAGAAGAGCCATCGCCAAACCTCTCTTACAATCATGCATGCTGTGTGAGTAACAGGTGTTTTTACACACATGAAAGGGACCTATAATTTTTTGCCGATCCCGAACGGCGATGATGTCTGTCATGAGATGCGTGAGATGTCTGTCATGGCAAATGATACTCTCAAAGGTGAGGCACCGCAAAAAAAAAACTTTTATTGCCCCGGTCAGGATTCGAACCCGAGACCGCGTGCACGTGGTCCCCCATACTAACCATTGCACCACGGCCGGCGCTCACTAACTTTAAAATAATTATTATACCCCATCCCATAGGATAGGAGGTATATTAAGTTTGATTCATAGTTTATAACATAGAGAAATAGTCACCGTAGACACCCAAGACCTTAAGGGCATATGATCGAGACCAAATTGTAAGTCGAATGAGCCATGTCCGTCCGTCCGTCTGTCGGTAGTTTTTAGGCCTTTCATTTTGAGCTAGGGACTTGAAACTTAATATCCGTTCTTTCTAGGTCCCGAAGCAGTACAAGTGAAATCCGCCCACTGACACGCCCACTTTACTTAGTAGCATGAAAAATCAAAGTTGTCGCAGGAAGCTGAAATAAGGTATGCGATATCCTCGCTTAAGTGTATTGTGATTGGCTTTAAAAAAAAAGTAGGTGTGGTCATACTTAATTTGCATTCTAATAAACGGTTATTTGATATATTTGCTTTAAATCCAAATAACTTGCACCATAAAATGTTCAGATATGTGCATAAGCTATCAACTCAAGTGAATAAATCCTCGCAACGCCTACTTTTGGGGGCATTTTTAAGTATAAACCAAATTTTTAATATAAAAATGCAATCAACACGTGTATACCACTTCTGATAAAAAATATAAACAAAAATACGATGTTATAGAGAAGGGGTGGATGTCTCGCCCCTTTCTTAGAAAGAAGATTCTTAACTGAGAAATTCTAAATACAATTGAAGTTAAATGAATTTGAAATTTAACAACCAAGATTTATGACACAATTCGGAGCTTGACCGTGGTCAATCGGGATGGGGTATCCAACGATTTGCCTAAGCGGATTGTAACCCTCCCACTACTTTTTTAATTTTTTAATTTTAAGTGCTTGAGCTTGAGGTTAGGTCATTAAATAAGATTTGGACTGAAAAGTGCACTTTTAAACTTAAAAATTACTTTTTTAGAACCGCGCCCACCAAAATGTTTGAAGACATAAAATAATAAAGAACAAACCCACATTTAAAATTAGTTCCAGAGAGTAAGTAAGATTCAAATGAATATGAAACGTTTTCTTTTTTTTATTTTCGATGTTCGATCAAGCTCCACATCGCTGTGCGTGTTGTTGCTTTTACGAAATGAAATAGGGAACATCGCTCGCATTTCCCAGAAGCCGCATATTTTCGAGCAAACTCAAGGGTATATTTTTTGCATAGTATTTTCCGGGAATTTCTACCAACCAACCCATTTTTTCACAGCAATGTTGTATAGGCATGGCAGGACAGTTCCCACCACCATCCATCACTCTCCTCTCCTCATGATTAATTTGAAAAATAAAATTTTAATTAAACCGTTTTCTATTTTTACTTTCTACAAGTGAGTGTTACTTGGAACCCTTCCAATAGGAAAAAATCATGTCCCTGCTCATAATCCCTTGTTTACCTTTAGCTTTTAAAAATTTTATCATCAGTCTGTGTAATTAATGCTAATCAGGGTCAAGTCGATAATAATTTATAAAGCACCTTAAACAAAAAGCCGAAGCCCATCGACCCATAGAACGTGCCACCAATGCTTAATCCCTTTGTCTGTTAGCGCGCAATTACTCATCCATTATCCAAGCTCTTAATGGGAAGCACCACAAAAAACAGCCCTCATAATAATCCTGATAAATTCACCGCCATCACGAATTTCGCTCCAGTAAGGCAAAAAAAAAAAAAAAAAACTCCACAAAAAATTCTCACAGCACGATAGGACGACAAAAAGCGGAAAAATTATTTTGTAATCACAGATGAAGGATGCTTCTTCTTTCATCCTGATTCGATTCGATTCTCATTTAATAAAACTTTGATCCTTAGAACTTCAGTCTGCTTGGGGTTTCCTTCCTGCATGAGAAGAGAACCAACCATCTCTCGGTTGTAGCTGTGTGTCGATGTCTATATACGACGGATGTGTTGCTCCTAGATGAGACAAACACAAGGACCATAAGTTTTCGATACATGATGATAATGGTTCGGTCGCAGGAGGATAAGCAGAAAGTTTATTGATAAATTAATGACAGCGGCAAACTTAACAAATACGTAGTATCATTTGGATGAGTTGGGATATTTTTGGTCTTCTTGGTTTTTGTGGCTCCATTGATGGTGATGCTACATAAGGTCCTGCCAAAGTTCGTCTGAGGTGTAATTAACTTTTTTGCGGTCACGATGCTGTGGGTTTATCTTCTTTTGGTAAATGTCGATTTGATGGCCGGAATCTTGCTTGTCATTTTCGATGGAAATGGCCTCTTTCAGCGCGGGTATTTGTCATTGTTGGGGTTTTAGGTTTTAGGTGCGGACGAGAGATAAGTGAGGGAAATTTAATTGGAAATTCTTGGTGGTTTTTTTCTTATTCGTTTGTTTGGCTGAGGATTATCCTAATGGAGCTTGGTGACATAATGACTTTGTGAAATTGTCACGGCAACAAAAAGTATCCTGCGAAAAGTTTGTGAAATTTAGAGAGATGGGAAACTATTAATTACGTTTTTTTTAAGTTGCAAAATCGCAGTACTAAAAAGGTTTTTAAAAAAAAATGTTTTTAAATGCCATTTATTAGTGATTAAATACTTGTACATTTGCATAAATATTTGAGGTACAAAAAACTAAAATTCTCACCGGATATCCTCCACCAACATCAGCAGGACCCCTGACAACAACGACCTCAGCTTTTTATGCAAATATTCGAATGGCAATGAGCACTGAAAAACAAACACATAACGTTTTTTCTTGTAAACTCGTCGATAGCGATCTATCTAAACCTTTTTTGCCCCCAACACAGTAACAAACTTCTTTCAACCCCAACGATTTTACACTCTTCTTGATCCAACTAAAGATGTTGTTGATTGGGTAAATTGTTTTCAAATTTAGACTTAATACAACTCACATTGTCAGATTTATTGTTGGCCATAATTTATTGCTTTCGAATGCCATTTGTTCAACACTCTGACCAATTACTGACCGCATTTCGGCAGGACTCTTTTATTTATTGCTGTGCGTGGTGGCAGTTCAACTTGCAATGTTAAACTTTCCGATAGAGTCAATTGATTTATATCGAAAAAAAGAAAGGAAACGGAACTTTGCCTATAATTCACAGAAAATGACAACATTGTAACATGCCATCTGGAAGTAATTTATTTTAAGTGTGCCTACGTATAAATTAAAGGACTGTTGCAAAAATAACTCGACTACACAACAAACTTGACCGATTTTCCCGGAATAATATTCGAATACGAAAATAATTGATTTTCATGGCAATTAGTAAATTTTTTTGACCACTCGAATGGGCGGTCGTTCTTGATTAAATCGAATAACAGACTCACAGTGCATCCTTTGTGCAAATTTAAATTTTAAGCATCTGTTGTATGCGTGCGGCCAGCAGCTGATCTCTCGGATGGTTGTGCAATTGAATCTAATTCAATTGTGGAACATATATTTTACCGAAGTGAATCAAAGTTGTTGTTGGCTTCTACAACATGCACAAAGTGTTTTCTTGATATATAAACTCAATACCTTGACCCTCCTAATTCTCTTGGCAAGGATTTGTATGTAATTGGAACGTTGTTGTTTCAAGACAGTATTACAAATTCAATAGAGTAATTACCCGCAATCCCCAGAACTAAGCAGATGCTCTTCTGAGACTTTCGTAAATTAAGGATTTTCCAGAAAAACTGATTGCTTTTGCTTCTATGTAGGGCAACCGAAGTTATCCTTGGGTCCAGTAAATGACAAGGGCAAGAAGCAGTTTCCCTAAGTCGTCGGAAACTCGAACGTAGGATTAGAAGGAAATCCTCTGGGGTGTCATGAGAACACCATGAAATACACTTATGGTTTCTAGAAAAATATTTATGTGAAAAGGGGTTGAATACACAGGGTGCAAAAATAAAGTAGTAGCTTGCATTCATACATAGCTTGAAGGTAGTTTTATAGATTTGAAGAGGGAACTCATGTTATAAAAATGACGTTTAAAGACCACAAATCCGACGAGACCACCATTCGACGGCTCAAAGAATTCAACTACAACTTACCCCTGTGCCCTATTTTGAATGTACCGTCTTGCATTATGAAGTTCTTTCATTTGCACATAGTCACTTTTGTGCAAAAAGGACTTATTCTTCTTCTTCTTTCTTTTCCTGTTCATGCCAAGAGTGCACTGGCACCTATCCTGTCTCTTCTCAAAATAATTACGATAATCGCGTTGTGTAAAGTCATTATAAGAGTAATTTTAAGCCCTAAAACTATGGTTTTAATTTAATGCATACCAATTTGTTGAGAGGTTGCACAGGTAGGTAAGGATTTTGCTTGGTGCAAATTTATAATTCTTTAAACTCTGTTGATATTTGAAATTTGCAATTTTTTTTAATGAATTTTGCCTCATTATTGGACGTAGCCAGTTTCCCTTACACAAAATAAGATATTAAATTCAATTGTCGTTACAGTTAAGAGGAATGCAACTTTGACAAATAGATACACTGAAATATCGCCCTGCCTGTTTCGTTTTTTAGTTTGCTTTACAAAGAAAAAGAAAAGCAGAATAAGCAGAATTTTACTGCCCAAGTCAGAATTTTGAGCAGCAGAATTTTTTAGCCCAAAAGCTGAATTTTGAAAAGCAGAACCCGCTCTCACACATGTAGGAAACTTGGTATTTTAAGTCGATCTGTGCTACTAATTGAAAGATTTCTTGAAATGTTTGATAATCTTGAAATGTTTTTCCAATCCTCACGGAATTGGAACCGTGAAAAAGCGTTTAATTCCTCGAGGGTCGGGATTTCAACCAGGGACCTCGTGCACAGCAGTCTGACACACTATCCACACTTGGGTGGGTGTTAGGTAAGGTTAGGTTAGGTTGAAGTGGCTGTCGGGTTCGAGGATCTGGAAAAATTTCCTACTCGTTGAACCATTTTGAGCTACTACTGAGGCGTAAGAGACGTTTTGGGTCAGTCGTGTTAAGATCACTAAGATCATAATAGAAGAAAGCTCCAAGGTGAAGATTTCTGTTCACCTGGGAGCTTTTGTTTTGTTACTAGAGAGGTACTAGGTGTCATGAGTTTGCATGTCGAAATTGGCCGAATCAGGCCGATGGATTCGAAGACCCTCTTGGCTGGAGTGTTGTTGTCCATTCGCACGAGCCAATGTAGTCTTCGTGTTTTGGCTTTTTGAACTACATCCACATCTTGGTGCAGCAAATGGAGTTCGCGATTATATCTTCTTCTTCATTCGCCCTCCTCGCACACAGGACCGTAAATTTACCGCAGAATTTTTCTCTCGAAAGAACCAAGTATAATTTCACCTTCTCTGCTTATCGTCCAACACTCGGGGCCATAAAGCAGAACTGGCAGAATAAGGGTTTTGTAGAGCTTACACTTTGTCTTTCGCGAGAGGAGCTTTGAACCCATTTGTTTCGCCAAACCGAAATAACAGCGGTTTTGAAGTAAAGTAGAGTTTAAAATAGAAGCAGGTCCTACCCCCGGGGTTATAGGGGGCGGCAAGTCCTCTTACATAATTCACTGGTGTAGTCCATACTTTTAACCCACCCTTGACCCTTTGATGTGGGTTAAAAAACCATAAACTAAAACATTCTGGCCTTTTGGCCCATGGACTTATGTTTCTGCGCCTAATTTCTGCCCCGTGGCTCAATTTAAAAGGCCTCAAAACTTAACATAATGTGGACACAAATACCTTCATTAATTATGCAGGGAGAACAAGAAGGCTGTTTAAGATACCGAGATGAAAGAGGGGTTTTGGCTCTGAGCTCAGACAATAGCACCTCGGACTGTCGGTCGAAGAGTCCTGGGCTCAATCCAAGACCCTACCAACAATTTTCTATTATTTTACCCACAAGTCTTTTAAGTAAGTTATGTCAAATTATGACAACAATTAAGTCGTACAGGCCCTCTCTATTCTGACGTTTAGCCGTAGAATGGAGTTGAAACTTGTTCTATTCACCCATCGGTCTCGATCGCACTTAAAAGTGCCATTCTTCCGGTGCAGAGTTGAACCAATTCCTCGGGTTTAACCCAATCTTTGCCCTACGAAACACTTATTCTCCCAACTGTCACTTCTTAAAATAAAGCAGACAAAGAAGTTCGAGTTGTTCTTCAAACACCGCAAAATGTCATAAGAAAAAGAATAGAAGAATTCGGAACTGTTCTCCAGAGTTTATTCCGAGGTTGACCTTCCAATTTCGGCGAGTTATACCGGATCGAAACCGAATTGATGAACTTCGGATCGAAAGTGACTTCCAAACGAATTTTTCTGGTTGACTTAAGCTTTTTTATGGTATCCCCATAGGGAGCAAGTGATATTTCGGCTGTAAATTTTTGTTTTCCGAAAAAATTCAGTTTTTTACAACTCTGACTTAAGCAATAAAATTTTGATCATTGTGCTTTTTTAAGCGAACCTTTGACTTTCTTAAGTAAAGCAAAGCTTAAAAAGGGAGCAGGTATGGGAGTTGCAGAGGGGTTGCCGTACATATTTCAGTCTGTCGCTTTGTTAATGTTGAATTTTCAGAATTTCGTAAAGCACAATTTCGAAAATCCAAATTTTGAAAAGCGGAGCAGTGCCGTGGCGTATAGTTAGTGTGTGTGCTTACTTCGCCGGAGGTGGTTCAAATCCTGCCATTGTCACATTAAAAAAAAAGTCTTGTTCTTTTTTACGGTCCCCACCTCCGCGAGGGTCTGACAAGCCCTCCGAGAGTACCATTTGTCTTGAAAAACTTCTCAAAGTGCCGTTCGGATTCGGCAAAAAATTGGTTCACCTCGAGCTGTTGCGCCAATCTATTTATTTATTTATTTAAATCTTGAAAAGCAGAGTGTTGTAAAAAGAATCTTGACCCTGGCATAATTTTACCCCAACACTATAAAAAAATATGCTTTTTCGAAAGAAAAATCTGTTTTCAGAATTTAGATTTTCTGAATTTCGACCTAGGCAATAAAATTCTGCTTTTCTAGGCAAATGCTCGACTTTTTTGAAGTAAAGCAAAAGTACGAAAGAAACTGACAGGAGGGTTGCAGGAGGCGGCACGCTCCCCACATATATTTTACTGTATCGCGTTGTAGCGCAAAGTAGCATGTTCAGAACTTCGTTAAACAGAATTTTGAAAAGTAGATTTTTGAAAGCAGAATTTACCTCAGGCTTGGGCTTCGCTCCGTTACGATACGTGGGCTTTAAACCGACTTTGCAGTGACATTTCGCTCATGGAAAGAGAGCTTTTATTATGCAGTTATACGTTCTCCTGCTTGGAGAACGTGACTGCTTTGGCATGCTTTGCCACGATAAATTAAAAAATACGCACACACAGCCAGAAGCCCTGGCAGCTAGTTCTGTGAACATAGTTATGTCCAACTAATAAATAAATCACACGCAATTTGGCCCAAAATGTAGGCAGACTCAGATATTCTGCGTCATATCCGTGCAAGACCAACACACTTATACAAATATAGCCGGGCAGACTGATTGGCTTCGTGTATGCGATCGAAATCAACCCCCATTTGCTTTACACAAAGCAAAAGTTCAGCACATCTGAACTCGTGCTGGGCTTCTGAGCCTCATTACGTAGCATTACTTTTTCTCTTTGCGCACTCTTTCTCTTTGCAAACAACATTTTGAAGCCGAGCTTCATTGTGTTAGGAAACACTGAAATGGTATAACTAAACTTGTAAACGTCAAGCCGAGGCCAAGCCCAGGCTGCTTTGTGGTTCCCGCATTATTGACCGAGACTTTGAGATCACACCAATTTATTGTTTCTTGAGAAATACAAACTCTTATAACCCCGCTGATATTTACAAACATGGATAAATCTGCTATTTAAAAAAGAGGTTATGGTAATCTTAGCACCAACCTACTTAAGACAACAAGATTTCACATAAAAATAAATTAAATCCACGAACTGTTTCAAATTTTAGATTTATCTTTTTAATTTTTAGATTTATCTATATTAATCCGTTTAAAATGGAACCATTGTTATCTTCAAAGTTATTTGCTTAAACATTTTGAATTTTATATGCAAAAAACGAAAAAGTTGATATTTTAAGTGCCTGGAACTTTTAAAGTAAAACTAGGACCGAAAGTTTTAGCTTTAATACGCTTGGAATAAGCTGTCAAAAACATTTGTTTACAGCAATTTCAACTCTGCTTCTTACATAATATTCCTGCCAGTTTTTCAATAACAGCTTCAGAATCCTCATGCAAAAATCAACCGTATTCATAACAAAAGAATGCGGGTATGCACGTACCTATTCACAACACAGGATTCCATATTTCTCTCGACCTGTAACCAGCTCCACCCACTGCACACGTCCTTGAAATAAACCATTAATGCATGTCCTTGTCTCGTTAATGACGCATATACAAGCTGACAACTTTACTCTCAATCATCACCAGAGAACCGCAAACTGCTGTTCGCACTTCAAGCCTCCTACAACTCAGCATGCTTTCGCACAGTTTAACCACTCATTGCCGGCAATTCAGAAATGCACATTGAAAACGATTTGTCGGGGATATTTTCTTCGCCCTATATCTAGGCCATAAATGATTTCCACCAGCCCTTGTGTGTGTGTACGAGTGTAGCTGAAATCCATTTTTGGATCTCTACTCATGAAAGTGTTTATGGTTGGATAAGGCCTCAAATCCAATGCAAAAATTGATTACCGTATTTACGGTCAGCATGTGGGCGTATTGACAGAAATTGGCAATAGTTGCCGTTATTTTTCTGCTTATCCACCCATTCGGCACCCACATCCTTATTCAATTTCATGCTACATCCTTCCGGTACTGTGATACTGTGTCTGTCAGGTTTTGAGGGTTTCCGTTGATCCTGAAACGACCACACATATTTAACCACAATCATTATGGATTTCGATTCCATTGCCGAAAACTTGTGGACAGAGTTTGGTCATATCAAAGGGGCTGGCAATTTAATTAGGGCACACAGCCGCACTACCAAAGGTGGAGGCTGCTAGCCACTTCTGTTTCTGTCAGTAATGATTATGATTATTTTTATGACATTGGAGGACATCGGGTCTTTTATTTCCTAAGCTTGATGTGGTTATACGGTACCAAATTGTGGTTGCAGTTTCCTCGAAAGGCCATAGATGCCATGAGCAAGCCGCATATACGAGGGAGTGATTGATATGTGGATTAGTGAATGTAATAATCTTTTTCTTTACAGATGGTTTCGATTAAGATTTTGTCCTTTTGATCCTCTGTGAAAGGAGGGGTCTATGGCTGCTGGAAAGCACATATGAAAGCCCATTGCTTACGCGTGGACTTATTATGTGTGTGGTATTACCCATGCCATTCAGTGCTCACATAAGAAGCAAATCTCATCTTGGCATACTTTATGCCAACCGCTGCGTTGAATGGGAAGATTAAGCTTGGGAGTTTTTGTGCCCGCAGGTGAACTCGTGCTGAGTTTATACAATACATACATGAAGTTTGAATTATTGAATTGAATGAGGGATTAGGTATTTTGAGAACATGAAACGACATCTTTATGAACTTGTTAATTTTGAAGTAGCTAATAACGTCTCTTAAAAGTTTTGGGTTCTTAGGTGGTAGTTTTGAAAAATATCAAAACAATATTTTGGCTGTCTTAATGTTGTGAATAAATAAAAGTCAAAGTGTAAGAGTCCTTTGGTTTGTTTTAGGTCTTGCAGATTGCTGATTATGTTTTAGTTTATGAAACCTTTTTGAAAGGTCTCTATTTTACTATGCTACGCACATACTTCTGTAATCGTGGAATTGTAGTGATCGGGTGTGAGGCGGAAAATAACTTGATCAAAGCGATGCTCGAAAGTCGGTTGATCACTTCTACATCAAGACTGACATCAGTATCAGCTTTAGCCGCAAGAGGCTGCCCACAGGGAGGCGTACTGTCACCCTCCTGTGGTCTCTGGTCATCGACGACCTACTTCACAAATTAAGTAATTTAGGCTTAAACATAATTGGTTACGCTGATGACCTAGTCATCATTATTAGGGGTGAAGAAGCAAACGAAGTAACATCACGTATGCAAAACGCCCTTAAGACAGTCCTTGACTGGTGTGCTAGAGAAAACCTTTCAATAAACCCTAGTAAGGCTGTCATAGTTCCTTTCACAAAAAGAAGAAATATCAACTTAGGTTCAATTTCAGTTAACGACAAAATCGTTGAGTACTCCAATGAAGTCAAGTATCTGGGAATTATTCTAGGCAAGGGACTCATTTGGAACTCACATCTAAACAGCAAATCACTAAAGCTTCCAACGCTTTATGGGCTTGTCGACGTATGTATGGCACCACATGGGGAATCTCTCCAAAGATTGCTCATTGGATCTACACTATGATGGTCAGGCTCATCATAACTTATGCTTCCATAGTATGGTGGACTAAGACCACCCAGCAGACCGCCATCCTAAAACTCAAAAAGGTACAGCTTTTTGCGTGCCTGGGTATATCAGGAGCTATGCGGACGTGCCCCACAGCTGCTATAGAAGCTATAATTGGGCTTACACCCCTGCACATTTTTGTACAAAAAATGGCAATACGCAGCATGGCAAGTCAACTACAAGTTAATGAGTTAAGTCTTAGCGACCATCCGGACCTGCTTTCACTTTTCTCTGAACTCCCGGAACTTGAAATGCATGGTTACAGACCGCATACAAAAAACTTTATGCTTCAACAGAAGGTTTTCCACGGAGATCTCTACTAGAGAAGTATGGGTTAGCAATAACTCACCAAATAGCCAAAACGGCCTTAAGTGGTATACGGATGGTGCTAAAATGGGGTCGGGAGTGGGAGCCGGCGTTTACGGGCCGAACCTGAAATACACTATTGCGATGGGAAAATGTCCCAGTGTATTCCAGGCAGAACTCCACGCCATTCAAGAATGCACCAGCCACGTAAACATCTCTGGTATCATAGGTGCAAACATCCATATAAACATGGACAGTCAAGCAGCTATAAAAGCCCTTAGCTCGCACATCCTTGACTGCAAATCAGTCATGCACTGCTTTAATACCCTACCAGAAACTTAGTTCAAGAAACAAAACCAAACTGTGGTGGGTTCCTGGTCACGAAGGTATTGATGGTAACGAGAAAGCCGACGAATAAGCCAGAAAAGGCTCGGAAACCCCCTTTATGGGACCTGAACCTTTCTGCCCCACCCCCAAATCGGCAATTAACGAAGTTATAAAAAACTGGGAGCATACTAGATGTATCTCATATTGATTCTACACCCCAGGCCTAAGACAGACCAAACGGGCCATTCAGCCCTTCACAAACAATGCCAAGAGTTGCCTCAATCTAAACAGGCATGATTTTAAAAACCTAGTAGGTTACCCAACTGGGCACCACAGGTTTAGGTATCACCTCTTTAAAATCAAAATAGTTGACTCCTCTGAATGCCGACTTTGTCTTGAGGAAGACGAAAGCGCTGAACACATCCTATGTAAATGTCCAGCCCTAAATGGTATTAGACGAACCTTTTTCTTCAGAGAACAGTTCGGAAGACATAAAGACCTCCTCTGCTAGTAGTGTTATCCATTTCGCACGGAAGGTAAATGACCTACTAGCCTAACTATCCTGATGTTTCACGGCACAAAAGATCTATTCAGGTAGAGGTGCCTTAGTTCGCAATAGGCGAGTCAGGAATTAAAAAAAAAAAGAAAAAAATGAGGCGGAAAAAAAATAAATTGAAATGACTGCAAGGCTCTGCGGTCTAGGCAGTATGGCAGGAATCAAGGGAAGGGAGGAAAAGAGGAGCGTAGGAGAGGAAAATAGGTAAAAAGGGAGCTCGGAGAAATGGAGGCGATTGCATGCCTTGTCTCTTTAAAGCTATAGCTCGCTGGTTTGGGAGGGGTTCTTGCCCCAAATCTCTGAGGATCACCATCACAAGAAAATTGCATGCAGTTAAATTGTTTGAATGTATGAGGGGAAAAATCGGAGAATTGTTAACTACCCTAAAGCTTACCATACCTTTGAGGACAAGATGTCATTCCTCATAGCGGTTCAACACCCACCCTGCCGTGCACCAGTCACCGCTGAAAAAAAAAGTTTCGACCGGCACCCATCATCGACGCTCACGGACTTCCGCTTACATAAATTGAGCTTAAACCCGACCAACAAAAAAAATTATCTTAGTTCGAATTCATTTGAAAACTTTATTCTTTCCTTCTAATTAAATTATACTGGTACCTTTTTCTCTTAATATTAAAAAAAAATCATATTATTTTTTTTAATATTATAAGAAACTCAAAAAAAAAATCAAAAAATAGGAAAACTCATTTGCGAAAATTACTTTTAAGAAGAAGAAAAAAAATACTTAAACCATTGACATACTACATATGGACTGCTAGTGAAATGTCACTTCCATACGATTCCCTACGAGAAAAGCGTCGCCAATATCTACTAGCTCTCTGCCTGAAGCGGAATCATTTGTAAATAAAAAATAACAACGCACCTAGATGAGAACTCATATAAATTAGTAGCCTTGTAGATGAGCACTTGTAGATACTCCTGCCACCTACTGGAACCTACAGTGCAACTTTTCCGAACATTCTTAAATTTTAGAGTTTTTTTTTTCAATTGAAAGAAATTGTTGGTGCTTTTAAGATGACATTGGTTTATCTAGACTATACGAATATCTAGTCTAAAGTGACCATTCGTCCCACATCGAAAATTGTCCCACAAATGTCGCACAAAACAAGAGGATGTCCCGCACTGTCCCCCGAAACTGTGATCTCAAAATGCAAGCCGTTTTCAGATTGGACATTCGGTTTCGTAGACATCTGTATCCAAAATTGAGGCAAAAGTGACATTCATTGCAATCTTAGTTTATAATTTTCAACAGCAATGTGATATTCGTGACGTTCATAGTGGGTTTAAGCAAAAACTATTACAAACCAGGGGGTTACAGAATCAGAAAATTTATAATAATATATGGGAAAACTCATACTTTTTATGAAGGTTATACTATTTATTTCTGACAGATCTGTCGTACAGGGTCAGTTTCAATTTCCTTTTAGATTCTCACACTGTTACAAAGGTACATAAAAAAGGTTGGTGAATAGGGTGAATGGGATTTATGAGAAGATTTATTTTTAATCTTCTGCCCATGTTTTATGCGAGTTTACGCAAAAAATAAGTTTATGATTCATGTGACAAAGTTGGAATAAAACTGAAACTTCTCCACATTCAAAAAATATATGTGCACCTATATTTTTTTCTGGTGGATTTCTTTTCTTTATCCAACATTTTGGATCTGGTCACTTTAGTCTAGTCACATAACCTTAACCTACTTTTCAACCAAATTAAAGTTAGAAGTAGGTACGTTTGTTTTAGTTTTCTTGAAAAGTTTTGCCGCGTGGAATTCCAAAATCTATCATTGGCTTGCTTATTTTATAGTGAAATTATTGTGAGTGAAATTCATCTTTTCGTGTTTTCAGATGAATGAGCAAGTAATGTTTTATTTTACTGGTATCAAAATTAAGCTTATGAGTTACAGATTCGTTTGCCTTTAGAAAATATAAAAAAACATGTTAAAGTTTATCTTTAAATTGCTTCACTGATCAATGAAATGTTTCTTGTTTAACATTTCAATGATCAGCGAAATGTATAAATTTGATTCAAAGAAAAGGCGCAAAATAGTTTTTATACATTCTTTAGGCGAAAAAAAAAGGCAAGGCATTATTTTAATATCAACAAAAGCCAACATTCTTAGCTCAATAGTATAAAAAAGTGAAAATTAAATTTTTACTGACATCAAACTAATGATAGCTTGTTATAACGCCCTGTGTCCACGAAAATATAGACATTTTATTTCTTATATTACTCAGGGTAGTATATAAAAATGTAACGGACTGTCAAAAGCTGGTGACTGTGTAAATACTTTGATAACACAAAAATCTAAAGATCTAAAATATTTTAGAATTATTATCCTTTTTTTTACAGTTTTATATACAAACCAAATTTCAATTCAATCCACCTTACCTAATATCATGTCTCCACCGGGCACTTATCCGCGATTAATATAAATCTTTATTAAATCCTTTACGTATCACGCGATTTATCATGCAAATTAAAATCCTCTGGGCAAGCGATTAAAAATAAAACCTCTCATAAATCCCATTCACCCTACTCACAAACCTATTTTCTGCACCTTTGTTACAGTTTGAGAATCATAAAAGGAAACTGAAACTGTCCCTGTGCGACAGATCTGTCACAAGCACGTTTTCTATTGTGATTTTTACAGCGAAAATCGTTTTTCGCTCCTCGGAAATGGCATCACCACTCTCTTTTGAGAGCCAAAATGACAGAAACAGAGTGTACGTGTTAAATTAATCCCATTGGAACCACTTTGCTTTTTATTTTAAATCGTCTCTTGTTAATCCTCTTTTTATTTCCGGTTGAGACGTAGTCACTGATCAGACTATAAAGAGATAGCCAACTCCGCAACCCCCTGCCCGCTAAAACCAGCAAAAACACCAACAGGGAACGAAACGGAACGTATTGGAATCTGCCATGGGATTTCCTGTCTGTGTGAAACACTCGCCAGCTGAGAGTGCAGTAGTGTGCCAGGAAAAACACAGAACACATATGCAGTCCCCAGTCAGTGGAAGCTTGGGGGCAAAAAGAGAATTCTTGTGCCGAGTTGGCTACCTCTTTATAGTCTGATCAGTGACATGGTATAAGATTACTGAAAAGCTCCTTTTTGTATTATTCGCAAACTCGAATGAAATTGTTGAAGCTAAATCGATTCTCGACAATCTCCAGTTTTATTACATTCAGCTAAACAACACCTTATTATAATTTTTTGTATTAAGAAACAAGCTCGAAACAAATAAAAGCAAATGAAGTCAAACACTTTGAAATTAGCGTATCAGTTCACCTTTGAAAAAAAATGTTTCCAAAATTTTCCGCTAATCTCCGAAGAAGCTAGTAGTCATGTTTGCGACAACATGAAATTGACAACTAGCAGTCCATATCTAGTAAGTCAATGACTTAAACAAAATCATATCAGTGAATCTCAGTGAATATCAGTCAATTATTAAAAAAAATCACGTAGATAATAAAAAAAATAGCTACATCAGCTGTATGGCACGAGGGCTTGAAGTGAAAGACATTCGTTCGAAAAAACTGGCTTTAGATCACCTCACACTCCTACTCCGATGCACGTGGTTTAGTCTCCCACCTGGAGGTTGACTCACAGGGATCTTGGGCACTGGCACATCTTGGGAACGTTCACATCACACAGTTTTGAATAAGTGTACCAAAAAAAAAAAAATAGCACAGTATATCGGTTTTTGAAGAATTCCTCTTTGGTCCCCGGACTTTTGGGTTAAGGTCCTTAGGTTTAATTTCTTAATAGGATAATTTAATTGAATAGGTTTAATTTTTCTTGAATTGTTTTGCCGTTAAACTACACCGTATTTTAACTAGGCGGTTGCAATTATTCAACCTAGGCTGAGGCGCGACGCTCGCCAACCGCCCTCGATGGCTATTCTTCCAAAACTGACTATTGCTTACTCATCAGTTTGGAAATTTTACCTATGTATCTCTGTACCTATGTACCTATTTACCGACCATTATCGCCTTCGGCTAAGTGCACATTGAAACCAAGGGCGAGATATTGCCTTTCCAATTGGGGACACTATCGGCTAGCGGTTTTCTCGGAAGATTTCTGCTGATGGTGCCCCTTCTCCCTGTCGGATGATCAAGCCTTTGGAGAGTCCCGCTTCCACAAGGTTTTGCGCACTGCACCACACGCGGGAACTAATCCCTAGTCAGGGCTTACATCATATACTAAGACAAGACGTGCATGCCGTCACTTTGGGACAGTGGTTTGTCGCCCAGGACTGGCGGGTACTTTCCATAAGGGGGGGAGAATGTAGGTAAAAGAGCTCTCGTATTTTCCTGCTATTGTTATTTTTTTCTTTCATGTAGGTATATGTATGTTATTATTGCGGGGTGCCGTGGCGTAGTGGTTAGTGTGTGTGCTTACTACGCCGGAGGCCTGGGTTCGAATCCTGCCATCGTCACCTAAAAAAAAAGACTAGTTCTTTTTCACGGTCCCCACCTCCGCGAGGGTCTGACAAGCCCTCCGAGAGTATCATTTGTCTTGAAAAACTTCTCAAAAGTGCCGTTCGGAATCGGCAAAAAATTGTAGGTCCCTTTCTATATGTGAAGAAATTAATACACACAGCATACATTGTTGAGAAGTTCGCCCTGGTTCACCTCGAGCTGTTGCGCCACTCTTTTTATTTATTTATTTATTTTATAGGTATGTTATTCTACTAAGTAAGCTTGGCTGCATGCGAGCGCGACACGAGTTAGGCGATTTATTTAGTATATCGATGGACCTTTACTTCGCAACCATACTTTGCAAAAGCGATTAGTTTTGGTGCCCAAAATTAACCCTTCCAGCCATTACCTAAAATGTCAGCGTCAAACATAACAATGTAGCAACTCGAACACTAGGGACTAGACTATTTAACTGCCTTTTGGAAACGGAGTTACTGCTCTGCTCTGCTACATTCGCCACGCGTACGCATTAAAGTTTGTTCTCAAGGAGAATAATTGTTCGAGAAGTTATCTACTGCCTGCTTGGCAGAGTAGGTCTCTAACATGATCTTACGCTTCAAAGTCATGACAGTCTTTGCAAATGTATAAGGTTTCAGTGATTCTAAGTTTGGTAAGGTCTTTCCCAACGGTCTTTTGTAGTGTGATGTCCTTTTATCTATGAGTTTTTCTTTTATTTGCTGTTTTCTTTTAAATCGAACGCATGAAATTGAAAAAGCCTTTGAAGGGAAAAAAATATGTTCAAGTGCTTTCCTCGACGTATCGCAAGCCTTCGACAAGGTATGGTACGAAGGCTTGAAATATAAGCTACAACAAAACTTGCCGGAAGACATGTTTAGAATATTGAAAAACTATCTTGAAAGCAGAGTCTTTCGTGTTAGGTCTAGAACTGAATACTCGAGCACTTTCAAACAAATTCGAGCTGGAGTACCCCAGGGAAGTGTCTTCAGTCCGACCCTGTTCCTGCTCTACACAAGAGACATACCTCTAGATGACGAGACAGTCGTGGCCAGGTGGTGAATCAGTCGAGTCATCAACGAGAAACCTCCAACGAGCATTGGACAGAACTTGTGCCTGGACGAAGACTTGGCGAATCGCTCTTAACGAGAACAAGTCAACGCATGTGAATTTGAGAAGCAACTTTTCGGATTAACCGCGTTAGTAACTATTTTCAATGAGTACAATACTTGACTCACCCCGAACGTTTCGCTCAAGTTGCATTGAAAAATTTAATTGTCTCTCTACGACTTACCGTTAAGAAGTTATAACGCGATTTGACGGTCGGATGGACGGGCGGACAACGTAGTGATAACGTTCTCCATTTTTGGATGGACCGCTAAAAATTATTGTGCTTGAAATCTGCCGCAAAGATTAACCGTATTTAGTTCAGTAAATTGCTAGGAATCGGCTTTTAATATCAACACCATCTGTTGGCTTATCATTTCTATTAAAAGTGGGATTTGAGCACATTTTATGGGTAATCAAGGCCATTCGTACCCCTACACATGCGTCAGGCATTTTTTTTTTTTAAATATACAAAACTAAACTTTTTCGACAAAAAGATAAGGGTAACGCAGATTTGCAGATCGACGACATTTTTTGAAGTTAATCGATGCTTAACCATTCAACGATTTATCACTTTCATTACCTTCGTTTTTCTCCTTTCTAAGCATTTCCCCCGAACTGAATGAAAAACATAACAATCAACAGTATGGCAAAGGAATTCCTAAGTATTCCATCGAGATTGATTGTTTTACATTTCAGTCGAGTCCTTGCAGCGCTGAAAGGAAAACTATATACAAACTTTCCAATGGCAACTGCAAAACCCACCCGTCTGCGAACCTAAAGCAACGGCAGACGTCACGTTTTTCTTGAAAAGAATCCCAACGCGCTCGGCACTAAAGCGCAATTCCCTTAACTCTATTTCAATGGAAGATGGATCTTATGGTTGTGCACTTTAGGGCGGCACCAGCACCAGTATAGAAGAAGCTGTCGAATCAATTGTGTATCCAGTGTAATGGATGACATTTGCCTAGCTACCTTCTCTATATTCTGTTGCTTATCGGTCCCGTCGTTGCCACTTCTAATTGAAGGTTCGTAATTGTTCCTCGGGGAGCAATTGAGATTTAAAGTCCTGTGACGCCATACCGTGGTGGCAGGGATACTTACAGCTAACCTGCGCTTCTATATATATTGTCTGGCGTTGTCTGAAAAGGTGACTCCCCTGGGGCGATTGCACTGATTGCAATTCCAAAGTTGTCTCCAATGAATAGACATTGAGGAATAGTATCGGTTCTATGATAGAAAAGTGCTTTTTGGAACTTTAAGAATTTGGCGTATATAAATCTTAGAATAGAAAGTTGACGGCAGTCACGAAGAATTGATTGCATTTCAAATGATTTGAAAGCGATTTTGCAGTACCTAATATATATCTTAAATAAAAATAACGGTAATTTCGTCCTTCCTTCAGCTCATGTCATCGTTCAACAAAACTTAAAATTCCATCGCTCAGTGAATTCCAAGAATCAAAGCACTCAAGGAGATAAAGATAAACTGTGCAAGGATTTAAAAATAAAACAAAATTTTTTTTAATGTTTACGTGTCCCTAATCCCCCTGTTTTATATGTACATGACAAAACTGTTACGACATCTTCTTGCTAAATAAGTAATAAATAGCGAAAATCAATTTTCGTCGCGTAAATCTGTTGTTTTCTTCTCATCATTCATTGCCATCGGCTGTAATCAACAGAGCCATATCTCCAACAAATGTCACACAATCAACAGCAATTTAGGACTCAATGGGATGAAAAATGTCAAATGGGGCTTCTTTGGTATCGAAGGCGCGCTATTGCGTGCGTCATTTTGTTATCGGAAACGTAAAGCCCTCCTCCTTTAGGGTGGAGTATGACAGCGGCAGACACAAACACAGAATTCGCTGACGGTAGCGAGCAAAAAATAAATAAAACGCTGTTAAGTATTTTTTATCGTCCTTGTCATCATAAAATGTTGTGACCCCCAGCTTTAACCAAGCTCTGTGTAAAGTAAGACTGGCCTGTCGGCTTTTTTTTTGCTGACCACCTTTGTGCCACGTACGTCGTTGGATAGCTCTAGAGCATCCCTCAATGTGATACGAATTTTTATATTATTAAGCTAAAATATCACTCGCATTCGTAGAAAGGAAAATAATACGATCCTTTTCCTTGTTTGAGTAATAAAGCGTATGAAGAGGACATGTTTAATTCATCATAGCATAGAACAATAATGCCATACGGTATAGCCAGCGGCAAGAGACTATAGAATCCTTTTTCGCGTCAGCAAAGGAGCAAGATAATTTCATAAGGATACCAGATTGTATTACATGTTTGTTCTCATCTGTAAGTTTTCTGCGTTTCGTCTTCCTGGAATTGTTGTGTACTCCTGCACACATTCTCCTTAGAGCTTGTTTACACCCTTGATGTCATGTGCTGTGGAGCAGCACTTGTAAGGCCAAAGTGCTCCCCATCGGCCCATCGGGGCCGGATATGAAAGGAAAATGCTTTATATGGGTGTCTGTGTCTGTATACCCTGCCCATCTGTTCCACTGAAGAGGTGGTTATGGTTCCCACGAATATCATCCTGCAGATTATGTTCGAAAGAGGCATTGACATACTTGTCGACAGGCTTTTCTAAGCGTTCCTCTTCATTGAGGGAGTGAAGAACGACAATGACGCTCAGCAGCGGATTTAAGGGAATTGCTTGTGTATTGTCGTGTATATATCTATGAATGTGTTGCGTTTCTTTCGTGAAAGTACATAAACGGCGACGCGGATGTTATGTCGGCTCACAGGGTTACTTTCACTTTCATCTCTGTTGTTGTTGATGTTCTTGGAGGACTTAACGGAGATTTTTCTTGCGAAGGATATCAATTTCTGCTTTTACAATAAAACATCCGTTTCGTTTACATTTCGTAAATATTGAAGTTGAATTTATTGTTCCGGGAGGATTACAGAAAATAAGATAAGGAAGAGGTGGTTCACTTTTTTGCGTGAGATGTATTTTTAAGTAGGGAAGCTCTTTGCTAAATTCAAAAATTTATTATTTTAAAAAGGCTTGCGAGTCTTAAGATTGTATTAATTTTATAATATGAAAAATATTTAAAATTTCCCAGACTATCAATATTTCTCTACCTGAATTGCAAGTTGAAAACTTGTGACGGCATTCTATAGTCTAAGACTCTATATCTTAAAATTTAAATAATTAATTGTAATTTTGTTAAAATCATGACAAAATGCGCATGTCAAAACCCAAAATAAATTTGGAAAAAAACCCGTTTTTTCGTAAAAAAAATTCCACTTAAAGCGGACGGAGCTCAAAACTTTTTAAGGACGAAACTTAGCAAATAGTTATAATTTCTTATATTTTCCATATAATTTTTTTCGATTTCGTGTGAACTTTCCGACCAATTTTTTAAAGATCCAACATGTTAAAAGTGGTTGGATCCTGCCATCGTCACCTAAAATAAAAGGACTTGTTCTTTTTCACGGTCCCCACCTCCGCAAGGGTCTGACAAGCCCTCCGAGAGTATCATTTGTCTTGAATATTTTCTCAAAGTGCCGTTCGGATTCGGCAAAAAATTGTAGGTAGTGTAAAAAAATTAACACACCAGCATACATTGTTGACAAGTTGGCCCTGGTTCACCTCGAGCTGTTGCGCCACTCTATTTATTTATTTATGTTAAAAGTGGGCATGGTCGATATTGTGGGCGGTCCAATTTTTGCCTTCTTGAAAGTTTTGGGCCATTATTGCGCTTTACAAAAATTTGCAAGCCGTAGGAACTCGTCTAACTTGACCAAAGAACATTTTTAAAGAAAACTTAAAATAGAGGTTGTCTTACATTGAAGCCAGTAGTGGGCGTGGTCGTTCGCGAATCTAACCAATTTTCACACTTTGTTTGTACAAAATAAGAACCAAGATAAACTTAAAGTTTAAGCGTCCTAGTTTAATTTTGAAGAACTAAAAACTTCACACACACGGACAGACGGACGGACGGACTTAATTATTCTCTTAATTGATTCACCCACTGATCATTTCACTGTGTAAAAATATATGCATTAATACACCCTGTGTCGGGTATAAAAAACCTTAAGTAAAAAACAAACTAGGAGATTTTAAAAAATAGTCTTTAAAATTTCGTTTATGTTTCTGACTTAAATCTCAAAAGCTTTTGAAAATTCAAAATTCGCTACAATTTTCCTTAAAAATTCGGACAATTTCTGATCCTTTTGATTAAGTTTGATGTTACAGGCTAACGCAGTGAAAAAATCACCGTAGACCCCTAAGACCTTTTAGAGATGTGAATGGGACCGACTGGAGAATCGAAGGCCGTAAATTTTAAGCTAAAGAGCTAAAGGTTTGTGAGCTGGCTGGAAGTGCAGTTCTTCAGATCAAGTTTGAAAATGAGCCAAATTCGCCCACAAACACGCCCACTACAGGCCTGTATGTGCGACCATCTCTAATTTTAAAATAATACTTTTTTAAAATTTTAGCTTTGTTAGAGTTGTGCATTCATTTTTGGTATGTAACATTGCCTTGTGATTGTCTTTGAGTTAGCAGAGAAAGTTTGGCCTTTTCATTGATCACGCCCACTGTTTTAAGGGATTTTAGTTAAAAATGACTAATTTTGATTAATTATATATGAAACAAGACAAAAAAATTCTGTGACAAAAGTTGAAGACATTAGCATCTTTTATTTTTTTGCATATATAGTATATGCCTCCGCCCTATTTTGTGGGCGTGGCGTTAAAAAAAAATGATTTTTTGAGTTTAAAAGGCGGATTCTTAGGCCGATCTTAGGCCGAATTTATGCAATCATACCCAGCATAAATCATTTAAAGAGTATGTTTTTTATCCTGCCCACTTTTTAAAGACGTGGCCGTTTCTTTTTTGGTAGAGTAAGGTATTTTGCGATTCGTCATAGACGGACTGACGTGTTTAAATACGCACTGTTGCCTTTTTCCCCTTGTTTTCTTATGTTTTTTCTTAATAACACCGGAGATAAGGGGGGTGGGGTGTAGTAGGGCGTTTACTAGTTTTTTTTTGTTTTATATGCATTTTTACGATTTTTTTTTGAAAAATGGCTTAAAACGGCAGTATTAGACATATTTTTGAAAAATATGACCTAAGCACTTCGTTAAGACTTAAGCACTTCGTTACTAGGTGGTTCAAAAATTATAGCCTCAAACACTTTATAAAATTTTATACATTTTCAACTCTTCATTTCTCAAAAACCTTTCAATATTTTAAAAAAATGGGATTTTTCGTGGGAAGTTTAGTATTTACTCAACATAAGTTTCATTTTTCCATTTCTTGCCTGCTAAACTTCTTTAAAAAGTATTGAAAATATTTAATCTATTGTTCCATAAAACTTCAAATAGTTATCAAACCGTTAGTTGTGCTTAAAAAAAATTGCCTCTTAAAAGCACACAAAATTTTTGCCTTTCTACAACTTACCGTTCAGAAGTTATGACGCGATTGGGCGGACAACTCAATTAAACCATAAAAGGTCCTTTTTCCATTTTTGGACGGACCGCTAAAAAGCGAAAGACTCCTCCACTTGAACATGGTCGCATTTAAATTGCCGTTTCTCAAACCGTATTTGTATGCAATATGTTCACTTTGAATGTAATCGAAAAATTTTTGCTTTATATTCCAACATCTGTATACAATCAATTTACAGGAAACATTTTTACCACGCCCACTTTTGGGGGAGTGCATGAATAAAAATCTAATTTTTGGTATAAAAATGCTCTTTAGACATGCAAACCTCATCTGGAAAATATATTTGAACGGAAACTACAATGTTATTAAAAAGCGGTTGACACCACGCTTCTTTTTTAAGTTAAAGCAGCTTGCCATTTTTGACATTTGGCGATTTGGAGCTTGACAGCGTTCAATTGGAAGGGGGTATCCAACGATTCGCTTAGCTGATTGTAACCCACCCGCGCTCGTTTTAGTTTAATTTAAATTTTTTGGGTTTTTTTTCCTTTTTGAATTTGAAAAAAAACTAGCTAACAAATATTTCTGACTTTTTCTCCAAAGCTCGTTTTTGGCTTTTTTGCATATTTTTAAAAAAGAAAAAAGTTTTTTGGCGTAATTTCCTATGGCATAATTTCAGTAAGCCTTAATTTCCTTTTTTCTTATCCAACTACGGTTTTACACCGACCGACGCACGTTTGTGAGGAACTTGGAATTTTTTTTATCTTCAAAAATACAATGACGTCACGAGTATCATGTTGTCTTAATAAATTTAGATTAAATCAAAAAAGCTCAAAAATTGGTCTTTACTCTAGTTAGTTATAACCAGGTCTGTTTTGATCGACAATCTTGGCTGATACTCATCGGTGGGAAATACCAAGACTGCCTTCCCATGCAGAAGCTTTTTCGGCAAAAGCCGAGTCAAACTTAAAACTTTCAGTGCAAAAACGCAGTGTAAATTATAAGACCCACCTCTGGCTAATGTGAACGTTATTCTCGTAAATCTGGATACGGAAGGGTCAAGGTTAACGCCTATGAATATAATGGGATAATACTAGTGTCAGGGAAGATTTTCTCTTTGATTGGTGAAATCATCGACGATGAGGCCTCAGTTTTTACCCGAGCTAAACTAAGCTGTTCAAAAATAAATTTTAGCCTGCAAGTACTGCAAATGTAAACAGCCTTAATGGGTTTAGAGTCATTCAGTGGACCTATTAAATATTGCAGGTTGTTTGATAACTTACTCTTAACGATTCCCAAGTTTTACTAACCTCAGGTTCTTGTTGATGTACCTACACTTATAGTACCATAACTACTGCGGAATGTCTTTCTAAAATTCCATCCATCGCCTGTAGGTATGCACGGGCAGCCATTACTTCGCCACTTGTAAAACGAATCGAGAAATAAATTATCCCTCACACCCGAAAAGTCATCTAAATTCCAATCTTCTATGCCTCGATATTTGCCGGTTCGAGTTTGATGGATACATTTCCATAACTTTTAAACCCCTTATTCATGTGCTTGCCTCGATTAGCATAAGCGACAGCGACGACGATGCTATACGCACAGGATGAGAGGGTCTAAAACACATAGGAATCCATTGCCCGCCTTTTTGGGCATCAAAAACCCCCACATCTCACACTCGCACCAAAGTCAGATTCATCAAAGTCAAACGCTCGATTAATATCGAGATTGATGTGACAACACAAACGAGCAGAACAGGCACACACTCATACACACACACACTCTATAGGTACTTGTGGAGTGTGTACAAAGTTCCTGGCAGGAATTTATGGCAACAAATTTAAAATAGCAACAAACATGCGGGACCTGCATAAATTTTAGCCAACATCAGTGCTGTACTTCCGCGCGAAAACCAGGTCAAGGACATGTTTGGAAGCTGCCCAAAGTGTGCTTAAAGTCTCTACAGCCGTACACTAATGAGATGAAGTGGAAAATCTACAAAATTTCACACTATTTCATGAGAATTGTCAAATAGTGCAGAACTTACGACAATAACAGTGAATGGAAAATCCAGTCAAGGACAACGATGCGATTTATTGAAATTTGTTTTGTTTCGCTAGAAAGGACCTCGAATTCATGGCGAAATTGCATAAGCAGGTGCACGATGTAGTTGCATGAAAGGACTCGGCAATAAATTACTAATCGAGCATATAGACACCAGCAACATGTTACCCCCCCATGTGTTGAGTAGAAGAAGGTGTTTTGGCATTTGGCATAGGGGTACGAGCCAGGGTTGCTTTGCATTCTATATTAAACACACACCATCTGCTTGCATACGCGAGTCAATGATTTATAAGCGAAAACTTTTAGCCACTCAGGATTGGTAAAGGACGAAAATTAGGACTTAGGTTGAACAGTATATCATAATAGTGTCGTAGGGCGTAGGAGTGGTTGGCTGCTAACAAACTTCGGGCAGGCGTAGTTTCGCGGGATAACAAATTGAAGGTGTTGTGTGGTTATGTAACGAGGGTTCGTTTTGAAAAGAAAAGGATTTGGAATAAGTATCCTAGTGAGTTCTCAAGACGAGAGTTGGTTTGCATTCTTCGGGCCTTAAATAGAGTTTAAATCGCTTCTCGTTACTTTTGGCTTTCAAGACGCTATGGTTTTTATATACTCTGTTCAGAGTTCAAAATGCCATGTGGCAAGAAAAACAAGTGTCTGCTGAAAGAAAAACAACTGGTAGACAACTTTCAACAAATACCTCCTCTACCAGACAAAGGATCAACTTAAGGCTGTAAATCAGGAAACTTGCTGGGAGTTTTTTTGCTGTTGTTAATTTGTGTGATTGTTGTGCACACCATCGGGTACTAATGCCGAAACAGACAAGAAAAAAGCAGAAAACAAGTCGAAGATATAATAAACCGAAACTTACTATGAACAAAAAGCTGCGCTTCACTTAGGGCACAATACTTAGCCGACGAGAATCATATTTGACTTTGCCTTTTTTGCATCCTTGTTTTTTTTTCATTCAGTCTCACTGCAAAGTAAGTAAACAATGAAAAAGCAGGCAAAATAGAAGAAAACACGAGGCTACACTGAAGGCTAAGGGAAATAAGCGCAAATTGCATCTGCGAAGTAGTTTACGTAGTTGAAACCATTCCGTCCCAAATGGCGAACACTACGATTCAGATTTCAAATTCAGGATTTGTAAGTGGAGGGAATCACTTTGCGTTTTTTTTTTTTGGGCTGTTCTTGTTTTGGAAAGTAGTGCTATCTGCCGAAGGATTTATACATACACAACGATACAAGCTCATTTACATTTTGAGAGAAATCTAGGACTTTTATTTCAATGGGGGGGAAAAAACTAGAGTGCCTTAATGCGAGGTATTAAGTGGGGACTCTTTTGTAGGCTCTCGACGAGCCATGCTGTTAATTGTTTTTGGTTTTTGTTTTCATTGAAATTGTTTGTTCCTTTTCTAATTAACAGGATACCACCCTGATAGCTTGGAAAATGTTTTTTTTTTTAATTTTTAATTAAATTATTGGGCTCTATTTTGTCCCTTTTTCAAAAGTTTCAATTGGTTGGGATAAGTTAGGTTGGTTCGACATAAAAAGAAGGTCCATTGTGATGCACGTAAATGTATGGGGATTGAATCTATTGAAAAAGGGGTAGGCGTATTAAAACATTTAAGCTTATCAATAATCCAATTAGATTTAGCCTGATTGTTGACTGAGTGTTGACATTCCTTTGGGTGTGGCGACATTTTAATCTTTATAAAGTTTAAGGTTGGTTTAAGCAGGCATATTTTTGCAGCACTCCAAAACGTCTAAGCCCGCTTCGACAGAGACTGAAGGTAGAGAAATAACATCCAACTCGACGGGAGTGGAGTGACACCGACCCAGCCAAAAGAGTCAAAACACGTCGGTTGAGATGTTTGGGTCATCTTAAATAGATGGGCACCAAAGACCCGGCCCGTAACATCTTAGAATCCTCTCCGCAGGGATGGCGCAGTTGAGGAGCACGAAACTAAGCTGGCGAAGTCATGTGGAAGGCAGTATGTTGTGCCATGTAGGCTATATGCATGTAGGCTTTATGCATGTAGACGTAAAATTAGACGGCAGTGTAAAGTCGACACGTAGAGGAACAACACTGGTTAAAGGGGACCTCGGCATGCTGACAGAATAACTAAAAATCGATATTTGTATAGAAATATCCTAGTTGAAGGCTCAAGCATACACAACAAATGTATTTTTTTTTGATTTAATTTAAAAAAAAATTGTAGAATCGACCCTTAAAAATGGGCGTGGCCATAAATTACCCTTAAACGAAATCAAAGATAGAGTCTTGCGTGCCTACTCGTGTTCTTAATTTCATATCTTACTGCTTCCTAAACGAGGCTGAAGGACAGTCAAAATCCATGTTTTGCTGCAAGTTTAAGTTTTTATAACCGACAACCAGCCAGCAGATATTAATTTTAATGCAAAGATTATAACAGTGAAATAATTACCGTTGACCACTAAGTCATTGTAGTGACTTATCCATGCAACGGAAAACAGCAACGCCCTGACGGCCACCGGTTTACTGGTGGAATGATGAGATCGCCAGACTGCGTGCAGAATCCAGAGAAGCACTACAGCGAACACAACAACCACGAAAAACTTTATGACAGATTAGGAATCCTCCATAGGAACTTAAAAACGATTATCAAATACAGCAGGAAGACGAGCTTCGACGATCCGTGCAACGAAGCTGATAAGAATCCGTGCGGAAAAGCCTGCGAAGTGGTTATGACGAAGTCAAAGGGTGGCAGAAAACCCCCGCCCACATCCGCAGTGTTTCTCGAGCGTTGTCGCTGTGTTTTTCCCACCGCAAGAGAAAAGAGAGGAACAAGCAGAGAGAAAAAACACGACTATAGACACGTTGTGTGACAATAGAAGAAGCTCTTCAAGTCTGCAAAAACATCAAGGAGTAAAAAGCACAGATGGCATCGATGGAATTCCCAATACTGCTAAAATTAACCCACTCCTACTTGCAGATGTCTACAATGCTTGCTCCAAGGAGGGAATATTCCCAAGACAATGGAAGAAACAAAGACTAGTTCTATTGCCAAAAGGGTATAAACCACATCGGATCCCTCATCGTACATGCCTCTTTGCATGCTGGACTCAATGGGTAAAGTACTGGAGCACATAATAATTGATAGACTTAAGAGTGCGATCGAAGATGCAGAATGGGCCTCTACTAGGGCCTCTACTGTGGAATCTTATGTACGACGGCGTACTGAAATTCCGGATACCCAGGTTATTGAAAATAATTGGATTCGCTGACGACACAACGATCATTGTAGTGGCATGAACATGACTTTAATGAAGTCACAGGGATGTTACAAGACTGGCCAGCAAGCATGGATCTACGGCTAGCAGAGGAAAATACGGAGGTGCTACTAACCATCAGCGTGAGTGATCGAGGGCAACCATGTTTCTAAAGCTGAGCTGAAGTACCTCGGCGTCACAATAGATGCGAGGTTAAGCTTTAAGCAAGATCTGCAAATGCAGCGGAGAAGGCAGAAAGAATATAACCCCCACTCTGACAAGAATCATGCCAAATATAGGAGGACCTAAGTAGAAGAAGAGACTACTACTGGCAAGGATTGCGACGTGAACGATAACACATGGCTTTCAAATATGGACCACTGCAAGAAATACTAATGGCGTATTCTTGTGAACACCGAATCGTACAACTGGTGTGGAATACAGTAAAAAATTGATCCTTTCTCGTACACCTGAACGGAAACGTGCTCATGCAAATGTTCTTTTAAACTCTCGATACCGAACTGGAAATTTCGCCACCGACGTATTTGACGTTGGAGGCTGGGTGTAACTTTGATCGTGTATGTGAAGTGACGTTTCGGTTCAATTTTCATTCGTGACAATGCGCCTGAAATTGTTTGAAATCGATAAAAACTTACCAAACATATTAAACTGAAAGCTATGTTCAAAATTCTATCAAAATTAATTTTTAGTGAAAAGTACAAAATCGCGCTCCGAAAAGAAAAAAAAATTAACAAAATGAAGCCAAAGCAATTTGACACTTAACAAGATAATGGAACCGGTGCAGTATTTGTCGTTCTTTTTGACGGAATTGTCGCGAGCACCGAGCATTACTTGACATTTCGGTGTGGTAGTTTGGTGTTCAAAAAAATACGCCGTAAGTCATGAAGTCGTAAAACAGATGCATTGATAGTATGTAGCGCCTTCCGAACAACCTTATATTATACTGCCGCATGCCTAGTAGTAAAAGACGCTATAAGAAAACGTCGTGTCGGTAGGACAAGGCTACCAAAAGCAACGAACCGGAAAGATAATGAAGTATTAAGCCACTGAGATCAACCCTAGAAGAATGGCAAGATATATGAAACTCCTTCGAGAAAGGTAGACGGACGCAGAGATTGATCGCTAACATAGACTCTTGGATCACTAGGAAACATGGAGAGCTGAACTTCCACCTAACGCAGATGGTTACTCGTCATTGATGTTTTAGAGCCTACCTTCACTGATTTGGGCATAAAAACAACCTTTACTGGCCAACGCACGTTCATAGAAGTTTAATTCATGAGCTTCTATCATTCAGTTAAATCTTTCACTGACCGTGATACCACCAAGAGAGTAACCAACCAGCGAAGAGACTCGGTGAAAGCTAAACCCCAGAGAACTTCATCATTACGTCCGATGATTGATCACACATGAAGCTTGGGAAGCAGTTAGTATAACAGTTTCTATCAGCATGAAAGAGCAACGATAAAAGGAACGGGAACGAAATGCAGCGCAGGTACAGCCAATCAGAATGAGCCGCATATACAAGGCCGAAATCCAGCCTCGTGATGAAATGCTTGACCTCGGTTCCGCAAATATCAGAGGTAGGAGGTGACGTTGGTTTAGTGGGTGGAAATCCCACATTATTTCTGAGTGGGATAAAAAAACAAACCTTTAAGAGATATGATCGAGACCGACAGATGAATTGATTAAGTCATGTCTGTCCGTAGTTGCACACATAAACTGATTTTGGCGTGTCTGTGGTCGGATTTAACACTTGTGTTTCTTTGCTTCGGATACAAACGTATAAGATACAACGTACAAGATTTAAGCTTTCTTGTTCAAAATTTAAGGTCTCACAATTGGTGACATATGGATGGACAGTCTGACGTACAAACTTGACTCATTGGACTCAGATCATAGCGTGTCCTTAAAGTCTTTGGGGTCTAGGTTATATTTTCGCTATATCAAACTAAATATACTCCATTCTGGTGAAATAGGTTAATAAGATCGCTAAACCTTCAAACTAGCCCACGGATTACTGTGTGTACGACTCCATACTAAGTCTTTCTTGTAGAGAAGGGCAGTACTATCGATTTTACTCGGAAGCGGTTGAAACGGCTATTTGCATTAACAGCAGTAGTACATACTATATAACTACAAAAAGGATTTACTTATATGAAGAATCACATTTTTTAGGCTGACTTTTAATTTAATTTTTAACTCATAACCATGCTGTCCTCATGGCAGAACTGCTGAAGGCAAGTTTGACAAAGCGCTGCAACAAAACTATCTAATTAAAGCAACAGGCATAACATGAGTAGCTCCACAAAACCCAAAAAGTTTCGTGTGTTTTCGAATGACATTCCTGTCCATTCACCATAATTGACGTCATTGGATACGTGCCGGCAGATTTTATGACAATAGCCAAATTATAATGTATTTACGCGGTTGAATTTTTTCCCACCCGGACTTTCAACTAATTGCAGTCGACGCAGGCTATTCATTTTTTTTATTTTTAAATTTAATTCTATTCACCTCACGCGACCATTTCATCCCTTTTTAAGGCGCTCGGAATTCCCTCACTTTGAATTCTAATTAAAAATTCATTATATACATCCGTGTCCTTGGAATGTTTCTCCATAAGACACACCCAACACCATCAGCATGCCATAACTCAATTAGTCCTAACTTCGACCTTTCGCGTGTCCATCTTATCCATATTCAAATCCGGTACACATTTTGCTTCCCCATTGAATAATTCATAGGCCGGGATACAGAAATTTAGGCACTTAATTAATTCGACTCCAAGGAAAAATCCCTTTCATACCGAGAGCCTATCCATGTTACGGCATCCACACCTTGCTTTCATTCCGAACTTCTTAATTCATTCAAGTTTGGCAAAACCATGCCAAAGTACTTCATCCAAAATGGGGCAAGCCAGCGGGGGAATGTAGGGAAACCAAAGGATGACCCACTTCTATCTGAGTGAAGCTTCTTGCTGTGTGTAGGTACGTGTAATCATTTTTTATGATTGAAAGGCAAGTATGAAATGTACCGTGGCACATGAATATCAACCTACAGAAGCGTAAAATAGCTCCCTGCTCTATGTGAATTCACTATCTCTGGCAATGACGCTCCAGCTAGCGCGTGCATCAATGCGTTATCCTTTCAATATATCACACACCCACATATACACGATGGCGAAACGCAAATTTTCATTTCAACGAGACTTTCAAATGCCAACGTTTTTTTCCTCGTTATGCTCAAATAGCCAGTATTGAGATATCCTTGTGCATCCTGCGATGGTGATGGAAATTCAGGTTGCGGGCGGGTAGAGTTTCCGGGGACAGTTTATTAGGAAGTTTGTCGAATGCGAACTGTTCCGGAACACTTGGGAAGTTTGCAACTGCCGGACTAAATTCGGTAGTCCAGGGTGACCGTTTTTTTTTCTTCCTTTCACACAGGATATTGCAGGATGTTCGTGTTTTTTTATTGCCTATTCATTTTCTGGAAAAAAATAGAAAAAAAATTGCAAACTAAAGAAAGAAAAGTTTCAGCCCACCACCATTAGACATCCTGCTGAACACATCGGATGCACGTTCATCAATCATTCGGATATAGCACTGAGTGTTTCAGGGATTTAGATGTGTCGTACAAAATGAATGAATGATACTGAACAGCACACTGCAACTGGAATGCATTTGGATCGTGTTGTTGTTGCAAGTGCCAGCGGGATTTCTGTCGTCCTTGGTGCTATTGTTGATATAGCAAATTTTGCATTTGTTTCATGGTTTATATCCTTTTTAGCAATGACAAGGGTGCTCGAATGAAAGTTGATAGAATTGCAAATTGCAAAATGGTTTCGATAACTAAAACCTACTTCGGCAGCAGTCTGTTGCTTTCGACAATGTATATATGTTTGTGGCATGAGTGTAGATGTGACCCCTTCACCGGAGAGTGGTGTGATACTTTTTTATTTCCTGGCGCGGCATTCTCATTCCTTGCTTTGTTGGCGACACTGGCCAATATGAAAGGATACGATTCAGAATCAGCGAAAAATATTGTCAGCGAGATTGTATCCTGTTGTCGCCTGGGGAACGCAGAAATGGAATACAAGGGCACAATAACGTTCGTTGTCTGAGCCATGTGAACCACAAAATTCAATGTGTCTGAGTGGGTTTTTTTTTTTTTTTGCTTCAGATAAAGGAATTCAAATCGACGATATCACTCAGTGGTTATTTGACGGCCGAGGGAAAATAATGCAACTGCACCCATGCAGTTGTGCAGAGAGAAAACATTTACCTCATATTCAATTAGGGAAGTGTATTGGAATTAATAATTTACAAGTGAATGTCTGAGAGGATTTGATGCGAGAGAGGATTTTAAGCTTGACTTAGTTTTGCAAAGAGCATTAACTCAATGTTTTGTCAAAAAAAATCTTTTCATCATAGAATAATAATTTTTTTTTTTAAATTTAATGAAATGCAGATAATTTGTAAGGGGTAAGGCGAAAAAAAGTATTTAAAGTAAAAAAGAAGTAAATTTTAATTTTTTATTGAAGGGTTCTTAAAATTATAAAAAAAAAATTATAATTTTGCATGGCTATGCCATAGGGGCCGCTCCCCAATATAAGCAACGATACGTTCGGTTAGCTTTTTATTTAATTTTCTTTTTATACCCTATTCCACAGGAATGGGGTATATTAAGTTTGAAACAGGCGAAAATGTAACACAGAGAAATAATAACGATAGACCCCCAAGACTTTAAGGGCATATGATCGAGACCGAATTCTGAGTTGAATGAGCCATGTCCGTCCGTATGTTACCAATTTTAAGGTTAAATTTTGAGCTAGAAAGCTGAAATTTTATAAGTAGGCTCTCTGTCATCCGAAGCAATACAAGTGTTAAAATTTGTCAAATCCGCCCACAGACACGCCCAAATGTGCAACTACCTCCAGTGCTTTAAAAAATTTAAGTCGTCGTGAAAAGCTGAAATTTAACGTTTAGCATCTCCTAATAAATATAAGACATAAAAATTAAAAACGAAATCGGTTGACCGCCCATAGTGGCCGTGGCATCGATTTAAAGAGTAAACCTTTAAGTGCAATTTATTCAATATCTTTGTTCCAAATAGGAAAATTTTTTCTGTATATATTATGTACAAAATACTAGGTTCTATAATCATAGAAAGTTTTGGGCCACGCCCACATTTAGAGGCAGATTTCCATAAAAACCTATAAATTTCCAGAAAAACATGGATTTCGACTGCTTTTAAGCTTTACTAAGGATAGAATAAGAAATAAAATTTAGCACATAAGCTACACCGGATACTATTTCAGATTTCGTTCATGCAAAGTTTTTGGTCACGCCCATCTTTAGAGGTTAATTTCACAAAATTATTGAATTAGAACCAAAAAATTACAGTTTTGCGTAGATTTTAGCCGCAAATTAGGATATTTCTATGCTTATATTGATTTTCGGTTAAAGGGGTTGGGCATGCCACGCCTCTTTTAAAAAGAAAGTAAACAAAAACTTATAAAAAATACCTAAATTTTTTTTCTATTTAAAATGATGCATAAATGGTAAAGGGGCGGGATGGAAAACAAGAAAATAAACGAATGGAAGGGAGATAGGAATGGAAAGGAGAACAGTGATGGAAATTCTCCTTTGGAAATGGAAAGGAATGAAGAGGAGAATAGCAATGAAAAGAAGAATATATAGCAATGGAAAGGAGAATATGAATAAGAATAGGAATAGGAATAGTTGCAGACGGACCGAAGCTATTACAAACACACTATTGCACTTACTCACTGGTTTATATTATGTAGGAAACATTTCTACATTTTGCCTTGATAAAGTAAAGGGCCACATTATGAGTCAAAATTAAAGAGAGAACCTATAGTTTATATTTTAGCAAAACTGGATTTAGACTGCTTTAAGAATGCAACAATTTAGCCGCCCACAATATCGACCATGCCCACTTTGAACATGCTAGATCTTTAAACACCCAATTTCTCAGAAAGTTCACTATAAAGGTCTAAGCCGAAAGAGATTGTATGACAAGTATTAAAGATATTGCTATATGATAAGTTTGCTTCATACAAAATTTTGAGCTCCGCCCACTTTAAAAAAAAAAAACGGTTTTGTTCCGAAATAATTTTCACTTTTATCAAATTTTCTCATGATTTTAAGGAAATATCAATTAATCGATTTTAGTTTTCAGCCCAGGCCCACTTTTGGGGGCGTGATCCATACAAATAATACATGAATTCAGGCCAAAAACCTTTTGATTTGGTGTTACACATTATAAAGGGTCGGATATATAGAAGTTTATCACAGACGAACTCTTGCACTTACCTACTCACTTCTTGTTTTATTATTCTGAAAATAAAATTATTTTGTGTGAATTCTTGCAAACAAAACACTGTGTTCTGTGTTGGACTTAGGCTCTAAGTAGAACTTAGCAGATTATAAGTATCAGCAAACAGGCCTGAGAGTACAACTCTTTATTTCAATTCAATTACTTTTTGCTTTAACTCTCGATTATCACAATTGAAGGCTTTAATTACAACTGTCTTGTCCGAGCCTGTCTTCCGTCTTCCGTGTATTTATACAAATTCACCAAAATCCAGAAGTTACCCGCTTGGTAATTTTCTCTTGATATTTTTTTTCTGGTTCCTTCCATTTGAGCGGAAATTCGATATCGAAACGCGAACTCCGAATGTCAGTTTGCTGTCAGCTAAGCTTAACTAATGTTTTAAATAGGTTTGTTTCTGTACCTGTCCTAAGCTACGCAACACAACTGTTCCCGTAGACGATTTTCGTGTATAGCTTTAGACAGGAGAGAGAACAAAAAAATTAGAGTTTGCAATTTCCCCTCCCCACGAAATTTGGCCCAAGCAATTTCTTTGGGCAGAATTATGAAAAGTGTCACGCCGGCGAAAATTGAGTTGGACAGCAGAAATTGACATTTTGGTGGACACTTAGGTGTTAGCGACAGTGGAACGGACAGACAATGGGGCTATACCATAAAAAGTCCTTTCAACAGTTTGGGACGGACCGCTAGAAATGAAATTTCAACAACTTAAGTCGTGTCTAGTTACTATTAAGAGACTAAAAATCAAGGATTTAAAGGATGAAGATAAAACTTCTTTGCTTTATTTGGCTATGCTTTACAAGCTTCTCATAAAACAAAACTTTATTTGTGTGCCCATCTTTTAACTCCCCCTTTTTGCCATGTAAGCAAGCTTTTAATTTGAACTGAGAAATCAGAATATCCCACTGACACGACATTCCTAAAAGACCATCTTTAAAAGACCAGGTACATTATTAAGCCAGGGGTTATCCAATGGCTTACCGAAAAAACCCTCGGTCCAATATGTTTTAATCGCTGAGACCTTTTTATGTCTTTTTTGTATTATTTTTGCCCCCTGAGAGCTAAGACTGTTAAGTCGAAAAACTTAACGCCACTGTCGCACGTTTCTTAAGCCCCCAACTCCTAGCTTTTTGTGGCTTCACAGTAGGGCTTCACAGTGGGACAAAAAAAAGGATATTGCAGCAATCACCAAATACAAACTTTTTCAAGCAGTCATGAGGTCAATTATGTGCTATGCAGCACAGGAATGGGGAATTTTTCAGTACGAAGAAGTGGAAAAGCTGTTTAGATACTTCGTTAAGAAAATGTTTAGGTTTCCGGAAAACACGCCCACATACATGATTCACCTGGAAACTGGATTGGAGTCGCTGCATATGTTTACATTGAAAATTCATTTCAGTTATGCCTCAAAGGTAACGTCGGTGCCAAGGCTTCGGCTGCAGAACGTGGTCGCAACATATTTGCTTCGCCGAAATTTACAGTTCTTCAGTGAGTGGTGGCGGCTTTGCAATGAACGTGCAGATATGGGGCGAGAACATTTTCAACTGGAGAAGTCTTATGCAGAGGCTTTTGATCAAGATTAAAGCGTTTATATTATACAACGAAGTGAATCCAAGAGCACCTATAGATTTCCTCAGCACGATCTCCCGGAAAGGAACTACTTCCATGATCGCTGCAACATAGACACGATTTCGTTTCTATTTAAAGCAAGAGGGGAACTTTTATGTCTCAATTACATGCCACAGTCCCACTACTCTATTAGAGTGGGACTGCTATGGCTTATATTTCCATAGTGCTTTTGTCGGTAAAATAGGAGCACTTTTTCTTTTAATACCGTAGCCGTAAAAAGCCTTGTTTTTCCTGTTAATTTGTATGCCTACCCCCAAAGCCTCCTGTTCGAATTCACTCAGAACGGAATGGGTATCCCCACTTTCTTTTAAAGCCCCATTCATTCAGTTTTTAAGGGTAAACCCACAACATTTGGATGCTATTTGAAGTCGAACGCCTATAAACCACAATTTAACCCACTTAGGTCCACTACAGTGCACAAGCAGCCTTAAATCTTTAGCTGTAAGAAAATTTAATCTCTCAAATGCCTTACGCGCTCCCAAACTTAAACTTTGTCATAAACTACAAAATCAATGAAGAGAATATGATAAAGGAACTAACAAACTAACAATTCAAGCTAATAGAAATAACTTTTTAACAAACTTAAAGTTGCCCCCTCACATAAGACCGGATGTTCTGGTTCTGGGTAAGAAGACGAAGAGAGATATTCGCACAAAAACTTTGCCAGCATTCACTTCATTCCAGGAGTCACAACAAATTCAATTCGACTCCAGTCAGTTGCACAATTTGAACATTTTACAAAACCAATAAAGCATAAATTACACAACACACAAAGCAGCACACACATACACTCACTCACGAGTGTGTATTCCTTTTAATGGCCACAAAGGATCTACCGCCATACCACAGAAATGTGTGATTTGTGTGCTGAAGGCAGCATCCAGACTCATTCAGTTCTTCATCTTCTCAGTTTCTTCCGTTGTGCCATCAGGCTTACGACCAAGATCCTAACCAACTCTGTTGTAGGTACAAGGACATTTTAAAGAGCCCTTGTAAGTAGTGCGCCTCATCCTTGAGATGTACTGGCACCACCCATCCTTAAAATGCATTCAAGAGAAGCATCCCTTTAGTGACTTCTCTATGGCGTTTGAATACATTCCCTCACTTGCTTCCGTTTGAAATGCGAGAAGCCGAGTGCGTATGTATGTGCATGACTGTATGTCTACTCACTTGATGGTCTGGTCGAGAAGCCATGTGTGCAGTGCTAGTCCCTTTGGCTAAATAGACAAGATTTTCTACTCGGCATGTTTGTGCATGGAGCTGACAACACACGCCTCCTTGCCACTGTACATATGTTTGCGGCCAGACAACATTAACTATTCTAACGCAGGATACACAGAACACGAGATAATGTAACCCTTTTCCTGGGATATCCACCTCGCTTTTGATTTATGTGGCCCCAGAGAGAATAAAGAGTTTTTCCTGACTTGTTTTTCATTTTTTATTTTCTCCTGCTTCCTTGCTCCAGATTTCATCAATTATTCCGGATTTCATGATAAATTGCAGCAAGAAACCCGCATGTAATCCACTGCAAGCAGATAAGGATATCATCTTACCCAAAGCAAGCGCTGCAATTCGCCTTTCATTTGGCTCACAAACGAGGGGGGGGGAATGGTACACTGCCCGCCTGACTGCGAAAGAGTCAGTGTAAATTTGCGAATGCTGATTACACTGGCAATGTGCTTCCACCTGACCAGACGCCAAAATAAGGTCGCTGAAGCTCTGTGCAATACGGTGTACAGCGCTGGTGTTGTAAATTATGAAATATTGTAACCGAAAGCGGAAGACCACTAGAATGTAGATACTACTCGGAAATGCTGTGCATAGTGGTTTGGAAGTTCATATTTTTCTGCCCTTCTGCTCCTCTTGCGCTGAGGTATAAATTATTGAAAAGGTTTTGCCAGTTGGACGAGTATCCTAGATTGCAAAAGTATGCAGCGCGATAGTTTTGGGTTTCCGTGGAAAATTTGTTGAATTGTAAAAGATCGTGCTGATTGCAGGTTGAAAGGCGAAAAGAGTTCCTCGTTTCGCGGAATATCCTTCGGTTGGATGGAGTGCTTGATGGGGGATGTTAGCTGTAGCTTATTCGTTTCGAACAGATGGTGTGGCAACGATTTGATGGATGGATAATAAACGTGTATAGTGAGTGATGGAATCGGTGTCAGAGTTAGTTTCTGGCTGAATGGGCTGAGTGAAGTATGTTGGCAGGTTGAAAGGAAGTTCAATTTGGTAGACTTGACAATTGTGCATAATAAGGACAAGCAGGAACACAAAAATATAAAGAAATAAAAAAGGAAACAAAATTGTCAAAAATTCAACACTTTGCCAAATTCTGACGTCAGCGGACCACAATTTTTTTGCAGAATTCAAAAAAGGTCCGCATCTGCTATGGACTTCTTATTTCAAAAGTCAAATTTACAATTTCAACAGCTTGAGTCGATTATGCAAGTAAATGTTTAGCTTAAAATTTACCTTTTATCGAGCCTCAAACACGGTCTTGGCAGCTCTTAAATTTACAGCTTGCCAAAAACTAAAGCAAAATTTGGATTATCGTATAAGAGCGCCTTTATCAAGAGAGCAGACAATGGAAAGAAAAACAGGGTAAAAAAAGTGCGGAGACCTTAAGTTGTAATATTTAAATTCTGTAAGATTAGTTTTTCAATAGTTACACTAAAAGATTTTAGAGGTCTCTTCTAATAAAAACTATTTTAAAGTTAATTTTTATTTCTATAGAAATGATAATAATTTTTTTGTTTTGCCAACCTTCTTTTATTGTTGGTATCGTTTACGTTACAGACAGTACAGTGTGCCTTGTAGCCCCTAGACCTGTCTCTGGTTATGCACTAAAATTTGGCTGATAACGCCTTTCAACCACCTAAACCTTTTCTTTACGATCCCTCAGGGCGGCCATTTAATTTTCCAAGTCGGAAAAATTGTTGTTCATCCGCTCTACATAGCCCAGCTATCGCATTCTTTAGCTAGGTCGGTGTCGACACCGTTCAGCTTTGATCAATTTACCAGATTTTTTTTCTTAAAGCAACGGCGAAGATGGGTATCCTCAAGGAATGACGTTCACACGGTTATGAGGACAGTCACCAATTATACGAAGAATTCCTAAACTAGATGAAAACATGGTTTAACACGGTGCCAACCACTTTAAACACTTAAATCAAAAGACATGCTTCGGTAGCTAAGCTATACTTAAACCCGACGCAGACTTTAAACTTTGCGTTGGTCCCTATAGCGTAGGAGCTTATTTAGTGAAACTAACGAAGGCTGAATCGGAGAAAGAGCACAATAAGCACAAAGAGTTCAAAAACTAACCACGAATTTCAACACCAAAAGCCGCTACTAAAGCTAATTTTTTACAGCTGAAATTGGTACTGCCCTCTCTTCAATTAAACCTGAAACCGCAGTGAGCACAAACGGCCAAATGACATTTCAAAACCCTAGGGCATAACACTTGCGGGGATAAGCTTTGGTGTTTCTGTGCAGATGTTTCATGTTTGGATTATCAGCGTTTGTATTGGATCGAGAATTACTTTCTTCTTCTATATTTTCTATCCCTAAATTCTTTCCGCTCGCGATGTGCTATTTATTTTAAGGGTAGTCTCATCCCCTTGATCACGAGCTTATTTTATATATAAAAAAAAAAACATTTGCCCAAAAGTAACAAGGTAGCTTTCTCGAGCCTTCTTCAAGATTCTGTTCTTATATTCATTGAATTAAGGCTACCATCCTATGACTTGGATTTACATTTTTTAAGCGTTGATCCTAAACCGAATAGGCACTGACATTGGATAAGCTGTTGCGGACAAACAAGTAGGTTTAAAGAAGTCTCGTCATCATAATTTTCGGTGACCGCTTATGCTTAGAAAGGCGCGGAGCGAGGGCGGTCCATTAATGGTCCATCCATCGTTCCCGATCCTCCGCCACCTCAAGCGACACTGCCGCGATCCCCACACGGGTCTCGGAGATGTTCTTAATCTGTTCCTTGGCCTACCAGGGGGGCGACGCACTCGGATCTCGTCTAACATGACCAGCCTAGGAAGTCTGTCGGGGGACATGCGAACAACGTGTCCATTGTCCAAGCCATCGAAGAATTGATCGTTTCACTCGGAGAAGTAGCTGGTCAACGTTAAGATTCCTACGAATACTGACGTTTCTCACTCTTTCCCTAAGAGTAACATTAGCAACGCCCCTCAGAAATCTCATGTAGGCCGCTTGTATCCGAGATTTATGACCAATTTCATGATCATAGATGAGGGTTGGAACGAACACTGAATAAAAAACTCAGATTTTTGCCTTCAGTCCAAGCTCAGCTTTCCTGATAAGAGGCTGTCACAATTTCTTTACTATTGCTCCAGTTCCATTCCTTTACTTTACTAACTCAGTATCACTCCTTCCATCTTACATGAAAAAGACCCGAGATACTTAAACTTCTCTACCTGTTTCAATTTGACTCCATTTATGTGCAGGTTACACTGCACAGGAGTTCGGGGAACAACCATCACGGATTTGATCACGTTTTCCTTCATCCCAGCCTCGCCACAGATGGCCGCGAACCCATCCGGTGCTCGCTGAAGTTCCTCCTCGGACGATGCCAAGACAACTAAATCATCTACGAAAAGCAGGTGGCTTATCCTGACTCCAGCTTTTTCGAAAGATTCCTCACCAAGAATGCGTTTGACCATCCGGTGCATACATGCTAAATAAGAGACAATAGGACACAGCCCTGGCGAAGTCTAACGCACACATAAAATGAATGGGACTTGACCTCATTTATTCGAACACAGCTTCTGCAGTTCCCATACAAAGACTGAATGGCTCTTAGAAAAGACCCACTCAGTGCATAGTCCTGCAAAAACACCAGCACTATGTGATGAGCCTGTGTAAGCATATTTTTGCTTGACAAACCTCTGCTTGTAGATAATGCTTGATTTTAGCGCTCTACAACACAGACCTGATAGTGTAACAAAACAAAAATTCCCCAGAGTTTATCCCAAGGAACCCGATCATAGGCCTTTTCCAAATCTACAAAACACGCGAAGACCGGTTAAGCATATTTCCAGGCCTTCTCAAGAATAACCTTAAGAGTTAAAAACTCGGTTGTGCCTCTGCCAGGCCGAACGCCGAATTGCTCTTCCCGCAACAAAGCTCGGTTACAGCTCTGGAACGCGCATCCAACACCTTCGCAAATGCTTTTCCGGAAATACTTAAAAGAGATGCCTCTATATTTAGAGCTTATCCGCTTTTTTGAAAATGAGCACTATAACTCCTGTTTGCCAATCGCTAGGTGCTTTCCCGCTTTCCCACCTAAATGACACGTGTTAGCCATTTAACACATTCTTCACCCGTTGTCTTGAGCATTTTCCTCCAGCAGACTTACTCACTTTTAATGGTTTAATCGCGGCAGAGACTTCATCTACTGTAGGAGTAGGACTATTTCTCCGCCCTTTTCTCGTCAGGAGTGGGATTGCTGCATCTTCAGTGCCCTGTTGGCGATTGAGCAGCTCCGAAAAGTGCTCGCTCCATCTGCGTAAGACGTCGTTCTCATTTAAAGGAAGTGTACCATCTTTGGATTTAACCCCGTGTACGATATTGGACATCTTTCCTATGATACTGCAAATAGTCTGCCAAATTTTCCAAAATGAAGAAAAGTCCTTATGAAGATGTCTAAAATGTTAAATAGCCAAATAGAAAACTGCTTTTAGTAAGAAATCACAGAATGGAAAGAGGGTCTCCTGTACCTCAAAATCATCACCTGCACAAAAATCTTCAAGCTCTAACGTACGAGGACATTAAATATCCTCTGTGGCAGGATATTCTATGTCCTACCAAACGATAATTTCAGTAGAGCAAGAAAACTTAGTAATGGCCTTCACCAATGGCCAGTGCTTTTCCTACATTTTTCAACAGGTACACCTGCGACACGCCATTAACATGGCGCTTTATTCCAAACACTAGTCTTTTGGAAAGCTGGAACAGGTAGAGACATCTGACCTCTACCTTTCATTCAACCCAGCGCAGCAAAATAGAGATCCGTTGTTTCCATCTTAATCACAGATAGGTGCAAACATAAAGAGGACTGTGAGTGACGAACTATGGTGTACGCGTAAGACACAGCTCCACCTACAGTTCACCGGACACTTACATATCAAGCACACATAGCCAAAGCTTCTCAAGAAAGCAAGGAACAACGTGATTTATTCAATAACTATACCAGGTACCTCCTTGGATTTAATCACAAACTGCGTACGTACCTCTTTTCAACGTATACGGAGCCTTTTTTTTTGGCTAAAAACCTGCAATACCCACAAGATTGAGTCCTACCTGAAGACCACCATGGGGTCTGCAAAAAGAACACCAGTTGTATGGCTTCCTATAAATCTGCAAGATATATTCCAAGAAGGAAGCAAGCCATGGTTAAAGAAATCGACAAAATCCAAGAAAATTTCAGAATTTCTCTTTCTGCAGATATTGGAGATCCAAACACCCTTGGACTCCGCTCGAGGTATGCCGTCCATGAAAGGGAAAGGATGAACTAAAACTCGCAACAAAATAGTTAAATGGCGATAGATCCTCGCTTGAAGAATACAGGCCATCTTCGTTGGCTGATTAAGGCAGGCAAAGCCCAATTTTGGAAAACCCTCGAAGTCCTCATGGCGCCACAAAAGCGAAAGTTAGCAACAAAACATTCGACGGTTATACGGTCGTTACCACAAGCTTAAGTCTTTCTTCAAAAAACACAACTAGATTTGGTTTAGCCTCGAAAAGGTATCAGGCTATGAAAATTATCCCATAACACCTCACCCTCAGTATCAAACAAAGCGATAACTGATAGCTTAAATTAACAACTTCACAACAAAACTCCCAACATTATACAATGGCTAAGCGGAAGGGATTATTACTACATTAAAGTCGCACATAAGCGGACAATATTAATGCGATGATAAAAAATGTTTCTCTTTCTTCTTCGAAACGGAAAATAAGAAACTCTATCGGCAAACCCCCACCGTAAGCCGATTATTTGCTATAATCCCACCCCTCGCACAGTCAACACTGAAATGCATAGAAAAAAAAAAATTTCCCAGGACTTATCGCACAGGATATCAACAATTTCACTGCAGGCGACTAATTACTCCCTGGAGCATCCCAAACAGTGCTCATTATTCCTTGTCTCCATTGCTTCCTTCTTTTTTTGCCCCAAACAAACGAAAACCGAATTTCCCTCGATTTCTTCCTTATGGCTGGCTTGCGACCATCCACCCTCCTACGGAGTCTCCCTTTCATATCCCGCCAAACCACATTATTCCCATCCGAATAAAGAACACGCTGTAGTTTCCGGTTTCCTGATTATATCAGATCACATCTCTGACACTCGACAGGTAGATGCTCATCAATGAATCTACTGTGCGGAACTTATCCACTTGCTTCAAAGGACTTGATGCTAACAACTAAATTAAATGCGTACGCTTCATGAAAGGAAATTCGTTTCGATTCCATGGAGAAAACTCAGCACATGGCACACTATTTCGAAAGCTTAGAAGTATATGTTCGAAAGTGCGGAGCCCCTCGTAGTGCGCAACTCCTCGAAAAGGATGAAATTTTTATAAAAGTCCTCGCTGTGAAGCTTTCGCTTTCAGTTCGTGCCGGCTATTCGAACTAATAGGACGTTCAGGTGATAAGCTGTGACATCCTAACGGAGAGTCTTCTCTCTGTATTCATAGGCGGTGTAGTTCTATTTTCTAATCTCCTCCTAACAGGATAACAATCCAATCGGTTCAATAAATATCGTGTGTGTATCCTTGTTGTGCATTTTAAGTGATTCTCTTGGCGGAAATTTATTACAAGGAATACCTATCAGTTTTCTTTACCCCCACTCTTTGTTTACCTCAAGGAAATTAAAGTCCTTGACGTGGGTTCTGTTTTCTTTTCGTGGGGGGCGAGTAAAAAAATCAATAGAATCCTTTAAAGAGGATATCTCTCGCGTTAAGCCGTGTCGTGTGTAACTTAAATTCTTCCCAAGTGGGAGTACATTTTTTTTTGGTTTTGGTTTTTGTTGTTATTTGTGCTCTTCTCTGACCGGGAAATCATTGCGATGAGTGTATACGCCACTCAGTGGCCGGCAGTCAAGTGAAAATTACTTATAGCAGAAAAGAAAAAGTTAAAAAATTTTTTTTTGTTGATGAAAATCCTTTGGAAAAGTTGCACTCCACCAACCAACAACATGCGGCGAGTGGTCTTACTCGCCCTGAGTGCGACCTTCTTGTTCGGATATATTTTGGATACGAACTTATGTGCTGCTACAACAGCTGATAGTCCTTCAACTCCTGAGCCAGGTACGTGCCGTGTGTTTTATGGTAAACGGATACAATGCCCGTATTTCAGCAAATTGCAATTTTCCGGCCCTTTTGTGTTGGTTCTATACCTTTTTTTGCTGTTAAAAAGGGGATTCTGAATGAAGGATGACAGCAGCTTGCTTAGTGAGAAAAAAGTCATTAAAAAGTTTTCTTTTTCCTTCAAAAAGGAGGAAAGTTGCTTCATTTTGGCAAAAAAAAAAGTTTTTGTTGATTTTTTTCCTTCTGTTGTTGTTGCTGTATTATATTTTTCGTTTCGTTCTCTTTGTTTGACTGATGTTGGGGGGCAAGGCCCGACCAAATGAATTTTGAATTAACAGCCCCTTAAGTTTTGTTCGTACATTATTTTGGCATGTGAAAGAACGAAAAAAGGATTCTTGGAAAGAAAGTAAAGTGTTTTAACACTTCACAGCTGGCCGGAAGGATAAGTGGTCGAGAAAAGGTGAGGATGAAAAAAGTTCTAAGGACCTAAGGGCCTATTTTGGAGACCAACTCATCACATTTTTTGTTTTTTAGGGACTAGCGGGTAGGAGAGTTGAAATGTTTGCTTATGAAAGAATGACGAAAGGTCTTTGCCCTGGAACAATGAGAGGAATTATGAAATGCTTTACTGGGCTTAGGAATTCTTCGTAAATAAGCTTTTACGTCAGGAAAAGGATGTGAAAACAATTGTAGTTTAAGATGAAGGTAATTGTAGGCAACTGACTACAATAATATTGGATCAGTTGAAGGTAAATTTATTGAGTTCAAAATTTAGTTCAATGCAGAACAATGCTAAGGTCCCACCTTGTTTAACATCAGTGCGCTCCTTATTGAATTAGTTATAAGCTGTTGGCAGGTACTGCATATGAAGTGCGCCCGCTCATGTGATGTTGTCGATCTGCCTTATTGATTGCTTTAAAGAAAGTTTATAGAGTTTAATTTGGTGCATGTCAGCGTTACAAAAAAAAACTACGGGAGTTTGTCTTTATGGTTTACCCAAATAGCTTCTTTGGCAGCTCGTTCCCGGTGTTTAATTCTAGACCATATTCTGTGAGAAGCCATGACACTTTAATGATAAATGCGCTGGTTATGAGAGTACTTTTAGGAAAACCGGCCTGGGAAATCGTTTTCTTTTCGATGCAGAGCTCTGTTTGGACAACCCGTCATAGAATAAAACCTTTCACGAAATAGGGAGCACGAAAATTTATATATGGTTTTGGGATGATATTACATCTTGTACCCATTTTTATCGTAAGCTCGTAGTTCAAAAATGTTAAAACTCAGTGAAGGAAAAGTCTTATTCAAGACCATGCTAAAAATTCATAAGCATATCGAAGGCGAAAAAGGTTACACAAAAAAACAGGGAAGAAAAGAATAGGATTACTCGATGTAACAGGCCCGGCCTTATAAGCCTTCTTTGGAAAACACTGAGACTTCTTGTCTTTACCGGAAATGTTCTCATGTCATTGCAAGAAAAAGTCGTTGCAGTATCTTACTCAACTCACTAAGTTAAAAGAGGCAGTGAGCTATAGTCGTAGGCTGTCAACTGAAATCAAAGGTTATTCCACACCAGAAACATGATCACATGAGCAGATAGCAGATGGCTTTATTGAAGCTTGTGAGACGTTTTACTGAGCTGTTATCGGAAAACTTGCTGGTTGGATCGGGCTGGTTGGATTGACCTTGAATACAAGAAGCGGTGTCACACGTCTTTTCCCCTATTAAAGCTTTTCCATAAAACAAAGTATTATGGAGTTCTATATGACAAGAGTGACGCAATCACTTAATATTCTCGCCAATAAGGAGTTCGAGCCGATGTGCAATTAGAAACGTAAATATCCTCTGATTCGAATCGCATGGTGTCCTTCTCCTGCAAGAATTCAAAATTCTTTTGGATAAATGTAAGACGATTGAAAGATTTGTAGAGCTATTTCGCTTTCGGCTTTTGGAGCCTCGACACCTCGACACCTTAGTAGCATATTTTCACCAACTTATTCAATCTCATGTTTAAGTCTTCCTTTATCTTACGCTTCTTCCTAATCTTCCTTTATCTAACACACTAAATCGGTGCCATGATTTAAGACCAAATATCCAAAGTTGGCTAATAAGTCACTTTGTGAAAGTGATGAGACTAAATTTTATCATTTGGTATTATGAAACTTTGTAAGGCGCCATATTCCCAACTAACCAAAGTGTCATAAGGCCAATATTTATGCATCAAAATTGGATTTTGTTTGCTGCCTCCCTGCAACCGTCTGCCTGCTTTTCCTTTACCTCACTTTTGGTCTTAAAGTTCAATGTGACTTAAAGCCAAATTGGGCTTATGTCGCCTTACAAAAGTGTTTAAATGCCAAATGGCCGAATGTGGTGCTATGTCACTTTCACAAAGTTACTTAAAGCCAAGTTTCAAGATTTGGTCTTATGTCGCTCGCTTTTATGTCTCGGCACCGCTAAATTTTTTATTGTGGCCACACGAAGAATTTTAAAAAATATGATATCGGAAGAACCAAACGTGATTTCAGTAGAGTTCAACAAAAAGTCAAATAAACCTACCTTTTCACTATTTTAACAAGCTTCAAAGGGTAGAAAGTCGATGAAGCGAGAGTCTCAATACTAAAGAAGTAAAGGAAAATGTTCGCAAAAATTATAAGCCGTAAGTGAGGAGCCTGGATAGAGAAGGACAACATCCGTAGAATCTTTCAAGTAGATTTTCGTTGTGTCTTTTCGACAATTAACGAAGTTTGTCTGCTGACTTTTATAATGGAAAATTATGTTGATGAGAGAATGTTCAATTTATTTTAGTAATTTTTAGGAAGAGTTTGATTTCATCAGAAGCTTGTTGCTGTGGAAAATTTTAGTGATTTAGACAGACCCGTCAGTAATTTCTTAAATTAAACTAACTGACACCAGTAACTCAGAAAAGCCATCAATTGACCTCTTAAAGCCATTTATGCTGTGAATGTCTTATGCTTCTTACATACATAGAGGGGTGAATTGAAAGGTGTTTCACGACATCTTATACTCTTTTGGGTTTGTTAGACCCTCGCGGAGGTAGAAAATGTTTATAGCCTCGGCTGGGACTCGAACCGGGAAACTCGTGCACATGTAGTCCGACACAATAACAACTGGCACCATGGGGCCCAAGTAGAGTTTATATAAAATTATAAAATGCTTATTTCAAATACACATGAAGCTGTGTTGAATGGAAGTTGCTTGACAGACTTTTTAAGTGCGTTAAGTAGTGTTCGCCAAGGCTTTCATCTTAGATCCAATCCTGTACGCTATTTTTATACCCTACACAGGGTATAGTGATTATATTGCATATAGTTTGTTACACCTATGAAATAATCATCGTTGCCCCTAAGACCTTTTAGAAATATGATCGAGACAAACAGGTGAATCGATTTAGCCATGTCCGTCCATCTGTATGTGTGAAGGTTTTAGGTCTTCAAAATCAAGCTAGAAAACTGAAACTTTGTGCACGGCTTGGTTATTTTGTTTTACAGGCAAAGTGGCAAAATCGGTATAATCCGAAATCAGCCACGCCTACTACTGGCTGCGATGTGAGACAACCTCTATTTCACATTTTCAAATAGGTAGGAACTCAGGTTTTGTTATAGAGTAATATTGGCAAGAAAAGACCGTTCCCATCATTAATCATGACCACTTTTAACATGCTAGATCTTTAAAGACCCGATTTCTCTGAAAATTTACTCCAAATCGAAAAAAAACATTAATTTAATTCCAAACATGAAATAAACATATTACTATTTGCTAAGTTTTTTCATACAAAGTTTTAAGCTCCGCCTGCTTTTAGGGGCGTTTTTTGAAATAAAACTGTTTTTTTTTTCAAAAAAAATGTATGCTTTTCACGCTTTGTCTCATGATCCGAAAGATATAATAATCAATTGATTTTAATTTTCAGTCCACGCCTATTTTCGGGGGCGTGACTAATAAAGGGTGATTTTTTTGCTGGTTTGGTTTTGGTAACACTGGTTTTGACAGCTGACGTGTGTTTAGTACCCTGTGTCACTGTCAAACAGCTTCAGTTTGGTTTGCAATTTAACCATGGATCGTCTTACAAATGAACAACGCTTGCAAATTATTGAATTTTACTATCAAAATTCGTGCTCGGTTCGAAATGTTCATCGTGCGCTGCTTCCATTTTATGGACGGCATTCTCGACCTTCTGAGCAGTCTATTCGGAAGATTGTGACCAAATTTCGATTGGCCGCCTAGATCGTGCGATTTGACACCATTAGATTATTTTTTGTGGGGGTATGTCAAGGCTAATGTCTATAGGGACAAGCCCGCTTCGATTGACGCACTGGAAGCCAACATCCATGCATTCATTCGTGAGATACCGGCTGATATGTGTGAAAGAGTATGCCAAAATTGGACTCAGCGGATGGGCTACCTGAGGCGCAGCCGCGGTCAACATTTGCATGAAATTATCTTTAAACACTAAATTGCAAGGTTCAAGCTATCGATTCAAATAAATATTTCATTAATTTTTTCGAATTTTTTGTGTTTTTTTTTTAAAAAATTCTCAACCTCTTAAAAAATCACCCGTTACAAATAATTGACATACGGTGTATGAATAAGGGCCAAAACAACTTCTAGATCTGGTGTTGCATGGTAAATAAGTCGGGTACCTATAAAGGAGTTCGTTACAGACCAGAGGCAAATTCTAGTACTTACTCACTTGTTTTTCCTCTTGACACCCCTTGCTCGCGAAATCATTGTGTTTGTATTAAAAAAAAACTTTAACCTTATTAGTTATTGCATAAATTGGCCTTTAACCCCCAAAATTATTCCAAAACTACATGCTATGAAATTCCAGGCGAAAAACTAGCATTTTTATACCCGACCTAGGGTATATAAAGTTTGATGTATAGATTCAAACGCAGTGAAGTAATCACTGTAGACCACTTAGACTTAACCCATGTCCGTCCGTATATAAAAAACTTTTAGGCCTTAAATTTTAAGCTAGAGAGCTGAAAATTTTTAATTCGACTGAAAGTCTATCTAGACCAGATCAAGTTTGAAAATAAGTTGAATCCGCCCACAGGCACGCCCACTACAGGCCTGTATGTGCGACCATCTGAAATTTAAAAAAAATACTTTTTTCTCACTTTAGCTTTGTTGAAATGGTGCACTGATTTTCAATATGTGACACTGCTTTGTAATTGTCTTTGAGGCAGCAGAAAAAGTTTTGGGTTTATATTCACAATGCCCACTTTTTAAGAAATTTTTACTTTAAATGACTGCTTTTCAGTAAATACATATGAAATTTGATAAAAAATTATATTACACGAGTTTTAGATATTCAATTTTTTAATTTTTTGTATATATTATATATGTCTCCGCCCACTGTTTTGGGCGTGGCTTTAAAAAAAAGATTTTTTTCGTTAAACTTCCTAGCGTCAACAGTAATATTTATACTTCCCGCCTACTTTTTGGAGGCGTGTCAGTTTTTTTGGTAGGGTCGGGTATTTTGCACTCCGTCGCAAACGGATTGAAACTTGTGCAAACGCACTGTTGCACTTTCCTAATTGTTTAATATATATATTTGTTTGTGTCATTTCTTAATTATAATAAAAGTAATTACAGCATTTTAAAAGCTTTGAAAAACAAATTTATGGGATGCAAGCAACCGGCAAATTAAACTCAATCATGCATCATAATATGCATTTTTTATACTCATGCATTTTAAGTATGTAATTTAAATTTTTCTGTTAAATATAAATTAAAAACTACAAAGCATGTACAGATAGTTGTGTTGACCTATTTGCATTAGGTTTTTACGTTGAGCGAAAAATAATTAAAAATTATTAGATTTGATAATTCACTCTTACATTTGTACAAAAAACTATAACTACGTAAGGTAGGTGCTTGCGAAGAGTACGAGTGCATATATTAGCATTTTCATTTAAATGTTAATCACTAAGCCTTTTTAGAGTCAGTTATGAAATCAAAATAAAGTTTCGGTATAACCGTCGAACCCTAGTCAAAATGATTGCCACCCACGACCCACGTATACTAATTTTAAATAAGGGTAAAATAAAACTTGAAATTTTAATCCAAAGAAAACATACATGAATTTTTTTTCTCGAAAAATGGGTCAAGCGCATAATTATATTAATTCAAAGTCGGTATATTATTGCAGTATTATTTTTCACATTGTAAATTAGTCAAATTAGATAAAGGCTTACCAATGCAGCTATTACTATGTAATTCAGAGGAAATATGTTATATGAATTGAATTATTTTAATATGCAAAAGCAACACACTCTTCTCTCAAGATAAAGTAACTGCTGTTGAATGTAAAGTAAAGGTAGAACTAGGCTCTATTTTAAGTAAAAAGTTGTAATTAATTTTAGGTTTCCACAGAATATTAGAAGGAAACTTTCTAGAGTCTTAAGCCTGATATCAGACAGCATTTGTCAGACAACGAGGGGGTCAAGAGAAAAAGGATAATTGCATTTCGCTAACAATTAAAGAGGGTGAAATGAATATATTTGGAAGACTGTTTGAAAACATGATAGAAAAATATGTTTTCGAATAGGTGTATTAAGTTTTTTTAAGATTAAGAGGCGCTTTGGTATTCAAAAGGATATTTTCTGAAGCAATTAGTTAAAAAATCTGATTTTGAACACACGTATAAAGCAACTTAAAGTAAGGCAAGTACTGAAGTCATATCTTTCTGAAAGAGTTTTGGTACTGCTTTTTTTTTACCCATTTTCGAAAAACAAATCGTAAAAAAGCATGAGAAAAGGCCATATCCTGGTCTGAGCTTCACTAAGCACATCATGCTGCCTTCTGCCCCACGCGAAATTCTTTAAATAGCGAAATCCTTTAGCTTAAATTTTAAAGACCCAACAGGGAAAAACTACAACAATGTGAAATTGTAGGAAATAGATTATAAATTGTTAGCTAACTTACATGACTGGTGAACACTTATTATTCATTGTTGAAACCACGTTTTGTCCTTATCTTTGAAGCTAATGAATATAAGACTGGAAAATAATATTTTGGTACCGAGAATCAATGAAAATTATTATCACAGCAGCCAATTGAGCTGAAAGAAAGAAAAGTTAGTGAAACAAAAGATACACAATAGTAAGAGAGTTTTTTATTTTATTATACTTATTGACATCTTTAAAGGGTGCTTCGAAGTCTCCTTTTTAGTCGGAGCTGGAATTTTACTACCATGCGTACAAGCTTACTCAAATGTAGTTTATTTATCGTCCTTCGAAGAAAAATGAGAACGAGCTGCAGAGATGAAGAGCTTAGGAGTTCTGAACTAACCACGCCACGCAGGCCCAAAGAGCCGTCACCTGATGCAAGCAAAGGCAGGACAAATATTGAGAAAGTTCTGTGTTTGATTCATGAGAACCTGGAGTGCTTGAGAAGTCCCCTGAGTAGCCACGAAAAGCCACAACTAATGCGTGTTAGAGGAGTGGTACTACCATTGCCGTATAGATCCTGAGGATCTTTTTTGGAGATAAGCCAAAAGTGCCTCTACACTGCCAGAGAGTGCTTTTCTGGTTTTTGATTCAACATGCTTGGACCAAAGAAGTCTTCTATCAACGATAACTCCTAAGTATTGGATTTAATCTGATATCGGGATAGTGACACGCTTTTAAGCACGAGTTGACTCAGAGTAAGGAGTTTCCTCCTTCTCGTAAAGAGAACAACCTTAATTTTAAAAGAATTAATTAAAAGCCCTTTGCTAGTCCTCCAATTACCAATCAAGTCTAGGGAGAGCACACAGCCCCTAGGTTTGAGTCGACAGAAAGAGAGGCTGTTCTGTGTTCTGTGTTCCGATAAATGGCAACAAATCCCAACCTTTTGATGTGTACGTTGGACTTCGCCAGGGCTGTGTTCTATCGCCTCTGCTTTTCATAGCATATATGGACTAGATGGTGGACGGCAGTCTTGGAGAGGAATCTTTCGAATTTCCGCTGGCGTCAGGATAAACCATCTGCTTTTCGCAGATTATTTAGCTATCCTGGCATTGTCCCAGGAGGAACTTCAGCGAGCACTGGATAGGTTTGCGGCCATATGTGGTGAAGCTGGAGTGAAAGTAAACGTAAACAAATCGGAAGTGATGGTTGTTTCCCGAATTCCTGTGCAGTGTACCTTGCACATTAATGGAGTTCCATTAAAACAGGTGGAGAAGTTTAAGTATCTCGGGGTCTTTTTCACGAAAGATGGAAGGAGTGATACTGAGTTATTACAGGATTGACAAAGCTGCAGCAATAGTAAAGGAGTTGCGCCATGCCGCCCGGTCATCAGGAAAGCAGAGCTTGGACTGAGAGCAAAGATCTCTGTTTTTAATTCCGTGTTCGTTCCAACCCTCATCTATGGTCATGAAATTTGGGTAATGACCGAAAGAATCAGATTGCGGGTACAAGCTGCCGAAATGAGATTTCTGAGGCCCATTGCTGGTGTTACTCTTAGGTATAGAGTGAGAAACGTCAGTATTCGTGGGAATCTTGGTGTTGAGCAACTGCTTCTCCGAGTGGAAGGATCAATTCTTCAATGGTTGGACACGTTGTTCGCATGCTCCCCGACAGACTTCCTAGACAGGTTATGTAAGCCGAAATGCAAAAGCGTCGCCCACCCTGCGGTAACGAACATCTCCGAGACCCGTCTGGGAATCGCGCCTGTGTCTCTGAAGTTGGTGGCGGTAGATTGGGAAAGATCGAGATTAAGCCAACCTCGCTCCGCGACCCTTCTAAAGATAAGCGGTCACGGAAAATGATAATGATGATGAGAAAGATAGGCGACATCATCTGCGAATTCTAGGAAGGTTGAGAGTCGATGGCAAAAAGGCTACCACCATGCACCATAAAAGGGGACACAGAAGTAAAAATTGCGGGTAGGCTACATTTACCCCAGTCATGTAGTCTTGGCACAGTCTGCCTCGTTTAACAGTGTCCTGTGCATAAGCATTGCGTTCTTATTCATTCAACTAATATTTTATCTGCACCGTCTGGCTGAGTTGCTCATGCTTTCAAAGATCGCGTTATCAAAATCACCCTCATATCGACTAGAATGCTCAGAACGCATTCCTTCTAAAGAGCACAACAATTCTCCCTACAAGGCTTTGAAGCGCAGATTCGTAGGATTTTCCGAGCTGATGATAGAGTCTAGCATCTCAGAAAGAGGATGCAATCGAAGAGCAACCTTGCCCACGCTCAGCTCAAAATTTTCCAAGCTTTCCAAACGACAGACTTTTGAGTCTGAAACTTTGGGCTTGACTATAGTCAGTCCGGTTTTTGTATAAATACCACTTTAAGCCTACAAAAGGGTGGGTATGTAATCCCAAGCAAGGTGTGCAGTGAATTTTTGTTTTCTGCGTGATCAACAGCTGACTTCAACCTTTTTTCAGCAAAACTAGGTATGGGTAGATTCAATTTGGACCATCTTGTCACCACTCCAGATGCAATGAACCAGTTAAGCCGCGTTGTGTCCATTGCTTCTAGAGTAGCCCCCGTTCCCGGTCACACTGAAGAGCACGCGGTGAATGATCTGATTTCCCGGAAAGTGAGTCTTTTTAGAAAATACTGAAGTTCTCCACCTTAGCCCCAGTGTGGGTACTATCAGCTTTGAGGATTGAAGCAAGTTTGATTGGTCTGTTTCTGTGAAGGACTTTCACGAGCCTGCTAGTTTTCACTGAGATCTTAGAGATTTGACCTTCTCACAATATTTTTATAAGGGTTATTTCTTGACTTGCGAAGAAATCTCTGAGTGTTCTTTTGCTTCGATCGATACAGATTCCAGTCTTCTACTAAATTGGTTTTTAAAGACCGGTTGAGGAGCTTACTTGTCTCTTTGCGAATAAGGGCGCTTGCGGCAAGGGCGCTGTTCAGACCTTGAGTAGACCCACCTCTATTATCTTGATCTAGGTTTGAGTGGAACTTTAGCAGAGGTGCCAAGCTCCTCCTAAAACTGTACCCAATTAGTTTTTCGCGGATTTCTCCTCTCTGGCAAAGTTGAACTTCACAGCGAATTTGAAATTCGAAGTATATCTGTGATCTGACAAGGTGCTTTCTGGTGATAGTCTTAGATACATTCCATTTGGTGATAGCCTTAGAAAATTTGTAGTGCGGGGTAGTGTCAATTGCCTGCTGTCTCCTGGCAGTTATAAATGTAGGTCGATAAAAATGCAAGGTCACGACACGAAAGGAAACCCAAACCTTTGGAGTCACAGTACTCTTCGTCTTCAAGATCAGCAACTGCTTTTGGTGGGGGAGAAGCTAGATATTTATATTGGAAGTGAGCTGATGCCGGCGCCAAAGTTTCCGTTTGCATGGAAGGGACAGAAGCCACAAAATTTCAATTAGCTGAGACTTTTATTTCTCTCGTATTCTTGCATCCAAATACAAGGTGCTTCTCTGTTTTCATCCTAAAGTCCGAGTGGCATTAAGGACTCTTTTTAGCACATTCCTGAGATTATATTAAAAACTACTTTTTGTCCTTAATGAGCCAAGACTTCTGTTGCAGATCGTAGTTTGTAAATACTTCAAATTTTTGTTATAAAAACAAAAATTGTGCGACCTGGCAGAAGTTGCCAAGAGTATCTTATAATGGTCAAGATTTTCACAGATAAAACACTTTAGCCTGCCATTTGCTTCGACTACCAAAGAAATCAAATTCAAAGCTTATTGTGTTAGTCCTTAACCAATCACATATCGAAAAAGAAGACTCTCTGAAGGTACAAGTGAAAGATGAACCTAAATCCTTTGTGGCTCCGGTAGCCCAAAGAATCGAAAAGCTTAGTCTTAGTAATATAACGTTCTTTCGGAGTTCCTAAGCACACCCTTCCTTGTCGCTTAAGCAACTAATTAAAATTAACTGACAGCAGCAGCAGGCTCATTCAACGGGTTAATCTAGAAGATCGAAGGATTCCATTTAATCTTCATTAAACTTTAAGTAAATATTGCTAAAAATACTTGTTTTCATGGAAAGTGTCTTGCTTTTATATGCCCCAATACTGCTGAATACCTTCGTTTGATTTTCGAATTTGTACTTAAAAATATGAAAAGTTATATACTTCCCACCATAAGATAATCGGGCACTAATATTTCTTGCTTCTCATCTCCTCCCTCGCTTCATCGATAAACATCATTTTTACCTCCTTCTTCAAGAAAAACTTTTCTGCAATGGCATACTCGAACGACTTCCCAGAAGCAAACAACTTTATAAGTTTGACACGGTTCTGTGCCTGCCTTTCCGCTTATTATCCACCTCGTTGCACGCCTTTTCAAATAGGCACCTACAGTCTGCCCCGCTTTGAAAATCTTCCGTAAACAACTTCCGACCAAATAGCGTGTCCTAATTTATGAGATCCATCTCTTGGTTGCATAACATCTAATGGATATAACTCAATTCGCCGACAAACTCCAAGGAAAATGTTTTATCTCAACCAGATTTCCAAGTTACACAACTAATCCCTTGTTTCCAAGAAAATAAAATAAATCCACATCTCTAAGCAAGCAATTCTATTTAAACTATACAAATCCCATTTCCCAGAAAAACACCAACTCTGAGCACACAGTCCCGGACCCGGACTCGTCCCTAAGCCAATTACGATTCAACAAGTCTCTAACACAAAATGTACCCAGTCTTGCTGCCAGTTCATTTGAGCTTAGGCATTCTCTTTCTCCTCGAGCATCGGCTCACATTGGAAGAACCTCTGTAGCTCACTGGCCCCATTGTGCTCATTTCATTGGTCCCAAAGACAAATAGTAATTTTTGTGACTTTTAACGTTTCAAGTCCTGTTAGATCCAATGCTACTCGGGTCTGGGTGTCGGGGGGTTCAAGTCGAGTATAATAAATCTTTCTAAACGACCCCGAGACGAGTAAATATCCCCCACTAAATGGGTAAATTTGCAAATCTCAGCTGTTGTCAGATTTGCTCTCCAGCTGAAGACATATACACAACACTCCTCATCCTGGCTGTCTGTCTGTGCGCCTTTGTTTATTTTTATTTCTGTGTCCTATGTTAATTAATTTCACTCCCATGAGTAAACTGAATGGAATCCTTGCTCAACATCCACCATCTACTATACCCATTCAGAGTTGTTTAAGTGATTTTCGTCATAACTGGCTGTACGGATACGAAGTGCCTACTATGTAGCAGGTCCTTGTGAACAAATATTTATCCTGAAACAAATCATTACTCTTACAAGGCAGAGAATAATAATAATCATTCACCTTGGGAGTTAGGTGTGTGGGTGGGTGGATGGGTGGTTTTGGCTCGGTGGCGTGTGGGCGAGTATAAGGAAGTGAAACACAATTTAAACCTTGGAGATCCTTGGCGCTGTGCCTGTGATAGAACGAATTAATTATTTCATGGTTTTATGCTGTGCAGAATGGCAGCTGAACCTCATACAGGCAACACAGCGCATCTAACGTGTTTTTCATTATCTATCCAGGAAGAGGCGGTGTGCGGCTTGCGATGCTATACTTCCTTCAGCTCGTTTCACACACATACATATATGGGTATATTAATTAATGTGGAAAAGTTTTCTGCGATGAAACTAACTGTGAAAATAATCACTGATTGTTGAATGGATGTTTGTGTGCGGGTGTTTGTTTTCTGTGTAATTATCTCTGCCTTTGTCTAGGCGAGGTTTTCTCATTTGCTGAAATGATTTGCTAGATTCGTATCGAGGAAAAGGAAATTAGCTTCCGTATGTCGAACGATTTGCTCTAATTTCTGCGATGATGAGTTTTGCAATAAGGACATTCGTTATGAAATTGTAAAATGTTTTCTATGACTCAGCAATAAAGTGGAGGTTGCGAAGGAAAATTTTTTTTCACCAGCCAATTTACAGATTATAATTATTAATTAAACATTATAAAACGATTTTCCCTTCCAGATTTCAACTTGCATTTTAAATCTCTCTCTTTCATAATCCCACTGTTTGTAAATCCGTTGCTTATCGTCCTGCCTTTGCAAAAATATTCATGGCCGAACGAAGAATTTGAATGAAGTCCATATTCCAAAAGTTCCGACAGTGAACCTCCCCCAGCTTGGGCTTGCTGCTGAGTTTGGGGTAGGCGCAAGGTTGGGTGTATGTAGTTAGATGAGAGGTTTAAGAAATAAGCATCATTTTAATCTCAGCTTATTTTAATAAGAACTCTTGGCGGAATCAAGTGGGCTTCTAAAAAGCGGGATCATTACGGATCAGGCAAATAACCAGGATCAAAGAAAGGTGGAATTTTGAAGAACAGAAATTTAGGAAAGGAAGTTTTATAGTTTTTGTATCGAGTCTTCTAAAAAACGGAATCTTAAGAAAAGAGATTCTGATAAGCTAACGTTACAAAACCTAACGTTAAAACGCCAAAATTTACCTTGAGGGACTCGGTAGTATGTTTTTTTTTAAATTCATTGAATAAACAATCCTCGAAAACTTTGATAAATAAAAAACTTTGTTCAGGTTGCTCTAATAATGACTCAAGAGCTCTCTTAGCTGTTTTCAAGGCTTTGGCTGATAGTTTTCAGAGGCGATCAAGAGAAATATATAATATGCACCAATGGCAAGGAAATCATTATCATTTTGGAAAGTGCCTTGCGTCATTATCATCGTGTTATCATTATCTATTTACCGTTTAACCATTTCTTTTTTATTCAACGCGCTATTGATTGTAATTTAACCTCCAATCTACTGGCATTAAAAAACTAGCCTTGAAAGAGAAAAGATTTGGGGCCATTTGTGTGGTTACAGGTTCAGCATTCCTTTGCAAAAATGGATTGGGTGAAAATTCCGGAAAGATAAAATTAACTAATTTCTGGTTGAATAATTCTGCTTTTCATAATTCTGGGTATGCGACTTCGGCACAGTTATACAGTGAAATATGCCCAGTAGGAGCAAACCGCCTGCTTAATCCTTCTTTCTTCCTTCTCCTCAAAATTTTTTGATCAGAACAAAATTCAGCAAAAAATGAGCTTAAAAACAAGTGAGTAAGTGCAAGAGTTCGTATGTGACAAACTTCTACATATCCGACCCTAAAAACTGTGTTACTCCAAATCTTAAAGTTTTTTTTGGCCCAAATTCATATATTATTTGTATAGGCCACGCCCACAAAAGTGGGCCTGAGCTAGAAACTAGCATCAATTTATTGTAATATCGTTAAAATCATAAGAAAATACGGTAAAAGTGAAAATCATTTTAGAAAGAAACCGTTTTTTCCTTAAAACGCCCCTTAAAAGTGGGCGGAGCTCAAAACTTTGTATGAAGCAAACTAAGCAATATCTTTAATATTTGTCATAACATTTTTTTTTCGATTTCAAGTAAACTTTCCGAGAAATCGAAGTTTTAAAGATCTAACATGTTAAAAGTGGGCATGGTCGATATTGTGGGCGTTCCCATTTTTACCTTGTTAAAGGTCTTGAGCCAGTATTGCTCAGTACCAAAACTTGACGAAAAGGCATTTTGAAAGAAAATATGAAAAAGAGGATATATCACATTGAAGCCAGTAGTGCGCGTGGCTATCAACGGATTGAGCCAATTTTTACACTTTGTCTGTGCAACTGAAGAACCAAGCCGTGTACCAAGTTTCAGCTCTCTAACTTTATTTTGAAGACCTAAAACCTTCACACATACAGACGGGCGGACGGACGGATTGACGGACATGGCTTAATCGATTCACCTATCGGATTCGATCATATCTATAAAAGGTCTTAGGGGTCTAGAGTGATTATTTCACTGTATTACAAACTGTGCATTAAAATTAATATACCCTCTCAGTCGGGTGTAATTATTGCCGAACCAGAAGGATTTTGCTGTTCAGATTTTTTAAGGCAGACCGTTAGATCCGCTCCCTTCAAGAATTGAATGTCTTTTAGAAACGGACTTCTTATTGTAAATTCCTGTAAAGCACTTCAGCAGATCTAACAGCAAGGTTATAAGCTTTTTCCAAATCAATAGATGCCTTCTCAACAGGTTCCAAATCAACATATGTAAACTGGGATGGTTTTAAAGTCAAACCGTTAAATAATTTATTTAAATAATAAATTTAAATAAATTTAAATAATTTAATAAATAAATAATTTAAATAATTTATTAAAACAATAATTTTAGTTTTAAGTCTCAGTTATTTGATCCATGTTTGTTGTGCTCGTCAATCATGGCTATCTTTGACTGAATCGATCTTAAAGCTAATTCCTGATCCTAGAATAAAGAAAAAACGAAAATCTTTTTATCTTTTATAGGGCATTTTTTCCAGTCTGAAAATTTCAGCTTGTTAAAATTTACAAAAATTTACAAAATGATTTACATATCTAATTTCAATATTCTCAAAACATTTTCAATTACTATTTAAATGCTATTGTGGAATATACAGGGTGTTTCCAAATTCGATGCAAATATTTTGACACAAGATTCTTGGGTATATTTGAAGAAAAAAATTGTTCTACAGTATGGGCCTATCTCAAATTTTGATACCACTTATTGGGAATTTAAGAAAACACCTACTTTGAGGTACCTTGACCCATACTAACACAAATATCTCCGCTAACACTTACAACAGGTACTTCATTTAGGACTTAAATTTTAGAAGAAATAGTACTCCTTTTAACTGCATTAAAATAAAATTGATGACTTTTTTAACTTTTGAGATATTTGCTTTTAAGTGGGATCCTTTTTCCCTGCCCATGACATTTTTTTGACTTTCAAGACACATTTCTGCGAAAAATGCGTAATAAACATATCGGTAATTTTTTTTTCTGGTGCACCTAACAATACTTAATAAAAATTGCTAATACAAGTTACCCGAAAAACCCACAGATTTTATGATACTTGGGAAATTCCATAGCAGGTAAAATTATGAAAAACTCGATTCATAGTGTTCAATTCCTATTAGTCTGAATAAAAATGCTTGTGTTTGGTTTATGTTTTTTTTTTATTTCATTAAGTTAACTTTACAATCAAATAAGGTGTTCAAAGTGTCCTCCTCCATTTTGTATGCATGCTAGAGCCTGTTTTTGGATTGCGCTGTCAACGTTTATTGAGGATAACTCCTGCCTCACTTGTGACGAGGCTTGGAGAATGCGATCTTCTAAATCATTTAGAGTTGATATTTCTGTAGAATAAACAAGTTCTTTCATTCTCCCCCATACAAAAAAATCCATAATTGTAAGGTCTGGAGATCTTGCAGGCCAGTGAACTGGTCTATTTCTTCCTATCCAACGACCAGCGTACTTTTCATCCAGCCAATTCTTAACCTCGCGACCAAAGTGGGCTGGGGCTCCATCCTGTTGAAAATATGACGAAGCTCGTTGAGTTACCGGAACATCCTCCAGTAGATCTGTTAAATCATTGCGCAAAAATTCCAGATAAAGGGACCGATTAAGTTGTTTCCAATAACACCTGCCCACAAATTGACGCTAAATCTGTGTTGAAATGATGACTCTCTCCTTGTGTGTGGGTTTTCCGCAGCCCATGTGTGTACATTGTGAAAATTTGTAATCCTATCTCTAGTAAATTGAGATTCGTCCGTCCATAGGATTCAGCTTATAAAACCGTTGTCATCCAAGTTCCGCTCTAACAACTAGTTGCAAAACTCAAGTCTCGGCTCCAAATCACTCGGAAGCAGTTCCTGCACAGGTGTATGGTGGTATGGATACAAGTTTTCCGTACGCAGGAGACGAACAATTTTATGTGTTGAAACATTAAATCGCAAGGATAAGCGCCTGATGCTGATTGATGGATCATTTGCAACCGCTTCCAGTATTCTTTCATCAACTGCAATTCTTCCTGGTGAAGCTCCTGCGTTAGGTCGTCTTGTTGAAACAGATCCCGTTTCCCGAAGTCTTCGAAACGAATTCGTAAATACGCGGGGATTAGGTACTCTTCGGTTAGGATAAAGCTGATGGTATCTTTGTTGTGCTCTAATAGAACTTCCGTTGCACATCCCATAAACGTAGATAATATCGGCGTATTCTTCGTTTGTAAAAGATGCCATTTCAAGTAGGGTTTCTTAACAACTGTTGTGTCACCTCGGCTTCAAAAATGACTTTGATGGATTTAGTTTTATTTTCTAACCTTTTATACAATTTACATTAGGTAAATTTTCCAACTAGGCGACCAACCTCAAACTTAATCCTTTTTGGGATTTAACAGAAAAATGATAGGGAAATTACCTTTTTATCAGGTAGTCTAATAAAAATGCATGCTCTAAAACCTGCGTAAATTATTAATACATAGTCAAAAAATCGTTCTTGTTGTCAATCGCGGTTATAAAAGTAGGTAACAAATCATATTTCCACCTTATACCTGTCGCGGCTTCGTGAAAAGAGTTTTTCATAATTTTACCTGCTATGGAATTTCCCAAGTATCATAAAATCTGTGGGTTTTTCGGGTAACTTGTATTGGCAATTTTTATTAAGTATTGTTAGGTGCACCAGAAAAAAAAAATTACCGATATGTTTATTACGCATTTTTCGCAGAAATGTGTCTTGAAAGTCAAAAAAATGTCATGGGCAGGGAAAAAGGATCCCACTTAAAAGCAAATATCTCAAAAGTTAAAAAAGTCATCAATTTTATTTTAATGCAGTTAAAAGGAGTACTATTTCTTCTAAAATGTAAGTCCTAAATGAAGTACCTGTTGTAAGTGTTAGCGGAGATATTTGTGTTAGTATGGGTCAAGGTACCTCAAAGTAGGTGTTTTCTTAAATTCCCAATAAGTGGTATCAAAATTTGAGATAGGCCCATACTGTAGAACAATTTTTTTCTTCAAATATACCCAAGAATCTTGTGTCAAAATATTTGCATCGAATTTGGAAACACCCTGTATAGGAACCGACACCGGGGGAATAGGAATATATATAGGAACCGACACCGGGGCAAAAGGATATAGGAACCGAATCGGGGGAACCGTGAAGAAATTTATCGATAGCCATATACACAGATGGGTCAAAAATGAGCATAGTCACGGGTGCAGGTCTCTACTCTGAGAACCCACTTTTAAAAAAATCAATAAAATTGCCCGGTTCTTGCAGCGTCTTCCAAGCGGAGGTTCTTGCAGTCAAGGAGGCAGCCAGCCAACTGTCAATAAGGGCAATACCACAGGATGATATTACCATATTTATAGACAGCCAGGCAGCCATAAAGGCAATAGCTGCGACTGAAATCAAATCCGAACTTGTTAAATGCTGTCGCAAAGAGCTAAAGGTTCTTGGCTCACAGCACGAAGTAAGACTCTGCTGGGTTCCTGGCCACAGGAACTTTCGTGGCAATGAAAAAGCCGATGAGCTTCCAAACCTCCACTCTGTGACCTTAGAGGCGGGTGGAAAACAAGATTCGGATGAAAGCAAATTCAAGATGGACATCCTTGTCCACCTGTGAAATCTCAAGACAAATGTGACCTAAATACGATAAGTCCCTAACGAACGCGCTCATCAAGAGCAACAGGAAGACTCTGTCGTTACTAGTAGGTATACTTACTGGCCACAATCTTTTGAGACACCATGCTATGAAACTAAATCTCGACAATGACGACATCTGCAGAGGATGAGGATGTGGCGATGCGGGTTGCTGCGAGGACACACCTCATTTTCTGTGCCACTGTCCCAGTCTAAGTCAGTTGAGGGAAAGAACTGTAGGAAGCTACTTCTTCCACGACATCTCAGAACTTTCAAACGCACCACTAATATCTCTTTCCAGGTATGTTAAATCAACAAGGTGGCTCCAGGAACTCGGCGTAAGAAGGAAGCGGAACATCCACACAACTAGAATTATCCCCCATTGGGTATCACAATGGGTCTAAATAGATGAGGCGCGGGTCACCTCGCTCCATCAGCCCAACAACCTAACCTAACATAAATGCTATTGTAAGTGGCCTGAAAACCCTTCAATGACAAGAGTACGTAAAACCACTTCAGACCCATAGTGTTATAAAAAAGGTGCTATAATGGTCTTTAACACTTAAGCGGCGACCACAAATAAGCATGGGCTACTCTTCGGCCAGGCTTTTACAAGTTCAGCCATACGATTTCAGTGTTTCCTAACACAATGAAGCTCGGCTTCAAAATTTTGTATGCCAAGAGAAAAAGTGCTTAAAGAGAAAACGTTAAAAATGAGAAAAAGAATTTTTTCCGTACGGGTTATACAAAAGGCTGTTTTCCAAATGCCTGGAAAGAGATCAAGAGCAAATTTCGCGACTATTAATGCCTTAATACCAGCAAACATATAGGCGTTCAGATTTTGGAAAACTCCAGCCACCGCCCAGTGTAAAAGTGTAATCGACTCATTGAATGTTCCACGCGCTCGAGCTCAGGGTGTGATTGTGGTATGCCACTATCTGAGGACCATTGAACTAGCTGCGAATCTAAGCAGATTTGTTTTGTCTATGGAGCAGACAGGGGTAGTATTATTTACAACGAGTGCTGAAATGGGAAGCCAGGCAGACTTTTTTTATTTTTTACCAAGCTTCAAATATATTTACTACCTTTCGGGCACTTCGCCTCTAAGTCTGGGCAAATTTATATTTAATGCGATAGAACAAAGATTTGCAAAACATTCTGGCTCATTTGAACTAATTTTGACTATATTTTCAGTTGGACCTTTCCTATGATAGACAACTCACTTTCCTTGACCGAATGGCCTCCATACAGCCCAGCTCATACCACGAGTTTTTCTTACGTCGTGACCCAGAAATTCTATAAAGAATAAAGTCGGCGACCACAACGGAAAGTAGAGAAGGAAGTAAGCCTTAAAGAAATTGTTGAGGTCGTCTAAGATGAAATGTTGCCAAGGACGATTTAGAGTGTCTTAATAAAAGTCAAAAACCCAAAGCCTGTGCCTATGGTAATCGATCGCTCTACTTGGAAAGTATTACCGCGATATAATTTTTCGCTCTTTCTATTACATCCCACTTTAGCATGAGTTTTCATGTGGAAATTGTTAAGACTGAGAAAGGAATTTTTTTTTATAATTATGTGGGCCCCTCAGACCTTTCAGAGATATGATCGCGATTGACAGATGATTTGATTAAGTCATGTCCGTCTGTCCGTATGTGTGAAGTTTATAGGGGATTAAAATTGATCTACGAAGCTGAAGCTCGGAGTGGGTTTTTGTTCTTATTTTTTACAGACAGTTTGAAAATCCACCCCATAGCCACGCCCATAATTGACTTGGATGTCAGACAACTTCAAATTAACATTTTATTTAAAAATTAATTTTTGTCAAGTTTGACAAGGCGCAGGAACTCAAATTTTGATGGAGTGCAAAAGTGTTCCAAAGTCTTTGATTAGACAAAAATTACTTTTTTAAACTTTTTAACTTTTAAATCTTAAAAAACCTGATTTCTCTGAAAATTCATTCTAAATCGAAAAAAAAAAATTATATGAAAAGCAATATAGATGCATCCTACCATTTGCTAAGTTTGCTATGTACAAAGCATTCAGCTCCCCCCACTTTAAGGGGGCGTTTTAAGAAAAAAATACGTGTTTTTTAAGCCGTGTTTTTTCGCTTTTTATTTGTTTTCTCTTGATTCTTAAGAAATTAGAATTACATAATTGATTTTAATTTTCATTGGGCGTGGCCAATGCAAATAATTGACATACAGTATTTGGAGTCTGGCCAAAAAGCTTTTAAATTTGGTGTTAGAGAAAATTGGGCATTTAAATGTTGGTTACAGACGAGCTCTTGCGCTTATACCCTTTACCACGAATGCCTTTTTTCAGGATAGCAAGATCATCCCTACAGGATCTAAGAGACATTGTGGTTTGGTTTTTTTTTTCAAGTTTGGGAATTGTTAAGTTTTTTTTAGGAGGGAACTTGGATTTATTCAGAATGTTGTCGATCTCACTACCGATCGGCCTACTGCGAGGCTGCTTTGTGACGAGTAACGCCTACTGTTGCAGCTCTTTCTACTAAAAATTACAAAAAAAGTTTTTGTTGCAAGAAATCAAATGCGCTGGTATGGAAAACATTTGGCTAGAGGGGTCATTAGCTTGTAGTTATTATGAAGTAGTTAAAGAAACAATTGCTCAACCCGTCAACTGGCCGTCCAAGGTTACAATGACGGCCAGTTGACGGGCGGGAAATGTTTGTTCACAAGCTCTTGGTTAAAGACAAGATGTTTATATTTAGTTTATAAAAATATAAATCGATTGCTCAGGTTAAGACGGTTCGCCAAGGCAATCCCTTTTCGCTTATTTGGCCCAAGGTTTGCTTTCTTTTATTTTTTATCTGACGAATCGACAGACTCATTCACTCAACCCCATGTTCCCGAGATTTTCCGTATTCTAAGGCGACGTCAGTCTTCGATCTCAATGTGACCTAAATCTTTTCATTACATCTTGTTGACTACGTCTATATTGTAGTGGAGAAAGTTGAAATCGGTCAATGGTTCTTATGAATAATTATGATGCTCTTACTCCCGAAGAATACCTATCATTCCTTAGTGCGTTTCCTATTGAATTTCTGTTACATTTATGTTTTCTATACATTTTTCAACTGATATAGGTACAAGGATTCCAAAGTCTTGATTCTTGGTCCTTTTCAGGATTGCTACGATAGACTCATATCTCCATTGAAAAATGCTGTCGTACCTGGTAGTTTTCTTTTAGTTCTATTTTGCCCTATTAAGTTTTTAACAGTTTTTTCAATAATGCATTTTACCCTTCCCAAGTGAAAACTTTAATCACTTCGAGAGCTCCTTCATTATTCACCTGTGCATTCTTCAAAAATCTCATTTACTCCCCAGAAAGAAGCACTTCTAATTTCCTTTAAAAGTTTTCCTCATAAATCACTGTTTTCGTCTCAACATCGTTTTCATTCCACCTAGTCATAGAGTCACACACACACAGTTTTCATAGCGGAAAAGTTGCGAAGTTGCAATGTCAAAATGAGTGCCAAACTCAGCTTTACTAAATGAACGACCATATTTTCCCTAGTTTTCGAAAAAAAAGTAGAACAGTCAGATAAAACAGGCGAAAATTTAATTTGGATTCCTGAGAAGCATCCATTGTTCCCACATTATTCATTTTTGATGTACGTTTAAGTTTTTCGTGTGGCGCTGGCAGAAGGTTCGGAAACATTCTCTTAACCATTCACTGAAGCCCGCCTGGTACTACTTACTACCTTCTCCCTTTGCTACTTTGGATTTGTGAAGTTCCATTTGCATATGGGAGTAGGTCGTCAATTTGCATCGTCGTCCTCGTTCTTGTCGTCGTACTGTCGCTATTGCCATCCCCTTTGCTTTTTTCCGCTTCTTAGCTAAGGGCTGGCGGAAGTATTGTTCTTCCTTTGTTATAAGTATATATGTACCAACGAATCTGAATATCCTTCAAGGCAGTGCTTAGATATTCCATTTGCCTCATGTTTTCTAAGTTATCCAAAATGCTAAGATTTATGTCTATCCTTGGAACCAAGGCTAAGTGCGCCGGGAAACAATTCCGAAACCGTGTGTTTGCATTATCCTTGCCGCCGCCGCCGCCGTCGTCGTCGTCTTCGTCGTCTCCAGCTGCCATGGAGACATGATATGCACCGAGGATTGTACAACATTTTTATCCACTGGTGCACTTTATAATTTGATGGCTCTGGCACTTTGCGCTGGGAGTGACTCGCATAAACTCTGAGTGCCTTAGGAGGTAGCGATGGTGGTATGATGGCGTGTGGCTGCGCGCGGTAGATTTAGAACCCCACTTGCTGACCTAAATTTAACTCTTCCGCGTGTTTTATCCGCCTTTGTGTGCGCTGGCTGTAGACACAAGGGATTGGGGTGGCGTGCGAGGGCAACACGGCGTTGTGACTTGAAACTTTTCACGAGCAAAGTGGTATGGTAATTAGCTAAAGCTCAAGAGTCGTGGCGCAACGCTAGAAGCCCAGCATCACTAAGGAGACTTTTGACTTTGGACTACGTAATTGTAAGGTATTGGTTATCGCATGATGAATACGTTTTAATATTTAAGGAGAACTGCAGCGGAAAATTTGTTTCATTTTGCTCCTGAAAGGATGTCTGAAGGTGGTTTGCTGAGAGGGTGGTTTGCTGCTGTGAATTAAGGAGTTTTATTGGATAAGTTTGCGCAAACTGCGGTTGCGGTTGCATAGATTTGGGAAATGGATTCAAGTCATTTTTAACTGGGTCATGACATGGCCTTTGGCGTGGCAGTGGGGTTTGCTTTAATAAAGCACGTTAAGGAGGGCTCTTTGTGATCTTTAATTTAAATCCTGCGAATATGAAAGAAAGTTTCTAAGTTTTTTCTGTTCTCATTTTTTTTTGTTCTGTTTTTGCAAGGATTATTCTTGTAGTTCTTATAACGGGTGATTTTTTAAGAGGTTGAGAACTTCTTTTTAAAAAAAAAACACAAAAAATTCGAAAAAATTAATGAAATATTTATTTGAATCGATAGTTTGAACCTTGCAATTTAATGTTTAAAGATAATTTCATGCAAATGTTGACCGCGGCTGCGTCTCAGGTAGCCCATCCGCTGAGTCCAATTTTGGCATACTCTTTCACACATATCGGCCGGTATCTCACGAATGAATGCATGGATGTTGGCTTCCAGTGCGTCAATCGAAGCGGGCTTGTCCCTATAGACATTAGCCCTGACATACCCCCACAAAAAATAATCTAATGGTGTCAAATCGCACGATTTAGGCGGCCAATTGACCGGCCCGAAACGTGAAATTAACTGTTCACCAAACTCGCCTCGCAATTGCGCCATTGTTTCGCGTGCTGTGTGGCATGTGGCACCGTCTTCGGCGTTGTGGTAGGTCGGCTGGCTTTAGTTCTTGCACCAGCTGTTTCTGAAAAGGCTTTACGCCCAAATCCTTCCGCAAAATTTTCCACGTAGTGCTGTAACAAAGGCCTAACTGCTGGGAACGGCGCCGAATCGACATTTCGCGGTCTTCTGTCACACTAGCTGATACGGCCGCAATATTTTCTTCACTACGCAACGTACGTAAACGTGTTGGTGGTTTAATGTCCAACAAAGTAAATTTGGTGCGAATTTTGGTCACAATCTTCCGAATAGACTGCTCAGAAGGTCGAGAATGCCGACCATAAAATGGAAGCAGCGCGCGATGAACATTTCGAACCGAGCACGAATTTTGATAGTAAAATTCAATAATTTGCAAGCGTTGTTCATTTGTAAGACGATCCATGGTTAAATTGCAAACCAAACTGAAGCTGTTTGACAGTGACACAAGGTACTAAACACACGTCAGCTGTCAAAACCAGTGTTGCCAAAACCAAACCAGCTAAAAAATCTGCTGGTTTGGTTTTGGCATCGTAGATAGATGAAATCGAGCAGTTTGATAGAGTCCAAATAAAACCAAGGCAAAAAGACGCAGAATGAAAGATCACTCAATAAAATAAGGAGTATAGAAAAAGGCAAGCAGAGGCAGCGTACCCCATGGACCTTATGTCCAAACAGTGGGCATAGTACTCTGGTGGACTTTTCTTTTAACTTTCTTTATGTTTCACAAAATTTCCAAATGTAATATATGAATTCACTCCAATATTTGACATTCTGGGCGAAATTTCACTATAAAAAATGTGATAATGAAAAATTTCCCAAAAGCGAACAAAAAAATCTTCAAATTTATTTTTGTGTTGATTTAAATTTCTCCTTCCAATTGCAGGTTCTCTCACAGTGCTGTAAGAGAGCTGCTGCTGCATAAAAAGGCCCATGACAGCTTTACTCAATAATTTAAGTTGGCCATGTACTTCATTAGCTTCAGAACCTATGCGTCAACTTGTAGTGATAATGATAAATTAGAGGTCTTGGCTGTATTGTATACCTTCCAGCCACCACCAAATTTGGTTTATTATAGGTTTTTTGGGTTGCTGGTCACGAATTTTAGTTAGCAAAAAATATCCCCAAAAAGCGGTAATTTTTCTATAAGCCGCACTTTGAGCATTAATTCTTGTCAATGGGTAAATGCTATAGTGTGTACGCAGAAGTTATAGTCGTTATAGTCCGTAAAACGGGCGGTTGCATACCCCCATCTTATCCCACGTAAAATGCTGATGTTATTATTATTTTCTGACACTTTATAAGTGGTGCAAACTTCGAAAGGTTTAACCGCTTTTCTTACAAACTATCAAAATTAATATTGATATTTCCAAGTTACGCTTAAATGTACGTAAAAATGCAATTTTTTGCATGGTTCAAATTCAATATTTTTGTCAAATTGACCCCTAAAGGTGGGCTTGGCTAAGAACTTTTTATTTGGGAAATCTTCTTTGATGTACCTGCTAGTTTTTATTTTTTATTTTTTTTCCTAATTTTGGCTTAAGACCAGTCGAAATTACGTTTTTTTTTTGAAAAATTGGAGGTTTTTCTTCAATTCTGCCTTCAAATATGGGCATGGTCCACAATCTTGTATGAAAAAAATATATAACAAAGCTTTTCTTGTTGCTACTACATAATAATTGTTTTTTTCTACATAATACGTTAAAAAAACACTTTTCGATTTGGAACAAAAATACTGAATAAAATGCATTTTAAAAATTACGTTTTAAATCGATGCCACGCCCACCAGTGCAGGTAAAGCGGTTACATTTTTATTTAATGTATCGAACTATAAACAGGATATGATCTTGATGATAAACAGGATATTCTTAGTGTCGAATTTCAGCTCTTAGGACGTCATACAATTTTGAAAGCTCTGGAGGTAGTTGCACATTTAAACTGATTATGGGCGTGTCTGTGGGCGGATTTTAAAAAAAGTTCTAGACTTGTACTACTTCGGATAACAATGAAACTATGTGTGACATACAGACAGACGGATTGGCGGACATGGATTATTAGATTCAGAATTCGGTCTCGTTCAGATGCGCTTCCAGGATCTTATCCTGGGTTTCTAGTTTCTACCATTATTATTTCACCGTATTACAAACTATGTGACAATCTTAATATACTCTTATATGGAATGGATACTCTTATATAACGGTTTCACCGCAATCGGTTACCCCAACTGCACTCTCCAATCCTTGAGGCCAACCCTCACTTAAAGGGCAATAGAAAACAAAAGATCTAATGATCTAGATAGACTCGACGTAAAGGGGAGACATATCTTATATGTCCCTCATTCCACCCCAGAAAGTAATAAGTATTCCTGCAGTAATTGCCATACTTCCCATCTTTACCCTCCCATCCTCGGGATTTCCCTTACAGGGCTGGACCTGTGTGGGCTTATACCGCTTGGGTTGCCCTCACCCCTCTACCCCCTCGGGATCGCCGGCTCATATTTTCCACTGGTAAGGGAAAATATGAGACTGTTTCGGTTACCCTTACTTTCCTGTTTGTTATAGGTAGCCAATGGTTTTTGATTGTTATTGGATCCTTATAGACAAAAAAAGATATGTTTTTCGTAGTTGAGTCTACTGTTCTTATATTTGCAGATTTTTTAGTTTTGTCACGTAAAAAAAGGCATAAAACTTTTCCTTTTATATTGTTTTTCTTTTTTTTATATTGTTTTCTAAAAAGTGAAAGTTTTTTTTTTTTAAGCTTTAGTGTTGGTTAACGTTCATATGGTTGTGCCTGCGTCAAATTTGGTTAATGTAAAATAAGTGGCCCCGGAGTTACAATACGTCAGTCAACTAAAGTGTTTTCAAGCACATCTAGAAAACCATAAACTATTTCAAAAATGCTTCGGTTTTTTTTTTTAATTTCAAAAGATGGACTACGTTCCTTATTAAACCCCATCCCATTGGATAGGAGGTATATTAAGTTTGTCACATAGTTTGTAACACGGTGTTATATTAATGGTAGACCCCCAACACCTTAAGGGCATATGATCGAGACCGAATTCTGAATCGAATGAGCCGTCCGTCCGTCCGTCTGTATGTCACATGCTTTTAAGGCCTCAAGTTTTGAGCTATGGTGCTGAAACTTCGTACGTAAGGTCCACGTTATGCGAAGCAGTACAAGTGTAAACATTTTGAAGAAAGAAATCCGCCCGAAGACACGCCCACAATCGGTCTAAATGTGCAACTAGCTCCAGAGTTATCAAAACTGTACATTTAGCATCTGACATTTAGCATCTTCTAATGAATGTAAGACACAAAAAAGACAAATTTTGTTCATAAACTTCGTCTAGTGGGTGTAGCATCTATTTTAAGGGTAAATTTTCAAATGCAGTTTACTCAATATTTTTGCTCAAAATTAAAAAAAATTTTCTTAATTTTTTATGTAGAACCGCTTAGTTCCATATTTTGCTCTTACAAGACTTTGGGCTACGCCCACATTTGGAGGCAGAATTGAAGAAAAACGTAAGATTTTCCAGAAAAACTTAATTTCGACTGGCCTTAAGCCTAATTAAGGAAAGCATGAAACTAAAAAAGTAGCAGGTTAGGTAAACGAGACCTCAGCCCAGATTTCGTTGGTATAAAGTTTTTAGCCACCATTTTTTAAAAATATTGAATTTGAACCAAAAAATTGCATTCTTACGTGCATTTAAGTATAACTTGGAAATATCTGTGGAAATATCTTATTTTCGATAGTTTGTAATTAGGGGCGGTTTGACCACGCCCTTTTTCGAAGTTTCATTACTTATAAAATGTCAAAAAATAACTATGCCATCAGCATTTTACAATGTGTAATAGGACGGGGTATTCGACGGTCCGTTTTACGGACTGTAACTTCTGCGTACACACTGTAGCACTTACTGACTGGTTTATTTTCAATTTTTGCCTGTTACCGTTTCGAAAATAGAGGAAAAGACATATATTTTCTTGTTCTTTTTATCACTTTTAAAAAAATCTAAAATCCATAAAACAGCAATCTAGATTTTTTCAATTACCGTTGGGTTGTTTTTAATTTTATAATCAGCTGCGTTCCATAAGCTATTTTTATTAAATTCTGCAGACATGGATTTCTGAGAAAACGGCAAAACATGTTGTTTTCTATTTCGTTTGCTTAAATGAACACAAAAAACCTAAGGTTGGAAACGGCAATATTCAATTTTTTTAATGCAGCAAACTCGCGTTGTTAACGCTTCATACTTCAGCTAAATTTGAATTAGATCGTCAATACCGTTAACAGGCTAGCAGCTTTTAAAAAATTATTTTCGAAAATGTTTTAAGTTTTTTAGTCAAATCTTCAAGGCATTTGAATGTCCGAAGTTTGGTTTAGAAGATGGATGGATGGTTAAAAACGGCAATTTGAAAATTTTATAACGCAGCTTAATTTCCTTTTGTACGCCTTGTACTTGAAATACATTTGAAAAATATCGCTTTTACTGGATACTAGAAGATTTAAAAAAAAAAAGTTTTTTAAAATGCTTTGTTTGTTTTTGAGTTAAATCTCAGAAGTTTTTTAAACTTTAAAGTTCGCTTTACAACAAATTTTCCTTAAAATTTTGGATAACTTTTGATGCACGTGATTATTTGCATACAATTTGTCCAAACAAGACCGGAGATAAAAAATGGAGGATTGAGGAGGACACACGTTTTTTCGTGAATTTTCATTTGTTTTTAGTTAGTCTTCTTTCTGCCTATAAAACCCTTCAAGATAGTAAATATTCAAAATAAAATTAAACCCCTATGGGTGCATAAAAAAATTGCGTTTGTATGCGTTTTCATTATATTCACGGATTTTATAGGTGCACCAAATTTCATCTTTCTATAAATCACTGTTCAGAAGTTACAGGTGCAGACCGACAGTCAGACAACAGAGTTAAACCATAAGAGATCATATTTTCGTTTAGTGGTAAGAAAGAAGGTTCTTTTCTTAAAGAAAACGTCACTTTTGATTTATGCCTAGCTGGTTTTGACTTCCAAGCTTTTTTTTTGAAATAATATTTAGGGCTTGTATTCTTCTGTCATTCCAAGTGACAAGAAATAAACAATCAGGAGAGTACTAAGAACGCAGCCTTGCTTTGTGCCGATCACCGTCGAGAAGCATTCCGAAAGCTGCTTTTTGAAATTCCAATTGCTGACTCTGTTTTTCTTTGAAGTGTCTTTGAAGTGTCAGCCGAATTACCTTTGCACTAAGGCCCTTGTAGTTAAATTATTAGCAAAAAATCTTCATTCAGCAGTGGAGTAACTAGATTCCTCAGTTAACATATGTTTTTTTTTTTTAAATAAGCAAATATGATTCTAAACTAAGGTGACTAGTTTAGGTTTCTGCCCTGCCTAAGGTCCTTTTTACAATAACCCGTTTCAACAGATAAATGGCTACTGTTTAGCTAAGAGTCGCACAAGCAAAGACAGCGCATGAATTCAAACTAACAAAACAAAGGCTTAGACCTACAACTTTAACTAAAGTAAAGCCAGACCTTCATAAATAGTAGCTTCTGAAGAACACTTCTGAAGAATTGATAATATTTCTTTGTCTTTATGATATGTTACAATCTATTAAAGAGGATAGACTTCTTTTCGATGCATGACAGTTAATGCTGTCCGACTTTTGTTATCATCTCTTATCACACAGTATATAATATTTTCCTTCTTGTTTAATTTCAGATCCTGCGCCAGGATGCAGGGCGCCGGAAATCCGCTACACTAAGCCAAAAGTCATTGAACTGACTACTGAAGCGGCATATGTCGACTTTGAAACTACCCAACTGTATCTTCCAGAAGACCTTACCACTGCTGATACCAGCTCCATTGAGCACATAAACATCGATCTCTCCAACAGCCATACGGAATCGGCCATTAATCCATACCAAATCGATCTAGATGGCGGCGGTACAGCTGCCTTGCATGAGGACGAAGACGAAGATGAGCTCGGCACAGAGGACCCGCTAACGAAGCGCCAACGTCAGCGTCTCAATGCACGAAAACTTAATAAAAAACGTCGCTCGGGTGGACGCAGGCGTCGCCTAGAAAACGAAAATGGCCAAAGTCGAGGAACAGGTAGTGGTCGCGGCAGTCGATACAAACGTCATGCCATTCACAAGGACGATGCACCTGCAGCCGATTCAGACAAATGGAGTGGAGCGAAATTAGCCGCCGAAGGTGAGGTTTACTACGTGCAAATCGATGACTTACTCGATTCCCCATCGTTGAACAAGGAGCTGCGACAAAAATTGCACAAAATGAAGCAGAAACACCTCAAAGAACGGACGAACAAATGCAATGGCAAAAAGGCCACATCGGGCTCCCAGTGCAAGACAAAGGCGTCCAAGGAGACTAACACTAAAAACAACAATACACTGGTTGTCGGCGGAAAGTTGTTTGCTCCGGTTGCAGGCGATGTTGCTGTTGCCGGAAATGAGCCAATTCCAAAGCAAGCCCCCAATCATGCTGTAGACGGTAAGCCACCCAAACGTCATCATCGCACGAAAAGATCGAACGGCGAGGACGAGGAAGTTGGTAGCGAGGAAATTCAGTCAGGGCGACGATACAGAGAAAACAACGACAATAGCGAAACAACAAATATTGACAAGAGCGACGGTCGTGTCTATGGAAGCAGCAGCAGTAGCAGCGTCGGCAGGGCATATAGCCAATTGTCATCACAGTACGAAGGCAATTCGACCTCGTATCTGGCAGGAGGTGGATTAAAGGATGAGGCATTGGAAGAACACTGGCACATGGAAAATGGCACGGCGGGCGATATGGCAACCGCAAACAATTTGCAACGGGTTAAGAGGAAATCTGGTAAAACGACAGGAGCTCTGAGTCGCCCAAAGGGAGGTGGTGATTCTGGTTCGAAGACCACTAGTCGAAAGGATAAAGGTAAGCAGGATGTTGTTGAGCTTTTTGCTATTTTGGTTTTAGATTTTTTTTACGCTCTTGTGAGTGCTTTTTGAAGGTGAACAACGTAGAGGTACCATTTGCAGTTGTGGGTGGCCTTGGTGATGCTTATGGCATCCGACTTTAATTTGCTTCCTGCAGAGGAAATTGTATTTTTGGAACATTACGCAAACGATCGCTTTAGACGAAACCATTAACACGTTATCCCAACAGGGAAAAGTGAAAATAAAAAGTAAATGTGTCCGGTGTTTGTATGGTTTGTGCACAGTGTTTGGAAAAAGTGGAAGCAGATTTGTATACTCTGGCGTATACGTAACATTTTGTTGAGATTTATAAAAAATCTACTAAATGACATTTGAAAGAGCGTTTCATACAATAAATGTCAGGAAGATCTCGATTGCCAACTGTGTACAATTGAGCGTAGGCGAAAGCCATCATTCTGAAAGGATCAATGGATTCATACCTTTTGAATTCGAATTATTGTCTGAGTTTTGATCCTTAATTTGGCCTCAAATTATCAAATGGACTATTTGATTGGATAGTTTAGTCCATTGAGTTCTTAATAACTGCGATTCCCGCCAATTTGCAAGTTTATAGTGCCAATGTGTCAGTGTACCTATCTGGGAAATTATGTCATTGTCGTTTTTAAGACAGCCTTAGGGTTACTTCTTCTGAACAGCATATATCGGATTGTCATAAAGCAACTCAGCTAATTCCATCCCAGGCACCTCACTATGTCACATAAACAATTATTAATTTTATTCTCAAAGCAGTTCCTTAAGAGTTATAATTTCATGAAAAAAAATCTCCCTCTTACAGGAGCCTTTGAAGAGGAAGGCGGCTACTCTCCCGTCCATCCAGACGAGGAGGAGTCCGAAGAGGACGACGACGAAGAAGAAGACTCTGACGAGCAAGTCCACTTCACAGAAGTATCCGAAATTCGGTTCCCCGGTGAAGTCGGCCCACTCGGAGACCGACGCCTCTGCAAGATCCGTTGCATCAAAGGCAAATGGGTCGGACCGCTTTGCGCCACCAACGAGGAGGGTAAGTAAAGCCAAACACAAAAAAGCAAACAAACTGCCAAAACTAAATTATAATAATATCGCCAAGTAATTTACAAATGCAAAACAATAAAACTGCCAATTAATTCAATTTATCTTAAATCAAATAAATCAATTCATGTTATAACCGTTAAAAGCAAAAAATAGCAAAGTATCAAAAAAACGTATCATAATCACTCTAAAGTAGCAGATTAGTCAAGACTGTGTGTGTAGAACTAGCATACTCAAACTTAATGACATTCCACTCTGAAGCAATATCAAGAAAAAAAAAAATCAAATACAATAAAAATATTAAGCCAGAGAATAAACTCAATTTAATTGTGAAACCGAAATTGATGTTGTTTTTTATTCATCCACCAAACATGATTTTGGTTTTTGTTTGGTTTTTATTCTTTCTATTCTTGTGTCTGGTTTTGTTGTGATTATGTTTTTCTATTTTGCTTTCATTGTCGAGGGATTAAATTTCAAAACATCAACAACTTTATCTACCTGCACAACTTGGCATATCGTTTACTTCTTTTCTTCCTTGTTTCCCGTTTTAACAAAATTTATTTATTTTTCCTTGTCTTTCTTTCTTCCTTTTTTTCTCTTCCCCGGGTTTGTGAATGTGTTTATTGGTCTTCGCCGCGCACCTTCTTCTTCTACGATAAAAAACAAAAAAACATCGCGCTCCTTTATTGCAGATGAGCATGGACATATCAAATTTCAACCGTTATACAAAAGCTGTCACGTTAATCGAATCCCGCCGCATTTACTATTGAGCTACCGTAATATTTCTGTGGTAAGTGTCAAAAAAATAAGCATGCTTCTCTTTTTCACACACCGAACACACAACAACACATCAAACGTCATCGAGTCGTTTAGAGCAAACAAAAACAACAAAATAGCATATACTACACTACAGACACACGCCATAGGATGCGGGACACACTCAGAAACTAAGGCTAACAAGGGGTAAGGGTACCTCACCTACATAAGAGTCAGAAAAGGTATCCACCCACCTCCGCTGGCTGTGGGTGAGCAGCAGAAAAACACTTTTGACAGGATGAGCATAACAAATTGGAATTTATAAATGGAAACGGGGACGCTCCGGCGTGGCAAGTCCTCCAGATGGGAGCAGGGAAAAATTTGAGAAAATAAAAACGAGATCGCGTCCATTAGGTGAAATTGCTTCATTTTTTTTTTCTTTGAATCAGCGAAGGCTATAGGGGTGGGTGGCACTGTTATTCTAAAAAGGACGAGGCTGCTCTCTTCTGGGGTTTATGGTCACTTCATTATTCGAGTTGGGAGAAATTAATTAAATGGCTGCGACGACACCGTGGGATTAACTTGTCGAAATATTTTCAAGTGTCGCAATGGAATTGACATCAGAGCTTCCTTGGGTTCATGAGGCTCTTTGACTGGCGTAAGAGAGGGCCCATTGAAACAATGAGACACTCAAGATTGGGAGATTATTTTGGCAGGCATGTGCTTTCAGCTGTGCGGCAAATCTTTTTCTTAAATTGTGTAATTGATTGAATTGTGACGTCATTAGGGAGGATTTATATTTCTTGGCTTGTTAAATTGATATTGATTGCCTTATTGGCAAATATTAGGTAAATAGGAAGGAGATTTGCAAACAAAGGAAATGTTAAAGATCTATTTACGAATGAAAGATAAAGAAGGATAATAGTACAAGGCGTGTACTTACAAGGAGCACCAGTTTTAGAAATAAAATCAAATGTTAGAAAGCATACAACAACAAAATCACAAAAATTGGAAGCTATAATCTCAAGGAGACTTCATTGTGATGTTTTTTTTTTTGACCAAATTAGTTCTTATTCTTTAACAAGTTCACTCTTCAACAGTTAAGACACTGTTCTCCTCTTTAAATCTAGAATGAAGAATAAAATAAGCAATTTTGAGGAAATTAAATATCTACCCTCCCCTGCATAATGATAAACCGGCATGATAAAAGTTTTTAGTTAATTTCTAATTTTAAAACAAAACAACAAAAGTAGGCGGAGCTCAAAACTTTGCATGAAGCAAACTTAGCAAATAGTAATATCTTTAATATTTGTTTTATAATTTTTTTTCGATTGGAGTCACTTTTCCGAGAAATCGGGCGGTCCAGTTTTTTCTTTGTTAAAGGCCTTGAGCCAATATTGCTCAGTACCATAATTTAAGCTCCTATGCCTTGTCTGACTTGACCAAAAGACATTTGGAAAGAAAAAGTGCAGTAGAGGTTGTCTTACATTGAAGCCAGTAGTGGGCGTGGCTGCTAACGGATTAGTCCAATTTTCACACTTTGTCTGTGCAACAAAAGAACCAAGCCGTGTACCAGGTTTCAGCTCTCTAGCTTGATTTTGAAGACCTAAAACCTTCACACATACAGACGGACGGACGGACATGGCTTAATAGATTCACCTGTCGGACTCGATTATATCCCTTAAAGGTCTTAAGGGTCTAGGATGATTATTTCACTGTGTCAAACTCTGGTCGGGTATAAAACCCTGATGGACTAACGACACCAACTGAATGAATTTTTATGGGGACGGATAGATTTCAAAGGCCAATTTTGAAATCTATTCGTCCCATCTAGGTCATCTATCCGTTATCTAAGTTATTTTATTTATTTATCGTATGGATATAACAATAAGAAGTTATGAATACAAATACGTCATATTAGGTTAACAATTGCACAAGGAAACAATCATTAAATTTAGCCTCAGAGAATAATATTTAAGCTGTTTAGCCAGAGAACGGCATCAGGTGTGATGTTGTGGATGTCATTGGGGTCGCCGTTAAACATAGAGAGGGGACAGCTGGAGACAATGTGCCTGATCGTTTGGCTAGGTTCCCCGCAGTCACATTCACTAGATGCTGTTACTCCCCATTTGAACAGAAAATCTCTGCAGCGGCCATGCTCGGTTCTAATTCTATTTAGTTGGGTCCAAGTTTTTCGGATTAGGTTGAAACCTAGTACACGAGCAGTAGGGTTAACTATGTTACTCCAGGTATTTGGGGCAAAATTCCTCCAGTTTTTTTCCCACTCTTCATGATCTAAGTGACTAAAGTAGGTTCAGCAATTACTGTGAACACCTAGCCACGCCAGATTTTTTTTTTCAACAAATAGATAAGTTGCCTTTTTGGGGAAAATCGACTCCTCAGTGGTGATGACGGAAAGATTAACAGTTAAAAAAAGTTCCTCTTTTCCTAATAGGCTTAGGGCCGGATTTACAGTGCTGAGTTTAAACCAGCTTAAACCAAAATCCGTGATTCCTGGTACAAACCTGGTAATTCCCCGCGGAAAGTTTTTCAGTGCAGAGTTAACTCCGTCAGTGCAGTTGCCAAAATCTTCGACTCTTAAAATTATTGACTCTCCCAGCTCCCACTTTACATAGAAAACACAGGAAAAGAAGTTCGAGTTATTCCCAGATGTAATTTTTTACAGAAAAACGCAAGGCAACCGGCATTTCACAGAGAAAAAACACTTTAAGAAGTTCATACTGTTCCGAGCTTAACTCAACAAATTTGGACAACTAGGCCTAGATCAATCCCGGCAATATTCACTGAAAAATTCATTTTTGTGGTTTATCTCAGTTAAACTTGGAAACTCGGATGATCTTGCACTGACAAACCGGCGCTTAGTGTTTCAAAACCATTTATGGGTTATAGCCACTTCTCTGGAATACAACGACTTTGAGTTTAAATTTTTTTACTTTTTTTTAAGCTTCAGCTCTCTTTTGACTCAGGGAAGCAGAATAGGTGTCATCCGCTTACAAAAAGCCGGAACTCTTTTATCAAGAGTTTAAAAATAGCAATGTATGTGATGCATACGTCGGATTGGCTCAAATTATCAAAGTGCCCTCAATAGGACCGCGAAGAGAAAACCCGGGGCCGGCGTAGCCATTTACGGGACCCCTGTTTTTTTTTTTCAATAGTTTCGAAAAGATCCACAAGTTTGGAAGTGGGCCTAGTAACACATTAACTCATCACCACACAGCCAGTGATGAAATGACATTTTTGGAAGTTTTTTGCTCTGTAGGTATATTTGGGTCAAGACCACCCAAAAAAATTTTCAGATTTGAAATTCACTTTTACCTCAATCCTTAACCAATCATCAATGCTTATTGTGAGTTTGATTGTTTGAATCTATGTTAAAAGTACCTTTTTATAATAATTTACATGACTCTTGGAAGAAGAACGGGTCTTGAGTAACTCCGGACTCGAGGATAGTCTTCCCGATACGCCCGCCCTTCCCCCCATTCAGACTTCTTTCGTACTGACCTGTTTATCCATAAGATTCACAAAACGCTGCCAAGAAGCGTGCTTGCGGTTTGGAAAATTTTTCTCAATATACTCTCTTTTATGACTTTGACCATTATTGCAGATAGCCCCTTGGCATTCAAATTTTAAATAAACAAGCTAAGAGCCTTCCGCCAAACTTGGGCTCTTTACATTAAAGTCTAGAAAATAGTTCGTAAAAAAAGTCTTCGTTGCTGTCTCGCCAGTAGAGTTCAATGTACTATACCCTCCTCCATTCCCATGTAGACGGGACCATCAATCGTCCAAAGGAGTTTCCTCTAAAACGTTTTCATTCGCCTTTGACAGGATCCATGCTTCGGCACCGTAAAGCAGGTCTGGGATGATAATGAGGGTCGGATAAACGGACACTTTAGTTGCTCGAGACAAGGCTTTCCTACTCAATTGCCTTCTTAGCCCAAAGAAACAGCGATTGGCAAGAGTTATTTTTCGTTTTATTTCAGCGCTTGTTTCACTGTCTGCATTGATAGGGGAACCAAGGTAGGCAATTAGTCGCTAACGATCTCAAAGTTAAAGCTATGTCTATTGTGATATGTGTGTTCTGTCACAGCAAATACCTAGTTTTGCCCTCGTTAACTGCTAAACCCATATTCGCTGCTTCGGTTACAATAGGCTTCACTGACATCACGTTTTGTTCTTCCAATTATATCAATGTCGTCTGCATATACGAGTAATTGAACGGACTTTTGAAAGATTGAGCCTCTAGTATTGGAGTTCTGCAAAATATTCTCAAGTATGTTGTTAAAGAACTTACATGACAGCGCGTTGCCTTGTCTCATCATTTTTTGTCATATCCTCCACAGACCGACAAGTTTCGCTGGGACGCCACAAGTATATAGATATTCCGCTGCATAGATGCTGTCATACGCAGCCATAAAACCAATAAAAAACGTCGTTTGTAAAGTTTTGGAATTACTGAGTTTTCTCTAAAGCCTGTGGGAATTTGAACGATTGTTTAAAATTCCTAGTTTGAATTTGTTCCTTACAGATTTTCGGCAGACCTATTGGAAAAAATGGTCTCTAAGGACGATATAAAGGTTTTTCTTCAAAAGCCTCCCTTTTCTTAATAGCTTTTATGACATCTTTATTGGTGGTCCATGGTAGCCTAGTCTTCCAGCGTACCGCCAAGAAAATCGAATCGCAACTGGCACTAAGAGCCTTGAAGAGCGGGGCCTGACCTGCATGTATGTTGTGTAAGCTACAAGTTGGTTTGAACACATGAGATGACTTACAGTTTTTGGACTGATTACGGACGGCAAATCAAAAGGTCCCTCATGACAAAAGGAAGACACTTCGAGGATTTGCCAGGCCCTCGCGCAGATTGGACCCAAAAAAGGTCCGTTTCCTTGGAAGTGGCTTGAATCGGAAACCTTAAGCAGGCTGGCCTGAAATATAAACCACAGAAACACGAAGCCGAGGTACTATATTAGTTTCTTAAAGTCAAACTCTTTCCTTGATTTTCGAAGGACTGTTAGTTAATGCCTCTAAGTCGTAGAAAACTAAAGTCGATGAAAATAAATATAAGAACATTTTTGTTTCATACCCACGTAACGCTTCAATTAGAGTTTGAAGTTTTAGTGTGAAAATTGATGAAATGTTTTTTGGTGATTACTAATTATTGTTGTTTCTAAATTTTTTGGAAGAGAATAAACAGTTGAAAATAGATGACGTCTTCAACGTCATTTTAAAGCGTTTGAGACATTAACTTTATAAGCACTAACTTCGTAAAGCTGATATTAAAAACACTATAAAGCCAGCAGCTCTATTACTTAAAACAAAGATTAAAGTTATATTTTTGTGAAAGAGTTCTACTGCTGCTATTTTCAAATAACGCGTTTTCGGAAAAACTAGCCACAATACATAAAAAAACTTTTTCCCTCTCTTTGTCTCCGGTGCTGTTAGAAAAAATCACACTTTACAGAAATTTAGCCTAAATTATAAGGAAACTTAAGCGAATTTCAAATGTTAAAAAACTTCTCCAGATTTAGCTAAAAAACACATAAGCATTTTCGAAAGAAACATTTTACGTTCCTCATAACGACGACTTTGCTAAAAATTGGTGTATAAAACGTTCACAAAGCAATCTAGCTGTTTAAAAAATTTTAAAAATCGTCGTTTCCAAGCTAAGCTTTTCAGACATCTCTTATCCTTTTATCGAAAATTAATGCACACGAAGCTTATGAAAATCAGCCCATGATGTTTGCATTTGTACTTGAAAGAATAATCCACGTGGTATCACAATGGACCTACATAGATCCAAGTGAGTTGGTTTCTTCGAACCCGACATCCACTTCAACCTTACCTAACCTAACCTGTAAGAAAAATCTTGCGGCATTTAACAAAAAATTTGTGAAATCGATTTTATAGATTTAAATTTAAAAAAAATTGTAAAAAAGCTAAAAAAAATGTATTTATGTCCCCACTCTATCTCCAACCAGTTATAGGTATTATGTTAAAATAAATAATTAGTACAGTCGAGCCTCGAAATTTTCAAGACAAACTATAAAAGCAAAACTTAAAGGCACACAAAATTTCGAGATTTTTACCCAAAACTTTAAAGACAAACTTTTAAAGGCTTCTTATACCCTTACGGTAACAATGACCTAGTTTCAAAAATATTAGCCCATGCAAAAAGTTGTATAAAGCATCCTGACAGCGTTAAAAATTTCTAATTTGTCGTTTTAAACCTAAGTTTTTCTAGGCCTATTAAAAAAAAAGTAGTAAGAAAAACAGAATGTTTTATCGTTTTCTCAAATTTCCTTTTTCACAGAATCTAAGAAAAATAGCCAATGCTAGTTTCTGTACTAGCATTGGCTGTTTTTCAAATAATAAAAAAAGTCTAATCGCAGAGTAGAATACTAGCGGACAAATTGTCAAAAGAAGAAACCTTGTGGAATTAACCGGCAGGGTGTGATCACTGCAACCTTCACCTGTCGCTGGTAATGCTTTACCAATTGAGCTACGGTGACCATGATTGATTAAAAAAGCTTAAGAAAAAGTCTATTCGGTATTTAAACTAGTGGGACGGTTACAATCCGCTTAGGCGAATCGTTGGATACATCATCCCAATTGACCACTGTCAAGCTCCGAATAGCGTCATAAATCTTGGTTGTTAAATTTAATTGTATTAAGAATTTGGCAGTTAAGAATCCTCTTCCCTAAAAAAGGAGCGTGGCATCAATCCCTTTTCAATATAACATAGTTCTTTTTTTGTTCATATCTATATATTTTATCAGAAGTGGTATACACGTGTTGATTGCATTTTCATATTAAAAAATTGGTTTATACTTAAAAATGCCCCTAAAAGTGGGCGTGGAAAAAATTTATTCATTTCAGTTGATAGCTTACACATATATCTGAACATTTGATAGTCCAATTTTTTTGGATCTAAAGAAAATATATCGAATGACCACGCCCACATGGGGGAGGTTTCCACTTTTTCTTGAAATGCCAATCACAACACATCATAAAGCGAGGATAACGCATATCAAATTTCAGCTTCCTACGACAACTTTGATTTATCATGCTTATAAGTTAAGTGGGCGTGTCAGAGGGCGGATTTCAAAAATGTTTACACTTGTACTGCTTCGGGACCTAGAAAGACCAGATAATAAGTTTCAAGTTCCTAGCACAAAATTTAAGGCTACCGACACACGGACAGACGGACGGACGGACATGGCTTATTCGACTACCAATTCGGTCTCGATCATATGCTCTTAAGGTCTGGTGGTTGTTCGGTGATTATTTCTCTATGTTACAAACTATGAATCAAACTTATAATGCCTCCTATCCTATGAGATGGGGTATAAAAAGAGGATTGAAATAGTCGTTTTATGGATTCAGTATTAAAATAAAGTTAAAAGGTAGGAAAAAGCTATTGACTCTCTCTATCTGCAAAATGGATACAGGAAATATTTTCTTTTATTAACGTGCCTTCTCAAATTTTACGAACAGAAAGTAAATTTTAATTAGTAATTGCTTCAGAAGTGGGGTCCAGAACACTTTAGTTGTCTGAATGAAACTATACTGCTATTAAATTTGATTTAATAGAAACTTCATAATTTAATTTCACACAAGCACAAGCCACATGAATTTTAAGTGCAAATAAATATAATTTAAAAATAGTAATAGCGATATAGAACGATGGTACAAATAAACGTGATTTATCAAGGCTCGTGGTGCCTAGATTGCTTAAAAAATAGAAGACTAATCAATTACTAACAGCACGTTGGAGGCAAACGCTAAATACCCTTAGCCTAGGTCTAGGATAAGGAGCTATTCCAGCTTTAAGCGATGACAGTTTAGCTTCTTCCTCTACTTTAAGCCTTTCACCACGAGCGGCCAAATCGTTCTGCAATGGATCCCTTCTGAGTTTATTGACCGCGAATGAATGTATGTCCCTTTTGACTCAATAAAATCTTAACAATTGAAGTAGTTTTGCCGGGACACAACCACAACAAAGGTCAATGCGAATTTTTTTATTTGTTTAAAGGAGAAACAAAAGTGTGATTACATATTTTGACAAAGAAATTTTTGTATGTGGCATTTAAAAAAAAAAGTTCGGTAGCAAGCCAAACGACATTCTAGAATTCATTTCGCTCATACAGAACTTTCACATTGGTTGCACAGACTCTATGTGATAAAATCAAAAGTTTGATCCTGATTCTCTTAGATATTGAATGTAACTAATTAGCATTTTTGTCTTCCTTTATTTATTCATGAGGAAAGAATGTGAGTAAAAATTTAATTTCTAAAAAATTAACATGTCAGACATATGTACCAATCTCATATCGTTTTTTCATGCTAACATTTCGAACAAGAAAAGTTAAATGTAAGACACGACATGTTGTCTTTATCAATCTTGTAATGGATGATTTCACTTTCATTGACACACTTCTGTCATTGTGGCTACATTCATTGTCTATAAACTGCTTCACGTCTCTGCTATCCATGCGAAACTTCTTATGCTCCATTTAATAATCTTTAATCATCTTAAGCTCGTTCAGCTTGGAAAAGTCTCTTGAAGTCGTTCACCAAACCACGAAAAACAATTAAAAAGTCGATATCGTTATTCAACTCTATTTCTGCCATGCATCTGCATCCACTTTAATCAAACATGCAAGTCCCATCAGCTCAGCACGCGTTTAGTAAAAAAAACTACGAAAACCCATTGCTTCCGATGCAATCTTTTCAATCACTAAGCCATAAAAGCGACCCACATAAACAGCAAACAACCAGCATATAGCAAACAACTGCTAAACACAAAATCACTTCTCCACTATCACAGCTCACACATACATCTAAACACACATACAGCCCAGTGTGATTGTGCTCCATTCACCATGTTTGAAAAAAAAGAACACATGAATCCCCGGATAAAACTCACCCTTTTGACATATCCTTCCACCCCGAACAGAACGTTGGCTGGGATTTGCCTCACGGCCACTCGCTGCAAGCACGCTGCAAAGATCTCGGCCTCTATAAATTGCTCGGCGAGTCACGAGTCCTCTGCTCCAATGGTCTCTGGGCGCCACGTATGCCATCCTGTGTCCCCACCACCCTCCTAACGAACTTCTCCGACGATAGTGCACCATCGATTCGAATAAAAATTGGCTCCGGCTCTGGTGCCTTTGAACCCTCAGGAGTGCTTGCCGTGCTGCCGAGTAGCACCATTCACTTGGACTGCATGTACCCGAGGGCTCGCGGCACACCCGACTGGAGCTGGACCAGCTGGTACATGCAATACAACACAGGTAGGTTGGTTTGAGGGTGGCATAGCACTTCGTCTTAATTAAATATTCCTCCGCCTGCATCTCTCCACTCGACAGGTTGGTCAACAGTGCACGAGGAGAAATCCACGAAATATCGCCTCACCATCAAGGATATCCAGAACAGTGATTCGGGCACATTCACGTGTACGTCACCGCGTGGCCTAACTAACAGCATTTCAATTATTGTGGCAACATCAACATGTCCACAGCTACCGGAACCGAGTGCACCGTTGTCGCTGCGACTAGAGGGCAATAAGTTGGGTCAACGAGCACTCTACAGATGCCCGCAAGGCTATCGGGTTGAAGGCACTGTGAACTCAACTTGTCTGGCTTCTGGTAATTGGTCGACGCCACCGCCCACTTGCCAAGCGGTTCAGTGTCCCCGACTCGTCCTGGAGGATTCCCATCTCAGTCTGGTCGAGTTGAATACATCGGCTTGGGGTCGCGCGGTGTTCAAGTGCCAGTGGGGCTTCAAGCTGAACGGACCGCCCGGCCTGGAGTGTGAACCGAGTGGTGTCTGGAGTGGACCGGTGCCTCGATGCAGAGGTTTGTATAATACACCTACACTGAATTTTCTATATATATACACGACGGGTCACCTACCCCTCCCTCTCAAGTAAGTGTTTTCTGTTTTAATTTGATTTTTATTTGTTTCCTCGTTCACAGCCATCCAGTGTCCTACACCACTTGTGCCACTTAACGGTCGTATAGGTGGAACCAGCGGCTCAAACAGTCATCGTCGCTATGCTGTCGGTGCCCTCGTGACGTTCAGCTGCAACGAGGGCCACCTGCTGATTGGCGAAGCAAGCATCGTCTGCACCGAAACTGGATTCTGGTCACATCCGCCGCCATTCTGTAAGTACCATGGGAGGTCGTCATTTGAGAGCCCCTTGCCGACGCACAGATACTCAGAGGCGTATACATTCCTCTTTGCAGGCAAATCCCAATGCCCCTACCCGGGTGATCCGCCAAATGGTTTGATAGCGCCGCTCAAATTCAATTACGATTCCGGTGACTTCCTCAGCGTGCAGTGCCGACCAGGATTTGTCGAGTACAGTCAATCTGGGCCGCCAGAGCGTCCAAAATGCCTGCCCGATGGCAATTGGTCCGGACCGGTGCCACAGTGTCGCAACTACGAGGAAGTGTAGCTTCTAAGGTACCGACAGAGTGCTATCGAGGAGGTCAATGCCACCACGGCATTGGGTTGACAGTGCGCGTAAATTGGCACTGAAGGCGGAATGAAACGAGGTGTTGTACAGTAGACAAGTAGTTGAACTGAGAAAAAAAAATGCCAGTCTGCATCAGGAGGCAGAGGCTATTTTAAGGGATAAGATTGTTCGTTGATGAGAATTTGAGATTTTTAGTTTTGTACTTCATTGTAAAGTTGAATAAGCAGGGTGATATCTAGATAAATGAATAGACACACTTCAATTTTTCACACATTTCACTGTATACAGTCAAATCGTATTATACTCACACAAAGACACTTTTAACAAAGCATAATGGACACGTTTTCGAAACTGAAAGGATGTCAGTAGTAGACAGCTCAAAAGGATGACTTTATCTGTCGGGCATCTTAAAGAGAATTTTTTAAGCAATGGATGGGTGCTGGATATACGCTTGAGGTAAAATGGTCATAAGGTGAATGTTCAAAGCACTTTGCGGGGAATTGGTGATTGCAATCCCAAAATGGTCAGGTGTAATGGCGTGGAATCGATTCAAGGACAAGAGAGCAGAATTAACTTAAGTATTAATTGGAAGAGTTTGTGCTTCTTTGAGTAAAGTCTTTTCGGGAAACTTCACCATTCACGGGCGAAAAGAATAGGGCTGCCTGCGGTTGGATTTTTTTTTTTTTTGCCTCAATCACGTTGCCATTAAAACTTATCGTCTTTTTAGAGATCTTAGGTTAAAAAAGTGGTGATAGAAAATGTTTGATGGAATAGTCAAAAGTGACAGTCTCTAGTCTCTAAGCGCTAGAGTCTTCAAATACATCACGGATGTTTTTAATGATCGTGTATTCATGATCGGCAAATAAGACTTTTTTGCCGATGCAAAATGATATTTTTAACTAATGTAAGCATCACTTGGCCACGGGGTGCCCCGATCAGAGAAATAAAACTCGGTAATAGACTTTAACCCATGTTTGTAAGGCTTAGAAAAGGCGATCAGCGAATTGGGCCATTAGATTATTAGAGATTAGAGATGATACTTTGCACGTTCTTGTAAATTCCACTATCAAAGACAACCGTGGAATTGACAAAATATGCGACAAAAATATGTTTGTGGTGGTACCTGTCTATGCAATAACGTTTTTCACTGACAGAATTCTCTTAGCATAATTTTGGCAACTTCCTAGAGATTACGATTATTGATATGTCTCCACCGGACACAAATCTGAGACTCATATAGATTTTACCAAAGATTTTAAATCATCTTGGTAAGATATTAAAAATCAATCTCCTCATAGTAGGTTCTAAGTGTCTGGCGGACACCAATCCGCGAATGACATAAATCCTCAACTTCCTCAATCTTCTATAAATTTCGAAACTTAGAAAAAAAATTGAAAACATTTGGAAACTAATTAAAATTAAATCCCTTCATAAATCTCATGCATCCTTTCTCCACACCTCCCAATGTCGCTTTTAACCCAGTTCCTTTTGAAAAAGGTTACTGAAATTGTCCACTTGCTTCATATCTGTCACAAATATGTTTCCTATTGGGAGTTTGACATTGAATTTCTCTCCTCGCTCCTGGAAATTATCATAATCACTCTATTTTCGGAACCAAAACGGTAGCAAACGACCGTCCGTATCAAAATTATCTTATGTTATCTTATCCAGTGGAGACATTGTGAGATTTACTTTTAAGCATCTTCCGCTAATCGTAGATTTATGCGCGGTGGAGACATAGTCTCATTCAACATTTTCACAGGCTTAAGGCTTAAGAGAAACTCGAACTGTACATCGAATTTCTCTCCTTGCTTCTAGGAAATATCATAATACCTCTCTTTTTAGAGCCAAAACGACAACAAAAGAGTGTCCGTGTCAGATGAATCTTATGTTTATTCAGTGGAGACAATTCGGAATTCAGCATCTTCCACTAATCGCATGTCTTGGGCCCGGTGAAGACATAGTATAAAGCTTATTCAACATAATCACAAGCATCTTTTATGCCACTTTTTATCATTTTTCCACAACTTTATAATAGCTTGAGACTCGAAAAGGGAAACACAAACTGTTTCTAATGTCAGATCTGTTACAAATACGCTTTCTGTTGGGATTTAAAAAAAAAAAAAAACGAAATTGTTTTTCATTTCTATGAAACGTTATTATTACTTTATTTATTTGAGTGACAAAATGAAAAAAAGGTCGCTCCAAATCAATCCTATTTTGGGCGGTGAAGACGCTTAGGGTTTATTTGTTTTAATTATTTTTAATCGTCCCACAAACTACAGACGAAGACTACAGTGTTCACGGGTCATTAAATTGCGAATAGCTGGAGACTTTTCAAAATAAGTCAAAAACTAAACTGCACTCTTAGGCCCATTTCACACATACCGGACAGCCGGATAACTGGAACCGGCTACACGGTTGCTGGAAATACGTTCTTATGGGCGCGTTCAAACCTGCAAACCCTGTTGCCCATAGTAAACGACAGGGTAGCCGGTACTGGTCCGGTACCGGTTAGCCGGCTGCCGGGTATGTGTGAAATGGGCCTTATACTTCATCTTAATTTCTTTAATTTTTGCTATTGACTCAAGTTCGAGCAAATACTTAGCAGCAGTCTTATCTACGCTTAGCTGGGTTTCTGTCTCGTCAAGAGGTTGGAGAACTGGTACATCTCGCAGAGTACAGGGATAAGAAGAACTCAATGAAGGACTTGCCAAAGTGTTATTCAAGAAAGCTCGCGAGATAGGCGGATAGGTTCGATCTCGTACTCAGTCTATTGAAAAAGAAGAAACCGAAGCATACAAAGCTGCATTTTTCAGCTTTCGCAATATACCGGGTCTCATAACTCCACAATGCCCTCCCTACGGGCCTGAGTGGATGAGTTGGCCACATCCTAATTGTGGCTCGAAATATTGAAACACAAATACAGGGAAATTATATATGCAGACAGTAAAGAAGCTTAAAATAAATGGCTATAATCCTAACCTTAATCATAATAGGTCTTAAATATTAATCTATAGTCAAAGCTTACAAAATAAGGATTCAACGATTGTATTAAACTTTTGTGCTTCTCACCCGCTGTCAAATTTTCGCGGCGAAACTCTCACTTGATTAGGGCCACCTTAACTCAACAAAAATTTAGAAAACCTAACAAAATGCTATTATGGTCGTGGCATACGAATTGCGTGTAATGGGTCTTTTCTAAAAGCCAACTGAGGCTCATATAAGTCTGTTACGAATTTGGACAAAGATTAAATCGGGTCAACCGTAGCTTATCGGTTAAGTTGTCATCATAATTCTTATAATTAAGTTGACAAGACGTGTTGAAAATGAAAAATTAAAAAATAGTTCGTTTGACCTGGAGTTGAACCTAGGACACTCCGATTCTCAGTCCATCACGGGAGTTCAAAGAGCATACTTGTTCCCTCTGCATAACTAATGAACATAAGAAAACCAACAACATATAAGTTTTCTATGATCAGCCCTTAAGTTTGAAAATTGTTCAAGCTTCTGTAAGCAATCGGGTTTATCAGGTAGTCTTCCATCAAAGCACCCAAGCACCCCTCTTAAGGCGCTGATTCGAATACATATGGACAAAGCTTATACAAACTGGCTAAAAGTGATTGTAAAACGCAATGACCATTTCACACCAGTTTAACATCATTTTTCCATCATTTTTAATAGCACTCTAATGATGCTCCCTTAAACTGTATATTAAGGTAAATCCATTAAATGCTTAAAAATTTTTTTTTAATCTATTTAAAAACTAAAAAATTTAAACAAATAACTGTCTAATAAAATACAAGTTGAGAAACATATTTTTTTTGTGTGTCTCTAAAATGCACAAAAACTTCTTTCTGAATAAATGTAAATTAAAACAATTTTGTTGCCTTTATTCAATACTAAAGTCTTTCAATAAATCAAGTCTTTTTTTCTAGTTCTCTTATTTCACATATTATAAGCGGACATCAAGTCTTTAAATAAAGGATAAATCTTCTTGTATAAAGAAATGTTACTCTCTAACTCTCCATCTCTTAAAGAATCTAGAAATTTAAGATTAATATTTAAATTTAAATAAAAGAAACACTCACAAACTGTTCTTGTATTACAAAAAAAAAAATGGAAAACAATGGAAATAATACAAAACAAATACATTTCAAGATTTACAGACACAAAAAAAAATTGTGATTCTATAAAAATATACAAATAAAAATATACTTATATACTTATTTAAACAATCCTAACAAACAAAGAAAATCCAAGTAAAATTTATCTTTCACCTTAAACTTTTAGCTGTAGTCTTAGGAATTAACACAAAATTAATTATAACTATTGTATTATAAATTAAAAATTAAACAAACAAAAAAAAAAATTTAAAATAGATACCAGAGAAAGTATTAAATAAAAAACAAAGAAACATATATTTGCGCATATCGAATATTGGATGGTGTTTTAATTTTAAAGGCCTCACTGTATTGTAGGAGCTCATCAATTGCTAAGCAATCAGAGTATGTATTGAAGCTCAAAACAGCATTGATTGATGATTACCGCCGCTTTATGGAAATAGATTGTCGGTGAAACCGCTGCAGAGGACATTTCGACAGATAAGTATGTGTGCAGTGCTGTCTGGACTATAGTGACTTTATTTAAGGACGCGACACTGCATTTGGTGTTTCCGGTGCACAATACCCAAAACATCAAGGCCATAAAACGCGTGTTGTTTTGCGGTGTTTAGTTAGTCAAGCATTTGCAGAGCATTTCAATTCGATGGACAAAAGCCCTTGGAGTGTGATACTCCATCGATAGACAAATTGATTTGATTGTGGTCTGTTAAGGGCTTAGGGATTTGAGTATTTTTTTTTTTTTGTTTTTTGATGTTGCTTGGAATGTCGATGCCGGAAATACAGAGGATTGGTAATGGTTAGAATTGATGCTTTTGAAATAATGAGATAATGGAATTATATCCCAGTGCCGATGGATAGTTCGATGCACCTGACTAGACAGCAATTTGTATCCGAATCGGATGGTCAGGTGGGTTTTGATGGTTTTTGGTTCATTGATATCGTATTTTGGCTGAGTGAACAATAATTGGATCGGAGCTGAAATGCCAGAGTCGGCAGTGAACATTAATTATTTTCGTTGCAGATGAGGACGTTCACCTGCTCAATTCTCTGGAATAGGTCCATGAGTAAGTGTATTTGCGAAGCAAATGTAAGGTAATCGATATGAGTGCATAATGGTCAAAATGGTTCAGGTTCCTGCTGAATTAGTGGTTAGCCTTGTGGAAACAATCATAATTATGTAATTTTGACTTTTAGTCGGGAAAGCTTTCAAGTTAAATTGGCGATTTATTTTTTTATTTCTCAAAGACAAAATTGTGGTATGAAAAATGTATAGGTAATGGCCAAAAACTAGGCACTTGCTTGAGCTGCAACTACAAACGGAAGAGATGGCGTGTATTTTGGGAAGTCTTCAATGACAATGGAGTTCTACCAATTAGGCAAGCTTCGGATTTTTTTTAGGTTTCCTATAATAAAATATTCTGCTTAAATATTAAGGGTTAAAATAAGGTTCTTTCGCTTGTTTCTGGTTAAGGTCCGCAAGGATATTTTCCATACCAGTACCCCTATGTAAACGTTTCTCTATCCGTGTTTGTCCTGCGCAGTAATGTAGAGAATTATGGCTTCTGTTGAAATCTTCGCTTCGCATTATCGTCTTAGTAAAAAGATTAAAGATTGCAGTTATAAACGCCATTCCTTGCGTAAATCCGGTTAAGAAAATTATTGTTGTTATTTATTTTTATCAAGTAATTTAAATTACATGGTAATACAAGATAAATTACATGGTAATACAAGAATTCCTCATTGTCTGCAACACGGGTAGCGAACCTACCTTCATAACCAGAAATCGACGAGAAGTACTAGATATCACTCTCGTCTCTGATTCCATTGCTAAGCGGGTTGGTAATTGGAAAGTCTCGTCTGAACATTCCTGGTCAGACCATAGATACATTCAATTCAGTTTAGATGATGTACCTCCTCGCCAATCATCCTTCAGAAACTACAGAAGGACGAATTGGCTTCTTTACAGAGATTCACTGAACCGCTCAAGGATCTCTTCTCTCCTAAATCCTCCTTGTGACACCAATGAGCTTGATCACAAGGTTAAGGAACTCACTCTGGCCCTCAATAAAGCACTTTCTTCCTCCTGCCCTCTTGTAATTCCAAGGGGCAAGGGGAAACCGCATTGGTGGACCTCAGAACTGGGCCTATTCAGGAATGAATTCAGGAAATAGAGCCAAGGCCACACGTGCAAATACAGACTGGGATGCCTACAAAAAATTCCCTCAAATCCTACAAAAAGGAGCTGAGGAGAGCCAAACGGCTATCTTGGCGACTCTTTTGTAGTAAAATAGAAGAAACATCCGAAGCCTCTAGGCTAAGGAAAATCCTCTCTACTAATCCAACGATGCCTAGCTACCTTAAAAAAGCAGACGGCTCTTGGACTTCCTCCAGCGCTGAATCGCTAAACCTGCTACTGGACACCCACTTTCCAGGTAGCTCCGAAGTTATCAATAGCATTAACCTTAACAGGTCAATGCCACACATAACTAATAAATTTGATCTAATAACGAGAGATAGACTGCTTTGGGCACTTAACAGCTTCAAACCTTACAAGTCGGCAGGACCAGACGGCATAATACCAGCCGAACTACAAAGGTCATCGGACATTGTCCTCCCTGCACTGGAGACAATTCTGAGAAGCTGCGTAGAGCTGGTCCACATTCCGCTGCTTTGGAGAGAAGTGAAAGTGGTTTTTATACCCAAAGCTGGCAAATACTCCCACGTTACTCCTAAAGATCTCAGACCCATAAGTCTATCATGATTCCTTCTAAAAACTCTAGAAAGATTGATCGATATCCACCTACGATCTAGTATTGACAAAAGGCTGCTTTCTACTGCTCAGCACGCTTATTGTAAGGGCAGATCTGTTGAAACAGCCTTGCATACGCTAGTACGTTCCATTGAATATTCCCTTCATCACAAGGAGTACACGATGGTAGCCTTCCTAGATATAGAAGGCGCCTTTAATAATGTCAACACGTCTGCGATCTTGGCTGCACTGTCGGATCTGAAGGTGAGTGGCTCACTTTGCGAGTTAATTAATCAACTTTTAACGAGTAGGATTATAAACTCTAAGCTAGGTGAGACAACTGCCAGAAGATCCGTCAGCAGGGGAACACCGCAAGGTGGAGTCCTATCCCCACTCCTTTGGAATCTAGCGGTGAACGAACTGCTGGTTATCCTAGAAGGAGATGGCTGCAGAGTGATCGCTTATGCAGATGACGTTGCCATTGCTGTATCGGGGAAGCACCTTAACACCCTCAAAGAACTCCTACAGAATGCTCTAAACAAGCTAACAAGATGAGCTGACAGCTTTGGTTTGGGGGTCAACCCTCACAAAACTGAACTAGTCCTATTCACCAGGAAATACAAAATCCCACATATCGACCCCCCCTCAATCAAGGGCACTAGCTTAATCTTCTCTGAGGAAGCTAAATATCTAGGTCTCATCTTAGACAGAAAGCTTAGCTGGAAGTCTAATATACAGGAAAGAGTCCGGAAAGCTACGGTAGCACTCTTTTCCTGCAAAAAAGCCATCGGCAACAAGTGGGGACTTCAACCCCGTATCACCCACTGGCTATATATCTCGGTCGTAAGGCCGATACTGACGTATGGAACAGCTGTCTTGGATAAAGCGGTAAATCGTGATAAGCTAAGCAAGGTCCAAAGGTCAGCTTGCTTATCTATGAGTGGAGTACTTCGCACCACTGCCTCAGCAGCACTAGACATTCTGCTCCATCTAATTCCTCTTGACATCTTCAGCAGACAAACTGCTGCCATCACGGCTACTCGCCTCAAAGCAACCTCTCAGTGGACCAATAGTGAGATAGGCCACTCTGCTATTCTGAACACATTCAGATTCCCTTCTAGAAACATGGACCTCACCTTACCCCAATTACATTTTGAAAAGAACTTCCAGGCAACGATCCCCCCCAGGTCTTCCTGGGAGGACTGTGCGCCTCTGGAATGTGAATCGATCCACTTCTACACTGATGGATCGAAGACAAATGATGGGGTAGGCGGGGGTGTATTCTCAGACCGACTAAATCTAAGTCTCTCTTTCCGTCTCCCGGATCATTGCAGTGTTTTTCAAGCTGAAATTATGGCGATAAAGGAAGTCTTGTCCTGGCTTAAGAAAAATGTTATATCCGCCAAGGACATACGCATATTTTCTGACAGCCAAGCGGCCATCAAGTGCCTGGAATCGGTCTCTATAAACTCTAATGTAGCCTTAGACTGCCATTCATCTCTAAAGGAGATGTCGGAGCAGTTCAACATTCTCCTATGCTGGGTGCCAGGACATAGAGACATTCCAGGTAACTGCAAGGCTGACGAACTCGCCAAACTTGGAACTACCCTCCCAATTTTGCCTGATAAAGGCTCCGTAGGCATTCCAATTTCGACTTGTAAACTCATGATTAAACTGGATGCGATAGAAAGAACAAATCTCAGATGGACTAGTGGCAGTACCTGCCTAGCGACGAAACAGATCTGGCCAAAGCTTGATCTTAAACCCTCTAGGAGTTTGATCGCTCTTAATAGATCGCACATTAGTGCTACAATCGGTGTCATTACAGGACACTGTCTGATAGGCAAACACGCGACAATGCTTGGTGTCTATTCCAACGACTTTTGCAGGAGCTGCATGGATGAGGAGGAGGAAGAGACCACTCTCCACCTTCTCTGTACATGCCCCGCTCTTTCCAAGAACCGAAATCTTCACATTGGAGCTTTCTTCTATAATGATCTCAGTGATCTCAGCATGACTGACCCGAAACGTCTCTTACTTACTTACTTACTTACTTAAGGTGGCGCTACAGTCCGGGGTGGACCTGGGCCTCGGCCAACAAGCTTCGCCAGCCAGCTCTGTCTCTAGCTAGCCGTCTCCAGTTTCGCACGCGAAGTTGGCTGAGGTCCCCTTCCACTTGCGTGCGCCACCTGAGTCTCGGTGCTCCTCTACCGCGTCGTCCCTGCGGTGTGGATTCGAAGATTTTCCGGGCCGGGGCGTTGGTGTCCATCCGCTCTAAATGACCCAGCCATCGTAGACGTTGTGTTTTGACTCTTTTGGCTAGGTCGGTATCGCTGTACAGCCCGTACAGTTCGATGTTATATCTCCTCCTCCACTCTCCGTCTATGCAGACGGGACCGTAAATCGTCCGAAGAATTTTCCTCTCGAAGCAGCCTAAAGTGTTTTCATCCGCCTTTGACAGAGTCCATGCTTCTGCACCGTAAAGCAGGACTGGGATGATGAGGGTCTTATACATGGACACTTTAGTTGCTCGAGAGAGGGCTTTGCTACTCAATTGCCTTCTTAGCCCAAAGAAACAGCGATTGGCAAGAGTTATCCTTCGTTTGATTTCAGCGCTGGTGTCATTGTCTGAATTGATAGCGGAACCAAGGTAGACAAAGTCCCTAACTACCTCAAAGTTATAGCTGTCGATGGTGATGTTTTGTCCAAGACGTCGGTGTTGGGTGTCTTTTCTTGATGACAGCATATACTTGGTTTTGCCCTCATTGACTGCTAAACCCATATTCGCCGCTTCCGTCCCAATACTCACGAAGGCTTCACTGACATCACGCTTTGTTCTACCGATTATGTCAATGTCGTCTGCGTATGCAAGTAGTTGAACGGACTTTTGAAAGATTGTACCTCTGGTGTTGGCGCGAGAGTTCTGCACAATTCTCTCAAGTATGATGTTAAAGAAGTCGCATGACAGCGCGTCGCCTTGTCTAAATCCTTTTTTGACATCAAAGGGGTCGGTGAGGTCTTTGCCGACCTTGACGGAACAGCGTGAGTTTTCCATCGTCATCCTGCACAGACTGACGAGTTTGGCAGGGATGCCAAAACTAGACATTGCGCTATATAGCTCGTCTCTATAGATGCTGTCATACGCGGCCTTGAAATCGATGAAGAGGTGGTGTGTATCGATTTGGAATTCCTGGGTTTTCTCCAAGATCTGCCGCAGTGTGAATATTTGATCGATGGTGGACTTTCCTGGCCTAAAGCCACACTGATATGTGCCTATCAGATTGTTGACAAACGGCTTCAGGCGTTCACACAGTACAGCAGAAAAGATCTTGTATGCGATGTTAAGAAGACTTATGCCTCTGTAGTTGGCACAACTCAGAGGGTCTCCTTTCTTCAGGATCGGGCAAACAATGCTGAGGTTCCATTCGTCGGGCATGCTTTCTTCCGACCATATCTTGCAGATGAGCTGGTGCATGCTCCTAACCAGCTCATCGCCAGCGGATTTAAAAAGTTCGGCAGCTAGGCCGTCTGCTCCGGCTGCTTTGTTGCACTTGAGCTTAGACACAGCTACTTTCACCTCCTCCAGGTCGGGTGGGCGGTATCGTTCGTATGCTTCGTCGGTAACGTCTTCGCCCGGGTTGAATGGTTCGTTCTGCCTGACAGCGGTATTTGGTTCTTCCTCGCCGTTATACAGTCTGCAGAAGTGGTCTTTCCAAATCCTCAGCACCGACTGCGATTCTACAACGATGTTCCCTTGATGGTCCTTACAGGCTTCAGTTCGAAGTTTATACCCTTGGCAGGACCTTTTGATCCTTTGGTAAAACTTTCTAACCTCATTCCTGTTGTAACATCTCTCTATCTCTTCAACCGCGCGCTTCTCGTGCTCTCTCTTTTTCCTTCGGAGAAGCCGGTGCTCCTCTCTCCTCCTCTGCTCGTAGAGCTCGCGAGCAGCTCTAGTCCTTCTGTGCAGCGCCGCTTTGTATGCTTCCTGTTTAGCTGCATGTGCTTGCCGGCATTCATCGTCAAACCAGGGGTTTCGTTGTGGTCACCGTGTGAAACCCAGCACTTCAGAGGCGGCGTCTCTGATGGCATTTTGGCAATGTTGCCACTGGCTATCAATACTTGATGCTGGTTGCATAGGACTTCGTAGAAGGTTTTGAGAGACTCGGTTGGAGAAGGACCTGGCGATCTCTTGCGATTGTAGTCGGCCGACGTCAAACTTCCTCACAGTATTTCCATTACTTGGCGCTGGTCGGGATATCCGCAGCCGTACCTTGGCTACAACAAGGTAGTGATCCGAGTCAATGTTGGCCCCTCGGAAAGTTCGGACATCCATGATACTGGAGGAGTGCCTTGCGTCGATCGCAATATGGTCAATCTGGTTGACGGTTGATTGATCGGGAGATCTCCATGTCCCTTTGTGGATATTGAGATGCGGGAACTGTGTACTAGCTACCACAACGTGTCGCCCCGCAGCAAAGTCGATCAGCCTGAATCCGTTATCGGAGGTCGTGTCGTGCAGGCTATACTTTCCGACAGTACGACCAAAGATGCCCTCCCTTCCTAGCTTGGCATTAAAATCGCCTAGGACAATTTTAATGTCGTAGCTAGGGCACTGCTCATAAGTTTTGTCCAGGAGCTCGTAGAACATATCTTTGGTCTCGTCATCTTTCTCCTCAGTGGGGGCATGTGCGCATATCAGGCTAATGTTGGCGAATTTAGCCTTGATGCGGATCGTCGCGAGGCGCTCGCTTACAGGGTTGAAGCTCAAGACTTTTTGCCTAAGTCTGCCTCCAACAACGAAACCACATCCAAATAGGCGCTGTCTTTGATGCCGATAGCAGTCGCCGTAGTAGATGTCGCAGTTTTTCATCCTTCTTTTGCCCGGCCCGTCCCACCGCATTTCTTGGATGGCAGTAATGTCTGCCTTGCAGTCGTTAAGGGCCTCCGCTAGTTGCTCGGCTGCACGTGGTCTGTTAAGGGACCTAACATTCCACGTGCAGATCCGGAGCTCGTTGTCCTTTTCTCGTTTGCATTGGTCGTCAACAGTAAATCCGTCCGAATCCGAGGCTTGTTTCCGCTTCGTGACTGGTGTTTCTTTACGTGGCCGGGAAGTCACCCCGACGGCACGACCCCCAACCTGGAGGACCAGATCCTTTGCTTAGCTCTAAGGACGGAGAGCCGGATAGCCCGCTCCTTATAGGCCTGAGCTCCGAATACGTCGTAGTAGCCCATATAAGGTGTTCACTAAGTAGTTCGGCCTGACTGGAACTATGGACGCCACCGTTGATTCCATCTGGGGAATTCCTCCGCTGCCGTCCGGATGCAAGGAGAAGTGCCTTAGTGGGAACACTCCTCCCCCCCTCTCTCGTCTGCTACCCCCAACAACCTTCCAAAGGGGTTGGAACCCAATCTCCAGTTGAGGTACTAGGCACCCGGTGTTCACCACGGGGAGGTGAGAGTAGGAGTTGATAGACAGAGGTGGGTTTAGAAAACCTGTGGATGCTTGTATCCTCTTGAGTGCACATGTCTATCCTTTGACCACCCGAAACGTCTCTTACGCTTCATTAATAGCTCGAAATGGTTCAACGAGTAGGCAATAGAGTCAGATCCGCGTGGTATCACAATGGACCCACATAGGTCTAAGTGTGTTGGTTTCTTTGGATCCGACAGCCACTTCAACCTAACCTAACCTAATACAATATTAACTATTAATATTAGTGACACTAGGTTTTATGAGAGCATTGTAGATACTGTTATTTTGGAATATTCTGAGGATGGCAGGTTTGGTGGCGATGCAGTCTTCAAGGATGTGAGGCAGGTCCAGTCTAACGTTGCAAGTAGGACAGCTGGGTGGTGTGTTTGATGTAAGAAGATGTTGGTGCGTTGTAGTAATGTGTCCAAGTCTTAACCGAATGAAGTTGGTTATTTTGGCCTTCGAAACATTCACTGGATATTGTGGATGTGATCTGTTGGGTTTGATTTGGGTATAGTGGTGGTTATACGAGGTCCATTCAGAGAGTTGATTGCAGTGGATGCGTTTTTGAATTTTTCTCCTAATATCGGCTCTAGTGTATTGTTGAAACCGAGCACTGGGCTGGATGAGGTTGAATTGGCTGCGTGATCGGCGTGCTCGTTTCCTTGTATACCAGTGTGACCAGGGATCCACATAAGTTTCAATTTATTTGGGGACTTGACAAGTTGGTTGCGGATGTCCATCACAAGTTCTGTCATGTTGTTTGGGGTGTTGACAGCTTCGAGAACGGATTTGCTGTAGCTGCAGATAACATATTTACCCCGACGTTTCAGTGCTTCTTTTGTAGCTTGTAAGATGGCAAACGCTTCGGCTGTGAAAATGGAGGAAAATTCAGGCAGGAGTCCAATGTGGAGAATGGTACCAGTTTCCAGTGTTACGGCAAAAGAGGTATGGGCAAAGGTTTTTGACCCGTCAGTGAATAGAAAACTCCATCCGTCCGATCTGAGGTCAGACGCAATGCTGGAGAATAACGCCCGGTATGTTGAGCTGCTAGTATTATTTTTGTTGTATTGTGTAAGCGACAATATTGTTGAGCCCGGTTTTATGGCCCACGGAGGAAAGGCTGTTGAAGCTGTATAAGGGCGCCTAGTTGGAATATCTAATTGTATGGCCTTTAGTATAGTGCTGATAGCTGAAGGAACTTTCTTTTTGGTTTTGTGATTTTTCGATTGTATAATGTCCTTGTCCTTGTGGGGTGCCGTGGCGTAGTGGTTAGTGTGTGTGCTTACTACGCCGGAGGTCTGGGTTCGAATCCTGCCATCGTCACCTGAAAAAAAAAGACTTGTTCTTTTTCACGGTCCCCACCTCCGCGAGGGTTTGACAAGCCCTCCGAGAGTATTAATTGTCTTGAAAAACTTCTCAAAGTGCCGTTCGGATTCGGCAAAAAATTGTAGGTCCCCTTCTATGTAAAGAAATTAACACACCAGCATACATTGTTGAGAAGTTGGCCCTGGTTCACCTCGAGCTGTTGCGCCACTCTATTTATTTATTTATTTTTAATGTCCTTGTCGATCACGGAATTTCGCGAAAAAGCTATTTTGGGAACTAGCTTTAATAAAACAGCGTTTTTCCTGCTATCTATTGTAGGAAGCCCAGCTTCGGCCAAGATGTTTTTAACTGGACTGGTGGGAAAAGCATTGACAGATCTTCTTGCTGTATAGTGATATGTTGGTTTAATGATGTTTAAAGTTGTTTTGGGGCCGTTTCCATATATATACATGCCATAGTCAATTTTGCTTAATATTAACATTTTAGTAATTGTTGATAAGGTGTTAATATGTACGCTACTTTTGTTACTACTTAAATACTTAATGATATTAGTCCTCGCAGCTAAGGATGTCTTAAGGTCTATACAATGTTGATTCCATTTATATTTTTTTATTAAAGGTAAGTCCCAGAATTTTAAGGTTTTCAACGCAAATAATATTTGTATTATTTATATTTAGTGTTAACTGGGGACAGTTTTTTTTACGACATACATGCAATGTCTTACATTTGTTTACTGAAAGTTTGGCTCCAGAGACCATTGCCCAATCCAGGATATCATTAACAGCATTGGTTAAAATATTTTGGCAAGTGCTTAGATTACTTTCTTTGGAGAGGATGTAAATGTCGTCTGCATAAAGACAGTAATTTAAGTGTATGTGGTTTTTTAATATTTCACGTCTATAGAGAGCAACCGATGTGATCCCTGAGGAATTCCGTTGTTAAGTGGGTATTGTTTCGAGTAGGTATTATTGACTTTAGTGTAAGGTTTTCTACTGGTAAGGAAGGCTTTTACATACCCATATATTTTTTTACCAACACCCCATTCCTTCAGTTTTTGCAGTACGGCGTGGATTCCGATTTTATCGAATGCTTTTTCGAAATCTAAAGAAAGGATTGAGACATGGTTTCTTGCGGACAAAGCTTTCGAGATGTAGTAGTCGATATGAAGGTGGGCATCGACACATCCTCTATTCGCCCTGAATGCAATTTGATTTGGTGAAATGAGCTTTTTTGTTTCAACGAACCAGAAGAGGCGCTGAGCTACAATTTTTCCCAGGATCTTTGACATACAGGAAATTAGGGAAATCGGACGATAACTGTCAATTAAACTATTGGCTTTAGAATGGGGACTAATGTAGCTGATTTCCATGTTGTTGGAATGTTTGCTAAGTCAAGAATGTTATTGTACAGGTTGATAAGCCGGAGTTTGGTGTTTTTAGATAAAGTTTTAATCATTGGGTAATTTATTCGGTCTCACCTGGTGTTTTCCCTTTAACTTTGCCTAAGCACATTTCGAATTCAGTATATGAGATCGGCTCTTCGAGTCGTCGGGCGCTTGGGTTTTTTGCTTGGTGTGGAATGGGACCATTAGGAACAAGTGATTTTGTGTTTTTGAATTCGGGATGAAAATTAGGGTCATTTGAATCTGAGGACCAGGTTTCAGCAAAGATGTTGCAGATGTCGGTTGGATTTGTAATTAATTTGCTGGAAGATTAAATGCTTATTGTTTTTAATGTACTGGGGTTTCCTGTTAATTGTCGAATGTTCTCCCAGATTTTGGCAGGTGAAGAGCTAGGACTTATTGTGGCTGTGAAGTCAGAAAAACTTTTCGCTTTACTTTCTTTACACAATCTACGGAATTTGGCATTCATTTTTTTATAATGTATAAGGTTGCTTTGGGTTGGTCTCTTTTGGAAGTGCTAGCATCTTTACCCTGCGAAGTGAAGAGAGCTCCAGGTTCCACCAGGGAACAACGCTCTTCTTTTTGTTCGTGGAGGGGTGGATTTGTGGGATCGAAATATTGGCAGCAGTTCGAATTGCTTTTTGTAGCATTGCGGCTTCCTTATTTGTATTACTGGATGGTTTCTTGTCACGTAGGTACTCAACGACTTTTCCGCTGAATAAAGACCAATTGGCAAGATCGGTTTCAAATTTAGCGAGGAAGCGACTGTGTACAGCTGAGTGCCCAGTATTTATAGAAGCAAGCAGTGGGAAGTGGTCACTGTTGTGGAAATCGTTCACGGTTTTCCAAGAAGTTTTCTGAAGAGGCTGGGAGGAGCAACAAGTTATGTCTACGTGGGTTAGGGTGTTATGTGTCGAGATATGTGTTGGCGACCCGTCGTTGATTAAGGAAAGGTTAGAGTTTGCCAAAAAATCTTCGAAAATTTTTCCCCTTATATTTGAGACAGGAGACGAGTTTACGTCACCACCAAAAACTATTGGGGAGTCTATTTGGCTTGCAATGTTGACTAAGTCGTTCTTTTGGAAGTTTTCTCTCGGATGGATGTAGAAACCAACGAATGTTATATTAAAATTAAGTCTTACTTCGCAAGCAATTACTTGTAAGTTAGGGGTGAGAGGAAGTATGTCGTGGGGAATGTTCTCTTTAATTAATATACCTATGCCTTGTTTGGATGTAGTGTTAGTAGGAAGGTTTCTAAAGTATCCAACGTAGCCTTTTGGACTGATTGGGTCAGACTGGAATGGGCAATGGGTTTCTTGCAGCGACATTAAGCTTGGATTGTGCTCTTTAATTAAAAAATTAAGCTCGTCAAAGTTGTTATAATAACGGTTAAGAAAAATTCAGAAGAGTTGCTCCCAAACTCTTTTTCAAAACTTATTGCACTGCGTTGTTTTAATATAATACTGCACTGCTAGATCGGTTTTGTTGAGATCGAATCTCGTCAATCACGAAGTAGAGTTCCTGTCTAAAACAAGCCTTTATAGTCGATGCAAAGTTAGTGTTCTTCGAGACGCAAAAAAGTTTTGAACTGATTTTCCCCACCAAAAGGGGAATTTCGCATGACCTGGCCTGGTAACACGGGTGTTTCTTATTAGTTTTCATCCCAACAAACATACTCTCGAGAGATGTGCTCTACAAATCTAGAAAAACCTCTTATAAGGCTCTCGTAAAACTCTTGAGTACTCTCAGAACATAATTTTTTTTTGATAAAATATAATTTCACTCTCATAGTACTCTCATTAGAAGGGTAAAAAGCTACGAGAGTAAAAAAGACGTAAACTTCCATTATGAGAGCATATTTGGTTCTTGTTATGTGAGTTCAACTCTCGTTTTACTCTCAAAGAGTAAAAGTATTATAAGGAGCATCCTTATGAGAGTCAAAGTATCGACGTACTAATAAAAAATACTCTTTTCAGCCTAACACTCTTGTTTTGAGACAGGATGGCTGATTAAAATACCTATTCATGTCAATTCAAAATAATGGCGTTCCACCATCCGTCAAAAGTAATTTTGCCAGTACGTAGTGTGCTTGCGGTGACAGTAGTTTTTTAATTATTGCATTTCTTTATGGAGCAAAAAGTGTAGGTATCTCTGCAGCACAAATCGTCATCGAAAACATATTCATGGTCTGGTTAGCCAGCATGGATTGACTGACTTTTTCTACCTGCAAACAAATTCACAGTCAACTCCAATGACGTCGGATTAACATTTACTTTAGCGAGCAAATATCATAACATGCGTATGCTGTAATCTTTATATTCCTTCATTCATGTGCACGCGGCAATGATGTTGAGCGATGAGCTATCATTTATAGTTTTTTTTTTTTAAACTGATTGTTTTCGTGGCGCTTTGTTTTTATCGAAGTAAAATGTTAACTTTAGCAGATAAATTTTCAGTTGCACAAAGTTCTTGCATATATAACCTCAGAAAAAATATTATTAAAGTCAATAATGTTGATGACAATGGTGTACCATCAAACAGTGCATTGAAAATAACACTTTCTTTTAGATGTATATATTGTTCTCTTTATTACTTTATATCCTTAAGAAAAATTAAAGCATTTTTGGCACACAACATGATAAAGATGACACGAAGATTGTTTATATATATGTTTCTCTCTCTGTCAAACAAGACTAGGTCTTCACATCCCATAAGAAGGACTTATTGTCTTATTATGAGACCGAATAACTCTTGCAAGGAGAGTTTAAGACTTTTTATCAGATCAAACAACTCCCATAAGTGGGGCCATTTAACTCCCGTAAGACTCTCTTAAGCGCTCTCGTAGTACTCTATGAGAGGCAAATTCCAAGAAGCGAGCTCTTGGAGAATACTCTCATAAGACTCTCGTAGAGTGTTATGGGAGAAAAAATGTTAGTTGGGATACTTTAACTGAACTTAATACGAGCCTAGCGAGTTCCACCTCTCTACCTCAAGTATGAGAAGACTTAGAAACTACACACATACAGCTGAACGACTACAAGGTCTTGGGTGTCTAAGTTGGAACTGCACTTTGTCACAAATTCATGCATTAAAATGCAAATACCCTGGGTACTGTATAAAAACGAGCAAAGCAAAGTATGGATTTAAAAGAATTATTTGCGCAAAATGAAGAATATTCTCGATGCTTCTTCACATAAACCTCTTCTGTTATTTAGATGAAGAAAATACCAGCGACCAAGCCTCGCTTTTTCAAGGTTTGCAGATAAATTTAATCGGTTTTTATACGGTGACAAGATTTAGTGATTTCTCCAATCAAGGCATCGAAGAGCGAAGCAAAGAAATTTTCTAAAGACCTTTTCCCTGTATGTGAATTTATTGGTAGGGAAACCAAAAATGACTGCCATATTCGAGGAGAGGTCTAACGTATGTCATGTAAAATGTTTTCATTATGAAGAGGTTAGAGGATTCCTTTGACCATATCGCTTCACGTCTCTAAGTTCGGAATTAGCGCCACTTATATTGTTATTGACATGGCTACGAAAGCCAAGCTCGCTGTAACAAAAAGTGCAATAATCGCGAATATGTGTAGTTGCTGGCACCCCTGTGTCAAGCGCTAAGGAAAAAGTGCTAAAATCAAAAATTAATACTTAAAACAAGCTTTTTCCCAAACCAAAAAATACTGGAAATATTTTTTGAGCAAAAAGCATTTAAATAAAATATATTTTGAGGTTGTTTGATGTTCAACCCACTTGTGGGCGTGGCTGTTGGCAGATCTTCTCGATTTACACATTTCTTTGTCTGTGCAAAACCAGGAGCTTCACTGCAAGTTTCAGCTCTTTGCTTAACTATAAGCAATTATAATAAACTACAAGCAAACAGACAAAACGACGGACATCCCAAGTAGCACACTCTGGAACCAGAAGCATTGGTTTTTGAATATCGGACTTATAAGACACTCAAAATGTTCTCCACTAATGGTCAGCTTATTTACTTATAAAAATTGATTATAGAAACGTATAACGCACCATAATTATAAAACTAAAAGTGCTAGCACCAAAGGTTCCGTAAACGTGCTGCTTTAGACGTTCCTAGCACTGAAGTTATAAGTTTATAAGTGCTGAGAGATTAAGTTCTATAGGGCAGGTTCTGTAGACCTTTCTAGCACCTGTTTTCGAAAGGTGCTTTTTTAAAAGCTCACTGAAATGCCCACGTTTAGGGTAGAAGTTTAAAAGATATCCTCCTTGGAGTTTAAAATGTTAAGGTATAAACTGCATTCGCGGATAAGACGTTAACTTAAAATTATTTTTTACAGGCTATTTGCCTGTAAAAAATAATTTTAAGTTAACGTCTGCCATGTCAATAATTACAAGTAGTCAAACCACCTTATTGTATGAAACAAAAACCAACGTATATCATAAAAGAAAGAGAGTGATGGTAACCCTAAATAAATAAGCGCCATGTTTGACGGAAAACACGAAACCTTATAATAGTTCTGCATGAAGCTTGAAGCTACATAAGACCTAAAGTTACAAAAATATTTCAAGAAGGGCATTGTTTTTTTTAGTTCTATTTTAATAAATCATTCGAAGATATTAGATGCGCACCTTGTTTTCTGCTAATAAAATGCACTCGTTTTACTCATTAATTTCATCACCATTTAACATGAATGGAGTTATTTGTGCAAAAACATCAACACTTTGAAAGAATAACATAAGATTGTGTGTATACCCAACTAAAAGAAAAACCAAACCATGACAGTAAAAGGTAAATACCATGAAAGTGTGTGTACCTACATATTCTTTAAAAAATGTATTGACTGTCAAATAAGTTCTATAACAGCCTGAAGGAGAACCCTTTTCGCACCCAAAATTAGGTTCTATAAAGTGTCAAATCGTCCTTATAGGGGTTTTGTAAGGATTTTGATAAAAAATTCAAAGTCGGCAGATCGTCTACTTTGGGTCGTGGCATCTATTTAAAGAGTTATCATCTAAATGTGATTTATTAAATTTTTTAGTTTAAATCAAAAGTTTTAACTTATTATGTAATGTAGAAAACATTCAGTTCTACATTATTTCGTTTTTACGGTTTTGGGACACGACTGCTTCTTGGCTTAACTTAGGGAAGACTAAAAAAAATTTACCACACTTTAAGGACCACCGGACTCTATTCTAGGTTTTGTTCGTACAAAGTTTTTGCCACGCTAGCCTTAAGGGGTCGATTTGAATTAAAAAAAATTAAAAGAAAACATTTTACGTAAATTTTATCCGCAAAATTGGATATTTGTGTGCTAATATTTATTTCTGGTTATAGATGCTGGACATGCCAAAGCCCCTTTCAAAACTAAATAAAAAATATTTAAAGAGAATATAGAAGGATGTGGATTATGAAAAACAAAAAATAGCAACATTTTTCACAAGAAATGTGGCGGCGAAGGCAGCACTCAGACTAAGAGAGAACAACCTCTGGAAGCCACAATGTCCAAGACACTCCAACATACTCAACATCTTAAATCAAAAAGGGTTTGTACCCCGTACAGATTATAAGAAACCTCAATTTGACTTCGATAAAAGATTCAAAGTCAGAATACCAAGTAGACGAGACTGGGTAGAGATCAACGTTGACATCGAAGGTATTACTATCTATACCGAAGGACCGAAAACAGAATATCGAACAGGTTCAGGAGTCTTCTCGGAAACTTCAACCGGCCATGCCGACTTAATGGCTACTGCAGTGCTTTTCAAGCAGTGATTATTATTCGGTGAAGAGATCTGCACAGATAGTTCAATCTGCGTTTCTTACGGCAACCAAGATCACCATATGTGTTGATAGTCAAGCAGCACTTAAAGCCATGGACTCCAACCTCGTTTTCTGAAAGCGCCTCATGGCACTACTTGAAATAAGCCCTCACACAGTTCTACTCTGCTGAGCATATCTTCCTTATAACACAGCCAAAAGTATCATAGACCAAGACACGGTCAAACTAGCCGGTGAACGATGGCAGCATTCCAAGGGTTGTATTAAAACTCACAGCTTATGGCCAGTGTTTGACCTAGGCTAGGTAAGGTTGGTAGATGCCCTCGTGACAATAGTCATGGCTCACTAAGACCAGCAGTTGGGTCCATTGTGTCCATTTGGAGAACCTTCTCATTACCTGGAATAAAAACAGAAATAAACCGCTGTTAGAAGCTCAAGGTGCCGCCCTCTTGGACCCATCCCCATTTCTTAGGAAGTCCTTTCGATCTACATAATTTAGATCTTCGAGCTCGTTGAAGAAGTGATTGCCAAGGGTACTACGCCTGATGCTGTTTAGGGCTGGGCATTCGCAAAGCAGATGGCGAACAGATTCAATTTCTTCAACGTCCTTGCGGCTTCTGAAGTAATCGTTATACGGTGTACCCATCGCTCAGCGTGTAGCCCCACAGCTCAGTGCCCTGTGAGGATTCCCGTAACTACTTGGATATCCCTGCGGGCTTATCCGATCATAAATAGCGATCTGTTTTTATTTACCGCTGGCCATAGCTCCTTTCTGTATCTGCACGTATCATGTTCTGTCCAACGTAGGTTAGTTCTACTCAAGGATTCAGCATCCATTCTGCCTGCGCTATCGAACTCAGAGGAATTCTTATAGATTTGATGGCTGGAGATGCATTCATTCCCGACCCATATCTCGCAAGCTTGTCCATTTCTTCGTTTCCCGGGTTATCGGTGTGACCTGGCACCAAAAATAGAGTAACAGTGCTGCTAAGTGATACCTTGTCCAGAATTTTCCCTGCATAGTTTCACAGCCCTTGACTTCACTACATCTGTTTCCATGCCCTTAATTACCGCTCGGCTGTCAGAGTATATGGCGATGGTCTTGTTTACGGGCCTGTGTTTCTTCAGCTCAGTGGCAGCTTGGATTATGGCTGCCAGCTCCGCCTGAAAAATGCTGCAGTCTTTCTTCATTGATCTGAAAAGACTTTCTTAGTGCCAGAGCTTCACAAAAGATGCCCGCGCCGGTTCCGACGTTCATCTTGGAGCAATCTCCCCTGATGATCTTTTCTTCCCATTCACATCTTTTAAATATTCTGGTAGTGAGTCTCCTGTTGCAGGCGAATGTTGTAGGAAGGTGATCCGAGACTGGGGTAACTATGGATGCAACCCTTTGAGTTTCCACAGAGGCGTGTCCATAAGATCTTGGGGATCACAGTCCGAATTCCCTTAGGCCAACAGCTGTTTAAGCTGCCTTGCTGCTGCAGTAAATATCCAAGGGGGTGAGGTTGAGTAGTACCTCCAGTGGCTGTGGTCCTAAGGCTACCTTGCTGTTGTAGTAAATGCCTAAAGTGTGGGGGGGGGGGTTGAGTAGTACCTCCAGTGCTGCGGTGGTTAGGACCACACCCACCGCAGCACTGGAGGTACTACCGCACCCTGTAACACCCATGCAGGCTGCCCTCTGGACCTTGGTGAGGCAAGAGAGATGGCACTTTCTTTATGTAGCCCTCACCATACCACTGCACCGTAAGTTAGGATGGGTCCTACAACCGCTATATACATCCAGTGTACCATGTTTGGTTGCAGTCCCCACATGCTTCCGAACGTTCTGCAGCAGGCGTATAACGCCACGTATGCCAGCTTGACACGATCTTCTACATTATCCCTCCAGCTGAGTTTGCAGTCCACATCGTCTGCGTATGCGCTCACGATGAAGCTTTCCCTCTCCAGGGCTTTTAGCAATTCGTCCATTAGTGTTTGACCTAAAAGAACAACCATCTTTCCCTTAGTAGAAACTTCATAAGACCACTCGTTGGTGTATTCACAGGACACTCATGGCTCACGAATGGGAATCGCTGCAAACGATTTCTGTAGAAGCTGAAGAGATTAAGAGGAAATAGATTCTATAGAACACTTTCTCTGCCACTGTCCATGCTGTCCAAGAACGACGGCTAAACTTTTTAGGAGTCAGGTTCTTTGATAACCTGGACGACCTGGCAGAGATATAACTACTAGACCTCAAAAGATTTATTTAAATATCAGGCTGGTTCAGTTAGCAAGACATATGCCCAACCATATTTGTCTACCATACAAGGGTAAATTCAATGGGTCAATCTGGCCACCGAGTGAACTTGCATGAAGTGCAAACAACCCTTCAAACCTAGCCTTACCTATACGCGCTGTTGCACTAACTCACTAGTTTGTTTCATACTCTTTAAAAGTTTCGCATCAAGAGAGGAAGAGATTAGAAGAAAAGGCGAAAACGGTGTGGCAAGGGGAAAGTATCGGTGCGCTTTTAGTTTGATTTTAATAAGCTGCTCTTTGTAATGAGTAGAAAAGGTTGTTTGTAATTTCCGCATTGTGCGGCTTATAAAAAAATCTCTGAACCCCACCGCACGTCTTTAAGTGGGCTGAAAGATTAACTGATGTGCATTCAATCTTTGGCAAGTTTAACAGTTGAATATCTTAAGGGCTGTGATGCAATTGGGCATGTTAACGGTTTGTTTAAACTTTTTATCGTTTAACCATGTCAATGTACGGTACGGTCCCAAAAGCATCTTTAACTTTCCTTTAAACAATGTTAAAATCAAGCTAACATACTTTCTATACCCAAGCCGCCTTTTACGGAACACCATATCGTTACGCCATTTTTTCGTCGCTGTCAACCTCAGAAGTCGAATAGATATCCTGTGGCTAAATTTGCATAAGTGATTTATCTTTGTCCTTTCTTGTTCGTCTGGGCTGTTTTCTTTTTTTTTCTGTTATTCATGAGCAAATGGCACATGGAGTATCCAAAGAAAAGTCCCTTCATTGTTTCTACTCGTCGACTATTCATTTGGAATGCTCAAGTAGGACGCGACGAATATATCTTGGTATAGATACGAGTATATCCGCAATAAAATGGAAATAAAATTAAATTTCTCCAACAAGCCGACTGCCTGCCATCCATACTAGTGGGTACTACGTCAATGCTTGGGCCGTTTGCTGGGGTCAGTTTACTCATTTTTCTCTGTCGTTTTCTTCTCGTTGACAATTTACGTCTTATTAAAATGGCTTCAGATTGAATATCGCTTTGGGACAAGGACAATCTGCATACCAGACATTGTACACTTATTGACCTGCCTGCGGAGTATGAATGAAATGAGAAAAATATATTTTTTTTCCTCAACTTGCAAGAGAATATCTTTCTTCCTTTGACATTTTTGTGTTTTGGCTGTGAGGTTAAGAAAATAATAAAATTCCAGATCGAGATAGATAATACCAAATGTAATCAGATTTGATATACGATCTGATACTTTTTGATTTGTTGTCATACGCAAACATGAAATATGCAAAAATATTGCCATATTAAAAAATGGCAGTGAAAACAAATGAAACGTTGAAACAATCATTGCCGAAATTCCTTTATTTAAAAACGAAAAACACTATTATTAAGTGTTGGCTCAAAATAAGGTGGTTCAGAAGCCAGGCAAAAAAACGCTTACACATTCCTTTTCAAGGTACCTACTCCCTGCAATTTCGTATATTACTTATTCCTTGAAAAAAACCAACCACGGTTCCTGGAAAACGATAAAATATGCTTATCGCAGTTTCCGCAAACATTCACCGAAAAATATTCATTATCCCAATGTAGTACGGCGAAAACAGTGCTGTCCTTCATCCTTTCTGAATTTATTAAAATAAACTTGTTTTTAGTGCTTTCCTGTCGGATTTTAATTTAATGGAATGCCATACATGTGTATCAAGTATCACATTCAGAAGGCAAATAACCGTCCAGCAATTTCCTTTTGTCAAAATTTACCGTCGAGTCGCACACATCAGCAAACGTTCATATAAAATGCTAAAATATTAAGTCGGTCCAGCTCCTGACTGCAGCAAAAACAAAAACGAAAATATAAAAATTGTATAAAATAAAACTTAAATAATATCGTGGCGGAATAATATTTGCCTTTTTTGTGTGCTTCATAGCAATGTGTAAATCCGTTTTGTGTACATTTGACTTACTTTCGTAAATTGTGCCTTTTTGGATGGAGGGAATGCCTTCCTGTGTGCAGTGTCGGACCAAGCTCGACGTCCTTTTTGCCTTTGTTGGTTATGAAAATGTATAAATTTACGCTCATCAGACACACAAGCACAAGGGTATCGGGCTACTGGGCCAGTGGGCCATGTATAATGACACACTAAAGTGAACATTCCTTTTACCCTTGCTACCTTTGCCCAGCAGTAATGACATGGAAATTTCACATTTGCCGGACAATTAATTTTTTAAAGGACATGGATGCCATTGCCATTGAAATGAATACCAACACAAGTGCCAGGGGAGAAGTGAATTGATGTTGAAGCCTAAAAGCAAACCGTTGTCGTTGATTGGGTTGGAAGTTGAATGATGGCTGCTGAAGTGATACGCATCGGGTTCGGCTCGGATGTCATTTCGAGAGGGCATACGAGTACATATGTATTTGGATAGCTTTTGACTTTACTTAATTTCTGATGATGATTTATGCGCCACACAAAGTATACGGTTGGCTTGTGATGCGTAAATGTTTTACGATTATTTAAAAATAATTTCTGCATCGTATTTCAAAGGGCTGGGAGTTTTGCAATTAAATTTCATTCGCCATAACCAATTACTGGTGAGTGAAATATCTGAATGCTAGCACTACGGATTAAAGAGAGATCGCTGGGGCAGTGAATGTTGCTGCAGCACTGCAAAAACTTTGTCCTTAGAAAATAAGCGAGGATCTGTAGCTCTATATCTTGGCCAGGATTGTAATTCGAAAGCAAATTTGCAGGACTTAGGGATTCTTCTCTCTGATGGCTTCTCAAACTCCAGGAGTCTTGAACCATGCAGTTCTTTTCTCACCACCATCCCAACACCAAGCCGCTTCACTCCACAAAAATTTCTTGCAGAGGCAATGACTGCCGACGAAAACAACTGCCATTTTTTAGAAAAACAAACTTCTCTTCGCTACCTGCAATCAGATTCAGCATCCTGTAACCTTTTCCACCGTATGCGGGTCACCCGTCTTGGATTTCACCTGGGTGGCAAAGGAATACTGTCACTAAACCGCAATTCGCACAACACTGGGTGGTGATAAAACGAAGGATAACTCTTGCTAATCGCTGTTTCTTTGGGCTAAGAAGGCAATTGTAGTAGCAAAGCCCTCTCTCGAGCAACTAAAGTGTCCATTTATAAGACCCTTATCATCTCAGTCCTGCTTTACGGTGCAGAAGCATGGACCATGTCAAAGGCGGATGAAAACACTTTAGGCTGCTTCGAGAGGAATTCGAGAGAAAATTCTTCGGACGATTTACGGTCCCGTCTGCATAGACGGAGAGTGGAGGGGGAGATATAACATCGAAATGTACGGGCTGTACAGCGACACCGATCTAGCCAGAAGAGTCAAAACACAACGTCTACGATGGCTGGGTCATCTAGAGCAGATGGACACCAACGCCCCGGCTCGGAAAATCTTCGAATCCACCCCGCAGGTACCGTGCAGTAGAGAAGCACCGAGACTCAGGTGGCGCACGCAAGTGGAAGGGAACCTTAGCCAACTTCGCGTGCGAAACTGGAGACGGCTAGCTTGAGACAGAGCTGGCTGGCGAAGCTTGTTGGCTGAAGCCCACCCTGCTTGTAGCACCACCTTAAGTAAGTTAGTTAAGGTGGAGATCAGTTGACAGCTCAGCTACTCCCAAAACGATAACATCACAAATCATTTTTGGAACACACGATGGTACCACAAAGAAATCAATCAAAGATCTCTGATTTAAACTGTGCCGTTGCCAAGTGTATTTGTTAATGTCTTTGTGTGGGAAAAAGGTGTTCATGATGGACAAGCTATATAAGCACAGCAAAAGTCCAATAAGTTTCCTCCGTTCCTGTTTTGATCCGGGTCACCGTGCCTCCCGATCACACTTCTTCAAGTACCTTCGTCCGTGCCCACATGAGTATTGAAGTTTCAATTTCTGCCACTCTATCCAGCGCAGCATCAACTTAGGTTGGGTGCGTACACTTGCACTAAATTCAAAGTCGATCGCTCAAGCTTAAGCTTTTAGATCAAAACCCTCCCTCCTAGTGGAATAAACTCCAATAGAATATTCCGACAGCCGGAGGCTTGTGAGTATCCCCACAGCTGCCTGTGCAGTCATGTTAAATGAGACCCCAGACTAGAAAAATCTCCACCCTTCAGCGTAGTCTCTGGTTCCAAAACCTTTCCACTTAGTTGAGGAGGTGCCAGTAGCATCGAGCTGATAGTTTTTAGCTTCCTCAACCAGTTCAAGTTCCTTCGTCCCCCTCCGCCCCACGTAAAGGGTAGCGTCACCATTGCCGGACTGCTCGTAACTTCTTTGGGTTGAACACGGTCGGATGCCGAGCGGGACATTCCGACCACCAAGCGCTCGCATACTGACGCCCCTGAGGCCTAGCTCCAAAGGGTGCAATAAGTTAACAGGATCAGCGCATATCTGAGGCTCCTTCTTTCTTCTCTTCATGTTTTGGGGGGGTTGCATTTTATACCTAAGCTGCCAGGTTTCTTTCCGGCCCATCCTAACTTGGACAACAGACGCCGACCAAGAAGCCCGAGACAAACGCTCTTAGAGTTTAACTGTTTAGAGTTCAAACGCCCCTCTGGGATCAGACGCTAACAAGTTTGCCGCACACTACGCATCAAGCGTTACTGGGTTTTATTTCGACCTTCAGGTTCATCTCTCAGTTATAACTTTTCTGGCAAGGGTGGCCCCCCAAGGAGGATATACTCCTGACAGCATCACTTATAACATGTTCAAGACTACTTCTGCAAGTGGATTTTAGTCGGCTCTTACGACAGGCATAACTTTCCTTAAGGCTATTCTAACCCTGGCCCTGCAGGGGGTTTCTAAAATATAAATTCCACTAAAAAGTGATTTCGAACTTTTTTCGACTAGCGTTAGGCTTTTATTGCATTGCGATTTTTCCTTAATTCTGCGGACATGGAATTCTGAAAAAACGGTTTAATATGTTTTTTTTTGGTTTGCTTAAATGGGCTTAAAAACTTGAGATTGAAAATAGCAATTTTGAAGCGTTTTCAATGCAGTTAGCTTGGCTTATAAACGTTTCATACTCAAGCCAAATTAAAACAGGACCGTCATAACCGTTTAAACGGTTAAAAACGGTATAAAAAAACGTTTTCGAAAATGGTTTTTCAGACAAATTTTCGAAGGTTTTGAATATTCTAAGTTTCATGTATAAAATTTCGAAAGATAGACTATCCCCGCTAGGTATTTTAAAGTTATACTTAATACCGTTTGGGAAATGGAAGGGGAGAAATACTTTCTTTTTACCTTTTTTATAATTTTATAAATTTCAAATCCATAAAACAATTATTTTGAATATTTTTCAATTCAAGTTAGACTTTTTTTCCAATGCCACAACCAACTGCGCTCTCATTGACATGCTTATACCCTAACCAGGGTATATCAAGTTTGTTGTATAGTTTGTAACACAGTGAAATTATCACCGTAGACCCCTAAGACCTTTTAGAGATATGAATAGGACCGACAGGAGAATTGATTTAGTCCTGTCCGTCCGTTCGTCTATCCGTCCATTCGTATGTAAACAACTTTTAGGCCTTAAATTTTAAGGTAAGAGCTGAAAATTAGTCTGTTAGCTGGGAGGTCCAGTCCTTCAGATTAAACTTGAAAATCAGCTGAATCCACCCAGAGACACGCCCAGTACAACCCTGTATGTGCAACCACCTCTAATTTTCAAAAATACTTTTTCAAATTTTAGGTTTGTTCCAATGGTGCTAGTGCACTCATTCTTGGTATGTAACATTGCCTTGTAACTGTCTTTGAGGTGGCAGAAAAAGTTTGGCCTTTTATTGACCACACCCACATTTTTAAGGGATTTTAGCTTAAAATGACTGTTTTTCAATAAATATATATGAAATTTGACTACAAATATTTATGACAAAAGTTGTATCTAGATATTAGCATTTTCTAACTTTGTTGCATTTATAGTATATGCCTCCGCCCACTTTTATGGGCGTGGCGTTTTAAATAAGCGATTTTTTGAGTTAATTACGCGGACTACCTAGTATAACCATTCAACAGATATATTTTTATGTCCCGCCCACTTTTTGGAGGTGTGGCAGTTTACTTTTTTGGTTGGGTAGGGTATTTTGCAACCATTCACAGACGGACTGAAGTTTTTACATACGCACTGTTGCACTTTCTCACTTATTTTCTTTAATTCTATGGGCACCAGTTTTTGCGTGAACGGTTAAGCAAGCCTCTTGGTTTACTTCGTTTTTCGAATAGGTTTAGAAAAACTTTGGTTAGAAACAACAATTTAAAATTTTTCAACGCAACTTTCATTATTTTTGTACACTTTTCTTTAAAAACTTTTCAATATTTTTAGAAAAATTGGATTTTTTCGTTAAAGTTCAGTATAAACTAAACCTAAGTTTCGTTTTTCTAGTTCTTGCCCGCTAAAAGAAATTTAAAAAGCATTGAAAAAAGTATTAAATGTACTAAAAGTACTTTTTTTAATACTCAATACTCGTATTAAAAGTACTAGAAAAGTACATTTACTGCATTTTACTATAAACCTTCAAACTGTAATTTAACCGTTAATGTGTTTTAAAAATACTTTTTTCGGTTGTCTGACTATTTCAGCAGTTTTAATTAAGTGTGCTCCTACACTTATTTTTGGCTTTCTACGACTAACCGTTCAGAAGTTATAACTCGAATGGACGTACAACGTAGTGATACCTTAAGAGGTCATTTTTTTTGAACGGACCGCTAAAAATATGAAAAATCGTATGGAAAATTCGTCCTAAACTCCAAAAAATAGTTTATGGTACAAAACAATTCTGCAAAATGTTGATTTCGACGGATATGGGACAAAATCGAATTCGCATATCTCGGGAATGGAAAGATAAAGCTCAATGACGATCGCAGATTTCCAAAGAAATTTACAAAACTGCTTCATAAAAACTTAACAATTGTTTTGGTTTGAGCTTGGGTTTTGAATGGGCTTTTGAAACAAAAAAGCTTTAACATTTATAACTTTATAGATGCTTTGCAAATTTTTGCTGTCCATATATTTTTTATCTTTTATTTTCCAAAAACTCTTAGTTATTTTTGGAAATTTATAATGTATTATAAAAATTCATTGTTTTTTCCTACTTTCTGAATTTCTGATTTTAATACTTTTTGACATTTTAACGTCAAAATTTAGACTGTATTCAACCTTTTATGTGTGTTAAAAAAAACGTGTTCCTTGTATGTGTTATCATATCATACTTTATCACGTTATCATTTCTTACTTTATAGGTCTACCAAATTTCCAATTTCTACCACTAAAGGCAGGTTTTTCAGTGCAAAATCATCCGAGTTTTCGAGTTAAACTGAGATTTACCCCAGAAATTAGTTTTCCAGTGAATCTAGATCTGGGGTTAAATAAACTTGGCTTAACTCTAAACTAAATTTGGTGAGTAAATCCCGGTTCAAATTTGAAGAACAGGTATAAAGTTCTCAATGTTTTTTTCTGTGTGGAATAGCAGTTGTTTTGCGTGTTTCTATGAAAAATGACATCTGAGAACAACTCGAACGCCCTTTCCTGTGGTTTTCTTTGTAAAGTGAGAGTTAGGAGAGTTATTCCGAGAGTCGACGATTTTGACAACTTTACTGAGGGATTTATGTAGTTTTGTGTGTTTTAAATCGAAAATTGATTACCACGTTCAAAAGCGCTTTTGATCGTAAGGGATGTTGTGGCGACCCGTTTAAGATCAAAAAGACATCAAGGACTTAGTAAAGCACAAAAATAGTTAAGCCGTTAAGCTGGGGTAGAATCGGCTAAGGTCTATGATAAGGATTTGTCACAAATCACAAAAATTCGTATGCGCAGACTGTGATCATCACAACTTTCTTGAGACAGCTCTCGATATATTTCAAACTTGTTTCAGTTTTCAAAATTTCTGGTTAGTTGGTGTTTTGCCTGAACTTAAGCTGACATTCTGCATGCATGCATGAAAAGAAAGGAGTGTTCCTACATCACAAGCCTAAATTAAGCAACGATTCGGAGCAATGTTTTTGTGATCACCTTACGCAGACGGATTATTTTGTTTTGATCACATTGACTGTAACAAAATCCCACCCTTGATTATATTACAGTATCGCAATCTCCATATCAATTTGAATGCAAGTTGATTTATGTTGATTGCAGCCAACAATGACCAAACATGATTGAAATGAGAGGTAGGTAGGTACCTACGTGTCTGCCTATATATAAGTCCTCCGATAACCCTATTGCCAGCATTTTTTAGGATAATATTCTTTGCATTATCGATTTCCATTCAGTCTGCAAATCAAAACACAAATCCCATGCATTCACGATACGGTGTGACATTGATGTCAAAAATCACCTGAATCCACCATATTCCAACATGGCACTCTCATAAATAATGCGCTGAAAATACGAGTATGAAATCAAATCATTTCGCAGAAAATACCATCGTTCAGCACGTAACAAGCGCTATCACATCTTCAATTCAATGAATTCCTAGAAGTTCCCGAGGAAGGTAAAAAAGTAAATCAAATTGAATTACTTCCAACGTTCCAAGGGTGCCGCAGGACTCGGCCAATGACTGTCTACTCTGGAGTCGTCAATATCGTTGTCGTCGTGGTCCGCGCGCGTCCCATGTGACGTGACATAGCGACAAGGAAAAATTTTCTCTCATCACATTCCCAAATGGGGCACACGACTGTTGTAGCCAGCAGCCAGTAGACAGGCACAGCACATCAGAGTACATTTTTATCTGCGGCAAACAACGGAGCTGCCAGCACGTCGCACAAAATATCAATAGCCGAGGGATAAGCTTTAGTATGGCGGAGCGCAAAACGGGCAGGTTGAACAGGATATATTTGCGCAAAATGTAGCACTATTTACTCACAGTTTGCTAGGGAAACGGCCAGATGACAACGCCTGGGATAGTCAGTCCTCCTGCCTGATGGTGGTGGTTAAAGAAGGACCCTTTTATAGTGTCAATCAGTGTCAACAGTTTATTTCGCAACAATATGAAGTATTTACTCTTCGGGATCATGTTCAGAGATACACTGCGGCCACTTGCACACGAGGACGAAAATGTATCAGTTTGAAGTGAAAATAATCGATAATCGATGCTTGGGCTGATGTGATAATTGGGCAAACGTGCTGACAATTTTGTCAGCTATACGAAAACGAACGAAAATTTTATAGGAAATATTGTGGAAATTCGTAACGATATCCTTGGCGATGGCGAATTAAAGGGACCAATACTGCTTTATTGGCAAAGCATCAAAACTTATTCTTATAATTATAATTAACATGACATGTTGGCAAAAATATATAAAAATAAAGTAGTTAGTTCGAATATTAAACGCAGGACCTTCCAAAATCGCAGGAACTCCAAAATTCATAAAAAAAAACTTATTTTTTCGAGCAAAAAATAAAAATTGCTCGAAAAATGTGTTTTTGGGTGCTCTGTGTTGGAGTAAACCTATCGTTTTGCGTAAAAAAGATATGAATACTTTGAATGTCATTGATCATGTGACTGATCATGATCAATGACAGGCAGAGTATTCATATCTTGCTTAGATCGTAGCACACTGACAGATCTTTATGTTTTGTTTGACAACTCGAAGCGTTTCCGACATATTAAAAAAAGTTATATGGTGTGCTGCTTCCTTAAAGCTAAGATCAATGACCTTTTACGAGGGATCTACAAGGTGGGAGGTTGTCAGAGTAATTTAAAATTCTGAGTACTATCAGACCACACAGGTCGCTCACAGCCAACTCTCGAAAAGTTTCCGAAAATTCGTGCATTTCATTGTGAAAGGTAATTTTTTTTAGTTTTTATGATTCTGAACGTGTCGTTGCTTATAGTGGGGAGCGGCCCTTATGATAAAGGCATGAAAAATTAACTTTAATATTGAAAAGTGTAAAAATAAGGTACAACAATTTACAATTTTACAAACACTATGATAATGGCTGGTCATGATCATTTCAAATGCCGCAAAGAGAACATCGTCAACAACTTTTATACTATAATGACACTTACATTAATTGACAACTCTCCCCATAGTTTCCCATAAGAGAGCATTTATTTAAAAAGTAAATTAAAGCAAACCAACAGTATCAAAACACACAAGTGTGGCTACCAATACTGCATGCTACCGACTGCAAACTTAAGAAACAAGGAAGACAATTAAAAAATCATTATGAAGAAATATAATACTGCAGCACTTTTTTTTGGGTCTTTGATCCATTTAAAAAAAATATTCATTTGCTTAAATCTTTGAAAGTACTAAGCAAAAATTTAAAAGTCAGAGCATTAGGCACTTTGTAATAAATCAACCATTCATTTGAGGTAAATTTTATGCAGATCCATTCAGTATCTTAGGAGTTCTGAGTGTCACCGTTTTGGGTGACGGCTATTAATATATAGATATATAGATATAATGTGTAGAACGATTTTCCTCTGAAAGCAGACAGCTTGTGCTTTCAGGGGTAAATCGTTCTTTATATTAAGACAGCAAACAATGAAAGGCGGGCAAAATTGAAAATTATTCTCATCCAAGTCCAAAATCGCATAGTCTGAGCTTTCAAAGCAGCCGGTAGGAAAGTTAAAGGCTTATTATAAAGCCAAGCATGTGGCTAGAACTCTCAAGCCAAAATTTTAAGAAGAGAGAGTTCAAAATTTTAAGGATCAAAGGTAGTTTTTCAAGCCATCTGAGTTTCGGAATTAAAGCGAGTTTCCCATTTATGCCTTGTGGTTCGTTTTCGCACAAAATGTTTTTGCATTTTACTTGCAAAGTTTCTTGCGATTTACTCTTCGGAATGAGATGAAACGAAATGTAATTTTTTGTCAGCCGTGAAGATTACCGCTACAAAATAAATGTGTTTTTGTAGTGCTGGAATCAGTCGCAATAGACTGATTTGTGCGGACGCATTTTGATTTTTTTCCCGGATCTATTCTATGGCGACTAACAAGTAAGTACAGTCCTTTGCGTAATGACATATTATTTGTTTCATACTTAATAATATAAGTGACTTATTTTTTCTCTAACTATCTTATTTTCGTATGAATTTGCGCTTTATACCTAGTTGAGCGTTTTCGAACCACTAGGCGCACACAAGTACACATATACCTAATATGAATTTTTTTTAATTTTCAATTTTGATTTCTATTTTTCGTGTTAGAGTTTTTAGAACGTTCGATGCAGTACTGCGAGTACTTGAAGAGTTAGAGGAAGAGGCAAATGCTGCTGTAAATCTTGCAAGCAGTGTCCAAATATATATGGCCCCACCAGTGCCCCGCGAGAATACCGATGAAGCCAGCGCAGATGAGGATGGCGGTGGAACGGCAAATAATCTAAACCGACATAAATTATTTGCAGAAGCGGAATTGGTGCTTGCAACTAATGAAGAGGAACTTCTTAGAGTTTCTGAAGATAATGTACAAAATTTTCCTGATCCTGTAGTACCTGACTCAGAAACGCAAGAGTTTGTTGCAGACGGTCCTTCAACTAGCGGATTTTCAAGTGTTTTACCATCGTCAAGAAAAAAAAGGAAAACCTCTGGCAAAGTTATTGGAGTAAACCGTCAGCCAAAGGATTTTTGAAGAAAGCAGACCTACCACGAACTGGTATAGGAGAAAAACTATCAAACCATTCTGCACCATTCTTTGGTCCTTCTTTCGTTCAGCGGCCACTGAGTCCAATCGAAATATTTAGTTTCTTTTTTGATGATGAACTTCTTGAAGAAATTGTGAAGCAATCGGTAATCTACGCAGTGCAAAAAGGCAGAGATAAGTTTAAACTTTCTATCGACGAACTGAAAGCATTTATGATATGCAGTGGCTATATGCCTGCACCTCGCTGCAGAATGTACTGGGAGGAAGCTACTGATTCACACAATATTGCCATATCGCCAGCATTGAGAAGGAATAGATTCGAGGAGATAATGAAGAACCTTCATCTGCAGGACAACATAAAGTTAAACGAAAATGACAGATTGTCAAAGGTACGGCTTTATCTTGAACACCTTCGAAATCGATTTCTCGACCACGCAATATGGGAGCCCAAATCAAGCGTGGACGACGCAATGATTCCCTACTTTGGTCGCCATGGCTTGAAGCAGTGCATTAGAGGAAAACCGATCAGGTTTGTATACAAAGCCTGGTGTCACAATTTTAAATTGGGCTACCTCATCAACTTCGATATATATCAAGGAGAAAAAGGTCCTAAGAATAATTTCAGAGATGAGTTCGGCCTTGGTGGTAGTATCCTTCTGAACTTCACTGAATCTTTGCCGAAGGATATGGAAGGCAACTTCCAAGCTCATCAGCATCAATTAACGTTGCCAAAAAGTATTCAACGATGTCCATTAGGTTAAGCGGATCAATCAGAAGCAACAGAACAAAATCAAATAATGCTATGGCGATTGAACGACAATTCAGTGGAAACAGTGATTTCGAACTATCAAGGTGTCCATCCCGTAGCCAGTGCATCCAGATTTTCAGCACATAAAAAAAAGCCGATCCAAATCCAACAACCACAGGTAATTAAATATTACGACATAAATATGGGTGGAACTGACCGAATGGACCAGAATGTGTATCGTTCAGCTTATTATACTTTCTAAATAAAAACTTGCTAATTATTTAAAACGTTCTTTCAGTTCTCTACAACAATTTTGAAATTACTTTTCAAAATTCCATAAATAAACCAAATTCCGAAATCTATGTTTATTTATGAAGTTTATTATTTATGAATTTTATTTTTTCCTCTAATTTTGTCTTTATCGTTATTCAAACAATAAAAAAAGAATAAAGTAAAATCTGACATTTTTCTCTTATGCATATGGGCGATGATATTCAATATGCCCAGTGGTACGTTTTTGAACCACCCTATTGAAAATGGGAAGAATTTTTTTTTATTGAAATTCTCGAGCATAATTTAAAGCTTTTATTATTGAATTTCCAAAGAAAAATTGTGGGCATATATGGGCTTTCTGCTAATTTTGATCCGGGGTTAAATTTGGTTAAATTCAGAAATTTAAATGACTTGAAACGTTACCTTTGTTCCTAAAAAGTTCGAACTCTTTTGGCTTCCAGATTCTGCCAATGGAGTTGAGAATTTTTCTTACTTTAAAATTCGCCGACACAATTCGCCTTATTGAGGCAATACCAAGGCACTGACTGTAATTTTTTTACACACTGACAGTCAGTCTTTCGATAACTGATCAATAAAGCGAAACGCATAGACAAAATTTAAAATATATAATAATAGTCGACCGACAAATGGGTTTTCCTTTAAAAAAGTCATTTATTATGAATTTGTTTCATAAAGTGCTAAACTTAACTCGATAAAGTTGATAACATTTCGAGATTTGGTGTGTTAACCCCGGACCAAATTCTGAAAACTGTAGAGAAAACAGTTGCTTTGGGCTTTGTACAATTCTGTGAAAAATCGGGGCAATAACAATTTTCTGGTGTCTCACCTAGCCAAGGGTCTGACAATCCCTTCGAGGATTTGAGAGGGACTCTCAATTCGCCGCAATTTCAGGTCTCTTTCATGTCTGTAACAACACCAGTAACGGGCGATGGCTCTTCAGAGCTGAAAGAGCCACTAAGTTTTGTTTTTATTTGAGTCTAGAGTGCAACTTGAACTTCTTTTACATATTTTTTCTATAAGAAGTAGGAGCTTTAAAAATTTTGAGAGTTCGAGATGTCGAAAACTTCATTTTGTTCCCGATACAATAGATCTTTATTTCAGCCTTACTCTGCACTGAAAAATTTGCACCTCGAAGGATTATAAGGGGAACTAAAAACAAATCTTGTATTTCTCTGGACTTTTTTTTTACAGTTTCCAATACAAGCTCTGATACACCGTTCTCTGTCTTCCCTAAAAGACTTATAAAATTAATTGAACGCCGAAATAAAAACTAGAAAAAAACTTCTTTTTATCAACTTAGTTGGTATTCGAATGTGAGAATAAATAAATAATGTATAAAAATTTAAAATTTAATTTTAAAAATATGCATTATAAAAAAATTAATTATTAATTATTAAAAAGATTAAAATGTATTATAAAAATATTATATAGATAGTAAATAAATTTCATTAAATGTAAATAAATAAACAAAAAATGAAATAAAATAATAGAATCCCCATGTGATGCGGGCTACAATTTCAATTCCCAAAGGATTAGTATTTTCATGGACAGAAAAATCGGTAGTATATTTTTAGTGTCCTTTTCTTTTTTTGTGTTCTTTAAAACTTTTTTCATTGTGTGATAAATTTAACCCACTTCCGCAGTGACTCAACACAGTACTACTGAAAGCCGAAGTCTAAAATATTTCTGGCAATTTTTTAAGTGAAAAAATTTTACAAAAAACCAATCCTGTAGGCTCACAAGGAATGACAAATTGCCAGAGGTATCCTTTCACCAGTCTGTCAGTAAAACGTACTAAATCCCATACTCCTTTCGTACATTCCTCAAGTGAATTCACAATTCTTGTGTGCGTTTTAAGTCTACCCCCATCTTAGTGTCCAATGTCCTGATTTTGTAATACGAAATAAGAAAAAAACTTAGAACTTCTTTCGCTTGGCTTCGCGTGACATCCTGTCGGACCGAAACTTTCAATCAAATTGATTTACTATCTTTTACCCGAATTCAATTTATTCGCTGTTAGATGTGCGTCAGGTAATAATGCTGCTACGACAATACTACTCCCACGACTGGGAAAAGGTTTCGATAAACCCTGTGCCATGGCTGGCAGGTACGACAACGATGGAGTTTGTTTTGAAGATACATAATAAGCCGGGCCAAGTCCCATTACTCACCTGTCACAGGCATCAATCCTAGTGATTTGTTTAGAATGGTTTTCTACCTCTTTTGGCGTCAGCCCTCCAGTATCTCATTTGGAATTTTCTTTGTTTCCTCGTTCCACCCCTGCGTGCTGAATGCCTTGCATTGTTCCCATTATACAGAGGGTACCGCCCGGAAGTTCTGGAACTGTTTTGGTTACTCTGATGGCTTCATTTATTTTCGTTAGCTCCACTGTACTTTGGCCAGGCTTTCTCTCTATCAATGCGTTCGGAATATTGAAACCAAGCAGGATGGCATAGAAGGGATGAAGGTTCATTGTAACGAATGTCAAAATGATTTGGATTGATGTGTGGAATGGGGGGGTGCCAATTCTAGTGAAACCCAAAAGCTATGCAATTTGAGAAGGCCTTTCTGAATGGCATGTACCTACCAATAAAGTGCTTGTTGATAAAATATTGGAATACTAATCAAATGAGTTATTAGGGGGGTAGTTTTGCGCATTAATATTCATTAAGGTTGTTTAAGCTGTTGTTTGTCGAATGTCACTTAATTAACGCATTGTCAATTAGATTAAGATAAATCATTAAGGACTAAACGGTGTTTCAATCAACCCATTCTTAGATGTGCGTTTTTTCGTCCTTAGATAGTAAATCAAAATCATCCTCTTCCGCGTATTCGAGCTGGATTTCTCTGGTCGTTTATGAGGTGGGATTGTTCGTAAAGGAAAACTTACACGACACATTTATACCCACAAGGTATAAATAATCTTCGAGTATATTTTAAATTGTTCAGGTTTCGTCCTTGCCCATACGAAATATACGAAGCAAACCCTAGTAAAAAGGTGTGACAAGTGTCTCTAATTTACGATTTGAAATATATTTTGCAGTAACATCTCGACCCCAGCCCGAGTACAACCACAAACCACCCCCACAGAGGGTGCTTTGATGGTCGACTGCCCACACTTGGCTTTCCCCTTCTCGTTTCCAGATCTTAATCTTAAGGAGTGAGCTTACATTTGATTTAGTACTTTCTACTAGTAATTTTGCTCAAATTTTATGGTTCGCTAGGTATATGGTACGGGGATGGTTACCGGTTAAGGGTTGAATACACATTCTCCGCATGACAATGATGGAGTGACAAATCATGCCCGAGGGTTCGTTAACAAACTAATGGGTTATGTAATTGATGAATCCTGTAGTGTCTGGACAACTATTTACATTTTGATGGAACTGGTTGATTTATTAACATCGTGGGGGAGAACTCTGTCAAAATACATTAAACAATTAATGTTCGGGGGTTCGATTGAAGAAATTAAAATTTAAACCACAGAATTTTGAAAAAAAAATCCCCTGTGACCCACATTAAGGATGAAATATAGGAGAACATAATATATGTCAGCACACATGAGACTTTTAAAAGTTCATTTGGGACCATTTTGATATATTTTCATTCCCTTTTCAATAAAAATGCAAATTTATCGCAGAATATAACGTTTTCGTTCGTTTTTTATTTCGAGTCCAGCTACTAAAATGAAATTCGAGCTCACTTTTAATTTTGTTAAGCTTTTTTTTTGCTTGTATACATCAGTGTATTGGTTTTTTTCTGGATGTATAGTTGAAGTTCAGCGGGTCATATCCTCCCACATGTGCATTCTTTGTGAAATAAGCCACTGGAAAAAGGTTATACAAATATACGTGCAGATACGTTGCTCTTCTTACTATTCCTTTAGATTTATGGACTAAGTTTATTTTGTCAGATTCAGTGTTACACATCATTAGAGCGAGCTGTAAGTTTAGTTCTTCAGATCAAGTTCGAAAATTAGTTGAATCCGCCCACAGACACGCCTGTTTGTGCGACCACCTCTCATTTTTAAAAATACTTTTTTTCTTCAAATTTTAGCTTTGTTGAAATGGTGCTAGCGCACTAACTTTTGGTCTTTTGGCCTTTTCAGTGACCATGCCCACTTTATAAGGGATAATAGCTTAAAATTACTGTTTTTCAATACATGTATTATAAAATTTGACAAAAAATTGCATTACCAAAAGTGTAGATATTTTCTAACTTTTTTGTATATAGTATATGCCTTCGCTCACTTTTGTGGGCTGTGGGCTTTAAAAAAAGTGTTTTTTTTAGTTTAAAAGGCGGAGTTTTAAACTCGAAATGTATGCAACCACCTAGCGTAAAGCATTCAGCAGATATATTTGTATATCCCGCCCACTTTTTGGAGGCGTGGCAGTTTTCTTTTTTGGTAGGCTCAGGTATTTAGCAATCCGTCGCAGACGGACTGAAGATTTTTCACACGCACTGTTATCCCACTTGTTTTATTAAGGTCTGTTTTCGTTATTTTGGTTGGGTGAACTTCATGTTTCATTGGAATTTTTTTTTTCCGAAACAGGGTGGCAGATAACTTTTCCGTGCACTTTTTTTTTAGAAATTTGGGCTCTTTTTATCTTAAGTTAATTTGTACTCGTGTAAAAATAAGTTGATAAAACATAAATAGCGCAGAACTCTTATGACCCAACCTAATTGACATTAACCTAATGACAACATCGAAATCCCACTCGAGCTCTGTCAAACGCTTAAGATAGCAATAATAGACTTAAGTAAAAGATTCGAAAATCGTATGATATTGTCAAAGCAAATAAAATAGATGTTGACTTATATTATTGAGTGAATTGACTGTAGTTTGGTTTAATCTGAATCGTATTTTTAGTGACATTTTGTGTTAGATTTATAAAGAGCCATGCAGGATTTTTGGGACGCACTAATGCAGGAGGAATGGGACCTAGTATTAGGGATGCCGAGTTCTGATTTGCTATAATATCTGCATGCTTCACCAAATAAGAGGAATTCATAGGATATGCATTAAGCTAAAGTCATTTCATTTGAATATAATTTTTGATTCGAAAAAGAAATAAGACAAAAAATTATTCCTTATTTTATTTTTAAAAATTTATTGATTTTTCAGGTTGCTGGGGAGTGGTCGGAGGAGCGTGTGGTCTCTATTCTTAAAGCGGGAAAACGCGACCACTGCAAAGCAAATGATTACAGACCTATAAGTCTTTTATCTTTTTTACTTAAGATACTGGAAAGGCTGATAGGTCTGCGGCTAAGGAATTACCTCGAAATCAATAAGCACCTCAGCAATGCACAACACGCCTATTATAAGGGGAAATCAAGAGGTCCTTATATAACAAAGAATTCACATTGGCACCCTTTCTAGACCTAGAAGAAGCGTTCAATAATCTAAAAACAGAAACCATTATCTCATCCCTGGACGAATATGGCATCGGATCCCACTTGAGAAATTGGGTAAAGACAATGCTTAAAAGCAGAGTCATCAACTCTTATCTGGGAGACCATTCTATTGAGAAAACGGTTGAAAGGGGAACCCCACAAGGAGGGGTACTTACACCCCTTCTATGGAACATCTCACTCAACAAAATTCTTAATTCTCTCGTTAAAAGAGGAATAAAAGTAGTCGCTTACGCAGGTGACATAGTTATACTGATTACGGGAAAATTTCTTCCAACAATCAGTGAACTAATGGAGTCTGTGTTAACAGATTTATGAAGATGGGCAGAGAATAGTGGACTTAAAGACAACCCGTACAAGACAGATATGGTCCTGTTTACAAGGAAGCGCAAATTGCAGGGATGGATAACTCCTAAAATAAATGGGACCAATCTTAAACTCTCCCTGGAAGCCAAAAATCTTGGCGTTTTGTTTGACTCCAAACTAAATTGGAAACGGAACACGGAGTAGAGAATGAGGAAAGGTCTCATTGCTCTGTACACATGTAAACAAGCCATTGGGAAAAATTGGGGTCTTCAACCCCAGCCATACTGGCCTTATACAGCGGTTGTTAGACCTATTCTTACCTATGGATCATTGGTATGGTGGGAGGCGTGTAAAACGAAATCTTACCTCAATAATCTGAAGAAGGTACAAATATTAGCCTGCTTAGGTATCACAGGTGCATTAAGATCCACACCTCAAACAGGCTGGAAACAATGCTGCATCTCCAACCTCTGGAGTTTTGCACAAGAAATGTGGCGGAAAAGGCATCTCTCAGACTAAGAGAGAACAACCTCTGGAAATCACAATGTCTAGGACACTCGAACATACTGACCGTCTTAAATCAAAATGGGTCTGTAACCCATACGGATTATAAGAAACCTCAATTTGACTTCGATAAAAGATTCAAAGTCATTATACCAAGTAGGCAAGACTGGGTAGAGACTAATCTTGACATCAAAGGTATGGCTATCTATGGCGCTGCGAAATTACGCCGCAGGAAATTAGACCCAAAAGAAAAAATTAAATTGGGCCCCAAGAAATTGGGTGAATTTTCATTATGAAATAAGACCCAAGTAAAGCTGTGGAAATAAAGCCCAAAACAATGAAAATAACCCCAAAAATAAAATGAATTTAAGCCAAAAAGGACTTCATATTACTTGCTTTTGGGTGTAACATTGTTTGGGTGGCCCGCTTTTGCGGGTTCAAAGGATTTAAACTGTCTTTTTTGCAGCACTTAGCCCCTAATTCGTCGCCCCGCTAAGGGTAGGTGCTAGTTGTCTGGCAGGCGCCTATGGCCAAGTACGTTTAAGTAAGTTTAAGTCAAGTAAGTTTAAGTGACAGTCTTCTTAACTTTTTTGCCTATGAATTTAAAAATAATTGAGTCCGATATTTTTCCGAAATATATTTGGAACCAGGACAGGACGCTCAAATACATTTCGCAATTGGCGAAACAGGAGTTCTATTAGTTAAAAAAATAGTTAAAAAAGCGCGCGTATTTGGCCACAGGCGCCTGCCAGACAACTAGCACCTACCCTTAGCGGAGCGACGAAGTCGCGTGAGCGGCTTAACCCTGCGAAAAAGGGAGTTTAAATACTTTAAACCCGCGAAGCGGGCCACCCAAACAGTGTTACACCCAAAAGCAATTTTTTTGGCAGCCAGCTTATGCGGCGTTATTCCGTAGCGCGTGCCACCCTTTATTTTGTTTGCTCTCTAAAACTAAGAAGAATGAAATTAGACCCAATCACACTTACGGAAATTTCGGGCTTATTTCATTATGAAATAGCACCCAAATTTTGAAAATGAAGTTCACCCCAAAAAAATGAATGTATACCCAAAATATGTGACATTTTCTTTATTGTTGTAAAGCGGGTATAATTTTGGGGACTAATTCCATTTTTACCTTTGGGCGCAATTTCCTGCGGCGTAATTTCGCAGCGCCGCTATCTATACCGATGGTTCGAAAACAGAACAGGAAACAGGTTCTGGAGTCTTCTCGGAAACACTGCAAATCAACCAGTCATATCGACTAAATGACTACTGCAGTGTTTTTCAAGCTGAGATTTATGCGGTAAAGAGACCTGCACAGACAATTCAATCTATGGATCTTCCAGCAACGGAAATCACCAAATGTGTTGATAGTCAAGCAGCACTTAAAGCCCTGGACTCCAACCTCGAATACTCTAAGTGTGTCAAATACTGCCTCATGGCATTAAAGGAATAAGCCTCCACACAGTTCTACTCTGCTGGGTTCCTGAGAACGTTGGCGTGGCCAGAAATGAAATGGCGCACGAACTGGCAAGAAAAGGTTCTGATATGGACATAACGATGGCTGACCGACGGGTTTATCTCCCTTTCAACACAGCCAAAAGTCTTAAAGATCAATACACGATCAAAGTAGCCGGTGAACGTTGGCAACAGTCTAAAGATTGTACCATATTTCACTGCTTGTGGCCAGTACTCGACCTAATAAGAACAACGACCCTTCTATCTCTCAGTAGAAATTTCATAATAACACTCGTTGGTGTAGTCACGGGACACTGCACCATTGGTGTCATGGCTACACGAATGGGAATCTTTGCCAACGACTTTTGCAGAAGCTGTAGGGATGAAGAAGAAATAGAGTCGATAGAACGCTTTCGCTGCCACTGCCCAGCTCTCCAAGAACGACGACTAACCTTTTTAGGAGTCAGGTTCTTTGATAGCCTGGACGACCTGGCAGGAATATCACTACTAGACCTAAAAAGATTTATTAAAAGATCAGGCTGGTTCAGTTAGCAAGACATATGTCCAACCATGTTTGAACCATGTTTGAAAATTTAGAGCCAAGAGGAATGGGACAAAGTAACGAATGATTTTTACTTGTACTTTGGTCAAAGTTTTGTTACATTAAGTGTTTTTAAAAGTTTGCCAAAACGTTGCATTATCTTAAAAAAAGCAGGATTGGTGCAGATTTCAATTTCGAGCTGCGAGTAATTGAACTTTAACTGGAAAATGTCCCATACACACCCGATATCCCCTACAAATTACTGTTACTGAGATAGACGCAAGCACTTTTTTATGGGTCTTTTCTTCTATGCGTACACGACTTATGTTTAAAATCTTATTTAATCACAAACGCTGTTACCATTAGATACTGGAATATTTTAAAATTAGTTCTTGAAAATTTTTCGAAGTTTTCGAATCCAATCTCTCAATTTTCTGATTTTTCAAAGTCACTGTATTTTTCGGAAAAATTCAAAATACTTTTTGAACTTTCGAATTTTTTTGATAGGGGAATAACATTTTTTTTCATTATTAGTTTTTATAAATACGTCAAAACCATGTTTTCGAAAAATTCTCTCGAATATCTTACATTAACCTCAGTTTTAACTGAAGTCGGATTGTATGTGTGTTACTTTGTCAGTAGGAACATATTTTCCATTTATCATTTTTCAAAAACTTTTCAGTAATTTTTAAAATTTAAATTTTATTCTGAAAATAAAATATTATTTGGTGTATGCTTCTCTATGTGAAAGAATTAACACAAGCAGCATACATTGCTTAGAAGTTGGCCCTAGTTAACCGCGAGTCTCTCTATTTATTTTACTTCTACAAGATAAAATTCAAAATTTTTTTGTTGTTTTTTTACCATCAAAATTCGGACTGTATTTAAACCGATTTTGTTTGGACAAAATTCTTGTCCAAAAACCGAATTTTTGCACAGAGTTTTAGAAATTAATTTAAATCGTAAAAGCATTTAACTCATTGCTCGTGTTTCGTTTCTCTAATTAGCGAGATAAAAAAATTGATTTCTTAAAACGAAAGATTTTAAATTCTTTATAGTGTTTTTAGCATCATTTTGCCTACCTTCGACCTCCAGGTTACGTTTTTAAATACGCAATCCCTCGTTACGTTAAAAACTTTACATTTATGTAAATTTAGGAGAGTAAGGAAATAGAAACAGAAACTTCTCACTTTCTTTTTCTTCTTATTTTTTTTTAACTGTATCAAATAATTATAATTCCCTTCTTAAAAATTTTACGAAAAAAAATATTTTGTGCACTCTGTTGCGAATTTTCCAATATCCATATTTAGTCTTACTTGTTTATATCAGAATATAAATTCATAAAATAAGATACCAAATTTAGTATAGTTAAATGTAAATACATAATAAAAGAAGATGACTTACCGATTTCACATCCAAAAAAAATATGCAAGTTTTGTTGTAGTCAATATTATGTTTTCTGTCACCCTGTATCGCATCATATCAGCTCTTAGTTTTTGAAATCCTTCTCCAACTAGACAGTTCGTGCACTGTCAAATAGTCAGCACCAATAAGTCTAAGAATAGAAAAAATATATATTAAGTTTAAATAAATCCTTAACAAGAAAAAAATAAACTTAAATCCTAGTCATCGGCATTTCAAATAAAAAACAAAATGCACCTACGAGTTGAGTTTGAAATAGATCCAACATTCAAAGATGCTCGATTTATAGAGAAATAAGGAATAAAAAAAGTTAAAAAAAAACTTTCGCACGGTTAAAGCCTCATACTTTACGACCTCTTGCCAATGCAAGAAGCTCATCACTGACTGAGCTAAGAAATTTCCTGCTTATCTCAGACTCACTTCAAAAGAAATTACCCCAAGATTGGAGAAATTCTTCGAATGCATTATCTTGTGCCTTGTCTTGCCCCTTGTGCGTTGTACTTGTGTTGTGGCTTATGGCCTTGTGCTTGTTGGTTTCGGTGACGCAGCAAAATGAATTGACTCGCACTCGACTTCGACCACGTCCTGGTGGGGAAAATGGGAAATTATCAACAAACCGATGAGAAGCTTGCGATTGCGTGCGAGTTACCACGACTGCGATTCAAGCACTCAACTCAATACTCGAATGGCGGATAAATTTCCCATGAGAGAAAAACCCAATATAGGAAACGAAGAACTGTCAAAATATTAATTGGAATTCAATAATTTAATGGAAGCTTTTGGAAAAATGAATAATTTGTAAATATTTTCAAATGAAAATGCACAAACGATGACCGAAAAATGTTCTTCATTTGTTGGAGCACATTTTGAAATTGAATCGCAAAGTCTGTGTTGCCTAATTCGTTAAACAGAACGTGTTGAACATTTCGAAATTGCCTCGAAAGTCTACGTTTATGTAATGGGAAAAGACTTATTGTTGAAAATTTCAGGAATTTTAGGAAACAAAAGTTGAATATTTGGACATCGGGTGGTTGGCAGAGGATTAAAAAATCTGATTTAGATCAAAGTCCTGGTCGGTTTTCTTATAGAATGAATATAGTAGACTGCATATGTCAGGGTTAATTTATTGGATAAAGTTAATAGGCCCAAATCAAGTGGATAATGGTGCCTCGACTGTTCATAGGTTACAATCAATGATTGAGAATAGTAAAAGTAATGCCTCTTGTTAGATTTACTATTAAATAATGGATAAGGATAATGATCACCTTATCACCTTGGCTGTCTGTAAGCCTTTAAACATTTTGTTGCCATTTGACGGATTCGAACAGTTGCAACAAAGGCTTTGATCTTCTTTATTGAGATCCCTTGATAGTGGGGACGCAGGCCATGCCATTATTGGAAGATAGTTTACTTGGACTTGAGATCCAGCTGTAGCAATCAAAGTCGCATATTGCCAGTCGAGAGAGAGGAGGAATGCTAGCCCCTAGCCACGTTACAATCAGGCGACAGAGTTTGCCCATTATTTGTTCGCTCAAAGAGGCGAAAAACAAATTGCATCTCCTGCAAGCTTTGGAGCATGCCATTGATGAGAGTGCAGCTCATGAAGACTTTGGGAAGTTCCTGGTTGTACTTGTAGGCGCCGAGCTTGTTCGAGTAGTTCTAGGGGACCAAATTATCCCAGAATTAAGACTTTGACTTGACCTCAATCATTAAAAGCGCTTGAAGTCGTTAAACTTATAGGAAGGTAAGGTTAGGTTAAATGAGTGGATGAACTTGAAGACTAAACGACCTGTATTTCATCGCACTAAGGTCTGTCGAGAGAGACTCATTGTGATGTCCCATCGGGGAAGGCACTCGCTGATGTTGAACCCGAGCCAAAGGGCTCTTCTATGAGTTGTCCAAGGTTACCTTAAGGTTTTTTTTTAGCAAAGGGCCTTTCAGTCGAGGAGGCAGCCTGCCTACTGCCAGGGCAATACTGCACTATAATATTACTTTATTGTTTATTTATAGGTCGCCATTAAGGCTAAGGTGGTATCTTCCTTCGAAATAATAGCCAACCTTTTAATTGTTGTCGCAAAGAGCTTAAGGTTCTTGGCTCACAGCACAATGAGAGATGCTGCTATGTTCCTCTCGCCTTTTCATTCCTTTTTTTCTTTCCTTTATTTTTGGATGATCTTTTTTCTTCTTCCGCCATCATTTTAAGCCTTCTTGATCATTTAACAGCCCTAAAAAAATTATTTCTAGGTGATAAGAAATTAAGAAGTAACTTCCTAAAGTTCCTTTCGTCAACTGAGTTAGACTGGGACAGTAACATAGAAAGCAAATCGTGTTCAAGCAACCATCTGTATCGGCACATATCCTCTGTCTCAGACGTCGTCATTGCCGAGATTTGACCTATCGCTCTAGATGATCGCGGTGCTATATGGGACTTAATATTAAGGCAGCATTTGTCTTGTAATTTCACAGGTGGAAAAGGACATTTACGCCGCATTTACCTTCATACCGATCTTGTTTTTCACCTGCCTACTTAGCTCACAGGGTGGGGATTTTTTCATCCATGGAAATACTTGCTAAGATTTAAGTGCTGAACTTTGTGGCTGCCCCGAATGTTTCTGTGGCCAGAGGAACACAGCAGAGTCTCTCATTGTGCTGTGAGCCAAGAACCTTAAGCTCTTTGCGAAAACACTTAAAAGGTAGGCTTGCAGTATTGCCTTTGACAGTATAGGCAGGCTGCCTCCTTGACTGCAAGGCACTTTGCTAAAAAAACCTGAAGGTAACCTTGGACAACTCATAAAAGAGCCCTTTTGCTCGGGTTTAACATGAGCCAGTGCCTTGTCAGCGTGAGGTGCCGTGGCATAGTAGTTAATGTGTGTACTTACTACGACGGAGGTCTGGGTTCGAATCCTACCATCGACACCTGAAAAAAAAGGCTCGTTCTTTTTCACGGACCATAACTCCCCGCGGGTCTGAAAAGCCCTCCGAGAGTATCATTTGTCTTGAAAAACTTCTCAAAGTGCCGTTCGGATTCGGCAAAAAATTGTAGGTCCCCTTGTAAGTGAAGAAATTAACACACACATACTGCAACATTGTTGAGAAGTCGGCCCTGGTTCACCCTGAGCTGTTGCGCCACTCTATTTATTTACTTTTTATTTGAGTGCCTTGTCAGCAGCTTCTAGTAAATAACCTAAGCCTGTGGCTAATTGAGGAAGCTATCCTTTTATTAAGACTATAGTTAAACTTGTTCTTTGCTGACTTGGCCTCGAGCCAATTTTTCTCTGAAACTCTCTTTGCATAATTCTGAGTTACTAAAACAATTCTGCTATTTAAGGAGGCTACTTTCCATTGCCTTAACTAGAGGAATTTGGCCCAGAGATTAAATCCTTTGATTTTGGTAAGATCAATTCTGACTAAGAAGCTAAAACCTTTCAACTACGTCTATAAGTTTTCTCAAAGCCCAAAGAATAGAAGATGTAGCATGATCCCATCTTTTTGCATCTTAAGAGCTTATAGAATTCATTAAAAATAGCACCAGGCCTCAAGGTATATCTGACTACCAGCGAAAATAGTCAGCCATACCTTTTGCCGCTTGACGAAGGACTTTACTAATTTATCTCATTTATCTCTAGAAATACTTTACATCTTCTGATCTGGCTGTCATCTATAAATCGTTCATACGACCAAAACTGGAGTATAACTCTCAATACATGAGAGTTATACTAGGAGCTCCTGCCCCTGTCTGGGCAGGAGCTCCTAAGACAAATTTACACCTACTCGATCGGATACAAAAAAGAGCATTGAAATTGATAGGTGACTCAAATATTGCGAGTCAATCTACTCCTTGCAACATCGTCGCAATGTCTCTTGTCTTTCATTGTTTTATCGTTTCTTCCATAAAGAGTGCTCCAGTAAAATAGCCAGTTGCATTCCACCTCTTGAAGAATTCAACATCAATACGCGCGCAAGAAGTAATGCTCATTAGTACACCCTTGAACACAATTTCGGACGAACCGCGTTGTATTGGAGTTCTTTCTTTAGCAGAACAACACGGATGTGGAACAGGCTTCCGAAGAAGGTTTTTCCTTGTCACTACAATCCACAACAGTTCAAAACCAAAGTGCATCAGTTCCTCTCTTCTTTTTCCTCTGATCCTTTCTATTCGCGTTATGTTAACTCAGTATAAGAGCAGCCATAACCTCTTAAACGCGAATGAATTATAAAAAAAAAATGTTGTTTCCAATCATGATGGAGCTTCGAGCATTTTTCACCGCCGACGCGGTCTTCATGCTTTTTTTATAATAAGCTCGCGATCAAGGGGTGATAAGTACTTTTAAGATGCGTAGGGCCTATCGCGAGCGGATGCATATCGCGAGCGGATAGAATTTGAGGATAGAAAAGATAGAAGTAAGATAGAAGAGACAAGTATTTCTCGGTTCAACAAGCAAACGCTGATAAGCCAGTACGAAACACGAAAACTCTGCACAGGAACACCAAAGCTTACCCCCGCAAGTGTATTCCTAGAATCATTTTGAATTACTTGAATCACTTGAATTACTGAGAACACTGGCCGCTTTAGCTAGCCTTATTAAGAATGAACTCCTTAATAAATTGGTACAACTCCAGCTGCAAAAACCTACAAATTCTCTTAAACATTTTGGCTTGTTGAAGCTTTTAAATACAATGGTCTGTGGGCTGTGGAGCAAAAGCAAAAACGAATATCACTCCTCCCTTAAATTTAAACTGTTTTGCTGAAGGCTCATTATAAAATAAAGCAATTGGAAGCTTTTGTCTGAAGAAAGATAAATCGTCTTTTAGTTTGGGAAAGTGCGCGATTAAAGCGCTATCACTCCATCTTCCATTATACATTAAGCTGTCCCAATTTTCCCAAAATGATTTTAAAATGTTCTCCGTTTTACCCTCAACCGATTACGAAAATATCTAAGAAATGAAATAAAAATAAAAATAAATTGAAATCGATTTCGATCCAATGTCGTTGACATACAAAAACAGAAAAAAAGAAAAAACAACGTTACCTAGACGGCATATACACAAGGAGTATCCAAGGACGACGACAACGAAGGCAAGAGAACCAACTTCCTTACAGCAATTGCCCACTTAAGGTAGTTACGACAAAATCCTGCCTTAAACGAGATGAATACATATAAATCCTTTTAATACCGTCAGCCTTTTTGGTAGGCATCCCTGTGCCTTTGGCTGGTCTTCGGTCCTTCTGTGTGTGTCCGAAAATGAAATCAGTATCCAAATCACGTCCGCGGGCCAAATCACTGATAAAGTTTTCCTTACAATCACGTATGTATTGGGCGGCGGCGACTGAATTGGATGGATGGCATAGCAGCAGAGTGGGATAAGTCACCGGGAAACAAGAAAAAGAGCAAAAAGGACGATCACTGGACACCATCTCTATACGAAATGTTTCATAAACGAAATCAATTTTTTTTTTGCTCCACACAAACATCCTTGTTGTAGGGTACCAGCTTGCGATTGATTTATGTTGGGATAGCCAGTTGACCTTGACCCGCCGGCTTATATAGGGTATAGGAGACACACTAAAGTGGACGAAGGACTCCTAAGCATATGGGAGTGATGGAGCAGCGTGATCTTTTATTCTGATTAAATTGGACAAAAATCGGCTTTGTGCGGGTCTGAAAGTCGGACGAAATTTCCGGAAAGTTTCAATTTGTTTTCTCTTTTGTTTTGGGGGGTCGGGGGCGGCGGGAGTGATTGGCAAAAGGTTGAGAGTGGAGGTGCACCTAGTTGTGTTCGTCAGTCGTTCAAACAAATCCAGGTCCTCCGAGCGAGGACGAGATGTATTGTAATTTGTTGTTCAATATGTTAAATGCTCATGTTATTAGATTGATGAAGCATATCCATGACAAGAGATGGATTGGGCTGCGATTACGGGTGAAGCATGAAATTGGTTGGCCATAGAGAACGGATTTCATGCTTGATTAGAAATTCAGTGGAGATAGCATCAGATGAGCGGTCAATGGCGATTCAGCTTGATTTGCATTGCAATTATAAGGCAAAGCAAAGGGTTGGACTCAGTGGTTGTGAGGACGCATGCAATTAGGCTTTAATTAGCGATCACAATTATGGCGAAGTCAGTAAGCTAAGAAAGAAGTACTGGACAGGAAAGTTCTGTCATATGGCAAAATGGTTGACAGAATTGACATATCCATATGGTGATTTTTTTTTAATAATTTTTGTGCTTCGGCATTTTGTCGTCAACAAAATGTACGACACATTTTCAGTTCACTTAACTCCCTTATGAAGGTGTCAGAAAAAATGACTAAATTTTGTATTCTCAATTTAAAGCATCTCAGCCTTTAAAACTGAGATCAGTCGTTTACTTGTTAGTCTATTCCACTTCTAACCACGTTAGCTATGTGGAATTATTCTTCACCCGCTGCGGTGCTCAACTTACACTACATGGCACCTTTAAGGTAACTTTATAGCGGCTCTCGTCCCATTTTTTGTGGACGTCTTATGAACCTCTTATTACCCCTTATGACTCATAGAAGCAGCAAATATTATAAGTCACTGGCAATAAGTTTCCACAAACCGTAACGTAACTCGAGGACCATTCAAATAAGTCAAATGCTTTTCAGGCATAGACTTTTGAATTTATTTCAAAACGTATTTCCCTCTTCCACACGATTTCGATTTAACTTTTACGTCTCATCAGTCGCTCCCCCAACTCCTCACGATATGTACGCATTAATTTTTGACTTAAATACGCTCAGAGAAATTTATTTTATCGCCTGCTCGGCAAAAAGGGTTTGCTGTGTAATTAAAAATTTTAATCCTCACAGCGTAATGGTGTTAAAAATGCAGAACCCTATGCCCGCGCGCGCTACCAAATGCCAGTGGTGGCAATGTCAGAAGCTAATTGAAATATCCCCAGCAACCCAATCCCGTCGACTACTGGCGAAAATGAAAGGGTCGTGAATTCACATATACTATACGTAACGCCCACATAAGGCGCCGCTTAATGCCTGCAAGGGTGTACTTCGCGCGCAAATTAAACACCAAACCTTTGTTGTGTCGGCATATAATGGAAACTGTTCCCCGAATCTGATGAGGGCTGTTCGCCCGGAGGATATGTTTGCCGTCCTGCAAAGCATTGTCTGGCATGTTCGGCGTTCGGGCTTAATTTGCTGTGCGTAGGCACAAACTAACCAAGTCTTCGTGTAAGTGCACAAAGTGAAATTCCCCTCAGATGCCGTGCGTACCATTTAGCTTTCTGCTGATACCGCTCCGTAGGGGGTGGTCGATATACCGAAAACGCTCTATGAATGTTTGCGATTTTGGGGTTTCGCCAAGGCGCCCAGGGATGGGTCTATACCGTATATGGGGCTGCTGGAGGATTCAAGTGAAACTTTGGTGTTTACTGCTTCTTATTTACGATTATTTCGAGCATTCATGGTGATGGCGTTGTGTCCTCATTTTGGAAGGCGTTCTCCTGTGAGTTGGCATTGCACACATTCTTACCTTCCAAATGGATGTATCTATCCATCGAATCCGGAGAATGTGTCTTCCGATGCGAGAGGGTGCGGGCGGCATGTGGGTAATTTTATGTCGTTGTGCCCTCTTGCATGATGTAAGCGAGCAGTATTAATTAGAGTCCCTTTAGGCAATTTTCTTATGCGAAACACAAGGCACATTGAGTGCGGCTGTACTTTATGGTGTGTAATTAAATTTTATCCCAGCGCTCACATGTGTGTCGTCTGGGGTGTATGCGGATTGTGCCTTAGGTGGGGCGGTGATGGGGATTTTTGGAAATAAATTTGGCTCCCTCGATGGCGGTTTTTCGTTTATGTTAATTACCCAAAGGAGTTTAATGAAATTTGTCAGGTATAAGATGGGTTTTTCGTGTTCGTTTTTTTGTGTGCTACAGCAACGGGCTGGGATATAACAACCAGCTTGGCTCATCTAAGGCGCACTTAATGAAGTGAGAAAGGCTGTGTAAAGGAAGCGGTAAATTCCCAAGGGATAATTAAAGGAAATATTAAAATGTTCTGCGAAAGAGCGTTGTAGGTATTGTGTCTTCGCTGGGGTGGGAGTTAACTACGACAGGGATTCTGTAACGAGGTTAGGGCAGCGCAACATATGTCACTACAACTTCATCAGTTCGCCTAATTTGCAAGGTGTATAACTTTTGTCTTAACAGAGATAAAACAGGAGAACAACTGTAGCATAAAATATTCAACGAGGACATAAAAGACTAAGCGATAAAGCTTGAAATTAAAACACGTGTAAACTGCTTTTAGGCTTTTCTGGTACCATGATTTTGTTGCGCGTGTTAACTTCCCTCTATCGGGTTTGGTCCGGAATTCGACGTCTGCTGATGGACCATAACGTTGTATGCAATAAAATAACATGGAATAATTGTCTCGATTGGAAGGTACAACATGGTGTAAGACAAATGTTAGACTTCTGGACCGAAGTAGACAAAATTGAAAAACCTAAAAGCGAGATCTTATCTCCATGTCAAGTTGCCACAATGCCGGGCTTATTGACTACGAATAGAAGAGCAAAGCAAAGCTTCACGACAACTTAGAGGAGCCGAAGTTTGACTTCTTACAATCGTGCAGGCTGTCAGCTGTGGCCAGGAAAATATTCTATGACCCTGATCGTACTTCAAACCGTGAAACTCGTGCACAACAGATCGACACACTAACCACTGCCCCGCAAATTGCCCCGACGGCGCGGGGCATTCAATTGATGATTGGCACAAAAAAACATAAAATGGCAGCGTTGGCGTCATAAAATACCCAACAGACTTCCAGTCATATATGAGCGCCATCTAGATTCTAGAGTGTCAGAGTGCTGAGTGCGTCCAGAATGTTCTGCGCCTCCAAACGACTGATACTGATCTGTCAGTAATCAATGATCTACTTCAAGAAGGTAATAAGTTTATTTCCGGGTTAAATTAATCGCATGAACGTGGAATTGAACCGCGTGAGCTGAGCAACTTAGCTTTTCTCAGCGTCTCAATCTTATTTTTGCTCAGTATTTGAGTAGTTGATTTTTTACGTAGGTTGTGGAACGCTTAATGTAAATCTGGAAAGCCGATCGTTACAAGTCCTCAGGGATTCTAACCCATTAAAAAACCCAACCTTTTTCTTCTTGACCAACCTTCCTGGGACCACATTCGCATTACGTCAGGGTGGTGTAGTTTTCTTTTCCCGGGGAACCGACTTTTTTACTTTCCTCTGTGTGTGGGCTTATGTTATTACTGAGTTAGGCTAAGCTTCAGTCTGTATTTGGAGAAAGCATCTGTACGTCTTCCTCCCTCGTCTTGGTTCGCAAGACTTCTTCGATAAAGGAACAATTTATATTCCAATTTTTATCGCTGGATATCATCTTTTGTACAACATTATCTAGGGCGATGCTGCCTATCTCCAACCTTGCCAATGGCAGCAATAAAACGAGTAATAATGAGCCACCATTCGAGTGTTGAGTAACAACAATGTCTACACCGACCCTAAAACTAGGATAAGCACGAAAGACTTTGCTCAAAAAAGAACTCCGAAGTTTCCAGCGCTAAATACATGAATCACCATTTTGTTCGTTAAGTTTTCACGACGACGAGTTGTTTGTCGTCTTTCATTCTTCGCAGTTAAGGAAAAGGATCATTTTCATTTTTTTCGGAAGTTGATATTATTCGTTTTAATAAACTCCATTATTTTGAAATCGGTTATCTTTTATGACTTTACACACCCGAGCCGATTCCAGACATTAAATTGAATGGAAATGGGCTTCCCAAGTGAGATAAGTTTAAGTACCTGGGATTTATGATCAATAGCAAAGCAAACTGTGGTCACGACATCAATCATCGCGTCATCGCGTAAGCATAGGCTGCATGAAGTGGCGAGAAAGCTCCGCCAATTCCTGTGAGCGAAAAAAAATGCCCCTAACTGGAAAGGAAGGCTCTGAACCGCAGTTGTGCGCCAATGTTGTTCACAATGTTGTAAAGCGTATAAGAAATTTGAGAGCAAATTAACGGCAGCTGAGATGAAGATGCTTCGCATGACAGCAGGAGTAACAAAGCGAGATAGAATAAGAAGTACAAAGATCCGAGGAAGCTTCCAGGTAAAGAACCTTTCTCCAGAAAAATGGACCACAATTGGCTCAGTTGGTATTGCGGGGTTCAAAGGAGAGATCTAGAACCCTGTCAAAAAGGCAATGTCAATCAAAATTATAGCGCAATTGCAAAATAAAGGAAGCCCTAAACATTCCTGGATCACACAAATGCATCGACAGCCTCAGTAACGAAGAGATCCAAAAGCGGGTGGCCTCCCAGTAAATTCTGAGGTCAAATCGGCGTACCTTACAAGCGTACCATTGGAAATGCAGTAGAATGGGAAATCAAAACCATCAGATCAAAACCTCACGTGTAAAATGAGAAGAAGAAGAAGAAGAAAGATGAAGATATGGTAGTAACATAATCCACTTGAGAGAATCATCGTGTAACTTTATGATCTCCGTTTGTTGCGGGTGCCTCTCCGCCGATTATGTTTTCTGCTTACTGTTTAAGGATGGACCACAAAGCAGCCTTGGCTTCAGCTTCACCCCGTTACAATATGTCGGCTTTAAACCGGCTTTGCAATGATTGCTCTCATAAAGAGCGAGCTTCTTTTAGTGCAATCACTACCGTCTCTAAGTGTGCCACGATAAATTCAAAAATACACACACACAGCCGAAAACCTTGGTGGCTGGTGTGTGCGTGATATCGAAATCAACCCCCATTTGCTTCAGACGAAGCAAAAGCTCAGCACATTTGAGCTCAGGCTTCGCTTTTGGCAAACAAAATTTTAAAAGCCGAGCTTCATTGTTTTAAGAAAGAAGCATTGAAAGAGTATGGCTGAACTTGTAAACGCCAGGCCGAGGCTTGTATGTGGGCCCCGCTTTAGCCTTTGGAAAAGAGATCAAGAAAAGATGGTCGTTCTCACGCGCTAAGGGCCCAGGTTTCGATATGGTTTTGGTATGAATATGAAAGTGTTGGTAGTATTTCACTTCGGAGAAAGCTCAATTAAAGTGAGTGACAACAGCAGTGCTGGTTTGTGTTCGGCAATACAAGAGCTGCTCTGTCGCTTTGCCGATCTGTTTCTCTAGTGCTCTGCAAATCTACTCCTTTACAACTTTATTGCTCTGCCGCTTCACCGATCTTAACTTTACCGCTCCGCTGCTTTAATGCTTTGTCGCTTTACCGCTCTGTAGCTTTTCTGCCGTTTTGCCGCTTTGCAAGTTGCCGCGTTAGTTACTGCCTTGTTGCTTTGCCGTGGTGCTTCTTCGTGGAAACTTCATAATTTAGTGTAATAGGATTATAACAGGGCAGGGTGTTTATAAATCTTTGTTACAGAAGAACTCTTTCAAGGGAATATTGAAGAATGTTCCTCTTTATATTAGGATTTTTAGAACGAAATTGTTTATTAGCTCCTGTGAAATGTCAACGTCATGACAAAAAAGGTGCTTGTATCAAATTAATCTTATGTTTATCCGGTGGAGACACTTCGGGATTTATTTTTAATCGCCTCCAGCTAATCCCTGTTTTATTTTAAAAATTTCAATGCTAATGCAATAAAACTTCCACTAGCACTAGCAAGATTTGATTTTTATAGTCCATTACACTTGCAGTGCAAAATTAGTGCCCAGGTCTGTGCCGGGGGATGTAAAAGAATGAAATAATTACGGAATTCATTCCTTAAAGCCATACGACGAATTCAAATGAATTTATTTCAATTCAACGACTTCATAAGTAACGTCAACAACGAAATTGTGAATGACGCAATCTTTTCCCGTCATCGAGTTAAAATCAAACGAATGAAACCTCTTTGGTTGTCGTTTATTTAGTGAAGTTACCTCTCTTGATGTCATTAGTATTCACTGAGTGTCTTCAATTTATTGAAATCATTTTAAATCACTGAATGCATTCAATTTGTCGAGGTCATTAGTGTTTGAAGTGACGTAAGTGATTGGATTGAATTTTTTGAAGTCATTTGACGCTGTTTGGAAGGCCACATTGTTGTTGACAAGGTCCACCTTGTCTATACTGAATTAATCTAGTGCGAGTGAAATGCACTCCGAAAATGATCCGAAATGAATTACTTAGTGACTGATTATTTATTATATCACTCCTCTTGAGAGAAACCTTAAGACTCTGAAGATGGATGACATTGCAGATTTTGGGCTCTATCCAGTGGATGCAATAATCAATAATTTTGTTTTATTCAAATTAAAAAAAGACAAGGTTGACACATGTCCGTGACATGTAGTAACTTTACACTACAACCTGAACAGGAATTTAATTAACAAAGCTCGTAAATTTCAATGAAAAAAATTTACAGTCACACGTTCGGTAACGCTTTTCAATTCACCATTTTGTTATAATTAATGCCCCACTAATGAAAATTTCATGTAATTTAGGAATGCATTAATAAAGGACATTTACCAGCCATTAGTCCAATAACGAAAACACATTTTCTATTCCATGTTTGTAACCACTTTCCATTAAAAATTAAAACAAACCGCCTGCTAATAAAGAGTCACTGACACAATACCACCGAGAACTAGGTCAATATAACAGTATGCACTCATATGGTAATTCGAAAATCTTTGAAAGGATATAATGTACGGTATGTATAGCCCCGTTCAAAGCACACAAAGCCCCCCTTCATGCATAGCATTAATGTCAACCACAAAACGCATGGACAAAGTACTCGAAAACCCCATTACACAACTCGCCGCATAGAGTGGAGCTAGCTGTGTGCGTGTATAGGGTATGCCTCTTCAGGGGCCTTTCATGAATAATTTTTCCCCTGACACAACATTAGAATGCAATTTCCACGTCAACGTTTGGCCTTAAGGACTTTCTTTCCAACACTCGTTTCCATTTCCCTTACGACAAAGTGCAAGCGGCCCCAAAGAAATGCAAAACATTTTCAACAAGTCTCGTATGGAATACGTATGTGAATCTTTGTCTAGGATATTCCTGTCACAGGCTAAATGCGCTCTTCTTTTGACACTGAAGCGAAGGATTTAGATGTTGATCATACATTTAATATGCATACATGAAGCCGCACCACACCAGAAAGCGTCAGGGCAACCTTCGATTTACATAATACACTCTTAAGTCTTATTGCTTTACGCCCGCAGGCATAAGTATCCGTTTTCATCCTCGCTTGAGGATGACATTATTTGATGATTCGAGACACACAAGCAAAGTTCACTGAGCCACAGCGGATGCGAAGAAGCCCGCTCCAGGGCAAAAAGGATATCGAAAATGTTGAAATCATCTGCTACACTCGATGAACGCATCAATGGGATTAAATCAGTTCGTCCTTGTAATAAAAGCAGGGACCAGTATTCGAGGGTGCATTTGGCAGTGAAACATTTCTTGACAAAATCAACACACTAAATAAATTTTTGATTACCCAGATTGGGAGTCTGCCCTTAAAAAAGGGGAGTACACTCACCTTGACAATCTTATGAGCATCTTCTCAACGTGCGATATATGAACATTTTGGAAGGGCATCCAAACGCTGTGTCTACATACGGTTATTATGTTAAACTGTGTGACAGCACCCATCTACAAGGTGACGGGCGACGCACCCATGTCTAATCGAATGACACGCCAACAAGGACAACAAATTCAGAAAGGCGTGAAATGGAAAGCTGCAAAACTTGTCTCTGCCGTGCGGCATCACATCCTATTGGTGCCCCTTGAGCGCCTTTAAATTGAATGTGAAGCGCTGTCTTCTATGAGTGGGTGTGAGCGAATTCCGGACATGTTTCAAATATCGTGTTAGAAGTCTGCTAAATTTTTTTCGCTTGTGCAACTCGGTTGAAAGCATCACCGTCGAGTACACACACACACACGCGGGCATATTTATTTACTATACGGAGTGGTGAACGACTTCATATGCTAACGATGAATATTGATTATGCTTTCGGGGTGGATTCTATTTTCAAAAAAGCCAATTTAAGTCCTTCCTGTAGGAGGTGGATAAGCCTTACAATATTCACCTTATGGCGTAGTTAACAAGGTGATGGTATGGAGAGCGAATGAAAAAAAGAACACTTTACAAGACCCAATTTTCTATGAAAGTGAATGATGGGTGATGAAGAAATATTGAAGCACCTTTCTTTAAGATTCCCTCTTTTCGACAGAAGCAGCCTTTACGAAATAAAGCTTTTTAACCACAAGATATCTCACGAAGAAATAATGGGGTACCGACTTGCGTACACATTGTAAAAAGATCATCTGACAGATGCCAGAGCCCTCATATGAAATAACACTTCGGTTACTATACAGCTTAACTGTTTTCAGAAATTGTATTTTGAATTTGCCGAAATTAAGAACAACCAAGAAAACGGTGAAGGTTTTTTCCTAAAAAAAAGGTGAAGACATTAGATTAAAGTTCAGCGACTTCGGATTGACGAATGCATGGGTATTCCAAGAACGTCTACTGTATGGCTAGTAATGTGCCATAAAGATGGTAATATCCTTCTTTAGGGAAAGCTGTGGCGTAGTGGCTAGTGTGTGTGCTTACTACGCCGGAGGTTTGTGTTCGAGTCCTGCCATCATGACTTGAAAAAAAAAGATTTGTTTGTTTTCACGGTCCCCACCTCCGTGAGGGTCTGACGAATCGGAAACGGCGAAAAATTGTAGGGCCCCTTGTATGCAAAGAAATTAACACACCAGCATACATTGTTGAGAAATTGGCCCTGGTTCACCTCGAGCTGTTGCGCCACTCTATTTATTTGTTACAGGCAATTTACAATTGTTACAGGTACCTATTATAATTGTTACAGGCAATGGCCGAAGAATTGAAGATGTGCTTATAAGACTAAGGATTTTATTATCAGAGCTAATCTCCCTTTACAGGAGTTGCACACTTATTACGAGATTAAAGCTCTTACAAGGCTCTTACTACAAAACTTAAACTCTACGAGAGTTGAAGTCTTATAACAAGAGCCTTATAAGAGCCCATTGTACTCTTGTTATATGATTTAAGCGCTACAAGAGTCATACTCCCCTAACAAGAGCGTTATAAGATAATTTTTGGATCTTTGACAAGGTTTTATGCTCAAAGAGTATCAAGACCATTATAAGAGTCTAATAAGAGCGTAACGCTTTCAAAAGTATGTTAGTTGGGCAGCTATCTGCAAACAGTAGCAGGGGTGGTCAAATTCGGGCTAGGACAGTTAAAGTTTAACTTCCCGCATGAAAAAGACCAGCGTCGGAAAGCTGAGGGTGGTGCAGATTAATCTGCATCACTCTCAAGCTGCCACCGACGATCTGCTGCTGTTCATGGCCGAGGAGAATATTGATGTGGCCATAATTCAAGAACCGTGGCTTTTCAAAGACAAAATCTAGGGATAAGGGTCGAAAATATATTCACTCCTCCACACCAAAAAGAAAGGTAAACGGAGAAGCTGCATTTTGCTAAGAAAGCACTTTACTTCAATATTTCCTTTCATTTCAGCAACAGCAACTTAGCAGTGGCAGTGTGCGACGGCAGAAATGAGGCACAACTTATTCTTGCATCCGAATACCTGCCATACGAAGAGCACAATCCACCATCGACAGCATTATGGGACTTGGAACTCCACGCAGGGAACAACAAGGCTCGGTGGATGCCAATGCCCATCACACTCACTGGGCCAGCAAATTAGAATTAGTTTTGATATCCAATGTAAAAATTTGTAACAGGGGTAGTCGTCCTGCTTTCCACAAAAAAATTAGGTAGAAAGTCAATGATCTAACTCTAGCTCACTGTACTGAGAATTTTAATGTTAATGGCTGGATGGTATCTACCGAATGCTCTTTCTCGGACCATTACAGGATAAACTTCAATACTAATTTTAGAATAGACAAAGATGTACCTTTTAGAAACCCTGCTTAGACCGACTAAAGCAAATTCTCCAAACTCGTCACAAGACGAATAGCGCTTAATCAATAAGGCAACATCTCAAGTGTAACATGGTTAGAGGAATCCGTCAACCTTATCACTGAGACACTCTTAGCCTTGATTAAAAAAATCCTGTCCTATATGTCGGCCCCCAAAAGAACCCACTCAATATGGTGGACCGCGGAACTTTGACTTCTCAGGACAAAAACAAGGAAACTTTCCAACAAGGCTAAGCTGATTAAGAATGATGCTGATCGGGATACTTATCGCAACAGCTTCAACGAGTTCAAAAGGAAAACTAGAGCAGCGAAAAGCGCATCATGGGCCAACTACTGTACCAACATGGAGACCTCAATGGAAGCGGCAAGATTGCGCAAAGGCCTTGCCAAAAATCCAAGCATACCCGGGAGCTTACGCAAAGAGGACAACTCTTGGACGGTAAACAACCATGAAACATTGGAACTTCTGCTCAATACACACTTCCCCAGGTGCAAAGACATAACAAGCGAACAAACACTCGATACAACAGACTGCCACCATTCATTATCCAACGAAGGTCAGGCAGATATCGCTGTGTGTATTCGCAAGGATGAACTAACCTGGGCAATAAAATCCTTCAAACCTTCATCTTTTTCACTTAAGATACTGGAAAGGCTGATAGATCTGCGGCAAAGGAATTACCTCGAAATCAATAAGAACCTCAGCAATGCACAACACGCCTAGAGGATCAGAGGGATCCTAATGCCGAAGGCTAAAGCTAGCTTTATTCTTTAACTAACAACCTTATCCTCAGTATATCTTCCGTTTGGTCTGCCAAAAGTCCCGAAGGTATATTAGATATTGGAGGCACAGTATTCGTTGCCCACCCTTTTCGTGTCAGCTGACACAATCAAACGCCAACTCTCTGTCCGGTGTTGTCGACAGCTGACTCTTTTCGGGTCTTTACTAGTCAAGTCAAGCTGGGTTGCGGCTCTCAGTTAAGTTAAAGCCCTTTTGTGTGTCTGTCATCATTAGCCCTGGTAGGAGGAGGGAGCTAAAAAAAATTGTAGGTACTGTCATGATTTCCATCCTTATTTTAGGTCTATGCACTATTTTTTGGAGTATTTGGATCTTCTTTCCAGCTAAGTTTGAATCTGTCTTCTCAAATTATGTCGATATGTAAAGGTAAACATAACAAATGGGAAATTTCAACAGTGTGTATGCAAAAGCTACAGTCCATCTACGACGGATAGCAAAATACCCGACCATACCAAAAAGAAAACTGCCACGCCTGCAAAAATATAATATAAATATAATATAAAAATATAACCTTTGAATGCTTTATACTAGGTGGTTGCATACATTTCGGCCTAAAGCTCAGCCTTTTTAGCTAAAAAAATTCCTTTTTTCCAAAAGTGGGCAAATGCACATACCAAATACACATACATGAAAGAATGCTAATATCTAAGACTTTCATTATATAATTTTTAGTCAAATTTCATATATTTTTATTGAAAAACAGTAATTTTAAGCTAAAATCCCTTAAAAAAGTGGGCGTGGTCAATGAAAACGCCAATTTTTTTTAGTTACTTCAGAGAAAATTACAAGGCAACGTCACATACCAAAAATGAATGCGCTTGCAACATTGTAACATAGCTGTAGTGGGTCTGTAGTGGGCATGTCTGTGGGCAGATTCAGCTAATTTTCAAACCTGATCTAAAGGACTAGACTTCCAGCCAACCTACCAAATTTTAGCCCTCTACCTTAAAATTTAAGACATAAAAGTTCTTTACATACGGACGGACGGACGGATATGGCTTAATCGATTCTCCTCTCGGTCCAATTCATATCTCTAAAAGGTCTTAGGGGTCTACGGTGATTATTTAACTGCGTTACGAACTATACATCAAACTTAATATAGATTGGGTCGGGTATAAAAACAACGTATAAATCCAGTGAGCAGAATTTTCTTTTGTTAAAGTGAGAGACTAAGTCGAATCTTTTGTCAAGGATAACTCCCGGGTACATGACTTTGTTGAAGTACCGAAATATTAGGACATAATTTAAGTATTCATTCATTTCATGAAAAGGCATTTTTTTAATTGCCTTTTCACTTTAAAGCCTTTCTTCAAGACACCCTTTCTACAGTCTGAAGCCGCCTCTTAGAATGGCTGAAGAAGCGAATAATCAATGACTCTATACGACAGGAAAGGTGAAAGTGTTTCTTTATGTGGACGACAGCTACTTTTTCATCCAACTTCTTCATCCAATTTTAACACCTATTTCGCGCTTTTTATATACTTTTGATTGTCTGAATTTATTTTTTGTAAATAATATTTTTTCGAGGGTTTCAATAATCAGCCTGCGCTCGATTTAAGGCAGACTAGTAGATAAAAAATCATTGTGTTCAAAAATCTTAGAAAAAATCGTAAGGTTGGCCGTTTCCGAGATTTCGGTTTTTCGTTACTCCAATATGACCGGGGTAGACCTCTCTGAGCGCGCCCTATGCTCGTCCCTGTGGTTTGTTGACCGATCTAACTGACAACGTTTGTCAACGAGCGAGGATGAATCGACGCGGTCGACCGTGAGCTGTAAGAGCGCTCGGTCGGAGGTGGTCGGGAAGTAAACAAGAATTATTATTGTAGGCGATTCAGAACAAAAATTGAATCATATAAGTTTTATTATAAAGAAAAAGTGTTCATTTCGCAGAAAAAACTCATATGAGGCAAATATACCACTCCAAAATTTATTATTAAAATTTAAAAGATTGTTATGAGGAGCAACACTAGTCTTGCACTGAAAGAAAACAGTAGTTTACCGCTCCATTCTGTTCCCTTTTGATAGAGTGCATTTGTACTACGCAGGTCCTTTCAACGGAAAGATGTGGCTATTTGTCGTGGATGTGTCTGGCCATAAAAATGGTCCGGTCGATATAGGCAACAGACATTGTTGCATCAACTAAGTTGCAGGATTCAAGCCACTATACGAGGAATATGAGCCAAATTTGAGTCTAGAGATGCAGTTTAAGCCAGAAAATATACAAAACAAAGCCAAGCGGACGTTACGATTCCGGACAGTAAAAATTTGCTTGCAAGAGTAAGAGTCGCAACAGCCCTAAGCAACTAATGACGGCGGTACTTCAGAATGACGTCCACAAGACGCCCACTTGTTGAACCTGATCGCTGAGGTGTGGAAATAAACCTGGCCGAGTAATATGACAGTGGTTTCAAGGAAAGTTTAAGACAAACAATGACCTAAAAAATTCAATAAGTTCTCTTGTATGTTCAGAATTGTCGTTATCTTCTGAAACATTCTTTATCTTAAGACATGAATTACGAAGCTGATTTTCCTTCCATAAATTGTGATAGAACCACAATGAAGTCCATTGACTTCAAAAAGCAATATAAATTTTCACACCATTTCTCAGTATAAATCCAGAAAATACATAAATTGAACAAAATTTGTACAATAAGGCAGAAAAATTAATATGCTCACCACACACACAAGTACTAGCCGAATGCTTGTCGCCTTGATGGCCACAGAAGAGCTTAACTCCGCTTTCCTGTATGGCGTCCTGTGGAGCTTGCTTTGAACTTGCTTGAGAAAAGAAAATAAATCGAATGTGTTTTATCGACAAAAGTTTATAACCCCAAGACTGCCTGGTTTCCCTTGATAAAATGTTTTTTTTTCTGAATATAAAGTCCTTAAGAAAGGAGTGGAGGCATGTCCTGCAAATTGAAATTTCTTCGAATCCTTTGGAAAATTTGGAATTTCTTAAGAATTCATGGGAGTTCGGTGGAAGGGTCGTTTGTTGTTTATGGTGTAATAGGTCATGTTAAAAAAAATATTACAAGCTTTTCTGTGTTGACATTTATTGGAGCATAAGCCACAAGCTGTTTGATGGATGAAAGTTTGATATCAATTAGTCCAAATGCTTATAGGGCTAGCAGGTCAGAGTTATAAAGCAAACATGTTGGAAGAGTTTCCCACAGTCACACAAATATGCGAGGCATCAACAGCTGAGTTCTTGGAAACATGTTTTGAGTAAAGCACATTTAAAGCCATTTTCCTTTATGAATCCTTCAGTCGAGCTGTTTTTCTAATTAATGCACTTCAACCGTGAAACCAAGTTAGCACAACTCCCAAGTCCCACCAACCGCAAAGCACACGACTCCTAATTACCTGCATGGCAAGGAGCAATACGCTAAAAAAAAACATACATAATAATAAAATTCACACACACACACAACGTTTAGAGCGTGACGAGGAAAAGGTGAAAATCCAGAAAACAAAAACAAGCTCGAGCATCCAACTGGAAGACCACAAATAAACAGTAGGTACCCGCAAAAAAGGAGCGGTAGCCTTTTGCCTTTCATCTCGGAGAATTTTTGCCCTTTTTTTTTTCTTTGCAAATCCAATCCGACCACAGGATGAGGAAACGAAAAGCACAGAAAGAGTATACAACACACTCACCCTTTCGAGTGGTTTTCAATCTTCTTTGATGATTTAAGAAGTCCCTGCTCTGTGCTGCCGAAAAGATGAAGAAAAATGTTGATGAAAGTAAAATGGATCTGGAGTATAATTACCATGGCGAGTATGTGGGTGAACGAGTCACCTGCGGTTAATCCTGTGATGCTAGAAAAGGTATAAATAATACAAATTTGCTTGGAAAACCGCAAGGAGCAATTCCACAATCCACCGCACACATCTGCTGTTTAGCTCTGATGGAATTAATACACACAAGTGGGTAAATTTAACTTTTAAAAGTGTGGTGAGTGTTTTGTGGTTGTTTGTTGACATTCCTTTTAGATTTCCTCATGTAGCCAAGGATTTGTATCATGGGTGTACGGAAATACTTAGACGCGAAAAAAAATATGAAAGCTTCAACTGACACAGAGTTTGACAGATTTATTATTGTTCGCAATGGTGACAATTAATGTCATGCATTACTTACGAACAATTGTGTAGAAAAATGTTACGCATACGCCAGAGTACCCGCCAACAAAAGCCTAATTTTTTTTAACTATTATTAAACCAGTTTTAAAATTTGTTAATTTCGAAGCTTTTATTGTTCTAAAGCGTTGGAGTTCTCAATCAACACAAAAGACGTATATGAAAGTTTCAACATCGTATGGGCCGTCGCCTACGATAAAATTCAGAAAGAAGAAGCCAGAAAAAAGTTACGGCGATGAAACTGAGACCCTGTGGCAGTAAATTGCAGAAAATACTCCGTCCATGGTCTTAGAAATAAACGCATGAAAAGCTTCATATTATTATAAAAGAAAAACTACAGAGATGAAAATTATCTACCCTACTATGGACCTTAGCATTACCCGCAATAGATGTGTCTTTAAGCCTTTAAACTTTTGACATCACTAATCTATATGCTGTTAGCCCATAGACTAATCTCAAGTTCTTTTAGGAGAGATTTTAAAACATGAATTTGCTGTTCTTTTTACCTTGCTGAAGTCACGAATATCTGAGGTCCTGGATGCAGGATGGAGGTCACTGTTGCGAAGCCAAAAAGATTATTTTTTAGTAAAAAGAAAAAGTCTTGACGAAAAAAATTGTGTTCCCACTTTAACAAGAACGCAAATATTCAATCCGGCTTAAATCAAAGCCCTAAAGACAGCATGTTTGCATTGAAAAAGTACTTCTTTCCTGATATTTCCTGCTGTAAGTTCACAAAAACTTAACAAACCCACACCCACCGCAGTGAACTCCTTATTGAACCGCAATAAGTAATCGCATTGCAGTAATGCTCGACACACTTTAACTCTTGTGTCGCAAATCCGCAACACACTCAGAGCAGCGGGGTGCATAGAGGAAATCCTTGAAAATTCAGATCATCCCATGTAAAATGCGATAAAAGAGAAACAAGGAAACGCGCCAGCAACTGACATTTTACTTTTCATGTTTCGAGCATGTTCTACAATTTCTTGGAATTTAATAAACTTGCCCGAGGGATTTGTACCTCGGCAAAGTGCACTCGTCCCACTATACATCTCTGGTTCATATGCTTCGATGAAGTGTCCTTCAAACATCACCCAGTGGATTTGTGCCTGTTCTATACCTTCACCGACCACAGGATTTTTGCTTTTTTTTTATTTTCGAAGCCATGTTGAACATCCCTTAATATGCAGCCAATGTAGGTATCCCCTGAATTGTTAGGTACTTTACCCAGCAGGACATCGTGCAGCTGGTGATGGCTTTTCAACTTTTCCCAACCAGGTACAGCCAGAGTTGTAACTGTGTGCGGCTCTTATCTCTGCTGCACTCGAATGACTTTTTGGCAAAAGTCCAGCCAAGTGAATGAGTGTATATTCTTTCCAGTGACTGAAAGTCATATGGACTTGCACTGCTGAGTGTGGACGTGGAAAGTGCCCTAACCCTAGTGCGGCAACGACTTATGAGTTGGTGATAGTTTACTCGTGGTAACGGATTTTGGCCTTCTACTTCAACTTTGCTGTATCACTTTGACAGAGTTTGGAAGCGAGCTAGGTAATTTTTCGACCATGCTGAGTGCCGTTTATGTGCTTATGTATGTGTAGGTACTTAAAACAGGACATCTGTCATTCTCAGTGAACTTTCAGATTAAAATGCAAGGGTTAAGTGCAAGGGTTACTGTATTGTTTTCGATTGTAACACTGACAAAGAGTTGCACTCAACCAGTTTACTGGACCGGAGTCACCGGTGAAATTCGAATCGCTGGTCCTTTCTCTTCATATTAAAAGGTAACGTCCTTATGTGACTCGATTCAGATAAAAGAAATTACAAATCTTCTTTGGAGCTTTGATCAGTCACTGTGTATGAGCTTTATTGTCAGTGGTTTGAATACCAGTAAAAAAGGACTCTAATATGACATAAGGCTTAGGACATTTTGATGATAAAAGTGGAACTAAGAATTTAAATCTAGTATTCACGGTCCCATACTCAAAAGGTATCACAAACTCAGTTGGGAATCAAGCTCCAATCAATTTTAAAATCTTGCCTTAGGTCGGCGTTTCAGGAGTGGCCTCATGCATGTGTGTAACTGAAGAGGAGCGTAGTATGAGAACAATACCTAACCGTCGCAACGGAAAGAAGGTTGGGGTTCCATCTTTCGCATGGCGGTTTCATTACTAGGCAATAAGGGCAATATAGCAGCATAATCAAAAAGGACTGAACTACCGGCCGTTTCAACAACCGGGGCAAAACTAATGTTCGATCCCAACTTTGTTCAATGCCAAAGAAGCCATAGTTCCTGACCGACAGAAGATATAGAATACATTGTTGAAATCGGATAACCGATAGAAGAGTACTAAAAACTCGCCAAGCGTCTTTTCTGGAGCAGGCAGAAATGAGTTGAAGTCGCTGTTTCTAACAAAATTAAAGTATGTGGTACTGTAAGCGCAATCACATCAAAGAGCTTGCACCTAAAACTGAAGGTTTAGCTGGAAGGTTTGATATCCAGGACCTGTGTCAGAACAAGTTCATAGAATTAAGAGCTGACAGGTCACCATTGCTCTATTTAATATCCGGTTAAAGGGTTATATGGTGTATCCTTACTTGTTTCGGATGAGAACCAGCTTAGGGGGTGGAAGAAGAGTATTATACCTGTCAGTGTTAAACCAGCTTATATTTTTTAAGTGAGCCGAACTGAGATGCGCAAAGTCCGAGTTTCGGAGAGTTTATTTGGCATGCTCTACTTAGAGAGCTAATTTTTAGCTTACATGACTAGCATATAGCTGCAGCGATCTTCTCCACATGCATCCGACAGACTCTGACAGATTTTTGAAAGCATCTTGACGATACCGGCGAAGTACGACAAATGTTTACTATCGCAGAGAATAATTTACCTCCTTTAAATGACAAATAAATTGCTTACAAAGCCCTAAGGAAACCAGACCAAGTGAAACTACAGAGGCATCAGCATTTTCATCGATTTCAATGTCGCTTAAGACTTTCAAAGACGAGCTATATAGGGCAATTAAAAATGTTGATTTCTATCAAACTCGTTACCGAGGCAATATTTTGGCTCCCATCAGACCCTCTAAGGCTTTCAATGATGTCAAAGAGTTAAGCCCTTGGAATCACACATTTAAAGAGTGTAATCGGAGCCTTGTAAGCCTCACAAGTGGTAAAAAAACTTCCTTATAGGAGCTATAAGTCTTTTAAAAAACAGTTTGTTCTTGCTTCAAGAGTTTTTTTTTTAAACTCGGTTAAAGAAACTATAACCTTTATTGTAATATTCAATTCAATTCAATTCAAAAAACTTTTTATTTTCATTTCGATAAGTTTTACAAAAAGAAGTTTACAAAAAGTAGTATACAACATGGCTTAGAGCCGTCTGCCGTTGAATGATAGGACCGAGAAAGTTAATTCATAATTAGTGCTTATATTAGGTTTTTTTTTTTTTGTTAATTTAATTTGTAATACAAAAGAAAAGATTGTGACTTCTTTGTCATCTATACTTATGGGCTTTTGGTTTAGCTTAAAACGGAACAAAAGGGATTTCTTCGTGGATAGATCTGATTTTGTTTTGCTGATTTAGCTCACGGAGACTGATACAGATTACGAAAAGCAATTGCTTCTTTTAGATAGCATGTAAGTATCTTCCAACCAAATCCGCCGTTTAGTAAGGAGCGACATTCCTGGATCGAGAGAAAGCTCTTGGCAAAAAATAATCTTCGGATCTCTTGAAGGATAGGACATAAAGCTAAGAAATGGAAGGTGTCTTCGTTCTGATTGAGGTTACAGAGGTTACAAAGCGGGTTTAAGTCATTTCGGTATGGTCTGAAGTTAAGATCAAGCATTTCAGTGCGTGCCTTAAATACTAAACTAATTTCTGACGCGTTCAGCTTATCACAAAAATAGTTGGCGGTGTGTAAATAGTGAGTGAGGCTTTTGTAAAGTTCTCTTGTAAGTGATGTTCTCGCTCTGCACAAGGACTGCTGATAGAGCTTTTCGTCAATGGCTGCCAGGCAGTCATAGAATATACTTCGCCATTCGTGGCAATTTCTCTCGTCAAGATTTAATTGACAATTATGGTTAACAGCAAGCTCACGCCATTCCTTAAAAGGTGAAAAGCCCCCTTCTAGTGCAACCAAAAGAACTCTACGTTGCAAGTTATTCACAGATCTTATAATAACTTTGGACAAATAGTCGGCACTTGATTTGGCATTTCTTACAAAAACTGGAGATAAACCTGTTTCAATGTCTATTGCGTAGTTTGGCGATGATCGAGGGAGCCTGAAAATCCTTTTTACGAAGAAACGTTGGATAGCTTCAACCTCGTCGAGCTTTCGGTGACCATAGACTTCACTTGCATACCGAAAACAGGTGTTAACTACCGCCTCAAAAACCCTGAATTTAGACCGCAAGTCAACATCTTTGTTGGAGAAAAACCTGTTCCACATAGAATTGATCGCAGTTTTAGCTGCCACCGATCTTTCTTTAATGTAAGGACGAAGGTCTAAATTGAATTTCAGGCGGAAGCCTAGATATTTGAATTCATTCACAATTTCAATGTTGTCGTTGCCCAAGGTCCACCTTTCGCTCCTACTCAATTTGTGGTGATGTCTAAAAATCATAATTTTAGATTTTAAAACATTAATTTTTAGGTCCCAAAGATCACAATAATCTTTCAGCTTATTGATGACAAGCTGAAGAGTAAGAGGGTTGTCTGATAAGACAACAAGATCATCGGCATATAGAAGTACCTTTATTAGAGTATCTCCAAATCTTACTCCACCTGGCAAGAAATTTATTACATCATCGATAAACAAAGCAAACAGCAGGGGACTCAAAATACAGCCTTGTGGGACTCCAGAGTTTGTTAGAAATTCCGAAGATTTCTTACTTCCATCCCAAACTGAGGCAGAATTGTTAGCCAACAGTTTTTCATATAATCTTATAAATTTGGAGGATATACCTAGGTTTGACAATTTATAAAGAAGCAGATTTCTATTTACTGTGTCAAAAGCTGCTTTCAGGTCGACGAAAAAGGAGTAAAGTTTCTTTTTCTTCCCAATAAAATGACTCGCAATAGTCGTTAGGGTGAAAATTTGGTCAATTGTTGACAGGCCTGGACGAAAACCTGCTTGAAAAGCACTGAGTGCATTATTTGATTCAACCCAGCTTACAAGCCTGTGGTAAAGCATTTGAGTAAATATCTTCCTGAGTGAGCTAAGGACTGAAATACCCCTGTAATTTTCCGGGACACTTGGGTCACCTTTTTTAAAAATACCAAACATTTTTGAGCACAAGAAGCTCCCGGGAACTATTTCATCTTTAAGAATCTTATTACAGAGCTCCAAGAGGTAGCTGAGGAATTCAGCGGTCGCATTCTTGAAAAACTCTGCAGGGATTCCGTCAGGTCCAGGCGACTTTGAATTTTTCATTTTTTTTAATGCTGTTAATAACTCGGACATTACAAAAGCGTCATCTAGTTCGGGAACAACACAGTTTGGTAGCGCAAAACTTATGTGTTTTTGGCTGGGGTCTGAAGTCAATAGGTTCTTAAAGTGTGAAGCAAGGAGATCTACGCACACTACCGAAGAAGTTTTATTTTCAAGGCCGGCAACAGAACGAACGGTCTTCCAGAACGTTTTGGAGTCCTTACACAGCAGAAGCTTCGAGGCAGACCTTTTGAGACACATAGCTTTTTTGCATTGGCAAACTTCTTTGTATACCCTGTTTGATAGTACATAAAGATTTTTAAACCATCTGTTATTTGTTTTCCTAAAGAGGTTTAAGAAAGCAAACGATTTTTTCCGAAGTTTGATACATTCAGCATCATACCACACAGCCTTTGTTATACTTGAACGCGGCGCCGAGCTAGGGATTGCTGAGTCTTTTATTACATTAAAAACAGCGTTTACAGTAACCTCGATATTACCGGAGGAAACCGCCGGTAGAAAATTCACTCTTAAGCCCAGTCTCTGTCTGTATTGATCTGTTTTTGCTGAAACCCATCTAAGACCTCCACTTGTACGTTCTTGTGGCTGAGTACTGCTGACCGGTGACTTGGCCTCACACGATAGTGAAATTGGCAAATGAGACGAGAAACCAGCAGTCAAAACCTCGAAATCGTTTACTAAGTCCAGCCATTTACCTTTAGCAAGACAGTAGTCAATCACCGAGCAGCCCTGATCAGCCACAAATGTGAACTCCCCCTCGCTATCCCCTCTTGTAACACCATTCAAAACAAAAAAACCATAATCCGCAATCATTTCTACCAAGAGACTTCCACGTTCATTTAGACACTTATCTTTAGATTTTCTCTCACAAACAAAGTTTGGATTGGAGGAATGAAAGATGTTATTAAAACTGCTTATTCTAGCATTTAAATCGCCAATTATTAAAACATTTTCATTGGGGATATTCGCAAGAAAGTCGTGTAACTCTTCAAAATCAGATCTCCAATTTCCGAAATTTAAATAAGCAGGAACTATATAAAATTTAACATTATTAAATAACAATTCAAAAAAAGTTCTGTTACCTATACTTTTAAGTGAAATATGCTTATTATTGTTTTTAATGGCCAGCAAAGTACCTCCGCTTGCCCTACCCATGACATTTCTTCTTGCGGCAGGTATAAAATCAAAGTTAAAATCTTTAAAGTATTTGAAATAATGATGTTCCTTCCCCTTTTCAACAAATGTTTCTAAAAGTATTATTATATCATATTGAGTTACGAACTTGAAAAACTCTGGCATAATTAATTTACATTTAAGTCCTGTGATATTGTAGCATAAAATTGATAAATTTGAGTTTAAAAAATGGCAGACGGCAACCCTGTCCTATTGTCGATGAGAGCTGCTTCCTGTATGCGAACTTTGGTGGCATACAGGAAGCAGCTCTTATTGTAATATTTTAAAAGTATGCATTTTGCAAACTATGAAGCTGTTTAATCTTTCGATATGGAACTGGGTCTTTAGTGCAGATGGTAGCACCTTGCACTGACAATTATAAGGTCCTGGGTTAAATTTTTCTGGCAGAGCAAACCTTACTTTCGAATATTTCCTTAAAACATATAGACGAAATGAGAACAAGATACTTAAAAAACAATGGCTATTTCTTCCCAATACTATGGGTAAAGGGTTCTAAATTAACGGTAGTAGGTTCGGGTTTTTAAATCTGCTTTGATTTTCGAAAAGCCTTAAAAGTTTTGAAAATTTCTTAACACGTTTTATACAAAAACCGAATTTCATTACAATCGACATAACCGCTAAGATACCAGAATATTTTCTAAAATAATTTTTTTTAATGTTTTTGTAGTTTTCAAACTAAATCTCAGAATTTGCTTAGTATTCACAATTGGCAAATTGCTTTGTTGTACCATCGTGTGTTCAAAGAATGGTTTGTGATGTTCGAGCTTTCAGGGGAGCTGAGTTGTCAAGTGATCACCACTTAGTGCTGTGTAACTTGTTTTTCAGTGACAGTATTCCTTTGCCATCCAGACGAAAACCAAGACTGGTGACCCGCATACGGTGGGAAAGGTTTTAGGATGCTGACTCTGATTTCAGAGAGCGCTTAGTTCAGCATGTTTCGGAGAAGTTTGAACAAATTCCAGCTGAACTTTTGAATGTAGAGGAGGAATGGCAGCTGTTTTTATCGGCAGTCATTGCCTCTGCAGGAAATGTTTGTGGAGTGAAGCGGCTTGGGGTAGCGGCTGGTGGTGAAAAAAGAACTGCTTGCTTTAAAATGCCTCGAGTTTAAGAAGCCATCAGAGAGAAGAAGAGAGCCTACATTGCGTGGATCCAATGTAGAAACTCAACTTCTCGAGCCCGGTACAACGAGGCAATTCCAATCTGGCAGTCAGAACAGCCAAGGAACAGTCATGGAAAAACTTCGGCGAGAAGTTGGAGCACGATTACAGATCTGCAACAAAATATTTTGGCAGACAATTTGCCGGCTCAGAGAAAGGAAGTTAAATATCGTTCAAGGGGTTTAATTTAAGGATGGTCCACTCCTTTCAAATGAGAGCGATGTCTTGCGCAGATGGAGAGAGCACTTTTCGGAGTTGCTCAACCCCGAACATGGCACTGAAGATGGTATTCCTACTGCTGACGAGATAAGGGCGGAGAATAGTTCCACAGTAGACGAATTCACTGAAGCGATTAAATCGCTAAAAGTTGGCAAATCTGCTGGAGTTGATGAAATCCGGCCAGAAATGCTCAAGGCAGTAGGTGAAGAGGGCGTTAAATGGCTAACACGTGTCATTAAGGTGGCCTGGGATAGCGGGAAGGCACCTAGCGATTGGCAAATAGGAGTTATAGTGCCCATTTTTAAAAAAGGGAACAGGAGAGATTGCGCCAACTATAGGGGCATATCTCTCTTGAGTCTTCCGGGAAAAGTATTCGCAGAGGTGTTGGAAACGCGTTCCAGAGCTAAAATCGAGCCTTTGTTACGGGAAGAACAGTGCGGCTTTCGGTTTGGCAGTGGCATAACCGACCAGCTTTTTACTCTGAATTTTATGCCTGAGAAGGCCTGGGAATATGCCAAACCGGTCTATGCGTATGATGGAGTCCCTCGGGATAAACTGTGGAGAGTTTTGCAGGACTATGCGCACAGTGGACCTCTTCTGAGAGTCATCCAGTCTTTGTATTGAAACTGCAGAAGCTGTGTACGGATTAATGGCGTCAAATCCCGTCCTCATAGCATATACGGATTGGATGGTGAAGCGCAGTCTTGGCGAGCAATGTTTCGAATTGGCAGATGATTTGGCCATCCTGGCGTCAACCGAAGAGGAACTTCAACGAGCACTCGATAGGTTTGCAGCCGTCTGTGCTGATGCTGGGATGAAAGTAAACGTGATCAACTCGGAAGTGATGGTTGTTTCCCGAACTTCGGTGCAGTGTACCCTGTACATAAATGGAGTTCCATTAAAACAGGTGGAGAAGTTGAAGTATCTCGGGGTTTTTTCACGAAAGATGGGAGGAGTGCGATGCTGAGTTGTCCTGTAGAATTGCCCAAGCTGGAGCAATTGTAAACGAACTGCGCCGGCCGGTCATCAGGAAAGCTGAGCTTGGAGTGAAAGCAAAGATCTCAGTTTTTAATTCACTGTTCGTTCCGACCCTTACCTTTGGCCATGAAATTCGGGTATTGACTAAAAGAATTAGATTGCGGGTACAAGCTGCCGAAACGCGATTCCTGAGGTGCGTTGCTGGTGTAACTTTAAGGGATGGAGTGAGAAACGTCAGTATTCGTGGGAATCTTAATTTTGAGCAGCTATTTCTCCGAGTGGAGCGATCGATTTTTCGATGAGGTGGTGGGATCAGGTAAAGTACATCTCTGAGTCCCACCTGGGGATTGCGCCGGAGTCTCTTGAGTTAGTGGTGGAGGATCAAGAACGATGGAAAGACCATTTGGTCACCCTCGCTCCGCGACCCTTTTAAAGGATAAGCGACATTCGACGATGATGATGATGATTCAAAATTCGCTCTAGGCTGCCCAAAAATTTCAAATAATTCTTGAATTGTGTCTTTTCCCAATATTGGCTTATTGACTGCGTAGTGATTAAAAAGTTCTGACCTTAAACACGTTGCAAACGGGCAGATATTTTCCATTCCTTTTTCTTAAAAAACTTTTCAATATTTTTTAAAAATTCAATCATTTTATTAAAATTCAATATTTGGTTAGAGTATGTTACAATTTCCTTTTTTCTGGCTGTTAAACTTTTTTTGAGAAAAGGTGCAAAACACTTTTTATTTTTTTACATCCATAAAAATTCAAACTATAATTTAAGCGTTATGTGTCCATAGAAAAAACTGTCCCTGTACCTGTATGTATTCTCATTTTTTCATGCACTTTAATTAAGGTTACTTAATGTTATCTTTCTACGGGTTGCCGTACAAAAGTTACAGGTGCGAACGGACGGGCGGAGAGAGGGACCAACGAACAACGAAATTATTTAATAAGAGCTAATTTTTTTAATATTTGATTGGACTGCTAATTAAAATTGATTTTCAAGGTAGCCTTATAGCTATATTTCGTCCTTACAACGATGGACAAAAACATCACTTAACCTCCAACACAAAACATGTGGACACTACAAGTGACTCGTCCACTAAAGAGTCCCCAAGGACGAAGTGTGGTACCTTGGAGTGAGGCCAAGAAAAATTTTTTATTTCATTTAAAGTATTTGTAAACCCTTAAAGACCGAGTTTCTTAAAACCTTCTACGAAGTCAGTAGCCAGTGGCAAAATTGCCAAAATGCCACCAGAGACGCCGCCTCTGAAGTGCTAGATTTCACATGGCCACAAAAACGAAACCCCTGTTTTGACGATGAATGCCGGCAAGCACATGCAGCTAAACAGGAAGCATACAAAGCGGCTCTGCACAGAAGGACTAGAGCTGCTCGCGAGCTCTACGAGCAGAAGAGGAGAGAGGAACGTCGGCTTCTCCGAAGGAAAAAGAGAGAGCACGAGAAGCGGTTAAAGAGATAGAGAGATGTTACAACAGGAATGAGGTTAGAAAGTTTGACCAAAAGATCAAAAGGTCCTGCCAAGGGTATAAACTTCGAACTGAAGCCTGTAAGGACCATCAAGGGAACATCGTTGTAGAATCGCAGTCGGTGCTGAGGATTTGGAAAGACCACTTCTGCAGACTGTATAGCGGCGAGGACGAACCAAATACCGCTGTCAGGCAGAACGAACCATTCAACCCGGGCGAAGACGTTACCGACGAAGCATACGAACGATACCGCCCACCCGACCTGGAGGAGGTGAAAGCAGCTGTGTCTAAGCTCAAGTGCAACAAAGCAGCCGGAGCAGACGGCCTAGCTGCCGAACTTTTTAAATCCGCTGGCGATGAGCTGTTAAGGAGCATGCACCAGCTCATCTGCAAGATATGGTCGGAAGAAAGCATGCCCGAGGAATTGAACCTCAGCATTGTTTGCCCGATCCTGAGAAAGAAGACCCTCTGAGTTATGCCAACTACAGAGGCATAAGTATTCTTAGCATCGCATACAAGATCTCTTCGCAAGGATAACTCTTGCCAATCGCTGTTTCTATGGGCCAAAAAGGCAATTGAGTAGCAAAGCCCTCTCTCGAGCAAGTAAAGTGTCCATGTATAAGACCCTCATCATCCCAGTCCTGTTTTACGGTGCAGAAGCATGAACACTATCTAAGGCGGATGAAAATACTTTAGGCTGCTTCGAGAGGAAAATTTTTCGGACTATTTACGGTCCCGTCTGCATACGCGGAGAATGAAGAAGGAGATATAACATCGAACTGTACGGGCTGTACAGCGACACCGACCTAGCTAGAAGAGTCAAAACACCATGTCTACGATGGCTGGGTCATCTAGAGTGGATGGATACCAACGCCCCGGTCCGGGCGAAATCTTCGAATCCACGCCGCAGGGGCGGCGCGGTAAAGGAGCACCGAGACGCACGCAAGTGGAAGGGGACCTCAGCCAACTTCGCGTGCGAAACTGGAGACGGCTAGCTAGAGACAGAGCTGGCTAGCGAAGCTTATTGGCTGCGGCCCAGGTCCACTCCGGACTGTAGCGCCACCTTAAGTAAGTAAGTAAGTAAGTAGTTAACCCTTAAAGAATTGAAAGTTCGAGGTTTTTCGCAGGCAATATCGAAAGCATTGAGATTATCATATAGGACGAAAGACTCTTATTATAAAACTAATTGTCTCTTTTAGTTGCCTTCTTGTTACAAGGCTTAAGCCTCTTACAATATAAAAAAATCTTGTTTTGGGACCGCAACTCTTATTGTGGGATTTGAGTTTAAAGGGTCTAAATATAATCTTGCTACGAGAAAAAAGCGCTATAAGAGTTCTATTGCCTTACGGAGATACGGAGTACTAGAAGATTTGAATTTAGATCTTATAATAACAGCTTTCCTCTAATAGTATTGTAATATTTTTTGTCGAAAAGAACTCAATGCCACTTTTTATAATAACACAATGAAACGCTTTATTTATTTATTTTATTTACTTTATTTATTCTACACAAACTTATTTAAATTCAAATCACACTTAATTCAACTTTGCTTCTTCGAATTTAACACTTTATTTCGAGCCTATTATCCGTGTATTTAAACAAATTCAGCATTTTTTAGTACTTTCTACATTTCCCTTTTAGAAGCTCTCCATTGGTATTTTTTCGCTGGTACTTTTTCATTGCAAGGGAAATTTGTTGTCGGAATTCAAACTTCGAATGTTAGTTTGCTGTCACAGTATCAAAAGAGCATCCCAAGAGCTTTATAAAAACAGGTTTTACTAGTTTCTCGCTTTTTCATTAAAAAGAAATAACAAATTGTCAGACGTATTAAGTCAATGAAGGAATACCTCAATAACAAAAAAAAAAGTTGGGTAATGCCTTGAACGAGTAGACTTGGAATTCGCGTGATCACTTAAAAAAGTTTTCATCGCCCTTTTGTCTCAATTTTTTGTCAAATACTTTTGAACAATTTTGAACAAAATTAAATAAAACAAAATTGTTTTTTCCCATTAGAGAGTGATTTAATTTTTTCAAAAAAATTAAATGACTTAAAAGACTATCCAGACTGATTTAATTTCAGGCTATCCAGACTCGTCTGTTGTTGTCCTTGAATTCTAGAAATTCCTCACAAGGTAAAATTCTGCGTAATTCTTATATCCTGCGTATATTTAAAATTTACGGAAAATTTTGGCATTTTGTAATCAAATCTCATGATTTGTCTCATAAGACTCAACCCACTAACAACGTTTCACTTACATAAGCTGCTTTGCTGCCGCCTCAGGCTTGTATTATTCTAAAATTCTCTTTGTCGAACTACGAGTAACTTGTTTACGCAGCAACCGTATCTTTGATTAAATTATGACGGCTGTCCTACATGGTATTTGCGACAAAATCCCTTAAATTGTAACATTCTGCCAAAACATAAGCAATAAAGATTATTCGCATAATATTCCCTATGCCATATCCGTATGCCATGCGAAATGTGGCCAGTCACATTTCGCATAACCGTAGCTTACGATAATATACAACTCCTCATGCGTGATATCTAATGAATTGCAAAGGATATTCGTAAGCCACCTAATCCATAAAACTGTTCATTCGGTACATCAGCCCCGTTTTATTATGGACACACACAAATCCTCTATGGCTAGTGCTGCTCATCCCGTCATATATTTACGACAGTCATCATCCTTATCAGCAAACATACATAATAATAAGGATATTCCCCATTCTGGACAGAGGGCCTCTGCAAGAACTAATCAATTTGGTTCCTAGACCGAGTCCAATATAGTCCACCCCGGAACGGTAAAAGCAAAATGCACGTATTCCATAAAAAAGGACAGCGACTAGCAAAAAAAAAAAAAAATTAGAACAATCTATCATCATCCAAAACGTGCATGAGTAGGCAAAGTCCTTCAGCGAAAACTCAAACTTTTCGACAACTCCACCAAGTTACCAACTTAGTATCGCTTAATACTCGGCTGGGTGCTCGAATTTTGTTTTATTTTTTTTTTTGCGTCATCGTTGTCCGGACAAAGAAAAGCAGAGAAAATACGCTGTACGTGCCTAAAACGGGAATTCTTCCGTTTTATCAATAATCCTTCAGCTACGTGATTTGAAAGATTTCGCCCAACGTACCAAGAAATAATATCCTTGCGTTGGCTCTACTCTCATGTGCACAATGGAGTTAGGGGGCGTGTGTTTATTCTTTTCTTTTTCGTTTTTCTCTATTTTCTCCTGCTCCTTCTGACGACAACAATTTCCTTTATTTCACATCCTGTACAATGTTGTATCTTACATTACATTTTTTTTCTGCATTATCTATTGAAGCTCTGTTATCGAATGTGCTTGAACGGAGAAAACTTTTCCAATAAAATTCCCATTGACTGGTTGCGAGTCAGTTGCGAAAGTGAGTCCTTTGGTTTTGGGCAGCCTCATTTTCTGGGCACTTTAAGGGATTCGCCAAAATACGAGAAATTCCAAAAACTATGCAGAAAGTGCGCGTATGGAGGGAGGAAAATTATATATTTAACCGTTGGCTTAATAAAAAATTAAATTTTGGTGGGTGAAGTTCAATTGAGACATTTTGTTCGTTTGACACTGCATCGATATTCCCAAGAGCTTCTTTTTTTCTAATGGTTTACCAGTACGAAATTATCATAACCCTCACCTGCATATAGCTGGAGATACACACTTGTGTATGGGTCCATTGGGAAATCTACTCGGATTCGTTGCCAATTAAATCCTTTGCTATGCGAATTCAGCACGAAATTAAGATTTGCATTTTTAATTATGATAGGGACAATCAAGGTTTCAAGGATTGGTTGCAGCATAGAAAGTAGGCATTTTGAAGGTGATTTATCCTACACCTGGGTTTGGTGCATGGTTAGTGGAGCTCTAGCCGTTTATTCCACCTGAACGTTAATGGCTTATGGGTTATGCTACACTTTATCTGCATTCATAGCAAGGGTGAAGTTTGCTATGAATGCAGCTCAGTATATTTTTAATACCCAAGAAATTAGGTAGTATAAGGGGAGAGACAGAAAATGCATTGATGCACTTTGGTTTTGGAAGCATTTTCAAAACATATTCAGTGAAGTGAGGGAATATTCATTGACAGTGACTAAAGGTTTATGTCTACGTTTAATGAGTTTTTACATCTGGCGTTGCTGTTTAAATATCATGGACTTAATGTGAGGGACTCACAATGATATATTTTCACAGGGTTGAAAAAAAAATTTTAGGAGCTGGACACAAGCTGACTACCGCCCAACGCAATGAAGTATTCTATTTATTAAGAGGGATGTTATGAGGCCTCCCTTGGCCCTTATACAGATATAAGGCATCGAATCAGATCATGCGGCCTTTTTGAATAATGCTGCTCTGGATAGAATGGCAGAGATGAGCTTTTATCTCCTCATAGGTAACTTTAATGCTCATATGTAGGTTCAGACAACACGACTAGGAAGTTTGATCTAGGTCGATCGGAGGAGTTTAGTTAATGGACTTATACTGTGTCAGCATATTAATATTAGCATATTCTTCAATACAAATTGAAGTACAGTTTAAACCAGAGATCACGGATTGATTTCTTTGTAACACCGAGCCGTGAGTACGAAATTATTTGTGGATTCAAGATTTGAGACGGGCTAAGCTAAAAACTGATCGCGATTGTGGAATTTCCAGTTCAATGACAGTATTCCCTTACCGCCCAGGCCAATCACCAGATGGAAAAGGTTTCAGGTTTCTGACTCCAACATCAGACAACGATTTTCAAAGCACGTTTCATGAAGAATGAATTTACAAAGCACGAAGAAATTTCAACTGATCCTTTATATGAACCTAAGCAGTCTTTGCTTCTGCAGAATATGTTTGTGAATCGTGGTGTTGGAAAGCAACTGTGTGTTTCCATAGATGAGAAGAAGGCCCACGTTGTGTTGATTCAATTTGTGGGCCCAACCATAGCTCCCAAATTCGATACACTGAGGCACTAAAAACTTGTTGGCAGAATATAGCTAGTCCGTCGACTTTCTTTGAAGGCTAAGCGTACAATCAATGCTTAAGTAACTTATAAAATGTTGTTTGGTATATTTGCGACTTTATGTACTCTTTTCATGACAATTATCTCGATTACTCATAAGTTTCGCTCGTACGACATTAATAATAATGGCTCGAGTGAAATTTAAAGAAGGATGTGTGCAAAAGATCTGTGTATAAAAATTAAATAAAAATAAATAGAGTGGCGCAACAGCTAGAGGTGAACCAGGGCCAACTTAAGATAAAAGCTCATAATAATGTGCGTTGATTTCTTCACATACAAGGGGACCTACAGCTTTTTGCCGAATCCGAACGGCACTTTGAGAAGTCTTTCAAGACAAATGATACTCTCGGAGGGCGGTTTCAGGTGACGATGGTAGGATTCGAACCCAGACCTCCGGCGTAGTAAGCACACACCCCACAAAAGATCTGTATACACGAGTTTAAAATTGCTCTTGATTACTTGCTTGCTTACTTAAGGTGGCGCTACAGTCCAAGGTGCACCTGGCCTCAGCAAACAAGCTTCGCCGTCTCCAGTTTCTCACGCGAAGTTGTCTAAGGTCCAATTCCACTTGCGTGCGCCACTTGAGTCTCGGTGCTGCTCTACTGCGCCATCCCTGTGGGGTGGATTAGAAGATTTTCCGGGCCGCGGCGTTAGTGTCCATCCGCTCTAGATGACCAAGCCAGCCATCTTAGACGTTGTGTTTTGATTCTTCTGGCTAGGTCGATGTCACTGAACAGCCCGTACAGTTCGATGTTATATCTCCTCCTCCACTCTCCGTCTATGCAGACGGGACTGTAAATCGTCCGAAGAATTTTTCTCTCGAAGCAGCCTAATACTTTTGACAGGTTCCATACTTCTACACCATAGATCAGGACTGGGATGGTGAGGGTCTTATACATGAAGACTTAAGTTGCTCGATTAAAGGGCTTTGCTTCTCAAGTACCTTCTTATCCCAAAGAAACAGCGATTGGCAAGTGTTATCCTTCGTTTGATTTCAGTGCTGGTGTCATTGTCTGAATTAATAGCGAAACCCAGGTATACAAAGTCCCTAACTACCTCAAAGTTGTCGATGGTGATGTTTGGTTCAAGACGTAGGTGTTGGGTGCTTTTTCTTGATGACAGCATAAACTTAGCTTTGCCCTCGTTGACCGCTAAGCCCATATTCGCCGCTTTCGTGCCAATACTCACGAAGGCTTCACGCTTTGTTGTTCCGATTATGTCAATTTCGTCTGCGTATGCGAGTAGTTGAACTGACTTTTGAAAGATTGTGCCTCTGGTGTTGGCGCAGGAGTTCTGAAAAATTTTCTTAAGTATGATGTTAAAGAAGTCACATGACAGCGCTTCGCCTTGTCTAAATCCTTTTTTGATATCAAAGGGGTCTGAGTTTCCATCGGCATCCTGCACAGACTGACGAGTTTGGCAGGGATGCCAAAACTAGACATTGCGCTATATAGCTCGTCTTAATATTCTGTCATACGCGGCCTTGAAACCGATGAAAAGGTGGTGTGTATCGATTTGGAATTCCTAGGTTTTCTCCAAGATCTGCCACAGTGTGAATATTTGATCAATGGTGGACTTTCCTGGCCTAAAGCCACACTGTTATGTGCCAGCAGATTGCTGACAAACGGCTTAACGCATTCAGACAGTACAGCAGAAAAGATCTTGTATGTGATGTTAAGAAAACTGATACCCCGGTAGTTGACACAATTAAGAGGGCTCCTTTCCTCAGAATCGGGCAAACAATGCTGAGGTTCCCTTCGTCGGACATGCTTCATTCCGACCAATAAGCACATCGCCAGCGGATTTTAAAAGTCCGGCAGCTAGGCCCTCTGCTCCGGTTGCATTGTTGCACTTGAGCTTACACAGCTACTTTCACTTTCTCCAGGTCGTGTGGGTGGTATCGTTCATAATATATTTTAGGCGAATTCTTAGTTAAGGAATCTACTCAAATTTTTATCGAATCGCAGGGTGACAAACCAATTTTTTAGGATTTTTTTTTCCTTAAAAAATACACCGAAAAAAAAACACAAACGGGTGATTTGGTTTGCCACTCGAGTTATTTATGCTTGCGTAAAATAAGTAGATAAGATGTAAGCAACTCAGAAGTTATAATTATTTTTCAGCGCTACTATTTTAGCAAATAATTTTAAATTATTTCTTGCGTATCTCAAAAACCGTGCAATATTTCAGCTGCGCTAAATTTTTCTTGTAGATCCCAAATATTTGCCTATTTCTGAGATTTTCTTCGAAACGGTATGTATCACCGTTACCAATATAGTGGGGGTGAGGGACACCCGTTTTTTTGCATTATTTTGATTTAAATTCCATAAAACCACTAATAAGATTCTTTTTTGAATACCGTTATATTTTTTTTTTGATTCTCATATACTTTGCATTAGACACGGCTATTTTTTTCCAACCGTTTTTTAGTTATCGATTGTAAATACGGGTTTTTAACTGGGTTTTTAAATCGTTTCAGAAAATTTAAAGTTACAAACGCCATTTTTGAAAAATCTTAAAATTTCAGAAATATCTTCATACGTTTTATATACGAACCAATTATAATCGATTCTAACCAATTATAATCGATTTCATTATAATCGACTTTACCGTTAAAATACCAGAATAGTTTTAAGAATAATTTATGAAATGTTTTTGAAGCTTTCGAGGTTAACCTCAGAATCAGCTAAATATTCAAAAATGTCTATAGTATTCTACATTTGGCCTTATATCGGAGATAGTGGTGGGATTCTTCGAAATTCTTCTCAAGATTTTTTCTTCGAAAATATATCAAAACTGAAGTTTTAAAACGGTTTAACCAAAATACCAAATGATTTCAACCTATACTTGAGCTGGGGTTGCTTTAGAGGTTTGTTCAATATCGGCTTTTTGAATAAAGCAATTAAAAATTTATGACCTGAAACACTCTATTTTTTGTTTCTCAAAAACTTCTCTATTTTTTTTATTTTTAATTCGAGTTTATTTTGAAAATTTAACATTTGTTTAGTGCACGTTTCAATTTTCTTTTTTTGGCTGCAAAACTATTCAAGATATGAGCGAAAAAACTTTTCTTCTTTTTTACCATCAAAATTCAAACTGTAATTAAACCGTTACGTATGTATAAAATTGCTCTTCTATGCGTTCTAATTTTTTTCATGGACTTAATAAGTGTAAATAATTTCTTCCTTCTACGACTCATCGTTCAGAAGTAACAGGTGGACGAACGGACGGACAACGGAGTGATACCATAAAAGGTTTTTTTTTTAATTTTTTACGGACCGTTTTCAAAACCACACCATAAAAGTAAACGTCAGGAAAGTGTGTATACCTACAGATTCTTGCAAAAATTCATTTACAGTACTATAAGTTCTATAAGAGCTCGAAGTAGAATCCTTTACGAAACCAAAATTTAGTTCTATGAAATTCAAAATCGCCTTAATAGGGGTTTTGTAAGGGGCCCCGTTACTTCTATTAAACCAACTTCAAGAACCTAAGGTTTTATGATGTGGTGCTTTTAAGGTAACGTTGGCAATAACAAGAGCCTCTGTATTACTTGGTTAACCAGACTTATTTACTATTGCTGCAAGGCCAATTATTTTGAAACAGACGCTTCTGGATTTTGTTTGTTATTGCTAGTTTTTGTCCAACCCGTATTATTTTCGTGACAGTTATATAACCATATCACATAAGTGGTCTTCTATCCGCTACCTGGGGAGGTGCCATATTAGGGAGCAGCAGCATCCGAGGGACTTCTTCCTTTCTTTTGGTGAAGCTTAATCAAAACTAGAGTCGCTCAGATTTGCACAGTCAACTCACAATGCCTTTCTAACGGCACTTGAAGAATGTCCTTCTTAAAGCTAAGACGGTAGTTCTTCTTTTTTAGTAGATGGGTTCTATGCAAAAGACACACCCACTATTCTGTTCAAATTTTGAGCTCATGTGCTATTTTCTTATTTTTCCTAGCTATTTGTTGATTATTGTAAGCCTTACGAAAGTCCTGGACTGATATTATAGCAATACAAACTCTTATTTCAGCTCTAATGGGCTTTTTAGTCACAAATTAACATTCACTTAATTAAGGTCAGAGTTTGTTCCCTCGAGGCAAATCCCTTGCTTTTTAAAACCAATCGTGATCAACGACGCAACTGTATCCTTTAGTGGCGCTTAAAAAAAAGGTCGGACTACTTTTCGTCCAAAAAAATGAAGTTGTCTTATAAGACCAAAAATCTTTATAACAGAGTGAATGTCTCTCTTCAAGAGTTTCTTGCAAGTGCTCTTATCACAAGATTAAATCTATTTTAAAAGACTCCTTTTATATGACGACAACTCAGGTAGAGTAGAAGTCAGGTAATAAGAGGCGAAATATACTTTTGTTATTAAAGTTAAGTGCTGTAAGTTATACTACCTCACTGCACCATTGGTGTCATGGCTACACGCATGCAAATCTTTGCGAAAGACTTCTGCAGAAGCTGTGGGGATGAAGAAGAAATAGAGTCTATAGAACACTTTCTCTGCCACTGTCCAGTTCACCAAGAACGACGACTAACCTTTTTAGGATTCAGGTTCTTTGATAGCCTTGACGACCTGGCAGGAATATCACTATTAGACCTAAAGAGATTTACTTAAAGATCAGGCTGGTAAGACATATGCCCAACCTTGTTTGTCTATCTTACAAAGGTAATCACAATGGGCCAATTTAGCCACCGAATGAACTTGCACCAATTGCAAACAACCCTTCCAACCTAAACTAACTTATACTACCTTAAGAAGAGTACAAGATCATATTTAGATCTCATAATAATAGCTCATGCTCGGGGAACATTAAGAGCGTTATAAGAACTTTATAAGAGCTATTTTGAAGTTAAGTTTTTAGAGTAAAACTTTCAATCAAGTCCCCAAAAGTAGAAGGTGTCTCAAAAAGATGTTCGAAGTTATCTGTTCGGACCCGGAATAAAACGGTTGGCTGTCAGATATGTGAAAAGCTTCTTAGCTGAAAAGATGTTCTGAGAAATTGGCCCTGGCTTGCTTCTAGCACTTTCGTCTGTGCCTTAAATTCTTAAGTCATTACTTTGAGGTCCTTTTGCACAGTAGAAATTTGTCCAACATTCTTAGTTCTAGGATTCAGCCGTTTAAAACAGCAAACGGACGGGGTGAATAAATTTCTTTCTATTCTTCCGAAAGTCAGCCATTTCTTACAAATCACCCCAGAATGGAGCCTAAATGCATGCAATTTACGCCCAGTTCCGGACTTTTCTCCTTTCGTTTTTCCCTTCTGCAAAGTATCGCCTATTCGACAGATAAACATTCAACGGAAGCCTATCATTAAGTCGAGTAGATTTGACTGTAATATTTCCGCCCCAAACGCCCGAAACACCAGATTCGTGTTCATTAATCTCCTTAAGATATTCACTTAGTATAGAGGAGCGTGCAATGCGATTTGCTGACTGAGACTCGGCTCTGATCCTCCGTAAAGGAAAAAAAAAAACACAACAATACAAAACAATTCTAAATGCCAACAGTGCACGCAAGGATTTCTTTGCTTTATCGTAAATCCTAGTTGCCTTATGTGCGCCCAACGGAAGCGGCTTAAATTTATTTCGTTCCATTTTGAACACTGTCTGGATGGTGATTTACTTTGGAACACAGTGTAGTACCTGGTAATTAATTAATAGCTTATCTCACACCCTATTTTGTGAGGCAAAATGTGCTATTACCTGTGAAATCGTGTATACGATTTTCGAGGATGAGCGAGGAGAAGCGAGCGTGTGGACGAAGTGGAATCCCAAAGCTCTTAAACATTTTAACGAGGCATAATTTGTCATTGTTGGGGGCCTTTCGAAAATAGGGTGGTGTAAGGCGTTATTAATTTATGTGTGCGTAGCGATGACTTAGGGGGGGTGGGGACATATTTTTTGTCAGGGAAAACATATATTAATTTATTTGGCTATAAAATTGATATAATGGTTTCTAATATGCAATGTATCTATAGGTGCGTAATGAAACTAGGTATGAAAAAATTCGTCTACGTTGTGTGATTACCGAGACTCCCAGACTTTTCTGCCATCACTGCTTTTGCCCCGCCATCGAAAACTGAAATGCTATGATTTGAACTAAATTTTCCGTTAAATTACTTTTCTTAGAGGAACAATTTAGAGGGCTCAAATAGTTACACTGTTAATTCAAAAGTACCTACTGTTTAAGGTCCTTATGGAACTTTTTTTAGCAGAACATTACGGGTGTGGAACAGGCTTACACTCGCATTTCCTCGTAATTGTAGTCCGCAAGAGTTTAAAACCAAAGTGCACCGGTACCGCCTTTGTCTCCCCTAATTCTCTATACCCGCGTTGTGTGAATTCATTATAAGAGAAGTCATAAAGCTTTGACAGCGTATAAATTAAAAAAAAGGATCTATACAATTTTTTTGCACCTCTTAACATAGCTACACATATAAAATTGCAATACCTGAATCCACATCTGGGATGATTCAAGTCACCAAAGTAATCCTAAAAAAATTACGAAAATAATGCTGCTACGAGAACATGTACTGCACACACACATAGATTTATCTAGACAAATTCACACATCCTATTCATCAAATCAGCAAGATCTCGTCAACATGAATTTAATTAAATGACTGCTTTTTTATTGCTTTGCAGCCAACCCCCCTCATACAGCCGTATACGATATATTCTAGCAAGGATCCTACTCGAGTTTACGACTCTTCCACCTCTAATTAAATTCGCCAGCAAAATTAAATTAAATTTTAAAATAAAAAAGTAACGAATTCCTAGAATTGAATCCAATTTAGATGTGGATTTTTCCCAACATATCTTTTTCTATGGCGGGTTTAATCTTCATATCCAATTGTGATTTAATTTTGACATCACCATGCCCCGCCACTTTGTCAGAAAAACAAACAAAAACAACAAAGGCACGCGGCGGCGGGTCTTCCCCAGAAATCTCGACAGAAACACAAGAAGCCCTGGAATTTTGATTGGAATTTCAATCAAAACTTTTGCCAAGTATTTAACGAATTTATTGCCTATTGAAATCATAAGAAAAGCGACAAGTCAAAGCAGGGAAATTCTATATCCCCTTTGAGCGTCAACCATCGCGACAATCTACAATTGCTCTACCCCTTAGCAAAGCAAGTCAGGAGGAGTCGGTTGGGGGAGTCTATTTTTGTACAGAAAACTGGTGTGCTCCTTTCGCGTGTACAAGACCCGGAAACGTGAGAGGTGCAAGGAATTTATTGCCCCACCAAGCCCGGAAGTTGAACGACTTTTATGTACCGACAATTTCACTATAGAGTTGAATCCTTTTTGTGTAAAAATGCTTAATGTCCCTTTTGTGCCCTGTGACACACAAACGCCTGGTGGCCCGGGCAAAGCCCTGCGAGTGTTAACATTTTTATTACGTGCTATGTGTCGCCATTCCTACTCACTAGCCAAGCGTTTGCCTCTCTGTTAAGCGAAGCAAAAGTTACATTTTCTCCGTAGCCCCACCAAAGCATCCTTTAGGCAGCGCGCCGCGCTGCTAGGGTGAAAGCATCTCCCACATAGGGTGGAAGGTAGCTTTGGTGCATTTGTTTTACTATTTGCTAAGGGAAGTACTATGTGGTTGGTCGCAGGGGTTGATTTTATTGTGCAAACTATCGCCCTCTATACAAATTGTAATTGTACGGCAGTCGATGCGTTGTCGGTGTTGGCTAGGGGGAAAATTTGCGGAAGCTGGAGGACAAAAATACATGGAGGGCTTTCCGGGGACGAAAGACTATATGCGGCGGCACTTGCCGCCATCACCGCCAAATAAGAAATTCAAGCTGCAAATGTTTACGGTTACGCTTTTGTGTTAAATTGAGCGGAAAGTGTTCTGGTAATGACGGCAGCTACAACACGAGGGTTGCTGGCCCTTAATTGAGAGTTGAGGTTGAACTTCTGTACAAAGGTGTGTGTATGTATGTTTCGAGTCAAAGGTGGTAAGTTGTTGATTTTCAGTCGAGCTGTTTGCAAAGGGAGTTGGATGTCGATATTAGAGGTAGGCGTAAGCACCTGTTTTAGCACTGTGACATATGGTAATACCTTCTGCATGGAATAGTAAATGAAGTGATTCTTTATCAGCAGGCTCATTTGTGGTGCTTTCTCTAGAAGGGGATAAAGGAATTTCAATGCGCGAGTGAAAATAATGGTTGCTTCTGTAACTGAAATGATTATTTAGGATCGAATTTATTCTGAATTTAAGTGGGCTTCTGAAAATGCAACTGATTATGGGCTCATAACTAACGGTCACACTTTAGCCGTCATGATTCTAAAAGCTTTTAGAATGGTTGTTACATCGTAAATAGGGTCGGTACTTAGAACTTCGTTACACACGAACTCTTGAACTTATCCCTTGTTTTTTTATATAATTCACTCTCGAACAAGGGATTAAGATTCCCTTTTAATTTAAGTCATCTCATGAGTGATAAGGCTTAGAGGTAGAGGAGAAGGAGGAGAGGATCGGTGCAAACTCTTGTACTGAATAGTTGTAATGTGTAGGAAAGTAGGCGCTGTTGAAGAGATAGAGAGATATAACAACAGAAATGAGGCAAGAAAGTTTTACCAGAGCATCAAAGGTCCTGGCAAGGATTCGAGCTGAAGCCTGTAAGGACCATCAAGGGAACATCGTTGTAGAACCGCAGTCGGTACTGAGAATTTGAAACCACTTCTGCAAACAGCGAAGCCGAACCAAATACCGCTGTCAAGCAGAGCAACCATTCAACCCGGGCGAACCCGTTACCGACGAAGCATACGAACGATACCGCCCACCCGACCTGGAGGAGGTGAAAGTAGCTGCGTCTAAGCTCAAGTGCAACAAAGCAGCCGGAGCAGACGGCCTAGCTGCCGAACTTTTTAAATCCGCTAACGATGAGCTGGTTAGGAGCATGCACCAGCTCATCTGCAAGATAAGGTCGAAAGAAAGCATGCCCGACGAATGGAACCTCAGCATTGTTTGCCCGATCCTGAAGAAAGGAGACCCTCTGAGTTGTGCCAACAACAGAGGCATAGGTCTTCTAAACATCGCATACAAGATCTTTTCTTCTGTACTGTGTGAACACCTGAAGCTGTTTGTCAACAATCCAATAAGCACATATCAGTGTGGCTTATCGAAATTCCAAATCGATACACACCACCTCTTCATCGATTTCAAGGCCGCGTATAACAGCATCTATAGAGGCGAGTTATATAGCGCAATGCACAGTTTTGGCATTCCTGCCAAACTCGTCAGTCTGTTCCGTCAAGTTCGGCAAAGACCTGACCGACCTTTTTGATGTCAAGAAAGGGTTTAGACACCGCGACGCGCTTTGTTCGGTAGAACAAAGCGTGATGTCAGTGAAACCTTCGTGAGTATTGGGACAAAAACCAAGTATATGTAACCATCAAGAAAACACACCCACCACCGACGTTTTGGACAAAACATTTCCATCGACAGCTATAACTTTGAGGTAGTAAAGGACTTTGTCTACTTTGGTTTCATTATCAATTCAAGCAATGACACCAGCCTTGAAATCAAACGAAGGATAACTCTTGCCAATCGCTTCTTCTTTGGGCTAAAAAGGCAATTGAGTAGCAAAGCCCTCTCTCTAGCAAATAAAGTGTCCATGTATAAGACCCTCATCATTCTAGTCCTGCTTTACGGTTCAGAAGCAATGGACCCTGTCAAAGGCGGATGAAAACACTTTAGGCTGCTTCGAAAGGAAAATTCTTCGGACGATTTACGGTCCCGTCTGCATAGACGGAGAGTGGAGGAGGAGATAAAACATCGAACTGTACGGGCTGTACAGCGACACCGACCTAGCCAGAAGAGTCAAAACACAACGTCTACGATGGCTGGGTCATCTAGAGTCTATGGACACGGAAAATCTTCGAATCCACCCTGCACGAACGGCGCAGTAGAGGAGCACCGAAACTTTGGTGGCACCCGCTTCACGTGCGAAACTGGGGACGGCTAGCTAGAGACAGAGCTGGCTGGCAAAGCTTGTTGGCTGAGGCCCAGATCCACCCCGGACTGTAGCGCCATACCTTACGTTAGTAGTGGGTAGAAAAACGTGACTATGAAAGGACATTCCACATTCGCGCTGTACAGCTTACGAGAGACTCTTAACTTCCCTGTGTGCCTGAAAGTTAGCTCGAGGGTAAACTGATGCGCATTCGATCTTTGACGAGCATTACGGTTGAATATCTGGAGGGCGGAATGCCATTAGCTATTTCGCTGGAAAACTGTTTCAAAACTGCGGTGAGAATTCAGCAAATCAGACTAGAAGCTTGAAGGATCCTCCATCCCGACACTCGTTTTCAAAGACAGCTGTCAACTTCTAAAATAAGGCCAATCTGCTCGTAGCTCATTTTGTTGCAGGCCCTTCGCTCCCGGATTGTGCCATATCTCAACCTGTCTTTGAGAGCGTAGAACATTCCATTACTAATTCACTTTTGCACTCGTACAGTAGAAGAAGTCCTTAGAAAACTCAACTTATACAGATCCGCTGGACAAGATAGCATTTCCCCCACAGTTCTGAAGAAATATTCTTCCACGCTGGCAAAACCACAGCGTAGGCTTTTTTATCTGTCCTACTCTTCTGGTATCGTTCCGAGCAGATGGAACACTATATTTGTTCAGTCCATCCCAAAAATAGACGTTTCGACTTTTCCGACCAGTTGCACTAACATCCATTCTTTCCCAGAGGTGATGGAAACGATAATAATAGTCAGCCTATGAAAAATGACCGTCAATATGGCTGGCTTTAGTGGCAAAAGGTCCACTGGTGAATCTCACTGAAAAGTGAAACCTCTCTTGCCCCTTAATGGTGAAAGCAAGGTCGTTGCGCTCGATATTTTAAGCCATGTAACAGAGTCTGGCTTCAGGCTCTCATGTCGAAAATGCAGGCATTTGGAATCGAGGTGTTATTTTTTATTAGAAATTCCACTTTCGACCGATCAGTCCAAGTGGGATCAGCTCAAGGCTGATGTCCAGTTCCCCAGGGTTTACTTTTATCTCCAACAATTTTTCTGATCATTTCAAATGATCTCTTGTCTGCCACACCGAAGCGAATTCATTCCTTTGCTGATGACAGTAATCTAGTACCTTCAATCCATTGCAAACGTCATACAATTGGGGACCAGCCACCACAAAATAGTAGCATCCGCGACGAAATCTGACGAAATTCCTAATAATCGTATATTAAGGTTGAAACGAAAACTCAATTCAAAACTAAAACTTTCCAAGGCTAGGTTGCCTGATGAATGGTTAAAACTTTAATAGAAATTGAAGTTACAACTTTTTTTAATTTATTTCATTTTTAATATTTCCTCAAGCATTGTTCCTACTGTCTGCAGACAACGCCTTTCATATCCAGAATGAAGACTCTCTCATTTCTAAAACACCCAACTAAAAACCCTGGTGACTCTTCCCTATTGACTGTCTAAACCTTTAATAGAAATTGAAGATTTAAATTTTTCCAATTATTTTATATTCAATATTTCCTCAAGCATTCTTCCTTTAATTGTCTGCTAACAGACAACACCTTTCATAACCAGAATGAAGACTCTATCCATTTGAATCCGCCATTCTGTTGCTCATTTCCAAACCACCCAACAAAAAAACCTGCAGACTACCTCATCACCACACACACGTAGCATCACCTAAGGATAATACGAAATTTCAATTAAGCAGAAAGTTCCTCTACTATACATGAAAGCTCGTTGACGAAAAACCGCAACTATTCAGCCCAGAGCTCAGAAACCCTCATCAGCATACCCGCACACTACCTTTCGGATGCCGTACAATGTCAAAAGTTAAAGGATAAATTTACAAAAACGCAAAAACAAGCACAGAGAACTCGTATATACCTCAAGAAAACGACACCAAACGTGCAGCTAAGGGTACTTAAGGCTAGTCTCTCCCCCATGGTGCAGAGTGTCGGAGATCCCTGAAATGAAAACCCAAAATAACCACATGAGGATGTCAACATGGAAAGCTGAAACTTAAACGTCATAAGCAAGTGTTAAAAAAAACCGTAAAGACCTCAACCCCCCTCCGCAGTTCGCATCGCACCGAAACCGACAAAAGAAATAGTTCCCAACTTGACAAAGTTTTAAACCTTTCATTTGGCTTTGTCACCATGCTGCAGGAAGGACTATGATTTTCTTTTTGCTCGGCATATCCTTTGCTTATAGTAATCTCATTATTCCTGAAGGGCATCGTAAATATTTCATACACCGATCAATCTTCTTTGTCCGCTTTTGCTGGCAGTTGGATGTTGTATGTGTATGCCACCGAAGAGGATGCGAAAGAAGAATAAGAAAAGTCTCACAATTTGTCCTTAGAACGTTCTTTGTTAGCCACACACAAAGTCGTCCTATTTGGTAAAGGATATAGCCAGCTCTTTGCGTACCACCAAAGGTTTTTTTTTTTTATTTTTCTGAAATAGTTTGCCTCTGAAATGGACACAGAATGGATGACTCCTGGTGCAGGATTTCGTTCATAAATTTCTACTGGACGTTGGATATTGTTATTGTAAGCGCACCAGCGATGTTATAATATTGTTGAGATGACATTAGAGAGTAAAATTCTGGGACGAGAACGAGGACGAGTTGTGAAAGGAGTCGTTTTGGTCCGTGGTTATAAGGAAAGGTTTTATGTTGGCTTTTAATTTGTTACGTTTAGTAGGTGATTTATTAGACCATCCGTTCTTGGGCAGAATCACAGCAATTGAGGGAGGGAATTTTTCGCCAAATTGAACAAATGAAATATCCTTGCAGGGATAGGAACCATATAAATGGGAAGAGGTATTCCGAGATTCGTTTTTTCATACTCACGACCGACGACTATAAGATGCTACACTTCAAGTCTATTCATTAGGACCATAAAGCGACAACTCGTGCAAGGATGTGGTTTGATCGTCTCGACTTGAAGAGCCACATTTTCGAATTTGCCGCAAGCAATCGAGTTGGTAGTTGCGACTCTCCACAGTTTGTGGCTCCTCTATTATGGATGCCTGCAACCAGTCGAGTTAGGGGCTGCAATTTGCACAGCTTGTGGCTCGTCACGAAGGCACTTGCAACACTTAATTGCTTTGCCATTCAAATGCATTCATTACCACTTCAAGCTGAGGATGTCGTTGTCCTAATTAGAATCACTGCCACAAGGAATGCAAACGCATAACGCACACTCAACTCTGTCGCTAATTAAATCAGGAATTCACCTGTTATTGGCTTGTGTAGCTCTAGCTAGCTGCTATGCAACTTTCCTCAACATCCTTTATCATCCGGTCTGAAGGTAAATACTTGATTTATATGAATGTGTGCTCAAGCTTTCAACTTTTATGCTTGCTCCTTCGAATGCACAAATGTACTCGCACCTAGACCTACTTTTTTATACCATGAATTACCGTATTGTTACTCGGTGGCCTAGAGACCCACAAATTTTCCTATTCCAAGCCCATTCAGGCTCTGTGTGGTGTAATTATGCCTCCGGCATTTAATGCAGCTCGGTGTGAGTGTGCATGCAAAGGGTTTAACTCCGAATGCCGCATAATCCGTTGCTACAGGCTCTTCAGTCAAACCAACCGGAGATCATTTTCAACACCATGGCCTAGGAAATATTTGCATGGTGCAGAGAAGAGAGAGATTTGTCGATGGGAATGAAGGAGATGCTTTTCACGTGGCTTCAACTGCAAATCATGGTGGCGTGCACACAAGCAGATGCTAGCATAAAGGACCAAATTCAGAAGCTCAAGAACCTAAGTTGACGTTTTTACTCTGCCCGATGACGCCCTTAGTTTGTGGCAGCCAGAAATTCGAGACGCATGAAGCGTAAGTGAAGCACAGTAAGTGAAACAAGGAAGGACATCCTTTGTTGGAATATATATGATACCACTCAAAGGGGCTTTGTTTTCAAAGAATAAAAATCATAAAGTCTGGTTTTTCATATGCAAATTTTATAAGACATACTTTTTTCGCAACAAAAATCAGTATCAATTTATTGTATAAAAAAGGGTTCAGAGTAAGGATTTAATTGACTTCAAATCAAAGTCAGCAAGTTGCATCTTCTTGTTGAATGACAAGAGCTTTCCGATTGAAGAAAATAATCGGCAGAGTTATTTACTCGAGAAATACAAGTTTATAACGAACAAGCTCATTAATAATACAGAATTACAAGAGCGGGACTATAAAAGCGAATCATAAAAGCAGGATGCCTGTTATTTGCCTTATTTTAATGAACAACTATTCCATTGTGAAATATTGAATCTTCTGCTTATAAAAAGTTTAAGTTTGGAAGTTATTTAAACAGAAAACTTTTTTGGCCTACCGCAAAAGTTTGTATCGTCCGCTTATCCCGTCTGCTAAAAATGGCTTTGCAAATTTTTTCTTAGCCAACCTAACACTATCGCAACCGGTGACCAAGTATGAGTGAGCTTAAAAATACAGAGCCAAGAAAGATCCAGTAAAAAAGTAATAAAGCAGCTCTTTTTATTTAAAAAAAAAAAACATATCAAGTATGACAAGATATCATACTGTAATAAAACTGGAGTCAAACGAAGGACCAAAGTGCACGCCAACCGATTGGCCCCATACGCAATCCAGGGTGTAACGCAGCAAGAGCTTTGCGTTTTAACGTGGGAGCTAAGTATTGCTAAAACTATCTCCGATTCTCCTAGCGGTTTTCCGATACGATAAACTGAAAATCCTTATAAGAAAAGCGATGTAAAATAAAATTGCTTTAATTGCTTAAGGTTGCGACATCCCACCTGATGCTGCGGTTCGAGAGGGAGCAGCTGGATCTAGCCAATATTCACGGATTTTTTGATGTATACCCATAAAAGAATAAAGGTAAAGAGAAAACCTGTTATCTCGTTCTTACACATGAAACCTACCTTTGATCAAAGAGAACGGAGGTGAGCTGCTCAGTTGAGTCTTTCCTTTCTAAATGTCTTATGATGACGGTTCCGCTATTCCCCCGGAATCTTTGACGGCGGCCTTAGTAACAGCGTACGAGCATGGCAAGAAAAAATTAATGCTGTGAAGAGAATGTCCAAATACCATCTGGGTAAGCCTAGGCACAAGCGCTTGAGGCAAAGTTTTGTTTGATTCTTTACTTAGCTCTAATTTTTTTTAGCATACTATAACAGGGGATGTGATGCCACCTTCCTCACACAGGTGAGATAGAAAGGAAGTACTAAAAGGAAATTTTCTGACGCAAAACTGATCTGTTCAAGTAACAAACTGGAGAGCGTCTAAGCATATATCGCTAGCCCAGGACAGCTTTTAACTGTCTAGACAGAGATTGTACCATCGATCTTTCGATCTTTTCCAAACCGCAGCACAGGAGGGAACACACGCCATCCCTTGCGGATGCAGAGCTCGTCAAGACTTCAATTTCTAGATGGAACCTTTCAAAAGAAGGGGTCATAGAATGGACGACCTTCAAGGAGAGCTCAAAAATCGTAAAAAAGAAGACGAGACTCGCCAAAAGAAATTCGTGAAACTAACCACTGCATATGCTCAACTTACTCAAGCGCCACACTTTTTCTTCACTGATGAAGGCCGACGCAACGACCGGCGGGTGACCACATTAAACGAGGAAACGTTGGAAGTACTTTTGGAACATCTTAGGTTGCACTGAACCCAACGGTTAGGGGTACTAAAGAGGTATTTCGTAGGAGCAGAATAGTGCATGATTGGTAATTTGAAGGTAGTCTGTTAGAAGGTTTTTTGCAGCTCCTCCTCTTTTCTGCAATTCTAGGTAAGGGTCGTGCTTGTGGTTGCCAGGTCAAGGACATTTAAGGCAGTCCATCTGGAAGTGACCTTCACGGTTGCCAAGCTCCACCGGAAGCTATATTCTGGTACCATGGGAGGCAGATTGCCATGAACTAGGTCGATTTATGCCGGTGCTTCGTCTCCAGTCGGCCTAGATCATTTCTGTCTAAAGAGGTAGGCGCCCTATTCGGAGCATCATGGTGGCTGTGGTTGCCCTAAATCAGGGGCTTCAAGATCGGAAGAGGTGTTGATAGGCCTCGCTCTAGCAAGGAGGAAGCTCAATCTTTAAACGTGACTTCATATTGCACTGAGTGATTTCTTGTACTTTATAGTTCAAGAAAGATCCCGGTTCGGGTAAACGCTTCTCTTAACCATCACTTCGCGGAATTGCCTACCGTGAGATAAAGCCTAAGAGCCAGGTGCTCATGTTAAGCGTTTTCATTTCTTTATGACACCAACGGGGACTACGTCTCACAGGGTTCTCGGATGAGGATGAAGGAAGAAAGGGTTAAGGCGGTATTGAATAAGAGAAACGTCGACCTGGGCAACTAACTACTTTGCTCCCCTCAAGGAGCCGTGGGTACGGGCGGTTAATATTCGACCAATAATGCTCGAAAAGCAGGAGAAATTATTATTTCGTAGTTGAACAAGTGAGTGAGTGCAAGAGTTTGTCTGTGGCAAACTTCTATATACCCGACCCTATATACCGTGCAACACAAGATCTTAAAGTTTCCTGGCCCGAATTCATATATAATTTGTATAGGCCTCGCCCCCAAAAGTGAGTATGGGCTTAAAATAAAGATCAATTAATTGTAATTTCGTAAGAATCATGACACAATGCGTTAAAACCGAAAATTATTTGGGAAAAATAAATTTTTTCGTAAAAACGCCCCCTAAAAGTGGGCGGAGCACAAAACTTTCTACTAGATTTTAAGTCAACTTTCCGAGAAATCGGGTTTTAAAGATCTAACATGTTAAAAGTGGGCGTGGTCGATATTGTGGGCGGTCCAATTTTTGCCGTGTTAAAGGTCTTAGGCCAACATTGCTCAGTACCAAAATTTCAGTGCCCGCGCGTGCGCGTGTTTTGTCTAACTTGACCAAAAGGCATTTTAAAAAAAATGTGCAACAGAGGTTGTCGTCCGTTGACGGATTAAGTCAATTTCCACACTACCAAGTTACAGCCTTCTAGCTTGATTTCGAAGATCTTAAACCTTAACACATACAGACGGACAGACGGACGGACATGGCTTAATCGATTCACCTGTCGATCTCGATAATATCTATCTTAAAGGTCTTACGGTGATTATTTTACTGTGTTAAATGCATTAAAATTAATATACCCTGGGTCGGATATCAAAATGTTAACATGTCCTGCTTAAGCATGTGCCATGTTTTCAGAGCTAAGAGATAAGTCCATAGACATGCCTGTCCTCATTTATGCTCGAAGCCAGCCTCATGCTCCAGAATATGAAACGGATTATCGACGTGAATATCAGAGAGGTGATTGGAGAACGGCAACTTCTTCTCAGTTCCCAGTGATTGACTTAGCTATGCACTCCATATTGTCGGTAACAGGTAGTTATAAAGGTGAATTTATAGATTTTGGGATATACCACGTAAAAATAAGTTATATGATTGCAAACCGTAGTAGTCACCCCGAAAGTTTCTCTTAAGTTACGTTAAGCGTGGTCTCCGACAAATTGGGCAAAGATGCTGCTGGGTATTAGCACTACGCAAGTTGTAGCGGTGCGTAGTGCTCTCTTGTCTCGTTCTCTCGCTGTTGTACTTCAGGTAGCTGAGAGCAAACCGTGCTCGCTGGGTCTAGGTTAGCCAATTCGCAATCGACGGTGATGAGCCAAATTATTGGATCCCACGTTTTCGACAATTCGAAACTGTAGTCGCGATTGAAAGATCTGTGGCGTTTTATCTCAATCGCTTCAGGAACAAGCCGTGGGATGTATAGTGAGTTTCCCGAGCTTGTATCATAGCCTGGTCAAATCTGATCCAATGGTGTTCGTTGGGATGGTCTAAGTAAGATATGCTCGGCTAGAGCGGATTTTTCTCACCGCCATTGCTCACAGCATTTATATGTTCTCTTAAACGAGTCGAAATAATTTGATGTTGTAAGTTAAGAGGGTTAAAAAAACTCACCAACGCGGAAAGTAAGGCTACAGGACTTTTGTATACAAAATCGGATGGTCCTATAAGAAAGCGGTACTTTGAGCTTGTCAATGCGGTTTCTTAATATTTGTCAAAAAGATGCCCTACTGGACACAATGGCCCCACACATTGAGTTTGAGTGATCCGAGTGACTTGACAACTGTTACAGGGGCACCCACCAACCTGACCTAACAACTTAACATTTTGATTTCAAGTCTGCTCGCTTATCTTTTAGGGTCCCACTACTGGTTCCGGTAGGTGATTTCACCCGCAGTGATCTTTTGATCTTTTGGGGAAGTTGCAAGAGTTATAGATCGGTGTTGACTCTTCGTACTTAAAGACTCGTAGCACTACTTATTTTCTTATTTATTTGATTGAATGATTTACAAACACCCACACGAAACTTTCCTTGCTAACCACATTGTTCCATCACTTTAAAGTTCTCTTGCAATCTTTCTTGTGCGGCAATTAAAGTTACTTTTCATGATTTGTAAGCATTCACGTTGACTTTCTCTATAAACACATGTTATTTCCATTTGCATTCGAATGTGCAAGGAATTTCGCAAAATCGTGACAGCCAGCCCCAGCCCTAATCCGATTAAAATCCCTCCTGGAACGAACCTACACCGAAAAGTAAAAAAAAAAAGAAAACAAAAGGAGAACATTATCCTACACAGGAATTGGGTCATGATGTTTTTCGTGTGTAGCATATAATGCATCCTTTGCCTCACACCAGCATTGGTGTAATTTATAAACAATGTGATAGCATGCAAATGGAAGCACATTGGACTATTGTGGCAGGACCTCCACCAAAACTCTTTGTCACGGTTTTTCACTCCATCGGAGCAACACTCGCTGGTGCCGAGGGCCATGGGGGTTAATCCCGATTGAATCTTAAAATATTTTTCACAAGCGACCACCAACCACGTATGGAAGGACATATTCACCCTGTGCACCCTCAGTGGTTGGGCGCCGAGCCGCCCGCCATAGGACCAAAGGCCATGCATGGGATTCCTTGCTCTCTACAAATGAGAATTTAATGCTCGACTTTGGAATGGTTCGGTTTTGGACGCTGCTTTTCGATTCCAGCGCTCATTGTTGCTGTTTACAAAAATAAATTCAAAGAACAAACCAAAAGTGCCGACTAAGCGGCAGGGATTTACGGGGTGAGGTTAACCCGCCTTTTGTGGGGCAGAGATTTGGATTTGGGTACTTTTTTTTGTTGTAAATTATTCTGATTTATGGGATCAACGGATTGTGGATTACCCTAGGTTGCTCGAGTTCCTTCTTACTTTTGCTTTGGGGCTTTTGAGTTGGATTTCGGATGAAAGGGTCTTTTGCGGTGGCATTAAGTGCGAGCGGCAAAACTTTTTGTGTGTGTGTGTGTTGGGGAAGTAAAATGCAATTTTTGATCTCTTTTGCTTTGCCACATCCAGGTCGGGTAGGTAATTATTCCTTGGATTTACTTTCGGCAATTTATTGCCTCTATATACCAGTGTATAGTGAATGGGCTTAACTTGCGGCCTGGTGGCATAGACTTGAAATATTTAAATCCAATTTTGTGGATGTGTGATTGGTGGTCCTATAGGGATTTGCGGCTATGGGGATAATTTAATATTCTTGTACGAGGAGCTGTGCATTTGTAAACGTGGAATATAAGCTTATATGTAATGCGACAACGATCTTTATACGCTACCCTCGGTAGTGCAATGTATAATTCAATTTATCGACTACGTGCCACCCCATACTCTTCACGGCCCCCATTCTCATTACACGCTTATGAACTTGTAATTTTCCATTATCATACAAAGTGTCACTCTCAGTGCAAAGTAACCAGAACAAATTGCTTTATCACAGAACAATCGCCAGGACATTTTTCCCTCTCGCCATGTCGTTTTGTCTTGTGCTGACGTTCCTGCGCTCAGTATTCATTATCATTATCAATATTGTCCGACGCCATTGTAAAACTAACAATGAACACAAAGAGCTCCATCGAATATGGGGAATGGACACTATCCACCTATAAAGCGAGGTATCTACACCAATTTTTTTTTCTAAAGGGAGTGTCACCATTGTAAGGGCGGAATCACTTATATTATGCAAATGTGAGGGGATAATTTCCGAAAACGACATACAAGGAGCAGTCACCGGTCACCATACCCATTTGAATTTACTGTGAACTGTGACATGAAGGAGCTTACAATAGTACAAACAAAGTATAGTAAGTCCTGCGTCCCATAAAGAAATAGATTTGCGAGGTTTCTGCTACTGGGAACAAATTGATCCTTGAAAATGAATTAATCCGTCACGTAAGTGCTGATCCGAGTTAGAAAAATGAATTAAATTTCGCATTTACAATCCAAATTTAACTTTAATGACATTTTTATTTTTTTTTTAAATTCAATAACTCTTTAAATACAAAAAATTCTCGCAATAAAAATATTAAAAACAAATTTAATTCCACTGCAATAAATTCTTGCATTTCAGACGATAAATCATGAGCGAAATCGTTTTTGATCGTCCAATTCGGATATTGTTGTGAAAAGGATAATTGGTCATAAAAATATCATCACTTCATAAATTGTTGGCGCTTCGTGCACGCGCCCAGCCCAATGCACACCGGATGGCAAGCGAACCGTGAAATAGTTTACACCTAACCGCCCAAATCGGTTCAATACATTCCCCTTAAGGGTATGTAATCGGGTTTCGTTATGGCAGTACAATTTCAGGATTAATATCCTGCATTTGTTATTCTGACCATAATGGTTAGGGCGTTAAGCTTCTTTTTTTTGAGCACATAAATGTGAAGTCGGTTGAGCAAAAATGGTTATGAGATTTCAATTGAACTGAAAAAAAAGGTGGAATTTATGATATCATTAAATGAGTGTTTTCGTTTTTATGGTACTGTGAGTCACAAATTGTCTTTTAAAGATTTTTAATTGATAAGATAGAATTGATAGTTAGCATTTATTGAACCTTATTTTAAGGGTTCTGCCAAAAAATTTCCTAGAAATTAGGATGTTTCAGGGTGTTTCTTACTCAATTTCAGATGGAAGGATGAATTCTGAAAATTATATAAAGCGATAAACTTATTAAACAAATACGACTGCATCAGGCCTTAGGGCAGACCAACTCAAAGAACACTTCGAAGCCTTTTCAGTGCTTTGAAAATTTCATCAACCATACGATATGCAGCACGTTGACGAATTTTTTGATGCACCAATCACAGCATTGGTAGCATTGGTAGCGACCGGATTCCGTTCAAGTTTTACAAAAACTGCACATTCTTGTTTAGCTTCTATCCCAAGAGTTTAACAGCATTTTCAAACTAGCTCAGGAACATCCCGCAATGTTTCAAGAACACGATTATTTTTCTATTGCACGAAAAAGGAGCCCTCGATAACGCTACCGTGGTATATCTTTTCTCTGTATTGTTTCAAAGGTTGACTCAGTGGGCGGCTGGGTTTTGCGGGAATTTGAAGCTGGTTTCCATTAAAACTGCTCGAAAATAGAGCAAATTTTCTTCCCTTCCCCAGGAGAGATTCACAAGCGACATCGTAAAGGTTCTATGGGTGCTTTCTTAGCTTTCGTGCGGCAGATTTACGCGGGCAGCACTATCCTACAAGCTCCATGGATACAGCGCCTTGCATAAACACTTGTCCAAGAAATTCAATTCAATAATGGGTGTTGTGACCTGTGACCTGCGACCTGCAGATTCGGGATCTACGGAGCGTTGGGGATGAGTGTAGTCATGTAGACGTACTTCTACATATACCTGCATGCAGACTTGCTCCCACGTGGGTGCACTGATGTTAAGAGATCGTTGCAATAGGCATTTGTCGTCGAGCTGCATACCTGTCCCAAGTAACATAGAAGCTCTTGCTATGGCCACCGTTAGTTTTCAGCACCGACCACATCATAAAACCTTAGGTTCTTGAAGTTGGTTTTATACAAGCAACGGGGCGCCTTACAAAACCCCCATAAGGACAATTTTTCACTTTATAGAACTTAATTTTGGGTGCAAAAAGGGTTCTACTTCGGGCTCCTATAGAACTTATTTGACAGTCAATACATTTTTAAAAGAATAAATACATTTTCATGGTGTGGCTTTTCTTTAAGTTGGGTATTGTTCATACATTCTTATCTTATTCTCCGAAAGTGTTGATGTTGTTGCACAAATAACTTGGTTCATATTAAATGGTTATGAAACTGATAAGTAAAATGAGTGCATTTAATTAGCAGAAAACAAGATGCGCATTTAATTTCTTCTAATGATTTATTAAAATAAGACGAATAGAAACTATGCGCTTTATAAAATATTAAATATAACATAAAATAAAGAAGCAGCATTGTAACACTTAAGGTCTTCTGCGTGACTTTTAGAAACTTTGGGTTCTATGTAGCACTGTCTAGCTTCATGTAGATCTATTACAAGGTTTTGTATTTTCTGTCAAATTTGGCGCTAATTTAGGGTTGCCATCACTCTCTTTTGTCTTATGCTATACGTTGGCTTCTGTTTCCTATATTAGCTGGTTTGACAATTTGTAATTACTGACACGGCAGACGTTAATTGAAAGGTATTTTTTACAGGATGTTTTATTCTTACCCACGGATGCAATTTATACCTGAAGAGTTTTAAACTCCGAGGAGAATACCTTTTTAAATTCTGCCTAAAAAGTGGGCATGCCAGTGAGCTTATAAAATACTTGAACTGCTGTATTCCAGGAATGTCCAAACCCAATTACAACAATTTACAATTCTACAAGCATTATAATAATGGCTGGCCCCAGTATAAGCAACGATACGTTTAGTTAGTTTTTAATTAATAGTCATAGAAAAAATAGCAAAAAAGGATGAATATTCAAAACTTTTGCGTATGTTATATTTTTTCAGCCTAAAAATGTAATCTTGTAAAAATTTAAAATTCTACGTAAAATGTTTGCTTGGAATGGTCTCACAACAATTTCTGTCAATTACATTGTTTCTACTGTTTGACATCTGGCAACCCTCAAGTGCTATATATGAGTGTGAAGTAACTAATACTTCGGATGTGCCAAACCTATAGTGTTAGAAAACACTAGGAAGGTCTACAGAACCTGCGCTATGGAACCTAACCCCTCAACACTTATAAAGAACCTTATAACTTCATTGCTAGGAACGTCTGTAGCACGACGTATACGGAACCTTTGGTGTTAGCACTTTAAGTTTTATAATTATGGTGCTGTATACGTTCCTATGACCAATTTTATAAGTAAATAACCTGCACACCAATGGAACGATAACGAAACATTGCAAAACCATAAGTGCTACTGAAGAAAGTTTTGAGTGTCTTAAAAGTCCAATATTCAAAAACCAATGCTAATGGTTCAAAAGTGTGCTACTTGGGATGCCGCATTTATAATCGAGAGTGAAGTAATAAAAATATTATTAAACTTGTTATTAACAAAGTGTTTTCTTGATTTACAGGTCATTAAAGGTTTGAAGCAGGGGTGTGTGTTGAATAAACTTCTATTCACTACACATTTTTGTTTATAAATGACATTACTGATAACGTTGAAGAATTGAATTAAGCCAAACCAAGCTTATAAATTTAAACTTCATACTGCGCCGTACGAAACTTCCGCTGTTGTGTAGCCTATGCAACGGCAGCGAACGAGAAGATTTGTTTCACTTCATTGGTGTGTCTTATTCTCTAAGAACTTAGCTGCAGGTTGTTCGAATCGCAGGAACTCACAACGGAAGGGCTGACAAACATCCTCAATGGTAACTGAGGATAGGGGCTCATTATATAACTTCCCGAAATTCCCTACGCTACATCTAATTTGCACTAGAGGAAAGCTTTAAAATCACAAGTTGTTAAGTAAAAGAGCAGTGACTTTTTCGACCACGTAGACGGCCTTAAGTTAATAAGACTGTAAGTATAGAAAATTGTGCCTTTTCCAAGAAAAAAAAAATAGTCAAATGACAAACTAACTATTTGAGATAATTTTTAAGTGGTGCGTCAAAAAATTTTAATAATCCGTCAAAATTATAACATTGAAAGCAAATTTTACCAAGTTTTCAAAAATATTCGTATAACTAAGGAAAAATGCTTTTATGGTCTGCCTCAACTTTTGTTGCCTAAAAATTCTAATAAAAACTAACTGACACCTGAGCACCTTTTTAGGCAGCTGTCCTAAATAAACTTTGGGATGACCGAAATCTATCCAAACTGGTTTTGGCCAACAAAAAACTATTATTTACATTGCCCAACTTGACTTTAAAAGGAGAACTCGCGTTAAACGTTTAAAAAGTTTTGAACAGTGTGCGACTCAAAACACTTGTTTTTGAGTAGTTGCTCACTTTAAAGCAAGTGTTTTGAGTCGCACAAAACTTTTTTTTTATTTATGACGTTAGACTTACTCTTCTGTACCCTACTAAGGGTATATTAAGTTTCCTGTATAGTTTGTAACGCAGTCAAATAATCACCGTAGATCCTTTAGACCTTTTAGAGATATGAATGAGACCGACAGGAGAATCGCTTAAGCCATGTCCGTCCGTCCGTCCGTGCGTCCGTATGTAAACAACTTTTAGGCCTTAAATGTAAAGCTAGAGAGCTGAAAATTTGTAAGTGAACTGGAAGTTCATTGAACCAGACCAAGTTTGAAAATTAGTTGAACCCGCCCACAGACACACCCACTACAGGCCTGTTTGTGCGACCATCTCCAATTTAAAAAAAAAAAACACTTTTTTCACACTTTAACTATGTTAAAATAGTGCTAGCACACTGATTTTTAGTATGTGACACTGCTTTGTAATTCTCTTTGAGGCAGCAGAAAAATGTTGGCGTTTACATTGACCACGCCCACTTTTTTAGGAATTTTAATTTAAAATGACTATTTCTCAATAAATATGATATAAGCATTAGCATTTTCTATACTTATTGAATATATTATATATATCACCGCACACTTTTGTGGGCGTGGCTTAGAAATAAGTGATTTTTTTTGTTAAAATGACAGGGTTTTAGTCCAAAATGTATGCAACCACATAGCGTTAAGCATTCAACAGTTATATTTTTACATCCCGCTCAATTTTAGGAGGCGTGGCAAGTTTCTTTTTGGTAGGGTCGGGTATTTTGCAATCCATCGCAGACGGACTTAAGCTTTTGCATACGCACCGTTGCACTTTCGTACTTGTTTTATTTATGAGGTTAGACTTAGTTTTTTTTTTTAATTCATTAGTGTACAAGGGATTGGCAACCCTTTTTACGTTTAACATCTCATGAGTGGAAATGATGAGAGGAAAAGAAAACGGAAGAGAGGTACCGATGTACTCTGATTGTGAACAGCTGCAGGTAGTATTGAGCAGGAAAGACTGATCCTGAAAGTACATTCCACATTCGCACTGTATGGCTTATGAAAGAACCTCTTAACTTTACTGTACTAATGAGCATTCGATCTCTGGCGAGTATTACGGTTGAATATCTAAAGGCCGGAATGCAGTTGGCTTTTTTACTGGAACACTGTTTGTAAAAAAAGCGATAAAACAGTGATAGGCAGGAGACTCACTTTTGCATCGGTTCAAGTGAGTCAATTGACCTAGTAATATTTCTGTCTCTAATAAGTTTTAAGGCACTTTTTTGTATCCTGCCTAGCAGGTGCAGTGATGTTTTAGGGGCATCGGCCCAGACATGGGAATTGTATTCCAGCTTAGGGCGAATATAGGCCTTATATTAAACAGCCAAATCACAAGGGCTGAAGTATTTCTTACATCCTTTGAGGAAACTTAGGCATTTCGCCACGTTTTTGGCGATGTCAAATCGGTGGTCATTTTCAGTAAGGTTTTTATTGGCGCACATACCGAGGTTGGAAAGCTTTTCGGTTCCATCGATGCAAGTGCCATTCATGAATAAAAGCTGGTTGTTTTGGTTTTGCTTTACTCACAGAAGACAGCATTGAATTTCGGAAGCATTAAACTCGAGTCTGTTACGAATCCGCCACGATACAATGCTGTCAAAATACAATTCCATGATACAATGCGGCCCAAAATAGATTATTTAATTTCAGTCGTCCTTGCTCTGACTGCAGCATATCCTCTATTACTGTGTTCGAAGGTGAAGCCTTATTTTTCAAGCTATAAAAAAGTAGGGCTTTTTAATCGAAGGGAAGTGTTGAAATGTTTTTAATCTATCGCACCCACAACTTATCTGTGACGTGACGCGCTAACAATTAATTCGAATCTAAATATTTCTCTGATATTTCCGAATTAAAAATTTTGATCTGAAGAAGAGGCCTTTCAGCCCTTCATCTTGTTTCGACCTTTTTTGGTTAGCGTTGAAAGTTTAAATTTGTCTACGTAAAATGTGAAGGACGAGCCCAACTCAAGATCCCATAGTGGTTTTTGTAAAAATTCGCGTGCTGTATACATTATGTGTACCTTCAAAAATATCCAATCCATTTATCCAATACCCATTTGCACATAAGTATAAATATATGTAATGATCGTTTTGAAAAGTCCTCAACAAAAATATACGCAGAGAAAAAAGTCAGCGGAACCAGACCATGCAACAATAAAACAAAAATGTTGACACAACTCGAGGACATTCATCCGCCTTACCCAGTCAATTTTCTCTGTGAAAAATAAATCAAGAACAAAGAAAAGTTTTTTAATTCCAAAAGCTTCCGGAGTGTGGGAACAACAAAACACTACACACACGAGAAAAAAAAAACTCTTTCCGGGGGGCTGTGCTCCTTTAAAGAATATGAAAGCGAAAATAAAGAATATAGGAACAATTAATCAAAACCACAATGCTGCTGCTTCACCCTTTAAAGTTCCTGAAACAGGAAGTTTCTACGACATTTGCGTGTATTTTCTTTTTTCGTTGGATTCCTCCTACCGCCATACGTGTCCTTGGCGCTTGCCTTTTGTTGTTCATGTGTATGCAAGTGCAAATAGCGAATATACTGAGATTTATGACTTATGCATTCATCTGAAACGGAAGCAAGGACGACAAGAAAAAAAATTGCACGGTTTTTGTCCCCTTTCCACAAGAGCTTCCTTATGACTTACCCTTGAATGGTGAGGAAAATAAGATTGCTGCAAAAAGCATGCTTACACAAAAAAATGCAAGTTTCTACGTCATCAGCACACATATGCACTTGTCCTGCATGAAGAACCTTATCCTTTTCCGCTGTGAAGTAGAAAATCAAAAGTTTTATGTTCGCTGGTGACACTTAACTTTCTGCTGGCGTGGGATGAAATTTTCCCGAAACAGTTTGTATCCTGCCGGTGGCGTGCTGGGGGAGGCTACGAGCACATATCCGCCCCTAACTACTTATGCAAATTGCAAGCCATTACTGCTAGTTGCGGGCCATTGAAGGGTCTGCCTTTATACACCAACTATGAACTATTCCCCGTTTACGAAACGAAACGTTGTTATAATGTGCATAATTTGCTTGGCGTGAATAATCCCATTTTGCATTTGAGGGGTTCCCATACGATAAAACGCGATAAAACGTGCATTTTCGTTTTGACCCACCAAAAAGGAAGGAAGTCACAAACAGCTGTACATAGGTAGGCGTAAGGCACATAATGTTCACATGCCTCTATGTGCTCATATATGGAGTTTGGTTACACAACTCGAGGTCGAGTTTCTGCTGACACAAATCCTAACGCTGGTGGATGGAAAACGGAAAATTTATGCTGCTACTAGTTGAAAACTCGCTCGGACACATTGTTCGCTGTTAATTACTATTGTATACGTCAAAACTTTCAAATGCCATTAAGTTCAACCGCTAATGGGGTCTTCGGAGAACGAGCTAAATGAAGTGGGGAAAACCGGAAAACTGCGTTAAAACAATGCTTTAAACTTCTGTAATGTGGCATGAAGGGTTGACACAGTACTTCATTGGGGAAATATTGTCCCTTTTCCTGACCGCACACAGTCAACAAAGAGTTGTATATTTTGTTTAATGACAAAGTTAGGTGAATTAATTAATTTATTGAATAAAGCACTCTCAGGGGGTGCTTCTGGTTTGGTTTAGAACAGCAGAAAGTAATCAAAACTCTCATCGTATGGTGCGGCATCCGTTGGGTGCGGCATAAGATTGGATTTAACAAGCCAGAGGGCTTAAGCGAAAAAGTTTCAAGAAGTCGTTTTACAACGAGGTGTTTTTTTAATTAAAAATTTATAACTTACATCACTGCAAGTAATAGACCAATTATAAATGAATGATGAGCTTATTTCTAATCTACACAATTTAAATGGGTTGTTAGCTTTATTTGCAACTTCTTATTTTAACTTGTATTGCCCGACCATGTAAGTAAAATACTTTATTGAATATTTACGAATGTGTAGTGTAAACTGTAATGCGGTAAGCAGGCACCTACCTATAGTCGAACTTAAAATGAAGGCAATAATTTACGGATCTGCACTTATATATCCGAGGACCTTGTCCATTCTTCAAATCGAAGAGGGTGGTGGTTAGCGGGTGCTAAGATGTTTTTTAACTTTTTAATTACTTTATTCGAACAGCCGATAGGAGGCAAATATATAAAACAGCCGCAGTTTTTTACGGAAAGATTAAAATCAAATTTTGGTTTAACAGTTTTGAAACTATGGTTTGGCGTATTTTGCAAAATATAAATCGTTGCAAAAACTTTGCCCCGCCTCTTACTCCGATTCTTTAGGCCAAATGATTTAAAAAGAATCAGACACATGAAAAATTAGTTGTTATTTTCGTAAAAACTATAGAAATTTTTGAATATTAAGCAGATTCTGCGATTTAGCTCGAAAACATTTTAACAAATTATTTTTAAAAATAATCTGGCATCGTAACAGTATAACCCCGATTGTAATGAAATTTTGTTCGTATACAAAATGTGTAAATCAAACTCAAAAAATTTTACGATTTTTCAGGTATGCCGTTTCTAACTTAAAATTATCTGAAACATTGAAAAAATTATCGATGAATCAATTGCCTATTTTACAGAGGTGAAAAACTCATTTTTTCGGAAGAGTTAAAAAAGTTGGAGTATCTAATCCTGAAAAATGTTTATGGTGCCGAAATAATACTACTTCGAAGAATAAATTTAGTTTTTACAAAAAATATGCACATCATTTCAAAGTCTTTAATTTTTAAAATTTTAAAAACTTTCTTTGTCACCCTGAGTTTCGAAAAATTTGAGTACCTGAACTTAAAATTACTTACCTACTGACTTAAGGTGGCGCTACAGTCCGAGTGGACCAGGGCCCCAACCAACAAGCTTAGCCAGCCAGGTCTGTCTCTAGCTAGCCATCTCCAGTTTCGCACGCAAAGTTGGCTGAGGTCCCCTTCCACTTGCGTGCGCCACCTGAGTCTCGGTGCTCCACTACAGCGCTGTCCCTGCGGGGTGGATTCGAAGATTTTTCGGGCCGGGGTGTTGCTGTCCATCTGCTCTAGATGACCCAGCCATCGTAGACGTTATATTTTGACTCTTATGGCTATAGGTCGGTGTCGCTATACACCCCTTTCACTTCGATGTTATATCCCCCCCCCCCTCCACTCTTCATCTATAGAGACGGGACAGTAAATCGTCCAAAGACTTTCCTCTCGTTGCAGCCTAAAGTTTTTCCATCCGCTTTTGACAGGGTCCATGCTTCTGCACCGTAAAGCACGACTGGGATGATGAGGGTCTTATACATGGACACTTTAGTTGCTCGAGAGAGGATTTGCTACTCAATTGCCTTCTTAGCCCAAAGAAACGGCGATTGGCAAGATTTATGCTTCGTTTGATTTCAGCGCTGGTGTCATTGCCTGAATTGATAGCGGAGCCAAGGTAGACAAAGTCTCTAACTACCTCCAAGTTATGGCTGTCGATGGTGATGTTTTGTCCAAGACGTCGGTGTTGGGTATCTTTTCTTGATGGTAACATATACTTGGTTTTGCCCTCGTTGACTGCGAAACCCATATTCGCCGCTTCCGTCCCAAAACTCACGAAGGCTTTACTGACATCAGGCTTTGTTCTTCCGATTTTGTCAATGTCGCCTGCGTATATGCGAGTAGTTGTACGGACTTTTGAAAAATTGTGCCTCAGGTGTTGGCGCGGGAGTTCTGCACGATTCTCTCAAGTATGATGTTAAAGAACGCTGTTGCATGACCGCACGTCGCTTTGTCTGAATCCTTTTTTGACATCAAAGGGGTCGGTGAGGTCTTTGCCTACCTTGACGGAACAGCGTGTATTTTCCATCGTCATCTTGCACAGACTGATGAGTTTGGCAGGGATGCCAAAACTAGACATTGCGCTAAATAGCTCGTCTCTATAGATGCTGTCATACGCGGCCTAGAAATCGATGAAGAGGTGGTGTGTATCGATTTGGAATTCCTGGGTTTTCTTCAAGATCTGCTGCAGTGTGAATATTTGATCGATGGTGGACTTTCCTGGCCTAAAGCCACACTGATGTGTGCCCATCAGATTGTTGACAAACGGCTTCAAGCTTTCACACAGTACAGCAGAAATGATCTTTCACACAGTACAGCAGAAATGATCTTTTATGCGATGTTAAGAAGACTGGTGACAAGATTCAGAGGGTCTTCTTTCTTCAGGATCGAGGTTCAATTCGACCATATCTTGCAGATGTGCCCACTTTTACCATGCTTGATCTTTAAAGACCTGATTTCTCAGCGAATTCATTCTCACAAACAAATTCTCATAAATAAATTTTATGACAATTATAACATTTAGCTCCACCTACTTTTTGGAGCCTTTTAAGGAAGAAACTGCTTTTCCTAAAATCAACTAAATAAAAGCGAACAACAAATAATAAGCAATTAAATAGTCGATTAAATTATTTGCTGTTTTCTGGGAATAAACAGCGAGTTTTTTAATAATTCCTGGAAATGTCCTCTTCGACGCCAATATCAGGTTTCACTCCATAATTTAATATTCAAAACTACACAATACAAAGAGTGGATCCTCTTACATATTTTTTCCAATCATAATGCAATTTATATTGTGGGTGTATGGGTGTATAGTATTGCAAGAAAAACAGACCGCAACAGCATCTGTTTGATTTGGTTTGGTAGCGCGCACGCAAATCATCGGATTACATTGGAATCAATTCAGTAACGAGATAAAATATTGAAATTTATCACCAGGGCTTTTTTTCGCGAAAGCAACCCCATTGCAGTGGGGCCCAGACCTTAGGTTTATATTTTTTCCCTGCAAACAACCCATAAAGCCCAACTCTACTTTGAGCTGGATGAATAATGTAGTTTGGAAAAGAGATTCAGAGGTGGTGGAAATTGAAGAAAATTTAACACCAACCCGTTACAGGATAAACATTGACTGGAAAATGCAAAAAGGGGGAGGAAAAAAACATCAACCGATTGATAGGTATGGGGGCTGTATAGGTGAGTATCCTTATGTATAGTTGAGCAATTGGAAATTCAATTTTTTATGTCAGTGCGATTTCTCGTTGCGGTTTTGGCTTTCACCATTCGCATTTGTGTTGTGGCGTTTTTTTTTACATTTTTTTTATGACAAAATCCAATTTTGTGATTTAAGTGGAAATTTACCGTCAAAGCGCTTTCAAAATTATGATACGCGGATGGAGCAGGGGCGCAAGAGTTTCAATTATAGAAATGCAAATTCTATTTCGATTGAATTTTTATGCGAATGGATTTGTGGCATTTCCTTTTTGCTTGGTTGGTCGGTTTTTCTATTCGTGTTATTATTAAAATATTCTCATTGCGATTATTCGATTGGCGAAAGTTTCTCTGGAAAAAAAAAATTTCATGCTAGCAATAAAGAAATGGAAAAAAGGAACTTAATCAGTTGGCGAGGGCTATCAGACCGACTTAATCCAATCATAAAATAACATTAATAGACAAAACTTTTTAATACTTTTGTAAACACTGATTCTGTTAACTGATGTTGTAAACTGTTTTCATATTTTTGTAAAATCGGCTCCTTAAAAAGAGGAGCGGCTAAGAACTTTAAAAGAACTTAATCTAAAATGGAGTCTCGTTCAACCCTTATGGCGATTTTTTTTTATTCTTTCCTTAATTAGGCTTGAGGCCGATCGAAATTATGCTTTTCTGGAAAATTCAAGGTTTTTCCTCAATCTTCCCAAAATCCAGAACTGTCAGAATCAGGTATTCGCCTACAAACTACAAAGTCAACCAAGCTCTCCAGACTTTTCTTTTTTTTTATTCGAAATCGAACTTCGAATTTTGAATGTCAGTTTGCTGTCAGTTGAGAGAAATGACCAAATGACATGTTGGGTGTGTTCAGTGAGTGAGCCAAGGGTGTGCTCAGGGAGTGAGCCGATAGCTGTGACGTAGACGTGTTTATTACTTTAGCGTAAGGACCTCATTTTTCGCGCAAATTCGGTTGCATGTTTTTTGGCTCTTTCTTCTATTTTTACATTCCAGACGAGGCGATCGAGTTAACTGTCGAGAATAATACCCGGATACTCAGCACTTTCAAACGGTTGAAAAAATTAGGCTTCCAGTGTAAGCAGCTGTATATACGGAATCCGCATCTTGTTGTGGCGACCGTAAAATGAGGAACGTGCACCGATACAAAAAGCATTGTTTTATGAAAACAATTTACTCAATATCACAACTTGGTGAACGCCGTAAACATCTTTGTTGATTTGGCAATTCAAATTGAATAAAATGTCAGCTAATATGGACAAATATGACCCTTTCAACTATCAAACTTCGACAGTCCTTAGTGGAAGAGATTTTAGTTACCGGACATTTTAATTAAATAAAGTATTGGTAAATTTTAATTTTATTTTGTAATTTTTACAATATTACGATTAGTTTTATACAGAAAAAAATCAATCACCAAGCTATGCACTTGTCAGACATATTGAATTTGCTATCGGCCGGGCAGTTGAATGCCTTTCCCGCATCTGCAATATCCATCAAAGCGAGTAGCGTCATATAAGTTCCATTTGTCCCTTGAGCACACTCTCGCTGTACCAGATTTATAAAGTACGCCTGGTCGCTAGTTATTTTTAGCTCCTTAAAAATGTTGTTGAAGCTGTGCCTCGAACCGTTGTTTTTATTCCAAAATTCCTTAAAGTCCAAGTAGCTCTGCTTAATTGACACAAATCGCTCCACAAAATCGCTGTAGTCTAGATTCTTTGGAGCATTGAGCTTATATTTGTGACGCTGTGCTATCAGGCAATTGCGAAGATTTGCAGAACTAAGATTGGGACTATTCACCCGGAAAAATAGTTCCCACAAGAATAATCGCTGTGAGTGGAAAAACACCTTTCCCCCACTTGAAGGCTTGAACAAATTCTGAAGTTCCTGATTGAGTGCGCTTTTCTTGCGACTTTCGTCTGGATAAGATTCGAAAATCTCTATCCTCTTTACTGTTAGGATATTGCGGAAGAAATTTTTCCTGTCGATCTTTATGTCCTTAAAGTGAGTGAGGCGATAGTCGTCCAAGATGAAATTAAGGCTATCCAGCACATTTATACTACTTTTGAGCTTTGGGTTGATAGAGTTTTGCACTTTCTCAAACTCCCTTAGAACATCAGGATAGAAATATTTGACTGCAAGATTCGGGACCTTAAAAGAACCTGCAATGGTTCCACAATCGGGTTCACCAATTTTATCCATCAGATGAAGTGCTGTTATCAATCGCAGTGTTTGCAAGTCGGTTTGGGAAACCAAATCGATGATCTTCTTTAAGCTGAGAACATTCTTGAGGACTACTTCGGTGGAACAATTTTGACTACTGAGCTTTGATAACTTTTTCAGTTCACTAAGGTAGGCGTTCCAGTTGAAATTTTTTACATCACGAACATCTGGACTATCTTGGGACGTTTCTTGAGCGTTGAATAGTATAGACTGTCCTTTCTTGATAAATGTAACTATCCTCTTCTGTTCGGCAATCAGCTCTTGCGGGTTGACTCCAAGCATTTCCAGTTTTCCAGCAATTTCCTTTTCTATTGAGACTTTTGATAGAAAAAGATCCTCATCCGGTGAAATTGTGATGCGGAACTTGAATCTCTCTAGCTCTTGAATCGTTGTTTTAAGGATGATGTCGATGTTGGACCGTTTTAAGATTCCCCAGGCGATAGCAACATCGAACTCTGATGGACTCTTAAATATGTCCGACATCAGCAGGATATTTTGCGGGTTTTTGTGTTGGTAGCACGATTCCAGGAAATCCTTTGACATCTGAGTCATTTGAGACTGAAGTGCTGCAAACTTTTTAACTTCATCGGAAAACTCCGATAAATAATCACTTCTGTGCAGGCCATTCCCTTTAGAGACATTGCAAAAATGTCCGCAGGCAAAATTATGAAAATCTTTACACGGGTCGTAAGAAACACCCAAAACTGCACGAATTTCGTCTAACTCTTGACGAAGGTAGACATCCGGTAGATGGGTTGCGGTCGCACTGAGAACTTTAGTCAAAACAGCGATCAGGTAAATCAATCTCATTGTAGCTTAACAGAGAGATCTAGGAAAACTAATGAGCTGCGTACCTGTGTTCTATATTTATATTGAGCGAGGGCAAGGACAGTAAAACTACAGTTCAGGGGATGCTGATGAAATTTAAGGCAAACATGTCTGGTGTTTAATGGAATTTAAATGATGTTGCATCCTTAGTGCTTATGTGTAGTTTAATAAGGCTTTCTACCTGTAAATCAGGACAAGACGACAAACATTGTTTTACGTGGAGAATTTTTATTGTCTGTTGAAGGTTACTTGTGTAACCTTTTATGTTGCCTACGAAAATTAATATTCATTGTTGTGCCTCAATAAAATTGACAGCTCGGTGATCCTTTAGTAAAGGCTAGACATGCTATCATTGTAAATGTAAATATCTTTACTAATTTAGAAAAATTATTGTAAAAATTACTTTATTGTTTAATTTGGCGACATATCCAAATTGTTCATCGAAACTTTGCCATGTTGTGTCTATTGTTTTTGCTATTTTTAAAATATTTTATCTGAACTGTAATTTGATTTTCAACCACCCATCAGTTAATTTTACGAGTTCATTTGGTGTACAAAACCCTTTAAAGGTATTCACGGTTCTTCCATCAGGAATGTACAACAGAGCTCTACAGGAAACTACAATAGAAAGCCCCAGAATGCTAAACTAAAACTTGGCTGGTTGGCGACAACACTTAAACGGACGACAAACCAATTTAAGGGTTTTTGAAACAACCCGTCTACAGAGCAGTGAAACTAGCTTTAGTGACACTTTACAAGAATTAGATACCCCCAAGGGTGAGTTTTGATGCGTCTTATGTTCTTAAGAATGATGCTGGGTGGGCTTCACGACAGGGGCCATTTGGTTCAGATAGTTTTAGACGCGAAATCAAACCGTCGCGACTAGTCATAGTATGCATTTTTCTATAGACACTTTAATTAATTTAAGTCACATATTGGTCAAGCCCGCCAGGTTTTTAAAGTATGGAGTTGACAGATTAAAATATAAACGGAGATTATTAGTTGACTTATGACTTGAGATCTCCGCCACCGGGACAAAAGCCTTTGAAAAAGGTTATAAAAATTATTTTTTTGAAATATTTATTTTAGTTCGAATAGAACATTCAAAACCTAGACGAGAAAACGTCCGTCTGGTCCGTAGGTCTGAAGTGTATTCATATGAATGCCACAGTACTCTGCCCAACATCCCTCCACGGAACAGTAAACAGGTAGCACTACTCGAATGTCTGTAGCGTTATGGTGACAACGGCAGTCACTTTATAGGTTCTTCATCCATAAAAGCAGGACAGAACCTCGATATTAGAGCGAAACAGTCGCGGAGCTTTTTTTTTGTCGGAGGTTGCTACTATCCGATGGAGCACCTAGACTCAACTACTGATCCATTGTACTACCATGCTGACATCTTACACAAATGTATTGAGTTTACCCGTCTTTCGAAGAAAAACGAAAAGGAGCTTCAGTAATAAAGAGCTTAGGTGTTCGGCACTCACCACGTCAGCCCCAGAGATCTGCCACCTTATGCGGGCAAAGTCAGGACAACTACAGAGGAAGTGTTCCATTGTATCGTCGTTTCGTTCAAGCCATACACTAATGCATTCAAGTGTTTAACAAAAGCTTGGTGGCCCGTAAGGAGGCCTACAAGAAGTCTGCAATCAATTCTTCTGAGAGATAGAGGGAAAGATGAAGAACTTTCGCAGACGTCCGGGCGTGTAGTTTAGTCCGTCTGCACCCATCGCAGTCCCGCCCATGAGCCCTGTGTTCACGAGAAATCTATAAGTTTCGATGACAGACGTGGCAAAAGATGCTGGCAGACAGCGCGGGTTCGGCTCCTAAGAAAACCTCTTCTTAACCACGTCGAGCAAGCTCATCAGAGATCTCATTTCCCTGGATACCAGTATGACCTGGGACCCACACAAGATTCAATATTTATCCTTCCGTCTAAGTTAAACGAGTTTTTGAGTTTGTGCACTATCTTGAACGAGGTAAGAGGGTTGAGCAACGCATTAAGAGCGGCTTGGCTCTCACTGCAAACGCATGTGCTTCTTGCCCTCCAGCTGTTAGTCGCAACATAGCGCATAGCCATTAGGATGGCAAAGTCTCCGCTTAGAGGACAGACGTATATTTACCTGAGGGGTAATGGTGTCTTATGTTCTCGCTTTCCACAAAGACTCCAACACCAGACCCCTGTTTCCAACACCAGACCCCTGTTCGGTTTTGGAGCCATCTGTGAAATTACGATGGCATCCTTTCCCTGGCTCAGAGTTTGGCCAAGGCCATTCTATTACCTGAGAAAAGTCGACTTGGTAGTTTTGTCGTTAAAGGATTTCTGGGGTCATTGCGTCAGAGGGCATGTCCATAAGACAGGGTTCGAGGGACAATTTTCGCACAAGTTCTTTAAAAATCCAATGCGTGCGGTACCAAAAACCACCTCTCTTTAAGCGTAAGATAATTTTAGCGCGCACCCCATGACAAAAATATCAAGAGCATCTAGAGCAGAGCCCGGAGTGCTCTTAAGACAAGCCATTCTTTGGAGATTGACAAAAGAGGCAGTAAGACTTTTCCGCAAAAGTCTGTTCCACCAAACAACCGATGCGTATGTGAAGAGTGATCTTACCATGGCCATATAGATCCAAAACACCCTTTTCGGAGATAGGCCCCGCGCCCGCATGTCTTCCCAAAAGCGCCTCTGCACTGCCAGAAAGTGGACAGTACTTTTGCGGTTTTTGGATGGTCGCGTAGCTAAGTGCTTAAGCTTGTTAGACCATATAGGAACGTTCTTGGTTGAAAAGATGCAGACTTGTATCAGACCACTTTGAAATTCAAAATCCTTTGTCAACTTAGACACACTGTTTATTGTTTATTACCCTGGATGATGTTTTCTGAAATGCCTTTTCTACGGAGAGCGTGCCAAATAAACCCTCTGTTGACGCTTTTAAAATCTTTTTAATACCTTTAACGAGCAGGTTATGTGGTAATCTGAACTTAACACATTGTTGAAAACCAATCCGTAGAAACTTTATGCCATCTCTATAGTCTTAACTAAAAAAGAAAAAATAACGCACATGTGCACATTTATTCCGAGCACATTAAGCGCACTCTGATCATCTTCTGCACGAAAAATGAAACACGAATCATGGACTCTGATTACTCTGAGCACAAAAAGAAACACAATTTTTTATTTAACAGCTCGAGCTCTGCTCTGAACGAAAAAAGAAAAACACCCGATGTTTTCGAGCAAATGACTCGCTGGTATTTCGGTTGATGCGGATTTTGCTGTTGCCTATTGCGAACAAAATAGATTTTAGTGAACGAAATCAAAAAAAATTTTTATTGCCACCAAATTTTTGATTTCGAGATACGAAATAAAGCAAAAAACAATAGAAAATCAAAACGTCAAATATGTTGATAGGATTAAAATTTACAAAGTTCAAAGAAGACCGACTTGATCAAGATCAACTAGCAGCATCAACATCAGCATCCCACGATTATGTTACAAGGCGCACAGTTTAGTGCATTTCGTATTTTTGACGGGTTCAACCACATCCACACCAACATCAACATAAAGAATTCCGGGCATCCCTATAGAGCTTAGACTATACAATAAACACAGCTTAAGCCCTCAGCCCAATGAATCCGTTGCGTCCGTCACGTCAAAGTACGGAACAACTGACAACTCAGTGAAATATACACATTTCTATGGGAAGCAACGACTTAAAGCACTTCTTCTATGGGCTGCTCCCCATAAGAACGTGTGTAGTCAATTGAGTTCGTTGTCAGTTTTGTACTTCGACCTGACGGGAGCAACGGATTCATTGGGCTGAAGGCTTTAGTTTATGATAAACGTTGTCACTAGAAGGGTTGTTTGGTTTGTCAGGAACAGGTCACGTAGAATTCTAAGTCTTTGATTTAAGGATTCATTCGTGAAAGAGATTTCTAATGAGATAAATGTTTAGTCTCAACGTGTGCAGATTAAAATTCATCAGCAAATTAAAATTCATCAGGTACTAAAAATTGCAACCAATAAAGCGCACGTAAGGCAAAAACTAGTGAAGTGCCGATCGCATTCACTGTAAGTCAATTGGTAGACCATTACCCGCGACAGGTAATGATATCAGGGATCAAGATAGGATTTAAGGAAGTATTGTCTTAACCTCGGATTATTGTCCAGTGGAAACACCCTATAGATAAAACTTCGTGTGCGTGTTTGAGACAAAATTTATTGTGGAGAATTTGAAATTTTTCAGCTTTGTGCAATCTGGTTTGAGGCCTTTTGACACTGTGCCTCCATAACAGAGAGTCCCTTCCAACCAGCCTTATCAATATCCAACGGAAAACTTTAATACGAGCAAATAGCTGTCTCCGATAAACAGTTTCTTAAAATCCAATTTTCTATAATATTTTACTCATGTGCAACGCTGCCGAAAATCGCGTTTCTCGCATCGGTGTTTTGCTTTAAAATATTGACACCAGCTTTGCAAAATCCCTAAACAAGGACCAACTAGTTCTACGTAATCATCTAACTGAGGTCAAACAGATTTTGGACGAAACACAAAACCCGTGCGATGATTTTGCCAAATTTGCCTGTGGTCGCTATCATAAGGTTTCTGGCGGACAATACGCGAACAGCAAAGTTCTCCATACTCAAAAACTAGAATTCTTAAAAAATCCATCCGATTTCAAGCTAACAAAAGTAGCTGGTGCTCTTGGAACCTCCGGCATTAGTGTGATCCTCAAGACGATCATCTCCCCGTTCTTAGAGGACTTTAAGTTTCGTGTCACAATTTCAGTGGATCCAAATATATTCAGTTTGAATTTGCAAATCATCAAATGGAATCTTGCTCTGTAAGAATTCAGTGCAGTGTAAGTTGAGAAAAATCTAATTGCATTCGATCGTGATGGGATCAGAGGAGGATTACCAGGAAGGACGTGATATTCATGCCATCAAGAATTTCAACTGGGACGAGTTCATCTTTGAGCTTAAAAAATTACCACATCTCAAGAAGGCAACTCTTCAATTTGCCTTAAGAGATATTGCAAAGTGGCAGATGATCATCGATCTTGTCTCGGTGACAGATGCAAAGGTGCTTCGTTTGGTGGCAGCCATTCAAATCATGTTCAGGACTAGCGACTTTGATTGCAGTCTTATTATTCACCGAATGTGACAAGGCCTTCAATTTGGCCGTGCAAAACGGGTTCGAAAATTTTTACAGCATCATGAAATGGAACCAAAGCACAGGACTCGCTCGAGTGCAGGAAAAATGCAAAACCTTTGAGAACATTGGGAGTTTGTTCGATGGCCCGAAAATTGATGCTGAATTCAAATATGTTCACCTTGAGTGCGACAACTTCTTTCAAAATTACCTTAGGCTTTTTGGCAATAAAATTAACCAGCAACTTGCGGCAGAAAAGCCAACTGATGCAAAGATGTTAGCATATCCTTCGGAAGTCCTGAGTCAAGTTTATCGCATGACACCCGCTTTTTTCTACTTCGCCTCATAGGGAGTACACTTGTGGGAGCTTTATAATCACAGCTTTGGTCCCGGGCATAGTTCAGAAGGACTACGCCATTGCTTGACCACTCAACAAGCGGCACACAACCTTACTAAACTTACTTATACAATTTTTCGCTTTCAAACAGACCTACCATGACTATGAGCAGTTTTTGGCTGGCCAAAAGTCTGAGGAAAATATGGATGCTGTCTTCACAGAGTTAAATCTCAATAGGGGCCAGTTTTTCGTCTTGAACATTTCTCAAAGGGTCTGCCATAAAGAGGATTTCGCTGGAGACCAGCAACTTAGGGTGCTGTTGAACCTAAACGTGTAACAAGTGATTTCGACAGTCCATTGGGAAGCAAGCTCAATTTGCTAGGAAATTGTGCTGCCGAATAAGTGTGTTTTTGATGGTAAAATAAGTTCAATTAAATAAAGTTCTTTTTGGTATTTAAGAATTGTAAAATTCCTGAGCATGGTGTATCAATATTTCAGCAAAGGATTGCCACCTTATTGCCAGGCCTAACATAACCTGGGGGCTGTTCCAAAACACAGCCTAAATGCCAGCTTGGTTGGAAACCTAAACAGAAACTTCTGAAACAACAGGTACTCGGAACTGACGTAAACAGCAGTAGGGTCAGAATCCTTACGGAGGTTTTGAATGTATTTTTTAGACTGAATAACAGCACAGAGAACCAATTATTCGCTTAAAGACAGATGAAATCAATGAACCTAAGCTTCCTTAGCAAAATCGTAATCGTTCACATGAACTGAGTGAGCTTAGGGTTGCAAAGTTTTTCGTCTTATGGTCCACCTATCTGGGGAGGCAGGAGATTATGCTCACTGGTCCAAATTCAACCTCTAATTCTTTTATTATACTCTGACTTTTGTGTTATACAAGTAAATGTTAGCACTTGCCCATGTAGCATAAGTTTGTCCTGATTTCTATAACTAACGAGCTCTTCTCAGGCGAGTAGCTCCAAGTTTATAAAATTCATCAGACTTGCAGTTGCCTGAACTATCGCAAAAAATTTTAAAATTCGAGTTCTATTCGAATTATCAGAGTTCTCATATGAAACAACCTTCTTGAAACCGTAGCCCCAAATCTCTGAAAATAGGCCACTGTACAATGGGTCGTCAAAAAGGTCCAAGAGAAATTTCATTTTTTAAATACAAAAATTCCATTCATTTTTTTAATTAATTTTATTTTTCGGTATAAAGACCCTAAGAGACAATTGAGCTAAAACATTAAACACATTTCCACTTATCCGGAAGCACACCTTCCTGGCATGTTGAGCCTGCTTCCCAATGGACAGTTGAAAGCGCTTGTGACATCGTTAAGATTAAGAAGTACCCTAAATTTATAGTCGGCAGCAAAATCCACTTTATGGCAGATCCTTTGAGCGATGTTCAAGAAGAAAACCTGGTCACTGTTGAGGTTGAACTCAGTGAAGACAGCATCCAACTTTTGATCAGATTTCTGGTCAGCCAAAAATCGCTTATAGTCTTCGTAAGTCTGTTTGAAGGCTGAGAATTCTGTCACATAATCAAAAGTGTTAAGTTCAGCAACTTTGGTTAAGTTAAATTCTTCCTGTTGGGTGGTCAGACAATGGCGTAGCCCTTCAGAATCGTACCGGTTACCATGGGTGCGGTAATAGAGCTCCCAAAAATAGACTCCCTGTGTAGCGAAGTAGAACGAAGCTGGTTTCATCCGATAAACTGGACTCAAAACCTCCGAAAGATATTCTAACTTGGCTGTATCCTTTGATTCTGCTTTCGTGAATTGCTCATTAATTTTGATGCTTGCAAGCTTCAGAAAATTTTGGAAGAAGTTTTCGATCTCAAAGTGCACATCCTTAAATTCAGCATCAATTTTCTGAACATCAAAGTAATTCTGAATGTTCTCAACGGTTTTGCGTTTTTCCTGAGCTCGAACAAGAGATCCTGTACTTTGGTTCCACTTCTTGATGCTGTGCGATTTTTCGAACCCGTCAAGTACCGCCAAGTTGAAGGTTTTGTCACACTCTGTGAAGTGCAGACGATTGAATTCGGCAAGAATTGGCAGCATAAAGAACCGAATGATAAAATCGCAATCAAACTCTTGAGCCTTGGACAAAATCTGAAGAGCTGCCACCATTCGAAGCACCTGCACATCTGTGACCGCAACAAGATCGATAATTTTTTGCAATTTTGTGACATCTCTTAAGGAAAATTGAATGGTTGAGTCGCGGAGTTGTGGCAATTGCTTCAACTCAGACACTAGCTCGTCCCAGTTGAAATTCTTGATGGCATGAATATCACCGCCTTCCTGGTAGCTCTCCTCTGATCGCAGGATCGATTGGCCCTTGTGGATGAACGCGATGAGATTCTTCTCGACTTCTACGCCACTAAATTCCAGCAGAGAGAGGTTTTCTTTGATGCTTTGCTCGTTCAAACTGAATAGTTTTGGATCCACAGTTATTGCGACACGAAACTGATTTCCTTCCAACGGGGAGATGATCGTTTTCAGGATCACACTAACGCCGGAGACTCCTAGAGCGCCAATTACTTTTGCAAGCTTGAAATCGGATGGATTCTTCAGCAGCTCAACTTTTTGCAGAATGTCCTTTGGAATTCGATGTTTCTTACACGATTCAATGAAGTGTTTGGCCTGTTTTGTTGATTCCAGCTTAATGTCCGTCAGACCCTGCAGTTCTGTTAGGATTTCCGAGAAATGAACTTTACTGTTTGGGTATTGTCCGCCAGAAACTTTTTGATAGTGCCCACAAGCAAATTTGGCAAAATCATCGCACGGGTTTTGTGCTTCGTCCAAAATACCTTTGATCTCAGCTAAATGCTTACGTAGAACTACCTCGTCCCGATCAAGGGATTTAGCAAAGTTGGTGCCAAATGTTAGGCAAAACACTGATGCGAGGAACACGACTTTCAGAGGCATCATCTTTACTCGGTGAAGTTCCTCTCGAATACTGATGATCTCGCAAAGATTCGAGTTCTATTTATACGGACAGATCAAAAGGAAATAGGGATGAAAAATGTGCCACATAAAACCCATCAAACAAAAGATGCCCATCTTTTGTGTTGACAAATAGAAGAATCACGTTTCCAATCCCTGGATAACCTTGCATATACAGAGACTTAAAGGTACCTGCCACAAAAATCCATCCAGTAATTTGAAACCGATGTTCGACGATCCATTCTAATCCCTTATTGCATTCAGACATAATGATGGGAGGATATGAGAGGACTTGGTTTTTTTTTATTATCATCATCTTAAATGAGCTCAATATTTTTGACAGTGATCTACTGCATTATAGAATTTAAGGATTTGGGAGTCCACTCGCAGGTTTCGTTGTTTTATGCAAGAGAATGCACCCATCAGGAACATAAGAAAATTGAATGTATAAACAGAGTGAGCCCAGTGTGTACCTGTTTCCTAGGACAAACATTTTTTCCCATAGAATGAATTAAGTCGATCAAGGAAAGATATTGCTAAGACAGGTAGGCAGGCATTCTCATTGTGTTGTGGAAAAGTAGAGAAGCACCTGCAGGTCTCTGAAATAGTTTTAGTAAAAATAGAGAAGGTTACTTTTTTAAAATCCTTCTGAATAGCAGAAATAAAGATGATTGCAGGAGTTTTTTTGGAGAGGAGTTTTTGTTCAAGATTTAACTTCAAGGCGCTGCCGATACGTACAATCAGTATAGCGATTACACCGATCAGAAATTAATGTATGTCGGTATCTTCGTCGCCCAGGTTGAATGGTTTATTCTGCATGACCTAGGTCGTCCCTACAAGCTTCAGCGCAAACTTTGTGTGCTTCACACTTTCGTTTAATCCTTTGTAAAAACTCTCAAACATCATAATTAATATACCATCTCTCTATATCTTCAGTCGCACGCTTTTAGTCTTCTCTCTTTCTCCCTCTGAAAAGGCCGTATTCCTTTCACCTCGTCTGCTTAAAGAGAGCTTGCGAGCACCATTTGCTCAGGACCATTTTGTTGGCTTGACTTTAAGCTGCATTGATTGACCACATTAATTGCCAAACCAGGACTTTCATAAGAGGCGGCATTTTGAATAGCGTTTTGTTGCCACTGCCTATTTATGCTTGATGAACATGCTGTGGTCCGTGCAAATGTACAGCATAACCTGAAGAAGTCGACCTAAAGCAGTAGACTTAAACGTGATTTACCTAATGTCAAAATATATCTAAAATTCCACTCAAGTTCCGGCAAACGCTTGTGGTGCCCACAATATACTTAAGTAAATGATTCGGAAATCGTATGAGATTTGTTTTTTTCTCACCAGCTGCCAAATTTTCTCGTCGAACCTCTCTCAATTGATAGGCAATAGCTTAAGCCAACACAGACAGTGTGTCAGACTACAGTACACGAGGTCTTGGGTCCGAATAGGGGGCAACAAAAGTTTGTCACGTTCCCACCTCCACGAGGGTCTGACAAGCCCACCGAGAGTATCATTATAGTCATGAGAGACCTCTCAATTCGGAATCGTTCAAAAATTGTTAGGTCACCTCCAACATACCTGGTTAAAAGAGGTCAGGTTGTGGCTCTTTTGACCCACAGGTGCCAGTTAGTTTTTATACCCGAACCAGAGTATAGTTGCAACTATGCATATATTAGTTTTAAATGCATAGTTTGAAACACCGTCCGACAGTCATAGTAGACCCTTGAGACCTTTTAGAGATATGATCGAGACCGACATATCGTCCGTCCGTCCGACTGTATGTGTGAAGGTTTAAGGTTTCAAAATCAAGCGAGAGAGCTGAAACTTAGTACCCGGCTTGGTATTTCTGCTGTACAGATAAAGTGTGAAAATTGGTTAAATCCGCCAGTGGCCACGCCCACTAGTTTCAATGTAAGACAACCTCTTTTCACATTTTCTTTCAAAATGCTTTTTGGTCAAGTTAGACAAGGTGTAGGAACTCAAATTTTGGTTTAAACCAATACTGGCTCAAAACCTTTAAGAAGACAAAAATTTGACCGCCCATGACAATATCGCCCATAGCATGTGAGGTCTTCGAAAACGCGATTTCTCGAAAAAGTTCCCTTCAAATCGAAAAAATTCTATAACAAATATTTTATAACTATTTCCTAAATTTGCTCTGTACAAAGTTTTGAGCTCCTTGGTTTTAGTTTTTAACGCAGGCCCACTTCTGGGGCGTGGCCTATACAAACAATATATGAATTTGGTCCAAAAAAAATTAAGAGTTGATGTTATACGGTATTTATATAGGGTCGGGTATAGTTTTTTTTTAAGTACCTACATTAAACGTACCTACTTTTAAATTTAATCATTGGATAAAAAAAATTGTCAACGAAGGCACTTTAGCTCCAGTCAACTTCACCCAATATTATGTAAGTATCTACATTCAAGCACATTAATGACAATGTGTAAATAAGTACTTGCAATCGAAACAGAACTTGAGTATTTTTGTTTTCAAAAACTATATAAACACAACTTTGTACACTGCGAATTGATATTTTAGCAGAAAAGTCTTTAACTTCTGCGTCCCGAAGCCGATCAATAAAATTAACATCGAAGACTTCCAGGATATTTTTAGAAATGTCAAAACCGATTAAGCTAAACAAGCTACAGTACTTTTAAACGAGGTGCTTTCTAAATACATGACAGCCAATGAGGAAAATTTTTTATTCAATTGTTGTGCAGTTCGGTCAAAAATTATTTTTATATTTCCAATATTTTTAATTTTTTGAATAATTTTAATATTTCCAAAACCGTCCTTGAATTTTTGATTTTCTTGACAGCTCAAGTTTTTTATGCCAAACAGGCTATTGGGAATTTCTCTTATGAGTAATTTCTCTGCTGATCGTAAAGCTCTCATCGATTTGGTGAAAATATCCCATTTCCCCAATTGGTTTGGAGTAGTTTTGGTCGAGTGCTCTTGCTCTATTCCCTACTTGCCCTACTCTACCGAAAGCGTGCCCTCCTCCCTGTGTGTGCTCCAGCCACCCTTTAGAAGAGTTCATTCATTTCATACCGAGTTAGTCGTACTTCTCTTTTCTCCATTCTGCCAGTGTGAAGTTACTTCTGATTTGAATGGGAAATTCGTAGAAAAATCTCAATCAGCAGTTGAATTTATTTTTGTCAGTCATTGTCAAGTGGTCCTTTGTTGCGTGAAGTTTGTGGATAGTTTTGTGTTTAATTTTTTATGTTCAAATGCATAATTGCCATTTTGTTGCTTCAGAATATTCTGTACATAGTTGCGTTTGTGTTTTTAATGGGGTCAGATCTGTATGGACCACAGAAGAGGTAATAATTATAATCTTAAACAAAGGGTCTAACTATAAGCAAGCACTGTTTCAAAATTTTCAGAGAAACTTCAATTTAATCTGCATAGTAAAATGCCGTATAAAATTCGTTAAAATATTTTGTTCAATGAAAAAATGGATATTCATTGCATTGTCTCCTTCTTTTCTTTTCAGAAAACATGGTGTACAATGCATCAACTTCATTTCATAAAAAGAGTTAAATTTGATATAAAGAAATTACTGTCAATTTTTGTTTCAACTCGGTAAGTGAAATAATTTTTTTGCTTAGTCTTTTTAATAAGTTTAGTTATACTCAATGATGTTAAGCATCATTTCATGGTTAATTAATGATTTAAAGTTATTTATACATAAACTTGCCCTAAGACAGAAATGAAAGCACACCTGATTATTTTTACGAGGCAAAAATATTTTTACTTTTTAAATTTTATTAGATTTTATTAATTCATCAATATTGTAGGTATGTACAATTCTAAACAAAAAAACATGAACATACATAAAAACATGGCTATAAGCCGTCTGCCACTTGACAATAGTCTTACTCTTGTAGCCTTTCGAGTTTTTTTTATTTTTCTCGGTTTTAAATTGTAGTTAACTATTAAAAAGAAAAATGAAATAAATACGCTGGGTGTGATCCATCTAAGCTTAAAACTTTCTGCTTAAAATTCTTTGCCGGTAAGCAAAGGCTGTTTTACACGTTCAGTTCATTGAGCTTAGTTAGTATTTCTTCATCAGTCATTCAAACTATTTAAAAAAAAGTGCCTGGTTTTCCCAACATTTTTAACCATGTAAAAACATTATGCCAAAGAAAAGAAATATGTCCTCCCTCTCCGCCATTTTAAGTAGAATTATACACAAGGCGGGTAGTTCTTCTGCATGTGGTGGAAGTAGCTCAGTTCGCAATTTATCAATGGTGATATTTCTTTGGCGATATTTGCATCACGGAAGTAGTTCTGGCGGGTCTCCCAAATTATAATTCAGCTGACTATAAACAGAACGACGCAGTGACACTCATGCTTCCCTTTTTAAGTGTTTTTACCTCATTTCTCGATAAAATAATAAAAAGACATTTTACCATCTAGTTCTGTCCAATTCTTCTAGTTAATCCAAATATGTTTAAAGCTACGAGCAGCGAATTGTTGAATAAAGTTTAATGGTCAAAATATATTACAATTTTATTAAAATACAATTCGTTTTTCTTATAAATTGTTTAAATATTTTCACAACCTTCAGCGGCAAAGTGCCTAGTTGCCTATGAAAAAAAAAACCCTTTGAAAAACAGTTTATTGTCATAAAATTTGATAAACTTTTTGCACAATGGAGCTTAGTTATTTCCAAAACTTTTCTAGACAAAAACTACAAAGATATATATTAATTAGATATATACTAGATGAAATAAATGTTGTATCTGTATAAGAAACAATTGCTTTTTTTTGGAAATTTGAAAGGATTTAGAGAAACGAAGAGTTGACAATAGATACCGTTCAAAAAGGTCTTAAGCCATAATTCTTGAATAACTTGCTCCACACACTTATAGCACCTCAAGATTAAACAAGACCTAAGTCATATTTTTCTGGAAAAGTTTTTGTACTACTTTTTAAGCGAGTTTTCGAAAAGATCATCGCAAAAATTCCTGAAAAAATGGTACCCTCATATTTCTGTTGCTTTTTGGAAAAACCATTTTAAAAAAATCATCCGTATCAGAAATTACCCAAAATTTTAAGAAAAACTGTAGGGATCCTTAAATATACTCAAAAAATTCTTAAATCCGACTCAAAAACGAAAAGCATTTTCAAAAAAAAAAATTATGCGTTTCCAGTGTGTCTTAACGGTAAAACGCCGTCAACCTTGTTACAAATTGATGTAAAGCGTTCAAAAATATTCAAAATTTTCGTTTCGAAAAGTTTTTCTAAGCCTATTCAAAGTACGTACATATAAAAAAATAGAATTAACAGAGTTCGTGCACAGAATTTTTGCAAATCAACCAATGCTAGAGAAACATTTTGAGATATTTGAAACATATTAGCTGTTTTATATAGATTTAAAACTGTAAAAATTGTGAAAAGAGTCAAACGACGCACGGGTGTCTATCTATCTCCGAAACGGTAAAAGGTAACATTTTAAAATGAAATCTCTTAATTTTTTAGATTAATTTATTTTTAAAGACTTCAGTATCTAAAGTATTTTATTCTATTCTTAAGGTATTCTATTCTAGCAGTTAGTCTAGTTTATTCCTATTTTAAATTATGTTTACGAATAAAGCCGATACTAGCATGAGATCACAATTACGCGTCTCAAAATCTACTAGCAAAAAATGCAGTAAAAGTGTGTACGGTACGCTCACCACAAACGGAGCGGTCAGTGTATTCACCATGTTTCCTATAATAAAGTCAAATGAGTATGCAACTCTTTTGAACTCGAGAGTTATGCGTTTGATTCATTGTTTGCTGTACTACCGCATGTTCATAATCTAAGGCGGTGGGAGAAAATACTGCCACCGTATTTGAATTACGTAGATCAAATCAAAAACCGCAAATAAAATGCGGTCACACTCCATTTGCGCATAGTTGGGAATGCGCAAATAAGTTTTGCTTTCTTATCACATTGGATCGATTTTGGTTTTTAGGTAAGTTGAACAAATGAGTGTGATTGTGGTGTTTGCGGTGTTTTTTTCATTCAAAACTGGTGCCGGTGCTAAAATAGTCAACCACCGCACAATGGTTGAACTTATGAATACAAGACATTATGTGCTTGCACGTACCGACTAATGCGATGGGCATACTTCCTTTGCGAGGGATACTTCCTTTGTGCGTCATAAATGTAGGAAAAACAGAGTATTAAGAATTTGCTGTGTACGAATAATTTGCGGTAATTTATTGCAGATCTCTTATATAAAGCGTTTACAAGCTAAACCACGAAATAATTATTTTCAACCTCAAGTTTTTCGAAGTTTCTACGAAGTAAAAAAAGACCATCAAGTATGAAGACATACGCAGAGCGGTCCGTCGGCTTTGTGAAGCTAACCTTCATTGTACAGTTTGTGTAAAATTCTATTTGTTTCGATGTAAATTCTATTTGTTTCGATTATTGCGAAAATTCTATTTATTTATTATTATTTCTGGGAATATCTTAGATTCTGTTGTTAACTTTTTCGTAGTTGAGTCTACTGTTCTTATATTGGGTGATTTTTAAGCTTTGTGAGTAAAAAAGGCATAAAACTTTTCCTTGAATTTTTTTTTACATTTTGTTCTTAAAAATGAACCAGAAGTTACGATACGTCAGTCAACTAAAGTGTTTTCAAGTACATCTAGAAAACTATAAACAATTTCATAAATGCTTCAGTTTTTTTTACGTTCGGGATTTATTTTAGATTTTTGCGTTTCGAAAATAGAGGGAAAGACATATATTTTCTTGGCCTTTTTTACCACTTTTAGAATTTAAAATACATAAAACAGCAATTTTAATTTTCTTCATTTATTAAATTGACACAAAAAACTGAGGTTGGAAACGGCAATCTTCAAACCTTTTAAATTCAGCAAACTTGCGATGTAAACGCTTCATACTTCATATCAGACTAGCAGCTTTTAAAAAATCGCTTTCGAAAATGTTTTAACGTTTTTGTATCAAATCTTCAAAGTTTTTGAAAATTCGAAGTTTGGTTTAGCTTAAGATGAAATCTCAGAATTTGGACTATGCTCATTCTTTATTTCGAAGTTGTACTGTATACCGTTTAGGAGCTAGATGGGGGGACATACCTTCTTTTGACGTTTTTTTATAGTTTTTTAAATTTCAAATCCATGTAACAACTATTTTGATTTCATTTTTAGTTCCCGTAAGCCTTTTTTCCAATAGCGCAACTACCTGTGCTAGCACTGGAATTTTCTTTAATTCTACGACCCAACGGTTTCTTGCGAAAACGGTAAAACAAGCTCCTTTTTTATTTCATTTTTTAAAAAGGCTTCGAAAAACTTAGGTTATAAACGGAAATTTAAAACTTTTTAACGCAGCTTGCTTTCCTTTTGTACGTCTTATACTTGAACCAAATCTGAGGAAGACCGCTTTTACCGTTGAGATACTAGAAGATTTTAAACAATAGTTTTTGAAAATGCTTTTCTGTTTTTGATTTAAGTCTCAGAAGTTTTTGAAACTATAATTTTCCTTAAAATGTTGGATGAATTTCGATACGTGTGATTTTTTTCATACTATTTGTCGAAAAAAGATCGAAGATAAGGATCACACGGGACAAGGGACACACGTTTTTTTGTGAATTTTTGCGATTTTCTTGAAAATGCGTAAAAACGGCAGTATTAAAACTATTATCTTGGTGCACTTAGCAGTTCAAAAGTTATGGCTTCAAACACTCTGAAAAACCCTCTTTATTTCTCAATAACTTTTCAATATTTCAAAAAAAAATAAATTTAAATTTTATTTAAGTATTTTTTTAACTTAAGTTTCGCTTGTCTTGTTCTTGACTAACTATTTTCTTAAAAAAGTATTGAAAAACATTTAATCCGATTTCCCATGAAATTTCAAACTGTTATTAAACCGTTATTTCTGCTTAAAAAATGCCCTCGTTGGATCCTCTGTCTTTCTGCGACTTACCGGTCTGAAGTTATAACACGATTGAACGGACTGACGGACGGATCACGTAGCGGTACCATAAGAGGTCCTTTTTCCATTTTTGGACGGACCGCTAAAAAGCAACATCTGTATTGTTTTCTCAAAAATTTGTTCCCACAGAATTAAAAAAAAACAGCGCGTGTTAGCTAAGCCAGTTGAAATTTGAAAAAAAAAGTTTAACGGCATTTGAAAACAAAAATTGAAGTTAGTAGTCGTTTTATGAAAATGAAATTTGAGAAAGGTAAAATAGATGTAAGTAAGTGCAAGCGTTCGTTTGTAACGAACTTCCAAATACTCTGTCCCATATATCCTAGAAGTCAATTTTTTTATGTTTTTGGCTTGAATTATTATATTGGTCACTTATTGTTTGCACTTAAGCCCCTAAAAGGTCTTAGGGGTATAGGTACGTACGGCAAAATTGGTCTTTATACGATCGACCCACAACCGTTAGTAGAGGGGTAAGCCATCGTATATCCCCCTAAGAAGTGAAAAACATATTTAAATCAATCTTCATTGGATGTAAATATTCAACTTAAATGAATAATAGAATTCATATTTTTAAATGATATTTTCCTTTATTGAGAATTCAAAGAATACAACATTGAAGAAACGAACCCGATACCTTTTCTACACATCACCCAAAACATTTTGATGGAATGTTAAGCTGGCTTCCTAATGGACAGTTGAAAGCCTCTCCAACACCTTCCAAATTTAGGAGAGCTCTAAATAAAATGTTTACTTCGCCATTAAGCCGACTGCATTCAAATTGAGCCAAATTTAAGAAAAACACTTGGTCACTGTTCCAATTGAATTCTTTGAGAACAGCCTCCAATTTGTGGTCGTTGTCGTAGTCTTGCCAGAATTGCTTATAGCCGCGGTAAGAATACTTTGCTGCTTCTAGTTCAGCGGCATATTCATAGCCAATGTAGGTAAAACTCTTTGGCTTCGTCAAACTAAATTCATTTTCCTGCATTGACATGCAATCCAGATGAGCGGCAGAATTGAATCTTGTCCCGTTCGAGTGCAGGTAACGTTTCCACAAGTTCATTCCCCGTAAGGCGAAGTGGTACGATGCGGGCTTCATGCGACCAATTGGGCTGAGGACTTCTGAGAGATATTCCAAGTTCAACTTGCTTTGTGACACGCTAAACCATTCGTTAAGTTTGCCCTGAGCTACGATTAGGAAGTTCTGGTAGAAGTTATCCTTTTCCAAAGTAATTTCTTTGAATTCATCGTCGACTCGCTGGGCATCGAGGTATTTCCTTAGTCCCTCAATAAGTGTCCGCCTTGCCTCAACTCGGGGAAGAAATTTTATCCTGTCGATTGCGCGTATGTCCGTGAATATTTTTATGAACTCGTTCAGAAATCCCAAACTGAAGACCTCATCGGACTCGGTGAAATGCAAGCGATAAAACTCTGCGAAAATCGGCAGCTGGGCGAACTCAACGAATTCAGTGCAGTCTGATTTCCAAGCCTCACGCATGAGCTCCATGGCTGCTACCACTCTAAGGACTTCCACATCGGTTGCTGCGACAAGGTCTAGAATCATCTGCATCCGTTTGATGTCCTTTATATAGAACTCAAAAGTAGCATTGCTAAGAATCGGTAACTGTCTCAACTCCGAGAGGTACTCATCCCAGTTAAAGTTCTTAATTGTGTTTACATCGCTAGAACTCGAAAAGCCCTCATTTGGGGCAGACATAATTGCATGTCCCTTCTTTATAAAGGCGATTATATTCTTCTCTGTGTCCACTTCAATAGCTTCCAGCAATGACAAATGTCGTTTGATGTCCTTTTCAGCAAACATAGCCGAAAGGAATGGTTTGCGATCCGGAAATATGGTGAGTTCGTATCTGTTTGCCCGTACTCGCTCGATTTTCGTTCTCAGAATTGTATCCATGCCAGAAGCCCTTAGTGTACCTAGAACTTTTGCAATTTTGAAATTTGATGAATCCTTGAGCTCATGCACTTTTTGCAAGATATATTTTGGGCTTTTATATTTCTGGCACGATTCTATTAGGTTCATGGCCTTTTGTGCTGACTGCAATTTGATGTCCGTTAAATTTTGAAATACCTTCGAAATATCGGAAAGAGACATCCTGTCGTTGGGGTATTCTCCCCCGGGGACGCTGCGGTAATTTCCGCAAGCGTATTTGGCAAAGTCATCACAAGGATTTTGTACCGGATCTAAGATCGCTTTTATTTCATTTAAATGACGACGAAGGATCACTTGATCGTGATCCAAAGACTTTGCGAAAGCAGTGCTTACCGCAATGCACAACACTGCTATGAGACAGGCGGCTTTCGGCATCGTCATTGTTGACGAATAAGGTTGCCTACGGAAACTGAAAACATTCTACTGATGCTTAAAATATTTATATACGAATGATGTCAGTAGGGTCCACAGTTCATTATTTTGCTTTTTCGAATATACCTGTGCGATTTGATACGGTGGTGTGTCGACAAGACTTCAATGTGGACAAATAATGTGCATTCTTACATTAACTTTGTGTGAGGTACATAGTGATAAATGAAAAGAACCCAGATATTTCGATTCTTTTACGAAGCTGTAGAACAATTCTGCCGTCGCGTCGGCTGTGGGTGTATTGAGTCTTATGAGAGCACACAACTAGACCCTAGCGCAAAGGACTTTTGTTCTTCGTAGAAAATAAGCCTGAGAGACACCACGTCATTGTTGTTTCTATCAGGTCAAAAGAAAAATCTGCACAAAAGAGCTATAATGACAATGATCGAGGTCCAGGTGCAAGGAGCGTAAAAACGCATCTTACCTTTAATCTTCGTTATTATACATAAAAACCGGACTTGAAACACTTGTATAGATGACAGATTCATGTAAAACGGAACATTATTGTGCATGTATTGTGCATGTTATAATAATTTCCTTCGTATGTAATCCTTTGCCTGTTCATTTTTATACCCCATCCCATAAGGTAGGAGGCATATTAATTTCGATTCATAATTTTCAACACAGAGAAGTAATCACCGTAGACCCCCAAAACCTTAGGGGCATATGATCGAGACCGAATTGTAAGTTGAATGAACCATGTCCGTCCGTCCGTGTGTCTGTAGTCTTTAGGCCTTAAATTTTGAATAGGAACTTGAAACTTGATATCTGTTCTTTTAGGTCCCGAAGCAGTACAAGTGTAAAAAATTTTAAATCCGTCCACTGACACGCCCACGTTACTTAATATCATGAAAAATCAAGTTTGTCGGAGGAACTACCTAACAACCTAAAAGATGTTGATGTCACACCCCTTTTTTAAGGAAGGAGATTCTTAACTGACGAATTCCATACAATTTTTTCCATACAATTAAAGATAAAAGTAACTTAAATTTAACAACCAAGTTTTATGACGCAATTCGGAGCTTGACAGTTGTCAATTGGGATGGGGTACCAAACCATTCGCCTGAGCGGATTGTAACCCTCGCACAAGTTGTAATACCTTCTCTTTCAAATGCGTTTTGGCTAAAAAAAATCAATAAATTTTGACTTGATGCTCAATTGGTTTGTGTTTGTGGAAAATGTTTTCCATTAACATGTAAAACCGTTTTAGTAAACCAGCTTTAATGATTTTATGCGTGTATCTAGCACAGCAGGTTAGGTTTGGTTAGGTAGGGTTACTAGCAGGGTTACTAGCAAAAGCCACAAGCTCTAAAATAGGCCTGCAAGATACTCGCATAGAATCCTTAGCGTCACCCTATGCAGACAACCTGTAAGAACTTAAGCCAGTTGAATTATCCTGAGTTCAGAGAGACACTTGGCGAAGGCGGATACCCTATTGTGTTCACAATATAATATTAAAAGTACTCGCCTAGGATTTGAAAACGTTGTCTACTGCCCTTTAGACACTGACAGAGGAGGTGTTTCACGTCTTCTTCCACTTCGGGATCATGGCAACCGCTGCAAATGTATGTTTGTGAATGTTTTCTCAACACGTTGTTGCCTGTTATCACTCTTGTGGCTATGGCCAGTGATAGCCTTTTTAGTGCTATAAACTTTTTTGATTTGCTGCCGTCTATGGATGGCCATAACGCCTTTGTATGGTCGCAGCTCTGCAAATTTTGGGTTTTTCCGTTTTGGGCCAATTATGAATAGTTCCAGACACTTCGCCTGTCTCGAAACAGATCCGAGAATGGGTCCTTTTGTCCGCTGTAGTGATACACAGATTTGAGCCATATTTCAGCAGTTCTTTAGCCTTTTCATTTTCGATAAAGTCACTATGGCTGAGTACCCAACCAATGCGGACGTTATTTTGTCTACGTAGAACCCTAATTTTTGAGCGACAGAGTCCCACTACGGCATACTGTTACTTACTGTTAGTATTGTCAGAGCCTTAATGGGCTGAAACGTGGCTGTCTACGTAAATAGAAATATCCTCAAATACTCTGGCCTTTTCGGCGACTGTAAGTATTGATCTCGGCTTGGAAGATAATGCAGTCTTCTGCTTGTAAGAATAACGTGTTTGTCAGAAAATACACCTGGTCCAGCACCCTCACTTGATTCAGAACCATTTGTATAGATCACTACCTCGGAGCTAGTTACATTAACATTATCCAGCCTCCAGTCTTCTCTGCTGGGAATGTGAATGGAGTGGTCTTGATTGAAGTTAAGTTAAGGTGTTATATGGTCTGTTATTCCTAGTGTGTGTAGGATTGAGCTATGCCCTGTGGACCTCATAGTCCAATTGCCTGTAGCTTAAAGTCTTATAGCGCTTTTGGCTTCGCTTTCTCTTATAAAGAAATCTATAGGCGCAAGGTTTAGGATTATCTCTAGCCCCAGGGCACCTATAGTGATGAGACAAGCCAATTTGTGGAGCTTAGCTAGAGTTTTGATATTTTTCTACTTGGTTATAGCTGGCCACCAGAAGCATCAGCATCCATACGTGAGTATAGTTCTAACTATAGCTGTGAAGAGCCAGTTTTATGTTTAAGAGAAAGGACTCCATTTTTTCACACATATTCGGTTGCACGTATATATAGTTGTGTTTGCATTTTTAACTATTTTGGCTGGGTTTGATTTCCAGCTGAGCTTATAGAACGATACCCAGATATTTGGCACTTTTAGATAGTTGAAGAGCTGAGCTTTCGAGTATCGCCAGCTCGACCTCCAGTATCTTTAAGCGCATTCTCAATATGGCGTTACATTTTCGCCCGTATCCAAGTCAATATACTCCATTCTTGTGGAATAGGGTTTAAAAATGTCTTAAGCTTTTAGTCTTATTTTATTACAATATTGGAAAATAACATGCTGCTTTTTGAGCATAATTTAAAGCCTACTGCATTTGGCAGGAAGCCGTCTACCAGATTGACTTAAAAATATTTTTACATACATTTTTAGAAGATTTCTTTAAAAATGCGGTTTATATAAGATAAGAGGCATATTTATAAAGCTGGCCCCATCCTTTGTCTCCAAGTATGCTCAATGCTTCTTCTGCGCTGAGTGTAGTAATAGAAGATCAAGGAATGACGACAAAGGAAGTGCCGATCTCTTTCCCTTCGGTTGCATAGACTGCTCAAGATAGGAAGATCAGGGCTATGTGGCATGTAATTAAGGGGAAAAAGCTCTCCCCTTATCTCAAAAATAAAGACTCATCCTAAGATATGAACTGTTGCACAATAAGTAAGTTCCATAGCCGAGACGGTGGCTCAACTTGCTTTAGAAAGCTCGGTGCTGTATTAATAAACTCATCGTAAAGCCGCCAGCAAGTAATAAAGTTTCCGTTTAAGACAGGACGGTGGCTCTTCGTGGTCGATTGGAACATCAAAATCACATGCAGATGCCGGCTCACTACACTGTCGAACAAAACTACCCCGATTCCTTACTTTTTTTCTTACTTAAGGTGGCGCTACAGTCCGGGGTGGGCCGGGGCTTCAGCCAACAAGCTTTGCCAGCCAGCTCTGTCTCCATCTAGCCGCCGCCAGTTTCGCACGCAAGGCTGGCTGAGGTCCCCTTCCATCTTGCGTGCACCACCTGTGTCTCGGAGCTCCTCTTCTGATCCAACCCTGCGGGGTGGATTCGAAGATTTTCTGGACCAGGGCGTTGGTGTCTATCCGCTATAGACGACCTAGCCATCGTAACTGCTGTATTTTGATGCTTCTCGCTAGGTCGGTGTCGCTGATCTACAGCCCCTACAGTTCGATATGTCCTCCTCCACTCTCCGTGTATGCACGGGATCATAAATCGTTCGAAGGATTTTCCTCCCGAAGAAGCCTAAAGCCATGCTTCTTCTTATATATGGACACTTTAGTGGCTCGTGAGAGGGCTTTGCTACTCAATTACCTTCTTATCCCAATGAAACAGCGATTGGCAAGAGTTATCCTTCGTTTGAATACAATGCTGATATCATTGTCTGAAGCGATAGGGGACCCAGATCCCCGGATAGACAAAGTCCTTAACTACCTCAAAGTTATAATTGCCTATGGTGATGTTCTGTCAAAAAGCCGGTATTTGGGTGTCTCTCTTGATGACCAACAAATACTTGATTTTGCTCTCGTTGAGTACTTAACTCACATTTGCCGCTTCGTTCGCAATAGGCACTTCAATAGTCAAAGGCTTCACTGACATCAGCTGTGTTTTTCCGTCTAGGTTAATGACGTTTGCGTGAGCGGGTAATTGTACGGACTTTTGAAAGACTATACCTCTGGTGTTGGCAAGGAAGTGTTGAAAAAATCTTTCAATTGTGATCTTAAAAAAGCTTCATGCTGCCAAACGCGCTCTTGAAATCGATGAAAAAGATTGATTTGGCACTCCTGGGTTTTCTCCAAGATTTGCAGCAGTGTGAATATTTGATCGATGGGGGATTGATGCTTTCCTGGCCTTAAACCACACTGTTATGGACCCCTGTTATGGATCAGATTGTACACAAATTTACGCATTTGCATAGTACAGCAAAAAGTTGTTTGCAATGCTAAGGAAACTGGTGTAGTTTTTACAACTCATACGATCTCCTTTCTTGAGGGTCGGGCAAACAATGGTTTGGTTACATTCGCCGGTCATAAGACCATAATCTTGCCTGCAAGATATCGTGCATTACCAGTTCGCTGAAAATGTTATATATGGAACTTTTGTCAAATAACTAAATAATTCTTTATCTCAAAAAAAAAAAAAACACCACCTATTATATTTTGAGATACGATACCTTTAAAAGACCTGTTTTCCATTTTCTCACCTCAAATACACGAATCTAGGAATCGCCATCAGAAAACTGGATAATGGTGTTTTAGTATCGGCTATATAAATTGGTAGGTCCTTCCTGTGAACACGTTCAATACAAAACAGTTTGGGGATTATTGCAAGTAGGAAAAATATACCTACCTCTCACGTGTAAGGTAGGTATATCTCTTGCCCTTATATTAATTTCTATGTAAAATTCTTCGTTCTGACCTGTAAATATAAATTTTACCTGTGCTCTTGCCATATTTCTTATGCGCGTAAATTTAGGTACAGAATACATATTGAAATCTCATCGACCGAAAACATTTAACCGAGCAGACTGGTTTTTAGGATCCTTTGCATGTGTTTTATATACAAGAGATGTCTAGATGGCCAGTGTCTTTTCAAATGTTCATACTCTATAAAAATGTCCAGGATCTTTTTAAAATCTTTAGTTTCCATAGTGCACTTCATTCGGTGACAATGTCGGAGAAAAAATTCGTCGGCTTGGTAATACTTTTGTATATTGCTATTGGGTCTGCTTCTGCCGAATCATTGAATTACGATCAAGTGATCCTCCGTCGACATTTGTATGAGATCAAATCGGTCATAGATCCGACACAAAATCCATGTGATAATTTTATTAAATACACATGTGGAAATTTTCGCAGCGTCTCCGGAGGAGAATACCCCAACGACCATGTGTCTTTTTTTATTTTTATAATGAACTACTTAATTTGACGGACATCAAGCTGCCATCAACACAAAAGGCCAAGGATCTTATTGAGTCATGTCAGAAATATAAAAGTCCAAAGAATATCTTGCACAAGGTTAATGTGTTGAAAGATCCATCGAATTTAAAAATTGCGAAAGTCCTTGGTGTGTTTAGGGCTTCTGGAATCAGTGCGTTTCTGCAAACAAATATCACTCGACTGGGAAACAACCGATTCCAAATTAACATGGGTGTGGATGAAAAATCATTTATTTCATACATGTTTGCTGAAAAGGACATCAGACGACATTTAGCTTTGTTAGAAGGCGTCGAAGTAGATACGGCGAAGGACGTCATCGCTTTCATAAGGAAGGGCCAGTCCATTTTGGCTGCCGCACTAGAAACTTCATCGGATGGAAATGATCCCCACGCCGTCAAGAACTTCGACTGGGATGAGTACTTGTTAGAGTTGAAGGAGTTGTCCAATCTTAGCAACGCCACTCTCGAATTTGTCATTAAAGACATCGCACGCCTTCAGAGGATCATAGACCTAGTTTCAGCAACCGATGTGGAGGTCTTGAGAGCACTTTTAGCCGTAAAGCTCATGCGTGAGGCTTGGGGAGAAGAATGCATTTCACTCGTGGAGGTCTTTCGGCTATCGATTTTTGCAGAATTTCATCGCCTACATTTCACAGAATACGACAAATCCTTGAGTTTGAGTTGCTTGATCGAGTTCGAAGAATTGCTCAAAGAAATAGGAGTTCCTTCTTATGAAACTCATTTGAAGCGTAAGATTATTGCGCGATTAGATTATTTATTCGACGCCGAGCGAGTCGAGAACGAATTCAGCGATATGACCGTCGAAAAAGATAATTTCTTCCAGAATTTCCTAATGGTGCGAAAGACGCAAGTCAATGAAGATCTCCCACTCTTCAGGCGAAGTGAGTCGATTATCTTGGAATATTATTTAGAAATCCTGAATCCGATTTATCGCATGAAGCCGGTGTCCTACTACTTCGCGACGCAGTATATGGATTTGTGGAAAAGGTACATTTTTGGAAATCCAATCAGTTATGAGCATGAAGATATGCGTGATTGCTTGGCTCTGCAGGAAAATGAATACAATTTGATGAAAATGGGTCGCAGGGAATACATCGACTTCGTAGACGAGATACAAGCAGCACAGTTTGCCTACCTTAACTATAAGCGTTTTTGGGAAGCTTACAATACAGATCACAAGATGGACGCTGTACTCCAGGAGTTCAACTGGACCAGTGACCAAGTGTTCTTCTTGAATTTGGCTCAACGACAATGTCGTCGATTGTATGGCGGAGGAAACATCGAGTTTAGAGCTCTTTTGAATATGAACGAAGTCGGTGAGGCTTTCAATTGCCCATCGGGAAGTCAGCTAAACATGCCCTCAAAATGTGTTATTTCAATATTACAAAGATTTAAAGGATATTAACAACTCGTAATGTTATTGTAGTATTCTGTGTCTGTTAATTAATATTGTTAATTTTTTATAGGAAATAAATACAAAAACTGAAAAAATGAAAGAAAAAATACAAAAAAATTGTACTATTTTTTTATATTGGAATTATTATGTATTGCATTTAATCGGGCAATGAGATTTCTTTATCAAACAGTTGCAGACATAGGATCGTGGAAGAGAAGTTCCTTCAATGGCCGGTTAAGAGAATTGCTGTATGATTGTTTGTCAACAGCACGAGGACGTTTTTTAGCGTGTTAATACCTTAACCGCAATGCTTTGCCCACGAACTGAGTGTCACTATAGAGCTTTCCCCAAGAGTTCGCAGGTCTCGACATTGCTAAAAGCAGATTCAATGTCAAGGAAAGCTGCAACGGTCACAGAAGACAGCGGAGTTTTCTCGCCACTTCATTCAGCCTACGCTTATGCGATAATTGACGTCGTCACCAGAGTTTGCTTCACTTTTGAATTTAGATCCCAGGTACTTTAACTTTTCACACTTGGGAAGCACATTTCCATTTCCATTCAATTGAATGCCCGGGATTGGCTCGGGTGGGTCAGAGAATGGGCAGCACACGTATTCTATCTTCTTTTGGCTAATACGATATCCATTCCCCTGCAAAACGTCCACTCATACCTATATCAAGTGTTCGTTGTAGGGATGTATGACCTTCACTTATGATGGCCCCATTGCCAGCGAAGAATAACTGATGTACTTTGGGGTCTCTTCAATTTTTTTTCAAGCAGACACTCAAGGACTACAATGAAAAGCAAAGGACTTATGACGTTTCCCTGATCTATGCCAACTAAAATTGGGAACTCGTCATTGACTCCGGATGGATATCTTACTCTTGTCATTGCTATACCCCTTCATGTCACTCCTCGTTTTCTTAAAGCCACCCATATCAGATCTCGTGGTAGTCTAAATAAATAAATAGAGTGGCGCAACAGCTCGAGGTGAACCAGGGCCAACTTCTCAACAATGTAGGCTGTGTGTGTTGATTTCTTCACATACAAGGGGACCTACAATTTTTTGCCGAATCCGAACGGCACTTTTAGAAGTTTTTCAAGACAATTGATACTCTCGGAGGGCTTGTCAAACCCTTGCGGAGGTGAGGACAGTGAAAAAGAACAAGTCTTTTTTTTCAGGTGACGATGGCAGCATTCGAACCCAGACCTCCGGCGTAGTAAGCACACACACTAACCACTACGCCACGGCACCCCCCTCGTGGGAGTCTATCGAAATCTTTTTCAAAATAAACCAGCACCATATGCAGAACTTTAAGGGCATTACGATGTTTTTAGCGGTCCGTGCAAAAATGGAAAAAGGACCTCTTATGATATCGCTACGTGGTCCGTCCGTCCGCCCAATCGCTTTATAACTTCTGAACGGTAAGTCGTAGAAAGACAAAACTTAGTGTGCGTATAAACTGCGGAAATAGTAAGAGAATCTAAAGAGGACAATTTTTTTTTAAGCACAAATAACGGTTTAATTACAGTTTGAAATTTCATGTGAAAATGGACTTAATGTTTTTCAGTGTTTTTTTTTTCAAGAAGTTTAGTAGGCAAGAACTAGAAAAACGCAACTTAGATGTAAGAAATTCTAAGCTTTGATCAAAAAATAAAACTTTTTTAATTAAAGCTTAGAAAATATCAAAACGTTTTTGAGATATGAAGTTTCGACTCTTCATATCTCAAAAACGTTTTGATATGCATGACGTTTTTCAAAGTGTTGGAGTCCATATATTTGGGATGGATTTTCGCTCGAAATCAATATTTAACGCACGTATAAAGCAACTCAAGGTAAACTCATTGCCTAGGTCACATTTTTTAAAAACAGTTTGAGTACTGCAGTTTTGACGCATTTTCGAAAAAAAAATCGCAAAAATGCATGAAAGAACGTCTGCCCTTCCCCCCCCCCCTTATCACCGGTGCTGTTTAGTGGAATTCTATGAAAAAAATCACACGTATCAGAAATAATTCAAAATTTTAAGGAAAATTATAGCGGATTTTGGAATTTCAAAATGTTCTGAGATTAAATCTTAGAAGATTTTAAAATTCCAAACATAAAAGCATTTTCAAAAACAATTTTTTTTTATCTTCTAGTAGCATAACGGTATAAGCGATCTTTTTCAGATTCGGTTAAAGTACAAAGCTTACAAAAAAAAGGAAGGCTGCGTTAAATTTTTTTTTAATTGCCGTTTTTAACCCAAGTTTTTAGAAGCGTATTTAAAAAACGAAATCAAAAAGTTTTTTGTCTTACCGTTTACGCATAAACCGGTAGCCATAGAATTGAAAAAAAAACATCTAAGGCTAGTGCTGCTGGTTGTGCTATTGAAATAAGTTTAACGGGAACTGGAAAAAAACTTCAAAATATTTGTTTTATGGATTTGAAATTTAAAAAAAATTATAAAAAAGGTCAAAAGAACGCATGTCTCCCCCTCTATCTCCCAAACGGTATAAAGTATAATTTTTAAATTAACACTGGGCATAGTCCATCTTTTTAAATTTTATACAAAACTGTAGCAGACTTCGAATATTCAAAAACTTCGAAGATTTAACTGAAAAACGTGAATATAACTATATAACTATTTTTTAAAGATTTCTAGTTCCTTAACGGTAATGCCGACCTTGTTTCAATTTTGCTGAAGAATGTAATGTTTAAGAGAGAGATTTATTTTACTTGAGCCTTATATATTATTGAGAAATATATGCCAAAAGCCTTTCAGACATCCTAGCTTTCCTCTGTTCCGTGATTTGAAAATTCTACCTATTCGTCATCTGTATTGTTTTAAGGTGTTGAAGACTTTTTTTATGAGGTCTGGCAACCGTAATTTTCGTTTAATTTCGTCTCATAATTTACGTGGTAATTTCTCTAACGTTTTATCTATTCCCATCTTCCGGACCACTGCATATCGTAATTCTTTCTCTGTGTCTTCGCGTCTCTTATTTAATAAACTTCCGCTGTCGATCAGGACGATATCTGTGTCGGGTATGTTTATAAAGCATGTTAAACTTTGGCTGTTTGATTACAGTTATTCTAGTCTGGAGTCACTCATAAGACGATAATTAAAAATAATAAAAAAGGATAATATTGCTCCGTAAAAGAAATATTCTCTCTTACTTTTGGTAGTTACTGGTATTTTTTAAATATGTATTCAGAATAAATTATCGTTAGTTTGTACTTATTTAAATCATCTTGGATTGCATTTTATTTATATTTATTGTATTTTGTTTATATGTTCATAATACATTTTTGTTGTTAAAGTTTTCTTTTGCTCAAAATTATTTTGTCATTTCACTATTTAAGGGTCACCCCACCCAAATAATCTTAATTTTGAATTTGTAAGCCTATTAAAGGCATTCAACACTATTTTTTCATTTATTGATGTTAAAATATAGAATGACCTGATTCTTTCTTGTATGTAGGTATGTTAGATTTAAAGTTCTTTTCAAAAATTTGTAATCTTTAAATATTTTATAAGAAGAAATAAACTCAAACTTAAACTTATTTTGCGCTGTCGACTATCTAGTACCCGCTCTACGATCTTCATTATTTGTGACATCCGCTTGATAGAACGCTAAGTGTCACAGCTTCGTATATCACATTTTCCTTTCTTTAAAAAGATATGAATAACTTTCTCTCCATTGATAAGGCACTGGATCACCTCATTAAAGTTTGGAGATGAAGGTGGTGAGCCTATTGGATCCACTGTCTCCCATGTTTTTCCAAAACTCTAAGGGAATCTGATCCGGACCAACCACTTTATGAAGCACTTAACTGGCTTCCCAACCTCTTCGACTATGGGGAACTGTTCATACAAATTTCCTTCACAAGACTGTCGACACCTGTGAAGAATTTTGACATCATCCGCAAGAAGCTCACGCTAAGCATTGTCGATGAACTTTGGCACATTAATCTCCTGGCGTATCTATATCTATCTTTAACATGTCCCCCAACACCCCTGGAACTACCTGAACAAAACATCAGGGGGCTGCTTAAGGGCAGTACCCAAAAACGTATTTCAATCATATTTTTTGAAAACCCATAATTTTTTTTCTGCGTTCGCCCCTGCCTGGTGTGTATCAGCAGTCGGAGAAGATTGCCAATTCCCAATACAGGCCATATTTTCTCTAAGCTTTAACTTGGGCGCACTTCCTTTTAGCGAGACTACTCCTGTGCATTTACTCCATTTCGAGGCGTAATCTCTATTGTTGATAGAGATTCTCGTGTAAAATTTGGCATTTCACAATATAATTCTCAAAAACTATACTGCTTCCAGGCTTAATAATCTCCTTACAAAATCCAACAAAACTTTTCGTAAATCACTCATTGGGCCCACAAAAAATACCGAAACATTTATCCGGGTATTATAGTGCCTAATCCCCAATATTATTTTATACCTAAATTTTACGACATAACCACCTAATGCCAATATTCGATTACTGAACAACCACCACACACATGCTCGTAAAATCTTAGCACCACACGGTTCTCTTTGCAGTCCTTGGCAGCATAATACCATCACCACCGGTCGCATGGCTTCAGAGCTGAAAAAAAAACCATCGAAATCGCACATCCCACGGCACCCACAAACTGTCTCACACCATTGGCCGAGCCGAAATTCCGATCATAAATATCCAATTTAATCCGGTAAAAGAGCTTGCAGGCCAGTCAGGCAAACTAATACGGTCACCAAGAGTAAAAGGACATATCGTCCTATTTTTCAATTAAATTCAATTTTCGATTCAACCTCCGGATTACATTGCACATATTGACGCTGAGCCTATATTTACATATCCAGCTATATGCAAAAAGGATATCTGCTGGTTGTGCTCATGGTTCTTTCCGCAAAAAAGCGATGTCCTCGGTAAATACATGAGTATGCATCGTTTAATGTATATCTATCGACTTTTTTTCCGTTTTACTTTTCCAAGGAGACGACCAACTCTTCTTGTTCCCATTTCGACCATAACTTTAATATACATTGAAAAGAGAATATTGACTTCGAGCATAGGTCGTATTATAGTGGTTAGCCTCAGGATGGATGGATAGTACCTAGAGGAATTGAAAGATTTGCAAAATTCAATTTGTGGTCGAAAATGGCAAATGCATTCCACTTCTATAGAAAAAGACCTGCTAACAATTGGACGAATCGGAATAAATATGGGAAGTACAAACAACAATTTGGGTCACAGTGTATAGTATTGTTTATGAATTGAAAATTTGGTTTGGCTTTCCGAGAGTCATTTTCAATATCCTCGGACCGGTAAGGTAATGAACAAAAGCCCTGTCAAAGCTGCCATTGTTGCACATTGTTGGGTGCCACCATACCGAGTTGATAGATGTAACAAAAGCAACCATACCGTGTGGATCGATGAAATGGGAAAAAAAGGAAAGAATCCTTAATTGGTTGGGGAGTTTGAAAAGAGTAGCTATATGGGCTTTTGTATCCTTGACACTCTGAAAGGTATTCGTGTATGGTGTGGGGTTGACATGATAAGATGACTTTCGGTTGGGTGGTTTGCTGTTTTTTCTAATTTGTTCAGGTCAATGAGCACTATGGTGCGGAGTGATTGACAACGTTTTGTTTTTTTTTTCTTTTTCTAAACTCTGGCAGGATGGGAAACCATTTTGAAATGGGAGCGACATGTTGATGGCTCGTGATGGAAGATGGGAGCGTGCTAAGGTCATATGGGAACGAGGTCAAAGTAAATCGATTTTTATATTATAAGTATACATAATACATACCTACATATTCGAAAAGTGTACTGACAGCTAAAATTAGAAATATAAGCAAAAATGTATATCAGCATCATATTGTTAGAGTCATTGTCCTTTTGGTCACTAAATTTGCTCTAAATTTCCTTTTTTAGACCAATGATGACATTTCCAACATTAATTTGACATTAAAAAAACACGCCCTATTTTTCCGTCTGAAAATCCCTTAAATTCTTCCTCCACAGTCCTTCGCCATATGCTTCGAAGTGAACCAGCTCTTCTACCATCTTGAGTAAAAGGATTCATTTCCATTGCCATTTTCGTCGTTCGATGAATAGATGTAAACAGAAAAACTTTAATTCAACGAATTCCTTCAGTTTTCCCATGATAGGGGCGTGTGGCGCATTCTGGAGCCATAAGACTTAACTTATAAGACACTCAAAATGCTCTTCAGTAACAGTGATTGTTTTGTAAGGTTTTGTAACCTCTCTATTATACTGAGCAGCTTATTTTTACTTATTAAAGTGATCATGGAAACGTTTACGTTTTGTAGTAATAAATACTTGGTCCTATAAACGTTGGAAGGCTATAAGTCTTGAAAATTTAGGTGCTATACCGCAGGTTTTATAAAAATTTACAGCCTTTGTTTTATAGCACTAAGGTTTGACACAACCGAAGGTACTCTTGTAACCTTTGTGTTGCTTAGGTTCCCAGGGGCTGCACCCAAAGAGCAAAAAAAGTCGCAAATTAGAGCGTGCTTAAGTTGATTATGCTGAGAATAAATGAATGAGACCAAGGACTATAATGAATTTTGGATTTTCTGAATTTAGGTCCATTTCAAAATCTCTGAGATTTTTGAGAGTTTTATTGAAAATTAATGTTTATTTCAGTTTGAGAGGCGTTGAAATGTTACGCTTAAATATTACAAATGAATTGCGCGTAAAACTGCCATCAATCCATTTTTACACACAATATATATTTATACAGACTTTTTGACAGCTAAAATGTCACGATATCATCACACAAAATGGAGCATGGGTCTGTGAAATTATCAAGTTCTACTACACAACTGACGAAACAAACAGAAACGTCAAATTTTCCAGTATTGATCTTTCTGCTACAAGAAAATCTTCGGGGTACTCAAGTGCTTCAAAAGTACGCCACCAGTACTGTCATCAAATACAGTGAAAAGTATACTGAGTGAATGTGCCGAATAACTCAAGTAACTCAAGGGTGATTTTTTAAGAGGTTGAGAATTTTTTTAAAAAAAAAACACAAAAACTTCGAAAAATTAATGAAATATTTATTTGAATCGATAGTTTGAACCTTGCAATTTAATGTTTAAAGATAATTTCATGCAAATGTTGACCGCGGCTGCGTCTCAGGTAGCCCATCCGCTGAGTCCAATTTTGGCATACTCTTTCACACATATCGGCCGGTATCTCACGAATGAATGCATGGATGTTGGCTTCCAGTGCGTCAATCGAAGCGGGCTTGTCCCTATAGACATTAGCCTTGACATACCCCCACAAAAAATAATCTAATGGTGTCAAATCGCACGATCTAGGCGGCCAATTGACCGGCCCGAAACGTGAAATTAACGAATAGACTGCTCAGAAGGTCGAGAATGCCGACCATAAAATGATGAACATTTCGAACCGAGCACGAATTTTGATTGTAAAATTCAATAATTTGCAAGCGTTGTTCATTTGTAAGACGATCCACGGTTAAATTGCAAACCAAACTGAAGCTGTTTGACAGTGACACAAGGTACTAAACACACGTCAGCTGTCAAAACCAGTGTTGCCAAAACCAAACCAGCTAAAAAATCACCCTTTAGTAGTTTTTTTGTCCTGTCATTTTACAGTAATTGCAAAAAGGCTACGTTACAAATCTACGTTCCCGTTTGCTTGGCCCCGTTACCTTCCAGTTGCTTTACAGCCGCATTGAAAATAAACCATTCGAAAAGCGATTAAAAACCCATAGAAAATGCTAACAAATCAACAAAGACACAAACCACCGCGAAAGCTAACAATTCCAGGTTAACAATTTCACATAAACGTCAAAATGCACGCAAAAAAACGTCAACGTAAAAAAACGTTACGACGTAACGATGGATGGTCGAAGCAACGTTGTGGTAGCTTCCACTGAATTAAGTGTGCTCGAATCAAAGCTGTCAAGTCAAGGTCGGCGCAACGCAGCTTTTGACATAAGCAGGAATCGTAACGCTGTACTATTGCGTGCAAAGAGCCATGCTTTTCCAAAACGTTACGATACTTTGCGTCGAAGGAAATGCCAAAACGAAATGCCGCTCTGCGTTTTGGGATAGGAAATTCGAATGTATCTGCCCAAACACATTTAATTTCTCTGAAAAGATTTTTTAAAAGATATTTCCATAAGAAAAGGCTGAAAAGATGCTTTTTAAGACCAAAGCAAGTAGCCTAGTAATAAAAATAAAGTTATTTATTAAAGGTGTAGGACTACTGTGCATGAGGACCCGGGTTCGAATCCCAAGTTTTTCCAGAGTGCCACCTCCCCAAGAGTCTGACTATTATTTGTCATAAGATAAATATATATTTATATTTTATTTCGTAGTTCGAAATTGTCGAAAAAAAATGTTGCCCCCATATCAGTATTAGAACACCTGTAACACCCATACAGCATGCATGGTTGGCAGAGGTCAAGCGATGGCTTATTTCGTTTTTTTTTAGTTTGGTAAGATGACGATCAGCCCGACGATGCGACTTTTCTATGGTCTAACGCAGACGCATTGATTGTGAATCGGAATGGGGTATTATTTCAGGTGACCTAAGCCTTAACCAGCAAGCTTTGCCAGCTAAAAATAGAGTGGCGCAACAGCTCGAGGTGAACCAGGGCCAACTTCTCAACAATGTATGTTGGTGTGTTAATTTCTTTTACATACAAAGGGACCTACAATTTTTTGCCGAATCCGAACGGCACTCAAGTTTTTCAAGACAAATGATACTCTCGGAGGGCTTGTCAGACCCTCGCGGATGTGGGGACCGTGAAAAAGAACAACCGTGAAAGTCTTTTTTTTCAGGTGAAGATGGCAGGATGGCTTTGCCAGCTAGCTCTTTTTTATTTACAGCTAGCGAAGTGGACTGAGCCTTGGCGCACCTCATCTGCGCTCTCTCTGTAGGGCTGATTCGAAGGTTTTCCGGGCCAGCCGTTGTGTTTGAAGTCTTCGGGATAGGTCGTTGTCGCTGAACAATTTTTAGGTACAATTCGACATTATAATTCCTTCTCACCCACGAATTTTCCTTACGAAGCGGCGTAGAGTATTCACATTCGCCATAAGTTGGATTGGGGCTTATAAATGGACACTTAAGTGGCTCGAGAGAGAGCCTTGCTACCCAACTGCTTTAGGCCAAACGAACAGTTACAAACCTGGGGTTTGTATTCTTCATTTAATCTCACCGCTGGGGTTCGTAGCCCGTTTTGGTAAGCGTTATCGCTTACTATCTACAGGATATGGATTGGTGTCATTGATCTATCCGTCTCCTCTTGAAGACAACATAAGCTTGGTTTTCGGCATATTGACTGGCTCAGTCCATTTTCACCAATTCCATTGTTATACTTGCGAAAGCTTCATTAACGTCACAATCTGTTCCTTCAATTATGTCATCTTCGAATGCTGGTTGTTGTAAACACATTTGGAAAACCGCACCTCCAGTGCTGTAGCGGCAGCTGTGCAGAGTAACTTAATCCTTTATTGAGATCAAAAAGGTCGGTAAGAACTGTAAGTTTTCCTTTATCATCCTACACAAGTCAACGATTTATAGGTGGGAATGTTAAGCCAGGGATTACGCTATATAGCTCGTCTCTATGCAGTCTTAAAATCGATTAAAAGATGGTGAGGGTCGATTTTGAATAGGTTTTTCCTATGTTTTTTTTCTGGATTTCTCGCAGAGCTAGGAACTAGGATTCCTTCTGGGGTTGTTTGTCCTCAATTGAGCGCCTCGCCAGGTGGCGGGTAGGGGAATGGTCACCAGATATAGTGGGTACCGGTATGGAATATTTTCGGGGCGGAAACAAACCAGAAATAAACGAAAAATCCAGAAGCGTCTGTCTCAAACTGAGCGGCGTCCTGTTCGGCGGCGCGTGTTACCCAGGTTAAGGTCGGCCGAATACAAAACACCTTTTCATCTTCCAATATGCAAATAAAATGGACAACAATTAGATGCATGCAAGATGTTTTTATGAAATATTCTGCTCGATATACTATTGCTTTTCTCCTTAAAGGCATAACACTTGCGGGGAAGAGCTTTGGTGTGTCTGTGCAGTGGTTTCATGTTTGGCTCATCTGCGTTTGTGTTGGATCGAGAATTACTTTCTTCTTCGTTTAAAAAAGGCTTATATCAGACAAGAGCTGAACTTTTCTCGCGTAACCTCGATAACATGGACCTATCAAGCTGTTGACAAACGTGTGTGGCCTTTCACACACTAAAGGTAACGACGCCTTTGTAGTGCAATTCAGACTCAGATTCTGAAGTATTGCTTTAACAATGAAAGAGTTCCATTAGGCATAGCTACTTTCTTCCGGGCTTATTTACAATTGAATTGTTCAATGCTCTGACCAAATCTGCGCCAGCCGCTTAGAAAAGATCGTTAACTCGGCCGAGCCTACTAGCTGGGCTCTGACTGATGAGTTACACTTTCTTCACTTCATCTATATATCGGGTAGACGGTATCGTTATTTTTCTTCGCCCAGATCGAATCATTCATTCTGCCCGTCAGTGCAGTTTATTTTGTCGACACGACCAAGCTCAACATCCATTTTGAATCTGCTCTAATCCTTCTCTCTATTCATACTTTTATTTTATCCTCCTACATTTTGAAGAGTTTTCTACGAACTTTTTTCGCATGATTGAAACTTTTTGCCTTTTAGTAAATTTTGCACATTGCTCCTGAACCACCATGAGTCCTCAACCACAGGTTTGTCGATCCATTTTGGCGGTTTGGTGATCCCGAGAGCTTCTGATTGCGTTTATGGAGCTGGTTCTAAATAACTAGTTGACATTGGAGGAACACTTGGTATATTTTGCAATTACATCCCTCCAAATTTAAAACTGGCACCAAAAGTAGTCGTACTGAGTCAATGTTGCACGAAGAAGATCGTCTATAACTACTGGGCGTAATATTTGGACGAAAAAATATAATATTTTTTTTTTATACCCCATCCCATAGGATAGGAGGTATATTAAGTTTGTCACATAGTTTGTAACACGGTGAAATAATAATGGTAGACTCCCAAGACCCTAGGGCATATGAGCGAGACCGAATTCTGAATCGAATGAGCCACGTCCGTCCGTCCGTTTGTATGTCACATGTTTTTAGGCCTTAAATTTTGAGCTAGGGTGCTGAAACTTCATACGTTAGTTGCACGTCATGCGAAGCAAAACAAGTGTAAAAAATTTTGAAATCCACTCAAAGACACGCCCACAATCGGTCTAAATGTGTAACTATGTGCCTCCAGAGTTTTCAAAACTGTACGACGTTCTAAAAGGCTGAAATTTGACATTTAGCATCTCTTAGTGAATGTAAGATACAAAAAAAAAAAAACAAATTTCATTGGTAAACCTCCTCTAGTGGGCGTGGCATCTATTTTAAGGGTAAACATTTCAAATGCAATTTACTCAATATTTTTGCTGGAAATTGAAAAAAATTTGCTTTATATTTTATGTAGAAAACGTTTAGTTCCACGTTTTGTTCATACAAGACTTTGGGCCCCGCCCACATTTGGAGGCAGAATTGAAGAAAAACCTAAAATTTTCCAGAAAAACTTAATTTTGACTGGCCTTGAGCCTAATTTAGGAAAGCATAAAACAAAAAAAGTAGCAGGTTAGGTAAACGAGACTTCAGTCTAGATTTCGTTCATATAAAGTTTTTTGCCACGCCCCCTTTTAAGGGTCGATTTTTCAAAAATATTGAATTTAGACCAAAAAAACTTGGATATATTTGTGGTTTTTCATTAGGGGCGGTTGGACCACGCCCTTTTGGAAGTTTGCATTACTTATAAAATGTCAAAAAAAAACTATGCCATCAGCATTTTACTATGTGGGATAGGATGGGGTATTCAACGGTCCGTTTTACGAACTGTAACTTCTGCGTACATACTGTAGCACTTACTCACTGGGTTCTTATCGGTTGATTGGCAAGATCATTTGATAATCTTGTGAATATTTTGTAATCGGAGCAAAACCAACAGATCTTTTTACATTTTAAGATGTGGCCTTGTTTAAGCTTTGTTTCTTTATCTCATACAAGGCAAGTTTTTCCAAAAGAAAATAAGTTTTTGTAATTTGCCGAGGGGCTGGTAAAGACAAAATTTTAAGTTAATTTGATCTTTTTTACAATACGACCATGGGCAAGAAAAAGGTTTCCTTAAGGTGGTTTGTCAAGGTGTTTCAAAAGATTTTCAAAAATGTTCACTTCCATGTTTATAGCAATTATCATGTCAAAGTCTTTCAGGAGATGTCAAAAATTTTTATCATACTTTTCCTTTTTATTCGATCTGTAGTTTTGAATGGTGGTCAGATAGTAGGGTCTCTTATTTTTAAGTTGAAAATCTAGGTTTTCAAGTAAAATTTACCTTCATTTGTAGATTATTTGCCTACAAATTTGGCATCAAAGGGATGGCATAATCTCAAATCTCATCTCAGTTACCTGAATTTGATTACTCACGCTCTTCGCTCTTAGGAGAGAAACCATTTTCACACTTCTGTCTGGAGGAAAAAAGGTTTTTAATGGTGGACCAAAAAATAATAGTTCAAGCACTTATGGTTTTGGCATAAGTGGACCTTGGAAGCACTTAGTGGATCCCAGTGACGACCATGAATACTAGCTGCTGCAAGCACCATTGAACAAAAAACCATTAACCGCAGGATTTCAGCTTTTATTTCTATACTTAATTTTCCATTAAGCAAGCACAAAAAGCACCCTATCTTCGAATTCACAATCATCATGTGCCTTTTAGGACCTTCACCGGCAGAATTTATCAACCATAACCACATAGAACTAAACTGTCACATTATACCGGGCGTAGGTACCTATAAATATTTAAATTCCTGTTTGCAGATAATCGACTTCAAGGTTCATTAAGATCCATTTTGGTTTTATTTCCCGTTTATTCCTACTTGACATTTCATACCGGAACGAAGAGCTGATCCCCCCCAACAGCCAAAAGATCCCAACAGTCACATGAATCAATAAAAACTCCGCCTGCAGGCACAGGAAATTATTTCCGGTTGACTTTTGCATGTATATCCTTGAACAGTTGTTGTTTTGCTTAGTCTCCGCTCACTGCTGTCACAATAAAACGCAAAAGAGTGTCATTTCGCAGTCCGTTAAGCAATTCTCGTAATGAACGTATCCAAGTAGCAGAATCTCAATAAACATAAAAGGGTACGACTTATCAATGGTACAACGCTGTGGGGTACTGCGTCATATCCCAGTTCCCGAATTCGAAAGTAAGCGCGATATCATGACAGTGATTCGGGCCAAAATGAATGTGAACAAACTCAGCACAGTCAGTGTGCTGTGCAGTATTCGTTTTTGATGTCGTTTATATGAGCAGTTATACTTATGCAAAAGAAAGCGGAAACAAACGAATGAAAGGTCCTTTATGCTGCTGTGCAAATTTTATTCGATGCAATAAAAGTCAATATCGCGGAGCCGCAGTGCTGACGTTAATTTTGTGCTTTTTTGTTACCAGATTTGCACGCCATTTAGAACATGATTCGACAAGGTTTACTGTTATTATTTCGAATAAAAATAAAAACAGTGTTTCAGGTAAAATCTTTGTTAGCTGCAGATAGTTAAAACTTTTGTTGAACTTTCCATTGGGATGAAAGTCGGTAGCATTACGCTTCCATAAAGTTCCTGATGGCTCTAACGTTACCAGAATCTGACACAGGAGGTTACTTCCTACTTTCGTTTCAATAAGCTTTTCTCTTAACAATATCGCAAGAATTTAATAAATATTTCTTTTGTCAAGTACTCTCAAATGGATAAAAATATTTAGCATCACCTTGGCGAATTGAATCCCAGATCCTGGGTGCGCAGTTTGAGTCCTGTTGGTACCTTTTTCTCGGTTCCTTCTTGCTCTGATTCTTAAAGTCCTTTGTCTCAACTTTTATTAAAACGAAAAGATAAAAGAAAAAAGTTTCTTCTTTCACTTTTCTTTTTATTTAGAGCCCGAGGATAATAAGGGGAAAAAATTTCCAAGTTAAAACGAATGAAAAGGAGATAAGGATAAGGATATGTGCCGTGGACGGTAAAGCGTTCTTTTGATATTGATTTTTTTTTTTTGTTAATTTTAAACAATTGCACTCACATGGCTTTACGGTGATTATTACTCTGTGTTAGAAATTATGTAATAAAGTTATTACACGCTGGGTATATGGTAACAAACGGTAAGCGCTTGACTTTAACCGATATCATTCAAAAAACCCGATGAAATATAATATTCAAACCATTTTAAATAATAATTTTACCAATCAAATTTCCCAAAACACTAAAACGTACAAAACACATAATAATCAAATTATGTACTCAAAACGGAGTAATACTAAAAGCCGATTTATGCATTTTCGGAATCATAAATCTCAGTACTTGCATAGTGCACGATGAATGTGCAATATGCATCCATTTGCAAGGGTTACCAGCCAAAGCAGTGGCGCCATACCGGGACGAACCCATAGATTATGACTTAAATCTGCAATTACCCATAATTTCGGTGCAGCCAGCGAATATAGAAACGTAATTAAAATTCATACTGCGTCGATTTTTAGTTATTAAACCATAATTCAGCTCTGTTTGGGAGTACTTTATGGTTTCATTAATGAAATACGCATTAGCATAGCGCACCAATATTGGCAATGCAGAACTATAAAATAATTACATTAGACTGAGTTTTGTACAGGCAGTCAAAAGTCATATGGAAAAAAAGAACATAATAAAAACGTCAACGAAATTTTTCCAGCATTAAATATCGGTACGGTTGGTTTTTAAATTTATAATTTTAGGTTTACTAATTAAGGAGGATAAAACTAAAATTTTATTCTGTATAAGATACTGGAATGCTGGCATCGGAAACCAAAATATTAGATCACAAGACACAATAAAATACCGACTGCGCCATGGGTGCGCTTTCTGTTTTTGACTTGATAAAAAAATACACATGCAAATTTCTAAAACGGCTTAAAAAATTGGACGTTAAAACGGATCGATTTGCCCCTATAGACTTGAAAATATAATGCTGTTGTTACAGAACTTGCTGCATTCGGAGAAAACAACCTGCGCAACACGACCTCACATATCGGATTCAGGCTGATCGACTTGGGTGCTACGACCCGTTGTGGGACATAGAGATCTCTCGATCAATCAATAAAGTAGGTTGACCATTATTGCGATCGACGACCACAATGCTATTCTACCAGTAGGTATATGAAGGCCGTCCGATCTTTCAAAAGAGCCAACGTTGACTCGGATCATGACTGTACCACCTTATCACCTTGCACGCCAATAAATGAAAATACCGTGAGGAGGTATGACGTCGGCAGGCTATAGTCGCTAGAGATCGCGAGATCCTTCTTCTGCCGAGTTTCTGAAACCCATTTACGAAGTCAGTCCAATGGGCAGTGGCAACATTGCCAAAATGCCATCGCAGATGCGGCCTCTGATGTGCTGGGATTTATACTGTAACGGTTACCACATCGAAAACCCTTGGTTTGACAAAAAGTGGGCGGAGCTCAATGCTTTGTATGCAAAAAACTTAGCAAATATCTTTAATATTTGTAATATAATTTTTTTTTTTAATTTAGAATGAATTTCCCGAGAAATCAGGTTTTCAAAGATTTCAGATCTTAAAAGTGGGCATGGTCAATAGAGTGGGCGGTCGTATTTTTGTCTAATTAAAGGCTCGATATTGTTCTCCAAGGATCGATATTGCTCTCCACTAAAATTTGAGTTCATATGTTTTGTCTATCTTGACCAAAAGCCATTCTGATATAAAATGTAAATTTGAGGTTGTCTGACATTCAAGCCAATTGTGGGCGGATCTTCCCAATTTTCAAACTTTGTCTGTACAAAATAAGAACCAAGCAACGCTGCAAGTTTCAGTTTTCTAACTCAATTTTAAAGACCTCAAAACTGCATACTTACGGACAGACGGACAGACGGACAGACGGACAGACGGACAGACGGACAGACGGACAGACGGACAGACGGACAGACGGACAGACGGACAGACGGACAGACGGACAGACGGACAGACGGACAGACGGACAGACGGACAGACGGACAGACGGACAGACGGACAGACGGACAGACGGACAGACGGACAGACGGACAGACGGACAGACGGACAGACGGACAGACGGACAGACGGACAGACGGACAGACGGACAGACGGACAGACGGACAGACGGACAGACGGACAGACGGACAGACGGACAGACGGACAGACGGACAGACGGACATACGGACAGACGGACAGACGGACAGACGGACAGACGGACAGACGGACAGACGGACAGACGGACAGACGGACAGACGGACAGACGGACAGACGAACAGACGGAAAGACGGACAGCCGGACAGACGGACAGGCGGACGGATAGATGGACGGACATGGCTTAATCGACTTACCTGTCAGTCCCGATCATATCTCTAAAAGGTCTTAGGGGTCTACGGTGGTTATTTCACTGTGTTACAAACTATGCATTAAAATTAATGTTCCCTCGGTCGGGCATTAAAATCTACTAAAGGATCAAAAGGTCCTGCCAAGGTTATTAAGTTCGAGCCTGTAAAGACTATCAAGGGTACACCGTAATGGAATCGCAGTCGGTGCCGAGGATTTCTAAAAACTTTTTTTTTGACAGTCTTTATAATAACGAAAACGCACCGAGGTTCCGCTGTTATGTTAGTCCGAATGAACCATTCAACCCGGGCGAAGCTACTGGTGTAGCATACAGACGGTCGGTGGCGCTCACTCGACCAAGAAGAAGTGAAAGAAATTGTGTCTAAGTTTAAGTGCTACAAAGCAGCCAGAGCTTACGGCCTAGGCATGATCTGGTTAGGAGCAAGATCGTCTGCGTAATACGGTCGGAGAAAAGTATGACTGGCGAATGGAACCGCAGCGTTGTTTGCCCGATCCTCAAGAAAGGAGACTCTCTGAATGGCGCCAACAACAGAGGCAACAGTCTTCTAAACATCGCATGCAAGATCTTTCCTGCTGTACCTAAAGATGCTTGTCAACCCTCCCCCCTGGTTTTGTGCGATTCATCATCAAACATCAAAACACGACTGTTTAATTGTCTTTTTATAAACGGCCCAGGGTTAATAATCACCGTCGACCTCTAAGATCTTTTTGCAGTATTATCAGAAGACTGATAGGTGAATTGATAATGACATGTCCGTCCATCCGTCTGTTTGTATGCGTAAAGTTTTTAGGTCTTTTAAATTGAGATAGAAAGCTGAAATTTGGAGTGTATTTTAGTTCTTATTTTGTACGCACAAAGTATGAAAATTGATAAAATCAGCCGACAGTCACGCCCGCAATTGACTTCTATATGAGACCACCTCTAATTCACATATTCAAAATGACTTTTGGTCAAGTTAGACAAGGAAGGCCTAGTTAGTCTAAGCCAATGAAAGCCTAATTCAAGTTAGCCTAGGAATTCAAGTTTTGGTGCAGACTTATAGAAGACAAAACATTAAACGCCCACACCATCGACCATGCCCACTTGTAACATGTGTAATCTTTAAGAACCTGAATTCTCAGAAAAATCATTCTAAATCGAAAAACAAAAATATTTGACAAATATAAAATTTATTATCAGTTACAAAAAATTGAACATTTTATTGGTCAACTAGCAAGATGCTAGTTTAAGACATATAAAATGCTTGTTTGGCCCAGTTGTTGTTAGTTGTTGTTGTTAGTTAGATAAACTTTATTTACTTCACACAATTTGGTATTGTTTACAATCTTACAATTTATGCTCAGTCATTTATGGTTTGGCTTAAGGCCGTCTACCAGATAGACAATCAAGTTTTGTAAAATCAACAAAACTTGATTGTCTATCTGGTAGACGGCCTTAAGCCAAACCATAAATGACTGAGCATAAATTGTAAGATTGTAAACAATACCAAATTGTGTGAAGTAAATAAACAAATAAATAAATAACATAAATAAACAAATTAAATAACATTAAATAAACAAATAAAAAAGATAAAACGAAGAAGACCAAAAGTATTCAAAAATCGCCTTCCAAAATGCGGGTTCTATAGCTGGTTGCAGTAACAGCGTAGCTGTACAGGACCTCCCATCCAAGGCTGCCATTCAGTGTAACTCGTCTATGTCCAGTGAAGTTAGGCTGAAGTATCTACATATGTCACGCGGAACTCTCTTAAAATGGGGCATCTTGCTAAAAAATGGTGTACGTCCTCTCTTTCCTTAAGGTTCCACATAGAATATGTAGATCAGGTCAGCGCGGGATAAACTAGAGACTTATTAGCTCGCCTCTAAGTTTAAAAATTGTACTGATGAAATGCATAGAGTAGCGACTATGCAAGTAAGTTCAGCCGTTTTCAATGAGGTTGAAGTTCAGCCTGCTGTAAATCAATCGGTGTTGCGATGTGTGCGGTTCATTCAAAAAAACGATCATATAAGACATTAAATACTTTTATCAAAACGCTTTTTTTTATAACATAGGCTTTATCGATGCAAGATGTGTGTTTGCCGAAATATTTAAGTTTTCTCCAAAGCTCGCAGCCTTCCTTCTTCCATCCTCGCGATCCTTGCAACGTAGTCTGCATGCAGCTTAAGTGTGTCGAAAAAAAGCGGCGCAACGGATGTTTCCAAGTGAAGCATGTAGATTGGGGTACATGTTGGAGGCATAATGATTCGCCTCCAAAAATATATTAAAATTTTTTCCTTCCTCAAAAAAACAATAACTTAAAATTTGGGCACCTAAATCGGTTGCCCAAAATATTTTGATTTTCGCCGAGTGCTCGATATACTTGGTGTCGATGCAGCGGCTGCAAACAGATGAAATAGCTCTTTTAGCTGCCGCTAGTTGGGAATCGAAATGTATTTTTCATGTTTAGATTCAAAGTTATAAGCACACCCTGATAAAACACTTTTTTGTTGCGAAAGTATCTTCCACCACCGTCTCTGAAGATCATCACCTTGGATTTCGATAAATTAACCGTCAAATTCCATTCCTTACAGTATTTTTGAAGACGACTCATAATAAGCTGTAATCCATCGACAGCCTCCGCCAAGAAGACTATGTTATCCGCAAACTTTAACGCCGGAATCCTCGTGCCACCCAACTTACACCCACCTCCTACTTCATCGTAGACGAACGTCGTTAATGAACAAGATGAAAAGTAACGTGCTTAGGGTGCAGCCTTGCACCCTAGTTGTTACTTTCCAAGTAGCAATCCAAATAGTCCAATTTTGTACAGCTTGTGCAAGAGAGCTTCCCTCGCAATTGAGTCAAAGGCAGCACCGAAATCAACAAAAAAAAGCATAAAGGTTCTTTCTGCTGCGTTTTAAAACGTCTGCAATGCTTGTTAGGGTAAAGATGTGGTCTCATGTTGAGTAGTCTTTCCTGAACCCCGCCTGGTCATCATTAAGGACCCTGTTGTTTGGCCTAGTTTAAACAAGCATCTTGCTAGTTGACAAGTAAAATGTTTAATTTTCTTAGAACTAAAATACTCCAGGTCACGGGTTTTTTACACCTTTTGATTCAATATGAATCTTCAACGTGATGGCTTCAACCGAAGTCTCGTTGAAATATAAGCTTCACATATGGTTTTCCCAGACTTTTGAAGTTTGAGTTTTGGGCAGCGAGGACGTGACAGGCGCCGATTAATTTTAATTAATTTTATTTTGATTAATTTAATTTTGATTAATTTTAATTTTTAGCTCAAACCCATTTTCGGGAGCATGTCAGTACAAATGACTGACATACAGCATATGGATTCAGGCCAAAAAACTATTAAATTTGATGTTACATGGAAAATAGGGTCAGGTGGTAAGAAGTTCGTTACAGACGAACCCTTGCACGTACCCACTTGTTTTCCTTAATATTATTCTTTTATATTATTCAAAGCATCAAGCAATTAGTCCGTTCGCTAGTTATACAAATTAATTTTTGAAGTCTAAAATATAACAAATTCCTGTACAATTTTGAAAAGGATTGGGGACCATATTCGCTTTTATGAGGCTTTTTTATTAAGTCCCGATTCTAAAATCCATGTATAATCAGTTTACTTTCTTAATCTTTACGCTTAGGAATCCCTAAATTTTAGATTTTGTATGTTCAAAGTGGGCGCCGTGGCGCAGTGGTTAGTGTGTGTGCCTCTGACGCCGGAGGTCTGGGTTCGAATCCTGCCTCTGCCACCTGAAAAAAAAGACTTGTTCTTTTTCACGGCTCCCACCTCCGCGAGGGTCTGACAAACCCTCCGAGAGTAACATTTGTCTTGAAAAACTTCTCAAAGTGCCGTTCGGATTCGGCAAAAAATTGTAGGTCCCCTTGTATGTGAAGAATTAAACACACACAGCATACATGGTTGAGAAGTTGGCCCTGGTTCACCTCGAGCTGTTGCGCTACTCTATTTATTTATTTTTATGTTCAAAGCTTAGATTTAGAGCTAGGCTTGATTTTCCCAGTGTTCTCCTTGAGACATTATCCCCTCATCCCATTTGCAGGAGACCTCGCAACCTCGATAATTTCCTGGTTGGTTTTTCTTGTATGCGGCTCAAAATGTTGGCACATGCTGGTCTACGCACTTGTGAGCTGGACGCTGGAGTTCTTCGTGTCGCTTCCACTGAGGCTAGGTATTAGTCAATTGCCCCTACCATCATTTAATTTTCACGTTGTTGTTAAGTATAATATATGTCTTATAGATGTCTTATTAACTTAGACATAGTTGTCTTATTAAAACTTTCAAGGGTAAGCATGCAAATTGTAAGAACATGACCTGATCACAATGTCCTGTTCTCCTTACGTGCATTTCCTCACCTTTTTAGTGATGTTTGCGGCATCAATAACAACTAGGAAAAGGGTTTTACGTCTTCTACAACGTCTTCTCTTGTACCGAAAGGGTAAAGCCCCACATCGGTGACTCGCGGTGGTTTCTCGTACTTGTTTTGGTTAGTACACCACTCGACCTTCTCTTAATTTAATTTTATACATGGTGAAAATGTTTAGCCTAGCCTATATGAACAATACAATAATTGGCAGCTTTTTGTTTGGCTTTAAGGGTGGATTTAAACATTTTAGCTTTTATATTGCAATGTAAGAAAATGTTACAACAAATCCATTACTTACAGTCGATATACTTAACCTTCACAGGCTTAAAACTTTACACATGCAGATGGGTGGACCAGGCTTCACCCAACCTGCCCTACCCCTAGGTAATGAAGTCCGGTAAAAGCTTTTTATTAACATGTGTTAAGAGTTCTATCATAAAATTCGTAGATTTTCCCTGGATTCGTGTAGGATCTGATTGCACACTTTTCCCAAAACGCAAAAAAGTTTGATCTTTTTTATTAGTTTTATTTGGGAACGACTCTGATGTTAGAAGAATTATGTCTAGCAGGGGGCCTTAAATATATTTCCCCATAGGCACTTACCACAACTCCTTTTTATTACTTTCATTCAAAAGCCCTTGGGGCAATGAATAGAATACAATTAAAAAGACAAATCCACCTTTTATGGTTTTGAGTAAAAAAATAAAAATGATAAATGAATTTTTCGCGTTAATGAAATGCCGTGCTCCCTTAGGTCTAAGAGTACCTTCCGTATATTCTATATTCCATAACATTTTACAGGGTGTCTAAAAATGGACACAAAATGTTTTACCAATAAATATGTATATTTTAAATTTAAATATTGTTTATTTGTATAGCAGGTACGAATTTCAAGGACCCTCTGGGGATACATAGAGACTGAAGTTAAATAAAGATTTGCATGCGTAACTCCTATGAGTTATGAACGTGTGTGCTTTCTGGATTAAATTTACAGTTGAAAGCGTTGAACTCGTTTATTTATTTACTCTATTTCCATTAAAATATTGAACATCCTGTATCGCACCCCAAAGCATCCACAAATTTAATTTCTCATCTTTGAGTTTTGTCGTTATTTTTATTTCGCAAAAGTTAATAGCAAACATTTTATGCCCTAAGGCTTGAGTCACTCGCATCACAACGCGCCCCCATCCCAACGCACCCGCAACGGAAGGAATATTTAAATTTTTTAAAGCAGTCACCCACCGCAGCAGGTTTCCAAGGGTACTCCGCTGGCAAATAGAATCCAATTCATAATTTTCAAACAAAAAACGAATTTACTACCCATGTTCTCGCGTGCACTTAATTTCAATTACGGATAACATCAGCTGACTGGGTGCGCTACACTCAAAGGACTCGCCGCCCCGCATCTTTGGCACAAATGATTTTGTGGATACATTTTTTTTTCTTCGTCGCTCCATCTTGATTCATGGAAGCGTTGTACTTCATAATTTAATGTCCACACAAGGCACACACACATCCGCATCTACCACGCAATAAAGCTGAATAAATACGCTGATAATGAAGATGAAAATTGTTATTTCGAAAAGGAATTCAGGGGTTGGGGTTGGACTCTGGGTGTGGGACAGGGGTGCGCACCTTTTATCACCGCATTTGGAAGTGACATTGAATTTGCATGTGAATTACGTCGTAAACGGAAGGGAAGGACGATCTGCTCCTCGAGGAGTGTACACATACCATGCACGCGCTCGTTTATACCCTGGGGGTAATAACAATATTTCCCAGTTTTTCTCTGGTGGTGCTACCCTATCATCGACCTCTCGCTGTGGGAGCTGTAATAATATGCAAACGTTATGATGATGGATTCTTTGTGTTTTGCGATACTAATGCGAAGGCGAAGGCAAACCATATTTTCTTTGTTACATCATGTGGGTAGGGTTTGATTTAGGGGATTTGCTTCTAAATCGCTTCTTGCAAAAGGTTATTGAAAGCTGTTTTGTGTTGATACAAGGCATTGTTCCGCAATTGCCCAATTTAAGGGACTAATCGATCATTTTTACTACGGCCATGAAGCGCATATTCTTTGTTGAAAATATTTATTCGATGTGGTAAGGTAAGGTGGATTTCTACATTTTTTACGCTTACGCAAATAGTTAAGGAAAGTCTTGAAAAACAAAAAAAAAACTGATTTCACCAGACACATTTCGATTGTTTTGTTCAGAAACTTTCCCACAATTGTTCACATTGTTGGCTTCTAAAAATAATCCACGAAATCCAGCCAGAAGCCGTCTCAATTTTAATATTCGAGGTAGGTATTAACTTTTCCAAAAGACGTCTGTCTCCCTTTCTCGCCCGATTCTTTCCTCGCCAACAAGTACTTCTGTAATTAGAGTACATTTCCCTTCGAATCCTTAGAAAGCAAGGCACTCCCTACAGCATGTTCACTGCTAATTAAGTGAAATACAAACTCCGCCCTCCAGCTCGACGATACCGACTCTTCGACCCTCGCATCGAGTGTATATATCCTTGAAATGGTTCAATAGCGTCATCATCATCATCAGCATCATTGAAGCGCAGATTTTTTCCGCCCTTTCGATTAGGTTTTCAATCCGAATGAGTCCCCATCCGCAAATCTGTGAACGCATTGAAGCAACAGCTAATGAATTCAATTAGCTAAATTATAATTTTCTTTTTGCAATAAAATTAAGGACTATTGATAGATGCTGAAATTCCATTTAAAAGCTATTTGCGCGGCGAAATGCATTATCATAATTCATTTATGCTTTGCCCCTTTTGGCATGGCATGCCATAGTAGAGAGTGGAAATTTGGCATTATAACCTCATTCTACGACCGGTAAGTGCAGTCTCACTTAGTTAGTTGCATTTCTCCCATGCATAATGCAAGTCCTTTGAGGCTACGATGCATAATGCAGAAATAGTAAATGGCAATGCTTGTGAGTCAATTAACAAATGCCAAGTAGCTAGTTGTTCAGAGACACATGCGGCTATATAAGCCATCACACTGTGTTAGTATGCCAATGGCATGTCGGGGAAATCCCTCAATGTTCTTAGTTTCGAGTGAATGTGATGAGTGCCCAAGTTAATCCCTGAAAAGATGTTGCTGGGGAAAAGTTTCCCAGAAATGATTTTATGACAGGAAATCAGTTTGCTTCTATTTCGGAGAATTGCTTTTAATTTCACAGGGTTCAAGGATGCTAGTTCCATAATAGATATTACAAAGAGCAGCACAAACGTGTCTTGGGGTCTGTCTAGGAAATGTTGTGGCCTTTGATGGAATCAGACGAATGTTGCCTTTCCTTGAACGCGTAGTATGAATGAGAATGTTAAAGTCTTGTTTCATTGCAGAACTTAAAAAAAAAACTGAAGGACTCTTTAAGGGGCATCATTAAATAATGTCTATTTGACAATATACAAAGTCTGGAGGAATACCTGTGAAAGGCCACCGTTATAATGTCTGCAAGAGACTTTCCTGTACTTGTGTTTGAGCACTTTGAGCCAAAATCAAAAAATGTGGCCAACCCACACAGTGTGAAATGTTGGACCGCCCTAACAGTCCACAACGGAACAGTACACAAATATTATAGATATTTTTTATATACTGGGTGTAACTCAATTCAAAGCTCATAAAAGGTTAAATAAATGTGTTCAACGATGCCATTTTGTCACCTTTATGACTTGAAGACTGTTCTTGATTCTGATAAAGAAGGTTCTCTTAACGACACGTTCAAACTCCTGTTGCTCCAGTGAAACTACAATAAAAATTTTTTAAAAAAGTGATTTTTTTTTTTGTGAAAAACTATTACTCACTCTTTATCCCTGATAATATGTCTTATTCAACATCGTTGTATGATCAGAAATGTACAAACACTGTTTGCACTTTATTTCTGCCAATAATGCCCGTGTTTCGCTCAGTTTGGAAAACTTCTCGCCTTACGCTGTTTCGTAATATGTCGCATGAAAAGTAGAATTAATAGCGCCTTCAACGCCAAGACAAAAGCAAACCTCGTTCGTTGTTCTTAGAGCTTTCCCATAATTTGTGTCTGGCGTTGGTACCACAGTCAAATAAAAGATTAGTCCTATACTGGTGGAGATGAACTTAGATAAAACATTGACCTATTCCGGCGTACTTTTCGGTCATGTGCCATGTTAAACGAGGCGATATAAAGGTCTTACTAATCTGCTGTCTATTTCAAATACTTTTAAATAAGGCCAGCTAAAATTTTGATTCAAATTGTTTAGCTAAAATTTGGTATTAAAATTATTTCGATTGTAAAGCAGGTCGTATCATAGGTCTGGCCTTTTGATACGAGGCTCTTTACCAATGGTAATTTCGTTGTTTTGCTCCCTTAAGAAATCCATCAGGTTATCTGTTGACTGTGCTGCAGCTTTATCTGTACAACTTTCAGCTTTGGTATGTTGCTTAGCGATCAGCTTTAGGGTTTACTATCCTCATATCCTTCAACAGCATGTTGACTTCTTTTTAGTCGTCGTGCGCGCTTGGGAACCGGAGTCGTGCATGCTTGAGACGAAGCGAAGTTTGCACCTTTCATACATGCTCTAAAGCCTCTTGGATTTATTCATTTTATCTCTAGGTCCAAGGAAGGCTAGTCATTCATACAAACTAGAGGCTGTGTCGCTAGAGCTGATGTCGTTCTATGCTGACCAAACGCAATTCCACTGTTGGCTTCCGTGAAATATCTCTAGCGACGATCAGCTTGAGTCCCAAGCTTCTCCATACGTCAGGGCTTTTGTTTAGGCATTGGCCTAGAAATTCTTTGGAAAGCCGGTGCACGAAATTAATTGGCTTGTAGCCTCCTGACTTGACTTATTGAGCAGATGCTCCATACCACCTCAGAGAGTTTGGTTTTAACAGCTCCCCGGACGTCAGCCATTACCTTGCCGATAGTAGAGAGCTCGTCACCCAGTTGCTTTTTAAAGACCATCTCTGTCAGCATATGTTATCTGTGCCGTGAAGGTCTGATACTTCTGCTTAATCATGGATGTTTTGGGCCCCTTATTCCTCAGGGCATATCTATACTTTATTGACCTCATATGGAAATCGGTTGCGTTTTCAAAATTTTATTCTATTTAACTATGTCGGACATTCAGAATTAGTGCCGGCTTCCTCAGTTTTAACTTCTTCAATGGTTTTTGGCGACTTTTTTGGGACTGCTGCAGTTTTTTGGGCCCTGAGACTGATCTGACAAAGGTTTCTGTCAGACTCCTGACTCCACTCGTTGCTTCTAAATAAAATTTCCTGATTGGAGGCTAAATAGCTCTTCTCCGGATTGGATGCAAATTTTAATGTAATTGTTTCTTAATTTTTTTAAAATTTTTTTGGAATTAATAAAACAAGATAATTTATTAATTGTCTTGAACGAATTTATGAATTCATTGGGTCGAATTTTGTCATTAGGGTGGACTTTAATGCAAAGCATATTTTTTGGGATTCAAGATTCAATTCAACAAGACGCAAATTACTGTATACATAAACAGTATTAAACGTGGTGTACACTTTTTTACCGGACAGGAATAAAAAGCCTGACCTTGTCGACTTCTTCATCGCTTAGGGGTACCCCAAGTATCTTACGAGAGTCCGAGTCGAAGAGTGTTGTGATCTTTGCTTAGACCATTCAGGAAGGCTAACAAAAATAGAAAGAGCTCCTAAACACCTTAGCTGGGACGCCTTTAAAAAGGACTGTAAAGAGAGAGTTGGCTTAAACATTACCATTAAAAACTCCTTTCGGGTTAGAAACCACAGTTAAACAATTCATTGAAGCAATTCAGAGCGCTGACAGGGACAACACTTCTCTTTAAAAGAAAGAAGTACTGATGGCCGTTTCACATGCAGCGTGAGAGCGTCAAACCAGAGAGGCAGCGACAACACGAGATCAGAGAAATCATTTGTTAATACACAATGAGAGCGAGAAACTACGAGGACCGTTTTGACTGCACAGTGACAAAACATAACAAATTTCTAAAATTTGTCGACTTTATTCCACATGAATAGTTTATATTTCACAACAAGTATATTAATTTTGAGAAAAAAAATGTCTATTCACTAGCGTGTCGTAACTCACAACAGCGAATGACAGAATAATCGTCCACCTTGGCGGGGGTTTTTCAATTTTTCGAAAAGCTCGGCGAGCGAGACAGCGATCACGCCGGTATTGTGAACCAACCCATACGTTGCCATTGATTGAAATTCATTTGACAGATCGCCCGAGACCCTCGCTCGCTCTTTATGTAAAACAGCCATGATGGACATGAACGCCAGCGCAAAACATATTCGGTCGAAATCGAAGAATTGATTCTTGGAAAGAGAAGAGCGCGTAGAAGAAGGCAATGCACGAGGGAATCTCAGACAAAAACCCCTTGAACAACCTCTCTAATAAGCTTAAAGAAAAGCTGCAAGATTATAAAAACCGTGAGACCACCGAATGCCTTGAAGGCTTGTCGGTGGATAGGAGCTCAAACTTCTCGCTTTGAAAAGCAGCTAAGCCCATCAAGAAATATATAGTCCACTCGGCACCAATAAACAAAGCTGACGACAAATGGGCAAAAGAAGACAAAGAGAAAGCGAATTTATTTGCCGAACATTTAGAGAAGACATTCAAGCCCTTCGACAGTCCGCGGGCTGAGGCTTAAAACAACAACCTTTTAGAACGAAAAAAGTGTCGTAAATTGAACTTCGACAGATAAAAAACAAACTTATAAATATTAAGCCTCCGGACTACGACTGAGATCCTGAAAGAACTAAAGAAAAAGTCTAGTCAGGCTTCTTTATATAGCTAAAGCTTCTTTTAGACTATGGGTTTCAAGGCAATGGAAAGTTGCTGAAGTCATAATGTTTCCAAAACCAGGGAAAGGTCCAAATGACAAAAAAATTCTTATAGGGCCCACAAGACTTCTGCTGATAATATCGAAGGTCTTCGAAAAACACCTGTTGAAGCTGACTAATAGACCAAATGCAGATTGACGCTTGATCTCGGATCATCAATTCGTTTTCAGACCCTACCATTCATCAATAACAATCTACAGAATAACGCGTGAAATTGAAAAATCCTTAGAAGGGAAAAGGTTTGTTAAAGTGCTTAGGATATATGGCAGGAAGTTTTGAAATGTAAGCTACTGCAACGCCTGCCGAAAGACATGTTTAGAATATTGAAAAACTATCTGAAAAACAGACTCTATCGTGTTAGGTGTGGTACTGAATACTCGAATTTGAAGCAAATTCGAGCTGGCCTACCCCAGGGAAGCGTCCTTCGTCCGACACTATCCTGCTTTACACAAGAGACATACTTCAAGATAATAAATCACTTATGGCCCCCGTTCGTGGATCAAAAAGCGTAACCAGCGACGAAACACACTTGTGGATGAATAAGTAGTTCATCAACATTAAAAAAACTGTCATGTTTGGGATAAGAAAATGTTTGGGATAAAGAAAATCCACATAAAATCCAAAAGTGTTCAATGCATCCTCAAAAAGTCGCTGTTTCGTTAAGACTTTTGGCTGGTGGCGTCATCATCAAGAATTTTTTTAAGATGGGATGTTGGGCAGACTATCACCATCAACTACAAGCCCTGTATGCCATTAACTCCTTTTAGCCTGAATTGGATGATATGGACACCAACAATAAGTGGTTCCAACAGCACGGCTCCACGTGCCACAGAAATCAAGCTTCTTCGGAAATTTTGCACGAGCGATTCAAGGACCTGATAGTTTCATGTGGAGGTGATGTGAACCGACCAACGAACGAGATCGTGTGGTTCGACCTCGTAAAGTGTTTCTTGTGTGGAAAGTTACATTTCCTATTAAGTGATGTGGTACGTTTTTCTGAAAATCTGGGTTATTTGACCGTCCATTGCACAATGGAAGAGTGATAGGTAACTGAGGATTCAGATCTGATGGCTGACTATTGCTGAAGCAATGAGCGTAGTTCTCCTGTGTCGTCTAATGCTATAAAAAGGCGAAAAAAGGAAATTTTATGTAAATTAAATTTGGGTATATTTTTGTGAAAATTCCCCTTAATCTTATCCTAGAAACTGCAGTAAAGCAGTTCTTTCATGCAAAAAAAATTCGAATATTCAGCCTTCTTGTGGTGCATTCTGAGCAACCCTTAACTACTTTCCGCTCTGTACTCAGTGCGTACCGTCTTCTCCGTAGGGTTCACTGTGGCTCTGGCGATAAGACCTTATATTTTAACGCCTTTAATGTTTCTCAACAATTAGTTCTTGTAAAGAATTCGACAATTTGGGGAATTACATGGGATTTCATTTGAGCCTTATGACGATTTACACCTGAGTTTTGGTGATATGCCTCATTTTAAAGCATTAATTGACACTTTTTAATTTGGGCATTTTGGTTAAGTATAGGCCATTGCACCAACCCTACCAATTTTAACAACAAGAAATTATTAAAGTCTTATATTTGAGCTTTGTGAGATTGGGCAATGAGAAGGTTCCTACACCGCATGCAACCAGCTTCTGTACACCAACCAATATATACCGGACCGCGGTATATGCCTTTCCTATTCCTTATCTCCTTTCCATTTCTGTTAACTTTCGCATTCTTCTTCTTATGACTATAATTTGTGTTTTCCTTGTTGCTTCCCGCTGCCATTCATAAATAAGAACTAGAAATTGTAGGAGTTTGTAAAACATTTTCGGAAATCGTTCCTTTTAAGGTTTTTTAATTTATTTTGTAAAAGAGGCGTGGCATGGCCAACCCCTATAACAAAATATCAATTTAAGTATAGGTGTGTTCAAACTAATGTGGGGTGCCGTGGCGTAGTAGTTAGTGTGTGTGCTTACTACGCCGGAGGTCTGGGTTCGAATCCTGCCATCGTCACCTAAAAAAAAAAATAATTGTTCTTTTTCACGGTCCCCACCTCCGCGAGGGTCTGACAAGCCCTCCGAGAGTATCATTTGTCTTGAAAAACTTCTTAAAGTGCCGTTCGGATTCGGCAAAAAATTGTAGGTCCCCTTGTATGTGAAGAAATCAACACACACACAGCATACACTGTTGAGAAGTTGGCCCTGGTTCACCTCGAGCTGTTGCGCAACTCTATTTATTTTTTTTATATATATTCAAATTGAGCTTGAACTCAAGATTTAATTTGCTCAAATTCAAGAATTTTGTAAAACGATCATAAAATTGGGCGTGGCCAAAAACTCTAGACAACAAAAAATCTAGAACAATGTCTGCTCTTAATTCAGTTTAAAGCAAGTCGTAGTTCACGTTTTTCTAAAACATACAATGTTTTTCGCAAATTTTGCCTCCGAACATGGGCGGAAGTTGTCGAAAATCTTACACTAAAAATTTTTTTAAATTGGATACTTCCTACACACAAGCTAAGGTAAAAATTTTTCGATTTGGAATGAAAATATTTTTTAAAAAGCATTTGCAAAATTAGTCCTTATATTGATGAATTACCCCAAAGGGGGAGGTCTACGAATCTTTTTTTGTATATGTCCAATCTTATTTTATTTCCGTACAACCGTCAGGTGATGCTAAGTAGCAAATTACAGGTTTTGCACGACGTATTCTAAGTTTCAAGACCCCAGTGTTGGTAGCACATTTAGATCGATTGTGTGCTTGTCTGTGGGCAAAACTGAACATTCATTTATTGCTTTTGATTCTAAGAAGAGCCTTCGCAGTATGTATGTGAAGATCGCTAGTTGGCCCCACGCAGGAAGTCACAATTTTCATTGTTTCAAGCCCTCAAACTATCTTACAAATATTCAAATTCATGAATGAATAAAGCAAGTGTGCAATACAACTTCATGAGTCTTTAACTACCACAGAGGGCTCACGTTTTTCCAAAAGTGAATATATCAAACTTGAATGGAATTCCACTCCGAAACTACTTCAGATTTACGGGACATGTTAATCAGGTCTATGCTTCACCTCTCACTATCGTTGGTTACAACTTGTACAAACTTATACCTACGCTCTAAGAAAATAAATCCAACATTGTTCACTTACCAAACGATATATACCACTTTTCTTTGTTGTTTAATTTTTACTTCAACAAATCGCATTACGGTAAAAGTTGTATCCTACTAGGAAACTTCTTTCCGAAAAGAAAATCCTAGAATTTAGTTTTTCGATTAACTTTTCTCTCCCCCAACAGAGCGAAGAAGTTGCGGCCACTTCAACTTCCAAATGCTAATTTGTTTCAGTCCTGCTAATGTATGCGATGATTCGTCCTCGCTGCTGTAAAGCTTTGCATAGAAAATCAGTCACAGTCTGAAAAGTTTCACACAAACTTTGGGGGTATTCTCAGTTATTGCATCCCGCATCGGTTCAAGTTTTAAGTCATAGGTGTTTTGTGCACTTCTTGGTCCCCAGTGAAAATTTTTAACACTCAAGGATTTATTTCATTGCCATTTTCTAAGAAAAGTAATTTGGGGGAACTTATGTAACCTCACCCCAGCTTATGTGATTATCTAAAGTGATTTGGGAAGAAGGGGTGTCTCTTCTGATGAAGGACGAAAATTAAGACTCATTAAATGAAATTACCGCCTAAGTGGGTCAATTCAGTTGAGTCCTTTAATAGCTCAATAGGATATTTTATATTTATTAAGCACCACTGCGGTTTGAATTATATTGGCTCTCGTCGGAACAAACACGACCAACAAACATCTTCGATTGATGAGTATCTCCGCAGAGTATCTTTCATGTTGATCTGTGGAGAAAATTCTCCTTTAACGACTGACTGGGGCCATAAAAATCGTTTCACTCCACCACCCAAGAACAAACTGCTGGCTCTTTAATTTGCCAATTAATTTTCATCTCCGATTCGAGGAGGAGCCCTGTTAGAATAGACGGTGCAGGGGGATGGTACCATCGTTAAATTAAGCGATTAATCCTGCGATAAAGTCACTCGAACGCTGGAAGTGTTCGAAATTGTCTTGCTGACTATCAAAGTGTTTTGCTAGGGGTTTTATTGATTTGAATTTCCAATTGAATTTTATTGTTATTGATTGGCATTAAGTTTTCGGTACCGATAATGGGTCCGAGAGGAAAAGTGATTTTAATAGTGCAAATGAATTCATTTGGGCTTTACATTTGGGTTTCGCAAGGAATCAAATTCAATTTAGCAAAGATGTTTGCGATTCTTATTATTCCTAGAATCACAATGAGATTTGGATATTTTTTATGGTTTGCTTAGATATGGCCAATACTGTTTTACAATAAGAGCCCAACACGGAAAAAGAAGCATTTAAAGTTATGGAGCTTAAGGAGGAAAACGGAAAATTTAAACTCTGCATTCTCGAAACAAACTCTTTGAAAGTCTGGGATGAAACATTATCTGGAAAGCATGACTCTTAAGAAAAGCCGAATTTTGACATTTTAAAATTTTCAATAATTAAAGGTGTCGTACACAATTTTTCGGTCCATTTTTGGTTACATATGAGTATTTTTTTTTTTAAAAAGTAGGTACATCGCAACTCTAAGTAAACCACAACTTAATAAAGTTTTTAAAAGCTAAATTGATGAAGTCCGACTCAAAGTAGAATTTTCTAAATTAATTCACTTGAATTTCTGTGCTCCTCCCTGAATAAAATCAATCAACCGAAACCGAAACCAAAATCTCAACCCCTCTAATTAAGAATTCCTTAACGGTGTCATTATAATAGCCAAAGTCCATTGAACTCTTCTCCAAATTAACGGGCTCTTTATCCTTCTACCAGTGTTTCACAAATATTCAACCACTCGCCTAATGAACCGCCCATTCAATTTGTAATTTATCTAATCCCATTATCAAAGTTGATCCTTTTGATGTCTTTTCCCTAACCCATCTGTAGATTAATTGATTCACTCAATTATCATCACAGGCACTGCAAATTCAATAAAAAGAAAACTTACACCCCTTACAAATTGACTTGGCACCGCCCGCCATGCCAGTAGCAAGCTAAGCCCTCTATATACAGACTCAGACAGCAGCGGTGGGTGTAGTGGTGGGTGCGGTAAAAGTTCTTCCTCGTCCTTGTGGCAAATTTACTTCTCAGAAGCGTTAAGTAAAGCTACGAGTGCAAAAAAAACAACCTCCTTCGTATCAATGAATCGAAAGGAAATTCGATTTATGAACCAAAGAAAAGCAAATACGACAGAGCAAAAAGAAAATTCGAACTTCGAATTTCCTTGTCAATTGAGAGTTGTTCCGTTGACATTGACAGATTAGGAGGAAATCATTTAACACCACCGCCACGATGACAGTGGGTTGTTTTTTACCCATCCCCAAAGTATTTTGGGGAAATTTTTTAATGGATTTTGCTAAACAAATACCGCGGGTGCCGTAAGTCGAAAATCTGGCATGAAAATAAGAACAAATCGGTGCTTGTTGAATCTTTGACGAGTATGAATGTTTTTTTTATCCATATACTCTTAAACTTTAACATGAATCCTTCTACAGAGGAATGGCGTAGAGACTAAAGAAGGGATAAAGAGACAGCAAAGATTTTTGAGAGTATAAGTCACTTTGGAGATGAATATGTAAAATATTCTTGAGGACTGATTGGTGCAATAAATGCGCCTTTATACAATATCCCTTTTTATATGACAAACACAAATGTTGCGGCTATTAAGCTTAAGTTTGTAACACAGTTCTAACACAGTTTGTAAATAATCACAAATAAGCTCCCTCCCACACCTGGAATTGAGTTCCAAATGTTTTGTGACTTTGATTGATGGGCTGATTCACACGTTCCAGATGACAAAAAAAAAATACAGGCCCTATTCGATCGTTGTTCGAATCATAAGGCCGCATTTTATTCAGGATATTTCGCTTAGTAAGACTTATGCTACCTAAGTTTCCGGAACTCAACCGGAACTCCAACAAGTTTGTAGCGGTTCGTCCAAAAATGGCAAAAGGACCTCTTATGGTATCGCTACGTTGTCTGTCCTTTCGTCCGTCCGTCTGTCCGTCCAATCGTGTTATAACTTCTGAACAGTAAGTCGTAAAAAGACGAATTTGGTGTGCTTTTAAACAGCGAAAAGAGTTAGAGAATGCAGCGTGGACAATTTTTTTAAGCAGAAATAACTTTTAAATTAGAGTTTGAAATTTTATGGGAAAATGGATTAAATGTTTTACAATATTTTTCTTAAGAAGATAAGCAAACAAGAACAAGAAAAGCGAAACTTAAGTAAAGGAGATAGCAAACAGACCACGTGCAGCCGAGCAACTAGCGGACGCCATCAACGACTGCGGTGGGACGGGCCGGGCAAAAGAAGGATGAAAAGCTGCGACCTCTACTACGGCGACTGCTATAGGCATCAAAGCCAGCGCCTATTTGGATGTGGTTTCCTTGTTGGAGGCAGACTTAGGCAAAAAGTCTTGAGCTTCAACCCTATAAGCGAGCGCCTCGCGACGATCCGCATCAAGGCTAAGTTTGCCAACATTAGCCTGATATGCGCGCATGCCCCCACAGAGGAGAAAGATGACGAGACTAAAGATATGTTCTGCGAGCTCCTGGACAAAACTTATGAGCAGTGCCCTAGCTACGACATTAAGATTGTCCTAGGCGATTTTAATGCCAAGCTAGGAAGGGAGGGCATCTTTGGTCGTACTGTCGGAAAGCATAGCCTGCACGACACGACCTCCGATAACGGATTCAGGCTGATCGACTTTGCGGCGGGGCGACACGTTGCGGTAGCTAATACACAGTTCCCGCACCTCAATATACACAAAGGAACATGGAGATCTCCCTATCAATTAACCGTCAACCAAACTGACCACATTGCGATCGACGCAAGGTACTCCTCCAGTATCATGGATGTCCGAACTTTCCGAGGGGCCAACATTTATTCGGATCACTACCTTGTTGTAGCCAAAGTACGGCTGCGGATATCCCGACCAGCGCCAAGTAATGGAAATACTGTGAGGAAGTTTGACGTCGACCGACTACAATCGCAAGAGATCGCCAGGACCTTCTCTAACCGAGTCTCTCAAAACCTTCTACGAAGTCCTATGCAGCCAGCATCAAGTATTGATAGCCAGTGGCAACATTGCCAAAATGCCGTCAGAGACGCCGCCTCTGAAGTGCTGGGTTTCTCACGGCCACCACAACGAAACCCCTGGTTTCACGATGAATGCCAGCAAACACATGCATCTAAACAGGAAGCATACAAAGCGGCGCTGCACAGAAGGACTAGCGCTGTTCGCGAGCTCTACGAGCAGAGGAGGAGAGAGGAACACCGGCTTCTCCAAAGGAAAAAGAGAGACAACTATTAAAAACTGCAACAACAATGAAGACAAAGAAAGGGTACAAATATCTGTGGACGAGAAATGGGACTATTTGCATGCGAAAAGAAGAGGGTGCCAACTACGTAAGAATAAATTGTGCTGCTGATTTTCTTAAATTATGATTATTGCTAGCTCCCTCCCACTTCCTAATGCATGTGAAAACCCAGCTGATCTCGTTAATTCTGTAGAATGTTGTTTATGTTTACATCAAAATATACGTAGCATGAGAGCAAATTTTTCAATATTCCTAGCTCATCTTGATTCGTTGTTGAATTTACCCGTTGTAATAGTGTTAAGTGAAATTTGGATATACGAAAAAGAACTTCAATTGTATAAAATAGAAGGTTACAACTTTCCTTTGGCAAATTGTAATGAGTCTTATTGTGCTGGAGGTGTTGCCGTGTATGTTAAAGAGGGGTATGTGTGTGATAGTACTAGCATTAAATTATCTAGTGCCGACGTATTAAAATTTTCTTTTGTTTTTGAAAACATTAACTACACTTTTTTGAGTATTTATCGACTCCAGGCTGTTGCGAAAAGTATTTTTATTCATGAACTGAGTCATATTCTTAGCACAACTCTGGCTAAAAATTTAATTGTTGTCGGTGATATCAATGTCGATATTCTTGATGAGTGTAACATTGATGCTGAAAATTATTTGTTTACTATGGCTTCTAATGGTCTTAAGAGTTTGATTTATGAACCTACCCGTTTGACCGATTCCACTACTAGTTGTATTGACCATATTTTCTTACGAACGCAAAAAAATAATAAAAATATTTTTAGTGGCCAGGTACACGATTTGAAGTTAACAGATCATAGCATGATTAGCCTAAATTATTTATCAGTTTACAATTATAGTTCTGAAAACTTTAAATCCACATCTGATAGAGTGAAGTATTCCATAAATTATATGATGTTGAAGGATTATTTAACTTTTGAATGCTGGGAAACGGTTCTTTCCGAAGGCAATCCTTCTGTTGCTTTTGACCTATTCCTGGATATTTTTCAAAAACACGTAAAATCGAGTACTTTCCAAAAAAATATATCGAGTAAGAAGAAGCATTTGAAACCCTGGATGACTAATAATCTTATTAATAAGATAAGGAAAAAGAGGAAGTTGAGCATAAAATGCAAGAAACATCGGAACAATATTAAACTTAAAAAACATTATGAATCTTTTTGTAAGTCTTTAAAAAAAGAGATCGAAGACACTCGTAACAACTTCTTCAGCGATAGGTTTGCTAGTGCTAGAGGTAATATACGCGAAGAATGGCGAGTAGTTGATAGCATTTTGGGAAAAGATAGAAACTCTGGTAAAATTGATACTATTGAAGTTGAGGGAGTAATTGTTTCCGATTTAGGAAGGATTTCAAATAAATTTAATGATTATTTTACGGAAATCTCTGAAAAGTTGAAACCAGCTGTCGAACAAAGCATAAATTGCGATTGTTTCTCATCTTCTGGCGTTTTTGTGGATGATGTTCAATCAAACAGTTTTGTGTTTAGTGCGATTACACCCAGAGAAGTCTACAATGCTATTTCTTCCCTTAAAAATAAAACTTCTTGTACAAGTGATGGTGTTTCAAGCATTTTATTAAAAAATATTGCCTGGTATGTAGTCGATGTATTGTCCTTCTTATTTAATAAAAGTGTTGAAATGGGTTGTTTTCCTAACCACCTGAAATGTGCTGAGGTCCTACCCCTTTTCAAAAAAGGAAATAAAAAAAAGGTTTCTAACTATAGGCCAATATCACTTCTTTCGACGTTTTCCAAAATTTTTGAAAAGTTAATTAAGGTTCGAATTGTTTCATTTCTGGATAGGTTAAACTTCTTTAGTAAAAATCAATTTGGTTTTAGAGCAGGTTTGTCAACTGAGGATGCCATCTTACGGGTGTGTAATCAGCTTTACGGAAGTTTAAATAAAAACAAATCAACTTTTGGTCTATTTCTTGATATGACAAAAGCTTTTGATCTTGTAAACCACGATATTTTGCTTACTAAGCTATTTAATGTTGATTTTCGTGTTAACATTTTCAATTGGCTCAAATCTTATTTAAGAAATAGAACTCAAAAGGTAATTATTGGTGGGATCTCAAGTGAACATAGGCAACTAAAAAACGGTGTTCCTCAGGGATCTGTACTTGGCCCTCTGTTTTTCTTAATATATATTAATTCTATATTTAAACTCAAGTTAAATGGTAATTCAACTGCTTTTGCGGATGATATAGTTCTAACGTACCAATCTGAAACTGTTTTCGAAGGAATTACGATGATTAATGAAGACCTTGAAACTCTGCGGTTGTGGTTTACATACCACAAATTGGTTGTCAGCGAAAAAACTAAATTGATGTGTTTTAAAGTATCTGGAAATGTCCTAATTGATTATAATTTATGGTTTCACGCTTCTGATTGTAAACAGTTTCCATTACCTTTACATAAGTGTGGAAAGAGTAATTTTATAGCTAATGTGCATTGTACTGAAAACTGCTTCAAAATCAAAACGGTTCAAACTTTTAAGTACCTGGGTGTAGTGATTGATTTCAATCTAAATTGGAAAAATCATATACAAATGATTAAAACTTATTTGTTGTTGGTGATACGTAAAATGTATCTGATAAAGCCGTTTTGCTCTCAAAAAGTTTTAACTACTATCTATTATGGTCTTGCTCACTCAAAGTTGCAGTACGGCATAACAAGCTGGGGAGGTTCGTATACTAATACCATTAGACCATTATTAATAGCTCAAAAACACCTTATAAGAATCGTTTCCAATAAAAATCGTTTAGCTGAGAGTTGGCCTTTATTTAATAATTTGCGTATTCTGCCAATTAGACATTTATATGTTTTTAAAGTTTTAAGAGAGTTCTTCAAACAAAGTGGAAATATTCCCAGTAGGAACATACAAATGTACAATCTGCGTGTTAACAATATGAGTTTAGTCAATGTACCTTTTGCACGTAGAACACACTTTACACATTTTTATACATACACGGCTCCACATATTTTTAATGAATTGCCCTTATTTATAAGAGATACACTTCGTTTTTCATGTTTTGTCAAAAAGGTTAAGACCTGGTTGTTCACGATAAGCTATGAACGTATTGAATCATTTGTTTAAATCATTACTTTTTCTCATCAACAGCACAGTTACATATTACTATTTATTATGAATTGTTATGTTTATGATTGAATCACAAAAATTTTTTTTTCGTCTTTAACTATTGTTTTCTTTTCTTTTTTTTTTAAAAAAAAATGTGAATTAAATAAATTAATACTGATTGTCACCCCACAACAGATATCAACTGAAATGTAAATCTGGATGTGTCATTCACCACTAACTTTTAAGTTAAGGAATGATAACTAATATTCCATTTATAAAAATTGTTAGGTTATGTTTAAGTTTATTATAAATGAATAAATTAAATACAAATACAAATACAAAGAGCACGAAAAGCGAGCGGTTGAAGAGATAGATAGATGTTACAACAGGAATGAGGTTAGAAAGTTTTACCAAAGGATCAAAAGGTCCTGCCAAGGGTATAAACTTCGAACTGAAGCCTGTAAGGACCATCAAGGGAACATCGTTGTAGAATCGCAGTCGGTGCTGAGGATTTGGAAAGACCACTTCTGCAGACTGTATAACGGCGAAAACGAACCAAATACCGCTGTCAGGCAGAACAAACCATTCAACCCGGGCGAAGACGTTACCGACGAAGCATACGAACGATACCGCCCACCCGACCTGGAGGAGGTGAAAGCAGCTGTGTCTAAGCTCAAGTGCAACAAAGCAGCCGGAGCAGACGGCCTAGCTGCCGAAATTTTTAAATCCGCTGGCAATGAGCTGGTTAGGAGCATGCACCAGCTCATCTGCAAGATATGGTCGGAAGAAAGCATGCCCGACGAATGGAACCTCAACATTGTTTGCCTGATCCTGAAGAAAGGAGACCCTCTGAGTTGTGCCAACTATTGAGGCAGGATCAGGCAAACATTGTTTGCCTGATCCTGAAGAAAGGAGACCCTCTGAGTTGTGCCAACTACAGAGGAATCAGTCTTCTTAAGCCGTTTGTCAACAATCTGATAGGCACATATCAGTGTGGCTTTAGGCCAGGAAAGTCCACCATCGATCAAATATTCACACTGCGGCAGATCTTGGAGAAAACCCAGGAATTCCAAATCGATACAAACCACCTCTCATCAATTTCAAGGCCGCGTATGACAGCATCTATAGAGACGAGCTATATAGCGCAATGTCTGGTTTTTGCATCCCTGCCAAACTCGTCAATCTGTGCAGGATGACGATGGAAAACTCACGCTGTTCCGTCAAGGTCGGCAAAGACCTCACCGGCCCCTTTGATGTCAAAAAAGAACTTAAGAACTTTGATGTCAAAAAAGAATTTAGACAAGGCGACGCGCTGTCATGGGACTTCTTTAACATCATACTTGAAAGAATTGTGCAGAACTCTCGCGCCAACACCAGAGGTACAATCTTTCAAAAGTCCGTTCAACTAGTCGCATTGACATTGTCGTAGACGACATTGACATAATCGGTAGAACAAAGCGTGATGTCAGTGAAGCCTTCGTGAGTATTGGGACGGAAGCGGCGAATATGGGTTTAGCAGTCAATGAGGGCAAAACCAAGTATATGCTGTCATCAAGAAAAGACACCCAACACCGACGTCTTGGACAAAACATCACCATCGACAGCTATAACTTTGAGGTAGTTAGGGACTTTGTCTACCTGGGTTCCGCTATCAATTCAGACAATGACACCAGTGCTGAAATCAAACGAAGGATAACTCTTGCCAATCGCTGTTTCTTTGAGCTAAGAAGGCAATTGAGTAGTAAAGCCCTCTCTCGAGCAACTAAAATGTCCATGTATAAGACCCTTATCATTCCAGTTCTGCTTTACGGTGCAGAAGCATGGACACTGTCAAAGGCGGATGAAAACACTTTAGGCTGCTTCGAGAGGAAAATTTTTCGGACGATTTACGTTCCCGTCTGCATAGACGGAGAGTGGAGGAGGAGATATAACATCGAACTGTACGGGCTATACAGCGAAACCAACCTAGCCAGAAGAGTCAATACACAACGTCTACAATAGCTAGGTCATCTAGAGCGGATGGACACCAACGCCCCGGCCCGGAAAATCTTCGAATCCACACCGCAGGGACGTCGCGGTAGAGGAGCACCGAGACTCAGGTGGCGCACGCAAGTGCAAGGGGACCTCAGCCAACTTTGCGTGCGAAACTGGAGACGGCTAGCTAGAGACAGAGCTGGCTGGCGAAGCTTGTTGGCTGAGACCCAGGTCCACCCCGGACTGTAGCGCCACCTTAAGTAAGTAAGATAGCACACTTAAATGAAAATTTTTTTCAATTTCTCAAAAATATCAAAAGTTTTTGAGAAATGAAGAGTTGAAAATGGGTGATGTTTTTCAAAGTGTTTAAGGCCATAACTTTTGAACCGCAACACGAACAACAATTAAAATTTTGCCCATAATGAACACCGAATTCTAATTCTATTCTAGATTTCCTTCATACAAAGTTTTTGGCCACGCCCATCCGATTCTAAAAAAATTATTGCATTCAATAATTTTGAACTAGAAATTTCTTTTGGTTGGTATTTATAATAAATTCCCAACCAAAATGGGTATTCTGATAATGGGTATATGCTAATATTAATTTGTAGTTATAGGAGCTGGACATGACACGCCCGTTTAAAAAAAAAATATAAAAACTTTAGGTAACGGGTGATTTCTTAAGAGGTTGAGAACTTAAAAAAAAAAAAAACACAAAAAATTCGAAAAAATTAATGCAATATTTATTTGAATCGATAGTTTGAACCTTGCAATTTAATGTTTAAAGATAATTTCATGCAAATGTTGCCCGCGGCTGCGTCTCAGGTAGCCCATCCGCTGAGTCCAATTTTGGCATACTCTTTCACACATATCGGCCGGTATCTCACGAATGAATGCATGGATGTTGGCTTCCAGTGCGTCAATCGAAGCGGGCTTGTCCCTTTAGACATTAGCCTTGACATACCCCCACAAAAAATAATCTAATGGTGTCAAATCGCACGATCTAGGCGGCCAATTGACCGGCCCGAAACGTGAAATTAACGAATAGACTGCTCAGAAGGTCGAGAATGCCGACCATAAAATGGAAGCAGCGCGCGATGAACATTTCGAACCGAGCACGAATTTTGATAGTAAAATTCAATAATTTGCAAGCGTTGTTCATTTGTAAGACGATCCATGGTTAAATTGCAAACCAAACTGAAGCTGTTTGACAGTGACACAAGGTACTAAACACACGTCAGCTGTCAAAACCAGTGTTGCCAAAACCAAACCAGCTAAAAAATCACCCTTTATAAGGAATAAAATATATTTTTTTTAGATAATTAATAATTCATGAATGGTTACGGGAAGGGAATGGAAAACAATAAAATATTGGAATTGGAAGGAGAATAGGAATAGGGTATATCGCAAACCTATTACATACGCACTGTTGCTCTTACTCACTAAGGCTGATTCTGTTGAAATGCAAAATAAATTAAAGCCGTCCTTTCCACAACTCAAAACATGAAAAAAACCTACCCAAAAAAAAAACGTAACCCCAATCAAAAAAGTTTACCATTTTTGCTTTATTATTTTAAGTTTCGCATAAATTTTCTGCAGCCTTGGCTTACAACAATATTGATTACGTCATTCTTTTTCCCCAATAAAAAGACTGTCATAAAGGTATGCGCTGCTAGAAACCACGTACAGTGCAAGGCATTTTCTATTATCTAAGTGTGTCTCGAGTAAGCGACCACCAAGAAAAGACAGCCATAGTGTTGCCAGTCTAATCTACTCTGCCCCTTGTCAGTGTTCGTTAATGTTATTAAAAAGGCAACAAACGCAATATGGATCTTATTCCCCACACCATCGCGATAAAATTCCTGGCATCCTTCATGAAGGACAATAATATGACCTCTATAGATATGCATAAAAAAATCATTTGACGCCTCTGTTAATAAAGCTTGCTCATGTTAATGTCAATGTCTTCATTTCTTTTCTACATTAAATTCCCAAAATTGGCCCAGATAAAAAAAGAAACTCTTCGCGCTGTCCATCACTTGTCTTCTAATCGTCGTCGTTAAGCCTTACGACTTCCCACATTAATTTGAATTAGCCTTTTCACAATTTGATATTCCATCCAGAGTATGAAGCTTTAACTTATAATCCAAACTCTTGACGGCGAACAGAACTAAATAAATGAGCTGCCATAAGTCTTAACGATTTGATTGATTGAAACTTTTATCATAGTCCTTTCCAAACAGCGCGCAGCATAGTACTACGACACTGTCATTTCATCTGCCCAGTTTATTTATAGGTCCATTAAAACAAACTGTCTATATGTTCGTGCCCCCACGATAAAGGACCAGACCCCGTTCGAGGCTCACTGTAATCAATTTCGAGGAACAAGTCGACTTTGGTGCGGCATTTTTATCTCGGCCGCATCCTTTTTGGCCGAAAATCATATCAATATTAATTGCTTCATTAAGTGGGCAATTTGTACGAATGATGTGATCCACGTGACCAAAATTAATCTCTCCTCTTTCTTCCTTTTTTTTAATACTTTTTTTTTCCTTCTAAGTGGGAGAAATGCCGTGCCACTTCCGGTGCCATTCTTGGATTATATTTTAATTAACAAAGTTTGATACTATCAGAAATGTGTCACTTGTAGCGATTTTTTGTAAATTAAGCAGCAATTCCACAGGCTAGTCTTTTGCGGATGCAGTGAATACGCTTTAACAGGATTAGTCGAAGGCATAAACTCTTTGCTAAAGCACTGGAGTTTACTTTTAAATTTCTCGGGAAGTTTTGCAACCGGAGGCAGTTTTTACAAACGGGAATGTGTGCCATTTGCGTATTGGAGTTTGTGTTTATGAGCATTTCTAACTAGGATAACAGAAATAAAATAATTTATATGAATGAGTGCTGCAGGTGTAAAATATGCAACGAACCCTTCAACTTGTTTTCGACGCAAAGTTTTCTGGTGCCACCAGAGTATATTGCCCAAGGAGGTTCGAGTCTGAGGAAATGAAAAAAATGTACAAAATACATCAGAAAACAGGTGCAAGGATTCCGCTTGTAAAGTTTTGTACAGAGAACATTTGTTCACAATTGGAATATACATGCTCGGCGAAGCCTTAGGGTTGGTTACACGCAAAACTTTGAGCAAGAGAGTGATTGCATTCGGTAAAGGAGAAGTTTTTTTTTTTTGCTGTGGCTTCATATATTACCTTTACCTACTTCTTTGGTTTTAAGAGGGTTTCACGTCGGTTTTACTTTTATAAAATAAGCTCCTTTAGAGCCATAATATTTTTAGCAGCACAAAGCAAACGAAGGCCAAACTCTTCAAAGATGTCCAAAGTCAGTTATCCAAAAGACAAAATATTTTATATTGTTTTTAAAATCCAATTAGGCAAAAGTTTTTATAGACTCTTGGCTCCTTTAGTCAATATTTAATCAGCTGGTATGCGATCGACAAATGCTTTTCACAAAGGACGCGAGCTACACAAAGGCGAACACAATTTCCCTTCTCCTTATTTTTTCAAAGCTACATCAACAAGCATCCCTGTTATAAAATCGACTGCTCACAAGACTGCAAGTTTCAAAGTCCCTTAGCGAAAAGTCCATTCTGCAATAAGATTAAGTGCAGAAGCAGCATCCATTTGATCCTTTGAAGCATATTTTTCAAAAAGGGAATATTATGTGTGTCAACCGGAGGTCATTCTGAAAAGTCAAACTATACGTTGGTCCCTACCAACAAGAAGACAGTCGAAACATAACGAAGAACAATGACAATAATGACGATGACAACGAGGACGACGACGACGACAACGATGATGAGCATCATGTTGTGATGAGATGGCTAAACAAGAAACGTATCATGAAAGGATGTTGAATTTCAACAGAAATGCATTTCACAGATGGTGTCGCCTCGCTTTGTTGCGCATTTTATTAGAATTACGAGTGCATGCGAGCGCACAAACGGACATCCTTTCACTTAAGCGAGGAGGTGACCTAAACTTAAATCTGTTATGTGCATATAGTCGTACCTACATGCCCGCACGACGTATTGCTTGTCGCAAGCTGTATGCTTGACATTAAACACCACCGAACGCACACAGATGGTGTTGCCTGCAGCAAATAAATGGAAGACAGAAAAGCTTATGAAAAATGTCCTTGGAAAAGGCATCTGGTGGAAAAATGAAAGAAATAGCAGAATTTCAGGCTAATGCAAGGGATGCTGTCTGTGAACTGCGGAATGGTGTTTGGTTCTACTTCGAGATCTTTTAAGTGTCTCTTTCACTTTGACCTAATGTTGAGCGCAAAATAACTTAGGTCTGCTCATGTCGTATGATTTATGAGATTTTATACGATGCATTTTCTGCTTCTCAAATAAAAGAACGTGTTATCCTTGGGAGCAAGGTCGTTTGTTAAAAGTCAGTCAATATGATTATGAAGCTCTCTGTGAATAAATGCTCTTTTAAAGAAAATCGAAGAACTAGAAGTATTTCTATGGAAGAAAAATATTGACATATGCCTGATTTCGGAAACACACTTTAAGAAGGGGAAGCCGATGTAATTAGAGGTTACATCGGCTATCACGCGCGCATCATCCATCAGAAAATTCGAGAGGCGGATCCTCTCTACATCCAAGACTGCATTAAGCATTACAAAAACGAAGAAATTAAACTTGACTCTATGCAAATAACTTCAGTCTCGGTAAAAACAAGTCACTTAGATTCTAATATCGCCTCGAGTTAATTTCCTCCACAGTATAGGCTAGCGGACGACGATCTTACTCCCCTCTTTGACTTACTTGGTTCGAATTTTATCATCGGCGGGGACTTTAAGGCGAAAAACACCTTTTGGAGATCACGGTGCAATTCAACAAGAGGTAGAGTACTCTTCAAAGCTAGCATGAAACGTGGCGTGGTTTTCCTTTCGACGGGAAAGCCAACGTATTGGCCAACCGACAGAAACAAAGTACCTGACCTTGTCGATTTCTTTATCGCAAAAGGGGTCCCTCGCCACCTCACAAATGTAGAAGAAGACTATGATCTCTGTTCGGATCACTCGGCAGTCGTTTTGAAAATCGGGGGAAGTTTAGCAAAAAATGAGAGAGCGCCTAGGTTAAATAATAACAACACCGACTGGGATGGCTTTAGGAAATGCTGCAAAGAAAATGTACCTGGACCACTAACAACCCCCTTAGAAATAGAAGACGAAGTCGATAAGCTCGTTAGAACTATTCAAAACGCTGCTTGGAACAATACTTCTTTCCGGAAGACTGGAGTATGGAAAAGCGGATCAGTATACCCGCGCAAAATTGAAGAGCTCATACGCGAAAAGAGAAAGGCTCGAAAGAGATGGCATTTGTCTCGAGCTCCTCCTGATAAAACCATTCTCAACGGATTAAAGCATTTACTTCAAGATTTTCAAAGTCGCGAGATTACCAATTACCTCGAAAACTTGACTGCCGATAGAGGGTAAAAAGCCCATAGTACACTCGGTGCCAATAAGAATGGATAACGGGGAATGAGTAAAGGGCGACAAAGAGAAAGCAGATGTATTTGCAGAACATCTAGAAGAAACGTTCAAACCGTTTGACGGGGAGCCGTTGGTCGACGATCTGTATCTCAATGCGGAACTAGACAATTATCGAATGAAAGCCGTGTCACTGTCTAAGCTTCGTCAAACAATCCGAAATTTGAAGAATAACAAAGCTCCAGGCTATGACCTAATAACAGGGGAAATTTTGAAGGAGCAACCGAAAAGAGCTTCTCTACATCATAAACGCATCAATGAGAATTTCATATGTTCCACGGCAATTGAAAGTCGCAGAGGTAATAATGGTTCCGAAACCAGGGAAATGCCCGAACGACAAAAAATCATATAGACCAATTTCGCTTCTGCCGATTATATCTAAGGTCTTCGAGAAACTTGTGCTCAAACGACTGCAACCAATAATTGAAGAAAGACGATTGATTCCGGATCACCAATTCGGCTTTAGGGTCAAACATTCAACACTTGACCAGGTCTATCGAATAACTAATGAAATTGAGAAAGCCTTAGAAGCGAAAATGATATGTTCTACCGCTTTTCTTGACGTATCGCAAGCCTTTGATAAAGTTTGGCACGAAGGCCTAAAATATAAGCTACGGAAAGTTTTGCCGGAAAAAATGTATGAACTCTTAGAGTCTTATCTTGACAACAGTCTATTTCGAGTGAGATACGGGAGCGAATACTCAGAATTCACAGAAATACACGCCGGCGTTCCGCAAGGTAGAGTCCTCGGTCCAACACTGTTTTTACTTTTTACAAGAGATGTACCTCAAGAAGAGACAGCCATTGTAGCCACGTTCGCTGACGACACGGCGATCCTTGCTACGGATAAGACAGTCGAATTATCAACGGGAAAACTCCAACGCTCTTTGAACAAAATATGCGAATGGACAAAGGCTTGGCGAATCGTCCTAAATGAGACAAAATCAACACATGTAAATTTTACTTACAAGAGGGTAATCAACTAGCCTCTATTTATAATTTCGGTACAAATTCCGTACGCAAACGAGGCGAAATATTTAGGCATGACCCTAGACGCAAAACTTAAGTGGAAGCCACACTTTAAAAAGAAACGCGACGAACTTGAAATCAAGCTGCAAGAACTGAATTGGCTTATCGGACGTTATTCGAAACTAAGCGTATATAACAAACTGCTATTGTATAAGCAAGTGCTAAAACCATCTTGGACGTACGGTATACAACTTTGGGGTTGTACCAAACCAAGCAACATAACTATTTTAGAAACTTTTCAGAATAAGACACTCAGAGCAATCGTTAATGCTCCATCGTACATAAGAAATAGCGATCTACACCAAGATCTAGGAATCGCAACTGTGACCGACGAGGTAAGAAACTTTGCTCGCAAACCTCACACTCGCCTTCACGGCCATTCCAACGACGAAATAATCCTAACTCTGGATCAGACAAATCTTGCACGCCGACTACAATGAACAAGACCGTTGAAAGAAACCGCACATAATGACGGTATCGCAGGTGCTTTCGTTGGAAGGTAGCCTGTTAAACGCGATTACTATACAGAAGCTTGAACTACTTGTTAAGGAAACTTAGTCGTATAGTCTTTCAAAGATTGGGAGGTTTTTTTAGTGAGTAAGAATCTCACACTACTATGAGCACGCGCGTTCGATTCTCATAGTGCCTTTGAAGGTTTTTACAAAAGTTGTGAAATGCAAGCATTTTTGGCAATCGACCAAAGGAGGCTTATTACACATCGCATAGGTGCATCTTTGAGTAGGAAGGTACACCTTAAGCAACATCAATTGTTCCAATTTCGACGTTAAAAACACCCAAGACAATTGTAGATTTTATTTAGGTTTCTGCAGATATATCTGATCAATGTTCAGGCAAGGACCTTACAGCTCGCGAACCTGCTGTTAAATCCTAATAGAAAAAATCAGTTAAGTTTTGAATAAAATTGACAATTGCAGAATGTCGATACAAAACTTTGTTAAAAGTTTCTTTTAAAATTGTTCGTTGCTGCCTCATACCTTCATCGAATTCGCCCTACATAAAAGTTTCAACATTATTATTCTAATCAACCGAAAACTTGTCATATCGTTATTTTAATATTCCCCCCTAAGAGATCACAATTTAAATACTTAATCAATTCTCTTTGGGTTTTTTTTCGAGGCAACATTTAGGATCTAAAGTTATTGTGAACTCTAAGGTTATAAGCAAACAATGTACCTATACACATCCATACCACGTGCCCATTCGAAAAGTCTCATCTGCTCTCATTCTAAATGAAAAAAAACTCAAATCTTTCTATATAGAAAACCAAAATCACTTGATTATTCAACAACTTTATTGATTTTCTTTTAAAAAAGAAACTTTTCAAAGCGAAAATAAAAAAAAAAAAATCCAATGGATTGAAAAGCAACATAATTCCGTACGGCATGCCGCATATTTGCATGACGCCCATCCACCATATCAATCGCTATCCATTTTCAAAGATCTATTTCCCCCCAGAGATGCTTTTGCAAAAGACACAACGAGACCGAAAGTATCCTCAACACATTTGACTAAAGAAAACTTAAACTTTACCCTCCCTTGAATTTTCCTTCCCTATTTTTATTCAGAAAAAAAACTTATACCAAGAAACAAAAATTCAGAAGTTTGCATCCTGTGCTCTTCTAGTGGTATGTAGCGACAAACAGGACGCGTACAAAACATTTCGGGCATATTAATGCAACAGAGTAGATAAAAAATGGAAATAAAACGGAATCAACCCTCGAATAAGTTTTTTTTATATAATTCGCTGTCATTTTTTTCTTACCCTTGTGTCAGTCCCCCAAAAAAAAACTGCAAAAAAAGTTTTTACGAACTTTTCTAGTATATTTTTCAAATCATTTTTGTCTTTATGATAATATCGTTTTCCCCAAAGAAGTTTAGACAAAAGCATATGGAGGCCACGTGGTGGGTTTCTTGAGATTTCGGTTGCATTGGGACTTTTGCTTATTAACCTTTCGGACCTTTGGGATTCGATGTGGTTAGAAAAAGTTAGTGTTATCCTTATGGTTGTCCACTCTATATTGATTCGAAAATATTTTCGATTTATGATTTGGGATAAATTAAAAGGCTACAAAAATGTTTTCCCAATTAACTTTGGAGTTGCATAGTCATCATTTCCTGGATAATAACGCTGTTGACCAGTTTGTTTCTGGAATGAGTTGTTTGAGAGGATTGTGCCGAACTCCCGCGCAAAACAATGTTTCAAAAAACAGTAGATACCTACCCAAAGTTAGTAGCTAGGGTGACGACTTCGACATCCACATCGTAAAGAGAAGAAAGCGTGCGATGTCAGTGAAGCCTTCGTGAAGCCTCCGTGCCACAAATTTCTTATTAGAGATTTGTTATATAAAGATTTCTTATATAAAATGACTTGAAAGAAAATTTCTCTCTTAGGCAGGACTGACGCGACAGTACAGTACAATTATTTTGTATAAAGCATAAATGTTTTAAGTAAGCAAAAAGTTTTTGTCTGGCTAAAGTAATATAAAAATTGAAATTTTAACAATTTAATCAGTTTTCGAGTGTTAGTAATAACTAGGTAAGTATTTTCGTAAGTGTATGCTTGCTCCCGGCATATCTTAAACATTGCTTCAAAGAGCATTTAAAAGCTAAAATGTGACTAGACAAAAACTAATAATAATAAAAAAACAAAAAATACTGAAAATTAATTTCATGCATTTGAATATTTTTTAGATAACAATGCGTAAATGTATGTTTTTATAGTTTATACATATAGTTGTTCACTTAGTCTTTCGATCTGCTTAAAAAAAACCATATTAAAAGAAATATATGGATCAAGCAGAACGAAAACTGAAGTTGTTAGAAAAATTCTGTAAGCTTCCGAAAAATAAAGAAAAAGTTATCGACGTAAGTTGAACGGGGATGCTTTTTCGTAAAAGGGAACGGAAAGGTTTCGATTTTCGTTCGGTGTTAACATAGATATATATCTCGGACTTAAAAGATTGAATGGTGAAAAGATAATAATGGTCCTCAGCACTATCGTTGATATTTGCGTCCCATAAAGATCTAACTAGCAGATTTGGATGTTCACGCACCCGCTCTAATTTTTTGAGAAGTAGTTCGGTTTGGTATGCCATCATAGGTTTGACCTCAGTTTCGGAATAAAGCGTTTTATTGGAAAACCATTTTTTATCTGGTTTCCTAAACTTTTCGCAGCAAAACCTTAAGATTTTTCTTAACGGCAACAGTTGGTGAAATTGTAAACCACGTACAAAATCCATAAGTTAAAATAGGTCTCACCAAAGTCTTATACATTAGCAGTTTGGTACTCGGTAAAACTTGGGTAGAACTAAGCAAGGGCTTAAGAAGGGCTGTTACCATCTTTGCTCTTTTTATCATTTGTTTTTATCATTTGTAACTCATTTGAAACTGAGACTTTTATGAAATGTTATACGAGGTATTTGACTTCATCTCGCAGTATTATGTCACTTCCATTTAATTGCAATTTCAGGGACTTGCTATCTTTAACTGCAAGCTAATGTCCTTTCCCACTTGCGTTTCTGAAACATGTTAGCCCACATTTATCAGTATTTTTTTTCAATTTCCACTTTTTGAAGTAGGCTGTAGAAGCATTGGTAGATTTGCTTTAATCTTATTAAGCGCAATATGTGGTCTTGCGTCACTTGCTAATATCACGGTATCATCAGCGTAAAGGATAGCACTTGGGTGCATTGAGTTTTGAAAAGAAAAGTCGTGTATGTAAATGTTAAAGAGGAGTGGTCCAAGGATCGATCCTTGAGCCACACCTGAGAGGATTGGAAAGAAATCTGAGTACTCAGAGCCGGGGTTAGATAATAATAACGGGGCTAGATCTAACTCTTAGAAAGCTTGAAATCATGAAAACTAAGAACCTTGGGGTATTTATTCGAATAAGCTATCCCAGACCGAGTCAAAGGCTTTTTCTAAGTTTATATCTAAGCTTACGGTACATTTCTTATGTCTAAGATTCTGGACACTGTTATTGTGTAATACCAGTGATGCGTGTTCTGTAGAGTGGAATAATATGAGACTCTTCGCAAAAATTGTTCAACTTTTCTGCAATATGCCTCTCAAAAAGTTTTCCTATGTTAGATAGCATAGATATTGGCCGAAAGTTTTTTACTGCTCTTACCCCCTTCGACTTAGCTATTGGCAGTATTTTTCCTTTCTTCCAAATTAAGGGAAAATAGCCATTGTTTAGACATTGATTAAATAAAGCTGATAATGCGACGTCAAGAGAGCTAGGACATTTTCGAAGAATGTAATTAGATATTTTATCAATGCCAACCGATGTTTTGTTATTGAGAGCTGCTCTCATCAAGCTTATTGTATATGGCGATGCAAATATTTCAACGTTATTAGGACATATTGCAGTGTTTGAGGGCGAAAATGTAGTGAGGGTCGAATTAAGTTCAGTACTGCAGTACGTATCTATTGTCGAATGGATATCATGATCCTCAGCTCGATCTGTTCTCGTTTCTAAGCACGCGTAAATGCAGGAATAAAAATCTTTGAATGCACTCAGTTTATTGTCGACATCTTTTAAATTCACTCCATTGCATATAAAAGTATCTTTCGCGATGTTGGTTCCGAAGAATTTTCTTCCTGTAATCTTATCAATTTCTTGAAACGCTTGTGGGGATGGCCTGATTTTATTCAGTCTTTCCCTAAAGGCATTATTATTATCTGTTCGCACCCTGTCTTTGATGATTTTACTCAGGCATTGAATCCTAGCATTAAGTTGACGATAATCATCGTTTATGCTATTGAGGTGACGGTGATAAAGTCGTTTTAATTGAGAGAGCCAGGTACTGCGTAGCCTTATAATATTTTTGGTAGTATTCGAGATATTATAATAATTTTGATTCTTAACTTCACGAACCGACGAGTGCGATTGAACGCTGGTGTTGATTTGGTCATTAATTTTCGAAATCAGATCATCTATTTCATCATTTGTTGCGTTTCTTTCAGTAGGGATGTCCAGAGAAGAAAGTCTGTTATTAAGACCCATTCTAAAAGCTAACCAGTTAGTATTTCTAAACCACGTATACGTAACTGGTGGCGCAAGAATTGGGACAAAATTGGCAACATATTTAGATCTGTATGTTGGTTATTTCTTGTTAACGCCGGTATCTCTAACTGAGCATTTATTTTGCTAGAAGAACTAGGAACATCAGCAGGAGCCATAGAGTGACTTCTCTTCACACTATCGGCAAAGGATACACGCTGATCTGTGAGTGTACTTATAGCACTCTGAACTACTGCTCTGTTTTGGTTTGCTACTTGCCTTGCTCTTTGGATCAATGGACTGACGCGACGTTCATCCCTAAAGCAGGATTTTTTTAACACTGTCTGACGCACGGCTTACGTGTTAAGGTAAATTTCGAAGAACTGTTTGTGACAATTGCTGACCCAGTAAAGTTGGATGCGGCTTATTCTGTAAAATATTTCATATCTCACTACCTTAGGTTAGGTGAGGTTAAGTGGCTGCCCCCAATCAATGGTTGATTGGTTAGAGCCTTACCCGAAAAGGGCGAAAAGGACCCGAAGGCTGGAGGTAACCGTTTCGGTGTGAACAACTATCAGAACAGTTGAGGCTACTAGGGAGAGACTTCCTGAATAAAGGGGGTCTCGTGACTGTTGGGCTCCAGATTGGAATTCGCCTTCAGGATGGGAGGGGTGGGGTTGATATAGATTGGTGAAAGAAAATTGAGGTCGAGGGTAACAGGATTTTGGTGAAAGCACCCGTCAATAAGGAGATGGGAGGTCAGTGATGAGTGGTTTCTTTATGAGAAGACACGGCAAAGGCAACCGATTTTGGTATAAGTCAGTGCCTATTGCTTCTCTGCTAATAATTATCCCCAATGATGGGAAAGTGCAGCATCCATTCTAAACATGTCTTCCGGCAAGTTTTGCCATAGCTTATATTTCAAGCCTTCGTGCCATACCTTGTCGAAGGCTTGCGATATGTCAGGGAAAACACTTGAACATATTTTTTCGCCTTCTAAGGCTTTTAAAATTTCATGCGTTATTCTGTAGACTTGATCTTTTGAATGCATAGGTCTGAAACCGAGCTGATGATCCGAGATCAAGCGGCTTACTGCAACTATTGGTTGTACTCGCTTCAGCAGAAGTTTCTCGAATACTTTCGATATTAAATCGGTAGAAGCAATATGGATCGCTATAAGATTTTTTTTCATTTTCACATTTCCCCGGTTTTGCAACCATTATGCCTTCAGCAACTTTCCATTGCCGTTGCACGCATAGAAGTCTAAAAGAAGCGTTTATCATATAAAGTAGCTTTCTAGTGCCTTTTTTCGGTAGTTCTTTCAGGATCTCGCCAGTGACCGTAGATAAGGTAGTTAGACTAAGTAGATCTTTAGATTTTCTATCTTTCTATCTTAAGGCCCCTCAAGCGAGAGTTAGCCTTTAACTTTAGAGATTGCAGAGGGTAACCAATTTCGGTAAAGATCCTCGCCGGAGAAGGATTCCTAGCTTAGACGCTGATGAAGGGTAACCGTTTCGGTGCAAACCCGTACCTCAGGCAACTCAATCTAGAGCGGGAAAGTGAAGGCAACCGAAGCGCTGTGAGCCCTTACCAGGCCGATCCTTTTGGGAAAACTTGAATGTTGTTGGGGGTCGGGTGGAGTGGAACAGAGTTCCCATGTGGTGGAGAGATGGGTTGTGTGATTCACCAATCAGGTGTTTATAGCCAATTTGACCCCGAGATGAAACTCTCCTAAGGATATCCTCTTTAAATCGTGTCGTGCTAGATCATTTAGATTTAGATCATCGAAGAAGTATTTACCTAGTTTTCAAGATGAACCAGGTCTCTTCCTCCTCCTTGTCTGAACAGTTTACAACCTTAAATGATTTTTGCAGAAATCGTTGAAGGGAGCACCAAGTCTTCTAGCATGTCGCCCTTCCAGGCAGTGGACTGTGAGGCCTATAAGAGATGGGCTTATTTCTATTTGTTTTCCTACGATCAAGCACTTGCCAGATTTTTTTGCAAGAGAGACATTTGCTGATGTTATTCCGCCTATTGTTGGCCATTGTGATGGCTTCGGTGTCCAGGTGACACTTTATCGAGTTTATGGGTGCTGCCGGTCTGGTTACATGAGTCAAATTAGCATTAGCACTTTCTCTACCTAGTTCGTTGGCTCTGCAGTTGTCTGGAATATCCCTGTGGCTTGGAACAGAGCACATGGATACGTCACACCTGACAGAGCAATCTTGTAAAGAGATTCGCGGCTTTCCTTTACCAACTTGGATCAAGTGGTTGGCGATTCCAAGGCTTTAATTGCAGCTTGCGTGTCTATATAGACAGCCTTCTAGCTCTAAGCCTTTCTTTTGCTAAGTTAACTCATATTTTCTTCAAACTGGGTAGTGCGACTGGGAATTTTTCTGGGTCAACAGAACTTTCATTCTCTTCTTGTACAGTGTCTTGTTTTTTTTGTACCTCCTCGACACTCTCTATTTAATAGCTATTAAGCATGTGCTGCAAATGCTTTAGCACCTCTAGTTTTTATTGCGTTTCTGCATTCCGGCTATAAGGTCAGCAGTTAGTTGCGTGGCTATTTTACAGGACTTTCTGGTCTTTTTCGATCGCTAGACGCTTGGATCTGCTTGAGATGGGAGACTGCGTTGGCGTTAGGACCTCCTTCCTCCACGCAGTAACCTTTCTCCTCTATTCACGTGGCTGCGCTCCTGTTTCTCTGTCAGCAACGTCTTCGTCTTGCCACAATCTCAATTATAATACCAAAATGACTACTTTTTAAGGGTTGCTCAAAACCTAGGATTCAGCCGCGGTTTTTTATGGTTTCGCGGTTGTTTCATTTGCGTCGATTAGCGCACTACCCCGGACATGGATGGCGAATTCAATGTATTCCCTAGGATAACAGGCCTGGTGCACAAGAGTCAGTCACTCCCACTTCGGGGAGTTGAGAGTTGCCATTGACCCACTCAAGGATTCATAAGTCGGTATAGTATGCTCTATGAGCATTGAGCATAAGGAAGAAATGTCATCTTGACTGTTGACATCATCGTTGATCCTTTACGAGAATTCATCGGCTAACATTGTCTGCTTCTGAGGCATTGCTTAGCTATTTTGAACAATATTATAGCGCTGCTGTTCTTTTCTTGCTCATTATCACACTTTTGAGTTCAATTATCCAAGGCTAAGGCAAGGCCAGTACCTGGCGGGCTCGATGTTTTGTGCCTACAGGGTAAAGGCACTGATCAACTACGTTTCAAATACAACTTGTGACAAATTTCTTATGTAAATATATGATGCTTTTCACTTTAGTGAAGCCCTATAGAGGTTGATATTATAAAGTTCTAATTTTTTGCACATGTCCCCCTGTCAAGTTGAATTTAAGAATATTCCTTCATCTTGTTATTTGTCTTCTCAAATAGTTTAAAATGTTGTTTAAAGAAGCCCAACAGTCCAAAAATAAAACAAAGCCAGACTCTTTCAAATATATCAAATCTTATATTATAATTGCAAAGACCATACCTGGAAAAAGTAATCATCCCATACTCAAACCCCAAGGCCTTCTTCGTAGCAACGCACTTTCCTAAATAAATTTAAAGGCATATCCTTACATTTTATTTTGATTCCCGAAATGTAAATATTTATTCAACTTCCTGCAACACTTCAAAGTGAGCGAGACAAATAAATAAAAGAAGCCCATGCCACCAAACCTATCCACCTTACCCAAAAATAGAACACAAAAGCCCAAAAGGACGAAAAAAAATAATGCTCCTGGCACATGACTGTATACATATTTCTTATTTGTTTGGGAAATGGGATCACAGGTGTATTCCCTTCTTAGTATTCCCTAAACCCTTTTTTTGTTCGGGTATTGATCCGTTTATATGGGTTTTATTTTTCCTTTCTTGCTTTCGCACCTCCATCCATTGCATAGGCACACACTACATTAACTTCATTTACACATTCGATGGACAGAGCTGTAGTCGTCCGGAAATTATTTTCTATTATTCACTTTAAGGATCTCAAATGGATATGGATTTTGAGTTTAGTGCTTGGCAAACAGCGTAAGGCCGAAGGATACTCATTTTAAGGTCATCATACAATTTGTGTTCAAGTGGTGGAAGACGATTCTTCGTACCTTGGTGGCACACAGAACTTTAACATCTTTTCTGCTGTTTTATCAGCGTGGCGTGGTATGAGTCTCGAGATAAACTGTCAAACACGCTCAGTCTTATTTTTGACGTCAGGATGGAAGATAAGGTAGTTTTAATTTTCCGCTAGGCTTTGTTGTACGATGAAATTTTCAACTCTGGACTATGAAATAAGTCGGAGGTTTTTAAACACATGAATTTAAGGCTAGTAATGAAGGGATGCAGTAAGGCACCACGAAGTCATATTCCTTCCAGAAATGGGTGCAAATTCTAAAAAAAAACTTCCTTCTAATCCACTTTTTCAACAAGCTCCTTCACTCACAAGACGCTTTTATTCCCGCAATTCCTAATACACCCTAGGACCTTATTACAACCATCTTAAAAAAGCCTTCCAAAGAGCTCTAAAAAATTGGCGAATATTACACACTTTTTTTACGGGGGAATGATTTAATTCGCACTTCATTTTTCAAATGAGCTATGCGGTACGAACCATCGAGATGCCGTCTGTGTAGATGAAAAAAGGCACTGAGATACCCAGAAGTTATAACATAAAAGTCCCATTAGCCATGCGGCAAAGTAGATCCTCATGGTCCTTCCGTTTTGATGGCTAAAACAGCACCTCGCTCCGGTCGACCGGTGGTTAACCATGAAATATGTTTTCATTTAATAACAATTTTTTTTTTTTCATAATCCTTGGGAGCGACAGTAAACATACACACGCACCTTAAAAGAGCGTAAGTCATGAGATACACTTCCCGTAGATGAGCGGCGCTGAGTAGATGAGTTACCGCCAACATCATTAGGATGTAAAAGGATCGCACCTATTTTTCGTTTTATGGCCCATCGTCCGGGCAGGATGCCTATGTGGATTTTCAACTTATGAAGAATGTTCATTGCTGGAACGGTGTATATGGCGGTGGGTACCTACGTCAGGTAAGGTAGGCTGTTTTAGTAGACTCGTTAAAGTGAAAAGGTACTTCGGTGAGGGATATTTACAGGATGACTTTCTCGGGGTACTGGTGCGTTGCGTTGTTGGTGGGGAAGATAAGTTCATTCGGGAGTCCTTTTACTGATGAGGTTTTGTGTGTTTTCAAGTAAATGACGCTTGTCCTTTTTGGTGTTTCTTTTTTTTTCACGAAACAAGGGTAATTTGGTACTTTATCACTATAAGTTGTTGCCGTTGCTGTTAATTAAATTTGTTGTTTTGTGTCAGCAATGCAGAGTGAAACACAACGATTTATTTTTTTGTTTCGGCTAAGCATCGCCATTTATTAGGAAAAATGGATTTTTTCTCAAACTTTGCTGGTATGTAATTTGGGAAAGTTGGGAGAGTCATAGTCATTATTATCTCTTACAATCTGAAATTACTCATCTAAAATGGAAGCTTTGAGTGGCGTTAGTTGGATTTCAGCACCTGTACCTTCTGTAAATTACATTTTATCATTGGCACAATTTGTTATATTGTACTGGGGATGGGCAGAAACCTTCAAATTATTTTGGTTCATTTTTTTTTACTGCTTCAAGCTGCAGGCTTTAAGTCGATTAATATCTGTCCTGCAGGATCTCAAAATCATGTCATTACTGACGGCTTATTACCTCCTTGGCTGAAAAAAGTTTCTTGAATTTAACCCTGGTTCACAGTAGAAACAATCTTAGAGTCTCTGACTATATTAAATGTGAAGTGCAAGCTTGAGTTTTGCCTCATTAAATTGAGTCTTTGATGATCTTCCTTCGAAAGAGCAAAATTTGGTTAAGATTGGTGGGAAACTTTACAAGTATACCAACTTAAAAGAAGAGTGTCTCACTGTTCGCCCCTTTCCCCTAGCTATTCCACATAAGTATTGCAGGGCTAATGAAAGAACCTCTGAACTACACTGTATCTTCCTCGAAAATGTGCTTGAGGGTAAACCAAAAAACATTCGATTTTTAACGCCAGCTTTGTCGATCCGTCCACAAATGGAAGAAGGACCTCTTATGGTATCGCTACGTTGTCCGTCGATGCGTCCGTCCGCAATCGCGTTTGAACAAAACTTGGTGTACTTTCAACCTACAGAAATGGTCAGAGAACCTTAGAAGGGCAATTTTGATTAAGCTGCACAAATAACGGTTTAATTACCGTTTGAAGTTGCATGGGAGGATGGATTTAATGTTTTCAGCAAATTTTTTAAGAAGTTTAGCAGGCAAGAACTAGAAAAACGAAACTTAGGTCTAGTAAATACTGAACTTTAATTAAAAAATCATTTTTTGGAAATATTAAAAAAAAATCAGAAAAGAAGACCTTAAAATCGATTATGTTTTTCAAAGTGTTCGAGGCCATAACCTTTGAACCACTTAGTGCACAAAGCCGTCAATGAACTAAAAGCAACTCAAAGTAATCCAAGGGCGTATGTCATATTTTTCTGAAAGATTTTAATACTGCCGTTTTGACGTATTTTCGAAAAAAATTGCAAAATGCATGAAATAACGTCAGTGTGTTCCCTTATCATCGGATTTCTTTTGAGAAATCAAATGGCAAAAATCACACGTGTCAGAAATTATTCAAAATTTGAAGAAAAACTATAGCGAATTCTGAAAGTTCAAAAACTTTTTAGAATTAACTCGAAAACGTTTAAGTATTTTCTAAAACAATTTTTTCTAATACCTAAACGGAAACAGCGATCTGTTCAGATTTGATCAAGGTATAAAACAGACCGAAAGAAGTCTAGTAGGGTTAATAAATTTTAAAATTGTTTTTTTCCAACCTACGTTTTTCTCAACATTTTCAAAAAACGAAGTCAAATAAAAGCTTCTTAACGTTTACGCAAAAATCAGTGCCCATAGAGTTTATTAAAAACAGCCATTGCAGCAAGTCTCTCTATGTCCAATAAGGCTAAAAAAATTGAAAAAAAAAATCAAAATAGTTGTTTAATGGATTTGAACTTAAAAAAAGGTCAAAAGAACGTAGGTATGCTCCCCCCCTCCCTCTATCTCCCAAAAGGTATAAACATAAAGGTTTAAATTTGAAATAAAAAACAAACAAACACAATCTTCGAAAGTTTAATACAAAACTATAGCAAACTTTGAATTGAAAGTTTCGAAAATTCGACTCAAAAACGCAAACGTATTTTCGAAAATGATTCCTTAAAAGTTTCTAGTATAACCACTGTTATGACAATCTTGTTTAAATTTTGTTGAAGTAATCAACGTTTGCAAAACAAGCTAAGAACCGAATTGCATTTAAAATATTTCAACATTGCCGTTTCCAACCTAAGTTTTTTAAGCCCGCAATTTACATGTCCGCAGATTTAAAAAAAAAATAGCTAAGCTATCCCGGTACCTACCTGAAATATTGAAAAAAATCTAACGGTAATTGAAAAATTTCAAAATTGCTGTTTAATGGATTTGAAATTTTAAAAAAACGTAAGAAATTGAAGAAAACGTATGACTTCCCCTAAATCTCCGAAACGGTGAAAGGTAAAAATTTGAAATAAATAACGGACATTTTGCATATTTTGAAATTTAATAAAACTTTAGAAGTTTTGACATAAAGGAAATAGTTTCCGAGATGTGCTTGAAAATACTTTAGTTGACTGACACAAATGTTGGTGCTAGGAAAAAAGGATGTCGTAACTTCGGGGTCACTTATTTTGCATCAAGCAAATTTGACGTAATCAGAGCCACATGAACGTTAAGCCAACACATACAGCTTTAAAAAAGAAAACAAGTTTGAGGAAAAGTGTTTTTCCACTCTTTTTAACAGTAACTCAACTTAATAACTTACGAACATAATTTTCTGTCCTGGGAAACATAATGTCGCCATGTGGCGACTTTTCTACTATCGGGACGCTTGGCGAGAACATTTCGAACATTTCGCGATATAAGCGTTTTTTTTTACCCCTTTCTCAAAAATTGCCGACGATGCAATGTCGTAGCGCATTTTCAAATCCGAAATTTATTTTGCAAATAACTGCCAAAAATTTGTTGACGTACCAAAATTAGTTTTCGAGTGTATTCAGTGGATACAGTGGATAGTTTTTAAGCATTAAGTAAACAAGAAGGAAGTTACCTTTTGTAGGTCAATACTTTTGGAACTCATATTCTTTATAAACAAACTATGTATACACAAAACATCGGACACATCAAGCAGATGGAGAACAGCGCTCTATGCTACGTCCGTTTAAAAAATCAAGCCATCATAGATTTCAAAGCGCTTGGCTTAGCTAACAGAAAGCCGCAGGATTGCAAAGAATGGAAAGTTACTGTGAACCAGGTGGAGACCCTGGGTAAGGAGCCCGATTTTGTTCCGAGATCAACAGATCTTGGTTTAAAATGGGCTTAACTCAGCACTGAAAAACCAGCCCTTAGTGTGTTTATTTACACACATACCGAACTTGCCATATTGCTTAAAATTGATAACTCATCTATCTGGCACCTGGTAACGTTTAAGACAAACTATCATCATTCGAGCCGTTGTCCAATATCACTTAATGAAAGAGATAGAAAATAAGTTTATGCCATAAAAAATTCAGTCCAGAAGTGCTTATTCGGCCTTAATCCGACACCTTGCGTAAGAATACCCAAACTTTATTATTATGTGCGGTCCCAAGTGTCTTTAATGAAATTACTTCCAGCCACGAGTGGAAAATCAATTTAACTTTTATTTGCGTAAGGATATTACTTTTAAGTAGTCAAATTTTAATAATCGCCAGTTAATATCCCAAAAATAAAAGAGGAAATATAGGTGGGTATGTTCAAAAGTAGCTTGGGGTTTTTTTTTTAGCGCAAAACGCGCTTTTAAGTTTGACATTCAAGTGGCCAGACGAGACAAGGATAACGTCGAAGACGTCAAATGCAAATGCAGAAGAATTTTCCAATTTATATGCAAACAATTTCATTCCTGGATGTCGCTGAAATTGCTAGCAAACTGTGCGGCATATTCCTCCTAACCCCCGCAGTAAGCTGGTAATTCTGCTTCCCTGACAGAGGCGATTATATGGATGATGATGGCGATGATGGTTAGGTAAATAGCTTACGAGTGCGAAAGACACCAAAAGGACCGAGTGTACCCGTAGTTGTAAAAATTACAACATCAAGTAGTAGTCAAAGGACATCAGATGGTTTTTTTTTTCTCTCTTTTGTAAAACACCCTGACACTCATCCTCGATGTTCGCAACGTTAGTATTTTCCTCAGTTTACAGACAATTTTATTGAAATATGATATTTACTCAGGACCTCGACTGTGACTTTTTGTATACACACACTTGGTAGCGTTTATCGCCTTGAGCAGGTTACGACAATACTCATACGTTCAAATTATGCTTCCATGCAAGCTGTGAAGTTTACTTTATCCCACAGTCAAAAGGGTGACAACTGACAAGTCATCCTTATGCAGGCACATAGACGGTATGCTGATGGCGACGATAACCTCAGGATAACGATAGTGGCAATGCAGGATGGTTGTCTCGTCCTTATTTTATGTATGGTATGTCTATACCCGTTTCAGACTTTACTTTTCTTAACCCGTTTGAATACGCTGCCATAAGCAGATATCCAACATGCAAATTCTTTTCATTTCGTGAAGCCACTAGACGACTTTTTCATGTTAAGTGGGAACCTTTCTTCTTCTTCTTTTCGAATCATCAGCTTTCCATAGACTCCTATTACTTTAGTGCTCGTTGGTTTCGTTTTTCGTCATTACAAGAGAATATTGCAATGGGAAAGTCTTTGACAGTTGTTGATATTTAAAGAGTTTTTTTATGGTGCCATTTTGAGGAAAAAAGTTTTCTTTAACAAAAAACCGAGAAATGAAAAGATCTTGTCATGCTTACTCAATACCAATTACAACCTGAAGGTCATCTTGGCCTCAAAATGACGTTTGCTGTATAAATCAAGGGGGACTCCATTTAATTTTCTAAAGTTCAGATTTATTTCTGAGAAAGAGAGAGAGTTAATACCTGACTTCTGCTGATGTGATCGGACAGCTCATGAATAATTTAAATCCATATTCTTTTTAACGTTTATTAAAACGAACAGATTTTCTGTTTCTCTTGTCTGAAAACGAGTCATTTCTAGCAACTCAGAATGTTACTACAAATGAATGATGAAAGAATGTCGGTTTTAATTGACTTCATTCAGTGAAATGTAACAGTTAGAAAAGAGAAAATTATTCTTTAAAACTCAAGGTCTAACGATTCGACGGTAAGTTTCTCAATAAATGAAAACTTTAATGGTAAAACAAGGCAGTGGGGTGCCGTGGCGTAGTGGTTAGTGTGTGTGCTTACTACGCCGGAGGCTTGGGTTCGAATCCTGCCATCGTCACCTGAAAAAAAGACTTGTTCTTTTTCACGGTCCCCACCTCCGCGAGGGTTTGACAAGCCCTCCGAGAGTATCATTTGTCTTGAAAAACTTCTCAAAGTGCCGTTCGGATTCGGCAAAAAATGGTAGGTCCCTTTGTATGTAAAAAGAAATTAACACACCAGCATACATTGTTGAGAAGTTGGCCCTGGTTCACCTCGAGCTATTGCGCCACTCTATTTATTTATTTATTTATTTTTTAAAACAAGGCAGTGCTTCTTTGAAATTAACCAAGATCATGTTGGGTGTTTTATTGTGAGGCTTAAGTTTTTTTTAAAGTTGGGCACAAGATGTATGTTTAAATCACCCATCGTTTATATCATAACTAAGAAGCATTAGATTTGTCCACCGTTATGTACGTAGTTCAGCTTCATTGACAGCAATCTTAAAAGTGTTTCCACAATGAACTTCTCACGATATCGGTAATATATGGGCCGCGCTCCAAGCAATTCGAAGCGCGATTATCCGAAAAATTGTGAAAATATTATCTAACAACCGAAAAAGAAAATTTAAATTTTTATTTTTTCCGTCGCTGAAATTAGAGAGTAATAATATATGAAAACTACTTTTTATTAGAGTATGACAAATGGCTTACTACTTACAATAGGCTTGCCTTTAACTCTTTCATAACCTGAGAAAAATGCAGGAGTTGTAAGTCCGGCAGCCCCGCATATCGACAATGCATTACACTTGGATCAAGACAATGTCTTCTCTATCCTGAAAGAGACGAAAAGGCCTCATTAGAGTGTCGGATCAGACAGAGAAACTTCGACCAGAGGTTTCCTTGATCCGATTCCAAAACGATCCGAAAAGTTATACCTCGCCTTACATCTTTAGCGACACATAATCAACAAAAAATGGGAAGGCGACTGATCTACCAGAGTTCGCGGCTTCTTGCAGGTAAGGAGGCAATTTGTAAGGGTCTAATCATAGCTGTCATTGGATTGCATCATTGAAAAATTCGTTTTCATGTTTTTAGACGTTTAAGCAAACAATGTTGGCTGTTATTGGTATCAATATGAAGCTTATAGGTTGCAGAATTTTTTCCGTAACAAAATTACATAAAACGCCTTAAAACTTTTATGTAAACTCGCTTTTACTATTTTACTGACAGAAATCGATTTCAAGGAACAGCTGATTTTGATTTGTGTTTTTGCGACAAAATCGTTCCACTGAAAAGCATTCCAATCCCTTTCTATTCTCAACTGTCAGTTTTCCTTTTACTCCAACCTCAAACGCCTGTAGCTGTTTGTTGGCACTGACAAATTTTCAATGATTGCTATGAATGATTCGTTCCAATGATGCTATCCGTTGATAGCTATGATTAGACCTGAAGTCTTAAATTCGTCCTTTTATAAGTCCGGAGACTAGAAGCTTCTATGGACCCCCTCAACTTGACAAGCTATCATATTTAATGAGAGAATATGCCGTCATGTGACGCCACTGCGATCAACCACAGCGACTTCAATTGAAGGCATCGCTAGGAAAATTGAGATATGTGACGGAGGAGGTGTTGGGAAGCGTTTTCCGAAACTGAAGCGCTTAAATTCCGATCGCTTCAACGTGAAGTTTTGCTTTCTGTTAGCAGCCCATTTTAGCTTGACTGCTGCGGAGTTTTGGTGGTTTTTAAAATACGTCCAACAAAGACCCAGAGACTTTCAGATGCAATTTTTTAAATGTTGGTTTAAACACACACTGGTCACGATAGAGAAATCCATTCAGGGAATTATAAGTTCGAATTGAACATCCGTGTCTTGTATGTTTAAAATTCGCGCTTTATTTTTACAGCAAGGCTTATAGGTATGTATCGTTGAAGTAAGACGAAAAATTTGTGCCTGGGTAGATAATATTGGCTCACCAATATAAGTCTGCAAAGCACACTGGCTAAAGATCTGGGCCTAAAGCTCTAAATGATCTTAGGATTAAGGCGTGCAACAGTTATGTCCTTATATCCAGCCCACTTGGAGGCGTGGCAGTTTTCTTTTTTGTATGGTCGAGCATTTTGCAATACGTCGTAGATGGACTGAAGCTTTTGCATAAACACTGTTGCACTTCGTGTAATTCTTATATGCCCGGTTACACAATGCAAGTTAAGCTCCGCTTAACGCGATTTCCAAAGTTTAAACTGCTTTTCAAAACAAAACAAAAAATTGTTTTTCAGTGCCTGTTTAATCCTAAACGATGTTTTTTTATAAAGCACTCCCCTTTAAAGGGTCAGAGCGGAAAGGATCAAAGGGATAGAGGAAAGGTGAGGACTAAAGTGAGGAGGAAAGATCTCATAAGGCAGACTATTCCACTTACGTGTTGTTCTACAAAAAAAGGAATTCCAATATAAAGCTGTACGGCCAAAACTAGGCTCCAGGGTGAACTGGTGAGCTCGCGGGGGTTTCGGCTGAATTCTTTGAGCGGTGGAATACACCTGGCTATTTCGTTGGGACACTCTTTAGTAAAGTAGCGATAAAACAATGAGAGGCAGGAAACATGGCGTCGATGATCCAACGAGTCAAACGACTCTACTATGTTCAGGTCGCCCATAAGTTTATGTCGCCCGCTCCTCTTTGAATCCTATCAAGAAGATGTAAAGGTCTTAGGTGAAAAGGCCCAGGCGTGGGAATTATAGTCCAATTTGGGGCGTATTAGCGCTTTGTAGAAGCTAGTCAGATCTGAAGGTGTGAAGGTTTTGCTTTGAGAGCAACATTGAGTTTTGAACGCATTGAATTCCACTCTGTTTGGGAAACCCCACGATGATATCTTATTCAGGTCGGAATTCAATTAGTCTAATATTCGCGATCTTTCCATTTCAACGTCGATTGAACTAGGACGTTTAACGGTGAACGAATAGGAAAAACTCGGAGTACGGTGATCAGCAATGGAATGTATTGGACTATAAGTGGCGGACAAAAGGTCATTGAAACTGAGCCTTGGGGGCACACCAGCATTTATGTTATCGATGTAAGGTTTTGAACCGTCTATAGAACTACTTGGATTGAACGACAAGAAAGGAAATTACCAATCCAATGAATGAAATATTGGGCAACTCCCAATGCATTCATTTTAGATAGGAGAGCAGCTTGATGCCAAACTCGATCGAATGCTTTAGAGATGTCACGAGATATAGCTTTGCTTTCACCCTGAAGGTGCAAGGAACGGTTCCACAATTCGGTTAGATAAGCCATCAAAACACCAGTGGACCTTTTACTACAGAAGCCATACTGACGGTCATTAGGAAGCTTTCCTGCCTCGAGATATTTCATGATCTGGCTGTTCATCAACGTTTCAATAACCCTTGAAATTATAGATGTTGGCGCAATTGAACGGTGAGAATCTCCTTTCTTCGGGACGGGCTGGAGATTATGCTTTTTTCCATCTATTCGGAAAAATACCACATGAGTAGGATAGGTGAACGAGCTTACGCAGTGGTTTTGCCAGTGTAACCGAACATTTTTTCAGTACTAAGGGTGGTACTCCATCGGGACCTAACGATTTGTGTATATCGAGATTTTTAAGGACCCCTGCCACTGTACGTGTACGAAAATTTAACTGATAACCATAGATTGTTCAATGCATACTCAAGTACAGGAGGAGACATGGTACAATCAGAGAGTGTTGACGTGGCAGCAAAATAAGCTGCAAACAAATTGGCCTTGTCTACGGAGCTGAAAGCTGGAATGTCATTGTTAATGAGTGTTGGAATGGAGGATATTTTTGACAAATGGCCAATAAAATTTAACTTCCCTTGGGGCATTGTAAAATGTTTTGCTAATTTTTGGTTATAGGAAAACTTGTCACGCCGTATCAGTGCATTAAATCATTTCTGACTCGTTTGAACCTTGTTCGGTTTTCATAAGTTGGGTCGGCTTTATAAAATCGAAAGATCACCTCCCACACTTTTATCGCCTCTTTGCAACTCAAATCGCACCACGAGCATTCTCCTTTGGTCTGATACATTTAACCCTTTCAATTCGATATAAAACTAATAATTGAAAGCTTTCGTCATTTATCTTTAATCTTTTTTCAAAAAATAACGGTTACTACCTCTGTATCCGGTAGTCGACAGCTTGGACTCCCACCAGAAAGCTGCCCCCAAAGCTCTCTCACTCTTTAAAAAAAAAACACAAAATAGAACTACATACACGGCTATCTGAAAGCTACTGCCATCTAATCACATCCAATTTGTTGTTGTCTTTGGTGGGGGTACCCAAACCAAACAATAATAACAACTTCACGATCTCGCGCAGGTTTGTGTGGGTTTGGGTTGTCTCATTGTGAAAATATACATCTCTCGACTGCACATTCAATCGGGCACCCTTAGTGGGTGAGAAAGATCGCGTTCGCGTCATAGGGAGTCTTTTCGAAAACAAGAACCACTAAAAACAAGTATCTACGATAAAAGCTGATTATAGTCATAGTGCGAGTGCATTGAGAGAGACATTCTTTCACATTTTCTTACCTAGTGCCGGCTACAAGACTAGATTTAAAAACCAATCGCTCGTATGTCTCAAGACTAGGCAGCACGCTCCGATCTTGTACAAGCTGCAGAAGTGAGTCGAATTTTAAGCAGGTTCCACCGATGGGTATTGCGCCCTGAATTCGTAATTTCTAGAGTGCATCAGTTGTAGTACTATACACGTGAGTGCAACGACTTTTCGGTTGTGTCTTTTGGACTGTCGAAGCGAATGACTTTTTGATCGTTCCTACGCACATTGTTGTGATAGAAAACTCCAGCAACCAGTTTCGATTGGGGTCTTTGAAAGCGCGGATAGTGTTGGCAGTTTAAGTGATTAATTGGTTTTGTGGTCAATTTATGCAATGATCGTTGATTGATCAGTCATAGAGGAGTGAAAAGTGTTCAGCGTGGTCTACTCGCAGTCATTTGCAGTGAACTTTTGTCCTGAAAAGGAGAAATACTTCAAGCAACTGATCGAAATATTCTTCGTTGGATTCCCTGGTGTATATCAATAGCAGAGCCACTTCGGTGAGTTCCTAACTACTAAGAATGTTGCAGTTGAAACACGTTTAAATTGTGTTCTTAAATCAAAAATAACAAATCAGCTGTTAATGCCTCTCGATACACTATTTCTGTCCAGGCGCGGTTTGAGAGTTTTTCACGCGAGACTTGCCAAAGTAAACATTGCCTGGCTAAGAAGTGAAGCTCAAATTTGTATCTCTCTGTGGTATTTCGCATCATAATCTAATTTCAAGCTCAGTTGACACGCCGGTAAATATTGTATGTCGGGTGGGTATATAGAGACACCCGTAATTGTGTTTTTGTTGATTGAGTACAAAGTCATTAGCCAAGGTAAATAAATGTGTAACTAACTGGTAGGAAAATGTACACGATAACACCACAGAGTGATTATTTTATCATCTTTCGCGTTAATTAAGATGCGATGACAAGGATGATAAGAATTCCCATATATTAATCGCCCAACGGCAACGAAGACTCGTAAAGAATGCCTTAATTTTGCATTTATAAAGTGACAAAATTACACGGATATGAATATACATATATGGAATAAACCCATACCTACTTGTTGCATGTGCACATCCAAGATGAATTGCATGTAGGTAACATTGCGTGATTGAGGGTCATAATGCGCCCCCAGACGGTTTGGAAAATTGTACTTAGCTGGCTTTTAGTACGTACAGACACATTTTTCACTTTTGATTAAAGTAAAGTGAACATTTTACATGGAAAGAAAGGTATCTCTATAATCTCGACGTACGGGACAAATTTATATTACTTCATTGTTCAGACTTCAGACCCTGCCAAGGTGAGAGCACTTCATCTCAGATATTTCTTAATCGAATAACAAAAATAAAATCCAAAAGATCTTGCGTTGATTATTGGTGTGGAAAAATTTCAAGTGGAGGCAATTATAAGCATTTGAATGGGCAGAGCAGTAAAGGTTCAAAAGGGTCGTTTAACTACCTTTAAAGTTTAGCATTTTTGTGAATACATTATTTGTTTTGAGGGTCAAATAAAGGCTTAAGTGTTTATTGATCGATTCGGGTAATTATGGCGTAAATTTAAAACTTGAAGGTATTCAGAGCTACAGATATCTATTTGTACGTACATGCCTTTCGCTTATTAGTTTACATACACTTTTTTTACTAGCTATTGCGGTCAATCTCTTTCCCATGGTTTCACAAGTTTTAATGGGACTCGGAGCATTCGATGGGGCTTCCATAATGTTCCTATACATTCTTCGAAGCGGGCAGCAATAGCTATGCGGTTTTTATCGCTGTCTAGTTTAATCGGTCCTGCATTTTACGGGTATATCGTTGCGTTTTGTCTTATCGACCAAGACAATGCTGCTGAAATTTACGCAGACATCTCCTAGCACCCAAAACCCTAATATGTCGTCAAAACTTCAAGTTAAAAAAGGGTGGCAAAGCCCAAATGAAAGGTGTTATCACCTTAATTGACAAATTTATCAGAACAAAAAATTGGCATTTCTAAATTTGAGCATTATGGTTTTGTGCTATTATAATTCCCAAAAGCCGGCAGGGTTGGGTTAAAATATCGAAAGAAAGAAAATTTAGCTCACCCGCCAGGGCACGATCCTTATAACTACACCTGTTTGTGTTTATAACTACACCAACTGTTTGTTCTCTGTTCATATTTGACTACTTTTTGCAAACTGATAACCACCAATGCCTTAATTTATGAATGCAGTACCCGCGATAGTTAAGGTTGGCGTAAACCAGGACCAAAAGCAGTATAATATAAAAATATTTCACTTATCGAGGTCAGCGTCCAGGTTAGGATCAGCTGTATATTAAAAATCATCTTATTATCATTTCCCTAACAGTCAGCAGTATTTCTGTTGCATTGTTAATTAATTTTTTCTTCGAATTTTTAAATTAAATTAAAATTTTTCACAAACGCCCACTTTTAGGGGGGGTGTGCTTGAATAAACTTACTTAAACCTAATTTTTGGTATAAAAATGTACTTAACACATGCAAACCTCATCTAGACAATATATTTGAACAAAAACTGGAATGCTATTGAAAAAAAACCGTCAAGTATGAAGACACACGCAGAGCGGTCCGTCGGCTTTTGTTGAAGGTTATAGTTTTCTATATTCCACAGTTTGTGTAACATTCTATTTATTTATTAAAATTATTTCTGGACACATTTTACAGTCTGTAATATACTTTTTTCGTCTACTGTTCTTACATTGGGTGATTTTATATTCGGCTTCGTTACTCTAAAAAAAGGCTGGCAAAAAGATTTACCGTTACAAAAATATAGGGAAGGACATACTCTTTCTTGGCCTTTTTTAAGATTTTTATAATTTAAAACCCATAGAACAGCAACTTTGATTATTTTTAATGTCCGTTAGACTTTTTGATCAATTTAACAACCACCTGTGTCAGCATTTGCCACTTTTCTCAAATTCTGCGGACATGGATTTCTGAGAAAACGGTAAAAATATGCTGTTTTTTATTTCGCTTGTTTGAACGAGCTTAAAAATTAAGGGTCGAAAACGGCAATTTTGAAACGTTTTTGATGCAGTTCGCTTGCCTTTTAAACATTACATACTTCAGGTATATTTAAACAATGTGGTCATAACCGTTAAGGAACTAGAAATCTTTAAAAAATAGTTTTCGAAAATGTTTTCACGTTTTTCAGTTAAATCTTCGAAGTTTTTGAATATTCGAAGTCTGCTACAGTTTTGGATAAAATTTAAGAAGATGGACTATGTCCGGTGTTAATTTAAGAACTATACTTTATACCGTTTGGGAGATAGAGGGGGAGACATGCATTCTTTTGACCTTTTTTATAATTTTTTAAATTTCAAATCCATAAAACAAATATTTTGAAGTTTTTTTCCAGTTCCCGTTAAACTTATTCCAATAGCACAACCAGCAGCACTAGCCTTAGATGTTTTTTTTTTAATTCTAAGGCCACCGGCTTATGCGCAAACGGTAAAACAAGCTCCTTTTTTATTTCGTTCGTTAGAAGCGTTAAATAGGCTTCTAAGAACTTAGGTTAAAAATGGCAATTTAAACAAATTTTAACACAGCCTTCCTTATTTTTGTAAGCCCTGTACCTTAACCGAATCTGAAAAAGATCGCTTATACCGTTAAGCAACTAGAAGACTTAAAAAAACTGTTTTTGAAAATACTTTTATGTTTTTCAGTTAAATCTCATAGCGGATTTTGAAATTTTAAAATCTTCTAATTTTCCTTAAAATTTTGAATAATTTCTGATACATCTGATTTTTTCATAGAATTCCACCAAACAGCACAGGGAGGGGGGTGGTAAACACGCTTTTTATGCATTTTTGCAATTTTTTTTTTGAAAATGCGTCAAAATTGCAGTACTCAAACTGTTTTTAAAAAATATGACCTAAGCACTTGGCTTACTTTGAGTGGCTTTATACGTGTGTTCAATAGTTTGAGCAATAAGCCGTTCAAAAGTTATGCCCTCCAACACTTTGAAAAACGTCATGCATTGTCGACTCTTTATTCCTCAAAAACGTTTTGATATATTCGAAAATTTTTATTTTTTAATTAAAGCTTAGTATTTCTCAAACCTAAGTTTCGATTTTCTAGTTCTTGCCTACTAAACTTCTTCAAAAAAAACTAAAAAATATTAAGTCCATTTTCACATGAAATTTCAAACTGTAATTAAATCGGTATTTATGCTTTAAAAAAATTGCCCTCTTTGGATTTCCTGACTATTTCTGCAGTTTATACCACAAAAAATTTTGTCTTTCTGCGACTTTCCGTTCAGAAGTTATAAAACGATTAGACGGACGGACGGACAACGTAGTGATACCATAAGAGTTTTTTTTCCATTTTTGTACGGACCGCCAAAAAGTTGATGGCACCCCTGTTTTAAGCTGGAGGAGACATTTGGGGATTTGGAGCTTAACATGTGGTATCCAACAACTTGCTTAAGCGGATTGTAGCCAACCCACTAGTTCGCATATAATAAGACAAGCACCACACTTTTTTTTGGCACGCGCCAATCGCGTTAAAAAATTTAATCGGCGCTACAACAACTGACAAATGCGCTGAATTTTTCAAATTATCAGGTGACGGTTTTTCCCCCGGTCTAGCCAGCTGAATATTATTTTGAAACCAAGTATCGTTTGAACTATTACATGACAAAATTAAAGGCGAATATCATTAAATTAACTTTTTTACATGTTGACGTAACCAACTGACATATAATCCACCTCGCTACAGCCAGCTGGTTTTTTTTTTTTTTTCTTATCATACACGATATCTTCGAAACTTGAGTAGATTTTCAGCCAAATCCGAATCACTTAATTTTAAAAATTTTTAACAAGTGTGGGAGGCTACCGCAGACCTACACACCAATGGTGCGGCAGCTGACTTAGACTAGGATTCACAGCATCATCAAGTTAAGCAACTCTCAAGAAATTATTCGGCTCGGAATTGGGAACAAAAATGTGTCGTTGGGTCCCGCACTATTCGTTGTCAATCGCTAGTCATAATTTTTCTTTTTTGAAAAAAAAAAAATAAAAAACTTTCTTCTCTTGAAGACATTGTCAGAGGTTACAGGTCATTTTAGTCAGATTGTTGACGTTCGGTATCCCAAGTTAAACTTTGTTTGGATGCGATTAACGTAAGGCATATCTGCTTCTGCCTTCTACACAAGCGTGCCATAGAAAGGTCGCTTAAACCTGCCATATATGTTGATGTTATGGATACTGACTTTCTGTAATTCTGACTTCAGTTACCTGAGGTATGAGTTAAAACCGAAACGGTTACCCTACTTCAGGGTCTGAACGAAGAATCATCCTCCGGCAACGGTCTTTACCGAAATCGGTTACTCCACCTGCACTTTCCAATCCTCATGGCTAACTCTCACTTAGGGGCAATTGTAAACCAAAGATCTAAATCTAGTTTAACTCGACGCAAGGCAGAGATACCCTCTTTGTCCCTCGCACCACACGGGACGTAATTAGTAGTACTCCTGCAGTAATTGCCATTTTCTCGTCTCTCCCCTTCCCACCGTATCCCAGGGCTGGATCGGTGTGGGCTAATACCACTTCAGTTAGCCTCACGCCTCCAGCCCCACGGGATCACCAGCACATAGCTCTCACTGGTACGGATTTATACTGCTTCGGTTACCCCTACCTTCCCCCAATTATAACGCGAGTTGCCTGTAGAACGGGTTTACATTCAAGATGGTTACCCTACATCAACTTCTTGTTTGAGAATTCGCCCCTGCAAGGGTTCACACCGAATCGGTTACTCCTGCACCTTCCCATCCCCGAGGATAATTCTTAGCAGAGAAGCAACAGGTTCGGACTTATACCGAAATCGGTTGCCCTGCCGAGCTCTCTCTATTATAGGAACAATTCCTCACTGACCCACATACTTCCTCCTCGACCTCAAGCGACCACACAATGCATATCAAGGCAAATTCCCATTTGGAGTCCAACAGATACGGGGTCACCTTTTCTTCAGGAAAGTCTCTCACTGGCCCCCTCAACTCTGCTGACAACGGTTCACACCGAAACGGTTACCCCCAACCTTCATTAGCCTCGGGTATGTCTCAACCAATCAAACTCTGGTTGGTGACCTTCGGTACAGGTTTATACCGTCACCGGTTGCCTAGACCCCTCCCACCCAAACGGGTAGTCATCATTTAGGTCCCACGCTGGTAGCTCCGGTCCTACAAGTGGTATCAGAATGAACCTCCTTCGATCTAAGTGTGTCCCTGCCCATCGGGGACAGCCACCCAACCTTAACCATGGCGATGTAATTGCAGTAGCTTCTGTGATTCAGTGGCTTTGTCCTGTTCTATGAGGTTGTACACTTCAATTAGAAGACTGCTAATACAAATTAAAAGTAATGGAATAATAAAGTTCAGCCTAGCAGTGATGTTTCATAGACTTTGATAATAAGGTTTCCAATAACTTTTTGCCAATCTTAAGTATACGCTCACCAGATAATTTCTCATGATAAACTAATAAAAAAATTTAATAAAAGACTGTTGTATTAAATTTAACGATTATTGGGCATTTCCAAACAAGCTGGATTTAAATAACACCTTTAATAAAACCCCCGTAAAACTAACCATCGTTTTGGGTTTTCTTGAAGACCATAACTATTGATATAGGGGTAGTCAAAACAACCGCAAACTTAATAAATTAAGAACTCAATGCATTGATAAGTTCTTTTTGACAAAAACTCCCAGAACCGCTTGAAAAAATAAATATTTATAAAAATATTTCTGATAACTTGAATCTGGCTAATTAAAATTTTGACAGTTTTATGCAAGTACTTAAGCAATGTGCTCGTTATCTCTGTTTGTTTGGTTAAATATTTTGTCTTTGCGAGGAGACCCCAAGTCTGGGAAGAGTCTTACATTTAATATAGTGCGTATATTGGAAAAACTAACTTTTGCTTACTTAGCATAATCCTTTGAGTAAAATTTCCTTCTACAAGTGTTAAAAATCAACATGCGTTGCACTATGGACACCTGCTTTATTTAGCACTTTTAGCTAATTAACATATTTATGTGGCCAATTAGAACAGTTGGAAATTAATAAAATTTTCACGTGGAGATAAATTATTTTTAGCCGCCTGCTTTAAATTTAGCTTTGCAAAAAGAAAGACGTCTGCAACATGTTAAATCTATTATCAAGATCACTCAAAATGATTTAACGTGGTGATAAAGTGTCAAGTAAAGTCACCCAGCGATAGTCTAGTGACGGTAAGGGTTCTTACGTTATTTTTATAGGTAGGTAATATACGCAGACGCACTAATGAGCTTTTGACACTTCGCGATAAATCATTTATTGACGTGTAAATGAGTCTTGTGACACATGGCAGCTTTCTTTTGTGTGAAACAATCAAACGTGTAAAAATCCTGTAGCATGGACTATAGTTCCCCTTCAAATTTTTCCTAGTTAAATTAATTCCTTATCCTCAGTTTTTCGTTGGGGTCGACCAACTCTTCTGTCACCTTTTACCTTTCCAAGGAACTGAATTTCTAATCCAATTCCAATGGAATCTACTTATCCACTGTCATTTCCGCCGTTTGGTCGTTTTGTCTATATCGTCTTGATCAGTTACAAAGAGTTGATCTTTGGACCAATTCGGCAAAAAATCCTTGAGGTATTCAAGATACCAACTTACGAATGTCTGCAACTTTGTAGCAGGTCAAGCATTTGAGCCGGACAGGGGCAAGAAAAGTGTTTCTTAATTCGGTTTTATAAGGATTTAATTTTTTATTATCATAATTTTCAAGTCCTACTTTACGGATGCTGGAAAAAGGATACAATTTTTTTGAGAAACACGTTATTATCTCGAAAGAAGACAAATTGGAATGACATAATACAAATGTTTAAAAAATAGTTTTTTAAATCTCTTATGCGAAAATCTCGAATGGTAAAATTCTTCGTTAAAAAACCCGACCTACCCCTTGAAATCAACTGCCACCTCCGGCTCACAAGAGCCTGCGTCTGACTTCCCACAATAATACGGTCCATATATTACAGGTGTTATTACACCTGCTAATTACATGGACATTAATTACTTACAAACATTTAGTACAAACATTTAGTACAAACAAACATCATATTGGAATTAGCCCCATTACAAAGCCTAGCTGAAAAAACGGCTAGAAAAACGATATTTTAAACGGCTAAAGAGGAGATTGAGAGAGTAAGATGCATTGAGTCAAAAAATTTTGACGCACTTCTAGAAAAACTCCACCTTCTGGGTATCCGGATATGGATAACAGTTTGAGGAAGCTCAGCTTTGAGAAGAACTTTCTGGTGACGTTCAGCACTAACTAGTGGGAGGGTTAAAATCCGCTTAGGGGAATCGTTGGATTCCCCATCCCAATTGACCACTGTCAAGCTCCGAATTGTGTCATAAATCTTGACTGTTAAATTTCAGTTAAGAATCTTCTCCCTAAGTAAGGGGCGTGGCATCAACCCCTTGTCAACCACATCGTATTTTTGTTTATATTTTTTATCAGAAATGGTATACACGTTTTGATTGCATTTTCATATTAAAAATTTGGTTTATAACTGCTTAAAAATGCCCCCAAAAGTGGGCGTGAAAATTTATTCACTTGATTTGATAGCTTACGCACATATCTCAACATCTTATAGTGCAAGTTTTTTGGATTTAAAGCAAATATATATCAAATAAAAACGGCTTATTAGAATGCACATTAAGTATGACCACACCTACAAGGAAGCGGTATTCGCTTTTTTTTTCCTGCGAACACTTTGATTTTTCATGCTAATAAGCAAAGTGGGCGTGTCAGTGGGCGGATTTCAAAAATGTTTACAATTTTACTGCTTCGGGACCTAGAAAGAACAGATATAAAGTTTCAAGATCCTAGCCCAAATTTAAGGCCTTAAAACTACCGACAGACGGACGGACAAACATGGCTGATTCGACTTACAATTCGGTCTCGATCATGTGCCCTTAAGGTCTTGGGGTCTGCGTTTATTATTTCTCTATGTTACAAACTATGAATCAAACTTAATATACCTCCTATCCTATGGGATGGGGTATAAAAAGAGTTGGAGTAATCAATCCACAACACATAGAGCTACACATAAAGCTAGACTTTGCAACAGTACTATCATCTCACATCTATCGTATCAACTTATGCAAGAGTATATGGGCCAAGAACAAAATACTCTGAATCCATGGGTAAATATGCCGGCAGCTTCCAAGCGATAATTTACTCTAAAGAGAGACGTGTCTGCTGCAGCCTTGACAGAAATTACAGGAATTGTGACATAGCAATAATGTCAGACTGCTAGGCGGCAGCTATCAAGGCGCTGGCTGAATGCCCACATAGATAGATTTTAACTTGTATGGGATCGCCTTAACAAGCTTAATGGTATGGCAAGGTCAATAAAGTGACTCTCTATTGGGTACCCGGCCATCTTGGAATAGAGAAAAACGAGCTGCGGACTCCTTGGTTAGACACCCTTAGGTAAGCATCCAGGCGAACGCGGAACCTTCAAGGCATGAGGCAAGCTAGGAAAATTCTTGGGAACTACAACCTGAAGAGATTCAAGGCATGAATTAGCCTTAGTACAAATAACTGACGCATCCTTTCATGATTCCTATAATGGGGCACTGTACACTCAGGGAACACCTTTTTGTATCGGAGGAAACCTTCAGCAGATTTGAGGTCAGTGAAGCTCCGAAACAAATCTTGCAATCCTGTGGGCTCTGAACCCATAAGAGGATAAAATATCTGTGCAAATACCAGATACCATAGACAGAGAGATACCCACCTTCAACCCACTTCTCGTTCTCTGTCTACGTGATTTCTGCGTGAAACTGGACTAAAGAAGGTACCCTGATGAGTTCTCGGAGTCAAGGCTAAATATGAGCGTATATCCCCGATATAATTTAGTAATGAATTATAGTGCGAGAGAAAGCTCTTCTAAGGGAATAAACCTCTCTAAGGCTTACAGTAGGCGCACAATAAACTAACAGGTCGCAGTGCAAAACCCAACTTAAATTACAATAATAATTCTTACACACATTTTCGCTTGTTCGAAACGACGCAAACTGCATAACAAAGTTAAGCTCAAAATTCACCAGAAGACGATAGATCGCTCCATGTATGACTACAGACTTGACGGATTCTTTTCCACGGGAGGTGGCAGTTGAGGGAGACATAAATTTTATTTAATAAACTACATCAGGATATTGACCTGATTTAACAAAGATTTAACAAGATATCAGTCTGGCCTTAGGCCAGGAAAGTTCACTTTCAATAAAGTGCCCTAGATATTGGTCAAAACACCCATGCGATTCTATATCAAAACCCACCACCCTTTCAAAACCGCGTGTGACAGTTTAGGGTTTAACTAAAAAGCAAACCAAACGTATCGCTGCTTATATAACAAATACTTGTTCTCTTAAACAAGAGTTGTGTTGGAAGAGTTGTGCCTTAATGTCAGCACAATTTTAATATAAAGGTTCCTGACGATGTTCGCCTAGCAGCGTTTGAAATGATCATATGACTAGCCATTATTATAATGTTTGTAGAACTGTAAATTGTTGTAATTTTTCACTTTTCAGTTTAGGTTTTAGTTTTGACATCCTTGGCCGAACTCGTCAATTTGTGAACGTGAAGGGTGACGATGAAAATCTCAAGAATCTGTTGAACCTGGATTTGAACCAAGGACGTTCCGATTGGTGCTGAAAAAGCCCTCTTGTTTTGTACATAATGCACATAAACAATTATTCATAAAGTAACGATAATCTTACCATTACCGATAAAATGGAGTTGGTAGTACCCTCGGATCTATTCCCCTTTTGTTAATAGCTGCTACGTTATTTCAATGTAATGAATTAGTCTTACGGGTAATTATTGCTTGGTACTGTGGTTTTTCAAGTAGAACATAATAGTCACACCAGCAATTATTTAGCATTGGTTAGTCGGTTGACAGTTCGCTGGCGAGTTTTTCAGGCCAGGGTTATTTTCAACAGTTACTAAGTTTTAGTACTTATCGACTCTTAACCTTAACCTTACCGAAAAGAAACATGGGAACAAAAACCAAACTATTCTTGAGATTTCTGGGCTAACATACGAAATTTAGTCAAACTTTTAATATAGAATACAAGTGACTAAGTGTGTATATATAAGTATGAGTCCGTAAAAACACGCTTGGAGCTTACAAATTTTCTTTTTATGGTATTTTACGTAAAGAGGCTTGGCATGAGCAACTTTTTTTTTACAAAGTATCAATGTTTACATAGATATACTCCAGACAGGCTTTAATGCCTGCTTAAAAGAATTTTTTGGTTCGAATTCAATCGTTTTGCAAATATAAACTTTTCTGACCAAAAAAATTGCCGCGGTCAAAAATTTTGTAAAACAAAATCTGGATTTAGGAATGTTACTCAGGTGATTTTACCGGGGACGGAGGTCTAATACCAACCTCCGCGGGGTCGAAGGTGAATCGGAGTCGGGGCCGGAGGTCTTATTTTTGTGTATTTGAAAAAAAATATATATATAATTTTACAAAGGGGTGTGCGCACATTCCACACATGTGTGCACTCTTAACTTCAATGCAAGCAATTTTATGTGTATCCACACAATTTAGCACGAGGGCCAGACATCCTTGTATATACGGTTAACTGTTACTTTTATACCTGTACCGTCTCGCTTCTTCGTTCACCACATATAGCAAATCGTGACTCATTTTGTGCGACACGGCAGGTATCTCCTCCTTAATAAAATCCCGTTTGGCTCATCGGAACGGAAGTCGGAGTCGGAGGAGTAAATCCAATCGGAATCTCCGACATATCGGATTCGGAGTAGAAGCTCCGTAACATCCATAATCTAGATGATAAATATAAAATTTCAGCCACGTCTTTTATTTTTAAATAGAAGTTGCACATTAATACCGATTCCTGATGGGGGCGTATTTGAAAAAATATCAAGACTTTGCTTTATAGATTTAGGAAACAAAGAGCTAACGTACAAAATTTCAGCTGCCTGGATCAAAATGGATGTCGTACGTATGGTCATGACATATTCGTTTAGCTATCCTGGCTCAATCATGGGCCCTTAAGTTCTTGGTGGCCTATTATTATTATTATTTAACAGTGGGTTTTCTTAGGAACCAAATGCATATATTTCTTACCCCTTGGGATGGGGTATGCAAATTTTACTGAAAACTATGTTGATGGGGTAAGCCTGGAAACTAGAAAAAATCTCACAAAACGCCTTGAGGTTCTACGGTGAATATTTCTTACCGTAGACACAAACAAATACAAAGCACAGACAAAATCCTTATCAGTGGTGTCGTCCTTCAACCAAAATCACTCCTCAATATTTTGAAGATAAAACTGTTCAAGGCTAACCTCCTCCTGCATAATTATCTGTACATCCACCTCCTGTTTTAAACACTGAGATTGCCGGCTGTTCTTATTTATTTTTAGTTCTTTTAAAGCTTCTAGACAAATTTTGGTTTCAATCTAACCTAAGTGTCAGAAGCTTGTGTTATCAAGAAGTGTTTAACCTATGCTTAGTCTAACAGAGACTCAGTTTAATGACTTGTGAGCCTACTGAATCTTTGTCTCGGTTTCGCGTATGGTGAAGCTTGACTCTATCTTAATCATTAGGCTATTAATAACGAGTCATTTTTTTATGTCAAATCAAGCCATTAATTGAGGAGACAGATTTTAAGTATGCAAACATCCGCCACAAAGCCGGGGAAGTCCAAAAGCCTCACAACCAAGTCATTGTTAACCCTCAAGTACCTACAGACCTAACTATATCACAGTATCTTACAGTGTGTCTCTTCATTGTGGATACCGCAGTATGTGTCAGCCCAGACGCTGAGCTTCTACTTTAAATTCTATGAATAACTTTGTAAATTATCTTCATCGAAATATCACACTCGTGTTAAAAGTCATCATCTTAAGAATTTAACCTTTTAAAAATAGCTTCTTCGGCTTTTCGTCAAACGAACATCGAGAGGCACTCGTTAATTTATATTATTCTACCTCAAGTTGGAGAGTTTTTTTTTTGCCATTTTTAACCACAGTAAACACTTCACTTCACCGAACGTTAAACAACGATCGATGATTGAATGCTTGTGGTGGGGTTGTGGCACTTTTTAAATTACGCGGAAAAATGTAGGTACCTACCTATCTACGTAATCAGACAAAACAGTGTTCTTCTGGTGAGCAGACAATCCCTTCCGCAAAGAAAATAAACCTCAACCACAAAAGCGTTATTATGACAGGCCGATGCAATTATGAAATGCAATCGCGCGTTTTGTTTTCTCGTCTTTTCGAAATAATCAATCTCAAATCGATTAAGCATGTCACAACAGTCTGGGGAAAAAAGACCAAAGCTCTTCGAAAGCACCAATACCGATACCGAGGAGTGACTATACTGCTGCCCTATAATCAATAAATAAATTGTTTTCACCTTTCATTCTTGTCTATCTCTTCCTTTTATCTGGCAGTCGCGCTTGAATATGAATTCTAAACTTAGACTTTGACTGGCACAAGACTACCCAGTCCAGCAGCTGTGTTGTGTGAATGCTCCCGCTGAACTTGAAGCTTTGTCAATTCAACTTTATAACAAGAGATAAATGTACCTACCTATATTGCAGGGGTGTGGAAAGTGTGGTCGACGACGCCATTCCCAGGAAAGACAATCTCGAATTGCTATCACATTGATAAGTCAAATGAATTGATCTGTTTTCATATGTTTTTTCAATTGGTCTCTTATGGGAAACCGAAGAAAGATTTTTTGTTTAATGTTACGTCATAATGTTTTTTGCTTTTCTAAAAAAAAATATAATTGTATGGCTTTGCTATAGGGGCCGCTCCGCAATGTAAGCAACGATACGTTCGGTTAGCTTGTTGATTCAATCCAACTTCATTTAGTTCTTTGCGGGGTTAATGATGACATACTTGGTGATAGCTTGCAGATATTTTTTAAGTATTATTATTAAAGTAACATGCAGGCTTTTACCGTGCAGGCTTAAGACCCATGCACTTGTAAAAGCAATTAAGAATCTTACTGACTGATTATGACCACCATGAAAACTTATTCAATCGACCACATCTGCTTTGATCGCAATCGAGAATCTAGTGAATCTAGTTAAATATTCCGACTGACCGATATTCCGACTGATGAATATGACCAATATGATGATGATGAGACCTTCATCTGACACCTTTGGAATAAAGGTGTCGTCCAGGCTAATATGGAACCAGGAGTGTAACCGGCTAAGGTGACCTATCACAGGATAAGTGATGTCACATATCACAAAAACTCGTCTGTGAAGACTTTATTTTCTTGTGACTTTTCTTCTCGATCGTGTGCACCGTCAATCAAAATCAACTGGTTTCCCCCCCAGTTTTAAGACTTTCTGGTTAGTTGGATTTTTTGCCTACACTCAGGCATGTAAAAATACAAAAAAAATCTTACGCCGCACGCGTAAAGTAAGCAACGATTCGGAACAATATATTCGTGAACAAATTACGCTGACGAACCATTTTGTTTGATCACATCGCCTGTCACAAAATGTGAAAATTACAGATCACCTTAGCCGATTCCACCCAGTACTCTCCTGATGCGTGAAGTTAAAACATTATAAGAGACTCAGCACATAAACCCATTCTGCATTTAACTCTTTCAGCTGTGCTGCAGAATTGATGGGTCAGTGACAACTTCCGTCCTTATGTTGAATTTTCCATACAACCGTCCATAGTAGTACATTATAGTTCATATTTTATGCCAAAAATATTGCAACAATCTTTTCTAGTTAATAGTTGATAATTACCAATAACCGAGGAAGCCTACGTCTAAAGGAACCTATCTCCAGAAAAATGGAGCACGACCGGCTCAGTTGGTATTGCCACGTCCAAAGGAGGGATCCTACGGACCTCGTCAAAAAGGCAATGTCGATCAACATTCCAGCGCAATCGCGAAGGAGAGGAAGGCCTAAACATTCATGGATCACAGAAATGCAACGACAACAGCATTTATTTGGCCTCAGTGATGAAGAGATCCAAAACCGGGTGGCTTGGCGGTATATTCTGAGGTCAAACGGGCATACCCCACAAGCGGACCATTAGGAATGCAGTAGAGTGGGAGGGTTATAATCCATCACTTCAGATTATAACCTCGCGCCATAATGAAAAAGAAAGAAAAGTTAATAATTACCAATTACCCTCTTACAACGAGGATATTTTAAGGTTCATGGCTATCCTTACAATAGAAGGTATCAGAAAAGGGATTGGATGTTTTATTACACGTTGGTTGTGAGCTTTTAAGGTCAGTGTGGGAACCCGACTTCCCGAGGCCGGCACAATGAGGTGCGAAAAACTTCTGAAAGTCAGAAAAGCCAAAGCATAGGAAAATTCGGCGAGAGGTTGCAGCACGAATACAGATTTGCATACAAGACAATGCGAGGTCTTAGAGAAAAGTAGTTTGCTATGGTACAAGGAGTTAAGGCTAAGGACGGTACACTTCTATTGAATAAGAACGATGTCTAACGCAGATGAAGTGAGCACTTTTCGGAGGTGGTCAACCCGCAACAAAGGCAATCTAACTGCTGACGAGATTAGGGAGAAGACCAGACCCGCAGAAGTCATTGTTATCATTAAACCGCTAAAAGTTTGAATGAAAAGTTTGGTGAATCTGCTGGAGTTGATGGAATTCGACCAGAAATGCTCAAGGCAATGGATAAAGGGGATGTTTAATGGGTTAAACGCGCCACTGGGGCAGCCTGGGAAAGCAAGAAATCACCAAGCGATTGGCAAACAGGAGTAAGAGTACCAAAGTTGTAAAAAAAAACAGAACTTAAGGGTTATTTCGACCTGGCAGAGGCACAACCGAGCAGCTTTTACTCTTAAGATTATTCTGAAGAAGGCTTGGAGGTATAACAAACCTGTATACGCGTGTTTTTTAGATTTGGATTAGGCTTATGACCGATTCCATCGGGATAGCCTCTGGCGGACTATTTGCAGGACTATTCACTGAGTGCACCTCCTTTGAAAGCCCATGTTTGGGAACTGCAAAACTGTGTAGATACATATAAATAACGTTAAATCCCGTCTTTTTGAGGTGTGCGTTGGACCTTGCCAGGGCTATGTTATATCGCCTCTTCTTTTTATACCATTTATGGATTGGATGGTGGAGCGTAGTCCTTACGAGGAATGTTTCAAAGTGGCTGGCATCACGATAAGCAATCTGCTTTTCGAAGATGACTAGGCCTTGCATATTGCATCATCCGAACAGGAGCTTCAATTGTATATGGTTTGGATACATTGTTCGCATACCTCCTGACACACATACACGATAGGTCATATTGGCCGCATGCGAGCGCGGCACCCTTTGATTGGCCTAAAAATGGATGGTGTGATTAGTTAAAAAAAGTCCGTAAGTCCTGCCTAGGGATCGCACCTGAGCTTGTTGAGCTGGTAGCAGAAGATCGAGGAGGATTAAGGTGGAAGCACCACTTATCCGACCTCGCTCCGCAGACCTTTTAAAGGAATGGTCAGGATCTTTGTCTTTTTATTTTAGAATAAGAAACTATGTTTCAAAGCAAAACAGAAAATTATTCTGGAGTAACAGATTTCTCTTCTTTTCTAAAGAAAAGCGGTTGAATGAGTGCCAAAAAAAAACCATTTTCAGGAGAACCAAAATGCTTCACACGCTTCTGGGCGACCAACCAAAAAAGGCTTAAGAAGTATAATGAAAATCTGATGCAAATTTGTGTACAATCGCAAATCGAATTCAGGCGCTCACATTTGGAAAAAAAAGCCTGATATACCAAACTTAGTTAAACGCTTTCGGAATATTACGTACAGTGGCCTTGCTTTCACCAAGTAATTGTAGAAATTGGTCCCACTTTTCGGTGAGATGAGGTATTAACTCACTTGTCAGTGGCCCGTTTGTTGCCCATATTGCCGGTCATTCAGAAGCTTCTGTCATTCAGCATATTATTTCATTTGCTGGTGGCTAACCAGAGTTGCCAAGACCATGAAAGCAAGGACGCTAATCCTTTATCAAATCTTTTTTCGAAATAGGCTAGTAAAATGATGTTTTCATCTACTTAGGCAGAAATAAAAAAAAAATAGAGGCAAAAAAAGGAAACGCCATGGTTAGGAAGTGGTTTAAGCCTTAGAAGAGGAAACTTCTTCATAGCAGGGTATATGCTAACAGGGTATAGGTTTATATTTTTTAGAGCTTCTACCACTATGGGGATGTTTAAATGGTATTGCCCCATATAGAGTGTTCGACGAATTCAAGTGTCCGTTTACAGGTGGGAGACTAAGTTAGTTGTGGCAATGGTTTTTAATCTCTTTTTTTTTTTTTTGTTAATATTAGTTACTTACTAATAGGCCCTTTTTAGAAAATTTACCCACATATCTTTATCGTTAGACCTTAGCGCACGGCCCGTAGTTGCATCGAAAAAAGGTTTCCGACCCCATCTTTCCCCATTGATTTGAATATTGGAAAAAAATAAGCGCATAAGACCTATACTCGCATTTCATCGCATACACTTGCTTTCCCTCCACCAGTGCCTTGACTACATCTCGCCGTCGCCGTCGGTCGTCATGACTCTCTTACGACAGCTTCGCGCTCAGAAGGTCGAGACGACAAGATACACATCGCTGAGGCAGCTTACGGCTGCGGTTTGCTTAAGCTTTGTGAGTCTCCCACTTACGGTCTGTAGACTCGCGACAACCGACGTTCAATTAAGCGCCACCCAGAGCGAGACAGACAGTAAGCTGCCTTCGGCTGCCCAGTTAGCTTAGTATAGTGGCCCAGTCAGCTGTGGCGTATACGCAACTTAAAATCCGGTCACCCAGTGTGCGGGACAATGTAGTGCAAGTGAATTCATAACTGTTCCGCGCATTCAATTAATTATTTATTTCGTGTGTAATTTGCGCGCGATTCGTCTCGAATTGAGTGAGAAAAAAATTTTAATCGTGATTATAATGTCAGCAAGTAAAGAATTTCCAAGTAAACAGTTGACTACACACCAGCTGCTGCTGGAAAAGATATCGCTGCGAAGGCGCAAGAAAGGGAACGCGCGAAAAAGCTCGAATTAAAGCATTCCACACACCGACCGCCATACAAACAAAAGTGTCGGTTTGCTGGCCCCGCGATCGACATTAACATACATATGTACATGCTCTCGGCACAGTGTGTTGAATAACAGCCAGCAAAACAAACAAAACTTGATCTTGAAATATACATATACGATCACAACAACAAAAGCAAAAAAAACTTTAAAAAAAAGATCGAGCAAACAGTGTAAGCCACCTTGTTGGGAAAAAATAACCTTTTTGGTTTATTTTTTTGCCGCAATTTTGTGATACTTTCGTGTATATTCGCCGTGATTACAAAGTGCCAATAAAAAATATGGAGCGATCGCAGAGTTACACCAACGTGATCAGTGACCCTCGCAACGGAAGTTCGCCCAAAAACTCGGGTTGCAAACCCCTCACGATCGATATTATGCGCCCGAATATGGACAGCACCCACTGTGACAGTGAACACAACATCAGTAGCTGCAGCTTGCCAAACTTTATGCCCATCAGTCCGATCGTGAAATTTGGTCCAGCGAATGTGAACGGGGGTGGTATTCCGTCGCCGAAAACGCGTCGAAAGGGCTTCCTAATACGAGACAGTTCGGTCCACTCAGACTCCAGCCACTACTCGAGTGTCGACAGCCTATTGGAGTCACGGAAACCAGATCCCGAGGCGATTCTCATCAATCTAGGCTTCGGCCCCGTCGAGTCGGAGGACATTCTGTCACGCATACCAAAGAGGTTTCTCAAGCCATCCCAAGTGCGAGGTGTTGACACGGAAGCGTTTGTGCGTCGCCTTCAACTGGCCAGCCACTTGCACGATCATAGCGTATTAGGATACCGAGGACTGACCGGGAACCCGGACATCCCACCGTCATCAATTGTTGCCAAGATAATGGAGCGTTTCGAGGTGAACGAGCGTAAAAAGTCGCTCGGATCGATCAGTTTTGACTGAAACTGCACACACGTCTGAAAGTTTTTTTTTTTTTGTCTGAGAGTGTTTTATTTGTCCGTTTCGTATTGTTACTTAATTATCGTCATCTTGTCCCACAATGTGTACTTAGGGTTATATACTTAATTGTAATTTAATTGTTTTTATCTATAAGTGACTTATTAAAGAGAATAGTACTTAAAATTTCGCAAAGATTGTGTGAAGTGGTTTTATTTACTTTCGGTTTTTTTTTTTCTGATTTGTGTAGAAAGTGTGACTGCTGATAGAGCATGGTGTGCCATCGTGCCGTGAAGTTCTTACGTATATATGAACGTACCTAGCTATTATATACAGAAATATAGTTTGTTTACGTTTGGATTTGGCGGATCTAATTTGTGGCAAACAATAATTAACAGAAAGACGTCAAACATGGTCAATATTGCGAGATCGGTAAACAGTGGTGCAACTTGAAGATGATTTTTCTATGATAACAAAAAACGGACTTTTGATGGACTTAGTTTTTTTGCCTAGGTCGTATCGATGAACGCTGAAAAGGCCTTAGTGATCAAGTAGTGATCGTGGAATTTGTTTTATGAAGAGTGGTCGTAGGGATCGATGGTTTTAGGCCAGCCATCAGTCTACACTAGGTAGGTTTAGGTATACACTAAGGCGAAATTTGGCGCAACTTAAGACCTCTTACCTGAATTGCAACCAAGACTGACTTAAATCGCGACTAAGATGGACCTGATCTTTATCTCTCTTTTCTTATTAAATGAATGAGTGAAATGGAAAACGTGCGCTAGCTAGAACAGCAAGATCTAGAATGAACCACAATCAAAACGATTTTTTTTTACATTACTGAAGGGTTTTTAATGCACAATCAGACTTTTTTAATGTGCTTTAAGAGTTGATTATTTTGTAAGATTCTTAGCACTACAGCTTTAAAATGATAAAGACAGAAAGACTTTTAAATTCTAATAAGGCTTGCTTCTTAAATTAATTATTCAGAGAAGCAAGCCTTCTCAGCAAGCGACGCAACTTTAAGTGCTCCGAATATCAGTTTTTTACTGTTGGCAAAGTCTACAATGAAGCTGTATTTCATTTTACTTAGGCTTGAGACACATTGGGACAGAAAAACGCGCGGCGAAAAGCAGTGCGATTTTCTGCAGCAAGAATACTCAACACACTAAATTTCATCGTTAAAAAAAAGAGTTTGCAAGCTCTTGTAGTAAACTCAGTACAAAAACACTCATTTTTGGGGCGACTCCGGTGAATTGTGGTGAAAACAGTCATTTTTTATCGTTATATAAAACAAAATTATAATTTTTGTCGTGCGGCTAGAAAGAGTCGCAATTCGGAGTTTTGTAGCAAATCGAGCCTCGCAACTAATTGTCGCAGCCGAAATCGTGTTTTGTCCAGTATTTAAACGCTTGTGCTTCTAGACGGACTGCAATTAGGCGCGCGTTTTTCTGTCGCCGAGTGTCCCTGTTCTTAAGGCCCAACCATAATAAGCTTTGATGAACTTAAGTCGGCTTTCCGAAATGTCCCATTACACGCGATTGATTTGCCACCGCCATAATAGCCTTATGCTGGGTTTTGTAAGGTTTTCGTTAACTTGTGTTGGCTTAAAGTTTTGTTTTTGCTTGAAGTTAGTTCACTAATTGTCATTTTTAAGCCCATATTTTTTTTTAACGTGCTTCAAAAAATCCGTGAAAGAGTTTAAACCTCAAAAGTTTAAACACATTTTCAATCCGACAATCGGTTTCATAGATATTTCCATCCAAAGTTGAAGAAAAAGTGGCATAATTTTCAAACTTGTTTTTAAATTTTCAAGGCAATGTGATACTCGAGACGTTCAAAGTGAAATATTATAAGATTTTCAAATCGTTTGCTTAGATTGACTGGGACAGAACTTGGGCGGGATTTTCGGTGTATTTCGACATAAGATTAATCCCGCTCAAGTCTATTAAGTTTGGGCCTTTAGTCGTAGGTTGTCGACACAAATGCCGATATTGCCGACTTGGCTTAAGCCAACAGAAGTTAACGAAAACGAAAGGCGATCGAAATGCTATTATATGGCTTTGACATACACAAATGATATTCAATGGGGCATTTATAAAAGCCGTCTTAAGGTCATCTTAGTTAATTATGGTTAGAGGTTACTATTCAGACACAACTACAACTACACAACTACAGTTTTACTTTACTACCAAGCAGACACCTCTCTTTAATGTTGATAGTTACTTAGTGTTTTAGTCTTGCAAAAGCCTGTCCTGTAGCGGCAGAAGACTGGACAAATATAAAAGAAGTGTTCTGCTATTACGGAATACTTGAACTTTAAGGTTTTGGCTGAGGTTTGGTTGTCCAAAGGGACACCTATGTACATTCAGTCGATTCTCCCATGATGGAGAAAAAGACACCACCTTTTTTCAAATGTTCGCAAGCGAAGTCGTTTGGTTCTATTGCCGCAATCGCAGTCGCGTCAATTAGAATTTTGCTCACGAAAGACCTAAGTATAGTTCGTTGGCCAGTAATGACTGAATGACAGCAAATGCAGGACGAGCAAAGCACGTAAGGCAGGCCATGATCCTGAGAAAACCCCTTCTGAATCTTGCCTATCAATCTCATCGGCGATCTTTTTTCTATGGATGACAGTGTTATCATCCTGACTTCATTATCCCTGTGACCTGCTCAAAATATTCGATGAAGTACGAATACGCATCATAGCGCTTGAGATAGCAAATACTTCCGTTTGGAATACAAAGCATATTTACCTTGGTTAAAGTAGGTGAGCTAAAGTTCCCGATTTCCACAACGACCAAGTTCATTGGTCATGCATCCAATCGATCGAATCCGCATAGGATTTTCTATACTAGATCTCAATGGAAGCAAGTCGGTCAGTCGATATCACGTTGCTTACCTTACTTAAGGTGGCGCTACAGCACACGTTTCTTACCGGATCATGCCAAAATTGCATGGTCATAATTTACTCTCGCGGAGCGAGGAGGGTGGGCTGCCAAAATTTTCCCGCCTTAAATTCTAGAAGACCGAGAGGCCTGCTCGCGCAAATATCGCACAGTTACATTTTCTCAAGGTCCGATAAATAGTCAGTCGTTATATCAAGGCCATTCATTCTACTACTACAACCACAAAACTGGAGAAAAATGACGAAACGAGCTCGCTTTTATGGGTCACCATTTCAGGATCACTCCAGGGAGTGATCGCCTCTGCATAACTCAATCGCAGAAAAGGTTTTTCGCAAGGAAGCCAGGCCTGTAGTCATATCTTACTAGGTGCGCTTAAGCGACGAATTGACTCCAAATTCTTGGAGAAACCTCCAGAGAGAAATAATCAAAAGTTACGGAAATAATTCAAAAATTTTATATAGTATTTTTTTAAAATCTTGTCCATAATTATACATCTTACGTAGAGTGGAGTTGAAATATTAACGCATTAAATGTCGAAAGAAATTGTTTGGGATTAACCGGTATAATCACTGCAATCTTCACCTGTCGCGGGTAATGCACTACCAATTGAGCCACGGCGACCACGATTGATTCTTTGTCCACATAAAAAATAGTTGGTTGCATTCGGGTATTGAACATGGGACCTTGATTGTCGATCATAGGTATGCTACCATCTGCACCACATCCCCTCGAGTGCCAAAACAGCCTTTATGTTCTCTTTGCATAAATAATGAACATAAGCTAACAACATGTACATATTTTCTGTACATCCGCCAGTCTTGGCATAGTTGTAACAACGCGTCCCAGCCTGAGTCTGTGTTGCCAGATCGTGAAAAATTCCCATTTTCATGGGCATTTTATAAAAATAATAAGCTCAAAGAGCGAATGGACATTTCTCTCTTAGTTAAAAAAGGGCATTTCTGTTAACGGTTTTGTTTATAGAATTACAAAAATTCGTCTGTGTAAACTATGATCATCACAATTTTATTGCGACAGCTCTCGATCAATCACCGTCAAAATCAGCTGGTCCCCAGTTTTCAAACTTAGGCTGACTTTCTGCGTACAAGAATAAAAAAAAGTGTTCTTACATCACAAGCCTAAATAAAGCAACGATTCGGAACAATAGTTTTGTGATCACCTTTCACGGACTGATTATTTCGTTTAATCACATTGACTGTCACATAAATGTGCAAATTACAGATCACCTTAGCCGATTCCACTCCTGCTTACTAAAACCAGCTTTAAACTTATAAAGTAGGTATTTTTTTTCGTTTTGGACACCCATTGAGCTATTCTTTTTCTGAGAGTCCGAATAACTTTGATGACGTTTAAAAAAAAAACGATTTGACTCGGTAGTTGCCAGGATCATTGGCATTGCCTTTTTTAAGTAAGGGAAAAATATTATTGATAAAACGAAAGACATCTCAAAGAGAAAAATCTTGATACCTACAGACTCTTGCCGAAAATGGATTGAGCACGGTTTTGGCTAATGGTGTGCCCTGGTTAAAACTAATTAATCCCATTAATTTTTAAAACAGCTCCAGAAGGGACCTGATTTTCCGGCACTGGCTTCTGTCAGAATTCATACCAAACTACGAATTCTTGAATTCATTCCTGAAAAAAAGATAACTTGAATCTTAAATTAAACTCTTTCTGAGAAAAGTGAAAACAAAACTAAATCATAAAAGAGTGGATATTAAAATTACATTTTTGTTCATTTCTTGCTTCTAAATTCAGTGAAGTGTGAAGAATTCCACAGGATATACAAAACAAAACAACTTGGCGCCAAAGCAAATACCTTTTTAGTCTTTACCTTTTCAAGTTTGGCTTTGTGTTTAATCAGGTGTTAGCTTTAAAGTTACTGCGAAATATGTTAAGTTTATCTTTTATATTTATGCCGAACAATTAAAAAAAAAAATATACAAAAAGGCACCACATGTTGCACACAAAAAAAACGTTTATTTTTTTAAAGAAATAACTACTAATAATATACTTTCTCTAGAGATAAAATAAACAAATGTTAGCAGTAAAGTATCATTGTCATCGGAGAGCCATATAAGTTTGTAGTTTAAGCCAATTAAATTTAAACCTTTTGCACTTAGATCATAAGACGAAAATTAACGTTTAGCTTAATTTATAGCTAGAATTCAAAAGATATTTTAAAGTATTCTAAAAGCTGAATATAAATATGATGCCAATACTTTTCAATTTAAACCCTTTAATCTGTAAAATTGTAAAATTGGGCTTACAATTACCTATGCCTTAATTTATTAAGGGAACCTGTTTTAACTTTGATTGATAAATTTCCAAAGTACAATATTATCGTCAAGTTTGCCACATAGGGACGACCTCCATGATACGTTCAGTGCGGAAAACCCAGTATAGTTGAAACTTAAATAGACTCTCGGAACCCACCCTGTAGAAACATATAAATATGAGAAAGCAAACAATGTATCCGCATTGCTTATATTACTCGAACTTCCCAGACAAAAAAAGGTGACCAATGACTGTACCTATACTCTTGCTTACCATAACAAAACCACTTAATTTTTCTTTGGGTATTTTGAACAATAGTTTCACCAGCTTATCGAAATTTGGTTTTGGGTTTTTAATATTTTCTTTCCTGCTTCATCGTCGAGCCTCATACATGAAACTGGCACACTTAACAAAACAATGAACCATCTATACCGCCTTAGTAATTTATTTTTATACGTGACTCCCATACGAAATAGATAAGAGTCTCGCACGCTCATTAAGAAAACAGTGCAATGTAATTATTAATTAATTCATATTTGAAACGGATTCACACAACACTCATAATGCGATGGGCAAAAGAAAAAATTCAGTTCACTTTTATTTTTGACGTTTAAGAATGTGAGATTTTTAGGTGTTTACATACCCCACCTATACTAGCTTCTCGTTGGCTTTAACGATAGATAGTAACTTTTTCCCTATACGAAAAAGCTCCATCACACTATTGCCATAATTGATGAGCCATGAGACAGGTGTAGCTCGCGTGCAGTTCCATGGAAATAACAAAACAACCCCAAGAAGCAAGCTGACAATGAATAATTGACGTGTTGTGATAATGACAAACATGAATTGTGCATGTTTAAGTGACAATTTTAGCACTGGTGTATGAAGGCAGGCACTTGATTAAGCTGCAGGATTTAATGGCCATTCGAATGTTCAGCTTCGGTAGATCGTAGAGGAATTTATTCGAGTAAATAACTTATACCGTGTTTCCACCGGACACTAATCCACGATTAATATTCATTAAATCCTCTACAAATTATAAGATTAAAAATAAATCTCCTCATTAATCTAATTCACCCCTTTCACGAACCAATTTCAACCCTTTTCGAGCACCGTTTTAACAGTTTAAGAATCGAAAAAGGACACTGAAACTGTCCACGTATGACAGATCTGTCAGAACTACAATTTCTATTGGAATGTTTACAACGAAAATTTCTTTTCGCTCCCGGAAAATGACATCGCCACTTTCTTTTGAGAGCCAAAATGACAGAAAAAGTGTGCTCATGTCAAATTAATATATATTTGTCTGGAACCACTTTGGGATTTACTATTAATCGCCTCCCGCTAATTGTCGTATTTTTGCCGGTGGAAATATAGTATTAACTTACCTACTGGCTTCGGTTTTCTTTAATACCAGCATATAAACTTCCTTTGGGATCAAATTTAAGTATTTTTCAATCTGTTTTTCAAATTTCTGAAATACCTTGATTGTTAATTGATGTGCTCCTAACGCTTCGTCACTTATTTACGAGATCTTCAGGGGATTTATTTAATTCAACTAGTCACAAAAGTACTTAAAATTTTTTAATAAAACAAACAACAAGACAACAATAAATAATCATGCAATGATAGAAAGATGTTAGTCACACATTATATAAATAGTTTTTAGTAAAGAGAAAATAACTAATATAATCATTGTAGTCATTAACAAAAAGAAAACAGAAAATCCCTTGAAAACCTCTTTAACAAAATACAGCGAAACGTTGGGAATAATGGGAAAAAAGGAGTTATTCTTGTTTTGAACACTTGAAAGCCTATAAAAACTTTGGAAAACATATTAAGTAGGGGCTTTCGAACGTTCCAGAACTCATGACTGCCAAAAATCTGTTTTGGGAGCGAGAGAACTAATGTATACTTTAGATTTTAGAAAATAGCAAAAAATATTCTTTGGAAAATGCGGAGTACAAGACTAGTAGCAGATGGAAAAGAACACAGGATGCTGATGTAACTTTCAAACAATGATTTGCCCCAAAAGTTTTGGAAAAGTTCTTTAGTTCTGCGGCTTTAAATTGCTACTGTTCGTCTTTCAGGAAAAAAAGATGGCTTCCACATCTATGCAAAAAAAATTGTGTAGTGGATTACGTGGGGAGTATTTAAAACTTTTCAAACCTTTTCGTTAAAAGTTTGCTAAATGGATGTGTAAATGCTCAAGTTGTTGAGTATCTGTGGCGGAAATTAAATACGACTCTCGCGTAGTCTAGTAGAGTGGTAGTATACAGATACAGTAGCACACATACACATTTCAAAAAAGGAGGCTTAGAGCAATTGCACTACGTATACCTTAAATGCTGTCGCTGTCTGAAGAAATGTCGCTTACGTAGATGCTAATAATGTCTTCTTAAATGTTACTGTTGCTTCAGAGGCGAAAATTGTAAATTTCCGGGTAAAGTTCTAGAAGTTCCAAAATTTGTGAAAAATAAAACCAACGAAGTAGATCCCTTTGTCCCCCCCTACAAAGATTGACTGCCACTTAATCATAAAGACGAATTCTTCCATTGGCATTTTCTTATCATGTTTGTTCAAAAAACAAGATTTCTGAGAAACTCAATTATTTGTTTTTGGTTTTCAGAACTTGTTGTCACTCAAGTTTACTTGCACAAATTCGAAAGAATTAAGCATATCCTCTTGTCAATATTCAGACGTCTGTCTTATCGCTTCTTAATCCCTGGGTACATCTCTTTAAAGACTCGTATTCATATAATCATCGGTTGTTTGATGAGTTTCACCTCCACAATTATGGCCCCCATCATTAATACAGCTTCACGTCCGCAATTCTATCTCAGCCTGGAATTGTACCTATCTTCGCCTAATCTGGAAATAATAAAAACACAATCTTGCGGCACGAACAAAATGATGCCATAACTTCAACGAGCAATTGAATTTATGATTTGCAAAGTTGTGGGGCATTAAAATGACAATGCGACTTGGTGCCACACAGAGCACTTGAATTCAATTGAAATTAATTGAAATGCGTCTCTGACGCCCCTCAATGCAGAACTCTTTATTTACTTTTGTCTCGAATCCAATAGCAAACAGATTTCGATATTCAATAAATTAATGAATAGGAAGATATATTATCATCTCGAAATTGCTTAATTTAAGAAAACAGAGACGTTCTCAGATAACAGTGGAAAGCCCATTTTATGATTGAAAATCATTTTATGAAATCTTTATACCTTCCCAGTGATTGATGGTGATTTGCATGCGGCTTAAATTATTCGAAATGATTATAGCCACTTTGCAGAAGCTCAGCGTATCTGCTAGACATTGAGCTGCCACCTTTTGACATGTTTGCTCATTACGAATGTAAATTATTGTAAACAAGATTACTTGAATAGGTACCCATATTCGAAGTGATAAGGCGGCTCTGTCGGTGTACTTTGACCAGGGCTACTTACGCGAAAAATCTTTATTTTCGCTTTTTTGAAATATTGAGGGAAGTTTTCCCTTGTCAAGTTAATTGCATGGCTAAAGCTCATAGTAAATAGCTCATGCATTAGCTTTAGTATTTTGCTTGTGATTGAGTTATTACAGCATTTGCGTCAGCTAAAGATGAGTTGAGCTTAGTCATAAGCAGCCTTGAGCAAAGAACACACTCATAAGTGAAAATCCATTGTTCCATTGTGAGTTTAAAACTACTTAGTTGTCTGGATTACAAACCCGGAGATGTTAGGTTTTTAACAAATTACGTGAAAATCTTTTGTCATAGGACCCAATGCATGATGCTTGCAGCAAATTACAGTGACTTATTAAGTTATCTAGTTAGATTCAAACTATTATCCTTCTATTTTTTAAATTTTATTTGCCACGAGATCGAAAACAGTGTCGAAATCATCCAATCTTGAACTCTGACCGTCTACAGGAATCAATTAAAATGTGTTGTCTTATGGGAATTTAAGGCTATCACGTTTGACAAGGCACAGGAAAATAAGTTCGGGTTATTCTCAAATTTCATTTTTCACATTAACACGCAAATCAACTCCCACTTGACACAGAAAAAACATAAAAAGAAGTACATACTGCTCTTCAGAGTCAATCGAAAATTAACTCACCAAATTTGGCGAGCTAAGCCGAGGTTAACACCAGATCTTAATTCACTGAAAAGCTCATTTCGGAGTTTAATCTCAGTTTAACTCGAAAAGTCGAATGATCTCGCACTGAAAAACCAGCTATAAATGCATAATTCAAAAACAAAACAAACAGCTGAGTGCTGAGAACACAGCTTTGCTTAACGCCCATCACCGTCAAGCATGCGATTCTGAAAGCTGCACTCCATTCCTAACCGCTGACTCTGTTTACAGCAGGATAGCCTTTGAGCTTACCATTTGGCTGTGAAGTTTGTAAATAAGTTTGTTTCTGTGAATACAGCCAAATCAGGCTCAAATGCTTGTCCACAAAAGATTGAATGTTATTTGTGAGGGTTGAGATCTTTTCTTTTGCTGGGCTGTATACCGCCACCGCCAGTCTTTCAAATAAGATTTGCCAAAAAATCTTCACTTAACAGTTAAAGAAAAATATTTCTTTGTAGTTTTCCAAGCAGTTGGGTCTCCCTTTTTGTAAAAAAAGAATTCAGAAACTGATCTGTGGCACATTTGCAGAACTAGAGAGGGATTCGTTTTTCTCCAGGAGCTTTTCTTAAGTTACAGCTTCTAATAATCTCTTTAACTTCCGACATGGTTAGAGGCCGGATCTCGTATGCCTGAGAGGGAAGACCCTATTGAATCTGGGGACATGCGTTTAACGGGTGAAGCAGAGCAGAAACCAGTGGGTAAGTGCTACAGTGTGTACGCAGAAGTTACAGTCCGTAAAGCGGACCGTTGAATACCCCATCATATCCCACATTGTAAAATGCTGATGGCATACATTTTTGACATTTTGTAAGTAATGCAAACTTCGAAAAGGGGCGTCGTCCAACCGCCCCTAATTACAAACTATTAATAATATGATATTTCCACAGATATTTCCAAGTTGCACTTAAATGTACGTAAAAATGCAATGTTTTGGTTCAAATTCAATATTTTTGAAAAATAGACCCCTAAAAGGGGGCGTGGCTAAAAACTTTATAAGAACGAAATCTGGGCTGAAGTCTCGTTTACCTAACCTGCTACTTTTTTTGTTTCATTCTTTCTTAAATTAGACTCAAGGCCAGTCGAAATTAAGTTTTTCTGGAAAATTTTAGGTGTTTTCTTCAATTCTGCCTCCAAATGTGGGCGGGGCCCAAAGTCTTGTATTAACAAAATGTGGAACTAAGCGTTTTCTACATAAAATATTAGCCAATTTTTTTTCAATTTCGAGCAAAAATATTGAGTAAACTGCATTTGAAAATTTACCCTTAAAATAGATACCACGCCCACTAGAGGAGGTTTACCAATTAAATTTGTCTTTTTTGTGTCTTACCTACCAAATCCTTAAGTTTCTTGGTACGAATTCATACATTATTTGTATAGGCCACGCCCCAAAAAGTGGGCATGGGCTTAAAATTAAAACCAATTAATTGTAATTTCGTAAGAATCATGAAAAAATGCGGTAAAAGCAAAAATTATTTCAGAAGAAAACAGTTTTTTCCTAAAAACGTCCCTTAAAAGTGGGCGGAGCTCAAAACTTTGTATGGACAAACTTAGCAAATAGTAATATCTTCAATATTTGTCATATAATTTTTTTCGATTTGGAGTAAACATTCCGAGAAATCGGGTTTTTAAAGATCTAACATGTTAAAAGTGGGCATGGTCGATATTTACCGTCCAATTTTTGCCTCGTTAAAGGTCTTAGGCCAACATGACTCAGTACCAAAATTTAAGTTCTTGTGCCTTGTCTAAGTTGACTTAAAGGCATTTTGAAAAAAAAAGTGTGAAATAGAGGTTTTCTCACATTGAAGCCAGTAGTGGGCGTGGCCGTTGACGGATTGAGCCGATTTTCACACTTTTTCTGTGCAGCATAAGATCCAAGTCGTGTACCGAGCTTTAGCTCTCTAGCATGATTTTGAAGACCTAAAACTTTCACACATACAGACGGACGGACGGACATAGCATAATCGATTCACCTGTCGGTCTCGATCATATCTCTAAAAGGTCCTAAGGGTTTACGGTGATCATTTCACTGTGTTACAAACTATGCATTAAAATTAATAAACCCTCGGTCGGGTATAAAAGCCTTCAAAGCATCCGGGCTCTCTAACGATGCTCCATAAGAACCTTTGGAATCCTTCAACAACAACACCTTTTATGCCAGGCTAGCAAAAAAATGCTTTTTCGCATATATCCTTGCAGATTTTCATCGCCAAAAAATACAGCTGCCTGGAAATAAGTGCATTCCGGTTAGTAATCGGGGCTGGGAACACTTTTCTTCTTGCTTTACTTCAATCGATGTTTTGTTCACCGCATTAGAACTGTGGGGATTGAAGATTTTTTCAGAGCTCATTTTACTATAATTTAATAAAGCTCTTCAAGCTTAAAGCAAAATTCTGTTGTGCCTAGCTTCATTCAGCTTTGCTCCCTAAGATTATGCTGGTATGAGGGATTTGCTGCTCCTTAAGCTTTATAACTTCGACAATAAATACATCTCGTTGTGTTCGAGCATTTTCATTATGCAGATAGTCCGAAAACAGTTTTGTACCTACCTTGAGATCATTTAAGGCAAGCAAAAAATTCGTTGACGCAAATTAATAATCTATGGTAGAGCTTTCTCGTCCACCAAAAAGTCAATATGTTTTTCTGAATTAACTTAACGAACTGTCGAATAAGTGTTATTCTAGTAAGTGTTATTCTTTTCGATATTAATGCACTTTCAGCATTTTGTCTCATTCAAAATGTTTTAAATCTGGGTATGTTGAGTGAGGTGAGAACGAATTTACAATTTTCACATTCAGCGCTAGAGCGTCAAACCAGAGCGGCAGCGACAACGCGAGACCAGAGAAATCGTTTGTTACTACACAATGAAAGCAAGAAACCGCGACGACTGTTTTGACTGCACATTGACAAAACACAAATATTTCTTAAATTTGTCGACTTCATTGCACATATGAATGATTTATATTTCACAACAAGTATTAGCTTCAAAAAAACAACCGTCTATTCAACAGCGTGTCATAACTCACAACAGCGATTGGAAGAATAATCGTCGACCTCAGCGAGGGTTTTTCAATTTTTTGAAAAGGTCGACTCGAGACGCAACGATAACGCCGGCATTGTGAACCACCCCATACATTGCCGAGACTTCCGCTCGCTCTCTCGCTCTTGATGTGAAACAGGCATCAGTCCGGCTACTTAATTTCAGCACTCTTGTTTATGATATAATACCCAAAATTTGTTTTATACAAAGGGAGGTAGGAACATGCACATAAATTCTCCTGTCGGCCTAGATTATATCTTTAAAATATCTAAAGATTATAGAGCAATAATTTCACTTCGTTACGGACATGATAGGCAGGGTATAAAAACGAACAGACTAAAACTTACAGGTGACTTCGAAACGGTGAAGCTGTTCTCTTTGAAATATCGAAGAGTCTCCTAATTATTGTTTCCTAGTGATTTTTAAATAAAGAGTGTTCTAGAGAAATAGCCAGACATTCCTCTGCTCAAAGAATTCTCCGTGTACTCTAGTTCAAAAACGAAAACAAAATGCCACGAATTTAAAGCCGACAATCGCTTTAGTTTTTTCTTGCAATTGAGTCTAGCAGAAAAATTATATCCAACCAAATTTTCCAATCACCGGAAACAATTCCTTGAAGATGCTTTGAGAGTTGTGTGTTGAGGCGTCTAAGCCGGTAATGTATTTTTCAAGCAATTGGTATTTTAAAAATGCCGTAATAAAGTTTTATTATTCATTGTTAAATGTTAAGCAAAAAAAAAAATCCAGTCAGCAAGTCTGCCTGATTAGTATTCAATCAGCGTAATGAAACTACATGAATTTCTTACTTAAAAGGGAAACAATAAAACACTTTGTTAAAAATTATTAAATACAACGACTCTAAGCAGTCAAATTAGGAATAGATGATACTTTTGCCAACGTTTGTCTTCACAGTCGAAGCTATCGACAATAATGTTCATGTTTCAAGCCTCGTTAAAAATAAGCAAACAATTTATAAGTTATGACTTTTAATTTTAATTTTATATACATAAAGGTATTGGATAAGTTACGTACGTACAAATATTTTAAATTGATCTCTTAGAATTTTTCAACAAGCAGAATAGACTAGAGAAAAACATAAGATAAAGAATCAAAAAATGATTTGTAACAAAATTATAAATCAAAAACGCCTTTGATATAACCTTCACTTTTATTCTTTAAATTCGCTGAATGAGTAAGTCTGTAAAATCTACGTTAATATTGAAACTTCGGTAACAACCTTACTCGTTTGCAGAAACTATCATCCGTCCCTCTCGGCTGGTCAATTCTCTTCTCTTTCAGTTGATTCCTTTCCTGTATTCCTGTCCAGGAGCAGTATTGCCAGGCTGTCGGGTGTTATAGATTAGCTTTTTTCTGAAGGTATTCAAAACCAATTGGACCTACTGCTTAATCGCGCTACTAAGCAATACTTCTTTTCTTAATCGGTAAAACCCTTCATGATGAGTAGGTTGATGACTTTTTCACATCAAGAGCGAGAGAGCGAGCGAGGGTCTCGGCCGAGCTGTCAAATGAATTTCAATCAATGGCAATGTATGGGGTGGTTCACTATACCGGCGTGATCGCTGTCTCGCTCGACGGGCTTTTTGAAAAATTAAAAAACCCTCACCGAGGTCTACGATTATTCTGTCATTTCTCTGTTATAAGTTATGACCCGATAGTGAATAGACATTTTTTCGAAAATAATACTTTTTGTGAAATATAAACTATTCATGTGCAATAAAGTCGACAAATTTTAGAAATATTTACGTTATGTTTTGTGACTGTGCACTGTGCAGTCAAAACAATCGTCGGGGCTCTCGCTTTCCTGCGTAGTAACAAACGATTTCTCTAGTCTCGCGTTGTCGCTGCCTGAGGGTCGGCCGCTTGTCGGCTTATTAAAGACGTTGGGTCGGCCCTTCTGTATTGTCTTAAAGCCTAATAGTTGATTGCCGTATAAAAACGGTATGTAAAATTTTGTATCCTCCAATCGAAGTTTAAGGTTGACGGATCGGTCAGCGCAATGAATGTGTCGAGCTTAAAGTGTTCATGAAATAAACGTTCTATACGAATAGTGATCAAGATCATACACAGCAATCTTTAATTGCCACAAGTGCATTCAAATCACATCTACATACAAATATTGCTTCATTTCGTACATAATGTCGTAGGGTTTATATCACTCATCAGGTAATTAAGGATGGAATCAAGCACTGATGTCATATTTAGTTTGGTTAGCTTTGACAGTTACGACGCGACGATTTAAGCGGCTTGAAGGACCGTCTAACTTGTTGTTATACTCATAACGAACGCAAGTGTAAATTGATAAAGAATAAATGCGATATGTTTGTCAAAAAAAAACGACATAATGCAACCATAAACTAAGTCAAAAAAGCCTTGCTATCCAATCAAAATTAACATTCATTTTTTGTATGATTCGTGCATCTAAAATTGTTCGAAATAATTTAGTTTAACGCGATACTTAATCGATTTATAACGCTCATCGCCGTGTTGACGACCCTAGAGCCCAGAGTCGAGAATGGTGTTCATATTATCAATTGAATAATACAAACTTTTTTCTGCACTTTTTTGTTTTTTTCACCTGGGAATATTAGAGTGACGAGATGAGCTGTGCTTTAGTCGTCTTTGTAAAACTTTGTATAATTGCAATCAATCATAACTGACATACGAACCGGTGAGTACCTATGACTATAACCGCATGACAACGCAACTCATCATGCATGTGCAATTTATTTTTGCTTTATAATTGTTAGTTGTACATTTTTTTTATTATTATTATGGAATCGACAATCAGTGTAAATTGTTAAAGATTACATCTTTGGTCGATATGATTGCGCAAATTCAAATAGTAGGTACTCAGCCGGCACAACCTTGAAGTTGAATCATACCCAAAGTAGGCAACTCACCTAACATAGTAGATAGATACTTTGGTCTTTGGAAGCTGTATTCTCTTGGCCTTCAACTTGTGGAGGAGTGTTTATAGGGAAGCGGAAGCTAAAGTCGCTTCCATTGTTTTGTGAACTAAAAATCTAAAAGTGCTTTGTTTGAAAATATAACGAAAATGGAGCTGTCAAGAATGTTATGTAGTACGTAGGTACTTCTAAGAAATGATGTGTCGTGCCTTTGTACAGAGCGAAAGGTAATAGTTAAGAATCAAGTCGTGGGTGGGTAAGGTCATAGAATCTCATAAGTCATAACATCTTCGTGTTGGTTTGTTTCTGGTAATTAAAAGGAGGTATTTCCGAATGAGTGACGTCTATAAGCAGCCAGAATCGTGTTTAGAATATGCGTTGTTGGCTGGTGGGAGAGCAGGTTACCTTTCCACTAAAACATTTCTAATTATAATGTTTCACTTTGAATTCTATTCTTTGATTTTGTTTAAAATTTCGCCGCGTTCAATGGCTACCCTAAAGTGGTGTTAGCATAACATGAGTGGTAAGAATAAAAGGGCAGATAGGAGAGCTTCACTGATGGACTTTGGTTTTAAAGTATGGTTTTAAAATGAAGAGGAAAAATGTAAGTGGGAGGCTGGCCCACATTCGTGGATGCTCTTCTTAGCGCCGGTTTTTCAGTGCTGTGTTAAGCCGAAACAAACCGAATCTGGAGTTAACCCAGCGAGTTGTTTTTCAGTGCAGAGATAACTCTGAAACTATTAGGAAAAGAAGGACTGCTAGTTGCCTCCTTTCATCTAGTCGAAACATAAGTAACGACGCCAAAATGCAAACGGAAAAATACAGAAACTAAAAAAAAGAGCATTGCCAAATCAAACTATTCGAGCATTCAAAAATTACTAAAAACTATGTCGGTATTTTTTTTAGTTGAAGTATATAATTTATATTGTACCTATAAACCACAAAAATATTTTCCCCTGTGGACTTTTACTCTCATAATGCAATTTGAATTTTAAAATAAGACTTCAAATGTCACTTCTCATCGGAAAACAGGCAAAAAATATCGAGTTGTTCAATAGACTGCTCGAATGCAGTTTTCACGAAAACACACAAAACTACTGTCATTTGACATTGAAATCAAGTATCAAGACAAAGAAGAAGTTTTAAGCTATTTTTAAGAGGTGCATTTGTTATTAAACAAAGATCTGTTAATTTTAAAGAAAACGAGTTTGGGGTTAACCAAACCAGTGCAGTACTCTAACTTCGTCAATATAGTTTTCGAAATCTTCGACTCTTGCAATTATTGTCTCTCCTAAGTGTCAGTTAACTGTTAGAATAAGAAAAACAAGCAAAGGGCTTTGTGTGTATGTATCTATACATTTACTTGTTTTGTAGGTACACACTTTGTACTTAGGGTCAATTTATTAAGTGATACGAGGAAATGGATACGTATAAAAATTGACTATTCCTTATCTACTTTTTGTATTGCTAAAACTAAGGCCATAAATTAATTTTAAACAAGTTCGTTTTAGATTCTAGAAACTTTTAAAAATTGTGTTTGAAAACGTTTGTATGTTTTCGTTTCTAATCTCAGTATTTTTTTATCTTGAAAGTTCAGGCCATTTTCCCTTAAAATTTTTGTTATAATTACGGCGTGGGACTTTCCAAAATGATTTGTGCCAATTGCACAAGTTTTTTCGAAACCGCGGTCTCATAATATTTTCAACAAAATTTTACTTAGGTCTTTTCACTTGGGTTGCATTATTTATTTGCTCATGTTCAATGCTGGTTTTGTGAACTAAATGCCATACTATTGACATAATATTATAGGGACTGTCAGTTGCCTAAAGTTGGTTAAAAGTTACTTTTCCGTTTGTTACCTTTGTCGTTATTATGTTATTTTATATTACTATCAATTTATAACTCGTTAGATGTCATGCAAGTAAAAAGAATACAAAAAACGTTTGATGCTGCAAAAATCATGAAGTTGGTAACGCCGAACTCGTTTTGCAAATATAAAAAGCTTGTAAGCTAGTTTTACAAGAACCCGGCGTGAGAATTTGTTTTTCCACCGTTTTTTCCTAATAGATGGCCGCTTTCTATGTGAGTTTTTTAAGGTGACAGGCGTTTTGATATATTTTTTTTTCCGCTTGCATTTTCAAGGGGCGACAGATCTTGCGACTCGTATTTTTGGCAAATTAGTATGAAAATGACGCTTGACTAGCAGTCCATATATAGTATGTCAATGTTCGAGTTATTCCCAGATGTCATTTTTCACTGAAACACGCAAATCAACTGCCATTCCGATTCCACATAGAAAAAACATTCAAGGAAGTTCAGACTGTTCTCCAGAGTTGATCCGAGATAAACTCACCAAATTAGGGGAGTTAAGTCCAGATTTACCCCAGATCCAAATTCACTGAAAAACTTACATCTGGGTTAATCTCAGTTTAAGTCGGAAACTCGGGTGATCTCTTATTGAAAAACCGGCCCTTAGTAGACAACGGCATGATATAATCCTGTAAACTAATGCAGCCAATTCTTTGAATCGTGGTATGTACCAGGCCGTTTCTTTGGTACACAAAACACATTTTATAAAATAAGCAATAAAACATAAGAGCACGATAGCTTCTTTTAATGGGAAGAGCTTTCTTGGGACTTTGGCACTGCGTTCAACTTTTCAGACTCTGGAGACAATCGGGAAGACAAGGATCTTCTTTGGAGGGTTTGATTGCTAGATTTGCCGATGGAATAGTATTCTTCGATCTTCATCGAGGATATTCTTCCTAAGACAAAGGAGGGCAGTTCATGACTATGTGAAGAGAAGATTTATCGCTCTCTAGACAAAGGCTGCATGTAGATTTGCATGTATGTAGATAGGGTTCGGTGCGAGAGAGCATCGGTCTAACGGTAAACGATGAAGATGTTTGCATTAGCCGCTGAAAATTGAGGAGTTTTAACAAAATGATTAAGGCCCTATGAGTGGTGTAGTTTTTTTTATAATTCATTCGCGAATTAAGAGTTAGGTCAGCCTTTTAACGTTGTTTCACACCTCACGAGCGGAAAGGATTAGAAGAAGAGGCAAAGGAGGAGAGGTAACGGACGTCTCTAGTTGCACCGAATTCAGCTATTTAGAGAGGCTGCTTATTCGCTGCCGTCAAAGCTACTATGAGCTGGAATCTAGTGAAGTATAATTAAGGTTGTTCTTAGCTAGTTCTTGGATGGCAATGAATGTTTCCAGAACAAGCTTTGATTTTATGGCAGGTGAGTCAAGCGCCTTGTTAGCCGCTTAGCTGTCCCAGGATTTGTATATTATTGTTCTTCCTCGTATATTAAGCGGTCTATGCACATGACACAAGTGCGCCTGACACCTGCTCTGTGTACCATGTATTCGTGTCGATTTCTTGAAATGTGTGCTGTCTGTGGCGATGTGTTCTTACACTTACACATAATTTCTCTGTCGCATTCCAAACGACGCTTGAGTATTTTGGTGTTGCGTGTGTGGAGGGAGTGATTTTTTGTGTCAGAACGCGGTGTCAGGCATGCTGGTGTCATGCGTTAGAATTATATAACTTATTAGGCCCATTTTACAAATACCCGGCAGACGGCTAACCCGCAGCGGCTACCCGGTTGTTTGTATGGTTTGCTGGTGTGAACGCGCCTGTAAGAACGTATTCCCAACGACCGGGTAGCCGGTTCCGGTTAGGCGGGTGCCGGGTATTTGTGAAATGGGCTTTAGTCTGTGGCAAGGACTTTAGGCTGGAAAATTAATTTAGTTTTGCGAAGCCTGGCAAAAAATTCGCTTGAGCAGTTAAAATGGAGATATGGACCGAGCTTGGTAGTAATACCTAAAAGGTCTTAGGCGTCTACGGTGATTATTTCACTGTGTTACAAACTGTGCATTAAAATCAATAAACCCCGGGTCGGGTATAAAAATGCACCTCTCCAAGGGGGCAAAATAACCCAAAGGTGGGTGAGCAACAGGTACTTTTACCAAATTATAATAATCACACAAATCTGTTCGTCTTATACCGGATGCTCTAGTCTAGACTGATGATTTCGAGCGTCTTTGAAGTTATCAACAGTCAATAAGAAGCATTTTTTAGTATTATAGCACACTCCACAGTACAGAGAGTGACGATAATCATGTCGTGCTTCTTTAAAAAAGGTTAAAAGGACCCATCTGATGACGCTTTAAAAATAGGTGAGACTTCCTCGAAACACTGCGTATTAGTATCTATGTACATATACACATGCTTACCTACGAACAGCGATTAAAAAATAAGTATTCACGTGCCAAGAAACAAAACGTATTCATGGTCACTACATGCATTCCACTAAACTTGAGTATACTCTCAATCGATACATTCACCTCCTTTTGGTGACAAGATGCAGCTACATAAATATGCCAACGTAAATCACTGACCATTCGATTGAACCCCAACCCCAAGTGGTCATTCACCACTAGTTGACTTCAAGCTGTTTTATTCTATTTCTATTTTTATACAATTTCTTACATCGATTTGCAGTTGATACAAAATATTGGCATAGAATCAATAAATGTAAAAAAAAAAATAAAAAAAATACATCAGATGCTCGATGCTAAGGGCGTTCCTTTGAGGTTTTGTTGAAGGTTTATTTATAGCTTTCAAACAACTCCTAAATTTGACCATGGCTAAGCATGGAGCGCTTGATGATGGATTCTGTCATACATGGTATTTAAGAGGGCATAAGAAATACCGTTAGCAGCAGCAACGAAACCAACGACTGCATTAAAGAAAGAATCATATGGCTGCAAACAGATGGATATGCTAAGGTTTTCAAATCCAACATCTTCTCGCGAAGAGCAAAGCTAGGCGTAGGTATACAAAGCGACTATAAAACCCGTGGTATGTTATGGAGCGGAGACATGGACTCTATCATCAACAGAAGACAATCAGCTTAGAATCTTTGAGCGGAAAATGTATGGGCCTATATAGGTACACTTGGCTAACGGAGAGCTTAGATGGCGTACCAACGAGGAACTTCTGAAGATATGCGACGGCGAAGATGTTGTCAAATTCGCGCAGCGGCTCAGATGGGTTGGGTATGTAATCTGCATGCACGAAAGCAGACCGAAAAAATCCATACTCACCTACACACCGTGCATTACTAGAGCTACAGTGAGGCCACGCCTGAGATGGCTCGACGACGTTATTGCCCACGTAAGGAAGCCAGGAAACAGGAAATGGATGGAGAACAAAGAGGAGTGGAGAAAACGGGTTGATGCAGCTAAAGTGTATCATGGCTAAAGCTCACCCCGAGCTGATACGCTATGATGATAAGAAATACCATGTCTCTCAACTGACTTCCAATTCAATGGTCTTTTCTAAAATTTTTCTTAGTGCTTGCCTAACTTCCTCGATAGTTATTGCAAGTCATAAAATCACACCTTTTGAAGCTGGGGCATAGTGAACTGATGATTGTCCAGTCATCGCTTATATTGAGCTCCTGGTAACTAGGTTTCCGTTGCTAGCGAACTTTGTTTGATCTTTTAAAAGTACTTTCCGGTTTTGCTTCGATAACTGAACTCTACTTGACCTTAGAGTCTGCGTAAATCCTATTAACCTGCCAGAAACTGCTTCCAGACATGTTCAGATTAAGTCCTTAAAAACCTCAAAGTTTATTCTTTTTATCTTAATTTTGACGTAATTATTTTGATAAAGGCGTTTGATAGCTGGTTTTCCTCTCATGGATCCGACTCTGTTTCTAAACCCGCGACAACGATAGCCAACTATGCAAGTAAATTTAGTGATTATTAAAACATTGTCTCGTCACGTATTGGCTCGTCAGAATAGCTATAGAATTTAATATTCGGAATTTTAATATGTATTGTACTTAAATAACTCTCCCGGGATTTTAGAATCAAAAAATCTTAATCTGTTCAATCGGGTTCAATGGGGTTCAATGGGGTTCAAGACATTTGTCTTCCTAAGCTAAAAGGTGAATCAGGTTCAATAGGGTTAAAATATGATCAAATTGATGTGCTCTTTTAAGTAAGAAAATATGTTTAAGAACAAGTCAATGCCGTAAGAAACTGCTTAGATATGAACGCCTGTTCTTTGGACTGGGCAACTTTTGTCTTACCTGCTTTGACGGCCTGCGTATCGATTTGAATCCGTAAGGTTCAATCGAAGTCGTCTTTGACGCCTTTTTCATAAACGAGGAAATTGCGTTTTTTTTTAACTTAATGTTTTCCCTTTCCGGTGATAATACAGGTCACTAGGTAGGTTGCACTTATTTACATTCTATCCAACGCGGATCCTTAAAATCCTAAAAGCCTTAAATCTGTCGTTTATCTGCCATTTTATATGCAATGTTCAGGACAGTAAATTGTATACCAAGATGGAAGGCTATTGTAACCCAGGAAAGACAAAGGTCTACCACAGGTCGAAATCTCGCTAATCTTTTACATGAAAGTAAGAAGACTTGCTATGCATGTCCCCTATAGCTAGATGGCGCAGTCAAGGGAGCCCTCCTTTTTGGTTTTCTCTCGAAATGATTAAACAAATTTAATGCTGATGATTCAAAAGTTAGCTCAGCTTTTTCATTAGTAAAATAAATTCTCTGCCGTAACATTAATAAATACAAAGCTCTTCGTCACTAAAACCTTTAAACCTTTATGTTGGCGATTTTTATTTTTAAATGACCCGTCAAATTCGAACTCGAACGACTATTTGTCATGCTTCTCATGCTATGGCACCATTAACGACTTCATAGCGCTATGGGTGCCATCTAACGTCGAACACCTGAAAATCTAAAACTGTCACTTGCCAAATCACTTGATAAATGTCAAACCTGACATTTCTCCAGTTGTAAAAGATCAAGTGCATTTGCGGGTGGATTCGCGAAAAAAAATTAAGTTTTTCATTATTTCCCGGCCTTTAAGCGCTTTCTAGTTTTTCCTAATTTTCTTCGACCCTTTTTTTTTAACTTTTGCACTCAAAAACAAATCACAATGGCCTTTTACAGATTCCATTTCGTTTCGCAATGTCAGTGTGGACAACATCAACATCTGGCATAGAGACCGCCCTTGGAGCGCTAGCAACTCCGATTAATGGTAAATCCTCTAGTTGCCAACAACTAAATGGTTCCACACTAATCCCACCATCTACGTCAAATAGCCAAAATCTTCAATCGGTACATCTACAGAATCAGCTAACTGGAACCAGCATCGCAGCAGTGCAGTCACAGATTTCGATTCTAGCCAATTGGAAGCGAAACTCGCAGTCACAGTCGCAGCAGCAGCTACAACAACAACAACAGCAGTATAATCATAAGGTAAGTAAATAACGAGCTAATAAATGTTTTTGATTCCATTTTTTATTTGTATTCGCCGCGATTGCTTAGCCGCAAGTTTATTCTGTGAGATTCGGTCGGTGTGTGTACACTTAATGCGAACATTTTTAATTGCTTTTCCATCTGTGCAAGAGCGCACATCGAGGTGACCATGAATACTGGTGTCTGACCTGTTTTTTCTGTGTCTAGCAAAGTGCGATCCCTAACTATGCGAGTTTATTTGTTTTGCAAGGACATGAGTATACTCGCTCAGGAGGGTATGTTGGTTGAACCACAACGAAAGCGGACGATCTGAGCGTTTTTCTGGAGTATCGCTAAATTGTTTCTTTTTTTTTGCTGTCGCTGTAAGAACAGCCGGCCAACATTTCAAAACAAGCGCAAACTTGCATTCTTCATCTTAAGGTAGCGCAATGGTTGGCAACCAACTGGGCTGAAACTAAAAACTTCTAGGATCAAATTTCGACCTCGTTTTCTTCCCAGTTTTTGTAGTTCTTTTCGTTCGCGATAAGCTAAAAAAAATGAAGTACGACTAATTGCAAATGCCATTAAAATTAGCAGGAGAATAGTAAGATGACGGGAGTGCATCTCTCCAGCGGGTAATCTTATTCTGCTCTACTCAGAAGCCTTTGAAGTTCTTAAAAATGCCGAAAAAAATTGTATGGGAATGCTGATTACAACACTTAGAATGCCTCAGTAATCTTATTGTGTTCGTGCCCGCGGAGAGCTATCCTCTGAGGATGAAAACAACGTTTTTTTTGGAACCGCTCTGATGGTGTAAGAGTCTCAATCTGGCAATCTCCAATCTATTTGACTATATTGCCTGAAGCAGCCGTTTTTGCAGCGGACTTTGGATTTATGTAAGAGAAGAAAAGCGGATAGTGGCCTGAAGAGCACGTTGATTAAGCTTCGCTGATTGTGCTGACATTGCCAACGCAGGACAGGATAGCCAAGTAAAGCATTAAAATATTAAAGAATCTCGTAAAATGCTAACAACTGGGGTCTTGAATAATAGTCAAAGACAATCTGCAAGCACTACCTCCGACGCCTGAAAAAACCCATTCTTTTTCATGGTCCCCACCTCCGCGAAGGTATGACTGGGTGCGACAAAGTAACATTTGTATAGAAAAACTCCGCAAAGTGCTGTTTGTATCCAGGAAAAAATTGTGGTTGAGAAGTTGGCCCTGGGGTGGAATCCTCTAAGCTGAAAACTGATAGTTGATCATCACATTTTTAAATTTGGGATCCCGTAAGGTGATGATCACAGTGATCATCACCATTTTGTGATGAATTTCAGCTGACAGCTATTTTAGTGTCACTTGCCATTAAAGCTAGTCGTGTTTTTGCAATAATTGGGTTCTTTTTGTGTTTTTTTCTGAACTCCGTCAGTTTTAGTGATTACCTATGTTTAACTGTGATATGTGTAACTCAGTGAGTTTGTTTTTCAGTCAAAAACCAATAAGAAGGATAGTGGATAACTCGAAGTCTAAGGACTGCTTCACGCAATATTCTAAGTTTTTATTTTCCGTTATGGGATTGATTTTTTGGAGGACGATTTTGACTTACAACCAGCAAAAATGTTCCCGTTTTATTATTGAGTGGTTTTTAACACATGAAAGTCGTAGCTCGTAAGTCGTGAATCGTAGCTTTTTGGTAACCTTGAATTAATGAATTGAAGAATTCAAACAAAAATAATAACTAAAAATATGTACGTACATTTTTACAGTGCAATAATAAAATAAATGTAATTGCACTTGCCGAAAAATGAAAATGACAGATGAAAATGTATGTGCTGCCAAGTTTTAAAATTTTTTTGGTGATCACTTTACAAAAAGCAAGAACTGGGTGATGGTCAATTTTGATAATCAACATGGTGACCATCAGCCATCACTTTAGAGGATTCCACCCCTGGTTCACCTCGACCTGTTGCGGCACTCTACAATCTGGGAACACTATCGGAAACACCTGGACTGCTGTAAAGCCAGGTCAAATTATTGGTCCATCACAGCAGGGCTATCAGAAGAACCTAACTACGGCTAAACAGTCGAAAGAACAAAAGAATTATTTTGAGCTCATCGAAGAAGTAACTGCCGAAGGTCCTGATGCTGTTTAGGGGAAACTCGCATAGTTTTAGGTGGCGCACAGATTCAATTTCTTTAACGTCCCTGCAGGTTTTGCAGTAACCATTGTGCACTATACCTAGCTGCTCTGCATGACGATCTACAGCACAGAGCCCCTTAAGTATTCTTCAACATATTTTTTAACCGTTTATTCTTTCAACGGGTCGCGGAGTGACGGCGGCAAAATGATGCTTCCATCATTCCCGATCATCGGCCACCAACTCAAGACACAGGCACGATCCCAAGGCGGGAATCTTGTTCTGTACCTGATCCACCACCAGTTTCTTGGCCTACCATGGAGGCGTCGCGCTCGCATCTTGGCTAATATGACCTGTCTACGAAGTCTGACTGCAGGCACGCGCCCAAACCATGGAAGAACCTAATTGTTCTTTCCGCTTGGAGAAGCAGCTGTTCAACATTGAGATTCCTACGAAGCCTGATATTTCTCATTCCATCCCTTCAAACAACGCACCTCAGGAAACTAATTTTGGCTGCTTGTACCGCGATCTAATTCTTTCGGTCATTATCCAAATTTCATGACTATAGATGAGGGTTGAAACGAACACTGAACTTAAACCTGAAATCTTTGCTTTCATTCCGAGCTCAGCTTTCCTGGCCGGCGGAGCAGTTCCTTTGATATTGCTCTAGCTTGGCCAATACTACTGGATAACTCAGTAGCTTCGTTTATATGCAAAAGTTGAGGGTTTGAGTTGAATTGAGTTGGAATTTCGATCTAGGTTTTTCAGCACATGTCGAAGAGGGCTAAGTTGAGTCGAGTAGTTGAAGTAACAGAAATCATAAATTCAAACTGAAACAATTTAGTTCTTTTTTTGCATATTGAAGCTGCAAATATGCCAAATCAACACTAAACAGCATACAAGTACCAAACAAATGGCAAATTTAATTTATTTAAGGTTCAATGCCCCGATTTGTAATTTCAACCTGGGTATATCAGCAAAATTTCGACTCAACCTAGCAGAACGAGTGCGATCCAGTCGACTCGACTTAACTCCAAATCGATCCGTATTTATATTAGGTCGAACCTGGCTTGAAGCTCACTTGAACACTGCATATAAACGAAGCTAGTGTCATTCCTCTCGTCTTTCGTAAAGAAGACCCTGAGATACTTAAAATTCTCCACCTGTTTCAATTGGGAATTCCTCCATTTATGAGCAGGGTACATTGCACAGGAGTTCGGGGACAACAAGCGTCAGTTCCTATAGGCTCACTTTCACATTCATCGCAGCTTGATGACAGATCTCGGTAAATTTCCTGCTTGGACGGTGCAAGGACATCCAAATCATCTGCAAAAAGCAGATGACTGAAGCTAATGCCAGCCATTTCGAAACATTCCTCACCATGACTATGCTTCACCATCCAGTACATATATGAACTTCGCGAATACTTCCCGGCATACTTAATACCGTTATATACCGCTATAGTTAGAGTAATCTCTCTTGTCCCATTTTTATTTTAAAGTGGCCACTATGATTCCTCTTTGTCAATCGCTGGGCACTTTTCCATTAACTCTATCGGACTTGTGAACTTTTTGCGATTTATTCGCGGCAGTGACTTCACCTACTGTAAGTCAGCACTGTTGGGGATTGAGCAGCTCCGAAAAGTGCTCGCTACATCTGCGTAAGACGTCGATATCATTTGAAACAAGTGTACCGTCCTTGGGTTTAACGCTTTGAACGATATTTAGCTTCTACCCTGTGAGATGGCGAAAAGTGTGCCAAAATAACTTGTTCGCAGATCTGTTATCATGCTCCAACCTCTCGTAAAATTTTTTCCATGACTTCCAAATGAAAACATTAAGGTGTGTTCACAAGCTATTGTTCAACTTTTTCGTCGACTTGTCGTTTCTTTGTATGTTGAGCTTCGCGTCGTAAAAGACTTTTATTTTTCCATGACTGTTCCTTGGCAGTTCTGACTGCCAGATTGGTAGTTCTTCGCGCCTCATTGTACCTGGTCCGAAAAGCTAAGTGTGCCGCTCCATGTTGACTGTCTTTTTCTCTCTGATCCCTTCTTTTTTCACCACCAGCCGCTTCACTCTACAAACATTTCTTACAGAGCAATGACTGCCGCTCAGTTGGTCAGTTGGAAAAAATTCAAAATGTCAGTCAGAATAAGTTCAAACGTACCCTGAAAATCGTTCTATAAAGTCGCCCTCTTTTAGCCTTACCAACCGTATGCGGGTCAGTCTTAATTTTTGCTCGGGTGGCAGGAAAATTATCGCTGAAATGCGATTTACACACCACTAAGTATCAGTTCACAGCTCAGTTTCTCTTAAATCTTAGAACAAACATCTTCCCGTAAATAAATAAATCGTTTAAAACGAATAAATAAATCACGTAAATAATGATCTCTTTTTTGTTCACGGCCTGCCATATCTCTCTTGGATGTCTGCACGTTTCTAGTTCTGTCCAGCGCACTCAAAGAGTCAGTTTATACTTCACGTACTTTCGAACTGAGCCGGCTTTCTTGTGTATGGATTTGAGGACATGCATTGATCTCTCACCCAAATCTTTCAAACTTGTCCGTTTCTTTGTTCGTTTCACCCACACAGAATAACTATATTGTTTAGTGACATCTGGTCTGTAATTTTCCTGCATAAATTTACAGCTCGCACCACATTCGACTCTATGATCTTAATGCCCCCCTTAGTTGTCAGTGTAGATGATGGTTTTGTTCTCGGACTGTGTTTTTCAGTTCCGTGACAGCTTGGAATTCGGCTGCTTTTCCCTGCAGTTGTCGTTGACCCTGAAGGAATAGCCTAATCCCAGATCTTAACAGAATATGCCTGCTCCTGTTCCAACAACTATATTAGATCCACCAGTATAGGCGGGGATCTCGTCATCTCCTGCGACTGTCTTCCACCCCCATTCACTTTTGTCTAGTATTTTGGTATCAAATATCTTACTGAAAGCAAATTTCAGAGGTAGGCAAGGCAGCTCGTGCCTGAAGTATTTATAGAGGCACTTCACTGAGATTTTACAGAGGCCCTTTAAGTCTAGTCTAGAAAACCACAGTCAGAATTCGTTTAAACGAATAGCTCATTTTACTTGCATTGCTGTTGCAGTATAAGCCCGAGGGTGTGCGGTTGTTATATCTTCAATGCTGCGATAGGTGTACCCCTTAAAAAATTCTATTATTCACAGCAAGCCACTCTCTGGACTTCGGTGAGATTGGAGCGATGACATTTTTCTCTGTAGCCTTTCACCATTTAACCGCTCCGTATTTTAGGATGGTTTTCAAAACCGCTGTGTACCGTGTGCCGTTTAAGTCTAAGCGGCAGACATATAGAGTCACGTATACCCGCGTGCCACGATCTTTTATATTTTCCCTCCATTTGAGTTTGGATCTGTGATATTTTCTTTCTCCATCCTCCTCCGAAAGATGTGTAAAAACACCAGTTGTCCAGAGTTGGCTATCTCGTTGTAGTCTGATGAGTGCTCCTTACATAGACCTGCGGAAATCCAGCTATTCCAAACTTAGTTTATAGTTTTGTACATTCGGCTAAACAATATATCGCCGCGGTATATGAAGTGATCCGCTGTTCATTATAAGTCATAAGAGTTTTGGCTTTGCTGTTCTAGATAATATCAGCGTTCAAACACGAGTCTTCATGAACTGGCTAAAGCTAATTTTTAGACCCTCTACATTGTCCCAGAATTCTTACCTAATTTTTGTCACGGAATTCTCACATTTTCCCTTGAATGTAAATTAATTACGTAAAAAAATCAATCAACTTCTGTGAGTAGATTTGGACACTTTCATTTCTTTGAAGTGGGACACTAGCCTCTCAATACTTTTCTTTCGTTTTTGTTTTTAATTTAAATCCTGCAGCGCTTCTGAACTTGAGTTTTCTGTACATTTTTCCAAATACCTTCTCTTTGGCCAGTGGAAAACTAGTGCAGAGGGTTAACAAGTTTAAAACGCCTTTTTTATAGGAGTTTATAAGGATAAGCGATCTTCTCATGAAAGACAGCTTTATTGGCAGGCTTTTACTCTCAGTTTTTGGCTTCTTTTTACATGAAAGTTATGGGTTGGTCAGAAATTATGCTAGCGAAGGTGTGTCTGTTGCTTTTGTCCATTGATCCCTTCGTCGCTGGACGTGTCAAGTGTGCTCAGTTTTCGGGATACGTATTGTAAGTCTCTATTATGCCGTTTACTCTATCCCGAATTCTCTTCTAGGTTGCAAAACATGTGCAATGAAATTGTGTGAGTTCTTTTGAAATGAAATGAGTCAGGTACTCGCTTGTAATGCGACCTGAAAAAATCTTGTAGCACCCTCATGAACTCAACTCGGAAATGTGTTTTCCGCACCTAAATTTGATAATGTGTCCCACAGTCAATTTTGGTGGTTCATAACTTTTTCTGGTTGTGTAATCGAACTCTGAAGTCAGAAAAAGAGAGTCTTCTGACAGAGATAAGATTTGAACCCAGGCCTCCGGCATGGTAAGAGCACACTGACCACTACGCAATGGCACCCCACAATTTATCCAGAACCCAGCTTGTCACAAACATTCTTCTTCATATTGCATCACCAAGCCGTCATTTTAGACATTCGGCAGTCTAGTATAATAATGAGCAACAATCCAATAGTAATATATGAGTCGTTAATAAAGGGTCCGCCAAATAACTTTTTTTTTTGGAAAATGCTATAATAAAAACTACTGAATATTTTCCCAATTTTTTTTTATTTGAAAGTACAATCCTTCCGGTTAATAATGGAAAATAATTTCATTCAAATGGCTGCCTCGGCTGGCCATGCAGTGGAATTGATCGGTCCAATTTTTAAGCACATTATCGATTGTGTGCAGCTGTATTTCACCAATGGCTTCACGAATATTGTCCTTTAAAGCGTCGTAACACTTATCTTTTACGGCACCCCACAACTAATAGTCCAACGGTGTCAAATCGCAGCTCCGACGTGGCCAAACGATATCAGCTCTGCGGCTGCTAATGCGATCTTCAAAAACAGGGCGCAAAACATCGAGTGTAGCTTCGGATGTTTGGCATGAAGCGCCGTCCTGTTGAAACCAAGTGTTGCCAATATCCTCCTCTTCAATTTTCGTGAACAAAAATTCGTTCAACGTGGCCCCATAACGATCGCCATTGACTGTAACGGCCACTCCATGCTCATTTTAGAAGAAAAATGGCCCAATTATGCCTCTGGACCAAAATCCGCACCAAACAGTGACTCGTTTTCGGTGCTTCGACTTTTCAATGTATGCGTGCGGGTGTTCTGTGCCCCAAATGCGACAATTTTGCTTGTTTACATACCCGCCAAGATCAAAATGAGCTTAATCTGAAAAGATGTTTTTTTTTGGCAAAATCGGCATCTTCTCTAAGTCGATCACATTCTGCAACATTACCATGATTTTCAAAGTAATGTCGCAATATTTCCCAGCGCTGTTCAAGCGTATACACAACCATATTCGTTCGGCGGAAGGATAAAACTAATTATCTGTCAAATCAGACTTGAGCTAAGTGTTACCATAATACCATTCACGAAATAAGCACTAGTTGAAAAAAAAGTTAGATGGCGGACCCTGCAAGAAGAATATAATAATAAATAAAGAAACCATCATGTAGTTCTGCCGCAAGTATAATACCGATTCTATTCGTACCTTGTGCAGCTCCACTAGAACATCTTGTAAACAAATTTTCTATTGTCCGAAAGGTGGTTTCTGGTCTTTACACATCGCTTCTTGGGTACGTAAAAAATGTTTAACCACCTTTCCAACAAAATATCAGTTACAATACATCCACTCATGCTTTTAAAGTTTTAGCTTGCGACACTAAGCATGTCGTCAGCTTGTCGGTGCATTATTTTGCGGTACCCAAGAAACAAAATCTTAAAGGGTGGTAATCATTTAACAACAAGCTCGAACACAATTTATTGGAAACTTGTTGTATGTGGGAAGCCAAAACTCTTTAAAGAATTAGCTCTGTCTTTACCATATATCTGCATATATATCTACACTACTTTACTTTCGTTGACATCAAACGTGACATTGAAAATCCCTTACCAGCCCAACCACCTAACACGTTAACTCCAACAAAAAATCACAAATATTGATTCTAAAAAAAAACGACGAAAATTTGTTGGCAACTCTGCGCGCATAAACAAAACGAAGCTTTTTTTATTGTTATGTACGAATTGAAAGCTTTGACTTTTGTATCAACCTAATTAAAAAGCACATTGTGGGAAATATTCGCCACCGCATTATCACGAAATTGTGGCACTTATTTGTGTTTGTAAACATAAAAGTTTGCCACTGCCAAAGTGTATCTGGCCGGTCAGCGACGATGTCTCTTTTTGCTTGTCGTGTGAGCTCCTGATTCGTTTCTTCTCGCCGTTTGTCGTCGTAGTCGCCAAATCAATTTTAAAAATAACCTCCTCCGCCACCAGCGAGTGTAAACTTTCCGGTGATTGTCGTATGGTCAAAATATAACTAAAATCGCTTGCGTGCTATCCATATACCTGTCGTTGTCGGCTTACTTTTTTAAAGAGCTCAATTTATTCATAAGATAACTGAAACTAATAGACAACACATCCTTGTTTGGTAAAAATTGTTGGTCGTTACAAAAGAATAAAATAACTAATTAAATCCATAAACGGAAATCACAAGTGAACTTGAAAAAAAAACAGAAAAAAATTTTATAGCCGCACTTGTTCTCAGGGAAGCTTCAGAACAAAAAAATAAATTTAATTCAAGTCTGTCTGTCTGCCACCCTTGCAGTGTGTGTTGAATACTAACCACGACGCGCAACTCTCTGAGAATCGCAGGGAAAGAAATTATAGTTTAATTATTTTTAAATACCCACCTGAGCATTGTTTTGTTTGCCTTAGCCGCCGCCGATGTGCCCAATTGTCGTCGCTCTGTGTTTCTGCGTGTAATCCACTTGTGAATTATTTAATTAGAAACGAATCGTGCACAAGTCAAGAAATTCCGCCAGAAAACTACAAGTGCCCCTTCCAATATTGAGTTTGAGCGATTGAGCAAAATCACTAGACAGCCCCCTGATGAGATTCACCTAGCCCGATGCATGTGCCCTCCGCTGCCCGTTTCCCAATCACCTCCTGAGTGCATCTCGAGAGATCTAGAGAAAAAATCCGAAATAGTGAATAAAACAACATCCGTGCGCACATATTCGCCTGCGAAAATGTATTCGAGTCTCAGTTGTTCGCGATCGAATTTGAGCTGCAACACGCGTTCGGAGAGTACACCCTTAAATAACCTGGTCCATAACTTGCCACACGACTATAATTACTGTGATTGCTGTCGTCCCTTGCGTTACACACCGACCTCAACCCACGCGAATACACATTTCCCCCCAGCCTCGGCGCGTCTAAATCCTCCATTACGCTTACAACCGTATCAATTTCGTTTCCAGCCAAGGCGTACCGCCAGCAGCAGTATGTCACAATCTGGAGAGGATCTACATTCGCCCAGCTATTTGTCATGGAGGAAGTTGCAGCTCAGCCGAGCCAAACTCAAGGCGTCGAGCAAGACATCGGCCCTGCTATCCGGATTTGCAATGGTGAGTTATTAAATAGATACTTTTGGCTTACCTTAGCGTTAAGAGTCTTATTTTATGGGTCCGTTTCCACGGCTGAATAAAGAACAACAATGCGTCGCAAATGTGGGGTACACCGACATCTTTTTTTTTTTGCATATTTGTTGTGTGTTCTATTCTTTGTGCTGTCGTCGGGCTTGAATGTATAATTGGATGAGAGTTTGGGGTAGAATATCGATGCGATTTTTATTCGACAATAACAAGGTTAACAAAATGGGAGCGTAGAAAGAGTCTATGGAAATGTAAATAGAAGGCACATGTTTTACATTGGATTTTTATCAGTGAATTTATTAAGGTTCTTTTTGCGCGAGCGATAAAATTATTCGTGTCTTTAAGTGCGATATTAACAAACAGTATAAACACTTATGCGGAGCCCTAGAAAAACTAAAATATCCGGGCACTATGGCAAAGTACTTTGAATCTCTTTTGGAAATGCAACTTTACTTTAGTTACAGGTTGTATCTATAGGTAGTTGAAGTTAGCCGATCATGATTATGTTCGCGCATTGCTTATACGAAAGCTTGAGTGCTTTGTAAAGGAATAAAAGTCTTCTTTGTAAACTGTATCACTGACAGAGTAGAACATTTGATCGAAACAAATTTGTTCACCATATCAAAATCACTACCTTTTAACTGCCACATTTTCTTGAACCCTTGTTTACAGCTCTTCATGTCACAGCTCATTTTCGGACTTCGTAGAGTTTTACCGATTTGTATGCAAAAGCAGTATTGAATAAAAACACATTCGGCCACATCGGATTGTAAGTATTTTCAACTGTCCTAAAGCGGTTGTGACATCAGAATCATTCTGGTTCTGGTAACCTATCTAAAATGGCAAATGAAAACAGCTCTAAACGCGAAATTAACTTAAACTATGCGTTTTTTTTAAACATCTCTTATGTTAGAATACCTTTGAACGTTTTTGTATTTATCATTTACATTTTCAAACCACTTTTTCCAATAAAAAAAGAGTCCGGGGGACCGGGAAAGAGATGCTTAAGTGAGGCTTGAATATTTTTGGCTCGTCAGCTACCGACTCTATTTTTCAGGTACAAACCTTAGGCCACTCCAAGGACTATGCGAAAAATCAGTAAAATTTGAAATGACCCAATATTTCTGGGCAAAATTTCATCACGAAAAAATTCTGCAACAAATATCCTAAATTGAATGAAAATTTATTCCAGTCAGAATGTAACATAATACAACGTAGCGTAGCTGAAGGCTTGGGAGCTAGTGTTTACCCTTTTGTTGATATCTTAAATTAATTATATATCAATAAAGTAATAATAATAATAATACATAGAATTTTACACACACTGCGCAATATTGATGAGCTTAGCCTTCAACAAAGGCCGACGGACCGCTCGCTCTTCATACTTGACTGTCTTTTTTTATGCATTCCAATCTTGCTTAATTGGAGCCCACTATGATGTCAAAACAAAAAGCAAATACACTCAATGTTTAAACGTCTTTCCCTACCCAAATGGCGGGCTACACAATATAGGAGTGCACAAGCCCTCTAAAACCGTCCTTCAGAAAATTTAGTTTCGTTATGTTATTCTACCGCCAATTTACAGAGATAAATGTAAGCGTATCTATAGGTCTAAAAAAAATCCTTGTAGCGGATTGTAAAAATGTTTATTTAAAAATAGATTTTATCGCACATTTCGTCGGGTCATCGGGCTGGTTTCAGAATGCGGATAACCGCAGTGACACTTTCGATTAAGATTTATGAAGAATTGTTCGATCTACAGAAATTAATGTTTTTACATTTAATAACTAATGGCTTAACTTCGGAAAAATTTAAGCTAAGGGTGCGTCTCCACAGGTCAGCTTCCAGGACAGAAAAATCCACGGTAGATAGACAGATAAATTTTTGGTGGGCAGATAATGAATTGCGCTAAGAGCACTTAAAAAATTGAAAAGAATGCAAAGTGAAGTAAAAAGAAAACACCGTTTTTGGGTTAATCCTTTGTTAAAAAAGTGGTTTCTTCACGATGAGGGACATTTATTAAAAGTTATTTTGTGGGACACAGGAAGTAATGGAATAGCTGATCAAAAGTTAAGTTTATACAAATATGCTAATAAAAATCGTTTCACAAAATGCTGCACTTATTTGTTTTTCTTTTTGCATCTGCATCAGACATTACATACTTTATAGCTCAGTATGCTGGTGATGAGGCTTGGCGAAATTTTTCAGTGGTCTTCACATTGACAGCGAAATGCTGCTTTACGAAAAGACAACGAAAAAATGATCTGCGGAGAGTTGCCGATGACATTCAAAATTTGATATTGGTTTTTGTTTTTTCGTCCCTTTTGGTGACGGTGGTCATTCGTCAAAAAAAAAACACACATTGTCATCCAAATACTTAATATCCATTTCAATCGAATTTTAAAAACTAGATCGAATATTTCAAAATTCCAATCGAATTTAAAGTATGACAAATAAAAATTTTCTGACAAGAACTATCAAAACTAAAATACTAAATTTAAAAAATCTCTGCACATTTTTTATGGAAAATCCCATTTTTCTTTCCTATTAAATAGTTTTACATGTGTAATGTATAAGAAAGTGTTGGGAAGTCTTGAGAAGGTAATTTTGAACACACTAATACCATGTCTCCATCGGGCATTAATCCGCGATTAATATAAATCCTTTACAAATCACGTGATTTACCATACAAATTTAAATCGGATTAAAAATAAACTCTCTCATAAATCCCATTCACCCCATTCAAAAACCTATTTTCCGCACCCTTATAACAGTTTGAGAATCCAAACAGGAAATCGAAACTGTCCCTGTACGACAGATCTGTCAGAAGTACGTTTTCTATTGTGATTTTTACAGCGAAAATTTTTTTTTCCCTCCTGAAAAATGACATCGCGACTCTCTTTTGAGAGGCAAAACGACAAAAACAGGGTGTTCGTGTCAAATCAATCCTATATTTGTCCGGTGGAGCCACTTTGGAATTTATTTTTCGTCTCCCGCTAATCCTCTTTACATTGCAGGTGGAGACATAGTATAATGAACAAAGCACTAAAAGGGTCAAAATTTCGCAAGCAAATCAATTACTGCATTTCGGACAATAAATTGTGAGCGAAAAGAAGTGGGGAGTACAGTAATGTCAGTCAGCATGTTTTTCGTTGAAGAGCGTAGCAAAACGGAAAGACGAAGTTTTTCGTTTATGATTTCGTTGGGTCAGTTTTGTATGCGTTTTTTAAGTTTCAACTCAGTTGCATACTGGCCTTTATGGTCTCCTTAAATAAACGCCAGTTCTTACCTAACTAGAAATTGCAAAAATTGAAGGATTTTGGAGGATTTTTTTGGCTTGGATTTTGAAGTTAAGACTTCAGGAGGTTTCACTAATAATATGTAGTTTTTATTTGGATGGATTTTTTTATGGTGTAATTTGCAGGAACTAGACATTGAATCATAACATTCACTTATTGTGTTTTTAATTGAACAAAAGATTTGCTCTTTCTGTCAAAAGATTTAATTTTTTTCGATTTTGCATATTTCATTGAAAATAAATGAGCAATTCTAGATCAATTCTCAACACGAAAGATGCGCTCCACCGATTTTGGGAGATTTGATCTGAACACACACATGTACATATCACTTCTGTCAAATGTCAAATCAAAGCATTTTTTTTTTTCGATTTTATGTGTTGACGCGTTTGTTAGTTGCCAGGCTATGTGTGTGATTTAATCTGTCGCCAAACGGTTCTAACCGATTTTGAGAACAATGCTCTCAAGTTTCAATGAAAAACACAATAAGTGCTTCTCAACGTCTGTTTTGTTTTCGTCAATGGCAATTCATCAAGTTAACGGCAATTCATCAGAGCGGTTCCTTTTTTTGATAAAATTGACTTCTAACTTATAAGAAATATACTATTAGTCGGCCAATTTTTCGACATATGATTACTCTGGGCTTTAACATCACTGATAATTTTACTGACTACAAGTACCTACCTATCTGTAAGAGCTGTCCAACTCAGGTCAAAAAGCAAAGCATGTATTTAAAAATCATTATCCAAAAGCGTATAAGCTAGTAAACTTGAAATACAATAAAAGATTTTTCGAAAAACGTCGGTATTTCAAAGAAAACTGCGGTGTCAGATATTTCCGAATCTAATAAATCTGCAGAGGTCTTTAATCTTTAAAAATTTATTATTTCCAAGAACTAATCGCTACAAATGCTTTAATTTTATAGAATTATTTCGTTTTAAAACTATTTACATGCTTTCAATTTTAATTATTCTCCTGTTAAACAGACGTATTTTGCGGCACTCCTCCGCATCAAGTCACTGAAAGTCCATTGAACCAGTCACTTCAATTGATGAATCAATTTTCTATTTTCCCTGACATACACAGTTATAAAATGTTTAATATATTCTTAAAAAAACTATAAACTTTGCAATTTTCAGTGTCAAACTCACTAAGTTTAATAGTTTTTTTTCATACTTGTTTTAAGTGGAAAATTAAATGTCTCTTCTTTTCTTCATTAGGCATTTTTAGAATCTTTGTTGGTTCACTTATGCATCATTAATATTTGGAACTCGACCTAGACAATATTGAGGACACCGTTTAGCGCAGCAATTGCATCGTGTCCCGATCATTGCTTCTTCACAGTTCTTTGAATTCTTTGCAATGTGTTTTGGTTTCGATTGCTTTTCTGTAGTCTTAGTTTGGTGGGCTCCATTGCATCTAGCAGTGTAACTTCCATCTACTGAAGATGTACCAAGAATGACTCCTGATCCGTTTCTAGATAAACTGGCCAAATAGGGAGAATGTCCTGGGTTCAGTGACAGGTCAAACCATTTTTTTTGGCAACGTCTTGCTAAGTAAGTTATAAAAATTATGATGATAACCTAGGCCCCTCTATTCATAGGCTTTAGTCATATAGGAGTTGAAAAACTTCATCCACCCAATCATAGTTTATTTAGTCAATACAGAAAGATTTACCACGGAATCATACGTGTTTTGCATCAAGTATTAATACAAAATGATATTAAATAAATTTAAACCTATTTTTTGATATTTTGAGTAGCACGCACGCATTATGTTTGTTTAATTTTTGCACATATTTCCATGGACAAGAAAATATTCGGCCTTCCATAGTGCTCGCTGAACAAACAATTATTGTAAATGCATGGGTTGTCTATATGGTCTCAATCCTTTTTATGGATTTTATACCATTGATTTTAACTCTTCCTAATCGGATGCAGCGGTGCGTATTCGGGCATTTGTTACATCCCTTCAGATTATGCTTTTCCACCCCTTGATGCCTTATTCTTGTAATGCTTATGCTCACTTCCCAAGTATTAAATAATGTAAACTGTCCTAAACTTAAAGGCAATGAGCCGTGCGTCGGTGGCAATGCTAGTAACGTCATTAACATTTCGGCATTATTTTTACTATGGACATTGTAAATTACAAATCGCCTAAGGCCCGACTATTAGGGAAAAAGTCGTTTCCCATATGCTGTAATCAGCTCACCTTGAAAATTGTTAAATTAATAATTTGTTCAGAAAAATTATGTATTACTTTTTATAACTATTCGCTTTCGTATTAAAATATAATAAAGCGAATAGTTTATGATAATAATAAACAAAGTTCTCGGTACCATAACGAAACAACACCGTGAACTTTGAGTGAAGCACATGGTTGCGATAAAATATTCTTACTCTCCTTAAATACAAAAAAACAATCAGTTCATTTTTTTCGCACCCGGACAACACCCACACTATAGACAAGGCGAGTGGTAAAAAATATTTTATTTTTAATTGATAGTAAAGTTATATTTTCTTTGTTTATGATTTACTTTATTTTTCACGAATATTTTCGCGAACAAGAAACTGTTGAAATCTTTGAAGTGATGTACGCTGTACATATTTGCGAATCAGTATTGTGTCAGCTTTTAGCAAATCATCAAAGTTGATGTTTTAAAATATGTGGATTTTTTTGCCATTTTCCGCTATTCGATTCACGACTTTTTAATAGGTAAACGAGCTCAATATAGCATATCGCCCAAATTTATTAGATATTTTTCTTATTCTAAAGAAACACGTGCAAGGTGCTTTTGTTTTACATAAAAAATATAGGTTAACATTATGGCTAAGAAAAAGGTTTTGTTTGGCTAAGGTTTTCTTGCTAAAACTTTTAAGAAACTCACTTAGAAAAATACATACTTAAACTTATAAAACCAGGCTGTAAGCATAATTTATTGAGCATCTTTGAAATACCAAGTAGACATTGTAATTTATGTCACCATTAAATCATTAAGTGATTTCCTTAAAAATTATCCAACCATAACAATGAATTATTGTCCAAGAGACTTGGCCACTGATAAACTTTTCACCCTTAAGTAATTTAATAAATATCAGAGCTAAGATCAGTGAATAAACCACTAAATGGAAGAAAAGTTCTCGTTAAATAAATGTATTTTGAAAACAGGATGCAAGCAATCTCTTATTCCTTTACTTGTTTTTACACCACTTCAAATTCTTTTGTGGCAGTGGTAGGCTTCTTGACTTCAGGCTAGACGTCGGCGCAAGTAAATAAATACTAATTTGATCGGTACTTAAATTTGAATTTGTGATCAGATTTAGCGAAAACGTTTTCGCAAATTAATTTATAGTTAGTTTTAAAAGTATTTTGCCTGAGAATCTGATCTTCAGATGACTGTCTATTGTATTAACATTTTCACCAGATTTAAAATGATAACTGTTCGTAAAAAGCCAGCGCTTACAAACTTAAAGCGCTGGCTTTTTTCCAGACATGAAGTAGAATCTTTGTTTCGCGTCTTGGGTTAAAAGTAATTCTCAACTAATTTTCTTCTTCTCCAAATAATAGCTAATTAAACCAAAACACTGCATCATCTAAGTTATAATTTTATATACATAATCCGCTAGTTAAATTTCAAATCTAATCTACTTTTTGCGTCTTCTTAATGTATTTTCATCTGTCTTGTAAGTTTTCAGAACGACACACTTGCTACTGGTCTTAGTAACCACAAAGTGTGCAACTTTCTTGTACCTGTACCTGGTTAGGTATCTATAAATAATTAAATTATATTAAGCTCATAAAATGTATTTTAAAGCCATGCACTGTAAATTGTTATTTTTGAATTAATTTGAATAAAAATTGAAATTGAAAAAAATTGATAATAATTCGATGAAAGCCCTAGTGGGCCATATAGCCCCACAGTAAGGAATTTTTTTAACAGTTCTACATTCGATGAGACCAAGGCGGAAGCAAACAACCCTTCAACGCTTCAACAATATGGCTTCTATCAGATGCGAACCTTTGAAAACAACTTTTTATAAGCTCCAGTTACATACAGAAATAACCCTGTGGAGAACACTTTTTTTACAGTTTGAGAATCGAAAAAGGACACTGAAATTGTCTACGCATAACAGATCTGCTAGAATTGTGCTTTCTATTGGGAATTTTACAACGGAAATCTTATTTCGCTCCTAAAAAATGACATCGCCACACTCTTTTGAGAGCCAAAATGACAGAAAAATAGTGCGCATTTCAAATTAATCTTATAAAGGGTCCGCCAAATAACTTTTTTTTTGAAAATGCTATAAAAAAAAACTACTGAATATTTTCTCCAATTCCTTTTTGTATGTGAAAGTACAATCCCTCCGGTTAATAATGGAAAATAATTTCATTCAAATGGCTGCCTCGGTTGGCCATGCAGTAGCCTACACGATCGGTCCAATTTTTAAGTGATTGTGTGCAGCTGTATTTCACGAATATTGTTCTTTAAAGCGTCAATTGTCTCTGGCTTGTGGATGTAACACTTATCTTTTACGGCACCCCACAAATAATAGTCCAACGGTGTCAAATAGCAGCTCCGAGGTGGCCAAACGACATCAGCTCTGCGGCTGATGATAGATAAATAAATAGAGTGGCGCAACAGCTCGAGGTCAACCAGGGCCAACTTCTCAACAATGTATGCTGGTGTGTTAATTTCTTTACATACAAGGGGACCTACAATTTTTTGCCGAATCCGAACGGCACTTTGAGAAGTTTTTCAAGACAAATGATACTCTCGGAGGCTTGTCAGACCCTCGCGGAGGTGGGGACCGTGAAAAAGAACGTCTTTTTTTTCAGGTGACGATGGCAGGATTCGTACCCAGACCTCCGGCGTAGTAAGCACACACACTAACCACTACGCCACGGCACCCCACCTGCGGCTGATGATGCGATCTTCAAAAACAGGGCGCAAAAACATCGAGTGTAGCTTCGGCTGTGTGGCACGTAGCGCCGTCCTGTTGATCCAAATGTTGCCAATATCCTCCTCTTCAATTTTTGTGATAACGATCGCCATTGACTGTAACGGCCACTCCTTGCTCATTTTCGAAGAAAAATGGCCCAATTATGCCTCTGGACGTTTTGGGTGTATCGGCTTTTCAATGTATGCGTGCGGCTTTTCTGTGTCCCAAATGCGACAACTTTGCTTGTTTACGTACCCGCCAAGATTAAAATGAGCTTCATCGGAAAAGATAATTTTTTTTGGCAAAAACAGCATCTTCCTTAAGTCAATCGCATTCGTGCAATGCCAGGTACCATTCTTTCCGAATGGTTATGACAAAAATTATGTACAAGATGCATATTACGATGTGTTTAAAAATATTTCGGGCTTACTGTGTTTTTAATTTTTCTCAAAACAATAATACTTTCCCAAAATATTAAAAAGAACGTCAGAGCCTCACCAATTGACGCCACTTAGTCGCTTTTGTCGGGTAACCTTAATAATTTTGGTTGAACTCCTTAAAGTTCAATTATAACCGAGGGGTTCTGCGTCAGACCGTTTATCGTCCGAGTATAATTTCGCCAAATTTCCCGTTCGTTTCTTTTTTTAACAAAAATAAAAGCTTATTATTATCTGTACGTACGCCTTTTTTTATTCCGCTTGTTGGCGACGCGACGTGTGGCTTTTCTTTAAATAGTTTATTGCTCTCACATCAATTGGTTGTTTTAAACCTTACTACACCCAAAGAATTTATTTTTGCCCTTAAGTGGCATTCAATTTATTGAACTAATTAATCGGCTAATGTGTTGTATACAAAACAACATTATGTAACTGTTTAATAATTGGAACGGGAAATATATCCAGCTTCTGCTAAACATTTCAAGTGATTAACACATCCATTATGCCTTACATAGCTCGAAAGCTGATAAAGTTCAACACCAACACGTTTAATAACTGTTGTCATCATTACGAAATCATTCTGTTATCTGCAAAAGTGATAATTAATTAATTGAATCTTTAGCGTTCGAAGTCCAATTATTTGATTGTAATATGAGTGATTCATTCAATACTTTTGTTGACTATTATTTTAACTACATTTTACTTTTGGATATGCTCATGATTAAAATTCAAATTTATTTAATCAGCGTTTTATAGCTTGTGATTTCCATTTTTATGCCCCAGCGAATTCGTCTGTCAATCTTCTGTTTGGAGTAATAAAATTTCTTAGAACCTGAACCTTAGAACCTGTATCTACACCAAAACTTGTTTTTAAATCTCACTAGCGTATAATTTGAAGAGCTTACAGAAAAAACCTGCCAACGTCAAAGCGTACCCCAGACCAAAGCTGTTTTACATCCTATGTATGTAAAATATGTATTTAAGTCTACAGTTTGTGCCGGAGTAAAACATGACATGATATTTTAGTAGTGTAAAATTAAGATCAAAAATTTTACCTTTTAAACAAGAGCCATTGCATCTGGTAATCTTTTGATAGAGAAGGAGTTTGGGAATTTTTAAAATAGCGATTCGCATACAATCATACAAAAACGACCCTCTTGCCTCAGGCTGTGGTAGTAAGCCGCAGTTATTTTTTTTACAGATTCGAGCTAAGATAAGTTTTTTTACAAACGCTTTCTTAGTTTTTGTTTACTAACTTCAGACGGCGCGACAGTCTGGGTGGACCTAGGACTCAGCCAACAAGCTTCGCCAATCAAAGCTCTGAGTTTTTGCTTGCTATATTGCAGTATTTTTGTGTGGTGTTCTTTGAATTGCAACATGTCTCCACCGGACACTGACCCGCTATTTACATAAATCCTCTATTTATCTCTCGTAAATCCCGAGATTCAAATCCCCTCATAAATCTTATCATTAACCCTATTCACAAACTTTTTTTCTGGCACAATCATCCCTTTTCACATACTTTTGTAACTGTTTGAGTATCGAAAAAGGACTCTTATTGACTCTTAAAGAATGAATAGAATTTAATGTTATTTAAATTAATATATCTTATTAATAGACCAGATAATGATTCTGACTTAAATATTAAGTCCTTCCATTATTAATGTAAGTAAATGGCAGGAAAGTTACATACTACGTTGGAACGGGTACGCTGGGTGCACTGAGTGCACTAGTGCACTCATTTCATTCAGTGCACTCTGTTCAGGGCACCCACTGTACGTAGGTGCACTGAACTAATTGTTTTACAATCAGAGTGCAATACTCATAAAAAAAAATAAATAGTAAGTGATCCATTCACTTGAGGTTTTAAAATTTGTGTGCAGTGCGTAGATACCTGGATAAAAATGAATGTCTTGTAGCTGATTTCAATAAATTCATTGCAGATGTTTATTTTCTAATAGGATTTTTACAACGGTAATATTTTGTTCATTCTTGGGAAATGTCATCTGCACTCTCTTTTGAGAGCCAAAATGACAGAAAAGTCAAACTTGTCCTATGTTTGTCCGGTGAAGCCACTTCAGGATTTATTTTTAACCGTCTTCCGCTAATCGCAGTGTTATATCCGGTTGAAACATAATGTAAAACTTAATTTCGCTATGAAAATTTCACAACAAAACACTTTTATGTTTGGAATAAAGCTGGAATTCAACACTATATTACAAAACAATCGTTTTTTACTTAAACTCTCGATATTCACTATTAAAAGGTTCATTTACAACCTTTTCACCCGGCCTGTCATCCGCTTATTTATACAAATTCTCATAATTTTGCTTTTGGTGATTTTCCATTGGTAGGGAAATTCTTATGGTAGGAAAATTTCGACACTCGAATATCCACTGTCATTTCGGTTAAGTGTTTTCGTTCTGTATATCGATGGATGAGTTCAACGACTCCTGCATGTGTTTTCACTTCTAATCGCTACAACACAAAAAGAAGTTTAATTGTCCTCCGCAAATCGCAGTTTTATGGCGGTGAAGACAGAAATTTCACAACGAAACACTTTTATTTATCGCAATTGGAATTCAACACTTTATTTAAAATTAATCTTTTTTAACTTAAACTCTCGGTATTCACAATTGAAAGGTTAAAATACAACTTTGTCGTCTGGCCTGTCATCCGCATATATATACCAATTCTAAAAATTTCGCTTTTGGTAATTTTCTATTGGAGCAATGGTGTGGAAATTTCAATACTCGTATATCAAATGTCATTTTACTGCCAGTTGGCTTAAATGACCGTTGGATGTGTTCTTTCAGTAAATCGATGGGTGTTTTCAGCGACTCCTGCATGTCTCATCCTCTTGAGTCTCCTGCATCTTAACGCCACATCACAAAATGAAAGATAAAATGATAAAGGATTATCTCACTATAATAACGAAAGCTGACAAGGGGCTTCTGACTGTGTTCGAAATAGCAGGTTTTTTCAGCGTCAATAGTGTTTTTTCTGTAGGTAGTAAAAAAAAAAATTATAAAGGCTTTCGGTACAGTGATCAATACCATCCTGTAGTTGCTCAGATAAGTAAATTTAATTTTTGTAAACTAAGAGTTTTTGAACAAAAATTTTTTACCTATTTAACTGTTAAACCTAGTTAATGTTGTTTTCTCATATTTGATAACCATTCTTCACTGTATTACTCATTTGTTGTGATCTTTTAACAATTTTTATTCAAATGTTATTCGCGTGCACTGGGTAGGATGCAGAGAGTTCTACGTCCAAAGACCCCGCGAACGAAGAAGTTGTCTCTGTCTCCTCATCGGAGGATAGCGCTGGCTCCTATGAGCCGCCAGCAGAAGCACCAAAATTTTGGGCAGACGATTTTGATTTGTCATCAAAAGAGTCTCATGTGCCGCCGAAGCGTAAGAAGTCGCCTTCCGATAGACGTACCACAAAGGACCTCGTTCGGAAATACTGGGCCGATGACATCGAACGGTCAGCACGAGATTCAATGAAAAGAAGAAAAGAAACTAAGATACAAGTTGGCCAACGCTTGAATGCAAAAGAAATCATTCGCCGCATGAAAGGGATGGATCCTGAGAATTTCGATCATCGGTGTAAAATTAGTCTTGAGAACGCGTTCAAAACCCTTGGCTATGGTCAAAAACGGGCAATGGACTTTATGACCGAAAACGGACTTGCAGATGTCCCAGATAAAAAAGAAGAAGTCAAAACAGCCCTGCCGTTTATCATTCCCACAGAAGAAATGAAACTGACGATTATTAAAGAAGGACGCAACCCAGAACCCCCTGAGCCTCCTTCTGTCAGCGACGAACCAGCAGGTACAAGCAATAAAAACGGATCATGGAAAGTACATACTGCAATTCCCACAGTCCCTGAACATCTTCAGGTTGCCATTGTTAACTGTGCCTCGCCCAAAATGTGGCTAACCGATGAACAATGGAATGTGGTACACAACCAGCTACTTTCGTGCCTTAGCGTCGCTTTTCTCGCCGATCCTAACAAGGAGCCCACTTTCGGAGAGATACAATCTTATCAGGGCTTTAATTTATTGACTTGTGACAACGAATGGACTCTCAATTGGCTAAAATCTCGTGTTGAATCGATGAAAAATTTGTGGCCAGGTATTAAACTAGGGGTTCTGGAGCGTCGACATCTTCCGAAATCACCAAACGTTGTACTGTTTGTGCCTGGTCCCGCCGTTTTAAGGGATAAACTTTTAGAAATGATCAAAAGACAAAATCGAGTTCTGTTTCCAACTGCTGACTGGTCAATCATAGAGACAAAACGAAGAACAGCCGAGGGTCAGGAAATAATCTTGGCCATAAATCAGGAATCAATTGAAAAACTAGAAACACTTGACTACAAGTTGAAAGTTGGATTTGGCCTTGTGCAAGTACAGTTTCCAGGACTTCAACTACAGAACCCTAAGCCTGTAAAAGATAACTAAAATATTCGCCTTTAATGACATTCAGACTACAAATAATGAGAAGGCTACTTCCATCTTTAAAGCTTAATTCACTTACAGTTGCCGCCCTAAATTTTACAAACATATTTCAGTGGGCAAGTGTTGCATTTCAAGTAGCATTAGTGAACGACATTAATAACACGATCTTTATTCCCCAGTATGACAACGAAACTGCTTTAGGTAAATTGAAAGATTGGTGTGACACCTCTTGTTCGACGATATATCATCAGGGATGCAAAGAAAGGCCAACGTTGTGATCCGCCAAGGTAAGTGACTTATTTCTTTTTTACAGAATGAAAACGTGTAGTTTAAATCAACGAGATGTATTAAATTGCTTATTGTTTTTTAGTACATACATGTACTAATGTAACTTCTGACCGTTTCGTATTTCTTAGTTTTCTTTTCAGTACTTAGAACCGACTAAGCCTTCAATTGTTGAAAAAGGTATATTGTTTTTTTTAGATTTATTAGATGATAGCTTTAGTGACTACTTTTTAGATAGTCCGAAACGAAGACAATAACCCGGTGCAAGACAATAATCAGTGCAGTCCTGCACTGCGTTTTTGATTACAAAAGGGCGCGCCTAACTTAAAAATATTGCCCTTCCTTCAATCCCTGCAACCCATTTTGTTACATGGGTTGCAAATTCGTAGGTCTTGTTGCCTCGAAATGCCGCATGATATGTTGAAGCCAATAAAGTAGTCGCTTGTTTTGAGTTCATTCGGGTGTGGCACCTCGAAGGACCAAAACTCCGCTATATAATTTTTAGTTTCTTAACAGTTTTGGCCATATACCTACTTTGCGATAAGATTAACAGAAGGCGATGCTTACTGAAATGAGAACGAGGGACAAAGTGCTGCAAAGTAGAGCTGACCTTCCAAAAGCAGGCCGGTTTAGAACCATTACTTTGTTCAAATTAAAAGTAGCCAGCATCCTCCAACTGCTGACGAAAAAGCACAAAAAAGTGCCATCTTGATATTGAAGTTCACATCTTTTTTGCTGCCCTATATCGTAAAAGCTGTCAGAAGACTAAATTGGAAAAATCATCTTCTGCCAATCTTAGTTAATGTATCTTCAAGTTAGCAAGACAACATAATACAACTACGACTTTTCAATGACCAGCCATAATGCGTGAGGGTGCATTCATAAAGATCGTCTGAATTATAAAAGTCGGTTGCTAAAATTCCACAAAGAGTCAAATATTTTTGATGCGATATGAGATGACAAAGGCCACCTCAGATCACGATTCCCGCCAGGAATGTTATAGGCCTCTTTTCACATGCTGCACTCATGTGTGACATCTATTTATGCCACTACCAATCATGTCGTACGAATTCCGCTTTTCGAAATAATCATGCGTAATTGTTTGGATCCAATAATAGATTCCTAGCCTTGTGGGACATAAACCGCAACAGTATGATGATTATCAAAACCAAATGATTTGATTTAACTCAATTAATTGTACATTTACGAAAAAAACCATCTCAACAAAAGTAGGCAAAATAAAAATTGAAATACAATTTTAGATAATAAAATTTAGTGCAGTTGAACTTTTTATATAGCTGTCCGCAAATGTTTAAACATAATAAACAATTCTGCCAAAATGTTGTCGTCTTTAGTCTTCAAATCAATTTGCTTCAATTGCAGATGGAAAGACATAACTACAATGTGGAATGTCAGGGGGGAACGGATGTAAAATTCAAATGGTTTTTTCTTCTAACATTTCTAGCGAATGATGTGCGAACAAAAAAAATTCGTCATTGAGTCGCACATCTTGAATGCACTTTGCGATCAAAAGTGCGTTAAAGACTGTGCAAGAATATTTTTTCACCGAGACAAGTTGTTGGCTCTCTGTCAAGTAAGAACAATCCAATAGACTTAATCAGATATCAAAACAAAATCGTTAAAATAAAACATTCTAATAGCATGACTAAGCTTTAAGAAGTCGAACGAGTTTGTTCTCTTGATGCTTATGTTTTTTCGTGTAATCCACGTGCTGTTGTACGGACTAAAAGTTATGACACGTATTAAAGGTATTCAATTCCAATCTCTTAACAATTACTGAACAACAAAAAAACAACTAAAACTACCGACTTCTCTTGACAGGAAGCTACCTCATACGTTATATTTTTTTCATATTTTCATATTTCATATTTATTTATTAATGCTTGAAAACAGTAAGATACAATATCTTATAAGTTACCTTAAATGTGTAAAACTTAATCTCCTGGAGGGTAACGGGGTATCTACCAAGTGTTTATAGCTGGATAGTTATCACCGTTCTAAATCTAAGTGTCTTTTTCAATGAATTAGAAGTGCACAATACGAATTTATTATAAGAAAGCAAAGATAAATAATTGTTAGTTAAAACTGAGTGTGTAGGTAGAGGTAACGGCGACACAACATGGGAAAAGTTATAGTTTTTTGCCTATTGTATTTGCTTACACGCAAAACAGATATGTTAGATGAGCAAAAGCATAACAATACTGTTTAACGCTAGGCTGGGCCGCATTTAATTGAATGCAATTCTGATAATTGTTTCACTTGTTTGCTAGAGATGGAAGATAAATGCATAAGGTCCCAGGCGAAATGTTATTTCAATTAAGTATTCAACTTAAAACTCCAGGCTGTTGTCTTTCGAATTATTGAAAAAATATTCTTAAATAATTTACTTTGAATAAGTAAGATTGGTTTTTTTAACATTTTCAAGCAATGACCACATACCCTCCAACAATAACTGGCGAAACCAAAGTGGCCATTATTGTTTTCGGCGCACAGGGTATGTTGCACCCAGAGCTAATTAAATTTTTTACTATTCCAATGAGCTTTTATGGAGTTCAAGGCCACGAAGTTTTTTGATAAATCATTGATACTGTTTAAGTTTAAAGAAAAATCAATTATGGCTATTAGGTCTTTGCAATAAAGAGAAATCATGCTTTTTATTAACGAAACTTGATAACATATGTGTGATTATTATGTGATTGCTTGGAATAGCTTCACAGTAGTTCTACCTACCGAAATTCCTAAGACTTTACTGCCTTGACGATTTTTGGTTCTATCTCTCCGTGTAAGTTCTAAAGTGCCAAAGCATTTGAGGCAAAAAAGCAGAGATTTTTTCAGTCAGTTCAATTTCGGTTCTAGTCGGCAAATTTTGTGGGTTAATACCGGATCAAACTCTAGAATCTAAAGAATTGTTCGGACACCTACGCGTGCTTTCATTTAGTAAGGAAACTAGCTTACTGTATTTCTATGAAAAATGACGTTTGCAGAATCTTAAAAGCAAATCGAACTTGAGTGGGGGCCGATTCAAACCTCCATTTCGCGTGCGATCCACTTTGCATTGGGTTATTATGCACGAACAGAATCGCATTGCGTTACCTTCCAGTTTGAAGTTATCCAAGTTCACTTGCCTTTTTTTTTTTTTTTTTTGAATACTATGGTGGACGGAGGCTAAAACTCCAAAATCTTTCAAAGATACCAATATGCCCACTATAACAGGTATGTAATACCGAAGTAGCCAATATTGGTTATGGCCAATTTCCACGTGCTAAAAAACCACCCATTTTTGAGAGACACTATGAAAAGTGCCAGAACGCACGTCATAAGTAGTAAATTTTCACTCTCTCATAATTCCTCTTGATTACAACTAAGCTAACTTAACAAGTAGTTTACGGTTCCGTAGAGTTTATTGCGTTGAGTAGGTTGCTATCTAATGAATGCACCTACTCAAACCGTCAGTTCGTGCGGTTCAACCCTACCTCGCTAGGTTGAAGGGTCTTGTTCTTTGTAGTCGTCGCTCGTTGTTTCTCTCGTTAAGAGTACGATCATTTTACGACTTTACTGCCTCTGATCATTTCGTTATTGCAATGAACATGAAGACGAGCACTTATAGCTTTCGAGCAAAGTTTGTTACTTCTTCGCTCACAGTTGCTATTCCAAAATCTCTGTGAATATCACTCTTCCTAATATACCATAGGGCATTCACCATTGCTCTAAGTGTCTTGTTTTGGAAAGTCTGCAACATGGACATGTTGCTCGGCTTGGTACAACCCCAAAGTTGTATTCCGTATGCCCAGGAGGGCTTTAACACCTGCCTGTACAAGAGCAGTTTGTTATATATGCTTAGTTTTGAAAATTTTCCTATAAGCCAATACATTTCTCTGAGTCTTATTTCGAGCTCGTCACGCTTCTTCTTAACGTGTGGCTTTCACCTAAGTTTAGCGTCTAGAGTCATTCCTAGATATTTCGCTTCGTTTGCATAAGGAATTTGTACAGAGTTTATGAATAGAGGTAAATTGTTCACCTTTCTGTACGTAAATTTGACATGGGTTGACTTTTTCTCGTTAAGAACGATTCGCCAAGTCTTTTCCAAAGCTCTTTGGAGGCTTCTCGTTGATGATTCGACTGATTCAAATGTTGCCAGCAAGCCGTGTCGTCCGCAAACGTGGCCATAACAGTCTTTTCATCTAGAGGTATTTCTCTTGTGTAGAGCAGAAACAGGGTCGGACCGAAGACGCTTCCCTGGGGTTCTTCAGCTCGAATTCACTTGAAACTCGAGTATTCAGTACCACACCTAACACGAAAGAGTCTGCTTTCAAGATAGTTTTTCAATATTCTATAAATAACTTCAGCTTATACTTTAAGCCTTCTTGCCATACCTTGTAGAAGGCCTGCGATACGTCGAGGAAAACACTAGAACATATCTTTTTCTCTTCTAAGGCTTTTTCAATTTTATGCATTATTCAGAAGACTTGATCTATTGTTGAACGATTAGTTCTAAATCCGAATTGATGTTTTGATAATCCGGGCGTCTTTGTGCAATTATTGGATCGCTTCAACAGAAGTTTCTCAAAGACCTTCGATATTATCGGCAGAAGTGATATGAGCCTATAAGATTTTTCGTCATTTTGACATTTCGCCGGTTTTGGAACCATAATGACTTCAGCAACTTTCTATTGTCTTGGAACGTATAAGAGTTTAAGAGAAGCGCTTATGATATAAAGTAGCTTGACTAATGTCTTTCTCGGTAGTTCTTGGGGTCTTATTATTTTTAAGTTTGCTTATTGTCTGCCGAAGTTCAGCTAATGACACTTTTTTCATTCTAAAGCTTTCAGGTTCCGCGTTGTTGTTTTGAACGTCAGCCAACGGTGGACCGTCGAACGGCTTGAATTTTTCTTCCAAGTGTTCCGCAAACAAATCCGCCTTCTCTTTGTCTTCTTTTGCCCATTCGCCATTATCTTTCTTTATTGGGGCCGAGTGCATTATAGGTTTCTTGATAGACTTAACTGCTTTCCACAGCGAGTAGTTCGAGTTCCTATCCGCCGACAAGCCTTCAAGGTATTCAGTGGTCTCACTCAATCTTGCAGCATTTCCTTAAGCCTGTTTGCGAGGCGGTTTTGTCCGGGGGTGCCCTCGTGCATTGCCATCTTCTACGCGCTCTTCTCTTTTCACAAATCAATTCTTCGATTTCGAACGGATGTGTTGTGGGTAATGCCTGTCAGTGCTTAATTCTGTCCTATGGAACAAAATGCTGATCCACGCAGCGTTCTGAATTGCTTCAATGAATTTATCAACTGCGTCTTCTAATTCGAATGGAGTTCTCAATGACACATTCAAGCCAACACTCTCCTTACAGTCTTTTCTGCACGCGTCCTAGTTCATCTTTTAGCGATGAAGAAGTCGACAAGGTCAGGCTTTTTATTCCTGTCGGTTGGCCAATATGTTGGATTTCCCGTGGAGAAAAAGTCCACCCCACGTTTCATACTGTTTTTATACAGTAATCTGTCTCTTGTTTAATTGCATCTTGAGAAAAATGAAATACAAATAATCAGATGCATCAGGACATGTTTCGATTAATTTTGATTTGTTGAGCTCTTTTAAATTTATTCCAACTTTACTCAATCGCAATTGAATCTTTTTATTTTCTCATACTTTTAGAATAAGAAAATTTATTACTCCAGTTTGCTAATCCCATCGCAATTTGGTTATGAAATCAACCAAGGACTTAAAATTGTTGTGCATTTGCGCCTATTTTGTTTTCTAAATAGAAGCAAATCTAATCTTTTTTCCTTGTAGCCTCATAACATGTTTTAATTTTCTTTCGATTGTGTTCGTTTTCAAATGACTTGCGCCGCGTGGCGCCGCGCCGTGAGACTTCTAAGTCGCCTTCGAGAAAGCGGAAGCGAAAGCGATCGCATATACAAATACCAAAATTGAAATTGTGCGATTCGCCTCGCAAATTGTAATCACCCCCAGTTTTTTCTATGATAAAATATTTCCATCATTTTGAGAGTCGAATACTTCGATAAATTAGTTGATTAATTAACTCTGCACTGACAACCTGCTCAATAGGCTTACTGCAGATTCGTTCGCAGGATTTACAGATTTTGGCCTAACTCTACTGAAAAAAAAATAAAAAAAAATAAATAGAGTGGCGCAACAGCTCGAGGTGAACCAGGGCCAACTTCTCAACAATGTATGCTGATGTGTTCATTTCTTTACATACAAGGGGACCTCCAATTTTTTGCCGAATCCGAACGGCACTTTGAGAAGTTTTTCAAGACAATTAATACTCTCGGAGGGCTTGTCAAACCCTCGCGGAGGTGGGGACCGTGAAAAAGAACAAGTCTTTTTTTCTTTTTTTTTCAGGTGACGATGGCAGGATTCGAACCCAGACCTCCGGCGTAGTAAGTACACACACTAACCACTACGCCACGGCACCCCACAACTCTACTGAAAAACAACCCTTAAAAATGTCTCGAACGATATTCATGTCCAAGGCTAAATCAATTTTTTGACGGAGGTTGAATTTATCCGATTGCCTTTTTTATAATTAGTAAAAAAGTCAGTCAAATAGTAAAAAAAACATCTGGCACACAAGATGTATCCATTCTATTTGCATGTTGGAAGAGAAAAAGGTGTTTAATATTCGGCCGATCCTTACCTAGTCAGGGCAGAGTGACATCCCAGGTAACTGCAAGGCTGACGAACTCGCCAAATTTGGTACCACTCTCTGAATCTAGCTTGATAAAAGCTACTTAGGTATTCCAATTTCGACATGTAAACTCGTGATAAAACTGGATGCACTAGAAAGAACGATTCTCAGATGGAAATATTGTAGTATTGAAAATGACGAAACAGATTTGGCCAAAGCTAGTTTTTTGCCTTTAAAATTAAGCTAGAGAGCTGAAACTGGGGTACAGCATCGGACTTTATGAAGCAAAGGAGGAAAGTCGATCAAATCCGGCCGCAACCCCTCCCATCATTAGCTTGAATGTAAGTTTTAAGGCTTGAATGTCAAATTTGCGTTTGACCAATTTAAAAAAAGGCGCTGCTACCGGTGTATTGTAACTTGTGGGCAGAAACATTTAACTAGACGAAAACTGGACCGCCCCCCACCATGACCATAACCATTTTTACCATGTTAGGTCTTAAAATCCTGCTGATAGTTAATTTTAGCGTGTTCAATGATTCTAACGATATTATATTTAAAGGATACGATTCTTAGCCCTTTTGAAGGGGCCAACAAGTTTTATGATTTGATGTTACAAGGTAAATAGGGTAGAAGTTTGTTTCAGGCGAACTCTTGCACTAACTCACTTGTTTAAATACACCTCGTTCTATATCTATAGACTCAAGCAAAGCTAGTGGGCATGTAACAATCGGCTAATGCGATCGTAGGATTTCAGCAACCAAAGAGTTGAAGTCAAATGATTGAAATCTCACCTAAGAGTCACAAATGACTTCAAAATTTTGAATGCATTCACTGACTTCAAATGATTTTAATGGATTAAATGCATTCATTAATGCTAGTGACTTCACTGAATGCGGAGCAGTCAAAAAGATTTCATTCATTTGACTTCAACTCTTTGATTTCTGAAAATGATTGCTTTACTCATGACTTCAAACTGAATGCTGATTTATTTTTTCTAAGAAGAAGTCTTTGTTGAAGTCATTGAATTAAATTTATTTTTCGAAGCATTAATTCAAAAGAACTGTATTCAAAAATTATTGCATTCTTTTACAGCTTTACAACCCGCCCTGACATCGCCAGTCACGGCGCGCGGTAAAAACGGGGCATTGGCCAATTGGAAACCATGCGGCCAAACTAGGTATCCCATACAACCCCCACTGCCGAAGTTGCGGAAGTGTGAATGAGAAAGAAACTCTCTCCCACTTCCTCTGCTAATGGCAGTCACTAATAGCAAGAGCCAGACTGCGTGCACTGCACCAAGGTATTGGTGCAGTGCAGTACTGCACCTCTCCTTAGGTATAGCTCGAGTAAAGGGATGCAAATGCTTATCAAGCTTCTTAACTGCACTGGTTGGACATAGGCACAATCTTAGCAACTATCACAAACCATGTTACACGTTTCGTGGTAAACTTGACTTGACTGACTGGCACCTCTACATACCTACCAGTAACTCAAAAAGCCCAGTATCGGTTTATTTAGGTTTTATCTTGTTACCAAAAAAATAGCAGCGCGGGTTCATAGATGATTGGCGGTTTGGGCCATCGTTTGCTTGGCTTTAAAACTGCGCGTCTCTTTATTACTTTTTTCTATATCTGTTAATAAAATGAATTTTCATTCGTTAATACTCGTACTGTAAGAACCTTGCCCGTGTCCAAAATATAAACAAAATTTAAACCAACACTTCTCATTTTTATTTCAGGTTGCAATGGTTGAAGTCCAATTGAATAACGACACCCAGGTGCCTGCGGGAATGCTTGTAGCATTCGCTATATGCACCACCCTGCTTGTTGCAGTACACATGCTTGCCCTGATGATCAGTACGTGTATCCTGCCAAATATCGAAACGGTCTGCAATCTGCATAGCATCTCATTAGTACACGAATCTCCGCACGAGCGTCTTCACTGGTACATCGAGACGGCGTGGGCCTTCTCAACACTGCTTGGCTTGATTCTGTTTCTGCTCGAAATAGCTATCCTTTGCTGGGTGAAATTCTATGACCTCAGTCAGCCAGCCGCATGGTCTGCATGTATTGTACTTATTCCTGTTCTGATAATCTTCCTTGCGTTCGCCATTCATTTCTATCGATCGCTAATGACCCACAAGTACGAGGTGACAGTGTCGGGTATTCGTGAGCTAGAGATTCTCAAAGAACAAATGGAGCAGGATCACATGGAGCATCAGCATCATCGGAACAATGGACTCAATTATGGCGCAAGTGGGGAAATTGTTTAACACATCGCCAGCACAGCCCCGCACACGTACTTTAAATGAGTGAAATGTGATATTGGACACAAGAGTTGAGAAGCTGCGGTCTGTTAAGGGCCTTGAAACTAGGTTCTGAGGCCCAGAAATTTCCTGCAAAAATCAGAATCACAGCATAGCATAAAAAATATGGCATCTTTTTTACCATAAAAAGTAACATTAAAAAACAAACGTAAATGTGATAATTATTACGCGATACATAGGCAGTATTCCCCCGCTGAAACGTGTTGTCATCAAAATAATTATTTTCTATTATAAAGTTATTTTATAATGTTTTTACCGAATGAGTGAATTTACTTAAAAGTGGAAGATAATACATAACTATAAGCGTTACTAAAGTAGTCTTCCTGCGATAATGAACTTAGGCGAATATTTATTTTTTTTTTGTTTTTGAACCAAATTATTAAAATGAATAATATTTTAATTTAAACTTTTGCATTCAGAAATGCTTTTTAGAATTAAGTACCCATAAGCAATTTTTTGAAATATGAACAAATAAAACACCAGTTAAAAAAAAAACAAAAACATAATATTTAAAACTTACATTCTGAATTTGGTGATCCAGTCTATGCATGAACCATGCTGAAAAAAAAAGTATTAAGTAGGTAAATTGCATAAAACATAAACACAAAATGGCAAAAATTTTATAATTGTTAGAATTTGTAATCTTTTTAAAGTTAAGGAACTGCAGTGTAAACTTTTAGTTTACATAGTTGACTTTTCCTTATTAAATACATTTTCTTAATCTAATTTTCTTAATCATTTTCTTAAAACTAGATTCATATTTTTGGAGAGAGTATGTTTTCGCCTTCCTAGGACTACAGTTTTGGATAACATTAATGGAGGATTATTAGACGGATTATAGAACCGTTAACACATTGGTTGAAGCACCGTCAACGTTAACTAAACATTCACCTGATCTTCTATGAATTATAAGTCTACAACTAATCGACATATTGTTGAGTGTGTTGAGTAGAGAAAAACGGTGAGTTTAATTTATTTTAATTGGTACTTTAAAAAAATACAAAAAAAAATAAGGAAATGACAAATGAATAAGTCCGAATACTGAGGGATCAATAATAATAATAACAGACTTAAAATTTAAAAATTAAAATTGGGCGGAAAAACAAGAAAATTGATCGCCAACACAGGATAAGAGTGGGTTCGCTAAAAGGTGAGATTTGAAAATAAATAACTTTAAAAGCGGGATTTTAGAACCGAGATTTCTTTGAGTCGACAAAAGATCGGTTTTAGGTTTCCAAACTGTGCTTTGTTTTTTGCAAAATTCCACAAGTTTTTGAAAACGGAATATATTGCAGGGGCCGCATCGATCGCTAGGTTTTGAAGTTGATTGCGACAAAAAGTTCGTATGCCCCCGAATAAAAGCTGTAGTTATGGTTGTAATGATAAAAGTAGTGAGCTCCATAAAACTCAGACACATGCAATCCTTATGATTTTTTTGTAGCTTTAGAAAGAAAACAAAAGCCGTAGTTGTTCTATACTACACCTACACCGACCATCAAACTGCAATAAGCGCGAAACGATAAAAATAAATCCAGAAGTGTCTCCACCGGACAAACATTACAACTTATTTATTGTCATTCTGGCTCACGAAAGAGAATGACTATGACGTTTCAGGAGCGAGAAAGCAATTTCGTTGTAAAAATCCCAATCCGGATTGCCAACCGTAAAGGCCGTAACTGTTATAAAGATTGTGAAAAGTGCTAAAACTGGCATAAATAGATATGTGGAACGGGTAAATGAGATTTATAAGAGGATTTATATTTTATCACTTGCTGAGAGGATTTAAATGTTTTAATGTTCGAGATTTAGGGGAAATGGTTGAGGGCTTATGTTATATAATCGCGGATTAGTGCTCGGTGGAGACATGGAATTCAGAATTACATGTCGTGTCGTCACTGCTTTTGCCAGTTACTAAATATTTCCCGCTACACGAAAACTTTGGAGATGAAAAGTTATTAGCGGATATATAAATGTCCGTTAAAAAGTTAATTTTTCAAAATTTCTAATTTTATTGTTATTTGTAGTTAGTCGATCTTTGACTTCCTAAAAAATTCAAAATCATTCTCCGTTGTTGTAAGTCTGAGCAATCCCGGAATAGACCCGAATCCGACAGTCATTAAGCCCGAGGAGAAAACCCCTCACGCGCTCACGCTTTCAAAACTTAGAGCAGATGTGAACGGACGGACAACGATGTCTCTTTTTGATGAATAAATCGCATAAATGCAGAAAAACACTTACCGAGGCTGTTTTAACAGTTTTTTCTGGCAAAAACTCTCTAAATAATTGTTTAACCAGCTTGTCTGGCTCAAAAAGTTTATTCTGAAATGAAAGGCTTTTTACTTTCACTATTTCCAGACCCGCCATACAAATGTATACTTACTCTTGCTATGGGATAATGAGTTGGTTTGACCACTTGATTTCTAAACTCGTCAAACATAATTGATGTCTTACAAATATCATGACACCATACTCCCTTCTGAACCTGACCAGTCTGATTGTGAAAGAAGAGTCCTTCGCCATGTTTCTCTCCATTCTCGAAGAAACCCTCATATCTGTTTTCATTTGCGTAGAATAAAACTCCCGCCCCATGATATAAGCCATTCTCCCATTGTCCAAGAAAAATGCGCCCGTCTTCGTACCACATTATTCCCATTCCATGGGGTTTATTATGTTGCCACCAACCAAAGTAAATCCCATCTTTTAGAAATGCTTTGCCTTCCCCACACCTCACGCCCTTTTCCCACTGTCCGACATAAATTCGTTCAGATGTTCCATCGGCATTTTTTCGGCGCAATGTACCATGTCCATGGCATTTTGAATCCTTCCATTGCCCGTCGTAGGCAAGTTTCTTACTTTCATACTCCTTGATTCCGTATCCTTTAAGCTTGCTGTGACGGTAGCATCCCTTGTAGACTCCCACAGGGTGGTACATAACAAATGGACGAAATCCATTGATGTACGCCTGTCGCATGGCCACCTCTTCTCCACTGCGCTCTTTCATGTTTTGGTATTCTAAATTTCGAAGCAGATATGGGCCAGATTGGATGGCAATTTGAATTTAAACACAATTATTGTATAACGACAAAAACAAACGAGTAATTTTAATGTGTGCCACTATGCCACTTCTGATACTGAACTAAAACATCAAGTAAAATAAGTGAAAGCTCCAAAAGGACTTTGTGAAACTACGGACCTTGTAAAACTGCGAAAGAAGAGGACACAAATGGCTCTAAATACACCCTTGCTCCATCGGCATGTCGTGTCAGCGAGCTATTGATTTAGCTAGTTTCCGATTTTCTCTTTCTGGTTTAGTTTCGTCAACAACTTCAAGGATATTATTTGTAATTAGAAAACCACATTGAAACTTAAAGGCAAGAAAAGAAAGTCGGCTGTTGGAATGATTTAATGAGAGAGAGCCCACCAACTTCTTTCGTTTTCGTGCATCAGCATTTCCCTTCTAATCATAAAAAATTTAGGTTCATTTTTTTTTAAATGAAGCCTATATCCCTTATTCAATAGGGACTAGGACACAGGGTATCATGCTCCGAATTCATTTCCCTTATGTTCATTTCAATTCATAGACACCTCGTAATAGGTAAAGTTTCGTGTAAGACATGGCCAACTAGTTCAATCACAGACACGGTAGGTCTGTCTCAAAGTGCCACCACATGTGGTTTGGGATTAGAAATGCTTTGTCAAGCTATGAAAGAATACATGTTATGTAGGTAAACAATGTCGCGTGATAGAACCTTATATTTTGGTCGTAAATTCCTTTTGGAAATAGGATCAAGGTTTAGTCGACATTAATAGTAAATATTTTACGTTAACATTCATAAAACGTTTATTCTCGCAGAATAAATAATGTACTTTTAACTTGTATATTCACATAAAATATCCGTGACACCAAGGACTCAAGTTGGTCAAAGTTCACTAAACTAAAACGATAGCTTAACTGTTGAAATCACACGTGGTGTACAGTATGTGCGTGCAAATGCTATGGTAACAGAACCTACCTAATGTTCTATAAGTTGTTTAGTCTGATCCAAAAAGTAGTAAAGGGACTCTATGCTTAAATTAATGAACGCACTGCCACAGGTATTGGTTAAAAATAAAAAAATACGGTACACGAAAAAATTCTACAAGATTACGAAAGAGCTTCAAGACATTCTAGTTATATGGCTGACGGTACATCTACAAAAATCAAGGTTTATGAGAACGCGGTTATATGTATAAGCAACGATACGTTCGGTTAGGCTTTAATTCGGGTAAGTAAGTCTTGAACTATTTCCAGTGAGTATGTAGGTTAAAATATCAATAACAGATGGAAGGAAAGAGGAAACTCTGATTCTGCAGGACTATAGGCGGAGTGGCTCCTTTCTAAAAATCATTCAAGTTTACGTATGAACTGTGGGAGCTGTGTTCTGATTACTGGTATAAAATCTTCTCTTTCCAATGTGTATGTTTAGCCTAGCCGGGACGAGACTGTGTTTTGTCGCCTCTCCTTCTCACAGTTTGTGTCGAGAAAGAAGATTGTGGAAGCGCAATCTTGAAAATGAAAATGTTTCGAAATAGCTTGTAGTGCGGTAAGCCATGGGTTTTTTGCAGAAGATGCAAACATCCGGAGGTAAGCTAAGACTTCTTGCGGCTTGTGAGCATTAACGTAAGTTAATCAGAAGTAGTGGTTGCAGCGTAGATACCAGTACCTACATGCCGTCCCATTGAAATAGATGGAGAAATTTAATTATCCTGGGGCTATTTTCAGAAAAAGATGGGAGGAGTTGTACTGAGTTTTTTTGCAGGTATGGGCAATCAAGGGCAACATTTAAAGAACTGCGGCGGCCGGCCATCAGAAAATCAGAGCTTGCGTAAAATCAATCATCAATGATCTCAGTTTTGATCTTGACCCTCATAGAGAGGGAAAGTGTGACACGTTGTTTGCTCACACCTACTAGCCAAACTTTCTACACAGGTCATGCTATTAGCGGTGGCTGGTTAGGTGGAGAACCTCTCCTGAACCTGCCTGTGGGGCAAACCTGGAGTTCTCGAGTTGATGGTGGGAGATCTGGGAGAGGTGGAAGGATCACTTCGTCGCTGATCGAAGGATCACTTTTTTCTTCATTTGGCACAGGCTATGATTTCAGGAATTACACCCCTTTTACTCCTGCTGCAACCGAATCGCCTGCTTGTGGTGTTCGATGGAAGGTATAAGTATAAGCCGAACTAGAGACATGAAAATAAATGTTTCTATATCTATGAAGTCAGGACACGGTTAACGCAAATAGTTAGGCCACCAAAGCCTTAAGACTGGTTAAATAATGAAAGATGGCCTACATGTGCTATGATCTCGCACAATAGTTCTATACTATTGTGTATACTAATAGAGAATCCTGAATAGAGCTTTTTAGACGGCAATTTATGCAAGTTTATAGAACATAAAGGACACTGAATCGAGTTAAAAATCTATATTTTTGTTTGTTTATAAGGGAGCGTACGTTTTGGCAGGAGATCTTTTTGACCAGGTGTTTTTTTTTAAACCATCGTCAAAAAATAATAAAAACAAGAAACAATTATTTAGCTCCATATAAAACTTTGTCAAGCTGAATGATTTTATTTTATTGCATAGCAGTCAGGCGCAAATGCAACCCATACCCTGCTTTCCAAAGCCCAAAATCTGAAAAAACACCAGGGACGCATGAAATGATAGTAGGCAGCAGCTTGTCATTATTCGCGCGTTTATATGCCTTCGCCGATAATCTAATTTACCGCCAACTGCTCTGAAAAAATCTCTTATCTCTTTCGCACGTAGAGCTGACCAATGCAGGCAGGCGCATGTTCTTTCTTTTTATCTCAGAGTCTTAAGCATGTAAAGTTGTATAGGTAACAATAGACAGAGAAATGGATAAAGGGCCAAGGAAAAACGAAATTGGATAGAACAGGACAGAACGCTTGTCATTAAAGGCAAAAAAGAGATGATGTAGTTGTAGTGTGCCAAACTGAAGACAGTATGGGTGGAAGATTTCTAGGAAAGATAATAAAATGAAAGGCCAAACAATGACAACAAGATACCTACTGGCGTTGTATGCTCCCCTAGTAATTAGAGGAAAAAATTGAAATACGCAATTCTGTTGCCCCTATAGGTACGGTATTATTTTAATTTAAAGGCTCTCTAGGCAAATAGTTTAAGACTTGTGTAGATCATTGGACTCCATTTATGAAAGGATATTAGGTTTTTGCTTTTATAGTCAAGGTGAAGCGAATGCATGGAGGCTTGATATGGAGGTGCACAAAAATCATAAAAGATGAAAAGCTGTAGACTAGCAGGCAACTAGACTTAGTCTCTGCGGACTCATCACTTTAAGCAGATAATCCTGTAGATTTGAAAGACTCCATGAACTTTTTAGCATGGCATGTATTTCTTGAACAGCGTCAGAGTGACTATTATAACTGGCCTCATAATGGTAACCGAATGATAAAAATTTTTATAGAACAATTTTTATAGGCACAACTCTGTTTTATTCTCCGTATAATCCGCAATTAGTGTTCCTCTTCCACCTCCGACTGGACTGCGTTTCCTTATTTGATATCACGTCTACTTCTATGTGAATGACTTCAAAAGAAAATTTTTTAGTTCCTAAGCTTCTTTGTCGATCTAAATTATTTTATCGCTGCATAACCTTAAGGCGAAATCACGCAGCAAGCTGCCAAATTCGACGATACACCAGGCAAGCAGAAAACAATAGTAGGTGCTAAGTTGCGATTATTCAAGTGATAATGCCTCCCATTCTACCTTAACCACCACAGACAAAGACAAAAGTCACTCCACCCACCCAATGGGAGCTCATCACAAAAAAAAAACTCATGTTATTCTCACCCACACTTAGAAAGAGCAACATTAGTGTTAAGAAAAAATGTTGTGTCTATTCCTTTTCATTAATTCATGAAAGAAAGAGATGGAGTACTTTGTTTTCGTGGAGACTGGAAAGCGCCAAGCGGGGCTTAATGACGAGCACAAAAAAAAAGTTGGGGAAATCGTTAAAGAAGGATGGAATGCTTTGCTATTACAAGCAAAAAAGAGATGAAATACATTTTCTAGGGGACTTCCTGGAAAACGTTATGGGATTGGTGGATCGCGACTATTTAGAGATTGTAAAACGGACGTGAACAATGACAAGAGGCTAGCTACTACCAGCTTATGTTCGCCTGGTAATTCGAAAATTTTAAGATGACAGACAAAGGTGTGTTGTTATTCTCTTGCCTCTAAGAGTATGCAATGATTTGTGCAAATAGATTAGGCGTACGCAAAAATTAAAATTGTAGCAAGTAAACACAACTTGATTTTCTTTATAAATGTTTGCTTTTTTCTAATCATCGAAGCAAACATCTAAGGTCTAACACCTAGCATTGGTTTGCATTTACTGGCATCAAAATAAAGGTTAGGAGGAAGGTACCTACATAGTTTTTTTCCTAAAAAAAATATTCATTTTATTTTCATTGAGTTTGAAATGAAATGAAGGTGAAAATTAAAAGACTCGTAAGTTATTATACCAGAGGTGATCGATAAAACTTGAGCTCATAAGATCAAGGAACTATTCTCCCAAGATAGATGTACTCATTTCGGTGAATACCAGCGCAAACCTGTCGACACGTCCCAAAATCGGTCACTTCCAGTTCTAAAATTATGTAGTTACTTACCTCTTAAGAATAAAGGATAATCATAGGTATCATAGGTTAAGCCTTAGCAGGGTGAAGAAAATAGTGTACCTCCTTAGTTAAGAAGGCGCTGCACTCCGGGGTGGGCCTGATCCCCCTCCACTTGCTCCTGAATCGCGGTGCTCCGATATTGCGCCGTCCCTGCGGTGTTGATTCGAAGATTTTTTTTTTTATATTGGAATTGGAATGGAATCAGCTACAAGTCTAAAGAATAAGCTACAACAGTGTACGGTTTGTCGATGATAGGGGTTATATTCATTTTATTTTGTTTAGAACTTATTCAAATTATTTTGACTCTTCTTCCGTCCTTATGATTTTGATCCATTCGATCTACTTTTATCTTTTTCTGATCGGTGCATGAGTCTTTTGAACGTTTTTTGGTGCGCAAACATGAGCTAAACATAAAGATAAGCATTGACAATTAACAATAAAAAGTAGCAACCATAATTTTTTAAAATTTAGCAAGGGTGCCATCTAAGTTTTCTTTGTTTAATGCAGAGATTATATAAAGCGACGGATAAAGTTCGCCTGACAGTAGATTTAGTTCACAAAAAATGAGAGGCAGAAAAAGAGTTTTGAAATTTTGCATTCTTTTGTGTGAATTTTTTAATCAAGACCTTAATTAAGTTTCATCACGACGGAAAGGCAAACCTATCACCCTGAAATAGTGCCCCGAGATGCTATTAAAAAAATAAATAAATAGAGTGACGCAACAGCTCGAGGTGAACCAGGGCCAACTTCTCAACAATGTATGCTGGTGTGTTAATTTCTTTACATACAAGGGGACCTACAATTTTTTGCCGAATCCGAACGGCACTTTGAGAAGTTTTTCAAGACAAATGATACTCTCGGAGGGCTTGTCAGACCCTCGCGGAGGTGGGGACCGTGAAAAAGAACAAGTCTTTTTTTTCAGGTGACGATGGCAGGATTCGAACCCAGACCTCCGGCGTAGTAAGCACACACACTAACCACTACGCCACGGCACCCCACTATTAGATTAAGTTATTTATTTACTCTACGTTTTTAAATTTTTAGTTTTTATAAGTGTCAGAAAATATGTTTTTGTTAGTAAAGCCCTGACTGTCGTCAGTCCAAATTGTTTGCAAAATCTTTGTTTCGAATACAAAGTGGAAATAGTTGGCTTATTTATTTTATTACAACAAATAAATTACATAAAATACACAATACGGCGCTGCTATGGCACAGAGTATTAAACTGACAGCGATCTTATGAAGCCAAATCCAAATTAATGGACGATTTTGGCACAATCTTAAATACGTCTTCTCAGCAAAAGCTTACTTCGAGTCTCGGCATTAGCCGATTTGGCGGCAGCACCGACACTGGCATGAATTACCCTCTTTGAACGGGTTTTAGGTGTACACTCAACTTTACACGCGGACTTTGGAATGTTTAGTATGTTCTTGGTTTCTGGCGATTCATCATCTTCGTCAGTTATTATAATTACGGCGTTTAAATTAGGTCGTGCGTCTACTCGAGCTCTTCTCCTTTTAACTGCATCGTTTAATTGAACCTGTTCTACTGCTTTACACACCTTGTCGATCTGTTCCTCACCGTCCTTTTTAACTTTTTGTCTAGCACTCCTAACATCTTTGGCTTTGGATTTCTCAATCGGTGGCGTAACAACTGGATCCTTGTATATTATTTTCTCGATGTTCTCCCTCGCTGTGGTTGGTGATTCTTTCTTAGAACGTCCTTTGCGCTTTGCTGGTTGCGTTTCTTTTGGATTCGTTTCAGTCGGGCTAAACTTAAGTAATCTTCTTGTCGAAGCCTTTACTTTGGCAGTCTTCTTTTGCATCACAGCCGTAGTGGACTCTGCTTGGAGTGACAAATTCACATGATAAACACCATCTAGTGTGTGCTCAAGTCTTTTATAGATTTCCAGGGATGTCTCACAAATTTTTAGAGCCAAATGGAAATTCCCCATTCGTCGGAGAACATTTACATATTGAACTAACATTGAAAGCTCCAATTCGCGAAAATGAAATTTTGTATGAGACTTGTGAAGAGCCGAGGCACACCACTTAATGGCTTTGGTATAAAATAATTCAGTTTCGTTGTATGCATCGCCAAGGTATAAAAGTCGTGCATTAAGACAGCCTACCTTAAATAGCTGCCAGTTGAGGAATTCATGAGAGCATGTGTCGCAGGTACAGTTTCGCTCGTGTTCTATAATAAAAGTTGCTAGGTCTCGATGGAGTGTTGTAGCTTTAAATTTCTACATAAACAAGAAAGAATGTCAGGAGATTTTGAATTGCCGAAAGATGTAAAGATTCACTTACAATTTGAACGGGTGAAACAGGATTAACGTAAGCCACTTTGCGTACAGCTTCGCCATCATAGCGAAATGGATCAATCGATTCACTTTTAACAAGTTCCTGAACTTTTATTTTTGAGTTTGCTTCGATAATTGTTTTTTCAGGTTGAGCGTTTCTAAACAAAATATCGATGAGATCCAGTTTTATCTGTAAATAAGTTAAGAAAGTTAAAAAAAAGAGTTTTTTTCTACAACAAATGCTTTGGGTACATTAAGAACTTTGCCAACGTTTGGAAACACAAGAAAACTAAAATGTGTTTTTTAGATTTGAAAGAAAAACCGATTGGACCCGCTTTTTTACAATTCTACAAACATTATAGTAATGGCTAGTTGGATGCCGAGCGGGACATTCCGACCACCAAGCGCTCGCATGCTGACAACCCTCAGGCCTAGCTCAAAAGAGCGCCCTGGGTTCCCAGGATCAGCACATATTCGTGGCTTCCTCTTTTTTCCCGGCATGGTAGGGAGGGTGCCGGTATTGCACTTTATACCTACCTGCCAGGTTTCTATCGGACCTATCCATCAATTCTTCAATGGTTTGGACACGTTATTCGCATGCCCCCCGACAGACTTCCTTGACAGGTTATGTTAGCCGAGATGCAAGCGGGTCGCCCGCCTGGTAGGCCAAGAAGCGGGTGGTGGGATCAGATAAAGAACTTCTCCGAGACCCGTCTGGGGATCTCGCCTGTGTCTCTTGAGTTGGTGGCGGAGGATCGGGAACGATGGAGGGACCATTTAGCAGTCCTTGCTCCGCGGCCCTTCTAAGGATAAGCGGTCACGAAAAATGATGGTGATGATGGTGATGATGATGATGACCTTTAACTGCACACTCGATGACCACAAGCTTTTTATCGAGGTGGCTTTCGAAAAACAATCATCCCAGGGTTCTTACTGACTTGAAAGTTGACGCCTTCACTATTAAGAAGTCGATATGATTAGAAGGATAATTTTTTCCTCTAATAAAAGGTTCTTTTATCTATTCAACAATTCAACCTCGACAACAAACTAAGCTGGAATTTGTACAGAAAAAAGATTGAAATATGAAATATATGAAAAGTATTTCATATATTTCATATTTCATATTTATTTATTAATTTAAAATCATTAAAGAAGACTAATATTAATATCAATCTTTAAGTTATTAATGATTATGCAATTCGGAAAAGAAAATGACAAGTAACTATAAAAACTATAAAAATTTAAAGATGTTTGTATCAGAATTTGTGTAAAATTAGTTTAGATTTTTCCCGAAACTTTTCCTTTGCATTAAGCAAAGCGTTAGATCAACTTCGAGCTAAAAACTATCCATGAATATTTTTATGAAAAAGTGCTGCATAAAGTCCAGTGCAACTCCAAGGAACAGCCAAATCGAGATCACGATCCAGACTAAGGCTCAATCTTGCACTGCATTGAAATTCAATGTTAGAGTAAGAGACCACAATGCCCCCATATATGGCTATAATTTAAATTTCAAGCTGAGAAGCTCCTACTCTGGACAATGCTTCAAACGAAAGCACCACGCAACAATCTATACAGATAATTATAAGACGAATGAGATTGTAGAAGCAGAAAAATGCTGAGAAACACCCGGAACCCGAAAACTACTCGACTCTTGGAATGCGTTTCAGCTGCTATTCTAAGGATCCTATAATCTTGCATCTAAGATGCAAGAGCATTGAAGATTACCAATGTAAAAAGTGTCCATTTATGTTGATAGTCCAGCAGTTAATAAGACCCCTGGCAGCAACAAGACTAAAATCTCGTATGGAAGAACTCTGTAGCTTAGATCTTAGGTGTGTAAGCAGACTTTTGACTTCTTCGTCAAAAAAGGCAAACTAATAAACGAAATATGGCGACTACCTTTCAAAATGATTCACGACGTAAATGATCAAGCGTACGGTGACGCAAAGAGAAAGAAGAGTTCATCTGTTTTAGGTAACATGAATATTTTTAAAACTCCTGAGAAATCTCTTACCTGGCAATTCGTCAAATTTTCCGACTGCAAGTTGATGTGCGTCCATAGAGCCAAGAACTGTATTGACCTTAATGCAGACCCCGTATCCAAAGCCACTTTCAGTACCATCTGAACGTATGGTAATGTCGATGGCTCACTCAATCGATTTGTGGTGAATTCCGATATATCATTGACAACAGCAAAAAGCAGGATGGGAAAATTCAAAGAATCCTCTGACGTATAGTAAACAACAGCTCGGACTTCGCCCAGTATTTTGTCGAGCAGCTGAAATGACATCCCTTTCGATAAGCACTTCTGGAGTTTCCATTTAATCCGAAAGTTCACCGCCAAATGTGTTGCCCTGACCAGCTCAAATTTGTTCTTCCTCTCTACTAGTTCTTCGACTTTACACAACGCCAAGTCTAGCAGCAATTGACTTTCTTTAAAGCAGTTCTTTTGCGCCAAGTACCAGCCGATATTGCACAAGCAAAGGAGGACGTAATTTTGCTTACGTGGAGTCAGAAACTCCATGTTCTCGAGGCATTCCATAATTGGTGCTTGAATTTTTTCAATTTCTCCCTCCAAGTCGAACTCAGGGTCGTAAAACGCGATGAAAAGGCACTCTTCACACATGAACGACATCGACCGTATCCGGTTCAGGATGTCGTTTAGGTGTGTTGTTATTCGCAGGAGCAGACGCCAACTTGTGTAGGCATAGTCCACATAGCCTCGAAAATGGAACCAGCGTGCTAACATTGACAAGTCATCAATGATTGCCTCCCAGTCGACAAAGAAATCACTGTCGGCAAACGATTGCGTAGCGGCGACCTCAAAGAATTTTTCGAACGATTCTACGCCCTCCATAGCCATCTTCATTATCTGAATCTCGCATTTAACATCCATGAGCTGTAGCTTGCTGGGTTCTTTGATCTTCGATAGTGTGTCGTCACTGATCTTTGGCACTTTGAACATATTTTTCAACTCGTCCATTTGTTGGATAGCCCTTATCTTACAAATATGACCAAGGACCAGATCCTCCACTGGTGTGAGGCTCGGTTTTGACTTCAGCTCATCGTATTTTCGCTCTAATCTCCCACTGAATATATTGTATACTTTTTGTGGAATTTGACGGAGGATAAGAACAAAGTCCAGAGATGTCTCAGCTACCTTAAGTAATGAAGCGAGCGCGGGAATGTTGTCGTGCACTGTTTTGCAGAAGACACCGGCCTCCAGGGAATGCAACAGGCGACGGTTAAAACCTTCAGGCTTCAAAGGGAAAGTGCACCTTTCCAAAGTCTGAAGAATACTTGTGGGAGGCTCGAAGGAATAGAAGATTTTAATGTATTTTCTGATCAGGTCCGTGTCGGCACTAGCTTTTACTAAGTGACCAATGTATAAAGCACAGGTATCCACTTGGCATTGCAGGTTTCCGGTGACTTTGTGCACCAGCATGAGAGCCTTGAGTATGGTCTTTGCCCCGTTCTCTGGAAGATATGCTTCTGCCTTGGTCATATAAGCAAACATCTTTGCCAACAGCAGTGCGTGCTGTTTAGTCTTGACGTTGAATGCACACCGTGTCAAGGAGTGCAAGATCAATGAAACTTCGTACGTGACTGTGCTGCATTTGAAGTACGCCGCAACCTCAATGGCATGTTTCACAGTCCCGCAAACACTTGAACTCTGATCTACTTTATCATAACCTTGCTCAACTACAGCCTCAAATAGCATTAACTGCACCATGCACAGCTTGTAGATGAGGTGCTTCCTAACGCTCTTACAGCAGGTCCACAGCCCACTTTCATAGGAGACGCCATGCGACAGCCTCAATAGCTTCCCAACCAGAGTGAACAAATCCTCATAGCTGTCTTCTTTCAGAGCTTGAATAAGCGGAGGATGGCTTTTGTAGGCGTCAAGAACTCTTGTAAGTGTGACGACTGTGTCCATAAACCAAGGCTCACTTGCGAGTTCAGTACGATCAAAGAAAGTCGAAAATTTTCCTACAATTTCGCTTAAGTTCTTGTGGAAATCCGAGCAGTTTGGAAACAAGAGCAGCTTGATCAGATAGTAAAAAAGATTGAAGGCGTAGCTTTGGTATTTGTTCCCGCTTAATGACTGATTGTCCTTGCATGCTCTTAGAAAGTTCTGCGAGAGCACTGTACTCTTGTATGTGATGTCGAGTTGGATTAACTGGACCAGAAACTTTGTAAGCAAAAGAAACGCTTGACATTGTTTGTCCCGCTTGATCTGCAGTGCTCCTACAGCGGCAAAGAATCTATTAAAAACGGTAGCAGCCAAGTCCAAGTTCTTAGTAAAAACGTTCTGCACGATAACTGGGAAACACATGATGTGAGTATGGAAATCATCCAGCAGATCTTCAAAACCAATTTTCTGGCATTTGGCCAAAAGAACTTCAAGGTGGCGGAAAATTTCTTTCATATCCTTTTCACTCATGTGCGTGTGGCCATAGTACAGCTGGCGGGAGTAGAGTTTCAGGTGTGACTTCACATCAGCTGGAGTTGAGATTCGATCCGCCTCAACCAAAATAGCCAATGATGCCGTCCATTTAAAGAGATTCTACGAGTTAAATCACATTATAAGCCATCTAAGAAAAGGGATAGAATTTTACCTTTGAATAGAGTTCGCCTAGAATGTGGCGCAACAGCTCAACAAACATATTCCAGTGCTCATCCGAAATAGTAGCCACCAGCTCCTCAACGGCTTTGAAGTAGAGTTCGTAGTGCTCCCCATTTCCTTTGATAGCCATGCATATGGCATAAAGACCATTATACGAAAGAGAACTTTTCTTAGATTCGTCCGCACATTTCGAAATTTTTACACAAAACTCATTTAGTGCAATATTTGCAGTTTCGCGGGAACTTTTCAAATCACTCATCAGTTGTTTTTGCGACATTGTTGTCTGATTTTTACACAATGACAACGAATACTCCTATAAAATATATTTGAATAAAATCACAGCACTTAGGAGATATTGTTTTTTTATTAATTTTTGTTATAAATAATGGATAAATTGCGTAATGAATAAATTAATAAAGATATTTGCGGCGGCATTTGGAAATTGTGAAGCCGTTAAAAATTTTAACAGAAACATATTGCCAACATAACAAAACAAATGCAAACATTTTTGACAGCAGCCGAATTAAGGCGACGCTACATTTCGGTATGGTATTATAACATTCTAAAAACATAAATTACTGAATAACTTGATATTCAACGTTGATGGTTTTATAAAAAACAAATGGGTGTTGGAGGGCAAGAGGGACGCAAATCGAATATCTATATTCATCAAATTATGATATTCTGTTACGAAACAATAAAATTGTATCGCTGAAATCGTAAACGTCAGGCCGAGGAGGTACAAATATAGTTTATAAAACTGGCCGAAAGGTGTCAACTCACGATAAATTGTCCCTAAAGCCGCGTTGTCACAAGGAACAGGAACTGAAACAGAAACAGAATCCCATACATTAGCAACTGAAAACTAAACGGCGCCGTTTTTAGCAACTGAATCAGCGACGCAAAATCAACAACTCGAAAGGACTTGTTTCTGGAACAGAAAATCAAACGTTGCTGTTGCATAGCAACCCTTGTTTATATTTGAGCGAGCAACTGCTTTTCGTGAGCGGCTCTCCTTTGTTTTTGGCAAATGTCACCAGTTCGATTTTCAAATAATATTAACAATTCTTTTGAAATATAGATAGTTTTTTTTTTCCGGCTTTGGTGCGTGCAAGGAATGTTTAATGTTTGCAAGCAGCAACCATAAATAAATAAAATGTGGTGCTTATATTATTAAAGGTATAGTTCAATTCAATTATATTTTTATTAAAGGCCAAGCAACCGATATAGCAGTATTTTCCTTTTTTGTTGCAGGCAAATATATGGAATGAAGTCGGCGCATTTTTCTCTGATGTTTCATGGATTGCAGAAGAAGACTAATCTTCTGTGCAGCAAGAAATTTCGGGTGCGGTGACAGGATAATTTATGTCCTGTACGAGGCGTAATAAACAAGCTTTTTGTTTATACTAGACCGTGTTTTTTGTGTTGGCTATGATTGTTTTTGCGGGTGCGTGCGTCGTGTGAGATCTTTTTCATGTGGCATAAAGATTTGGCCCACACATTGTTTGACGATGTCTTATTGTTATTGTTGTACAACGAAAGGTCGAGGTCGTCGAAAGTTGGGTATCTGTTGCCACATATTTGCCAGAACAAGTGAGAGTAGAGCAGCGTTTCCTTCTCGTTTTCAACACAGCATTTGTGGCATAGTCTTATACATACTAGACCCATTTTGTGCGTATAGTCTCAGGTTGTCCTTTGTTAGGTAACTCTGTTGTACTGGGAAATTATTGTATTAGCGATAAGGTTGAACTTTCTCCCATCATACCAATTGAAACATGAAACTTGAAACAAAATAAAGTGAAAATCATTCGTTGTCAAAACCTTTTGCGATATGTCATATGTTTCAATGACAGTTGTTTGAAAGCGATCTCTGAGTTAATTTTCAGTTCCTGTTCCTGTTTTTTGTTGCAGCACCAGCAAGTGAAATATAAACAAAAACGGCGCCGTTTTCAGCTCAGTTTCGATTTCTGTTTCAGTTCCTGTTCCTTGTGACAACGCGGCTTAAGGACAATTTCACGGACAATGACAAGTTGAATTTGAACATAAAAAAATTTAAGGGTTTTAATCTTTTCAATTTTAATTGAATAAATTTTCCATGGCACAAAACATGGGAACCGTGAAAAAGGGTAACGTATTATTTATTGATGAATGGAAACGTTAAAATGCGATACCTGACCTGCAACAATGTCAAAACCGAATATGTTGACCATAAATTGCTGATTAAGTAGATATTCAACTTGCGTCCCTCTTGCACTCCCACACCCGTTTGCTTTCGTTTTTTCTTATAACGCCTTCAAAGCTTTCTTAAAGTTGAGTGAGAAGATGCAACTTGCAACAACAATTCACCTTACGCGATTAGCTTATGTAAAAGAACAAAATGTAATTGCATGAAACTGACGAATTGGGAAATTTACTTAATTTGTTAACAAATGTCAGGGTATGGGTAAATTCTTTAGTTTTAGCTTGTGGGCAAAGCTTTTACATGGCCGAAATTGAATATGTAGTTATTTTTTCATTCAGTTATTTATGATTTTGACTAACCGTTGTAGACATTGAAAAGTTTCCTGAAGTGACAAAATCATTGACATACTTTCATTTGTTGCCTTGTACTCTATTCACATTTAATCATAAACCGAGTTTTTGGCAAAAGGTTTACACAAAACCGTTTAGCCATTCACACTTCTGTCTGAACGGAACATGGTTTGGTTTTTGTTTGCCATTAGTACATCAATTGTCACAATTAAAGCCCGTATTTATTTCCGAAAGTGCTTTTAAAGATCCTTGAAAGAAGGAAATATACCAAGATTCGTACGTGACCCCAAAAATGCAAACAGTTTTTAGATTGGATATTCGGTTTCGTGGATATTTGTATTCAAAGTTGAGTTAAAAGTGACATTCTTTGCAATTCTATTCATGATTCTCAACCGCAATGAGATACTAGTGACGGTTATGGTGGTTTTGACACAAAACTACCAAAAACTAGGGGGTTACAGATACAGAAAATTTATAAAAATATATAGGAAAACTCGAGCTTAAATAACGATATTTCGATATTTTATAAAAAAAAAATCAAAATGAAGTCCACTTAAACGTGATGTTTGCACCGGTGCAGTATTAATCGTTCTGTACACAATGAAACCGGGTGTATACCACCTGGAATTGTCGCGAATACCGAGAATTATTTGACAGCTCGGTGTTCAAAAGAATACGCCATTAGCTTATGATCCAGTGTAACAAAGCTTTTAGCTTCATTTGTCAGTTTTTGTTAAATTTTTCACTCAGTCGACAAGTAAATCATCACCGGATCACAAACTTAAGGCTATGTCACAAAGCTGCGTAGTAAGCTTTTTACGTATGAAAGTTTTGAGAAGGCAGAAAAATTCAAGACGATGAATTTTTGCGTGCGTTTCTGTGAACCTGGAATCGTTGGCTTTCGCCATAAATTACTGAATAGCAATATATTCAACTTCGGTCATGTAAAAGCTTTGCCCACAAGCTTAAATTTATAAATTTACTCATACTCTGACATTGATTTAAAAATGAGAGTAAATTCGTCAATTAATCAATTCCATGGAACTTCGTTTAGGCTATTTTCTTACATCAGCTGATCTCTAAGGTAATTAGTTATTGCATCTTCACACATGTATTCACCGACACGAAAATTTAAAGCTTTATAAAAGCTTTGAAGGCTTTCTCAAAAACGTTAAAAGATGGGTGTTGGAGGGACGCAAGTTAAATATATAGTTATTCAGTAAATTATGCTTTTGCGGTGGTTTTTGTCCCTGTTGATTTGTTGGCATTTTCTATAATTTTAATACTTTTTCGAATGGTATATTCTCAACGCGGTTGTAAAGCAACAGGAACGTTACGGGACAAAGCAAACGAGAACGCAGCTTTGTGACATAGCCCTTATCGTTTGCAGCAAATGGTACGTAACGGGATGAAGTTACGTACCATTTGCTTTACAACCGTGTTGAAAATAAATCATTAAAAAAAACAATGGAAACCTTAGAAAAAATGCCAGAAAATAGTGTCAAAAATAAGAGAGCCGCTCACGAATGGAGGTGTCCCCCTCAAATATGTAAACAAGGGTTGCTATGCAATAGGAACATCTTGAATTTCTGTTCTAGATAGAAACTAGTCCTTCCGAGTTGTTTCTATTTGCGTTGCTGTAGAGCAATTTTACGTCGCTGATTCTGGAGCTAAAAACGGCGAAATGTCTGTATCTGTTGCTATTGCATGGGATTCAGATTAAAATCTGAAGCGCATAACAGCTAAAATGTAGGTTCACCATTAGTTAAAAAATGTACTCGTTACTTTTCTCGTTATTTCAATGAAACAACCCTATGTTTGACATTTTGTGACACTTTTGCGTTTTGCTTTCAACCTCAGAATTTGTGTTTATTTGCAATTTAAACAAAAAAACTTTTTCCCCAAATATATTCCAAATTGATACAAAAATGGGTTCTAAAAAACCCCTAAAAAACCAAAGCATTATAAACTTAGACAGCGATTGTGAAGTCCAGGAGGTAGACCTAAGTATAATAACAGTCCCAGACTCACCGGCCCTTTTTGATTCAACTCAATCGGATGTGGATATAAGCACCACGAATGTCTCTGAATTTGACCCAGAAAAGTTTCTGTTCGAGGTTAATTTTAAGTCGGCGGAGGTATTTAATGAGCTGAGGGAAACGCTTTTGACTGGATTACGTGAAATCCTAAAGGACTATGTGGGGATTTCCTTGGTGGAAGATGACGAGACAATCCAGGCCTACCGGGCCCCAATTGACCAGACGGCAGTCGAGGATGAGGTGGACTTGGACACGTCCAGCTTGTTTATGATCGATACACAACCTGCTGAGAAAGTCGACACTGTGCAGATACCCTCCTATAGGCGGGCGATCAAGGAGATCCTGGAAGACAATCCATCGAAGAAGAAAAAGAAATCCGAAGACGATTGTGAGCGACCTAAACTTAACAAGTCTTGCTTTAATTGCGGTGAAACAGATCACGACCTGAGATCTTGCCCGAAGCCGCGAAACATGACGAAGATCAATAAAGCGAAGAAGATGCGGTCCATGCGGCATGAGCGTTATCATGTAGACATCGAACAACGGTTTGCTCATCTGCGCCCTGGCAAGGTTAGTAAAAACTTGCGAGAGGCATTGGGCATACGCGGCGGGGAGTTGCCTTTCTTCTTTTACCGTATGAGGGTGTTGGGCTACCCACCAGGTTGGCTGGAAGACGCCAAAGTAGCACATTCCGGGATTTCGTTGTTTGATTCTGAGGTGGGCTTTTGCTGACTGGGGAAGAGAAAAGTGAATTATGTTTCTGCCTTCTTTTTTTAGGGAAGATCCGTAAGAGACCCTGAGGACGAGGAAGGAGAAGTTGAAGCAGACAAGCATAAGTATGACGTGAACAAAATCATATCATTTCCCGGATTCAACGCAGATGCAGGCCAACATTTTTACGACGTGAGTTTACCCTAAGTTATGAATGGGTCAACAAAATTTTATTGAACACTTTTTGTAGGATCATAGACACCACAACGTTCCACCACAGAATCCAGCCGACTGTAAAGAAGAGTTCATTAAGATGCTTGGCGACAATGTGGTCAAGGGCTATAAACGCAAGAAGTTAAAGGACCTTCCTGAAGGTGGCATTATTGAAAAACTTCAAGAGCAGCCATGCGACATGGACATGGAAGTTGACGAATGCCTTCCCATTGCCAATGTCGAGTTCACTCGTCCACCACCACCGTCAACGCCACCAAAAGACACATCGCCACCTCCTCCACCTGAAACAGAACCGCCCGAAATGCCAAAGCGTTCGCCCTCGCCCAGCTTGGAGGATCTCGAAGAGCGTCAGAAGAGGCTTCTGCAGGAACTCCATTCAAACGTTAGCTTAGTGTCTGAAAACGATGATTCTCTGATTGACGACGTTATACAACTCGAAGCAGAAAGCGTTAGTCCTGCAGCAACACAAGCCCAATCGCTAAGATCGAAAATTGCTACAGACGATAGCGAGAAAGAAGATTCCCAATTGACGAATGGAGACGAATCTTCCCTACCGCCGACGCCGTCAGCAAACACCATGGAGTCAGTGCTAGGAACACCACTGCTCAAGTTTTCCCCATTCGATAAGCTACCCTGTGGAGATAATTTCAAAGTTGGCGTAAGCGACGTTATTAACTTTGAGAATCTTCCGGATTCAACTGGCACCTATGAAAAGATGAAGGGCGTCATCAAGAAGGTTCGGACTGTGGTTACTCAGTTAAATAGCGAGGACTCTTAAAAAATTATCGTTCGTTTGCATGGTTTTATGTTTTTATGAGAATTTCAGATCTACTATTACTATTATACATATTTTATGAATAATAAAATTTAGAAATTGTAAAGCTATGTGGCTGTAGGGGTGCCGTGGTTTAGTGGTTAGTGTGTGTGCTTATTTCGCCGGAGGTCTGGGTTCGAATCCTGCCATCGTCACCTAAAAAAAAAGACTTGTTTACGGTCCCCACCTTTGCGAGAGTTTGACAAGCCCTCCGAGAGTATCATTTGTCTTGAAAAAATTCTCAAAGTTCTGTTCGGATTCGGCAAAAAATTGTAGGTCCTCTTGTGTGTAAGGAAATTAACACACCAGCATACGTTGATGAGAAGTTGGCCTTGGTTCACCTCGAGCTGTCTCAACCTGATTCAAAGTAATAATAATGAAACTTCACCAAGGATAAGACCCAGTAAAATTGATCCGTTGAAATACTTCGAAGAGGGAGGAGCCTTGGTCATCATGTCTGCTGCCAATCCACATATATATTCACTTGCGACTGGCTAAACTTTAAAAATATTTTGCCCTCATTCATGTTCTCACGTACAAAATGGTGTTAGACGTCTATAGCTTATTGCACGTTCACTGTCGCATCAAATTGTTATCTTGTCAGGTTATTCAGGCAGGGATCACTTTTTTCTGATGGCCGAAAGGGCCATATATTCTACTACGGTGGAGGATTGGGCAGCATTTGGCTGTTTCTTCGAATTCCACGAAAAAAAACCATTTTGAAGCAGAAGTCTATAACCGGTTACTGAGACTAACCTCCTCCCGTCCGCATCTTTTATCGAATCGAAATCAGAGAATCCGAATACATCTCCAGCTGTGCAAACCAATTTCATTTTATCATAAGACCAATTTCATTTTAGCCGTAGCTTTCAGGTAGCGAAAGATGCGCTTGACTGCGCTTCAGTGTGCCTTTCCAGAGTTTTGGTTAAAGCGACTGACCGTGCTGACTGCAAAGCTTATATCAGGACGAGAAACTGGAGCCGCAAATGATAATACCGACCTCTAGCTAAAACAGGGCATCTTTAATTCCGATTCGTTCATCCTCGGTCTGCGGGGACATCTCCATGTGGATAAATTTTGAGTAGCGTCCAACTGGGTTTTAGATGTGTCGCAATCAATCTTGTAGAACCGATCTATGATTCAAATACTATACAATTCCTGATCTAAGGAGACCATGCCCTTTCTACGAGCTCTTTTGATTCGAGTTCGTTCCCCAATGCAAAACGAGCTTTTCCGTCTTTCTGTCTTCCATTTTAAAATTACTCTTAAAGAAAGTTTTAAGCTCTTGCTTTTGTTGCAGATCATTTGAAAAAATTAGTAGATCATCTACATAAACTGGAAAGTAAGTACACATATACTCGTATAAGACTTCGCCATAAGAAATTGTATAAATGCAATGATGCATTCAACTTTTCGAAACCAGAGAGGCTTGCTTTAGACCATACAGCGATTTTTTAAACATGCACACTTTCATGCTATTATAGTGCGAACCTTTTTGGCTGCTCCATATAAATCTCACTTAGTTCGGCTTGCAAAAATACTGCCTCAACATCCATTTGGTCGATATCTAGGCTTTATTTGACGGAAATGCGATTAAAAATCGTACGGAATACATACCACCACGGAATACGCACCACGGGCGGAACGTCTATTCATAATCCATCCCCTTTCTTTGTGCGCACCCTTCAATGGTTACGTGGGCTTTGTAGCGATTGATTATACCTGCTGCGTTTCTCTTGGTCTTAAAGAGCCATTTGCAATCGATCGGCCTCTTACCGTATGGAATACCAGTCAATATCCAAGTCTCGGTCTTTTTTTAACGACTCCTTTTAAAATTTCGAATCGCTGCGATTTAATGCTTCGTAATGAATCGTAGAGCTCAATAGGCCAAGCTTGAGAAACGTAATCATCCATTCGGACTGGCTTCGGTCTGCATTGATTCTGCATCTGATTCGTTGACACTGGCCTCGCACATTTGTGCCGGCGGAGAATAACACGCATCACTATCTAAGTTTTCCTTGGTCTCTTCTTTTTCAGTGCAAAATGTTTCGGTCGTCGCATCATCTAACTCTAAAGCGCTCGGATTAGGACCTGGAGTAGGCGTTGATGTTTCGTTACTCTTTTCGGTGTTAGTGCCTTTCCTAGCAACCTTGCTATCGGCGCAAACCGCTTCGCTGTCGCCACTATCCCCTAATGAATGTGAATTTTCTGAAGATATGTAAAAATAATTAGTATTATTTTGGTCGGTTACCTTCCGGTTTTTCGGAAGCTTTTGTCAAAAAAAAACACAACATAATAATTTAATCTTTTCCAAGATGATATAAGCAATAACCCTTCGTGTCCTTGCAGTACCCCTAGAAAATGCAGCATACGGATTTCGCATCAAACTACTTTCTACGGTGCTTTAGAACGGTGCTAACGATTTGGGATTCTTAAACTTGACTTTTTTTAGCTGTGACAATATAGTTTTAGCAAATGCCTCACCAGTTAAAGACAATTTTTTTCCCGGCAGTTCGTTGTTGTCTGGTGTTTCTCCAATCCTCTACTGAATTCGATTGCCCCCTATTAAAAAAGCACCTGCATCAGATGTTCCAGTGTTCCGATCGTTCTTTTTTTCTAACTCGATCGTATTCTACCAGGTGATGTTTTGCCTTTGTCAATCTTGTGCGTAGTAGCCATACAACAAATGTAATGAAAAAATGTAATGGGCTTTTCCTCGGGCTGCCATTTCTACCCAGCTATTAGTGAGCTCGATTTTATGGTCAAACTTTAAAAACCTATTTTAACTTTATTGTGTAGCTCTTCGTTTATTTAAAACGTTGAAAATAAAATGGGTTACATTAATTAAATAACCTACACACTACCTCTGTACTTACAAAGATATGTATTATGTACCTTATCCCATAGCTTTTTTGTCTTTTTTTTTTCAATTTAGAAAAAAGCATAAAATTGTGATTCGGTTTTCTATATAAAAAAACATAAGGAATTTCCCTTAATGCACAAGTATCTGCATTGAAAGGAGGGTAAAAAGATTTTATCGAATTGAAAATACATACAGGAGGTCGTCTGTACAGAATAGGTAGCATGCGCTCATTGGTGCCGATACTTGGTTGGAAGTGCTTGATAAAGTGTGCGCAACAATAAAAATGATAAACGTAACACTGAAGAGTTTCTATCCCAAACATCGTGAAAGTGTCTGGACATTCAATGTTCAATGCACTGGCCAGAAATAACCATAATCCATTTTTGAGGAGGGAATAATCAATGCCATGAGCACATGCTAGCATTTTTAAACGCACGACTGTGTTAAGAGAAATTAAGTTAGTTAGCAATAAATTTTGGCTTGCCAATTTTGTGTTAATCGTGTTTTGTGATGGTGGAGTTAATAATAATCATAACAAGAAGTGTTTGGATCTTTAATACGCATCTTTCCTCCGTCAAAGAACCGCATTTATTAGCAACCGCATTTGATATCAGTTTACAGCGGGCGGTGCATCGCCTCCAGGAGGATCCTGTTGATGAAATGAGTAAATGAATTTATTTAAAAAAAAAAAAGAAATATTTCAAAGCATTACCCGCCCTCCTGACGATCGACCGTTGTGCTTTTTGGAATTATAGATCTTGATAATGGAATTCGGCCGAATAAAGTATAAAATCACAGCCAGGATCATAAACATTGTCATCATAGTGAAACTTGTTTCCTCGCCGCCTGTTGGGCTTGGAAGAATACTGGGCACTAAAATAAAATTAAAAGATTGAAACGAAATGTTTGGATAGTTATCATGAGGAAAATACTTACGGTCTATGCATTCTGTGTCCGAGCAGTGCGACTGGCTTTGTCGAATCTAAAATATTTTATTTATTTATTTTTTTTCAACGAAAATAATTAAAAAACAAATATTTGAAGTCTTATTTTAAGGCTTATCTTCTTACAATTGACAACAGGCGGCGCATGGCCATCTCATGCGTCCAAACGCATTCACAGCTACAATCGTCACTCATTTTGTGGTTGTTATATTTTATTGGCTGAATGTACGTACTCCCTCGGATTCTGAATTAAAAAGAAATCGAAACTTATAATAAAACGAGTTGACATTTTTTAAACTAGGATTACCCCAAAATATAGAAAATTTAAAAACTTTTGATATGGGTATAGGCGGCTCGCGTAGGGAATTCCATTAAAGGGGTCACCACAGGGAAGACTTAAGAAAATTTTTAACAAATCTACCTGTAGTTGGCTATATTCTAATATGAGTGTAAGAATTTGTAATAATTACGGTTGGTTTCTTGATGGAAGTTTTTGGTAAAACACGATTTTTTTTAATGGAAAGTCAATACACGTGAAAATTATAAAGTACAACAGCTGTGCGAAATCGATAGGTTGTTTTGGAAAAACTTATGAACACAAATGAACGTATTGATACTTCAAGTAATATAAATGAATTAACGTTTTTTTTTTTTCAAACACAAAACAAGCAGGAAATAAACTAATAGTATAAAAAAAGGTACCGAAAATGATAGCTACCTGTAAGAAATAGCTTGCATGATGAAAGTCAGATATGTGAAGACTATGACAGAGTAGAGTGTTCGAGTGAAACATGCTAATCTAAGATAATTGATTTTCTGGTTTTAATTCTTAAGAACTTGATTTGGAATTCAAGAGCATCAACCTTCTCGGTTAGAGAAAACTTGGTATACTGACCTCAAAAGATTGTGCATGAAGTCAATAAAAGCTAAATAAATGCGATTTTTAAAATATTTATTAACTTAGGGTTGGGATTTTTAAAAACAAGCTAAGAACTTATCGACGTTAGTGTTGTACCGAGATTACATAAAGGGTCCGCCATCTAACGTTTTTTTTTTTCAACTAGTGCTTATTTCGTGAATGGTAACACTTAGCTCATGTCTGATTTGACAGATAATTAGTTTCATCCTTCCGCTGAACGAATATGGTTGTGTATACGCTTTAACAACGCTGGGAAATATTGCGACATTACTTTGAAAATCATGGTAATGTTGCTGAATGTGTGCGAAGATTGCATGAAAATTTGAAGACCGCATTATCAGACGCAGAGCTGATGTCGTTTGGCCACGTTAGAGCTGCGATTTGACACCGTTAGACTTTTATTTATGGGGTGCCGTAAAAGATAAAAGTTACGGCGACAAGTCAGATACAATTGACGCTTTAAAGGACAATACTCGTGAAGCCATTGGTGAAATACAGCTGCACACAATCGATAATGTGCTTAAAAATTGGACCGATCGTGTAGGCTACTGCATGGGCAGCCGAGGCATCCTTTTGAATGAAATTTTATTCCATTACTAACCGGAAGGATTGTATTTTCAAATAAAGAAAGAAATTTAAGAAAATACGCAGTAGTTTTTTTTTTATAGCATTTAAAAAAAAAAAAACTTATTTGGCGGACCCTTTATATTCCTTATTTTACCTCCACGTGGTAGATATGTAGAAAATGGTTTCCGTAGAGAGAATCCTTGGGTGACCAAACAAGCCTTTAACCTTGTCCTTATTTCGCATACCCATTTACTGCCTACTGAATTCCGGTCTTTTGAAATGTATTTTCATTCCCAGATTCAATTTCACTTCGAGGATTCCATTTCTCCATTTATAGCAGAAAGCCATTCTTTTTCATAGTTGCTCGGCATCGCATCCTTAAAATTCCTAGGTTCAACTTTTTCTTCTTGTGTCATGTTTATGATTTTAAACAATTTAATTGGCGGGAAGCTGTGTATGGATTAATGGCGTCAAATCCCGTCCTTTTGATGTGCGCGTTGGACTTCGCCAGGGCTGTGTTCTGTCGCCGCTCCTTTTCATAGCATATATGGACTGGATGGTGAAGCGCAGTCTTGGCGAGTAATGTTTCGAATTGGCTGGCATCAGTGCCATCTGCTTTTCGCAGATGATTTGGCCATCCTTGTATAATCCAAAGAGAAACTTCAACGAGCACTAAATAGGTTTACAGCCGACTGTGGTGATGCTGGGATGAAGGTATGGTTGTTTCCCGGAAGCGATGGTTGTTTCCCGAACTCCTGTGCAGTGTACCCTGCACGTATATGGAGTTCCATCAAAACAGGTGGAGAAGTTTAAGTACCTCGGAGTAGGAGTGATATTGAGTTGTCCTGTAGAATTGGCAAAGCTGAAGCAATAGTAAAGGAACTGCGCCGGCCGGTAATCAGGCAAGCTGAGCTTGGAGTGAAAGCAAAGATCTCAGTTTTTAATTCAGTGTTCGTTCCGATCCTCATCTATGGTCATGAAATTTGGGTAATGACCGAAAGAATTAGATCGCGGGTACAAGCTGCCGAAATGAGATTCCTGAGGTGCGTTGCTGGTGTTACTCTAAGGGATAGAGTGAGAAATGTCAGTATTCGTTGGAATCTTAATGTTGAGCAGTTGCTTCTCCGAGTGGAGCGATCGATGCTTCGATTGTTTGAACACGTTCTTCGCATGCCCCCTGACAGACTTCCTAGACAGGTCATGCTAGCCGAGATGCGAGCGCGTCGCCCCCTGGTAGGCCAAGAAACAGGTAATGGGATCAGGTAAAGAACCTCTCTGAGTCCCGCCTGGGGATTGCGCCGGAGGATCGAGAACGATGGAAAGGTCATTTAGCCACCCTCGCTCCGCGACCCTTTTAAAGGATAAGTCGCATTCGAATATAATGAATACTGGCGGGATTCCTTTGTTGGATCATTCTGACCGCCCTTATTACAATTTCTGATTTCATTTTGATGATTCGAAATTTTTTTTTGTTGTTCAGTTTCTTTTGTCTTTAGTTTCTTGCTCTGAAGTATAAAAATGTTCATGACGGGGGTATTTAACACAAATTCAGTTGGAACTGGTATTTCTTGGTTTGGCTATTTAAAATGTTCCTACAAGACTCAGTTGATTTTATCCCAACAAAATTTGTAAGATTAATATACCTGCGTATAATATGACTTGTTTTGAAGATGGATCATAGCAACGATAAGCTTTGGATTGTTCATTATATGAAAACGAAAATCATCTGCATCGCGGTCTGATCCAATTTCCTTCTCTTTTCAGCTGGAGTATGGATATATAATATTTTAAAAACACGAAAGGGCTTGATGTTGAGTTTAAATTCTGCCCACCCACAACTAGCCATTTCAACTAAAGTGCTTTTTTTTAATGCTGCTGTGCTTTTAATGTAGATCTCACGTTCTTCACAAATGTCACTACTTCATTTCCAATAAATTCTCCACATTGATCTGATCTATCTTTGAAAAATTGTTTTTACTGTTTTAACAAGTTAATCACAGTATACCTCGCATGCCACCTGGTGATGAGCCAATCATTTACTGATAATTTACTTTTCTTAGGAAGTGGTAATCTTGTAGATTTTCATTCCAAACAGTTTTCGAAACGATGCTTTAAACCGCAATCAAATAACTTGACACCTTCAAGTTATCTAAGCGTCTGCTTCAGGATCTCGATCTCGGTAGAAACACAGTCTCTTCGGCCTTATTGCTGCCGACTGTCGCAACTTGAAAAGGTTTGATGTAAGGTCAACTGCAATCTGTCTTTGATTATGTTTGTTCTTACTTTATTTTCTTCTTTAAATGTAAGAAAAAATACTTTATTCTTAAGCTTCTGTACTGGCAGGAGATCACCTTGAATGACTGGAATGTAAAGAACATCAGAACATCATCATTCTAATATTTAAGAATTCCCCTACCGCGATCTTGAAATGTAACTTCATTGCAATTTGTCATACTGATCTCTGATGACTACTGATTCACATGATGACTTGAATCTAGTTCCATAAAAAAGCTTCTATTACTGGCAATATGGCATGTGAATGAATAAGAACTCTGTTCTGTTTTCAAACTTATTTGCAGAACTTGAAGAACTTGAATAACTCTCATTTGCATTGGATTTCTATTTTTTGATATTTGCTGGAGTCCTGATTGAAATAATCCTTTCTTTTGCAAAAGAAACAAGTATTTTCTTGCTTTTTTGTCACTTTTAGAGCTGTCTTTTTATAAGCTACATCAGTTTTTTTTCTACGTCGAAATTCTCCAAATAATTTTGATTGCACTAAGCCAAAGCAAAAAGTTTAGCGCGATTCTAGTGCCTTTATAATGGTGTAAAAGCTTCTTGGCAACTAGTTAATAAATTGGCTACACTTTCTGTTAACAGAAAGTTCGGGTTTACCACCCATATACCGAAGTTTTTCAAACATGCACGCTGCAAATCCTTCGCATTGATGCACCTTGTTGCTCAGCCATTTTATGATCATTTTTTTTATTGTTTTTCCAAGTTGTATTGTGTTTGTTTTCATGAAATATGACGAAATCCTTGAGGGAATGTTTACCACCATATATTTATTTAAATATATATATCATTTTTATTCAAAGTATTGTTGAACTTTTGTGGAATATAAGTTTTTTTTTAAGCCACAGTCCCTGAACTTAGGTGTGATTAGCTCGTAATCACGAAAGTTATATTTCCGTTATTAGGTCGCAATAAATGTTTATCATCTTAAGCGAACCACATTGCTATTCGATTTTATCAAATCGAGACATGAAAATATAATTGCAAAGCTTTAATTTTTGTGCCTAATTTGTCATAGTATGTACCTACTTAAGCGACCTACAATTTGTTGTATAATAATGTCAACTACAAGAGAATGAGAGAATGTCAGATATCTAAATAAAAGAATAACACTTAATTCTGTACCAGTTACAATTAAAAAAATCACTTGGTATGTACAAGCTTGCTCACATTTCTCCAACTTAAACTTTTATACGACGGCAATCTTTAATTGCTACTACACCCACGACAAGCTTTTGAGTCTATAAAACAAACAAACACCATCAGACACCAGAGCCGTGATCGTGAACGCCTGATAACGTTTAAAAAAAGAATCGGCTCAGTGGTTCCATATATATGACCAGAAGTTATTATGTAGGTACCGTGCGGGAAGTTGTAAAAGTGAAAACAAAATGAAACAACGACAAAGTTGATAAAAACAATTTTCGTCTTATAAGATAAATCAAGAGCTTGTGGCGACCTACTCTATTCTATTGGAAATGGTAGAAATGAAATACCAACTTAGACCAAGGCTGTCTTAAAATCCTCAGATAAATGAATTATAAATGCTGATCAGGTGCAAGCGATGATCATGAACTGGTTCCCAAATAAATATCAACAAAAACCAGCTGATGATTATAGGTCAAAATAAAAAAAACAATAGATTACTAGATATAAACAAGAAGCAACGTAAACAAAATGCCCACCAAATTGGCCAAACAAAATAGCAATGAACTCTGACTGATGCCTCCCAGTCTGTCCCGTAACGAGAAAAGAATTCGACCGCAGACAGAGCAGCAAATAGCGATGTGGCAATTTTGCTTGCCATAAATAGTGAAAACATTTTACGAGAGAATTCACTCGTTGTTTTTTTTTTTTTTGCTAAAGTAGGCAACATGTAGCTTTACAAAATCGATTTTGGAGGCGTTTACTTTCGGTCTACTGATTAAGAAAACTTACCCTTGTTAGGAGCAATGCAAATGTAACTTAATGAAGATTTATTTATTTAACAAAACCAATCGCACTGGTTTTTGTTTCCATTAAGTGATTCCAAAAATTTGAAATCAATAAAATTCGCGGATAAATGCGACTCCACAAACTTTCACACGAAATGCACGACCGACGAACAAACTGAAATGTCAAATCCAACCTTTGTTTTTTTTAGACAGATGCACGACAGCGATGTGCGACTACCCTACGGATGTGAATAAGATATTATTGCAGTTTCGAATTAAGATTTCTAGCTAAGTAGCGATAGGGACTATATTATGTTTTTCACCGGGTACTTATCCGCGATTAGTATAAATCATTACTAAATCCTTTACAAATCACGCGATTTAACATACAAATTTAAATCCTATCAGCAAGCGATTAAAAATTAATCCTTTCAAAAATCCCATTTATAAATCCCCTTTCATAAATCCCTATTTACAAACCTATTTTATGCACATTTGTAACAGTTTGAGAATCAGATCTGTCACATAATACGTTTTCTTTTGGGCTTCTTTACAACAAAAATCTTTTTTCGCTCATGGGAAATGATATGGCCACTTTCTTTCGAGAGCCAAAATGACAGAAAAAGAGTGCTCGTGTCAAATAAATCCTATATTTGTCCGCTGGAGCCATTTTGGGATTTATTTTTAATACTTTCCGGCTAATACTCTTGTTGTTGCCAGTGGAGACATAGTATGACACTCTACAGAGCATACTACTGGCCATTTCGGATGGTTGTCCAGCTGTGTTAACTACTGAATAACTAGATATTCAACTACCGATATTTCGAAGATTTGCAACCAAGCCGAAATTCCCTTTTTAATTAATAAACAAATGCATCTTCATCATCTACATCGAAACAAGTTTATCGTACGTCCAAGTACCTAAGTGCTTAAAAAAAAAATAGAAAACTTTTGTGTCTAAAACATGTTTTATTACATACATTTTTTAAGTTTCGAATGCATTCATTAAAAAAAGCGTAATATTTGAAGATGCATCGAAATCGAAATTAAAAGTGGGCGTATTAAAAGTGAGGCAACATTTTATTCTGTCATCGTAAGGAGATTTACAACAAAGTGCTGCATACCAAAAATCAGAGCGCTTGCTGCTTGCACACAGATTTTTTAGTTGCTTGTTGTCATAAATGATTTATTAAACACAGGCAGCTCTATGTTTGAATGCCGCCATGAGTTTTTTTTCTAAATTTATTTCACTTGTGCGACATTTTAAAGAGTAAAATATATATATAACAGTGTGACATTTCACTATTGATGCTTCGAAAAATTTGTAGTGTGTGTTCGAAAAATGACCCCAAAATGAAGATGAAATATAGCTCCAAAAATTTACATGAACGTGAAAATGAAGATGAAATATAGCTCCAAAAATTTACATGAACGTGAAATTTTTTGGGGCGAGTTTCCATTTTCAAAATTTGAATCCCGGCCGGTGTATGAGTCGAAGAGATACGCGGAGTTCCTTACTAATAGAACCACCCAAACAATGTATGATTTCCGAACTCAAAATACCGGAAATCAAACAGTGTTTGGGTGATTCTTAAAAAAAAAACACACTGGGCTTCTCTACGACTCATACACCGGTTGGGCTTCGGCCTCACATGCAGCTACGTGGCACATGTAAAATTTCACATTTTTTAAAAATTGAATTTTATCAACATTTTTTTTGGGCCATTTTTCATTAATTTGGGTGATTTTTAATTTTTAAAATTGGGGCTATTTTTAATTGGGACCAAAATCATGTACCCCTAGTGTGCATAAGCATAATTTGATTAAAGTATTAAAAAACAAGTGAGTAAGTACAGGAGTTTGTCTGTGACAAACCCGACCCTATATACCACTTAACACCAAATCTTAAAGCTTCTTGGCCCGAATTCATATATTATTTCTATGGGCTACGCCCCGAAAAGTGGGTATGGGCCTAAAATTTAAATCAATTAATTGTAATTTCGTTAGAAACATGAGAAGATAAGTTAAAAGCGAAAATTAAACACCCCCTAAGAGTGGGTGGAACTCAAAACTATGTATAGACTAAAGTTGACAAAAAGTAATATCTACAATATTTGTCAACTACAATTTTTTTTCGATTTGGAGTCAACTTTCCGAGAAATCGGGTTTGTAAAGATCTAACACGTTTAAAGTGGGCATGGTCGATATTGTGGGTGGTCCGATTTTCACCTTGTTTAAGGTCTTAGGCCAATATTGCTGAGTACAAAAATTTAAGTTCCTGTGCCTTGTCTAATTTGATCAAAAGGCATTTTGAAAAGAAATGTGAAATAGAGGTTATCTCACATTGAAGCCAGTAGTGGGCGTGGTCGTTGATGGACTGAGCCAATTTTCATACTTTGTATGTGCAGCAAAAGAACCAAGCCGTGTATTAAGTTTCAGCTCTCTAGCTTGATTTTGAATTTCTAAAACCTTCACACATACGGACGGATGGAGAAACATGGCTTAATCGATTCACCTCTAAAAGGTCTTAAGTGTCTAGGGTGATTATTTCACTGTGTTACAAACTATGCATTAAAATTAATGAACCCTCGGTCGGGTATAAATAGAGGTGTTAGCACATACGAGCCTGAAGGGGTCGTGTCTGTAGCTAAACTTACGTAGTTCCCTTGAACTTGCTGAATTTTAGGTTTCTAAATCAAAAATTACAGGCTCTAGCTTGTTTACATACGGATGGACGGACAAACATGGCTTAATAAATTCTAATGTCGGTCTTGTTCATTATCTCTAAGCAGTCAGGGATCTACGGTAATTATTTCACTGCGTTACGGACCATATATTAAACTTATTATTAATTATTATACGATATCAAAATCCGGGATTCGTGCATTGATGAAGCCGTAGCCTTGAATTAATTGGAAATAAACAAGCTCTTACATCGACAACTGTCCATACTGTTTTTGGATTAGTCGTTCAAAAGAATATGAACATTATTTTAGAAGTTTGTGAAGTAAGAAATTTATTTTTTCAATTAAGTGATGAACTCTAAAATAATTCGTTCCAAATAATTGTAAGCATTAGGTAATCTACGATGTAGGACATGACACAGCGGAAAAACTATGGGATATAAAAACAGTGCCACACTGACAAACCGTAGCCCACGTTCTTCCACCTTTTGTCAAATTTAGCAATGCTTTTAAAAATGTTTTTTCTAAGGAAAAAAAGCAATCCTAAAAAGGTTGAATACTTCACACACATTTTGGTTTAATAAATATACCTGTACAAAATATAAATTAAGACAATTTTTCCAATGTAAAATATGCCAACAAATTTGCGGCCACAGGAACTTACTTTAGTCAAATATTGTATCAAATCTGTAGGTTTACTCTTGCACTTTAGTGAAACTATCCGTTTTAAAAACAATTTAAAAGCACATCTCAAACTCTCAAAAAGGTTACAGTGTAACTACATACTTTCCAACAAATTAAACAACTTGAAGCACCTAGTAAAAATTTGACACTCTTGCTGCGATCGCGATCGTTTTTAATGTAAAACTTCAACCTTATTCACCTATTAACATACTCCTGTAGTTTAAACAATTGCAAAGGTAATAGCCAATCACCGTAACCAACGTGGTGGCATTGTTATTATTGTTTGTTTTTGTTTTGATATCTGAAACATTTGCATTTACTTTTTTAGTTTGCTGATAGCTACATGGTGACACAATATTGTTACTTTTATACAATAACTACATATGTCTATGACAAAGTGTGCAGTAAAAAAAAAGAATTTTTCTAAGAAACGTTCATACATGCAATGAAAAGTTTGTCAATGAATTGACTAGAAAAAAGTTTGTGCAACTTAGCAAAATGCTTAAATGCTTTAATCGTAACTTATTCGCCTACAATCGCACACCTTTTTGTATGTCATCCAAGTCACCAGTTTGGTTTAGTAGTACCAAAATATACCATGAGGGTATAACATCAGTTACTGACCGTTTGTAATAGTAATTGCTTTCAAACCAGGCACTTACTTTTATTTGCAAATTCAACTTTAACATTCAAAAGCAACCGGTTTTGTTGAATTGAATTTTGCCACTGGCTAGATACTGTTGTCATGTTAATTATTGTTGGTAGTTTTAAAGTCAATGCACTGCTTTCGGCTTGAGCATTTTAAACTCAGGTTTTAAGCGCTCGAATGAGAACGCCTATTCTTCATTTGTTGTGAGACGAGTTTTTTTTTTTTGGGAGATACTCATCCTTTATCTTTCGAGCACAGGTATTTGTTATGGCGCCAATTAAATGACTAAATTAAATAAAATTAACAATAAATATAACAATTTTTTGGCGCCACTATACTTTTAAATTATTTATTTTTCCAAACAGATTTTTTTGCGTTAAAATGAATCAAAACTTCACACTACAACATACTCAGCTGGCGAGTGTTTCACACAGACAGGAAATCAAAGGTAAACCCCATGGCAGACCCCACTACGTTCCGCTTCGTTCCATGTATGTGTTTTTGCGGGCTTATGAAGGCGGGGGGTTGCAGAGTTGGCTATCTCTTGATCAGTGGGATAGGAGGTACATATAAGTTTGTCACATAGTTTGAAACACGGTGATATAATAATGATAGACCCCCAATGCCATGTCCGTCCGTCCGTCTATCTATATGTCACGCTTTTAGGCCTTAAATTTTTAACTAAAAAAAAAAATAAATAAAGTGGCGCAACTGCTCGAGGTGAACCAGGGCCAACTTCTCAACAATGTATGCTGTGCGTGTTAATTTCTTCACATACAAGGTGACCTACAATTTTTTGCCGAATCCGAACGGCACTTTGAGAAGTTTTTCAAGACAAATTATAACCTCGGAGGGCTTGTCAGACCCTCGCGGAGGTGGGGACCGTGAAAAAGAACAAGTATTTTTTTTTCAGGTGACGATGGCAGATTTTAAATAAAATTTAAGTTAAATTTTAAAGTTTAAATTTAAGTTAAATTTTAAACTAGGAAGCTGAAATTTTGTGCATAAGTTCACTGTTATCCGAAGCAGTACAAGTGTACAAAATTTTAAAATCCACCCACAGACACGCCCACAATCAGTGCGATTTTGCAACTACCCCCAGAGTTTTCAAAACTTTAAGACGTCTTAAAAGCCTTATAGTTTATTTTGTGTAAGATACACAAAATAAAAATTTATTCGCTTTACCTCCCTAGTGGGCGTGACATCGACTTAAAGGGTAATTTTTTCAAATTCATTTTATTCAATATTTTGGTCCAAATTGAAAATTTTTTACTTAATATATGATGTAGAAAACACATATTTTTTACACTTGGGGACAAAATTAAAGAAAAACCTAAAATTTTCCAGAAAAGGCCTTAAGCCTGAGGAAAGAATGAAATAAAAGAATCAGCAGGTAAGATTAACGAGACTTTTTTTCAGATTTCGTTCATACAAGGCCACGCCCCCTTTTAGGTGTAGATTTTTCAAAAATATTGAATATGAACAAAAAAATTGCTTTTATAAGAGTATTTAAGGGTAACTTGGAAGTATATGTGTTAATCTTGATAGTTTGTAATTAGGGGCGGTTGGACCGTGTCCCTTTTCGAAGTTTGCACTACTTACGAAATGTCAGAAAAAAATAATAACATCAGCATTTTACAATGTTCAACGGTCACTTTTACGGACTGTAACTTCTGCGTACACACTGTAGCACTTACTCACTGATGTTTTTTTACTGTTTGCCGTACTAATTGTCATCTTGAGATATAGGAAACTGAGCTATTTTGCTGTGCTAGCTGGACTTTAAAGATTTTTTAAATTCACCTTTTAAGTTCACCTTACCTAACAATACATAAAAACAAGTGAGTAAGTGCAAGAGTTCGTCTGTCACAAACTTCTATATGCCCAACCCTATATACCGTGTAACACCAAACCTTACATTTTTTCGTCCTGAATTCATATATTATTTGAATAGGCCACGCCCCCAAAAGTAGGCCTGGGCTAAAAATTAGAATCAATTAATTGTAATTTCACTAGAATCATGACAAAATGATTTAAAACCGAAAATTATTTCATAAAAATACGGGTTTTTATCAAAAACGCCCCCTAAAAGTGGGCGGACCTCATTTTTTTGTATAAAGCAAGCACAACAAATAGTAATATCTACAACATTTGTCATATAATTTTTTTTCGATTTGGATCTAACATGTTGAGATCTAACATATTGAAAGTGGGCATGGTCGATATTGTGGGCGGTCCAATAAATGCCTTCTTACAGGTTTTGGACCATTATTGATCTATACCAAAATCTGAGTTCCTACAAAGCGTAGCTAGTTAGGAAGCGCCTAACTTGAAAATTTGAAATGAAGGTTGTCTTACACTTCAATGTAAGGCAACCTTCAGTAGTGGGCGTGGCCTTTGACAGATTTTACTAGTTTTCACATTTTGTCTGTGCAAAACAAGAACCAAGATTCACTTTAAGTTTGAGCGTCCTAGCTCAATTTCGGACAGACAGACGGACGGACATAGCTTAATCGATTCACCTGTTGGTCTCGATCATATATCTAAAAGGTCTACGGTGATTATTTCACTGTGTTAAGAACTTTGTATTAAAATTAATATACCCTGGGTCTGGTATAAAAAACAACCTAGTTGCCCAGATGCCTTATTTATGTATAATAAATAAATAAAATTATGGTAATAAATAAATATAAAAAATATATTTTTTAGGCAGAAGAAATAAAGTTTTCTTATAAGCCTAAATTCTTTTTCGATAAAAAATTTTTCAGAGTATGTCAATGAAGATCTTAGGCGGAGTTTAAGAGGATTAATAACACTTTTTGCGCAATCGAGGAGGTTCTTTTTGTAAGTTGGTCGAAGCGTTCAGGCAGACAGACAAAATTCTATATGAATGAGTAAGTGGTATGCTCTGTATAAACATACAACTCTATACAGATTAAAGTCATTTAATGATGCTTTTAACGTTTTAACTTCTCGGCTTGAAAGCTGGCCGGTAAAACAGTTTTCGTTTGTCTTAAGGTCAGGCGGACGAACGTATATTGAATATCGCCACCCAGGTCGGATGGTACTTTCTGCCTGACAGCGCAGAGCTTCTTCGCCAAATTGACGTCTTTAGAAATAGTCTTTCACCAATAGCCTCGGTACCGACGATGCATCTATAAATCTAACAATAGATAGACGTGGAATAGAACTTATGTAAATTTTGACTCTAACAAAAAATCTTTTTTTTTTCATTAGATTTTGTTGCTATTAAATTGCTTCTGATTTGGTATTCAACGCATAAGATCAAAGCCTTCAAAAATGAAAACTTGAAATTGAAAAAACCCAAACTTATTGCTTAATATTCTCAGTTACTAAACAATTAAATGGGAAACAATTAATGTACCATTAATTGAACCGCAAAAAAAGAAGAAACGGTTCAGGCAATAGATCTCATAGATTTACTGCCAACGCAACGACCGACGAGCTTGTACTTGGACGTTGAATTGGTGCCACAAAAACTTGATTCTATACCAGATTGCATAATTTCTTAACCCACCTGTTTCGGTAGCGCATGAGTCTTTTCTGGTTTAAAAACAAACGATTAATGCAAATGTGAAGTAGTCAGGAAACTTGCATTTTTTGTACTTTCCCAGGACTTTAAAGGGTTAGCACTCTTTTTTGGCCCATCTTCAGTTATATTCCTGTTGTTGAAAATCATTTGCCTGTGTTTTGCACAACAGGAAGCTCAGGTTATTTCCTTTAAATTTGAATTTTACTATCCGCACATAACAGTCAGCAGATACATTCTCTCTTTGATCTCTGCAGTAAAACAACCTCTCACAACTACATTTCAATTCAACCGACGCGATGCTGTATCGTGTTGTATCTTTTGCATTCCATCCAATTGCAAAATTTCAGCCGCATGCGTTAGCTTACCAGAGTTGACTTTGGTTCTTTGCGCGCTGTGAATCAACTCCACCGGTAGGACGATTCGTTCCAATCTAGGTACATTATATTGACTTCCAGATCGACGAACGGTATAAAAAGGCTGCTGGTTTTGAAATTTTCGCATTAGTCTAGTTTTCGTTGACTTTGTCAAATCCCTTGTTGTAAAAGGACTAAAAACAGTGCAAAAATGCCTGATGGCTAAAAAATTCAAACAAGTACAATTGCTACTTATGTGAACACTTAATGCTATGAAGAGTCATTGAAGTTGGCCTAGCGCGTGGATTAACTAAGCGGATTGTTGTGCCAGAAGTTCTGTGAAAATTATGTGTTTTTTGTAGTCCTTGACTGGGCCTTTTATGAAAAAGGTAAAAACTTTTTAAGCTTTCAAACGTTTCGCTGCATTTTTTTTTTGTATACTAAGAAAACCTTTGAAATTTAAAAATTTGCGTCGTAAAAACATAAACTTAAAAATTAAAAAAAAAATCAGCTTTTGTGTAATAATTAAAATTATTCTACCTTAAAAAAGTTATTTCAAATATCCGCAAAAAATACGTTTCTAGTGAAAGTAATAAAGAAGGCAGTAAAACCCAACAAATAAGAAAACTTACTGAGTAGAGTATAAAAAAATATGTACCTTAAAAAGGAATCGATTTCTTGAAGTATGTATCTAAGATTCTAGTTGGGTGTGTCAACGAGGATCACAGTAAGTCCAGAACTTTTCCTTAGAAATTTGCGACGAAAATACACATTGAATTGCAATAAAAAAGAATTTTTCAAAACTTTCTTGAATGTATTTTTAATTTCTTAGTGACTTTTAAATCTTTTATTAATATCTAAAGTTTAATATCTATAGTTTGCAAAAACTAAAATTATTCAAGATACAAAATGAAACAATGCGGAGAATATTTATCTCTACATCCAAAGTCGATGATGAGAAAAAATTTACCTTCCCAGACACAAAACTGCTCATAAACTTTTCAATCCAAACTAATAATAATAAAAAAACCTCAAAAAGAAACAGTAATAAAGTCTGAAAGTGTAGTTTTCTAACTTATATTATTTATTTTTTTCGTTATTAGTTTTAAATAAATAGCTACCTGTAGTTGTTTTTTTTAGCAATTTTCTTTGCTCTAAAAAAACTACTTTTTCTAATGTGCGGTTTTCTATTAACTTCGCATGACAATAACCATACCATACCTGCGGAAGCAGGTATATAATATTAATTAATAACTAAACTGTTTAAAGTGTAGAACCTAACAGAGGTGGTCGAACTTACAGGCTGTTTGCGGTTGGACTCAGATGATTTTCAAACTTGATCTGTAGAACACGCTTTCCAACTCAACTATCAATTTTCAACTCTATAAATCTATAGTTTTATCAAAGTGTCTAAGGCCTTATAACTTCTATAAATATAAGTGGTTGTGCCTCAAGTTCCCTATAGGGAGTGGTCCGACGGCTTTTGCTCAGCACAAAACTAAAGAGCTGCTTAAGTCACGACCTTCACACAACAGAAGACCGCTGACAATGAGATAAGCTGAGTAGACATGGTGCCGAGGACCCTGTTAAGCCTCAGATCTTAAATCTGCACAGAAATTCTCCCGTCCATACGCACGCCTCAGGAGAAGTGCACCAATTTATCCGTTGGGTGGTGGAATAGGTCAGAGATGGCACGACCACCTGTTGGGAAATCAGATTTTTTTTTAATGGGAGCGAGAAGAGAAGCTGCCATGGCAGTGAAGAGAAGAGAACTTTTCCATGGGCAAAAAAACCTACGATGAAAATGAAGGACTGTCAAACAAAAAATTGATATTTTTATTCAATATTGTAAATGATGTTTTTGAAAATAATTTTGTCAGAATTTGTTAATATTTATCAGCATAAGTGCACATAGTCCCTTACATAATAAAACAACGTGCATATAAGTATGTCACACCGAATCAGAAAATGGCTGATCAATTAAGTGTCCGCCCCTCACGCACGAGTCGCGTCGCGTCGTTGGCGTGCGTTCAAAACTTCATGGGGCAAAGTTCTCTTTTCGATTGATGAGTGTGGAAATTTCCTGTCATACTTTAGGATTCTTTACAAGTTGTTTCATCAATCCCTTACTGTATATGAATAAAATCTACTTCAGTTAAATATCCTAGAAGAAATTCCTAAAAACTATATAAAATTTGTAATTTTGGACAAATTAGTCAAAAAAGTCTTTGTCTTTTAAAAGTTTAGCATTTTATTTAAAGGAATTGCAAAATTTCTCTAATGAATGCGTTTAAACCTTCACGCAAATTGTTAGAATTGGGTGCTTTGTGCGACGCCTTATGTCGCATGCATTTAAGCGCGCCTTGATTTTAAGCTTCCGCCGAAAAGCTACAGAAGAAAGCTTGTTAGTCGTACAGAGAAGCCAAATATTTCCAAAGGGGTGACGCAGGGCACCGTAGGTGTTATAATAGTGCTAAAATGGCTCTTTAAAAAACCTTGCTTTTCTAATTTTATTAGTATTTGAAGAAGAGTGTCTTTTATTTTCCAAAGTATTTCCTTCGCATATCGAAAGTGAATTGGTGAAAGCCAACAAAGTTTTGATATTAGTCCTTCATTCGTCGCGTCGTCGAAGTCAATATTTTATCAATTCATCGCATACGAAGTTTGCGGACACCATTATTTCAGTCCGAGAAGAAGTTGATTGACTTCCAAGGTTATACCCCTAGACTAAGGTAATAAACTTATATACTTAGTAATATATACAAACTGCAAGCGCAAACCAATTGTTCTTCAAATAATTCGCTTATTTTGATGATGTTTTCGCTGGCAACATGTCACGTTCATCACATGAACGATGTCACGTTAATCACGATTACATGATCACATGTCGTTGATCACATTAACGACAAATCAAATTTTATTTAAAATGGACCCCAATGAAATGGTCTCGACCAAAAACATAGTATTCGGATTAACTTTTAAGCTAAATTTTATTTCTTATTATTTTCTAAACAAGGCTTAAGTTAAGCAATATCTTTAAAAAATTAAGGTTTTCATTAAACTAAGCCTCAAGATGTGGGTATAGCCCAAAACCTTGGGTAAGGAAACTGTACAATAAGGTGTTATGTATAGCATATTATGTTCCATTGGGGTACCGTGGGGTGCCGTGGCGTAGTGGTTAGTGTGTTTGCTTACTACGCCGGAGGTCTGGGTTCGAATCCTGCCTTGGTCACCTAAAAAAAAAGACTTGTTCTTTTTCACGGTCCCCACCTCCGCGAGGGTGTGACAAGCCCTCCGAGAGTATCATTTGTCTTGAAAACTTCTCAAAGTGCCGTTCGGATTCGGCAAAAAATTGTAGGTCCCCTTGTATGTAAACCAATTGACACACCAGCATACATTGTTCAGAAGTTGGCCCTGGTTCACCTCGAGCTGTTGCGCCACTGTGTTTATTTATTTATTATGTACCATTTTTACGTCTTAGAACAAAAATATTGAATAAAATGTATTTGAAAAATTAGTTTTTGAATCTATGCCACGCCCCCTACAAGAGGTTTACCGATATGATTCTGATTTTTGTGCCTTGCAATTGCTATGCAGTGGTAAATACGAAATTCCTGCTTTGTATGACATCTTACTATGGGTTAATTTTCTTACTTTATTGTGCAACTTTAGATCTCCCAGAGGCCCCGGTATCATGCGGCAGAAAGTAATTTTTGAGATCTTCTCACTCAGATCAAACCAAGTTTAGTTTAGTTTAGCATAGTTTATTGTTAAAAATTTAAGTTCTTAAGTCTAGTTGGTTTGGCGTTAACAGTGTAGTTATAAAGTTCCCAACCTCTGTCACCATTAAGAATGCTTATTGCTTCGTCTGTCTCCCAGCACCTGCTTTTGAAGATAGCTGCGACGGAATTCCCCAAGCATTGGGCATATTGTGAGGAAGTGAAATACATCCATACAACAAAACATACAGATCAGATACAGTAAAAAAAATTGTATCAGCTCGTAGAAGTATCTTAAGATTTCTTCAATTTGATAAGTTTTTTATTTTTTGAAATCGCAAGGGTGGCTAAAAGTCAACGATTTATGGCGTAAGTGTTTAATTTAGTTTCTTTTTTGATTCCTGTAAACTTTTTAAGGTTTTCCTCATAACTTTTTGTACTTAAGCATATTTAGAGTTCTTAAGTTTAAATTTTACGTCCTTTGGTATGGGATGAAATAATTCTTTGTTATGCAACTAAGGATTCTTCCGTTAAGGAAAGGCAACTTGTATAGCTGTTTGAAAACTCCGTATTCAACGGCAGTATGCGTTATTAAAAAATTTCAATCTAGGATAACTTGCAACGGTTTCCCATCATTGTCAATCTAACATCCCTTAAATATTACTCTCACTAATACATTCGTACTCCCAGTGCTGTGTTGGTTCGTGCATTTGAAAATTTTAGCCGCATGCGCTAACAGAATGTATACATCGCTGTTAACCATAACTCGAGCGATGTGATGTTGCATTTTCCAATGTTGGAAATGGAAATAGAACGTACAGTTTTCCACAATAAATTCGGGAATATAAAAGCCGTTGATTTTGAAATTCTTTCATTAGTTTGGTTACCGTTGTCCTGATCAAATCACTGGAAGGTTTCGGTCGAAAAAAATAATTTATAAAATGTCTTTTGGTTAAAGACAGATTGTTGCTAAAAATGGTTAACGACTGGAAGTTTTGAATTTGTCCTTAGTAATTAATTAGTTTGTATTGGTCGTGTGGCTTAAGTAATGGCATTTATGCAGTATTAAATTTTGGCTTAAAAAAAAAAAGGTTTGAAAACCTAGTGTTTTTTAAAATATATATAAGTTTTCTTGTTTTTTAAATGGAGCAAATTATGTAAATTAAAATATTAATTAAAAATTAAATATAAAAGTGACTTTCGTGAAATGAGTTTGATGTGGAATAGGAACTTTTACAAAAAATTGATTAAATTGAATACTGATCCTCAATATTTTAAATTTGCTCTGCAGTGTAAGCATCAATAAATGAATCCAACAAAGAATAAATGGCTTAATCTTGAATAATTTTTTTTAATAATTTAAAAGGAAAATATTCCTAAAACTCACTTCATATACACATGGGAAATATGAATTTTTAAGAGAAAGGTTTTTTAATGTTTATACCTACCAGTGATTTAACGCAACGATTTTTTTTTGTGGGGTTAGTGTTTTTTGCAGTTTTTAATTTAGTTTTTGAAAATAGTTTTTCAAGAAGTAAAGGAAGAACAAACAAAAAGAATTAAATTTTTTTTAAATTTGATTAAAAGTTTATTAAATTTTCTTATAAAGGCTCATTTGCATGTTTCTTCAAAAAAATCGAGCTTTTGCCAACGACTAACGCATTTATTTATCGACGGGCATTCGCCGTCGGCGTCGGACGGTTAAAAGCTATGCAGCGAACGATATTTTTATTTGGTAACCATTATAAGGGTCAACTTTCACCAGCAACGGAAGTATTCTTGATTATGATTTACAAGAATCGCTCAGATTAAACACTGCAAGTGCATAACATTAATATGGCCGCAATACTTTTCACTTCCTCCTAAAAGTATGAATTAAACTGAAACGTGACTATAGGTCGACTTTTGTTCCAATCTCTATGCAAGGCATTGAACCCGGGTGCGAGTTGTGTACAGCTGTATTTATGATATCTTATGGTTTTTTGTCACCTACTACTATATTTCATACTACAATATTTTAAAAAAATCCTTTTTAAAATGAAATAACGTGTTTCGTTCGATTTGCCAAATTTAAGATAATAATCTTTGTAACAGCGCGATGTGGGGTAGAGGCAAATTATTTCAATAGACTGAGTAAAGTTCGCAAGTTTTAAACTAACGCACTTACATGGGACCTTCCTTGAGGGACACTACTTTCTTAAAACTTTGATGGCGTCCCTATGGAAGGGTCATATTTTTTTTTTTTTTGTAGGCCAAAATTCATCAAAATAATGTTATTTGCTTGATGAAAATATTGACAAAATGCAGTTTGAGATGACTTCGAGTGGTACTCAGTTTAATTGAACAAAATATGACAGAGAAATTCAATTGACAGTTTGAATAAATGCTTGAAAGTGGCCTTGGTTACTCTTGAACGATTAAGTGAAGGGTAATATTTTGATGATGCATATTTGAAAATTATTCTCTATCCTCCTTTCAACAAGATTTTTTTTTGCTCTATCCAGACCGTGCTTACATAGTACTTACAGTACTTACATTTATTTTAATTTAAAGTTACGTATATCACCGTGTGGTCAAATTTTTCGCATGCGTATGCGTATTTTTTGATGTGCGTATGTAAACCTGTTTTTACCTTACATTTTTGACTGCAGTAGTTACTAAAGGTACCAGTTCAGCTAGTATTTTAGTCCACTTCTATTTTGTAACAACTTCTAATTTGCGTTAAGGTGGAAATGTGAGAATTGTGTGAGCGCACATTGATTTTTCTTATGAAAGATTTTTTTGTTATAGCCTTGAAAGCGGTAGAAAAAATTTCGAAACTTAAAAAAATAACATTCTCAAATGACATTGTCTTGTTACTGAAATTTAAAAAAATGTTAAACATTTTTTGAAACGCATTAAAAATTATGTTTTTTTTTTTATTAAAAAGTGAAGTTTTTAGTGCAAAATAAAGCGCAAGATAGCTTCATTGTCTACATTTTGCAGAGCATGTTTTTTCTCACCCCGCCAAGTATTTGGAGGCGTGTAATTTTTAGGGTGGCTAAAATGCAATGTGCCGCATATGGACCTAATCTTTTGTAGGTAAACGCATTGTTGCACTTTTGACAAAATAACCGAGTAAAGGCCCAAACTTGTAACTGTTTTAGAGGTCGTTGTCTAGTTGTTTACGAAAATGGTTGTGCTTAGTTTAAAACTAGGTTTGTGTTACAGGTGATGCTCGGAATTTTGTTACCTTAAGTCGTGAAAAAAGCGAGTTAAGTCACCCTTTAGTTTATTGTTCTGCGGTGATTTTTGCGTGTTTGTCTTTTTTAAACAGTTTTTAAACTGAAAGAAAGAAGCATAGGCGCGAAAAAGAGCAATTGTGAAAAGTAGGTTGTGGTTATTGACTTCCAACCTTATCCGTGCATCATAGATAGAAGAAAGAACTTTTCGGAACTTTGAAAGGGTTACAACTTTCGTGCCCACCGGAAGACCGACGGAAAACTTCGGCAAAAAGAAGTTGGCAACCGCCAACAAAACGCTGGGGAAAAAATGGATCAGTTTTAAATTGTTCATTCGCATAATATCAACGATCTTGAAAATTTTATACGAAGTTATGCTAAAGCAATGCACTTCATAAAAATTTCACCTCAAAAGAGTTTATACCCAGTCTTGACAAGGCATGATAACCTCAAGTACTTACAATTGTACCATACCACTTACAATTGTACCAATAAAGTCGGTAGACCTCCTCTAGGGGGCTTGGTATTGATTCAAAGAGTAATTTTTCAAGTGCATTCATTCAATATTTTTGTTCCAATTCAATATTTAATTCCAAATTAAAGAAGTCTTACACAAAATATAAACAAAATATAACACATAATATATTTAAATAAAACGCTCACATTTGGAGGTACAATTTAAGGAAAACCTCTCATTTGCCTGAGAAACATCGATTCCCATACTTTAGGAAAGAATGAAGAAAAAAATTTAGTTGATATTTTAAGAATTGATTTTCTTAAGAATACAAAAAATTTACTGAATAACTTGATTAAAAATAATTAATTTTAGTAATAAGGGCTAGTTGTGCCACGCCCCTCTCATAAAAAAAGACCGTCGAGTATGAAGACATACGCGGAGCGGTCCGTCGGCTTTTGTTGAAGGTTATGGTCATCTATATTGCGCAGTTTGTGTAACATTCTATTTATTTAATAAAATTATTTCTGGATATATTTTACAGTCTGTAATATACTTTTTTCATAGTGCTGTCTACTGTTCTTATATTCGGTGATTTTATATTGGGTTTCGTTTCTCTAAAAAAAGGCTGACAAAAAGCTTTACCGCTACGAAAATAGAGGGAAGGACATACTCTTTCTTGGCCTTTTTTAGGATTTTTATAAATAAAGACCCATAAAACAGCAATTTCGATTATTTCTAACTACCGTTTGACTCTTTGATCAATTTTACAACCACCTGTGCTAGCATTTGCCACTTTTCTCAAATTCTGCGGAGATGAATTTCTGAGAAAATGGTAAAAATATGCTGTTTTTTATTTCGCTTGTTTGAATGGGCTTAAAAACTAAGGGTCGAAAATGGCAATTTTGAAACGTTTTTGATGCAGTTCGCTGGCCTTTTAAACATTTCATACTTCAGCCAAATTCAAAAAAGGTGGTCATAACCGTTAAGGAACTAGAAATCCTTAAAAAGTAGTTTTCGAAAATGTTTTCACGTTTTTCAGTTAAATCTTCGAATTTTTTGAATATTCGAAGTCTGCTATAGTTTTGTATAAAATTTGAGAAGATGGACCATGCCCGGTGTTAATTTAAAAATTATACTTTATACCGTTTGGGGGATAGAGGGGGAAATATGCGTTCTTTTGACCTTTTTTTTAATTTTTTAAATTTCAAATCTATAAAACAAATTTTTTTTTAGCACTTTTTTTTTAATAGCTTGGAAGTTTTTTTTTTATTTCTATGGCCGGTTTATGCGTAAACGGTAAAACAAGCTCTTTTTTTTATTTCGTTTTTAAAATGGGCTTCAAAGACTTAGGTAAAAACCGGCAATTTAAAAAAATTTTAACCCAGCCTTCCTTGTAAGCTTTGTACTTTAACCGAATCTGAAAAATATCGCCTATACCGTTAAGCTACTAGAAGACTTAAAAAAATTGTTTTCAAAATTGCTTTTATGTTTTTGAGCGTGATTTTTTTTCATAGAATTCCATCAAACAGCACCGGAGATAAGGGGACACACACACACACACACACACACACACACACACACACACACACACACACACACACACACACGTTTTTTATGCAGTTTTGCGATTTTTTTTTCGAGAATGCGTCAAAACTTCAGTACTCAAACAGTTTTAGAAAAATATGACCTAAGCACTTGGTTAACTTTGAGTTGTTTTATACGTGTTTTCAATCAATATTGATTTCGAGAAATAAGCCATTCAAAAGTTATGGCCTCCAACACTTTGAAAAATGTCATTTTCGACTCTTCATTTCTCAAAAATGTTTTGATATTTTCGAAAAGTTTTATTTTTGATTAAAGCTTAGTATTTCCTTAACCTAAGTTTCGTTTTTCTAGTTCTTGCCTACCAAACTTCTTGAAAAAAAAAGCACTGAAAAACATTTCAAACTGTTATTAAACCAAATAACGGTGCCTAAAAAAAATTGTCCTCTTTGGATTCTCTGACTATTTCGGCAGTTTATACCCAAACCAAACTTTGTCTTTCTACGACTTACCGTTCAGAAGTTATAAAGCGATTGGAAGGACGGACAACGTAGTGATACTAAAAACAAATCAACCTCTATCATAACATAGGCTTTTTGTATTGCTGAATACTGTCTGTCTACAAATATTAAAAAAATACTGAAAACTCTTCTCTTTCATGATAAGCAAAATAAACGAAAAAAACTAATCAGTTACATGTCTACGTCTTGGTCGGAGTTTCATGTCTGGTACAGTCCAACACGGATATATGAAACAACTAAAATAAAAAGGATTTGTTTCTTATATCCGAGCTGTTCTTATAAATATAAAAACACGTATAAAAGAAACAGTTTAATTTTTTGAAAAAAAAAGAAAAGTTTCTTATATGAAAAAAAAAATTATATAAGAAACAAAGTTTCAAATATAAAAGTTAAAAAAGGACAATTTGGCAGGAAAATATTATTATTCTTAGTAGCTGTCATAGTCTCTTGGAGGTGTGTTCGCTTCGTTTTTTGTTACTGAGCCGTCATCAAGCATACTCAAAGTTGACTCCAGTTAAGAGAAGAAAAAATGCATGTTTCTTTTATGCATTGAATTTGCTTTAAAATTGTTGATTTTGTGAATAAAATATCGTTTCTTATAGCCGTTTTTTTCTTATAAACGTATGTATTTCTTATATCAGCTCTTTTCTTATATCCATGCTGGACTGTAATAATATTTCCCAAATAGTTAACTTCTTGTTTTACATTTCATTTTTAAGAAATTTTCTAATAACTCATCTGTCATTTTGCCTCGACAAATTAAAAACAAAATTCTCGGTCAAATTATTCCGAACACTTAGAGTGCGCCCCGATCATGGCCTGAGCGAAAAAAGAAACAAATCTCTAATTACTTCAAACAGAAAAAGAAAGAGCATTTTTTGGTTGACAGTTCGAACTGTGCTCTGAACTAAAAAACACAAAAACCCAATTCTCGTGTGAGTGCAGAGTAGTGTCGACCACTTTAGATCTCGTTCGGAGATTAATATAGCTTTCATCCATTGGGCTAGAAAGTGATCGACACGTCGCAAATACGTTTTGTGTTTTTGAAGCCCCTTTTTTAATAATTAAGAACACAGCAGCCTAGAAACCTTTCGCTCCGAACCTTATGGAAAACAGTCAAAAAAATGATAAACAAATCGTCCTGGTTACATTATTTATACATTCCTGGTCTACCACACCAATAACAAAGCCATAACAATGACTTTAACATTAAGTGAACCACCTTTTAGTTTGTCAATAAATAATTATTTCTTGGGACTTTTTTGCCTTACAAAGCAATAATTTTATCATTTGCACGTGACATGAAAACCTTAATGCTTAGTGATGCGTCGATAAGAAGTTTCACCATCATTCTTAAATTGAAACTGAAACTGAATCATTTAGAAACCACAAAAATAGAAAACAACCGCACTTCCACTTAAAAACAAATAATGCAATTTTCCTTCACAGGTAACCTAACCCATTACACTCAATTAATAAATCTGGTTTGTCTTAACCCTCATCACTAACTTGTCTATAACTAGGGGAAGAACGATAGCCTCCAACCGCTGACGTGATTATAATTTCCTTTAACCGAAAACAATAAAATATCCATTGAACTGGCGTTTAAGAAAAAAAAAAATCAAACTCTATACCTGTCTACATGGATTCAAAACACTATCGAATCGAAATCATGGCCACACTAAAGAATTCCTCGACTGCTGTTACCACCGGTCATTCGGCTGCCTACTGCGGCCTTCATGGATCACTTCTATCAGCTGCGGCAGAAATCGTCTCAGTTCACAAAACGCTGCGCTAACGGTCGGACGGATTAATATCAACTCGTATCTATATTGGGTCTGCTATGCTTATTAACTTTTAGTGTAGTCTCCACAGACTGCAGCCCAGTCGTGGTTAGGTGTGTCCTCTCGCTCTCTATGGTGGCTCGCGTTGTTCCGGGCGTAATTAAACTTTGAAGTTCATTGTGCGGCTTGAGTTTGTAAACAACCACAGCACATGGCGTTCAATACTCTGGCTGGGTTCCATTAGTAGTGAAAAATGAAGTTTTGATTAAAGTTATAGAATCGATTTTAATTTCGCTTAAAGTTATTTTAATAGTCTTAAAAATTCAGATAATTTTGCTGTAAATATGGCGAAAAACTTTTTGTTCCATCACCATCCGGAGTCAGGTAAGTCGGTTCAATGCAGCCGCGTCGTGCGTCGGTGCTCAAGAATTGGTTGTTGTCATGATGTCATGAGACGATTATACTCAACAAGCTGTGAAATGTGCTATTAATTAATTGACTAATTGTCCCAGACCTTAGTACATTTTAAAAGTGGAACGTCAACTTAGTTAGTCTACTTGAGACAAACAGATTCACACTTTGGTTCGGTGTTGAAGCTGCATGCCAGGAACAGGTGCATTTTCAGAAGCGTAGCCCACCTCAATTAGCATGATACTTTAGAATTGCAATTGCTAAATAGTAGCCCAGCACGAGCTAACAAGTCGAATATAGCAGACGTGTTATTGCAAAACAAATTAATAAATTCAAAAAAAAAAAAAAACTGAGGATTAGAAGTTATTTAATATTCATAAGTTCACGACTGAGAATAATCGACATGATAGAAGTGGATCAAACTATTGATATTATTTTTTTATTTAAATGAATGAGAATTTCTCCGACTTTATAATATGTGTCATGGGAATAATAAATTTGGAATTAATGATAATTGCTTGCAATCTTTTAAATAAAATGAAACTAGAAACAGAAACAGAGGCATTAAAAATGTTGTGCTTTTTTGTGCTATCATTAATGATCTTATTTTCTTAGGAGTTCGTTTTTTTTCAATTCTTTCTAAAATGCAATTAAAGCCGCGTTGTCACAAGGAACAGGAACAGAAACAGAAACAGAATTTCATACATTAGCAACGCAAAAAGCATTCAGCGAATTTAGGTTTCAGTTGCTGATGTATGGGAATCTGTTTCTGTTCCTGTTTTACGTTGCTTGTGACAACGCGGCTTAAGCGATTTTGTAAAAAAATCAATTTTTGAAAGATAAATTATTAATTATATACCTCATATAAGTTTGTAAATAAATCGTAAAGTTAAGTGTAAAATATTACACTACTGCACGAAGGGCCTTATTTACTTTTGTATTGCGACGTTAAATTATCTGGCAACTAAAATAACATTGTATATGTTTTTTTTTATTGATAATATGGTTACCTAATGTTAGGTTAAAGGTTTTGAAATTAAGCTTAAAATCTGATATTTATAGATTGTTGAAACAAATCGGTTTAAAAGGACATAATTACTGACATTACACTAGAGTCAAGCAAATTACAATGGTTAGGATTGAGTTCGATGAACGCTTTATTCAATCCAGATAAGAACAATAAGAGGCAAGTGAGTGACTAGAGTAAAGCCGCGTTGTCACAAGCAACATAAAACAGGAACAGAAACAGAATCCCCTACATTAGCAACTGAAACCTTAATTCGCTGAATGCTTTTTGCGTTGTTCCTTGTGACACCGCGGCTTAACTATGTACTCTAAAACCGGAAGAAAGCTGCAAAGAAACTGTGAAAGCTGGTACATATATCATTGATCACGTCCGAAGTCTCACAAAACGCACGTATGTAATCTTCTATTTTAGCCAGGTTTCATATTAACTGGAGAGCTCCATACACTGCCTGACACTATCTTTGTTCACAGTAATGCTGTCATCGCCACGCCTCTCTAAGCAGTCTTCCTATAGCTCCTACCCAAACCTCGTACCAACGAAAAGACTGGTTGACTCTTTCTAGCTTCATTTGCGCGTTATGGTAATTTTTTTTGGAATAGAAATGATTTCAGCTACAAGATAATGGAATATGATTATCTATGATAGCTGGATGGGCTTGCCTTCAAGACTTGTGGTTGCCAATACTTACCCCTGGCGGTCAAATTTGGAATACGTGAAGACCTATACATTTTCACAGCTGGCCGGTTGTTGTTACATTTTTCCCTCTATTTTTCTTTCAATAAAAGAAAAGCTTATTGCGAATGCGATACCTCGTGGACAGTAGAAGAATATGTAGAGACCTGCAACAACGTCAAACTGAAAACTTTGACTATTTTTTGACTGACAAAAACTTGAATGCTGTTTTCCCGCCTGAAGCCGCGTTGTCACAAGCAACGTAAAACAGGAACAGAAACAGAATCTCATACATTAGCAACTGAAACCTTATTTCGCTGAATGCTTTTTGGGTTGCTAATGTATAAAATTCTGTTTCTGTTTCTGTTTCTGTTCCTTGTGATTACGTGGCTTGAGTTTGATTGGTAATTTTTTCTTTATTTTCTAAATCAAATGAATTTGGCGATTTTTTGAAAGCTGACTGGCGATTGGCCAGTTGGTGATTGAAGGCAGACCCCCGGTGCAGAATAGAGGAATATGTACTATGTACAGACCTACAACAACGTCAACTTTCAAAATTTTTCCGAGTTTATCATCCGGTTTTGACTTACTTGTCACTTGGGTGAGAAATAAACAAAAACTGACCAATCAAGATGAGGCGGGAAAACAGCATTGAAGTTTTTGTGAGTCGACAAACAGTCAAAATTTTCAATTTGAGGTCTCTACATATTCTTCTACTGTCCACAGGTATCGCATTTCGACTTTTCCATTTGTCAATAGACAAAAAAACTTCTATTGACAAAGGGAAAAGTCAAGATCCAATAACTGGTGGACAAGGTGAAATATGGTGAAACCTGCAACAAATGTCAAAACTGAACATTTTGGCAGTTGACAAGTAAATCAAAACGTTGTAGGTCTCTACATACTCTTTTCTCCGCAATGACGCTGCCCTCAATCGCCATGTTTTCACGTTTGATAGTTTTTTAAAAATTGACACATGTGTTGACAACTATAGGTCTTTAAATATAACAAATTCGACGGCCAAATACAGCATCTGACTTTTCCAATTGACAATTGGAAAAGTTTAAATGCGATACCTGGTGGTCAAATATGGAATATGTGAAGACCTATAGCTGTCAACACAGATCTCGAAGTTGACAAGTTGACCTGCTTTCGATGAACAAATTCGCGTTTTCACGTGTGGCTTATCAACCTGATATGTGATTAAAATAGTTTGTCCTTTTACAAAAAGTAAATTAAAAGGAAATATCGTTCCTAAACAATTAATTTTCGTACTCGTTTGACAAATGAGATGACAACAACAGTCAGCCGTTGACGTGTATAGGTCTTCACATATCTTAAAATTACCGCCAGGGGTAAGCCTTCAATCGTCAATAGTCAACTATTACGATTCCATGAAAAAAATTCGAACTCATCCAAATTGAAAATAATCCGTCGAGTCTTTCGACGCCACACACCAAGGCTGGGATTATAAGGTGGCTACTTTGGAAATTTTTGTTAAACTTTGCGCAGGATCTCTTATTATCATTTGCATTATTAAAATGCTCACAGTCAGTGTTTTCTTTCTTTCGAAGTTTCTTTTCTTTCTTTCTTTTCGTGTTGACTAAATGAAAAGTCCAAAATCCTGTACCTAGTAGACCAGAGAGGAGTATGTAGAGCTGAGAAGTTTGCCTGCTTGTGATAAACGTTAAAATTTATCAAAAACCTTTGTTTCTTTTTTCTTTTAAAAGTCAGTTTTTTTTTACTTTTGCGCCCAGGTGGCAAGTAGGTTTAATTGCTCTACGGTTGTGCCCTAAGATGGGCAGCCTGTCCAATTTTGAAGAGTGGGGAAGAAATCCTCTCAGATAGAGAAAAAGTAAACGAACGCTTTGAACAACAACAAAATTTGTACACTAGACACGACACAAGTGCCAACAAATTAAAAACGAAGGAAAGAGAAGAAAGAAGGAAGAAGAATAAAGAAACAAAACGATTAAAAAATTTTAATTGTCAAATTTGACTTGACAGAAGAAATTTCTTGGGCTGAATTTGACAGGATGGGGAAATGTTTCACTCTCTCATCAGCTTTCTCTTCTGTGCAAAAGTGCTTAATTTTGTGTGTAATCGAAGAGGAATTGGCTAAATTTAGTCAAAATTCGTTGTTTTTGGAAGTAAAATTAGAGACCTAATATTAGTAGATATATGTCAAAGAAGACACTTTTTTGAAATCTGACATTGTTGAAGGTCCCATGACGCATGGAAAATCACGATGTGATACCTGGTATGGTTAGTGGAGGAATATGTAGAAACCTGCAACAACTTCATAACTCAAAATTTGCTTATTAGACGTTGATTATGTAGTAACGAGTGGTGCTTTTTTGCTCCGTATTCAAATACAGAATCTATCTGGTACATCTCGATGAGTTGCGTATACTTTGTCCTGGCACCTTCTTCTTTCCAACAGAGTTTGAGAGTTACCATTAATGTAGGTCTCTTAAAGCTCCATGGATTTTAGGTCAGGACTCTTTACTGGTCATGGCAAAACATAGGTATTGGTACCAGAAAGTACTCTTAATGTGGTATGTGGCCGGTGAGGCGAGCATTTTCTTCCTTCACGAAGACAGCACATATTCATGAAAACGGCGCGGAATATCATTGGTCGAATACACTCAACATTGGTGATGGTAGTAAGGGAATACTCATTCCAAATTACCAGCATTATTTGTGACAAGCTTATTGCAGCTTATTACGTTCAATACAGGGAACTACAGAGCTGTCGGTTCTATCAAAATTTGCATGGTTCCGCAAGATCTTGTATACGCATTTACTATCACTGGAAAATTTAACTAGTTTGATAAAGACCTCCAGTTTTGCATACAAATAATTTTCATCGAGTTATTGTAGTATTTCTTTATTCTCCTAGCTATAGTATCAATTTTTCCAACCACAGTCGAATAATTCATCGTAAAACAACATTGAACTCTGCACAACTCTGAAACCACTCACTAGTGTACTATAACGATACGATTCTTGTTGCCTTTCCAGGCCTATTATAGGCCTGAAAGCGAAAGTCATGCATAATTGCCATGATAATTATTTAAATCCAATAAATGCGAAATTAAGTTACGAAATTTCTGTTTTGAATAGTTTTTCAAAACTGCTTTAGTGTTTTTTGTCTAATCTCTCAAAAGCAAGACGCAACACAAAGGCAAAGTAGTTACTCGGAACACCGATAGTTTGGTGTAACTCAAAAAAGATGTTTATGACAAAATTCAAATAAAACCGACTGTCAGATGTATTTTATTTTGAGTAGTTTATTACTAGTATTAGTAGTTTATATATTACTATAGATAGGCAAGATATTAGTTTTGGCAACACCAAAAGTAAAATCTGGTGTAATAGAATTTTGTGGACAAAAGTTCAGGGCTCAGGCAATAAAGATTTTATCGGTTATAAAAACTCTAATCCTTTCAGGAGCACGGGAGCATTGTGGCACATTATATTTAAAAATATAATTATTATTTTTTTTTAAGATATGAAGAAAAAATTACGAGTTCTTAAAATGATGTAACTCTCAGACAATATAACAAATGTTTGTTATTCATTATTTTTTAAACGATTTTAAACAATTTTATTACTATAATTATAGATAATGAAATATACAAGTATGTTTATTAAATCTTTGAGATACTCCACCTAACTCTATGCTTAAACATTGCATTGAAGAGCTAAGAAACGCACGATCATCGAACTTAAATGGTCTCAAATGTATTAATTGATCTTTAAGACCGGCATAATTTTCGAAACATGCCACCTTGATTAGCTCTAAAATACCACCCAAACACCAAGCTGACCACAATTTAGAAATGCTCTAAATTGATACCTCTCCTAGACGTATTACAGCTCAAATGACATTTTATCATTCGCACGAGACAATTTAAAACAATTAGCTAACTTCCGTAAAATCCATAATTAAAACACACTGAGATTAACAGCTTGTTTAATTAAGTTCAACGCTTAGTCATTTCTATGCAGCACGACAGAATGTTTGAAATGCAGCAAACTAGCACGATTCGACTCTGCAGCGCAGGTTGTTCACGACATTTGTGTCATTGCTTTTCACACTTTTCGCTTGTCAACTATGAATGAGTAAAGTTACGTCACAGAATTAAATCAATAACCGGATCACAATATGCAGATTGGTTTTTGTTGTTCTAGATCCCTTATAACCAGTTTTTAATAATTTTCCAAATGAAACCATAAAAAAAAACTCAAAAGATTTTGTTTTTTTGTTTTTCTTTTTGGAGTACAATTCATGTCGGTCCAATGTCCAATCCTTTAGAATGTGAACAACATTCGCCCACGTTCACGGTGAACATTTTTAACCCAAACATGCAAATGACTTTAATAGGTTGTCAAGAGGTCTTGAATAGAGAGGTCAGCGCTATAAAGCTGCTGGATTGGGATGGAGTTTAGCTTTCTGACATTATGAATGGGATTTGTGTGTTGTTGTAGTATTTTTTTGGGGTGTGTGGTTGATATTCCATCGGACATCTGTCTTGAAAGGATCTAAAGGTTAACCACCTACATGAAGCGTAATTTTTTTTCCCATGTATCGGTGGCGTATGAGTAACATTTTATGTTCGTGATTTTTTTTTTTTTTTTAACTTTTAATTTGTCTTCGAAGTTTTTGGGTAGAAAGGATGATTTCAGATAAGGCGATTAGGAATTAAATTTTATCATTGCGCTTATTTTGATTAAATCCAAATAAAAGTTTTTCCATTTCTTTGTTTCTTTGTAGACTTAGAGTGCGGTGTCGACGAAGAAAACGACGTCGCCTTGGCGATGTCACCAACAGGACAAATTACTAAGACTCCAACTCCGAGAGACGAACGCTGTGATCCAGAGCAACGTGAAACATGGGGAGGAAAAGTCGATTTCTTATTATCGGTTATTGGATTCGCTGTCGATTTAGCAAACGTTTGGAGATTTCCTTATTTGTGCTACAAAAATGGCGGTGGTGAGTGAAACTTTTTCTCGTTTTTCTTTTTGCTCCAAATTTTCTCTCTTTCCCGTAGATTACTTAAAACATTTTCATTTCTTTCAAAAAACATAGAACAGTTAATTTGGGAGATGTGGCACCTATTTACGTTTTAAATTATAATTTAAAGTGGAAATATTTAGATTTTTCTTAAAAATTAGAATTATACATATTTTTTATTTTTTCATTTGTCGGAAAAAACTATCCGATGGAGCAATTACACATACTAAAAAACCATGTAAAATCTAAAAAATTGAAGAAAGATTTTTTTTGCGGAGTTCTCAGTTTCATTAACAATTTTTCCAAAAATCAAAAGCCCTAAAACATAAATCCAAATTGAATAGAGGGTAATATGGTACCAACTAGTTGACAATGTGGTACCAACTAGTTGATAATGTAATGTTGGCTAAAAGCAACGCTTTTTCTTTAGATGATCAAGAGGAAACTTGGAAAAAAAAATTTAATAAAAAATGTTAATCCCCACAACATTTATCATTTTTTCCGCCTACTCATTAGGTGGGGTTCACACCTAACATAGTGCTGCGTGGGGCAGACACCTCATACTATATAATGAATATAAAAATAATATATTTAGCCCCCGCCAACTTTTTCCGGCCATGATAAGTTGTGTACATGAATTTCAAACAATCCTGATATCTCCTGAACCTGATAACATCCTGGTTGAATCTCCTCGGTCTTCGCTTAAATCACCCAGATTTTTGGGAAAGTAACCTAAACGACTGACGAAGAAATGTAACTTAATCGTCCTGTTGCATGTTGAGACCGAGAGCTATGATATCTAATTAGTAATGGCTTCCCGAATAATTATACTATGCAATTTTATTTTATAGAGTATTTCATTAAGTGCTTTATTTCTTTAAATTTAAGTAAAATGAATTGTATGTGAGGTATCATCGGAATGTTGTATTCGTTTGAAAGGTCTAATGATGCCATTATGTATGCAATAAAATATAGTTCAAATGTCTGCCGCGGATTCGCTGGATTACGCTTTATTCGAAATGTCAAATGTTCCATGAATAGCACATAAATCAGGCTGCATTTGACCGATAGAATGGGTAATGTTGGTTTTCAGAGACGCTGTGGTTAATTTCTTGTTTGTAAAGAACAACTTATTTGTGACTTCAGAAAAATCCACCAGATAAGTTTTGAAGGAGTCAAATAACACGATGTCGGGAGCCAAATCACATCACTCTGTGAGAAATCCATGCCTCCAAATAACTTGCGTAGAGTTTCCAATTAATCTTGATTTCCACGGCACGTAACGCGCTCCTGGTGGAACCACATATCGTTGAAATCCACATCAAATAATTAAAACCACAATATGCTTATAACCATCAACCTATAGTGCTGGAAGTTGACGACGAGCCTAGCCTGTCCAACGTCGTTCTCACAGGAGATGAGACACTTTTTCGAGATGCATTACACGCATTTGGAATACATACGTATTCGTTTCGTTCCTAACTCGACAATTTTTATACCCGACCCAGGGTAGATTAATTTTAATTTATAGTTCGTAGCACAGTGAGATAATCACCAAGACTTCTTAAGGATATGATCCAGACCAACAGTAGGTAAATTGATTTTTCAATTCCTGAATTCACTTGGGAATAAGGACTTGAATATTAAAATCACAATTCTTTTTGAAGTCTTTGATTGTACCAATCCTTTGAAGCATTCCTTAGGTTGCATTCAATTGAATTTAACTCTTTAGAATTACCCTGCATTCTTTACAGTCCCTTTGAAGTCTTTAGCATTCACTTGAAGTCACCTGCATTCAGTTGAAGTCTTTGGGACTTCAAATATTTTCGATGAAGTCTATCTAATCAATTTTTCAAATACTTATCCAATTTTTGTTATTATATCTTTTTTGTTTTGTATATTATACAGCTGATGGGATATTTGCCTAACGTTTGTAATTTGTAAACTTTATAAAGAATTCATCTTCTTTTTTCTCCTTTTTATTACTTAACTATAAAACTCCCCACCCCTTTTTTTTGTTTAAATGGAGGTTTTTTTTTTCGTTTTTCCTTCAAAATCTGTTTGCTTAAATTATGTTTAGAAATTATGCTATAGAAAAATTATTTCTCAGTAGAAAGACACATCTGTATCATATCTCTGTTTTGTAAAATGTGCGGTAACAAACTTTGTTAAACTTTTTTCGAAATAAAAATCTATCTATCTATCAAATATTTTCGATGAAGTCCTTGGGACTTAACGAATTTTCGATGCAGTCTTTGGGACTTCAAGAATTTTCGATGAAGTCTTTGGGATTTCAAGAATCCAGATGAAGTCTTTGAGATTTCAAACTTTTTCGTTGATGGGCTTTTACGTTTTAAGGGAATAGGGTATGATTTATAGAGGCGAAGGGAGATAATGAATGGATATGGTGTTCAGTAGAGGGTGGTGTTCTAGAGAGCAGGACTGTAAAAGAATTCGATTATTTGCCACCAGAAGTAATATGTATTTTCTCGAAAATCATTGTGATTATTGACTGCAGGTGTTGATTGTGACTTTAAAATATGAATTCAGCATGTATTTGAAAGCCATTGAATGGAACATTCATGTTACCCCACTCAAATCATTTAAATTCAATGCATAAATTAAGAATTATGACTGGTCATCTGAGTCCATACCCATCCCCACCTCCTCCTCCTCTCCCCTATAAAAATCATGTACCCAATTTCCTCAAAAGCTAAAAGCGCATCATACTCCATACAAAAGTAGGTAATTTTTTTCAGGCTTGGTCAAACTTACTCACTAGCTGAAATCCCAAGGACTTCATCGAAAATTCTTGAAATCCCAAAGATTTCATCTGAAATTCTTGAAATCCCAAAGACTTCATCGAAAATTCTTGACGTCCCAAAGACTTCATCGAAAATATTTGAAGTTCCAAGGACTTCAACTGAATGCAGGTGACTTCAAGTGAATGCTAAAGACTTTAAAGGGACTGCAAAGAATGCAGTGTAATTCTAAAGAGTTGAATTCAATTGAAAGCAATCATAAGATTGGTCGAAAAGACTAATCCGGTCAAGATTTCAAAAGGAATGAGAGACTTCAACGCTAAAGTCATAGTCATGAAATGAATTCAATTGAATGAATCACAAAACATGAAATTCTTTCCAAGAATTCAGGGATTGCAAAACAAAAGATTGCAGTTTTTTTACAACTCTGTTCAAGATGAGAATTGGTTAAATACGCCAACGGCCACGCCCACTGCTGGTGTGAGACTACCTCTATTTCACATTTTCCTTCAAAATGCCTTTTGGTCAAAATAGACAAGGCGCAGGAACTCAAATTTTTGTGCAGAGATATTGGCAAGAAGTCTTGATTTTTGTATTTCTACAAACTGTTGCAACACTTTTGGTGGTGTCAAGTATTTTTCGCATAATAAACGTAATCAGCTCTTTAGCTTAGTAGGAAGATCTACCTAAAGCAACAAAAAGCTTGGTTTGGTCTGTGTGGGCTCTTTATGATGGTTGTATAGTTTACGTCTTACAATTTACCTATCGCACAATTAACCTATCTCACTTGCTCGCCTAGGTACTATGCTTAATTGCTGCAGTCTTTATTTCCGATGAAGTCTGCCTAGCCTCATGCTAAGCTCATCTATTCTAACCTCGGGTCTTATTATATGTTGAAGCTATAGCTCAGTACTCCTGTTAGTAAACCCGATCATTTTTACGTAGCTAACTAAACCATCACACTGGTAACCTAAAGGAAAACTAACTAACTAAGAATCCATATGTCAGCTTATTCTACTTTCTATCTATACTAACCACTCATATAGCCTATATCTTAGGTTGTATGATCCTTTCTAAGGATACGATCCTCACTGTAAGTGTGCCCAACAACTCCCCACGAACACGAAGGTCTCCGTGGCCTTTTTTTGCCTGGAACATGGAGTGTGGAACCTGATGAAGTAATTCTTATGCGTGGGCTGTCACGGCGCGGCGTTCAGCATATGGTCTTATAGCCCAAAACCAAAACGACCAAATTTAATAAATGTCCTAAGATTACTATGAACCTATGATTTTGGGCGACAAGACCTAGCGTAGAAGTTGCTTCTTTGATTTATTCCTTCGTTAAAAGCTTGATAAAATTGCAACATGCTTTTCTTATCAGTCGAAAGGACTTATATATCTGGTTGTGGTCTTTTTCTGGTTTTTCTTAACAACGGCGGGCATGGACTAGTTGACCTTTTATGAGTCTTAATACCCGACACATATTCCAGGCTAGAAAGTATCTTCTTGAAAGTATTCTCAGCGAATGTTTGACTTTCCATTAAAGGTTCAACAGTCATGGCATGAGGATCATGAGGAGTTTTCTTTGCTGAGTCATAGTGTCTTGTAGGGTATAAGAATGCTCATATTGTAAAATATGTAAAGCACTAAAAACTAGATTTCCCAGAGCGTGATATTGTGAATATGTACCTTATTCTTTGTAAAGACTTAAAGAGGCAGTATAACTTTGCAAATTTAATCGATACCGCTTAGCTAAAAATAAATATTTTGCTTTAATTAAATTTTAATAAAAATGAATAGGTGTGGTTGAAACCGGTTTCGGTTCGTTTTTCGGGCCAAATGACAATGAACTTGACCATACATTTTTATTTCATTTAAATTATTGATTTTGAGTAGAATTTCGACTAAATTTTTGAATAAATTTTGGCTTACAAATGGCAATTGGGTTTCTCAGGCATGTAAAAAAAATGGATTGACAATATCACTGGATAGTTTTGAGTGAAATCTTATGTCAATGCAAAAACTCTGTAGTTTCGCTTTTCCGTTCATGTATTGCGTTCGCCTATGAGGTTGGCATCTTTATCACATCAATGTACAGTGATGTCAAGTCGTTTTGATTATTAAACTTTACCGTTATGTTCAATTCATCACGTAAAGTTCTACTGTTTTTTAGACTTCAACCCTATAAAATTACCGATTTTAAAACAACAAAAAGTTCCGACACATATTTTTTTCTTTAGCCCTTCTGTCACGCTACTAAGAATTTCAAAACATTTGTACCAATTCTGCTGGGGCCTTCCATTTCCATACCTTACTCAAAACACTCTACATCGCCCATTCTCCACAGGAAGACATCTATGACCATCATAAATGGCCTCTTAAGCCATTCACATCCATCATCACTGCAAATGTCACCCTCTAGCATCAATATCAGACAGCAGCATCCATCGATATACACACGTACATACACAAGCCCACACATATACGCAATACCTTCACTATCAAGCATCATTATCAAGTGTACCATTCGATTTCAACACTCCACTCGGGAGCCCGGTCCATACCACCACCCCCAAATCAAAATTAACCCTTTTACATCAAAAGTGATCTAAAAGCGGAATAATATAAAAATTGCCGTTATCATCGACACCACCACCATCACCACCATTACTGCCGGGTACAGGGTTCGGCCCATGGAAAGGTCTGAGTGGATAGATGTGCTCCATGTCTACTGAGCCTCATTGTCTTCGTGAAAGGTATCGATAGTACTTAACAGCTGCTTTTTCAATTGACGACGGACGAGCTATGGTGGATGGTCCTGTTCTGAGTTACAACACCGCCCCATCCGACACCTCCCGACCACCCATGCATCTTCACCATGAAATATGGTAAAATATTTTATTTTAAAATAAAAGATACGACTTCTTCTCTAGCCCTACGTTATGGCCCGCATACACCCCTACCCTTGAAGGTAACTCAATTTGTGTGGACTCAAAGTAAAGTGTATATTGTTCTAGGGGAAATTTGATTATGTGACGTCATTAGATGAATATCTATATCGATAGAGAAATTAGATTTGCGAGTCACTCCCTTCCATACGCAGACCTGTGAGTTGTTCTGCTCATTCTGCATCTTTGAAGATTCCGCTTCTAGTTTTGTGGGGGCCTCCAACATGGAGCTTGAAGTATTTTTAACCTAAGTGCGACTGTGATGACAGTTTGTAATAAAATTTGTATCGAGAAAAAAAAAGTGATTTCTTTTGATTTGAAGTTAATTGATTAATTTTATGGATTTTGAATAATTCTCGGGGAAAATTGTTTTATTCACTATTCCCGAATGTTGGGTCCGTGACATCATCAATGCATGGGGAGGAATAATGTCACACTTCCAGTTGGTATAGGATAACCGAATGAAAGAACAAAGAACAAAAGTTCGTTGTGAAGTCGAGTTTTTTCATGCTTAAGGACGAGAACAATTATAACACCAGATGGACTGACCGGAAAGATTCAATTTCCTGTAGAATTGCCAGCCCCTCAAGGATGTAAAGCAGTCGTTTAATGTTAAGAAACTCATGAGGACGAATGGCCGTCGGAAATTAATGTGTTCACGATTGTCTTAAGGGAGTTGAGTGAGGATTTGACGCATATTCTGATTGTGTTGTCAAAAAGTTCTCAGCTCTAGAAATGAGTGTAGTATTTGCAACATATACGGTCACAGTTTATCTTTAGCTTAAGTATAAGCCTTAAGCCTTCCTTTTCATAAGAAACTAAAGCAATATACTTTAAGGGGTGACAAAAAAAATAAGATTGGTGTGAAATATTCAGCCAATGTTGGTGGATAGTTTTTGAGTGAAGTCAAGTCATGAACAAGTGGTTGCCCATTTTTTTTGCCCTTTCTTTTACAGTGCGGCCTGAGCTCAAGCTCTTGAAGTTTCGACAACGGACAATACTGATGAATAAAGGGCTTTTTATACCCAACGGAGGATAAATTAATTTTAATGCATAAGACCTTTTGCTTAAGACCTTTTGGAGATATGATCGAGACCGACAGGTGAATCGATAAAGCCACGTTCGTGCGTCCGTCTGTATGTGTGAAAGTCTTAGGTCTGCAAAATCAAGCTACAGGGCTGAAACTTCGTACACGGCTTGGTTCTTCTGTTGCACGGACAAAGTGTGAAAATTGGCTTAATCCGTCAATGGCCGCGCCCACTACTGGCTTCAATGTTAGACAACCTCTATTTCACATTTTCTTTCAAAATGCCTTTTGGTCAAGTTGAGCAATATTGGCCCAAGAAATTTAACAAGGCAGAAATTGAACCGCCCACAATATCGACCATGCCCATTTTTGATATGATAGATCTTTAAGAACCTGATTTCTCTGAAACTTCACTCCAAATCGAAAAAAAATTATATGCCAAATATTAAAGATATTACTTTTTGCTAAGTTTGTTCCATACAAATCTTTGAGCTCCGCCCACTTTTAAGGGGCGTTTTTAGAAAAAAAAACTGTTTGTGTCTAGAATAGTTTTCGCTTTTACCGTATTTTCTCATGATTCTAACGAAATTACAAATAATTGATTTTAATTCTTAGCACTTGCCTACTTTTGGTGGCCTATACAGATAATATATGAATTCGGGCCAAGAAACTTTAAGATTTGGTATTATGTGGTATTTAGGGTCGGGTATATAGAAGTTTCAGCTCTTAATTTTCCTACAACCAACACAGAATCTTGTAGGGGTGATGTCGCTGCTCTTTCGGCCAGACGATCTGATTTTAGGTGCAGACATCCTACAGTTGACCTATGGTTGGTGCTCGAGATAGGTGGAAAAGGAATCCTCTCGATTAATTGGTGATACGATCTTTTCTGGAAACGTAGAACTGCCGCTTTTGCCAATCTTCAAACAAATACAGGCAACTCTCAATCTAGCAAGACTATTCTAGTTTTGCACGCGAAGTTGGTTGAGATCCTCTTTCACTTGCGTGCGCGGCCTTAGTGCTCCTATATTAGGCGCTCATTGAGGGGTAGATTCGAATTCTGGCCGGAAGAATTTCAATCCACAGACGTTTTATTTAAATTTCGCCCTTTTATGGATGTCATGGGGCCAACGTTGAAACGTATTTCTATCTTAAATAAAGGCGATCTTTGGTGCTATGCGCATTGCAATTTTGAATAACAGGCCCTAGAATTATAATTTGAGCTCTGTCTTATGGATATTCCGATGGCGCTTCAGTCCGCGGTGTACTTGGGCAGCAGCGAACAAACTTTGCAAGCCAGCTCTGACTCTAGCAAGCCTATTCCAGTTTTGCACGCGAAGTTGGCTGAGATTCCCCCACCTAAGTGATCCGCCACTACGCCGCGCCGTCTCTGAGAGAGATGGCTTCGAAGATTTTCCACCCGGGCGTTGATGTGCCTCCACTCTAGACGACCTAGTTATGAATTTATAGTCCAAAGTCCCTTACTGCCCAAAGTTATAGCTGTCTATTACGTGGGTGGTGTATGTCTCTTCTTGGTGATGGGTTTTGTCGTCAATGACTGCTTAGCTCATGTTTGGCGCTTCCGTCCAAATTTTAGCAAAGGCTTGACTGAAATTTCGTTCTGTGCTTCCGACTACGTCTATGTGGTCTGTAGATTTTATGGACTTTTAAAAGATTTTGTCTCTGTTATTGGTGCTGGAGTTCTACCTAATTCTATAGAATGATGTTAAAGAAGTCACGTGACAGCCCTTCGCTTTGTTAAAAAAAAAAACTTTTTCTACGTCAACGAGATGTTAGGTTAGGTTAGGTTGTTGGGTTGATGGAGCGAGGTTACTCGCACCTCATCGCCCTTAGGTCTATTCTGATCCACGTAATACCCAGTGGAGGATAATCCTTGTTGTATGGATGTTCCGCTTCCTTGTTACGCCGCGTTGAGTTCCTGGAGCCACCTTGTTGATTTAACATACCTGGAAATAGATGTTAGTGGTGCGTTTGAAAGTTCTGAGATGTCATGGAAGAAGTAGCTTCCTGCAGTTCTTTTCCTCAACTGACTTAGACTGGGACAGTGGCACAGAAAAGGAGGTGTGTCCTCGCAGCAATCCGTATTGCCACATCCTCTGCAGATGTCGTCATAGTCGAGATTTAGTTTCATAGCATGGTGTCTCAAAAGATTGTGACTCGTAAGTAGACCTTCTAGTAACGATGGAGTGTCTTCCTGTTGCTCTTGATGAGCGCATTAGTTCGGGACTTATCATATTTAGGCCACATTTGATTTCACAGGTGTACAAGGATGTCCATCTTGTATTTCCAACGAGGTGTTAATCGATCTTGATGGGGTAGCTTCAGTTTTCCATTGTCATGCTGTCATGGAAAACTGTCATTTCCATTGTCAATCACACAAAAAACCATTTATTTCTTGTACACAACTCATTTAAGTTCAAACGAAAATTAATTCAGCTTCACCACAATTTGAATTAAATGCTATATTTCATGTCAATCACTTTTTATCTCTCGATTGCCACAATTCAACAATTCAAAACAACTGAGCCAATAAAAATTCAGCAATTTCTCGAAATTTCGATTTTGGTAATTTTCCATTGGCGTATTTCCACTGGAGGTACAGAGGGAAAATTTCTATACTCGAATATATAATCCCAGTTTTGTCAGTTGACTGAACTGACGTTCGTTTAGTGAAACGAGTGGGTGCGTTCGCTGAGTGAATCGATGGGTGAGTTCGCTGACTCCTGCATGTCTTTTCACATCTAGTGGCGCTACATCACCATACAATACAATGATGTTCCACTGTTTGACCCTTAAGTAATATGCGCCTGTCTTTTAAAAGGACAAGAATTCATACGTGATAGCGAAGCTGTTCTTTAAGCGCTGTTCTTTCTTAATAGCAACCGAGCCTTTCCAACTGGGTGGGAAGACAGTGCATTTTGTGAATTTTGTTTGGGTCCAGATCACAGTGGCATCCAGGGAAATTAAATTTCAGGTGAGCCTGCTAGCCAACGTTCAGAACAAGCTTTTTCAGGTCTCGAATCTGAGTTGAATATATAGTAACGTTTGTCATTCAAAGTTAGCTTTCTCGTGAACACAATATAAATATTTATATCTATAAGGGTGCAACAGAGCCGGGAGATCTGCAAAAAGTGAGCACCTCGCCTTCTATATCTCTGAAGAGAATAGACTGCTGACTGATTGTAGGGACCTTTAACGGCTTACTATAAGCTCCTGCTTCATGCTAAAATGTGTAAGGCTTGATGGGAGTGACCCCTACTGAATTTCCCTCTTATCTTTATTGCTTTTTTTGAAAAGTACTACAACATAGCATACCTGTCGGGATCTTATATCTGATATATTTTATCGATTCCTCTTGTATGTTGCCATACACATTCTAAAAAGTCGGATTCGCAGCTTTTAAATAAACATGTCTTTCTTACCCTGTGGCCTATTGGGTTTTGTTCGGTTCTCTTCTTGTGCCATCATGCGACCAACCACTTACTCTTCAGTAAATGATGAGGTGCTGCTTGTTGATGTGGACGATTGTAAATTCAGATTCATTGGACCCAAGAGTATGGCTGTGAATATTTAAAATGCATACAATGCCGTCACGCTCAATTAGATTTGAAGGCACATGCCCCAAGACGAGCCTTTTAAACCTCCAGCAAATGGAATCACTTAAAGAGTGCGTGAACTTCATAACTTTACCCATAAAGTTCACACATCATTTGCCACACAAGACCACTTGTGCGACACAGATTTTATTTTATCCTTTTCAAATTTCAATCGCCATTGCTTTGAGGACCATAGCAAAGCTAAGAAGGATTAACCACCATGACAAGGAACAGTAGAATCAATGTAGAATGAGTGTAAGTTTCCAGTTCGTCTTTCACCCTCCGCTCACATCATCCACTGACGTATAATCGCCGTATCTTAGGAAAATTATCCTTTTATCGCCACATTTTCTACAAAGTACTCCGCACTGACTTTATTATTTTTTTTTTTTTGCTTTACTTTTTTTTACAACCCATGACAGAGGAGAGTCTTAAAAGCTTTCCTATTCGTCCTTTATTCGCAGGCAAGTCTCTCAACCTGTTGATCCTCATTGGAAGAAGGTAATTTCTTAGAAACAACGCAGGGAAAATGGTACGAGCGACACAAAAAAAAAGAAAAATAAAAGAAAGAAATGAAAATCTGCGATGAGTGATGAATATGAATTTCCTTTTGCGGAATAATGCGGATAAGGGTAATTTTTCTGGCCATCTGACAATCTCAGTCATAGCATTGGAATCAAGTTCAGTCAGTTGTGGCGTGTACTTAATCCGAAAGTGGTGGCTGCTGATTCAGCCGGGGCAACCGAAGAAGGTACAATAGAACAATGGCAAAAGGATTTAAGGGGCTGAGTGAATTATGAGAGTAGAAGAGGACTTGTATCACAGTGATTAAGGCGCTAAAGCCACAACATATCATGGCATTGAGTGTCACCGCAAGACGACAACGACCAAGAAGGCCAAACGACGACGTGCAGGGAACTTGAATTTCAGACGAAAAGAATAAAAATAATAGGAGTGGGAGAAGGGTGAGGGGGGGTGGGGCAAAGTCCTTCATCTTGCAACCCTAACTTTTTCGTTTTACTTCAGTTCAGTTCTCATAGAAGCACTTAACTTTTGCGAAATTGTTCCTGGCGGAAGTGTGGAAGCATATAATAGCTCCATCTTTTGATGGTGACTTGATAGAGAAGTATTGTATGCAACAGTTAGCACATATTAAGGGGTTCTAATTGGCCTTTGTCGAGGAAGTGCTCCTAGAGTATTGTTCTACATGGAAGTAAGTGTGTCTGAGTTGTTGATGATCTGCATGGAGAGGATGAAGCTGCAAGAGAATCTTGTGTTGCTTTCCTTGCAGAATGATGGTTTTTTAAAGACACTAAGATGTTCTTTTCGTTCGTTTTTAATCGTATCCATTGAGGTCTAGATTTAAACGTTATATATGCCTTATTTGTACAAAAAATAAAAGCGTAAAAAGCCTGTCAATCCGTCGCTAAGTATGAAGAATTATGGCTTTCGGAATGAGTCCGAAATTGATCCAAAGCGCTAAGTTAGGACTCGGTTCTTGCAAGAAGAGATAGTACAGGTTGTTCTGCGCGGAGATAACCATTTCTTCCAAATTGCCTTTGCCCACATAAACTCTTACTTCAGCTTCATCCAATGCCCACTTTAATGAGGTAACACTTCCAATGATTCCGTAAATCTATTCCATACACTCTTGCACAAGAAGGCGGAGATATGCGATGCCATGGGATGGTGCATTGGAGAAAGGTCAACCTTCAACGAGTGTACTCAAGTACAATGGGTCCTAAACCGCATATAAAACTAGACACAGCTACCTAAAAAAAATTTCAGGACGCAGAAGAGCCTTGTTGGTTGAGATACATGTTCAAGACTGATCATGAAGGCATTCTTCAGTTGCTGGCTCTTAAAATAAGGGCTATTAATCAGTCTATCACGTTACAGCAAAACCTAGAGAAGAATTGCAATTGTATATTTCATGCAACGTTTGCAAAAGTCATTCGAGTTAACTCCAAGCCTTCATGCTTGCCTTTCTGTTATGACATCGACAGTTCCCTGTAATGACATCGATTGTAGAAACAATGTGCTATTAAGGGTACCCGAATTTTAACAAATATTTTAAGCTTGTCATAAATCATTGTTAGCATGAGTTTATACGTTGAAATTTGTATGTATAAGACGCACCTTTTTAAGGCAAGACTAGAAAAGCAGTTTCTTGTTTGGCAAGTTCGGCAGCCAAACTAGAAACTGCTGATATTCCTAGGATATCAATATGTAAGACCCAGGGTGCCAGATACAACAAAGGTACACAAGAAACGACTGGCAGTTTGATGCTACTTTGGAGTTTATAGAGACTATGATGGCATGACTGTCTGAAAAGATACGCTATGAAAATGAAAGGCACAAGAGATTGAGGTGAACCAGGCCATGACAAACCTTTAAACCAAGTATGATGAGCGTATTACATCCTTCACATAAAAAGGGTACCCTTAATTTTTGCCAAATCCGAACGTTACTTTGAGAAGATTTTAGAAACTATTATAATACTCTCAGAGCGCTTGTCAGACCTTAGGACTGATATCCCTAGTTGGTCTATCCTCTACTAGTTTTAAAAAAAACGAGTGTTTTTTCAGTTAGCAGAGGTATGATTTGAACTCAAACCTTGCGCGTAGTGAGCACACACAGTGACGACTATGCCATGGCACCCCAAAAGATTCATTCATATGCTTGGCTAATATTGGCATATAGTGTCATTAATTGTAACGAGCATGTACGTGTAGATGTTTCCTCCTTTCAACATTATTAAAAGTTTCATAGATCAACAAACGGTTAAACTAGCCTCTGAACGAGGGCAACAGTCTAAGGATTGTGTCAAGACTCCCTGCTTATGGCCAGTGCTCAACCTAAATAGAACAACGACCTTTCTGTTTCGCAGTAGTAACTTACTAAGAACAATCATTAGTCGTTAAAAACCTGCCGTTCTTTTCGCCGAGCTTTTCTGTACACTTTGTTCTGAGGTTAAATTGCAAGATTTGGAAGGTTTATGAGCTCTAGACAACGGTTTCAACTTGTTTTTTGACAGTTGCTTTAAGTATTTCTGATAAAAATTTCAAAATTACAGAAAAACTGCAGAGTTTGCAGATCAACTTGAACTTCATGGCCAATTCTTTCTATGGAATTAGACAATTTGAGAGAGTCAAAGATATTAGAGTTTGAGAGTAAAACAATTTGGTATTTTGAACTTTATTAACGGAGTAAGTCCTAGACTGAAAATCTGGCCCCAACAGAATGGTCAGAATTTGTGCAAACTCTGCTGAAGCTTCGTTTTCACGTATTGTGATGTTTTTACCAGGGTTTTTTCTAATCAAACTCAGTCTCCAGTTTCACAATTACACAATGCAACACTTTATTTATCAAACACAACTTATTTGAGTTTAAATTTTAAGAAACTCAACTTCACCATTTAGGGCCGGTTTTTCAGTGCGAAATCATCCGAGTTTCCGAGTTAAACTGAGATTAACCCTAGAAATGAGTTTTTCAGTGAACTTAGATCTCGGGTTAATCTCGGCTTAACTCGACAAATTTGGTGAGTTAGTCTCGGCTTAACTCTGGAGAACAGTATGAAAATCTTTGAATATTATGTATTCTGTGCGTAATGGCAGTGTTTCTGTGAAAAATGACATCTGAGAATAACTCGAACTTCTTTCCTGAAGTGAGAGTTGGAAGACTCAATAATTTCGAGAGTCAAAGATTTTGATAACTTTGTTGGCGGAGTTAACTCTGCACTGAAAAACTGCTCGCTGGGTTAACTCCAGATTCGTTTTGTTACGGGATACACAGATCTTGGTTTAGGCTGGGCTTAACTCAACACTGAAAAACCGGCCCTTAGAATTCGACAATATATTTCAATTCGGTCACTTTTTAATTCATTTTGGAATGGGCACAATTCAAAGATTTAAATACAACTGCACCTGTCAGAGCTAGCTTTCTTGATCTTTCGGCTTTTTCAGCTTTTTATACTAAATAGATAAACCAATTCTCGAAAGAGTTCTCGAAATTTCTCTTTTGTTAGTTGCGCTGGAAAAAAAATTTCGAAAATAGAAATTCGAATATCGATGGTAAGTTTGTTGTTAGCGTACTGAAATGGGTGGGTTCGTTTGGTGAGTGAGTCGATGGGCGGTCGTTTCTCGTAATAGGGTGGGAACACAATGCATCATCTGAAAATCGTTACATTTAATAGCGATGCTAGGACCGAAAGGTTACCAGCGATTAGTTACGTTGGTGTCGGTTTCGTGGTTTCGAAGTTGATTCTGAAATTCTATATGTTGAATTTCATATCTAGCTGTCAAGTTTGGTTTTCGGCCTATCTTTACCTGGATAATAGTTTCCGATTTTGAATTCATTCACTTTAAAATAGACATCTTGGATTTTGAAGATCCTGTCTACATTTTGGGATAAGTCTTCAAAATCGACTGACTCGTAAGCACAGTATGTATCAGAAGTTTTTGGTTTTGTATCAGATTTCAGGTAAATCTTTTGTAACACTGAATATAAAGCTGTGAGGCTTTTTTTTAAAGGAAAATAAATTTTTGAGGTGCTGTACAGGTTTAAATTCGAGCTTTATAAGAGGGTTTAATTATAAATGGAACTTCCGTTACACAGCTAAGATTACTATCACCATCTTTTAAAATTTTACTAATTGTCTTTCTTTTTCTTCATAAATTCTAGGCGCTTTCCTGGTACCATACTGCATTATGTTATTAGTTGGTGGTATTCCCCTATTTTATATGGAATTGGCTCTAGGTCAACACAATAGAAAAGGCGCGATTACCTGTTGGGGTCGTTTAGTGCCGCTTTTCAAGGGTAACTATATGCGAAACCTTAAATTTAAAACTTAAATCCTTTCTGATATCGTAATAAATGATTTGAAATCCTTGAACAGGCATTGGTTATGCTGTGGTGTTGATCGCCTTCTACGTTGACTTTTACTACAATGTCATTATCGCCTGGTCGCTGAGATTCTTCTTTGCCTCATTTACCAATATTTTACCATGGACGTCATGTTCGAATCTTTGGAACACCGCAAATTGTAAGCCCGTAAGTGTGACCATAACAAATTGATGGGCTAAAATTATATTGCCTTTTCTTACGTTAATTTTCAGTTTGAAGTTGTTCAAGCAGTTACGCCCATTTACAATGCCAGCCTCGATGGACTCAATCAAACACTATTCTCCAACGAAACTACTATAGCTCCTACTGAGAAGTTTGAGTCCGCCGCTTCTGAATACTTCAAGTAAGCTTTGGAAATCTTTTCGTTAAAGTAAGGTTCTCTAACTCCCCCTCACTTAGTCGTTACATCTTAGAACTCAACGAAAGCAATGGAATCCATGATCTCGGTGTCATCAAGTGGGATATGGCCGTTTGCCTATTGGTCGTCTATCTGATCTGTTACTTCTCGCTGTGGAAGGGCATAAGTACGTCGGGTAAAGTGGTGTGGTTTACGGCCCTATTCCCCTATGTTGTTTTGCTGATCTTGTTGATTCGTGGCATCACTTTACCCGGCTCTGCCATGGGAATACAATATTATTTGAATCCGAATTTTGATGCGATCTACAAGGCTGAGGTTTGGGTTGATGCCGCTACCCAGGTGTTCTTTTCCCTGGGGCCTGGATTCGGTGTCCTGCTGGCATATGCATCGTACAACAAGTATCACAACAATGTGTACAAGTGAGTGGTCATCGTATGCAATCAACTTCAAGTTTTCTAATGGCTCATCCTTGCAATTTTTCAGGGATGCAATATTGACGAGTTTTATCAATTCGGCCACCAGTTTTATCGCGGGTTTCGTGATATTTTCCGTACTAGGATATATGGCCCACTCATCTGGTCAGCACATTCAAGATGTGGCTACAGAAGGCCCCGGACTGGTATTTGTCGTCTATCCAGCTGCTATTGCAACAATGCCGGGGAGCACATTCTGGGCCCTCATATTCTTTATGATGTTACTTACTTTGGGTTTGGATAGTTCGGTAAGAGGGAACTTTTTAATGGATGGCCGTGTTACATCTTTATATCGATTTTTTTCTTTTTAAGTTTGGAGGCTCGGAAGCCATCATCACAGCATTAAGCGATGAGTTCCCCAAAATCGGAAGAAATCGTGAAATATTTGTGGCTGGGTTGTTCTCGCTGTACTTTGTTGTCGGTCTAGCCAGCTGCACACAAGGAGGGTTTTACTTCTTCCAGCTCTTGGACAGGTATGCTGCTGGATATTCTATCCTTGTGGCAGTATTCTTCGAGGCTATAGCAGTATCATGGATATATGGTATGTCTGCAGACATTTTTGGATCGAGGCATCCTTGTTTACAATGTTACTTATTGCAGGTACAAACCGCTTTTGCGAGGACATCCGTGACATGATTGGCTTCGCTCCAGGGACCTACTGGCGTGTGTGCTGGAGGTTCTTGGCTCCATTGTTTCTTCTTTTCATCACTGTGTATGGCCTCATTGGCTATGAACCGCTCAGCTATGGAGGATACATCTATCCGGGATGGGCAAATGCCCTCGGTTGGTGCATTGCTGGTTCGTCTGTTGTAATGATACCGGCTGTTGCCATATTTAAACTTTTGACCACACCAGGAAGTATTAAACAGGTTTGTGCCAAAATAATTCTAGCATGAATGCCACTAATCATAATTTTATTTCAAATAGCGTTTTAAGACACTCACCACGCCATGGCGGGACCAACAATTGGCCATCAACGGTGTCACCGTAGAAGCTACGCAGGTTCGTCTAACAGCCTCCAAGGATGGCGCAGAAGTCTGAGAACGACCATTTGCCAGATTTCAAATATACTATGTATAAAAGCATACAAAAAGCCCACACAACAAAGCTACGTAATATTTAAGTTCGTATCATTAGGTTTCGTTATACAAGGACACTTGTTATTCAACACGTTTGTAGTTCGAAGAAAAAAAGCATCAACAACAGGAACTCCAACAACTTTGATGTCTATAAATGTGTTTTAGGGAATATATTAATATATTATATACATTAGCGGCAATATATATATATATACATACATATAGATATCATATAAGTTATATAGTTAAAATTTATATAAAAAGTTATACCATAAACAATATTATATATATTTACAATGAAAATGCTGTGTAGATAATAGAATCAAAACAAAAATTAAAAAACAAACCAACATTCGACGTTATGCTTCAAAGTGTTAATAACGTTCTCATACACATAAGTAAACTTATTTCCATAAGAGAAACTCATCTTTAACCATGAAGCAATTTCGAGAAAAATTACTCTTAACCAAATAACGTAAATAAGATATTTCATTTTATTTGTTGCATAAGGACTTATATCCTTTAGATTAATTTATGTAAATATAATCAGTGTAACTGAAGCTTTAAATTTCATCAAATTTAAGAAAGTTCGTAATATGGGTAAATTGCTAAAATTAAAACATTTTCATAACTCTTGTATATAGTGTTGATCTAACCCTTGAAATTGTTAAAAATAATATATATCTAAACAAAAATTGTGGCAGGAATTCGGAACGTTTCCCAACAGCCATGGAAACGCTCCGGACGACTTCACGGAGTTAAGGAAAATTTTGAAAAATTGTTTTAAATAATGCAGTTAAGTTTTACAACGGGTCATGGGAAAGGTATGGTCTTACAGCCAAAGACTGGATCTCACCCTGAGCCTCTGTTTGTGTAAGTTATTCTCTCTTTTTCGCTTGGAATCATTGAGTGAATTGGATTTCCTAGCAGCCATTTGGAAATCCAACACAGCACAGTGATTCGCTCATTGTTGTAGTTGTAAGTTCAAAAAGTAAAAAAGAACCAATTTTTCTATTTGTTTTATATAATATATATAATATAATACCTCTATAATAATACACAACATACTTTTAAAAATAAAATTTATTTTCTGTTTTAAAAGAAGGTTTTTTATTTTACTTCTGAGCTTGGACAAAAGGAAAAGCGCAGTCATAAACTGAAAGAACAATTTTGTGTCGACATAATAGCTCAGTGTTTAGTCGCTAAATACAAAATTGTTTATTTAAATTAAAATTAAAATTTAGGTTTACTTTTTATTTTTATTTCGTTTTTTTCTCAAAAATGACACTTCACCCAGTGTTTTGGGTGATTTGACACAGTGAAAGATCACCCCAAAAGTAAAAATGTCAAATGACTGAAAATATAGATCTTGTCACTATTTAAACAATTTAGTCTAGTATTATTATAATATATGTTTCCGGATAATTTGACGTTGTTCATGGGAAAGGTGACCTAAGGAGCTGACATTATACATGTTGAGAATATGATACATGACTTTACTCAGGTGCTTTCTACTCTTTTCCTTTACATTTTTTCTCTGTTTCCATTTCTATCAAAAATTTGTCCCGTGACTGACCTTTCTACGGTGATGTCAAAACTTTTAAGTGCGCCGGACTCGAGTGGACAGCTTATTGACCCCTTTTTATTTTTTGGTTCATAGAGCAGTTCCCAGAAATTTTAAGTTTTAGAATTATTACAGAGAGAACAGATGGAACAGAATATTATTACACAGAGAACACACCACACGGGCGGAGCGTGTGTGATATTTTTCGGAGAACGCATTGTTTTGAAGCCTTAATACGAGAAAGCGATATAATAAGGGAACGCGACACACACCGACCTCACCTCAAAATCTGTTTAACGGCGAGCCTCTTAACCATAAATTACTGAATAACTAGATATTCAACTACGGACATGTAAAAGCATTGCCCACAAGCTGAAATTGATGAATTTACCCATGTTCTGACATTTGCTTACAAATGTGAGTAAATTCATGAATTCGTCATTTCCATGCAATTTCGTTTTGGAGCTTTTACATCAGCTGATCGCTTAGGTAGGTAAATTGTTGTTGTATCTTCTTACACGTATTCACCGACATGGAAATTTAAAGCTTTATAAAAGCTTTAAAGGCTTTATAAGAAACATAAACAAATGGATGTTGGAGGGTAAGAGGGACGCAAGTTGAATATCTAGTTATTCAGTAATTTATGCTCTTAACGAAATCAAACTTGACATTCCTGTCAAGGGCAACACACTGACAAGAACTGAAATTAATGTATACTAAAAATTCTCCCTCCAATTTTCAGATGGAATGTTTGACAAAAGTTCCAAAAACTAATTTATGAGGATGGAACGAGAAAGTAGACTTCACAATTTTGGAAAACTAAATAAAATAAGAATAAGTTGAATCGCAAAAAGTATCGAGGAATTAAGGGTAGGTATTACTGTGTATTGCGACAATAAATATGTATAAAGACACGCAGGATTCACTGAATTCACCCATCGATTCCCTACACAAAATAACCAAACTGAAATTAATGAAAAATTACCAAAGGGGAAATACAGAAAGTGCTAGAATGTGCTGAATTTGTATAAATATGTGGATGACAGGCTCGTACGGGACAGTTATATTCAAACCTTTGACTTGTGAAAATCGATAGTAAGTGTTGAATTCTAAGTAGCAAAGCTAAATAAGATTTAGGTTGAATTTAAATAAGTTTTGTTTGATAAATAAAGTGTATCATTGTGTTGTTATAAAAAATGAAATTGAGTTTGATTCAACGAATCCCGGGCCAAAATATTACAGTATAGACACAGTTATTCTAAACCGTTGAACGGTGAACATCGAGGGATAAAGCAAAAAGTGACTGAATTAAAAATAAAGTGTTGCATTTTAATTTCGGTGAAGTTAAGTTGAGTTAAATGCGATTTAAACTTAAGTGCCTGCGTTTGAAAAATAAAGTGTTTCGTTGCATAGTTATAAAAGTAAAGGGCAAAAGTGGAAATAGCTTTTATAAAGAGTAAAACAAGAGTACGTGTTTCTTATTTTGACGAATGTGTAAAATTGAATAAGTGTATTTTGAGGAGTTTTGTTTGAATAAAAATTAGTTGTAATTTTAATTTGGTTGTGTAATTAGTGTTATTGATTTTTTTTCGGAGCAAGTCGAACTTCAACTTTTTCGAAAAACAATTGGGCTTTTCACAGTTCTGCTATGTATGGTATGGCATAGGCTATCTATGTTGGCAGTTACTTCTAATCTAAGGCATCTAAAAGAATCGCTACATACAAACAGTGGCAACAACTGTCCAGAGAAAGTGGTTTTACCCAAGCTTGATCTGAAATGCTCTATGAATTTGACGTCTCATAACAGATCGCATATAACGAAATCTTTAGATAAAACTGTCACGTAAGAAACTGCTGCCCATTGTTATGTTACTTATGCTTAAATGTGCTTAAATGGCACCTTAAAATTTGTTTAATAAAACTAAAATTGGCTGTAACTCCTTAACTTAAAAAAGGCTTTTTCGGTTGGTCGTCCGGAAGCGTCCGGGAGCATTTTGGACTCTCCTGAAACTATTTTATTGACACTCGTTTCATAAGTGCAATTTGCTTGGCCGAGAAGAGCAATTTGCTTTTGGCCGAGAAATCCAGACTCAAAATTTAAAGCACGCATACAGTCATATGACGCATGTGTGTAGTCGGATAAATGTCATTGAACAGCTTTTGCTTCACAAATACAACGCTGGACAAACGTAAAAAGCAAGGAAAACAAGGAAATAAAATTCAGAAAAGAACGCCACTGTTAGGGATCGCCAACCGAAAAGGTTATTAGTCTCCAAACTGTCAGCTTGAAGTTTATGGAGCTTCTATAAACATAAGTTAGAGAAGTGCGAGAAGTTTTGTCTACATATTAAGTCCACATAACGAATTTTTTCAACTTTTCCAAAACAAGCTGTGGAAGTCATTACCTACATAAAGTCGGTGTCAGCATTCTGCAACCTTTCGCACCGTTTGCGCGTAGCACCATGGTGGCTGGAGCAAGATTTTTTTAAGACATTATGTCAACAAGTTGTCAGATCAAGGCCGAAAATTACTAATAGTTTTCTGAACAGATGATAACACAATATTTTCGTCATTATCCACATGACCATATGGAACAATAAAATCACTTTTGGAGAAAGACTACAATCATGTTTGCCCATATTTCTTAAGTGTTGTATCAGCCATGAATGAACGAATATAAAGATTACGACACTCGTTTGTTTGACAGACCTAACTGTAGATCTGACGTCATGGGATGGAACTGTCATTTTGTACGCCTGGAGAAAAAGCCCGTTTGTTTACACAACAATCTGTACTGGCCAATCATAGATCAGCAATCCGTTTTGCTTGGAATCCAACGACAAGTGTGATTTGTGAATGAGCCATATTTTTTACGAAGTGTCGTAATCTTATGTTGTGATTTGTGTGTATCAGCTTCCTCCAATGCAGGAAACGGAAGGGCCAACATTTAATTTCATTCCACTTCACATACTGCCGGTGCCAAACACATTCCTTAAGGGTACTAACATTAACGATTCCACAATTCAAAGCAGTCTTACAGCTTAAGCCTTTTTAACAAAAATACTATTTCCTAGCAATGAAAGATTTTCCATCAAATCAAAATTACAAATTTCAGAACATTTTCAAAAGATTCAAAACTATTTCCTCCTCTAAAAAGGCTAAGAGGACCTGGCGAAATTATTCCATAATGTGCGACATACAATGGAAAAAATTGTTTACCCAAAAAATTGTTTACTTGTGCACTTACCCTTAAAAATACTTTCAACTTTTTTTAATTTTTGTAAGAATCGTACGTGGTACCTACGTGAAATTATTAAATTTAAATCAAATTTTTGACAAGTCTTTATTTTCATCTCAAGTTAGTTTTCTAGTAGGTACGAAAACTCAAAAGGTTAATTTCTCTGCTGGTCCCCCTCAAAAGCTCGTTGAAATATCCCATTTTTTCCAACTGGTGTTCGAGTCTCTCTCAAAGTATTCCATGCTGTCAGCGTGCCAGGTGCCAGCTGCCTGTCGCGGTCGCCTCGCCTGTTGACCATGCTCTTGTATTTGTTGGGCCTGTCACCCATCCACCCGCTCATGGCCATTGGCCGTGGTTACGTAAGTAATGCAAAGAACTTTTCCAATCTCCACTCCCACTCCGCTCTGCCAGTCGGCAACTTCTTCAGGTTCCGATGTAGGTGGGGAATTTTTACATCTCTGTCGGCAGCTCAGCTTTTCTCTCATTGTCAATTGGTCCTTTGAAGTGTAAAGTTCGATGCGCAAGCAACACTGTATGTTTTTTTTTTTGTTTCTTACAAAGTGATATTTGTGCGCGTTTGGGCTTGTAATCTTTTTGTCTGTTCATTATGTGCCTTTGTGCTGCTGTAATGTGCTTTTTTGGACTTGAATTGTAAGTATTTTATTAGATATGTATGCTTTATTTTTTATTTGAAAAGTAAATCGTGAATTGTTTTTTGTTTTCAGTTAATAAAAAGAAGCGCGAATGTATTGGTGGGTAAGTCATTTTCGAAAATAATATTCTTCATTTGTTTTCTTTTTACGAGTACATTTTTTTTGGGCTCATGGAAAACGTAGTTTTTATTTCGCAATGTTATCTGACATATTAACATACATCTGGACAATATGTTTTTGACATAAGCAGATTTTCTAAGCAATTTCGTAAAATATGACGGTTTAAATTTAGTTTGTTGGTTCTTTTTTAATACCTACCTATAATACTGTCATAACACAATCATAAATTGAGCTTTTGAGTAAGAGTTTCCTTTACAAGTAGTTCAAGCTTCCGTAGTGGTCGGGTTTAGCAGGCTGTTTCGTCTTAAGACACTAGATCCAACGGTCTCGTTCATTTTGGTCATCACCGTAGAGTTGGTCGGATCCAGAGTTCGCATTATTTCGAAGTCGAGTACTAAGTTTGCGGGCAAATGCTAACAAGTTGTGTTCCTTCATGCCTGTTTTACAATCAGTGAGTCAGCGTTAATGCAAACCGGCAGATTAAGCGCGAGACTAGAAAATCTTTTGTTAATACACAATGAAAGCAACACTGACGCCAAGACTGTTTTGACTGCAAAGTGGCAGGAAATAACATATTTGTAAAATTTGGTGACTTCGAGTGTCGGTATGGTTTATTCCTTACAGGAAGTATTATCTAAAAAAACGTGCTTTACAGCATATCTCAATCAGAACAGCGAATGTTAAACTAGTTCTGGGCCTCGCCTCGGCGAGGTTTTTTCAATTTTTCGAGAAGGCGTTGAGCGAGATGGCGATAACGCTGGTATTGTGAGTAACCATATACCTACTCACATTGCCATTGAATAAGCTTCATTTGACATCTCGCCCGAGACTTCCTCTCACTCTATCGCGCTTGTTGTAAAACAGCCATAAAATCGGTGTCATCCGCGAATCCGCAGTTACATGAACTTTTTATAGATAAAGCAAGTTTTGCAAAATTTTATTGAGTATAATGCTAAAGAAGAAACGCGACAGCGCGTTGGCTTGTCTAAATGCTTTTTTGACATCTAAGGGGTCCCTGAGGTCTTGATCGACCTTGATGAGACTGCGTTTTGAGTTTTGCATCGTCCCAATAGGCAATTTACACAGAATACTTCTACTTCGGAATTTTGAGTGGGAATTGAGGACAGAAATCCAAAGTAAAAGATGCACTCTTTACTAATGCAATGAAAGAGCAAAACATGTGGAAAGATCATTTCTGCATTACGTAAAAACAAAGCAACCCATTCCTTTTCAACGCTTCGCAGCTATTTCATTATTGTTTTCAGGGCATCGAAATTTAGAACGAGAAACAATGATGGTGGCAGTGCTAAGCGATTTAGGTATGAAGTTGTAGCAGTTAAGCAATTTCAAAAATTCTAATTGAAATACGCCATCGGTATAAGCGAGCAGCATGTACATGAAAAACAAAGTATGTACGAACAATGCCATATGATTTGCACACAGAAAATAAAACAAAACAAAGTAAAAACAAGTAGCATATGATTTGCGACCTAAAAAAATTCAACCTCCATTGCAGAAGAAAAGAGTTTTCTTTTTGCGTGGAAATCAACACAATTCTCCATCGGAAAAGAGTATGGTTCGTACTTGGAAAGTATTGCGGTTCGTGACTTGAAATCTTAGCTGTCAGTTTTACTAACACATTCACATACCTGGAATTTTTGTGACACTTTTCATTGGCACACTTGACGGAAATCCGTTATAAAAAGATACTGGAATCTACGATCCGAGTTGGATTTTCGTGCATTTAATATTACGGAATTCTGAGTGAAATGTTTTTTGGGGTAAGCCTGCACAAACGCGCTTGGCAAGGATGTCAAACTAAGACATTGCTCTGTATTGTGTAGTTCGGCTCTACAGAGATGCTGTCATACTCAGTCTTGAAGTCAATGAGGGATTATATTAAAATTATAATGTGCTCAGGAAATTCTCTCTGCCTTTGCACGCGGCATGCACTGGAATAGCTGAAAGTAGCAGGTCACAGAGATGTCTTAGAGAACTTAAAATGGTTGAATTGCGATAAAGTTGAAAGCGTAAAAGTTATTTTAATGGTGAATACGAATTACGTTTGTGTGCCAGATACTGGTGTTAAAAAACATTTGTGACGTGGTTAAGAGCTTGGGACTATGTAATTGGCAAATTTTTTATACCTTCTTTGCAGTTTTTAAAAGGGCGAAATGTAAAAACTAATAACTTTTTATGTACCTCTTTATGGGTAATTATGTCTACAAAATGCAAAGGCAGTTTTAACATTTACTCTTGCTTTGCCCAACAACCTTTTTTAAATACGTATTTTGACGAGCAAAACTGCATCTGCGATTTCACCATAACTTTCTGAACACATCCCAACCGATTTCTAAAAATTTAAAGACAGAACCAAGAACAATAAATACTCAATTCGCTCTATTAGCCAAGATACAAACCTTACGGAAAAGCTTTTGTGTTTTATGGGAGCTTTAGAGCATAAAATCTTTATTTGAGCTTTTGCTAAACTTTTAACGACAATTAATTTTGAAAAGTTATAACGACATAAATGTTATGTATTGCATTTTTTAAAGCTAATATAGCTTATGGATATGTAAACTTGATGTTTTGAGTTAAGACAACGAATTTTATATGAAGTTGCTGAAAGGTGCCTTAAGCGAAGCGCTGTGCATTTTAGGAGGATTTTGCAGTTTTTTAGAGTAGTTTTTCCTGCAAGAAAAGATGTTTTTTACTTATTTAAATTGAGTGCCATTTGGATGGTTTGAAAATAACATTTATGTTTTAAGCATGCGAAATTTATGAAAAGGTATCGAAATTTACTTTACTTAAGTTAGAAAAGCTTAGCACCAAGTTTTGTTTGCATGCAAATAAAAGCTATTATTTGTAAGTACTTTTAAAAGCGCCTTTAATAAATAAGTTTATAAGTATTGAGGATTTCTAAATAAAAATATTTTATTTTTTTGAAATAGCAGTACTTGAATCTGTAAGAAAAATAGCAAAGAATTTTATTTCGGTCTTTTGTTGATGAATTTTTTATTTGCTGAAAACTTGTGTTCTGCTACTTTTTAGGGAAAAATTCGAAAACCACCTGAAATTTTTATTTTAAAGGCAAAGTATTAAAATTCAGTTTGGTTTTTAATAAAGTACATTTTTATTTTTGAATGTTATTTTTTTTTTTGTATTATTATTTAAAATAGATACACGTGGACTTTTTCAATAAAATTTCAACAATTTAGATGGCAGTAATAAGATTTAATTTATTATTTTTAACGCAAATATAATTGATTCTAGTCAAATATAGAGGTACATAATGACGTCCAAAGGAAAATGAAAAATTTTTTCATCGAAACATGATTTCCAAAATTTAAAAATATATATTTTTATATGGGAAGAAAAATAGAAGAATAATTTACCTATTTCATCTAAAACAAAAAACAAATTTACTTCCTCGTATATTTACAAATAGTAAAAAAAATATTAAAATTTCTTTAATATTTTCAAAATCAATTATATATTTTTTTTCCTTTAATTTTAACATCTAATATTTTATTTTTTTACTTGCATTGTATTACATTTAATCTTAAGACTTACAATATGTATTTCTATCGGTTTTTCGGTGCAATCGGTGAAATTGGTCTTTCATTAAAACTTTTATGTGCAGTTAATGTTGGTGCTAAATATTATATTAATTGGATGTGATATTTTATTTATGAGCGAATATATTATGAATTATGATATGAGAAGGTTTAATTTATTTCGATACAATTTGAAGATTGAAATTTAAGGGAAATATTAGCACCTTTTTTAGTATTTTCTTCTATTTTTTTAAAGACAAATTTAGAACTCCTTGGAAGTAAGTGGAGATTTCCATGGTAAGAAGTTGACCCTTCCAGAACCATACATTGGCAGTTAGGATTTTCGTCACGTGCGTCAAAATAATGAAGCTGCGACTTTATAAAGTTTTCTTTCTTATGGGACATTCCTTCTACTTGATTAGAAACAGTCTAAAGATTTTAGCAAACAAAGTCTCAAGTTAAGACAGTTTTTTTTTTCCTTCAATTAATTAACAGAAATTCTTAATCACATAGATTTATTTGTCGTATTAGCTAAGTTTAAAATACATTCTTCTCGTCTAATAAATACGCGCCTAAATCAAAAATAAATTATTTTATACCTTTCGCATATTTTTTTCTTTTCTCTAGAGTTCTTAGGCTACTTAGGTACTAAGTTACATTTAATTGATAATTTTAATTTTCTTTTCTTTATATTTTAATTACATCATACAATTATAGGCATTTAATTATAGTCTTTTCGCTTTTTTGTTTTAAAATAATTGTGTTTGTATATGAAATAAATGCAAAGTATAATTACATTTAAATTAAGCGGCAATAATTAAGGAGATTGAAGTGTTTACTTTTTCAATTATGCCAAGTTGTGTGCATTTTAAGTACATATTTTATGATGATAGTGTATAAAAGTGTTTTTTTTAAACAAAGGATTGAAATTTAATGGATGCAGAGATGAAAAAGTTGTTTGTTATTCAATTTTAAAATAAACATGTGTGCATTTAAAATCGTGTATGCAACATGTTGGCCGTAGATAAATGCAGTTTGGGGTGTTATTGGCATGATTGTGTTGGAAATCCACTTAATACACATTACTTGAAAAAAATTTCAACCTTCGCTAACCAAATCTGTTTGGCGCTGGCTGTGCTTTAATAAATATGAAGGACCCATTTATAAAAAGGACCCATTGCGACATTCATTTAGGCAAAAGAGAGCTCTTCATATGATCGGGATGAAGAGTCACTCGAGATTTTTTTTTTTCTAGATTAATGGTGTTTAAGATTTTTGTCGTTTTCTTGGTTTTGGTTTCTTTTGTGCTGGGCTAGACACACGTGAAAAAAACCCTCCCACATGGTTCAGTGTGAGTTTTTTTTCATTTTTTTATAGTAATGAAAATATCCTTAATTTTTTCGGGGAAAAAACAAAAAAGTTTGGGTTTTTTTCCAATTCAAGTGAAAACTAAGTCAAGGCAAAAATAGCTGGGTTTACTATAACTTTGTGAAAGTAGCGTAAGACCAAATTGAGTAGATATACTTATTTTTCTCCCGAATTCCCGCTTAAAAATAAATAGATAGAGTGGCGCAACAGCTCGAGGTGAACCAGGGCCAACTTCTCAACAATGTATGCTGTGTGTGTTAATTTCTTCACATACAAGGGGACCTACAATTTGATACAAATGATACTCTCGCAGGGCTTGTCAGGACATCGCGGATGTGCGGACCGTGAAAAAGAAAAAGTCTTTTTTTTCAGGTGAAGATGACAGGATTCGAACCCAGACCTCCGGCAGAGTAAGCACACACACTAACCACTACGCCACGGCACCCCACCAAATCCCCGCTTGCTTTTTTCTAAATCCTTCATTTTAAATAATATCCTCAGCAATTTTTTAGGAATACAGAAAAATTGGGGTTTTACCACCTTTTATATAGAGCCAAAAAAGCTCGAGTTTTTCCGTGGTTTCCGTTTACTGTTTGGATTTTTTTCCTAAACATTTTGGCCTTATTTCCTTGGTTTTTTCAAATTAGCGTTTTTACACCCAACCGAGGGTATGCCAATTTTAACGCATAGCTTTTAAAACAGTGAAGTAATCATCGTAGACACTTTAGACCTTTTAGAGATATGATCAAGACCGACAGGTGAATCGATCAAGCCATGTCCGTCCGTCCGTCCGTCTGTATGTGCGAATGTTTAAGGTCTTCTAAATCAGGCTAGAGAGAAACTTGGTACACGGCTTGGTTCTTCTATTGCACGGACAAGGTGTGAAAATCGGCTCGCCCACTACTGGCTTCAATGTGAGACAACCTCTATTTCACATTTTCTTTCAAAATGGCTCTTGGTCAAGTTAGACAAGTCATAGAAACTTAAATTTTGGTACTGAGGAATATTGGCCCAAGACCTTTAATAAGGCAAAAATTGGACCGCCCGCAATATCTTTTAACATGTTAGATCTTTAAAAACCCGATTTCTCGGAAAGCTTACTCCAAAACGGAAAAAAAATTAAGACAAATTAAAGATATTAATATTTGCTAGGTTTGCTCTGTACAAAGTTTTGAGCTCCGCCCACTTTTAAGGGGCGTTTTTAAAAAAACGATCTTTTTCTGAAATAATTTTCGGTATATAGGGTCGGGTATATATAAGTCTGTCATAGACGAACTCTTGTTAAACGCAATAAGAAGCTTGACAGGGGCAACTGGGATTGTTACCCGCCCACTGGTTTTACTGACTTTACTTTTTTTAAAACAAAGCTGTGGACTCCTTGGAGCAGCAAAACCCTTCACCTGAACCTTTCTGCGGAATAGCGTAACACACCCATAGGGAAGAATTCAGAAAAACGGAGAAGGTAAACCGAAGTGATTCAAGGCATGCATCGGTCTTAGTAAAAATAACTTACGTGTCCTTACAAGATTTTTTACGGGGCACTGTAAACTCAGGGAACATTTAAGGAAAATTGGTGTAACGGAGGAACCCTTCTGTAGATTTTGCGATGAGGTTAGTGAAACTCCGGAACACATTCGCTAATCCTGTGGGGCTCTGAACCACAAAAGACTAAAATGTCTGGGCAAATACGAGATACCAGACCGAGAGATAACCACCTTACCCCACTTCTCATTCTCAGACTCCTACGTGAAACTAGATTAGAGAAAGTGTTCTAGGTTGAGTTCTCTGAGCCAAGGCCAAACATGAGCACATGCCCTTGATTTATTAATGAATTAAAATGCGAGGAGAGCTTTTTTGAGGGCTTAAACCTCTCCAAGGCTTGCTTAGTAGGGGGCACAAAAGAGCAACAGGTCGCAGTGTGAAACCCAACTTAAATAATAGTAATACTTTACTTTCCTTACTTTAGGTGACAATACAGTCCCGGGTGGATCTGGGCCTCAGCCAACAAGCTTCATCAGCCATCTCTGTTTCCAGCTAGCCGCCTTCAGTTTCGTAGGCGAAGTTGGCTGAGGTTGAGTTGGCTCCCCTTCCACTTGCGTGCAACACCTGAGTCTCGGTGCTCCTCTATTGCGCCGTTATGTCCCTGCAGATAGATTCGAAGATTTTTCGAGCCGGGGCGTTCCTGTCCATCCGCTCTAGATGACCCAGCGATCGTAGCCGTTGTACTTTTTACTCTTCAGGCTAGGTCGGTGTCGCTATTCAGGCCGCACAAATCAATTTTATATCTTCTCTTTCACTCTCCGTCTATGCAGAACATGAATTGTCCAAAGAAATTTCCTCTCAAAGTAGCCTAAAGTGTTTTGATTCGCCTTTGACAGGTTTTTTGCTTCTGCATCGTGTAGCAAGACGGGGATGATGAAGGTCTTATAAATGGACACTTAAGTTGCTCGACAGAGGGCTTTGCTACTCAATTGCCGTCTTGCGCATGGAACAGGAAACATAATTCTTGTCGAATATTTTTTGTTCGTGCATCTTCCAGCGCCTTCCGGGGCGCTGTTTTGTTTTTTGAACATCGTCACATGTTTTTGAGAAATCTCGGCTCCGTTACGTGATTGACGAGATGGACTGCAGTACTATCGTTCTCTATAAGGAAAACCAAGCAGGGCACAAAGCCATGAAACAATCGCAAATAATATGATCCAAGTTGGTTCTGCAACATGCAGAAGATCCCTTGAACGAATCCCTATGGTGGGTTACTCCAGGCAACTGCAAATACTGAAACCTCTAACAGGATGAATCTAAAAAAAAAATAATTGATGGCGTAGACCCTAGAGATAAAGAAGAGTCATCTCCCATATACTAAGAAGGAACGCCTTAGGCGAATATAAATCTCTGAAGATTTTAACGAGTTGGCCAGAATCGATCGTAACAAAATTATAAGCTTTATCCCAGGAAAAAACTGCCTAACCCAGCTCCGGGGTGCTATGGGGGTGCAAATTTTACCTCTGTCTTCTGAAAATAAAGACTCTTTCTTTTTCAAGGTCCCCACCTCAAAACTGCCCTATTCCATTTGCGGAAACTTTCATAACGGACCCTTTACAAATTCTAATATTAGCCTTTGGTTCCTCTGTCTTACACCAAAGCTAACTGCGCCTTCTCTTTTATCCTTTCCTCTTCCATCGTCAAGGTTTTTTCTCACATGGGTCATCCCTCAATACGGTTTTAGATCAAATTGGTTGCCCCGTTTCGGTCGGTCCTGTAAGCCATTTTCTTATTGGTTATCTCTTGGTTAAAATGATTTTCCTTAACCACACTACCTTATTCCGGTAAAACTAACATAGATTTTCATAGAGACGAACTTACACCACCCAGAAACCCTTTGTTTTTACTTTTTTGGAAAACTCGTCGTTCGCTTACATTTTTCAATCTTGGAAAACAGCGTTTAAATGTTACAGAACTTTTGCGGTGGTTATTTCAAAATAACGTATTTAAAATTTTGGAAAACTGTTAAGCTGTTAAACTATTTTCAAATACAAAATATTGTTTTGGTGCATTCCAGAATAATGAAAATTACCTAACGGGTTTTTATACGCTTGTTTTAATAGTTTTACTAAAATTTAAGTTGAAAAAAGTTTTTAAATTTTAAATATTTTTTAAAACTATAAATGCACATCTGTTTTTATTAAAGATCTTAAATCAATGAAAAGTGTGTGTAAATAGTAAATGTGTTGTGTCTATATAAAATATATATATTTTTTATGTTACATTTTTAAACAATTACAACTAAAACTAACGACAATTTTTTTAATTTCCTTCGTCCTTGACCTGTTAAATTTTTTTTAAACTCAAAACAATAAGCCAATGTCATGGAAATTTAAGGTAAAATGAGTTGTTGTTGTTTTTTTTCATCTTGGTGTTACACCAGATTTATGTAATTTTTTTTTTTACCAAACTTATAAATTAATCAATAATATTTATTAATATGTATTGTATATAATATATGTATTTCTTTAATATATTTATTCTACACTTAAAATAAAAATATTTTTATTTAATTAGACTACCATATTACAGCATTTAATTTAACCTACATTTGTTTTTTATTTATTTAATTAAATTTAATTTAATTAAGACTGCTGAATCGAACTTAAAAATGCCGGATCAACAGAAGCAACTTTAGCTGTCAAAAATGCATGCATACAAAATAGCAAACTTTGCAGCACTTGGCATTCTAGTTCCTGTAAGAAAAACAAAAAATTACAAAGAAAGAACAAACAATAGTATTAACAAAATTAGTATATTCAATTTATTACGAAATTTTTTGAATGGGATAAGAGATTATGGAAGTAGAAAAGTAGCTTAAAAAATATAGGTCGAGAAGTTTCAACACTCGCCTGGTATAAGAGTTGATCTGATTTTCTTCGGAAAAGCGTCTGGCGTCACGATTCATAATGAAGAAGTCAATTTTTTGAAGGCTTTGAAATATTACCTGTTTCTTACAAAGGTTAAAAGTTTTCGAGCTTCTTTGGATTCGTTAATCAGGCAGTTAAAATCTAACATTTTTAGAAATTAGGCAAGCCTTAGGTCAGCTGTTTTGGAAGAAAGTAAATGACTCTAGGCATTTTATGGCAAAGTTCTAGACTCTAGGCAAAAATTATTTTCCAAAGCATTTTTTAGCTCCTCGGTGCATAGGAATTGAAATCATTGGAAGAAACCTGTACAGTGACTGAAAGCCTTCCTTGTTCCCTTTGCGTATAATGTTAAACTAACAAGATGCGATTTTATTTTCTCACTATGCATATAATTGGAGCTTAAAGCTGAGTCTTGTAAGTAGGATTGAATATTGAACAAACTTTCTGTCTAAACCAGATTGTTTCTCTGGGTTTGGTTGTGGAAATTTGAAAGAGTATTGACTTTGCAAACTTCTCAAAGCCAAAAATCCCGAAATAAACTCAGCAATTAATACCTCATCCCGAATCATTTTCTTCTTTTTGCCTTTGGTTCTAAAACAAAGGACCAACTTTTTGGTTTTACCCAGGTAACCATGGACCTTTGGGATATGAAACTTGCTTTCAAACATAATCTCATCTTACTCAAGCTACATAAAGTATTGAAACAAATCGCATATAACAAAATGTTCTACAAAAGTTTAAACAAGAAAATAAAAAAGACCGAAAAATAGTAAACCTGTGGGTGTGTATATGTGTGTAGATGTAAAGAAGAAAGAAGAATAGGAAAATAAATTAACAAAAGAAATTTGTTTTTTTTTTTTTTCGGGACTCACCTTTGTTTCGATAGCTCGTGTTTCATGGTCCTGAAAATGGAGTTTCAACTTTGATTTACCATCATCGCTGGAGCCACGTAGTTGTGAGAATTTATACTGCCAAACTATTGAGGAATCCGCACCCTCGGCTAATGAGAATCCTGATTGCCAGTCAAGCGTTAGCCCACCGCTCTTTCCGTGATGTGAAACAGCAAAGGTTTTCCGCTATAAAATGGTGCAACAAAGAAGAACAAAGAAAAGGACCTTATTTTATGTTGTTCACTAAAATCTTGTTGCTTGGTTCAAAGTTCAATGTTTTCTTCATTCATTGTATGAGGAAGCCATAGCTTATGCCTTGACAAGGATGTAACAAAAAACTATGTAAATTTTTATCGATGTATAAAGCACATCAGGGTACACAACCGAAAGGGAACTCAAAGACTTCCTAGTTGCCGATTGTGTACCTACTCCTTTTCTTTTTAGAAGGATCACTGAGTTCGGAGTGTTTCCATTTGAAAAAGTTTGAATGGGAAATCTTTCGCAAGGCTTTGGGTTTCACACTTATAAAATATTGAAATGTGAATACATAATGGGTGCAACTGTGTAAAATCTTTTAATGTTTTCAATACGCAGAAATATCTCATTCCTTATTTTCCTTAAACCTAAGTTGGAAAAATTGTGTCCTTACATACTTGTGGAAGTTCAGACAGGTAATGCTTTCTTGCATGTCAGCTTATTTCCTTTACGCTTCACTTGTTGTCGGAAAATCTGTCACTTGAAAAGCAATTTTCCTCGTAAATCTTACAATTTCAACTTGCCTCCACATCCAGTACTCCATAAAACGCTCTGCAGCACATATCGGGATAGGTAAGTGATAAAAGGCAATTATCCTTCTGACCGTTACTGCGAGGTAATAATTTGTAGTCCCAAAAAGGGTTTTGCAGAGAGTAAGAGCCTTGGGTTTTACATATCCTGGCACAAAGGACATATTGGCCCTGGGGACGGGTGTTTCCTTTTTGGTCTAATCGTAACGCAGATTTATCCATTTGCATGGCATACAAAAATTATTTATGACAAACGGTTTTTGTTATTTACAGTCTGCTACACCAACCCACTTGAGCTCTAAGCTCCTCGCTCGTCGCCATGGGTGAGTTGTTTTTTTATGACTTCTTGTTGCTTTTTTGTAACATTTCTTTTTTATGCCGCCGCCGGAGAGTTGATTTACGAACCGAAGACGAACAAGGACTTTTATGACTCTGGCAAGGTCATCCGTGTTACCGGTCATCAGTGGGATGGCGGAGCTGGAGCAAAGTTTATCGGTACAACGATCCTACGGAAGTTGGTGGCCTGCCTTTAGAGGTCCTCTGTGTAGTATATTTCCATAAAAAGCAAGAGCTTGAATGTTTTATTTCGGGGACAATATATAATATGGCTCTGGATGTGGGAGGGAGTTTAGATTTAAAAATGAGTCGAGAGAGGACATGAATGAATTTACATACTAATTGCGAGGATAAAATACATCGCTTGGTTGAGTTTCGCTTTACTTAACCGAAGAGCAATATTTAAAGTTGAAAAAAGTTTACACATCACACCACATAATAAAGGGGAGACCTACATATGGGAATGGGATGAATTATTTAGCTATAAAGTGCTAAAGTTAAACAAGAAAGTTTTGTGCGCTTTACTGCGTCCCAAAGTTGCAGATTAAATGTGTATGTGGACATTTTACGCTAACATATATAAATCTTAATTAAAGAGCAAAAATAATATGTTACGCATGGGTGTGCCCTTTTATGTTGCTATCTTTTGCCGAGGGAGGCTTCGTTCGAATGGTTTTTAGTTTTGCAGCTTGGTGGAAGACACCATGATAATTGAGACATATGACCTATTTCAAGAGCCATATGATTTGAATGGGTATTTGTGTTATAGAAAAATATTTTCTTTAATACGTACATCATACATGATGCATTCTTCTATGTTAGAATCTGCAACTATTCCAATCTGTCAGTCTAAGCTTCCCCGTGTTTCTTGGAAACACCCCGTAAAATTTAAAATTGATTTCAATAGCTTGTCCTTGTTTAATTTGATTGGTTGCCTAGAGTTTTGAGCTAGCAGTGCTTATGATTTTATAATCAAAAACTTACTATCCAAAAGGGCCTTAAATTTAACAACCCGACTTTTTATACCCGACCCAGGGTATATTTAGTTTGCTGTATAGTTTGTAACGCGGTGAAATAATCACCGTAGACCCCTAAGACCTTTTAGAGATATGAATGAGACCGACAGGCGAATCGTTTAAGCCATGACCGTCCGTCAGTCCGTATGTAAACAACTTTTAGGCCTTAAATTTTAAGCTAGAGAGCTGAAAATTTGTAAGTGGACTAAATTTTCAAATCGATCTGGTCCAATGGACTTCCAGATGGATTTGAAAATTTATTGAATTTGCCCACAGACACGCCCCTAACAGGCCTGTATGTGCGACCGTCTCCAATTTAAAAAATACTTTTTTCACACTTTAGCTACACTGATTTAGTACACTGATTTTTATTATGTGACACTTATTTGTAATTGTCTTTGAGGCAGCAGAAAAAGTTTGGCGTTTACATTGACCACTTGAGGAATTTTAACTTAAAATGACTATTTTTCAATAAATATATATGAAATTTAATAAAAAATTCTATAACAAAAGTTCTAGACATTAGCATTTTCTATCTTTTGTAAATATTATATATATCTCCGCCTACTTTTGTGGGCGTGGCTTAGAAAAAAGTATTTTTTTTTTGTTTAAATGACGGGGTTTTATTCCAAAATGTATGCAACCACCTACCGTTAAGCATTCAACAGTTATATTTTTACATCCCGACCACTTTTTGGAGGCGTGTCGGTTATCTTTTTGGTAGGGTAGGGTATTTCGCAATCCTTCGCAAACGCACTGTTGCAATTTTCCCCTTATTGTATCTGCTGTTTCTATTTTCATACCCTAAGACTTTTTAGAAATATGATCGAAACTGACAGAAGAAATGATTACACCATGTCCGTCCGCCCATCCGTATGTAACAACTTTTAGGCCATAAATTTTCAGCTAAAGAGCTGAAATTTGGTAGCTGAGCTGAAAGTTTATTGGATCAGACCAAGTTTGGGACAAAGTTCTTCAAAGTGTTTGAAGCCGTAACTTTTGCACCGCTAAGTGCACAAAGTCAATATTGAAGACACGTACAAGCAATTCAAATTAAACGAAGTGTTGAAATCATGTTTTTCAGAAAAGGTTTTAATACTTCCCTTTTGACGCATTTTCGAAAAAAAAAATCGAAAAAATAAATGCATGAGAAAAAGTGTCAACCCCCCTTTATCATCGATGCTTTTTAGTGATGATGAAAAAAAATATGAAAACTCATATGAAAAAAAAATACAAAATAACACGTATCAGAAATTTTACAAATTTAAAAAAAAATATAGTGTTTTTTAAAGTTTTAAAATCTTCTGAGATCTCAGAAACATAAAAGTATTTTCGAAATCCTCTAGTGCCTTTACGGTAAAAGCAATCCTGTTCAGATTTGGTTTAAGCATAAAGCGTAAAAAGAGAAAGTAAGCTGCGTTAAAAAAGTTTTAAATCTCAGTTTCTAATCTAAGTTCCTTGTAGTCTATTTAAAAAACGATATTAAAAGCGAGTTTGTTTTACCGTTCACGCAAAAACCGGTGGCCAACGAATTTAAGAAAGACATACAGTGCTAGCAAAGATAATTGTGCTATTGAAATAAAGGTCTAACGGGAACTGGACAAAATTCAAAATAGTTATTTTATGGATTTGAAATTCAAAAATATATGTAGGTATTATTAAGTTCAAAAGAACTTTATGATCTGTCTCCCCCCTTATTTCTGAACGGTATTAAGTATAATTTTTGAATAAATATCAGTTCTAGTCTATATTCTAAAATTTTATACAAAAGTTAGCAAACTTCGAATATTCAAAACTTTCGAAGATTTGACTCAAGACCGTAAAAACATTTTCGAAAACGATCTAGTCCCTTAAGGCCAGAGACACACGACTGCGGCTGCGACAATTTGCGACACTTTCAAACCGCACGACAACAAATTTAATTTATGTTTTTTTCAACGATGAAGATTACAATTTTCACCACAATTCACAAGAACCGCACAGAAAATTATTGTTGTACTTTGTTTATTACAAAAAGCTTTCAAGCTTTTTTTCAACTATGAAAACTAAATTTTCATCAAAACTGACAGGAGCCGCACGGAAAATTATTATTCGTGTGTTGAGTATTCTTGCTGCAAAAAACCGAACTGGTTTTTTGTCGCGCGTTTTTATGTCGCCGTGTGTCTCTGGCCTAGCGGTTATAATGATCTTGATTAAATTCGCCTAAAGTATGTAACGTTTAAAAGGCAAGCTAACTGTATTCGAAACGTTTCATAAATGCTGTTTCCAACCTCAAGTTTTAAGTCAATTTTAAAAAACGAAGTAAAAAACAGAAGGTTTTACGGTTTTCTCAGAAATACATGCACGCAGAATTTAAGAAAAGTGGAAAATGTATGCGCAGGTGATTGTGAAATAAAAACAAAATTCGGTGATTGAAAAAAAAATCGAAAATGCTGTTTTATGCATTTAAAATTTTAAAAATGGTAAAAAAGGCCATTTTAAAAATGGAAAACGTATGTTCTTCTCTCCATATTCGAAACAGTGATAGTCAATTTTTCTAAATAAATAAAGGACGCACTTCATCTTCTTAAGATAAACTAGTGGGAGGGTAACAATCCGCCTGGGCGAATCGTTGGATACCCCATCCCAATTGACCACTGTCAAGCTCCAAAATGCGTCAAAAATCTTGGTTCTTAAATCTCAGTTTCTATTAACTTTGATTGTGTTAAGAATTTGTCAGTAAAGAATCTTCTTTCTTAAAAAAGGGGTGTGGCATCAACCCCTTTTGAATAACATAATTTTCTTATCATATTTTTTTATCAGATGTAGTAAACACGTGTTGATCGCAGTTTTATATTAAAATTTCGATTTTTTACTTAAAAACGCCCCCAAAGGTGGGTGTGGCAAAAATTTATTCATTCGAGCTGATAGCTTACGCACATATCTGAACATTTTATAGTGCAAGTTTTTTAGATTTAAAGCAAATATATCAAATAAAAAGCGATTATAAGAATGCTTATTATATATGACCACGCCTACAAGGGGCGGTTTCAGCTTCCTACGACAACTTTGATTTTTTATCCTAATAAATAAAGTGGGGTGTCAGTGGGCGGATTTCAAAAAATTTTACACTTGTAATGCTTCGGGACCTATAAAGAACATATATCAAGTTTCAAGTTCCTTGCTCAAAATTTAAGGCCTAAAAACTACCGCCAGACGGACGGACGGACGGACATGGCTGAATTGACGTAAGATTCGGTCTAGATCATATGCCCTTAAGGTCTTGGGGGTCTACGGTGATTATTGCTCGTATGTTACAAACTATGAATCACCTATCTTTAGGTTTATATTACCTTTATTTTTATACCCGACCGAGGGTATATTAATTTTAATACATAGTTTGTAACACAGTGAAATAATCGCCGTAGACCCCTAAGACCTTTTAGAGATATGATCGAGACCGACAGGTAACTCGATTAAGCCATGTCCGTCCGTCTATCCGTTTGTATGCAGTTTTGAGGTCTTTAAAATTCAGCTAGGAAACTGAAACTAGCAGCGTTGCTTGGTTCTCATTTTGTACAGACAAAGTATGAAAATTGAGAATATCCGCCCACAGCCACGCACACAGTTGGCTTGAATGTCAGGCAACCTCAAATTTACATTTTATCATTTTATTTCAAAATGCGTTTTGGTCAAGATAGACAAAACAAATAAACTCAAATTTTGTTGGAGAGTAATATCGACCAGAAGTCTTTAATTAGACAAAAATTGGACCGCCCACACTTTTAACATCTGAAATCTTTAAAAACCTGATTTCTCGGGAAATTCATTCTAAATTGAAAAAAGATTTGCTAAGTTTGTAGCATACAAAGCATTGAGCTCCGCCCATTTTTAGGGGGCGTTTTTGGCAAAAAACTGTTTTTTTTTAGTATAAATATTCGCTTTTAACGCATTTTCTCGTGATTCCAACGAAATTAAAGTTAATTGATTTTAATTTTTATCCCACGCCCTTCTTTAGGGGCGTGGCTAACTCAAATAATTGACATTCAGTATATGAAACAGACCAAAAAATTTTAAATTTGGTGTTAATGGGTAAAGAGGGGTTCGTTACAGACGAACTCTTGCACTTACTTACTTGTTTTAAATTAACAAAACTCTAGAAACACCCAATATAAGAATAGTAGACAGCACTACGAAAAGAGTATACAACACTCTTTAAAATATATAAATTATAAATTATAAAATTGATTTTTGCAATCGATTTTTCTTTTTAAGTAAACTCGCAATCAAGGGGTTAAAGATACTCTTAAAATACTTAACACTTAGCCGTCGGAGAGTTAGGTGATAAAAGAGAAAAAGAGTTCCCGATTCAAACGCTGCTAAAAGCCAGTACGAAACATGATTGCGTTTTCGTATTTTAGTCGCGTCAGAGACGTATTAAGTTACACATTATTAGTTTTATATGTGCTGTACACCCCCGTTCCTACGCAACAATTTTCTACACTATGCGAAATTATAAAAAAATCGCTTGGCGTGCTCTATTGGACATTAGGCCCAGTTAGTAGAGACTCCTCCTCTCTTTCACCATCTGGTGGTGAACAACAAACTATTTGTTAGAAAAATGGACTAAACCTGCTTAAAAATTTTGGTATAAACGTATTTCTAAAAATTTAGCAATTTTTGATTGCAGGTTTAACTTTTCCTTGTTTTAAGAAAATTACTAAAATGCTAACTCTTGGCTACCCACGAATTACTTACATTAATAACAAAAGTAACTCCCAACATACAAAAAGTTTGGAGTTATATAAACAATTTTTGATTACCCGCAGATAAATAATAAAAAAAAGTACCTACCCAACAACCTGAAAATTTCCAACAATCATAAAATTTTCTGTATTTCTGACCGCTTAGTGGCTTGTTGAGCTTTTTCAAATGAACTTAATGTGATTTATAGCGTTCACGTGACCTGCTATATTCTTACCTAACCCAAGCCTCTCCCACCCAACACACCACCACCAACAGTAAGAAAAATAATAAAAAATAAATTACAATAATGAACTTCAACAAAGTCATTAACTTTTTACCTTGGTGCTTTTGTGAATGTATGAATACTTTTTTTTATAACGTTTGAAACCGCACTTTACACTCAGTGAGAAAGCCCCCCTGCCCCAAAAACATAAAACACTCATTCCCACTTACCCCAAGTTTTATGACACTCGTTACAATTGCGGCATTCCAACTGTTCTCGATTCGCAGTAACTCCTGTCGGGTCTCAACGCTCAAGTATCGGGGCTCGTGTCCTGAGCTCTGCAACAGGAAACAATGCTGACGGCTATCCACAGTCTCCGACTCCTTAACTACCCGAAACATGGTTTGATAAACTTTGTAGATAACGAGCGCTTTCGACAGTCCTGCGACGTTTAGCTGCAAGGAAATATAAAAAAAAAGAAAAATCGACGAATTATTATTTTGAACAAGGCTGTTAATGCACATTTCAACTGAGGTAAGAATTTGAGCGCTATTGTTATGGTCGCGTTAGGAGTTGCAGCAGGACGATGGCGGTGTCCTTTGTATTCGGAAAGTTTTCCCACAAAGTGAGTAGGGAAAGTTTCGCGAAAAAGGTTTCCCTTTACAACATGAAGCTTCTGAGGGCAAGAGGGGTGACAACAACGAGTAGGCTTGGTTGTCTTGAATTGCACAAAAAAGGATATCTGCGAAACCCGCTCAGTTCTTGTGCAAATTTGCTCGAGGATGTTTTCGTTTTACAGCAAAGTTCATTGGACTTGCAAAGGAAATACTTGGATTTTTTCCCCCAAACAAACTTCGCAAAATAACCTTTCAAATGGGAAGTACCTAAAAAAATATTAAAAGGTCCTCCTTTTACAAGGGATGACAACCCCTGCTAGCAAAACTCAATCAGAAAACAAATTTTTGCCATAAATAAATCGATATACGGCGCAGGTTTGGGGCTTCCCGACTCCACACTTCATGCAATCGAAAAGACCGCAAAATTAATTGACGCTACGGCATAGCGGGCGCATATCAATCAAACCCTGACAAGAAGACAATGACGAAGGCAAGTGATGATGTGGATGCTCCCCGATGATGATAGCGAATCTAATGTTTGGGCGTGAATCAATTTGATTTCTTTGCTTGTTTCCTGTGTTGTGTAACCGAAATAGATTGTTACGAGTTCAGTTCGATTACAGGACTTCCAGGAAGGATATTCTATGCCGCTTGCGGGAAATTCTAGACCGCAATTATTGTGCTCGCGTAACGTAGGTGCTAAAGCAGAGTTTATTGTTTGGTAAATTAACGAAGTTCTAGCTACATGGTATGAGAAAATTAATGAAGGAGGCGAATTAAGTTCAAACACAAGCAAATATTTATTTTAGTCCTGAATTCCCCTGATGTGTCGCTGGGGGCAACCGAAATCCTTAGCATCTTGTTGCTTAAGAGAACGGTGGCATGACAGGCTGACAATTGGTTGTTGTGAACCATTTAAATTCTTAAGCATCATTACTGATGCAAATTGGGCCTAATAAAGGTCAACTTGATTTCCTTATCACTTTTCTGGTTGAGGTGTTTTGTTGTCATTTGAAGTTAAAGCTTTAAGCACTGGCATGAGTTGGAATTAATTATGATTGACAGTCCACCACTAAAAAGCGCATCAGCTGTTTGAATGCTTCTTTAAGTAAAAATAGGATATAAAAATAACCGATAATTGGCTAATTGAGTTTTTGCGTTTTTTTTTTCGAAAATGCTTCAAAAAACAGTTTAAAAGCTCTTTAAGAAAATTATGACTTAAGCAATTGTATTACTTTTTAGTGTCTTCAATATTGGCTTTTGAACACTTTAAAAACTCTTTGAAAAACTGCATTTCAACTCTTGATTATGTAAAAAAATGTCAAAACACATTTATAGTAAAATCAAATTTTCTATTTAGACTCAAAATTTACTTGACTTAAGTAAAAAAAAAAATTGTTTGTACTTTATTGTACTAAAATTTACTTGACTCAATTTTGGAATTCTTTTCTACAAAATATTCCAAAATAAGTACAAGGAAAGATAAGAATCATTTGCACTTGAAATTTTAAACTGCAATAAAACCGTTATGTGTTTATAAAAAAAAAATCCCAGTATATGTTCTCACCTGGGAGCGGGTCATAATTCTACTTTTTCAAAATTCTGACTTAAGACTTGAGTTCTTGTCTAAAAATGTGGCGGTTTCAGGTATGTAAAAATTACATTTTTCACCCCGGCCATTTTTTCGGGGCATGGCAATTTCTGTTCTAGAGTAAGGAAATTTCAAATCCTTTACAGAAGCGATTGAAGAGGATTGGGGTCAAAATTTTGCAGGGTCAAAAATAAATTTTTAGAAAATTCAGCTTTTAAAAATTTTGTTTTACTGAATTCTGGAAATTTTGAAGTTCTGTTTTTAAGTTTTTTTTTTTAAGTTCAAATAACTGGCATCAAAATAACTGGCTTTTACTTATCTTCATGTTTACAATTCAAAGGTTTAAAGTCAACTGAATACTAGTTCACATATAGACTGTTCACTTAGCCGTTTTGAGCCTCAGGTATAGCCTACTGAGCCTCAATATACCCTATTGAGATGACACTAAGTGGAAGCAGGAGTCCAAAGATGTTATCTCGTGAGAGGAAAGATTGTCTCAGATGAATTGTGGAGTCTTAATGGAATATATACTAGGTTTAAACTGAGACATAGCATAAAAAATGTGTCAAATTTTGTCGCCCCATCACATTGTTCCCCTCTTAGTTTAGTTTGTCTTTTATATCCTGATTTTTATTTAAAAATTGCCATAACCATTTGCACTAAAGTGGAAAAGACTTTTGCAGGATCCAAAAATGCCATTTTTGAGTAGAAAATAATAAGTTAATCTTGAAGATTATTTGAAAAGTCATCAGGTTGATTTGCAAATTCTCCATCAAGGGTGAATCATCATATCTAATGTTTGCATGAGTTCAAGCCAAAATTAACTCTTTTGCCTTTTGACAAAAGAGGGGTTGGGTTTTGGGTTTAGTACCTAAGGCAAGGGTTTTCTGTCCACGTTTACCTGCTTAGAAAAAACACAATTCCGCAACAAACTTTGAATAACTTTAACTGTTTAATTCGAACTTCATTTAATAGTTTAAATGCTCGACCAACTAAGACATAGAAATTTCAATAAAACACATCAAAATTTCCTGTCCATATTCTTGATAGATAAAGTTTTGATGGCATACACCAGAGCACCAGAAACAATATAAAAGTTGCAATCGATCGAATGAAGACCAGATACAATGCTCAAGCAACACCGGAATTTATAAGGAGCATCTGGTTTGGCTTAAAACCCACATAGCAGAGAGGGAATATAGCCCAAACTGCAGCAGCTCTGGGAAGGCTCCTACCGAATCTTAACACGAATAATTGATGTCGGCTTCCGAATCCAACGAGGACCAAGAGCGAACAACAAAGTAGTCCATGTTAATCGTCTACATCGTTACACCGAAAGAGATTATGATGCTTTTGTTTGTTTGGGACGAGCCTAACTAGGAGGGGTGTAATGTAATGTGGCGACCAATTGAAATTATTTTAATCATTCATATGACCAGGCCAAAGAATTCAACTGGAATTATTAAATCCAACCCTTAGGCTCAACGATATAACTTTCGTAAACTCTTTTTCCTTATTGCCCCTGCATCTTTGCGTTTGTTGTTTCAAACCACGTTCCAGGATCACAACCATCCTATAAAAAGCTGATAGGTGGCCTGTACACAAGTCAGTTGTGTACAGGCAACTGTGTGGTATTAATCGAATCTGAAAGTAAAAGCGGCTAAAGCGGTAAAAGAAGTTAAGTGGGTACAAGTGGGTGGAGACGTATACTATATGCATAAAAAAGTTGGCCAATGCTAGTATCTAATTTCAAATTACATACATACATATTTAGTGATGAACCGATATTTTAAGTTTAAACTCCTAACGAACGATTCTTTATTAAATTAACCTCCTCATAACGAACGATTAGCCTACTTTGCACATACATATTCCCTTCAATTGTTTAAATGGCACGAGCTTCCGACCTGCATAGTTAAATTTTAGTTTCTTCCGGAATCGTACCTCATGCAAGTGCTCATAACAAAAGACTCCACACTCACATTAAATCATTGAGTATAATTTCAAAGAACCTGAAACATCGTGTGAACATTTCATTTGTGTATTGAAACGTCATGCTTCCTGAGGCTTACTAATCCAACAGGTTAAAACGACAATGAAGAACAAGCACCACAAATGTATACAGCTCAAAAGTAATCTCATCGAATATTTGCTGAAGCTTTTATTCGTAATCTGTCATCGTACTAGGTACTTCTCGTCTACAATGAAAGCACTATCCTGACATTCACATCGGAGTGGTTTTCATGTCAACTACATCCGTTCATTCTGCTGTCGAGAGACGGCAAAGGGACTTTCAATCTTCGATGTGAATCAACAGCTAGTCGTTGGCACTTTGCTGGACTAATAACACTTTATCAGTTCCACAGTCAAGACCTATCAAGACAAATTGGGGGGTTATTAAAGCGATAGCAATCGTTGCCACTGTACCAAGGTCCTAAGGACACTCGATTTTTAATCGCCTTTCAACAGAGTAAACTCACCCGAAATAGTGATCCATTCCGATTAAGGTAATAAACCATTTAAAGACATAAAACACGAAAATATCCTTTCATAGGCTTGCGGTCGCAGGACCATACGAATGAAGAGACTATTGCCTGCGAAGGCGATAAGATTTTCTCGCAAATCGAAGGAGTAATTATTTTAAACGATTATTGTGTGCCCATAAATTTCTCATGCAATTGGCCATTGTGTGCGTGTTTCGTGCTATGCCGTTGCGATAATTTATTAGTTCTGCCGAATAATAGAAATTGATGTCCTTGGCAGAAAGTTTATTACCACTGCAGTGGAAAGGTAAAACAAATACCAATGGCGCCGAGGTTGTGTCCTGGTGCTTGACTTCAGTGTTCAGTGACAGCCAAAGGGTTGGCGAGTGTAATTGATGGCACACAAAGGACTATACAAAGAATAATAATAATAATTGTTATTCGAGGAAATTCGATTCGTTGCTCATTATGAACTTTCTTTGATTTCACTTAATTCCAGCACCATTTGTGATATTAATATGCCATTAGAGTTTACCTTGGGACTGTCATGGCCCAGCAACGGATTGTTGCGGGCTCTGTTTTCACAGAGAGGACGACACGACATCGATATTCTGTACATATACTAATGGAACCCAAATTGTTATCGATCCGCACCAGGCATCAATATTGAGCATAAAATTTCCTTAGTGCCAAAGGATAAAGGCTAATGATAGCCCCCAATACCATGCCCAGGCGAAGGAGTATCGAATAATGGGCTCTTGTTGATGAACCAAATTGTCACATACACCCCCGGTATCTATGGGCGAAATTCAGGATATCATATTATTTATGCTGCCTTTGGAATGGAGATAGTTATTACCTCGGCTGGGTATAGGAAAGAGATGGGTGCGGGCAAATAAGACATGAAAATACGGCGCCAGTAAATTATGTCAATAGGCAGTTTGTCGACTAAACAAGTCTGTGATAATTGTGTCATCAGATACGTTTGCGGGGCAGAAAAAGGCAAAACCTAATGAAAGCATTTTTGTGGGCATCAACTGTATTTGATTAAGAACAACAAGGATGTGGTGCGACGTGAATTTCGTTTTTATCGCCCCCGAGATACGGCCTGGTGTAAGAAATATAGGCCACATGTGGAACTAGCGGTGGAGTGATTTAAATGCCTTGGAAGAAGTGGGTCAATTCGTCTTTGGTGTTATCGGGTGTGGAGCGATTACAAAGACTTAGACTTTATCGCAGATTCGGCTTAAATTGGAAGCAGATGGATTGTTTAACGTTGGGATATATGAAATGGGAGTAGATTAAGTAAAAGAAATATCAGGACACGATCTTTTGACAAGCGAACTATTCTATACTTTTGGTCCATGCCTACCACCAAACAATGCCTTTAGATATTGTAGATGAACAAAAAAGGACTGTTGGCACTCCGGTAAAATGGCATCTTTTATGGCATTGTGCTTTTGGAGAAATTCGGGAAGATGAAAATGCCCAGAAAGAACAAAAGAAAACACTAGAAAGTTAGTTTTTTTTAACAAAAGCACCTCGAAAGTCTGTATACTTAGCTTAGATGAAACCCGCTCAAATTTGTTTAATTATTCGTGAACAAATTCTGTCAATAAGGCTAGGGACACACGGCGACAGAAAAACGCGCTACAAAAAACAGTGCGATTTTCTGCAGCAAGCATACTCGATACACTAGCGAAAATTTTCGGTGCGATTTCTGTCAGTTATGATGAAAAATTTAATTTTCATCGTTAAAAAAGAAGAGTTTGCAAGCCTGAAACGAAGAGTCGCAATTCGGAAATTTGTCGCAAAACGAGTCTCGCGACTAATTGTCGTAGCCGCAATCGTGTGTTGTCTAGAATAAAAACACGTGTGCTTCGGACGGTTATTAGTCGCGCGTTTTTCTGTCGCCGTGTGTTTCTGGCCTAAAAGTTCCAGAATTAGAAACCAAATCGAAATTTAGAACAACTGGCTGAGGAACTCGAAGTTGTTAGGAAACAGAAGGTTCGAAAATATTTTACAAGCGTCCCTTTTACAAGCGGTAAAAAGGATTGCTTCGATGGTTGAACGTCATTTTCGATTTATAAGACGCAATTTGAAGCTACAGCGAACAATTGGGACAATAAACATAAGTCGAATGGTTTCATGTTTACGCCCAAAAGAAAATCTGCCAAATTGTTGCCGACATTCCCAGAAGCGCAAGCAACAGGTCTATGATACCATAGTCAAGGCCATAGAGAATTGTTTTAGAGATAGCCACAAGCAATAAGTTTTGAAACCGCCTAATTTGTCTTATCTGATCACAAGCAGAGAAACTTTGAAGCTATAAACGAGCTGACCGACGATGATGCCTCTGCAGAAAGAAAAGTTCCAACGACTGAAAGAATAAGAAAGATTTCCGTGAAGCTCTAGCATATGCCCTGGAATTTGGGTAGCAGATAAGGCTTCTGAAGGTTATCATCGCATAATAGAAATGACAACGCTGAAGTGTTTCTTTCAACGCATCGACAATGAAACACAAAGAACAGTAACTGCTCAGAACTGCAACAAGCTGGACGGTCTACGACAAGGCAGATCAGCACATAAACTTGTAAGTCATTATTGCGCAAAAAGGATGTAAAAGGACAAAGAATTTAGCAGAGCTTAGGCTCACACTAATGGAAAAGCTTCGAAATAACAGCAATTATAGGTCACACCTGCCACCTTCGTGGCACTGTCCGTACGAGCCTGTTACCCTTGTATTTATACAAATTAAGACCTTCCTTAATTTGACCTTAGTACTTTCTGCATTTCCCCTTTTGGTATTTTCCACTGGTACTTTTCTATTTGAGGGGAATTCGATGTCGAAATTCAAACTCGAACGTCAGTTTGCTGTCAGCTAACTGGAAATACAGTTTTAAACTAAGTGGAACTGTAAAAAGAAGCATATTGAGCTTGAAAACAGGCTTAGAGAAATGGATTGGTTTATAGACGGTTTTCAAAATTACACTCTCTGACAGGTTTATAGTGTCTCTCATGAGGTGTTTTTTTTTTTTTTTCTACTAAGTCCCGTGTATACATATTGATCCCTGTATCAATTTTTGATATAATTCGAGCAAGACGATATTTTTTTAAATTTTTGAAAGTTCCAGGTTCAAGACTCTACAAAGCCTTCTTCTGTTAGTATTATGCTTTTACGACAGAAACAAGGGTGGGACTGGACTTGACTTACCAGTTAAATATAAGCTCGGGTTGATTTCAACCGATTCCAACCTGAAAATAAAATGGCAATAGCTCCTGAATTTCTTATTGCTTGCTGGCTTAAGCCGTCTAAACAATATTCTTCTCAAAAACCCATCTTAACTGATTAAAATTTCTCTGTTTTTAGTAGGCTTTTAGAAGTCGTAGAGGGCTTGTACTCGTAGCTAGTTTTGGTTTTAATGAGATGATCAAGAGAAGTAACAAGGAGATATTACTAGGAGAGCCAAATGCAGGAAAAGGGGATTGTGTAGACTATATGTAGAAGATTCATGGGTCAACGCACTGCATTCAAAGCAACTGCTCTGTCAGGGATACTGAGACTTCACGGGTGTTTTAAGAAAGAAAAAAATTATAAAAAGTTTACAATTTACAATTACAATTGGATCAGTGGCACGGGCTGGGCAGTGACTAGCATATAGAGTGGACGAGGTCTCAAGTTCGAATCCCAATAAGGCCAATGATAGTTTTTTTTTCCATGGCCCCACCAACACGAGGGTCTGGTGATAAAATCTCTGAGGTTGTCATTTGTCATTTGTCAACTCGCAAAAAGATCGATGTCCAGACTTCAAAAAGCACCTATTCCGTAAATAGCTTACGTTTTTGTAAGGGGACAAGCGATATGGATTCTATGAGCTGTAAGCTCCAGAGGGTTTTCACCGACGTGAACTCAGTAAAAGCTGTAGACAAGATGGCTTAACAAACAAGGAATAAATTCCAGCAGTTGTGTAACTGTTTTTAATTTTTGTGAAAAAGACATTCGTAACTGATGTGGGTAGACGAAAATTGCATAGGACTATTATGAAGGAGGGAGCTTTATCACATCTCAATGATCCCTTAGCTCCACGATGTTGCAAAACAAATATTAACACATAAATTTCACTATTTCAAATGTCTGTTCATTTCCGTTATCAAAATAGAATACATCAGGATTTTGCCTGTATTCCCTGGTCACATATACATACTGCTGGCTACACTCCCACTTCAGCTACATCGGCACAACCTAGGACGTAAATTATTCAATTTATTCCTTAAAATAGGACATCCCATACTTAGTCTCATCCAACTAGCACACTTTATATGACTGTCAATTTCAACAAACAAACACACACACACACACATAAAACAGTTCTATGCCAAAATTTAATTTGTATCCTCTGCCCGCGTATCCATAACGAACAACAAGACCATTACAACATACACATATATCCCCCTTCCAAATAAAGCCCTAAAAAAATAAATTTAGCACACCACCACCAGATACTACCCTATATACAATGTCGGATGCTTTTATGAGTACTCGATTTTATCGGGTATCCTCAGCTCTGTTTTCCGGATGCAAAACAACGCGTGTTCGTTTGATAAATTGGACTCCAGTCGCCTCCCGCCTGTGCATAAACCCAGACCGCCCCTTGGCAGTGGCACACACGTAGAATATGACTCCAGGAACAAACTGTCGATGGCTCTTCAAAATATCCGGCAACGAGAAAGCACACTCTTGTTTGTTTTTTTTTTTTCTTGTAGTCCTTGTTCCCATTTACAAATCCTTCGTTTTCGTTTTCCTCTCGGAACAGCTCATGACCTACATTTTCATAGCATAACCATCATCAACATGGCAGTGGCACTGGCATGCCGACATACAGCATCCTCCTTTTCCCGCGACAACACTCCGTCGCCGACGACCACTTTTCAAATTCAACGCAAACAGTGAAAGCATGAAAAACGGAAGACTCCGTCAACAGCAATAATAACAACCGTGGGAATGTCCTCTTTCAATAGATGAAAAATTTTCAAAATCGGCACACGGAAGGTTTGGAAAAGAGATTTCAGGAGACATCTCTCCCAGCGTTCAAATAGCGCCCAATCAATAACCAAAGTTTTTTTTTGTAGTGTTTTATATACCTACCGGCGGGTTTTCGAAGAGCATAACCTCGGTCCCTTTGAGCACCAGGAACCTGGGCTTGTAGCTCTGCCACGAGATGTTATTGTTGATGACTCCTTCGTTCACCCAGCCCATGTACTCGATTCGTTCGCCAACGGCAAAGTTCCGATTGTACAGCTTCATCTGGAATTGAAAAGGATAAAACTTTTGTAAGTATTTGCAAGCTTTAAAATTCATGGTTATTGTGAGTTTGCATTTTACGAGTGCAGAAAAAATAAACCCGCTGCTGATGCGGGCCGCCGCAGTTAGTAGCACACTTACGAATCGATGTGGAAAATTTCAATGATTTTTGAATTTCAATTTCGGTGCAATGCAGTAATTCGGATCAGCCTTTGTTTTCCCTGTAAATTGGTTCGATTAATTGCTGATGGCTTAAATACACACCGGTGGGCAGTAGCGACAGAAAAAAGAGTGTTTTGTGTAAATAATTCACCGGATGTTGTGTAATCGTTGAGTGGTTTCCGGGATATTTTGCATTTTGGGCATAAATTGTTCATTTCAAAGCGTTTTTCGTTTATTTTATATCCGCGTAACCGGTTGGATTAAAATTATCAAATTCGAACGAATTAATAAATGTTTGGTATTTTGCCAATGAACCGATATTTCGAAAATAGCAACATAGAATAGAAATTTATGGGTGATATCTTGACACTTTTTATCCCGGTCTTGTGATTTACAAACGGATTCAAAAGCAAGGAATGGCGGAAGACTCAACCTACAGCAGCGCCATCTACATAATAAGGCAGCAAACTATTGGCAGGGCTCGGCGAAAATTCAAGGACGGAATTTGCGAATTTTGAACCAGAGGTGGGCCAGAGGACCTGGTTAAGGCAAGCATCAGAATTTGGCAACATGAATCTCGAACACGGGTGTAAGAAGTAACTTGATCTTTTATGCTCTTACCCGGACACGAAAACTTTACTCCAATTTGGGGCGTACGTCGGTCGTAGGTAGGCTCTGAATGGTTCCGGCATTATTTGTTGTAGGAATTTTTCACATATCATAATTTTTGATCATTCTAAGCGCCGCGTCGGAGCAGCGTATAAACGCATCTGTAAGTCTTTCTTTCTTCCTTACATAAAACCAAACTGGGTTAAATTCAAATGCGTAACTGGATGGAACTTAAATCTCTGCGGTTTATACCAGAGCGTTCACCGTGAGTTCCAGCATTTGTGTTGAGAGGAACTCGGTCGTTTTATGGGACATTGGAAATTGATCCGAACATCAGCTCAATTCGCTACCCACCATACGACGGATTCCTTTGACGACTCAAGGTTTATGTGCTTAAGGAATCCTAGCCAGTTGAGTATTCCTTACTGGATGACTCCTATTGTTCCGGCTCCTAAGAAAGATGACTCAATTCGAATATGCGGCGACTATAAGGCAACATTAAACAAAGCGTTGAAGCCTTATGTACGCAAAGTCCAGCAATCAACACACTCCTTTTATTCATGGAAGGTGGCAGCGTATACGCAAAGGTCGATCTTGCACAAGCATAGCACCATCTAGTGCAGACTATCATAACTCACCATCATGAACACCTTTTTTCTACACAAAGACATTCACAAAAAATTCACACTTGGCACCGGCACAGTTTAAATCAGAGATCTTTGATTGATTTCTTTGTGGTACCATTGTGCGCTCGAAAAATGATTTGTGATGTTCGCGTTTTGGGAGGAGCTGAGCTGTCAACTGATCACCACCTAGTATTGCGTGCAAATTGAGATTAAGCGACAGTATGCCTTTGCCACCCAGGTGAAATCCAAGAAGTGGTGACCCGCATATGGTGGGAAAGGTTACAGGATGATAAATCTGATTGCAGGAAGCAATTTTCGGAGGAAGTTGAATATCGTTCAAGGGGTTGAATCCAAAGAAGGTGCACTTCTTTCAAATGAGAACGACGTCTTACGCAGATGGAGCGAGCACTTTTCGGAGCTGCTCAATCCCCAACAGGGCACAGAAGATGGCAATCCCATTGCTGATAAGATTAGGGCGGAGAATATCTGGAGCTCCAACCTCTTTAGCATTTCACAAGAAATGTGGCGGCAAAGGCAGCTCTCAGAATAAGAGAGAACAACCTCTGGAAATCACAATGTCTAGTCGAGTCTAGTCACAAAATCTCACTCGAGCATTCTGAACATCTTAATCAAAATGGGTCTGTAACCCGTACGGATTATAAGAAACCTCAATTTGACTTCGACAAAAGATTCAAAGTCATTATACCAAGTAGGCATGACTGGGTAGAGACTAAAGTTGACATCAAAAGTATAGCTATCTATACCGATGGTTCGAAAACAGAGAATGGAACAGGTTTGGAGTCTTCTCGGAAACACTGCAAAATGTTTCTGCGACTAAATGACTACTGCAGTGTTTTTCAAACTGAGATTTATGCGGTGAAGAGAGCTGCACAGACAATTCAATCTATGGATCTTCCAGCAACGGAAATCACCATATGTGTTGATAGTCAAGCAGCACTTAAAGCCCTGGACTCCAACCTCGTATACTCTAAGTGTGTCAAGGACTGCCTCATGGCATTAAAGGATATAAGCTTCCACACAGTTCTACTCTGCTGGGTTCCTGGGCACGTTGGCGTGGCCGGAAATGAATTGGCGGGCGAACTGGCAAGGAAAGGTTCTGATATGGACATAAAGATTGCTGACCGACGGGCTTATCTCCCTTTTAACACAGCCAAAAGTCTTATAGATCAACACACGATCAAACTAGCCGGTGAACGTTGGCAACAGTCTAAAGATTGTATCATAACTCACAGCTTATGGCCAGTACTTGACCTAAAAAGAACAACGACCCTTCTATCTCTCAGTAGAAATTTTATAAGAACACGTAGTCACGGGACACTGCACCATTGGTGTCATGGCTGCACGAATGGGAATCTTTGCCAACGACTTCTGCAGAAGCTGTAGGGATGAAGAGGAAAAATAGAGTCTATAGAACACTTTCTCTGCCACTGCCCAGCTCTCCAAGAACGACGACTAACCTTTTTAGGAGTCAGGTTCTTTGATAGCCTGGACGACCTGGCAGGAATATCACTACTTGACCTAAAAAGATTTATCAAAAGATCAGGCTGGTTCAGTTAGTAAGACATATTTCCAACCATGTTTGTCTACCACACAAGGGTAATCACAATGGGCCAATCTGGCCACCGAGTGAACTTGCACTAGTTGCAAACAACCCTTTCCAACCTAACCTAACCTAGGGCGGAGAATAGTCCTACAGTAGATGAAGTACTGCCGCGATTAAATGGCTTAAAGTTGGAAAGTCTGCTGGAGTAAATGACATCCGGCCAGAAATGCTCAAGGCAATGGGTGAAGAAGGTGTTAAATGGCTAACACTAGTCAGTAAGGTGGCCCTGGAAAGCGGACATAGCGATTGGCAAACAGGAGTTATAGTGCCCATTTTCAAAAAATGGGACAAGAGAGATTGCTCTAACTATAGGGGTAAATCTCTCTTTAGTCTTCGGGGAAAGGATTCGCGAAGGTGTTGGAAGCGCGTTCCCGAGCTATAATCGAGCCTTTCTTGCAAGAAGAGCTACGCGGCTTTCGGCCTGGCAGAGGCACTTTTCACTCTGAATGTTATTCTTGAGAAGGCCTGGGAATAAGCCAAACTAGTCAACGCGTGTTTTGTAGACTTAGAAAAGGCCAATGACCGCGTTTCTCGGGATAAACTCTGGAGAGTTTTGCAGGACTATGTACTGAGTGGGCCTCTACTGACAGCCATTCAGTCCTTACCATCACATGTAGGGTCAAATCCTTATCTTTAGATGTGTTCTTTGGACTTCGCAAGGGCTGTGTTCTATCGCCTCTCCTTTTCATAGCATATGCACTATGGATGGTGAACCGCAGTCTTGGTGAGGAATATTTCGAAATGGCTAGCGTCAGCAAAAGCATCGTCCGAGGAGGAACTACAGCGAGCACTGGATGGGTTTGCGGCCATATGTCGTGAAGCTGGCATGTAGGTAATCGTGAGCAAATCCAAAGTGATGGTTGTTTCCCCAACTCATGTGCAGGGTACCCTTCACATCAATGGAGTCCTATTGAAACAGGTAGAGAAGCCTTTATGTCTCGGAGTCTTTTTCACGAAAGATGGAAGGAGTAATACTTAGTTATCCTGTAGGATTGGCCAAGATAGAGCAATATTAAAAGAAATGCGACAGCCGGTCATTAGGAAAGCTGAACTTGGACTGAAAGCAAAGATTTCAGTTTTAAATTCAGTGGTCGTTCGAACCCTCATCTATGGTAATGAAATTTGGATAATGGCCGAAAGAATTAGATCGCGGGTACGAGCTGTCGAAATGTGATTTCTGAGGTGCGTTGCTGGTGTTACTCTTAGGGATAGAGTAAGATACATCAGTATTCGTAGGAATCTTGGTGTTGAGCAGCTACTTCCCCGAGTGGAACGATCAATTCTTCGATGGTTTGGACACGTTGTTCGCATGCCCCCCCAACAGACTTTCTAGACAGGTTATGTAAGCCGTAATACGAGCTCATCGCACGCCTGGTAGACCAAGCAACAGGTGGTGAGATCGGGTAAAGAACATCTCCCAGACCCGTCTGTGGATCGCGCCTGTGTCTCTTGAGTTGGTGGCGGAGGATTGGGAATGATGCAGGGACCATTTAGCCGCCTTCGCTCCGTGACTCTTCTAAGGATAAGCGGTCACGAAAAATGATGAAGAATGTTGATGATGATAACTCAGAGAGGAGCGTTTTGCGTTAAGAGGCTGCAGCTCGGAATCAAATCTATCCCAGATATTTTTCACAGAACAGTTGAGGGCATTTTTCAAAAGATTGTATGTGCCTTTCCACGCTTTTATAACTAGGACGAAGGAACACCAAGAAGCTTCCGCCTGGCTTAAGGAGTTTATAATTTTAACTTGGAATTTTTAATTTCCGATTGCGTTCTCGTTGTTTGTGTAACGCGCAACAGTAAGGAATTGGAGAAGTCATGAGCTACAGGATGCCATATGGAGGTGAGAAACCAATCGCTTTTTATTCCCGGACATTGTCGAAGGCCGAAACGAATTACGCACAAATTGACAGAGGAGTTAGGCAGGAGCTAGAAGAATTCCGTGACTGTATGCACGGGAGGAGTTTTCAGCTCTTGACTGATCAGATCACCGTCCTTTTCTGGAAATTTCAACCGGATGAAATTTCCAGAATATTCATCAGCATTCCACTATATGCATCAGCTTATTTATGTGTTTTAAGAGTATTCAGGACCTCGACAGTTGACAATTTTGCAAACATACATTTATGTAATCGAAAATTAAATATTTGATTCTATCAAAAAAACAATCAAACTCATCTGATTTTGGCTTATTATTTCATTAAGTTATAAAAAAGGGAAACAATTAACTGTGCGGTATGCCCATTAACAACCTCTGTGTATCTCCTTACAAAGCAGTTCATTTCACTAAATCAAATATAAAGCATAATGAGTCTCAGATGCAGTTTGAGAAAAGTCTGGTAGAAAATCTGAGCACCAAAAGGTTTTAAAAATTGAATCCCCTTTGCATCATGCTCATTCTGACCACAAACAAAATAACAGTCTTCCTAATAAGCTATTTTTCATTTCAAAATCAACCCTTCTCTCACCCAAAGCTTTTGGGATTCTTGAATATCTATTTTTCATTGTGCATGTTTGGAGCTTAAATTTTATCTGCACTGGCAGCTGTAACCGTTCCCAAGTGTACCCTTCTGATTGATGTACCCCAAATGGCTGCATTTACTTACCATCGCCACAAAACATTGCTCCCACAACCCATTACCATAGCAGCAAAATAATCCCTTTAGATCCCATATCCGCCCGCCGGAAGCATTTGTAAAAGCTAAACGAATACAAGCGAACCCACATTGCACGACAACGAGGACAATTCTCCCGGCTGTGAAGAACAATGTGCTTCCAACATATTACACTATCGTTCGTGCCTTCTTTTGGTCAAATAAACTACACAAACCGGAAGTTAGCTTTCGAATTTTTGACCAAAAACCTGCATTTGCACATCCTCCCTTCCTATCGGGATTATGTTCTTCAACTTCCTCCTAACAATAATTCTTGGTGATTTGTCCGACTTTGTCTCTTTGTTCGACTTATAGACTCTGCAAGGAAACATTCTCAACATACGAAGGACATTTGCATTTAATTTTTAATTCAACAGTTAGCAGAGACAGAGACACTCACCTGTAAATGTGTTAATCCGACCACATTGTCCGTTATTAGTTTCAGCCATTGACTCAGAATCGCTAGATCATCACAGTGTATAATGCCCGTCGAAACTCCATTCAGGCCACGTACTTCGAAGGCATTGGGTCGCAGTTTGTCCGTACCGTAGATATATCGAGTCACGTACGCCATCATAAGGGGAACTGCAGCAGTCCGTATTTGTGTTTGCACATTCGGGAACCAGGAAGCGAAAAAAGAAAGAAGAACGAAAAGGGATAAATTGAAATTAGTCCTGCAACACTCGACGCAAGGGTCATTTTGTTAATTGGGTAGCATCACCTCCAGGAACATCCAGTTTTTTTTTTTATATTTTATCCAATTATCCCGAATGTGCAATTGCCAAAAATGGGGGCTTGGTCAATTTGCGGATTTTGAAGTGGAAAGGATTTCGAGAGAATAGTTTTAGAACTTTGGCAGTAAGGTGAGTTTCGGTGCAGTGAAACGTTTTAATTTAATTAGGACGAATGCCAATACGGTTTGGTATGGTGGGGGAATAAGTGATGGTTACTGGGTGATGTGTTTTTGAAGAAAAACATTTCGTAGAGATAAGTAAAGTAACTCGATGGAAGTGGAACTTTCAGTTTACGTGCCTTGAACACTTTTTGCTAGTCAATTTGGAAAGCATTGAATGAGGTCAAAATGGTTATAATAAAATTGACACATGTAGCAATTACTTGAATTTTCTTAAATGCAGATTATGCACGACCATTTTATGGATGTTTCAGAATCTTTTAAGGATCAATTAACCTAATTTTGGTATCAAAAAGAGTCCAAATAATCCTGAAAATAGTACCGTCAAATATGAAGACATACACAGAGCAGTTCCTTCGGCTTTTGTGGTAGGTTAAGCATTAAGGTCATGTCTAGTGCGCAGTTTGTGTAAAAGTCTATTTTTTTTTAAATTTTTTTCTGAACTAATTTTATATTCTGTTGTAAACTTTTTTCGTTCTTGTATTGGGTGATTTTTAGTTTCGTCACTGTAAAAAAGGCTGACAAAAAAACGTCTATTTAATTTTTTTCATATTTTTTTCTCGAAAAAAAAGTTAAATGTATTGCTTTATTTTTCAAATTTGTTGTGTTCATTAATGTTAACGTCGTTGTGCCTGCGTCTAATTTGTTTTGTTTAACAAGTGGCGCAGAAGTTTCATTATACATTTGGTCAACTGAATAAATACAATAAGTCAACTGAAGTGTTTACAAATACATCACTAGGAAACCATTTACTACTTCAACACTTTTAAAGTTGTCTTATGAATCACAAAAGACGGGCTACGTCGTTACTTATTTCAAACTTGTACTTTTTACTGTTCTCAAAATAGAGGCGAGGATGTACGTTTTTTGGGCCTGCTTTTAGAATTTTTAAAATTTTAAGTTCACAAAACAGCAATCTAGAGTCTTTTTCAACTACCGTAAGACTTTTTTTCCAATTCCACAACCACCTGCGCTAGCATTGGCCTCTTTTCTTATTCTTTGCGGACATGCATTTCTGGGAAACCGGTAACACTTATCTTGCTTGTTTAAATGGGTTTAAAAACTTGACGTTGAAAAACGGTACTCTTGAAATATATTTGAAATATATTTAATGCAGTAAATTTGCCTTGTAAATGGTACATACCTACTTCAGAAAAATTAAATCAATATCGTCATAGCCGCTAAGCGACTGGAAACCTTTAAAAAATTGTTTTCAAAAATATTTTAAGGTTTTTGTGTCAAAACTACAAAGTTTTTGAATATTTACTCGATTTGCCTTTTAAATTTTTCGAATATCAAAACGACCCGTGCAAGCATTGGCTGTTTTTCTTAAATTCTGTGGGCACCTGTTTAGCGTAAACTGTAAAACTGTAAACTTCATTCGTTTTCAACTTTTCATTTCTTCAATTCTTTCAAAAAGTTTTAAATATTTTCTAAAAAAAATAGACCTTTCCGTTAAAGTTACAGTATTTACTAGGCCTAAGTCTCGTTTTTCTAGGCCTAAGTTTCCGTTTTAAGTTCGTTTTTCTAGTCTTTTCCTGTTAAAATTAAAAAAAAGTACCAGACAACTTTAAACCTTTTTTTTAATGAAACTATTTCGATCCACTATAAACAAACAGTTGTTATTTGTGCTAAAAAAATTCTATTTCTGCATTTTAAAAACACACCAAATGTTGTCTTTCTGTTACTTAACATTCATAAGTTACAACGCGATTGGGCGGAAGACGTCGTTTTTCCACTTTTGGACAGACTGCTAATAAAAGCATTGTGACTATTTCTAAGGATCCCAGAACGCGTCTTGATACAAGTAAAGCTCAAAAGATTTCGAAAAGCTTAAGTCCTTATTACTTCATTGGAATTGCGTCACAAAGCAGCTTTCATTAAAAGTTATAAGCAAAACGAAAGAATATCGGAACGGAGTCCCGCTTTATTAAACGAAAGTTTTTTTTTCGACTTAAAAAAAAACAGGTTTTTTTAAAAGTTGTGAAAGTTGTGAAAAGAACAAAAATGTTTTTAAAGCCATCGCGTCGTTTAAGATGTGAGAAGAGAATCAGGAAACACACTTGTTTTTTCAAGCTTTTGAGCGATTTATTTTTTGAAAATGCATTGAAAATGCATAATCAGAACTTTATAAGAAAAATATGACTTAAGCCGTTGCTTAACTTTGTTGCTTTATACGTAGGTGTGTTCAAAATCAGCTTTGCGGAGCAAGCGGCAACAGAGACACAGTTTAAGAGTCCTAAAATAGTTTTTGTCAACAGTTATGGACTAGAACTATTTTAAGACTTTTAAACTTAGAAAGGGTTTTCGATGGAAAGTGATAGTTTCCAAGTGGTCCTTTTCAGTTTTTGGACGGTTCGCTTAAAAATATAAACTAAGATTAACCGGAGGTCAAAATTCTAAGACATTCAAAAACTCTTATATAGCGTCTAATATTATAATTTCAAAGGACGATTTCAAATCACGCAGCATTTTTTCTCATTTTTTTCAAATAAAATATTCCATCATCGGCAGCCCTTTGCTTAAGACGCGAAATGGTAAACGGCGTAAGAAGATAACGATTTGGTTTTTGGGTTTTGAGCAGCTGCGAAAGCTTCGGTAGCATGCATTGCAGTACATATGTAGATGCCTTGAATAGTTTTCGACAACTCGCTTCTGGCTGCAGCTACCACTGGTATACAGTAACATGGGCAGGCATTTTTTCTGGCGGTAGGAAATAAGACCCCAATGAAATTAAACCCTAAATTAAAAATGAAATAAGGCCCCAATATAGTCTAATATAAGAAAGTTAGCAGGAAAGAGGGTTGCAGGGGAGCAACATGCCCCCCATACATATTCAAAGCTTGCATGAAAACAACCTCGCACCCCTCCGTATTTTAAGAAAGAGCCGGTGGCTGGCCCTACTTTCATAGTGAACAGTACAATGAAGAGTTCCTTTTATATGAGATGAGGAGATAATGCAAAAATGAAAAAAAAAAAAAAATGCCCCAAAACAATGAAAAAAAAGCCCAACAAAATATAATAAGTCCCCAATATAAAAATTTTAAGTTGTTGCTGCATTTCCTGCTTCTTTTTGGGGCGTTATTTCATTTTGCAGTTGAGGCCTTATTTCTTTTGGGACTTATTTCCTAGCGCCTTTTTTCCTCTTAGGCATACTCACAGCTCGCACTGTTGTCTTTTTTTTGTGTAATGTAAGGTTCTTGGTAAATTACTAAATTGGTTACATCTCTAAACGTACCTAGCAAAAATAAAAATTATGGAAAGCAATGCGCCCACCTGTATAACTCGTTGAATATTTTGATGTTAATATTATACTTCTCCGTTTAGTATTTTCGCAGATTTTTTACCCGCTAGTGTGAAACGAAGGACATTAGTATTGCACCTTTATAAATGCTCCTCGTTTCACAATTAAAAAAACAAAGCAGACATTTCTTTTTAAGGTCAGTTAGCTTTCGAACAAACCCACTCTATCCAACTTTTAGGCGATATAACAATAGGCTTTATTTGTTGTGCAATTTACTTTTTGTGGGTGTGTTTGTTTGATGAGATGAATTTCACCGCGGTTACTTGAGCCTCCGTAGCATATTGGAACGCATAAGGACTCAGTATGAATTTGGTCGTTGCTTCAATACAAAAAAGTTCTCAAAGAAGGCAATCAGGTAGCAGATCTGTATAATAATCGAAAAAATTTGCACTCTTTCGAAACATTTTGTTAACAAACCATCTGTGGGGAACCATCCATAGGCTTGCAGAAAACGAAAACCGGGGACATGCTCATTATTTCACACAATGAGAAAAAAAAATTAATGCATTTCAACGGAAAGGCTTGTATTGAATGTTCTCCTTTTTATGCGAGTTTCGGTGGCGTATACGTAACATTTGTATGCCTGAGTCATTACGCAAAGTAATTCCCTTAATTTTTTTATGTTGGACAATGAAAGTATCGATAAAGTTAAAAAAAAAGTTGAAGTATACAGAGGGAGAAATAAAAATTGATGTTAATGGCACTCGCTTTCCATTAATGGCTTCTTTTTGCTCCTTGTAAATATACAATTACGAATCGCATTCATTTTCCGCAGCTCAGATGACATGTTCGATTATATGCAGTTCAAATTGAGCTGATTGCGAGAGTTTTAAGAGATCCTTTTTGCGAGAGTTTTGAGGAGTCTAAGCGATATAAAATCCAAAAAGAAGCTTATAAAAATGTGTGTCCACCCCTTTGCACTGATTTTAAGAAGTGAGACAGACACTACAGAAAGGGTGAAACAACATTTCTTGTAGGCTCTAATAAATTGTTTTTAATTTTTGAAAAATTGCTTTTGAATCTCCACGAGCTGATAGCTCCCAGCTATCTTTCTGTGAGAGCACTAAGCCCGCAGGCCCCTTGGCATACCCACGTTTTTCAATTTCAAGATGATTGAGTTAAAACCAAATTGACTAGATCCCTTTGAGTCCGAGCTCAACTGCAGTCAATTTTGTTGTTCAACTTCACCTATTCATTCATTTTAAAATAACTTTTCCTGTCTGTATTCCTCTCTCATCTCACCCCCTTGCCGATGAACAAATATTTCAATTTTTTCAATTGAACACTCATTCATCCATCTATCAGAGTCCTCGGGGAGAACTCAATCAAACGAAACGAAACCTGAACAATGTTCAATAAAAATAAAAGCACACACAATCTTTCCTCGTTCTAATGAATTTTACGTTCATCACCACCCTGCCCACCCAGCCCCTGGCATACACAAACAAATGCTTTTTTTAGAGTAGAACTTCACTCGACTTCTCTCTGGAATCCTTTCTAGTTCAGTTAGTAGTAAATGTGGTATGAAACCACTTCCAATGTTATCTATGACTGTTGTTGTCCTTTCCCAACAACAAACAGACCGAAAAGAAAAAAATAACGGAAGTAGATGAAAATGAACGCTTTTCATATCCTCTTCGGCAACGCAGAGTGGCAACGGTGTAGCGGGATACCATCTCATTGCAAATTGAAAAACAAAAAGTCCTGAAAGCGAAAACACACCATGCTTCCCTTAGAGCCCGGTCCCGATGAACCACCCACAAAGTTACTAACTCACCTGAAACAACATCGACCCACTTTTTCTCTGGCTCCGAACAAATTGACATAGGTCGACTACAGCTCCTGCTTATTGTGCCATTATTCACTGATGATTTGAATCCTTCGTCAGCCTTCAGTTCCGCACATGTTGCATCGTTGTCTGAGTCGGGGGTGTCCTTCGTAACTGTTTAGATATGGTTGGGAGACAAGAGAATACAATTATGGTGTACAGAGTTTTTCAAACACACACTTGCAACAAGAGCGATGTATCTCCATTGCTAATTACCAGCAACGGTAAATGCAATTAACTCCAGCATCACCATCATCCCGACATGCATCAATGGATGAGTGTAACTTTGCTACTAATGTATACGTGTGCTACTTACGCTGTTTTTGCAGGAACGGTGTGGCGGCTCGGTAGTGTTTCACAGTTAGGACAACAATATCGCCGGCGTTGCGTAAAATATTGACGGCGTCGTCGTGTGGACACGCTGTTATGTATTCACCGTTCACTTTGATAATCGCATCGCCTACGAACAATTGTCCCGTGATATCGGCCGCTTGATCCTTGTAAATGCGGGATATGAGTATGGGAAGTTTGTGTTCGGCGCCACCCTTTATGCTGAGGCCAAGTCCGCCCATTTTCTGTCGGGTTATTTGAACCATTCGCTCCTGGAACGGGATACATAGAATGAAGGGTGAAACAACAACAGTTTAGTAGGTGGCATACATTTTCAAAGTGAAGCATAATCAATTTGCGTTAATGTGTTTGTGTGTGTGCACAAGGACGAGCGTTGGAGTAATTCAATTTTTGTTAAGGGACTTTGTTTGGAGGCGGACTTGTTTGTGAAAAAGGTTTCGTGTTACCTGAATAACGAAAATGGAACTGGTAATCTCTGTGTGGGTTTTTGACAGAGATTTGGATTACCCAGTTGCTGATGTAGGTGGTGGTCAGTGGATTTCTTTTCAGTAATCCTGTTGGATATTGACGACGCTTTATGATAAGAAAAGGTAGAATGTTGACAAGGCGTAAGCCTTAAATGATTTGACGACTTTAAATATTCTGTTGTGCCAGCTGGAAGAAGTCGATTTGAAAGTAAAGCGTGATGAAGGCTTTTGATGAAAAAGTTACTTCTACTAGATGACAGACAGAATATGCGACGTTTCATGAGAACGCTCAGGCTTCCCTTCTGTATAAGCATTCCCTTCTGTACAAACCCTGGTATTTTCGATATCTTTGGTCTTTAACACAACTTCTCCGAAGACTCAAATTTTAATCTTATAAGATACAAAAGACAATACGAGAATTGCATATCAATAAAAATATACTTGTAAATAGGTCGACGCTTTGACAATATCTTTGGTGAACATTTGTAGTAGCGTCGTTCAACGAAAATGCTCAAAAACCTTAAACAATGGGAAAAAGGGTGAACCGTTCCCATTCAATAAATCTAAAGTCATCATTTATTTTAGGGGGTAGCTCCACAACTGGACTTCTTGAATGAATACTTCTGAATACCGTACCTGGAAAGTAATAGCGCAATCTGTGCTCATAAGCCCCTGTTTATTTGTGCCAGGAAGGTGACTGACCTTTTTTTTTAATAAACGCGCGATCAAGAAGTTACGACTACCCTTAAGATGTGTAGCACATCGCGAGCGGAAAGAATTTTAGGATATAAAAGATAGAAGAAAAAAGTAATTCTCCATTCAATACGCAAATGCTGATGAGCCAGTACGGAATATGAAAACTCTGCACAGAAACACCAAAGCTTACCCTCGCAAGTGTTATGCCTTTACGGACCAAAGCAATAATATAACTAGCAGAGTATTTTATAAAGCCATCTTGCATGCATCTAATTGTTGTCCATTATATTTGCGTATTGGAAGAGAAAGATGTGTTTAATATTCGACCGATACCCTAACCTGAATAGCAGACGCCGACCAGGAAGCTGCTCATTTTGAGACAGATGCTCCTGGATTTTTCGTTTGTTGCTGGTTTTGGTCCGCCCGGATATTTTCCATACCGGTAGCCAATACATCTGGTAAGCATTCTTCTATCCGCCACCTGGGGAGGCGCCCAATTGGGGATCAGTAACCTTAGCTGTTACTGGTCCCCAGTTAAGTTATTAAAGCAAAAGAAAATTAAAATTTTCGAAAAAAAAACAGTAATTTCCGGTAGTTTTCTCCGCGTAAATCTTGTCTAGTTATCTATACCACGAATGACACGACTGATGTAACCTAATAAACTTCATCAGCTCAAGTCGTGAAACTAAAATCTTGTATATTTTAAAACGATCCAATTGCTCAAATCTTCTCATCTTAATTGCATCGGATCGATATATGCATCGCTAGAGTAGGTGCAGAGCTGGAATGGTGACTTCTTTATACAGCAAAGCATGGGAAATCAAAGCTGCATGGCTACGTTTTCGTCCGAAAATATTGATCTTTTGCGCTGGAATAGGTTATCTACCATAACCTGGCAGGAAAGACCTGTTTGAGGTAGTAGTTCCATCCATCCAATGAGTTAATATTTTCGACGGAAGAAATTGCAAGAAAGTGGCGCCCAACACAGAGTAACTAGGAACCAAAGATCTACGTCCTCTCCTGGCTGTGCTAACGAACAAAAACTTGTTAATACCAAGCAAATTAGAGTAAGTAAAACGGAAAGTTAAAAAAACTAACAGTGACTTAGTGAAACAGTATGTAGAAGTTTCTACTGCTAATAGGGCTCACGGCCCATGGTTCACCATGGTTCTTCCATTCTCTCCGATCCTGGGGACGCTACTTCCAATCATCCAGTCCAGGCGCTCTGATTTCTGCGATGGTTTGGTCTTAAAATGGAGGTTCGGTTTTTCTGGTCGTCTTAATCCTGGGGGCTTGGATTTAAAGACTCTCTGGCTGGAGCGTTGTTGTCCATCTGCTCGATGGGACCGAGCCAATGAAGTCTTCATCTTTTTTCTTTTTGAACTGCAGCCACATTAATACCGCACACATGGTTTGCGGTTCTACCTTCTTCACGATTCGCCCTACTTACTCACAGGACCAAACACTTACACTCGAATATATAGAAAAAAGACTGTCAAGTATGAAGTCGTACATGGAGCCGTCCGTTGGCTTCTTTTGGAGGCTAGAATTAATGCTTTATTTGCCTATGAAATGTTGTTTAGTCCCTTTATTTACGACTTAATGCTCCAGTTCTCCAGTTTTCTTTCAAAAACCGGTCGATATTTCGGTCACGCTATATTTTTCTTTCGAACCCCAAAAAATTGTCTATGACCGCTCCGAGATAGTATTGGAAACACGCTGTTTTTAAGCTTTTTTCTGCATTTTTTGATTTGAAATCCTAAAACGACTACCTATTTAGTTTTTTCAAATACTCTGGGAACAGGTTTCTTAGCTATGCGGGTTTCAAATTTGCCTTTTAAGCCGTTTCAGAAAATTTTAAGTTAGAAACATAATTTTCGAAAGTTCTTAAAAATGTTAGAGTAGTCTTCATACGTTTTTTATGCAAAGCAAATTTAATTACAATCGATACCTACTACCGCTAAAGTACCAGAACAAAATTTTTAAAAATAATTTTTGAAATGTTTTTAAAGCCTTTGGGTTTTTTTTTCAAAATCTGCTTAATATTCAAAAATTTCTATATTTTTACCAAAAATGGCAAATAATTCCTGATTTGTGTGATTTTTTTTCAAATCATTTGGCCTTATGCTTCGGAGATAGTGGTGGGGACAATATCTTTTTGGCGATTTTTTCACGAAACGGTTTTTCAGTTTCAAAACGGTTAAACCCAAACTTGATTTCTGCTTTATACTTTTGCCCAACATCAGCTTGTTTTTAATTAAGAAGTTATGACCATTTTGCAATGAGAGAAATGCAAAATATTTAAGATTTTACAAAAATGCCGTTTCTAACTTCTAAAATTTTTCTGAAATGGTTTAAAAAGTAAACTAAACAACCCGTTTTTAAATTCGTTGTCTTAAAATTCACTGCTCAGAGGATTAGAAAAAAAAATAGCAACAGCGCGAAGTACTTGAAAAAGTCTAGAAAAATACGGTATTCGGGGAAAGAATAAGTCCTTTTATGGATTTTTTGATAAAAAATGCAATAAAAAGTTTAAAAGAAGTATGTACCCACGTCCATATCAGTACCGGTAACATTTTTTAGAAAAAAATCTGAGATATAGACAATTTTCCGAGGCTTAAAGCATGAAGTTGTCAAAGAAAGGTGTAGTGGGTAAGAAGTAGCACACTCTGGAACCATTAGCATTGGTTTTTGAATATTGGACTTATAAGACACTCAAAATGATCTTCAGTAGCACTAATGGTTTTGCAAGGTTTCGTTATCGTACCATTGGTGCGCAGCTTATTTACTTATAAAATTGGTCATAGAAACGTATACAGCACCATAATTATAAAACTAAAAGTGCTTGAACTAAAGGTTCCGTAAACGTGGTACTATAAACGTTGTAAGGTGCTATAAAAGTTGTAAGGCTTTAAGTGCTGAGGGGTTAGGTTCTATAGCGCAGGTTCTGTAGACCTTTCTAGCCACTGTTTTCTAACACTATAGGTTTTACACATCTGGAGTACTACTTTGCACTGTGATATAGCAATGGGGGGGGTGGGGGTTGTTGCCAGATGTCATACATTAGAAAACAATGAAATTGACAGAAATTGTTGTGCGGAGATTTCAAGCAAACATTTAGGTATAAGAATTTTACATTTTTGAAAGAATGATACGAATTTTAACTAGATAACATTTTTAGGCTGGAAAAACACATCAAACACAAAAATCTCATTTCTAGAGAATATTGATATTCATGCTTTTTTATGATTTTTTCTAAGAACATTAATGATAAGCTAACACAGCGTATCTTTGCTTATATTGGGGCCAGCCATGATTATAATGCTTGTAGAATTGTAAATTGTTGTAATTTTTCACTTTTCTATTTATTCTATGTTCTAGCTGGTCAAATAAGTTAGGTTTAGGCATTCTTCTCACTGACATGCCCACTTTTGAGGTAGAAGTTTTAAAGTTCCTTGGATACCTTAAAACTCATAAGGTATAAGCTGCATTCATGGATAAGAATAAAACAACCTGTAAAAAATGAATTTCAATTAACGTCCATGTCAATAATTACAAATAGTCAAACCACCTAATATAGGAAACAGAAACCAGCATACATCATAAAAGAAAAGAGAGTGATGGTAACCTTAAATAAATTAGCGCCATGTTTGACAGAAAACACAAAACCTTGTAATAGTTCTGAAGCTAAAATGAAGCTAAACAGTGCTTCATAGAACCCAAAGTTTCTAAGAGGCAACGCAGAACACCTAAATTGTTACAATGGTGCTATGTTGACTCCACATAAAATCTTGCAGTTTTTAGTTTATGCTATATTTAATATTTTAAGCGCATTGTTGCTTTTCCCGTTACTTGTATAAAACCAACTTCAAGAACCTAGTGTTTTATGATGTGGTGCTAAAAACGTAAGGGTGGTCATAGCAGGAGCTTCTTTGTTACTTGGGAAAGGTCATCTATGACAAGTGATGTCACAAATCACAAAAATTCGTCTGCGTACGCTGTGATCATCACAATTTTCTTGTAACAGCTCCCGATCAATCACCGTCAAAATCAGCTGGTCAACAGTTTTCAAACTGGTAAGTTGGTGTCTTTGCCTACTCTTAGGCTGACTTTCTGCATGTTCTTATAAAAAAAAATTGGTGCTCCTACATAACAAGCCTAAATAACATTTGTGAACAACATTTCACCTTACGCAGATGGATTATTTTGTTTGAGCACATTGACTGTTACAAAATGTGAAAATAACAGATCACCATAGCCGATTCCACCCCAGGTGTCAACAAATTTTCAATCTATGTCCTTGATCGGCACCCTCTATTGGTTTGCATAACATAGGCAAAAGTTAAAAGGCTTCCGTTGGCCCAATGAGCTAAGCTGCAGACTAACGTCTTAAAAAAGTTAGTCGTTCTTCAAGTTCCTCTTGCACTAGGCATTATACATTACTAAATTATAATTTGAGGGAGTTTTCTCATTTTTGGCTGAGAAAACTCACCTTCCACAGTTCAAGGTCACTTTAATATCCGACAGTAAGAAGCGGGTCTATGGGGGTATCTCTCTGCCTGCTGTCTAGTTTGCTTCCAAGATTTATTCTTCTTTTGATCAGTATGCCTCAGATGATATTAGATGTTTTGGAAACTGATTGAGAAAGGTGTTCATTTGTTCCACCAATTTATCTTCAGAACTTCCTCTTATTAGATGATCCTGATCATATTACCCTAAAGGAAAAATAAAGCCCTAAAATATTTACAAAGACTCGTCACTCATGGTAGGAACTCTGTTGTCGATCCAATATCGTCCGTTATTTTCAGAGCATAGAAGTTCCCCAATAACGTTGAATACATATTTAGGTGAACCTCGTAATCTAAAAAATTCTAAAAAGTTTTTTGTTTGCGCATATTAAGAACCTTCCGTTCTATAAGTATTCATAAATCCTCTTAACAACTAATCTCTTATCCTTTGCAAATCCTTATAACCTTGAAGTACGCTCCGACAGCGTTCCGAAGTCGTGAAGGCTTAACCTATTAAATTGCACTCAACTTATCCACACGAGCTAAAATCCTGTTCAACATGTTTACAACGATTAGAGACGTAATCGATTTTATTTGTGTTCCGCCATAAAAAAAACCTATGCCAAGACTATTTTGTTGACTTCCTCAAGGGAATTGTGCTGTAATCGATACTACCCGCCCGATGATGGTGGCCTAGTTAAGAAGGATAATTTAATTCGTAACGTGACCCATTTGCCATAATCATGCCAACTCATCGTTTGTTAGCTTTTACGATGAATAGGTAAACATTGCTGTGCCAGAAGCCGGAGAACTTTTTTTTTCAAAAACATGATTATATTTTTTTCTTTAACCGCAATGGTTGTACAAAGTTTTCTATGGAATGTTAAGCTTGAGATTATTTTATTTTAATGCGGGCTATACATATGTGTAGGTGGTATTTTAAAATGTTGTATAGATTATGTATTTACCAAAGAAATGTATGCATTTCTTAATTGAATGAAGCCTTTCTTTATGTCTTGTATTTTGTATAGAAGTAAGCAAAAGGGGTCAGAAGGCCTCGAGGTGAGCTTCTATTTAATTACATTGAACAGAAAGAACATCAGTGGTGGGACTGAAATTTTCAGAATAAATGCTGCTGTAACTGCAAAAGAGAGTTTTAAATTATTCTAGAAAGAAATGAAACAAAAACTCTTTATTCCTGTTTCTTTCTTATAGTATTTAAGTTCGGGTCTTTAGAAATTCGTCTAAACTATGGTAAAAAAAAACTATTTTACATGTTAAGTTATTTCAATGTTTTTTTTTTTATTTTTGCAGTTGTTTAAGTTGTTGTCACAGTTGTTGCTCTGATAAAGACCTTTCCAATTGTCAAAACTTATTTAACAATTCATTCCGCAATTTCGTCCTTATCAAACAAAAGTGCCAAGATTGTCTATTTCAGATCAAATCACTATATCATCTACTCAGATATTCCATTTATTTCTCCGGACAGTGTCCATGCCAATCCACATTTATCACTTCCAACCGTGTATAGAGTCTTCCGACACTAGGTGCCACCTGTCAGGCTTGCGCTATCTCTTCTATTTTCTGGCACAAAGAAATAAAGTCCACACAGCACGTCATTCGCAATTAAGGATGATGGATGGCTTTCACCTGGATGTAGGTAACTAGATTTTGTCCTCCTTGATGGATGCAAAACAACTGTAGAAACCCCTTCTAACTTTTCACCAAAGGACTCATACACACCATCAGCAATGGTGCCTTTTCTTTTCCATTCAATTAAGTGGGCATCACTGTAGAATTAGAGATTACCAAACAATTGGAAGTTTTTTCTAGTTTTTCTAGCTCCTGGCTAATGGATCAATTTCTGATCAAAGATGAACTAGATGTTTGAGCACTGTACTGGTTGGGTGGGTAGTTTGAAATCAGAAAAACTATGAACTCAGTTCATTCCTTTGGGTGCGTTTGGCGAAATAAAAGAATCACTTTTTTTTTAGCTTATCCTTCTTCGACAGAGCCATTCAATTAGAGTTTCCCCAAGCCAAAAGCTCTTTGAAAACATCCCCAGTGGCATAAGCAAATTTACTCCGAAACTGAGAGAAATCCTTTATAGATGTTGAAGGGAGGGGGGCGAAGCTCAACCCACTGCACAGATTCATTCAAAGGAATTTGGGTCAGCACGGCAGTACGCCAAAGTGACACCTATGGTACCGCATTTTGTGATATTTTTTTTTTATTCCTTGAATTCCACAACACCTGCCTAATATGCAGGCCATTTCAGGGTTTGTGTGTGAATATCAGATGAAGGAACAAATGAATCGAGAACGTGAGCCTCTTTAATAAAACATTTTGAGATACGAGATGGAACGACTGACATGACTGCAGGTGCCTACCCTTAGTCAGATAAATGAATAATGATGTAGTTTTGCTCGCTTTCATGGGTTTTGTGTTGCGCCTCGTACATGCGGATGCTATTTTCTGGGGACTTGTGCTACAGAGCTTAAAGCATCAGCATTACTCAACTTTGTTACTTTAAATATTAATTGGAAATATAATCAAGTACCGAAGGTACCTACCGGCGGCGTGTGCAGCCGGAAGGCATGTAAAACTATACAAACGATGTTTCAGATATCATTCGTGTAATAATATATTACCCGGAGGGTGTATAAGGATTGAGAATCCTAATTACATGCATGAGGATTAAAATATGTGCTACTAACTTTTCTGTCGAATGGGAAAAAAAGTTTCTTCACACCTTGAAGGCATTTACTACTTGGATGTAAGACTTTCTGAAAATGGTGCCGCCAAAATCCTTATTTCTTCTACATCGGATATACTTGGGTACATCCATTTGGTGCTGTATAGCTAAGCTATAAATATGGATATATATACGAAATATATTTTTTAAAAGAGTGATATAATAATCGGAAAGCATGAGGATACATACATACAGGGAAATATCCGATACCAAAAGGTCTTGTCCAAATTTTTACCAAACACGATTTGTTAAGTCTTTATCAAACTGAATTGAGCGAATTTTTTCGACTTGGTGGGACGTTTTTGTCAAACTAAAATTTTGAAAGAATATATATATAGTTTGTTACATTATTATAGTTTATTGAAAATAAAGGTCAGTACTAAGGTTTTTTTTATACCTTACAGTACCTTACAAATTCCTTATCCTGATTGGTTAAACCCTTGTTTTAGGTTCAAAGAATAAGCGGCATGACATTTTGCTTTAAAGTCCACACATTTTTATCGTACATGTTTGCATTGTACCTAAAGTCCTTATTTACCTGACATATACTCGTAGATCAGGTGGGGGTTGTGTAAAAGGTGAGCCATTAGTTTATGTCTTTTAAAACCCTATGAGTTTGACACTGTCAGTTCAGATGTACTGAGAATGTCTTTAAGAACAGTGCAAATTAACTACCAAAGGCCGGCTTGGGCCGTCTTAAAATGGAAAAAGGACCTAACATGTTGTATTCCCTGACTGCAAAAAGTAGAATGAAAAAAAATCGTGTGCTTTTAAACTGCAGAAATGGTCAGAGTAGTCTTGAGGCCATAACTATTGAACCACTTAGTGTACAAAGCCGATATTCGACGTATAAAGCGGTTCAAAGCGCAGAATCTAAAAACGGCAGCTGGCGTAAATGGTTGTAGTATTGACAAAAAGTCTAAAAGTAATTGAATAAAAATTGAGAATAGTTGTTTTATGGATTTACATTAAAAAGTGCTAAAAAATGTCAAAAGAACCCATGTATGTCACTTCTCTATCTATAAAGTATAATTTTGAAATAAATAATAGGCAGTCTAAAGAAAACTTCGAATTTAAAAAAGCTTAGATGATTTGACTCAAAATCGTAAAAGCTTTTCCGAAAACGATTTTAAACCTTTTTAGCTTCTGAAGGGCTATGTTGATCTTGCTTAAGTTTGCTTAAAGTATGTAACGCTTACAAGGCAAGCTAACTACACTAGAAATGTTTGGAAGTTCCCATTTCCAACCTTAATTCCTTAGCCCCATTCCTTAGCCCCCCCCCCCAAACAAACGAAATAAAATCTAGTGGGCGGCATACAAATCGCCAAACGTCAAAAATATTTTCTTGTAAAACTTAAATCGCATTTATTAGTTGACAATCTCCTTCAGTAAAAAAAAGTGGCGTGGCATCAACCCCTTTTCAGTAACATTTCAGTCTTGGCTCAAATTGATTATCCAAAAATGTGTCTCAAGACACGGTTAAGTGGATTTTTGGGGGGTTAGGCGCGAGGTTATGATCTGAATGATGGATCATAGCCCTGCCACTCTACTGCATTCTTAATGGACAGGCAACCCGGTTTTGGATGTCTTCGTCACTGAGGCCAAATAATTGCTGTTGTCGTTGCTTTTGTGTGATCCATGAATGTTAAGGCCTTCCTCTCTTTCGCGATTGCGCTTGAATATTGATTCACATTGCCTTCTTTGTTGATTACACATTGCCTTTGAATATTTTTTTTTTTTGTGAATGCTAGGGTGGACGGAGACTAAAACTCCAAAATCTTACAAAGATACCAATACGCCCACTATAGCAGGTATATAATACCAAAGTAGCCGATATTGGTTATGCCCGATTTGCACGTGCTAAAAAACCACCCATTTATGAGAGACACTATGAAACGCCAGAACGCATTTCATAGTATTAAATTTTCGCTCTCTCATAATACTTCTTGACTAAAATAAATAAATAAATAGAGTGGCGCAACAGCTCGAGGTGAACCAGGGCCAACTTCTCAACAATGTATGCTGGTGTGTTAATTTCTTTACATACAAGGGGACCTACAATTTTTTGCCGAATCCGAACGGCACTTTGAGAAGTTTTTCAAGACAAATGTTACTCTCGGAGGGTTTGTCAGACCCTCGCGTAGGTGGGAGCCGTGAAAAAGAACAAGTCTTTTTTTTCAGGTGGCAGAGGCAGGATTCGAACCCAGACCTCCGGCGTCAGAGGCACACATACTAACCACTGCGCCACGGCACCCACAATACTTCTTGACTACAACTAAGTTAACTTAACAAGTAGTTTACGCTATCCAGTAGTAGGTTGCTATCCAGTGAATGCACCTACTAAAGCCGTTCATTCGTGCGGCTTCACCCTACGTCACTAGATCAAAGGGTCTTGTTCTTTGTAGTCATCGCTCGTTGTTTACATCGTTAAGAGTCTCGTTGAGAGTACGAATCATTTCATTGTTGCAATGAACATGAAGGCGAGCATTTAGCTTTCGAGCAAAGTTTGTAACTTCTTCGCTCACGGTAGCTATTCCTAAATCTATGTGAGTGCCATACCTTGTCGAAGGCTTGCGATACAATTTGAATATATGCCTTTGAATATGTCAATGCCAACTGACGCGGTCGTGCTCCTTTTTCCTGAAGATAGGTTCTTTTGCATGGTGGCTTCCTCGGATCTTCGTATTTCTTATTCCATCTTGCTTTGTTACTCCTGTGTCATATGAAGCATCTTCATCTCAGCTGCCGTTAATTTTATAAGCTGTCCAACCTTGTGAACCATATGTGAGCGCCGGACGCAAAACTGCGGTGTAGAACCTCCTTTTAGCTTATTGGACATTTTTCGGTCACAGAAGATGGCGGAATTTTATCGCCGCTTCTCTTACGCGCTAATTGATGTTGTCATCACAGTTTGCTTTGCTATTAATCAAAGATCCCAGGTTCTTAAGCTTTTCCCACTTGGGAACCCAACAAACATACTCTTGAGAGTTAAACGCTAAAAACGTCAAAATAGGTCTTATTAGACTCTTATAATGCTCTTGATACTCTTCGAGCATAAAATCTTGTCATAAGGTTTAAAAATGATCTTGTTACGCTCTTGTTAGGGGAGTATCGCTCCAGTAGCGCTTAAATCTTATAACAAGAGCACAATGGGCTCTTATAAGGCTCTTGTTATAAGACTTCAACTCTGGTAGAGTTTAAGTTTTGTAGTAAGAGCCTTATAAGAACTTTAATCTTGTAATAAGTGTGCAACTCTTGTAAAGAGAGATACGTTCTGATAATAACATCCTTAGTCTTATAAGACAACTTCGATTCTTCGGCCATTGCCAGTAAAAGAAAAAAATCCAACTTTTTCTTCCTTAAAGGGTTTCCAAATACTTTTTTCTCCAAAACATTCCAGACAGATATATGATAATTGCCATTTGAGATTTACACGCCATAATTGTTTTAGGAAAAGTGGCATGGCTAACAATGTTTGCTGGGTATAATAATATCAAATATTTTTGATGCCCTTTTTTCAGAAGCAAAATGCCTACTTAAGCTGATATATTTTTAATCGCGCCCAGTTTTGGTGCACCATAACGTAAGAAAAACCTTTTTGAAAAGTTAATTATATAGTGATGCCACAATGAGATATAAAACGCCATCGTGCAAATCGATTTTCATTAAAGTATTTTGTTCTTTTTTCATCTTTATGTTCTTATGAAACTATACAAACATTTATTTTACGACATTATATCTTCCTCTCTTTTTGGCAGAGGTAGCAATGAGAACAGCTCTTACAACAAGAGATATAGTTTCCTTATCAGAGCTTAATAACTCTGTTACTTAGGCCATTTAACGCTTGTAAGGCTCCAAGAAGACTCTTATAACACTATACTAGAGTGAAATTCTAAGAGCTTTACTCTTGCACATAACTCTTCTAAGGCTCTTGTAGAACTTTATTAGAGCTGAAATGTTAGTTGGGAAGCATATTTCCATTTAACTAAATGTCTGGGCTAAATGAATGGGCAGCACATAGGTACTCTATCTTCTTTTGGCTAATACGATACCCATTCCTCTCCAAAACATCCATCCATATATCAAGTGCTGGCTGCAGGGTTGTATGGTCTTGACTTATGATGGTCCCATCGTCAGCGAAGTATAACTGATGTTTTTTCGGGTCCGTCAGTTTTCCTACAAGCAGATAATCAAGGACTATAATGAAAAGTAATAGTCTTAGCACGCTTCCTTGGAAAAGGATCGAAGGCACTATTAAAACTGAGCAGGGGCAAGTTTAGGGCCTTAGTGGGAAATATGACAGGACACTGTCTCCTGGGCAAACACGCAGGGAGACTCCGGCTTTCTGACACAAATATTTGTCGATTTTGCAGAGATCTGCAGGCGGTTGAGGATATAGCACACATACTGTGCGAATGCAGAACATTTTTAGGGGAATATTTCTTTGAAAGTTTGGTAGAGGTACACGGCACAAACTTCAATAAAGGCCTTCTTGGCTTTCACAGGGAAATTGGCTGTTTCACTGCGAATGTTTAGGTTGTTTTTGCCTTTTAAATATTATGTTCAACTGGTTCCCCCAGGGTCGCGATGGGCCCGTTTTGATGCCTATTGTCTGTGTCCTAACCTAACCTAGCACGCTTCCTTGGTGTACACCGACTTGAATTAGGGGCATTTTACTCTTGTCTTTACTGTATCCTACATGTCCACGATCATCCATACGTAGGCTCCTGGACCTCCTTGTTTTCCTAGCGCCACCCATATCAGATCTCGTGGAATTTTATCAAAAGATGTTTCAAATTCAACCACCACCATATGAAGATCTTTAAGGGCATCACGATGTTTTTCCATTATGATTCTTATGCTTTGGATTGCATCAGTGGTTGAATTGCCCGCGACGAATACACACTGGTCCTCATATAGCCTTATTATTTTTCACAGTTGACTATCTAGTACCCGCTCTATGATCTTCATTGTGTGGGACATCAGCTTGATAGAACGGTAGTTGTCACAGCTTCGTGTATCACCTTTTCCTTTGAACAAAGGTTCTTTGTTCGAAGGAAAAGGTTCACTGCCTAATCAGTGGAAGGAAAGTTATTTTCTTCTCTAATTAATTTGGAGGTGAGCGTCGTGAGCCATCTGGACCCGCTGTCTCCTATTGTCTTCCAGAACTCTGAGGGTATCTGATCCGGCCCAACCGCTTTTTGCTTTTTGGAGTAGCCAACCGCCTTCCCAACCTCTTCGACTGTGATGTCTGGTTCTTCTTCTCGGTTAGACCAGTAATTCAAAAGTCCCTTACAATACTAAGCCACCTGTGAAGAATATTGTCATCATCCCCAAGAAGCTGTCCCTGAGTATTGTTGACAAACTTTGGCAAACGAATCTCCTGGGTGTTTCTCCCCCTTTGTGCTTTGTCGAAGATCCTGTGTGGCCTGATGTGTATTCGCAGTGGAAGAAGAAACTTCCTCCAATTCCTGATACAGGCTTTCTATTCTCTATGCCTGAACCTGGGTGCAATTCTTATTAACAAGACTCTTGACGTGTCTATATTCCAAATTTAGGCAAAGCATTTCATCTTTATTGTTCGAGGAGCACTTTTCCATGCCTTGAATGCCGCTTTCCTTTTACTGATCACAAGTTTCACCTCATCTGACCAACATCGTGTTTCTTTGGCCTGTTTGCAGTGGCCTTTTGAAGTCCCTAGGAGTGATTTGGCCTTTTTTTTATCACGTTTGCTTGTGGTATGTGGGATGAGCTACCACATATATTGTGCTCTGCACTCTACATATTCGTTTTCGTCAATGATGTTACAGCGATGGTTTGCACCGTGTTTAAAAATGCTTTGCCTTTCTCCTTTCCGCCTTTATAGAAATTGAACCAGTTGATGTTTTATGGATTAGAAATTTAGAAAGTTTAGAATTTAGAAAACCAATATTAGAACAGTCGACCGCAGTAAACCACGAAAAAAGTATACAGAAGTGTGTAATAAATAATAAATAATTGTGTAATAAATACAGAATTATTGGCGCCCAACGTATTTAGCAATATAAATAGAATTATTGATTTGTTGCCACTTGTGTGCACCAAACGATTCTAAGACAGCTTTATGATCTTTTTGGTTTTTTAACGGATAGCTTTTTTAAAAACCAAATTTTCATATATGAAAGATAGTTATTATGTCTCATAATCTATCAGAGTTGTGAGCGCTAGTTTTTTTCCCCCAAAAGAGAAGAGTAATGTTCTGGGGTTTTTCGTTTTATGCGTTATGGAATCTTCAAAGCGTCGAAGAAATAGACAATAGTTTTCGACGTTGCCGACATTAACGTTCCCAAACTCGTGTCAGCCTAACGAAATGCGTCTTCGGGAATAGATAGGTTACTTATATCCAAATTTGTTTAAAATCTGGATGGCATCTTTTTGCCTCTTTAGCTTTGAGTAGAGCAGAAGAAACGAATAAGTATAGATTGCAGCTTATACTGTAATCATTATTAATAGCACCTTTCGACAAATCTTTTGACAGAACGTAATGAAAGACAGAATATGTATTTGAAGGGCAATTCTGAGTCATCGCGCATATAAGAGAGCGCTAGTTCGAGGAGGAGGGAGGTCGTTAAGCCGCAGGCACTTTCAAATAGCTTAAAGCCCTTTGAGTACACAGTAAACTAACCAAATAATTCACGAGACTTGACCTGCAAAAGTGGAAGTAGTAAACTTTGTGAAAAAATATTTAATTTGTTCTTTTTTAAAGCAAAATATTCTTTATCATTCCCGATAATCAACTCCACCTATTCAAGCTTTAAAACATTAAAAAAAGTTTGGAGGAACCAATTCAACTCCTTTGTTAGAAAATCCTTGAGTAAAGCCTTAAAAACAACCTTAATGACGTTTCTTTAAATGGGTTTATAGTCATGTGATGAACATTGCTGTTATGAAAGTTCGGAACTAATACTTATTTTCTTTTAAACAAAACTGAATCGCAATAGCAAATTCTTAATTTGCTTGACCACGTTCCCTTGTAAATGAAAATGCATGTCCCGTCGGAGTCAACAAACTTTAAATTACTTTTCAACGGTCTTCTTCCACGTTTCTTACGACGTAAAATTATGCCGGTAATATTTGCTTTCCTGGTTCATAGTCCAGGGGCCGAGGCATCCACCATAAATACTAACCATGTTCCTCTAAAACGAAGAACATTGCTTGCAACCAACAATTAGTGGCGCTTAAGTCCCAATTTTACGCCGGCAAAGGTCTAGACTTGAAATTTTCAACCCAATGTTTTACCATGAACACAATATTGGAAAAAACTTTCCATTAACGCTGCAGGCTATCACAATTTTGCACGCTACACTTTATACTTTCCTTCGTCTAGCCATCTATTGCGATAACTTGCTCGCCTTGGCATCACTTTTGTGCGCTGGCTGTTTGTGTGCAATAAAATACCAAAACTTACCTTGGTCTCTGTGGGCGGCCCATTTAGCATGGGGTTCGTGGGCGTTACCATTTCCAATTTCTGCAACGTTAACAGCTCCATCGTCAGATTCAGTCTCAATGGTTCGGGTTTGCTTTTACCATCGCTGACAGTCACCATGCCGGTTCGTATCTGAAAATTAGCAAAAAATGGAATTAAAATTGTGCGATACACACATAGTAGATAACAGTTTCTGTGTGTATTGAAATAAAAGGGGGAAATAAAAAAAAAAACTGTATACAAATTGAAGCCAGCAATCGGGAGCCTTTGTGTCAGCCAACGCGAGTGACATGCCTCCGGAGCTGTGTCACTGGAGCAATGAACACTCAACGTTAAACAATGATGAGCTAATAGCGCCGCACATCGTCACGTCAGGTTTTATAAGCTCATCCGGAATATGGCGCATAAAAGCTCGGGACAATCTTCTCATATGGGGTGCGGGTTGCCCCGGTGGAATGTTTTACAGGTCGCTGCCGCAACGCCAATGGTAGTGTTTAACAACCCCACGCGTGTGTATACCGTGGTTAAGCTCGCTGCTCCAGCCTTTTACGTGACTCTGCGGCTCATAGTCTATTAATTTCAATTCATCCCCGTAATAGTGCTGTCATGTGTGTGCACTGCGGGTGTGGATGTGCCTCGACGTGCTGTTTAATTTCGTCACTTAAATTATTATCCGTTACATAAAAAGGCCTCCCAGCCGATTTGAATGTAATTAACCACAGCAGAGAGTCTACACGCTACCACACCCCCTTGGTGAGCACAGCCGCTGGCGGTGACGAAAACAGGAGGCGGCAGTAGAACAAGTGTTCAGTGCGTGGTGCCGTACAATGAACCGCACTCATAGTTTGAATAAATTTATTTCTGATTTACGAACATGATTATTAATATTTATTTGAAAGGCTTAGTCTGCCCATAGGACCTGGCTATCATTTGGATGGGATGGACGCCATCGCCAGGCGGTCGTGTCCAATTTGTTACACTCATTAGAGTCCTGTACATATTACATAGCAATATTTGAATGGATTTCTCATGTCCAGGATTAATGTTCTTTGTATGTCGGTTTGGCTTTGGAATGGCATTTGCTTGTGATGGCACCCCAGGGAGCTGAAATATTTATATCCGTAAATTGGATTTGGAACTGTGGTCAACGGTCATGCAGAATTGGAATGCAGGTCGAGGTTGATGTTGGTCTTTTTACCTTAAACGCACAGTTCAAATGTCAAGACATATAAGAGACACCATCCAGGTCAAAGGTGTGAGACTCAGGTGGCGCACGCAAGTGGAAGGGGACCTCAGCCAACTTCGCGTGCAAAACTGGAGACGGCTAGCTAGAGACAGAGCTGACCATCGACAGCAACAATTTTTAGGTATTTAGAGACTTTGTCTACCAGGGTTCCGAAAATCTTCAAATCCACCCTGCAGGAACGACGCAGTAGTGGAGCACCGAGATTCAGGTGGCGCACCCAAGTGGAATGGGACTTCAGCCAACTTCGCGTGCGAAACGGGAGATGGCTTGCTAGAGACAGAGCTGGCTGGCGAAGCTTGTAGGTCCACCCCGGACTGTAGCGCCACCTTAAGTAAGTATGTAAGTAAAGGGTGATTTTTAAGCTGGTTTGGTTTTGGCAACACTGGTTTTGACAGCTGACGTGTGTTTAGTACCTTGTGTCACTGTCAAACAGCTTCAGTTTGGTTTGCAATTTAACCATGGATCGTCTTACAAATGAACAACGCTTGCAAATTATTGAATTTTACTATCAAAATTCGTGCTCGGTTTGAAATGTTCATCGCGCGCTGCTTCCATTTTATGGTCGGCGAGTTTGGTGAACAGTGAATTTCACGTTTCGGGCCGGTCAATTGGCCGCCTAGATCGTGCGATTTGACACCATTAGATTATTTTTTGTGGGGGTATGTCAAGGCTAATGTCTATAGGGACAAGCCCGCTTCAATTGACGCACTGGAAGCCAACATCCATGCATTCATTCGTGAGATACCGGCCGATATGTGTGAAAGAGTATGCCAAAATTGGACTCAGCGGATGGGCTACCTCAGACGCAGCCGCGGTCAACATTTGCATGAAATTATCTTTAAACATTAAATTGTAAGGTTCAAAATATCAATTCAAATAAATATTTCATTAATTTTTTCGAATTTTTTGTGTTTTTTTTTTTAAAAAGTTTTTAACCTCTTAAAAAATCACCCGTTATAAAACACAGTGTTTACATTCCAAAATCTATTTTAAAATCTTTTCTCGGTATTATAATTCAACATACTCGAAGTACCTATCGAAAGTAGTGATATCGAAGTCGAGCTTAGAAATTTGTCGTGTAGAGGAAGAGTTGTTGCTCTTTAGGGCCAGAGCTGCGGGGAGTTTTCTGGTGTTAATTGTTTGGATTCTCTCTTCCTTTTTGTCTAAACGTTTCAGTCTTTAAACATTTTCCTTTTCTCGAACTGTTACGACCTCCATTTGGAGCTCTGAATACAGCTCAGAAATCTGTAAGAGCTGACGTACGATTTTGCACGTTCATATGCACGTTTAAAATTTCAATTAATGACTTTCAACCAGTTTTTTGTATCGACTCTTGGGTAGGGTTATTGTGTTGTAAACAAAATTTTTTACTCACCTTTAAATTCTGGTCCACTTTTTCCTCAATCGGAGTCGCCATTTTTGCATTGATCTTCATATTTCCTGAAAATAAAAATACAGAAAAAAAACTGTTGTATTCCATTTAATATAATCATTGCTCTTCGGCTTCATTGTAAGTCATTCATGTCATTCCGACAAGGATTCACATTCATATCCATCATTTTGCATATAAATGACACACCATGTCCTCACACTCGCACCGTTGCACTCTTATTTCATGCACTCGCAACTCAACAAAAACGGAAATTGCAAGGCAATCGAACCGAAAGCACTTTATCCTGTATTCGCAGTCTTCCTTTATGTATGTTAGAAGTGGCAATTGAATTGGAATTTAATAACAATTCGTGCGAGAAATCCGGTGAGTAGGGAAATAAAACTGAAAATGGCCTTTGGCAGAAAATGGAAGGGTGAACGCAATAAAAGTGGTTTGATGCATTGTAACTTGCATTCAAAATTCATGCTCTTCTCTAAAGTTTAATGAAGCGTTTTTTGTCTGAAGAGTGATTAGTTGGAAGCCGCCAATGTATGCCACCATATTTTTCAAAATTTTCATCTTACAGTAGTTATTTCCTAATTAGGATATAATTAATTGGTTATAGCTCCTATAAGGACTGTTCTTCGATGAATACGAGAATAATAATGAGCATAAAATATGAAAATTAGGGATAATTATAAAACTATGTAGGTCTGAAATGTTAAAAAAAACGTTGCACCCCAAAGCGGATTTTAATTTATTTTTTGCCTTTCAACGTAGAAGGGCTCTTTACAGGTTTTCAATTCAATGTAATTCGAGCTAATACCGGCTTTAAGGCTTTCGCGGTAATTTGATGTCATTTTCACAAAATTTTCGTGAAATAATAAGAACTGCTTTAATTAAAAAGCTAACCGAACGTATCGTTGCTTAAATTGGGGAGCGGCGCCTATGGCAAATCCAAACAAAATTGAATTAAATATTGAAAAGTGAAAAATTACAACAATTTACAATTGTAGAACAATTTAATAATGGCTAGTACCATGATCATTTCAAACGGTGCCAGGTGAACATCGTCAGGAACCTTTATATTATTATGATGCTGACATTAAGTAACAACTCGTCCTACGATTGCCCATAAGAGAACAAGTATTTGAAAAGCAAATAAAAGCAACAAACAGTATCAACACACACAAGTGTGGCTACCAATACTGCGAGCTACCATCTGCAGAAAAGAAGGAAACAAGGAAGACACTGCTTTGTTCAAATTTTATTCTCTGCTATTTTTTTCACATAAAATTAGTTTTTAACCTTTTAGCTTTGTTTGTCTCGTTTTAAATTAAATATATTTACAGTGCTCTTTTTTTCTTTTTAGGTCAAACTTGTGTTGAGTCCTTGTTCTCTTCAACCGAAAGAAACACTCCTAAATATATGTGCAGTAAAGTGTTTTAGTTTAAGATCTTGGGATAGCATGATCGGAGCCATGCTAGTTGCCATCTAGTTGCAAATGTAAGAAGCTAATCGTTTTCCCTGTCATCTTTTTGGTAAAAAGTTTTGGTCTCAAAGTGGATGTAAAGGTGAGCTTTAAAATAATTACATGGTTCGGTTAATACAACTTTGCTTTGGCAACGGCTTTATATTTGCATGCTTTTCACAGCTAGTCTTTTGCATAAAAGGCAGTCGTATTAGTAGGGTGCCACAGCATTAGTGTTCAGTCCGTGAGCCTATTACGCAGGATGCCCGAGTAAAAATCCTACCACTGCCACCTGAAAAAAAGAAACCTCGTACTTTTACGGTCTCCGACGCCGCGAGTGTCTCAAAAATCCTAAGAGAGTGACATTCGTCTTGAAGAATTTCTCAAAATTCGGATTCAGCCAAAAAAAAACAAGTGAGTAAGTGTAACAGTGCGTATGGAAAAACTTCAGTCCATCTACGACGGATTGCAAAATACCCAACCGTGCCAAAAAAAAACTGCCACGCCTCCAAAAAGTGTGCGGGATACAAAAATATAACTGTTGAATGCTTTATACTAGGTGGTTGCATACATTTCGGCCTAAAACTCCGCCCTTTTAACTTGAAAAATTCACTTTTTTTTTACGTACATGCTACATATGCATGAAAGTTGGAAAATGCAATCTACAACATTTTGTCATATAATTTTTATTCCAATTTCATGTATATATTTATTGAAAAACAGTCGTTTGAAGCCAAAATCCCTTAAAAAAGTGAGCGTGGTCCATGATACAATTACAAGGCAATGTTACCTACCAAAAATAAACGCGCTAGCACTATTCTTACATAGCTAAAATTTAGAAAAAGTATTTTTTTAAATTAGAGATGGTCGCACATACAGGCCTGTGGTGGGCGTGTCTGTGGGCGGATTCGGCTAATTTTCAAACTTGAAAATTTCAGCTCTCTACCTTAAAATTTAAGGCTTAAAAGTTGTTTACATACGGACGGATGGACGGACATGGCTTAATCGATTCTCCTGTCGGTCGGATTCATACCTCCAAAAGGTCTTGGGGGTCTACGGTGATTATTTCACTGCGTTACAAACTATACATCAAACTAAATATAACCTGGGTCAGGTATAAAAAAATTGTAGGTCCCCTTGTATGTGAAGAATACAATTTACACAGCGTACATATTTGAGAAGTTTGGTCTGGTTCACCTCGAGCTGTTGCGTCACTGTATTTATGTTTTATAATTCACTTTTTTTGGTGGTTTATTTTAGTATCGCTACGAAAAATGCAATCTGTGCCTTTATTCTAGACTATGGTCAGTTTAGTATTGTTAGTTTCCCTCTCGAAGAGTACATAGTTTACAAAAGTGCTTATTGTGCGTCCTTTTGTGGTTCATTGCCACATAATCAAGACGGAGCTAGAGATTATCTCAAAACAGAGGTGTGACTGCTGTCTAAATAGATTTTATATTTGGTTAAACTGCTTGGAAGCTTAAGAACGTATTTAAAGCAAAACTGGTCACTTTGTGCGGGATAACGATAGAAAACCATCAAGGTCGTTAAGGCTCTTATCCCTGACACCTTCATACTTGAAACATTATACTTGAAAGAATGGCACAGAACTCCTGTATAGAAGGAGAAGCATGAAGCTTGTCAAAGGAATATGGGGACTGTTGAGGCTGCTAGGAGAAAAAAAACCCTTTAAATGGGTTTTGGTCTTATCTGCACGTAGAAGAAGAGTGGAGGAGGAGGCAAGTCATCGAACTGTACATAAGTTGCCCAAGATTCAGAATACAATTGCTGCGCTGGATGAGCCAATGTATGCTGGTGTGCTGATATGTAAGAAGCTAATCGTTTTTGGTAAAAAGTTTTGGTCTCAACGTGGATGTAAAGGTGAGCTTTAAAATAATTACATGGTTCGTTCAATACAACTTTGCTTTGGCAACGGCTTTATATTTGCATGCTTTTCAAAGCTAGTCTTTTGCATAAAAGGCAGTCGTATTAGTAGGGTGCCACGGCATTAGCGGTCAGTTCGTGAGCCTATTACGCAGGATTTCTGAGTAAAAATCCTACCCCTGCCACTTAGAAGAAAGACTCGTTCTTTTGACGGTCTCCGACGCCGCGAGTGTCTCAAAAACCCTAAGAGAGTGACATTCGTCTTGAAGAATTTCTCAAAATTCGGATTCAGCGAAAAAAAAAACAAGTGAGGAAGTGCAACAGTGCGTATGCAAAAGCTTCAGTCCATCTACGACGGATTGCAAAATACCCAACCATGCAAAAAAAAAAAAATCTGCCACGCCTCCAAAAAGTGGGCGGGTTACAAAAACGTAACTGTTGAATGCTTTATACTAGATGGTTGCATACATTTCGGCCTAAAACTCCGCCCTTTTAACTTGAAAAATTCACTTTTTTTTACGTACATGCTACATATGCATGAAAGTTGGAAAATGCAATCTACAACATTTTGTCATATAATTTTTATTCCAATTTCATGTATATATTTATTGAAAAACAGTCGTTTGAAGCCAAAATCCCTTAAAAAAGTGAGCGTGGTCCATGATACAATTACAAGGCAATGTTACCTACCAAAAATAAACGCGCTAGCACTATTCTTACATAGCTAAAATTTAGAAAAGGTATTTTTTTTAAATTAGAGATCGTCGCACATACAGGCCTGTGGTGGGCGTGTCTTTGGGTGGATTCAGCTAATTTTCAAACTTGAAAATTTCAGCTCTCTACCTTAAAATTTAAGGCTTAAAAGTTGTTTACATACGGACGGATGGACGGACATGGCTTAATCGATTCTTCTGTCGGTCGGATTCATATCTCTAAAAGGTCTTGGGGTCTACGGTGATTATTTCACTGCGTTACAAACTATCCATCAAACTTAATATAACCTGAGTCGGGTATAAAAAAATTGTAGGTCCCCTTGTATGTGAAGAATACAATTTACACAGCGTACATGTTTGAGAAGTTTGGTCTGGTTCACCTCGAGCTGTTGCGTCACTGTATTTATGTTTTATAATTCACTTTTTTTGATGGTTTCTTGTAGTATCGCTACAAAAAATGCAATCTGTGCCTTTATTCTAGAATATGGTCAATTTAGTGTTGTTAGTTTCCCTCTCGAAGAGTACATAGTTTACAAAAGTGCTTATTGTGCGTCCTTTTGTGGTCCATTGCCACAAAATCAAGACGAAACTAGAGATTATCTCAAAACAGAGGTGTGACTACTGTCTAAATAGATTATATATTTTGTTAAACTGCTTGGAAGCTTAAAAACGTATTTAAAGCAAAACTGGTCACTTTGTGCGGGATGACGATAGAAAACCATCAAGGTCGTTAAAGCTCTACTGTCGGACACCTTCATACTTGAAAAACTTGAAATGGCATAGAACTCCTGTGTAGAAGCAGAAGAATGAAGCTTGTCAAAGGCATATGGGATGGCTTTGACAAGCTTCAGGTTGAGGATGCTACGAAAGAAAAATCCTCTAAATGGGTTTTGGTCTTATCTGCACGTAGACGGAGAGTGGAGCAGGAGGCAAATCATCGAACTGTACATAGGTTGTCCAAGATTCAGAATACAATGGCTACGCTGCATGAGCCACCTAATAATAGCCCCGATTAACTTTGAGCTGTAGATGCTTTTTAGGTTTTAGAAGCAATAAGTTTATAAGTGTCTATAAGTGTATAGACACTTATAAACTGCGAAAAAAACCGTCAAGTATGAGCTCATACACGGCGCGGGCCGTCGACTTCAATGTCATTATTTGTTAAGAATTGTGAAAAATGTTCTTAGCTGCATAACAGGCTTAGATTTTCAATTCGTTTTTTATTACTTCACATCAGCTTATTTTTCACATCTACTTTTATTGTTTTTAGTGAACTATTAAACTCGATTTTTTAGAGATTGGAGGTCGGTCCAAAAATATAAAAATGACCTCTTATGGGTAGCGCTACGTTGTTCGTCAGACAAACCTTCTTTTAGAAATTATGTAGAAATTACAAGAACACGAAAATGTAAACTAGGGTCTAGTAAATATTGAACTTTAACGCGACAATTTATATACGCGACTGAAGTCTTGAAAATGGATAACGTTTTTGAAGGTGTTGAAGCCATAAGCCAAAAGCCGATATTGAACACACTTATAAAGCAACTCAAAGTTATTCAAATGTTTAATTTATACTTTTCTCAAAGTGTCCTATACAGCCGTTTGGGCAATTTCGGAAAAAATCGCAACAATGCATGAAAAAGTTTTATAATTTTAAGGAAAGCAATTTAAAAGCATTTTCAAAAACAATTCTTATACCTGACCTAGGAAATATTAATTTTAATGCATAGTTTGTAACACAGTGAAATTATCATCTTAGACGCGAAAGACCTGTAAAAGATATGGTCGAGGCTGACAGGTGGATCGATGAAGCCATGTCCGTCCTTCCGTCTATCCGTCTGTGTGTGTGAACGTTTTAGGTCTTCAAGATCAAGCTAGAGAGCTGAAACTTGATACACCGCTTGGTTCTTCTGTTGCACAGACAAAGTTTGAAAATTGGCTTGATTCATCAACTATTGGCTACAATGTGTGACAACCTCTATTTCACATTTTCTTTCAAAATGCCTTTTGGTCAAGTCGCATGAACTCAAATTTTGGTACTGAGCAATTTTGGGCCGAAAACTTTAACAAGGCAAAAATCGTTCAAGGTTTCGGGCCGAGTTTGTTGGACCCGGCCCACTTTTAACGTGTAAGGTCTTTAAAAACCCGATTTCTCGGAAGGTTTATTCCGAATTAAAAAATATTTCATGACATATAAGGTTATTACTCTTTGCTAAGTATAATACATACAAAGTTTTGAGACTTACCCACTTTTAGGGGGCGTTTTTAGGAAAAGACGGTTTTTTTCGAAATAATTTTCGCTCTACACGTATTTATTCATGATTTTCACGAAATTACAATTAATTGATTTAAATTTTTAGCCCACGCCCATTTTTGGAGTATGAAAATATGCGATTTATCGGTCGGTTTTCGGTTCCTCAATGAATTTATCGACATTTATAGGAATGCATATTAAAAGTATGGGGATTTTTATTCAATCTTAAGAAGAGTTGGAAAATTGTCTCATAAATGCTCAAATCTTTCCCAAATTCTGCAGAAGGTCATGGTGCATTCCTGAGAGCAATATTTTGTTTCTCGAATTCTTTTTTTTGGTGGGTTCCGTATTATTCTCTATCAATTGAGAAATAATGAAATTGACGTTAACCTAGCTTACATGCATTTTAATTTTTTTTTTTCGAATTTTCCTCTTCGATCCTGGTTGTCAAGGGCAGCTTTTTACTATCGAGGCGAGGGTGTCGAGTTTCGGTTACATACTCATGGCTTCCAAGCTAATCAAGGTTTGCAACCTCTCTATCAAGGTTTGCTCTATAAAATTCCATAGTTAAATCGGAAAGTTTTTTTTTTAGTTCAAGAATGTTGCACAGTATTTCTGATAGCCTTTAAAAAAACCAACACATTTTCGAATAACCACCATACCAGCTGGACAATTCAGAGTCGTTTGAGTTTTCCAATTAAATCAGTTTTTGTTTTAGCACAGCCGAGGCAAATGTATAAAGAATTCACAAACCCTGATAGCAGCCCCATACACGCTTGCTCTATTCAATCTAAGCTGAGCAAATTTTTCCAATTCCATTCCCCCCGCCCAACAAACAGTGCTAACCACTTTGAGGTCAAGCAGCGATTCTTTCAAGTTTTTGTCACTTTCTTTGCCCGTTCCTGGCCACTTCCATTGCCGAGTGGTCTACTGCACCACCAATTCGTGTGACATAGATTTTGCTTATTTACGAGTAAACAACATTGCCCCGATTCACTTGTCCCGGTTATTCAATCTGCACCCACCCCTTTCTTCCAAACATTCACAGCAGTGCAATTTTAATGCAGCCACTTTATTGAGGAACAAAAACAACTGAGGATACACAAACAAGGATCCGAAGGTGCATGGATAAAAATGTTAACCTGAAGCGTATTCAAACGTTTTCTATCAAAAGCATCAAGGCATCGGTCCGAATGCAGAGGACTTGAATGGAAGAAGCTTCTCACCCACTTGTGTATTAAACTTTTTCTATTTCAGAATTTTTTTTTTTGCTCATCAACGCCTACAGTCATAGACGCTATTTGCTTATTGCTGGCTGAATAGATGAGACGTTTTAAAGAACAGGACTCAAATTGAAGGAGTGGTGGCAGCCACGTGCTTGATATGAAAATTCTCTACTTTCGGACGAGGAGGATGGGAGTTAATTGACTTTTATCTGGGCTCGGAACGTTTTATATTCCCTGTTTTTTTTTTTTTTTTGCTTCAAACTGCTTTAGAGCCCAGTTCTCAGAATTGGAATCTTGTAATTGCTTGCTAAGTGAAAGCGATTCAAGGAGAATGGAGAAGAAAGGAGATGTTCTGTCGCAATAAGGAACCACTCTGTGTGTTGCTATATTTAAATGACCCAAAAGAGAATTTGAGGAAGGAATAGGCAATTGTGAAGAAGTTTTCTTTTTCCTTTTTCTGAATGTTGTCCATCACAGTAATTTATATAGCCCGAGAAGGAAGTACGAGCGAGTGTACAGGACAGGAAGTAATGAAAGGGATTTCAGGAAAATAATTCAAGAATTGTTGCGAATAATGAAAAGTACACAGTAGGATATGAGGTTCTTATTGTTCTGCACACTCCGTGATGATTTTTTTTACTATCGTGGTGCTTTTTGATGTTGTAGGAGTCGCTTTGGTGCTCCGGGACTGTTTAATAGGATTCTATTAACCTACTTTTTCTCGAAAAAGACGTCGTTGCTCTAAAATGATTTGCAAAAACATGCGGCAGGTCTTTTGCCCTCCCTCTGAAGAGCAGTAATCAAGAAGCTTTCTTGGAAATTAATTAAAAGAAATCGGAAATACGGTGTTAAAGGTTGAAAATAATATCCGTCTTATTTATGATCAACGAGTAACGGGTGATAAATAGGGAGGCCACTTCCAGGTTTGGCATCTTATCAAATGATCCCTTAAGGGAAAGTTTATAGATCGAAGGACTCCCATGCACACTACACAATCTGCAACAACAACGTTTATTTTTTATGGCAATACTCTTAGCTTCATACCTGTCCATACTGGCACATATTTCAAGCGCCAAAATTTTGGTTAAGTTTGCACTTGTCGATGAAGCTTTAACACATCAGCCGAGACACACTTGGAAAAATTATGGGCCTTTCTCAAAACAAGGTCTTTAAAATAAAGGATTAAAAAATGTCACTAAGCAATTAAGAATCGATGAATGGAATATTCGTCGGTGCCGTGGTGCAGTGGTGCAGTGGTTAGTGCGTAGGACTACTGAGCACGAGGTCCTGGGTTCGAAACCCGATCGGGGCAAAAAAAGTTTTTTCACGGCATCCCACCTCAAGGAGGGTCTGACAAATCCTCCGAGAGTATAATTTGTCATGAGGACATCTCAATTCGCCGTTCGAAATCGGCAAAAAATTGAAGTTTCCTTTCATGTGTGTAAAAACACCTGTAAAGCACACAGCATGAATGATTGTGAGAGGTCAGGCGATGGCTCTTCTGAACTGCAAGTGCCAATTAGTTAGTTATATCGAAACTTTAAAAACTTTAGAAATACTATAGAAACTGGATGTAATAACCTTTAAAAGATAGGCTGAAATGGCACCATACATCCTTAAATTCCAAAGAGGACTAAATTGTAGAAAAAGGTATAGGTTTTTTTTAAAACCTCCTCCTCAGATTCACTGTCCAATCTGGCACCAATTTTGAAATCTCGAAAAGACATAACATGGCACGTATGTCTTGTACCATGATACATAATGCTGGCAACATCGCTGTTTCGCACCGGCCTTTTGAAAAATTAAAAAACTCTCGCCGAGGTCGACGATTATTCTGTCATTCGCTGCCGTGAGTTTTAAGCCTCAGCTGATAGATGGATTTTTCTTTAAACTTATAATTTTTATGAAAAAAAAAAAGAAATGGATCTGGAAGAAAATTTATGTGAGTTTAGCTAGCGTTTTATTTGTCCGCAAGAAAGCATTCATTTTACTTGTAACGGGGTGCACAAGGCAACTTCCTCTTTTTTTCCAAAGTTCCAGAAGAAATTATATTAAGACTCACCTTTGCCAACAAATTTGTAGTATCTAGAAAGATATGGTTGTGGGCTAGAGAAGAAAAGGCAAAATCTTTTAAACAGATAACAAAATACAGACAACTACAGGACTCGAAAAAAGTGTAACTATTTTAATAGGATTGCCCGGTTAGAATGTGTTGCCGTGTATCGGAGGGTAGAAGAACGACCCCACAGTTCTATTCTAGTGTTGCTATGACGGCAAAACCTACCTACTTATCTAACCAACCATAATAGGCAAGCAAATGTCGTTAATCCGAGTGGAGAACTTAAAACCAACTGGCTCTCCTAGAAGCCAATTGGCTTATTTGCAAAGCAAGACAACTCCTTGTTCGTCTTGCATTTTAAGGGTAGTCTTTTGATAACATCGAACTGTACGGGCTGTACAGCGATACCGACCTAGCCAAAAGAGTCAAAACACAACGTCTACGATGGCTGGCTCATCTAGAGCGGATGGACACCAACGCCCCGGCCCGGAAAATCTTCGAATCCACATCGCAGGGACGGCGCGGTAGAGGAGCACCGAGACTCAGGTGGCGCACGCAAGTGGAAGGGGACCTCAGCCAACTTCGCGTGCGAAACTGGAGACGGCTAGCTAGAGACAGAGCTGGCTGGCGAAGCTTGTTGGCTGAAGCCCAGGTCCACCCCGGACTGTAGCGCCACCTTAACTAACTTTTGATATCAAAACCACTTGACCGCAAGATCATCTATTTAAAAAGCAAAAAAAAAAAAAAAATGACTCCAATACAGCCAGGATACCTTTTAGGACCAGTTATTCAGTGCGAGATCATCCGAATTTCAGAGTTAAACTAAGATTTACATTCACCCCGCAAATGAGTTTTTCAGTGAATTTAGATCCGGGGTCAAGCTCGGCTTAACTCTCCGAATTTGGTGATCTCACCCGGATCTAACTCTGGAGAACAGTGTGAACTTCTTTGTCTAAGAATCTTTGAATGACAGAGTTACCTAGCTCTGCGCTGAAGGAACTGACAGGAGTTAACTCTGCGCTGAAAAATTAATTCCAGATTTATTTTGTGTCGGACTGAACAGATCTTGGTTTAAGGAGAGACTAACACGGCGCTGCAAAACGGCTTTTTAGAAGGCTCAGTGACAATATCAAAACAAAACCAACCATAAAATGTCCCAAAACCCAATATTTTTGGGTTTTTGACGAACTGATCTGCCCACACCATCGACCATTACCGTTTCATGTCTCTTAAAACTTGATCTCTCTGAAAACTAAAGAATACTATAGAAATAGAGTCTTTAAAAGTGCGTTCAGACGAGCTTTTGCACTTACTTACTTGTTTACTATTATTTCTGTTGAATAGAATCTTTTAGCATAAGCTACATGCTTTCAAAAATTGGAAGTTATATGAGTCTTATGTGAATTAGAGATTTGAGACTGCATGACACATAAGTAAGGTGCTCGCAGGAGCAGAAGCTTCTCATGCCTATTTCACTGTTTGAACATAACTGCCCCTTGCAACGTTTTTGGGTGAAATTATATGATGCCAAATCACCTAAGAATTTTAAAGGTCAAATGGCTAAGAAAAATTGTAGGCCCATTGAAGTTTTTCACTTTCTGGGCCGTGATTTGACAATGACAATGAAAAATAAATTGAATGATCGAATATTTGCTATGAGTATATAAGTGGGGATTTAGAGAGCTCTTGTGCATAAGAAAAACTCTTGATAAAACCACTTGCTGCGAGGCCTCAAAAATGACTGTTGGCTACCATTTTCCAAAATCCACATGATGGTACTGAGTGCCGATTGAAAAATCCAGTTTTAATGTGTCTAAATGGCAATAAAAGCGCATTGACTTCTTCACTGAATCAGTACTTTTCCTTCCACGATGTAGATAGGGGCACTAGGACCCTCCTCGGCTCCGATGATAACACAAAATTTTTAAACTTAGGGGCATAGAATTTAGGAGAACTTCGGCGTATACGTACCTATGGATAAAATTTCACCTTGAAATTCTTAAAACGTGGTCTTTTACGCTTCTGAGTTTTCTGATCTTCAATGAGACCCCTTCCTGGTTTATGGGTAGGGAAACGCTAACACATATGGTTTGGGTACCAGCATTCAAATAATAAATTTTTACTGCAAAATTAGCAAACAACAAGAGAATATAGAATTTTCTGAAAATGAGCAACTGCCTATGAACTTCTGTTAAAAAGATTAAGGTGGGCCAATATTTTAACTGGGTAAAAACCTCAGTTTTTTTCCAATATTCTCCTTACGCAGAACTAGAAAACGAAACGAGTAAATTTCGATTGAAATCCAGGCTTTAACAGAAAGTTGTCCTGATGATTTTACTTATTCTTTCCGAAGGAAAACACTTGCTGCGAGAAGTTTTCTATTTTCTTGCCGAATCTTTATGTTCCGGACTAGAAGTATTTGTTAAACATAGGCTTCCTCTTATCCTTTTTGTCCAATTACATTTTATGTATTTGAAATATGCTCTTTCATTCTAAAAATGCCTACTCATAGGCCCCTACAGCAGCTCTGACCGAATATCATAACCATGAAATGAGGTGCGAGGAGTTAAAAAGCTGTTCACTGAACAGCATATTCGATATGCCTTATATTGAATTTAAATAAATAAATTTATTGTAGAGGTGGGGTCAGACAGAGTTAATTGATGTGAGACTCAAGTGAGAATACCGAGAGCTACTTAAGTCTCTGGATGTACCAGGAACGCCACTGATAACCGGCGTTTTGATGTGAATCCTGGAAATAGTATTCCACCATATTTCGAGCACATTTGGGGGTCCTCTATCAACAGATTTATTAAATGTTTCAACTTTTCAGTTTCTGAGTATTTGAGTATTCGTGAGTATTTGAGTGTCTTAAAATATTATTTGATTTAGTGATTATGAGTGAAAATAATTTTTTTTAAAGAGTTATAAAATTCGCTGCAATAGATTTAAGTTTTATTTTCACTTCTCCTCTTTTTGACGCCAAAAATAGGTTTTCTGTGTATAAGAATACCGATTTCTATTGTTTTAAAATGACGTATCTATAAACTTTGCGAAAATTGGAAAAGTTGCGTTATCTTGAAAATAAGTTTCAAAAATAGACTTTTGAGACCCAAAGCACAAGGAGCAGCCGTTTTTAGTCCTTAGTATGATATGTGTGTATAGGCATACACATCAGGCAGAGAGGATATCTGCGGTCAAAACGATAAGAAAATAAAGTTTTCCTCTTCAAACACACTCAAAAAACCCCTGCAAAAATAAGTTTCGTGTAGGGATCATGACTTAATCAAGATTAAAAAATAAACCTCCAAGTCTCCGACCGTTCAAAACTGTAAAGCATAATAGACAAACAAGTAATTGAGATGTATTTCCTCGCTGCTCCAAAGTAGGTATACAAATATATCTTCCTAAGTGTATTCACTCCCAACATTACACTCTCTGAATCGAGGAAGAAAGACCCTCTTCACAGAGACATTATCGCTCCAAGAAAGCCCCCATTTCGTGTCTAGTAGATATAGATTTGACAGTAACCAAACGGCACTTTATACACCCACGGCGAGCTTTGTCGCCCAACCGATACTCTAAAGACGAAGTAACACTTACGTTTCAAGTGATTTTTTTTTTATCTCACACATATGAAAACGTGTGGGTACATTGAATGGTTGATATCGTGCCACCCATCTGAATAGCATCATCAACATCCTGTTCATTGATAACAATGATTGTAATCGGTTCTCAAGTACGTCCCGCGCCTTGTTATTGCAGCTTGTTTTGCTTAGTTTTTTTTTATTATTATTTTAAAGCTACTTGCATCCTTAAGCCATGTTTATGAATAAAATTAAGCACAAATCAGCCATTACACACACTTTATACCGTATCGCGAAATTGTATATCCTGTATTTATGGGAATCTGTATTGTTGACAGGGAATTAAGGACGCGGAGATACCTACTATAAAAGTGAAATGTTTCAGGGGGACGGAGGAATAGGAAAAGATGTATAGAGTGCCATCCATCTGGTAAGGGTTAAATATACGTGCTAATGGTGCTGAGGCCACAATGTATATGATACTACCAAGACACACTATAATATCCTTGAATGTTTGGTCGAGGAAGAAGGACGAGTGTTTGGTTTTTTTTTTCAGGCAAACATATGAAAGTTAAGAGAGAATTCCTGCTGCCGCTGCGCTGGCAGTCGTCCAATTGGGTAATTTATTTTTATTTTGTTTTCTTCCCGCTCCTTTTTTATCGCTCCAGGACGATGTAAGATAGTTGAGATGAAGTGAAATAATTTAACACAACCAGAATGGCAAAGAGAATAAATAAGCAAAAAAGAACGAAGAATAAAAATAACGTGGAAGGTAGCTGGCAGAAGGCAAAGTTCCGACAGTTTTAGGAGTTTGTTGTTGGCGAAGTAAAGTTGCAAGTTTTTTTTTCCCAGAAGACAAACGAGTCCTCAGGGCTGGTAGCAAAAAGGGAGACTGCGTGGGCCAATAAGGCCCAGGGCGATATCAATGGCTTAGGGATTTTCCCTTTCTTTCTCTTCTTTCTTATAATCATTTGCGACCTTATGAACTTGGTACAGAATCGTAAGGAAAATAAAAATCACAATGCACAAACGTCAAAAAGTTTGCTTTGGTTTTGATTGGTATAACCTTGTCATAATGTTTTAACTGTCTTCTGTTCATTTTGAAATTCTTATAAAAGGGGGTGTACATCGGCAGCCAAAATAATTCTGTTTTTTCGGCATATTTAAGAAATATTTTGGGACTTCAGACTTACTGCTTTGTGTAAAATAATAGAAAACAAGAACAAGCTTAGCTTATTGGGAAAGGTGTTTGTCTAACGACTTTTATATTTTAAGGTGCATGTTACAGCATATTTTTGGAATACAAGGACATACTACTGAAGTTTGTTTGATGTTCTTCTTAGAATAATTCTGAGAAATGTTCAGAAAGCATCACAATTCCAACCCATTACGGCTTATGATCCTGACCCCACTGAGACTTATTAGAGGAGTGTCTGATATGGAACTACATAAAATTTTAGCTCTTTGACTAGGGCTTAAATCAAAAGTTTTTATAAGTTATATATTGACATAAGGTTTTTTTCGTTTGTTTTTGAGGAACCTGTCGTTATTCTTTACTTCATCACAGTTTTACCAGTATCCAACTTTATAAAAAATTATCTAACAGTCCTTTTCTTAGAAAGAGATCAGTGTCAGTGATTCTCAAATCAAAGCTGCTTGCGGCTCGGGTCCAATTCAGTTCAAAGTATTCGACTCGGCAATGTTCTTAAAACACAACAGTTTCAAAAAATTTTACAATCATCTTGAATTCAGGGTCGACCTCAGCTCCATAAGTCACATGTCACTTTTAAGAAATATTTGCGGCAACTTTGCCGTGAAGTTTATACGTTTTACAATGCTATCCTCGAGGCACCGATTAAAAAGAAGTGCTGGTTCCTGAAATCGTTTGAACATTGAACTCCAAATCAGTTTGAAGAGCTACAATCGCCAAAAGGATAAGGGTTTCCCTAGCTCAACCAATTTCCCTAGTTTGAAACACATTCGGCGGGAATTAACAACACTGTGTAAAGGCTAAGTACAACAATCGTACAAAGACAAAAAATATTCATTTCCTAAAGCGGGGTACCTTAGGAAGATCGTTGTTGATCTCACAGGTCGCAGACGAGGCAATGGGTTATCTGTTATGTAACATTCTCACCCTATCTGCTTTGAAAAGGAAACCCAAAGGTAAATACTTTTTTAAAGACTTGAGCTATCTAGACAAACTTCATGCCCAAATTGTACCAAATCTGTTAATCGTGGAAGAAGATGAATCTGAAGTAAACCCAGCCAGTAGTTTTTCAGCGCAGAGTTAGCTCCATCATTGTTGACATTTTTGACTCTCGCGAATGTAACTTCCTATTCAAATAGATAAAAAGACCGTCAAATATTAAGCCATACACGGAGCGGTCCGTCGGCTTTTTTTTGAAGACTTAGATCTCATAATCATCTTAGAAGCATAAAATCTGAGTATACGACTTATTGAACGCTGTCATTGCAGTGTAGTGAATAAAGGGAAGATTTTTGACTGTTTGCCCTTACAAATCTAACAATTTTAAGCTAAGGTACTCAAATTTTAATCGAAACGCCGCAGGCGCAGAGTGACTAATAAATTTTTTTGATTTTTTTTTTTTTTTTAAACTTAAAAAAAAATGACAAACGGGTTTTTTGTTTTTAAGTAGTTAACAACCAAGTAAGTAAAGGAATTTTTTTTCACTACCATTTTAGTAAATCAACTTAAATGATTTTTAGCATATCTCGAAAACCACGCAATATTTCCTCTGCCTCTTGCCTCTTGCCTCTCTTTATTTTTTTTTGACCTTCAACATTTTTCTAAATTTATTTTTTTTTTTCCAAAACGGTATATGTTACCGTTATCTAGATAGTAGGTATGGGGGGTTTTTAAGCTTATTTCTTATTTTTTTTGATTTAAAATCCATAAAACGTCGTCTATTCGGGACCTTTTGTTGAATACCGTTATGTTTTTTTGATCCTCATGTACCATACGCTACCAACTTTTTCCTAATACTCAAAGCACAGGTTTTTTAGTTATCAGTTAAAAAACTACAAATTTAATATGTTTTTTAAACCTTAAACCTTAAAAAATTTTAAGTTAGAAACACCATTTTTAAAAGATCTTAAAATTTTTTGGACTCACTTTGTACGAAGCAAATTTTATTATAATCGGTACTACCGTTAGGTTTAGAGGATATTTTAAAATATAATTTTTGAAATGTTTTTGAAGCTTTCGAGCTAATTCTCAGAATCTGCTAAATATTCGAAAATTTCTATAGTTTTCCTGAATATAACAAATAATTTTTGATGTGTGTCATTTTTCCAAAGCATTTGGCTGATGCTATATTATCGGAGATAGTAGTGGGGAGAAAAATCTTGTACACGTTTTTTTTCGAAAATACGCCAAAACTACAGTTCTAAAACTGTTCAACCAAGATTCATTTTAGCCTTTCGGCTTTTATGTTAGCCCTATATCGGCTTTTAAAATAATGTGATGAAAAATTTTTATGAGCTCAAACGCGTTAAAAATGTGTATCTATTTCCCATTCCTTATTTCATAAAAATTTTTCAATTTTTTAAAAAATTCGATTTTATTATAAAAATTCAATATTTTTTTATTGCATGTTTCAATTTTCTTCCTTCTGGAAGTGTATGCCTTCTCATTTTTTTCACGGACTTTATGAGTGTACCGAATTTCATCTTTCTACGACTTACCGTTCAAAAGTGACAGCTGCGGACGGACGGACAACGGAGTGATACCATAAGACGTCCTTTTTCCATTTTTGGACGGACCGCTTAAAAAATCTATCGAAAACATTCATCAAATAAGTCATGATGCCTATAAAGAAGACTTGTGATCAAAATTGAGAGTGCTGTTAATAACTTGTTTGAGAAAGAGAAAATATTGTTTTGCTGGGAGAAAACCTACAAAAGTTCGCAGGCTGAACTACCTATATTTTCTTTCTCAAGCGACTTATTAATAGCCCTCTCAATTTTGCTTAAGGTTCCTTCTTTATAAGCATGATAACTTGAGCATTCTTTAAGCTCTTTAAGGACATTCCGAATATCGTATATCACTTGAGTCGACTGCGCCAAATACAACAGATACGCCGAATACAAACAAGATTTTTTATTGACTCGTATTTGATTTTTACCAGAAGCCAGAAAATGCTTCTAAATCTGCTCATGATATTTTCTCCTCCCTTTCCTCAGCTCTTCAGAAAGGTTAAGCAATTGAATTTGGAGGTGAAAAGTTATTGTCTGGGAGAGTCATACTACGAAAGCCCTAAAGGCCGAACAAAGTTTGCGATCCGTGAACAACCTCGGTATTTCACATCATTATTTAAAAAAAAAAAAAAAAATCAAAAATTTTGAAGTCAAGTCAAGTACCTAGGCGCAATCTCTTAACTTTTTCGTTGAATAATGAAAGCCCCTAATTGTTTCCAAAACACTAATTTGGTTAATCAACCAAAATCAATTCATTACTCAATATAACGCGCAACTGTCATCTCCGAGCGATGTTGAGGGGAATCAAATTTAAAAAATTAAGAAGAATACAGCATTTTGAGTTGGTACCATAATATTTTAAAAGCAATGGGAGGCCTGATATTATGTACCTTCAATCTTTTTTGAACCTGATGATTAAGTTATGTATGTTATTTTTTTTATTATTAATTTTTTGCCTTTCCTAAAAGGTATTACACAAATTTTACCTGCCGCCCCATTAGGTTTGCCAAATAATGACTTTCCAAGAAAATGTAAAACAAAAATTGCCAAGGTCTCACCAAAATAAATACCTACCTACAAAAGCCTGGAGGCTCTCAAAGCACAAAAAAAGCAGAGCACGTGGAAATTTTAGAACAAAAAAAAAAACATGCCACCGATAAATTTCTTTAAAAGTTATTTCCATAGCGACAATGTTGACTGTGATGCCTCGTGTGTACACGAGTATCTTACGTAAAAATTATAAAATCCTCCCGGAAACCATGATTTCATCTTCATTTTTATACACCCAAGTAGGTAGGCACTGCTGCGTAGCGTATCCTGCAGGAACTCACATTATCCCCAGCCTGTAGCCCCCACCATCTCCTTCCGTTAAGAAAGCGTTGAATATTGAATCTCCCTTCTCGGTTTAGTTGATTGTATTGTGTTAGGATTTCCATCTGATTTGGTTGTCTATCATCCATGATAAAGTCATGGATAATTGGAACAAATTCCCTCAACGAATTTCAATGCAGTCAGCCTAATGTTCAACTCGTCAGTAATTGTTGATTTGTTGCGTAATGGCTGGTTCTGTACCTATACCAATATCGATCGGCGGATATAAAGAAACTCAAAGAAAAACTTCAAGTGGGAGAGAATTGTATGTATCAGGCAGGAGCCAAAATCTACGACTTCAGGAATTATGCATGAGGAAAAGATGTACAAAAGTTAAGTTGGAAAAAAGTTTTTCTTTCATACAGGGAATGAGAAATTACCTCTCAGGACAGGGACCGCTTGATGTAATATTTTTTTTGGGGCAACTATGTGAATGAGATGTGTAAGCTTTTTCTTAGCCTTGTGGTAAAATAATTAATAACTAGGCACACCTAAGGTATTTCTGTAAAAAAATTGGCGCAATTTGGGAAAACAAGAACAAAGAAATTTCTGAGAATATTTGCCAAACTTTGTTCTTACCACCCTTTTAGAGCTCCGTGGTAGCTTAAGACCGTGCTCTAACACCTTAGCTAATCAAAATAAAAGGGAGAAAATCAGTAGTTAAGACTTAACGGCAAGAAAGGGAATTTATGGCTTTTGACTTTTACGTTATTTCTTTACCAGAATACATTGCTGGGAGGTCGTTGAAAACACAAACTTTGCAGATTTTTTATTAGGCGTGCAGCAGTGCAGTGAGGAACACTGCGCTTTTACCTACCTTGTGGGTCCTATGTTTTGAATGTGTGTTATACCAAACCCAGGGTACATCAGTTTTAGTGTCTAGTTTGTAACATAGTGAGAAAATGACCGAGAATACCTAATGATCGCGACAGACAAGAGAATGATTAGTCATGTCCGTACATTTGATGTTTTAAGGTCTTGAAGCTTTCCCTTTTCAAAAAAGGAAACAGGAGAGATTGCGCCAACTATAGGGGCATATCTCTCTTGAATCTTCCGGGAAAAGTATTCGCGAAGGTGTTGGAACCGCGTTCCAGAGCTGTAATCGAGCCTTTGTTACGGGAAGAACAGTGCGGCTTTCGGCCTGGCAGAGGCACAACCAACCAGCTTTTTACTCTGAAGGTTATTCTTGAGAAGGCCTGGGAATATGCCAAACCGGTCTATGCGTGTTTTGTAGATCTGGAAAAGGCGTATGACCGAGTCCCTCGGGATACACTGTGGAGAGTTTTGCAGGACTATGCGCTGAGTGGGCCTCTTCTGAGAGCCATTCAGTCTTTGTATGGAAACTGCAGAAGCTGTGTACGGATAAATGGCGTCAAATCCCGTCCTTTTGATGTGCGCGTTGGACTTCGCCAGGGCTGTGTTCTGTCGCCGCTCCTTTTCATAGCATATATGGACTGGATGGTGAGGCGCAGTCTTGGCGAGCAATGTTTCGAATTGGCTGGCATCAGGATGAGCCATCTGCTTTTCGCAGATGATTTGGCCATCCTTGCATAATCCAAAGAGAAACTTCAACGAGCACTGGATAGGTTTACAGCCGTCTGTGGTGATGCTGGGATGAAAGTAAACGTGAACAAATCGGAAGTGATGGTTTTTTCCCGAACTCCTGTGCAGTGTACCCTGCACATAAATGGAGTTCCATTAAAACAGGTGGAGAAGTTTAAGTATCTCGGGGTCTTTTTCACGAAAGATGGGAGGAGTGATACTGAGTTGTCCTGTAGAATTGGTCAAGCTGGAGCAATAGTAAAGGAACTGCGCCGGCCGATCATCAGGAAAGCTGAGCTTGGAGTGAAAGCAAAGATCTCAGTTTTTAATTCAGTGTTCGTTTCGACCCTCATCTATGGTCATGAAATTTGGGTAATGACCGAAAGAATCAGATCGCGGGTACAAGCTGCCGAAATGAGATTGCTGAGGTGCGTTGCTGGTGTTACTCTAAGGGACAGAGTGAGAAACGTCAGTATTCGTAGGAATCTTAATGTTGAGCAGCTACTTCTCCGAGTGGAGCGATCGATTCTTCGATGGTTTGGACACGTTGTTCGCATGCCCCCTGACAGACTTCCTAGACAGGTCATGCAAGCCGAGATGCGAGCGCCTCGCCCCCTTGGTAGGCCAAGAAACAGGTGGTGGGATCAGGTAAAGAACCTCTCTGAGTCCCGCCTGGGGATTGCGCCGGAGTCTCTTGAGTTGGTGGCGGAAGATCGAGAAAGATAGAAGGACCATTTGGCCACCCTCGCTCTGCGACCCTTTTAAAGGATAGGCGGCATTCGAAAATGATGATGATGATGATGAAGGTCTTGAAGCTTAAGCTCGAGAGTTTTTACTTGGAGCGTTGATTGGTTTTTATTATGTATATAATGTTTTATGTAATTTGCTAAGAGCGGCTATAGGCGGTTCAACGCTACCAATTAAAAAAAAAAACTTTTCTCTTTTGCTTGTTTTAAAGGTTGTTGTTATAGGGACAATAGGGAAGATAGAAGTTCGTTACACGCTATTTCTTGTACCTACTCACTTGTTTTAACAATTTTCAAGGTACGTCTTCCTTATTGGTATCAATGAACCTCATCCAGTCATCGGTGGAAAAGTTCAAAGCTTTCAAGATCACCAATTAATTATCGAGACCAAAAAATATACCAATGGTTAACACAGCGAAAATGTTGAATGCTTACTTAAACCCCCTTAATTGGGTAATTAAAATAAAGTTTTATAAAGGATGTGATCTTCGCCCTGGTTTAATTAAAACCTGTCAGTTACAAACCAAATTCAAGTACCTACTGTTTTATTAAAATTTTTAGAAAACATTCGAACCGAACTGAACAGGCCTCCTCAGACGCTCAGTAAACGAGCTATTGAAAACATGTATTTTCACACATGCTATGTCTCCACTGTTCGTAAAAGAGAAATTATAAAATCAAGACTTTAAATAAATCCCGAAGTATGTCAAGGATTTAAGAATAAATTGATACAGGCACTCTTCTGTCGTCATCGTGGCTCTGAAAAAAGTGGTTTATAGAACACTTATGTTCTAAAATATCTATCCTACGTGGGCTGTTATTTTTCCTTATAGAACGCTAGTGAAGAAGCTTGTCATACGACAGGAAGAACTTCACACACATGGGTAAGAATGACAAAAAAAAAATCCACCTGACTGAATTTTAATTCGAGCTGGCAACGTGCAACGAACGGGGTAAACACTCTCGCATTAAGCCACCATGTCCAATCCGGACTTTCATTATACTATTTAGGTTATTAACTTTTATTTAAGTATAAAAAAAGAAGCCTCCTCAATTTCCTTCGGTACGTTATTGACTGTAGGATAAAAAAGAGAAAAAAACCTGTTAAAATTTTTAAAAAATGTTGCTTTGAAAAAAACAAAAAAACTCACCTTCCAAAATTAAACTAACTTAACCAATCTTATACGATGTCTCCATCGGACACTAATCCGCGATTCATATAAATCTTTATTAAATTCACCATAAATCGCGCGATTTGCCATACAAATTTTAATCCTCTCGGCAAGCGATTAAAAGTAAATCCTCCCTGAAATCCCATTCACCGTATTCACATACCTATTTTCTAAACCTTTGTTGTTAAAAGGAGAATCAAAAAAAGGAAGCTGAAACTGTCCCTTTACGACACAAATACTATTTATTTTTATAGCGAAAAACGTTTTTCAAATGACAGAAACAGAGTGTTCGTGTCAATTTGATCCTATATATGTCCGGTGACGCCACTTTGGAGCTAATTTTTAATCGTCTTCTGCTAATCCTCTTTTAATTTTCTAAACCTTTGTAGCAGTTTGAGAATCAGAAAAGGAAGCTAAAACTGTCCCTTTACGACAGATATGTCACAAAAACGTTTTCTATTGTATTTTTTACAGCGAAAATAGTTTTTCGCTCTTGGGAAATGACATCGGCACTCTTTTTTGAGGGCCAAAATGACAGAAACAGAGTGTTCGTGACAAATTGATTTTATATATGTCCGGTGACGCCGCTTTGGGGCTAATTTTTAATCGTCTCCTGCTAATCCTCATTTAATTGCCGGTGAAGACATAGTATTAACCAATTTTGAGAGATTTCTGCTATGAAAAGTTCACATTATAGTTAATTAGCAATAACAGAAATCCTTAAGCTTACTCCCGCAAGTGTTATGCCTTTACGAATGAAGCAGGTAGCAAAAAGCTTATTTTTATAGCAAATGATTATAGGCTTTTTGCTACCTGCTTTATTCGTAAAGGCATAACACTTGCGGGAGTATGCCTTTACGAATAAAGCATTCGTGCTTTAACATAAGTGTTATGCCATTTTTATAGCAAAAAGCCTATTTTTATAGGCTTTTTGCTACCTGCTTTATTCGTAAAGGCACAACACTTGCGGGAGTAAGCTTAAGAATTTCTGTGCAGGGTTTCCGTGTTCCATTCCGGCTCAACATCAGGCTATTCTCTAATTCTTACAGCTCGCGATGTGCTACGTATTTTTAAGGGTAACAAAATATAACTTGATCAGCATCAACTTTTACGCCCATTATTCTGTTACACCTCCGTGCATTTAACTTTTTTAACCCCTTTTTAGCCAAATTTAATCCCTTTTTAGCCAAAATTAAACGGCGCCGTGTTTACAAGAACATTGTGCTAACCAAAATTGTTTAGTCTCTTTGTGAAAGTGTCATAAGACCAAATTTTATATTTGGGTATTATTACACTGTTCAAACCGACATGCGCCCAACTAACAACAACGTCTAAAAATTTTATCTCTTCGTGAAGAGATTAATTTTTTTTAACTCTAGGAATCTAGGGGGGTTTAAAGAAGATTTTGTCTAAGTCGCCGATTTATGTCCGGTGGAAACACACTAGAACAATTTGGGAAAAGACAAACTAACCTTTAATAGTCGGCATGAATGGCAAAAATTAAAAAAGTGGCAAACTTAAAAAAAAAAACTATTTTGATGTTCTTCTTTTTGATGGCTTGGGACACACGGCGCCAGAAAAACGCGCAAAAAACAGCGCAATTTCCTGCAGCAACCATACTTTGTCTGGTTGCACACGAGCAATAATCTTTCGTGTAGTTCCTGTCAGTTTCGAAGAAAATTTTCATCGTTTCAGCTTTTTGAGGTAAACTTAGCACATAAACTCTCATTTTCGGGGCGATTCCGGTGAATTGTGGTGAAAACTGTCAGTTTTTATCGTTAATCAAACAAAATTTAAATTTTAGTTGATCGGCTTGAAAAAATCTCAATTCCCACAGCGCCAGTTCTGCTTATCTAAAGTGATCCACTGGGCACAATATATCACAACCTAAACCTTCTTCATATGACTTAAATCTAGCAGTTACCAACTTTAACGATATCAAAATCGGCTTAGAAAAAGAAGTCAAAAAATTTTTTATAAAGGCAGCAGCAGTAACAAAAAAGTGAGGTCAGTCATATTGTATTTTTATGTTAATAAATCAAATCGACTTGACCAATCATTAATTCACAACAAATATTAAGAACAGCCCTAGAGTTTCGTGGAAACGCCTCTGTATCGTACTTGGGTACCTGTCTGTAAATCCTAAGACAGACTTCTTTGTCGAATGCTTTCTTAGAGAGTCTTTAGAGATTTTTTTTTAGATGAGGGCTTTTAAATAATAAATGTGACACTAGTTCTGGTTTTTTACTGTATGAAGCGGATGGGTGCAGCGATATTCGCATATTCCTTCTGGAAACCGTGTCAGAAGGTTCCTTCTAGAAACACTCTTCTCACTCAATATATGAGCGTTCTTTATGAAAGGTACGAGGCATGCAAATCTTTAGATATTCAAACAAATTTTAATCAACATTTTAGTCGTCGAATTCACGCCCAAACTTTCTTACAAGAAACCAAATGAGTCTATTCAGAAAATCCCTCTCCAACCCCCTGTCCAACCAAATTTCAAAGAAGGCTGAAAAAATAGATATTGAAACTTGCTTACGAAAACTTTTACAAACTATTTTAATAACTTCATGATTGCCATCGGATGCCAGCATAAGACAAACATATTCAATTCCCACAGAAACTTTAAACTCGATAAAAACTTTTTTTGAGTAAAAAAAACTCCCGCGTTCAACATCTTGTTCCAAGCTGTTGGACAATTATTAGGGAGAGTCCTGGCAGCAAGGCGACACCCAATTTATTTTTTGGCTTTAAGGAAACGTCAGACTAATTACATGCGAGTTCCCTTCTCGGAATGCAACGAACGTTGGTGACGCTGCATGGAAAACTTTCACAAGAGAAGCTTAAATATTTTACCTCCCTAAAAGTGAAAACAAAAGTGCAGAAATCCCAAGCATAGTCGCACAACAACCGCCCCAGTAGAAATGTTTAAATGGCGACCTCGATCCTCCTTTGAATTTGCATCAGAGTGCGATGGTTGCTGGATAAGTTTTAAGTTTTCCAACTGCGTAAGCACAATTCGCCCCACACTCCGATCTGGGCATGAAAAATACGTAGGGATAAACGATTCGTGGGCTTTGTTTCAAGAGGTGTAGCAGAGCCTGAAGCGTCCTTAGGCAGTTGAAATTCTGCTTATGAGAGTGAAAAGTTAAGGATTCATCCATTCAGCCAAGCACTCGAAATGAATAACAAGGTCAACAGGGAAAACCGACATTAACGAGCTTACGTGATGGTTCCTTAATGCATTAATCTGTAAATACTCTCATACAATTTTTGTTACATAGAGCGAGCGATTATCTTTCAGCGGTTGGTATCCAACTCGCCTTTGAATGAGGTTGGTAAGATGTCAACCACACGTGTAGTAATTACCTAATTAGTAATTTAGTAAAACAAGGTTTCGTTCGGTATATTATGGTCACGCGACTCTGACATATTCCAATGTGTTTTTATTTAGTTGAATGAACTTAAAAGTGACAAAGATTTTTTAAACTCGACGTTAAATATGTCTTAACATGAGCAATGGCAGCGTAAAAGTCTCATTAAAGTGAAAATTCTAAAAATCCTTTTTTGCCAAGCACTATCTGACAAAACCACAATTTTCTCAAGGAAACTCATTCAAAAGCTTTGTCAAAATAAAGACGCTCTTCACTGAACTTTTCCTGAAATTCAAGATTGTAACCATGAAAACAGTAGTACTTACAATTACCTTCCTGTGAAATTTCCCACTGAATGTTACCTCCTAATTGGTGTCAAAGTAATTAAGTTCATCATTAAAAAGTCTCAGTCGTAATAAGCTCCTTTTTTGCAATAACCAAAGGATTTTCTTGCAAAATTGTGTTTGCTTTACTGGTTTTGATAAAGGATCACGGTATGCTAAAAATAGAACACTTTCATGTTGCACAATTCTTAGTAGATTTGACTTTTAGCTTGTAAAAGCAAAGGATTCACATACGCATCTGTGAAAAGTTCATCATTTCGTGTTGAATAATTCAGAATCACCACGCCTGCCTCACCCCAGCCCCTTGCTTGTCCGTAGTTGCCTGTCGATTGGTTGGGATAGCATCCCATTTCCTAATCAAATGGAAGATTTTGCTCACACAAACCTCATTAGGCGAGGCTTTAACTACCCAAGTGATTCACTTAGTGATGCTGTAATTAATGACGAATTCCGTTCGAAGGCATCACCGTTCTACACCATGACTTTGGCCCGCCGGCAAGAGGTATCACTGTTTGTATCCTTGAGTGGCTGTCATAATAGATGAATGCTTACGCATCACTACGTCTGTGCGGTTCCATCATTTGTTTGCGATATTATGATCCTTTGTAGCTTTCAATCTGCCAGATGGAAGAATATCCTGACAAAAGTTTGTCTATCATGCCGAAGAGCTGTATCGTGTTACCCACTCACAAACTTTTGGAAATCAGGTCGTAAATCAGGATGCTTAGAAGGGTATGAATAATGAAAACACCAGGCCACATTGCGAAGGTAGTTTGAGGATACAGCGTATGCGGATGGCTGTTGTAGCACGTGCGGATGGGCAGGGCAGTGGGATCAAGTGTACGAAGAAGGGGTTATGCTTGAATTGTTTATAGGCGGGCATGTGTTTAGGTTCGAAAAAACAAAAAAAAAACACTGGGTTGGGTACCAATTTAAGTTTTCATTTTATAGACGGACACATTTAAGCACCGTGGGATGTCAGTTGGGTTGTTGGGCAACGTTTTGCATAACAGAAAACTATACACTACCAAGACTAGCACATGGTAGAGGCTTTAGCAACTCTATACGTTGTAGTAGAGTATCATATAGCAAATATGGAAAAACCTTGTCGATGTTTAAAGCACGACGAACTTTTTTAGTAAAAAACGGAATGTCCCGCAATCTAGTGATGTGAACGAAATGTTGTATATCTGCTACACGACACGTAAAGCGGGGATTAATCAGTAAAAGCTTTCGTGAGGACCTATCAAACGTGATGCAATTATAAAGGTGTAAAGGCCCTGTGAATGGTTTCTTGTTTGGCATAACCTGTCTGTAGAGGCGCATGCAAAAGACGTGTCCAAGACATCGATCGTTCCACTCCGAGCTGCTCAACATAAAGATTCTTAAGAATACTGCCGCTTTTCACTCTATCCCTAAGAATAACACCAGAAACGCACCTCAGAAATATCATTTCGGCAGCTTGTACCCGCGATCTAATTCTTTCGGTCATACCCACATTTCATGACCATAGATGCGGGCTGGAACGCAATTTTGATCATCGGTCGGCGCCGCTTCTTTACTTTGGCCATTCTTACAAGACAGCTTGGTATCAGTCCTACCACATTTCGTGAAAAAGACATCGAGGCTCTTAAACTTCTCTACTTGTTTCAATGGAACTTCAATTAAGTGCAGGGTGCACTGCACATGTGTTCGGGAAATACGATCATTTCCGATTTGCTCACATAAACCTTTAAAACAGCATCACCACAGATTGCCGCAAACCCATCCAGGGCGCGCTGAAGTTTCTTATCGGACGATAAAAGAATAGCTAAAGCATGTTCGAAAAGCGGATGGATTTGGCCCATACTCACCATCCCGTCTATATATATATGCAATGTAAAGAAGAGGCGATAGCACCTGCCCTGGCGTAGTCCAACACCAACATCAAAAGGACAGTATTTGACGCTATTTATCCGCACTCAGCTTCTGTAGTTCCCATTAAAAGACTGCATAGCATAGATTTAAGAAGAGAGCTGCAGCGCATCGCCCTCAAAACTCTCCCAGAGATTATGCCGTGAAACCCGGTCACAAGCCTTTTCCAAATCTATAAAACACACCAAGAGCAGTTTGGCATATTCCCAGGCCTTCTCGGGTATAAGTTATCTGGTCGGTTTTGCCTCTGCCGGGGGGAAAGCCGCACTGCTCTTATCGCAGCAAAGGGTCGATGAACGCGTTCCCAACACTCTGGTGAATACTTTTCCCGAAGGACTTCAGATACCCCTTTGTTAGAGCAACTTCTGTTGCCTCATTTTTTGAAAATGTACACTATAACTCCTGTCTTCCAACCGCTATAGGTTATGATATGACTTTATGCTTTTATCTACTGCAGGCCTATTCCCTGCCCTAATCTCGTTAGCACAAAGATTGCTACCTTCAGTGCCGTGTTGATGATTGAGCTACTTTGAAACATGCTCGAGCTCGGCCCATCTGGGTTACAGATCCTTTTCATTTGAAAGAAGTGTACCGTCCTTGGATATAACCCTTGTGCGATATTCAACTTCATCCTTCTAAGAAGGTGACTAGGCTGTCAAAGTATATTGTTTGCAGATCTGTAATCGTGCTCCAACCGCTAGCTGAGCTTTTTCCCTGCCTGTTACTTGGGTGTTCTGACTGCCAGATTGGAAGTTCTTCGCGCCTCATTGTACCGGTCTCGGGAAGCAGTATTCCCACATTAATCTCACACAAATATAGGCCCTCCTTTTCTCTCTAATGGCTTCTTGAACTCCATGTGTCTTAAACCAAGCAATCTTTTCTCACCGCCTGCATCCACACCAAGCTGCTGCAGAGGCAATGACTGGCGTGAAAATAGCTGATATTCTTCCTCTTCATTTAAAAGGTCAGTTGGAATTTGTTCAAACTCATCACCCATTAGGAGAAAGGAGTCAATTTCTGCCAGTCTATCCATGGGGCAACATCAACTTCGTTTAAGAACGCCGCATTCTCTGACTCTCGATTTAGTGCATTCACCTTACCTAGAGCCAAAGTTTATCGTTCAAGCTTAAGTTTTTTAGATCAGACACCAAAAAAAGAATCAACAACACTTCATTTTCCGACATAGTTGAATCCTTATGAGTATCCCCATACCTGCTCTTGCAGTTACGTCATGTAGGACGCCAGATCTGAAGAGCCTCTACTCATCAGAGAAGTCTCTGGCTCCGGAAAATTTCCAATTAGTTGAGGTGATTACAGTAGCATCGAGCTGATACTTTTTAGCCTTTAAGTGCCTTCTCCGTCAGCGATGAGACATCCCATGTGCCAAATTTAAATTGGTGCCGTTGTCAAATTTTATAGTGACCACCTAAACTCTCAGTTTGTCTTCGATCTGCTCCTCTGCCAGTCGTCATGAATAGCTATTCAATATGACAATATGACGCTATCGTCACTATTGCCGGGTTCATCGTTACTTCTTTGGGTTAAATAAACCCGGACTGACGCCGTGCGGAGCATTCCGACCACCAAGCCTAGTTCCAAATGGTGGATTAATATATACATATATCCTAGGTTCTCATGTTGCATTTTACCTATCTGACAGTATTATATTTGGCCGATCCTTACCTTAACAACATCAGCCAACCAAGACTCCGCTCCGCAATATGTGTCAAACGATACTGGGCTTATTTAGATCTTCGGGTCCATCTTTCACTTCTGACAGCTTTGCTTATAAAATACTGAAGGCAACTTCTTCCAGCGGAGTTTAGAAGACTTTTACGACAAGCATACTTTAAGGCAAAATTAGCCAAACCCGATCTTGCAGGGGGTCATGATCGCGCCACTTTAACCCATACACATACCTGACTATCTAAGCCTTGAATACCACGACAATAAGCTCTCGTTGAGCGTCGCAACTATATTGGAAAAAATTTTGTAACCAGAAGTTACTAAAGGGATTATAACCGATTTAACCACCAGTAATTTTGTCTTCATTGGTGCGAAACGCTTCGATACTGAAGGATTTGTGAGCGCTCCACAGTCTACCGACAATTTCATAGACATGATCATTTAAATGTTTTGACATTTCGCCCTCAGCATTTCTTAACGTTGGTACATTTACAAGAAGAATGGGAGGGAAATTACTTTTGTCCAATAGGCGCGCTTATAAGCATGAACGAGTATGGTTTGGGCGCCATTGTTGCGAGACAGGGATTGGAGTTGAGTACTCTTTGAATGATATGTACAGCGCCGATAAATATAAGTTATCTAGGTACACCTCTGTTGTTAAGAAGGCTTCATGTTACGAGACTAGGATCTAAATCTAGGTCCTAGAGACTAGGCAAAAATCTAACTACATTATTTACTTCCCTTTCTAACACATATTTTCAACATGGTTCTTTTATCGTCTCAACTTTCCTATCAGTGGGAGGAAGTCTAAATATTTTAAGATTTGTAAGGAAAACATCACTTTTAAGAAAGAAAGCAAGTTTAGTCTCACAAACTAGATACAGACCAAAGGATATATGTACTTCCGTTCCTGTCAACAAGGATCAAGAAAATCAAGCATCAGTAAATGCCAGCTTTTTGGAAAGGGTACGGCAAAATTAGCTGCTACCAATCTAGATATAAATTCAAGCACAGCTACATATCCTTAGGGTATAATCCGAGCTCCAATCGGCGAACCTCATATCAAGAGAAGGAGTGTGGGAGTACGGGTGCCCGGGTGGAAGGGTTATCCCAAGTAACATTTCTGTTGCGTTGATGTTCTAAACAGGCTTTTTCCCCTCCCGCAAAAAAGTGTGTGTAAGGCATTACAGAAGCCCATTTAGAGCTCTTATCGAAACTGTTAAGCCCTAACAGGTTTGTATAAAGTTTCCTGTTAGACTTTACCGAAACTGTTAATTGTATAAGACTTCCTGTTGAAAACTTTTAAGAGGCTATTACTTTTATTAGGGGGTCTATTATTGGGGGGTGCCGTGGCGTAGTGGTTAATGTGTGTGCTTACTACGTCGGAGGTCTGGGTTCGAATCCTGCCATCGTCACCTGAAAAAAAAAGACTTGTTCTTTTCACGGTCTCACCTCCGTGAGGATCTGACAAGCCCTCCGAGAGTATCATTTGTTTTGAAAAACTTCTCAAAGTGCCGTTCGGATTCGGCAAATTGTAGGTCCCCTTGTATGTAAAGAAATTAACACACCAGCATACATTGTTGAGAAGTTGGCCCTGGTTCACCTCAACCTGTTGCGCCACTCTATTTATTTATTTATTACTTTTATTAGACTTTCTGTTGCAGGCCTCTTAGAACCCACTCTCATAAAGCTTCCTGTTGCAAGCCTTACAGAGGCTTTAACTTGTATAAGGCTTCCTCCTCCAGGCTTTATAGAAGTTATTACTTGCATGAAGCTTCCTATTGCAAGCTTGATAGAGGCTTTTTCTTGTAAAGGGCTTCCTCCTGTAGGGTTTGTTGAGGCTGTTACTTGTTGCAGAGAGGGTTTATAGAGGCTTCCGGTTGCAGGCTTTACAGAGGCTATTACTTATATAAAACTTCCGGTTTCAAGCTGTATAGAAGCTTTTGCTAGTATGAGGCTACCTTTTGCAGGCTTACTGCGTGACCGAAGCATCAAAGAAAATCCAGACGATTAAGAAATGAAATAACATAATCTATGGTTTTTCCATTCGATACTAATCTGCGATTAAAACATTATTCTCAATAGGGTGTTTCCACCGGACACTAATCAGCGATTAAGATAAATCATAATTATCAAAATTCTTCGCTTAATAAACCTCTTCCACCCATGAATTATCAAATCAAACCGTACAGAACTATACGCGTTCTGTTCGTTTTCATTGACAAGCTTTTCATTGACAGTAGGGTACCATAAACTCTCTGCTGTGTTTATTGTGCTGTATACAGAGATGTGCAAAACGGTTTATGTTGCTGTTGATGTGGATGTGGCTGGACCTGTCAAAAAAATGTTAAATGCGCTGACGTGTGCACACTGCAACAGAATGGTGGACTTTAATGCTGATTCTGCTAGCTAATGCTGATCAAGTTGGTTTCGACTTTCGACTTCGTGGACTGAATTCCAATTAACACATTTGATGTTTTTTGGGTTATTTCCTAATCAAAAATTCAGTAGCAATCAAAAATTTTTTTTTCTGACTTTGAAAACACTCTTGTGTGGGTGTCGGATTATCATATCGTGCCGTAAAAAGGCATTGCATTAGTAGCTAATAGGCAACATTGGTATTAAAAAAAACGTCATTGAGTCATATTCTTGGCACGTCAACCATTCTGCGTAGGGCTTAATGTCTGTGCTATTGTTTTGTGAAAAACGAAAGCAAGGGTCAAGTTCATCATATTTTTTTTTGCTGTGGAAACACTGTGAAATTAAGTTTTAACCTTCCTTCAATTTTTATTTTTTTTACAATTTGTTTTAAAAAAAAGCTTTTGTACATTGTTTGGCTTTGGTGATTCGCATTTTGAAGCAAGTTTTTCAGAAGCAAGGCCTCGCTAGGATTTATATGAAAGAGGAAAGAAACTTTTTTTTGTACATTTGGAAGGTTGTTGGTCCCCAATTAGGTGCCTTTAGGTGAATCTAATAACCTGCTAATCACAGGAAAAGAATAGAATCAAGTGACTCGCATTTCTGCTTTTTCAGCATAAAAAACATTGAGAGCATCACCATATTATGTATATGGCTTCCTTGCGTGCGCGTCACATACCTAAGCTCGCTATAAAATTCAATTCCAACATATCTTTCCCCTTCCAAAAATTAACACTCAACATAATGGCGAACCGCCAACCACTTAATCGTCTCAACAACCCCACTGGGCCTATTAGTTTGCAGTAAATTGGCACCCATCCAATCAACCGCGGCACTCAGTTTTTAGGATCAGTGTTCTTCGACCTGAATATCTCTCATCGTTGGCATTTTCCATTGTTGGCTGAAAGTATGGTGGCTGGTATGTTTGCTTTCACCGCCCCAAATCCTCCTCAAAGTGAATGTTTACCACCCTTTTGTACGTACGCCCATTCCTGACCACGCTATCGGCACACTCCTGCAAAGCGGAACACTCGTGAAAACCCAGAAAAAAAACCAAGAATCTCTCTTTAACCTCAATACCTTTGTGCAAGTAGAACAGGCGGGGATGTAAATTAGCTCCAGTGGTATGTATGCTGCTGGTACATGTACTGCTGTTGCTCTAAGGAACTATTTAATGTCAAGTGTAACTAAAGGCTAAGGGCATAAAGTCACTAGCTTCTTTTTTCTCTACAGTTGTCCCATTTTGTTTTTTCCTTGTTGTGTATTATGTTTTGAAGAGGTTTCCTTTTTGTTCGACATAATGCTTTAATCCTTTTTTTCTAATCTGTGATGTGAGATCTCCGAAAGCGTTTGAGTGAATAAAGAAACCAACCCTTGGGGTTCATTGAGAGTGGAAAGCGTCGCCTCGGTTTTTATTCGTCTTTTTAGGACATCATCATTAAGTTTCACCCATTTTCGCATTTAATGCACAAGTAAGGAGCAGGCGAATATGGGTAACATGGGCGATCGCGATATGTTCTGCATTATAATTTGCACTCGTTCGCCTGGGGGAGGAGGACCAAACTCTCCAGCACCTAGCTTTAGGGTGCAACTTGAGTGAGCCTTGTTTTAACTGCAAACACAGCAGGATTCTTTTTCCTTTTCTAATGAGAACCTTTTGACCGGATTTAGTTTACTCTCCCTTCGTGGATGCTATGCACACTGATGTGAGCAGAAGAAATTTGTAAGGACTAAAGTTCGGTGCGGATGCAAAGGTTGAGTGAAAGCGGTTAAGGACTTGTACTCAGGATGAATGCGTTCTTGTTTTTTCTTCAAAAGTCATTTCAATTTTACGCTGGCAACGAAGTACCTACACATTATGTTTTTGGTTTGAAGGTATCACATACATGTGTGGCTTGGGCTGTATCCTGCTACACTATATGGATACGTTTAATTACATTGCAGTGTTTTGTTGGCTGTTCCTGTTAATGACGTGGGAATAAAGTATAATTACGTGAACAAGTCGTTTTTCATAATTAAAACACGCTCCAGAGCAGTAAAAATGACGAATAATGGGACCCCGACACTCTGATGTGGCAGGTGTCGATTCTAGATGACGAGCTTCTTTGCCAGCGGCATGGGCCCTTTATTTTATGGGTTTTTGGGAAGTCTAGGAAACGAGGTGGGTTTTAAATTTAAATAGATTGCCTGCGGAGTGGGTGCCCGTAAAATGAATGTAATTTAAACAGCCATCTTCGAGCTGGAAGCAACTAAACGCTTTTTTAAGAAAATAACGTAAGGCAACGTGAGGGCTCTAGGGCAATCGTGAAAAATATGGTGTCCTGTCGTGGGACAGCGAAAAATGTTTGCCCATTAAGAAGAATTTCCTGGAGAAAAGATAAAAGAAAGAAAATTGTGCAGTGTGGAGAAAAAAAAGAGGAGAATCGTAGTAAGAAAAGCAGGATTTTTATGTTAGTCCATGTCCAACAAAGCATTGATGGGGAGATTTCCAGGAAACATCCTGACAATCAAAAGATCGTTTTAGGTTGCGATGGTTTTAAAGTTTAAGCCCGCCAACTGTGTCGCAATTTACTGCGCCAAGAGGGATATATCCATAAAAAGATTTGGCTTAAGGAATCATACCCATTTGGAGTGGAATTTCAAACTAAGATAAGAGAAAAAAAAAATGATTTAAAATAGATTTATTGTCGTGGTTATTATAAAAGAATTACTGTTAAGACTTTTTTCTAAGTAATTTTCATAAAATAGGCAAAGACAGCTATTAGGCATTATATTAAATTCTGTCTTGTAAGGCATAAAAACACTCACAAACATAATCATACTTAGCAAAGTAAAAAAGAAAATATTTTTAGTAGGCATAAGTAAAGAAATGCATAAGTAATAAAATGGATTGTCCCACTTTGGTGGATGCATCCTAGATGTTAAATGACAGAAGCCTCTTTTTTTCTTATATCCATAGTGTACAACGTTTTTAGTACAGAAAAGGCAATTTTTAGCTTAGATCTTGCATCACCCAGTTTGCTTACCGTATTTCCCTTAATAATTGCCTTATTGGTCTCATCAATCTGTAGGATTTGCATTAGTCTTACAAGAGCGAATTTGAGCCAGTAGAAAATGGCAACACAACGAAGTTGACCCTCCCGTTGGGGCGTAGTGCCCTGTAGCTTCAATTAAAGTGGTGTAAAGGGGCAGTTATAATGGGGCTCATATACTTATTGTCAGGCGTTATGGAAAAATGATCAAAGCTTACCTCGCAACAGAATTATTCTAGATCCTAAAGACCCATGCCATAGAATACATGACTTTCGTCTTGTTGAAGTGCTAAACTGACAGCTCTGTTGAATACATAATTTATGCAGTGCGGCTAATAGAAAAACGCATGTTCTATGGTCTTTACCCCTTTTCATTGACACGGCTATGCGGGGGATGTGGTGCACTTTAAATTTGTTTCCAATCATCATGTCCTTTAATCAATGCACCAGATAAATTTTCTTTAGTCGTTGCATCTAAATCAAAAGGCTGAAGACCAGGGCATGAGTAAAATTTTGTGTGAGTTTTAAAAAAAATCGGTTTTATATAATATAAAAATTGACTATTTATATATATTAAAATATAATATAAATAGTCAATTTTTGTTGTGAGGGTGACATGACACATGAGTCAGGTACCATTTTACCCTCTATGTAGATTTGCATGATAGAGCTTATCAGAGGTTTTCCACCGAAACAGAATTAAACTCAAGATACTACTTGACCACTTTTGGATTTTTTTATGGGTGGAAACAGACCCCAGCACATCAGTTCTAATGGCTGCTTCCAACCTAAATTTAACCCTTTTTCCTTTAAAGTCATACACGTAGCGGTGCGGTCCTTCAGTTTTTTCGAAGGATTAGCGTACAGTTATTGCTTCATTTGCATTCAAATGTTGTTTAGTATACATATTTGCGGCTCAATGTTTTTCTTTTCTTATAATGACAATTTTCGATTCAACCGCATCTCGATACCTCATTCTTGTTTCGCTTATATAATATTTGAAGTGCAATTTTAAGAAGATATATAGCAAAAGATCTGTGTATTCGAGTTTTCAAAAGCTGCTATTGCAGTAAAGGAGACATTTCTGACTATGTAGGACTCGATTTTTGGGTTAAAAATTATTAAAACAATTCCTTCTAAATTTTAAGTCAGTGTACAAATTTTTTATACCCTATTCCACAGGAATGGAGTATATAAAGTTTGATACAGGCGAAATAGTAACATACAGAGAAATAATAACGATAGACGCCCAAGACCTTAAGGGCATATGATCGAGATCAAATTCTGCGTTGAATGAACCACGTCCGTCAGTCCGTCCAGCCGTATATCACCCAATTTCAGGCCATACATTTTCAGCCAGAAAGCTGAAATTTTGAACGTATGTGTAAAAATTTTTGAAATCCGCCCAAAGAGACACACACACAATCAGTCTAAACTGTGAGACGTTGTGAAAAGCTGAAACTTGACATTTAGCATCTCCTAATGGTTATAAGATATAAGAAGTAAGAAGTAAAAACGAAATCGGCAGAGAGGACACTAGTGGGCGTGACATCGATTTAAAGAGTAAACTTACAAATGCAATTTATTAAATATTTTTGTTTCAAATCGGAAAATTTTTATGCAATATTTTATGTAGAAAATACTTGTTTCTTACATTTGGTTGATATAAAGCTTTTGGCCACGCCCACATTTAGAGGCAGAATTAAAAAAAAAAACTATAATTTTCCAGGAAAACATGGATTTCGACTGCTTTTTAGCTTTGCTAGGGAAAGAATAAGAAATAAAATTTAGCAATTCAGTTACACCGGACCTTATTTTAGATTTCGCTCATACAACTTATACAAAGTTTTTGGTCACGCCCATCTTTAGAGGTCAATTTCACAAAATTATTGAATTTAAACCAAAAAAATTACATTTGTGCATAAATTTTAACTGCAAACTTGAATATTTTTCTGCTCATATTGATTTTCAGTTAAAGGAGTTGGACATGCCACGCCTCTTTTAAAAAATAAATTAAACAAAAGCTTAAAAGGAATAGAACATTTTTTTCTATTTAAAATGATGCATGAGTAGTAACGGGACCTGGATGGCAAACAAGAAAATATACTGAATGGAGATAGGAATGGAAGGGGGAATAGGAAAAGGGTATACCGCGGTCCGTTACAGACGGACCGAAGCTATTACAAACGCACTGTTGCACTTATTCACTGGTTTCGTTCTTCTATTTTTAAAGAGGCCTAGAATAAATTGGGTTAGAGCCTTTAATTTAAAATATTCCTAAAGCAGATTAACTACCTTCTGCAAGTTTTTGACTTTAAATTTATTTGAACTAGATCAATGTTGCCGTTAAGATATTAGACGATTTTAAAAAATTATTCCTCAAAATGTTTTTAGGCTTTCGAGCCAAACTTCAGAATTTTTTGATTCTTAAATATTCATTACAGTTTTCCTCAAAATACTGGATAATTTCTGAGACCAGTGAGTTTTCTCACATTTATAAATAGCACCACCGGAAACACGTTTTTTCATTAATTTTTGCCATTTTTTTTTTTGAAAATGTGTCAAAAAGCAGTAAAAGAACCCTTTAAAAAAAAATTGTTTAAAAACTTTAAAAATACTTTTAATGTCCTTTTAAGGGCAGTCAATGCTTTTGTGAAGTAAGCGGTTCGACATTTATGCCCACATAAAAAACGGCATCTATCACATATAAGCGGCATCATCGCCCTAGCCCCCGCTCGCACCTGAAATGCGAAATATAAAATTAATTTAAAAGTAAAATTCCCTGATGAATATTAAGGAGGATATTATGTCGTCCCAACCCTCATGTAACCTCGCTCACCAAATCAAGGGGGTTTGCAAGGGGGCAGTAAACAAAAACATTTTTTATAACCCTTCCCATAGGATACGAGGTATATTAAGTTTGATTCATAGTTTGTAACATAGAGAAATAATCACCGTAGACCCCCAAGACCTTAAGGGCATATGATCGAGACCAAATTGTAAGTCGAATGAGCCATGCCCGTCCGTCCGTCCGTCAGTCCGTCTATCGGTAGTTTTTAGGCCTTAAATTTTGAGGTAGGAACTTGAAACTTGATATCTGTTCTTTCTAGGTCCCGAAGCAGTACAAGTATAATTTTTTTTTCAAATCCGCCCACTGACACGCCTACTTTACTTATTAGCATGAAAAATCAAAGTTGTCGTAGGAAGCTGAAATTTGGTATGCAATATCCTTGTTTAAGTATATTGTGATTGGCATTTAAAAAAAAAAAAAGCGAAAACCGCCCCGTTGTAGGCGTGATCATACTTTATATGCATTCTAATTAACGGTTTTTATTTGATATATTTGCTTTAAATCCAAAAAACTTGCACTATAAAATCTTCAGATATGTACGTAAGCTATCAACCCAAATAAATGAATTTTTACCACGCCCACCTTTCGGGTCATTTCTAAGTAAAAACAATTTTTTAATATAAAACTGCGATCAGCACGCGTATCCCACATCTGTTAAAATTATGATAAAAAATTATTTTATTGAAAAGGAGTTGATGCCACGCCCTTTTTTTAAGAAAGAAGGTTCTAAACTGACACATCTTAACACAATTAAAGTTAATAGAAACTGAAATTTAACAACCAATATTTTTAACGCATTTTGGAGCATGACAGTTGTCAATCGGGATGAGGTATCCAACGATTCGCCTAGGTGGATTGTAACCCTCCCACTAGTTTTACATACTTTTATTAAAAAAAAATATTAATATTAAATACAAATTTTTTGAAACTTCCCCCGACATTTTTTTCTTCGTTCACCCCTTGCTCAAGAAGATTGATTGCGGCACAGGAGGAACAATAGTCCAGTCAAAATTGACAACAAAAGAGCCAAACTAGACAAAATTTGCATAGAATTTGGCAGATGTCTAAAATACACCCAGGGAAGTAGGTAGGATCAATCCCACTGGTGTGTCAGATACTAATAATTCGCCAATCTCAAAATTCCGTATGGAGAATTTGTAGATTTTAAGATTTCCCACCGTTTACATTTTTTACTAGTATACTTGTATGTAAGAGAGCCAACACACACAGCATACATTGTTGAGAATTTGGCCCTGGTTCACTTTGAGTTGTTGCGCCAATCTATTAATTATTTATTTTATTAGTATAGTCACAAAAAAGCTTTTAGAGCTAGTTTATATAAAATCAAAAACTAATGCTTTTGAGATTTCTTTTCTGCTTTTTACACTGAAAAAACCCCCAGTTACGGTGAATATTTAATTAACGAAGTTTGTTCAAAAGTAGCCGTATTTTGGATATACCTGGAAACAACCTTGTGATCATAACCCTTTCAGCGTTCAAGCCATCATAAAATCCAGCAACTCCGCCTTATGCAACGCCTAGGGTATAGATATCTTATTTTATTCTATGAAAAAACTGCCATTTACTAGAACTTTTCCTATCGTCCCCTTTTAACCATTTCCTCAGCATGTTGTAGCAAAATTAAAAACAATAACTGAATCTAATGTATTCTTCAGAAATAAAAGACTCGGGCCCATATCTTGTGTATTAGAAAACTTTTATTCCGTATTCTGCACGTAGTTTACTCTTTCACACACACGGTAGGAAGGGAGCTTGACCATCCTATGATTTCGCTGCGATAAATTTAGAAAAGGGGGAAAAAAATATTTCAAAAATCAGATAAATAATTATTATCATTGCAAATCAACGTCGCTTCTCTTGTACCTTCCAAACCTTGCAAACATTAAACTTAAACGCAAAGAACACCACCCAAATCACTTATTAAAATTCGTTTTTGATTCAGATTAGAAAACAGACTTTACTCGTCGTCGCTGTCAATACTTTTCGTGTGTTTTATATGATTTTTATAATCCATTTGAATGCTTTTTTATACCCTATTCTATAGGAATGGAGTATATTAAGCTTGATGCAGGCGAAAATGTAACATAGAGAAATAATGACGAAAGACCCCCAAGACCTTAAGGGTATATGATGGAGACCGAATTCTGAGTCGAATGAGCCATGTCTGTCCGTCCGTCCGTCTGTCTGTCCGTATGTCACCAATTTTCAGGCCTTAAGTTTTGAGCTAGTTTGTACATAAGCTCTCTGTCATCCGAAGCAATACAATGGTTAAAATTTGAACAAATCCGTCCACAGACACACCCACAATCGGTCTAAATGTGCAACAACTTCCGGTGCTTTCAAGACTGTAAGACATCGTGAAAAGCAGAAAAGAGCGTGAAAAGAAATTTATTATTTAGCATCTTCTAATGATTACATGTCATAAAAAATAAAAATAAAGTCCGCAGACGGCCCCTTGTGGGCGTGGTATCGATTGAATGTGTAATCTTTAACATGCAATTTATTCAATATTTTCGTTCCAAATCGAAAAAATTTTGAATAATATGTTATGTAGAAAACACCTTTTTTTAAATTTCCTTAATACAAAGTTTTGGGCCACGCCCACATTTGGAGGCGGAATTTAAGAAAAACCTCTAATTTTCCAGAAAAAAAAGGATTTCGACTACTTTTTAGTCTAACTTAAGTAAGGATAAGAAATAAAATTTAGCACATTAGCTTCACCGGGTTCTATACTAGATTTCGTTCCTACAAAGTTTTTGGCCACGCCTGTGTTTAGAGGATAGATATTACGAAATTGTTGATTTTTACCCAAAAAATTACATTTTTGGCATCGAACTAGAGAGTATAATTGTTCAAATGCAATTTATTCAATATTTTTGTAGCAAATCGAAAAATTTATCATTAATATGTTATGTAGGAAATATTAAGTTCTACATTTGGCTTATACAAAGTTTTGGGCCACACCCATATTTAGAGGCACAATTCCATAAAAACCTATAAGTTTCCAGAAAAACATGGATTTCGACTGCTTTTTAGCTTAACTAAGTATAAAATAAGAAATAAAATTTACCACATAAACTACACCGGATACTATTTCAGATTTCGTTCATTCAAAGTTTTCGGCCACGCCCATCCTTAGAGGTCAACTTCACAAAATTATTGAATTTGAACCAAAAAATTGAACCAAGCCGCAAACTTGGAATATTTCTATGCTAATATTGATTTTAGGTAAAGGGACATGCCACGGACATGTCCCTTTACCTAATGTCCCCTTACCGTGGACATGCCACGCCTTTTTTTAAAAAAAGGGAACAAAAACTCAAAAGGAAGGATTTTTTTTTCTATTTAAAATGATGCAAAAATGGTAACGGGCGGGATGAAAAACAAGAAAATAAACGAATGGAAAGCAGTATAGGAATGGAAAGGAGAAAAGGAATGGAAAGGAGAATAGGAAAAGGAATAGGATAAACCGCGGTCCGTTACAGACGGACCGAAGCTATTACAAACGCACTGTTGCACTTATTCACTGGTTTCGTACTTCTTTTCTTAAAGCGGCCTAGAATAAATGAGAAATTATTCAAAGTAATACAATACAATTGAACAATTATGAGGAAAAAAAAAAACTAAGCACTAGCAATTAAAAGCCATCGGCTTAATTTTAAATATTTTTAAAGCAGCTTGCCTTCCTGCTGCGAGCTTTTTACTTTAAATTTATTTGAACTAGATCAATGTTACCGTTAAGATACTAGAAGATTTTAAGAAGTTTTTTTTCCATATTTGCTTGTACTTTATACGTTTAAGGGTATGTTCCACTTCAAAATCTTCAGAAATGCAGAATAATTTTAACATTTAGCTGAAATCGCAAAGGTTGCGCATTTGTACTGAAATGTTCAATTTAGCTTAAAAGCTGAATTTCGGTGTGGTGTTTAAATGTACTTGAAGAACTTAAACTAGATTATTAACTATAGCTATTCTTGTTGCACAAAAGGAATAATTATTTTGATTCGTCGCACCTACATTTAACTAAGTTCGACTTAATTAAAAATGCATTTCAGACATATACTGTATCCGTTTTAAGAACTTTGTTAAATCTATTTTCATTTTTTTTTTTTTGCGGAACATTGTCTCAAAATTCTGTGCGTTTACATAATATCTTATATCTTCACAAAAATAGAAAAGAAAAAGTCATCTTATCTATTATACCGATACTGCATAGACGATAAATGGAAGAAATTTGTAGATACAGATCACCCGCCAAAATTCAAAAGGTCTTCAGTCGTTTCAAAATCTGATTATTTAAGTCATAATCCAGCAGCAGCAGGAAGATCAACAGAATCGCATAGCATCTTTATGGTGAGCTCAAAATCCCGCGAACTATTTAATTGAACATATTTTAAGTCTTTTATTAAGTCATCCTTCTCACCCACGCAAAAACATGCTTCGGACAACAATGATTTAGGTTCTCTTCGGCGTTTCAAAATTGAGGTTTTAAATATTCATTCAACTGTTTTTCCTCATGAATATCAAAAGTTTACCTCATTTATACCTCCAATGTGTAGCATCCTTTTGCCAACCACATTCATTTAAAAATTTTTCTTCAACCTTTTCTCTTCTACACAATTTTGGAGGTCCAACAAATTAAATTTAAAGCAGGTCATGGTCAGTCACAAATCTCAGCTGAGGTGGAAATCTCTATCCAAGCGCTAACCAAAAGGATTCGTGTTTTGAATTCAAGAAATTAATTTTTCATGCTGGCCTCTAAATGAACGGTCATTGGCAGGATTTTGTTTTATTTTCGACTGTGAATTGAAATATGAGAGAAAATCCAATTAAGAACATGCCATGCGATTTTTTTTCTGCCTTAGGATCCTTCTCTTTTCGACTTTCCTATGCAAAAAAAAAAAAAACAGAAGGTTACATCCCTTTGCGAGGCCATTCAAGCGTCGTAATCGTTTCGAATGCCATAGATAAGGTATATGGATAATGCCCCTCCAAAGGTCGAGGTCACCTCATGCGCACAATATTTTCATATCTTGTACGGCACAATTGACATTTGCACAAAAACGCTCAAGTTGACTCCTGGCAATGTACACGATTTCGTACAAATGAAGGTGTCAAGTGTCATGCAGTGTTCGGGGAAATAGGAATTGCTATACACTGTGCCGAAGAGCGTTTGACATGGTAACGAGATATCTACACGGCTTAACTATCCGCGCTAAAAGAGAATACTGCCCATTAACGATAATGAGGCCCACTGAAGGATTCGGTGAAAGCATCAGATACAGCGATGCAAGTGAATGTGTTACAGCATTCAGGTTGTATATCCTGCGGATTGTGTACCTATTGTATGTCGTCGGCGTAGCATCGGTGTGAGTGAGTTGCTTGCATTCATTGAGGATCTGCATCACATTTGATGCAAAATGCATAGAGTGTAAGTAACTTGTAGCACGTCAATGAACACGTAATCAATTAGTGGTGCACATGTGGTCATTAGAAGGCTTTAACATGCGATTTCTGTGTGCAGGCGTAGTTGTGTGCTTTAAAGTTGAATCAGTTCTATTGCCAATACGGGAAAATATAACTTCAAGGCAACCTTACGTTAACTTTGGTCCAATTTTAACTTGGTTCAATTTGTAACGCTCGATGTTGAGTCTCTTAAGTTAAACGAAAACTTGAAAACAGACGTACACGAAGGAATAACTTTTGCAGCTTTAAGCTACGCCAAATTACTTATCTTCGACAGCTGACCTATTTCAGAGTCATATCATCGTCTCCTTTCGCCAGGACATTCTGGAAAAAAATACGCCATGGCGCACTGCCAACACCAGCGTAACCGGAATCTCCGCATCTTCTTCGTTTTGGATGAAATAAATTCTCAGTAAGCCATGCTATTATGCTTATGGCAAACGATTAAATTACTCTGCAATCAAGACGAACCCAGGGAGAAGGGTTACTGCATTCATAAATGGTAAAATCTGTGACCTACATAATGCTCACTCCACCAACCGTATACTGGGCACTCCTGCATAAGCATTTATTCATAACCCGGTAATTTTATCGATACCTTGGGACTATAACATCCTACAATTTATCGCCTTATCCTTGTGAGTTTGTCGTCATCATCTTGGTCAGGTTGGTGTGCTGACGACGTCGAAATCTCGTCTAGGACTAGATCGATACGCGTGGGGAGGGCAAAAGGGTTCCAAATAGCCGCCGAGAATAGTCAATCATGACGATGATTTGTATGAAGATGACGATGATGATGCCGCAATGGGGATGTTAAGCATCGAATGGATGATTGCACTTGCGTCCGGAGGAGGTTGCAAACCAGATACGAAGCTACTGCAGCTTTCCCACGATTATGCATGACCGGCGGAATAACTGGGAGCAAACCAATTTCGAAATGGATAGTTCTTTGAAAATAACCCTGGTGGCATTTTACTTATTTTGTGTCGGGATGAAGAAAATCAGGAATTTAATATCGAAATGGCTCGGGTCCAGTTGGTATACTGGGAGTACAACTAGTCTTCAAGCAAAACAGCACACATAGTAATTGGCCAACTTCTCCAACTTCGTCCATCTCTCACATCTGTCACCGAAAGCAATTATTTTCAAGCCCTCCCTCATAATTCATAGTGCCGTTCTGGAAATAACCAAAACCATCATCATAACACTTTACGAGTAAGAGTTCAACAGCCCCCAACATACCATACGTCACACGAGCTATTATCGATTCAACATTTCATCGCCTGCATTTTGTGTCTAAGTGTTTTTGGCGCCACACACACACTTTTAGACAAAAGTTCCCACTCTCCCCGCCACAAGTAGGACGCCATCTAAGTGAGGCAAAAAAAAAAGTGAAAATTAATTTCACCCCCTGGGCGCGAGTTTGTTTCTATTTGTGGATACTTTATGCTAATGGCACTAAGCTATAGTCAGCCCCCTACAGTGCCAACATCGGTGGGCTGCTAGTTGTAGTTCCTCCCATGCATTTCGACGAGGGCCTTTTGTGGTTTTAGCGCTGGCATAAAAGTGTCGACATACATTACATTACAATTTGGCTATAGATCCGATTTAATTGGATTAATTAATGCTGATAGAATGAAGTAGAATCCGCTTTATTTAAAAGTTTGCCCAAAAGCCAAAATAATGTTGGTAGCGTTTTGTCATTGAACAGTTGTTGTGCAGAAGTGTTTATGCTGTCTTTAAAATTAAATTCCAGTAAGGCATTGAAATAGGGAACGAAGCTTTACGGGAAGATAAATCGGAATGACCCTTTGGGGAGGTTAAGAATTTTCTTCGTAAGTAGTTTATGAATTCGGAACAAACAGTCATGGAGCTAATGGTTTTGAAAGCCTTCTCAAAATTTCGAAAGGATTAAACAGGCTTATAAATTCGTATACTAAGAAAATCCCTAATACCGAAGTATGAAAGACTACCAATCAAATAAGATGAAATGTGTTAGATTCAGTTTGGGTGTGTTCAATTGAATTTACTTAGCGTTTTAGGTAATAATCTAGGTAGGCTGTAATCACACAGACACAGCCCATACAACAATCGATCTTCTGCGCACCAAATTCCCAGATCGTGTTATAAGGCGTCTTGGCGGTGTCATTGGCGGTCTTGGAGCTGCGACCCCCTAAGACTATTGTTTGTGGAAAACCCTGCAAGACCAACAATACGAAAACGATTCAAGCACTTCAGGCCAAAAATCGTACTTCAGGAAAAAATGATTCTGTTCATTTTATTTTCACCCTGTAGTGTAGAATCTGGAGTTATGCTGATCTCCTAAAATAGCTCCAAGAAACCGACCCTTAGCCCAACCCTTCAAAACTGAATCCGCCACTGAAAACAGGCCTCGCACATTTTGACAATAGGACAATATCGGACCTGTGTCAAGTTGAACGCCACAGGTCCGGGGGTTATCCGGACTTCACTTAGAAGGAAGTGGATAGATTCACATTTGAGAGGCCCACAGTCTTCCTATGAAGAATCCGGTGATAGATGGCTGGAAGTTCTTGTCAAACTGTATAGCTGGGCTATAGTAAAGTCTATGTATGAAGGGGATATGTTAAGAACAGCGGAGTGACCTATCGCACTATCGGTCCGCTGAGAGGTTGCTTGAGACGAGTAGCCGCGATTGCAGCTGATTGTCTGCTGAAAATATCAAGGGGGATTAGATGGAACAGGGTGTCTAGTGCTGCTGAGGCAATGGTGCGAAGTGCTCCGCTTATACATAAGCAAGCTAACCTTTATAACTTGCTTAGCTTCTCACAGTTTACGACTTTATATAAAGCCAGTAGGTGATTCTGGGTTGAAGTCCCACTTGTTACCGATGACTCTTTTGCAGGAACAGAGTCCTATCGTAGCTTTCCGAACCCTTTTCTGTATATTATATCTCCAGTTAAACTTTCTATCGAAGATGAGACCAAGATATTTAGCTTCCTCAGAGAAATTTAAGCTAGTTCCCTTGATTGAGGGGGATCGGTCTGGTGGGATTTTGTATTTCCTGGTGAAGAAGATAAGTTCAGTTTTGTAGGGGTTGACACCCAGTCTACAACTGTCAGGATATCTTGTTAGCTTGCTTAGAGCATTCTGTAGGAGTTCTTTAAGGGTATTTAGGTGCTTCAATGGCAATGGCTACTTAATCTGCATCAATGATCACTCTGCAGCCCTCTCCTTCCTGGAAAACCAGTAGTTCGTTCACCGCAAGATTCCAAGGGAGTAGGGCAGGACTGCACCTTGCGGGGTTCTTCTGTAGACAGATCTTTTTGCAGTGGTCTCACCCAGTTTTGAGTTAATAAAAAAGTTTTAAAGTTAAAAGTTTATTGATTGACTCACTAAGTGAGCCAGACTTCACCTTCAGAGCCGACAGTGCAGCAAAGATCACAGATGTTTGTCTTTCATGACCATTTTCATCTACCAACGAATCGACCCTACGAATCGACAGTCTTTAATACCATGTCTGCACCGAATATGAATCTGCGATCAACAAATCTTCAAATAATCTCCTATAAATCAGGAGATTTTCCATATAAACCTTTTCCTCTCATATCCTCTCGGTATGGTAATTAAAAATAAATATCCTCATAAACATGCCCAACACTCCTGCGATCTCACAATCCTTTCACGGCTACGATTATGTATGTAATCATGTTCCACTTATATACTGCAAAATATGTAGCAGAGAAGACTCAATCACAGGGTTTAAAAACAGCTTAGGTAAAATCTTCTTTTTTTAGGTTAAACCCTTACTTTACGTTACGTTTTTGTTGGAGGTTGCTACTATCCGATGGAGCACTCAGACACAACTACTGGTCCATTGTACTTCCATGCAGACACCTTACATTAATGTATTTAGTTTACCCGTCTTTCGAAGAAAGATGAGAAGGAGCTTCAGTGATTGGATTAACGTCAGCCCCAAAGATCCGCCACCTGATGCGAGCAAAGGCAGGACAACTACAGAGAAAGTGTTCCGCTGTATCGTCGTCCTCTCCACAGGCAAGACAGGTGGTGGTTTTGCTTAAGCCTAACACATTCAAGTGTCTAGCAAAAGCTTGGTGGCCGGTAAGGACGCCTACAAGAAGTCTGCAATCGATTCTCCTAAGAGATAGAAGAAAAGACGCTGACCCCTCGCAGATGTCCGGGCGTAGTCGTTTAGTCTGTCTGCACCCATCGCAGTCACGCCAGCGAGCCCTGTGATCACGAGAAACCCAAGTATCAATGGCCAACGTGACAACAGATACAGGCAGGCCTAAAGCAGGTTCGGGTCCTGAGAAAACCTCTTCTGAGCCAAGTCTGGCAAGCTCATCAGAGATCTCATTTCCCTGGATACCAGTGTGACCTGGAACCCAAACAAGATTCACTGCATAAACACTTTCTTCCTCGATATATTTGAAACCGATAAGCACCTGCGACAATCCTTAATTATGGAACAGCGCTTACCTACTACTTGGCATATGATGGTTCGGTTAAGTGTCTCATCTTAAAACAAATCGAAGACTGTCTTATCAACATTCATGAACACCAGCCACAACTGATAAACCCTTGAAACCCTCAAACTATTCACACTTTGAAAATAGTGAAAGCCGCTTAATTTCTATCTAATTCCATAAATTTAAAAAGTCTGAAACTACTTGCAAATTTGTTTGTAAAAATGTTTAATTATAAGATTTTTCGATCTCTCAAAAGTTATTGTGATATTCACTTTTGAATCGACGACGTCATCATGGCCTTTCTCGCCCAGACGTCATACCTTAAACAGTTTATAAATTTAGTTTTTGTAAATTATTTTGCTTTAAATAAATAAATAAATATCCTCATGACTCACACTTATACTTTTCACACACCTCTTTTATGCTTATTTTAATACTTAGGTTAGGTTAGGTTAGGTTAGGTTAGGTTAATGGATGCCCTTTTGACAATAGTCACGGCTTCACTTAGACCAGCAGTTGGGTCCATTGTGTCCATTGGGAACCTTCTTAATACCTGGAACGAAAACAGAAATAGACCGCTGTTAGAAGCTCAGAGTTCCGCCCTCTTGGACCCATCCGGATTTGTATACAAATCTTAGGAGGTCCTTTAGATCTACATTATTTAGATCTTCGAGCTCGTTGAAGAAGTAGCTGTCGAGGATACTACGCCTGATGCTGTTTAGGGCTGGGCATTCGCAGAGCAGGTGACGAACAGATTCAATTTCTTCAACGTCCCTGCAGCTTCTGCAGTAATCGTTATGCGGTATGCCTAGCCGCTCAGCGTGTAGACCCACAGCCACTCCCTTTTGAGATCCAAAATGCAAACAATAGGGTGCTCGTGTCCAATTAATTTTCTGTTTGTCCGGTGGAGACACATGGGATTTATTTTAAATCATCTGCCTTTAATCGCAGTTTTACGACCGAGGGAGACATAGTCTACAGCTTTTTCTTTCAATCTAGTGACATCTGGAAGGTTCTTGGAAGGTTCACAACCATCCTATCTTTGGTGGATTCCTTTAAAAAGTCGTTATAGGTGGCCTGAATAGTGACTTGAACCTTTGAATTTTGAACATCGAAAGCTGGAACCGGTTTTTTTTTAAACAGAGTATTGATTAGTTAACTAAGATTAAGGAACTGGTGATAGATAAATAAGTTAATTCGTTGTATAAAAAGTGAAATTGAGTGTTATTCGACGAACCCCAGGCAAATATATGACAAAAACTTAAGAATCTACATATGGCTGAAGATAGTAAATCGAGCCACTTGGTTGGAGCATTTAGGCTATAGAGCCATGTGGGCCGAAAACTTAATTTATTACCGAATGCTAGTCCGTTTCTCAGTGCATTGAAACCAAAAGCATAAATTTGCATTGACAGGAGTCTTAAGTGCATTTCGGGAAAACAGTTAACAAAACTATGAGTGCAGTGTAATTGTCATTAGTCAGTCAGTCATTCATAGTCTTAACTGCGATTAATCATCTCAGCGCGGCTGGGCTAAGTGGTCCTGCCATGTTTCGCTGCCTCCACCACCAACTGAAAAACATCAACCATCCATCCCTAGCCGAATTTAGGAGCGGTCTTGGACATTGTTTTGGCGGCTATGCTGGTAACTCTTTTACATGACCTGTGATATACTTCTATTGACAAAAGGAGCGTCACAAAATTGCATATAATTGGCGTTTCTCACTACAGCAAGGCAACCAGAAATCTAAGAATCGTAAGGTTGGTGTATTTTCGTTTTAAGTGCTTAATTGGTACGAAGTAAAGATGATTGTTCCGCTTGGAAGCTAATTTCAATTTTAAGTAGGTACAAAATAAAATTTAACGATAGGGTGTAATGTCCTTTGTAACTTCAATTCAAGAAATAGATAACTAAAATTGCGCTTACGGAAGCATACAAGTTTTTTTTCAAAAAAGAGTTTAAAAGTTTGATTCTTTCAAATAACTGTTGGACTTAGAATTTTTAGACGTATTCAAACAGAACTAAATTCGCAGGTTGTGTATGCACTAAGTCAAGTCCCAAAATAGAGCCACAGTCACACACAGCATAGTAGGTACAATCTTTTTCCTCTAGCTACTTACATTATATCCTTTTTGGCTGTGTTTTGGGAAAACCCAATTTTTTTAAACAAAGTTTCTTAGTTATGCACCTATATGCTTTTTTCAGAGTCCATGTATGGGGAATTTTCAAAACGCCATCATTCCACTTCCTGGTGGAAACCACAACAAAAATATTTCCAGTACCACGTTCGCATATCATCGCATGTGTTACTTTTACTTTGATATGAATAAACATGAACTGCACGAGTCTGGCATGTCAGTTGTTGTACCTAGTATTTCATACAGAATACATGAATAAGAAAAAACCGTTAATACTATATGCTTCCATATATAATACTCAAAAAAAGAGCACAAATAGAAGGTAATCCTGAAAGCGTACTTTTTTCGCATTCTGCACCATGCGCAGATATTCTTTGCTATGCATGCGGCTGTTTGACTTGTTATTTCTTTCTAAGTGTAAAGGAGTTGCGAAGCCCGTGCTTATGTTTGGGAATTTTATCGTAAATTTACTCAGAAAACTCGATTGTATCAAAACGAAGGCTTGTTCTCATACATTCTTGCTTTTTATCCTGCAGCGCGGTAGTATCTTGTATGTTTTTGAATTTTGCAGATACGTACATTACATATTTTTTGTGTATCGATTTTGGTCCTTAAGGTTAGGGCATGCACTACCCATTCGAAAATCTTGAATTTTCATAGAAAGTACATATATGGAATGAGGCATATGGTATGTAAACTACTTAAGTGATTGGTTTGCGAATACCTTAACCCCTTTCTTTCCCATAAGAAATAACCCTTTAGGAAAATCGGACAACATTTCTTTAACAGAGGTCTTTGGTCCCTGCAAACACTGATATAACACTTTGAATTTAAGAACGTCTCGAAGTATCATTTTGCAGTGGATTGTAGCAGTTTGGTGAGGAAATGTTTTTAAGGATATACCGAGAGGCTCCTACAATCAGGACACACAACAAACCATTTAAACTACAGTATTAACCACACAGCCAATGGGACGCTAGATATTGCATTTACGAGCTGCTCCGAGTGGAATGATGCAGGTGACTCTTTTATGCAATGCTTTTGTGGTTGCTGGCCAGGACACGAGAAAAACTGGAAACTTTTGTTCTGCATGCGACTTGTTCGTCGTGAAAACCTTTTTGCCATATAAGACCATTAAAAAATACTTTTGTTACCCGAGATATAGATTTCTTCGTGGACCCCGTCTTGTTGTTAAAGGATAACTTGTAGAATGAAACGCAAATATGCCAACTTTTCGTTCAAATACTACGACGGAACCTTAAATTTGCTCCTAAATTTTATCATTCCATCACTGCGAATATCGTCAAACTGACTGTCATCATCATCATCATCATCATTTTCGAATGCCGCTTATCCTTTAAAAGGGTCGCGGAGCGAGGGTGGCTAAATGGTCCTTCCATCTTTCTCGATCCTCCGCCACCAACTCAAGGACTCCGGCGCAATTTCCAGGCGGGACTCAGAGAGGTTCTTTACCTGATCCCACCACCTGTTTCTTGGCCTACCAGGGGGGCGACGCCCTCTCATCTCGACTAGCATGACCTGTCTAGAAAGTCTGTCAGGGGGCATGCGAACAACGTGTCCAAACCATCGAAGAATCGATCGCTCCACTCGGAGAAGTAGCTGCCAACTTTAAGATTCATACGAATAATGACGTTTCACACTCTGTCCCTTAGAGTAACAGAGATTCCTGAGGTGCGTTGCTGGTGTTACTCTAAACTGCCTGTTGTCCTGAAAATCCGCTCTAAGTTCTTGATTCGTGCCATCAGTCTCGAAGCGAGGAAGCTATGTTCAGAATATCTAATCAAAGAGAAAAACAAAACACAAAAATACATCATGTTAAGTGAATAATAAATTTCATTCAAATGTTCACCCATTTGTGCACATTTCGTATTTATTACTCCTACAAAAACTATTATTCCTTCCAAAGGACAGCGCTAACAGTAGAACACAATATTCCCCGCTCCCCACAAAAATTCCTTTGACAACTTTTGTTCACCACAAATAATAAATCCGACCTGAGACCGAAACCTACGGTGACCATTAATGCGCTGCAGTAGTTCGTAATTCTTGTTAAATCACCCTCCGATGGGTGGTGGGCAGTCGGGAGGTGTCCTTAATACCGCCAAGGCAAACAACAACATCTGCGACAATGTACTGTTTGACGTTTTTCGGTAGATTTCTTTATTTTACAACCACACCGTCTACGGAAAATTCTTTCGCCGCACTATCTGCCCCGAAGGCAGTTTGTGCAAACATTTTCATTGTGTAGAGTCCTTCCTGATGGCCCAGACTAGACGACAAAGAAGAAAATAAGAAAAGAAACCTAATACCCGTAAGAATTATACTCCATGTTATGTAAGCATAAAATTACGAGACTCCTGCCCGATGTAGACCAATGAAAAGCTCCAACTATCCTCGCTTGCACCTACACCCCTTGTAGACCCGTTTGGGTGTATATTGTCGCTAGGAAGTTGGCAAAATTATGCCAAATTCCTTTGGACCGTATTTTTTTCTTCACTCTCTTATGCAAGTTTTCTGTAACACGAAGGACAGAGCCACCCTCACTGAAGCTCATTGTTAAAAGGTTTCGCAACGTGGTCTGAATAGATACCTAAGTTTCGTCCTCGTCGTATATTCACACAAAAAAAGTGTATTCCTTCTCCTTCCACATTGGTCTGCTCAGTAGCAGGAAGAAAATTTTCGCAATTCTGCAAAGGTTGTCAAAATCCCATACACACCCTGTTGCCGAGCGCGTTCGAGCTCGACACGGTTTTTGGGTTTTTGGTGTGCGTTTGCTCAGGCACAAAGTCAGGTGAAAAATCGTCGAGGTTAAGTTGGAATACAAATTTACACTTGCGGCCCATCGTCGGCTATCGGGTTGTGTGTCTGTTTGTAAAGGGGGGCGAGTTCTTTCCTCGAAAAGCACGAAGTTACATGTCTATTTATGTCTGCAGAACTTAATTGGAGTTCCGTGTTTTTTGGCCTGGAAGTCGAGGTTCTGTTAAATTAAGTTGTAGCTGTGAGAAGGGTTATTTGAATTTCTACTCCTTCTTTAGCTTTGTGCGTTGCTGGGTTCATCTTGGGGATATTTTGAAATTAAAATAAAAAGTTCTGGGTTTTAATTTGCTTAAAAGTTTTATTTTCAGATGGGAATTCCATTGTGAGGAAAAACATAAAAGGTCAACAGGTAAACGATGGCGATATAATTTTTTTTCAAGAATGAGTGAAAGGAACTTTAATCTTAGAAAATGGGAAGAGGTGGGACCTGGGACGGTTTGATAAATGTGAAGAATTTAATAATTTTTGTGGAAATTATTGCGCAACAAGTGCTGTGAAAACAGTTATTTTTCTAAGTTAACAAAAATGAACACAAATTGCTACGGCAACTGCAAATTCCTTGTTTTTAGGCAGTGATTGAACGATATAGCTTTAAGTTTTATAAAAATTATTGAGCTCTAATAATTCAAAGCACAATAATGGCTTAAAATGTGTTTGGACTTATTTTCGTTTCGAGTAAGAAACTATCATGCAATAATTTTTCACATGGTTCTTAAGAAAAACTGGAATTTTTGCAATACCGGCAACGAATTTTCCCAGCAGATAGTATTAACGATGGATTTAAAAAACGGATCAAATTTCGTCTTTATCCTAGTTATGAAACCACCTTCTGTTTCGCACGCAATCTTTGTTGATACTCATCAGGGTAACACCAAGATTACTTACCCATACAGACGATTTTTCGACTGAAGCCGAACCAAACTTAAAACTTATACTCCAATAATGTAGTGTAAATTCAAAGCCCTACACGAATGCTCACTTCGAAAATTTTGTTCGTGTAGGAATTTATTGCCGCGGTAAAGTCCAGTAGAGGTTGGGCTCCTGCTGTGAGTAGATTTTCCATTTAACGACACGAAGCAAAGAAATTTTCCTTGCCGTTGGTAGAGAAGAGAATTGTTGGCTCGTGTAGGAACAGGCGACACTTCGGCGTGGCAAGTTCATATATAATCATACCTGAGGAATCAAATGGGTTAAAGGTTTTTCAATACTTTCTTTAGGAAGTTTAGCAGTCAAAAACTAGAAATACAAAACTTGGGTTAAGTACGCACTGAGCTTTAACGAAAAAATACAATTTATTCATTATATTGAAAAACATTTCGAGAAATGAAGAGTTAAAAATGGATGACGTTTTTTCACAGTATTTTTAAACCCCTCAGTAGACAAAGCCAAGATTGAATATACGTATAAAGCAATGTTAAGTTAACAAAGTGCTTAAGTTATAGTTTTCAAAAAAAACATTAATACTACCGTTTTAACGCATTTTCGAAAAAAGTCGCAAAAATGCATGAAAAAACGTGTGTCTCCTCTATATCTCCGGTGTTATTAAAAGAAATCATATAGAAGAAATCAAATGTATCAGAAATTGTCAAACATTTTATGAAAAATTATAGCAAACTTCTAAACTTCCTAAAGTTCGAAAACCTTTCGAGATTTAATTCAAAAACAAAAAAGCATTTTCAAAAACCATTTTTAAATTGTAAAAGAAGCGATCTAGTTTCAGATTTGGTTAAAGTACAAAACGTGCAAAAAAAAAAACAATTTGCGGTAAAAAAATTTTGGGATTGTTGCTTCTAAACTAAATTTTTTGAAGCCTATTTAAAAAACGCAATAAAGAAGAGAGTAAGTGCAAGAGTTTGTCTGTGACAAATTTCTATATACCCGACCCTATATACCGTGTAACACTGAAACTTAATGTTTCTTGGCCCGAATTAATATATAATTTGTACAGGCCACGCCCCCAAAAGTGAGCATGGGCTAAAAATTAAAAGCAATTATTTTTAATTTCGTAAGAATCATGAGAAAATATGGTAAAAGCGAGAATTATTTCAGAAAAAAAAACATTTTTTTCCTAAAAACGCCCCTTAAAAGAAGGCGGAGCTCAAAACTTTGTATGGAGCAAACGTAGCAAATAGTAATATCTTTAATATTTGTAATAGAATTTTTTTTTTTTTGATTTGGAATCAACTTTCCGAGAAATCGGGTTTTTAAAGATCTTACATATTAAAAGTGGGCGTAGTCGATATTGTGGGCGGTCCAATTTTCGCCTTATTTAAGGGCTTGGGCCAATATTGCTCAGTACCAAAATTTAAGTTCCTGCGGCTTGTCTAACTTGACCAAAAAGCATTTAAAAAAAAAATGTGAAATAGAGGTTGGCTCACATTGAAGCCAGTAGTGGGCGCGGCCGTTGACAGATTAAGTCAATTTTTACACTTTGTCTGTTCAAGAAAAAAACCAAGCCGTGTTGAATTTACATAATGGGTAACTGAACAATTTGGAAATGCTTTGAAAAACAATAATCATTCTTTGAAGAACGTTATCAATTGCTACTTATTTTAAACTCTTGCCCATGGTAAACAATTGCCCAGGTACCAATAATTAATCAGGGAATTTTCCATGATCTTACTCCACCAACACGTTGTAAATCGCATACTCTAACAAACCTTTAAGCGGGGACAACAAAGCAGCCTCAGGCTTCGGCTTCTATCCGTTACGATACGTGGGCTTTACAATGACATTTCGCTTATGGAGAGGGAGAGCTTTTATTATGCAGTCACAACGTTCTCCAAGCATGCCACGATAAGTTAAAAAATACGCACCCACAGCCGAAAGCCCTGGTAGCTAGTGCTGTGTACATAATTATGTGGAACATTCATGTCCAACTAATAAATAAATAGACACACTCAGATATTCTGTGTCATATCCGTGCATGACCAACACACTTATACAAATATAGCCAAAGTCAGACTGATTGACTTCGTGTGTGCGGTCGAAATCAGCCCCCATTCGCTTCACACGAAGCAAGAGTTCAGCACGTCTGAGCTCGTGCTGGGCTTCTGAGCCTTATTACGTAGCATTACGTTTTTTCTTTGCGCACTCTTTCTCTTTGCAAACAACATTTTGAAGCCGAGCTTCATTGTGACGTTTACAAGTCCAGTGAAATCGTAACACTGGACTTGTAAACGTCAAGCCGAGGCCAAGCCCAGGCTGCATTGTGATTCCCCCATTGGTTCCCTAAGCCTTATTTTATATAATCCTTAGCCTAAGGATTGTGTTTGATTAACATCGCCCATAGACTTTTTTTTTCTTTAATCCTGTTTGACTCTTCCCTGAGTCACGGTAAAAATTCTAGTGAGTAAGGAAGCTTTCCATTGATTTAAATGTCCATTTTGTTGAGCAATGGTAACCTTACGAGATTCGAAAAAAGAACATTTTATACTGAAAGAAAGGTGACGCTGCACCTTAAGACCATCAGAGCGTCTAAGTATTTATACCTACATTCGGAGAATCAGGAAAGAGTCTTTCCAGAAAATCATCATTTGGGAAAAAAAATAAATAAAGCGTTTAACCAAAAAAATTGATCTCAATTTAGAGCATTTTTTGCTCATTAAAGATCGCTTAGTAAAAATTACCTGCGAATTCCACTTGATAATCTCCAAATGCATACAGATAAAAATAATTTTTCCTCTTTCCTATCGGACAGCCTCGGATTATAATTTCGTATATCGAACGAGCCAGCATTCTGTACTTAATTTTTAGAGTGCACTCGAGGCAACTTTTTCAAATATTTATTTTTGGAAAATGATTGCTCTCGCACTAAGTACACAAAGTTCTCAATTTTCAGTGTTTCGTTCATGCATATTTTATTGAGGTTAAAGCGAGGCCGACTTAAAAAACACACAACCACTCTTCTGTATGCGTTTCCACACACGAATGTTCTGTTTTTTTTCGAGACCCGTTTGTGCATCCATGCATGTTCCGATTACATCAATGGTATTTTATTATTATTTTATTCTAATCGATTTTGCTTCCTGGTTTCGACATCGCCCAAAGTTTGAGTTGATTCCCCGAATTATTCGTCGTTGTGTAATAAAATCATACGCCCTGCTGCACATCGCTGGCAGTTAAAAGGGAATTATTTCCATTATTACCCCTTTTGTATCGGGGTGTTGTGTTAAAGTGGGTGTGACATGGTCGAGTGGCAATTTCCACGGCAATTAGTCGCAGTTAAACGCATTTAATTTAGTTCATTTGTATATGAGGTGGGTGTGGGCGCAATCGCGTAGTTGCGGTTTTTTAAAGGGCTACTAATGATTGGCTGCGGCAGATTGGTATGTTGGCTTGCACGAGCCATAAACTTTAAACTATACTTTTTTTTTGTTAAATTGTACAGCGACAGTGTTTGTCTCACGATAATGTTGTTTTAATTGCACTATTTTCTTATAACTATTTTCTGGCTTAAAGCCCTTAAGTAAATGCATCACTAATATTTATCTCTTTCTTATTTCAGCTGTTTTTTAATTATTCAAATCTGAAACGTACTATTGGAATTGGAGTTAAATGTTAATTCTGCAGCGTGCGCCTGTAGAAAATTATCTGGTAAGTTGTGTTTCTAAACCTTTACGGCTCGTGCAACTTCATAAATGATTTCAAATAATTTTCAATTTCGCAATTCTAATACCTGATTTATGAGCTAGAGTGCCCGACAAATTTCCTTTAGCTCTCTTATAGTACATTTACACCGAGACTAATTTCAGCATCTAAGCTTAATTCAACATTCCACCCTAAATGCTCAGCGTTTTAACATATATTTTTCAGGATTTATAAATGTTGAATTTCAGTTAAATGCTGAATTTTGCCTGGGCATTTAAAAGTTTGTTTGAATCTCTTATTTTTAAGAAAATTCAAGGCAGATGACAGAAAATACTCAAACAAAACATTTGTAATTTGACATAAGTCGATAAAAATGCTTTGGGACGTATTTTAAAACAAAAAATAAGCACTAAGCAAGTAATAACGACAATTTCAGCTGTATGGAGTATTTGATGATTCAGATTTTGACCTCGATTGTCATTTGAAACGCTAAGACTCCAGTATAAAAAGCAAAATTGAATTTCGTAATTTTTTCACTTAATTTAGAATTAAGGGGCCAGTGAAAATGTAGTATAAGCTTGCCTTAGGCAGTGCCAGATTAGGCCAGAGCGGAGCCTGTAGCAAAATACATTAAGATCAAATTTTTTACAAAGAAACGTTTTTCGATTTTATTTAGCTAAAAAATATTACTTTTCATCGACCCATTTAAGTAAATTGGATTCAAATTTTATTAAAGTTAAGTGGACGTTTTGCGTCATCGTGTTCCTTAACTTGACACTTAAATTTTGACACATTTTAGCAGTGAGAACGTTCATTCACCACTGCAGTTGGTGATAATGAGGGACAAAATAATACAAGGGGCTATTTCAACGTTTGGAAAACAAGATTGTTAGAATTATTCAACGAAAGCTTTTAAAATTGCTGTTCCAGGGCCCCGTCATTTCTGTTGTCAATAATAATACTGGCCAAGACTGAGCAGTGCAGCAAATTGCAATTTAATTCGTCGCCCGGGCTGTTTTCCAAATCATGTGAGATTTTTTAGCTGTCTGAATGTTCCAAAACGCCAGTAATTTTATTGGCTTTCAGATATTGAGCTAAAGCAGCCGGTCATTTTCATTGATGACAATAAACACATAAATCTCATAACTTAGTCCAGTTTGATTTTGTTTGAAACAAGTCCGAAAGCTTCATTACAGCATTCTGTCTTTTGATCGACGTTACTGAGGACGTAAAACCCCATTAAAGTTCCTTCGTATAGCATCTGTTTGGGCTGACCACCTTAATGGGCACGGAGCCCCTTAATACTACTGTTGGTACGTGTACAATCCGCAAATGCTCTTAGTTCAACTGTGTACTTCCAGCAAGTTTAGGTTGTCTTGTCAGATGCTTTCTCTTATTTTTGCCTTGACAATCAACAGATTGTTTAAAAAATCTTTTCGGTCCAATTTATGATCTTCTTGTTACCTCTTCTTTTTCGACGCGACGTCGAATGCATATCGTTATTTCAACCTCTTTCATGTATGGCAACCATCGGTCACTAATATAAACAACTCAGGTGGGGTCTTTCAAATGCGCTCAGAAGAGTTTTCAAACTTGCTTCAGCCGCTTCACTCTCAGTTTATACGAGCCTTTACACTGATAGAACAGAATTCATAACCCGACTAGGCGAACAGTTTTGGATGATGTTTGATGTCCTCCCTCTAAAATGACAAATCGTCTCCCAAAACTTCTTACTGATAGATTTGAAATCTTCTCCGTCAGATTAAGTCAAAATAAGCTTGCTAGCCGAAATTTATGCAGACATTTTCTCGGCTGCTGAAATTGGCAGTCTTGGATTTTGTTACGTTTCAAACCTCACGGTATTTTCCTACCAGTAGCTGTAAAACTAGACCGCTTCATATCACAAGCATCTTCTGCAGATGTTATAACTACAATGACTTAACAAAGTCTGCATCCTTGTTTACAGCTCGGCGCCACTGTCACGTGAGACTAAAAATCTCTGTTGGCTCTGTAAAGTTTAAACCACACTTGTGCACCCCAACGCAATGGTATGCGTTCATTGTAGGAACAAACCTGTGGCAAATATAGCTTTGAATTCTTGACACCGAGGGTACAATTGAATCATCGTCTACAAGACTCAAATCAAAGGCCTAGACAAATAATAAGTCGGTCACCGATAGCATAGTTGGATTAGGCAGTGCCCGCGATAGGTAAAGTTTTTGGGATCGTGTCCCGCGCGCCGGTGAAATAAAAAACGGTTTTTTTCTTTTGAAATTTTGTCCGCTGGTATTTTAGTTGGGTTGAGGTCAAAATTCTGCAGGGGTCAAAATTTTTTGTATGTATGGCAAACCCCTTAAACCAAACCCTCTCTTTAACGTTTGCTTTGCTTAAAAAGAGTCAAAATTTTGCTAAACAAATGAGTAAGTGCATGAGGTCGTTCGTGATAAACTTCTTTATACCCGACCTTATATACCATGTAACACCAAATCGTTAAGTTTCTTGGCCCAAATTCATATATTATTTGTATAGGCCACGCCCCCAAAGGTGGGCATGGGCTTTAAATTAAAATCAATTAATTGTAATTTCGTTAATAAAAGCGAAAATTATTTCAGAAAAAAAACTTTTTTCCTAAAAACGCCCCATTAAAAGTGGGCGGAGCTCAAAACTTTGTATCGAACAAACTTAGCAAATAGTAATATCTTTAATATTTTTCATATAATTTTTTTTCGATTTAGAGTGAACTTTCCGAGAAGTCGGGTTTTCAAAGATCTAACATGTTAAAAGAGGGCAGTGGGAAAAGAGGAACTGGGAAGTCCAATTTTCGTCTTGTTAAAGGTCTTGGTGCTCCTTAAGTTCTTATGCCTTGTCTTATATGACCAAATAGGCATTTTGAAAGAAAATATGAAATAGAGGTTGTCTCACATTGAAGCCAGTCGTGGGCATGGCCGTTGACGGATTACGCCAATTTTCACACCTTGCTTGTGCAAAAGGTGTGCAAGTTTCAGCTCTCCAGCTTGATTATTTATTTGTACATCGGTAGTCGAAATAAAATAAAATAAATAAATAAAATAAATAAGAATAATTTTGCTTTTAACGCTTTCTCTCATGATTCTAAGGAAATTACAATTAATCGATTTTAATTTTCAGCCCCCACTTATTTTTGGGGGCGTGGCCAAAACAAAAAATTGGCTCACAGGATATAAATTTGCGCCAAAATTTTTTAGATTCGTTGTTACATGGTAAATGGGGTCGGCCATTCAAAAGTTCGTTACAGCCGAATTGTTGCACTTGCTCACTTGTTTATTTTTAGTCATTCTTCTATGCTAAGAGTCTGTAACTTAAGGTCATGGTTGTAAGTCGGTAGTGTGCATCGTCTTCGTGGTAATAAAATCCTTCGTTCTAGTTGTGAAAAAACGCTTTGTTTCCGAATTTTGCAAAAACTTCTTTCTACACCTAAAAAAAAGCGAAAAAATTCCAGCACTCAATCACCAGACTTAGGGTCCTACTTTTCCCTAAATGCTAAACCGCCCTTATTAAACTACCAACTTGAACCATTTCTCCTTTCAATAAGATGCATTTCAACTGAAGTCAACGCCACCCGCGAACAAATAGCATAGTTGCATTCGTCAAGTCACATAGATTTGAAAGGAACATTATGTCCTTGAAATCACTATGCCAAGCTCACTCACTTTGTCCGCCCAGCATCTTCTGTGCGATCCCTACGACTTATGCAATATGCATGTTCCCATTAGAGCACAACGCCTGCAACCAGCTGCAACAGGAAACAAATACCTTTCCGTTCATCTTGAAGTTTATTACTTGCAAACAGCAACATCCATGCGCTAACAGGCTCAAAGTGGCTTTGTTCTGCGGAGGAAAACTAATGTAAACATCCGCCCGGTGCATAGTGTACACCTATACACGTATGGCAAAGTGCATCGGAAAAAGTGGCGGCGGCCGGCGTCTGCCTTCGTCTATACTTGGAACGAGGGCGGTGGGGCCTTACAAATACTAAAGTAAACCCTTCAAGTTACATGCCCTATGAGATGCCTTGATACCCCTCCTCCCGATAGAAATGGAAATGGATGCATGCTTCACCCCATGGGTACATCTCATTGCAACCCCATCAATCGGGCGGGTGGAATTGCATTTATGAAGAATCTACCCTCTCCTACACCTATCGCCGAAGGAGCGATTTCCATTATTTTCTCTGCGCACCGCCGACCGGATGGAATTGTGCACGATTTTACTTTGTTTTCCTTTTGCGGATTTTCATTACGTTTTTTCTTTATGGGGTCGCTTTTGTTGGGAAACGTCTCTCTCTACTCTTTTCGATTACAGGAACTTTTTTTTCGTTCTTCTTTCTATTACTTAACATTGCATTCTGCCAATGCTTACAATTTTCTCGTCCTTTTTTGCACTTTTTCCTGAATTTCTCTGTGCAATGTCTGCAGATTTTTCATTTCCGTTTTTTTTCGGTTTGTGTTCGTGGAAAAAATAAATTCCAGGCGAAGAAAACTCTCGACAAAAGGTTGGAGGACGCCTAAGTACGAAAAGTTATGGCATCTTGTACCCTTTTCTTTATTTGTCGGTGGTGTTACTGCTCTTGTTGTTGTTTCTTACTATGCGACAGGATGTCTAGTTTATTATAACGCCTTGGCATGCGATGTATAAGGAAACTAGTGAAATGCAAAGTAAGCACGTGAGAATAAATGTCATAAGACGAGTGAACTTGTGAGTAAATCATTTTTATTATAATTGTACGAGCAGCGGGAAGTATGATGGGATCTAAAAATAAGGCCCACAGGGCATAAATAAGTAATTTTTACGACAGGGAGCTACGAGTGTGTCACAGTTTCTAGTTTGGTTGTGTGTGTGTATTTTTCTTGCTTAATTTTATCGCAACCCAGGATTTATTCATTTTTTTATATTACGTGGAATTGCATCGTACTTTCCAAGTGGTATGATAGTGCACTATATTGAGAACTAATTTATTTTATTGGGATATCTACTGCTTTCAATAAAACTCTCATTTAAACCGGGGTTTTCATTAGATTTTTATATTACCTATGCTCTTTCCGAATTCGAGGCTATGATTTATGCTCTGACAAGAGAATCAATTTACTTGCCAGGAGTAATTTACTCGTAAAATATGCAGAACATTGCTTAATCGACCGTTTTCAACATAGAGCACCACTTTTGATTGAGGTTTTCGGAGGAGTTTCCCTCGTTACTTGTGATGACGTTTTACTTCTCTTCCACCCTCTTAGACCATAGAGACAGCGATTGAATTGACAAGTGTCATGGTTTGATAAGCAGTTTACTGAGTTCAGCCTGTAATGTCGAGGGCGTAGGCCAGGTGACAGTAAAGGCATTTGACGACTATTGTTATTCCGTTTCAAAGTTGGACGAGTTTGTTTTCATTATGACAACAAAGGGTCATGGTGACATATAATAGAAGAGTCCCTTGTAGTTTTGGAAAATAAATTACTTTAGCATGGTAAAATTTAAGTAACACTAGACTGAAGATACATTGGCCAAAGCCATTCTCTATGGACTCTCTTGATAGACAAAAATCAAAGATCACTGGTCACAACCACAAGTCAATAAAATTCTGTCAAAATCCTCGAAATAAAAAGAAAACGCCAAGTAAGAAGTCATACATGGAGCGGTTTTGACGTCTATTGAAACAAATTTAATTTTGCTCTTCAGGTTTTTTTTTTTCCGTGAGTAGGTAAAAACCATCATTGGCACTATGAGAATCGAACGCGCGTGCTCATAGTAGTGTGATATTCTTACTCACTAAAAAACCTCCCAATCTTTGTAAGACTACGACTAAGTTTCCTTAACAAGTAGTTCAAGCTTCTGTATAGTAATCGCGTTTGGCAGGCTACCTTCCAACGAAAGCACCTGCAATACCGTCATTATGTGCGGTTTCCTCTTACGACGCTAGATCCAACGGTCTTGTTCGTTGTAGTCGGCGTGCAAGATTTGTCTGATCCGGAGTTCGGATTATTTTGTGGTTGCAATGGCCGTGAAGGCGAGTGTGAAGTTAGCGAGCAAAGTTTCTTACTTCGTCGGTCACGGTTGCGATGCCTAGATCTCGATGTAAATCGCTATTTCTTATATACCATGGAGCATTTACGATTGCTCTTAGTGTCTTATTCTGAAAAGTTTCTAAAATAGATATGTTGCTTGGTTTGGTACAACCCCAAAGTTGTATACCGTACGTCCAAGATGGTTTTAGCACTTGCTTATACAATAGCAGTTTGTTATATACGCTTAGTTTCGAATAACGTCCGATAAGCCAATTCAGTTCTCGTAGCTTGATTTCAAGTTCATCGCGTTTCTTTTTAACGTGTGGCTTTCACTTTAGTTTTGCGTCTAGGGTCATGCCTAAATATTTCGTCTCGTTTGCGTACGGAATTTGTACCGAGTTTATAAATAGAGGTAAGTTGATTACCCTCTTGTAAGTAAAATTTACATGCGTTGATTTTGTCTCATTTAGGAGGATTCACCAGGCCTTTGTCCATTCGCATATTTTATTCAAAGCGCGTTGGAGTTTTCCCGTTGATAGTTCGACTGTCTTATCCGTAGCGAGGATAGCCGTGTCGTCAGCGAACGTGGCTATACTCGTTGTCTCTACTTGAGGTACATCTCTTGTAAAAAGTAAAAACAGTGTTGGACCGAGGACGCTACCTTGTGGAACGCCGGCTTGTATTTCTTTGAATTCTGAGTATTCGCTCCCGTATCTCACTCGAAATAGTCTGTTGTCAAGATAAGACTCTAAGAGTTCATACATTTTTTCCGGCAAAACTTTCCGTAGCTTATATTTTAGGCCTTCGTGCCAAACTTTATCAAAGGCTTGGGATACGTCAAGAAAAGCGGTAAAACATATCATTTTCGCTTCTAAGGCTTTCTCAATTTCATTAGTTATTCGATAGACCTGGTCAAGTGTTGAATGTTTGACCCTAAAGCCGAATTGGTGATCCGGAATCAATCGTCTTTCTTCAATTATTGGTTGCAGTCGTTTGAGCACAAGTTTCTCTAAGACTTTAGATATAATCGGCAGAAGCGAAATCGGTCTATATGATTTTTTGTCGTTCGGGCATTTCCCTGGTTTCGGAACCATTATTACCTCTGCGACTTTCCATTGCCGTGGAACGTATGAAATTCTCATTGATGCGTTTATGATGTAGAGAAGCTTGACTAACGCTCTTTTCGGTAGCTCCTGCGAAATTTCCCCAGTAATTAGGTCCTAGCCTGGAGCTTTGTTATTTTTCAAATTTCGGATTGTTTGACGAAGTTCAGACAGTGTCACGGTTTTCATTCGATAATTGTCTAATTCCGCATTGCGATACAGATCGTCAACCAACGGCTCCCCGTCAAACGGTTTGAATGTTTCTTCTAGATGTTCTGCAAATACATCTGCTTTCTCTTTGTCGCCTTTTACCCATTCACCGTTATCTTTTCTTATTGGCGCCGAGTGTACTATGGGCTTTTTAATGGACTTCACGGCTTTCCAAAGTGAATAGTTTGACTCTATATCGGCAGTCAAGTTTTCGAGGTAGTTGGTAGTCTCGCGACTTTTAAAATCTTGAAGTAAGTGCTTTAATTTGTTAGATAGCCCATTCAGAATGGTTTTATCAGGAGGAGCTCGAGACAAATGCCACCTCTTTCGAGCCTTTCTCTTTTCGCGTATGAGCTCTTCAATTTCGCGCGGGTAAATTGATCCTCTTTTCCTTACTCCAGTCTTCCGGAAAGAAATATTGTTCCAAGCAGCGTCTTGGATAGTTCTAACGTGTTTATCGACTTCGTCTTCTATTTCTAAAGGGGTTGTAAGTGGTACATGTAGAGATACATTTTCTTTACAGTATTTCCTAAAGCCATCCCAGTCGGTGTTGTTATTCGTTAGCCTAGGCGCTCTCTCATTTTTTGCTAGACTTCCGCCGATTTTCAAAACGACTGCCGAGTGATCCGAACAGAGATCATAGCCTTCTTCTACATTTGTGAGGTGGCGGGGAACCCCTTTTGCGATAAAGAAGTCGACAAGGTCAGGTACTTTGTTTCTGTCGGTTGGCCAATACGTTGGCTTTCCCGTCGAAAGGAAAACCACGCCACGTTTCATGCTAGCTTTGAAGAGTACTCTACCTCTTGTTGAATTGATCCGCAAAAGGTGTTTTTCGCATTAAAGTCCCCGCCGATGATAAAATTCGACCCAAGTAAGTCAAAGAGGGGAGTAAGATCGTCGTCCGCTAGCCTATACTGTGGAGGAAAATAACTCGAGGCAATATTATAATCTAGGTGACCTATTTTTACCGACCCTGAAGTTATTTGCATAGAGTCAAGCTCAATTTCTTCGTTTTTGTAATGCTTAATGCAGTCTTTGATGTAGAGAGAGGATCCGCCTCTCGAATTTTCTGATGGATGATGCGCGTGGTAGTCGATGTAACCTCTAATTTTGGGTCCGGATCCCTTCTTAAAGTGTGTTTCCGAAATCAGGCATATGTCAATATTTTTCTTCCGTAGAAATACTTCTAGTTCGTCGATTTTCTTTAAAATACCATTTGCATTCCATGTAAGTACGTTAATGAGCTTCATATTCATGATTTGTTATTGGTTTTGCGAGGTTTAAACTCTAGCTCGCTCAGTTTGTCAAATATTACTTGATTAACTTTAGTTTGTTGATCAAGCTTTTCCAATATCATAAATAATATTTGAGATACCGAATCTGTTGTGGTAGGTTCTGGAGGTTTGCTTTTGTGCGACGCGACTTCAGCGTACGATCTTGGACCGATGAGTGATGATTTTCCCTTTGTACTTGGACCGGCGACGTTTTCTTGCGGAGTTTGTATTTTTTTCCTTGTCAATCTCGTATTTCTGACCGATTTTGGAGTTTTCGGCTTGTCACCTCTAGAACGTTTTGGGGTTGTGGCCCTATCTACGATATGTTGCTTAACCTCGGTAGCTCGCCGGGTGACTTCCATTACAATTGGCGCAAGTGGAGCTCTTCAGGTGCTATTATGTCCAGCATGTGGCTCCAAGCTATCAACAGATCTAGTACAGCTCTCATCGCTCAATAGAAAAAATTCTCACTCAACTCCCGTTAAATAGAGAAATTATGAAAATAGTGAAGAGCAGCGTAAGTTTTTGTAAACGATATAGGGTTGAATTTAATTTTTTAAACTAAAATCTCATTTATCGGTTGAAAATCTCCTTGAATAAGAAGGCATCCCCTTCTTGCATGTGTTAAGTGCATTTTTGTGTCAAAAAGCAGGTTTTTATTCGAGCACGCCCTCAAATATGGGCGTGGTGAAAATTTCTCCAAAAAGTTGATAGTATACAGAAATAATATATAATGCAAGATTTCCTTAATTGCAAGCTTAATGAATGTTAATATTGTTTGCTTAACTAAAAATAAAATGCAATGGGGCCGTTTTTCGATCTTTTTGAAACGCCAATCTCAAGACACTTAAGGAAGGATACTGCATACCACATTTCAGGGAGCGCGTCGTAGTTGTGCTTTTTCGAAAAAATTTTGCTTTCAATATTCCACTTTTCAAAATTCTGCTTTATAAAACATAAACAAAATAAATTAAATAAATTCAATAAAATTAACAAAATAAATGAAATAAATAAAATAAAAAAAGATAAAATAAATTAAATAACTAAAATAAATAAAATAAATAAAAAAAATAAAATAAATAAAACAAAAAAAAAAAAAAAATAAAGAAAATAAATAAAATAAAAAAATGAATAAAATTAATAAAATAAATGAAATTAGCAAAATTTATAAATTAAATTTAATAAATAAACAAAAAAGAAAAGATATCATAGCAATGGTCATTCCGGTTTCTCCTGTCTCAGTCAGACTTTCTGCTCAAATTTTACTTTGCTCGGCACAGGCAAGCATTGCTCGGCAAGCATTGCACATGCATTGTGCAAGCTTGGTCAGCTCCTCCTTTATGTAGGAAAAAAAGGGAAATAAAACATGCTCGAAGCATCCTAACAATTTGCACCACCAGAGTGGAGGTGGTACTCCTTGAGAAGATAAGATGAGAGTCCTCTCTCTCCCAAGTTAGTTCCTTGAGAGTTGAGAGCTTATAACTAGAATGTTGTAGTAAGCTGTTTGGCTCATGCTGTTATGGCTATTTACTATTTTTTAATGACTTAGGCTCTCCTGATTTGTGGCTTGTAACCTTTCGTGATGGTTTTAATTTATACCTTAGGCTTATTTCTAAACTGTTTCTGATGTTAAACTTTCTATGTAAACAAGATGTAAGCCTTATTTTACTTATTCATTATTGAACCCTCACCGATAGATACACTATGGCAGGCATCTAAGCCCAGGCTTTGAGTTGAGAACCCAAAGCTCTAGAAAACAGAGTCCTACCATGTAGTTTTTCGTGATAAAACCGATCTTCTCAGAGCACACTACTGAAATTTGGTCCATTTGTATGACCTCTAAATCTTAAAATTCTTTGTCTTAGCAGGTCCCCTGCATTCTCCCCTGCTTTGGATTTCCTGATCAAAATAGGGATAACTGTTACATGTGTATTACATAAGTAGGTAGAATAGTGGCTTATTAAATGCACTTAGGCCAAAAAGTAGGCCCATTGTACCGCCACGTGGGTATATGACCAAGGGAGTAAGTTAACGTGAATTCTTTGACAGCCAGCCAGTCTTTTCAATGAATTTTAGTAGCTTTTTGACCGGTGTTTCACTAAGATCGTTTAGGCAGTCGTAGAAGTAGGAGCCTAGTATGGATTTCCTGTACGACGCGAGTGCCGGGCAGCAACAGAGAAAGTGTTGAACTCTTTCTTCTTCTTCCTCATCTAGGCAGCTTCTACAGATGTCGTTTGAGAATAGACCTAGTCTTTTTGCGTGGAGACCTAATAGGCAGTGTCCGATGATAATTTCCACTGCAGTGTTAATCAAGCTATCTGATCTTTTTCGATCGAGGCGAGGCCAGATTTGCTTGGAGGTTAAACAAGTGGTGCCTGTCCACCATCTGGCGTTAGTTTCTTGTATGCTGTGATTTTTGAGCTGTAATATGAAGGTAGCTAAAGGAGTATCTATATTACAGGAGATTTAATCTTCTGGCGGTCTAGTGGCGTTCTTAGCAAGTTTATCAGCCTCAGAGTTTCCCATGATGTCTCTATGACCTGGCACCTAGCAAAGTCGGATCTCATCAAGAGATGTGTGACAGTTAAATTTAGAGTTTATAGATACTGATGTCAGGGATTTGATGGCAGCCTGGCTATCCGTAAAGATACAGATATCGCGGGCGGATATCACGTTCCACTTAAGCCAGGACATTGGTTGGGTAGGCGAAGGGATATATTTAAGTTAAGGCACTCAGAGAATACACCACTTCCTACGCCGTCTTCCGTCTTGGATCCGTCTGTGTAAAAGTGTACGGCGTTACCAAAGGGTATATTACCGCCGTACCGCAGGTCTTTCGTTTAGAATATTGGCATGTCCGTAAACGTAATCACGCCATTGGGAGCATGCTTAAAGTCGAACTGCGCAGTTGGTAGCTGTTTGCTTACCAAAGATGTCTTAGGGGTAAGGTTCAATAGGATTTCGAGCGCCTCAATAGGAGTGGTTCTCCGGGCACCACTAGATACATGCTTGCCTTTGTACCTTTCTAAAAACGTTGAGATGTGTGCCGACGTGGAGTATGTGCCACCATACTGCTACGCCGAATAGAAGTATTGGTCTAATCACAGCTGTGAAGAGCCAATGCGTCATGTGAGGTTGTAGTCCCCATTTGCGGCCAATGACTCATATAAAGGGCCGTGATGGCTTTCCTTGGTTTTTCAGCTGTATTGAGCTTCCAGCTTAGTTTACCATCCAAAATAAGGCCAAGGTACTTCGCCTTATTTTTGAAAACGGTAGGCTGGTGCCATTTAAGGTGGGATGGACAATGCGGGGGATTTTATATTTCTTAGTGACGAGGACAATTTCGGTCTTTTGTGCATTAACACTTAGACCATTCTCGGTCGTCCATTTGTGAAGGAGAGTGAGGATATATTTCCCCGAGAAGGCAATGGCTAAATCATCCGCGTAGGCAATCGTTTTGCAGCCCGCTCTTTCTAGTATAAGTAGCAGCTTATGCACCGCTACGTTCCAGAGAAGAGGGGATAGTACTCCTCCTTGAGGTGTACCTCTTCTGGTCGAGCTTTTCAAGGAAGCGTGACCTAAAGTGGCATTAATTACTCTACTAGTAAGTAGTTGTTTTATTAATGCTACTAGTCCCGCCTCTATGTTTAACTTTTCCAGTGCTTGTGTGATTGCGTGCGGATGGATGTAGTTGAAAGCGCCTGCTATGTCTAGAAAAGCAACCATCGTATATTCTTTTTGATTGAATGATTTCTCAATGAATCGCACTAGTTAGTGGAGAGCCGTTTCTACGGATCTTCCTTTGCAGTACGCATGTTAAGATAGAGAAAATTTAGACAGGTCTATAGTTGATCTTAGATGTAGATCAATTAGCCTTTCTAATGTTTTAAGTGGAAATGATGATAAGCTGATAGGTCTTAGATCATTGCGATAAACGTGGGAACTTTTTCCCGCCTTGGGGATAAAGACCACTTTGATTTGCTTCCATGTGGTGGGGATGTGGCACAGAGAAAGACAGCCTTTAAAAATTGTCCCCAGCCAGGGGGTAATCAAGTCGGACGTTTGTTGAAGTTCGGCTGGTATTACGCCTTCAAGTCCTGGTGGTGTCGTGTGTATTACTTCGTTTTAATATAAATTTCAATCGAGGGTACAAGACCTCTATGCAATCTGCTAAAATAGTGGTCTTTTCCCTTCGAACACTTAGAACTTGCGCTTACGTTCATTATGGAACCTTTTTCAAAGTTGTAGGCAGATTTTGGTTTCTTCTTGTTCACAAATCGCTGCCATATCTACAGGTACAAAACACGTTCTTCATTTCCAAAAGGGGCTTTATTCTTAAGATACACCAGGAAAATAGTATACGTATTTAAGAGAGGTTTAGCTCTCTAAAGCTAAAGTATATAATTTCCTCCAGCAAAGCCTTGCCATCTCCGGATACCCTTAGCAAGCATCTTATAAAAGCATCCAAAAATAATTTCCAATAGAATACACGTGGAGCGAAGTACCGCCCGACTCCCCGCGCCTCTCGACTCTACAGTTGGAAAAATGTAAATCATATCCAATCAGACGCAGAAAATCCTCCACCTGTCATACTTACAGAAAAGATTCTCTCCTGCGTCTAACAATGTTGGCGCGACACCATATGCCCACATAAGGAACGAAATCGTACATTCCAATTTATTTCCAGTGCGTAGGCTCCCCAGTCTGCCTCACACTTGACGCCGGTGTCGAGATATTGTTTTTTTACTTCACTCGTAGATCCCATGTACCTTCATACCAACAACAACACATTCGTAACCAGATCAGAAGATTATTTTATCGGCCGCCTTTTCTTGGATTCCCATTGCACGCATCTGAAAAGAGAGAAGAATCCATAACGACAGCCACAAAAGGACTTTGAAATTTATGTGAATATGCCTGGGCAGTAGCAGAGCAGAGGCCCACGCCATCCATGGCTCCCCAGTTGAGAGAAGTCAACAAGACTAAGCCATTTAAGCCTCAAGAGTTGCGGCAATATTATTATGAAGGTACGAGTACGAGCATGTGGCAGCAAACAGGAGAAAAAAAGTGTCGCCAAAGTTCCTCATTCATCTTTAATGGGAATATTTACGCAATACTGTAGGATAGGATGCGTGAACGTGCTGGGAATAGCCAATTTGGGACGGACAGAGTTGGTGACCCAGCTATTGCCACGCATTGGTTGCTTTGGTGTTGAGTCAATACGAGCAGCGTGTTGGCTTCTCTACGTATTGCGGTTGAATGGGATGGATCTAATGTTTAACACTAAAGGAAGAATGGACTGTGCATGCTTTGCACGAGAGAGGGTCAATTAAATGGTTATGTGACAGTATTTGGGACATGTCTTAAGGGATAGAAATTGCCCTATAATGCATTGCCCTTTTTATAATGCATTAATCTTTCAATCAGTTGATTGAAAAAAGTGTATCTACCTTTATGTATAGAGTAGGCAGAAATAAGGTTTTGGAACTGGAGAAAATTGCATCTGCATTACTTAAGTTTTTATCCTTTTACCTTTAATGACCCCAGACAGGGTGTGATTGACTTTGAGAGGAATCCAAGCAACCACAAAATTTCCTTATTATGTTGTTCACATCATAAAATATGAGCAACTGCAAAAGAAAGTTTTCTCTTGTACAGAGAAAATCTTGCCAAACGCAATGGTTGCACTTTGTGCAAATCCCCAAACGATAAAGTACTCAAATTTGAATAGGAATAAACCACCTGCTGGATACTACTTCTGGAAACTATATTGCTACGAGCTAAGATTATGAGATACAGCATAAAAGACGAAATAAAACACGCAGTAAAATGGACCAATCAAGTTATTAACTATATTTGTAGGTATACCAATATCTCTTTTCCACATCCTTGAGAGTAGTAATATCTCCTTGTGTATTCATCATTTTGTAATACTTTGCCACCCATTTATTGAACACAAGTTATAGCCACAAGGACCAGAAATGCTTTTATGCCAATGGATAGAGTGTCGTAGATTTATGTGCTCCATGCGGTACTGAGTTCCCCCGGAGAAATATGTTTGTAATTTTATTTTCTCATTAAACTGTAAGTGCTTGTCTTAAGTATCTGTTCAATAAATTGAAAATGTTCTAGAATTCTAAGGACTTTTAACATATAGGAACATGTGGGTGCCACACTAGGACTGGCACCGAAAAGGAATACAATTTAGGTATGATGTGTCGAGTCTTAAAGTAAGGCCAAAAATTCAAGAAACACGTGAGATCCTAATCCTATTTTTGCTGATTTTAGCTCCGGATTAATATTTGAATGTAGAAGAGAAAACTTGTGGGCGCTGTGGCGCAGTGATTAATGTGTCGGACTACTGTGCACAAGTTTCAGGTTTCGAATGCACTGGGGCTTTTTCATGGCCCAACCTCCACAAGAATCTGACCCTTGATTACTTGTCATGAGTTACCTCTCTCGACTTGCCGCTCGGGATCGACTTAAGGCGTGGGTGAGAAAAGAACACCTGAAACGCGCACTCGTATGGTTAAGAAGAATCAAGCCGTGGATCTTCTAAGCTGTAAGTGCAAGTTAGTTTTTGCTTTTGGGTGTTTGCAGTCTCGTTATATATCTGATTGCAGGCATTTCGAACAGTATTACGTTCAAAATCTTCTCAATATCACTTATGATAATATTTTTTTCATCACAAAAAAAGGTATAAAGTTGAATATAAAAAATGTGTGGCCTTACAGTGACTCGTGCTGCCCCAGTTTCCTTCTATAATTCGCGCCAATTATAATATTTTTTCTGCTAGAAAATCGTTTTTCGTCAATTCAGGTTTATATTGGGGTGGTTATAGGTCATTAAAGTTCACCACCGATCTATTTGACCAATACAATATGAGTCAGGTATCCAGAAAGAAAAACCCAGGGACAAACCAAAATCGAAACCACCGCCTTACCATATGGATCGATATTGACCCGGATGACAGAGACAAACTGAGAGACAAGAACGAGTAGTCTTGTAATCCCTGGCAAACTCGTCCGTCTAGGCGCAAACGAAAACCCTGGCTCGCTTGTCGCCAGAAGCAACAATAATGCCACTGAAAAAGGGTCGGAAAAGGGAAGCTTCGACAGCATTTTATTTAACTTGTAAGGGAGTGTTATACTACAAACCAAAATTTTTGTTAAGTAGAAGCAAATTTAAAAATTGCCACGACAAAGATTTTTTTTTTTCAATATTTGTGAGTGTATTGTGTTTTTTTTTTTAAAGTAAAGTAAACGTCCATTTGTGTAAAGGCGGCACAGCTATGTACCGAATGCATTCAGCTTGTTGCCAAACTAAGAAACCATTCTAAACTATAGTGTCTATGTTTACCAAATTTTAGCCTAAGAACACTCTTCCTAAAGTGAGCCCCATCTAAAACGCAATAAGGTACAGACTCCATAGCTCCGGAGCTATGCGGACGTGCAGCACAGCTGCAATGGAAGGAGTTATACGGCTAACACCTTTCACATATTTTTACAAAAAATTGGCAATGCGTAGCATGGCGAGACAATCACAAGTCCAAGAGATAAGGGAGTCTTAGTGAAAACCAAAACCTGCTTATTTTTTTCAGAGCTCCCGAAACTTACGTTGCTCTGCGCGCTCACAGCGGCTACATAAGACTCCATGCCTCAATAAAAGATTTTTGACGGAGATAAGCAAATGCAGTCGGGAATGGGAGCCCTAGATTAGATTAGATTATTTGTCGGGGCAGCCTTCCTCCCTCTCTTTTTTACTCCGGAGGCAGTCAAGAGAGGACTCATCACTCTCTACACAAAGTCTGCATGTGGCATCTGGTGAAAGGCCGATGTGATGGAGATGTTTTTTCAGTTTGCAATGGCCGCTGGAAATTCAAATGAGGACTTTCAAATTAGCCCTGTCAAGGTTGGTAATATACCTCCTGGGGGAGAATCTGAGAAAGAATTTTTTGGAACAATGCTGACCAGGTGTGTGAAGCCAGACCTCGTTGGATTTAGCTCTAGCTAGGTTTTTTTTTTATAGAGTTCTAGAAGAGGCTTTTACTTTTTTTTTTTTTGAGTGGTAAAGTTACCCCGACTTTAGCGAGCGAGTCTGCTAATTCGTTGCCCTCATCACCACTGTGCGCTGGAATCCAGTGAAGGATGATTAAGTTGTTTTTGGCTAGATTTTGGATGGCCATGAATGCTTCTAAAAAAAGCTTTGATTTAATAACGTGTGGGTCAGGCGCCTTTAGAGCTGCTTGGCTGCCCGAGAAGACAAATATTGTTTTTATACCCGACCCAGGGTAAATTAAGTTAGATGTATAGTTTTTAATGCAGTGAAATAATCACCGTAGACCCCTAAGACTTTTAAGAGATATGAATGGGACCGACAGGAGAATCGATTAAGCCATGTTCCTCCGTCCGTCCGTATGTAAACAACTTTTAGGCCTTAAATTTTAAGGTAGAGAGCTGAGATTTTGTGGGTTTGCTGGAATTCCATTGGACCAGATCAAGTTTGAAGATAAGCTGAATCCACCCACAGCCACGCTCACTACAGGCCTGCATGTGCGACCATCTCGAATTTAAAAAAATACTTAAAATACTTTAAAAAAATAATTTTTCTTTATTTTAGTTAGAAATTTTATATGTTAGAATAGTGCTAGCGCATTCATTTTTGGTATGTAACATTACCTTGCAATTGTATTTGAAGTAGCCAAAAAAGTTGGGCCTTCTCATTGACCACGCCCACTTTTTTAAAGGATTTCAGCTTAAAATTACTGTTTTTGAATAAATATATAAGAAATTTGACTAAAAATTTTATGACAAAAGCTGTAGATATTAGCGTTTTCTAACTTTTATGTATAAATTGTATGTGCCCTCCTCCATTTTTGTGGGTGTGGCGTTAAAAAAAGTGTTTTTTTTGGTTAAAAAGGCGGAGTTTTAGGCCAAAATGTATGCAACCACCTAGTATTAAGCATTTTATAGTTATATTTTTATGTCCTGCCCACTTTTTGGAGGCATGAAAAAAACTTTGAAGGCAGTTTTTTTTTGGTATGGTCGGGTATTTTGTAATCCGTCGTAGATGTATTGAAGCTTTTGCATACGCACTGTTGCACTTTCCCACCTATTTTTCTTGTGTTGGAACTTATTATTATTCTAACACAGTAGATCATGGCAAGGACTTCCCCCTAGAAAATTGATAAGCTTTTGCTAAGGCTAGCTGAACATTCCGCCGGGGGCAGCTCTCCATGAAGGCCAGACCTGGTCTCTTTTCTCTGTTTAGAGCCTTCTGTATACCAGACGAGGTCAAACCGAGAAGGAGTTGGTTTGAATATTTCCATTCACCCCTTGTAGGGGTTACTAAGAATTTTTTCTGAAGGCTTTATTCTGCAAGCATATCGTCGAGAGGCATGCTGAATGTACTTTCAAATTCTAAGTCATTAAAAGCAAAGTTAAGATACTGGGAGCCCTAACTATAACAATTGCGAATGGGATGAAGTCCAAATGTATTTGAAGCAGAGCTCCACGGCATTCAAAAATGCACCAACCTTATCTAAAACTCGGGTTTCGAAGGTGCGAACAGCCATACTATACAAAAGCGGACAGTTAAACAGCTATTAAAGCTCTTAGCTAGCAGAAGCTTAGTTCAGGGAACAAAATTAAACTGTATTGGGCTCCTGTAATAGTCACGAAAAGGAATTGGTGGAAATGAAAAAGCCGACGAATTAGCCGGAAAAGACTCCTGTCCTTAGGTACCTGAAGCCTTTATGCCCTACGCTTAAATGAAGTCATAAACAACTGGGAGCAAATATGAGATGCATATCTTAGTGGGAGGACATCCTAGGCCTTAGACTGGCCATATGGACCATTCAGCTTTTCAGCAGCACTTAACGCTGGCTATAATGATGCGGTAAAACTTCACTTGGAATCTTGATCTAATGCGGGTTCTGATCATGAAATAACTACAACGTCAAGGGCTATTTGAAGTAAAGCTACACTGTAAGGTAAACTGATAAGTATTCCAACTGCCACGGAAAATGCACATAATGCAGCTGGGCTATATCAGTGGACAATTCTTCGCTACAACAGCGATAAAGAAAGACTTATTGCAACGGAGGACAATGGGGATCACCTGCAAGTCTTATTACTTATTTTTTAGATTCTGAAAAGCAAATGTAAGGTGAACAGAAATCATTAAAGTATTACTTACACCATTTTAAGGAAAGTCCATGATTCTGCTTAATCAAACTGGACTGGAAAAAATGATGGATGAAAAAATGGTCTTATAAATGAATACGACTGTTACCATTGAGCGAACTTTGCTATACTTTATTGCCTTCTTAGCCCAAAAAAACAGGAACAGACAAGAGTCGTTCATCTGGGTTTTGTTGCCTGAATTTGGTTTAGCTTCACCAAGCTAATATTAACAGTGGTAATATGTTGAAGTCTTAATTCGGGAGAATACAAGAGCGTTATATAAGGCTAGCTTAAACTAACATCTAATTCCATAAACTACGTGTTTTTTATTTTTATTTATTTTATTATTACGTGATTATTATTATGGGAAGATACAGCTGATACCCTCGCAAACTTGAAAGCAATTGGCAGGAAAATAGAATTGTAAATGGATTGGCCTTTTGTTCAACCCCGAACTACAAATTTGGGGGCTAAAGCCAGAGGCAAAAACTTCTAGGCAAACAAACCTTTAATAATGTTTGAGGAAGCATAAAAATTTTTTTTTCCTCTTCGAGAAAAAGACAATGTATGTTCGCAATAACTTCATAAGTGCATCTCCTTTCCTTTATCTAGAAGTCCTCTAAAATACTCCTCAAAAATTTCGCTAGCCTTACAACCGCCCTAATTTCCTGTGCTTATTTCAAGTAATTTAAGGTTTTGGCAAGTAGGTTGTCCAGTTTTCCGTACTCTGCCATAGGGCACTTCCTGATACTATAGGATTCTTTGACTAGTAAATTTACAAGCCTTGAAAAAACATAGTCGGTTCCCCTTTTGCTACTCTTACAACTTTTGATTTATTTATTTTTGTTTTTATTGAACTTAAAATATTTTATTATATTTCAGTAAAATATTTATTTTATTAATTGCGTTACGAGGATTCGACAACACCTTGGAAAATGCTTAACGCAGCTCTGGTGCGCGGTTGTTTCTAATTTGGCTCGCAAAATAAATTTTTCTGAAAGAATTTCCAGTCGACTCTAAATATCAAATGTTGAAACAAATGTAAAAGCCCAGATTGAACATAAGTTCTACACAAACACAGAAGTCAAAAAAGTGTATCGAACATATCGTACGATTTGCTCGCCCTTCGGTTACGTCATGCCTGCAAACCAATTGCATCCACCAGAATGCAACCAACCATTTCAGATGGCCATTCAATCCAAAACCAAAATCACACACACACTCAGGTTGAGGGACAAACTCTAGTAATGTCTCCCTTGGTCTTCTGTACTTTGTTGCTACAGACGAGAACTAATTAAAGTGAGTATAAGCTCACATCCAGAGGCGCATTCCTTTCGGTTATTTGCAGCAACACCAGCATCAGCCAGCTGGGCATATGGTGCGGTGTGGTCTAGTGGCATCCCAATGTAGCATTCCTAATGGAATTACCCGTCCATGTGCATCCATGGTATTCAAAATGAGAATTGTTTTTGACAAATGGTAAATTAATGTGTTGTCTTGGGAGTGAAGTTTATAGCCCGACAAGGGCCCCAGGGAGATGGTTCTAAATATGAAAATTTACTGCACCGCACAACACGCACGGAAGCGAGCAGCCAAGGCAGTTTTGGGAGTTGGAATTTTGGAACTTCTGCTGCAGGCAGGGGCACCCGGCAGGCAGTAACTTAGGAAATTATTTTTGTTTTCTCTTATCTATGAAAGTGATAAATATGTTGTTGTGTATGGAGTGGGTGGGAGGGGGCGAGGAAAAGTTTAAGCATTATTTTCTTAAGGTGACACGTGACTTTAATTATGCTGGGAATAAGGAAGAATGCATTACGATAACGTGGATACGTGTTCTGGCAATAGACCACTTTCCTGGGTTTTACTCATCGTTCCAAAAAAACTGTTTTATAACTAATAATGACTTTTATTTCTATGCATTAAAAAACCGGAATTTCTGCGGAACATTATCCACTTGGTCTACCATATTTTCCTGCAAAAGTGATAAGCGCCTCAATATAAAGTTAAATCCTCGGTTGAAGTGTCCTTGAGTACCTAACTTCAATAGAACGTTCAATCCAGTCCCACAGATCCCACAGCTTGTACATTCGGTCTTTACATACTTTTTCGATCGAAGGACTCACTTTATATTTAATCCAGACATGAACGTGTCAGCTTTTGGTTCGGGGCAGGTATTAAAATCATCCTCAATTTTCTTTTAAAAAAAATATCCCACCCACTTACTGAACCTAGAAAATGTTTTTTCAAGAATTCAAGAATTAAACACAGCAATAGACATGAACATGAGTATTGAAATAATCGTATCATCAAGGTAGGATACATGTTTCCAATGAAGTGGATAGTCAGTCAGCCAGAAGAGCTTTAGAGAACAAAGAGTAAAAATCGGCGTGCGTAACAGGATTATGTCAAAATAAATCTGGGTTCTTTTAAAACCCACAGGACGAGGAAAACATGTGGGTGTCAGCCAATATTTCGTGTATTTAGTGAGAAAATTTATAGTGCTTAAAAAAATATTCGTGTGTGGGAAAAATTAAAATAAAGTTTTAATACTGTGCCTATAGTCAGTGCAGGTTATAATTTGGTTATAACACTATGCGCACTCGCAAAGTTCGTAATTTGCGATTGGAAGTACATTTTCAGGAACAGAAACCAAGCGACATTATTTAAACAACAAAAACCGAAAATCAATCAAAAACTCTTTGGACTAAGAAGCAAAGTTCTATGAGGCTCGTGTAAGCTAAAAACTCGAGCTGCTTAGGGTGAGAAGCAGTTGAGAAACTCCATACAAAAGAAAAAAGTGCGATTTTGTTTACCAGAGCTATGATCTTTAGGATATGGGTGAAGTAGTAAGTGCTAACTATAATTTAAAGGTACTGATGTAGGAATTTGCAGAACCCTTCATCTGTCAGCTATCTACCAACTATCAGCTGAGTATTACGCAGCAAACATTTTCTTCCCTTATAAAGGCAAAATCAGCATCCCAAGAGTGTAAAACTTATCAATAGATTCTGATTTTGAAGCAGCTCAGATGGCAGAATTGCTGTCGCCAAACAGCTCAAGGAGTCTAGGGGATGCACCAAATGCCCCCTCCTAAATAAGTTTTGAGCGAATTAACGAAATATTTTATTACATGTCTTAAGCCCGATAAAACTGGACTCGTCCCATTTTCAAAACCTCCCTCATTGTGCCGAAGCTTATGTAAGATAGAGAAATATTTCATCCTAATTTGGGAGAGAAAACTAAGCTAAAAGAAGCTGATTATAAGTGGTAGGGTAGCTAGAGGATCAATCAATAAAAGGTTATATTAGGTAATGTACCTTCCCCGCTCAGCAGGGATACATTTAAACCATAAGGCATCCATAGTGATACTGCTTTTGTCAAGACGGTAATACCACACTGGGGATCTGTATACGAAGACCAATTTGGGCGAAAGAAGTCGAAGCGAGGAGACATTCCATGTGCCAATTTTAAGTTGGTGCTGTTGTCGATTTGTAGACGGACTATGTAAGCCCTGATTTTGGCTGAGCGCTGCCCCCTTCCGCCCCCCGTAATGGATAGCGTCACCGTTGCCGGGTGCAGTGTACCCTGTACACTAATGGAGTCCCATTGAAACAGGTAGAGAAGTTTAAGTATCTCGGGGTCTTTTTCACGAAAGATGGAAGGAGTGATACTGAGTTATCCTGTAGGATTGGCCAAGCTGGAGCAATAGCAAAAGAACTGCGCCAGCCAGTCATCAGGAAAGCTGAGCTTGGACAAAAAGCAAAGTTCTCAGTTTTTACTTCAGTGTTCATTCCAACCCTCATCTATGGTCATGAAATTTGGGTAAGAACTAGATCGCGGATACAAGCTGCCCAAGAGAGATTTCTAAGGTGCATTGCTGGCGTTACTCTTAGGTATAGAGTGAAAAACGTCAGTCGTTTCGATTCGTACGAATCTTGAGCAGCTGCTTCTCCGGGTGGAACGATCAAGTGTTCGATGGTTTGGGACACGTTTTTCGCATGCCCCCCGACAGACTTCCTAGACAGGTTATGTTAGCCGAGATGCAAGCCCGTCTCCTGCCAAGAGAGGTGGTGGGCCAAGAAACAGGTGGTGGGATCGGGTAAGGAATATCTCCAAGACCCATCTGGGGATTGCGCCTGTGTCTCTTGAGTTGGTGGCGGTGAATCGGGAACGATGGAAGGACCATTTAGCAGCCCTTGCTCTGCGACCCTTCTAAGGATAAGCGTTGAGGGAAAATGATGATGAGGAAATGAGGTCGAGGCAGCCAGTCTCTGCATGAGCCGGTTGCAATGGTCGCTTGGTTAAAAACTTACTCGATTGGTAAGAAGTGGATACTGAGGGCGGGGGTAGCAGTTTTGGTGACCAAAGCAAGCTGAATATTTTGGGCCAGCGAAGGACTTTATTAAGAAGGGGGACACAAGTGGCGTAATCGTTGGTGGTACAACCCGCATACGAATTTGCATTGGAGATGGGAGAGGTGGGATTGATATGAATAAGTGGAAATAAATTAAGGGGGAATGTTACCGTTTTTGGTATAATCCCACGTCACAAGATAATATGAGCTGAGTGAGGAGTAATCTTAAAAATGAGACGACAATGTAAAGGGCAACCGGTGTGAGCCTCCGCAAACAAAAATATATTGTCACCAGTGAGGAGCATTCTCAGCGAGAGACTAAGGTAAGGTCACCGTTTACCGTGTAAGCCTATTACATTGTAGGCTACTCATATGAGAATAAGCCTCGTGGAACGCGAAAGGTACTTGACTGGTAACCGATGCGGTATAAGTGCATACCGAGGGGAATGAATAGCGATGTTCCCGTGAGAGGTGGAGAGGTGATGAGTGAAACTGCATTCGGTATCAGTCCTTGCCAACCATACCAGTCCTGTAAGAGAAAGCCTTGGGAGTGGAGGTGATGGGGGATTTAGTGTTTGTTGTGCAGGCACTCTGCAACAAAGTTAAAGGAGTTCGTGTTTTGATATTTAGGCGTTGAACCAATTAGACCCAGAGATAAATTAGTTCTCTTTTCAAGCGAAGTCTTGCTAGATCGTTGATAAGTTCGTAGGTATTCATCTAGGTTTTTCCTAAGCGGGTCAGCTACACTAAGATTAACCAAATGATTTCTTCCTCCTTCTCGTCTCTGCAAGTTCTGCAAAAATCTTTGAAGGTTGCACTTAATCTTCTGGCATGTCTTATTATAATGTCTTATAATTATCTTTCTTGTTTTCCTACAATCGAGCACTGGCCAGGTTTGTCAAGGCTTTCTTCAAAAGCCTTGACCTTGCTTAAAGGATATTTTGAGAGGTTAGTAAACAATGTTAAAAGGTGTATCAATACCTAAATTTATGCCTGCTTAAGAACAGAGTTGATATGGTGATCACAAAAGCCTGAAGAAACTTGGCCATTGCATTATACTTTGTGCCTTATAGAATGTGTTACATTCTTATTATATACAAAGCAGCTTTGAAATCTATAAAATCGATCTCTCTGAAGCAAAAGACATATCAGAGGAATCTAACGTGCAAGGGATTAGAGTAGATGTAATACTGTATTGAAAAAAGTAGGTGCAACTTGTAAGGGCCTAACACCTTCCACCTTTCCACCTTCTTCTTTCTAAGGTTTCGTTGCACAATCTGGGCTGAACCTAGGGCCTCAACCAACAGTTTGTGGTGTGTTCAGTTAGCCCAATTAACTCCCAATAACTCCTTATTGGGCTAATTGGACAGAAAGTGCATCCAGCTGGTGCACTCTAAATCAAAAAAGCCCTTATCCACAATGTAAAAAGAACTTAGACTCACTTGAAATTTCGACCCCAAAGATGTCAGCTTTTAACGTGCGTTATTACATTAGGTTACGAAAACGTCGGTGTTTCGATCGAGGGCACTAAAGACAGTGTTCGTTCCAATTTGACATTCTTAAGTTTTAATTTTTGATATTAAATGGACTTGATATAACCAGTTGAAGGCCTTTACTGTAAACAATCTGCCATCAGAGAAGATCTTATAGCAATGCAATAGCAATGCTATTTTACGTAGTTGAGATTCAGTCATCTATGAGTGTGTTCATGCTCACTATCACGTCATTCCCCACTGATTTGAATACTTGGGTTTATACAGGCTTGTTGGCCATCAGCTCCAACTTTGTTGTTTTGAGTGTGTGTACCTTTTTATCCTTCTGATCGTTTGGTGAACTTACTGGCTTTCGCATATCAGGTTTAAATGTTCTGCCTGGTGGCGAAAGGTTTATACTCTTTGTGATATCGAGAACTCTGAATCCAACCACAATGTTTCCCTTTTCATTTTTTTAATCGTGGCACGCTCTTTCCATCTTCTGCTACTCCCCTTTTTTTCGAAGAAGCGGGTGTTTTTCCCGTTTCTTAAGGATCTATATAGGTTAATATACCGCCAATTGTTAAGCTTTAAACAAATTGGATCAAAAAATTACTTTTAACCAATTTTATTTATTTTGAAATTATGTTTAGGTACAACAATCTTGTGCAACAAGGCTTTTTGCTTTTGGTGCCAGAAGAATAACTAGAAACAAGAGAAAATTCTAGACAATGGCTGTCATTAAATGAACTAACAACTTTTTCACCCAATATGGGTAAAACTTGTTCATTAAGACCTTATATCGTTTCATTACTATTCTATGGGCTTCGTAAATTGATTCGGTCAAGTGTAAGCCCTTTCAGTAGATCCATTATAGTCGTGTCCTCCTTGTCATGAGCCCCGATATAATAAATTAGAGTTTTTTTTGTAGTTCATAAAACGTATACGTGTATTCATTCGATAGGAAAAATCAATCGCATTTTCTGGGCCGGAAGTTCGTCCATCAGATATTCATCAGACACCACCTGACGACTGTCTATACAGTGCTGAAGACATTTCCATTAAAACCACAATCAGATACGCCAATGACGTCCCCAAACGAAGCCATTATGAGGCCAAAAGAATCTTACAGCTCCTTTGGCAGGATTTAATTAAACAAAGGCATTCTTGGTACGTGACCAGTGTCCAAAAAATTGCTCACAACCGTCTTACAATATGGCACACAATATGCCGACTGTATCACTGTTGACTCCCAACACTGCTCCCATAATATCGAATCAAGAAAAGTCCAAACAATTGCAATTGTCGCCCAGAAGGATGCGAGAAAATGTCTCAATGGTAAACTCTGTCTTGTGCGGCCATGCGATTCGGATAGTATACGAGTACAGCCGAAAAAAATGGAAAACAAAACTTCCGGCATGTGCTCCAGATGCTTTTACTTCAGCCATCAGCTTGTGTCTACAACATGTGATTATACGTTCTGCCCCTTTGAGTGACATCAGTCTAATTGCCGAAGCAGGAAAAGCCTCCTGAGAATCTCTCATCTCGGCAACTGTCAAGTACTTGGCAAAAAGGCCACCAGTGTAAATAGGGTCAACCAGACGATATAAATTTCAGTGATTGTCCTTTTATTGCGAACAAGCAGGGTATTTGCAATTAAAAAACTTGAACCTCCTCCGGCGGCAGAGCTATTACGCAAAAAGGACATTATTCTAATTTGACCCATGCCATCTCTTGGTCTGCATATTTCTTTCTCTGCCTCGCCCTAAAAGGGATACGGAGGAGACTTGAGTAGGTAATCCCTGTGAAAACGTCGGATGCCACGCACGTATCACTCAAGGACTCTACAGTAATACTTTTAATGGCACAACCCTCCATGTATCCTTTTGTCTACCAGCGTATTACGAGATCCCTTTGCAAGTTTTCTGCTAATTACATTTCCGCTTTATTCTCCGGTGTCCATTACCTACCTTCAGTGTCAGAGGGTTGGTGGCACATTGTCGACGTCGCCGGCAGCTTTCTAGCAAAGCTCAAAGACTTTGAACGGAAAACCGAGGCTGCATAAGCAAAACTATTGGCCTTACAAAGTCCTCAAACGATGTGGTAGAGGTTTACCTTGACTTAAATAAGCTTGCTTGCCCTGTGTGTGCTGAAATTTATACAATGTGATGTTTACCAGACCTCGCTGGGTCATTTATTTCTTCATCAAGCATCGTTAGGGGAGATTTTCTTTTTAAGTAATCTCGTCAACCAATCGAAACAGGGCGGAAAGGACCTGTCAAAACGACAAAGAAAAACAATTTTTCACTCAAGGTCGACGCTGTGTATAATTTAACATCTGCGGACGAGGTTAGGTGGGTGGTTTTGATATAGCTTTTAGCCAACTAGGCTTGCTGACAGGATTATTTTGTTTTCCGCTAATGACCTTGAGGAATAGTTTTGAGATTTTTTTGTCGCTAAGTGAAAAAACAGATTGGATACAACTGGGGTCAGATTATCTTCTTTTCAAGGACTCAAAAAAATAAAAAAAACGGGGATAATCAAATGCAAAATAGAGGATTGTTTACTTTAGCGCTTGGAGCGTCTTTTTTCAACCATTTCGTAAAGTATTTTCAGGCGTGAATGAGTGTCAGATTGTGTTGTATAAAATGTCAAGGTTTCCTTTGAATTTTGTGTTTATCCTGCCCTTATGTCCTTTAATTAAAGAGAGCATCTCTTGTGGTGGTTGTTAAAAGAGGTACTAATTGATAGAATTGTGGAAAATGTCATCTGCGGATGATGAGGGTGGCAAAGTATAATTAAAGGCTGAAGGTCGTAGGTTGCTCTCAAAAGGAGTTGGTTTGAAATTTTAAACGCAATTTCTATTCATTCGATTCGTGGAAATTGTGATGGATTTAAATGGTAATTGGGACATTAACGAACGCAAATAAATGGGCTTGGATGTAATTCTAGGGATTTTTATCAAATAAATTTTAATAGGGTATTGAGCCAGAATTTGTTTTTTTCTTCCTTGCTTTTTCTCCGTCACGATCAATTAAAAAAAGCGTTTTATGTCACACTGTAACATTTAATGAAGGAATTATGGAACTGTTTTGTTAATATAGTCCCAAGCACTTATCGTGTTTATATAAAACTTGTTTTTGGAAAACGTGAAAAAGCGACAAAAATATGGCACTTCCTGCGATCATAATCTAAACTAAATCATTTTTTAAGGCCATTTCCATCAACTGTTGCGGTCATTTCTACTACATTCTGATGACCCCAACACACAACTGATACGACGGTCAATGTTCGCTACCGAAATAGGTCGTTGCGACCGATGAAAATCACACGCAGTAACCCCTGCCGTAGAACCTAGAATCCACTTTCTATATCGATATCCACTCTCGAGAAGCGGTTGTTGCGACCGACAAAAATTATACACATTGGCCCTTACAATCGAGCCTAGCATCCAATTTCACCATCGATAGACTTTCCCAAAAATTGGTAGTTGCTACCGAAGAAATTCTCACACATTGGCCCCTGCCGTAGGACCTAGCATCCACCTTCAACATCGTTATCCACTCTCGATTAGCGGTAGTTGCGACCGACAAAAACTACACACATTGGCCATTACAATCGAGCCTAGCATCCAATTTCATCATCGATAGACTTTCCCAAAAATGGGTAGTTGCGACCGAAAAAAATCTGACACATTGGCCCTGCTGAAGGATCTAGCATCCACTTTCTACATCGTTATCCACTCTCGATAAGCGGTAGTTGCGACCGACAAAAACTACACACATTGGCCATTACAATCGAGCCTAGCATCCAATTTTATCATCGATGTCCTCTCGCGAGAAGATGAACTAAAGCGAATAAAAATCAAAAATCAAATCAAACTTAAGTAACGATTCGGGAATTATTCTCCAAAATTTTCAAATTTCCCCGCCAAACCTCTCACTTGATTGGAACTAGCTGAAGCCAACCAAAGTTAATACCGTGTTTCCACCGGGCACTAATCCGCGATAAATATAAATCTTCATTGAATCCTCTACAAATTACGCGATTTACCATACAAATTTCCCTCAAAGATCCTCTTGTCAAGCGACTAAGAACAAATCCCCTCATAAATCTCATTTAAACTTTCCACGAACCAATTTTAATCGTTTTCGAATACCTTTTAAACAGTTTGAGAACCGAAAATGGACTAAAACTGTCCACGTATTACAGATCTGTCGAAACTACGATTTCGATTGGGATGTTTAGAACAGAAATTTTTTTTCGCTTCTCGAAAATTACATCGCCACCCTCTTTTGAGCACAAAGTGACAGAAAAAGAGTGCTCATGTCAAATTAATCCTAAATTTGTCTGCTGCAACCACTTTGGGATGTATTACTAATCATATCCCGATAATCCTCGTATTATTGCCGGTGGAAACATGCTAAAAAAGAAAACCAAGCGAAATGCTATTGTAGTCGTGGCAATTATTAGTGTCCCAATTACATGTATCGGGACATTAATAACTGCCATAAGCGGGATACGATTAAAATTAAATCTTGAAGTCACTCTTTATCCACACTCTCTGTTTCTGTCATCTTGGCTCTAAAAAAAGAGCAACAATGGCATTCTCCGAGATCAAAAAACGATTTCTGTTGTAAAAATCCCAATAGAAAGTGCTTTGTGACAGATCTGTCATGTAGGTAGTTACAGGGTTCGTTTCCGTTTTCAAGACGAAAACTGTTATAAAGGTATAAAACGGTACAAAAGTGGCTTGTGCAAAAGGTGCGTCATGAAACATATTTTTGGGAAGTTTTTTTTTAATTACTACGTGCCGAGAGCATCTTAATTTCTTAAGATCTTAATAAATCGCGGATTAATGTCCGGTGGAGAATCGGTATAAAAGTTTATCAGGCCTTTGGGATTCCATGAAGTTTAGGAATTTGTTCCAATGAGTTTGCGTACAAGCGGTTATCACTACCCTTAAAATTCAAATGAGGTAGGTAAAGGTTAGAGCTTTACCACCATGCGCTAAAACCAAAGATTCCTCCTGTAAGTGTTATGCCCTTACGAAAAAAAACAATAGTATAACCACCATCATTCAGTTATTCCACTTTTGTAATGGCAGTCCGTAATATTTTAACTTTAACAGGAAAGAAAATGCAATGGAAGATTGAAGCCGCATTTTAATCCAGCCGCCAAGCTCAAAACTCCTTTGACCCTAACCTGCGTAGCAAACACCAAGCAGGACCCTGCATATTTAGAGACAGACGCTTCTGGATTTTTTTTTCTGGTTACTGGTTTTTGTCCTTTCGGCTTTCATTTCATGCCGGTTACCACCATTTTTGCTTAGCGTTCTTCTAACCGCCAAATAGGGAAGTGCCTGATCAAGGACCAGCTAACCCAAAGTATTGGGGCGAGAAGAAGGATGTTACCCTTAGGAGGAACCACCTGTCTAGGTCTCTTGCAGTTTTTCTGCATTATCTTTATCTGCATTTTTTGACTAGCTTAAAAATATTACCAGAAATGTTTAACAAACTAAAACGAACCGGCTTTCGTGGTGGTGTATTTGGTCACTCCATGGAGGTAAGGTAATTTTTAGCTCGATCGGGTCATCTTATCCAGCCTTTAATAGTATACTTCCACCAAAGTACCATACTTTCGCACTTATTCACTAATTCAGCTCTACTTTAAGTGGTTTTTCGCCGCTCAAGTTATGTCTTGCAAGAAGTCTACCTCGTTCAAACGAGCTTTATGTGACCAAAAGTACACCCAACTACGTGCTGAAAGAAAAATGTTAGAACGTTTAAAGAGGTTAATTTACTTAAATCGTGCTTTGGCTCACTTAAAGCTGTGAAGAGTCTTTATTGCAAACCCCAAAAACGGTCTTTGAGACATTTCTTTAAGGCAACGATACAAATTCTTAGACTGGTTCTTAAATATGGTCCGTAGGGACGGCCTTCTTATTACACGCATCCAATTATTTCCGGCAGCATTATCTCAAAAGCAATCTCCGAGCCAGTAGTATAATCCTAATCATATTATAGACATTAAATCCTGGCACTGTTAGCCGAAAAACAACACCCGCCCAACCGTCAATATCCAATCCTGCCCGACCACACACATAAAGGGCGCTATTTACTGTCAACGACCTTCATACGTTATTTAATTTGATATCCTCTGAAATCCTTTTTCTAGCATCCTTATCTTTATCCTTTTAAATTAATTACCTATCCATGAGGAGGGCAAGGGGGGTGGTTGCGAGTAAAAAACACAAACAAGGCAAAATCTAAAATAATATTTATTCTGTTCAAGGATCAGATTTGTGCGGAGAGACGGCACTGTCGCAGCGGGTGTGTGACAGAGAGCATTGTTTCCTGCAGTGAACCTTCGTATCATCATCTCACATCTCTGCTGGCTTAAAGTCTCCTCTTTCCTCTCTTTCTGTTTGACATTCAGTTTGTGTTGTGTTGTTTTTTTTTCTGTAACAAAATACTAATATTCGCGATATCTCTTCATCACCCGCACTGTGACCGCCTTACGCATCCTTATTGATTTTTTTGCCTGTTCATAGTCTAAAGGAAGGGGCATTGTGTAATTTATTTGTCTGTCATCCTTGTGTAGAACAATTTAGGATTGCGTTGAATCGTACAGTTTTATGGAAGCGTTTAGGGGGTTAGAATAATATGTACTCAAGGATAATAGACACACATGGTGTGGGCCTGGTAAAGGAGGCACCTAATGCGCTTGTACCTATGTCAATAATTTATTAATTATTCCATTCGTTCTGCACATTAATACTCACAAATTTATCCTCGAAAAGTGTGCGCTTTTTTTTCTCTTTCTGGGTGGAAATTTGGGTTCCCAAAACAGTTTGTCTCCGTTTCTCCTGCGCTCTCCTTGGGGTTGTATGCAGAGTAACCGTCAAGTGTCAAGTGCAGTAGTTGGGTGGTGATCCAAATATATTCGAAAGGACGAGAAGGATATATTTTTTATTTATTTTTTTTTTTGTTATGGAATGCGAGAGAATTTTTTAATTTCTTTTTTTTTTAACACACACCGCACCCAGGATCGGATATAGTAGAAGGACCACACAATAACAAACTGACTTTCACTAGATTTTCAGGACACTCATATCGATTAGACTGATTGCACAACTTTATTTTTCATTTTCCATGTAGGATATGTGTGGGGATAACAAACAGGAAACACAAACCCACAGGATATGATGGAAAACAAATCACTGGCAGGCAAAGATATATTATTTTTTTATTTAGGCACACGCGGAGCAACTTGCTGTTTGCATCGATTCCTCACGCAGTTCACGGTCGAACTGGATGACAGAAGTTGATTGTCGTAGGCATACACACACGAGACGGTCGACAGACTGTGTCGTTGACGAGAATAGTGTTGAGAGTTTTCCCTCACCCGGAGATGTGTTGTGGTCTCTTTTGCGCCTGTTGCACTGCATGGGAGCCATCCGGAAAAGTCCAAAAATAACAGAAAAACTTGTGGAAAATCTGCGCAGATGGTGGGAAATTTCGAAAGCTGCGAATTAAAGTTTGACTTCGTATAACGGGTATGTTTCTTGGAGTTGAATGGAAGAGTGCCATACGGGAAACGGAAATGGTGAGAAATGCCATGAGCTGATGGCACTACTTTTTTACAAGATAACATGGGTTCAAAAATGAGGTGGTTTCTTTTGTAGGTTGTTGTAGTTGTGAGAAGGCAGATGACGCGTCGGCTGCTAGTCGAGACTGAAACCAAATGAATTTTGCTAAAAATTCGTTTGATTTTCTAAAGATGGCGCTTCATGTACTGTGAAATTGAAATTGTAAAATGAGATAAAAAAAGATTAATTGAAATGAAAAATAATGCGCCATTGACTAATGACAAATAATGTGACAAATCTATGCGCCATTCCTAATCAGATACAAAGAATAGCAACGAATATAGCATACGTAAAAGGCAAAAACTAGTGAGGTGGTCGAATCTGGACAAAGAATCAATCGTGTTAACTGTAGCTCAACGGTAGAGCATTACTCACGACAAGTAAAGGTTGCAGGATCGTACCCTACCGATGAACAGCACATGGTTTTTTTTCGATATTTCCGTCCGCTAACATTTCAACTCCACTCTATGAAATTGTAATTGTTTTGGTGTCAATAATGCGACGACTCTAGCCAGTGTTAGTAATGTCGGCATATCGTAAGATACATATATAGGTGAGGTGCCGTGACTTTGTGCCAAATACATATCAAAATTTGGCCTAAAATCACTTTGATAGTGCCATAAGGAAAACTTTTTAAAATTTGGCATTATAACACTTTTCAAAGCAACTTATGCCCAACTAAGCAAAGTGTCAGTGTCATAACATTTGGCTGACATAACATAACATTTGTATTATGTCATGTCAACTAAATGTTACGCATCAAAATTGGAATAGGTATGTACATTATGAAGGTATGCGGGTTCCAATTTTGATGCAACCCCTACAACCCCCCGTCGTGACTTAAAGCCAAATTGTGCTTATGTCGCCTTACAAAAGTGTCACAAAGCCAAACGGCCGAATTCGGTCTTACGTCACTTTCACAAAGTGACTCTTTAGCCAAATTTGGAGATTTGGTCACATGTCGCTTGGTCTTATGTCACGGCATACTTCCATAATTGTATTCATGCAGCCATCAGGATATTTGTTATTAATACAAATGTCCTGATGGCTGCCAATACGCCCAGACTTCGAATTGTATCATTTGTCCATTGTATATCACTAGTATCGTAGAAATGCTCCATCACTCGCGGGAATAGGAAACCGTTTGTTTTTCTCATGAAGCTTTTGTCCAAAGGGTCGGTATGATCGCTGTTACCATACCAATGTTTCCCATAAGAGCTATAGGTATAGGTGCACCGAAGTTAAATTTAACTTAAATGCTGAGATGTCTTAGTGAAGGTGTTTGATTTCTGCGTACCTATCCTCCATCGATTATGGCGCTTTTTCGTTCAGTCGTTCCTTGATGTAATATTTATATTTCCTTGCTTGCAAATATTTTTGCCTTTTCTAAACGGGCAGTATATTCTTGTAATAACTCTTGCGAGTTCCGTGTTTTTGTATGTAATTTTCTCGTTTAAAGACCTGAAATCATTGCATCCATTTAAAATTAGCATATCTGGCCGCCACATCACATTGGCCCTCTCCTAGTTTTGTTTGCTACCCATATGATAAAAATTTCTTTCAATTTCCCACAACTGATTTAACATGCCCATTCTGACTTTTGACTTGCCAGACTTGTAGGGCTAGGCTAGCTATCACTCCGATTGCCAGGTATGACCCTACATAACCAATGTGCTGCTTCTGTTAACCATGACATTTCCTTTAAACCTCTACAAAGAGAGTTGTTTCTGGACAGTTTTACAAATTTTTATAACATTCTTGTGACTGTTTCACATGTCTGATGTGCAATTATTTCCAGACCTAAAGACTGGACTACATTTGGCAAAACGTCAAGAAGTGAAAGTGCGGTGCCGTGACATTGTACCCAACGTCATTGTGTAAATTTGGCCTTAACTTCATTTTGTGGAAGTGTCATAGTTAAGGCGGGTATTTCCCTTCGGGCGCTACTCGCTTCTGCTACTCGTGGCACTCGATAACCTAGAATTGCAGCTTTCTTTATCTCTCTGATTTGCTTGAACAGTCCAAGGACCGAAGCAGATGAAGCAGGCAGGCGAAAAAATGGGGGGAAAGAAAAGATCCAGCAACAGCAATAATAACCAAAATGAAAAGAAAGCTGTTTGAGCCTTTTTGGCTTGAAAACGCTTTAATGTTTATTAAAACGAAAGAGATATTTAATGGTACAAAAGGCAAAAGAGATAGAACTTAACGTAGTGGCAATACGGTGCGTTGAGCCGCTCTTCCTCAATTTTATCGGGTAGGCGTTATGTTGGGGAGCAACAGCTAAACGTAAGCGCGGTGTATTGGATAAAAAAATTAATAGAAGAAAGGGCTCGCATGCAAACTTTTCCAAAACTCAATCTCGGTCGGGTTATCCGACGGGATGAAAATGATGAGCGTTCATAAGATAAATGTTGAAAAATTGAATGGTAAATAATAGTGGTGTTACAATAGCAACAAATTATATAATTTGACACTTTTTAAATGTATGCATACAAAAGCAAAATATGTATGGTCGACATGCTGGCGCCCTGCAGCTCCCTGCTAAAATTTTCTTTTACCTTTCCTTGGGCCCTGAAGTCGAAAGTTAAATAGTGCCCACCAAATTGGCCTTATGACACTTTACCTAAGCGACATAAGGGCGAATGTTAATATTCGGCCTAGTCTCACTTTCAAAACCGTCATTAGGTATGGCAAATTTGAAAATTTGGCCCAATGTCACGGCCCCGAAAAAGTCACATGCATACGAATCAGCTGCCTTGGTCAACCCTTTCATCAACTCTTTTGGTTTCAGCCTAAATTGGTTGATGCATTCGTCAACGCGTTGCAGTGCTTGGATTGAGAACATCGCGCCTAAATGAAATAAAAATAAGAAGGAACAGAACCAAATTCAAACAGCGTAGCTGAATTTCAAAGCAACTTTTAAATTTTAAAGACGAAGCTTAATCAAGGTTCTAGTCGGTCTCTATCACATTTTTTCAAGCTTTTCAAAGTTTTGAGCACACAACCATAAACTTTTTTTTAATTAAGAAATTTTAGTTTTCTTTTTTAATGCAAAACAAAATTACTAAGTTTGCATTCATGTGGAATGCAAAATCCTAAATAATTTTTTTATTGAGAATGACGAAACGCATCATAATTTTTCACGAATAATTTTTGTTTTTTGGAGTTGAGAGCATAAATCTTAATAAAAAATTATGTAACAAATTTTATTTAATTTTATTGTGCTACGAATTTCCTTTAGAAAAATTAAATTGAAATTCTTCAACTTATTCTTCAATTCTTCAGATTATATTTTCTTGATAACATTTTGAATAATTTTTCGGATAAGCCGCGTTTTTCGCTTCGAATTACATCGAGCATGGTCACCGGGAATACTCGGTGGTGAATAGTTTCCCGGTGACCATGACCTATGAGCCATTCCTAATCATCTACAAAACCTATCAAAAACATATTCTCCGAGGAAGCAGCAAGTTTCAATAAAAGCTATGCGAGGGCAATTTTTTTTTTCATAGCCTTTGGAGCCCTTTTGTTTTTCCTGCTGCAAGTTTTTCAAAGTATGTATTATAAAATCTGTGGTCTTTTCCACAAACTTGACTTATTTTGATTTTAACTATTGTTACGTTCATTCAAAAATTATTAAAACAAATGGAACAAACCAGAAATTAAATATCTTAAGACTGAGACTTGGGTTAAATTAAATGACTTAAGACTCATTTTAAATAAAATGATGCATAAATCTTCCTTTCAAGTTTGTGTTCTTTTTTTTATAAAAGGGGCGTGGCATTTCCAACCCCCTTAACCGAAAATCAATATTAGCATAGAAATATCCAAGTTTGTCTCTAAAATGTACGCAAAACTGTAATTTTTCGGTTCAAATTCAATAATTTTGTGAAATTGACCTCTACAGATGGGTCAAATACAGATCTATTTTAGAACCCACTGAAGCTAATGTAATACATTTTATTTCTTATCCTTACTTGAGTTAGGCTAAAAAGTAGTCGAAATCCATGTTTTCTAAAAAATTAGAGGTTATTCTTAAATTCTGCCTCCAAATGTGGGCGTGGCCCAAAATTTTGTATGAAAGAAATTTAAATAAATGTGTTTTCTACATAATATATTAAGTAAAATTTTTTGGATTTGCAACGAAATATTGAATAAATTGCATGTGAAAGATTACACTTTCTATCGATGCCACGCCCAAAAGGGCAGTCAGCGGACTTTATCTTAATTTTTTATGTCTTATAATCAAAGGTGCCAAATAATAAATTTCAGCTTTTCACAACGTCTTACAGTTTTGTAAGCACCGGAGGTTGTTGCACATTTAGACCGATTGTGGGCGTGTCTGTGAGCGGATTTAAAAAAATTTAATACTTGTATTGTTTCGGATGACAGAGAGCTTACGTACAAAATTTCAGCTAGCTCAAAATTTAAGGCCTAAAAATTGGTGAAATACGGACGGACGGACGGACATGGCTCATTCGACTCAGAATTTTGTCTCGATCATATGCCCTTAAGGGCTTGGGGGTCTATCGTCATTATTTTTCTATGTTACATTTTCATCTGTTTCAAACTTAATATACTCCATTCCCTCGGAATAGGGTATAAAAATGGCCAAGTCCAAGAATCACACAATGCCAATGGCATCTTAAATAATGCTTAACGCACATTTCCCTTTGAATAATGCATTTTATTATCTACCAAAAGTACAACTTGATTAAGTCCTTTTTTGAACAAAAGAAGCCTAAACGCGCATTCGAGTGTGCACATTATTCAATTCTGTCCCGTTCGCAAATGCACGTGCGCTGCGCACACTACAGTCTCACTCGTGTGAGACAAAATGCACACGCTCGTAAGCATGAGACTTTGGAAAAGGCGTATTGAAACCAATAATGGCAAACGCTCGCGCACATGAGTTTTATGGAAACTGCTCGCTGGCATGAGCAGCTTATGAGACGTGAGAAGTTTAATGTGCGCACGCTAGTGTGCGTTTTCGTACCCTGGTCCAGGCTTAGTTTTGCCTAGTTAAGCTCAATTGTACCTAGATAAATGAATTTAGTTGAGACCATCTTCGAACTTATTCACTAAAAGTGAATTGATCGTTAACTACGTCAAAACTACTTTTTACTCAGCAGTAGTACCCTTGAAACATTTATAAATAAATATAAATATGTACCTATTACGTAATACAAATAGTTTTATATCTACTCACGTTGCATGCTTTTCTATTAAAACTTTTTTGATGGAAAACTTAAAGATATTTGCTTTTAATTTATTGACAACGAACCAAAACAACCAGCTTTACACTTTCGACAACTAATTTGCTTATTTAAGAACTCAAAAAATACTCAAGCTAACTCTTGCTTCCGAATCTTATATGTGACTTAATTTTGTTGTCGTCTAAGTTGCCGGTAGAGCTGATCCTAAACTTGTTTCCAAAATGATTCTCCCCAGTAGTGAGAAACAACAAAGTTTAAACTTTTGATACTAGTTATGTGACTCAAGCAAAACATTTATTATGCAAAAGCAACAAATAAAAGTCTTAGCATGCAAGAGTTCAGAGCTTAGAAAATTTCTTTATAATCAAGACCGGATTGTGAGTCGAACGAGTTGTATCCGTCCGTTAATCGGTTTTTCGTCGACATTTGGTTCGTAGCCCGATTACAAACTCGTCGCGTTTCTAAGCGTGTGGTATCTACTTAAGTTTTGCGTCATCCAAAACCTTACACGCGACCTAAATAATGTGTAAGTCAGCAGACTATGTGGGGATATCAAAATTTGTATAGACAATATGCAGAACAGTCAAGGATCCGTCAAGTATTTTGAAAACATCACTGTTGTTAATTCGAATGCACATAATCCAAGTTAGGTTTAGGTACACACCTAACCCTCCTCGAGCGAAGCGGGGAACGATCTTATTTATAACCAGACAAATGGCTTTCTTTAGTCAGTCAATAAATTCTTACGTATACCCCGAAAATCTCTACAATTTGTGACTTTTTAGATTTGGCAATCTTCCGTAATAAAATTCAAAAATCACCTCCATTCCACCATTCATCCTTTAAAGTCCCTTTAGAAAAATCAAATCAAGTCCCCCATCGCCACATAATGACGCAGATAAAATTCTCAACTTTTCACGTACCCTCCTGATGTTCTCCTGCATCTTAGCTAGTCTCAATTTTTTTGGGTAATATCCTTTGGTAAATCCTTCAATCAACTGCAACATATTAACGTCTTGGAAGTTGCCAACGTTCGCCAATGTTCGAAAAAAAAAACACATCAACAACAACAGCAAGGTAAGTAATGTCTAAGAGCGTGTAAGTACAATGTGTGTTCTTTATCCTTGCCACACACACACCTTGTAACCAACACCTGCATCGTGTAAATTCCCAATTTTCAAATAACGAAATAACGTTGCGCGAAAAAAAACACACCGAATTGCTTGAGAAATTGAGTGACTTAATAAAAATCCTTGCTGCCATCAGGAGTCATTCTGCACAAACGGTTTGTTTGGCTGAATTTCTTGTTGATGTTGTGTGCCCTGGTTCTGTATCTGTTGTTGTTGATGTGACGGTGTTGTTTTTCTATTGCTTTGTCGTGTTTTCCACTAAAATAGGCAATTTCGGGACGTGATTTCGTTTAATTTCCACACACATATTCCTGCCCCACACTGCACCCCCGCCATGTGTGCAGAGGCCGACGCGTACACAGCTATGTCGGGCGTGTGTGTACATTCAATTATTTCCTTTTGCTCGGTTACACATCGCAATCTAAAAGGAATTTACGCGCTGTATGTGCTGTGGTGGCGAATGAAGACGTTGGCAAAAGGATACCATTTTTTCTGTGCTGGCATAATTTCGGCATTTTCACCACCTGTTGTTTACTCAAGGATAAGACGCGGTACACCCCCATTAGGGGTTTCACTTTTAACTTATTGCTCCTTGCGCGTAGCTCGTGTGTTTGTAAGTGTGAAATGCGAACATTCACCAGGTGACGCTAAAATCAAATTACCACCTTCAATCAAAACCAAGGATATGGGAACAACAAATTCCGTGGCGCGCACAGTGTGTTCGGCGAAACGTAAATTGGTCACACGGACATTCGAGCAGGATCAGAACGCGCGTGGCGTCCGCTAGCAAAATGCAGACATGGGTGTTAGTGGAAGGGTGCTGGAATTTTTATGTTTAACAATTTTGTAATTTCTGTGCCGAAAATTACCTCGGCAAACTGTTTCTTTTCTTTTATTGAAATCCTTAAAACGGATTTTACGATGCCATCAGATGTTGTTGACTGGGCGCGTTTTTGGGCCCCGCCGATTAATTTGAAGACCGGCCTGGAGGTGGGTCGTAAAACGACGAGCGATATTCAAAAGGTTAATTTTTTTCGGAAAAGCGCTTAAGACGTCGTTTAATGGAAAGCCGTAAATGCAGAGTCCTTTTCGGTGTTCCGGTGAGTGAATGCAGTAAAGAAAATCATTTTCGATGCGGAAATCCTTTGATGACGGCGGCGGGGTGGTTTTAATGAGGAAATAACTCAATTCTTAGTTGCAAAACGGTGAAGAGCTTAGGTGGCCATAAACTCAAAAAGGTGTTTATATTGCCGAATTACTCAAATCAGATCCGTGGTCATCTGTAGAGGCTTTTGCTACTGATGCGCGCTAGATTTGTTTTAAGCTGTTTCTTTTTTGTAATTATGTATTCAGTTCAACAGCTGGAAAAAAAATAATCAAAATTTTTGATGTATACTTTTTCTTATGGAAGTAAAAAACCAAAATATTCAAAAGACGCAAACACTTAAAAGAATATCCTGCACTTGCCTTTCTGCAGATTTAAATTAATAGGAAACCAATTCAACAGTTTATGACTATAACAAAATATCATTTACGGATGTCATCAAGTTTATAAAGATTGCTCTCAAAATATTGGATAATTGGATCCCTAGGGATTGAACCAGGACCCTCCTATTGCCAGTTCGGGGTGCTACCACCTACACCAAAGTCGCAACTTTGTCTCGAAATTTTACAAAAAAAGATGCCTACTTATCCTACTCTGTCTACTAAGCATCTCCGCGTATACGTATCCTTTCTTTTTGAATCTTGTAGCTCGGTATCCGACTCGCTCGGAAATCTGAGCATAGCTAGGCTGCTACCCCAGTGAACACTGCAACTGACGCGACGATTCGGAATACCCCTGTGGTTGAACGGGCTGCGGTAGAGGCGAGCTCTGAGGTGCGTCTCAAGGCGCTGCTACCCTGGTCGTTTCAACCAACTGGTTGAAGTTCGACCAACTGGTGGAAGTTTAACCAACTGAAGAAAACCAGTCCTCTACTCGCCTCCTCTTCTGCTGAAGCGAAAAACGAGAAAAAGCCAAAGCTCATTATGAGAAACATAACCCCTCAGGCCCTGTGTGCTCCTATTGGTGGCGCATTACCTTAAAAACCAATTTAGTAGAAGACTATATCTATTGAAACAAAAGAAGTTTGAGAGACTTATTTGGAAGTCGAAAAATTACTTTTTTAAAAAAAATTGTAGACCAAGTTTCGCTTGACTGCAGACCAAGCAAACTCGCTTCAATACTCAAACCTGATGGCACCTTCACTAAGACCAAGGCCGAGACCTCACTTCCCGGGAAATCAGATCAGCTGTTGCCCACGTTGAAAGGAATTTTCACTGCGAGCCTAGTCTTGGCTTGCAAACCCACCCTTTGGCGTATAGCTAAGATCGGTTTCCTACCAAAACCTGGTTAGTCTGACCATGGAGCTTAGAGAGACATGGTTGAGCTGCGCGTGTGCAAAGTTGCTCTTCGGTTGCATCCTTTTTCTGAAATGCAACACGCTTATCAGCGGCGGAAAATTCTGCGAAACTGCGCTTGAAAACCTTGCTGACAGGATTCAATGTGGTCTTGACCAGAAGGAGTACTAGCTGGGCGTTTTCGACGATATTGAAGGTGCTTAACGCGACCTTTGACCTTTGATAGCATGTGCAACTCAGCCAGACCACACTGTGCAGATGGAACATTAACTCAATGGATTAGAACATTGCTAATAAACAGGACGTTGATAACCGAGACAAGTGCCTCATTACGTGGGGTAAATAGTGCATACTCTCAAGGTGGTGTTCTTTCTCCCCTTTTATGGGGCATAGCTGTAGATTCTCTACAGCATGCAACTGGAAGGGGACCTCAGCCAACTTCGCGTGCGAAACTGGAGACGGCTAGCTAGAGACAGAGCTGGCTGGCGAAGCTTGTTGTCTGATGACCAGGTCTGCCCCGGACTGTAGCGTTACCTTAAGTAAGCTGTAGATTCTCTGCTTACGGCTCTCAAACTTTCTGGAACCTACAGACAAGCCTACACAGATGAAGTCGCCGTTCTTTTTGTCGGCTCAAACCTAGGGACTGTGTGCTCTCAGGCACAGAGAGTGACGAACTAGGAATGGGCTTTAAATAAAACCTCTTAAAGCTACGGTTGTTCTCATTACAACAAGGAGGATGATCATTGGTCTCACCCAACTTGTTCTTAAAGGTGTCACTAACCCGATATCCGACGAAGTTCAATATTTGGGAGTTATCCTCGATAGTTAACTTCTTTGGTACAAGCATGTTAAATCACAAAGCGAAAAAGCACTGCCCACTTTCTAAAAATGTAGAGGCGCTTTTGGCAAGACATGGCGCCTATCTCCGAAATGTGTCCTTTGGATCTATTCGGCTTTGGTAAGACCACTCCTCTCATATGCACCGGTTATAGGCTGGTGGAACAGGCTTTCGCGGAAACGCGTGCCTCTTTTGCCAAAATCCAAACAAACGGCTTGTCTCGGCTGTACAATGGCCTTCCCTAGCAAGCCGGGCTCTGTTTTATAGATGCTTTGACGACCCCTGTCTCCCAAGCGGAGATTTTCGCTATCCTATTGGCTATGCGCTATATTGTGGCCAAGAGGTGGAGGGCAAGAGGCATATGTGTTTGAAGTGACAGCCAAGCCGCTCTAAAAGCATTGCTCAACCCTTTTACCTCGTCAAGACAGTGCGTGAAGTCAAGCATTCGTTGAACGTAGTCGGAAGGCTAAATACAGTGAACCTTGTTTGGGTCCCAGAACACACTGATGGTATCCAGGGAAATGAGATCTCTGATTAGCATGCTAGACAGAGATTAGAAGATGTTTTCTCAGGACGCAACGTGAACCTGCGCTAGATCTGCCAGTATATATTGTCATGTCTGCCATTGATACTTGGGTTTCTCGTGGGTTACTTGTGCAGACAGATCTAACGACTACACCCGGACATGGACACTGCAAGGTATCAGCGTCTTTCCTTCTCTCTCTCAGGAAAATCGACTGCAAACTTCTTGAAGGCGTTAGGCTTGAGCGAAACCACCTTGTACAGATATCCTGCCTGTGAAGAGGACGACGATGCAGCGAAACACTTCCTTTGTAGTTGTTCTGCCTTGGCTCGCATCAAGTGGCGCATCTTTGGGGCTGACGTGGTAAGTGCCGAACAAACTTAAGCTCTTCATCGCTGAAGCTCCTTCTCGTTTTCTTCGAAAGACAGGAAAACTAAATAAATTAATGTAAGGTGTCTGCGTGCTAGTAAAATATGGACCAGTAGTTGTGTTTGAGTGCTCCATCGAATAGTAGCAACCTCGACTAAATTTGCTACGCTAAAGTAGTGACTAAAGTTGCTACTATTCGAATTTTTATCAGATCTTAGAATGCATGATGTCCATTGTGCGTATGATAAGCTCCACATCAAATAAACATAATGTGCCTCTTTTATGATTTGAATTGTTGTGAATGAGAGATAACTTGCTGAAATTCCAGCACCTTTAGAATTTTAAAGCCATGTTAAGAAGAAAAAAGTTATTTTTATTTAAAATTTAATTTTTTAATAAAACTTTAGGGCTAACTTCCAATTTTGGGATATATTTTGGACTGGAGATACAACAAATTATGTTGTATTTATGCATCCTAAATAATGGCACAAAATACATGTCTTCACCGTCCCTATTGAGCTTGAATTAATGCCTTAACAATGCAATTCCACAATAGGTGTTTGAACATCAGGACGACTAATCAGCTTCTTGACTCTTAAATCAAACATGGCGGCACTTGTGCAAATTACTGCAGTTTACACTCGCAACTGTTATCACATGTGCAGCCTAAGACAATCTGTTGATTCCGTTGATCATTAGTGAAAGCCAAGACTGTTTACTCCTAACTGCAGCAGGATTAAACAGCGCACACTTGAACCAACCATCATTGTTAAAGGGTAAACAATATTCGCACTGTACCCTGTTAATTATTTACTCTTGGCCTGATCAAGCATTCCTCAGCGCGAATCACCCTTAAAGACATTCTTCTTGTGATTATTTCAACAATGCGGCTTGCGAAAATTCCTTGCATCTCGAGAGAGTTAAATTCCATTCGATAAGGGGAATATCCTCATGCAGAAACTCTACGCCAAACTATAATTATTCACATATGCACTTTGTCCATTGGCAAAGCAACTCCGAATCGAGGTGTGGTTGCGTCTATTTGCATAGTTCAATGCAAAGTGTGGTGACTCTAGTTGTGTGTCGGTTTGATTTGCATCTGGAGTCGCCTAGTCCCGCAAATGTGCACCTTTGTATAATTAATGCTAATTCTCGCCTAATTTTGCCCAGCACCCACACACACACACAAACGGATGAAGATTGTACAACGACACATATGTTGTGGTCAAGCGTTCGGCTGGAATTTAGTTAAAGCTACCACCCTGCCGATTTGGGGAAATTAATTAGCCTACCATCAGAGGATTAAAGTCGCGTGGTGCTGAGGGTGGTCGATCTCGTTAAGCGGATCCTGGGTTGAATTTCTTGTGGTATTATTATATTGGTTTAAGACATTTTCTACTTTTGAAGTTTATGAAACAAAAGCAAAATGTTGTGTCGTATGTGAATCTTGGATCTCAGTCGTCCTTATCCTTACCTACATAGCCTCTGATTGTCCGCAGGTCTGCCCTTATCGCTTTAGTATGCTTAAGACAAAAAGGCAGCAAAGAAGTTTATAGATGTGTCATGTCGCTGCGTTGTTGTCATTGTGTTATTGTGACCATGACAATTGCATAAACAATTCCGATCAAGTAAATAACAAAAGAGGTTACTACTTTCAAATCTTCCAACTGCTTCCATCTCACTCTTTTCACTTTGTCAATAAAAGGAGCCAAGCAACTTTTCCTCTGCAACGTGACTTGGTGAGAACTCTAAATAGCCAGGGATCCATGATGAGCTGCACGCTGTGCATAATAATTTCCGTCAAAACTTTCCAATGCAATTGGTTATCTAATTGTTAAGGCGAGCTACGCAAAGGTGCAGTAGCCTGCATGCATAACATATGAGATGCTCTGCGTTTATGCGGGAGGATGTACCTTCCAAACCTTTACCACCAACTCGCCTGTGTAGCATTGTACCATCACCATTCGTGGGCGAACAATAACGGATCCAACTTTTCGGGGGGGTTTGCTTCGTGATATATGCAGTTCACTGCTTTTCAATTCTATGAAGCGGATCCAGAAGTAAAGTTTTCCGTGCAATCATCCGAACGTGCAACATGAATTTTCGGTTAGTATAGTTAGTTTTTGGCCACTTTTATTTTTGGTTTTTTATTTTCTGACTTTTTTTCAGCATCGAAATACCAACTGAAACAGAGTGAACTTTTGAGCTGGCTGAATGTGTGAAAACGTATTTGACTGTTAACGAATTTCAATATTATATATCTACTAACTTAACTTTATGCGAAATTTTGCAACACAAATTGACCCAATAAATTTTGATTTAAAGTTTGCCTTGAATTAGTTGGAATTTATGAGAGTTCATTGTGTGGCGTGGGTTAATTAAGAGAAATAAATTGAGGGAACAAAATTCGACACTTACATAATTAATAATTTTCGTAGAGGGATTTTCTTTGAGTGCAGCATTTTGATTTCAAGCGACAAAATCGTGCTTGTATAAGGTTAGAATGCGCGTTGTACTATAATGACAATAAAATATATATCCTACTAAGTTAAGATGTGCCTTGACTAGCAAGCTCTTCAAAGATGTAATTTCCCTGGATACCAATGTGACCTGTGACCCAAACAAAATTCAATATTTTTAGCTTTCCGACTAAGTTCAGCGACAGCTTGAGCTCGCGTACTTTGTTAGACGAGGTAAGAGGGTTGACCACCGCTAGTGGCTGTCACTGCAAGCGCATAGAGCTTCTTGCCCTGGGACAGCGAAAATCTCCGCTTCGAGATCTGATGATGAAAGAAAGCAAACACACCTTTTATTCACAGCTGAGTACCATCAACTCAGCAGTGTTTCTTGTGTGCGATTCCGTTCGGCTGATGTTGCTGCTGATGTGGATGTGGTTATTCTTGTCAATAAAGTTAAATGCAATAATGTTCGCACACTGCAAAATAATGATGGATGTAAATGTTGATACTGCTGGTTGATGTTGATCAATCAACAGATTTGACGAAAAACAAAATGTCAAATCTGTGGTTTGACGTTTTGTTTTTCTATTTTAAGGGTTCTTTCTTTGCGTAGATAAACAAATCGATGGCAATTAAAAATTAACTCGATTTAAGTTGCCCGCTTCTGTAGATGTAGTTGAACCTATCAAAAAAGTAAAATGCACCGACCTGCGCACACCGCAATAGAATTGTGGATGTTAATGTTGAGTCAAGTTGATCTTCTTCGATTTCTGAACTAAAACTTTTTCAACGAATTAGACATTTTGTTCCATTTGTTGGGCCATTTCGATTAGTCGAATCAAAAACGCAGTGACTGTTCAAAATAATGTTATTCTTTCCTGAATCTGACAGAATATGCGGATTTGGCAGGGGGCAGACGAAAAAACTTACGTTGTCAAGGAAAAGTGAAGAGAAGCTTATGGCAGGATTTCTATGTCATAACTGAAAGCATGCATCAAGTGAACCCTTTATTTTACGATCGAAACACTTTGGGTTTTCTTTTAATCTAACTTCGGTGATCTCTGTTTTTTGTGCGGCAGAAGCACACGCTAGCAAGTTTCCGCGAAAGTCTGTTCTATCAAACAACTGATGCGTATGAGAGGAGGTGTCTTATTATGGCCGTATAGATCCAGAGGACCCTTTTCGGAGATAATGGTCTTGTTCGAAGCGGCCTCACCCCGCCAGAAAGTAAACAGTGCTTTTTTGGTTTTGCTTACTTGAACAGTATAGTTCATGTTGACACCTAGTGACACCAGCGTGGGTGAAGCTAACCCAGTCACTTCTCTTGGAGAGAACAACTGTAGGTTTCAGAAGATTCACTGAAAGTCCAATCCTATAGTGCACCAATCATCGACCAAGTCTACCACCATGCATCATAGAAGGAGACACCAGAACACTACCTACCTTGCGAGTAGTCTCTTTTTACCACAGCTATGACAAACTTGCCGCTGACTTTTATTTTATAAACACCGATGTTGTCTCCCTGAGTTGCACATGCTTTCAAAGGTCGGACTCCTTCCGGTCAAGAGCACATTCTACCTTACCAACAAGGCTTTGAAGCGCAGTTTTGCAGGATTTTCCACTCTCATGTTGCATCTCAGAAAGAGGATACGATCAAAGAAAAACCTTTTGCGCTTGCAGCTCAACCAGTCTCTCTTTCAGAATGAAGGAAGACATAATTGTGGTCTAATGATTTTGCCTACGCCTATAGTCAGACTTACCAGGTTTTGGTATTTTTATACCCGACCAAGGGTATATTACTTTTAATGCATAGTTTGTAACACAGTGAAATAATCATCGTATTTTTAGGGATATGATCGAGACTGACAGGTGAATCGATTAAGCCATGTCCGTCCGTCTGCATGTGTGAGTTTTAGGTCTTCAAAATCAAGCTAGAGAGCTGAAACTTGATACAGGGCTTGGATCTTCTGTTTCACAGACAAAGTGTGAAAATTGGTTTAGTCCGTCAACGGCCACGCCCACTACTGGTTTAATGTGAGACAACCTCTATTTCACATTTTCTTCCAAAATGCCTTTTGGTCAAGTACAAGACAAGGCATAGGAGCTTAAATTTTGCGTACTAAGCAATATTGGCTCAAGACCTTTAACAAGGCAAAAATTGGACCGTTTTAGGGCGCGTTTTTAGCAAAAAACGGTATTTTTCCGTAATAAATTGCGGTTTTAAAGCTTTTACAACGAAATTACAACTAGTTAATTTTAATTTTTAGCCCAGGCCCACTTTTGGGGGCCCACTGATGCGCATTCGATATGGTATGAATGCACGACTTAAGCAATACGCCAAAGGGTGGGAATTCAACCCAAAGCAAGGCTTGCGGTGAATAGCTTTCAGCATAACTGGAAAGATTACCAGGTGACTTGAAACTTCCAAAACTTGCAATTTCTGACAAATACCATTTTAGCCACCTGGTGTTCGTTGGTTCTAAATTTGCCGGAACCACCAAAGAGCACTTAGTGACTTGATTTCCCGGGAAGTGTGTCCTACTAGAAGAAGACTAAAGCTCTCTGTCTTGGGCTTTAGTAAAGGTAACAACAGGTTTAAGGATTTAAGCCAGTTTTTGGACCTATATAAAGACCTTGAACAATCCTTTACTAATTTCACATTATAGAGATTCTACCGCCTCACATTTTTTTATAGAGACGTTTTCGAGTACTAAATCCCTTTAAATTTTTTCGCCGATGTTGTTTTCAATCCTCTATCTACTAAATTCTTCCAGGAGCTTCCTGGTCTCTGCGAATTCGCTTCAAATTGGCATTTCACCAAGGTAGCGATTTTTTATTATTTTAGCGAGTTTTTATTTTAAGAATTACTTCTTGTTTAAAACATCGGCTAATGACGCTGTTATGTTCTCGACCAGATATCTCTACCCCTTGTCTTGGTCTTAGTTTGAGTGGAGTAAGAGAGTTTAAGGGAAAGTAAGCCGATGTAACGACAACTTGTTTAAGATCCAGATGCGTAAAATTCTTTCTTACTCTCATGCAAAAAATATTAAGATCTGCCTCTTCTTACTATACCTCGCTGGCAAATCATTGCAAGGCAGATACATATTTAGCTTAAACGTAGAATATTGTCTCATGTTCTCGCTTCAAAGTTCTCCACAAAGACTCCAACACCTGACTGAACATGGGTTCAGTCAAAAAATGACCGGAAATTATGACCGGAAAGAGCCATTTCATAGTAGCAGATCTGCTTAAAATACCTAGAACTTAACCTCTCCGTGCTTGTGATTAACCATTTCTGTATCAGAGGAATTTCCATATGTTAGGTCCATATAAAAATGGCGTAAATACTTCTACAATGTGATAACGTCATTCCCGTAAAAGTTCACAAACCGAAAAGCTTGATTACCGATCAAAAAACCCGCAACAAAGTGCCAAAGAGCATATCCTCGGGAAAATGGTTGAAGTCTGTGGAGATGTGTGAGTGTTTGTACGTAAGCTTACATAAGCCGACTTTGCATGATCTGACTTCGACTCCCAAGATCGTGAAAGTAAACTTCTTTTAATACTGGATGGAACTTCTTTCATTGGCCGTATGTCATTTTTGATGTCGGCGTGAGGTTAAAATTCGATTCCTTGAAATGTTTCGATATAAAAAACTGGAATCGTCTCGATAGCTACAACCGTTTAAATCAAATTCAGGCACCTTGCCCTCACATTCCGATTAAATGCAGTTTCCGCTTCACTAACCTTTTATTATGATTGTTTATTTCCTTTTTTTATTCATCCCTCCAATCAAGCCAAGACAAACGATTTCAAATCACGTTTTTCTTTGATAGCGCTCATCAGACTGGCTGCTCCAGCAGACCCGTCAATGCACCCCTTTTAAGCCCTGGTGCGCACATATGAAACTAATTTATTTAAATAAGGGTTCTTCGAGTAGTATACTTTTCCAAGCGATTTACGCCCCCCGCTCTGGCTCCTTCCGATCGCAATCAATACTTAAATCATTCACTATTCAACCCGGGGGGTCAGTTGCCATAAGAATTGCCAATAATGGCCATGTACTGATTCTGTATACGTGTCCACCTGCATCCATTTAATCGAACAACCAACCCCTAGGGGAGGGAGTCCTGGCATGCGAATTTGAAAGAATCCGCTGAGAAAATATCTTCCGCTCGATTGACAGTGATTCCTAAATGAATGCAATTGAATAAAGATTTTCCTTGTTCAGTGGAAATGCAACCGAGTTTAGAAAAAGAGGGGAAATCTCAACGAAACGTATGTTAAGGGTGACCGTTCGGTTGCTTCTCAAATCAATTTAAGCAATTTCTACACTCCTGAGTTCACTCGCAACGTTAAGTCATTGAAATTTCTATATCTTCTACAGCTGAAGGTGAATATGCAAATCTAGTTATACTTTTGAAGAAAATTCGCATTGTGGTGCGGCATATGGTCGTCGATTTTTGATAACTTTCGAATGCGCCTGGGGGAATTTATTACCTCAGATATAAAGCTAGACCCAGGAAATACGAGCGGGTTTCGAAAATAATTGCCTCAAACTAGAGCTCTAAATTAAAAAACTTTTTTATACTTTGGCGAATTCGCCATCTTGAGCAAAGAATCAGCGCGCGACAAAGCAGCTATTTTTGAGAATAATTTCCGCGTCCGTTCGTCTTACTTTTTTTTCCCACGCCGCCGCCGAAGAATTAATATCTATAGGAAAGCAGAGGGACACTCTCGACTCTCCTAGGTAACGAGTTTTAAGTGCTCGAAGTAAATGCAGGCAGAGTTGAATAAAATATATTTTATATTCACTATTGCATGGCATCTGGTACAATTTGTGGATGAGTCCCAAATCGGAAGTTCTTCATCTTCTACATCGCCCTGGTGCTATAGAGCTTGGGGATGAAACTTTAATACAGATGTAGCGAGAAAAAGTTTTTTACGAGCAAGCTTCTTGAATTAAAAAGTTCCATTTTGGGGTAATAAAATCTGGTGTAACCAGGTCCATCGGAGTGTAATTGAGAGAATAAAATAACCATGAAGCGACTTATTGGAAAAGTGAATATTTTGCTTTACTTATCTCGGTGCAAGTTTGACGATTTATTGGAGTAAAATTTGTTACAAAAAATGGATTCTTTAACTAATTTCAGCGATGTCCTGCTTTAAGGAGGTGCATTTGGAAATAGAGTAATTTGAATACAAAAAGTCGGAATAGATTACTATGTAGGATCTCATGTGTCCGAGTCTCTACACAAAGATCTGCAATGCTTCACGCCGCCGAAAGGAATTTTAGCACATATTCGCCACCGTCTCAAGGTCTTTAAACTCTCAAGACACCTAAATTTAATGCAGTCGAGTAATTTCCGCTATCACTGATAGTTCGACATTCACATGACCCGTCAAGGAAAAGAAAATAATTTCAATTACATATTTTTATGAAAAGATAAAGTGCCTCATGAAACCAGCGGGTGATGTGGTACACCCTATCGGGTGATTTGGGTTTCCACGTGTTTCCAGGAAAGACATATGCCATAAGAGCATTTGTGGCAGGGAACAAGTTGCAACTAAACATCTTTTTTTTGTAATCTGGCAGTCCTCCCCACATCGTGCATTTAAGCGTTATTGAAAGTCCTCTGGACCTTGAGACCGTGAAGATACTCATTCACACTTTTGTGGTGTGAGGATGACGAAATATTGACAGTTTGAGAATGTTTTGTTAATGTTGACGCTAAACTTTTGATGCTTAACTTCGTTTTTTTTGCTGCCCCATAAAGTCAGACATTGATTTTTTATCCATCTGAACCTGGAAGTTTAAGTCATAAATTGTCTGATCTTGTGGTGATTAGATTATGTACAATTTTTTTTGTTTAAGAAGTTAATTTAAGGTAACTTAATTCATAGTTTCCATTTCCATGTCTACTTTTCGAAACAAACAAACAAGAAATCGAAAGCCTGAAAGCCTTCAAATTGGCTTATGGGTAAGGTAACGTAATTGGGTTCTAAAGTTACTTGCCACCTTGATGATTTAGCATACCTAGAAAGAAAGATTATGGGTGCACTTGAAAATTCTGAGATGTCGTGGAAAAAATAGCTTCCTAAAGCTTTTTTCGTCAAATGATTTGGACTGCGGCACAGGAAATGGGGTGTCCTCGCAGCGAATTCCTCGCATCACCACATCCTCTGCAGAGGTCGTCATTCTCGAGATTTAATTTAACAGCTTTGGTCCCATCCTGTGGCCAGTATCCAAGCAGAGTCTAACATTGTGCTGTAAGCCCCAGCCCTTAAGCTCTTTGCGTCAGCACTTAAAAAGTTCTGATTTGGATTTCAATGGCAGATATAGCCTTTATGGCTTCTAGGCTGTCGTTAAATAGGATGATATCATCTTGTGGCTTTGCCCTTATTGACAGTAGGCTGTCTGCCTTCTTAACTGCAATGATATCTCATTAGAAGACACTGCGAGAAACGGGCAATCGTGTTGATTTTTCTACAAAAATGAACACGGCACGCACCTGTGCTCATTTTTTTTCTCTTCTCGGTTTCTTGATCCTTCGGTTTCCACTCATCCCTACTGGTAAACATGCAGTTGAAAGGCGTTTCGTAGTCATGATAAGGGGTTAGGTAGTCGGTGGTGGTGTCGATTCCAATAAGGCTGTGTAATCTTCGCATGTCCAAATGAGCTTCGAATCCATTTAAGTGACTTACTAAGCCACAAAGCGCGTTTGCAACAGATTTTTGCAAATAAACGGTTAAAGTCTACGCAAAGCTTCAGAATCGCCTACGGGTCTATTCTATTTCCACAACTTTGAATTGGTGAACATGAATAGTATGGTATGAAACACCCGAACCCAAACAATGAAGTGTGATAAGAGCTTTCTCAAAGGCTCGTTAATAGTGTGTAAAAATTTTCATTTCGGTGTAATTTTTTCCCCTGCAAGGTCGGGGTTAGAATAGCCTTGAGGTAAGGTATGCCTGTCGTAAGAGCCGACTAAAATCCACCGGAAGAAATATTCTTTAATGTTTCAACGGATACTGTTGATGCTGCTCCATTTGGGGCAACTTTTGGCAGTAAGGTTTTAACTTATAGATGAATCTGAAGGTTAAATTAAAATCCAGAAGCGTCTGTCACACATTGTGCGGCTCACTGGTCGGCGTCTGTCTCCAAAGGGGCGGCTGTATTTAAAAATGAAAATAGAAGTGACTTACCTATTTCTCATAAAAACGACAAGTTAAAAAAAAAAATGGCAATGAACAAAACGAAAGATTTGATTACCCCAGGTGGCAGCCCAGCTATGCTGGAAAATCCACCCTCTTCGGAGGCAGGCTCTACGGATTCTGGGGAGAGCCTTTTATTGCTTATAAATCCTTTTGAGAAAAGGACAAAACTAAATCGATCACCACCACCTAGATCGAACATATCCGGAAAAAGCAGTCCACCGGTAAACCAGGACTCTGTGAAAATTAAGAGCTTAGAAAAGGAGAATAATGAACTCTGAGCTAAGCTTATTGAAATGGAGCGACTCTTCCAGGAAAAGGTCTAGCAAGAAGCGAAAGGCGAATTCCTCTCCCGAAGTAATACAAAAAGAAGATAAGCCCCCTGGCTTAAACAAGGCTAAACCAGAAGCGAAAATTCGTCCACCTCCCGCAATAAACATCGTCGGGATAGCAGACTTTGGGAGATTGCGCAACCTTCTTGCAAACACGGTGAGAACAGAAAACTATAAGCTTACCTCGCACCGAAATAACGTGTGGAAAGTAAATGTTGACAACGCCGATTCCTATCGCGCACTGTCTCTTAGACTGAATGCAGAAAGAATCGAGTGGTATACTTATCAAAATAAGTACGAGAAACCACTGCAAGTCATTGTAAGGGGGCTCCACCCATCATGCACAAAAGAAGACGTTGTAAAAGACGTAAAAAATAAAGGCCTTAAAATTATTGATGCCGTCAATATCATTAAAAAGGAAAAGCAACGCACGGAAGGAGAAAGAGACACTGTGATCAGACGCGGCCTTCCAATTTTTATGCTCTCCTTTGAAAGAACTGAGAGCATAAACGATATTTATAAAATCAAAATGATACTTAACATCAGGGTTAAAATCGAACCCATGCGAAAGGGCAATAGACTGATACCACAGTGTAAGCGATGCCAAAAATTCAGGCACACAAGTGCGTACTGCCAAAAAGAACCACGTTGCGTGAAATGTGCCGGAAAACACCTGTCAACAGAGTGCAAAGTTGACATAAAGGCTCCAGCAGTTTGCGCCAATTGCCACGGAAACCACCCCGCGAACTATCGAGGATGCGAAGTAGCCATAGAGCTGCAAAAGGGACGAGAACCTCTTAAGGAAAATACTAGAGGTCAGAATCAAAGCCTAGGACGCCCAAAACCTGCTGAAACTCCTAAGCCAAAGACTCCAAAGACGCCAAAGCCGATCAAAAGTGGAAGATTGGCAAAGGAGGCGTCGACAAAAGGCGTAAAAGCTCCACAAAAGAGCGGCGCCAGTTCAAGTGCAGCGGAGAAACCACCACTGGTCGGACCGAAATCATACGCACAGGTTGCGGCAAACGAAAACAAGGCAAGATCGCCCACAACAGATGCAGTGTCTCAGATCCTCGCTGTAATCTTGGAGAAACTTGAGGATCAGACTAAAATCAACAAAGTTATATTTGACAAACTGAGCAAGCTCGAGTTTAAGCCTCGAAAAAATTACAAGAGAAAATGAATATGAAACAGTTATTTAAAATACTAACATGGAATGCAAACGGCCTTCTGAATAAAATAGACGAACTAGAAGTATTTCTACGGAAAAACAATATTGATATTTGCATGATTACGGAAACTCACCTTATAAACGGGTCAACACCCAAACTTAAAGGTTACAATGACTATCACGCACATCACCCTTCGCAAAATTCGAGAGGAGGATCCTCCCTCTACATTAAGAACTGCATAAAGCACTTCAAGAACACAGAAGTTGAGCTAGACTCTATGCAGATCAGTTCAGTTTCTGTAAAAATTGACTGCTTAGATTATAACATTGCATCTTGTTATTTCCCGCCAGGATATAGACTGGTGGAAGACGATCTTGATCGTATGTATGACTTCATTGGGTCCAATTTTATCATTGGGGGTGACTTTAACGCGAAGCAAACTTTTTGGGGCTCACGATGCAATTCAACAAGAGGCAGATTACTGTACAAAAATAGTATGAAGCGTGGGGTGGACTTTTTCTCCACGGGTAAGCCAACATATTGGCCAACCGATAGGAATAAAAAGCCTGACCTTGTCGATTTTTTCATCGCTAAAGGGTACCCCATATACCTTACGCGAATTGAAGACTGTTATGATCTTTGGTCAGACCACTCAGGAGTTATCTTGAAGATGGATGGAAGACTGGCGAAAATAGAAAGAGCTCCTAGATTAGCTAGCAAAAACATGAACTGGGACGCTTTCAGAAAGGACTGTAAGGAGAGTGTTGGCTTGAATGTGCCATTGAAACCTCCTTTCGAGTTAGAAACCGCAGTTGACAAATTCATTGAAGCAATTCAGAGCGCTGCTTGGAACAACAATTCGTCCCAAAAGACCGCAGTTAGCACCGACGGGCATGTACGTAAAACATATCCGCTCGAAATCGAAGAATTGATTCGTGAAAAGAGAAGAGCGCGTAGGAGATGGCAAGGCACGAGGGCCCCCCCAGACAAAACCCTATTGAACCACCTCTCTAACAAACTGAAAGGAATGTTGCTAGATCTTAAAAATCGTGAGACCACTGAATACCTTGAAGGCTTGTCGGCGGATAGGAGCTCAAACTACTCGCTGTGGAAAGCAGTTAAGTATATCAAGAAACCTATAACCCACTCGGCACCAATAAAAAAAGCTAACGGCGAATGGGCAAGAGAAGACAAAGAGAAAGCGAATTTGTTTGCTGAACATTTAGAAGAAACATTCAAGCCTTTCGACGGTCCGCCGTTGGCTGACGTTCTAAACAACAACGGGGAACCTGGTAGCTTTAGAATGAAAAAAGTTTCGTTAGTTGAACTCCGACAGACAATTAGCAAACTTAAAAATAATAAGGCCCCGGGTTACGACCTGATCACTGGCGAAATATTAAAAGAGCTACCAAAAAAGGCATTAGTCAAGCAACTTTATATGATAAACGCTTCTCTTAGACTTCTATACGTTCCAAGACAATGGAAAGTTGCTGAAGTCATTATGGTTCCTAAACCGGGGAAATGCGCAAATGATAAAAAATCTTATAGGCCCATATCGCTTCTGCCGATAATATCGAAAGTATTTGAGAAACTTCTGCTGAAGCGATTACAACCAATAATTGCAGAAAGACGCTTGATCCCGGATCATCAATTCGGTTTCAGACCTAACCATTCCACAATAGATCAAGTCTACAGAATAACGCATGAAATTGAAAAAGCCTTAGAAGGGAAAAAAATATGTTCAAGTGCTTTCCTCGATGTATCGCAAGCCTTCGACAAGGTATGGCACGAGGGCTTGAAATATAAGCTACGGCAAAACTTGCCGGAAGACATGTTTAAAATATTGGAAAATTATCTTGAAAGCAGACTCTTTCGTGTTAGGTGTAGTAGTGAATACTCGAGTTTCAAGCAAATTCGGGCTGGCGTACCCCAGGGAAGCGTCCTCGGTCCGACCCTGTTCCTGCTCTACACAAGAGACATACCTCTAGATGACGAGACAGTCGTGGCCACGTTTGCGGACGATACGGCCATCCTGGCAACAGGTGAATCAGTCGAGTCATCAACGAGAAACCTCCAACGAGCATTGGACAGAATTTGTGTCTGGACGAAGACTTGGCGAATCGCTCTTAACGAGAACAAGTCTACGCATGTGAATTTCACTTACAGAAGGGTTAACAATTTGCCTCTGTTCATAAATTCTGTACAAATACCTTATGCAAATGAAGCGAAGTATCTAGGGATGACACTGGACGCTAAACTAAGGTGGAAACCACACGTAAAGAAGAAGCGTGACGAGCTCGAGAATAGGCTCAGGGAAATGTATTGGCTTATCGGACGATTTTCGAAATTAAGCACATATAACAAACTGCTCTTGTACAGGCAGGTGTTAAAGCCGTCCTGGACATACGGTATACAACTTTGGGGTTGTACCAAGCCGAGCAACATGTCCATGTTGCAGACTTTCCAAAACAAAACACAAAGAGCAATTGTGAATGCTCCATGGTATATTAGGAATAGCGATATTCACAGAGATTTAGGAATAGCTACCGTGGGCGAAGAAGTAACAAACTTCGCTCGAAAGCTAAATGCTCGCCTTCATGTTCATTGCAACAATGAAATGATCCGTACTCTAAACGAGACTCTTAACGATGTTAACAACGAGCGACGACTACAAAGAACAAGACCCTTCGATCTAGCGACGTAGGGTGAAGCCGCATGAATGAACGGCTTAGTAGGTGCATTCACTGGAAAGCAACCTATCCAATGCGATCAACACTATGGAAGCGTAAACTACTTGTTAAGTTAACTTAGTTGTAGTCAAGAAGTATTATGAGAGAGCGAAAATTTACTACTATGAAGTGCGTTCTGGCAGTTTCATAGTGTCTCTCATAAATGGGTGGTTTTTTAGCACGTGGAAATCGGGCATAACCAATATCGGCTACTTCGGTATTATGTACCTGCTATAGAGGGCGTATTGGTATCTTTGAAAGATTTTGGAGTTTTAGTCTCCGTCCATCCTAGTATTCAAAAAAAAAAAAAAAAAATTTCGGTGTAACATATGTTTCTGTGGTGAGAACAAATGATTAAACCTACGTAAAATTTATGCAAAACTACGCAAAGGGTGAAATGGTATGCCATAACACCCTCTCATATAAATGATTCCTTTCGAGAGTAACACAAATATCTTGATTTAACACAACCCGTGTCGTTTTCTTTCATTTCCAATTAGATATGAACATTCAAAACTAACGCTTAACATGTTTACTTAATTACTTGCTTTAGATGGCAGTACAATCTAGGTTGAAGCTGATCCTCAACCAACAAGCATCACCAGTCAGCTTTGTTTCTAGCTGACCGTGTCGACAGTTATGCACGCGAAGTTGGCTGAGGTCCCTTCTACAGGCTCTACAGGCTGTACATCGATGAAATATCTCCTCCTCCAAATTTCCGCCTTTCCGCCTGATGAAATATCCGCTAGGAGGAGGGTTACAATCCGCTTCGGCGAATCGTTGGATACTCCTCAAGTCTCCTTCCTTAAAAAAGGGGCGTGGCATCCACTCTATATCAATAGCATTGCTTTTTTGTTCATATTTTTTATCAGAAGTGTTGATTGCATTTTCACACGCGTTTTTTCATGCATTTTTGCGATTTTTTTTCGAAAATGCGCCAAAACTGCATGACCTAAGCACTTGGTTTACTTTGAGTTGCTTTATACGTGTGGTCAATATTGATTTTGAGCGATAAGCTCCCACACAGGATTAGGCACGAGTGCGGATACATTGCTATCCCCATGGGAAACCGGTATGGGTCTAGGGCGTGTTGCCAGTAGGTAAAGCCATCAACTTCAAAGAGAAACATGGCCCAGCTAGAGTCCATCTGAACTTAAAAAAATATTCGCCAACGGTCTACTTGCAAGCTCATTTTAAGGCTCCTTGACCGGATTTTGACAGCCTCAGCAAATGTAGTTTGGGATCTTCCTTTTGCGAATACTCGCCAGCTAAGAGTGTATTGGGTTTTTTTATGCATTGCGCGTTGACTATCTCTCTATAGTCTGATCAGTGCTTTCAACTTTGACTCCAAGGCTGTCTAAGAATTTCTCATCAAAAACACTGAGAAGCTTCTTCTTTTTAGACCGAAACACAGGAAACTAAGCTGAAAACTCAATGTTGAGGAAAGAGTAAGGAAAGCCTCAACCGCATTCTATACTTGCAGTCGCATTTTCGGGAAAAATTGGGGTCCCAAATCCAAATTTGTCCTTTGGATGTACACTGCAATTGTTAGACCTATTTTGACGTATGGGTGTTTAGTCTGGTGGCAAGCAGCTGGAAAAAACACGAACCTACGCTACATGACAATAATACAGAGAGCTGCATGTATTGGTACGACATCAGCTATGAGTACGACACCAACCTCAGGGCTGGAGGCAATTCTCAATATGCTACCCCTCGACCTCTATATGCAAGAATCTGCTGCCAAAAGCGCCTTGAGGCTCAGTCAGTCACCTGAATGGATCCCAAGCTCATTTGATCATGCGCAGATTCTTTACAGCGTTATAGGAGCCGACACCTCCTCCGACTACCTTACCCCCTACCTTGACTTCGAAAAGCCTTTTACCTGCATGTTTCGTAGTAGGGATGATTGGGAATCCGGGGAACAGTTAAGAATTTTATCGATAGCCATATACACAAATGGGTCAAAAATGAGCATAGGCACGGGTGCAGGTTTCTACTCTGAGAACCCACTTATAGAAAAATCAATAAAATTGCCCGATTCTTGCAGTGTCTTCCAAGCGGAGGTCCTTGCAGTCAAGGAGGCAGCCAGCCAACTGTCAATAAGGGCAATACCACAGGGTGATATTACCATATTTATAGACAGCCAGGCAGCCATAAAGGCAATAGCTGCGACTGAAATCAAATCCGAACTTGTTAAGTGCTGTCGCAAAGAGCTAAAGGTTCTTGGCTCACAGCACAATGTAAGACTCTGCTGGGTTCCTGGCCAGAGGAACTTTCGTGGCAATGAAAAAGCCGATGAGCTTGCATGACATGGATCAACATTGGATCCTCATCAGGCCCTTCAATGGATCAAACCTCCACTCTGTGACATTAGAAGGCGGGTGGAAAACAAGATTCGGATGAAAGCAAATTCAAGATGGACATCCTTGTGCACCTGTGAAATCTCAAGACAAATGTGGCCTAAATATGATAAGTCCCAAACTAGCGCGCTCATCAAGAGCAACAGGAAGAGTCTGTCGTTACTAGTAGGTATACTTACTGGCCACAATCTTTTGAGACACCATGCTATGAAACTAAATCTCGACAATGACGACATCTGCAGAGGATGTGGCGATACGGATTGCTGCGAGGACACACCTCACTTTCTGTGCCACTGTCCCAGTCTAAGTCAGTTGAGGAAAAGAACTTTAGGAAGCTACTTCTTCCACGACATCTCAGAACTTTCAAACGCACCACTAACATCTCTTTCCAGGTATGTTAAATCAACAAGGTGGCTCCAGGAACTCAACACGGCGTAAGAAGGAAGCGGAACATCCACACAACTAGGATTATCCCCCATTGGGTATCACAATGGGTCTAAATAGACCTAAGTGCGATGAGGCGCGGGTCACCTCGCTCCATCAGCCCAACAACCTAGCCTAACCTAGACCTAAACACTATTGGAATTCGAAGCAAAAATTTTTCCTTAAAATATTCAAAGAATCTGAAAAAGGTCCAATAAAAAATCGCTAAGGTATGTCTCAAAAAGCCAAAAAAAACTCAAGAATTTCAATAACTCAGATATCAGACTTTTATGTCATACGTAGGTCATACAATATGCAAGTTCCAAATATCGAAACATTATATAACGCCACACTAGCACTTAGAGGTACAATTAAAGAAAGTGTGAGCGTCCAGCGCATGCCTCCTTCTAATTTAAAGTTCCTGGGAAACCTTGTTCAACAAAGAAGATTAATGTAATTGCAACCTGCCAACCTGCGAAGCTAACAATATTAAGAAGTCAGAGCTAAGAAGACAGATCAAAGAAGGGACTTGAGACACTAGGTATAATTGGAACATTTTGCACAAATTGTTTTTAAACCAGGCACAGACCTCAAATAGGACTAGGAAGAAGTTTCAGGTTTCACTGAAATGGGTTTCAGGAATCCGGGGCGAGCCACAGCCTGAGGAAAGTCCGCTAATGTCAATTATTAAGCCAACAATTATTATAAACTCTGTTATTGAGTGCCAAGTTCTGCGTTAAACCGCAAAAAGGTCATCTCTAAAATCGACACTAGCCACTATTATTGTAGGCAAAACTAAGATTCAGGAGAACACCTTAAGTCTGATTAAGGCTTTTGTTTTGTTTGGGGGGCACGGTCAGTGGATTGATTGACCGAAGCAATAAGCTTCCATTAATTGGCACGTTCCCTGCCCTAGGAAGCTTTGTGCTGTATGCTTCCAATGTGAATGCCTATACCTATAAACTGTTTGGAAGGAATCTCCTATACTCTTTCCGTGGGGATGTTTTTCAATAACTCTAACGGCACATACAAAATTATGATATGCCAGCTCCCCAAAATCCTTTGTTTTTTTGTTTAAATACCCTTGGAAAAACTGCAACCCTTTGAAAAGGGTTCAAGATGATTTCAGGACACATCTTGCATACTTTTCATTATGATGAATAATGAGGACTGAACAAAGCTGGTGCTTGCAACACATGGCAAGCACGAAATACGGCTTAAAAAACACATTGTAAGAAATAATTTTCACTCAGCTCGACATGCCAATAAATGTCGACTCCGATTTATTCGCAAAAGGATATAAAACCCGATTAACTTCCAAAAACTACTGCAACTTCGAATTGGAATTGGAAAACTTTTCACATACATTTCGCTGAAAAGTTATTTGTAATCGCCGCCACCCACCTCCCAAACTCCATCTTACACTGCCGCCGCGCGCCGACTGCAGGGCATAAGGAAAATATTCACCCCGTCCATATTCTCACAACACTCTTCTGTTTAGCTTGAGGATATTAAGCAGCAATAGCACCAGAAAGCAACAGGATTCCTTCGATAGCAACAAGAGAAAAGGATATAAAAAGGGCAAACAGCAAATGTGAAATCGGATGACAATCGAAAAATGCTCTTCTTTTGAAAAACTTTTCACACACACACACACACACACGTACGCCATGTTGTGCGGCAACAGGAGGAATAACCAAGAAAAGGATCATTTTTAAGGTACCTAAAGGGGGGCCTATAAAAATATTGTTATGGCATTGGCTTCGGGTAAGAAAACCTCATGGCTGCCGCAATCGCAATAACTGGGGCATTCCTCTCACACATCAAGTCATAATTATTATCCTTGTTGAAAGGGACGTGGCGTTTCGAAATCCGGAAAACAGAAAAAGTGTGTTGATAGAAAAACTTTATTTTTATGTCTCATCCCATCTGCTTTTGTGTGGCTGGTGTGTGGGGCAGGGTCGAACCTAGCTCGGGTCCTTGGTGTGGTTGTAACCAGTACATTATACACGAAGCAAGTGGCATAATGAAACTCGGACGCAGTGCGAGGCCGGGGGAAACAAAAGAAATTCGCTGTGAAGTTCTTTTTGTGTTTTGAGGCGTAGATTGTCTGACTTTGCAAGGATTTCATTGTTTTCTCGCCTTGTGAAGGATCTGCCTGCCGGTGGCGCTGGTGGTGCGGTGGCAAAGTGGTTAGTGTCGGTATAAGTACATCAAATGTTGGCATTAACTTCACGAAAGGAGCGGAGTCGGAGGTAAATTGGAAAGTTTTTCGATTTGTTGTGTCGAATGATGGAGGCAGGCAAGAACACACAGATTGGTTTGTGATTGTGTATCTCAAACTTATTCTGGCTTATTAGGGGATAGCCACAAAAGTGGCCAAATAATGGAGTGCCGGCTTGAGGTGGAGTGAGTCTTGTGTGCGTATAATTGTGGAGTGTTTTCTGCAGAATAATAAAAATAAATTAATTAGTCAGCGAATTATTGGATTAATTATGCATTAAGCGAGGTTAGTTGTGTTGATGTTGGTTTTGCTGGGAGTTTCTCCTCAAATGCGGCGGAGATAAGGCAGAAAGTTTATCTGACGAAGGTAGCTGACCCATACCTATGTCAAAGTTTAGTTGAAATGGGAGGAAGGCGCAGTAGTGTTCTGTGTTTGGAAATATTTTAGCACTTATTTTGCTTACTTGCGTAGATTACGCCTTATTAGTCCACCAACAAGGGTACAGGTAGGTACCTACAAAAAATTAAAAAGCAAAAACTTCAGAAATTAAGTGATGGAGCTTACCTGGACCAAAATCTGTTAAAAGATTTAGGAAATGGTATTCCTACCTTACCTACCTGTTTAAAAAAAAATGTATGGTATTACTTTATCTTTAAGTTTTAAGGGGTATAGCCTTCTACTGCGTTATGGGTACCTTCATTGACGATAGATCCTCTACCACTTTCGAAGCAAGTAGTGACAACCATTAACGCTTTCTTGAGCCTGACATTTTTTTTGTCTTGTTTGTGCTTGAGCACTATTTCCTCTTCTCAAGGCAACTCCTCCACTGAACAGCTTCTGCTCAGCTTCGACTTCAGATTTTTTCCTCAAGCTCTGTTGGCCCTTTAAATGTATCTCATCGCGAACTTATAAGGATTCACAATTAGATGCATGTTATACGATTACTCTCGTTCTAAGCACCAACAACGTTTTGTCTATAGATTGTGAAGAATCTAAAGGCAATAATCTATAGGAATTCGGCCTTAAACATAACTTCTATTTCGAAAACAACAAAAAGTATGAAGAGTTTGAAACAAGAAAAAAGTACTGTTAAAGAAATTAAAATTTGCCGTGTATTTTACCAGAGAATTTGCCTTGCAATAAAAATGTTTGCATGCCATAATTCGTATTTTTTCCCAATAGTTTCCACAAACAAAGAGCACACATTTGAGAAGAATGTACTGTTAAAAGAGTTTTCAACAAACAATTTTTTGCTTATTTCAAACAAATCAACGTTTCCCTAAAAAAAATTTATTGATTTCCCCGAAAACAGCTCCCATAATACTTGGTTTATTTCCAACAAAAGCCAAGTACCAATTTTATGTCTTTATCCAAACATAAAATTGGTACATCGATTTTTTCGCAAAAAAAAAAAAAATAAAATGTTTGCTAATTTTTTGTTGCTAATTCTTAATTTTGACACTTTTGATTTAGTGTGTCATGATTGGATTGGGTCAACTCTGATGTCTAAAAAAATTTCAACATTAGCATGCGTGAGATTTTTTTTGCTCACTTAATTAGTCTACTTAAGCTCTCTTTTTAGAGCATAGTATTTGAGGGGGCATTTAATAGCATTTGAGATAGGCGAAAATCTGGATATACCCAAGTACATATATGAAATTATTTCTGGGAAAATTAATATTATATATAACTATTAATCTGAAAGAATGTGTGTTTTCCAGATTTTTTTCAGAGTTTTTATATATTTTGTATATTTTTTCTCATGCAAGATTTTTCCTTATACTTCATTGACCACGTTCTTGCAAATGGTGCGATCGCCTTTACAATTCATTTTATGCACTTAGGATAGGATTGTTGTAGCCATTTATTCATCGCAACAATAAAAGCTAGTCTGCATTAGCTGCAACTATTTCAAGGCATGCTGAAACTAATTTTGCTTTATTCTTCGTTTGAAAACCTTTTTTTAAGGCGCCGATCTACATAGATTTGTTATGACTTTACTTACAAGTTTTTGATTCTTTCCTTTTGATTTGCCAAAAATACTTATGAGATTTTGTTTTTGTTTTTAATTTTTCAGTTCAGTGAATAAGGATAAGGATTATTGGCCAATGTTTGTCTGTCAATTAAATGGAATGCTGTTTTAGATGCCCGAAAATTCAATCGGCTTTTTAGTTATCTCTCTAAGAATATTTTTTTTGATAAAAATGTGACACACCATGAGCTCGATAAACGCAAGACTCCGAGGTAAGTGCCTATATCTATAATAATACTGTCTTTCATGAAATTTTTTATACCTTTGTCGTTTATTTCTCATTTTTATCAAACGTTTTTTTTATTCATTTTTAATCTGTATCAAAATAAGTTTAAAAAATGTTTATTTAGTATTTTCTTCCCACTTCAAAATTTTGCTATGGCAGTTCTCACTAGAATTAAAAGTATTTGCAAAACTTTTACGAAATGTCTGCAGCAGTGTATGTGATCAATATTTTGGCAATATACTGGGAGATAATTAAAATTTCTTTATGAATAGGCTCAATTTTGAGGCTTGTAGCGGTTTAAACCATATTTTCGAAGAATGTTGTTCAACTAAAGCCGTGTTTTGTGTATTTTTTCCGTCGGGAGTACTAAATCTAGCCAATGAACAAAATCTCGAAATGCGGTTTAACAAATTTGAATGGGATAAAATCTATAGAAAGACTGCCTAGGCAACATTTCGCATAAAATCTATCAAACGATCATTTTCGAGATTTTGAATACTACTAGCAAATTTGGCACAAAGCACATGCCCAAAATCCTTGTGCAATGAGTCCAAGCAGGGGCAACTTGCCCCCATATTAATTAGCCTAGACAAAAAGAGCTTTTGACATATTCAAAGCAATCAATTTTTTCATACCCGACCGAGGGTATATAAATTTTAATGCATAGTTTCTTCATGAAATTTCTAAGAACCTTCGTGAAAGGTTCTAACCCCTTTTAGAGATATGTTCGAGACCGACCGGTGCGTCGATTAAGCCATGTCCGCCCGACCGTCCGTCTGTCCGTATTTGTTAATTTTTGAGGTCTTTAAAATTGAGCTAGGATGCTCAAACCTCGAGTATATCTTGGTTTTTATTTTGTACAGACAAGAATTGTGTGAAAATTAGTTAAATCAACCTCTATTTCAAATTTTCTTTCAAAAGCCGTGTTCAAGCCTTTTGGTCAAGTTAGACAAGGCGTAGGAACTCAAATTTTGGTAAAGAGCAATAATGGCCCAAAACCTCTAAGAAGGCAAAAATTGGACCGCCCACAATATCGACCATGCCCACTTTTATATCTTGTTAGATCTTCTGTTATTATCTTATGTTATATCTTTTCAAAAACCCGATTTCTCGGAAAGTTTACTCCAAATTAAAAAAAAAGTTATATAACAAATATTCAATATATTGCTATTTGCTAGGTTTTCTTCATACAAATTTTTGAGCTCCGCCCACTTTTTTGGGGCGTGTTTAGGAACAAACTGTTTTTTCTGCAATAATTTTCGGTTTTGATGTATTTTTTAACGAAATTACAATTAGGTGATTCTAAAAGCCCAGACCCACTTTTGTGGGCGTGGACTTTTTTTTCGGGACAAAAAAATTTATCGGGTCGGGTATATAGAAGTTTGTCACAGACGAACTCTTGCACTTACTCACTTGTTTTTTCGTAATCTTTTTCTTTTATACTGGAATTAACAACAACAAATGATATAATATGCCCCTATCTGCCAAATATGACAGGTATATAAAATACCAAAAATAGATACTGGTTATTCGTGGTTCATAAACGTGATCCTGGTAGGGATCAATGGGTGTGCGCCCGTATAGCTCGCTGTAGAAGTGATAAATATCCGTGTCTGTTAGCCTGACCCCCTTTGTGTTTTTCCACAGGAAGCAGTATCCTGTCAGTATTTCGACTAAAGCCTTAGCTTCCTTACCTAAAACGAAATCTTAAATCTCTTTTTTGAGACCAACTTCGGCAATTGGCAGCAAGTGTAGTGCGTCATGTAGTAATGTCATTGTAGTAAAGATTCGTTTCCTCATAACTGCTTTTGACAACTCTGAATTATCTTAACAGGTTGTTTATACTTTTGATGTATCTCTCATTCTCCCTGGTGAAACAGACAGTTGCTGTGTTATAGCCGAGAAGGCCACATTTAAAGGCCGTCTCGGTGCCGTCTTTTTCTTTCAAACTTTCAAAAAAATATTTATAAAGTTGCCTCGTACTCACAACCCTATGTGTGTATAATGTCCTCGCTAGCAGCTTGCTCCAGAAGTGACAAATATTAGTGTCAGAAAGTCTGAGCCCCTTTGCGTGTTCCCACAGTAGAAGCTTGTTTGATGGAGCTAACATTTTATTATCACCTTAGTTCTTATTCCGTCAAAACGTGGTCTAGCCCTGTATGGCCTGCGTCTATTCAGTCTGGACAACTTTTGATTGGCAGTCATAGTGCTTTTTTTGTCAATAATGCCTCTTACTATACAAAGGGTGCTTTGATGTTTGCAATGTTTCTATTTGCAATGAGCCCTCCTCTTCTTGCAATCTTATCGGCATGATGAAAGTCTCAAATCTCAAGATTGATTAAATTTCTTAACTATTCTAAGCGTAGCCTGACTATCGATATAAATGGCGATATCTCTCCCAGATAACGATCTCACCTGCGCAAGCCCGACCGCTCTAAGTACAGCCTGAACCTCTGACCATTTTAAAGACACTTCTGCCATTGCAGTGTAGTGAATCTTTCTTTTTCATTTAGGCGCGAAGTCATAATCTGAAGTAATGGATTATAACCCTTCCACTCTACTGCATGCCTTATGGTCCGCTTGTGGGGTACTTCGATTTGACCTCAGAATATACCAGCAGGCCACCCGGTCTTGGATCTGTTCGTCACTGAGGCCAAATAAATACTGCTGTCGTTGCATTTGTGTGATCCATGAATGTCTAGGCCTTCCTCTTCTTCGCGATTGCGCTGGAATGTTGATTAAAATTGCCTTTTTGACGGGGTGCGTAGGATCTCTCCTTTGAACGTGGCAATACCAACTGAGCCGGTCGTGCTCCATTTTTCTGGAGATAGGTTCTTTTACATTGAGGCTTCCTCGGATCTTCGTACTTCTCATTTCTTATTGCAATGTAGTGAATAAAAGGGAAATCTTTGACATCTTGTCTGATTTTCGGGGTTAAAATTCTTAAAAATATTCTTTTATTAAATTAAATAGGCACTGCTAACATTTTTTTTAAGTCTACTATTCTTATTTTAGTAGACTTAAAGAGTCTAGTTTTCTTTCAGTTTTTTTAAAAAGCTGGAAAAAAGTATGGCAAACGGGTTTTTCTGTTGGTTTGTGCTTGCGTAAAATTCAGTTGTTACAAGAAAGAAAGAACTCAGAAGTTATAGGCATTTTTTAGAACTGCCATTTTAGCAAGTCAACTTAAATGATTTTACGTTTATCTCGAAAACAATTTTTCGGCCCCGTTATATTTTGCTTTCGAACTTAAACTTCGCTTCACAGTTTTAGAACTCCTTTCAAACGTTCTATATATACAAACCAAATTTCATCATAATCGGTAGCACTTTAAGATTACCATTAATTAAGATACCACAATAATTTGGAAAACAGTTTTTGAAATGTTTTTGAATTTTTCAAACTCAATCTCGGAATCTGCTGAATTTTCAAAAAATTCTATAGTTTTCTCGAAAATAACAAATGATTCATGATTCTTGATGTGTGTGATTTTTTTTTTTCGGAGATAGTAATGGGGGCAAAATTTGTTCACGATTTTATTGAAAATACAGCAAAACCACAGGTTAATAACGATTTAGCCAAAAATTGATTTTAGCTTTTGATTAAGCTGTGGTTGTTTTAAGCATTTGCTGAATATAGGCTTTTTGAATCAAGTAATTAAAAAGTCATGACTTTAAACACGTTAAAAACGGGCACATATTTTTGGTTCCGCATTTCTCAAAAACTTTTTAGTATTTTGTGAAAATTTGATTTTATTATGAATATTCAAGTTTAGTCCTTAGTGTATGTAATGATTTTCTTTTCTCTTATTCTAAAACTTTTCAAGATTCGTGCCAAAACACTGGTTTTCTATTTTTTAACACCAAATTTCAAACTGTAATTGAACCGTTATCTGTGTATTAAAAAAATTGCCCGTATATGCGCGATCATTTTTTTCATGGAAACGTGCTAAATTTTATCTTTATGCGACTCACCGTTCAGAAGTTACAGGAGCAGACGATACCATAACAGGTCCTTTTTCCATTTTCGATCGAATCGATAAGGAATGCCAAAAAAATAATGAAGTTGGGCCTACCCCAATTTAAAAATTTCAAATTATTGTTGCATTTCCTGCATTTTGTTTAGCCTTATTTATTTTTTGAGCTTGGGTCTTTATTTCCTGGAGCAATATATCTCCTACAGCCGTATTTTTCCCCATAAGGCCCATTTTGACATCCTAACAAAGCACCTAAATTGTTTTGTGCAATCGCTGTACTCCTTTCATGCAATGTCAGTTTTAAAATGCTTAGCCCTATTGTTGAGTTTCCTAACTTCTTTCCTCTTTTCCCCTATCAATTGTGCACTATTTTGTTTGGGCCCTTTTATAAGTACGATCGATTGGACACGTTTTCTCAAACACCAATGTTAAACCTTATTGAGATTTTCTACTGCCTAAGTTATCTAAGTTATCAAAAGTCATCCTCTTTGTATATACTTGACATAATCAGCCTTCCTGAGAACTGAAGGCCCACCTTAAAGCGTATCCATCATTGGTCCGACATCGACGCTTATGTGCAATGTTTGGTTCTTCTTCGAACGAGCAAGGATAACAATAAGAAAAGCAGAAAATCTCCGAAAGATGATTGACCTCATGCTCTGATGGTGATGGAAGGGAGCTCGGAATCGTCTCAATTCCGATCACAGCTATTTTCAATCACCAATTTATTTAAGGTCAAGTAAGTTCGGCATCATGGTACAGTAGTTAGCTTGTCGGACTACAGTGCACGAGATTCCACGTTTGGGTCCTAGAACTAGAGAAAAGAAATATTTTTTCAGCTAGAGTCTGACAAACCTTACGAGAGTCTTAATTCGCCACCGTTTGAAGTCGGTAAAAATTTTTCGTACAAACATAAGTTCAAGTAAAATTTGGATATAACGTTATATTACCTGGCTCATACCGCAGAACAATCTCAAGATTTGGAGCAAAAGGTAATTCACTTGCTGTATAGGGGCATAATTTCAGATTGTGGTGCGTTAACATCCCGCCCGGGTCTTGTTGTCGTTTGAGAATCTATGCTATCATAGATTGAGGCTTCTTATTGTTTTCCCTTTGAAATTAGCCATACCATGATGGTCGCAAAGTTACCCCGCACGCAACTGTAGCTTGGATAAGCCGACAGTAATAAGTTCAGAAATAATGACCTTATACAGTATACGGGGTTGTAAGAGCTATTAAGTCAGAAAAAATCCTTATAAACTCAATTCCATTCAAGTCTTTTGAGTTCCGGTCCAAGAGTTAGCAGCCCGTACCTAAACCTAACAAGCGAAATCTTGGAATTAGAGTTGTTCCATATTTTAAGAATTTTATAGCCACATAATTTCCCACTTTAGATGCCAACCAAACACCAGAATATGCATATCTTCTCCAAATTTAATGCCCTGAAACCCTTCCATATAGACATCTTCTTCGAATATAATTAGTAATGAAAGCCTCTTAACGGTGTGCTTAAACGAGAAATATATAAAAACATCCTTGATTACTCTTCGAAAAAGCTACCACACCAGGATAATAATAATTTCAAATGAGAAATTCCTCTTCAAATAACTCATTTGGAACATTTTAATTATACCACTCTACTCGACAGCATCTTTCGTGATACATTTTCCAAATTAAATTTCTAATAAAATCCGATAATGGAATTCACTCTGGCTTAAAACCTACAACACCTGCTTATTAAGCAGCGACGCCATAACAGAATTTTCCCCGGGAAATACCTTTCTCACGCGCGCACATAAAACGCTTTCGCCTCACTTGGTCGGCCGGGCCGAAAAGCGCCCTCATCCGCCTTAGTTCATTTCGTGCTACCCAGCTAGCTCTCACCATCGTCAATGTCATCGGTTCCGCCGATGCCAGCTTTCATAAGTTAGCATCGTTTTTGTTTCCGTATAATTGAATTGTCAAATTGTCCTTAGTCCGAAAAGTAACACAACACTCTATGCTGATGGCGCTCTCAATGGAAGGATATCAAAGTGGTACCTCCCCGCTATACGGGACGGACGGCCAGCCATCAGGAAGTTCTTTGTCTGAAAACCTTTTAAAAACTTTAAATTGAACAGTAAAGCAATTTTGCGCGACGACTTTGGATCTCGTCCAGGTGTGTATGGCCAGAGTCAATACACTCGGTATTATCCTTGTTTGTGATGCTTACTTCTTTTTTTTGTGAGGAATTCTATTAAAATTTATTTTAAAATCAAATTTATGTCCTTTCCCAACGTTGAAGGAGGAAATTTTATTGTTTCTCCATTATTTTCTCAGGTGTTAAACTATGGGTGTTTCAAATTTGATGGGTGTATATACAATGTGTACGCGCGGATATACCGAAGGTATGGGTGCGAATAAATCGCCGTAAGCACGCTTTTCAAATCTATAAACTTGGGATTGTTGGCAGGACGTTCGTCGTCTTCTTTTGGTGCTTCTTATAGAGCCCGAAGCAGTAAAGCGATGTAGATTTGTATAAATTCACCATCACCATCAGCTTCACCGGAGTAAAAAAGGTTCGTCGAAGAGAAATTGAAGTTTCATAAAATGAAATTACTTTTCGGTCTAATGACCATCATCTGGTGATTTTATTATTTCTTGCGCTCATAATATCGGAGCAGCAACTTTCCCATATTATGCCCCTGCTCCTTTTTCTGCCTCCATGACCATTCCGGAGCATTACCGCAATTTCTTTGCCTCTTTGGCTCTCGCCAGTGTCTTGGCTTTGATTTTATTACTGAAGGACTTACTATTTGATTATATCCCTTGACTTGCACACACTGGTTGGTCGTAGGTATGGTGCGGGGTGGTACCTTCGCATGAATTCAATATCCTTGCTTTCGCATGGAGTATATGGTTTCTCTACATTCTGACCCAACAGACTATGGGGTCAGACAGTTGTTCCCTCTGAGGATATGGCCGATGATGATGATGATGGTGATGGCGACCTTTGCTGCCACTCCTCTGACATGGCCGTACTGGCAGTGATGGTAAGGACATACTATAATTAAATTATTCCATTTATGGATTTGCGATATGCCTTTTGCTTTTTATGCTCTACGAAAAAAAAACACATAATAACCCACCATATGCATGCATTTTCCTGTCCGTCTTGCTTTGACAAAGAATATATCCTTTCTGAATACCATTCTAATGGTCCAATATACCCTTGCTGTTTTTGCATTAGCCACTTCAAAAGAATTTTTCCTCGAAAGTCCTTTCTCAATCAGCGACAGACTGATTATGATGACATGGCCCTGGACAAGAGTTATGGCGTAATGAATGAGACACAGGATTAATTTGTCCCCTTTTTTGTGTCCTTTTTTATTTACTCTTAAAGAAAAGTGTCCATTCAATGTGCAAATTAAATAAAAAACACAACTACAACGTTGTCATTTACGATGCTACGCCATGATGTTGCGACCAGGACTCAGGATACTAACAAAGAAGAAAGTGTATTAAAAAAAAGAGAAATAATAAAACCGGACGGATGCTGTTCGTGTCGCGTTCTTGGCGGAAGGAGTTGAGCAACGAAAAATAAAAAAAAAAATAAGTTACCAACTTCAAAGGAGATGCATTAAGTTGTGTTTAATGATAGAACTTTAAATGAAAGTGTTTCGTGACTGGGTAACGTTGGGGGAATGCCAATGTATACACTTACTACACAGCGATATCTTGTACAGGATGTAGTTTGAGGCGTTAGAAAACTGAACAAAAGTTGTACGTGATAGAGACTGACTTTTGAAATCTTTTCAAGTAAAAACAATTGCTAGAGTTAAGTTTGAATGGATTTTTATATATAGTAATGTTGGTGTTAACGATACTTTTTACGGGGACAATAGACTATCAGGGGAGTCGGCATCGCCAGCTGGAGATATCGAAGAAAGGACACAAAAATTAATCATTGTTCGTGAACTTTGATAGATTTCTCTCGACTTAAGAAAGGTGCAACTTGGTAACATAGTTTTACTAAGTTTTTATTAGTCATTAAGCAACAAAAGACATTTAGTAAATATACTTCTGAAGTTCTAACAGTTCTAGATTGTAGATTTGTCTTATTGTGAGCGCAGGGCCCTGGGTTCAAATACCCACGGGGGGAACAAACTCTTTTTCACGATCTGACCTCCTCGAGGTTCTTTTTTTTACCGTCCCTCATACAAAAAAGTATCATTTTGTATGAGGGACGTCTCAATTTGGAATTCAGCGCCTGCAGAAAATTAAAAATGGTTTACCTCCATGTGGTGTAAGAACTCACTTGCTATTTTAAGGTGCGGAACTTGCATCTACTAAAACCTAACAGATGCGATTCCAATAGAGGTCGCTGGAAACTATCTTCGAGATCATACATTTTCTGCGGAGTTGCTACCTACCTCCGACTCAAGTCTGGAATTTTATTCTGTTCTGTCCACCAGCTACAGTCGAAGAAAATATGCTAGACGTAGTTATCCTCTGAGTCATCAGACGGGCAGGCTGCATTGTCTTTTTTCCCCATTCTGCTAAACTTTTTGTTGAAGTATCCATGCACTTTAAGGAATTCGATAAGACAATAGTTCACTTTCCTAGTGTTTCCATTTAGTCATACTGAAACCTCTCTTATTAATCTCGCTGACTATCTTTCTCTTGTTTCCGTGTTCCACCATAGGCGTTGCAATTTCCTTCTGGGCCACTTCCTGTGTCTCTTCTGCGGCCACTTCAGCTCATACTTGTCTCTTTTCTCGTAAAAAAGTTTTCTTTCTGCTGCTAAAAGATCTATCCGAATCAGAATCACTCCTGCTACTTTTGGCACAGTGCGGTAGGAGCTTTTTATACCTACATAGGTCCTTACGAGCTTATTTTGTTTTAATAAGTAACCTTGCAGTCCAGTGCCATACATAGGTACATTATTGAGCTCTTGCTTTTTATATTTTCTGAGCCCACCATGAATTGAAGCAAGTCTCGGACTATGTTTTGACATCCGCTTCTGTACGCCTGCCTGAGTTTTCTCTGTGATTCTTCTGTGTATCTTGTGGCGATGACTCCGCCAACGTCATCTGAAAAACCTATTGGGATCGTCAGGCAAGCTCAAAGAATTTCATCGCAGGAGACATTCCGGAGGTCCGGAACTAAATTTTTAGCCTTGTGCTACATCTGCGGTAACGTCCTTTCAGCGGTGTCGTAGATTAGTTTCCAAAGTTGGTAGTCTCCTGATAAAGCATAAAAAAATAATGCTGAACTTTTGGTGCCCGATGCTACGATTATCTCAGAAATTGTTTCACAGTGGCCCAGCTGCATGAGTTTTTGCGAAGTGAAGGGTTGAGAGCATGGGACCCTTTTTTTAAAGTGTATACGGCGTAACTTTTGAATTTGAATTTTGAATTTTTGAACTTATTGCGTAAAGCCGATATTGTGCATACAACAACTTAGCTTTAAATAAATGTTTTTTTTCTAATTTTGTTGAAAAAGTTTTGAAACTGGAGTTTTGACGTATTTTCAAAAAAAGTCGCAAGAAATATGTAAAAGAAAGTCCCCTCGTTGTATGGCTTCATAACTGACGGTTTTCAATCCCTATCTCATGAGATAATATTAAGTTCATCACAAAGCTTATAACGATAAAAATAAAATAATGACAGCCCCTAAGACCTTAAGGTAATATAATCGAGAAAGAATTCTGAATCAAATAAATCATATCCTTCCGCCCGTCCGTTGGTCTGTATGTCACATGTTTTAAGGTCTTAAATCTTGAGTCAGGAAGCTGAATTTTTGTGCAGAAGCTGTTGGTCATCCTAAGCAGTGCAGTGTTGATATTTTTTGAATCTATCCACATACACGCCCACAATCGGCGCAAATGCTAGTTGCACATTTGCGCCGATTGTCGTCCAGAGCTTTCAAAAATGTTAGATATCTTTAAAAGCTGAAATTTTATTTTTATCATCTCTTGGTAATTGTACAGTATGGGTATTACAAATGAAAAAAAAAGTCGATAAACTTCACCTAGTGGGCGTGGCATCGAATTAAAGGGTAATTTTTCAAATGCATTTTATTCAATACTTTTATTCTTAAACGAAAAAAGTTGGCTAAAAATATTAAGTAGAAAACATTTAGTTTTACATTTCCAAAATTTTACCATTTTGCATTAACTTTTGCTAGTATAAATGCGGTGGTTATTAGGGTTTATTGATTTTAAATCAAAAAAGATCAAAAATTTGTCGTTACCCTAGCTAGGTACCAGGTCTGTTTCATCCGAAAGTCTTGGCTGATACTCATCAGTGGGAAACACCAAGAATGCTTTTCCATACAGACGCTTTTTCAGCAAAAGCCGAGTTAAACATAAAAGTTTAACCAACTTTTAAGCTTCATGAACCCCTTTTGATGTAAGACACCTCACGAGCGGAAAGGAATAGAAGAAGAGGAAAAGGAGGAGAGGTACCGGTGCACTCTTGTTTTGAAAAGTTGTAAATTGTAATGAGTAGGAACGACTGATGCTGGTAGGACATTCCACATTCGCGTTGTATGCCTTATGAAAGAGCCTCTGAACTCTACTGTGCGTCCGAAAGTGGGCTCGAGCGTGAACTGATGCGCTTTCGATCTTTGACGAGTAAAACGTTCGAATATCGTAAGGGGAGAAATGCAATTGGCTATTTCGCTGCAACACTGTATGTGGAAAAAGCGATAAAACAAAGACAGGCAGGGGATATTTTGTCGGTGTTCAAGTGAGTCAATAGACTAACCTATGATTCTCTCGCCAATAAGCTTTAACCCCCGTTTTTGTATCCTGTCCAATTGGTGAAGTGCAGTTTTTGGGGCACCTGCCCAGACATGGGAGCTATATTTCAGCTTAGGGCGAATGTATGCCTTATATAAAATAGCCAAATCAGAAGGGGTAAAGTACTCCTTGCATCGTTTAAGGAAACCTAGGCATTTCCGTTCTTTGCAGTCTCAAATGTGGTCATTCCATCAACTTAAGTTTTTTTTAACACACATACCGAGGGTGGAAAGCCTTTCAGCTTCAGCGATGCAAGTGCCATTCATGGATAATGGCTGGGTGATACGATTTTGCTTCAATGATAGAAGACAGCATTGAGTTTTTGAAGCATAAAACTCCACTCTCTACAATGCTGTTAAGGTCGAAGTTTAATTAGTTAGACATACGCTGCCGTTCCAGGTCTACGTCCGAAGAACAGGGGTGAGGAATCAAGAACGAATATGAAAAATTGAGGGTGCTGTCATCGGCAAGGGAGTAAATTGGATTAGTAGTAGCAGACAAGAGATCGCTTATGAAAATTAGGACTCATAAACGCACTCTCGACTAGGACTCTAACGCACTCATTTTTGGTATGTAACATAACCTTGTAATTGTCTTTGGTGGTAGCTTAATAAATTTGGCCTTTTCATTGAATTCATCAAATTTTGCAGAAATTAGAGAAATTATCATTTTCTGGCTTTTCTGTATTTATAGGCTATGCCTTAAATTTGTCATATAGTTTGTAACACGGTGAAATAATAATGGTAGACCCCCAAGACCTTATTAGCATATGATCGAGTTCGAATTCTGAATCATATAAGCCATGTCCGTCCGTCCGTTTGTCTGTGTGTCATATGTTTTTAGGGCTTAAATTTCGAGCTAGAGATCTGAAATTTAGTCCATGGGCTCCTTGTTATCCGAAGCAGTACAATTGTTAAAAAATTTCAAATCCTCCCACAGACACGCCCACAATTGGTTAATATGTGTGTGAGCACCTCCAGTGCTCTCAAAACTTTAAGACGTCGTAAATGGCTAAAATTTGACGCTTGTTATCTCCTAATGATTGTTAAAAATCAAAAATAAAAATTAAATCGATAGGCCTCGTCTAGTGGGCGTGGCATCGATATTAATGGTATATTCAAAATCGAAAAAATTTTGCTTGATTTGTTACGTAGAAAAAATATAGTTCCACATTTGTTTCATACGAAACTTTGTCCAACGCCCTTATTTGGAGGCACAATTGAAGAAAAACCTCAATTTTTTTAGAAAAATATAATTTCGTTTGATTTTGATCCTTATTTAGGATCACTTCTTATAAAATATCAAAAAATAACAATAACATCAGCATTTTACAATGTGGGGTAGGATGTGGTATTCAACGGTCTGTTTTACTGACTGTAACCTCTGCGTACACATGGTATAGCACTTACTCAATGGTCCTATATTTGGACGATCCGCCTTTAAACCTAACAGGCTAGCTCAGGCTAGCCATCACATGACCTCTTAAAACCAGGCATGCTGTTTGCGCTCCAAGTGAATTTTTTAAAAAGACGAAGGCGATTATAGATTATTTTACGGACTCTGAGCTAAGTCAAATGGTCTCGTAGGGCTTGTCAGACCATCCTGACAAGCCCTCCGAGAGCGTAAAAACTTGTAAATATTTGTCTGGCTGGGGTTTAAGACCGGTATCGCGTGCACATTAGGTCGGCCGACACACTATCAAACACTAGACCATATCGAAAAAACTGAAAACCAATTGCTTGCTGTTTGCTAATGACTAAACGAGACTACCTATAAGCTTTACCTCATTGGTATAAACTAAACTATTAACGAAATACAGTAGCATATGTTCCAGAGAGCTATTGGAATCACTTTTATCTAAAAGATCTCAATATAATTCAAATCTATGACTCTTCATTTTCTCTGTTAGACTCTATCCTACCAAAATCAAAGGTGAAAACGAAACGTCCTTTGCTTATATGACATTGCTACTGTAATATTAAACTTCCTAAGCTATATGAGCGTGACCGCCTCTTAAACTTCTGACATCAGCTTTTTGAACAATATTAAAACACAAAAGTCTTTCATGTATTTATTGATGTTAAAGAGGGAGTGCTTATATTCAAAATCCTTTGGTTAAGGCGGTACTGAATATGCAGAAGGCGTCGACTTGAAACCTTTTACAGATCCTTTGTTGAAAAAACTATTTAAAAGCCTCAAACATCGCACTAACTAACTTCAATAATGAAAAATCAGAAACCAATCACTTGCCTGGGCTTATGCTAGAAGATCCCATGCAAATACCCGAATTTATATATTGGAACAGGGAATTATCAGAGACCACCATCCCAGAGATGCCCGTCTGCGTCATTCCATATAAAGTTTTACTTGCAACGCAAACAACAAGCGGATTACATTTTCAATTTCCAATACATGTAACCCATGTCCGGCCAACCAGACCAAACCGGCCAGCAGCGTTTCGCAGCCCACTTAAGCAAACAAGCATAATTGTAAAAGCCGGAGCAAAGGTATTCAGCATATAGTCCTTTGGCAAGTGGGGATGCAAATAATCCTGAATGTTCTTTCGAAAGTCCTTTCAACACCTTTTCAGGCAAAAATAAGCAAAAAGACAACTTGGCCAACACATGAAAACTTCACCATGCCGTAGTGTGGGCGTTCTGCACTCGTGTCGGTGTGTACCGGTGTTGTACGAAAACTGGGTCCTTTTACTTGCTGACCACTGGCAACACATTTAGGGGGCACACACTGCTGGTAGGTTGATCCGAAACATCAACAACAAACATAACATCCGGTCATGTACTTATCGATGGTTGAGTAACTTTCCAATATAAAAGGCTAGGAAACCCTTAAAACTTTGCTCAAACTGTTTGAGGAGGACGAACAGCTCACCTTTGTATGCAGCAAGGACAAACTTACCCGAAAGGGCTTTCATCAGATTAAGGCTCACACCTTTGTCGGTGCGGCCAACCGAAAATATGTGCGCACACAACTCAAGCGAAAAAGGGGTCTTGGCCCTCCGGTGCATCCTTTTGCCATGATGCATTTCGCCCCACACTACACTGTCGTGTTGCAATGTAATCACCTCATAAATGTCGCTACTGACCAAACAAATATGTTATTATGGTAAATAAAATGGCTAAAGTGTGTTTGCACTCAGTGCAGTGGTGATCTCCCCCCGTCCCTTTCTGTGACAGACGGTAGGCCGCCGCCGGTGAGTCCTGGATTTATGCAAAACCCAATTGGCCATAGGGATTACTATCTCAAAGACGACGGCCATTAACAAGGAGCAATTATAATTTTCTAAACACTAAGCCATATACACACTTATACACTACACCTGACGATAAGGCAAGGAGCGAAGGACATTTGAGCGTTTACCCTAGGTACGATTTATTTATTTGCTTATAATAGTGGACGACAATGAGAGGAGAGGCAGGGCGGACGACTCGGACGGGAAATATCATTTTGGTATTGTAGCCACGGGTAAAGTTCTTGGAAATTATTATTTGTTTAAGGAAGTATGCAGACGATGTCCTTCCTCTTTGGAACTTGGACCACACCACTGATGCTGGTGCGGGGCTGGGATGGCAGGCTGGCTGACAGGATGAACAAACTTGAAAAGCAATTTGCATTATTTACTAGAGTTCTCAAAGGAATGCGGCTGTGAATGCGCACCATATTTTATTGGTAGTTTTAGTTATGGGACTATGAGATGCTGATGATGATGATGATGACGAAATTTTTGGTTTGGATGCTGAGGCGTTTCTCAGGAACCGGATTTGTGTGCCGTTTGGCTGTTTGTTTGCCATCAAGGGTGCAATTAAACACAATCTACACAAATTTGCTTTTGCGAACAGATAAAGGTACCAAAATGAGGGAATTTGCAATAAATTCACAAATATTGTTCAACTTGGGGGTAGCGTTCAAGCTGTGTAGGGTAAAGGTTTGAGAAAGATTTTGAAGCCATATAAAGATTCATGAGAGAATATGCCAAAGATACTAAGAGCACCCAGACGGCAGCTTAAGGCAAGAGGTGAGAAGCAAGTTGGGTAACTGGGACACTTCTTAATGAGCCTCCATATTTATATTGTTCATGGGAACCAAGACATGCTGGATAGCCAATGCTAGATTACCATTTGTCTCTATTTTGCATTTACGAAATTGAAATGGTCAAATGTCTTAATTTACATTTATTGCCCTTAAGTGGTAAGGTTAGGAGAAGAAATGTAAACGAATAAGTAAAGGACTCTTTGGATGTGTGCCCTCGTGTACTCTCTCAAATGTATATTTAGGCATGCTCAGCGATCTGTGTTGATTTCACTTTTGAACAGAACAAAAAAGTTCTAAAACCAATGAAAGCCCCCTGAAGAAGTATGGAAGCATCAACGAAACGTAAGGCATCGATGAAAAAATATCTCCTCAAATGTTTTCATGTATCTAAACTAAAGAAATAGGGCGCTAAAATAGTCATATTCCCTCATATTGCAAAAATTCTATCCAACTGTTGATCCTGTATAAGGCATATTTTGGCTTGTCGTCTATATGCTAAGTGTGATTTGTGGATCTGACTGTCACCTTCCTAGCAATAGAAAAGCTGAAAGATCGCCAAAATACATGTAAATATGAGAAGCTGATTCAAACCAAATTTTAGCATAAAAACCCTCTTTTATTGTTGTTAAAATTTTCGGTAATTTGTTTGGACGCCCAGGGCTTCCTACGTAGGTACTCAGCACGCAGCAGCTATCTGCGCATTTATTACAGCTCCACCGCTATCATAATCACACGACACAAAAACACTCATAAACAAAATAATTTGCACATTCAAGCACGGCCACAAACCACAATCAACACATTTTTTCCCCCGTCGGCTACCTCTCAACATAACCCACAAACGTCCAGGACATACAGCATCGTGCCCGCTCACCAATCAAACATTATCAACTGAGTTATGATAATTGTGACCACAATTTTCAATAAAATCACGAAAATAATTTTCCATGTTTTGATTTGATTCCGCTGCAGGATTCACCACGGTACACCAACCTCGGTTTGTGTATGTTCCTTTCAGGGTTGTCCATTGAATGCTGTGTACCTATACACATTAACCTCTGGTACCACCGATGCATGCACACCAGAAATTGAAAAAAGCGGTTCAGTCTAAAATAAACTTATCAGCCGATGGTTGGCAACATCGCGGTTATTGATTGGAATCCCCCCAGTAATAAACAGTAGTGCACCAGCACGATTCAGGATAAAAGGACATGCTGGCGCAGATGTGACTGCAGATGGAGGAGTTGGGGCCTTATATACCAATGCAATGACAAACAGAGCTTTAATGTCACCATTATTGTCGATGATTTTATTGGGCCGTTTGTTTACACGCTTAAATTTCAAAGCTGATTTACGCTTTCCGATTGAGTGCCGCGACTACGCTACCCGTTGATAATATCCTTGGGCGTGCAGCAAATATAATGAAATATTAAATTTTTCGACCTTCATTTGGGGTGGTGGTGCGTGTTGTCGTATCTGATAAATACCTACAATTGTTTATTGCTGATTTATTTGGCTAGAAGAGTAAAAGTCAGTGATAATAGGATTCAATTTTATGATGTTGACAAATACATAATATCGCATCAAATCCCCCTCAAACGAGGTACCTACATGATGAAGTGTATCCTGTCAATTTATTTGTTAAAGCATTTAATGAGGGCAACGACACCGTGAATTTGCATAGCCTATTCATGTGTGGGTGGGTCAGTAGGTTGTGCAAAATCAACAAGACTCTAACAGAGTCTATAATGCAGCGTTTGTATTTGCGTTTTGCAAACATAATCATTTTTTTTTTCGATTACGTAAGTTTCTTATCCCTTAGTGATAACAAATTAGCTGCGAAAAGACCGAAGGAATCAAGGCCGTTCAACATTCAGCGCGAAAGCGTCAAAACCAGAGCGGCAGCGACCACACGCGACCAGAGAAATCGTTTGTTAATACACAATGAGAGCGAGAAACCGCGACGACTATTTTGACTGTACAGTGACAAAACATATAGCATAAATACAAAAAAAAGTACAAAAATAGTTTATATTTCAGAATAATTAGTAGCTTCGAAAAAATAAAAAGTCAACAGCGTGTCATAACTCACAACACCGATTGACAGAATAATCGTCAACCTCGGCGAGGGTTTTTCAATTTACAGTCCCGAGCGAGACAGCGATCACGCCGGTATTGTGAACCACCCCGCATGCATAGAGCTTTTAACAGTTTGACGTCTACTGGTATTTTCGAGTGCGGGAGCGGGATGCAAAACAAAGTTCCTTTTTACATGGAAAACGAACAAAAATTACACATAAACGTAAATAACTATTTAAAAAATGCCAACCTGTGTTTCGATAAACGAGAAAGTTGTAGACTAGTTCAGCATTCCTAGGTAAGGCTAAAAAAATTTTAATTACATAATAAACACGGAAAGGATTAGAAAAGTGCTTACAACAACAACAAAAACAGTGCATACGACCACAAAAGGGTACACGAATTCAAGGAGATCACATCTTTGGAAGACTTTTTCGTTACTTTCCACTTAAAAATAAATAAATAGAGTGGCGCAACAGCTCGAGGTGAACCAAGGCCAACTTCTCAACAATGTATGCTGGTGTGTTAATTTTTTTTACATACAAGGGACCTGCAATTTTTTGCCGAATCCGAACGGCACTTTGAGAAGTTTTTCAAGACAAATAATCGTCTTGAATCCCCACCCCACCTCGGAGGGTTTGTCAGACCCTCGCGGAGGTGGGGGCCGTAAAAAAAGAACAAGTCTTTTTTTTTTCAGGTGACGATGGCAGGATTCGAACCCAGACCTCCGGCGTAGTAAGCACACACACTAACCACTACGCCACGGCACCCTACTTTCCAGTTATTTTATTAAAATAGTTTTCAGGCCAATTTAAAGAACGGAATAAGCACAATAATTTCTTTAATTATCGGCACACTCTAGGTTGAGTAGTTTATTAATTATTCGCTCTTCTACAGAAATTATTGATTTTTTTTATACAAAATCGCGATTTGCTTGGCATCGCGCTGTCGAAAAATGTTAAAGACGTCAGAGTGTGACAGCTGTGGTAAAAGGTATATTGTCATTGATTGAAATTCATTTGACAGCTCGCCCGAGACCCTCGCTCGCTCTCTCGCTCTTTATGTAAAACAGCTATCATTGAACTCGCCCATCGATAGACTTAACGAGCACTCCCACTCGAACAAACACACCTATTACTGCCATTTCAGTCAACTGACAGTAAAGTGCCATTCGATAATCAAGTATCGAAAATCAAACCTGGCGGGCTCCGGCACCGCTAGGTTTGCTCTTCTAAAGGTACCTATTTTGGATCACTGATCACGAATATCGGTTTCTCCATAAATTGGGACTTCACCCTTAGATCACCCAAAATGACCCATAAACAGGGATGTTTTTGCTAATTCTCACTCCCGCACCGAGTGTTAATTGGTGTCAAAAAAACATTTTTTTACCAAAAGTTTGAATATTTTTTTAATCTTTTATAAAAATTTCAACATTCGGGTTAAATAAAGGGTGTGAAAAGTAGGTAGGTACCCCTAAAACGGGGCATTTTTCTACATTAACAATTTTTGACTCAAATTTTGAGTAAAAACTGCTTTCTGAATTTGAGTTGGAACTTTTAATAATAATTTATAAGAAATGTAACCCTTTGATTAATAATAGAGGGTTAAGACCCCCCCTAAATATGGGTTTGATCATTTTAAGAGCTAACGGGATGGAATTTTCTTTATTATCGGTTTTTTTTTGTTACTCATCGTGAATTATGGGTTTTTTTCTCGAGAAATTATGGCCCCGCCCTAAAATCAGTTAAGAATACCCCTTAAAGAGGACATGCAGAAGACAAAAATGCAAAAATAGCGTTCAGAAACCTGGAAACCCTCAAACTATTAACACTTTAAAAAGAGTAACATCCCTTCACTAATTTCAAATTTAAAGAAATTTAAGACTTTACAATTCGTTTGTAAAAATGTTTTTCTTTCAAAATTTATTGCGTCTTATCCACGCTAGAAGCTAACTGACGACGTCATATGGTCGTTTTGACATATGACATTTGTCGTCTTACCTTAAATTGTTTATATATTTAATTTTTGTAAATTATTTTGCTTTAAATAAATAATTAAAAAAAGATGTTGGCTGGGCAAATTCGTGACCATCTTTCCAAGCACTCATTACTATACCCTCTCCAGTTGGGCTTTCGTGGGGGATATAGATGCTCGTCGGCAATCGTCAAAATTCTAATAAGACATAAGGAAAGGCTTTGACAAGGGTTTCCTTGTCGTTGCTTTGCTTGCTTGACTTTTTAAAGGCTTTTGACAAAATTCGTTGTTGGTTATAAAAATATCTACTTTGGATTTAGCGATAGAGCTGTTAGTCTTCTCTCTGACTTTTTTCTAACCGATACCAAAAGGTCGTAGTCCGTCAAAAATTTTCCTATTCAAAGCATTTGAAGAAAGAAGTACCTCAGGGCTCGATTCTGGGCCCATTGTAATTTGCATTTTCATTAATCATATGTACCTGGTTTGCAAACACAGTTTTGTATGCTTCTACGCAGATGATGTCCAGATTCGTTCATCAATGCTTTTCAGTAAAATAAGAGGAGCTTGTGGCATTTCTGTATGAGCTCTTATCAGCGATCCATGAATAGGCGATACGAAACGGACTTTCTCTCAACCTTAACAAATCCAGCCTAAATCAATGCCTTAAATATGGCTTTTAGCTTCCAAATTAAAAGTCGTTGAGTCAACCACTTGCCTTGGCTTTGTTTTAAATGCCAAGTTATCATGATGCTATAACCACGTCAATGTCGTAATTGGATGAATCTATGGATACTTAAGAAAACTTTGGATCGCTGCCAGTTTTACGCGACAGAAGAAGCCGTTAGAAACTCGACAGAAGCTGGTCCTTCTTCTTAAAATTTCCATGATTATGTATTTCGAAGTTGTCTACCCCAAACCAGCCTCAATATCCCTACAAAGTGGCATGTAACAACGCAATTCGGTACGTAAATGTGATTCGTTTTAGGTACGACAGAATCTCCGTTTATGCTCACCGATTTCTCGGATGTACGTTGGTTCAATACTTCAAAACTAGAAATTTTATATTTCTTCAAAATATTACCATTACCAGGTTTTGAATTCTCTCGATCAGGCAGGATGCTGATTAGGTAAACATCAATAATTCTACCTAATTCAATTTTTCGCGGTTATTTTTTATTCACGTCATAAGGCTTTGGAATTCCTTACCCTCAAGCATGAAACGTATAAGCCGAATACTGCAGATTTTCAAATTCGGTATAGAGCAAAAATGGCCCAAAAGCCTTTAAGAAGGAAAGGATTGGACCGCACACAATATTGACCATGCCCACTTTTAACATGTTAGATCTTTAAAAACCCGATTTCTCAGAAAGTTCACTTCAAATCGAAAAAAATATAGGTTTGTTCCATACAAAATTTTGAGCTCTGGCGTTTTTTTTTTCGTAAATAATTTTCGGTTTTTACGGATTTTTTCATGATTCTAATGAAATTACAATTAATTAATTTTAATTTTTAGCCCAGGTTCTCTTTTGGGGGCGTGGTCTACACAAATAATATATGAATTCGGGCAAAAAAAAAATTAAGGTTTGGTCTTAGAAGGTATAATAGGATCGGGTATATAGAAGTTTTTCACAGACGAACTCTTGCACTTACTTACTTGTTTCTCTTAAGTTTAATTTTAAGTTATATGACCAGACTTGGTCTCTTAGTACTTAAAGAAACCAAGTCTTAACTAAATATTGTGAATAAATTTAAATTGAAATATCGGAACTGCTAAGCGTTAGCATACTTCCACTCCACAGCTTTGAGCCGCATAAAAGAACGCATAATTTTAACTGCCAATCCACTCTCCTTCCCCATGGCTGCAAATAGTGTTTCACAACAGAACAGAGCCAACAGAACTATCTCTCTACGATGATGAACGCCAAAGCAACACCCTTTTATCAAACGGCAAAGGACAGCCTTTTTGCAGCTCTATCAAAACCTTTCCTGCTCTCCCGAGTTTATTCACTCGAGTTTTGCTGGCCAAACGCAATGGCGAAGGTATGGTGCTATTCTTCATTAGATGCGAATTATTCGCTTCGAGCTTTCAGGTTCGAAGACGAGTTATAAATCCAAATTCTTACACGTTAAGACTTCTTAAATTCTTAAAACTTGGAGGTTAATTTTGGTTATGAAAGCCAAGGTACATGTCAACGATTTCCTTACATCGCCCAATTGTACATGTCAACGGTTTCCTTACATCGCCCATCGTTCAACCTTCGTGACATCATCAGACAGGGACTTCATGCTCAAGTTATTCTGACGAGCCATCTTTCAGCAAGATTGCTCTCCGTTGCACATGAGCACAGTATTGCGGTCTCATCTAAGCAGATCAATTTATCTGTCGACCACAATATTCTCAAGTGACAAGTGATCTCCGTCAGCCATAACCCTAGCTACATTAGTTAAGTTACCTTACGTCGTTTACATACCCGTCGCGTCGTACCATATTATAAACACTTTGTCTCGAAATCAAATGCGTTACGGATCTTTTAAAACTCGAACAAGGCCGTCAGTCTTAATTGCGTTAATTTAATAGCCACCTCACACAACTTGCCTTGTCATCCTTCTGTCCTCTTTAATCTTTTCATATGAATTATATAGGTACTACTCCTTAATCTTAGAATCACACATCATAGCATTAATCTTCGGGCGATGATGGCCGAATCCCAAACGATCAAAGTGTATTTTGGGGTTTTGTTTTAGGCCCATCATTTTTCTAAGGACCAGTGAATTCCCGTGGATCTTGATGAAGACGAAAAGCTCTTTGTCTGATGAAGAGCAAGAGGCTCGGGAGTTCTTATAGTATAAATTAAAATAAAAGGGGCAAAACACGAGTTTTAGGAAATTTTTTTTCATGTGTCTTAAAACACTAAATGGCTAAAAAAAAAAAAAAATTCAACCAACAGCATCTTATTATCCTGAAAATAAGGGCCCAAGCCTAAGACCTCCTAAAGTAGATAAGCCAAAAACCCCTTAGTCGACAAGGGATAAGGGTTTGATTAAAGGCAAAATTCAAAATGCGCAAGAAAACGTCGCTGGTCCTAGTTCCCACCGGAGTCAAAAGGGAGAATCCACACTTGTTGGTCCAAGATCGTACGCTCAAGTCGCGTCACGTGAAAGTAAGCCACAATCGGCCGCATCAGATTCGGTCTCTCAAATTCTAGGCATGATTTTAGAAAAGTTTGAGCAACAGGCGAAACTTAATCAAGTAATATTCAACAAATTGAGCGAGCTCGAGTTTAAATCTCGAAAAACATTTAATAAAAAATCATGAATATGGGAAAGTCAATCAAAATAATTACATGGAATGCAAACGGCCTTTTGCAAAAAATTGACGAACTAGAAGTATTCCTTAGGAAGAATAATGTAGACATATGCCTGATTTCGGAAACCCACTTTAAAAAGGGTTCAGCACGCAAAATAAAAGGTTACATTGACTATCACGCGCATCATCCTTCAGAAAATTCGAGAGGTGGATCCTCTCTCTACATTAAAGACTGCATTAAGCACTCCAAAAACGAAGAAATAGAACTTGACTCTATGCAAATAACCTCAGTCTCAGTAAAATTAAGTCACATAAATTACAACATCGCGACGAGCTATTTTCCTCCGCAGTATCGGCTGGCAGACGAAGATCTTGCTCAGCTCTTTGATTCACTTGGGTCAAACTTTATCATCGGCGGGGACTTTAACGCGAAAAATACTTTTTGGGGCTCACGGTGCAATTCAACAAGAGGCAGAGCCCTCTTTAAAGCAAGTACAAAACGCGGCGTGATCTTCTTATCGACGGGAAAGCCAACATATTGGCCAACCGACAGAAATAAAATACCTGATCTCGTCGACTTCTTTATCGCCAAGGGGGTACCTCGTTACCTTACGAACGTAGAAGAACGCTTTGATCTCTGTTCAGATCACTCGGCAGTTCTTTTGAAAATCGGCGGAAGCCTAGCGAAAAAGTTAGACCGCCTAGATTAACTAACAACAACACCGACTGGGACGGCTTTAGAAAATACTGCAAAGAAAACATAGCTTTAAATGTACCGCTCAAAACGCCACTTGAAATAGAAGACGAATTAGATAAACTCGTGAGAGTTATTCAGAACGCTGCGTGGAATAACACTTCTTTTCGGAGGTCCGAATTATCGAACAGCGGAACAATATATCCGCGAGAAATAGAAGAGCTAATATGCCAAAAGAGGAGAGCGCGCAAGAGATGGCAACGTTCCCGAGCACTCCCGGATAAGACCATCTTGAACCACCTTTCTAACAAACTGAAGCACGAACTTCAAGATTTTAAAACTCGCGAGACTACTGCTTACCTCGAAAGTTTGACTGCCGATAAAGGTTCGAACTACTCTCTTTGGAAAGCAGTCAAGTCCGTTAAGAAGCCTATAGCCTCTCTGCGCCATTAAGAAAAGTCGAATGGGCAAGAGAAGACAAAGAAAAAGCGGATTGACAAACCGTTTGACATGGAACCGTTGGTCGAGGAGCTCAATCCTTATGCGGTACAAGATAATTATAGAATAAAAACCGTATCATTGGCCAGGTCAATGGCCAGGCCAACCAACAATCGACCAGGTCTATCGAATAACAAACGAAATCGAAAAAGCTCTGGAAGCGAAAAAGATATGTGCTAGCGCTTTTCTCGACGTATCGCAAGCCTTCGACAAGGTGTGGCACGAAGGCCTGAAGTACAAGTTAAGGCTTAGCTTACCAGGAAAACTCTATAGAATCTTAGAGTCTTACCTTAAAGACAGAATCTTTCGCGTAAGGTACGAAAATGAGTACTCGGAATTCAAAGAGATAAATGCCGGTGTCCCGCAATGAAGCGTTCTCGGCCCAATATTATTTTAGCTTTATACAAGAGACATTCCCCACGATGAGGGAACAATTTTAGCTACGTTCGCAGACGACACTGCTATTCTCGCTATAGATACGACAGTTGATTTATCAACAGGGAAACTCCAGCGCGCTTTAGACAAAATATGCGACTGGACGAAGAGCTGGCGAGTCGTCCTTAACGAGACTAAGTCAACGCATGTTAACTTTACTTATAAAAAGATAAACAACAAACCTTTATTCATTAACTCGGTACAAATCCCGTACTCAAATGAAGCGAAATATCTAGGAATGACTCTAGACGCAAAACTTAAATGGAAGCCGCACGTTAAAAAGAAACGCGACGAGCTCGAAATCAGGTTAAGAGAAATGAATTGGCTTATCGGAAGATTTTCGAAACTAAGCATATATAACAAACTGCTTTTGTATAAGCAAGTGCTAAAACCATCTTGGACGTACGGTATACAACTCTGGGGTTGTACTAAACCAAGCAATATATTTTTTTTAAAAACTTTTCAAAATAAGACACTCAGAGCAATCGTTAATGCTCCATGGTACATAAGAAATAGCGATCTACACCGAGATCTAGGAATCGCAACCATGTCTGACGAGGTAACAAACTTTGCTCGCAAACTTAGTACTCATCTTCGCGGACATTGCAACAATGAAATTATCCGAACTTTGGATCAGACAAATCTTACGCGCCGACTACAACGAATGAGACCGTTAGATCAAGCAGCATAAGATGAAACCGCATAAATTGACGGTATTGTAGGTGCCTTCGTTGGAAGGCAGCCTGCCACACGCGAGTACTACAGAAGCTTGAACTACTTGTTAAGGAAACTTAGTCGTAGTCTGACGGAATATGGGAGGTTTTTTAGTGAGTAAGAATCTCACACTACTATGAGCACGCGCGGCCGGTCCTCGTAGTGCCTATGAAGGTTTTTCCTACCCCCGGAAAAAAAAAAAAATAAAAAAAAAATCTTATTATCCTCACATTGTTGCCTGTTCTATATTTTAAACGCTAATGCACTTAAAACCCATTCAACAAATTCGTGATGCTTAGTTCAGTTTAATCCCATAAAAGGCGGAAAAAGTTTTATCTAATCAAACGTCAACCAATCACATCCTTCAACATCAATTCGACACCACCAAAGCATACAAACTTTAGAATTCAGTTGAACTCGTTGTCATCTGAAATCTTCCTTCCACAAGGAACCGATTTTTTTTTTTGTTTAAACTTCTTAATTCGTTTAGCAAAGTCTCACTCTTCTTGGTAACACACACAAACACCACCACCATGCTGATAGTCGCACATGTGTTCATATGGTATAGATGTGAGCAAGTCTTAATTACAACGAAACTTTGTTAACTGACAAACTATTCATTAGGAGCAACATTACGCTTCGATAAATCACCTAATCAATCGAATTACGAATTAGGAGCGGGTGGTTAGCTGACTGGTTGAAATGGCGAAAGGGAAAGCACTATTATTTAATTGTGTTATCTCTCGCTTGGGATAAGGAGCAACTTTACTATGTTACTGACATAGCTATCCCGGGATTTAACACGTAAATGCATGCCAAAGGCCAAAGCTCTCACTATCATGGTTTTCTGTGGGTGGGCGCATAGTTTGAAGGTGGTTTTACAAAGCTCTCGCATTGGATGATTCTGAGTCCTCCTTTCATCAAATCTCATCATAGCGAATTCTGTGCCATCATTGCAAAGTAATAGTCCTTGTCTTTGGGTTTTAATCCTTTAAAGAGGATTCCCAATGTGTGTTACAGCACGAGAGAGCAACTTGAGGGTGAACTTCTGTGGGTTGTTTCGAACAGTTTGAAAGCTTAAAATATGATTGTGATCTGGTCTGCTTGGAGTTCAAACATAAATAAGCACAATAGGGTAATACTTATATTATGGAAGACATAAGGGACCTCGCTTCTTTTTGCAACAATCGCTAATGCTTTTTATTTTATGAAATTATATTATTATATTACTCAATTGGGACCTTATGCTTGGCATCACATCAAGGTTTAGCACAATTCTTGGAAGCCATGAAATTTTTTTTGATTGATGAAAACCCTCAAATGTCTATGACTTAAGATTTCCATACCCTATCGAACAACACCCTGTCACTCAAATCAAGTAAACCGGATATACCAGCTCACACTATTTCATCTTCTAATTAAGGACATTCCTAGATTTAGCTATATTCGAATTACAAAGAATTTAAATTATGCTCATGCCTGATGAATCGGTAAAGTTGGTATAGCTTGCAATACAGGCTTATGGCTTCTCCGAATCAAATCCGGTAATGTTGACAAAGGACGACCAAGGACCCCGAATGCTGCTCACATATGGTAACATGTACATTTTGGCTAGCGGTCAGATAATGCATTCTAACACGACTACGCACTTAACCTGGTTGTGGCTTTTATCGGAATTTACTTCAAATAATCAGGATATAAGGATAATCAAGGGATGCCTGTACGAGCTGTGACATCAATGGCGGGATTCCTCCCTCTGTTCCAGATATGGTAGGTATTTCCAATGAACAACCAAATATAGAATCTGTGCGTGGTTTCCCTTGTCCTTTAGCCTAACGTTCAAATATTCGGTTATCCTTTTGAGGACGAATAAAATAGAATAAAAAAAAAAACTTGATAGAGTTACACTTCTACGTTTCCGACGACGACGACGTAATAAAATGCAATCATTCAATTGGAATAAATTCATCGCGAGTAGATTGAGTTCGTTTGCATGGAAATGTGGCCGAAAAGCATTTTACAAATTCCACAGCCAGTCTGGTTTGGCCCATTTTAGCGGTCCTTTCTGTACCACTAACATGGTCGCACCTATGTGTACACATCGATGCAAAACGAAAGTAAACAAAAGCTCAAGGCTTTGTCTTTTGTGGAGTACCTAGATAACCACATTGAGCAAACAAAAAAAAAATGCATAACTGACAGGAAAAAAGCTAAAACTATCAATGTTAACGAGATAGTAAACTAAATTTTATATTTGCATACAAGGTTTATTTTACTTTTTTTTAAGGAAGCCCACAACATGGAAAACCGCATGTATACAGGATGTAGCAACCACAATGAACAAAAATGCGGAGGCATTTCAGCGACAAAAATGTTTGAACAAAATTTTTTTCCCCGCTTATACTGACGGCTGAATATTTCACGGCTGATAAAAAAAAACTAACCTCAATTAAAGTATCTGTGTGAGTTTTTGCTCGGGGACTTGGCAGGGAATTTCAATGAATCTACAAATGCAATTTGCTAGTTACATAACTTCAGCGAAGGGCGTGCTCCTACCTAAAGGGTCAATTTTAATATTCAGGTTGTGTCAAATAAATCACTCTACTTTGGTACTTTATGTACTAAAACACTCTAGTAATACACTAAGTCAATTCCTCTTAAGGGGTAGAAGATACCAATAGATCCTCAATGCGGTACTTCCCTATGTGGCGGAAAGGTGGAGAAATTACTCAGGCGCATAAAGTGTATCAACGTCAAGAAGGAATATCCAGTAGTGTGTGTCTAACGATAAGCTGCTTCTTGGCGGGTCCTAGGAGTAAAGGGCAGATTCGATCGTCAAAATCTGGCTACTTTTTAGCGGTCCGTTCAAAAATAGAAAAACGGACCTCTTACGTTATCACTACGTCCGTCCAATCGCGTTGTAACTTCTGAACGGCAAGTCACAGAAAAGCAAAATTGTGTGCTTTTAAAATGCGGAAATAGTCAGAGAACCCAACGAGGGAATCCAACACTCAAGTTCTGCCAAAGATTGTGGTGCCCAATCTTAAGTAAAGGAAACCCAAAACTTAAGTAAAGGATTTGAAAACATTTTGAAATTTCACTGTTTTAACGTCTCGTGTTAAGTACCACGTTTCCTTGAGAATTTTAAATCAAATTCGAAAATTATTCCACTTTTTTTCAACTTTGGATGTTAATATCTCCGAAACCGATTGCCCGATCTAAAGCGTGCTTAAAGTTTTGAGGTCAACGTACAATTCTTGATAGGTATGTTTCATTCTTTCACGGATCTTTTGAAGCCCTTTTAAAAACAAATATGATTAATGAACTTATGACAAGAAGAAATAAAACTTAAAGCCAAAAAAAGCTAACAAAAAGCTAACGAAATCGAGCAAAACTCTATTTTAATGGTCGTGGCATACGAATCGCGTGTATAATGGGACATTTCTGAAAGCCCACTTAAGCTCATCTAAGTCTATTATGGTTAGGCCTTAAAGTTTTAAAATCCTTTGAAATTTAACTCAAAAAAATTAAAGCATTTTCAAAACAGTTTTTTTTTTTAATCTTCTAGTTTCTTAACAGCAACAGTGATCTTGCTTGGATTTGGTTAAAATACAGAGTACAAAAAGCAAGCGAAGCTGTGTTCATTTTTTTCTAAACTAACGTTTCTAACCTAAGTTTTTCTAAGCCTTTTTAAAAAACGAAGTAAATAAAGATGCTTGTTTTACCGTTTGCGCGAAAAACAGTGCCCATGGCATAGAATTTAAGATAAACAACCAACTCCAGCGCAGTTCTTGTGCTATTAAACAAAGGCTAATGGGAATTGAAAAAAGAACTAAAATTATTATTGTTTTATGGATTTGATATTTAAAAAATTACAAAAAATGTCTAACGAACGTGTGTCTTCCCGCTTCTCTCTAACGGTAAAGTTTAATTTTTCAATAAACAACGCGCATACTTCATCTTTTAAAATTGTATAGAAAACTTAAACAAACTGGGAATATTTAACAACTTCGAAGATTGGACTCCAAAACGTGTAAACATTTTCAAAAACAATTTTTTTAAGGTTTCTGAGCGGTTGTGACGATTTTGATTAAATTTGTCTAAAGTATGTAACGTTTACAGGGTAAGCTAACTGCATAAAAATGTTTCAAAATTACCGTTTCCAACCTCAAGCTTACTAATGAAGAAAAGACTGAGTTCAAAACATGGATTTCGACTGTTCTTAAGGCTAATTTAGGAAAGAACTAGAGATAAAATCTATCAGATGAGGCACACAAGACTGTATGCTAGATTTTTTTTTAAAGCTTTTTCCTTTTTAGGGTTCGATTTTACATTATCATTTAATTTGAATAAAAAGAAGTAAGTAAGTGCAAGTGTTCGTCTGTAACGAACTTCTAAATACCCGACCCTCTTGGCATTCAAGCCAATTGTGGGCGTGGCTGTGGGCGGATCTTCTCAATTTTAATACTTTGTCTGTACAAAATAAGAACCAAGCAACATTGCAAGTTTCAGTTTCCTATCTCAATTTTAAAGACCTCATAAATGCATACACACGGACAGACGGACAGGCGAACGGACGGACGGACGGACATGGCTTAATCGACTTTCCTGTCGGCCTCGATCATATCTCTAAAAGGTCTTAGTGGTCTACGGTGATTATTTCACTGTGTTATAAACTATGCATTATAATTAGTATACCCTTGGTCGGGTATAAAAAAAACAAATGGGCGGGTTACAATTTTTAAGTTTTTACTAACTGCACTGAGAGTTTTTAAGTTAAGAAGCTCCTTCAATATAAAAAGGAGCTTCTTAACATCAAGCATCGCATCAACCCCTTTTCAATGGCATCGTATTTTTTGTTCAAATATTTTATGAGATGTGGAATACACGCGTTGTTTTATATTTTATATTTAAAAAGGTTGTATATATTTAAAAACGCGGGCCAAAAATGTAGTTTTTTAAGTTTTAACCACACCCACATGGGGGTGTTTTTTCTTTATTTTTTTCCTATTCCAATCACAATATATTTAGGCAGGTATTTTCCATACTTAATTTCAGCGTTCTGCGACAAGTTTGATTTTTCTTCTAGGTAAAGTGGGCATGTCAGTGGGCAGTTTTCAAAAATTGTTACACTTTTCCTACTTCAGTACCTAGAAAGAACAGATATCAAGATGCTAGTTCCTAGCTCAAAATTTAAAGCCTAAAAAGTACCGACAGACAGAGGGACAGACGGACATATAAATCGGTCTCGATCGTATGTCCTTATGGTCTTGTGGTCTTACTATGATTATTTCTCTATTTACAAACTATGAATCAAACTTCATATACCTCCTATCCTATGGGATGGGGTATCATTACATTTTGAGGTACATTTATTCTGGACATTTCATGCTAATTGAATAGGGTTTAAAAGCACAACATTAATAGGAATACATATACGAATAGGAATAGGAATAGGAAAAGGAATAGGAATAGGAATAGAAATAGGAATACAAATAGGAATAGGAATGGGAACAGGAATAGAAATAGAAATAGAAATAGGAAGAGGAATAGGAATAGGAATAGGAATAGGAATAGAAATAGAAATAGAAATAGAAATAGAAATAGAAATAGAAATAGAAATAGAAATAGAAATAGAAATAGAAATAGAAATAGAAATAGAAATAGAAATAGAAATAGAAATAGAAATAGAAATAGAAATAGAAATAGAAATAGAAATAGAAATAGAAATAGAAATAGAAATAGAAATAGAAATAGAAATAGAAATAGAAATAGAAATAGAAATAGAAATAGAAATAGAAATAGAAATAGAAATAGAAATAGAAATAGAAATAGAAATAGAAATAGAAATAGAAATAGAAATAGAAATAGAAATAGAAATAGAAATAGAAATAGAAATAGAAATAGAAATAGAAATAGAAATAGAAATAGAAATAGAAATAGAAATAGAAATAGAAATAGAAATAGAAATAGAAATAGAAATAGAAATAGAAATAGAAATAGAAATAGAAATAGAAATAGAAATAGAAATAGAAATAGAAATAGAAATAGAAATAGAAATAGAAATAGAAATAGAAATAGAAATAGAAATAGAAATAGAAATAGAAATAGAAATAGAAATAGAAATAGAAATAGAAATAGAAATAGAAATAGAAATAGAAATAGAAATAGAAATAGAAATAGAAATAGAAATAGAAATAGAAATAGAAATAGAAATAGAAATAGAAATAGAAATAGAAATAGAAATAGAAATAGAAATAGAAATAGAAATAGAAATAGAAATAGAAATAGAAATAGAAATAGAAATAGGAATAGGAATAGAAAGAGGAATACTAGGAATAGAAATAAGAATAGGAATAGGAAAAGGAATATAACTGAGAATAGAAATAGGGTATAAAGCGGGGTTACAGATGGGCCAAAGCTATAACATACGCACAGTTGCACTAACTCACTTGTTTCACCCATTTTTGTTTTTGTTATGATGGGGTCTGTCTAGTGTTTAGGTTAAACTGAGATTGTATAGATGCTGATTGGTCTGCTGCATTTATTTAAGGAGTAACCGCCTTCTCTAGCCAGCTCATCTACTCTGAAATCGCCCGAAATAACCTTCTGACCTGAGATCAGTTGCAGCGCCTGGCAGCAATTTCGTAAAGAGATCCCAGCATTGCTTTACCAACTTGGTTTGTATTGTAAGCGATTTCGAGTCTTTTAGTATCGCAGCTTGGATTTGTAGAAAACCCTGCAGTCTACTGAGTCTACTGAGTAAATTTAAAATCAGGCCTTGGCTTTTCCTTGCAGGTGTTTAGAGATGAATGAGTTAAGGCACTAGCGTAGAAAAGACTTCTCTCGTTCTTTGCGCTGCTTTTTATCCCTCTTTGCAGCAGACGTAGTACCCTCGGCAGTTACTTCTTCAACGAGATTGAAGATCTAAATAATGTAGATCTAAAGGACCTTCTAAGATTTGCTTAAAAATTCCGATGGGTCCAAGGAGGCGGCACTCTGAGCTTTTAACAGCGGTTTATTTCTTGTTTTCATTCCAGGTGTTAAAAAGGTTCCCAAATAGGCACAATGGATCCAACTGCTGGTCTAAGTGAGCGGCATCCATCAACCTAACCTAACCTAATCCCTCTTTGCAATGCAAATCCCTAATCCCTCTAATGCAGATTTATTGAAAACCTTACATGACTCCAAAGAGTGTTTGATCGAAATTTTACATTAACCCCCCTTTATATTTTGAGGTCCATTTGAACCCATAGCGTGTTTGATGACTTATAACTTTTTTGGTTTTAGTTTTTTCGTCCTGGGATTGAAGCTCAGTAAATGTAAAATTATTTTACTTCTTAGTTCTTATAGATACACAAACTAATTAAGTCTTGAAGTGTTTGATAGTTCTGGAAAGCTTGTATGAACACGCTATAAGTGCGCCGAGGACGACAGTATATCAAACATCGCATGTGTTTCGGCTTTTTTTATCTTCTGATCTCGGCAAAAAGTGACATGGGCCTTTATTACAAGCAAATCCTTACTCCGCAGTTCACGGGACTGGTTCAACTTTCCCCAAAATTCGAAGGGCATCCAAAGATGTTTTTCCTATTGTGTTACGTGGTGCAGACATGAGTTCCTTCTCCATCGCAATGAGTCTATTGTTTCTGAACAAATGTATGTTTTTCATAGTTGGATGAAAGTGCCGAAAGATGGTGACGGTTGCCAAAGCTGCTACATCTAATTAGTTGTAATACTTATAACCATCGACAAGTGTTGCGATTAACGTAAGCAGGAATAAACAGAAACCATTTTGTCGAAAGAATACATCGACTCCTTCTTTCTTCCGGTTGCAGTCGAGAATCATGTCAGCCCTCTTCCTTCTTCCCATATAGGAGTATCATAGGAAAAGAAGATCTAAGAAAATTATGTCAATACAACTTTAGAATGGCTTCTGTTTAAATGAAAAGTACCCAGATTTGATGTAAACTTACGGCCATTGAGTTTTATCTAATTTCCTTTTGCGTCGTCTCGCTTGATTGCTTATTTAGCTATCAATGGTCCTGTATATCCGAACAATTTCGTCCGTTAGACATACGTTTAGCCTAGGCGGCCCTACCATTTGTTTAAAGGACACAGTTTTCGTTCGAAATTCACATACAGCAGTGTGCGGGGTCTTCTAACCACCCTTCCGTTTCCTTTTTTGATAAAGATCTAGCAAAAAAGCATGGATCGTATAAAAATCTGAGACGGGTATAACTTTTGAAATTTGGTCTGGAACAGCTCTTAAAGCTCAAGTTAACGTGTTGTTAAGTCATTCGTTGCTCCGAAAATCAGCTCTGCAGTCTAGTAGTTACTTCCACTAACGACACATCTCCTCGACTAATATGTTTGTGAAACTTCCCATATTTCATATCGAAGTCCTTCCGCCAACCGTCCTCGGATACTCCCAATTATAAAATGATTAAGCCTCGCATTGTTTAAATAATTATTTGTATGCATCCACCGTTATTCAGTAATCATACGCTGCATTGCACGTCGGAGTCTTCTGCATGAATTGGCCGATTTACATGCTCTCGCTCTGCCGTGATCTTCATGCGCTTAAGTCATAATCTTCACAATGCAACAATTCTTTTTGCCATGGAATTTCAGGATCGACAAAAAAAATCCTTGCACCTCCCTTCCGTAGTAATGAATGCCACAAGAAAGTCGGTTAATTACACTTCACCCGGACTTCAACGTATCTACGTGTGTAATTGAAGAGGTTATGGTGTGCAATTTTACACGTTTGCAGCTCCTGGATGCAACACTGCGAGAGGATGGTGCGCTGTTAATTCCAGGCAATAAAAAATTATTTCGTAAGGAAAAAAAAAACGGAATAGAATCGCGTTCCCACCTTTTCAGAGTTTTTCATTTTAATTTCCACTATGGCACACACACACACACATAAAGGTAGCAAAGGACTGCTTTGGTTGGCGCGTAAAATGTGTGGTAGCCCAGCTTCAATAGGGCCATGATTACCTTTGTAATTTGGGGATGGAAAAAATTGCATTAATAGTGGCTCTGGGTTTTTCTGGTGCATAGTTTTTTTTTTTGTTAAAAGCTAATGCATCACCGTCTCGGGTAATTAGGAAAAATTAATTGCCCAAGTGAAAGAGCGTTCGTAACTTTTGAGGCAAAGTTTGAATTAGAGTGATTCTGGCTGGGTATACCAACCGGTATACATTGGACTTTCAAAATTCTGGAAACTCCCTTAAATTTTTCTACCACAGTCAGGGAATGTGTTCCGCGAAATTTTTCCGCAAAACTTCCTCTTTCACAGTCCTTTTAGTTGTTAAAACTTTTCGTCCATTTTCCATAAACAAATCTTGGCAATCAATAAAAGGCATTCCGTTTTCCTAATCTTCCTTAACGTATAGAAACCAACCAACTATAACAATTTTTCAGGCAATCACCATAATCCTATTCCTAATTCAACAACCTGATATAGCTTACCGAATTCTCTCCTCGGTCCATGCGAATCGGCCACATTTTAGGCCAAAAACAACGTCAAATATGCCCAGAAAAACAATGAAAAACTTTTAAATTAAAAACAATGCTTTATGACCCTTGAAATTTTTATTTTCAATTGGCTCCTTAGGGCTGCGCCCAGCCGTTGTGCCATTCATTTTCGGCCAGCAGTCGGAGGTCGGAGGAGGCCTCCAAAGTCATACGGACTAACAACGCACAAGTTCATCACAGAAAAGGATTCAGGAATTTGAATTGCCCAGCAAAAACATGACAGGACTAACAGCAAAGGTTAGGTACCTAGGACAGGACTCGTGTATATATACGTACCAGACGGACGATGTCGAAAAGTTTTTCCTTCATTTTGCCGTTCGTTGATGCCCCTTGCTTTTTTGCAAGTTTTGAGTTTGTTGGTGTGTTTTTTTTTTGTCAAACTGCGTCTTCCTCATCGTAGTCGATATTTCGTAACTGATACCAATTTGTTGACAATACACAGGGTATCTAGGATTCAATTGTCAAATCATGCGTAGATTGTAATCATAAAATCCACTGACTTGGAACGATGGCAGCAAACAACCCTTCGATGGCAGTGCCTGAGAAAGAAAATTTATGACCCCAGTTCTGGGATGGAAAAGTTTTTTGGAAGCAAAACCATGTCTCTGTGCCGAACCCGTCCGCCTTTCGATGTCAGTTCATTTGTGGGGAATACTGCTGGTTGTTGTACTACGTCGGAAAGAAATAAAATCATCGAGTAGAGGTATATATGCTAGGATGCGGGCGCGGGCAGTGTGTAAACACACTCCTCTCGGCTATACGCCCATCTACTTTTCCAGACGTTGATTTAGATGTTTTATACGTCTGCCAAGGGTTTATTGGCTTCGCATCAGATAAGAGTTCGATTGGCACTCTATTTTCCTTATTTTCTATTTGCAATTTTTTTTTTCTCTCTATACTTCCTTCCTTTTGCAAGATTGGGTCCTTCGCGTCGAGTTCTCTTTGTCTCAAGCACTTAAATAGTTGGCATTGGGAAGTTTTGGTATATTGACCTTTGTAGTGATGAAGAGTCATCGAAGGAATCAATCTTCAGAGAAAACTTTTAACTATTAAGGACGAATGACTTTTGGATTTATTGGCTTAATGCAATTTGTTTTTAGTGATTTTTATGAAGCGAAGCGTACAAAAGCTGGCAGCGATCTCTCAAATGTGCACTTCTTTTTACAGACGAAAATCGTTATCTTTTTGGGATGTATTACGATCGGCATGAGAGTTGGTTAGTCATCGTTGAGTAAATACGATTACTATTCTTATAACTAAGACTCATCACACCAGCGACAATGATAACTTGATCTTTACTTTATTCAACGATAACTTGAAAAAGTCCTTCTCCGTCTCGTTGAACGTGTTTAAGGCAGCATTCTGCTGCCCTAATGCAACCACCTTACTAAGGTACACCACAATTGAAAATCACAGAAAACCGGTAGCGACATGGGCCACTCCTCCATCCTGACTCCAGGATCCCTTCTAGAAACACCACACTTCACTATACCCTACTGAACTTTTTTTCATCTTCAGTTTGACAAAAACATCCAGACCAGATCTTCTGGGTACCAGATCCACTTCTATACCGATCGATTAAAAACTAGCGGTGGGGTGTCTTCATCTTAGCCTCTCTTTCGGGCTTCCTTATCGTTTTAGTAGTAGTCTTCACACTTGCAAATCACGCTTGATACCTGGGGGTTATATTAGACAAGAAACTGAGTTGGAAACTGAATAAACACGACAGTACTAGGAAGGCCTATATTGCCCAGTCCTCCTGCAGGAAGTTCTTATGCCCAAACTGGGGACTAGAACCCCGGATTGTGGATTGGATATACATGGCAGTCGTTAGGCCCATACTAATGTACGGAGGCTAGTCTGGTGGAAGGCACTAGCCAAAAGTAGCAATATTGCTATATAAGAGAAAGTTCAAAGACTATTCTGTATCTAGGTCACAGTTGCTCTTAGAACAACTCACTCGGCTGCTCTTGGCGCAATGCTTCTTCTTCTTTCCGTTGCCATCTTTGGGAAGGTGATGGCAGCGAAAGCAGCACTTTGGCTTAGGGAATCCTTGTATCAGGCTAGTGACAACATTGGACATGCAAGCATTGTGAATTGTTACGATACCCTCCTTGGTTACTCGGACTACGTTGTCTCCCTTCCCATACCTCGACTTCAATATGAAATTTTAAACCAAATTTCCAAGCAAAAATGCCTGGAAGTCAGGTGAGGTCTCAAAGGCATCTGCAACAGAAATCTACACAGAATGATCAAAAACAGCATTTGAAACCGGAGCAAGAGTTTTTTTTCGGTACTCTTAACGTAAGTCTGCAGAGTATCCCCAAACGCCTGCCGGACCATAGTAGTATTTTGCAAGAAGAAAAATAGCTGTTGGTGAAGCCGGGGCCTGGCTTTCAAGTAACTTAATAGACTGCGCAGCGCTATTGTTTTCAAGTTGGTAAAGCAATGACGCGAATCTCTCAACGAGATTGCTGTCAGGTGCGACGTAGCCCTGTGCTGGTTTTCAGGCAACTGCAGAGCCCACTTACATGTTAGAGAAGATGCTTATGCCATCCGGACTCATATAACAGAAACGGCAGAACCCGAAAACTCGATAAAGTTTCACCTGAACATCAAAAGCCATCACAATAGCAAGCAATGGGTGGAATAACTTCAAAACATGTCTCTTGACGGTATTCAATACAAGACTAGCTACAAGTTGCCATTGATTTCGAAGCTCTGATGTTATTTTAGTTTTTTTTTTTGTCTTTTTTCTGGTAAAAAACCTTTTAATTTTCTGGTAAAAAAAAATCAAGACATGTATCTCTCCAAACAAATCTGGCCAGCGCTTGATTGTAGGAAAACAGAGAGACTCATCTCCTTGGCTGAATCTTAGGAACATAATTGGGGCCCTCACAGGCCACTGTCTAATAGGGCGACATGTCAGAAGAGTTGGAACTCCCTTTAACAATTTCTGCAGAAGTTCTGTACGGTTCATCTTCTGTGTAACTGTCTAATCAACCCACAACCAATCCTTCCACCACATGGAAACTCTATGTGGGTGAGATAGCACCTACAGTGAGTTCACTTCACTCTCATATCGAACAGAAATATCTTTTTTGGCGTAACTTATGTAAAGCTTCGGTAGTCGCCACTCACCACGTTAGCCCCAACGCAACGACCCACCACCTGATGCAACCAAAGGCAAGACAACTGTATGGTTTTGTAATCCATTGTGTCGCCGTTTTCTACACAGGCACACCGGATGGTGGTTACGATCAAGCCTTCCACCCCACGGGATCACCAGCACATAATTCCTCTGGTACGGGTTCAAACTGTTTCGATTACCCCTACCTTCCCATTCACATCCCCTTCCCCCTAATTCTAACTTGAGTCGGCTTTATACCGTCAACGGTTATACCCTACGTCAGCTTCTTGCCCGAGTATTCCCCCCTGCAATGGTTTACACCGAATTTGGTTTTCCTTGCACCTTCTCATTCTCGAGGACAATTCTTAGCAGAGGACAATTGGCACGGACTTATACCGAAATCGGCTGCCCATGCCGCGCTTTTCTCACATAGAAACCATTCTCCACTGACCTCCCACCCCCCCTGTCTAGGTTACCCCTCTACACCAAAGCTACTCCCCCAAATCCTATCAACCCCATCCCTTCCATCCTCAAGGCAAATTCCCATCTGGAGTATAACAGTTACGAGACCACCCTTTCTTCAGAAAGTCTCTCGCTGCCGCTCTTCTGGTTCACACCTAAACGGTTACCCTCAGCCTCTATTACCCTCGGGTATGTTTTCAACCAATCAACAATTGATTGGTGATTTTCGGTACAGGTTTACACCGTCACTGGTTGCCTAGACCCCTACCCACCCAAACGGGTAGTCATCATTTAGGTCCTCGGGCTGGTAGCTCTGGTCCTACAAGTAATATCACAATAGACCTACTTTGGTCTAAGTGTGGTTCTGCCTAGCGGGGGCAGATACCCAACCTAACCTCACCTAACCTACGCTCAAGCCTTACACAATCAAGTGTTGAGCAAAAGCTTTTATTTGCTGCAATCGCCATTTTGCTAAAAAATGGTTTTTGTTGTATAACCAATGCTTCAGATTATATAAGAAACTTCAGATTACAGGCGTCTTTAAAACCTTTTATCACGATTTATTTGATGAATGATTATATCCCATGGTATGGTTCATCCAACCAATTCGTTTCCACTCCATTCTGCCTCGTTCTCAAACAAAGTTCGGAGTTCGAGATAAAATTTGGTTAGGAAATCCTCAGTATATTCCAACAAAATAAGTAAAAAAAATTCAGCCGTAGCGATGTAGCCTTTCTTGCGATAACAGCAGTATAGCGACTCGAGATTTGAACGCAGTCGCAGCTTAGTGCTTAGATCATTAAAGTAGCAGCTTAGATCATTAAAGTAGGAAAGTAGCCCTAGACAGCCAATTATTTCTTAGGAAGATTCCTAGGAAGTCAACAGTTCAACATCCACATGTTTTTGGTTGTCTGGGCATAGCGTCATTCTATGAAACTGCAGAGCTTGGTAATAATCACTTCGTTTTGATTGAAAAACTCTCCTTAAGTACGCCAATTTCCAAATGCGAACACATGCTAAAACTGGACGCAAGATAGGACTTACTTGGAATGGAATGTGTGGCGACGAAAATGATTTGGCCATAGGTGGAGCTAACATGCTGTAACTAAGAGTTTGATTGGCCTTAAATGCACAGAAACGAAATATTCACCTTTGAGCTTTCTTTTATAACGACCCAAACAATCTTAACACGACCGGCCCAAGTAGTACCTCATGTACTTCATGCTTTATTAGCACCCTAAAATAATTCAACGAGTAGGCGGTACTTTGGATAGATTAACGTGGTACCACATGGCACTCTTATAGGTCTAAATGAGTCGGTTTTCTAACGTCCAATAGCCACTTCAACCGCACCTTACGTCGTGTCGGCCTTCTCCTCTTTTGGACCATGAACGCTTAACAGGCTTATTTTGCTGCAAAAATGGTTATAAAATGCGTTCATTTATGTTACAAGAGTTTTTGAATCAAGTGTCCAGGCGTATTTTTAAATGTATTTCGGCGGGCTCTCACAGTAGTCTTCCATTCTTTGCGATCTTGGTCACGCTGAATCCAGTTGTCCAAAACAAGTCCTCTGAAACTGCGATGAATGGAAAGGTCGTCTCCAGACCGTTTTTGAGTCTGGAGGCTTAGATTCGAATATCCTTCTGGCTTGAATGTTGTTGGAACAGTTTCTCACAGTTCATTTTAAAGCTTAATGCAGAAAACTTCACTCTTAGAGCTTGCTGCATCACGTACGTCACCAGCTTATATTTACTTGAATCCATGAGTAAGTAGTAACATGCATACCTGAACTTTGTACCTTCAACAGATTGAGAATTTCTATTAATCTTTAGCAATTTAACAAAGCTGGGAGATTGAAAAGAATAATAGAATTTTTATTATTCGAACAGAACTGGATATCGAATAAAAGCTCTTAGAATACAGCCTACATAGAGGACAAATGTTTTCCAAATTCTACTCTCATAAGACCTACGAGATGCAACTACTTCACGAATCTCGGTGAGGCTTTATCTAACCTTACTATTAGTATAATGTAGCTACGGTCCATTCTAACATGCATAAGCGACTATCAACTCCATTGATTTTGACGTCCTATGCGAGGGTTGGTTAGGTTTACGCCTTTTCTTCATTGAAACTGTTTCAACAGGTCCTCTTTGATTTTTGAGCATCTGATGCCTATTTGCTTAAAATTTATCCTTCTCATTCCACAACAAAGAACCTTTCGAACAAAATAAGAAAACAATTTGTTTCTGTCCCGAAACTCGCTTTATTTGTTCGCATAAATCTTCTTTACACTTCTTGTGACTCGTGCACCTGAACCGCGGCGGGTACCCTTACCGCATTTCGATTAAAATTTTATTTCTAACGCAATATTTAATTTTCCAAACCAGTGAATATATGGCGGATAGCTCCGCAGCGCCACTCTAGGAAGCTTATGTAGTTTTCTGCAACACGGGAAGGAAATCCTTTATTTTTTTTTACCCAATGTGCCTCATCCCCATGGTATGGAGAAAAGGTCACCCAACATAAAGCCGTAAAAAAAAGTTTCCGTTTTTTGGGTGGAAAATTAATTAAAATTTGTTTGTTACTTGAAATACAACGAAAATAATCCTACCGCACAGCAGAGGCAAGAAAAAAAAAAACACAACAACCCTAGTGCGAAATGCGGCTCAGTTTCCCGACACCTGCTCACTAGAAACGCCAGACAGGACTCGCTTAAAATAACACAGCTCCTCACACGTACCTATCACCCAGCAAACGACTACGGATGAGGTTGTCCTCGTCCTAGTACGATGGCAAAAAAAAAAACACACAAAGCACCAAAGAACACAGAAAAACGCAATTGCCTCCAGTGAAAGTGCTGCAGACTAGGACTCTCCGTCCATAGACTTGAAGATTGTCTATAGCACTGCAATCCTTTACAAACTAGCACTATCCTGAGTATGCGAGGCATATTATGCTATACGTACACACGCTCCCCAGTGAAGTTCCAAATTAATGGCGAAAATCCTACAGCCATAATTCAGTCTCCTGAAGTCCTGAATCCTTATTAAGCGGATTAAACGCTTCCTGATTTTAATTGTGTGTCGGAGAACAAATTTGCGGACATATGAATTCCTGTTACCGGCACCGCACCTTGGAGATGAGTATGAGGCGAGAAGACGCCACACTCCAACAAATAAGCTATATATGCGTTAAGTTCCTGCTGCCGGAGCCGGAGCTGCCTTACACTTGAGAGCATTACAATTAAATGTTCTGCGACGTTGCTCCGGCTGCTGCTGTGCGGTGGAGGAGATCCTTTGCATATGCACCAACACACACACTATGCCAGGATATTAATGTCTATCTGAGCGGCAGGAGGAAGACACCACTTTAGGGAGGAGGTTGTTGAATCTTCTATATATCCATCACCTCATCCTGGAGGTTTTGTGGAATTCAGGCGAAAGGATAACACATAAACCACCAGTGCAACCAATTTAACATTATAGTGGAAATCTTTCGATTGTCTAAAAGGGATACGTCAGTCCATTGCTGCGGTATGGTTGGTAGGTATATAGCTCTATCCGTTTATACGTGTGCTAGTGGCGGCAGTATGATGGTGGCTCAAACATCCTTGAGTTGCTCCTTCGCTTGAATGGCTCTCTAAAGGTGCCCGACGATAAATTCTCCCTTGTTGAACGCCCCGAAATTACCTGATTCTCAGTATAGCAACGCCGCCAGTGCGGTGGTGTTCTCGTGGCAACATGGATTTAGAGAAAATGTTTGATTTGTGCTTAATGTCCTGGAAGGACGTGGGAAGGAGGAACGGTCGTTTTTTTTTTCTTTGAATGGAAAATAATTGGAGCTGTAGTATTCCGAGAGATGAAATCAAAGGTGAATTTGAGTGTGTGTGGTTGTGCTGAACAAACCCGTAAATTTCCTTAAAGGTATCCATCCGTGAAGGAAAGAATAGCAAATATGAGAAACGCAGGACTCTGAATCCTTGAGACACAAAAAAGGAGGAGAATTTAATAACCACCCCGAGGATGTTGTTCTTTGAATTGAAGAGCATACATAGAGGAGGTGTTCCGCAATTTGCAATTTCAATTAGAGAACCTGTGAAGTGAAACACGTTTTCTAAAACTTGCACAAAAGTTTAAGTGGATTTTTAAATTTGTTTTTTTTTGAACGAATTAAAAAAATTTAAATTTATTTATAAGCCAAATTTAGTATAATGTCAATTGACGATCTTCATAAAAATTTCGCCATTATATTATGTTTTTGAGTATGGAATAGGTTACGTTTTCTCCTACAAGGTTGAGGTTAGAATATCCTTGACGTTAAGTTTGCCTATTGTAAGATCCGACCTAAGCTCGCCAAAAGAATCGGTCTACATGACGTTGTAATCGATGGTAAAGAAGAATATCTATGCAACCTATGACACAGGCATCAGTCATCACCATCAGAGTCAAGCATGAGTTTTTTTTAACATCATCCGACCGCATCGTCAGGATTACTTGTTGACCAATTTCAATATTTTGCAAACATTGAGCCATGATATAATAATTTCTCTAATACCATAAGTTTTATTTATGAACAATAATTGCAGTCCTTTCGAATCCATCATATGCCTGATACAAAACTATATAAATGTCTGGCATAAGACAATTGCAGTTTCGTAAACCAAAGTTGGTATTTGAAGCAGACATTGAGCAAACTGCCATGTTCATTTGCATGTTAACGACACCACCTGACAAGGTGTTAAATGCAGATAGGTAAGCGTATAGCGCATCGTATAGTTGAACCAATCCACGTCATAGGAAATGTCGAAGGTGAACCTCAGACTCTTGTTCAAAATGTTAAGCAGAGTAGTATGGCTTTTGGACGACAAAGTCGTTAGCCACCTACTAACGTGTGCGTTTGTGCAAAATTAACACATCAACGAGAACCATATTTACCTGGGTAGCATAGGACTGAAATTGAACTTAAACATGTTTGGAGTATCTAGTTGTACTTCCTCGAATCGGAGGAGTTTGACAAGGATCAACGAATTACCTTCAACAGCCACTAAACAGAGCCGGCAACATCTGCATTGATCTCGCTCTTATGGGCCAATCTTACTGGTAGCTTTTCGCTGCATATCCAACTGTGATGGCAGCCAGATACGAGTATCCTCTACTTAATTGCCGCAGATAAACCAAGTTAAGATAATATCGATACGGCGTCGGTCAATGCCAAATTTACTGCTGCCGTTAGATGGCAAATGTTTGCAATCACTTAAGCCGCTTATCGCTCAATTGCGAAACGTATTGCATAGCTTTAAAGTTTTAGATTAATCTTATTTATACTCTTTGCAGAATGCAGACAATCGACATTTTGGGGTGTGTGCGATTCAAATATGCAATTATGCAGGGATTTCGATTTCGTTTTCTATATCCGAACCGTTTCGTATTTCTAGCTGAGTTTGAATTGCAACTCAATTGTGACATGCACACGATTGTGTCACTCTATTTGTCACATGGTGGAAATTTAATGAGATTTGTGTTGGATCTCACAGCGTGCTTCTGCGATAGCATTTTCGTGAAACTGACATGAAGTTTTTAACTTCAGTTTCACATTTTACGATGCTACCTTAACCGGTCACAATAAATATCCTATATAGGTACCAGTTTGAACATTATAGAAGTTTGTGTTTTTCTAAAAGCAAAAGCATTTGACTATGTATAGACTAGAACAGACAAGCACAGTTCTTTTAAGAGATTAAAAAACACAAGTGCCTAACATTGTTTTTATACCCGACCAAGGGTATATTAATTTTAATGCACAGTTTGTAACACAGTGAAATAATCACCGTAGACCCCTAAGACCTCTTAGAGATATGATCGAGACCGACAGGTAAGTCGATTAAGTCATGTCCGTCCGTCCGTCAGTCCGTCCGTCCGTCCGTCTGTCCGTCTGTCCTTCTGTCCATCTGTCCGTCTGTCCTTCTGTCCATCTGTCCGTCTGTCCGTCTGTCCGTCTGTCCGTCTGTCCGACTGTCCGTCTGTCCGTCTGTCCGTCCGTCCGTCTGTCCGACTGTCCGTCTGTCCGTCTGTCCGTCTGTCCGTCTGTCCGTCTGTCCGTCTGTCCGTCTGTCCGTCTGTCCGTCTGTCCGTCTGTCCGTCTGTCCGTCTGTCCGTCTGTCCGTCTGTCCGTCTGTCCGTCTGTCCGTCTGTCCGTCTGTCCGTCTGTCCGTCTGTCCGTCTGTCCGTCTGTCCGTCTGTCCGTCTGTCCGTCTGTCCGTCTGTCCGTCTGTCCGTCTGTCCGTCTGTCCGTCTGTCCGTCTGTCCGTCTGTCCGTCTGTCCGTCTGTCCGTCTGTCCGTCTGTCCGTCTGTCCGTCTGTCCGTCTGTCCGTCTGTCCGTCTGTCCGTCTGTCCGTCTGTCCGTCTGTCCGTCTGTCCGTCTGTCCGTCTGTCCGTCTGTCCGTCTGTCCGTCTGTCCGTCTGTCCGTCTGTCCGTCTGTCCGTCTGTCCGTCTGTCCGTCTGTCCGTCTGTCCGTCTGTCCGTCTGTCCGTCTGTCCGTCTGTCCGTCTGTCCGTCTGTCCGTCTGTCCGTCTGTCCGTCTGTCCGTCTGTCCGTCTGTCCGTCTGTCCGTCTGTCCGTCTGTCCGTCTGTCCGTCTGTCCGTCTGTCCGTCTGTCCGTCTGTCCGTCTGTCCGTCTGTCCGTCTGTCCGTCTATCCGTCTGTCCGTCTGTCCGTCTGTCCGTCTGTCCGTCTGTCCGTCTGTCCGTCTGTCCGTCTGTCCGTCTGTCCGTCTGTCCGTCTGTCCGTCTGTCCGTCTGTCCGTCTGTCCGTCTGTCCGTCTGTCCGTCTGTCCGTCTGTCCGTCTGTCCGTCTGTCCGTCTGTCCGTCTGTCCGTCTGTCCGTCTGTCCGTCTGTCCGTCTGTCCGTCTGTCCGTCTGTCCGTCTGTCCGTCTGTCCGTCTGTCCGTCTGTCCGTCTGTCCGTCTGTCCGTCTGTCCGTCTGTCCGTCTGTCCGTCTGTCCGTCTGTCCGTCTGTCCGTCTGTCCGTCTGTCCGTCTGTCCGTCTGTCCGTCTGTCCGTCTGTCCGTCTGTCCGTCTGTCCGTCTGTCCGTCTGTCCGTCTGTCCGTCTGTCCGTCTGTCCGTCTGTCCGTCTGTCCGTCTGTCCGTCTGTCCGTCTGTCCGTCTGCCCATCTGTCCGTATGTATGCTGTTTTGAGGTCTTTAAAATTGAGCTAGGAAGCTGACACTTGCAGCGTTGCTTGGTTCTCATTTTGTTCAGACAAAGTATGAAAATTGGGAAGATCCGACCATGCCCACTTTTAACATCTGAAAACTTTGAAAACCTGATTTCTCGGGAAATTCATTCTAAATTGAAAAAAATTTCTACGACAAATATTAAAGATATTACCTTTTGCTAAGCTTGTTGGATACAAAGCATTGAGCTTCGCCCACTTTTAGGGGGCGTTTTTGGGAAAAAAATGTTTTGTTAAGTATAAATATTCGCTTTTACTGCATTTTCTCAAGATTCCAACGAAATTAGAGTAAATTAATTTTAATTTTCAGCCTACGCCCTCTTTTAGGGGCGTGACCAATACAAATAATTGACATTCAGCTTATGAAACAGACCAAAAAGTTTTAAATTTGGTGTGAATGGCTAAACAGGGTCGGGTATTTAGAAGTTCGTTACAGACGAACTCTTGCACTTACTTACTTGTTGGATCCCATTTAATTTTTAAGGAGTATGTGACAGGCACTGAAACTTTTTGGTCTTGAAAACATGTCATGCATTTGGCCATTCTATGGTCGACGTAGTTGCATATTCTAGTGATAGAGAAATAAATACTCCTTTGAAAAGTGCAAAGGGAAAGGGTCAAGTGCAAAGATAAAAGTCATAAATACGCCCACGCTGTCGCTGTTGACGTGGACCGGATGAAGCCGAAAGTATAGAATTTTCAATCAAAATTTTTATCCATACAAAATTTAAGGGCATTTCTTATGAGTGTCAATAGAGCGAGCACGTAAGATAAGATGATCCTTGAGGATGATGCGCCAATGAAGCCGCACATATTATCGGCTTTCAATTTTTCAATTTTTCTATGACATTGTGGCCGTTCGCGGCTATTAGTGATCTTCTGCGGTTAGTGACCTTCAGCAAATTATGTCCGATGCATTGCTTGTCCGATCCCCAAGAAAGGAGACCCCATAGTTAATCCAACTACAGAGGCATCAGTCTCCTTAACATCGTACACAAAATATTTTCTGCTGTTCTGTGTCAATGCCTAAAGCTGTTTCCCAACAACCAAATAAATAGAGTGGCGCAACAGCTCGAGGTGAACCAGGGTCAACTTATCAACAATGTATGCTGTGTGTGTTAATTTCTTTACATTCAAGGGGACTTACAATTTTTTGCCGAGTCCGAACGGCACTTGTCAGACCCTCGCGGAAGGAATAATACCAAAAAGGTTAAGAAAAATTCATCTTCTTCTTTCTTTTCTTCCTTCATTTAGGCGCGGCGTTATGATCTGAGTTTAGGGAGCATAACCCTAGCCGCTCATTCTGAATTCCCTAATGGTCCGCTTGTGGGGTCCGCCAATTGGACCTCAGAATATACAGGCCACCAATTGTGGATCACTTCACCACTGAGTCCACTTAAATGCTCTCTTCGTTGCATTTGTGCCATCCATTAATGTTTAAGCCTTCCCCTTTTTGGCGGCTGTGTTGGAATTTTGATCTAGATTGCCTTTGTTGTTTTGTTGCTCCTGCTGTCACGCAAAGCATCTTCATGACATCTCAGCTGACATTAATTTGCTCTCATACTTCTTGTACGCTGTCCAACTTACGAACCTTATGTGAGCGCCGGACGCACAACTGCGGTGTTGAGCCTTCCTTTGAGCTTGGGGGGCCTTTTTCGAACACGATAGCGGAGTTTTCACGTGATGATTAAAGTCGTCATCACATTTTGATCATAGATCCCAGGAACTTAGACTTTTAACACTTGGAAAAAACATTTCCATTCAATTAAATGTCTGGAATTGTGCCTGGCAGCACAGGCAGGTACTCTGTCTTCTTAAGGCTACTTACGATACCCATATTGCTCTAAAACATCCACCCATCAACCAAGTGCTGTATGTACAGGGATGTATATGATCTTTACATAATGATGTCCCCATCGTCAGCTAAGAGCAACTGATGTACTTTGGGTTCTGACAGTTTTTCTTCAAGCAGTCACGGATTACAATGAAAAGCAAAGACTTAAGACGCTTCGCTGGTGTACACCGACTTTAATTGGGAGCTCATCGAAAGCTTCTTCAAAATCAACCAGCACCATATGCAGATCTTTAAGAGGGCGGCATCACGATGTTTTTCTTTTATGATCTTTATACTTTGGATTGCATCGGTGGTTGATTTGCCCGCGATAAATTTCTTCTAGAAAATATTGCCTGGGAAACTGTTTATTCAAAAGTCTCTCTCAAAGCTGCCCCACCTATAAAGAATTTTGTCGTCATCCACAAGAAACTCACGCTGAGCTTTGAATTGATGAACTTTGGCAAACGAATCTCCTAGCCATTTCTCCTCCGAATCTCCAGGAGCGGCAATCTTGATGACCGCTTATTCAAGGGGCTTTGTCGAAGGTCCTGTGTGGTCTGGTGTGTAGAACTCTGCCCTTCATTCTTTTTACTTGAACCTGGGCTGTGTTGGTGTCCATATTCCGATTTCAGGCGAAGTTTCTCAGCTCTACTGTTCGAGGAGCACTTTTTCCATGCCTCGAATTCCGTTTTCTTATGCCTAATCACTAGTTACACTTCATTCAATACCATCACCATGATTTTTTGACCTGTTTGAAGTGGCCCTTTGAAATTCCTAGGACTGCTTTGGCTTAAGCCTCCGTGAACGTTTGCTGTAGGTCATCCTACAGTGATTTAAGGGTGAAACCCCAATTTCTCGAGAAAAAACCCCGAAATTCATTATTATCGACCTAAAAAAAGTATAGTAGAGCTGATGGTGATCGAACGTTCGTTATGTGTGTATCAAAAAAAAGATAGAACCTAATTTTGTCTTTCTAGGACTTATAGGGTGTTTCCACCGCACATATTACAGAGATTAACACAGGATGATTAAAAGTTAATCCAAAAGTGTTTCTACCGGAATCTAGTAGATTAACTTGACGTCTGCTTCCGTTTTTGACATTTACCAATGACATCATGTCATCTGTTTGTCTATTTGTAAACGTGAGTTTTTTTTATCGCTCGGGCAACTCAGATTCAGAAATAATTAAATTCATTTTGAATTGTCACCGACATTTTTAATCTACGCAACGAAATAACTATAAAATAGTAGAAAAAAAACGTCAGATTAACAGAAAGTTGATAGTAGACCAACTTGATCAATATAAACCAGCAGTATCACATTAACTTCATTATTTCGCAGTGTGTACAGCACACCTTATTGCATTAAAGTTGTTTTTTTTTTGACAGGAACAACTACATCCTCATCAACAGCAACATCAGCCGTTTTGCGCATCCCTTTACACCATTCAAGAAACACTGCTGACTTGATGATTTCCAGCTCTCAATAAAAGGTTTGTTTGCTTTGTTTCGTCAGAAAAGGCACAGAACACGTAGAATTCTGTTTGGTTTGATATAAGAATTCTTGCGTGGGACAGATTAATTACGCGATAATCTTGTCGTGAAGAATTAATATTCGTATAGTAAATCTCGTGATTTAGATGGATTTAAGAGTGATATGTCTTATTCGCGGATTAGAGTGCGGTGGAAACATCCTATTATTCCATACGCCTGCTAATAAATACCAAGGTCTGGATTTCATTATCTTTTTGATTTATTTGCCGTACACCAAAGCAATAACTTTCCCCATGTATGGGGATCCCTTACTGCATACGAAGTTAAACATGGTCTTTTTCCAATATTGTATTCAAATAAAGAAACTTTTTCCAGGATGTCTTTAAGAAACAGAAGAGCAAATATTAAGTGCATTTACATTTTTTCCTCCTCTGCTGTATTGATTGCCCCATTAAGACTAAATTCAAGAAGCATTCTACACAAAGTCTAACTAGAACACACATATTACTCGAAAATTTCAATTCAATAACCTCGAATCCACTCTGTCTATATGTATAATGACATTCGCACGCATTGAAATTTAAAGGATGCAATAATTAATGCATTCGTGCTTTCTTAAAAGACAACATGAGCCAAACATGTTTAAGGACGCTGGTAATTAAAATAATAATAAGGAAAAAATTAAAAATTACAATTTTTAATAATTAAATTTCTGCAACCGCATCCTGATCTGATCCTTGTACGCGTAGTGCATTAACATATCCTCAGCGGCAATACACGAAACGTTCGACTATGTAGTAAAAAGTATTCAGTGGTTTATATGAGTAATTAAAAAATAAAATTCCTCTCGTAGCCTCCGGTGGGCATGGTGGTATACCAAAAATCTCTCGGTGAAGTATTAAAACCGCATAATTTTAATTATTATAAAATTTAATTTTTTTTCCCCATCGATTCAATGTATTCAAACTTTTTAGCCCAGGCATGTAGGTATGCGATATATTATTGTAGGTGTACCGAGCACAATACAAATTTTTAGCACTTTACTTGTACCGAGTTTTGGTGTGTTTTTTTGTTGCATTTAATGAGATGATATTCAGATTAACTCAATGCTTCGAAATACCGACACGTTATCTGGTCGTCCTTATTATGGGTAAGGACCAGGACCACACCATCGATGCTTTTAAATTTGTGTGAGGGACCCAGTTTGGCTGTGATGCGAATTCATAACCAGATTGTAACCATGGGTATTCCCTTAATGAGTTGGTGCACGATGTGTGAAATTATGTATAAAATTGAAACAAAGTTGGCCGAGGGATTTTTAATTAATCAATGATCTGACATGCGATTTATGTGAGTTGTTATGGCATGATACTCTTACAGTGAATAATACTCTTGAAAGCCTCTTATCGATCAAGGATTTCACAAGTCTTCCACCCACTAGAAACTGCAATGAAATGCTTTTTTAAAATTCTAGGCTTCCCCAAATTTGCCCTGTCCCAAACCTACTCTATTGGGTAAGCTTCCCCAACCGTAAAAATTGCCTCACCATACTTCTATTCGTCTGATAGAAATGTTAGAAATATGATAGCCTGTTGGAAAAATTTAACGACTTTGCTCTGCCAACCGCAAATGAATCTTCCTTCATATCAATCAAATTGACTTCAGCTTACTTCAACGGACTGACTTAATCCGATGCAAAAGGCTTTTATAAGGCCTTGGCTGTGTTTTTTTTTTTTGGTTGCTTCCCACCAAATTAGCTGGCCTACCCTTCACTTACTTCATTCATCACAGGCGCGAGATTTCTTTGCTACCCTCTAATTCAATTTGTTTAGCCATGAAAAAAGAAAAGGTTTTTTTTTTTCATAAAAAAATAAGCTCCATTTGTGGTCTACAAAAATTAATACCCGACAACCGCATCTTGAAAAAGCAGCTTCTCTGTATAATCAACCGGAATGCGATAACAACAACCCCTCTCAACCGACTTTACACAGCCTTCACACAGGATGCGCATCCTTAACAGGAAAGGCAAAAAAAACGTCATAATAACAATAAAGAAGCCGTAGCTGTTTTCCGTTTCAGCGGTTTTCAAAAATTCATTGCGAAGCAGGATTTAATCTAACTTTATTAAAATATGAGACATTTAACGGTTATTTGGCTATGTGTCGAATGGGTGGCTCTGTGGGCAGAAGACTGTATTTTGAATATTTTTTTCTATTTCATACTTTATAGCGAAACATCCTGCCACATCGTAGACTGATTAAAGATTGCCTGGAGAAAAGAAACTCAGGAACACGTCGTTTGCAGCGCATACATTTTTAAAATTTCGATTACTTGAAGGATATGAGGCAGTGTTCGGGGCTGTTGAAGAAGTTTTACCGTGTGCGGAAATTATCTTTGAATTATCTTTAACACGTTTGCGGTGTCGTGTGTTGACGCCTGGCAGAGAGGGGAGTGCGTTTCTCGTGAGCTCCTTCGAGAAACTTGTCGCATATAGATAAGATCGTGTTCTGATGCTGAACATCACCTTCATTTGGCTTAAGGTTTCAGTTTCTAGGACAGCTACCAAAAGCGGGGATTTAGAAAATCATTTTCCTTCTCTGTGCGGTTGTCTTTTTTATTAAGGAGCCAACATAGTCATCGTGTCGCGACGACCATCATCATGCCGACAGATTGCAATGCGCTCGTAATCGCTTTCGGATGGACGCAGTGCAGCACACGTACAGAAGTAGCTCATGCTGCCAGACAAACCAATTGGATAATTTTCTACTCATTTAACTGGAAAATTAAATTGAAAAAAAGAATCGAGATGTACGCTTAAAGGGTTGCAAAGGGAGAGTGGTTAGGTTATCCATGGAAATGAAAAGTGTAGTATTGGAAGTGACACTTAATTTTATTGAAAGTGCACGAACGCATTCACTTTTGAGTTTCGAAATTTCTGTTTCAATTCCAGATTTCGTTTTGTGATTTCAAATGAATTTTAAAATTTAAAAACTTATTGGGTAAATTTATTGCAATTAGAACTAAATTAAAGTATTAAAGTAACCAATTGATTTCACCAAAAAAGTAAATGTCTTCCAACTCTACCGTAAATTTATTTTCACAAATAAAAGAAAGTAAAATAAGGTTTTTCTTAGCTCGCACTAAGTTGTTACATAATAGTTTTATAAATTCATAATGGTTCACAAACAGGTGGCAGTGGCGTAAAAATTGGAGGTCCCAACCATTTTTTTTTTTTTGAGTTTTTTTTGAATACTAGGGTGGACGGAGGCTAAAACTCCAAAATCTTTCAAAGATACCAATATGCCTACTATAGCAGGTATATAATACCGACAGCCGTTTATGGGTGACACTATGAAACTGCCACAACACACGTCATAGTAGAACCATCAGAATAAAAAAATATAAAATCAATCAGAAATCCCATTACTATTATAATTTTAAACTACTAAAATTGGTCGATTTGATCCGTACCATTAATATAATACTTTCAAAACTATTAGATCAGTGGTCCTTACCATCCTTTTGAAGTAATGATGCACCCCATTAATAATTAATAAGATTTAGTTTTACTTTAATGTGTGCTATGCCACGCTTTTAATGGGGTCAGGTTTTAATGGGATCAGTTTTATTGATGTTGATAGTATATTAAAAATTAAAAAGATATTAAAAATTAAATATAAAAATTAAGTATAAAATGTTGAATTAATTAATGGGATGAATAACCTATTGAATAATTGATGGATCATACCGTAAATTTGATGTGACTATACCATTGATTTATTGTCACCATTCCATAAATTTAATGTGACCATACTATTGATTCAATTTGGCCATACCATTGACTTAATGTGATCATACCTACCATTAATTTAATGTGACCACAATTCCATAATATTAATTCAATCGGACAATTTTTTTATTGGGATTTAATGTGATTAAATCAATCAAACCACTATTTCAATGGGACCGTACCATTAATATTAGGATCATACTATTACTTCAATCTGTTTTACTTCTTCACATCTAGCTATACTTGCCTTGCACCACCATACTCGAAGAACACTGCTCTTGAAATGAAAAAGGACATCAAATTGATTTTATAGCACATATGATTTAGTAACACAGAAGAACTTTTAAAATAATGGTATATTCACATTCTTTATACTGTGCATAACTGCTTCAATGGTAGGACCACATTAACCTTGCCGGATTTAAATAATTCGGATTCTACGGCGCAATTTTTACTCAGTAGGATGCATACCTTTATTTTATAATTAAATATGAGTCCATTAAGTCAATAGTATAGTCACCTAATTTTTATACCCCATCCCATAGGATAGGAGGTTTATTTAGTTTGTAACACGGTGAAATAATAATGGTGGACCCCCAAGACCTTCAGGGCGAGATCCGAAGACCGAATTCTGAATCGAATAAACCATATGTCCGTCCGTCCGTCTCTATTTTACATGTTTTTAGGCCTTAAATTTTTGCCTAGGGTGCTAAAAGTTCGAACGTTAGCTCCGCATCATGCGAAGCAGGACAAGTGTTAAAAGTTTTGAAATCTGCCGAAAGACACGCCCACAATCGGTCTAAGTGTGCAACTACCTCCAGAGCTTTCGAAACTGTTACACGTCTTAAAAGGCTGAAATTTGCATTTAGCATCTCCTTGAATGTAAGACACAAAAAAGAAAAATTTAATTGTTAAAACTCCTCCTGTGGGCGGGCATCTATATTAAGGATAAATTTTCAAATGTATTTTACTCAATATTTTTGTTATAAATTGGAAAAATGTTGCTTAATATTTTATGTAGAAAACATTTAGTTCTTCATTTTGTTTGCAAACGACTTTAGGCCGCGCCTACATTTGGAGACAGAATTGAAGAAAAACCTAAAATTTTTAGTACATATACACAAACACTTTAATTCGAATCTTTGTGAAAAAATTTCGAAAGCCAAATATGCTGTTTCTACTGGAGTTTCAGCGTTTCAAATGACAATCGGGGTCAAAATCTGAAATATCAAGTGCTCCATATGGCAAACATTTTCGTTATTTCTTGCTTATTTTTTTTAATACGTTCCAGACCACTTTTATCGATTTATGTCTAATTACAAACCTTTTGTTTGAGTATTTTCTGTCAACTGCCCTCAATTCTCTTAAAAACAACGAATTGGAAGTTTGAGAGGTTTGTTCAATTTGACAAACTTTTAAATACCGAGGCTAAATTCAACATTTAACTGAAATAAAAATATTATCAATCCTGAAAAATATGTACAATGGCGCAACGCTGAACATTTAGGGTGATATGTTGAATTTAGCTTAAATGCTGAAATAAGGCTCGGTGTAAACGTACTTTACCTAAGCCTAATTCATGAAACAAAAAAAATTTAGCAGGTGAGGTAAACGAGATTTCACTCCAGATTTCGTTCATACAAAGTTTTTAGCCAGGCTCCCTTTAAAAGGTCGATTTAGCAAACATATTGAATTAAAACCAAAACAAGTGAGTAAGTGCAAGAGTTCGTCTGTGACAAGCTTTTATATACCCGACCTCATATACCGTGTAACACCAAATATTCAAATTTATTGCCCCGAATTCATATATTGGTTGTATAGGCCATGCCAAAAGTGGGGATGGGCTAAAAATTAAAATCAATTAATTTTAATTTCGTTAGAATCATGAGAAAATACGGTAAAAGCGAAAATCATTTCAGAAAAAAAAACGTTTTTTCTTAAAAAGCCCTTTAAAAGTGGGCGGAGCTCAAAGCTTTGTATGGAGCAAACTTAGCAAATAGTAATATCTCTAAAATTTGTCAATGAATTTTTTTTTTTTTTTGAATGAACTATTTTCGGATTTTTTTTTTATGAACTTTAGGAGATATCGGGTTTTTAATGCATGGTCGATGCTGTGGGAGGTGCAATTTTTGCCTTGTTAAAGGTTTTAAGCCAATATTCCTCAGTATCAAAATTGAAGTTCCTATGCCTTGTCTAACTTGACCAAAAGACATTTTAAAAGAAAATGTGAAATAGAGGTTGTCTCACATTGCAGCCAGAAGTGGGCGTGACCGTTGATGAATTAAGCCAATTTTCAAACTTTGTCTGTGTCGGTCTCGATCATATCTCTAAAAGGTCTTAAGGGTCTACGATGATTTATTTCACTGTGTTACCAACTATACATTAAAATTAATATACCTCGGTAGGGTATAAAATTGCATTTTTACGTACATTTAAGCGTAACTTGGAAATATCTGTTAATATTGATAGTTTGTAATAAGGGTCGATTGGACCACACCCCTTTTCGAAGTTTGCACTACTTATAAAATGTCCAAAAATAACAATTACATCAGCATTTTACAATGTGGAATAGGATGGGGTATTCAACGATCCGCTTAATAGACTTTAGTTTCTGCGTACACACTTACTCACTGGTTTAACTTAAAAAAATTACTTTACACGCACAAAAGTGGTTGGAATCATACACTTTTTACACAAGAAAGTTAGAAAATGCTAATATCTACAACTTTTGCTAAATAATTTTTTGTCAAATTTTATATATATTTATTGAAAAACAGTCATATTAAGTTGTCCGCTGTCCGCGGTAGTTGTTAATACCGCTGTCAGGCAGAACGAACCATTCAACCCGGGCGAAGACGTTACCGACGAAGCATACGAACGATACCGCCCACCCGACCTGGAGGAGGTGAAAGTAGCTGTGTCTAAGCTCAAGTGCAACAAAGCAGCCGGAGCAGACGGCCTAGCTGCCGAACTTTTTAAATCCGCTGGCGATGAGCTGGTTAGGAGCATGCACCAGCTCATCTGCAAGATATGGTCGGAAGAAAGCATGCCCGACGAATGGAACCTCAGCATTGTTTGCCCGATCCTGAAGAAAGGAGACCCTCTGAGTTGTGCCAACTACAGAGGCATAAGTCTTCTTAACATCGCATACAAGATCTTTTCTGCTGTACTGTGTGAACGCCTGAAGCCGTTTGTCAACAATCTGAAAGGCACATATCAGTGTGGCTTTAGGCCAGGAAAGTCCACCATCGATCAAATATTCACACTGCGGCAGATCTTGGAGAAAACCCAGGAATTCCAAATCGATACACACCACCTCTTCATCGATTTCAAGGCCGCGTATGACAGCATCTATAGAGACGAGCTATATAGCGCAATGTCTAGTTTTGGCATCCCTGCCAAACTCGTCTGTGCAGGATGACGATGGAAAACTCACGCTGTTCCGTCAAGGTCGGCAAAGACCTCACCGACCCCTTTGATGTCAAAAAAGGATTTAGACAAGGCGACGCGCTGTCATGCGACTTCTTTAACATCATACTTGAGAGAATTGTGCAGAACTCTCGTGCCAACACCAGAGGTGCAATCTTTCAAAAGTCCGTTCAACTACTCGCATACGCAGACGACATTGACATAATCGGTAGAACAAAGCGTGATGTCAGTGAAGCCTTCGTGAGTATTGGGACGGAAGCGGCGAATATGGGTTTAGCAGTCAACGAGGGCAAAACCAAGTATATGCTGTCATCAAGAAAAGACACCCAATACCGTCGTCTTGGACAAAACATCACCATCGACAGCTATAACTTTGAGGTAGTTAGGGACTTTGTCTACCTGGGTTCCGCTATCAATTCAGACAATGACACCAGCGCTGAAATCAAACGAAGGAAAACTCTTGCCAATCGCTGTTTCTATGGGCTAAGAAGGCAATTGAGTAGCAAAGCCCTCTCTCGAGCAACTGAAGTTTCCATGTATAAGACCCTCATCATCCCAGTCCTGCTTTACGGTGCAGAAGCATGGACCCTGTCAAAGGCGGATGAAAACACTTTAGGCTGCTTCGAGAGAAAAATTCTTCGGACGATTTACGGTCCCGTCTGCATAGACGGAGAGTTGAGGAGGAGATATAACATCGAACTGTACGGGCTGTACAGCGATACCGACCTAGCCAAAAGAGTCAAAACACAACGTCTACGATGACTGGGTCATCTAGAGCGGATGGACACCAACGCCCCGGCCCGGAAAATCTTCGAATCCACACCGCAGGGACGGCGCGGTAGAGGAGCACCGAGACTCAGGTGGCGCACACAAGTGGAAGGGGACCTCAGCCAACTTCGCGTGCGAAACTGGAGACGGCTAGCTAGAGACAGAGCTGTCTGGCGAAGCTTGTTGGTTGAGGCCCAGGTCCACCCCGGACTGTAGCGCCACCCTAAGTAAGTAAGTAAGTCATATTAAGTTAAAGATCCTTAAAAACTGGGCATGGTCAAAGTAGAGGCCACATTTTTTCTGCCACCTCAAAGGCAATTACAAAGCAATGTCACATACCCAAAACTATTGCTCTAGCACCATTTAAACATAACAAAAATTTGAAAAAAGTATTTTTAAAACTAGAGATGGTCGCCGAGATGCGAGCGCGTCGTCCCCCAGGTAGGAAAAGAAACAGTTGGCCAAGATCAGGTAAAGAACCTCTCTGAGTCCCGCCTGGGGACTGCGCCGGAGTCTCTTGAGTTGGTGGCGGAGGATCGAGAAAGATGGAAGGACCATTTAGCCACCCTCGCTCCGCGACCCTTTTAAAGGATAAGCGGCATCCGAAAATGATACAGGCGTGGTTTAACTAATTTTCAAACAATTTTAGGACTAAAATTTGTAAAGGTACGGACGGATGGCTTCATAGATTTTCTGTCAGTCCCATCCGTATCTCTAAGTTGGTCTACGATGAATATTTCACTGCGTTACAAACTAAACATTAAACTTAATACATCCTGGCCCTGGGTAGGGTATGAAAAGTGGGCGGAGAACATGAATTAGAGGTTGTCACACATTGAAGCCAAAAGTGGCCGTCGGCGCTTTGTCTGTGGAACATTAGAACCAAACCATGCCCCAGCATTTCAGCTCTCTAGCTTGGTTTTGAAAACCTACCTTTACACATAAAAGATGGATAATCAAACTAAAGTGTCGGCCTAGATCATATCTCTTAGAGGTCTTAGGGGTCTACGTTGATTACCTATAACTGTGCTAAATATTAAAATAATATACCCTGTGGGTAAAAAGGTTTCAGGCCTATACACGCGTTTTTAAGAAAACTGCCCAAGAAAGACCACAAACTCAAGAAACCCCCGGCGTTACCTACATACTTTTTTGGTTTTTTTCTTGTCCAATAAAAGCTAGCCTGAAAATCTCGTATTTGATTAGCTGCTTGCAAAAACAAAGAACTTTAACTTCTTCATAGAGGACATCCTATAAATACGTCGTCGCAACCAACATCGGTACGGAAAAAAGCCCTCAACATCTGTTTTCAATTACCTACCCGAAAAAACCTATGTATGTACCTAAATCTCTCCCATTTCAATTAATATCAAACCGCCTTCAATTCGTCTGCTTGCTATAGCAACAAATTACACTTGGAATTTATTAACGGCAAAAAAATCACTTTTAATTAAATTTAAATGGCCAGCTTCCATGCCAGCGAAAAAACAAAACAATATTTCACTTTTTAATCGGCTGAAACACGAAATTAACACTTAAGCAGAGCACGAGACGGGCGGCCGAAGCACCAAAAGAAAGGTAAAATCACCCCCAGGACATTCGCTCTTGCTCGGCACACCGTCATCAACGGCTCTAGTCAAGCGAACAATTGGTCCATTTACTCTCGCACAAGAACTTTTAGGCAAATCATCAGAACACGTCTCCCTTTTTCGCTTCATCGCCAACGTGTAAGATAAAGGCCATCTCAGCTTGCCAACAGCCAAGACAGCACCGGCGGCGCGGCGGCTCGAATCTACCTTACGCAGGAGGACAACAAGGGGACACAGGACGTGCACTTTCAGCCCTTTGTGGAATTATCTCCTTGGAAATAAATTTCCAAATGCGATAAGTAGATGACATTTTAAGAAACACACAGTCCAAACAAAACAATGAATTTACTTTTCGCGACGAGGGAGGCTGCGGAGCAGGGCTGCTTAATGTCCTCCATTAGGGAGTGTGAACCGGGCACAAGAACGAGAGGTCCTCGTGCGATTTTGGCGGAAGTAAAACAAAGGTGCTGCGCCTTTGTGTACGCATCGCAGAAGACAATGTTTTCCTTTTCCTTTAGCACGCCTCCTCTCCATGTTCACAGCGAAGTCGGGCGTGCGTTGGAGGTAAAAAAACTGGTGGTGGTTCCTTCATCACCAGGTTGTTCCAGAATTAATTAAAAGCCATTCTTTACGTTCACAAGGTGTGTGCACAATGAGAGATAGATTTCCGGCCCGGTAGTCGTAGTTCTATTTCTTTCGCAGCAGACAAGGAGGCTGGGTTGGTTACAGCCACTTTTATCGACACATAAAATCGCTGACAATAATTTATTCATTTTCTCAGGACTCGCAGAGGTACACACGGAGCAGTGTCTGTATCCAGTACCCAACCCAGTAGTCCCGAATCTGGGTTTTAATTGATTTCGGTTTAGTTTTCCTTTTGCGCTCTGTTTGCGGGTGCTTATGGAGGTGGTGATTTGGAAGGCATACTCCAGCCGCTTCCTTCCGTTGCTAATATATTTGCAAAATCAAATGGAAAGATAAGAATTGGTCGGATTCGTTTTTCGGAATCGGAGAAAGTTTACTCTTGATTAGGCAGACCATTGTGTTGGAGCGCGCGGTGCCTGTGCAAGTGATGTCTGTTGTGAAAACTTGCTGAGCCATGCAATAAAGTGTGTAGGTATAGGTAGGTATGTAAATAGATGACAGATCGGGACAGCAGCCGTCGCGTCGTAGAAAGTTGACGAAATTGCAAATTTTATTGTCCTCAGCACGAGGCAATTGATTAGCAGAAAAAATTATTTTACTTAGATTTGAAATGTTGTTTGCAGGCTTATCAACTCGGGGCAATTATATGCTCTTTTTTATTCTCTTTTAAATTCTCAGGTTAGATAAAAATATATCAGAAAATTATATTAAATTTAAAAAAATAAAATATATAGAAAACGTCTCTCAAGCCAGGTCCAGAGAGTCCTGGGTTTAAGGATGTACATATATCGATAATATAAAGTGGAGATGCACTCTGGATAGTGCCAAATGATTTACCATAGCAAGGTTGCTCGGACAGAGAATTGGTTCTTCATTTCGCATTTGCCACCTCAACTTTGAAGGTCTCTCATCTGTCACTCTTCACGTTAAGTTATAGATCTTGACCGAGACAGGTAGGTACCTACTAAAAAAATTAAAGGCAGGCGCTTGAAATAATATTGAAACAAAATTCTGCGCTGTTAAATTGGCAAATGATTCTCGACTTTTAAGTATACAATGTTTCCACCGGGCACTAATCCGCGATTAATATAAATCTGCATTAAATCCTCTACAATTTACGCGATTAACCATATACAAATTTGAATCCTCTCGGCAAGCGATTAAAAACAAATCTCTTCATAAATGTCATTCACCCTTTTCACGAACCACTTTCAACCCTTTTCAAACACCTTTTTAACAGTTTGAGAATCGAAAAAGGACACTAAAACTGTCAACGTATTTCTATTGGGTTGTTTACAAAGGATATCTTTTTACGCTTCTTGAGAATGGCATCGCCACTCTCTTTTGAGAGCCAAAATGACACAAAAAGAGCGCTCATGTTCTTAATAAATCGTATATTGTTCTGGTGGAACCACTTTGGGATTTATTATTAATCGTCTCCGGCTTATCCTCGCATTATTGCAGGTGCAAACATAGTATGTTAGCAAAATAAAGACTTTAAACCCGCATCAAGACATTATCTAGCTTACTCTTTTTCGTTTAGATTTCCGAGTAATTTACACAGTGCTTAAAAGTTCTTGTATGAAGGTTGACATGGTAGTGGGAGTGTCCAAATAAATATGTTGAGTAAATAGAGAACACCAACGTCAAAGACACAAACAAAAAATAATTTGTTTGCAGTTTGCATCAACATCTGCCCTGGAGCTGGAGCCGATGTGTAATTATTTCTGCTCATTCGAAATCATTGCATATGCTTAGGGGCCACTGAATTAAACACTTCAACCAGCTCAGCTGTTTTGCTTTCAAATCAGATATCTCGTTGTCACAATTCGTCTCTTATTTTATTTCACGAACTCCCACCGGCAGTTATGTGTTCTTATTGACAAACTTAACCAGAAAGAAGAAAACTTTCCATCTCTTTCTTGCGTGTAATGGAGTTAAGCATTTCGTCATATTCCCACAACTTCGACCAAAAAAACTCCTTCTGGCTGTTTATAATTCCCCGTGCTTTTTCCAGTCCCCAAAAAATCTATATAATTTTTTCTCTTTCTTTCTTTTGGCGACGTATGGAAGATCTTTTCCAAAGCTTATTTTGCCCTTTCTCTGTTTTGAAGCGTAGGCGAGAAAGATAAAAAAGTTTTTCTTTGGAAGTGTTAACACACTTGGAAGTGTTAACACACAGCAGAGAAGCGCATAAGCATGAGTATGTGTAAGGCAAAAAAAAAGAAAAGGCATTATCGCAAAAGAATAACAACAAAGCAGGTTCCTACTATGCTTTCTGCTTCCCTGGTGTTTTACTGACTTGGGAGCTAGCCGCTTGGTTTCGCCTTGACGTTATGCAACAAAATATTTATTTAGACTAGCAAAATGGTCAAGGTATCCGAACTCATTGAGGGAGAATCAGACGTGCTAAAATGAAGGGTTTTAAGGGAATAAAAGAAACTTACGTTTGCAAAAGGCATTGAACAAGCAAATTCCAATAACGAAAAATCTTTATTTGTAATTTGAAATGTAGAGTCTCATTGCGATTTGTTACTTATTAATTAAACAATAGTAAAATCAGTTGAGATCGGCCTGCCTGCCAATAGTTTTACGTGCTCCTTCAATATATGTTATAGAAACTCTCAAATCGTCTGTCACAACTACTTATACTGACAAGCTGGGCCCTAGCATAAAACAAGTGAGTAAGTGCAAGAGTTTGTTTGTGACAATCTTCTATATACCCGACCCTATATACCATGTAACACCAAATCTAAGTTATTTGGCACGAATTCATATATTATTTGTATAGGTCACGCCCCCAAAAGTGGGCATGGGCTTAAAATTAAAATCAATTAATTGTAATTTCGTTAGAAACATGAGAAAATGCGGTAAAAGCGAGAATTATTTCAGAAAAAAAACAGTTTTTTCCTAAAACGCCCCTTTAAAGTAGGCGGAGCTTAAAATTTTTTATGGATCAAACTTGGCAAAAAGCGATATCTCTAATATTTGTCAAGGAATTTTCTTCCGATTTGGAGTCAACTTTCCGAGAAATCGGGGTTTAAAAGATCTAACAAGTTAAAAGTGGGCATGGTCGATATTGTGGGCGGTCCAATGTCTTGTTAAATGTCTTAGGCCAATATCGCTCAGTACCAAAATTTAAGTTCCTGTGCCTTGTCTAACTTGACCCAAAAGCATTTCAAAAATAAAATGCGAAATAGAGGTTGTCTCACATTGAAACAAGTAGTGGGCGTGGCCGTTGACGGATTGAGCAAATTTTCACCCTTTGCCTGTGGAACAAAAGAACCAAGCCGTGTACCAAGTTCCAGCTCTCTAGCTTGATTTTGAAGACCTAAAAATTTCACACATACAAACGGACGGACGGACATGACTTAATCGATTCACCTGTCAGTCTCAATCATATCGCTAAAAGGTCTTAAAGGTCTACGGTGATTATTTCACTCTGTTACAAGCTATGCATTAAAATTAATATACCCTCGATCGGGTATAGAAAAATAAAAAAACAGTGTAAGAACCTATGCAGGTGTTTGCGTTTTATTCTTGGCTCGCATTCATTCACACCATTGCATATTCTTAGGGGCAAACGAATATCGCACACGTAACGCGTTTTTAAACTATAAATCACCAGGAGAACATAAAACAGCAGAAGGTGCCTTGCTGTCTTGCTGTCGCCGCACTTATGATTTTCTGACCACGAATGTATAGGTGTGCTTAAGTTGCCACCCACTGAACCTGTTTTCTTTCTGGTAAACTACAAGCAATACAAAAAATATCATTCCATCTCTTTTTTGCTTACAATGTCTAAGAGCTGTATCCCTTTTCTTTCTAATTCTCCTTAGCTGATCTCTTCGTATTTTCGCTTTTGCGTTTTTCTCAGAGACAAAAGCGAATCAACGCTTGCAATCTATAAGCGCAACAGAGATAAAAGATGCAGAGCTTCCAGTGGGCGGGGCTCAAATTGTTGAAAAAGTGGAATGAAAGAAATGATTACTTGAATAATGACAACATACTCCTTGCTACAGTTTCATGCTCGCCTGGTATTTCGCTGATTTGGAGCTAGTTTGCTTTGAATATTTTTTACGCCTGTGTGATATGCAACAAAAAATAAATTAGAGCGGCCGGCTTTCAGGGTAAAAAACGCTGAATGCTTGACGAGGAAGTACGATTAAATTAAATAAGCGCAGCTAAACAATCTAAATTTGGTTGTTAAAATGAGCAGGACAGGCATTTAATTTTTTATCAAAATGTCATAAGGATTTTTTCTGAATATTCCCTGTGGTTCTAGGAACCTAAAGACTTGTCTTCGGGCAGCCCTTAAGCGTTTTTCATACTTCAATTAATTAGCTTAATACAATCACAAAAATGCGTTGACGATAATTCAGTATAAAATTTTCGTTTCAGAACAGAGAACCAGGCCCAAAACCTTCAATACTCACCATGCCACATTAAAGGACTCGTGTGTGCAGAGCATTCCAGTTAGTCAGAAAACTCTATCCGTAATTTAAAAAAGGATTTTATTTCAAAATTGTATTATTAAAAAAATTAATAAAAATTAAACGAATCTTATTTTTAAAATCACAAAATACAAATTAATCTTTAAATATAATATCCTTATCTTACATTGTTATATTTTTTAATAGTTATTACAAGTTATTATTTTTAAATGCTGTTTACAACGGAATAACTCTTGTTTTGATTATTGAATACAAATTTAATTCACAAATGACTTTTTTTCCAAAAAGTTATGTACCTATACTTAAGCCTGTTTATATATGTTATTTAGCAAAAAGCAAATAAATAAACGAATTCTTAAGATATTTTTTTTTTGCCTTTAATTAAAATATTTAGTTCATAAATAAATGCATTATTATAAAAAAATTGTTTTCTTATTTTGTCAGATAAATCTTTAATTTTATGTAGTTTCGATGGACGGAAATCCAATTAAAGAAGTTTTGCTTTAAAGCTTCTCTGAACGAAGATCACAGCAGTACCAAGAAGATCAGCAGTATAATCAATCAGCAGTAGCTATCTCGTGGTCACAATTCGTCTCTTATCTTATCAACTATTCTTGTTTCACGAACTCCCACCGGCAGTCATGTGTTCTTATTGACGAACTTTACCAAAAAGAAGAACGAAAACTTTCCATCTCTTTCTTGCGTGTAATGGAGTTAAGCATTCCGTCATATTTCCACAACTTCGACCAAAAACACTCCTTTTGTCTTGTCTGTTCATAATTCTGGTGCATTTTCCAGTCTCCAAGAAATCGATATAATTTATTCTCTTTCTTTCTGTTGGCGACGTATGGAAGATCTTTTCTTAAGCTTATCTTGCCCTTTCTCTGTTCTTGAGCGTAGGTGAGAAAGATAAAAAAGTTACTCTTGGTTACTCTCTACACAGCAGAGAAGCGCATAAGCATGTGTTGTGTAAGGCAAAAAAAAGAAAAGGCATTATCGTAAAAGAATAACAACAAAGCAGGTACCTACTATGCTTTCTGCTTCCCTGGTGTTTTTCTGACTTGGGAGCTCGTCGCTTGGTTTCGCCTTGACGTTATGCAACAAAATATTTATTTAGACTAGCAAAAAGGTCACGGTGTCCGAACTCATTGAGGGAGAATCAGACGTGCGTTCGCATAAAATAAGGGGTTTTAAGGGAATGACAAAAATTTAACGCTCGCTAACGAACAAGTAAATTCCAATGACGAAACATTTTTAATTGTAGTTTGAAATGTTAGAGTCCCATTTCGATTTGTCACTTTTTAAATCAAATAAAAGACACCTAGTAAAATCAGTTAATTTCGGCCTGCCTGCCAAGTGCCAATAGTTTTATGTGCTCCATTAATAGATGTTACAAATCCTCATATGATTGTCACAACTACTTATACCGAAAAGCTATGGAATCTGGAACCATATGGGCTAGGGTAAACAGTCTTTTTAGAAAAAACTGCTTTCAATATTCTGCCTTCTGCTTAGTCGGTACTAGGAAGTACATGACTCCTTGCATTCCTACAGAAGAAAGGAATCACAAACACATGCCAACTCAAGTGGTCATAAAATTGAACTGAAAATTTAAGGAGGCTGGAATGTTTTTGCGTCATTTCTATTAAAGCCTGTTTAATTATAAAAAATAGGTTAGTGAATCCGACTTTGAATATTTGATTCTTTTATCCTTCAAGTTGAAAGCAGAAAAAAAATAACTGAAAAACAACGCAAAAACAATCTAGGGATTGGTTTGCTTTTTTTTGGCTACCATTAGGGGAAAACGAATATCGCACACGTGACGCTTTGCAAAATTAAAAATAACCAGGAGAACATAAATCAGCAGTAGGTGTCTTGCTGTCATTATTCACCCGCACTTCTAATTTTCTTATCAAGAATGTGTAGGTGTGCTTAAGTTGCCACCCACCAAACCTGTTTTCTTTTTGGTAAACTGCAAGCAAAACAAAAAATATCATTTCATCTCTTTTTGGCCTACAACGGCAAAGTGTCGCATCCCTTTTCTTTCCAAATCTTCTTTGCTGATCTCTATGTATTTTTGCTTTGGCGTTCTTCTCAGAGACAAAAACGAATCAACGCGTGCAACGCTCTGCCATCTATAAGAGCGACAGAGATGAAAGATACAGAGCTTCCAGTGGGCGGGGCTCAAATCATTGTTGAAAAGGTGGAATGAAAGACATGATTACTTGAATAATGACAACATACTCCCTGCTACAGTTTCATGCTCGCCTGGTATTTTGCTGATTTGGAGCTAGTTTGCTTTGAATATTTTTTACGCCTTTGTGCTATGCAACAAAAAATAAATGAGATCGATAAGCGTGGCTTTCAAGGCAAAGAACGCTGAACACTTGACGAACAGGTACGAATAAATTGAATAAGCCCAGCTAGACAACCTAAATTCTGTTGTAAAAATGAGCAGGACAGTCATTTCATTTTTATCAAAATGTCATAAGGATTTTTTCTGAATATTCCCTGTGGTTCTAGGAACCTAAAGACTTGTCTTCGGGCTGCCCTTAAGCGTTTTTCATACTTCAATTAATTAGGTTAATACAATCACAAAAATGCGATGACGATAATTCAGTATAAAATTTCCGTTTCAGAACAGAGAGCCAGGCCCAAAACCTCAATACTCACCATGCCACATTAAAGGACTCGTGTGTGCAGAGCATTCCAGTTAGTCAGAAAACTCTATCCGTAATTTAAAAAATGATTTTATTTCAAAATTGTATTATTCAAAAATTAATAAAAGTTAAATGAATCTTATTTTTAAAATCACAAAATACAAATTAATTTCTAAATATAATGTCCTTATCTTACATTGTTATATATTTTTTTTAAATGCTGTTTACAACGGAATAAATCTTTTTTTGATTATTTTATATAATTTTAATTTACATTTGACTTTTTTTCTTAAAAGTAATGTACCTCTACTTAAGCCTGTCTATATATTTTATTTAGCAAAAAGCAAATAAATAAACGAATTCTTTAGATATTTTTGTTTTGTCTTTAATTAAAATATTTAATTTTTAAATAAATACTTTTTTCGAAAAAAAAACATTTTTCGTTTTGTTATTTTGTAAGATAAATCTTTAATTTTATGTAGTTTCGGTGGACGGAAATCCAATTAAAGAAGTTTTGCTTTAAAGCTTTTCTGAACGAAGATCAGACAAAGATTGATATCGGGTTTGAAACAAGCTGTTTGTTTGAAATATTTTAACATCAAACACTTGAGTAAATCTAAAAAATCGCGTTCAACAAGCTATAAAGAATTCACGGGAAAACCCAAACAGCATGCTTCAGACTGTTTAAGACTTATTTCGAAACGTTCTCAAGTTTACACAGAAAATAAAGCTTAGATTATAATTTAAATTTAAACTCATTGATTTTTTACAATTAAACTGGGATGTTCTCAGGAAATGTGTAAATTTTCAGGAAGTGAAACGAACATACTGATTTCAGTACTTACTTTTGACGAAGGTACTTACCCGAAAGGCTTTGTCTACCATGCGCACGGAATGAAGATTAAAAATTGCAACGAAATAAATTTCAGCAGAAAAAACCGCCGACAGTATCCTTTTCCCGACAGCAAAGTTTTGATTGAATTATCAATTCAATTCAAGGAAAAGGGATGGCGTGCTTAGGTTATTCAATTCCCCTGATCAAACAGAAAATTCTTAATAAAATTTTATATATTTTTAACTTTTCGTTGTGTTACGAACAATTAAAGAAGATGCTACGTGCAACATTATTCAACCTCTGTGAAAAAAAAAAAAAACTAAAAAATCAGCCAATTGAAAAATAAAACTAGAGATTTGTTCTTTTTAATTTAATATAATTTTTATTTATACTTAATACTTTTTTTTATAAAATAAAAAAATCCTTAACTTTTAAAAATCATACAATTTAATTGGGACGAATTTATCAAACCATAATTAAACGACAAAAATACAAAATTCTTATACAAATCAGTTTGAAAGGAATTTACGTTTGTATAAATTCTTAATCTTAATTATTAAAAAGAAAAGACATCGATTATCTGTGCTGAAGGAATACAAAAATAAGATTTGAATAATAAAATAAGTACGAGAGGAGAGAAGTTTACAATTACATAAATAAATTTTATGAAAACTTAACATCACATTGCTTGAATTAAATTGTATTTGCTTATGTACTCGGTATATAAATGATTCACTTACTTAGGGTTTTTCTTTTGTTGTTAGTTAATAAAAAGTATACGGTAAGTCTATATACTTTTCATTATTTCTCTTTTTTTTATTCTTTAAATATTTTTTTCTTTCTTTTTTTTTGTTATTCGATATGGAAAATTGCTGAGAATGAGTTGTTTTGTTTTTATAGAACTTTTATAACAAAAAAGCTGCATGAAATAGGTTAATAGGTATTTTTTTTTCGTTAGTTCTCTCTTGATGATTATGTTAGTGTTGATGTTGATTATGAAAAATGTGATTATGAATTTTTTTTATGTATATATAAAATTTATTCTTTTATATCTATTTTCTTTATTTATATATAATCTTTTAGTTTTAATGATAAAATATTTAAATTAGCTAGAGTTTTAGTTGAGTTTCCATGTCACTGTATAGGTTTTATGCATGAAAGTTTAATGTGAAAGTTGTGTCGGATAAGGGAAATAATAGTTTTCAACTTATATCTATCAGTACGGCGCCGAATTTAAGTTGATTTTTGTATATGTGCGTGTGTGTCTGTATTGAAGTGTAGCGTATTTGTTCGGTTCAAAATAGAGGGTGGCTGAGCTGATGATATATTTTTCTGTTGTCGTTACCTTTGTTTAGTACTTTTTTCTGCGTGGTTTAGAGAGTGCTTTTCAAAAATTCATGGACATAGCACTACGTTAATTATTTTCTGACGTTTTTCTGTCCCCTGGTTCATTGATTTGCGGAGCTGTTTTCTGTATTTTTTTTTTGCCCGGAAGGGAACACGATATTTCATTATTTCGTCGGTAGGAAGGATTTAAAAGAGGACAGGGTACGTTCTTCTTTTTCTGATGTGGTAAATAACTTATTGGAAAAGTTTAATGGACGAAATCGAGAGTTTATTCTGATATCAGACATTGTTTTTGCGGAAAACTTCGTTAGGATGTTGGTTGCTGAAGTTCTGTCTGGTGGAACATTGCTGAAATAGTAAAGTAAAAAAGATGACTCGTTTTAGAAGATAAATGGATGTTGGACAGTGTTTCAATGCAATGCAGTTAACATTAAAAAGACTGTTAGATTAAGGCGGAGTTGAGATCTTAATTTATTATCAGATCAACACACATGTCACAGAAGAATATTTGTAATAAAATAGTTTAAGGGTTTCAGCCTGCAACGGTCAACATTCTTTTTAAAAAATACTTATTCAACGACAAGTTACGCGGCATAACAACCAAATGAAATTTAATACGCAACAGCTCGATGTGAGCCAGGGCTAATATAACCTGATGCAGAGCAAGATCCTAAGGTGCTGCTTTTGCCTGGACAGCAAAAATAGAGAATCTCTAGGACTTACTTCGCAGTAGGGTCATACCCAAATATAGATACTGGATTAGGCTACCTATCGCAGAGCAAATTCTTCGGGAACAGGAAAAAATAGTTCGAGTCTCTGTGTCATGACAAGCATTAGAACGGTCGGGGGAGAAGCAGAAGATGCAGCCGGCAGCGTGGCTGTACGACAGTTTACAGAATCTTGAAGAAGACATTAGATGGCCAAAGCTCTCTCCAGCACCCTGGGAAAGTCTTAGACGAACCAGTGCTTCTTTCGGATCAGGCTCCAAGCCATACCGCTTCAGTTCATGGATTGCTGTGAATATGGTTTGACCAGAATTACAATCGAGGGTTCACAGCACCCAACCTAATAAGGATAAATTAATATCAGACTAGACGGAATTCCAGCGGAGATAATCCAAACTTGCGTCGTCGGCGGAGCTTTTGAACCCCCCTCATCAAGCGAGCATGGGTGGCAAAACTTTTCCCCAAGGAGACAAATAAAGAGATGCTCGTAAAGTTTCGAAAAAAGACAGAAATGTTACTGAGTCTGAAAACTGGAGAGGCATTTGCGTGCTACTTGCGGTAGCTGAGATAGTATTCAAAATTATTTTAAGCTGATGAAAGGACCATCTTGAAGGTGCGCTGGTTGCAGAAAAAGTATAGATTTTTGATCACACAAACGCCCCTCGCATTATTATTGAACAGTGGTTGAATTCAGCTCACCACTTGCTCTTTATAGACTTCGAGAAGGCTTTCGACAGTTGTTCTAGAAAAAATAATACCTTATAAGGGCTTCTTGCATTGGATCGTAGTGTTGTGTTATGCATAGGGAAAAATTGTTGGAGGGTTCTTAATTCAAAGCAAACAAACACTTTTTCTAATGGTGATAAGTGATGCACTCCGCTTGGCATTTTTCAACGAAACTAGGCTCTCTTGACTAGGCAGATGACGCTATGGACCAAACGTAAATGACGTCAAATGTTGAGAGAGGGTTTGCCTAGTTATTGGTTGAAAATAAATGCCATAAAACCTAAAATGATAAGTTCAACAACATTGACTCGAGCTCAAATTAAAAGATCTAGACCAGTGTTTTTCAAACTTTTTGAATGCGCGACCCCTTAAACAATAAAAAATCCCTGGCGACCCCCGAACTATTACAAAACGTAAAGACAAGTCACTAAAAAGAACTTTCTGATCGACGTTCACAAAAGAAGGCGGGAAGCTATAATAAGTATGTATTCATAAGTTGAGTGGTTGCGTTGATATCTAATCATTTGGGTGGGTCTCATCAAAATTGAAATTGTTCAGCGATGTCAGTTGAGTGCGGAAGGACAAATTATTGAGATTATGGAAAGTTTTTAAAATTTTTGAGCTCTAAAAGCTGAAAAAGAGCAATTTTCTGAACCATTTTTTGCTTTTAATTTCACACTTATTTATTTTTGATATTTAAGCTCCCTTAAAAGCTTCACAGGAAGGATGAGAAGAGATACGACAAATTAATGATTCCTCTTAAAATTTCGTTTGTGGTCAAAGTTTTCCAAGAAATTTCTTCAGATGAATCATTACGAGTAAACCATAACATTCTTTGCGTGAAGAAAAACCTTTTGGAACTTGGCTCTTATGCCGCAAGGACAGAGATGGGCACGAAATTAATGTCATTCCAACTGATCGTTCGACCACCAATAGAGATAAAAAAGAATAAAATTCCGCAAACCATCCAAAATTACTCCATAAAGAGAAGAAAAGACGAGCATATTCTGAGCTCAAAAAGAAGCCTTAAAAGTGCTTGTGGAACTCGCCACGTCTTATCTTTTTGAACACACATATCCTTAAGGAGTTTTGAGCCTACGACCCCCCTAGTTTTTCTTGGCGACCGACCCCCCAGGGGGTCGCGACCCACAGATTGAAAAACACTGATCTAGACAACCGGCAGACCCTCGAAAGCGTCTTATATCTTTGAAACATAGTATCTGTCGATGGTGGAATACGACGCGACATTGTCAAAGCAAAGTCGCCGTTTGGTATGGAGAAACAGAGTCATCAGCCTAAGCACTAAGCTTCGACCATGTATGGATGCAGTACCCGGAAAGTGACGGTCACTATTAAGACGCAGGTGCAGGCATTTGTTCATCTGCCTCCTGCGTTCGGATTATTTGAAGGATTTTATGGCCAAAACGTGTCTCGAACGCCGAACTCTTTTTGAGAACATGTCAGGAGCATAAAGGCACAAACATCCAAAAACAAAAATGGCAGTGGATCGGCCACACTGCAAGGAAAGCTTCCTCCTGGGTCCTTCGTGGTGTTGCTGGTCTCCAAGTGAACAAGGGGAACGCTCACCAGATATAGTGGGTATCGGTATGAAAATATCCGGCCCCGGGGCGGACCAACACCGGCAATAAACGAAAAATCCAGAAGCGTCTGCCTCAAAATGAGCGGCTTCCTGGTAGGCGTCTGTTATCCAGGTTAGGGTAGGCCGAATATTAAATAACTTTTTATGTGTGTTTTTGCATATATTTTTTTATTGAATAATCTGCTGGTCACGTCATATAATATCATTGCTTTTCTACGTCAAGGCATAACACTTGCGTGGGTAAGTTAGTTATTTCTGTGCAGGGTTTTCATGTTCCGCACTAGCTTTACAGCGTTAAGCCTCCAGCTCAATGAATACGTTGCGCCCGTTACGCCGGAGTACACAACTGACAACACAGGGAAATACTAACGTCCTTAGGGGAAGCGCCATACAACACGCACTTTAATAGGCCGCTTTCCATTAGACCGTGTGTGTTTAACTGAATTGTCAGTTTTGTAAGTCGATGTAACGGATGCAACGGATTCATTGGGCTGAGGGCTTTAGTGCTGACGAGAAATTATTTTCTCTTCAATCTTTTCTATCCTAAGATTCTTTCCTCTCGCGGTATGCTTTGCATTTTAAGGGTTTTCCCCGTCCCTTTGCCTCGTGAGCTCATTTAAAATAAGTTGACAATCGCATTGCGAAACAAACATTGAAGTGGAACCCATTAACGCAAGGTGGTACAAGAGCCAAAATGGCAAATGGTGGAAGCCGTGGATGAGGAATTGAGACAAATGGGAAAGAGTTGGAGAGGCTTTAAAGCACATTGCTAGAAACCGAACACGTGGAGCAGGCTATATACCCCATAAGGGGAAAAAGGAAGGTAAGAGAGATCTACACTAAACTTCGCAATTTGCACATAATGAAAGATTGTGACAGGAATTCCAATTCGAAAGTGGGGTAGACCAAGGCGGCATCTTGTCACCAATACTCTTGTTTTTGGAGATCATATATTGTTTTCAGTGCAGCATTGGACACTTGCAACTTTTTAAACTTCTGGAACTGCGCGACGCCAACGCGACGTGTGTTTAACTGCTTTGAAAAATGATGAAGTTTTATAATATGTTAAACCACACACAGAGAAAGAGAGAGAGATAGAGAAAGAAAGGGAGAGAGAAAGAGAGAGAGAGAGAGAGGCTGTTAAAATTTGAACCAAAATCTTGAAGATATGACAAGACAAAAGGAGATAATACGATATAACGAAGGATACAGCAGGGACTGGTCATACATTTCGCGATGTCTGTGTTGCTAGCGTTAACGCAGAGTGGCCGAGAACCCCATGGCACAATAGTGTAAGGCATAGGCTGTAGGAGAAGGGAACGTCATTCATAAAAGAAGCTGAAAAATATCGCCTCTTCAGGATGTGGATGCCGTGGCAGACGTCAAATAACTAGCAACATTATGATACCAATAAAAGCCAATATTGTTTGGTAAATCAGCCTTAAAATTAAAAATTTAATTTACGTATTTTGTTCTATTTTCCTTATGTATGCTTAAGTAGAAACTCACATCATCTTAGGGACTTGGGTAAAGTAACAAATAAAATTCGATATTATTCAAAAAAAAAAACACTTTTAGCGGCTTCATAAAGTTGAAATTATGCTCGGAAAAAATCAATCAATCAATCAACCATGAATAAATCAATCAATCAATGCTCGGAAGTGATCAATCGATCAATCGTCAATCAATGCTCGGAAAAAATCAATCGATCAATCGTCAATCTCGGATTGGTCGGAAAAAAAGGTTGAGTGGCGCAGCAGCTCGAGGTGAACTAGGGCCAACTTCTCAACCATATATGCTGTGTGCTTTCCATCCGTCACATACAAGGGGACCTACAATTTTTTGCCAAATCCGAACGGCAGACTTTGGGCGTTTTTCTTTTTTGTTCAGAGCAGAGCTCGAACTGTCAAACAAAAATTTGTGTTTCTTTTTGTGCTCGGAATAATCAGAGCATAATCAGAGCGCGCTCAATGTGCTCGGAATAATTTGACCGAGCATTCTGAGCTAATTGCTGCGCACAGCGGAATGACAACTGGATTTAAAAAAAAAAAAATAAAATCAAAAGGGGGAGTTTGTTGTTTTAAGACCGAGTAAAAGCGTTTAATGAACTTTGGTTCGGTGAAATAATATTTATTTTCGGCTCGTAACAATATTTTGCCAAATTTTTCAAGTTTTCTTTTCTTTTATATTGTATTCTGACAGATAACCAAAAAATGTGTCCAAGTGCGTTACAAAATCGGAACAGGGTACTCTGAGCGCACTCGGTTCAGAGCACGCTCAGAGTGTTCGAGCGCTTTTCAGTGCTCTACTCTGAACTAAAAAAGAAAAACGCCCTTTCTTTAGCAAACTTATTCTTGGTTAAACCAGCGGAAGCCTTTCTGACAGATAAGCATAAAATGCCCGTCTTTAAGAAAGTGAGAAAGTGCTGAAGTTTTCCACTTGATCCCTGCGAATAAGTTCAACAAACGCCGAATAAATTCGTGAACGCCTTACTACGCCGGAGGCCTGGGTTCGAATCCTGCCATCATCACCTGAAAAGAAAATACTTGTTCTTTTTCATGGTCCCCACCTCCGCGAGGGTCTGACAAGCCCTCCGAGAGTATAATTTGTCTTGAAAAACTTTTCAAAGTGCCGTTCGGATTCGGCAAAACATTGTGGGTCCCCTTGTATGTAAAGTAATTAAAACACCAGCATACATTGATGAGAAGTTGGCCCTGGTTCACCTCGAGCTGTTGCGCCACTCTATTTTTATGTAAACATTAGGAAAAGAAAATTGAAAGAACGCTCAAACTTCAGCATTCAGCTTTATATCCTTTAAAAGTTCTTTACAACTCTAAGAAGAGTACCGCTTATCTCACATGTCTGCCGAAATATACAAATCACATATACGGACCGATTTATGACATCTCCAAGACTTATCAAATATCATTTTCGGGCCAAAGTTCGGTTGCCACTCGATCGAACTCGATTCTAGAAGCTTCCAGAATTTTCCGGTTTAATTTGTTATTTGTTTCAGCGTTCAAAGCAGTGCACCTACCCTAGGGCTAGTGTGCGTCATGTCCATGATGCGGTTATGGGCTGTAAGAAACTGTAGCCTTAAGTAGGGAATAGAGCAGAACTAAAAACTCATGCGCTCCAAATGCGTAAAATACTAATTTCAAGGAAGTCCCCTTATATTTAAGTCTTGGACGAAAATGAACTTCCCTCTTTTCTGCACTTATTTGCAAGTCTGCAAACTTTATCCTACATCTTGCAGAACTCTTCCTTGGTTGATCTTGGTCCCGGATTGCAAAATGTTAAGTAAAACTAGATGGTCTGAGGCAATCAATAGTTCCAATAAAGATCTTTTCGAAAAGTATTATTGCCTGAAGGTTTAGGGTTTTATTATGTGTCAAACATGAAGCTTTTAAACTGTCCATTAATTAAGTTCAAAGGGGCGATTTTGTTTTTCATTTTTTTTAACCAAATCAACTTCCAATTTTGTATTCGAAACTAACCACATATGGCAATGTCCCACATAAAAACATTAAAAACGCATTAAAACTGACGACACTGTATCCCGACAAGTGCCATATGCCATGAGTGGTCAGCCCTCAAACCTCTGTTCCCATACAATTAAGCACAAGAATGCAGTCAATTCAAAGGTTACCAACGTGATTTCCCGTACGATTTTCGAGCTCGACCATGCTCGACAACAAAGGATCATGCCCAACCCACCCTTAGCACAAGTGCCAAATTGGCTTTAATTACAATATAATTGCCTCCCAAGGGCAATTGTGTTCGAAATCAAATAAGGGTAGGTTTACACATTTGATACAAACTTACCGCTTGCGTCTTTTCCCAGGACTTCATTGCCGATTTGTACTTTTCGAATTCATGGCACCAATCCGCATAGATCTTCTGATAGTCGTTGCTCTTGTTTGGCGGTGTGCACCTATGATGAAAAAAATATCAATGGTTAAGGTGTGTAGGAGAGGAAGGTACCATTCGGAGAGATATACTCAATTAAATGGAAGCATTTAGGAGCGTCACTCACCGAACATGACATGGGTTTTAACGAACTCGAAGAACTCACCAGACACGACGGTGACACAAGACAGATAGCACAACTTACTGAATAATTACTGAATGACTGACACCGTCACTATCATCACAGTGCATTAATTATTCAGCATTTGTTCTAAGTGGAATGGTTTTATTTTTCCTTTTAACCAATGCCAAACGACAACTACTGTGTGTGCCGACTGACGAGTCCTTCGAGCTAAATATAACCAGACAGGCGGATGGTCCCAAAGTTTTGCTTACCTGTGAGCGTCGACGGTAATGTTATAGCTGCAGAGAAGTGATCCACCCAGGTGGCAGTCATAACGACCACCGTCAGCTTCGTTGACGGACACAACGACCAGGCCACGTTCGGTGGTTTCAATGTACTTAGTTGGACTGTATTTAATTTCGTAACTGAAAAACACAAGAGCAACAGAAGGACGAAATAATTTTAATTGCTTCTGAAAGAGAACTACAAATATGGTAGGGGTGCACTCACCGTCCCTTATCCTTGGAATGATGATACCAAGTGACTTGTTCGTTCTTCAAGACTTCGGGGATTTTGACAAAACAACCCAAGTGCACACTCTGTCCATAGGTGACAACGATTTTCTTCTTCAATACGCTCGAGTCGCATATGTCATTTGTGCGGTTGCCAACGTCCTGTATATTGCGAGAGACAACGAGAGAAGCAGTTTAGCATAACAATCGACCATAGCAATCGGTATGGCATTATGGCCTTTTGGGGATAAAACTCACCTGCAGCAATCCCATTTTGTATGGGCTGCACACTTTGGTGTTACTGTCCCAGCCGCAGTACGGGTCACGAACACAGCGGAAGCAACTGTCATATCGGCGATTGCACATCGCCAGATCGATTTGTTTGATGCGATAATCTGTGGCCACATACAGTGACTTACGTGTCTGGCTGATTTCCATCACTTGAATGGCCTCGTTTAGGGCAATTTCAAAGATATCGAGCAGCTTGGACAGGGACTCCCCGTTGCGATAGTACTGAACGATTTTGTAGATGCGGCCAAGGTTCGTGCCCACATAGTAGACGGTGTTCTCTTGGTCGACTCTGTGGGTGGTAAAAAGGAGATTTTTTTTGTTATTGAGGGGCTTATTATAACAATATCTGAAATTTATTTGGGGAATAAAGAGAAATTCTAGGGGGTGAGTACACAAGCACATAAAAAGCGCTTTGAAACCTTCAAAGGTCAAAAATTGTTTTGGGGTTTTTTGCTTTACAAAAGATTATGTTTTGATGCGTAGCTTAAATCAGTTGTGTCTGAGAGGTATAATCGTCCCTTGGAGAAGGTAATTTTATTTAATCTTCGGTGAGCTTCGATTGCTTAGTTTGCCGTTTTATTAAAGATTCCTTCAATAACAATTAAACACTGACCAAAATACTAATAAGCACTTCATAAATAACAGAAATAAATGGGTGTTGACATGAGTTGTGAAAAACTACTCAAGTGTTGGATTACGTAGATGCTCCTAAATGTTATAGACACCTTATTTTATTTTCTAAATTACTCAGTTCCCAATTTCACAGGTTTGGCGTACATAAAGCTACAAGCACAACTGTAACATCGTAGACAAACAGGTAATAACGTTAAGACACCAATGCCTCAAATTCATATGATCGACCCCGAATTCAGAGACGAATGAGACATGCCCTTTCGTCCGTCCTTCATGTAACAAATTTATATGCCTTATGTTTTGATGTAGAGAGCTGAAATTTTTTTCCCGTCATTTTTCAACCCTCATGTTACATCTGCCATTTGTTTACCATTTTGGTACCATTTTTATCATTTTTCCGAAATATTTCATCCATAAAATTTTTTCATTCATCTTTCACCCTTTATCTTCTATCCGTAATTTTTTATCCGTCATCTTTTATCCGTCATTTTTTTCTGTCGTTCTCATTCCGTACAATGTTTCATCCGTCATTTTTCTTCTATAATTTTTTATCTGCCATTTTTCGCTTTTCTTCCTACATTTTCATAAGAAACATTACTAGCGGAAGATGACGCATGAAAAAATATTAGTAAAAGGATCATGGAAGAAGAATATCAAGCATGGCGGATGAAAGATGACGGGCGAAAGATGACGGATAAAACATTACAGAAGAAAAACGTTGGATGAGCTAGTGGGAGGGTTATAATCCGCTTAGGCGAATCGTTGAATATTGACAACTGTCAAGCGTCATAAACGGTGTCAAGTTTTAGTTTCTATTAGCTTCAATAATTGTACTTAGATTTCGTCAGTTAAGAATCACCTTCCTTAAAAAAGGGCGTGGCATCAACAACTTTTTAAGGAAAAAATTGCCCAAAAACCGCCCATGTTTTAACATGTTAGATCCTTAAAAACCCGATTTTTCGGAAAGTTCACTCCAAATCGAAAAAAAAATTATGATAAATATTAAAGATATAACTATTTGCTAAGTTTGGTACATACAAAGTTTTGAGCTCCGCCCACTTTTAGGGGGCTTTGTTAGAAAAAAAACTGTTTTTTCCGAAATAATTTTTGGCTTTAACGTAATTTGTCATGATTCTTACGAAATTAAAATTAATTGATTTAAATCTTTAGCCCACACGCAATTTTGGGGGAGTGGCCTACACAAGTAATCTGAATTCGGGACAAAAAATTTTAAGATCTGGTGTTACACGGTATATAGGGTCAGGTATATAGAAGTTTTTCACAGACGAACTCTTGAACTTACTCACATATTATACTAAATTTCGTTTATACTTAAAAACGCCCCTAAGAAAGCAACGCCCCTAAACGCAAAAATTAAAAAGTTTGAGTTGATAGCTTACGCACACATCTGAACATTATATATTGCAAGTTTTTTGGATTTAAAGCAAATATATAAAAAAATACCGTTTATTAGAATGCAAATTAAATATAACTACGCCTACATGGCGCTTTTTTTTTAAATCTCAATCACAGTACATTTAAGCAAGGATACAGCATACCGAATTTCAGCTTTCTACGACAACTCCGATTTTTCATGCTATTGAGTGGGCGGAGTAGAAAAAAAATATTTTTACACTTGTACTTGCTTTGGGACCTATAAAGAACAGATATTAAGTTTCAAATTCCTAGCTCGAAATTTAAGGCCTAAAAGCTACAGACAGAAGGAGGGACATGGCTCATTCGACTTACAATTCGGTCTCGATACGCCCTTCAGGTCTTGGGTGATTATTTCTCTATGAATCAAACTTAATCTACCCCCTATCCTATGGCATAAAAATGACAGATGAAAAATTATGGATGAAAACGGACTGATTAAAGATGTCGGATAACAATTGGCGGAAAGATGACTGATTAAAAATGACAGATGAAAAGTGACCGACGAACAATAACGGATAAAAAATATTGGATAAAAAACTACGTTCAAAATGTTTTGAAGCGTACCTCGCAAAACAGGTTTTTAGAAACCGCTAAAGCTTTTTTTAAATGTGGAAAGATGAACTTATGAGCGTGAAATTTTTCGAAATGACACAAGTTACCATTTCAGAGGTAGCAGGGGTACTTTTATAACACAATTTTTTTAGATTTAAAAGTCATAACAGACATTTGATGTTATTTTACATACAAACGTTCCAGTTCTCTCTACAGATCTCTAAATGTTGCGCACTAAATTTCGAGAGAACGATATTTTTTCGAATCGCCTTCGAAAAAATTAGGTTAGAAAGTCAAAGCCAAATTTGAACAGGATTGTCATAGTTTTGAAAATTTTCGAGCATAAGTTTTTCAGTACAAGATCATCCGAGTTTCCGAGTTAAGCGGATATTAACCCCAGAAATGAATTTTTTAGTGATTATTGATCCGGGATTAATCTCGTCTTACTCGTCACATTTGGTGAGTTAATCCAGGATCAACTCTGCTGAACAGTAATGAACTTCTTTGAATGTTTTTTCTCTGTGAAATGGCAGAGGCCTTGCCTGTTTTCGTGAAAAATGAAATTTGAAAATGACTCGACTTCTTTTCTTGTATTTTTCTATGTGAGGTGAGAGCTAAAAGAGTCATTAATTTCATAAATCAAAGATTTTGACAACTTTACTGACGAAGTTAACTCTGTACCGAAAAACTGTTCGGGATTAACAGATCTTGGTTCAAGATTGGCTTTACTCAGCACCGAAGAACCGGCCCAGCGTACGCAGTTTCTCACATTTATTTGAAAAAATGAAAATCTATTTAATTAAGGACAGAACGAGCTTAATTCCCAAAGAAGCAGGGAATATCGTTTAAGATTTTTGTAAGCACTGCGTGGGTTTAGAAACCGAACCTGCTTAAAAGCACATTTGTCCAATCATCATATATTCTATCGATACTAAAAGTTTTAAGAATCTGTCTATGTTTACCTAGTTTACCAAATTCACTTATAAAATTAATACCTATTTCGAAACGAGCTGTAAGTACCTTGTTTTGATACTTTGTGCAATAGGGTGGTCAGCTTTTTTCCATATCAAAAATTTTAGGCCTATGTATGGGCAACAAATTTAATGATACTAAAAATTTTCTCTACAGAAGCATGCAATAAATTGCATCCTTCAGCCTTCAATAGCCCCTTGAAGCATAAGACTTTTTTCTTAACCTTCACGCCTTTCACAAGTTTGCTTAGCAACCCTTATTACCGAAAAAAACCCTTCTTTTGCCACCATTAAATTCCTCCGTTCCGACACCTTCGCAACGGCCGATATATAAATTTTCCCGGGCGTTATCCTGCTATGATGAATGTGCATGAAACACACACACTCAGACACTGGGCGACGGGCTTTAATAGAAAAACATTTACTCTTGCAGCAATGCCTTCAGCCGAATTCATGCTGTTTTCGAAATTGATGCGCCAATACCGGGGAGAGCCAGAAGCGCGCACCTCCACACAAGGAACCAGGCCCGGGGAAATGGGTTTTTAATTTAGATGCCAATTTATTTATGGTTATTGTTGTTCTTCTGTTTTTGGCTCCACACCGAATCCTTTCCATGTACTCGTTTCGGTTTGAAGAGTTAAAGCAGAAACCAAATAAATTACAACTGCCATGCATGTGTGCGATGATTAATAAGTATCCTGGGAGCTAAACGCTGCGGCGGAATTAATTTGACAATTTCTTTTTCCATTATAATTTGTGTATTTTCCACAACAATCGCTACAATTTTAAAATCCTTCCATTGTCATTACAGCACAGGAACACGGGGTGTCCTCATACGCCGCCGAATGCTATTGAAACATAATTGTCGTATGTAGCCATGGCTGAGTAAAGTACCTATCCCCAGACGAAATGAATTAAATTATCTCCCAGGAGACAGAATTAATAAAGCAACATCATGCTCGTTCACAAGCAGCCTTATATGAAATAAAATATATAATTATATCTCAGAACAATTGCAAATTAAAATTGTAAAAATAAAATATCCTTCGTAGCGTGTCGTATAAGAGTATTTTAAAACGGAACGAATAAAAATAAAAAAAAACTACTTGTAGTAATCTCCGCTCGAGGACGAAGGATCTGCTGTTGAAACATCGGCACTTTTTCCTTTTCATCCGCATTGGCGAAAAGCGAATCACTGCTGCATGACGCAGAGAAAGCGCGTCGTCCTTAAGCTGCGTTATTAATTTTTGATTACAAAAATTATTAATTGTATCGGAATCGGTTGCACCAACCATTGCCAGGGAAGTCACCACCAAAGAGGAACTGAATTAAATTGAAATTTAATTTAATTAGGATTCAGTGCAGTCATTAATCGTTAATATGTGATTATGGCGTGCAAATTAATTGTTGGCCATTGAGCAGGATACTAGCTGTGGCTGCGATTCGGTTTCGATCCGAGAATCGGTTTTTTAGATAATGAATTGGAATTTGATGATGAATTTCATTACTTGATTATATTAAGGGTTCTGTCGGCCATGGGCGCACTTCATGCAGTCCGGAATGCATAATTGATTGTGGAATTCCACTGGAATCTGTTTCCGATTGTTTGCTGCAATTGAACATGCAGCTTGCTCGTTATGCAGATTAGTGCGGAGCTTAAAAGTACATAGTTACACCCATTGTTCGGTATTCTAATGAAATCGTATAACTAAACTGAAGTTGGCATTCATGAGTTTATTGGAAGAGCCTTGTGTAAGGTGGGAAAATTGTTGCCAAATAGGCTTAAATTGCAAAAAGCACAGACACCGACATGTAGGGAGTTGATATTGTTTCTAAAATTTATGTGGAATATTTTATGTTTCTTTTTCGGAGAATTTCATGCTGGTTGTAATAATTGATGTGTGAAATAAATTGTTTAGAATTCGAAACAAGCAAAGCATTTGATAAATTCGCTAAAGTAAATCGCACACATCAATGGCTTTTAGGGGATCCTGATGCACATTCGATTCCGACTGAGATTCAGTTCTAGGAACTATAACCAATGCCCTTTATCATTAAACATTGCAATGGCTATGGATTGGTGGCTGGATGGCTACTAAACATTGGGTTTATGGCTAACCCTGACCTAATATTGCAGGAGTGGAACAGAATAAAGAGCAACAGACTTGGTCAGTAGCGTAGCTAGGGAGGGGGGCGTAGGGGGTGGTCTGCCCCGGATGTACCAATGAACATCTATGGGCCAATCGATAGCAAAAGATTGCAATAATAAAACAATAAACTTAAACTTTATAATAGAAATTGGAAGTTGGTCACAGAGTAAGATTTACAAAAAATGGCGGTATTGTAACTCAAATATCTACAAGTTTCTATGTGGAAAAAAATATCAGGCTGGCTTTTGTTTTCTCGATAATGTTAAAATTGACATCATAATAGACCCACCATGCTGACCCACCATGGGTGTCACCATGCTAGCTACGCCATTGGTTGCTTCCACTAAAGAAATGCATGAGGAGCTTCCAAGACTCGGAATATTTCATAAGCCTGGAACATTTGTGCACTTTAGGTTAAGTTAGGCTGATGGATGCTCCTGTGAATATTGATTTACGGCTCACTTAGACCAACAGTTGGGTCCATTGTGTCCATTTGGGAACCTTCTAAACACTTGAATAGAAAGCAGAAATAATCCGCTGTTAAAGACTAAAAGTTCCGTTCTTTTATTTTGTATACAATTCTTGGGAGGTCCTGCAGATCCACATTGCATGCATTTTGCAATTGGCGTTAGCTTGTCGCAGAAGAAGAATCTCATCTCAATTCGTTACGGGCTTGACTAATATACTGTTTTCCATATACTGACACCAGAGGAGTAGGATAGCAGTAGTTTCGCCTGCGTGGAAGAACACAACTTCAAAATGAGGGGGTGTATGCAGTACGCCACCATGTGGACCACCAGATTTGTGAATGTTGAGATTTTTAAGCACTCCTGCTTTGTGCATATGTTGCAATAGTGAGACTAATGATCAATTATGGAGCAGAAGCATGGAGAAAAAATCAGGTCTAAGCACAATGGGAGAAATACTCGACAAAGCGCAAAGACTAGCACAACCGGTGCTAAACGAATGTGTCCTACCGCAAAATGGAAGTGCTATTCGAATTTTGACGCCATTACATAGTGGTTAAGGAAACGGCTAGTAAAATTTTCTTGATGGTGGCTGTGGGGTAAAACGAATTTGGCGGACTTCTTTTAAAACTTTCCCTCCTGTGGGGTAGTTGTCCAACACAAGGAAGAACATTTCAGAAAGTTAAGAAAAATTTATTTTTTAAGCACCAAGAAAAGCTAGAGTAATCACCACACGTGCTTTTAAGATTGGATGAGCTGAAGAAAAGCTGAGGATACAACTGCTGGAGGTGTGTTTGGGGTAAGAGCCAAATACTATGAATAAATAGGCAATATACTAGGATCTTTTAGGCGGAAATATGCGCTATATACAGATCCAGATGCGTTCGATTGAGACTTTATAGAAATTACAGGCATTGTGATAAGGCAATGCTCATGAGTTTACCCTTGGTTTTAACTTCGCATGACTGGAAGTCTTTCTTCAGCGGAACTTCACGAATGTAGAACAGGCACAACAGAGTGATGCTCTATTGTATACCTGGCCATGTCGAAATCGAGGTTAACAAGGCCTCGCTTGACTAACGCTTTTTGAAAACTATCCTAATGGCCTAAGGCACGCGATGAAGCTTTTAGTGAACTACAACCACAGGAAATTAAAATCATGCACGAGGCTTAACAAAAAAAGGAAAGCCAGGACCTAGGCATCCTTACACGATTCTTAACGGAGTACTGAGAGACCCTAAAGGAAAAGTGGCATCAGCTCCCCAGGTGATGCCACTGGGGTGATGATAATCCTGAGCCTACAAGTATATATCATTGTCTGGTATATGTCAGATATTGGAACTCACCATGAGTATATCAGACTCTTACGTTAAACTGAACTTGAGAATGAGGTCATGGGTCTCTAATTTTTTCAGTCAAGGCTTAAATTAAGCATATGCCCTCGATGTTGGTATGAGTCATCGAGCGAAGGAAGCTCTGTCGAAGGAATAAACCTTTCTACAGCTACTCCTACCGCCCAATTGAACAGAGGAAGGTATACATTTAAACGCGTGAGCCATTTTAAATGCAAAACGAATGCCCAAAGGGCATCACCGGCTAAGACTTCACCCTTTTAAAATAAAAAAACTAGTCGACTCTTTAGAATGCCGAATTTTTCTAATAGAAGATAAAAATGCTGAGGGCAACCAATGTTAATGGCCAACCCCTAATGGAACCAGGCGGAGTCATGACCTCTTCAGAGAACAACTGAGTAACGAAAACTGATAGTATCAACTTCTAGAGAACAACTGAGTAACGAAAACTGATAGTATCAACTTCATAAGTTCGAAGAAGAACTCGTTAGAAAGCAAATTAAAAAAAAAAATTATAAACGTCGTATTTTTAGTCGGATTTAAAGATAGGCACCAAGAGAGGACTTCCTGACGCCGAGAAATTTACCCGACAAAACACTTACGTTGAAGATAACAGGTATACGTCTTTTTTTTATTGTCAAACTGAGTATATCGCCGGTAACAGGAACGTCAGGAATAGGGCTTGCTCTAGGTTGCTTAGAAATTGTTTAGGCCACCCGATATCACTTTCTGGCAAAACAGACCTTTTGTTAAGCACATAAGAAAAAGATCCCTTCATCTGAGGTTTGAAACTGGCAGATTTCAAAAATAGACAAACTTCATCTTTTGCTTCATCTTTTGGCTACAGATCATCATCAAGTTATGATTTCACATCTTAGCTCTGATTGGAAGGCCCAAAAAAATGCGAATAGAAATAGTGTTAAAAGATATGAACTTAATGGTTAACGAGTCGAGAAATAACCACCCTGCTTTAAAACACAGCTGAGAATACCTAAGAAACAACATCGAATAAATAAATCAATTTTTTAATTTAATAATCAGTACTAATTAGCACGGATACAAAACCCTCAAAAAAAAAATTCTCATACTACAATGACATCATTAGATCAAACTTCAAAAACCATTTAGGCATAAAAATCAAAACCTAATTATACCGGGAAGCTATGCGTAAAATAAGCAACCAACAGATAAGCCCCTCTTAAATATAATTAAATTTATTCGTTACACATATTATCCGCGCTTAAAATAACACACTCCTTCAAACGCAAAAGCCCTACTTGTATATAAATATTTTAATAAGTATAAAAACCCACTTGCACACATACTCATACAGCGACACTGTTCATCAAAACGCATTGCAAAATTATTAAACTTAATCCCCACATCCACTTAACAAAAATTCTGATAATCCTGGCACCGAAACGAGTTGCCTAGCGCCCGACAAGTCTCATCTGTAATCCCCCAGCTATACAGGGTAGAGATGTACGACCATATAGAGCAACCTCCCCGTTATAGGGACGGAAACAAAACGCACTCCATTTCATGTTATGGTTTGTTTCTTCAAAACAAGGACATCACCCCAAGATGGGCTAAACAACATAACGAAAACACCGACACCAGCCAAAGGAATAAAAATCATAAATCACACAATCGTACTCACTTGTCAACAACCAGCTTAGTGAAGACCAAATCCCTTTTATAATAAACAGGATTGTTGTGCTCGTGGTTGACGGCCTTGTCCATAAGCGGATGAGATCGTATAAAATTAAGCACCGTGTCCGGCAGATTTGATGTATCGTTGACGCACGTACCGGGTCGTGGATCTGGAACTCTTGAATTCAAAACTGGCAGCCATGCCGAGTTCGAGGTAGACTGCTCCTTGAATTTCCCTGCACGCAAATGCAAGAGAGATGGATATGTTTAATATTTTATTTAAACACAACACGACACAGACACACTGACAGGGTGTTGGGGGGCGGTGGCCAAGCGACGGAAGACAAGGATAATCCCATAACAATTAAATCAATTTCCCACAAGGATTTCGCATTTCATCTCTGGAATAACCCGGCAACGCATACACACCACCAAGCAACCAGCACAACATTGCCACATACCATACCTTTTGTTGAGGATGCCTCTACTTAAGGGTAGCTGCTGCGGCGCGGCGATGGTGTGTGTAGTCTAGTGGTGTATTTGGTGCAAGCTCGACGAAACAATGCAGGCTAGGGATGCGTGCACTCTCCTAATGTAATCCATCAAAATGGATTTTCTGATTATTCTGCTGTGTATCTAGGATACCTACCATAGAGCAGCAACAGCATCAGGGAGAATGCTTATTAATAACATGGACTTATCCTTGTAACCGACTCCCTGTCCCACCAGCCCAGATTGGCCAACACGGAATGGACGACAAAAATTCCCAAAGATACATATTCCACCAACTATATCCTTCGGAAAATACGTCGTTCACTCAGCCGTCCATCAGCGTAGGTATACCTAAACTATGCATGCGTGTGTACGTACCATTGAAAGCGGCCCGAACCTCGTTGATGTCGAAACTGCATACAGCTGACCCAATCAGGCCGTTCGTACTGGTTGTGAATGTCGCATAGAATTTGGTCTTGTCCGTCGGCAGCTGATAAACGGATTGGATCTCATTGAAGTAGAAGGGGAACTCGCCGGATATGCTGCAATTGAGTCTGGCCTTCAGATAGGTCGCCCAATTCTGCGAGAGGATGTTTTTGCCGCCGGTGTCCTTTTTGCAGACGCGTGCTATGCGAGAGTACACAGCTTTGCCGCAGTTGATGTATTCGACAGCGGTTTCACGGAAGAAGAAATACACATAATCGTCGATGTCGAAGGATCCAACGAAATTCGGTTCTGCGAAATAGAGAGAGACAGAGAGATGAAAAAAGAAGCTCGGGTTAGCGCAGTTTTGAACGCTTGCTCAGTTTCACTGAATCGTTTGGAATTAACAATTTTCGGAAAGGAATAATGTTTTTGACGAGATATGACTCGGGACCATCATGGGCATCGGTGATATGCGGGATGGATATGTTAATATTTTCTATGGAAGAGTGAACAACTACGATTTCGGGGACATCACCGATAAGGAGTTGTGGGACGCTGATGGTTTGGGAAATGCAAGTTTTACGAAATGTCGAAATTCAGATGCATCGGGCGGAAACAAGTCAAGTTGTATGGTCGTAGTTTATGTTGAAAGAACAATGAAGGATATATAGTTAGATGCGCGTGTTGGAAGCACCTAGCGATGGCCATTAATTAAATTCAGATGAACAGTAAGAGGTTTCCTCAAGCACTTGACGGGTTTGACTTTTTGGGAACGAGATTTTTGAGCCAATTTTCAGCTAAAATGCTCGATTTCGTACGAAAGGAAAAGCAGCAGATATAAGCTTTGAATGCAAAATGCAATCTAAACTGTTGAATAATTCGTTTCCTATACTCCCGCAGGATTTTCCGGAGAATATAGGAGATGAAACCACAAAATTGTTGAATTTTTTTTTTAACAAATCTTTAAAATTTTCTGTTAAGAAGAAATGATTTAAATGTGGGGATAGGCTAACAACACTTTTGTCATGAGATGGTTTTCGATTTTCGAATTTGAGCAACAATTGGCGCAGTCGGTATTAAATTTTTGCCAAAGACTTTAACCAGTAAAAGTCATTTGCGGTCATGAAACAGAAAATATTAAAGGTATATAAAATCTCTTAAGCACATGTTTTTTTATTTTGTTTCCTTACGGATTTATACATCAATGAAGTGGAGAATGGAGTCCGTCTCCAGTAGAGTAGACAGAGAATATAGCAATGGACAAGGCGAAGGCAAGAGATATTGTTGGTATGTAGACACGGGATGATATTGTCGTTATATGTACAAAGTTCGGGAAGGCATTTTGGGTAGGAGAACTCAGAGCTCAGCTTAGCGCACGCAGAATAAATTCAACTTTAAGTGACTTTGTCAGTAATAGTAGAGTGGAGGAGTCCTAATTTGAATGCTAATTTTAAGCTTCTTCAAATATTAGTGTGGACCAATCTGCAAAATTATTATTAGTTATTATATGTGTTAAGGTGTAATAGCAACAATCAATTTCCACGTATTCCGATCCTTCCAGGGCGCAAACATTGACTGAAATCACTACCTGGCTTTAGACAAAATACAGCTGCCGATATCCTAACAAATGGAAATACTATGAGGAAGTTTGACGTTGGAAGGCTATAGTCGCAAGAGATCACCAGGGCCTTCCCAAACCGAATCTCTCAAAACCTTCTATGAAGTCCTAATCAGCCAGCATCCTGTGTTGGCCGCAAATCGAATGGCGGACGTTGGGGCAATGTTAGCACTGACTTCCAACACATTCGAGGTTCGAAAGATCTACCAATAGGAACGCATACCCGATGAACGAAGCTTCAGCATTGCTTCCTAGATACTCAAGAAAGGAGGCCTCTGAATTGTGTAAACTGCCGAGGCATTAGTCTGTGCAGGATGACGATAGAATACTCAGGCTGTTCCGTCAAGATCGGTTATGCCTGTTTTACAATCAGGACGCGTCTTCGTCAAACAAGAGCAGCAACGGGAGGCTAAGAAAAACGTGAGATAAGAAAAAGTGTTTTTTATCTATTTCTTAACATTCAAGGCGAGAAGCCGCGACTGACGTCATCGTTTTGACGTCAAAGTGACAAGACCCAACTTACTTATAGAATGGGTTAGGGTCAATATTTCTTCGCCGCGACTGACGTCATCGTTTTGACTTCAAGTGACAAGACCCAACTTACTTATAGAATGGGTTAGGGTCAATATTTCTTCGCACCAACACCAGAGGCACAATATTTTAAAAGTCCATAGAAGCAATCACATACGCAGACGGAATGGACATAATCGGAAGCACATAGCATGATGCTAGAAAGCCATCATGAAGCGATTAATATGGGCTTACAAGACAATGGGGGAAAACACAAGTATATGCTGTCATCGAGACCCAATACCGACTTCTTGGACAAAGCCTTGGCAATCAAGTACCAAGTACCACTCTCGAGCAACTAAAGTGCCCAATTATAAGACCTTCATCAAACCGCAGTCCTGCTTCATGGTGCATCAGTAATATAAACCCGATGAAAAGGCCGATGAAGACACGACTTAGGCTGGTTCAAGAGAAAAATGCTTCGAGTAATTTATGGTCTCGTCTAAATAGACGGAAACTGCTGGAGGAGATATAACATCGAACTTGGCTGTACAGCGACATCAACCTAGTCAGAAGAGTCACAATAGAACGGCTGCGCTGATTGTGTCAACAATCGAACCTGCAAAAAATCTTCCAATTCACCCCGCATGAGACAGCGTAATGGGAGCACACTTAAATGTGGTCCGCAAGTTGCAAGCCACCTCAACCAACTGAGCCTGCAATACTGGCGACGGCTAACTGGAGACAGAGCTGGTTGGCGAAGCTCTTCGACTAAGGCCCAGGTGATCAACACCGAACTTCAGCTCTACCAAAGCAAGAAAATTAGGCTGGTGAAGAAAAAGTGAATAGTTTAGGATTTTCCAGTAAAGCTTTTCGAGCAAGCGGCTATTGTTGAAGGTATGTCCTACCAACTCGACAGAGAGGTTTTTAGGAGAGTGATATTGTTTTTTAAATGACGATCTTCTTTCGAAAGGAATATTCGATACGTGTTGAAAAAATCGCTGCTGTTGTGAAGAATTTGCCAACACATGTCTTTACGTCAAAAAAACGCAAAATCTGTCAAAAATAACGCCGCTGTGCGAGGAAACGGGCAGGGGAATTACAGGTAGTCAATTCAGAGGAAGCACACAAAAACTCGGCCTTTGAACAACTCTACGAATTTTACATTATGTCTTTGGTCAGCTCAGAGTCAAGGACTATAGACGGCGACATGTAAGTTTGCAAGTTGGGCTCTCAAGCAAGTCAAAGTTGACCTTTATTGCGGTCGAAAAATCTTATCCAGAGACGAGGCCCCATTCCGGATGAATGGGTGCGTTAACAAGAGAAGTCTTGACAAGGTTCACCAAACGTGTTTAGAGAGACACTGTTTGAGACATACTTTTTTGTGAACCACATTGGCCAGACCATCAACGTCATTGGCGAAGAGTTTTTGTCAATGACAACTAATTTCTTTTATTCCATACTGCCACCGACGGCATGTGGTTTCAATATGACGTCGCGCGACCCGTGTCATAATGCACCTTCTGCAAAAGCGGTTTAAGTGCATTCTTATCTGGCGCATGCGGCGTTACTTGGTCATATTCAAGTAAAAACAAAATTTCAATAACAACTCGCTCAGACTTTTGCTCTAATAAGATTTTAAGAAAGTCAAGTCACACCTTAAGATGTAAAATTTTAGGTATCCTTAATATTTAAATGCTAGAGCCATAGACTTTCCAACAAGTCTAATTATCTTGTGTCACAAAGGAATAGGAAGGTCTTAGCTCCTTACATCCACTTCAGACTTATCAAGCTTTAAAATGCCAAACCAGCGTCTTTCAACGAACTATGAATAATACTAATTCATTTCAGGTTTTTTTCTTCTTATTTTTTGAAAAATAAATTAATAAATTAATTTTGCGCCACAAAGTGAAGGCAAAATACTGATTTGCATAATTAATCCGCTTCCGTCACCCTGAGAAAGAGAGAGAGAGAACGCTAGTCTCTTTTTTAACATCTTCTTCAGAAACACATCGCGGAATACTAATCTGGCTCATTTTGAATTTGTATTCCATTTTGTGTTGTTTTGTAGATTTTAATAATTTTCCATCGTAGGACTATACCATGGCGCACCATAAGACATCCTTATGCCTTCGCCCGAAGAAAACTTGACTCACTCCCCCCGCATTGTCGACGTTAAGTGGGTATCATAAAATTTAATGAAATGCGGCGACATCTGCCGCCGTGAATACATTTGTTGCGGGTGCTTATTAAAATTGTCCCTATGACCCGTGTCATTGCGCGAGAGGCGAAGGGTGGCACAGCTACTTTTTGTGTACATTTGTCTATCCTTGGGCATGGCCTTTTTGCGTCTATTTACCACTTGAGCGGAGCGTATTACTATAGTTTATTGTGACTGTCCCCCCAACTCCAGAACAAGGAGTGAAACGACGGCTTTGGTAAACAGTTGGAAAGTCAAGTCAAATCAACTCCCAAGTCAGGGCACGGTTCGAATTAATTAAACGAAGGAAGCACAACGACTGATGGAAGCGGATGAAAAAAAAGGACGAAACATCTGTTGGAACAATCGTGCCAAATCGAACGGATAAGAAATATAACTAATTAGCGAGGATTCTGCTCTCTTAATTTACTTTCACATCACAGAGCATCAAAATTTGGGGCAGTGTTACACAATACATTGTGGTTGTGGCAAAGAAAAGTGTGTCAGAAAAGTGTCACCCAATTAAGATGTTGCGTGTACGTGGCTGCCCATTTTCTTGGCGGAACAATCAGGTCTGTATTGCAAAGGGCGATACAACAAAAATATAAGTCAAAATCCGTTCGCAAACATAAGTTTATACATTGTAAATGCTTTAATAATGATCAGAATCAAACCTCTTCTGTAACCTGCCAGTGAAAACAGAGACTGTACATATCTCCCTACAGTTTTCCACAATAGATTCACAAAAAAATCAGCACACACAAATTTTTCTTCGAAAATTTGTTTTAACTCTTCTACGGAGAGTGGGCATTTGGCACATTTGTTGTGCGAATATCAATGTGTGGTTTTGAAGCAGGTCAACATAGACGCAGAGTACCTCAAAGGAAGCTTCGAGTTTTGCGACTAGATTTCCAGGAAAGTTTCTTGGTCGAAATATGCAGCGGAATAACACATAATTGGCAAAATATAACGTTTTTATTTCGCGCTTAAAGAAAACAAGGATAATATAGAATGAACGTAGAAGGCAGTATAAGTCCGAGGTCTGAGGAACCCGGTGTTCATGAATTTAATTGCCTGAATTTTTTGCAAAATAATTGGAATTGATTCAGTAAGAATTCGGACAGAGTCCTCATACAATTCTTTCTTCTAAAAAAAAGGACCCGTGTCGGTTATCTAAGTTATTATAAGATATTTTACTAACTAGAACAATTTTTTACAGGAGCATAAATCGGTTTAATGTTCAAGTATCGGTCTCCAATGGCAGGTTTGATAAGCAACCAGACGTGTAATATAAACATTGTTAGAAGACACAATCCAAACGCAAATCATAATATTATTTAGAATAGTATTCTTTAAGGATACTTCTTAGTTGCATCTGCATTTCCCTAGCAATTTAATGGACGATAGAGCCACTTACTTTGTTAAAGGTGCATTATAGCTAAACGCGAATAAATTATCCAACAAAATAAACATTTTACTTACTGTCCAGCCACTTAGAATCGTATTTCAGTGTCCTCTTAAATCCATACTCCTTTCGTTTTGCTGTAACATTGAACAAATCCGTGCGGAAAATCACTGTATCTGCTTTGGTGAACTCGGCATTTGTCCCTGAATACTGTGCGACAACAAAATAAAAGTCATAAAATAATAAGCATTAAATCCCAACCACCCCCTGATGCAAAGCTTAAAAGGCTTTGCACAGAGCAACAGAAACCGAAGCGTTTTCATTCGTCCTCCGGAGGAGAAAGAACACTTTTTTGCAGAAAAGTTTTTAATATTGTATTTCAGTTGAAAGGTTCGTTCTTTAACCCAGTCTTGAAACACTTTTCTTTGCCTGCATCGACAGATACACCAATAAGAGATTATCCTCCAAAGGATAACGTCCACAAAAATGATTAATAACTTTCAAATAAGCAAAGGACGAACAAAAAGTGGGTGCAGCTTATATCCTCAAGCACTGCATCACATCATCGTTTCTGTTATCCTGTGCAGAGTTCCTTGTTGCTCTTGCATTTAGGGCGGGTAGAGAAAAAATTTTTCTTTCTTGGGAAATAAATCTTATAATATATACATACCAGTCCAGGTAGACCCCCTGGATTTCCTTGCTCAACATAAATTGCCGTTGAATTATCAAGTGGATCGTACGGGCACTTGGCGATACCCAACCCGATTCCTGGCACGTACTCTGATCTTGGTAAATGGGTGAGATTCGACTGTATGAATAAGAAAAAAAAGAAAAAAAATTGAGGATAAACTTAAGTTTTCCAACAAAACGAATACAGAAACAAAAAAAGGATAAACAAAAACAAAAGCCGCCAACTTTGTGTGCTCCCACGCGTCTTCATCGTAGAAAATGTGTGCTGTGTAGGACCCATGGAAGACGGTTTCGCAGGGCTGCATTATCCGCTGCACGTCTTACAAGTAATCTGCCCGTTTACTCGTTTTTGCAGGTGTTCCATGAAAGATACAGCACACATCCCAAGCGACGCGCATCAACGATATGGGTCGCGTTTCAAGTGTTGCAAAGAAGTTTAAAGTTTAAAGAATTTCACCCGCCGAAAGTTTGTGCAACGCGCGATGAGTTTCGTGAGATGAGCTCCTTATACGAGTTGGGATTTAGCTCGGTTTAAAACTTCGATAATTGTTCCCGGATACATGCGGTTGTCGTGGGAAAGTTACCAGGTCAAATTGGAAATTCGAAGGTCGCAAATGAGTTGCCACCGGAAAGTTATCGTGAAGTTGCAATGATTCCATTTTAATGAGGGACTAATGGTCATTATGATTATATGCGATTGTAGAAACTTTTGAAGGATCGTGCATTGAATTATTATTATTGGGTCTGGGAAGAGAAGCAAAGTACAATTTCATTTGTGAGAATATAAAAATTAGGACTCCATAATTTGCCTAGAGGAGAGGATGAGGGGGCGTATTGAATGCAACATCAGCGCTACTGAGTCATTAGAGAACATGAAAACCGTGTACAGAAGTTAAAGGTTATACCCGCAAATGTTTTGCCTTTAGTGCAAAAAGGAGGAGATATAACGTCGAACTATACGGGTTGTACAGCGACACCGACGACCTATAGTCAGAAGAGTCCAAATACAACGGCTGCGATGGCTCTGTCAACTAGAGCGGATGAACACCAACGCTCATCAGTAAAGATTCAGCGAAGACTCTGGTGGCGCCCGCAAGGGTTCGCGTTTAAAACCAGAGGTCGCTATAGCTGGACACAGAGCTGGTTGGCGATGCTTTTTAGGTAAGGCCCAAGTTCATCCCGGACTGTATAGCGCTACCAAAAACAAGTAATTGCTGATGAAGAAGAAGTAAATAGTACAGGGTTTTCCAGCAGAGTTTTTCGACCTTTGACAGGCGGCTATTGTTGAGGCCATGTCAAATTGGCACTTATTACATCTGCCTTACCAACTCTACGGGAAGGAACAGAAGAGCCCAACACTTGGAATCATTAAATTGTTTTATAAAAGACGATCTTCTTGCGAAAAAGTATTTGATACGTGGTGAAAAAATTTGAATCACGGCTCAGTGAAGAATTCACCAACACGTAAAAAAAAAATGCAAGATCTGCCAAAAATAACGCCGTTATTCCAGAAAGTGTGCAAGAGAATTGGTGATAGTCAATTTCGAGCCGCTCACAAATGCTCGGCTTTTCAACAATTTCAATGGCGTACTAACCCAGGAGCGAGCACACACTCAATGACCATAGACGTCGAAATGCAAGTTTGCAAGCTGGGCTCTCGAGGAAGTAGAAGTAGACATCTTGCAGTCGAAAAATTATATTTAGCGACGAGGCCCAGTTCCGGATAAATGGAATGGAGCAAAGTCCCCACACGATCCACCAAATGGGTAAGAGATGCCACTGTATAGCCAGGCCATCAGTGTGGCCCGGAAAATCTTCAAATCCACCCCTCAGGGACAGCTTCCCAATAGAAGAGCAGTGAGACTTAGGAGGCGCACAAGCTGGCTCGCGAAGCTTGTTGACTGAGGCTAAGGTCCACCCTGGACTACTGTAGCCCCGAACAAGAAGAAGTTTTATATTCGGCCTACTATAACCTGGAAAATTGCCCATTTTGTGACTGATTTATACATTTTCCTTTTGTTTCTGGTATGGGTCCGTCCGATTATTTTCCATGCTTGTACCCATAATACCTGGTACCTAAGCTATATTTTTTCGCCACCTGTGAAGACGCCAAATTGGAGCCCGGAACAGAAGAAGGTGTCGTGTTTTACCAGGCAAAGTCAGTAGAGGCCACTATGTAATTGGAATGATTTGGAAATATTTAAAATGATATTTAATATTTTATCAATTTAAACATTGTTTCGCTGGGATTATACAATTGGTGTTGAAGCTTAAAGGAATACCAAAACACAAAATCGTTACTATTTGATCGAGCTTATGTCAGAAGGGTTATCGACTGCATCCGAGGATTTATATTCTCATTTCCACCACCACTGTTGTCGCTCATTATATTGAATAATAATCTTTAAAATTTTCATATTGGAAAAAGAAAGGTTTACTGTTTTAGCTATTGCTGCGACGAAGATATCATCAAGGTTCTTTTTTTATAATATGCTCGTGATCAAGAGGTGATTACTGCCCTTGAAATCTGTAGCCCTTCGTTTGCGGAAAGAATTTATATAGTAGATAAAAGGGTATACAAAAGAAAGAAGAAGAAACTCATTCTTGAACCAACACAAACGCTGATGGGGCAAACATGGAACCTCTGCACAGAAACGATAAAGCTTTCCGCCGCAAGTGTTATGCCTTTACGGAGAAAAGGAATAGTATATCCAGCAGAATATTTCATAAAAACATCTGGCATGCATTTAATTGTTGTTTGCATATTAGAAGAGAAAAAGGTGTTTTGTATTCGGACGACCCTAGCCTTATTTTGAGGCAGACGCTTATGGATTTTTCGTTTGTTGCTGGTTTTGGTCCGCCCCGGATATTTTCTTTGCCCGTACCCCGCATATCTGGTGGGCATTCCTCTATGCGCCACCTGGGGAGGCGCCCAATTTGGGACCAACAACCCCAGAAGGTGTTTTCCTATCGATGGCTTTAGCCTTTAAGACGGCGTTTTCTTAAGGGCCGGTTTTTCAGTGCTGTGTTAAGCCCAGCTTAAGCCAAGGTCTGTTAATCCCTGAAAAAAATCTAGAGCTTACCCAGCGAACAATTTTTTTTAGTGCAGAGTTAGCTCCGTCAGTAAAGTTGTCAAAATCTTCGACTCTCGAAATTATTGACTCCCCCAGCTAATAACTTCGCATAGAAAAACACAGAAAAAAAATTCGTGTAGATGTAATTAGATGTAATAGATGTTATTTTTCACACAAACACGCAAAACCACTGGCATTTCACACAGAAAAAAAAAAAAAAAATTTAAAGAAGTTCATACTGTTCACCACAGTTGATCCGGAATAAACTCACCAAATTTGAAGGGTTATGCCGAGATAAGTCCTAGATCAATATTGTAATGTGGCAACAAGAAATAGAACACATGCAGGAATCGCTGAATGCACCCATCGATTCCCTTTACGAACACACCCGTTCAATTCAAGAAACGAACACACCCAACTGTCATTCCAGTCAGCTGACATATTTGAAGTTCGAATTTCGATATCGAAAAATTCCAAAAAACGTTTCATACTTTCTCTTTGGAAATTTTCCAAAGGAAAGTACTAGAAGGTGTTTAATTTGAATAAATACACGGGTGAAAGGCTCGTACGAAGCAGTTATATTTTAAATGTTGACTTGTGAAAATCGGTAGTAAAGTAAAAAGTTATCGAATTGAAATAAAGTGTTGAATTCTAAATAGAGAAGTTGAATTAAGTGTGATTTGAATTAAAATAAGTCTTGTTCGAAAAATAAAGTGCTTCATTGTGACATTATAAAAATGAAATCGACGAACCTCAGGCCAAAAATACTACAATATTGAGCAAAAAATTCATTGCTGGTGTTAATCTCAATTTAACTCGTAAACTCGTAAACCCGTAAGAGCCTCCTCACAAGAGACACAAAACAGTCGCCGGCGGCGGTTGAGAAAAGTTTGAATAAGATTGGGTCTTACGAAAGCGGCAGAGAAAACCCAAAAAATCTGTTGGCGTTCTTTTAAGGCCGCGTATTCCTGGGGTTTCATGAAAGGGTCAAAGGGATGCTAAGATGTTCTTATGTATAGTATACCTAACAGCGCGGGTCTCCAATAGCGCACTCAAATTGATACATAGTTATTCAATTTGAGCATCTAGCTAGTTTTTTCTTTTTTATTTAGAACCTGAACGTTGGGCTCATGGGAGTATGCTGATTAAAAAAAAAACTCAGACGATTTGATTTTTCTCTAAGCAACACCCCACTTTCCCTGCGACTATCTGCCTTCTATACAAAACCGATAAACCGGTTATGACTACGGGCTCCCGTTAGCATTGAACCTGGGCCTCAATAAATATTCATTTCCAGTTAGCTAAATATTTGCTGCCTTCAGTTGTGCACCACAAGATGTAGTTGGTCGTCCCTCACTTGCTCATACCACCTTAGAAGAGGCTGTCTTCTCGGGACAAACTCAGACTTTGCACACTACAAAGGCGTGTAGGTGGATATTCGGTCTACATACACAGGCCATCTCAAATGGCCAATTCTCTTTAAAGCGCCGAGCATAATTTATCCTTTGCTGCTTATCGTCCAGCACTCCATGCGCCCCAAAAAGCCTCTTTCACGGCACAGTTTGAGTGGGCTATCGTGTGTGTCCCCCAATCTTTGCAGAGATCTGTTAAGATGTGCATTCCGCGCTAACCTGTAACCTTTACCCAGCGCAGTCGGTGGCTGGCAATAGTCGAAATATTTATAACACAATACGTACATCAGTTTTTTAAACAAAGCTGTCAAAGAAAAATTAGCTCTATAACTAGGTCTGGTAGTTTTAGAGCCGCAACAACATAAAAATGTAACGCCATATATGTGTAGCTTTTGACAGTTGATTTCTGTCAACAAGGCCTGAGAAACAGCATGACAAAAAATCGCGCGGCAAATAAATGCCTGATTTTTTGCCGCAAGAACACTAAGCACACGACTAATAATTTGTCGCGTCTCCATCTATTTTTGGCGGCAACTGTCCGTTTTGTTATGTTTTATTTTTTTTGCTTGTTTTTTTTTTTTGCCGTGCTGCTTGAAAGAATCGCAGTTGGAAAAATTATCGCAGATGTGCGGCACAACATCGTTGTCCAAATCGTTTGTTGTCTTCTATACAAACACGCGAGCTTCTGATAGGACGGCAATTTGCCGCACGATTTCCTGTCGCCGTGTGTCCCTGGCCTATGTTATCACCTTCGAGTTTTAATCTTTCGAAACTTATCTTTAATCTTAATTTCGAAGCGACGAGAAAAAAATGCTTCTTTCAGCAAATCAGCAAATAACTTTTGGGGTTAAACAGGTTAAGTGCCCCAACAGCGATTCACACCAGGGAAACTGGTAACTATTATAATGTATATTTTTGCAACGCTTTTGCAACAAGAAAGCAAAATACACCCCAGCATATCCTTTGTGTACATATTCAAGAAAACTTTTAAATATTAAAAGAAAATTGAGCTTTCTGTTATCTATGGTACATGAAAAAAGAGTAGGTGTAATCTCTGGAGCACCACTTCTTTCCGAAAATATACACGCCTTGACTACCTCAGCAAAAGTCCCTTAACACGTGCCCTGATTATTTAAGATGCAACCACGCATATAACCAGAGCCAGAGCTCAAGGGGAAAAAATAACGCACATGCAAGCTATTTCCATTTCATGATGATCCTTCACCAGAAAAAAAGTAATCCTTCATCCAAGAACACTAACGAGATTTTACTCGCATTGTTCCAATTCATAGAAAGGCTTTCTTGCACACTCTCTTGCATAAGCCGCTGCAGTCTTTACTCGTTCCCCACTATCCTCTTCGTTCGCTGTTCTTAGAAATAGAAATGTATTTGCAGTCGTAGTGTGTGCCAAGTATGTCACAAGGATACGACCATAGCTAGCGGATAAATTTATAAGGAAAAAAAGGATATCCCAATCCCACTCGTAAGTTGGAGCTTTCGTTTTTTTTTATCATCAAATGGAGGTCGTTATCAATATGGCGGCATATTGCACTGCCACCATCACATCGAAATACTTACGTATATGACATAATCCTTGGGATTGTGAGCATTCGTGCCACAAATGTACAGCCTGTTGCCGTTCGCCATTGATTGAATAACACGGATGTGGTTCTTGCAATCGAAGACCTGAAATGAGATAGAAAATGAGTTGTGGGAAACAGCAAACCTGCGAATAGAAAAAAAGTGAAAGAACTGCAATCCACCAATCCACGGAATCGAATATATTCGCTGAGGGACGAAGACTACGAACAGGTTTAAGTAGATAACTACGCGGCGGATGTTATGATCAGGATGTGCAATATTGCAATGCTTGGGATAAAATGTAAAAAGCAAATCTTTTGGGACCCGCCACACACATGTCCCTTTGGAATGATCCAACACTCATTTTTTTTTCCTTGCGAAATCCTTGAAGGTTTCTTTTTCGCCTGCAATAAGTCAGTAAGTAGTTCGCTTTATTTTCTACTTCCAACTATAAATATCCTTTCTCTGGCTCAGAATCAATTTTGAAAAAGAAGAAATGATGAAAAATTGGTACGTCTTTCTTGCTTGTGGCTGTGGCATTAAGGGACATGTACGAATACGGGGCACTCACCCAGAGAAGATGTGTCATGTCCCGATGATGGAAGGAAGACGTACAACGGCGCGCATCCATATATGACACAAAAAAGAGCCTGTTCCGTGTGTGTTCCCTGATATAGACAAATGCTTTTATTTGCGAGAAGAAAATTGAAATCGCTTTGAAAAAGGATGCCAGCTATAGGATAAGTGATACATTTTCTGTATCGGTTTTTCTTGTTTTCTTTTCTTGCTTTTGAACCGCCTTTCGTATTAGATACTTTTGCCTTTTTTGTGTGGTTCTCCTATGCGGAGAATATTGGAAATTGACGACAAAATTGAAATCATTGCATTGCATCAATAAAGCGAAGAAGAAGCACTTCTTGTGATTGACTGCGGTGTATAGGGGCAGAAGGGGCAACACCTCCGCTCCAAGAGAACAACGAAAGAAAGGCAGGATTTGCGGTTGGTGGTGGATAGATGGATTTAGGGTCCTCTTGACGAGCTTTTTATTTATGCTTACCTGACTTTTGCCCTTTGACACACAGGAGCGTACATCATCCATGGTTGGCTCCAGCTTGACAACGTCTCTCTGTGAATCGAAAAGAAGAATGTGTTGTTAGGTTCTGAATATGTAATTAGAAAATTGACAATGGATTTCTTTGAAAGGAGTGATTGGAACCTGCGAGCTGGATAAAGCTTAAATTCTTGATTTGCAATTACCTTTAGTAGAACTGATACAAGCCTTGGGAGACTTACAGTGCGCTGCATTATTTGTTAATAGCCCAACATTATAAAAACTTATAATGATTTATCATGTTACAAAGAATCGCCCTTATTCTGACCACAGTTTTCTGGAATTCGGTCTATTAACCACCATACGGAAACCTAAAAAATTCCGTAACACAAGATAAACAAACAAGGATGGGCGGTGCAGACCAGCCCCTATAACTAAAAAAAAATATAATCATAGGCTTAATTCAGCGGCTTAAATGTACCCAAAAATGTAATTATTTGGTTCAAATTCAATAATTTCGTAAAAAAATGGGCGTGGCCAAAAACTTGGTACCAACAATATCTAGCATAGAGTTTGTACTTGTGCTTTCACTTTTTATTTTTTCTTTCCATGTTTTGCAGGAAAATTTGAGTTTTTGGTTTTTAAATGTAGCCTAACATTGCGAAAATCTTGTAAGACAAAATTGTCGAACTGAGTTTTTTCTGCAATTAAGTAAAAATTTTCCGATTTCGAGCAAAATTATTGAGTTAAATGTATTTGAAACAAGTGAGTGAGTGCAACATTGCGTAGGTAATAGCTTCGGTCCGTCTGTAACGCGCCGCCTATTCCTATTTTTCTTTTCATTCCTTTTCTCTTTCCTATTTCTATTTTTATTGGTCTTCCATCCCCTTCCCGTTAGCAGTCATGAATCATTCATTAACTAAAAACAAGTGAGTAAGTGCAAGAGTTCGTCTGTAACAAACTTCTATATACCCGACCCTATACCCTGTAACACCAAATCTTAAAGCTTGTTAGCCCGAATTCATGTATTATTTGTATTGGCCACGCCCCTAAATATGGGCGTGGGCTAAAAATTAAAATCAGTTAATTGTAATTTCGTGAGAATCACGAAAAAATGCGATAAAAGCGAAAATTATTTAGGAAAATAACGGTTTTTTTTTCCTAAAAACGACCACTAAAATTGGGCGGAGCTCAAAACTTTGTATGCAACAAACTTAGCAAAGAGTAATATTTTTAATATTTGCCATATAATTGTTTGGAGTGAACTTTAGGAGTGAACTTTCCGAGAAATTGCGTTTTTAAAGATCTAACACGTTAAAAGTGGGCATGATCGATATTATGGGCGGTCCAATATTTGATTTGTTAAAGGTTTTGGGTCAATATTGCTCAGTACCAACATTTTCCCAAAGTTCCTACACCTTGTCTAACTGAACCAAAAGGCATTTCGAAAGAAAATTTTAAATGGAGGTTGTATCACGGTGGAGCCAGGAGTGGGCGTAGCCGTTGGCGGACAATTTTCACAATTTGTCTGTGCAACAGAAGAACCAAGCCGTGTACCAGGTTTCAACTCTCTAGTGTGATTTTGAAGACCTAAAATCTTCAAATATACAGACGGACGGACATGGCTTAATCGATTCACCTGCCTGTCGGCCTCGATAATATCTCTAAAAGGTCTTAGCTTAGGGGTCACGATGATTATCTTACTGTGCTACAAACTATGCATTAAAATTAATATACCCTGGGTCGGTTATAAAAATATTTTATTCCTTATAATGTTTTTTAATTAAAGGGGCGTGGCATGTTCAACTCCTATAACCAAAAATCAATATAATCATAAAAATATCCATGTTTGCGGCTAAAATGTACGCGAAAATTAAATTTTTTGGTTCAAATTCAATAAATATGTAAAACAAACCTAAAGCTGGGCGTGGCCAAAAACTTTGTATGAAGGAATCTAGAATAGTATCCGGTGTGTATGTGCTAACCTTTATTTCTTATCCCTCCCTTAGTGAGGCTAAAATGCAATCGAAATCTATATTTTTCTGGAAAATCATGGGTTTTTCTTAAATTCTGCTTCTAAATGTAGGCGTGGAGCAAATTTTTGTATAAACCAAAGGTAGAACCAAATATTTTCTATAAAATATATTCAGTAAAATTTTTTCGATTTCCAAACAAAAATATTCAATAAATTGCATTTGAAAAATGACTCTTTCAATCGATGCCACGCCCACATGGGGCAGTTTGTTGATGCTATTTTAATTTATTGTGTCACATAATCATTAAGAGTGTACCAAGATTTCTCGGAAGCCATAATCTCGAAAGTAAAAATCTGTAAAAATGAAATCTCGAACAAAAAAAAAAAAACTAGAATTACAAAAATCTTGAGATAATGTACCTACATTTTACACAAATGTTTGAAAAAACATTGAAAATTGGCGGCGAATTTCCACGATATATGACCAATCAGTGAAATATGTATGGGGGGCATGCTGCCCCCCTGCAACCTCCTAACACCACTTCCTAACTTTAAATTTTAAAAAATCTCGAAAAACTTTTTGCATTCGAGGGTTTTTCGAGATTTCGTCTTTCGTGATTTTAGTTTATTCGAGATTTTGTACCATTCGAGATTTTCGCATTCGAAATTTTTAAAAAATTTTTCGAGATTTCTGTCAACCGAGATTTTTGTCGTTCGAGATAAGGTTATGATCCCGAGAGAGCTCACTTACAAAATTTCAGATTTCTACTCAAAATATAAATCCTTAATTGGTGATATACGGATGGACGGTCGAACATCGCTCATTCGACTCAGAATTCAGTCCCGATCATATGCCCTTAAGATCCTGAAGGTCTATCGCTATTATTTCTCCATTGTACATTTTTGTAATATAGCCTGTATCAAATTTAATACTCCATTTCATTAGGGTATAACAAAGGATGTGCAGAGTAGTTTCGAAGTTGAAAATATTTGATTTGATGAGGAATAGTAATTAAATAAAAAATTAAAAACGGAGTCATTTTTGCTTTGAAAATACTTTAAAGTAAAAGTCGTTTAACTGAAAACCCCGCCTGAAAAGCGCTGAAGTCGTCGTGTACCTGCTTTAAGCCCAGAGCTTCACAGATTGTGCCTATAGTGGGATGTCGCCCATTTTTGCACTGTAAGTATAGACGGCGATCTCATTAACGCTTGTATTTTAATATTGTTTATAAGTGTGTCCAGAAGGTCTAGAAGATTTAAGGCCAGACTTTCATTTTTTGAAAGTTGTCAAAGCTGCCTTAATGCAGCAGTCTAGTCAAAGGGGGTGAGATTGACTACTCCCAGGTGTCCAGGAATTGTTGATTTGGACTGACTTGATCTCGAATTTAACTTTTCCTGTTACCAGTCAGGCTTCCGCCTTAGAAAAGAATTTTTTCTTAATGCATTGACATCAAAAAACTAAATTGATATTGACCGCGTCTTGGGATTCAACCGATAAATGCCGGGCTCATTAACTGCCCTTACTCTACTCTCAACGCATTGACGACGATGAATTTGTTGGCCCAACATTTCGAACTTTTCATGTATTAAAGCAGTGCAATTAGACGTTGTGCATTATCTTTGATTTTCAAATATAATTCAACGCAAAAGTGCGCAACATAAGCAGGCATATAACTGAAAAGGAAGCTGATGAGGGATATTTCGGAATGGAGCTTTTACTGCTGGAATCAGCGTTTGCAGCGGGATCAACATTTTTGCTAGAACAACAAAAATCTAGACTTTAAAGAATCTCAAAAGCCGTTTTCAAAGATCTCGAATGCAAAAAATATCTAGTGGGATAAAATCTTGAAACAGAAAAATAAGTCTAGATTAGATCGCCAAATTTTTCCCGGGATGTTTCAATTAAGATATTTGACTTAAAAATGCCTTATGGGGCAGTAGATGTCCTAGCCGTAGCCAAGTGGGTTGCAGGAGGTAGCACATACCTCCCATGCATTTTCCACAAGGCGAAATAGAATTTTTTCACATGATCAGGATAAAGAGCGATTCGAGATTATTTTAGATTTTTGGTGTTCGAGATTTTTTTTAGAGATTTTTTCGTTCTTAATAATTATACTTTTCTAGATATCGGGAAAGACCCGTTAGCAGCGTGTTAAACTATTGCACCTTATTAAATTCTTAGCTTATCCGTGACCTAACACGAATGACAAGAGGATAGTGTATGGCTTCTTCGTGACTAAGGTAGTGAAAGCAAAAGGCCTATAAGGATAACATGTTGACATCCCGAAAATATGCTTCTATCCTATTTACGATACTTCCTAAATTCCGGTTCTCCTAAGCTCTGAATAAGTTTTAAGTTTCCCAGAGAATTCTAGTTTTTTTTTTTTTTTTTGTTCTAATTAAACTGAAGTAAGCAACAGACACCTCTCGGCTATGTTCTTTCTAATAAATAAGAAGCATTCGTTGAAATCCTTTCATTTAAAATTAAAAAAATTAAAAATGAAAAATAGGTATGTAGGTACCTTATGAAATTTCTTTTTTCTTACGAAATTTTTGCCAGAAAGGAAATTGAGAAAGAAAACCACTTTTTTAAACTACTTTGGCTCAAAGAAAATTCTTCTATACAGAGGTATAGCATACATCCTTTTGGAACAAAACACTTGAGTACTCTTCTTTGCATACTCGTTGCCGCTGAGCATGTCCCGTCCCATTCGATTCATAGGATTGCTCGATGAAAATTCAATTTTCCCTTACCGCACACGCCTATTACAGCCGATGCCATTACAGACTTTTAAAGAAGAAAAACACTGCATGAAGTGTTAATGGGTAAGGACGAAAAAATACATGTACGTTCCTATATTCTCAAGTAAAAAGGAAAAACAAAATTCTCTCCCGTACCACGTATGTATACTGATCAAAGGTGTGACAAATCTGCACTCTGTGAATAAAATTAAATTAAGTGTCCTGGGCAAACAAATTGAATTTGTTATGAGACGAGGCAAGCAAACCCTGCTCAGATGACATGTGCGGTACACACATAAAGGAAGAGATCCTTTTTTTTCTCCCTAAAACAGCTTCTCAAACAGTAATCTCATTAAATTTTCCGCACGTAAATAGGTGTTGGTTGCAAAGGCAAATTGAGTATCCTTAATAGAATGAAATAATGTTACAAAAAAAAAAAAAAAACATTCTGGTCCTGGATTATTCAGGGCAAAACAAACTCATGCAAGCTTGCTCGAATAGAACTTTCTAGTTCATAGATTTCACCCCTTTTTTCGCGCGCAAAAATGTAAAACGATGAAATGTGCTCCTCTGTCCAGCATATCCTCGAAGGTGGAGGATGAAACGGAGCAAAAATAAAAAAACTTTAATTATTAGTTTCGCAAGTGAACTTTCCAACAGAGTCTAAGAGGTCTGCTACAAGTAAATTTCAACACAACAACTACTGTACACGGTACACTAGACAGTACAGAGTAGCCCCAAGGAGGAGTTACACTGTGAAAAGGAGCACTTTGGCAACAAGCAAGTTGTGTAGCAGCTTATAGTGGCTACTGCTACAACCAATTAAGTGGTTTTCCCAACTTTATTTTCTTTTTCGCCTTTATTGGCCCTTAAGGTGAGCTCTACATCGTCGGGATGTGCTGAAAAATTGTACCTTTCCTCGGCCACGAAGAAAGCTCCTCGGCGGACCTCCAACTGAACTCTGTGCACTTAGCCACGTGAACTGGAGTGCAATTTATGAACTGTACTGCAAGTGCGGCTCTTAATTTTAATAAGTCTTAAAAAAAAAGAGGAGTATAAGATAGACTGCAGCCGTGAGTAAATGGTCCGCCATTAAGAATCGATTATGCAGGTGAGTTTAATGAATGGAAAATATGCGAAAATTTTCGATGATTTACTGCTAATTGGATGGAGGATTCGAAGGAGCTTCTTAAATATATATATTTGAAGACTGCAGCAGGCGGAGTAGGTACTTAAATTTCTGACAAATATGGTTCCGGGAAATTGGTCTTGCGGAAAGGGTTGTTAACTTTTTAGTACCACTCTACAGAAGCAGATGGACTCGGACACAATGAGGTTTTAATTTGCGGCAGGTAATTTTTACTTGATGATATCCTTAAGGATAAGGTTGATATGTTGTCCTAAAAAATGTAATTTGATCGATGAATCGGCGAGGATATGATGGCGAACTAATTTTTGCTCTGAAATAATTACTTTGTTGTAGTCACTGTAAACGGGGGTTATTGATGGCCAAAAATTCTTTGATTATGCAAAACTGCATAATTTAAGGTCCGGCGAGTAGGTTCTTATTTCAAAAACTTAGCTGAGAACCTTCATTTCTGGCGTGACTTAAAGTTTAAAACAAAATCTTTTTAAGTGCTTCAAGTTTAGAATTTGTAGGCGTCAAGACATTTTTTTAAGAATTGAGAATTGTGTTGAGTTACATTAAAATGTACATTGACCACAGACCCACTAAAACGGCCTGCTAGAAGCCAATTTCGACGTTTGGCGCTAAGAAGCACACCAAAAAGAACCCCAGGCCCATTTACCTAATGCAGCAGACTGTGCAGCACTCAAAAGGCGATACCTCGCGTCGGCTTTTCAGAATGCCCTCAGACTCTTCTTGAACTTGACAGCATGTGTCTGAGCACCATCACGATAATCACTCATTCAGCTGTCTGTAGGGGAAACAGTTTACCTTTACTTAAATGAAAGTGAATTGACAAGTGAATCTGTCTGTCACTGTAGGAGTAGGAAGGCTCACTATGCACACGGTGGAGTTTCTTTGATGGCATCGTAGACTGCTATCTGCTGACATCATTTTCCAAGCATCCTCCAGTTATAGACCCCTCCGAGAGAGAACAAACGTACCTACAACATCCTTACAACAGTAACACAGTCAATATACCTCTTGACAAGCACTTGAAGCTATCTTCAGATATGCAGATAAGCCAAACAAAAGTTAACAAGTATACAACATGCTACTCCTGAATTGGCGAGACATGCTGGCGACAAGGACGAAAAAAAAAGATTAATGACAATAATGACAACACACCACGCCGCCGCCGCCGCGCCGTGTTGTTGGGTATGATGTTAACGATGATACGATGACAATTATGTGTATATTCGCTCGCTCAGCATGGTGTCGCAAGTCATGTCAAATGTCACGACAGACTTTTAAAAAAGCAGCCAGCGGCACATTACTTCAACAACTCAATAGTAGTATCATCCAGAGAGGATTTCCGAAGGAGTTTTGTCGCAGAACACGCACGCAGGAGGCAACTCAAACATCAGCGCAAGGAGCTGCTCTGCTCCTCGAGGGCTCAACACAAAGTGTGCAAATACACGCAACAGCAATCACGCGAAGGAGGCAAACTTTGGTTAGTAACTTTGCTTAGTACGACTTAGTAGTAGGAGTGATTTTAAATGTGCACTCAGCTACTTGATGGAACTGACTATACTTTATTATGCTGCAGCTGCATCAATCAAGAAGGATTGACAGTTCCGCTCTCCGATTTTAATGGAGTCAACACAACCTCATTTTTTGGATGAGGTGAGTCTCGTTATTGTGCGGTTTGGTTTCATCTGCGCTGTTCCCCCTTTTGAACATCAGAATTCAATTTAGCGCGGCAGCCCGCAGGAAAGTGCATTTGAAAATTCCTACACATTTGCAAATGGAGCGCTCATACAAATTTAACTTAATAATTTTATTGAATTAAATAAGGACTTTTATTGCGGATAATTGAATTAATTGACAGATGCAGGTACAAGGAAAATGCATTTGCAGCTATTCATTAATGCTTTCTTAATTGGTTTAAGCAGACATTTGATATTTGTGACAGGAATTCGATATACTGAAGGCAGCATTAAGAATCATCAAAAAAATAAAAGCTCATTCTTAAAAGTTTTATGAATATTTTATGCAAATAATAATGCACTCAGGCTGCATTATAATCTTATGACCTTTTTTTATTTAATATAATTTAGTGAAATATTCATTCGGATTCAAAAGAATTTTACTGTTAAAAGAAGCAGGCTTGAAATGCCATCGTGGAATTGTTATCTGTCAACGTATAGTCATAAATTTTCCTGACTTCAAAAATAAGTAAAAGTGTTGAATGATGTCACGGCAAATGGCATTATGAATGCAGTTAGTGTATGTAAGTGTTTTTATGAATAAAGATATTTAGTTTCTCAATGCATAATGGACGGGTAGCCACTAAGTTTCGCTTGGAAGAAAAATGCAGAAGCTACGAAAAAGAAAAGAAAGACGCAAAAAAAGCTAAGGTATTCCAGATGTCTACAGTTCTACGTGATCGCAGTTTTGTATGAACGTACTTTTAAAGTACTGAACGTACTGCGCTTCCAACATCTTCGTACGTACAAAGAAAATGAGAACTGCTGAATGGTAGCTGAGATGAAGAGGCTTTCGCATGACAGTTTATGTAAGTATTACAAAGGACGGATCAAAGATAAAGATCCGACGAAGCCTTAAAGTAAAAGAACTAACTGGCAGAAAATTGGAGCCTATGTTAAGATCCTACGAACCCTATGAAAAACGCAATGTTACAAACATTCCAGCAGGCACTAGGGCGGGAGGGCGGTAGGGCGAGGTTAAAAGGGAGAAAGTCCCAAAAATTAAAGTTTACACAAATGCTGCAAAAACAGCTTTTACTTGGAAGGGATGAAGTAATTGGCCACTTTACCTAGCGTTTAGTTGAATGCTTTCAACTCATGGATTAGAGTTAGCACACGACTTTGCCTAAACAGAAAAATGGGGAAAATTCAGGTCAAAGCATTACGGTTTGTAAGTAATTATAGGTTAAGCTGCATGATTGTAGTTTGGGCCAATTTTTTGAAATATATATTTCTCCACGCGTTATTACGCTGGCCTATGGGGTCAATAAATGCGAATAAAAAGAATCATTCCATTTTCGCAGCATATAGCAGTCTGAACCAGAAATTTTCGAACTGTTTTCCTTGAGTTCACATCACTTAGTTTTGATGCATTTCAGTTAGGCAAGGCGGGAAAAATTGGGCGGGATATAAAAATATAACTGTGGAAAGCTTTACACTAGGTGGTGGCATACATTTCGTTTTAAATCTTTGCTTTTTTAACTCAAAAAATTACTTTTTTGACACCACGCCCACAAAAGTGGGCGGAGGTATATAGTTTGTATACAAAAAAGTTAGAAAATGCTGATATCCACATTTGTCATATAATTTTTAGTCAAATTTCATATATACTTATTGAAAAACAGCCATTTTAAGCTTAAATATTTTAACAAAATGGGCGTGGTCAATGAAAAGGCCAAACTTTTTCTGCCATGTCAAAGAAAATTGCAAGGCAATATAACAAACTAAAAATTAGTGCGGTAGCACCATTGTAACATAGCTCAAAATTAAAAAAAAAGTAATTTAAAAAAAAGAGATTCAACTTATTTTCAAACTTAGTCTCAAGGACTGGACCTCCAACCAACTCACCAACTTTCAGCTGTCGAGTTTGAAATTTCAGGCCTAAAAGTTGTTTAGATACGGACGGACGGACATGGCTTAATCGATTCTCATGTCGGTTCCATTCATATCCCTTAAAGGTCTTAGGGGTCTACGGTGATTTTACGGGTCATTTTCCTGCGTTTAAAACTATACAATAAATTAAATATACCCTGGGTTGGGTAGGATATAAAAACACTTGAAGTTACAGAAGCCACCACGGAAAAAAATGTGATCCCAAAATGTATTAAACATGGGTTTCTTATTTCTCCATTTTGCGATTGGTACTCAGTGCAAGGTAAACGAAAACCTAAGAGTAAGTTCAAAAGTGCATATGTAATAGCGGTATACCCTACTCCTATTCTAATTCCCATTCGTATTCTATTTTTCATTCCTACTCTTCTTTCCAGTCCTATTCTCCTTTATATTCTTTTCATATTCTCCCTCCAATTCCTATACTTTTTTCGATTCCAATTTTTCTTCCCATTCCAGTGTACCTTTCATTCCCATTCTCCTTTCCATTTTTATTTTCATTCCGAATCTACTTTTCATTGTTATTCTCTTTTCCATCCTTTTTCTCTGTTCCACTCCAATTTCCCTTTCCATTTATATTCTCCTATCCATTCTTATTTTCTTTTCTATTCCTTTCATCCTTTTCATACTTAGGTATTCTTTTTCCAGTGATTTATTTTTCATTTCATTTCCTCTTGCTATTCATGAATTAGTAGGGTATTAGCAAAAAAAGTTTTCTATTCCTAATACGCTTTTCCTGCCATCGTCACCTGAAAAAAAAAGACTTGTACTTTTTCACGGACCCCACCTCCGCGAGGGTCTGACAAGCCCTCCGAGAGTATCATTTGTCTTGAAAAACTTCTCAAAGTGCCGTTCGGATTCGGCAAAAAATTGTAGGTCCCCTTGTATGTAAAGAAATTAACACACCAGCATACATGGTTGAGAAGTTGGCCCTGGTTCACCTCGAGCTGTTGCGCCACTGTATTTATTTATTTATTTATTTCAATACGCTTTTCTAATTTATTGTATAAAAGGGGCGTGTCATGCCCAGTCGTCCCTTAAACATGAAATAAATATTTGCATAGAATAACACAAAAATGTAATTTTTTTGGTAAAAATTCAATAATTTTCTAAAATCGACCCCTAAAAATGGGCGTGACTCAAAACTCTGTGTGAACGAAATCTGTATGGTGAAAGCTATGCCCACATTCCTCAATCAGGCTCAAGGGCGAACTATAAACAAAATGTAGACCTTGGTGTTTTCTATAATAATAATTTTATGTGATTTTTTTCCGATTTCGAACAATAATAGTGAACATTAATTGTGGGCGTGTCTGTGGGCGTATTTGAAATATTTTAACAGTTGTATTGCTTCGGATGTCAAGGAGCTTACGTACAAGGGTCCCTAGCTCAAAATTTAAAGCCTGAAAATTAATGACATACGGATGGATGGACATGGTCAGAATTCGGTTTCTTTTATGCCTTAAGGTCTTGGCCTTTGGATTCTATCTACTAAATATACTCAATTCCTGTGGAATAGGGTTTCTAGTGTGGAAAAATTTCGATGTTGGGGGACCCAATCAAAATTTGCAAGAGAACACTTTTTTATGTGAGCTGTCGTCTCAATGGACGAGAACAAGGACGAGTGTTATACTTAAATAATATTAGAAGGATAACTTCCATCTGAAACGAAAGCTGAGAGCTGAAATGACAATTTGCCTTGGGGGTCGAATTCTTTTTACAAAATGACACCGTGAGATATATCGCAGTTAGGTTTACTTCTTAACTTTAATCTTAAAGTACTCGAGGTTATGATCTCATGAGTTCAGGGATAATAGCCCTCCCACTCCAACTACATTCCTAATGGGGTAGGGCAAGCCGATTGGACCCCAGAATATAGCGGCATGCCACCCGGTTTTGGATGATTTCATCACTGAGTCCAATTTAATGCTGTTTTCGTTGCATTCGTGCGATCCATGAATGTTTAGATCGTCCTCTCTCCCGTGACTGTGTTGGAGCGTTGGTTGTCATTATGCCTTTTTGACAGGGTTCAACGGGTTCTATTCTCCTTTGAACATGGCAATTCAAACTGAGCCGGTCGTGCTGTATTTTCCTAGAGATAGGTTCTTTTACCTGGAGAATTTCTCGGATCTTCGTACTTCTTATTCTATCTTGCTTTGTTACTCCTGCTGTCATGTGAAGGACTGTCTTGTGAGGAGAGACTGCTTAGAGGAAATTCTATACCAGAAAACGTTGCTGAAATTCTATTAGATCAATCGAAGGCCATTGCTTTCTAATATCGGGCAGTTTCATCCTGGTTACCCTAAAATCGCCTTTAAGGATTTGAAACTTTCTTCAAGTGTTTTGTAGATTTGAAAAAGCCTTACGATCTAGAGAATACAGTTGAAAGCAAAATAAATTGGTCAATGTGATGCTCAAACTTCCAATTCGACATCCTGCTACAGATTTGGGCGGGGGGGCCATTTTTAGAGAACACTTTTCCCCGGTCGGTATTCGAACCCAGGACATCGAGCACAGTGCTCTACCAAACACGTGTAACTTATACTCAAGCAAACCTAAATTTTGACCACAAGGAGACAAAATTTTATTTAACTGTAAAAATCGAGTTATTTTTTTTTTTTTATAAAACTCGGTGTAACGTAGCTGGACCAGTCTTGTTTTTTGGTGTTAAAAAAGATCTTTTTTTTTTTTTTTTTTTTTTTGAATACAAGGATGGACGGAGACTAAAACTCCAAAATCTTTCAAAGATACCAATACGCCCACTATAGCAGGTACATAATACCGAAGTAGCCGATATTGGTTATGCCCGATTTCCACGTGCTAAAAAACCACCCATTTATGAGAGACACTATGAAACTGCCAGAACGCACTTCATAGTAGTAAATTTTCGCTCTCTCATAATACTTCTTGACTACAACTAAGTTAACTTAACAAGTAGTTTACGCTTCCATAGTGTTGATCGCATTGGATAGGTTGCTTTCCAGTGAATGCACCTACTAAGCCGTTCATTAATGCGGCTTCACCCTACGTCGCTAGATCGAAGGGTCTTGTTCTTTGTAGTCGTCGCTCGTTGTTAACATCGTTAAGAGTCTCGTTTAGAGTACGGATCAATTTCATTGTTGCAATGAACATGAAGGCGAGCATTAAGCTTTCGAGCGAAGTTTGTTACTTCTTCGCCCACGGTAGCTATTCCTAAATCTCTGTGAATATCGCTATTCCTAATATACCATGGAGCATTCACAATTGCTCTTAGTGTTTTGTTTTGGAAAGTCTGCAACATGGACATGTTGCTCGGCTTGGTACAACCCCAAAGTTGTATACCGTATGTCCAGGACGGCTTTAACACCTGCCTGTACAAGAGCAGTTTGTTATATGTGCTTAATTTCGAAAATCTTCCGATAAGCCAATACATTTCCCTGAGCCTAATCTCGAGCTCGTCACGCTTCTTCTTTACGTGTGGTTTCCACCTTAGTTTAGCGTCCAGTGTCATCCCTAGATACTTCGCTTCATTTGCATAAGGTATTTGTACAAAGGTATTTGTACAAAAAAGATCTGAGTAAAACATTTTCATGAGCAACGTGGCCGTTTCTACATCTGCGGACATGTTATCAAGCAAAGTGATGGCTTCTGGGGCACTGAAAATGGCTTTACTCACGAACTCATTACACCTGCCTAAATCTGCTGAAGCTGGAGGAGTCATCATACCTAATTTCAATTTAACACATTGGCATTGTTACAACAACGCTTACAGCACGAACCACCTTATTTCGCATTTGGGTCATTTGCCCAGACCGGTAAGATCGCTTGTTATAGCTTGTGAACAATTCTCTGATTTTTGAAGCGGTCACAGAGAATAAAGAAACCAAAACCAAGGTATCTTGAGTTCCTTCTGACGTATTATTAAGGGCCGTTTGCCACGAAAGCTTGGTATAAGAGGAAGATTACAGTCTTGAGTAACTTTTGATTATCATAACCATATTCACAATTTTAGTACAATGTTCCCTTCTGGGGTTGCTGGGGTCCCCATTAAGGCGCGTCCCCAGGTTGCTGATAGGGGAATGTTCACCAGATATGGTGGGTACCGGTATAGAAAATTACCGGGGCGGACCAAAACCAGCAGCAAACGAAAAACCCAGGAGCGTCTGTCTCAAAATAAGCGGCTTCCTGGTATGCGTCTGCTATCCAGGTTAGGGTAGGCCGAGTACTTTCTTTTTCTCATCCAATATGCAAGTAAAATGGACAACAATTAGGTGCATGCCAGATGCATTTATGAAATATACTGCTTGTTATATTATTGCTTTTCTCCGTAAAGGCATAACACTTGCGGGGATAAGCTTTGGTGTTTCTGTGCATACTTCCGTAATGGCTCTTCACAATTTGCGTGTTGGATGGAGAATTACTTTTTACTTCTATCTTTTATATCCTAGAATTTGTGCCACGCATCTTAAGGGTAGTTGTAAACTCTTGATAACGCGTTTGTTATAAAAAAATGTGTTTCTTTTGAGTAGCTTCTGCTTTGAATAAAACCATTAAAAATTTAGTGTTTCGGACACATGAATATTTGAATATTAGTTTTTTTTTAAATCTCTCGGAAGGTTGTCGTCAAAATAAAAATAAACTGTATAATTTGAAACCTTTTCTCAATCACAAAACGCCTGTCAAATTATGTTAATCACGCGGGTTTTAAAATGGCTGAACAAACAACTTTGCAAGGATGTGTATCAAAATTTAGCACCTACTCATCATCGCCTACAACAGATGGGGTTTCAGCTGTCAAAATGGCTACACACAAACGGAAGCCACCGAAACCGAGGTTTATCTTTGAAAACCCCCCCAGCAACAGCATTTGCTGACTCTGCATTTCAAGAGGAGCTGCCGCCGAGCCCTCCGACCAAACCAAATGAACACAACAAAAAAAATAATTCTCATCTGCCAAATGTACTCTGCGTTAGCTTTCAACTTAATTGATTTATAAATCACGTTGAGGTTACCGAAAACCGTAAACAACATGTAAACCAAATCATGCATTATTTACCGAAGCAACACCACCAAAACAGCCCAACAGGACGAACAGAACAGCAAACGCACATCACACTATCGCTCCCTGCTATACGCTATATGGTGCGGCCGCATTTTGAGTGTTCAGCCCCAAAAGAATCTGCTCATGAATAGATTTAATGGCGGAGTTTTATAGGCAATTCCCATGGCAGCGACCTAGACCAGAATAGTCCTCCTGCCACGTCTAGCTCTTACACAAAATTTAAGACTATACGCTGATGGGTATAGTGAACGTACACGTTTTGGGGGGTAAATACCTATTCCTTAACGTGCACTCTCGACTCGATGCACGGAAGGAAGCTCACCTGGCGAACCTTTTACCGCTTTTGTTTTAATAATTAATTATCCTGGTGCTTCTGGTGCGGAAAGTAACGCAAGCAGGAACCAACGCACTGGCAGACAGTCACAAGTATCTGGATATCCTGTGGGATATGTATATGCGAGTCACTTTGGCAAACTTTTGTTGCGTGTCATAACGAAATTTTCATTAGATTCAGTTTAGGTAAAGTTTTTTTATTTTATTTTTTTTTTTCTGGTTTTGTATGTTTGGAATAGGAACTTCCTGTTTGAGCGTAATTCTATTTGGGAACGAGTGGGAGTGGGCTTAGTACGCTTCATTGAAAATTTATACGATTGCGTTAACTTTCTGTCAGTGGGAACAAATCCAGCTTCAATGGAACGTGCACTGACTCGAGTCAGAGAGGCATACCTACAGCGGCATCCTCTTTTGAATGATGCCTCAAATGAGTTCATTAATCATCTGAGGTTTGTGTCTACAGCTGGCAGTTGGATATTCCAGCTCAAAATGGTAAATCTCTCCTTCTGTAAAGGGTGAATATGGAAATAATATGTACTTACATCACATCCTGAGGCGGAGATGTTCTTCAGGCTGAGTCGGAAAACGTTATCCCTGCGGAGTAGAAATAGTGAAATGAATGTTAAATTAATTTCTCTCCTGAGTGCGATTTATAAAAAAGCGTAACGTACATTGCACCGACGAAAAGGGAATCGCGATCTTCGTCCAAATGGAAAGTCCTGTAGTAAAGTTTGCCACAGTTGAACTCGCGGACATGATCTGAAAAAAAAAAAAAAAAAAAAAATAAATTAGAAAACAGGTAAAAACGGTTTCAATTGGTCATGGGGGGGGAGAAGCTGTTTTTATAATGCAGCGTTTGAGCTTTAACTTCTTTAGCCCAATTTTTATTTGCACTGAGAACAAAAGCCTTCAGCCCAATGAATCTAAGTTTGACAACCAAGTTTAATACACAAGTTCTTATGGGATGCGGTCCATTGGAGAATTTCGTGACGTCCATAAGAACGTGTGTATTTAACTGAGTTGTCAGTTGTGTACTTCAACGGGACAGACGCAATGGATTCCTTGGGCTGTCAATAGGTTTGTCTACAAATGGCTTCATGTCCCCTTTAATGGAGTTAAACTGACTCTTGCTGAGGACCGCGAAAGGTGAGAAAAACCCGCATGAAGACCGTTCAACATTCGGGATGGATGTTCTGATAATGCACAACTATGTTGCGTGCTGGAGATGCAACAGGTCCGTATGACGTTTCCTCATTTTATTTTAATTAAAAAAAAAAAACAGTAATTTCCAATTCATCTAAAAAAGTCTCTGTCATATACTTATCCATAAAGCTCCATCAAGCGAGGAAAAAAGGGATTTCAGATTCTCAAAACCTAAAGCACAGTAAAAAAAGTTGCCCTACCTGCACTCGTTTTTGTTTTAAATCCTGCCTGCCTTTATAAGTATGGTAGTATTGATTCTTAGAGGTTTTTTCGGGCTTTGTAAATGAGATGTACGTCCCTCCACAGTCGACGCTCCCAGCTACAGCCCCCAAGACTCTTGCCTTTTGCTTACTCTCCCTTTTAGGGCCAGTTTTTCAGTGCAAGATCATCCGAGTTTCCAAGTTAAACTGAGATTAACCCCAGCAAGAAATCTTGAAGTGAATAGTAATGCGGGATTAATCTCGGCTTAACTCGCCAAATTTGGTGAGTTAATCCCGGCTCAACTCTGGTGAGCAGTTTGAACATCTTTGAATGTTTTTTCTGTGTGAAATGGCAGTGACTGCGCGTTTCTGTGCAAAATGACATTAGAAAATGACTGGAACTTCTTTTCCTGTGTTTTTCTTTGTGAAGTGAGAGTTGGGAGAGTCAATAATTTCGGAAGAGTCGAAGATTTTGACAACTTTACTGACGCAGTTAACTCTGCACTGATAAACTACTCGCTGAGGTAACTCTAGATTCGTTTTGTTCCGAGATTAACAGATCTTGGTTTAAGCTGGGCTTAACTCAGCACTGAAAAACCGGCCCTTAGTGTTTGGCTCTACGTTCTGATGGTAGGGGTAGGTGCACAGCACATATCGTTTGTATATGAATTTTTCGTAATAAAAAGTGCGAAGAAAGTAGGTACAGCCTCTTGGGCTAGTTTGGATATTGGCAAAAACGTAACTCTTCAGCAGCATTACTATTACTTGTTTGTGTTTCCCGCGTAAAGCTTGCCTTTATAAATAGACCCAAAGCCAAAGCTTCTTCAAATCTAACCAAACTGTGAAATATACAAACGTAGCTCCTCCCTCCTCAGTCCCTTTTGCCCATTGAGAGTGCCAATATCTCTTTTCGAGCAAAGCTTGTTACACTTGTGTGATAGGCCCCATTCTACGTCTATACTCAAAAACTGCAATTGGATCACTCAAACAAATTAAAATCCACTTCATGTCCTTTTTGCGGCGCATTTTCAGCCAAATCCTCTACTCTAGTCGCAAAAAATCATTACATACTCGCACTGGATTACAAGTCTCTTATAAAAAAGCGCCTTCTTTTCCCTGACAACTGTTTTCAATTAACGGTTTTTCTATCATAAAATCCATTTGTCGGTAAATCCTACAAAAAATAACCAACTAAAAAAAAACTCACACACACACACTTTCAAAGCATGTTTCGCATAAAAAAAGCCCAAATCCACAATCTAATTTACATTCGCAAATCGTTTTGCTGTAAACAAAGAGCACGTTTCGGATCCGAGCGAGTAAACAACAAGAGACTTGTGTCCTTTGCCCAGAGAATCGCCATCACGCTAATGACGAGTGTCCAGTGTATCGGGTTTCAAAAGGACAGCCAACAGCAAACAAAAAATAAAGAGTTTATTTGCTGTAATTTTATGCGCCTATTCAGACATTCGATTCAGGACAAATCGAAAGGCGATTTAGTTGCTTTTTTTTGCGTTCGTCCTTCTTTGAGGGCAACCCATGTTTCTCCACCCGCACATTTGTATCTAGCAGAGGACTATAACAACAAATCTCCCCAATCCATCACACAAGGGAAAGGAAAATAGATTTTGTAAATAAAACATCCATTAGACGAATGCCAATAGAGCTCCCTCCACAGCCCACACATATGACGGGACGGGCGGTGTACACAAAAAGGACGACACTGTGTCCCTGAAATGTGTATACGATCCACTAAAACGGTCAATATACGAGAAATGAATTGACAACAAAAAATTATTTGCGGATATTTATACCGAAGTGACGACAGTGTATGTGTGGCGTTGCTGTCCACCGGACAGGCAAACTGCAAAGGTCCAATCAATTGTCCACAAATGTCCTGGACGACATGTGATTGCTCCTTTCCAATGCTATAAATATGATTGGCAAGGAGGTTTCTTTTTTCGTTCGTTTGTATCGCCGCCGCTTCCGGTAGGTAATTCAAAATGAGAGCAGTGTAGGATAAAAGGGACGAACGAGGTATTCATCAGTGCCGCAAAGGATACCCTAAACGGACGGCAATTTGGCAAAGGTCAACACAAAATGAATTGATACACGTTAATTTGCGAGCCAACCACACGCGAAGGAGCCATGTGAATTTTAATCCGACTTTTCGTCCTGTGGCATACATACCTATACAGTTACGAAGCAGTATAGTTCGCAAGGATTTAAGTTGTCATTCCAGAGGACGTCTAAGAGGTTATCAAATATTTGTACAGTCAAAGATTAAAGCCAATAAGGATGATTAACGTAAACGTCAATCGGCGCGTCATCCACTCGGCGACGGCGACGATGGGGGCAGGGAACGATGTATTCCCTACGAAAAGGTCAACTGTCGGGTCTTAGGATATACCTACCCAGAAAAAGGGGACAAGAAATCAATTGAGCAAGTTCTGTGATGGTCAAGGATTTAGCTCTTCAAAATCCCTGATTGAAATAAAATCCGGTGTATTCTTGTTTGTTGGACTTTTTTTCTCGAAGGGGGTTGATGATCCTTATTTTTTGCTTATATCACTGCTGCTGATGTTGTTGTGGCAGATAGGGCATTTCAAATGTTTAAGTTGGTTTCGAGTTTCTTTTGTTTTGACAGGAACAGGAAATGAACAACGAAAGTTTATTTAAAATTAGATTCCCGATACTTTTCTGTTGCTGTTCGTGGTGATGTTGTTTTAGAGTGCGTAGGTATATACAGGGAAGCTTAGATATGGAGAAAGGACATCAAGTGTTTTTATTTGATTTTGTATCCTGGTGACTGCTAGACGGGTGGAGAGCGGACATTATACAAAAAACGGATGTGAAAATCAGAGAAGTTTATACAACTTCTTCTGTGCAAGTTGATTGACATTCGAGATTTTACGAGGACTTTGATGGTATTCTTTAAGGGGCCCCTTTTCCTGTCGTAAAAATTGTTTTAATTGTCTGACTTTGGAACGACGAAAGGGAGACAATATTTGAGAAAGAGCTAAAGTAAGTAAAAGTAACGCTTACTTTAAGATAGGCGATGCTTGAGTGTAATGGTAAGTGTATAGACTAGGTGTGCAGAAGGTTGCGGGTCCGAGTTGCAAACTTTGATCACATTTCGTTTCTTATAGTGTGTTTCCACCGAACATTAATCCGCGATTAAGACAAATCATCCTTAAATTCCCTCTTAATCACGTGATTTACCATACGAATATTAATTTCTTCACGACGAAATTAAAAATCTATCGCGTAATTAATCTCTTCCAAGATTCTTATATCAAATCGAACAGAATTCTACGTGTTCCGTGCGTTTTTTGAGGAAACAAAGCTGGGTATTATCAACTCAGCAGTGTTTCTTGCGTGGTGTAAGGGGATATACAGAACGGCTGATGTTTCTGTTGATGGGGATGTGGTTGTTTCTGTAAAAAAATTTAAATGCAACAAGATGTACACACTGCAACATGATGATGGTGTGTAATGTTGATCCTGCTGGTTGATGTCAATCAAGTTGGTCGATTATCAACTTTGTAGACCAAAATCCTAATCAGCAGATTTGACGAAAAACAAAATATAAAATCTGTTGATTTGACGTTCTGTTTTTCTGTTTTTGAGGTTTATTTCGTTGCGTGGATTAAAAAAATTGGTTTTCGAATCTGAGTTGCCCGAGAGATAAAAAAAAAACACGTTTACAGAGAGATGCGCATATTACGAATGTCATCGAGAATTGTCAAAAACGAAAGCATACGTCAAGTTAATCTCCTCGATTTCGGTGGAAACACTTTGAGATTAACTTTTAATCTTCCTACGTAAATCTCTATAATATGTGCGGTGGAAACACCCTATTGAGAATAGGAGGAAAGTCATACTTCCGAAACGTCAATTGCCTTCAACGACTCATGTTTTGGTTTTTTGCGCTTGCGGAATATGATCTTCTGTACACTTTTCCAGACAGGCATAAATGTTAAAAGAATTTTAGAATTTATGTCCAAATTAAAGGTTCATAGTAGAATAACTTTAAAAACAGTACACAGCATGAAGAACCAGAGGGACTATGTGAATTTCTGTTTAAAAACTCCATTGATCATTTATTGATCGTTTATAAAATGTCTTAAGCTACAGAGTCTTGTCAATGATTACAAGTAGGTATACAGCCTTCGTATAGAAACAGTTTTACTATTTTTATCTGAAGCCATTAAGCATTTGACGGAGTTTCGCATCAATTATGTAAAAAGTTTTGTAGGAATGAGGCTTTTTTTTATGGGATGGAATAGAATCTACCTTTTGACCACTGATCAGACTATAAAGAGATAGCCAACTCGGCACAAGAATTCTCTTTTTGCCCCCAAGTTTCCACTGACTGGGGACTGCATATGTGTTCTGTGTTTTGCCTGGCACACTACTACACTCTCAGCTGGCGAGTGTTTCACACAAATAGGAAATCAAAGGCAAATCCCATGGCGGATTCCAATACGTTCCCTTTCGTTCCCTGATTCTTATCATCGTCCTTAAAACCTAGGGTGGTTGCTTCTTACGGCCTGTAACCATCAGATGCGACGTCAAAACAAATTCAACTACGAAGAATTACAACATCAAGCACTCTTTAAAATCCTGAGCTTTGGGGATGCGTGATTGTCTGAGATAAAAATTCGGATTTTGTGCTTGCTCGAAGCGGACAATTCAGTCACCATAACAAGACCGCTTGAAAGACAAAGATTTAAAAGGCTCGATCATCGTCCTTAAAACCTAGGGTGGTTGCTTCTTACGGCCTGTAACCATCAGATGCGACGTCAAAACAAATTCAACTACGAAGAATTACAACATCAAGCACTCTTTAAAATCCTGAGCTTTGGGGATGCGTGATTGTCTGAGATAAAAATTCGGATTTTGTGCTTGCTCGAAGCGGACAATTCAGTCACCATAACAAGACCGCTTGAAAGACAAAGATTTAAAAGGCTCGATTGCGTTCGAATCCAATGCTTTAATTCGTTAAGGACAAGCAAAACTGTACTAACTAGAGCCTAATTGCCGGCCGTAACAATACACATTGAAGATTATCAATCATCGGTGCAATGTTTTGTTTAGGAACTATGCGAAACGCATTCGCAGACATATCCCTTCAGGGCCCATTGTGTGTTGTGGACAATTTGATGCGATTCGCAACAAAAGCAAATTCCATTGCGTCACAACGTTCAAAAACTTCTACACACGGCAAAGGCAAAACACACCACAAGATACGCACGAATTGCATTCTGAAAATGCCTTGGCGTAAAATGAATGACTTTTGGGACATATCACCGCACCAGCCCACATAATCAGGCACCGTAAAGCAAAAGCTCGACCACACAAAGCGTCTATCCAACAGCGCATACCAGCCACTGAGTTGCCACACCAAAAAGCCTATATGGGGTTGGAATTTGCACCGAAACACAAAAAACAAGGACACAATCGAAAATTCAATGCACACCCCGGGGGTAATTACGAAATGGAATGGGCGGAAAACTGCATCTCTTTGGCCGATCGACCCCCACATATGGATGCAGGAGTTGTATAGTTGGTTGGAGTCATCGTGTTATCATCGTCGTCGGCAGCATAGAGGTACCCATCGCATTTGTTCGTCAAGTGGAATGGATTACCTAATGGAATCCTGGCAACAAAAAATTCGGGAACGAGCAGTGTGGCAAGGGAGGAGTTTTACTAAACAAAACGAAACATAACCATCAGCACTTCCTGCTGACATTGTGATGCATGTCAAGGATTTTAACTACACACAGGACACAGCGCCACGCAGGGACACGACAGTTTATAGTCAGACATTAGCTGAGCCCGTTCCTCTGGATATGTATATGCGTCCAAGGGGCATGTCATCTGAATGAACTTGTGAATGTTCCCTCGGCTGTCTATGTGTAATACATGCGACGACGAATGTTTCCTCGTATTTGCTACTGCTGCAGGACACTATACCTACATTCGCATGCAAATGCAAGTCCTGTTTCTGGTTGTTTCTTGCTAGAGATGACAAAAAAAAAGCCCACACATCCTTAACATTGTATACAGTACATTGTGCACACAACAATGACCGGGCAGTTGACTGATATAGGATGGTGAGGAAAAACTTTGCACATTTCCAATTCTACAAGATAGGATAATGGAAAACATATTCAGTGCTTACTTAGTTCATTCAAAGGATGTGGTGGGAGTGTTGTAGTCGTATGTGCACAGGAAACGGTAAGCGTACACAAAAGTGCATGTTGTCCCTCGAAGAACTTTACGTAAACGGGTTGATGGTGGGTGCCTCGCCTCATCACAAACCATCAGACTCCTAGCTTTAGGGATGCACTAAACAAGGATCAGACAGGAAATGACGTGAGAAATGCATATGTCGTGTCATGGTGGTGGCCTGGCGGTGTCGGCGTCTATTCCAATGTCAAGTTTATGGCTTGTCAAGGAGTAAGCTGACAAGCGCTACGTATCCATAAATGATGTCTAGTGTGTGGATGGGACAATGTGGTGCATGCATACTGGCGCCAAAGATATCCGGAGATTTTTTTCAAGAGCCACACCGGGCCTTACGAGCTGAATTCAATTTGATCCAATTTTCTGGTACGATGAGAGCCGAATGGAAATTTACGTTTAGTTCAGGAATTGATTATTGGGATTTTTTTTTTGTTTCAAGCGGCATCGGTTGACCATCAACGAGTTATTTTCAATGAAGATAACTGCATGAACAAAAATTTCCAACGCAGACTTTAGTTGTCTGATGTGGGAAACTTGCGAAAATATTTGTTTTCAATATAGAAATAAGGAAATTTCTCCCAAACACCGCATATTTCTATGCGAACATCGTGGTCGCATGGAAATCTGCTGCATATATGTCACATGCATTCTGTGCATAAGCAGAACTTTAAATAAATAAAACTTAGGTAGATAGATGTGGACAGAAAAAAAAGCATTCATCCATTTAATTCATTGCCAGTTGGGATCATTTAGTGTACATTTTTTGATGGGTGAAATAAACTTCTGCAAGCTTACGAAATAGCAAAAAAGGAAATGCGCAAGTCAGCAGAAGTAACTGCTTAAAGCACATTGTGACATGCAACGCAAAGAGCAAAAAAAGAAAAGGCATAGTATCACGGCGTTACGATCACGATCGTAATGAAAAGCCGATTTTAAAAGTGTTTTTTTTCATGACTGCTGTATGTTGTACCAAGTTTAGCTATTTTGTTTTGCCCCGCTCTTATTCTGTAAATATATTGCTTCTCAGACACAACTACTGTCCCATCGTACTACCATGGAAACCCTTAAATTAATGTGCTTACAGTTTTCCCGTCTTTTGTAGCAAGATGAGAAGGGAGCGTTGCTTTTCACCACTTTGCTTGTCGCAACCAAAGCAAAACATTGCTTTTCGCCACGTTGGTTTTTGCCACGTTGCTTTTTGCCACGTTGCTTTTCGCCACGTTGCTTTTCGCCACGATTATTTTGCAGTGGTTGAATTGAATGCTTCTTATAACAACTTCCGTACAAACGAATTCTTACCACCTCTATGTGTTTGAAGACAGAAATTGATGTTATCGTATATAGATATTTCTACATCCTTATCTGATATCTACACACTGTTGTTGTAGAACGAGGAATAAGCAATATTGTTTTTGTCTAGTGGTATGAAACAAATTATTTAAGGGTTTAATGGTTTGATAAATCCTTTCGTCAAACTTTGCATTGTCCACTAATTGAACCAATAATTCTTCAAATCGAATACTGGTTGAGCCGTGTTTTGTTAGTGGCGAAAAACAACGTGGCAAAAAGCAACGTGGCGAAAAACAACGTGACGAAAAGCAACCGAACCAGATGAAAAGGAGCTTCAGTGATGAAAGGCATAGATGTTCGGCACTCAGCCTGCTGATGTCCGGCAGGTTAACTACAAATGCAGTGTTTCGCTGTATCGTCATCCTCTCCACAGGCAGGACAGGTGGTTGTTGCCCAAGCCTTGTAAAACTTTTAAATGCATAACGAAAGCATGGTCAAGCAAGCAGTCTACAGTCGATTTCGCCTGAGAGGGTATAGAAGGAAAGACTCTGACCTTTGCAGATGTCCGGTCGTGGCCGTTTAGTGTGTCTGCACCCATTGCAGTCGAGCCAACGAGCCCATTGTTCACGAAAAAACCCAAGGATCAATGGCCAACGTAAGTGCAGATGCAGACCCAGTGTAGTTTCGAGTCCTGAGAACAATTATTTTGAGCCTTGCCTAGCTTACTCGTAAAAGGACTACCATTTCACTGAATGCTATACATAGTGTGACCTGGAACCCAGAACACACTGTATTTAACCTTCTAAACAGGTAAGATTGCTGGGTTGATGAAGCGGGGTAACCCGCGCCTCATCGCCTTAGATCTATTGAGGCCCATTGTGATGCCCAGTATGGGAAGATCCATGCTGTTGTTTGGATGTTTTTTACTTCTTTCTTTCGCGCTGCGTAAAGTTCTCCAGCCATTGTTTGTTAAAGATTTAACATACTTGGAAAGAGGCGTTTGTGGCAGAGGTCTTGGAATAAGCAGCTTCTTAAAGTTTTTTTTTTCAACTGACTTGGACTGTGACAAAGGCACAGAAAGTGAGATTTGTCCTCGCAGCAATCTGTATCGCCACATCCTCGGCAGAAGTCGTCATTGTCGGGATTTAATTTCATGGCATGCGATTTATCAGAAGATTGTTACCAGTAAGTATACCGCATCAGAATCTTCCTGTCACTTCTGATTAGCGCGTTAGTTCGGGACTTATGATATTTAGGCGACATTTGTCTTGAATTGTCACAGTCACTTTCATCCGGATCTTGTTTTCCACCCACCTTCTGAGGTCACAGAATGCTGGTTTGATCCATTGAAGGGCTTATTGAGGTTCTAAGGCTGATCTATGTCGTGCATGCTCATTGGCTTTTTCATTGCTACGAATATTCCTGCGACTCCTGGCCAGCAGAGACCTACATTATGCTGTGAGCCAAGAACCTTTAGGTCCAATAGTATAGTAAGTAAGTAATAACTAATACAAGCAGCTCTTTGTATTATTGTCATGTAGCGTAGGTTTGAGTTTCCAGCTGCTTGCTACCAGACTAAGCACCCATAAGTTAGAAGGTATAAAGGTCTAAAAATTGCAGTATACATTGAAATTTCGCCAAAGATGCGACTGCAACGAAAGCATGCGATTGAGGCTTTCCTTACTCTTTCCTCAACGTTGCAGTTCCATAGTTTAGTTTCCTGTCAAGAATCACCCTTAAGTAGCATAATCTATGTAGGAGAGTTGAAGAGAAGTTTCCTCAATCACTTGAGGAATGAATTGAGGTATGATTCTTGTGTTTGTGAACAGCACGAGGACGATTTTTAGTGGGTTATCACCTAAACCTCATTGCTTTTCCCACGAATTAAGTGCCGCTAGAGCCTTCTCTAATAGTACGCTGATAGTGGTTAGGAAATTTCATTTGTTCATTATAACAATGTCATGGGCGTATAGGCCACCACGTGAACCACCCTCAGTCTTATCTCATTGACTACTAGTACCCACAGAAGTAGTGAGATGACTCCACCTTGTGGGATGCCTTTGGAGGCAGTCACCCTAACAACACTATCACCTCTCAATGCATTAATCACTCTGTGGTTAAGCAGATTTATAATAAGATTAATTAGAGCTTGGTCAACGTTAAGCTTTTCTAAATTTAGTTTAATTGCGCAGGTTTTGACATTGTTAAAGTCACCTTCAATGTCAAGGAAGGCTGCAGGGGTATATTGTTTGTTTCGAAGTGACTTTTCAATCACGCTGACTACCTTGTGCAGTGCGCTTTCAAAGCCCTTACCTAACCCTTACCTTTAGTGTAAGCATTTATGTTGTCAATTTAGGCTAAGTTTTTTTTTTAGAGTTTTTAGCATAAAGGATGATGGACTGATGAAGGCCTAAAGTCCTTGTCGTGTGGTTCGATTTCCCTTCTTTTGGTATGAAGATAACTTAAATCTCCCTCCATACTTTGGGGGTACCAAGTTGTAGACAGCGGGTAAATAATTTTTTAAGCAAAGGTAAAATAATTGGATTACCTTTTACTTTCTTACTAGTTCAACGAAAGCTTGAGTTCGAGCACTATCGGCGTAAAGGGATTGAGCAAGGCTTTAAGTGTGGCTTTCAACGCAAACACATTTGCTTCTTGCCCTCCACCTATCAAAATAAAGCGCGTTGCTAATGAAAAAATAAAATAAAACAAATGAAAAAAAATAAGTGGAGTCTAACGTTCTTGCTTCCCACAAAGACACCTCGGACCTCTGTCCAGGTTTGGAGACACCTATTTAAATACGATGGCATTCTTTCCCTGGTTCAGAGTCTAAAGGAATCCATTGAATGGCTTAGAGCGCCTTTAAAGAAAGTGCAGTGCATTTTTGATTTTTGATTCAATATGCTGGACCGCAGAAGTTTTCAAAAAAGGATCACTTCCATACAATTCACTTCATAGAATATCGGGAAAATGTCACCCTTGAACACGAGTTAAGTCAGTTAAATCACCTTCTCCCTGTTTAAATAGAGAGAAACAAACATTGTTTTGAGAGAATTCAATGAAAACCCATTTATATCGCACCAATTATTTATCGATCAAGTCTAGAGATACCTGCACAGGCAGTTCCTAAGTTAGAACTGGCACAAAGAACGGCGACATCGTCCGCGTAGGCTTGTGTACCTAGGCTCGAACCTATACACCAAAAGTATTTACAATGTTCGTGCATGTATATATGCAACAATTTTTAAATGGACTGCTTAGAGCTGCTGGGGCGATCAAAGTTATAAAAAAACGTTCTGTGTATTCTTATCGAAAAGGTTCGTTTGTTTTGATAGTTGAAGAGCCGACCGAGATAGAACACTAAAAGATGTTAAATACCGCCTAATGGCATTGGGTTGGTAGCCACTAACTTGCTTTGGGAATCCAGACATGAAAACGTCATAAGTAAGGGCTTTGTTAAATTAGGTGACTAAATTTTTGAAGAATTGTAAACTTTTTTTCAGCGGTGGTTACATTTGCGTGGACAAACAGACGGTGCCATGACTTAATTTTGGTCTTATGTCGCCTGGTCTTAAAAGCGACATAAGACCAAATCTCGAAATTTGGCCTTAAGTCACTTTGTGAAAGTGGCATAAGACCAAATTTTATCATTTGGTATTATGACACTTTATAAAGCGACATAAGCCCAAATTACCAAAGTGCCATGAGGCCAAATGTTACGTATCAAAATTGGAATATGTATGGGGGGCATGCTGCCCCCTGCCTGCTTTTCCTTTACTTCCTCTTTGGTCCTGAAATGCAACGTGACTTAATTGGGCGTATATGTCGCTTTACAAAAGTGTCACAATGCCAAACTGCTGAATTTGGCTTTATGCCACTTTCACAAAGTGACTTAAGACTAAATTTAAAATCTGGCCTTATATCGCTTGGTCTTATGTCACAGCACCCGAACAGACAAATATTAATTCAATGAAAAAAACAAGGCCCTTCATGGGACCTAAGCCATTCTATGGAGTATGGGATTCATAAATGGGAAAAAGTTCAAGAAAGACCTGGAAAAGTCTTCCAAGTCTAAAAAGAAAGAATGAAAATTACGACCAGTACAGATCAGCCTCTGCAAAACCAACAAGCGTGTCATACAGGCTTGCTTAAGGGGCTTTTTACCTTAGGGAAGACTTCAGTAGTGTGGGCTACTCATCTCTTTTTAGCTGAGTTCACAATCTGTAATTGTTGCAAAGTTTTAAGGCGTAGTCTCATCTTTGTTCACAAAACTTCAAAATTTGTTATTGTAGATTATTAGAGTCATCAGGAACCAAATTACATTGTGATCGAAAATTCGTTAAATCTTCATTCGTGAACGACATTTCATACAGACCGTTCCACCTGAGCACCTTTTCGATTTTTCATAACCAAAAACCGTCAGTTCGTTTCATGATTCATGGGCCAATGGCTTAGCAATTGAGGTAATAACCATTCCTCATGTTACCTCAAACATACGAAAAATAAACAATCTAAACAAAATACACTTTGCCGGACATACAATACAAGGATATAAATTTTGCGTTCGCACAATAACCAAAAATCCTATTCTTTTCGCTGTTGTTACCGTTAAACCAATAGTGAAAACGCCAGTATAAACAAAGGAATACAATTTAATTCCCACATGCAATTTCGCATTCGAATACATTCTGAAAGTCCTGAAACAAAATCCCCAGCCCATATCCACTGGAAACAAACACTGAACCAAAAGCGGGGGAAAAAACTAGTAACAACCTTCGATGGCCATCGATTCTGTGTTACCGGGAATTACACCCTCAGCCAAGTTCTTTTTTGTTTTGCCATTTGTATCTGTGAAGTAGGTTTCTGTGGTTAAACTGTGCTTTTTATTTTATTACTTTGTTCCCGTTGCACAATGGTTCATTAATTCATTTTTAGAGAGTGTACGAACGGGTACAACAGCCAGCCGCTCCAAGGACTCCCACACGGATACCCATTTAATAATATTTTCATCCCTAAAATGGGAATGAGTGCACGAGGACGACGTTCGGTTTATTTGTGGGTCTCAGGTGAATAGAGAACACACACTGTGGCGGAAATATTAACACTTGCCGTTGAGCGTGAGCCCAGAAACGCTTCGTTTTATTGTTGGGGGTTTGCGCGAATTCACGTGGGACCTAGGTACCCAGGCATCCAGTGCCGGCCGATTAAAAGGACTCGGATGTAATTGGGTGGCGAAAATGTTATATGCCAACAAACAGGCACGCAACACATTCACATGAACTGTTTGAGTTACTTCTTTTTGTTTATTTTAATCATAATCTGAAAATCGTGTAGAGATTAAAGTCAACGAATGTGCTTGCCCCCGCACTTGGCGAGAGAGCAGGTTTGTTGATATTGTCCTTCGGTTTTTGTTTTTGTCGTTCTCGCGAAATGCAATTGTATTCGTTTTAAAATTCATAGAAATCCTGAAACCAAAAAACAAGGAATCGCTACATCAGGGCAGAGTGGGATATAACACAACAATAACGCTCGTCCATTGTGTGGACAATGTCTCGTTGATTTATGCTCTCAATCCTGATGCGATGCAGCATGGAGGCGGTGTTAGGTTGAGTAAGGGTAAGAGATTAGCTTAATACTGGCATGGACCGAAAAAGAGTTGTATTTATATTATTTAATGAATTTTCACAAAAATTCGAATTGAAAAGGATATTCAATTGTTCTCGCTTGCGAGTATCAGCAATTATTTATTTGAGCTTCGAGTTTGGCAATTTAATTGATTTAAGTGCAACGATGGAGACAAGTGGATTAGCATGAAAAGGGATACAACAAAGGACTTGATCGAAAAGTGCAATCAAAAATAAAAATACACCAGTTCGTTATTAAAAGGATTATGGCAGGTTGTTAGGGGGAAAAATTTAAAAGTTTAAAAAAGTTTTATTAACCTTCCGTCGGGCGCAACTGTTCTGACAGGCACAACCACAACTCCTTAAGATTTGATGTTGCTTTTGGGCTGTCTTTTTTGCTGCCCTAACTGATCACCTTACCTGGTACCTTATGTGATAAAAATGCTAAAAATTCCAGTATTCCTATTGAGTATCTCAAGTAACACCAGAAGCTCTCGTTATGCCCACCATTGCCTCCACCACATCATTAAAGCTCAGGTTCTTAAAGTTGAGTTTTATATAAGTAACGGGGTCCCTAACAAAACCTCAACAAGGGCAATTATTACATATTGCCTGTTTTCTATATTTTATAGAATTTAAATTTGGGTGCGCAAATGGTTCTACTTCGAGCTCTTATAGAACTTATTTGACTGTCGATACCCTTTTAAAAATCTGTCTGTACACATACTTTTATGGCACTCAACTTTTAATTTGAAGGCGATTACGCGTTTACGGAAGCGTAAACTACTTGTTAAGTTAACTTAGTTGTAGTCAAGAAAAATTATGAGAGAGCGAAAATGTACTACTATGACGTGCGTTCTGGCAGTTTCATAGTGTCTCTCATAAATGGGTGTTTTTTTTAGCACGTGGAAATCGGGCATAAACAATATCAGCCACTTCGGTATTATATACCTGCTATACTGGGCATATTGGTATCTTTGAAAGATTTTTGGAGTTTAAGCCTCCATCCATCCTAATATTCAACAAAAAAAAACTTTAAATTTCATGGTGTGGTTTGGCTTTTAGTTTATGTATTTTGAGAGCGTGGATGTTTTTGGTATAAAAGCTTCGTTTATGTTAACCAAACTGTGTTATGTTTTTGATGAAATGAATGAGTAAAAAGAGTGGATTTACTAAGCATAAAGCAATGTGCGCATTTAATAACTTAAAAACATCTATAAAAACAACTATGCGCTTCTTTGAATCCTAAATATAACCTAAAAGGAAGAATGCAAAGTTTTATCTAGGGGCCATATAGCACCATTATAACACTTAAGGCTCCGCTTTGCCCTACATATAACTTTGGATTATATGTAGGGCTGAATAGCTTCATTTAAAGAACTATTATAAAATTTTGCGCTATTCTGCCAAATATAGCGCTAATTTCTTTAGGGTTACCATCTCTCTCTTTTCTGATATGCTGTGAGTTGGTTTTTGTTCCATACTAGGTGCTTTTACTATTTGTAATTACGAACACGGTAGGCGTTAATCGAAACGTATTTTTTGCGGATGTTTTATTCTTAATCATTGAAACAGTAGGTATGTCCTTCAGAACTTTAAACTCCAAGGAGGAATCTTTTTAAATTTCTGCCTGCAAAGTGGGCAAGTGAGCGGATAAAAACTTGAACTAGTGGACAAAGAAAACCCAAACATAACTTATTTGACCCACTAGGTAAGAGAAAAAATAGTAAAAAAGGATGAATATTATCCTTAATTTAAACAAAAGCAGAAATAATTTTTTTTTGTAACTTTTTCTAGCCTTACAATGTTACATAGCTAAAATTCATATCATTAAAAATTAGATCTGCTAAAATTCCTATCTGTTAAAAAAGTCTTGTAATTGTAAATAAATGTGATTGCTTTTTGGAAATATTATTTCCAAATAACAATTTCTGTCAATAACATTATTTTCTATATTGTGTGACATCTGGCAACCCCCAAGTGGGATATAAGAGTAAAAAGTAGTACCTACTTCAGATGTGTCAATCCTTTGGTGTTGTGAAATAGGTGCTAGATACGTCTATAGAACCCGAACTATAGAACCTAACTCCATAGCACTTGTAGCCTTATAACTTCAGTGCTAGGAACATTTTCAGCACTATGCTTACGCAAGTAATAGTGCTATCTCTTTTGGTTTTATAACTATGGTGCTGTAAACGCTGGTATGAAGAGTTTTATAAGTAAAAAAGCTTAGCACTAATGGGTCGATAACGAAGCTTTGCAAAACCATTGGTGCTACTGAAGAGTATTTTAAGCGGCTTATAAGTCCAATATTCGAAAATCCATTGTCAATGCTGTTTCTTCACTGATTACATCTTGAAAGCTACATTTACATACGATCAAGCAATAAGCGATTCTTTCGATCTGGAAATTTATGCTGGACTCTAAAACAAAATTAGGTTGAAGGCATTGAAAACTATTGAAGAAATATAGGACTATTATATACAGCAGAAGTATATAAAAGCAGTGAAACATCATTGGTACATTGGCACATAGCACTCGCTCATGTCCATATTACTATTGCGCCCTACGGAAGGCTAAAAGTTCTTTGTTTTCCAGATAATGTGCCGAGTTATGGGTCTCTAGGGCTGATTAAGAATTATCTATAATCAGGTTTTTTACAAGACTGAAACTCTCGTTACAAGTGGGACACAGTACGCAGTACAATCAGCTAAAAACCAGGCTACAACAATCGTTTGCGAACTCGGTAGCCTAAGTCGTCTAGTTCCCAAAGAAAGGGAAATCCAGAGTGTGCATCTTCCTATTGGTGACTACTGTTTGCTTCTGTGGCTTTCATAAGACCCAATCTAATCTAGCTCATGAAAACAGCTAAAACATTAGCTGAATTGCTCTATATAGGTTGAACTACTCTGTTCAACAAAAATTGTCAGTCCAGGGAAATTTAAACGGTAGCCTCTCGCTCTGGATTTAATGACTGGAAAGAAAATTTCGTAAGTCTGCCATAGTATCGAACATAAACCGCCGCCAAATCAGACTGCAACACCAAATCTACAAATCATGCATTTTTCAGGGCAAACCATTATTTTTATGCAACAAAATAAAAACATGTGGAGTTTGAGACTGACTGGCGTTCATCAGTCTTGAATTATAGCTGTGGTTCTATAGCTCAAGGCTGGCAACAGAATCGTATATATAAGTGAAAATCAAAACCAAATCGTAACCAAGTCCGGTAGAAGTAATGATCGTGGCGTTTGAAAAAACTTACAGGCCCCACTGGGAATACATATTTTTTTTCTTGACTGACAATTTTTGTTGAACAGAGCGTGGATAGTATTTTTTTTTAAATACTACTCGCAGGGAAGATGAACCTTTAACACTGCAGCAGTGTTCCTATATGTTCCAAAAAATATTTGTCCTGAAGAAAGAGTTTTGAAAAAGTAAAAAAAGGGATGAGCGTTTATTGCTTGTCTTGGAGATCGTGCAAAAGCTGAATTTTCTGGAACCTTGCAGTTCCTCTGAACATTTGCCATGATAGTATCATGATAGCGACGGTGGGTTTAAGATAAAGGGAGATTATAAGGAGAATGGCAATTGTTTTCTTCGGCAGCCATTGCTTGTGCAAAAAATGTTTGTGGAGTGAAGCGTCTTGGTGTAAAGGCTGTTGCTGAGAAAAGAATTGGGTATTTTAAAATGCCTGAAAAAGGTGTCACCTGTAAAAAGGAATCAGAGAAAAGAAGAGAAACTTCATTGGGGGAAGCAATGACGGGACTTAACTTTTCAATGCTTTAAAAGTCCGGTGCACTAAGGTTCAAAGACTAAGGTTGAACAGCCAAGTCAGTCAAGATCTGCGGTTATATCAGACGAAACTCTCGGAAGCTCACCATTTCAGTTAATATCAAACTGCTGAAATTGTTCGATCACGAAACACAGGGGAGGAGGACTTGGTGCAGGATGGGCAAGAATGTGCAGATTTGCCCGAATAGATTTGAATCATCAGATAAGAATTTTTTCATGTATACACAATATGATGATACCTGAAGCAAGGCAGAAGTGTTTTGATATTTTGCCTGAATTTTGAGGCAAAACTACAGAACTATATCGTTGGACCCCTTCCAAAAGCCATCATTATTCCCATCCAATATGAAAAAATACGAGCTATAACTTCTGTTTTTTTTTCGAGTTATGAATATTGTGCTTTCGATTTCTTAGCAAATACAATGACACATTTATGGAACTAGTAAACCATGCATATATCCTTTATCAGATTACCATCTTCGTTTTATTGAAACTCACTACTCCCTAAAGTTCTTTATCCATTTTATTCTGTGTCATTCCCCAAACAACATAATAAAAATAACAAAATAACGATATGACAATTCGAAAATAAGAATAATAAATAAATAAATATATTACTCTAGTCTCCGGAGGAGGATTACCCGTTGTTGCTTTTTATTCTGCCGTCCTTCTCGCTTTCCACACGAACGGATTGTCGCTATACAGAACCGCCACTTTCCATATGCCCGTTGGAGGAATATTTGCCGTCATAAGCCCGCCTGGCATATGTTTTCTGGCTGGGCTGTTAGAATATGTGTGCTCGAATTGTCTGTTTGGTTTACGACAGCCAAGCCAACACAGTGTCCTTATCGTGGCATTTTAATATTTCTTCCTTCTCAAATATCGCACCCCTTTCGGGGCAATACGCGTGGGTGAGTACATATACGATGACATATCTCATCCCTTTTATCAGTGTTTTGTGAAAGGACTAAACACGGTATGGAAAACCAGCCAAAGGAGGAAAAACATTTTTTCTTTCTTCGTCCTGTTGACTGGGATAATATGTATATTCTCTGGTGTAGATACTGTGCAAGGGAGCGAGTAACGTTGGTGCGCGGTTTCTCTTCAAAGTTGTTTTTCGGGCGTTGACAAATGTTTTAAATCAATTTTCAATTTTGACTTGATTCATGTGCTTCGGGTTCCAAGAAAAGGGCTGCCTCGTGGTAAACAATTGGAGGCATATTTTCAAGTTAATGTTCGGAGCGGAGAGTGGCAGTTTTTTTGTGTTTGTGGAAAGGGGCGGCGGCGAATGTGTGATGGGCGGCATTGTGTCGGAAAAGTGACGTTTTTGAAAGAAATATGCTTTCTGTCGAGGTCTTTGTTTTATAGACAGGTCGAGGAGGGGGTGTACTTAAGTGATTTGATTCGGCGATAAAATGATGTTGTGATTCCCAAAATAGACAAAATATCGAGAGGAAAAATGTGATACTTTACAAATGTGCAGTGCACTACAACTAAAAACGACTTTAAGTCCTATGTCAATATGATGATCCATCGATTTGCCTCAGCAAATAATAGTCGCGTCGCGTCGCGTCGTGTTAAAACACTGCACTGACCGCTGCCCCACCATAATGACTCAAACACTTTGCATTCGACATTCGATTGAGTGCTCCACTTCTCTCCATCACAACTGGGCCATTTTCACTTCGGCCGGATATTGTTTGTTCATATTTTTACTTCGAGCACCAGGACAATTGAAATTCCCATTCTAGACGATTGATTTATTTAGTGGACACTTTAAGCGCTCCCAATCTGGCCCAGTTTTCCCAAAAGGAACCTCAGTCATCATAATGGACTGAATCCCTTCAACTGCCACGCCATCGGAATAATGCAAAAGCACGGAAAAAGTGACGAAGACTAGGTATATGGGGCGATAATACTCCTGCCGATCTATCAATGCGGCGACGTCACTTCACTGACAGACAGCTCTCGTGGGAACACTTGAACCCGGGCATCACATTCAGATTTAATGCAATCGAGATGGAGAGCCAAAAGTGCATGAATAATTTATTTATCCATTTGGGATTTTTTTTTTATATTTTAATATTATATAAAATGTAGAACCAATGCGACTGAAATCTGGACACACAATTCCATAGATGCATCTTTGTTTCTTGGCCTAGAATCTGGCGTCGATGGTGATGCCGATGATGATGACGACGACGATGATGATGATGATAAAGTGTTTTACTTGTCTCCACAACCTAAATCCTTAAGTGGATGGAGGATTGTCTTGTGTGCGTTGCTAGAGCAAGCAAAAAAATAATAACACTGAAACTGGAACTCTGGTCAATAAATTGCTTTTGGCAAATTATTTATGAAAAGATAAATTGATGACCAAGTTTCCTAAATTGAAATGGCAATGAGTTTGGTTTCGGTAAAGTGTATATCCACAACAGCTTCTTGGGCCAGGGTTCGAGGGTTGGCAATGACAGTCCACTGGCGTCATTTACATGATCGATTAGAGGCTAAGAACCAATTAGACTTATTATGATTAAAGCGTAATGGGCCATTTTCTGCCCAAAGGACTAATAGATACATATTTGTTTGCGGCCTAGAATCTCGTTGGCTATGAGGATAATTGATTATGGTTTCCTTTTTGTGCCGCAAAACTAAACATTAGTCGTCTGAGAATGAGAAATGGTACACACTTGAAGACGATATGGTTGTGAGGCTCTTTCCTTGGTCGACAAAGTAAAACATCAAACTGAGCAAAATTATTAATTTAATTTCAGTTTGGACACATTTTAAACAATGTTCTTTATAAATTCGTTTTTATATTAAACTGCTGCAATATTTAGTTGTTGAAATCCCCCATTACCTTATAGGAAATCATGGGCAGACTTTTTAATATTTTCAGTCGGCGCAACCCAACCATACTTGGGTTGCGGCTTGCAGGTCCCAAATTGGGTGCCTGTCCAGGCGGCAAAGGGGAGAACACACTCCAGATATGGTGGGTACCTGGAAATGGAAAAGATCCGGCGCGGACCAAAAGCAGCAACAAACGAAATATCCTGGAGAGCCTTTCTCAACATGAGCGGCTTTCTGTTATTTTTGTTAGGGTCGGTGCGAAAATAAAGCTTTTTATACCCTACCCAGGGTAGGTATTCAGTATTCTTAGTTCAATGTAACTATAAGCTTGTAACGCAGTGAAATAATAACTGAAGACCACTAAGACCTTTTAGAAATATGAATGAGACCGGCAGGAGAATCGATTAACACATGCCCGTCCGTCCGTGCGTCTGTCCCTCCGTATGTAAACCACTTTAAGGTCTTTAATTTCAAACTTAATAGCTGAAAATCAAAAAGTCAAATTCTTCAGACAAAGTTTGAAAATTGGTGAAATCCGCCCACAGACACGCACACTACAAGCCTGTTTGTGCGACCTTTCATTTCTTACTCTTTTTAAAAAAGGTGCTAGTACACTGATTTTTGATTGTCTTTGAGGCAGCAGAAAAAGTATATCCTTAACATTGACCACGCCTACTTCTTGAGGCGTGGTCAATGTTTTAACTAAAAATTATTGTTTTTCATTAAACATATGTGATATTTGACAAAAAAATTTATTCCAAATGTTGTAGATAATAGGATTTTGTAACTTGATTGTATTTCTCTCCGCCCACTTTTGGTGGCGAGCCTTGGACTAAAACCCCGCCTTTTTGGCGGTCCAAAATGTATGCAAACTCCCAGAATAAAGCATTCGTATAAGCTACATTTTTACATACTGCCCACTTTTTCGAGACGTGGCAGTTGCCTTTTTGGTAGGACAGGGTAATTTTGCAATCCGTCGCAGACGGACTGAAGTTTTTACACACTCACTGTTGTACTTTCCCACTTGTTTTAATTTCGTTCGTTTAAATGGACTTAAAAATTTACGGTAAAAAACAGTAATTTTGAAACGTTTTTTATGCAGTTAGCCTGCGTTGTTAACGTACCAAACCTAAGACAAATTCGATCAAGATCGTCATAGCCGTTTAGTGACTAGAAATCTTTAAAAAGGAGTTTTCCAAAAAGGTTTTTGTGATTTTGAGCCAAATCTTCGAAGTTTTTAAATATTGGCTGTTTGCTGTAGTTTTGTATAAAATTTTATAGAATGGCCTATGCCCGGTATTAATTTAAAAACTATACTTTATCCCGTTTGGGAGACAGAGGGGAAGACATATGTTCTTATCTCATTTTTTTAAAATGTTTTTTCATGCATTTTCACTTTTTTTCAAAATGCATAAGGTTCACCGCTAAACTTCTTAAAACAGGTAAGAATACAATACAAATCTTAAACAAAGTAAAAATTAATGGACATTTTCCAACAGAAAGGCTTACAGCAATTAGAGGGTTGTCAAGCTTAAGCTAAATAGAAAAAACGTTCCAACCAAGACTGGCAACTATGGTGCCCAACGTGGGGCTCGTATCCACTCTTCTGACTAAGATGGACAGAGACAAATCGCCTAACTGTCCTCTCACTTGTAATAATAATAATGTGTTTTCTTTAATAATAAAACAAAAAACAGTGTTTTATTTTAATAAAAAGTCACTCCTTTTGCACCTCTGAAAACGATCTTAACACAGTTTTTGGCAGATAGGACTAAGAATTGTCTTGATCGGAAAAAGTCCTTCTTGCAAAAAAAAAAATAAAAAAAAAAACTTAGATGAGCTGAGCATGGACAGCCTTAGTGTCTCAGGTCTTGAAGCCGCATTTTGCCGACATGTGATTGATGTAAAAAATGTTTTGATGGTTGTTGAGAAGAGCCGTCATTGTACCCACTTTACAGAGTGAAGCAGTCCAAAATTATGCGTTGCGAAATCTGTTAAGAATTTGACTTATTTTCTATCAGTTAGAAAGTACCACGGGCTGCTCAAAAGAGTTCTTCACTTGTCCGGGCCTTTTTAAGTGTAACCTCCGACTGAAGAGGTCGTGAAAATGGAATTTAACAAGTTCGAAAGTTTAAAAAAAAATTACTGAAATCGAGGAAACTTGACAACAGAAAATCGTGCGATGCGACACTTTATTTTTTAGGCAAATTCTCCGACTTCAGTGGTTGCCACAAGGAACTAAAAAATGATTTTTTTACTAGAAATACGACCTCAGAAATTCGTGCGATAAATTATCGCCCGTCTAAAAATTTCGAGTGTGTATAACAGAAAAAAAATGTCTGGAGCTACGACACTTCGTCGGACGTTATCATTTTGCCGCGAATCGTTTCAGACTACGACTTTTAAGCGTCACGATAAGAGGAATTGAAAACTTTGTTTTTTCAACGATGAAAATTACGGTTTTCGAAAAAAAATTACAGAAATTATTTTTTATGTGCTGAATACGCTTGTGGCAAACACGTGACCGTGTTTGGGTCACGTTGGGTTAATCTGGGGATTTAAATCAAGTATTTTAAAAATATGTACATTACACAATTTTGTTAAATTTGTTTTTGGTTTTTTTTTTTAAGGTTTTTTGTTAGGGTGACGTCAGTTGCTAGATCCATAGCTCCACCTCCGTAAAGGACCAGCGAATTCTCCAAATTAAACATTTAAAGAAAAATTGCAATATATGTCATTTGGTACAGGCCAAAAAGTGGAGGACTTCTTCAAATGGTTCTGTGATGGATGTTTGTGAGGAACTAGGTCTTTTGACAACTCAAGCTATTGCGAAAAAGATTTCAATTAGGTCTGTAAAAATTCACTTTTCTACCAATTTTTTTTTTCGTCTTAAAAAACCTAAAAGCGAGGTCGCAATCTTTGTTATTAATATGAACTCTCCAAAAAAATTACGCTGTTATCCCTAAAGTAACTTAATTGTATAATCATTAATAATGGATCAATTATTCATAAATTAATGTTTTAAATTTTAAAAGTTTATTAAATTTTAATATCACCCCAATAAAATATTTTTATATATTATTATTAAATTTATCTAAATAATAATAATATATAAAAATAAAAAGATTTATAGGGTCTTCTCGTCTTTTAAATAAATTTTAAAAAACCTAAAAGTTTTGCTCATAGGGGCGGCTGAATGGAGTTAGAATGAAGATTACATTTGATTGATCATTAGTTGACCAACGTAGTGTAAGTTTTTGAATGCGGTGCACAATTTCAAGAAGTTGGGTGGTAGCAAATGTTAAAACATCAGCGCGCATTGTTCCATTATACGGAAGTTGAAATGCCTTTTTGACATTGTTGGAAGCTTTCAAAGTGGGATGGAATTTAAATTTTTCAGAACCATACCTACGTTTATCCTTAAACGTAGGTATGGTTCTGAAAAATTGCACGAAAATATTTCATGTTTTATGTGGAGTTTTTCAACCGCATGTATAGTTTCAAAACTTGTGGACGTTTCTTCGGAATCCAAATTTTTGATAAAGTCTTCCATTAGGGAAAAGCTTAATGGACTTACTTGAGAGCAAACGGTAACCTAAATGATTTTTTTAATAGAAAAGCAAAACCAAATAAAATCTTGTGTGACATTTAAAAATGTTCTTTCAAAGGGAAAGAGCACAAGGTTTTCAAAAACCGTTTATGGCCCCTTTCGTGATAAATGAATAAGGACAAGGATGATAAGATTACGTAAGTAAAATCTGTGGTAACATGAGTTGCAACTGCTAACTGCTTTGTGGCATTTCACAAAAGAAAGCTTTACCAACCTTTTTCAAAATCCTTGGCAAATATCTACCTTGGGTAGAATATCATTTGCTTACAAGAGTTTTTTTTTTGTTTTCTTTTAACTTTTCAGTATTTTCTTAAATACATATTTCTATTTAGGACTAAAATGTTTTTTTTTCACTATAAGCTTTCGAATATATCTCTCCATTCAAAGGCAAAAAAAAGCTTACCAGAATAACGGATAAACAGACCGCATGTAATGAAATTAATCCTTTGACAAGAGAGTGTAGACTAAAAACTGTTCTATAAAAGCATTTACACAGAATCAACTTAATGGACTTTCATCTAAGAGTCCTTTTTCATTGTCATTCGCATCACTCTGTGAGCTGCAATTTATATTTTTTCTTACTCCAGCATTCACTCCACGACTTGAATTTTTTTTTGCGCGTGCTGCAGTTTATGCAGTAAATTAATTTGCTTCTACTTATTTCTGTTTCCTATGTCCCAAGTCCTGTGTGAGCTTGTTAATGCAATTTCTGAATCGCATTGCTTCCTTGGTCCACTATAAAAGATTTTGTCCAGCTGCGACTGGAAACAAAAACCGTAGCAGACAAAGCAGAGACATATTCAAAAGTAATGAAAAAATCATTAACACACAAAAGGAATGAGATGAAATAATTTTCTTTAATTAGAAGCAAAAGAAGTTTAAGGACGAAGGTAGAGGGTATAGATATATCCGACAATGTGCGACACCGAGTGAGGACAAAAATTCTGTGTAGTAAATTATTATCGAGGAAATTTCCAACTTTACGGAAATCTTTGACACGAAGGAAGGGTTGCTCCTCGGGTGGTAGAGAAAAACTGTGGCGGAGGAAAAGGAAAAAAAAAAGGAATCTTAACAAGATAAGTTAATTAAGAAATTTCTTTTGAACGAAAATGAGGATAATCATCAGAGAAGAAGAGCTCAGCAAGTAGCCTGAGAGAAGCTTCTTTTTTTATTAATTTTTTGCTCAACTTGAACTTGCCAATCGGAAATAAAGTTGAAAAGGAAGAAAATGTAAAGTTTTATAACTAATTTTGGTTTCGGGAAAATATATGTTCTGAAAGAGGGGTTTTTTTGGGCTTTTGTATTTTAAGTCATATTTGGTTAAAAAATTGCAAATAAGCCTATAAAAACTCGTAGGTAGCAAAAGTACTTGAAGCTGAAAATGTTAAGTGAAGAATGAAATTAAATACAAAATTGAAAACCCCCGGGAACACGCAGTATGTTGGTTTTTAGGCCAGTGTTAGTGCATAGACCTGTAACTTAAGGAAAATCTACCCAAAAATGTGAAACGAGGGTAATCGCAAGATTGGTGCCAATTTACTAAGCGACTTTGCGAGAGATAGCCATGCTTGGCTACTGCTCTTGCAAGATGTCTACCACATGTCAAACGGGCCGTGTGGCACATTTCATCAATATTCAAATAATCAAAGTTGAGCAAGAAGTTGGTTTCCTCCGAACTATAGCACTCGACTTTGGTGGTGATGGCCTGCCCAATCTTGTCCTCAAAAAATAAGTATGGGCGGACGAATTATGCCTCCAGCCAAAAATTTCAACAAGCAGTGACTCGGCAACTGTATGTGGGATCACAAAAGAGGGATAACAAAAAGATCTACACAGTTCAATAAGTCCGAGAGGTAAACATTGGGTCAAACCAATTTCTTGTCGAGATTCAGAGCCGGATAAACCAACAGAAAATGTTTTGAATCACTAAGAAAAATACGATGTGTTAAAGGTTTCAAGCCACAGTTTCTATGCACCAAAATACCTGGCTTTCGGTAAATAGATACCTACTCGTGTCAATGATTACTATTGAGTGGGTTGTTCGATCTTGTTCTAGAGATAAAAGTGCGTAGGCCTGTTGTCAAAACTGAGAGCAATATGCAAAGTTTTCTATAAATACTTTGAAAACAGGCGATATCGGCATCATTTAGATCCTGTAAGCTTTGAAGTTGAATGAAGAAGAAAATTACAGCTACGAATCTAAAAAACAAGGCGCGGAGACTAAATTGGCCCAGGCAGATCGATCAGATAAACATCAACGCTCCAAGGGGATCTTCGAATTCCCAACCTGCACGTTTGAAGCGACCCGGAAGACGCAATCTCCATTTTAGGGATCAAGTCATCGAGAATGCCGGATTGCGGAAAAAAAAAGATTAGATTATTAATTGGGAGCCTTTTTGTGTAGCTATTGAGCCTTCCCCGATGAAATTCCAGAGCCATCTTTTAACTCCAATCTTTTAACTCCGATCCTGCCATCGTCACCTGAAAAAAAGACTTGTTCTTTTTCACGGTCCCCACCTCCGCGAAGATCTGACAAGTCCTCCGAGTGTATCATTTGTCTTGAAAAACTTCTCAAAGTGCCGTTTGGATTCGGCAAAAAATTGTAGGTCCCCTTGTATGTAAAGAAATTAACACACCAGCATACATTGTTGAGAAGTTGGCCCTGGTTCACCTCGAGCTGTTGCGCCACTCTATTTATTTACTTATTTATTTATTCTTTTAACTCCAAAGGCAGTCAGGAAAATAACGACCTTCTCTCGAGGGATGTCAGCTAGGTTTGACGATGGAATAATTTCTTCGCCGAGGATATTCTTCATGATTATGTAAAGAGAGGATACATCGCTCTCTAGGCAAAGTTTAAAGGTGCGGGCGTGGTGTGGTGAGAGGGCTATTCGGTGTTTCTTTAGTTTTCAATGGCCACTAAAAATTCAGGCTTAGATTTTTAGTTTAGCTTGAGGAGTCTTATACTTACTCGACAATATTGTTCACGCTCATGAGTGGTGTAGTTTTTAGCTAGAGAGTCTTCTAATTCGTTGCCGTCAAAGCCACAATAGACAATCTAGAGAAGGATTATTAGATTGTGCCTAGCTATATTTTGGATGACCACAAATGTTTCCAAAATAAGCTTCATGAAATCGACAGTTGAGTCAAGCGCCTGGAGAGCTGCTTGGCTGTCCGAGAAGATGAATGTTGTTCTTCCTCGTGTGTTAGAACATAGAATTATTCTAACACAGTCGTTGATGGCAAGGACTTCAGCTTGAAAAATGGATAAACTGCGGGCAGAGAAGTTTAAACCGTGAAGGAGTTAAATTTTTCCTACTCATCTTTTGAAGGAATTATTATTGAAAACTATTTCTAGAAGCACAAAGTCGAGAGACATACTGAAATGGGTTTAAGATTCTAGGACGTTAAGTAGAGCGCCACCTTTATATGAAAAGAGCCCACGTGAGTCGAATGGAACAGACGATGATTGCTCAGCCTTGATTTCATAAGGATATGTCCTCAAATAGGTTTAGGGCTCAGTATAACAAAACTTGCCATTTTCGGGGAGAAGCGCATACAACCAGTCATGCAGCTCGTTGTAGTATATACGCTCTAGCTTTTTGAACGTAGTTATTTCATTGGGCTTGGTCCACCATACTAGCGCTTAACAACGAGTGTGTTTATAGTCCAAGTGTGTATATCATTCGTTACCGCAGATTCGATGGCAGACTCAAAAGGATCTGCTGCCTGTGTTTACGGTGACATCTTCGGGTTCCATGACAATTTGCTATCAAGTACTTTTCCTAAGTACTTGGCTTCCCTTGAAAGCCTATGGTTTCAACATACCTTCTAGTCTGGGTAGCCAGACAAAATCTAATTTTCTTCGTTTTGTAAAAGGAACAATATAGTCGATAATTTACTTAATATCGACTTATTAATATCGACTTATTCGATCTCTCTAAGTATATTATAATATACTACTATTTCCACTATTTCCTGAAACGGTGCTTTCGAATTAGGCACAAACAACGATAACTACATACATCGGCAGCATATATTTAGGCATCTATTCTTTGACATGTCAAGGATCGAAGAAGATCGTCAAAAACAATGGCCATAAGAATGCGATAGGACATCTCCTTGAGGACACCCCAGGATGTTAACGTCGAGATTTCCACATCATCGATGCGGTTGGTCGACTCAAAGCATATATCGTTGAAGGCTCCTCCACTAGGAAAGCCGCAATGCAGATTTCTTTAAGAGCTGTGGTGTCTTAAATGTTGGTTAATCAGTACCTTATTGAGGGCTGACCCAGTTTATAGGCTTTCAAAGAGTTGCTCAATCAGTTTTCTGAAAGCTTTTCAGGATAAAACACATGAGGCATGAATCCAAAAATTTTTGCTGCCTGGTGGTGGGTATTTAACATTTACTTTCCGCCAGGTTTTCGGATGGTGACCAGGTCACGCTACAGCCGAACAACTTGGTTAAGATTGGTATCAATGTCTCTGTTCCCTCCTGTAACAATGCCGGAAGTATGCCATCCTATCCTGCTTCCTTGAATGGAGGAAATGTGAGGAAATGGTATGAGAGTTAAACATTTTTCTAGCTATTTTCGAGCCTACCTTCGTCGGTAGATGGATCCACTATATTCGGAGCTATGTTTAGTGAGAGGACAGAAAATTTTTAATGAATAAAATTAAGAACTCAATTTCATTTATTAAAAATTTTGTGTCCTTTTTAATGTAATTGTTGTAGTTGGTGAGAGCGGTAGAGTAGGTATATGCCAGTCACCATTGTGTCTTGCTCTGTTGAAGAGTTTCTTCACTCTATAGATCTAAGCTTTGCTAGATCTTTGCTTCACCATACGTTTTCTATTTTGATTTTATGATTACTTTTTCTCGAGGGTAGAGATGATGGAAGAAATGACCGTGGCGGCGAAAAGTTCTTTACGAGTATATTTTTATAATCAATTCGAGAAAAGTTACCATAGAAAGTGTGACTAAGTCGAATTTTGTAGAAGGCACAGTAAGTTTTTCTCTTTGGCCATAAGCAAGGTTAATGGTGTAAGGTTCTTCGATTTCAAATCGAATATATGTGCTTGTGGTCTGATGGCGGTAGAAGGTGTCGTTCAAAGGACTATGGAGGATGCAAGGCTGCAACCTAGGAAACTGCCTATCAATTTAGTATAGAATATTATCCGTGATCATCAGTGGTCAGACTTACCTTCATTTTGTAGACTTACAAAATTTCAAAAACATTAAACGTTAAAATTACGCACCTGAAAGAAAAAAGCAAGAATGACACGAATTAAATTTAGTTTTACTTTGTAAAATTATTTTTTAGGTTTATAATAATATATATAATATTATAATAATATATATAATAATATATATATATAATAATATATAATAATATTTTATTATAATAATAATAAAATGTAATAAATATAATAATAAAATATAATAATAAAATCATTCTTTACTATTATTTGCAAATAAATTATTTAGAAATAAATATTATGTTTTAATATATATTTTTTATTATAGAAAATATAACTCCGTTTCTCTCTTTGCTTGGCATATTATATGACTGACTTGCAGTAAATATATTTTGGGTTAAAAAAGGGTTGACGAATTTCGATGAACGAGTACAGTTTGCCCGATTTTTCTTATTTATAAAATAAGAAAAATAAGGTAAAAGACTGAAGTTTTTTATTTCGAGAATTTTTTACGAGAACAAAATTTAATTGTATTTAAAAGTTACCTAACGCGACGTGGGGGCGATCGACAGCGAGGAACTGAGTCTTAATGATGATGGTTATCCTTTCGATTGTCCACGCGCGCGCTGAATTTGTTCGATTCGTATATGCTAATTGTAATTTACAACCATTAAACATAAGAACAGCTGTAAGCCCTGGTAGCTAATGCTGTGCAAATCATTATGTGGCACATTTATGTCCACCTTATAAATAATAATAATAATAATTTTTCGTTTTGTTCTATAGATTTCTAATAATGTTCAATGTAGGCACTACAAACAACATTAAATCTAAAATCTGTAGATTTTTCCCCCTTAGCAAAACTGTTTAGGAAGTCATTTCACCACTTGTATCAATACATAATTAGAGTTGAACGACTTATATTTGCACCAAATAAAAATCTTCTATTGAAAAAAACTCACATCCCCTTACAGCTTAAAGATAAAATGAGAAATCTAAGCCAACAAGCGATGCGATATTAATTTCCAAAAATAACACCACCCCAACGAATTTCACTCGCCTACTGTCTCAGTGATCCAATATCGATGTTTTCTTAAAATTTGCTCTCCTCCCCGCGTGTCCTCCCCACGTGTCACCACACCCATTGCCAGGACAAAGCAAATCTAATTTCCTTTTCATAATAAAACGAAATTTTCCCATTTTCTAAATAAATACTCTCGAGTGTTGTGTGTAGTGCCCATAAGCATATGGCTCGAATTCCAGAAATGCGTCTTAATCCCGGCATTCGAAAACTCATCTAATGGAACTGTGCGATAATTTTACGATCCACACCCCAGTGCGGGGTTGTAGTAGCTGTATTATAAAGACTGACTGGATGCGGATATGATGCCAATGGCCCGTGGAAGGTTAACTCAATAAAAATATATGCTAAGACCAAAAGAAATCAACCCCAAGAATGTGAACAGTATTTGCGGAATTGTGTGCCGCTTGAGTGGATATGATGAAGAGCCTGCGGAAGCCACACTCATTCATATAAATATAAATACATATGTCCTTGTGGCACATCCGATGACGAGGATATGTAAAGTGAGAGGTGCTGCTGCCAAGCCAAGGAAATCCTCGATCCTATTACCAATGTCAAAACAGTCAATGATTTATTGCCGCAAGGACATATGGGTCTGTTGGGGGGCGGAGGGGGTCTGAGCGTTGGGTTTGGCGACTTTCCCTGAGCTGAAAGTTGAAAAAGAAAAATATCATACACCATGCAGCGCTTCCGGAATGATGAGTAAGGACACCACCGCCGCTGCTGTCGATAACGATGATGATAATGACGACATCGACTACGACGACCGAGGATGAGGATGAATCCAGCCAAGATGAGGTCGACTTTTGCAGACAATTGCGCCATTAAAATTACTCAAGTGGAAAACATTCGATGATGATGTGATTGCCCGACCGAGTATGGGTTCGCCTGCTAGCTGAATAGACAGCGAGTACCCATAGTGCTGCTCGAATTCGAGGGTGAGCGCGTATAAAGCAGCGCGAGTTAATTTAATCGAAAACGCGAGGACATAATCCAAATATTTGCACAAGCCAAAAGTTTTTGCACACAAAAACCTCTTATGACAGGCGGGCGGGTAAGTGGGATGAGCGCCTCCTTTTGAATATTCAGGCGAGAGAAAGTATCGCATCGAAGTGGGACGTTGACGCAACAACAAACGAATTTCCGCACAATGTGTACATTGAATAGTTTGCGATTGGGGGCGACAGCATCAGCAAGGCTCGCTGTGTTAGGACTCGATTGCAAGGAATTCAATTAAATCCAAAGCATGAACCGCGTCGTGCCATGCAGTATATATCTACCTACACGGGAAATGGCAGAATTTACCCGCGAATAGTGTGATCCTTTCTTTTGCCAGAGTTTAAATAATTATGCTCGTCTATTAATTGAAAATATTTTCGAATTTGGATTAGCGTCAATTATTTGGAAATTTCTTGGTGGAAGTTTTATTAATTTCAATGGAATTTCACAGAAATGGAATTCGAGCGGATCTCTTCCGATTTGGGGATGTGTTGTTTTTTGCAAAAATAATTGACAGGGAATTTTCGAATCTGTGGCCTACCAATGAAATTTTCAAGTTTGGAAATCGAAACCAACAATCGTCCTATGAGGCTATAGAGGCTTAAAAATATTATTTTATGGTGGTTTTTTGGCCTCTATAATAACCTTTAGAAGATATTCACAAATTTTAAAGTTTGCCTTGGGCGATATTGAAGAAAATTACGTTCAAATAAATTGGCAGATATCTTCTCGAAATAATAGGTATGTTGACTCCAAGTTCGTTCAAAAAATCATTATCTGTGACGGGCCTATTTCTAAAATAGGCCTATTTCTGTAAACGGGTTCGTCAACAAGCAAAATTGACAAATTTTAAGGCGACGCATCCAGAGAAAGTCACTGTTTCGTGTGTATTTTGGAATGGCAGCATAATATAGGTCCATACAGACCTATGATATTGAAGTCGCGCCGGCCAAGTCATCACGGTCAACGCGCGAGCGCTATAGGCTATACAGGGTGATTAAGTTAAGGTTACAAAAAGCTAGAGCGTGTAGGCGGGGTCGAGAAAAGAAAAAAAAATTGTATGGGAAGGGGAGATCTATTCTTTCCCGTTTAGCCGGAAGGGGTGATTTCATAAAAAAAATATTTGCCGCAGAAAAAAAAAATATTAAAAACTAACGGTTACAGTTACAACGCCAAGTGCGTTCTGACAGTTTCATTGTGTCTCTCATAAATGGGTGGTTTTTTAGCACGTGGAAATCGAGCATAACCAATATCGACTACTTCGGTATTATATACCTGCTATAGTGGGCGTATTGGTATCTTTGAAAGATTTTGGAGTTTTAGCCTCCGTCCACCCTAGTATTCAAAAAAAAAATCAACTGTTGTATAAGATGAACAGTTCGGAAAGATGGACGATATTTCGGCCACCATTGTACTGTTCACAAAGATGAACTGAATAATATCGCCCCTTCCGGCTAAACGGGGAGGGAATAGATCCCTTCCCTCAACTCTCACACAATTTTTTTCTTATCTCGACCAAACCCACACGTGCTAGCGCTTTGTCACAGCTTAACTGAATCATCCTGTATGATAACAAATCATTTTTTGCACCGAATGAAGGATACGAACACCTACGAAATGTAGTTTAAACAAGACGGCGCTACATGCCACACAGTCCATGCCACAACGGACATTTTACACGTTTTGCTGGCAGCCGTGGCGGATATTTGAATGATGACTGATTCCATACATGGCACTGATGAAAATAGGCCTTCCCAAAACTTAATTATAAGTAATTTTTATAAGCACTTCACTATATGATGGTTTAATTAAAATTAAAAAGTGGGAATCACTTAATGGAAAGCTCTTTAGAAGCTTCTAAAATAAAACTTTCAAGGTAATAGGTATTAACCAGGTGGTCGCAAATTTCTTTCCTTTTTGCTGTTTTGGGGTAGGTTTCTTCCGTAACTAATAGCAGCTTGGTAGCCTAAAAAAAGGCTCAACATGCACAGAAAGTGCAAGCAAGTAAATGACAGGAGTGCTCAAGAAATAAAATTCTGCATTCTGAGCACTCCTGTCATTTGCAGATACCTTGAAGTTATGCATTGTTCAAACTTTTGACAGGATATGAAATGTTTTTGCAGCTTATAGCAAGAAACAGAAATTTGCCGTCTGTTTTGGACAGAGTCTGGCAATTTGATCGACATTTTTTTAATTTTAAAGCCTCCCAAAGAAAGGGCATTAACTTTCCTTAAAAGGTTTAAACCATATCGTGTGTGAAAAGGTCTACAAACGATAAAATTAGATATAGAAACACCAAAACTTTCCCTCGTAAGTTGTGTGCTTTTATGAAAAAGAGAAATATGGTTTAACCAGCAAAGTACTCAAGCAACACAGTCTTCGATTTTGCGAGTTAAGTTTAGTCGCATTAATATTGCATATTGGTAATTCAAAAACCTGATGATAGCAAAAAATGTGCACAAGAATTTCTTTCCAACTAAATTTTTTTCTAAGTCGCAAAAAAGACTATTTTTTAGTTCTTATTCTCTTCTTCTGTGGCTATAGTTTCAGGCAAAGCTTAAATTTCAACTAAGGGGTTTCCCTTACCACTCACTAGCAATTTTTCGAATCATCAATAATTTACTAACGATTCACGAAAGCAGCGCTCATATGAGCAACTTTTTCACTATTTTTCACCGTACCTACACACAAACCCGGATAAATTATTTCACTGATTGCTTCTTAAAATGTCAAAGGGAAGGAAGTTTAAAGTTCATGGCGGCACGTGCTTCAAGCATAGAGCTGCCTGTGTTAAAACAGTCATTTATAACAAGAAGCAACTAAAAAGTCGGTAACAAAATACACATTTAAAAGTTGCCTCAAATTTTATTGGCCGCGCATGGGCTACCCCAAACTAAAGGCCCATGGGACTCAAAAAGGCAATCAAATCATTGCATCACTAAAAGTGTCATTGCCATGTGTGCGATAAACCTAAAAAGTCGCTGTATGGTCGCCAATTTTTATCCGTCGCAGAAACAAACGCGAAATACTTCTTTATGACTATTTTAGGGACGCACATGGTTATCTACCTCAACTAGAGATTGGGTTCTAACCCTTTGGAAGATGATTGGGGGTAGCACACGAGAGAGAGTGAGGAGTATTTCCACTAAGGCACTTCTCCTTGTATCCGGATGGCAGCGGAGGAATTCCCCAGATAAAATCAACAGTGGGGCTCACAGCTCCAGTCAGGTTGAACTACTTAGTGAACACTTTATATGGGCTACTATGACGTATTCGGAGCACAGGCTCATAAGGGGCGGGTTATCCGGCTCTCCGTCCTTGGAGTTATCAAAAGGATCTGTGTTGGGGGTCGTGCGGTCGAGGCGACTTTCCGGCCACGTCAAGAAAACTCTGGGTACGAACTAGAACAAGCCTCGGAATATGCCGGATTTACTGTTGATAAGCAATACGAACGCAAATAAGACAACTCTTGCCAATACAATCTTTTTTTCTTTGGACTGAGCAACTTGCTATTCAGCAAGGCGGAAAGTGTCCATTGAAGATCCCAAAAAAAGTCGCAAATAAAATGCGGATTGATTAAGTTCCATCAGAATGAATCTCTTTTGCGACTCTTATAACAAAGGCTTATCAGTAGCATTAATAGTTTGCGACTCACAAATGAAAACATCTATTAGTCGTTAAGCATAGTTTTTCAGAAACTAGTTTGCAAGCTAAATCTAGTTGCGTAGTCGGCTCGCCCCTCGCGCTTGTCGTGGCAACTAGAAGGCAACAAATCCCTCAGTTACAATTCAGTCGCCACTACTTATTTGTAAAAACTTGTGTTGCTTGGGCAAAGCGTAACAGAACGCTAAAAACTTATATGTTATTGGTTAATTCTTATGTTGTAGAGAAAAAGGGGAAATACTTTTTAGTCCCATTTTGCAGATTTAAGATTTGGAAATCGACATTAATTTGACGAATGAAGACACAGAGAAAGCTAGCGGCAAGAAGCTTGCGGGCATGTTGGTTTTTTCTAATGAGCTGGCAGGTGTTTTGTCATTGCAAACCAGTGTTCGAATAAAATATCAGGAATTTTTTTTATGTTTTTTACAAATTACCATACATTCGAGACGTTTAAGACTTATTGTCTGCTTCAATGTGTAAATTTGACCGCACACGACGAATATTAGCATTGCAGTGTTTTGTGGCACGGAAAGCTCGGTGCAGTGGTAAGTATGCCGGGCAACTGTGCAAGGGTCTCCTGCTTCAAGTCTCAACAGGGGTAAAACTTTGGCATGATCTTATCTTATGGCGGATATGAGGTTAGATTTGACTGGCTTTTTTAACCTTAAAAAATTACTTTAACGCACACAGCATGCACGATTTTGGGAGGTCATGCGATGACTCTTCTGAGCTGCAAGTGTTCAATTTAATTGAAAACTATCTTCGTAAAAAAGCAAATTATATTTTGTAAGTCCTCAAAAAAAAAAATCAAACAAGACCATCTGTCTTTAACTACATCGTCGTAAGTCTCTTAAAGCAATCTGAATCCCATTATTTTCGAAATAAGAACCCCATCACGACTCAAGCAGATTTTTTTTTGGCAACAATAGAAGTATATTTACTCCAAAGGACTATTTCTTCGGCTATGAAGGATTATTTGTGCTATTACCTGAAGCGCCTTCATCCGAAGTCGTATAAACCTAATTTGATGTTCAATTTCCAATAAAATAAAGCAACCAAGTCGAATGCACTTTTAAATCACCCTTTTACGACTTCAAAGCACTGTCCTGGAATCCCAGCTTACCTGCAGGAATGAACATACATCCCCTCTATTGTCCTTTGTGGTATCGTGTGTCCCTCTCCAAATTGCAACAATAAAATCATAAATACTCTACCGAGGTTCATACATAATACAATTTCCCGCCCCCTTTTATGTTCGCATTGAAGAAAAAAATTTTATATTCTTTTAATCTGTCATCAATCAGTTGAAAAAATTTTATGTTCCTCTCAAGATGAAGTAATTTTTATTACTACGGAGTTATAAACGAAATATTGTAACAAAAAAGGCAAAGTGGATACATTTTGCCGCCGCCCCTGTCAACCTCGCCAAAGGACTATTAAATCATCCAATAGAAATTCCTTTAAAGATTCATACCTACTCATACGCGATCGAAATTTACTTTTTCTACCCCGGGGATTCTGTTTTTTTTTACGTTTTTCCTTTCTTTTTTATTTTACGATGATTCCACCTTTCAGCGATGAATACGCGACGACTTACTTCCAAGGAGCAACTCAAAAGCAGAGAATCCTTTTTTTAATAACCCCAGGCAATAAAAAATGCCGAAAAAACCTCTCGCAAAACGAAAGAAAAAATACTACACGAATTGCCGATACTTGAGAGGACGATAAAATGTAACGCATCCTTGATTGCAATAAAAACGAAACGAAAGTACTACGTGTATGCGTATGACTTTGAAGGGGGATCCCCCCCCCCTCCCCCTCAACATCATCATCAGCCCTCCTGCTGATATCTGTGCGGGGCAAATAAAAACGTCAGTTTACATAAACCTCAACTCAACCACCGTGTCCTTTGACTTTTGACATCGTCAAATTGTAGCTCGCAAAAAAGGATTACATTTTGTGGTATAGAGACACAAATCATACACACATATACACATTTACTTTTAGACGGTTTTGTTGATTGACGTTTTATCGTAAACAGGAATTTCATATAGATTGCAATTTATTGATTTGTGTGTGTTTGTATTTATTTTTATTTTGATAAATTTTAGTATTTAATTTGTGGAACTTGTAAGGTTGGTGAGGAAGGATATTTATTTAAGCCTTGATAAAGCACCAGGTCAAGGCTGATGCTCTATGGCACTAGATGGAATTAAAATATTTATAAACGCTTTATCGCATTGATTGCAGTTGCAGCATTCAAATATGTAGATGCAGGATGCAGCAAAAAAAAAAATGCAATACATTTAAAACTGCAGCGAATATAATCAGTTTGTGCACATCGGTGCACGCAAATTGAAATTTGAATATTTCAACGGTTCCAGGGAATTCAGGTCGGGATTTCTAATGAAATATTAATTTCAATTTGATTTTAAAACTGATATATATTCGAGGCACATCGTGTGAATAACTTTAAAAAGAGAACTGATAGCCTCTGTCCGTAGCTAATGTAAATTTAAAGAATGACCAATTTTGACAGCAAAAATGCACTAAATTGTTTTAGTAGATAGAAGATAAGAAAATGTAGCTATTTGCATGAATTTAAGGACTAACACAAAGCTTAGTGTTACACTAAAAACGTAGAAGACCCTCTGAACCAAATTCTTGTCTAACAGGCTCACCATAATTGCTGAAATTGAAGACTTGGTTGAAAATTGTGACATTTAGTCGAAAGTTCTCTCTAAAAAATGGATTCTACGCAACACAAGGGCTATCGAAAGAATTAGGTAACTATCCGTTTGGGTGAGAGGGGTCTAGGCAACCAGTGACGGTGTAAACCTGAGCCAAAGGCCACCATTGATTGGTTGGGTTTGGGTTGGTGGAGGAAACCGTTTCGATGTGAACGTCTGTCAGCAAGATTGAGCTGTCATGTCAATTAACAACCGCGAAAGCCTTAAAACTTATAAGATTGAGGGGACCAGTGAGAGGCTTCCTGAAGAAAGGATGGTCTCATGACTGTAAAACTCCAGATGAGGATGGGAGGGACGGGAGACTGCTATGGATTAGGATATCCTCAAAGCTGGGAAGGTGCAAGGGTACCCGAATTCGGTGTGAACCCTTGTGGCAGTTCTTAGGCAAGAGGCTGATGGGAAACCGCCGGACGGTTATAAAAAACTTACACATTTGTAAATAAGCAATCTATTTAGCCAAACGAAAAAACTGTAAGTATGAAAGCTTTATTAAACTATGGACTCCTTTAACTAAATTCCAATGCTCCTACGGATGGGGCGATCAAAAATCGACCGAGTTCAGGTTGGCTAAGTGTCGATCCTAGACTTTGGAACTTCTGATTCAAGCATGTTCAGTGCAAAGTCAAAAGACATTCTTCTGAAGGCAGAATCAAGCATTAAGGTCCTTCGCTGTTGTATTATTTTATCAGCACATTTACCCTCGGATAGGCTTAAGATAATGTCGTGGTGAGAGGGTTTAAGGCAGCTTACAGCAGCTAATCTGTTGCTGCTAATCGGAACCATCAGGCAAAGAGAATTTTTCCGATTGAAGAATGGAAAAATTATTCATTCAACTTATACTTTCCTAGTTGAATCAATCATGAATCCATAGATATCCTTTTTTTCCCTATAGGCGCAGTAGGTCGTTTTCCTGCAGTATACTCTTGCGAAATACAAGGAAAAAAGAAGTCGAGACCGAGCAAGACATACTTCCGTCCTGATGACCCAGTACCACAGATCAGTTTAAAAACTAACTAACTAACTGGCACAAGAAATGGAAATACTGTGAGGAAGTTTGACGTCGGCCGGTTACAATCGCAAGACATCGCCAGGTCCTACTTAAAACGAGTCTCTCAAAACCTTGTACAACATATCAATGTGGCACAACATATCAATGTGGCACAACATATCAGTGTGGCTTTAGGCCAGAAAAGTCCCCAATCGATCAAATATTCTTACTGCGGCAGATCTTGGGGAAAACCCAGGAATTCAAAATCGATACTCACCACCTTTTCATCGATTTCAAGGCCGCGTTGGACAACATCTATAGAGACGAGCAATGTCTGGTTTTGGCATCCCAGCCAAACACGTCGGTCTGAGCAGAATGACAATGCAAAACTCACGCTGTTCTGTCAAGGTCGGTAAAGACCTCACCGACCCCTTTGATGTCAAAACAGGATTTAGACAAGGCGACGCGCTGTCATGTGACTTCTTAACTTGAGAGAATTGTGCAGAACTCCGGCGCTAACAAAAGATTCACAATCTTTCATAAGTCCGAACCAATTACTAGCAAACGCAGACAACATTGACACTATCCGAAGAAAACACCGCGATGTCTGTCAAGCCATCGTGAGTATTGGGACGCAAGCAGCAACGTAGGCTTAGCAGTCAACGAGGTGAATAACGGATTGGTCCTGGTTCACCTCGGGCTATTGCGCCACTCAATTTATTTATAGTCAACGAGGGCAAAGCTAAGTTGACTCTAAGTTGGTTGGTAGACTGATTCTTGAAACCAAATGCTGTCATCAAGAAAAGACACCCAACACCGACACGTCTTGAACAAAACATCACCATAGACCGCTACAACTTTGAGGTAGTTAGGGACTTTGTCTGCCTTGGTTCCGAAATTCAGACAACGACACCAGCACTGAAATCAAACAAAGGTTAATTGCCAATTGCTGTTTCTTTGGGCTGAAAATGGAATTTAGCTACTCAATTCCCTCTCTTGAACAACTAAAGTGCCCATTTAAGACCCTCGTCATCCCAGTCCTGCTTTACGGTGCAGCAGCTTGGACCCTGTTGAAGGCGAATGAAAACGCTTTAGGCTACTTCGAGAGGAAAGTTCTTCGAAAGATTTATGTCCCGTATGCATAGACGGAGAATGGAGAAGGAGATATAATATAGAACTGTAAAGTCCATACGGAGACATCAGCCTAGCCAGAAGAGTAAAAATCCAACGGCTGCCTGCCTGGCTCATCTAGAGCGAATGGACATCAACACCCCGGCCTAAAAAAAACTCCTTGAATCCAATCAGGAGGGGCGCAACGGCGCATTAGAGGAGCACCGATACTCAGGTGGCGCACGCAAGTGGCAGGGGACCTCAGCGACCTTCGCGAACAAAACTGGAGAGGGCTTACGGGAAATAGAACTAGGTGGCAAAGCTTGTTGGCTGAGCCCAGGTCCACCCTGAACTGTAGCGCCACCTTAAGTAAGTATGTATAACTCATAGATCTCTCGCAAAACCATGAATCTGCATCGCATTGATTGTAAACACGTAACGACTGCCATACATGCGGTAATATGAGTTAAAGCACTCTGTGTTTAACCACCGCTCCACCGCTTTTGAATAAGAAAACACCGCAAACACCGCAATTACACTCATTCATATAGTAGCATTCATACATAGCATATTCGGAATCAGGACACCCAAATCCGTATACATATACCTATTAGAATTAAAAAAAATTCCAACGAATTCCACTTGGACCTGCGGCAAACTTATGCCATTCGTTCCAATAAGATAAGAATACGAGACTTCTTTCTTCTCTCCCACCCAACTGTGCGCAAATTATGGAGAGTGAGCGCAATTTAATTGCGGTGTTTGCGGCTTTTGCGGTGTTTCTCAAAATTCAAATGCAGTGCCGTAATTTACTCCCACCGATTTAGTTTATAAACAGACAGTGGTTCAGAAAACAATGACTCGAACTCGTAGCACTCGAGTATAAAAGAGAAGCATACTCATTTGACTCTCTCATAGAGAGTTTGGTAAATACGTACACCTATCTTTCAGTTTGCGGTGAGCGTACACACTTGCATATTTTGTGAGTTGATTTTAATTCGCGAAATTGCGATCACATTCCGATGAACGAAAGCCCTATATAAACCTTAGATTTTTATAATTTAATGCCAATCAGAATCTGGTAGACAGTCCTAAGCCAACCCATTACGACTCTCGTCTAAAACTCTGTCTAAGAACGTATGCCTTGAGTTTTCGAGCTTCCTTTGCTGATTTTGGGGTTCTAACCGAGGTAAATTTAAGGGTGCTTAAGCACAACCTGTTAATTTTCCATTTTTTATATAGAAGTGCTGGTGGTCCAGCTGTTTATGATGGGCAAACATCTGCCAAAGTGAAACCACAGACGGGAAAGGGCCCGATATAGATGAATTTCTGCTCTCCATTTGGTTTTTCGCAGCCAAATATTTTGGGAATTGGAAGGCTTCCTAGACAGCTTTGGAGCCTAGAGATTTGCCGGGCCGTCAGTGAATAGTGAAATTGTTGCGTTGGTGAGATTTTGGTTATTAATGCAGTGGGAGACACACATTTGTAGGACCCGGCATTCAATTTTTTGAGTTATTTACACGAGCACCGCAGTTTCACTTTACCAGGTCGTATTGTCAACATTTTCAATGAAAAAAGGCTTCCAACTAGCTTCGTAACTAACTTTACTTTGTAAAGTTCCAAAGTTACGAAGCTATTACCACTATCAAAAGAAGAACTATTTCAGTGTCTTCAATGTATTTCAGAACCTAGCAGCGAAAATAAAGTAGTCAATATCGTCACTCATGGCACCTCTAAAACTAAGCTTAGTGTTGTAAAACATATCGTTACACATGCAAATTCACTGCAAGATATTCGCTAAATTTGCCGGTAAACAACTTTTTACTCGCAAAAAGGATATTAAAATTGTTCGCCCATTAAACTCTGGCGCGGACAATATTATGAAACACACTTTGGCTGCGGCGCAGTCACATACATTCGCCCAGCATCCTGCAGTTCAGTCGATGCAATTTTCTATAATTTTCTCTCATTTTAACATCCTTCCTCCGCCAATTTCCTCCATAATACACAGGACACACACGTCTTATTAAAACCTCTAGCTAGACCATCACCAAATTTACAGCAGAATTTACAACCACCATAAAATTTCATACACATAAAGTAAATTTAAAAAAAAAGAAAACAAAAAAAAAACTCGTACATCAAGGATATGTTGTTTGGTGTCAGAGACAGGACAAGGCTCGTGTCATCCACTGCTAGCTGGCTGCAGCATCCCACCGAAAAATTGACAAAATAACGAAATTTTATACGTTCTCACGAAATAAACCACAAGCTTCCTCCAACCACCAGCTTCAGTAATAAGGCAGACAATATGAACCGGCAGAGCGCATATACACACAACACACCCTGTGCTTGGGTCCTTCGACAGGGAACATGACTTTTACGGTTTTTCAGTAAAATAACTTTACGATGCGGCCGCAGTCTCTTTTTTTTACAGAAATGCTACATAGGTACTTGCACCAGTAGTAAAATGGTTTTCATGAGACTAAGTTCGAACTATCAAGTGCTTATGCCGCCATTGCCGAGCGTATCGTCACGAGGGGCTTTATGTTTAATGAAATTTAATTTTTAATAACTTTTTAGCGGATTCATATTGCAGTGTTGGGCGGAACAAGCGCGCTTCTTTGCCCACCTTTATGCTTCATCGGCAACAAAGTCAAATGTTGCGTATTTGACAAAGGCAAGGAAGTAGCCTAATAATCCAAAAAGGGTCGTGTGCGTGACGTATGGAAATAATGTTAAATGCGTTTTACAAACTCATAACACATATACGATGAGCTGTATAGACCTTCGGTTCATAATAGGACTGATTTTCATTTGGTGCTGCTGTTTCATTTTTAAGTTTTAAGCGCTTCTTATGCTAAAATGTATTATTTGCGACAGGTGTCGGCATCTGTTGAATGCTTTTCGGTGTGTTACTCCACCTGGGGGTGGGAAATGTTTTAAGATTTATGACCACCAAGGGTGATGATGGGAAAAATTCCATTCATGGCCTCTGGGTTAATGGATGCCAGGTGGAATGGAATTTCGTTGTCATAAAGCCGAAAGATCCCATAAACAATAAGTGCGAACCGTGAGTCGTCGGGCGGGAAAAAGAGGTTGCAATCAAATTAAAGTGCTGCTCTTGTCATTGCAATTTATGAGAGGTATACTATACCTGCCTGCCTACGGACCTACGCCACCCAGCACAAGGGATGGATTTTGGTTAAGCCTTTTGCAAAAGACATTAAACGTTGCTTAAAATCTTCCTTTAATAAGATATGAGTTTGGCGTGCGAAAATACCCAACATTACACAAGAGGATTAAGGGGTATTAGCAGTATACTAGGTAATTGGAAACTCTTCATGGGTCATCAAGTGGTTGAAATGGAAAAAGGTTTTAAAGCCCAAATAAAGCTGCTTGAGCAGCAATGAGTATGAATAAAACACGCGGAACCTAATAAAATTGCCATTATGGGCTCTCAATGGCCGTCCTGAAAGTTCACACTAAACATAAACTTTGAACTTCTGGAAACCAATTTCACTCACACTCACGTTCGTTAAGCTTGGCTGTTGTATTGAAAAAGTCCTTGCTGTAGGTATATGGACTTTCATGATTTCCACTTGAGTGCTTTAAGCAATTTCAAACCGCAATCACAGTTGTTTCATCGCACTTGAACAAAAATAAAACTTATTTATGGAATCATGCTCTTCTGTATAAAATACAAAAACACTTCACTCATCATCATCCTCATATAAATTTGCATTCTATTATTTTTTAAATCAACTTCTTGTTATTATTCCATCTAGGACATCGTGATAAGGAAGTCAATTGCACACAGCAGCTTCTATTGTTGTCATATTCCCCAGTTCATTATGACGCAAATAAGTATATTGTGTGGTATAGCTTCAGGGCAAAAACAAGGCATCTGTTCACTTGAAGTAGGTCCTTGTAATTATTTAGGTTTTATTTTTAATGTCTTCTTGTTCAGTGTTATTGCAGATATTATTCATAGAAGATTGTGAAGAAGCAGATTATTTCTAGAGGATATGAGAGTCTCTTAAATTGTGGTGAGGATACCAGTACAAAGGTTGGATACATGCCATATAGCATCGATACCTGTAGGCATGTAGGCAAATGAAATGAATTCGTAGGTCGTCTGTTTTGGTAATGTTTTTTCATTCGATCGGTTTGAGTTCTTGAGGCAATGATTAGAAAATAATAGGGAAAAGGTTTATTCACTCTACTCTCGCTTTCACTACACCTTATAAACTTATAGGGCTGAAGTTCTTGTAGGAACCAAAATAAAACTTGAATCAAAATTTGATTTCAAAACACTTTTATTGATGGATCCTTAATCAGCTTCCAAAAGGTTGCTTTCATAATAACTGGGAATAAAATCTATCTCCTTAGACTTATTCCTAATAATAGCAGGACTTTTTTCTCTTAAAAAAAAAAAAATTGGAACAACAATATGCATCTACTTCCATTTTTTTGTTCCGAATCGAAAAAGTTTTACTGAATATTTTATGTAGAAAACGCTTAGTTCTACATTTTCTTTATACAAAGCTTTGGAGGCAGAATTCAAGAATAATCTCTGATTTGCCACAAAAACATGCGTCCCCAAGCCTACGAGGTATACAACAGATTCTATTCCAGACTTTTTTAATGAAAGTTTTTGGCCACGCCCATTTTAAGGGTCCATTTTACAAAATTATTGAAATTGAAATTCGTACACAAATTAAGTCGAAAATTTGGATATTTCCATGCTCATATTGATTTTTAGTTATATAAACTGGTTATGCCATGCCCCTTTTATAAAATTATTAAAACAAGTGAGTAAGTGCAAGAGTTCGCCTGTGACAAACTTCTAAATACCCGACCCTATATACCATGTTACAACAAATTTTAAAATCTTTTGGTCCGAATTCATATATTATTTGTATAGGCCACGCCCCTAAAAGTCGGCATGGGCTAAAAATTAAAATCAATCAATTGCAATTTCGTTAGAATCATGAGAAAATTCGGTAAAAGCGAAAATTATTTCAGAAAAAAAGTTTTTTCCTAAAAACGCCACTTAAATTTGCAAATATTTGTCACATAATTTTTTTTTTTCGATTTGGAGTGAATTTTCCGAGAAATCGGGTTTTTAAAGATTTAACACGTTAAAAGTGGGCACGGTCGATATTGTGAGCGGTCCAATTTTTACCTTGTTAAAGGTCTTGAACAAAAGTAAAAAAAATTGAGCTCCTGCGCCATGTCTAACTTGACCAAAAGGCATTTTGGAAGAAAATGTGAAATAGAGGTTATCTTACATTGAAGCCAGTAGTGGGCGTAGTCGTCGACGGCTGTTTACTTTTTTCCGTCTGTTTACTTTTTTCCTACACTACTTCATATAAAATATATTACTCAACCAATTTATAGGATCCTATTGATACTTCATAAAATAAAAAAAAATTACTGTTTCATGTTATGTACTTGCAAAAAACAAAACTTTTTACAAATTGGTTCGTTTACTTTCAGCATCCACTGTTGTCACCAAATTAATTTTAGCACATACTCAAGTGCTCGTCGACTTTTTTTTTCGTAAGTTTTTTAAAATTTCGTAAGTTTTATGACTGTTTTAATAGGTTTACCTGTAAATTCCCTTTTCTAAGAAAATGTCAGTTAAGACAATTATTTCGAAACAACCTGTGCAGAAATTATCTTTAAATTTACGTTTTTAATTGTTGCTCAACTATATAGTTCTGCCAATGAAAAGTCGAAAAAATTATGCTGATATTTTTATGCGTTCGAAAGTTATGACTTTGCAACGAAAAAAGTCAATTGGAACCACATTGCGGCCCCTACTGTGGCAAAGCCATACAAAATTAATTTTTAACCTTTTGATAAAATATGTTGTCTTACAAGACAACTTCATTTCTTTGCTCATTGCCTGTAAAAACCTCACTTTTTCTATAAGGTTTACAAAATATAGCTTATAAGTAGGCTATTCAACGCTTATAAGCCTCCCATAAGACTCTTATAACGTTCTATTAGGGTGAATTTCCAAGGGCTTAACATAACACAACATTTCTCTTGTAAGGCTCTTGGAGAGTCGAAAAAGATCGAAAATGTCGATTGGGAAGTTGAAGAAAACCACATCCAACTTCGCGTGCTGGCTGGCGAAGTTTGTTTGTTGGGGCACAGGTCTACCCCAGACTGCCCACATAAAGAAAGTCACTGAACTCACCTATCGACTCGCCAACAACACACCTAATCCAACCTGGTATTCGAAATTAAACATCCACATTTGCCCCTCCATTGGAAAGTTATGAATGGAAAATTACCAAAAGGGAAGTTTCGAGAATAAGGTTTATTTGTATAAATGGACGAATATTTGGTGCGGACAATAACTAGTATTAATGCCCAAATATCTGATAATAACAGTTGGTTTAGAGTGAATAACGGTGAATATCGAAAGCGAAAGTGAAAAGGGCTTAGAATTAAACTGTTACATTCTAATCGATGAAGTTATATGTGTTAAAATTTTTATCGAACAAGTTTTGTTTGATAAAAAAAGACCGTCAAGTATGAAGACATACGCGGAGCGGTCCGTCGGCTTTTGTTGAAGGTTATAGTTTGTTTAACATTCTATTTATTTATTAAAATTATTTCTGGATACATTTTAGAAACAAAAAGCTTTACCGTTCCGAAAATAGAGGGAAGGATATACTCTTTTTTGGCCTTTATAGGATTTTTATATTTTAAAACCCATAAAACAGAAATTTTGATTATTTTTAATTACCGTTAGACACTTTGATCAATTTTACAACCACCTGTGCTAGCACTTGCCACTTTTCTCAAATTCTGCGGACATGGATTTCTGAGAAAACGGTAAAAATATACTCTTTTTTATTTCGCTTGTTTGAGTGGGCTTAAAAACTTAGGGTCGAAAACGGCAATTTTGAAACGTTTTTGATGCAGTTCGCTTGCCTTTTAAACATTACATACTTCAACCAAATTTAAACAAGGTTGTCATATCCGTTAAGGAACTAGAAATCTTTAAAAAAAAAAGTTTTCGAAAACGTTTTCTCGTTTTTCAGTTAAATCTTCGAAGTTTTTGAATGTTCGAAGTCTGCTATAGTTTTGTATAAAATTTTAAGAAGATGGACTATGCCCGGTGTTAATTTAAAAATTATACTTTATACCGTTTGGGAGAAAGAGGGGGAGACATGCGTGCTTTTGACCTTTTTTATAATTTTTTAAATTTCAAATCCATTAAACAAATATTTTGAAGTTTTTTCCAGTTCCCCTTAGACTTTTTTCTAATAGCACAACCAGCAGCACTAGCCTTGGATGTTTTTTTTTTTTAATTCTATGGCCACCGGTTTATGCGCAAACGGTAAAACAAACTCCTTTTTTATTTCGTTTGGTTTACTTTGAGTTGCTTCATACGTGTGTTCAATATTGATTTTGAGCGATAAGCCGTTTAAAAGTTATGGCCTCCAACACTTTCATTTGGACTTTCATTTCAAAACGTCATGCATTTTCGACTCTTCATTTCTCAAAAACGGTTTGATATTTTCGAAAAGTTTTATTTTTTGATTAAAGCTTAGTATTTCTTAAACCTAAGTTCGTTTTTCAAGTTCTTGCCTACTAAACTTCTTGAAAAAAAACACTAAAAAAGGTTAAGTCAATTTTCACGTAAAATTGTAAACTATAATTAAACCGTTATTTGTGCTAAAAAAAATTGACCTCTTTGGATTCTCTGACTATTCCCGCAGTTTATATGCTCATCAAATTTTGTCTTTCTACGACTTACCGTTCAGAAGTTATAAAGCGATTGGACGGGCGGACGGACAACGTAGCGATACCTTAAGAGGTCCTTTTTCCATTTTTGGACAGACCGCTAAAAAGCTTCTTTTGTTGTGTGTTTATTAAAGTGAAACGGAGTTGAATTCGACGCACCCTGGACACAATGTTACAATTAGATTAAAAATAAGTAAAAAATCAATTTCTTTAAATTAAACAATCGGAAAAGTGCAACAGAGTGTATGTAAAAATTTCAGTCCGTCTGCGACTGATTGTCAAATAACCCACCCTATCAAAAAAAGGAAATTTCCACGCCTCCAAAAAGTGAGCGGCATATAAAAATGTTGGTTGAATGCTTTATGCTAGGCGGTTGCATACATTTGGGTCCAAGACTAAAAAAATCACTTTTTTTAAAACCACGCCCACAAAAGAAGGCGGGGGCATATACTATATACACGAAAAAGTTAGAAAATGCTAATATCTATAACTTTTGTTGTATATTAAATGCAAATTATATGCATAATTATTATCATAATTATAAATAGATTAAATTAAATACAAATTTCATATGTATTTAATGAAAAAAGTTAAAATCCCTTAAAAAGTTAACGCTCAACTTTGATTACGTAGGTAACTCACTAAAGACGTGTCTATAGTCATAGACTTAAAAAAAAATATTAATAAAATTACATAACCCTGTCATGACCTAATTTTGTTGCAGACTTTATCTACTATAAGAAATTTCATATCCTCACGTGTGTTCTAATTTCAAAAGATATTAATTAAATCTCAGAAACTGTATATTCTCTGTCAAAGTCCTTGCTTTTCAGTTTGACTAAGGCATTTAGACAAAAACAGAGACCAAGTTAAAAAGATTTTTAGTCGTGCAAAAATGATTTCAAACGTAATTTCGAATTCAATCATATTCTGCCGAATATGTTCTAACATACCTTTGCCCCATACGTGATACTAAAACTTTTTTACAAGTTTCCCTCCGAAGAAAAGAAAAAATCAAAAAAAACTTAAAAACGAAATCCTCGGCACATAGATGAAGCTCAGAGAAACGTAGAACTTTTTGCAGAAACCGCAAATTACATTTAATTAGTAATTTTCTTTTCCCTGTTTTTTGTTTTTTTGGTGTCGACCAAAAGGGCAAAAAAAACAATTTATACATGTGGCAAGTTACAACATTTCCCACATGTCACATCACTTCATAAAGGACTTTCAACATCAACGATGACCTAGCAGCGTGTAAAAGTTTTGTGGGTCTACCCCCCCCCCCCTTCTCCCTATTTCAGTAGTGAATTCGGTCCGTCCCCCATCAAAAGCATTTCAACTTTATGACATTATCCTGGTGCGTTCCTGGATGAAAACTCACCGATGCACTGATGCGAACCACACAGCTTACATAGTGCACAGCACATGCTGCTGTTGCCACTTTTGCTGACCAGAACAAACTACACCATCATATGGATGTCCTTTCTCACGAGGGCTGTGGCTGTCGTTCTCCTGCTGACAAGTTGTTAGAAAGTTCATTTTGGATTATTATTAGCTCATCATGGAGTCTACTGTATATGGTTGCAGATCCTTTCACTGGTCCTCTTTGTCCGGCGCTAATGGAAATCTAGAAAATATGTTGTGCCAGTTACTTGTGTAGCTTTAGTTTTTGTGTTGCAATGCCTCCCGTTCGGTGTCCCCGTCAAGTGCGTTTATGCATATGCCAAGCGGCTGCTGTGTGCGACTGATAATGATGATGGGATCCTTTTTGTGCCGGATCCGGCATAATGCAGCTGAGCATTGATTTTATATTAATGTGAAGGTTCCAAAATGGGAATCTATCCCAGTAGCAACTACATATCAGTGGTTTTGGAACAGCCGCTGTCAATGTTGTCCGATGATTGCGATGATGCTAATGATGACCCGAAAGTTCCCGTAAAAGGTGACCCAGTGGGAAATTGAAACAATCTGACCAAACGCAGAATCAATAAATAAGAGATTCTTTGGGTAGTACGTTGGAATGGCGGAAAGGAAGTAGAGGAAAGGAAGTGAGGAAGTAGAGTGACATTTCTTTTATTCGTTCATAAGAGAAATTTCATGCAATAAACGATAAAATAGTCATAATAAGGAGATTAAGATCTTGTCGCTATAGAAAGAGAAAAGCTTAACTAACATTATAATCTTAGTTCCTTATTAGCACTTTTAACAAACGCAGATCGAAAAGTTTCAAAAAACCAACAATTTACAATGGAATAGTATACTTATCGGAGACGCTCAAAATGTGATCTTCTCCAGTTTTTGGGCTTACCTGAAAAACAAAAACAAAAAATTGATTAATATTAAAGCTTTTTTGTAAATTATGTTTAAACATATGAATTCGAATAGCAATGTAAAAATGTTTTCATTAATCAAGTTTTGATAAGACTACTTAAGACCTTTGATGATCGAGACCGACATGTGAATCGATTAAGCCATGTCCGTCCGTCCGTATGTGTGAAGGTTTTAGGTCTTCAAAATCAAGCTGGAAAGCTGAAACTTGGTACACGGCTGGGTTCTTTTGTTGCAAAGACAAAGTGCGAAAATTCAATCCGTCATCGGCCACGCCCACTACTGGTTTCAATGTGAGACAACCTTTATTTCACTTTTTTTTTTAAATGCCTTTTGGTCAAGTAAGACAAGGCACAGGAACTTAAATATTGGTACTGAGCAATGTTGGCCTAAGACCTTTAACAAGACAAAAATTGGACAGCCCAAAATATCGACCATGCCCACTTTCAACATGTATTTCTCGGAAAGTTCATTCCAAATCGAAAAAAAAATTATGTGACAAATATCAATGAATCCGGGCCAAGAAACTTTAAGATTTGGTGTTGCATGATATATAGGGTCGGGTATATAAAAGTTTGTCACAGACAAACTCTTGCACATATTCACTTGTTTTTTATGGTATTACTATCGCATAAGATAAGGTGCATATAGATTATTTCCTCATGGGTATAATCAGAGCTCTCTCTAATAAATTACTCAAATTATACTGTTATATCCGGTCGTCTGGAGTAGAAACAATCTGCAGACTGTTAGATTATCAGTGTATAGCTCAAGACATAGTCATTATACCCCATCCCATAGGATAGGAGGTATATTAAGTTTGATTCATAGTTTGTAACATAGAGAAATAATCACCGTAGACCTCCAAGACCTTTAGGGCATATGATCGAGACCGAATTGTAAGTCGAATAAGCCATGTCCGTCCGTCCGTCCGTCTGTCGGTAGTTTTTAGGCCTTAAATTTTGAGGAACTTGAAACTTGATATCTTTTCTTTCTTGGTCCAAAAGCAGTACAAGTGTAAAATTTTTTGAAATCCGCCCACTGACACGCCTACTTTACTTACAGGCATGAAAAATCAAAAATGTCGTGGGAAGCTGAAATACGGTACGCGATATCCTCGCTTAAGTGTATTGTGATTGGCATCTAAAAATAAAGCGAAAACCGCCCCCTCGTAGGCGTGGTCATATTTAATATGCATTCTAATAAACGGTTTTTATTTGATATATTTGCTTTAAATCCAAAAAGTTGCACTATAAAATGTTCAGATACGTGCGCAAGCTATAAACCAAAATGAATTAGTTTTTGCCACGCCCACCTTTGGGCGTTTTTATGTAAACAATCAAATTTTTAATATAAAACTGCAATCAAAACGTGTATACTAAATCTGATAAAAAATATGATAAGAAAATTATGTTATTGAAAAGGGGTTGATGCCACGCCCCTTTTTGAAGAAAGAAATTCTTAACTGACAAATGTTAATTGAAACTAAAATTTAACAAACAAGATTTTTGACGCATTTTGGAGCTTGACAGTGGTGAATTGGGATGGGGTATCCAACGATTCGCGTAGGCGGATTGTAACCCTCTCACTAGTTAAAATTAAATTTAAAGCTTTCAATATACTTCAAAGCTAAATAAAAGACCTGATGTTGAACCGATGACTTAGAAGTATGTAAGTGCAAGAGATCATCTGTAAATAAACTTCTAATTACCCGACCATCTTTTACCTGTAACACCAAATTTAAAAGTTTTTGGCATGCATTGGCTATTTCTATTCTACATGAAAAAATTCGTTAAAAGCGAATATTAATGCTTAAAATAACGTAAATGCCGCTGCCGATATGATCACCAATATAATTCTCCCTGGAATGAGATCTTTTATCCCTTACAGGGTTAACAGTATCAAACCGAAAGAGTGGTTTGACTCGAGCTGCAAAGAGGCGATCAATTTGAAGCAATCTTACTTTCGGTCTTTCAAAGCTAACCCCTCTATTGCAAACGGGAATAAGTTCAAACAAGCCAGAAATGAGCTTGTTTGAGCCAGTTATGAGAAAAAGCTGCAATGCTCATATCCGTCGGGTTAAATTTTTGTTCGATCAAAAGTTGGGGCAGAAAGTACTACATTGTCCCAAAGGTAGTAAAAGCTTTTGGCCTTTTGTCAAAAATGTGAAAAATTCTGTCTCATCCTCCATCCCAACACTCGTCTGCAATGGCGCTCTAGCTGTCAGTTTGCTAGACAAAGCCGATCTCCTCGCAGCCCATTTTGCTGGCAGCTCCACGCTACCAGATTGCGTAATGTCTCCGTCTGTACTTCAGCGCGTCGAATACACTATTAATCAATTTCGCACTTGTACAGTTAAAAAAGGAGGTACTCAAGGATCACAGGTCCGCTGGTCCAGATGGTGTATCCCCGATTGTTCTAAAGAGGTGTTCTTCCACGCTGGCAAAACCATTTTGTAAGCTTTTTCATCGGTCCTACTCTTCAGGTCTGTTGCCAAGTAGATGGAAAACAGCATTTGTCCAGCCCGTCCCTTAAGAAGGTGATTCTTTTTCTCCCTCTAGCTATCGTCCAGTTCCAATAACTTGCCTTCTTTCTAAGGTCATGGAAAACCTGATTAATTTCCAGCTAATGAAATATCTTCAAACACGAAGACTCTTTAATGACCGGCAAAACGATTTTCGTAGCAAAAGGTCCACTGGTGATATGATAGCATATCTTACCGAAGAGTGAAACCACACCTTGCATCTTTTTGGTGAAAGCAAGATTGATGCGCTTGATATTTCAAATCGCATTTGACAGAGTTTGGAACCAAGCTATCTTGTCGAAAATGCGTGCATTTGGAATCAATGAATCTCTTTTTCAATGAATTAGTTATTACCTTTCGAACCGTTCAATTGAAGTTGTTTTGAATGGCTTCGAGTCTGCAGTTCTCTGCTTAAAACATATTTTACTTTAAAATTTAAACTTGAAAATTAAAAATATTAAAAATGTTAGGCTAAGACGTAAAGGCCGCTTCACAAAGCGGTTGAGCTATGAGACGAAGAGGCTTAAGGGCAGCACATTCAAACTTAAGCTTAGCCAAAAAAAACTTTGAAGCTGAGCTTCACAGTGTTAGGAAACTTTGATGTCATATGGCTGAACTCGTAAACATCAGGCCGAGCCGGAGCCAAGGCTTTTTTGTAAATCACGCTTAATGCTGCGAATCGCGCTTGTCAAGGCTTTTGAAACACAATAACTATGCTTAGGGCAACGGAGAAACAAAGTGAAACAAAGTGTTTTAAAAAAAGACACAACAACAATTCAACCCACAATCCTATTAACTCCATTATTGAATCCAAACCAATGTTCATAAAATCCTTCTAAAATTTGCCTTAAATCCCTTACATAAAATAATATCCTTACGTCACTTTTGGGAAACATAATCCCACATCTACCGTAAAATCACAACTTCGTCGTTCGCAAATGCATTGCTTGACTATGTCAAGTCAAACAGAATTGATCGCCTCCTCAGCTGGCCAATTCTCAAAGGGGACATCAGGACCATTTGCAGTTCCAAAACATGGTCAACACGGATGCTGGCAAAAAAGACAAATATGTACAGCTACAGTAAAAAAAAAAACTAAAACCTGAAACCATTGTTCCAGTGTTTTTGTGTCTCTTTGTTAAATTTTCCCACAAAGTCCCGGGATACACACAGTACCCAGCCGATGTACACCAAACAATCGAACACATCCAATAATGGCCTAAAGAGCGACCGAGCGTTGAACGGCGAAAAAAGCACACACACACACACAACGGGTACTCTCTGTTTGTTACACAACCACCAACGGACTCTCGACATAAAATCCACTTTACTTCGCTCCAATTCACATCACAACAATCCTGCTACATGACACACAATTCCGATATTGATTTCCCACGCGATATAAGGAGACACATCTCTTCACTTTGGTCTCGGTCCAACCGTCACAGTCGTCGAGCCTCCGAAAAACGGAATTCGTACACATTTTGTTGTCCACTTCGCTTCGGCCCCGAACTCAAACCACAACTCGTCGTAGTAGCATCCTTTTATTTAGACATTATCCTCAATTCTGTTACAATATCGACATTGTTTGATATTCCTATTACTACTAATGATTTTATTTGGTTTAACTCTACGACAAGGAAATGAGCGGGAAGCAGCGGGCTTGAGGTCGAGGCGCGCGTTCTAAAAAAAAGGACAACACAACAATCTCGGGAAATAAAAGGTCTGCGAACGTGTTCAACATCGAAGAGGAGGAGAAGTTCGGTTAAGTGGTTCCAATCATGTCCTTGTGTTATAATAGGACATGAGAACGCATTAAATGAATGTGTACGGTGTATGGCATACATTTTGTGTGAAGTGTCCTTTTTTGTCTTTTCCGCTTGGGGTTGGTTAGGGTGGTCCAAACCCAGGCATAGCCCACAAAAGCCGACCGTCGGCCGCCCCGCTCCATCAGTCGATCGGGCTGTTATGAATGGAATAAGTACGAACAAAAAATGGGATATCATCAAGGATTTGGAACGATTTATTGTACGCATTGTGTGCACGCTCTATCTATGGGTTTGAATGCGTGATGTGAACGGGACACATGTTGATGGGATAAATATTTGCGATAGGATAATTGAATATTGCTGTATTGCCGTATCGTGTATCAACCAAGCGGGGACCAAGTTATTTTTAGCATTTTAGATGCGATCTATCGGACAACAAAAGTGCATTTGAGAGATACAAGTGGAATAGTTTGAATGGTTTTATTTTTTTGTATTTTTTTTTATAGAGTTTGATATAGCAGTTCAATACCGAATCAAATAAAAATAAATAAAAAACGGTCTAGATGGGTGGGGGGATAATTTGTTACCACAACTATGTCTTTTCTTAGTTGTTATAGGTACATAGTTCGGGCCATGCATAATGGTTCCAGACAGCACTGCAACACCTTGATCCTTGCAGAAAAGGCAATCGCAAGTAGATTGTTCACGAACCAAATTTCAATTGCAGTGAACCCAATTTACATGTTTGATCCTACATAAGTTTCATCTACTTTGACACTTTTGTAGAGTCAAAGTAGGTCTTTCTTCTAAGATCTTTCTTTACCGTCAAACAACTTGTTCCAAAGCAACTGGTTAATTGAACCTCAATTGCAATGTCCAAAACATCTTAACAAAATAAGACATTTCTTTGATCGCAGGCCGCAGCAGTGCTTAGAGTTGTCATCGGCAGGTAGGCACAAGAATAAGATTGAATCAAATGTAAGAAAAAAAGGGACTCAAATCACTTTACAGGTGAAGACGTAAAGTAAGATACAACCAAACAAAGCATATCAACAAATTTCTATAATTGTTTGGTCACAAACGTTTCACCTTCAGCTACCTATATTCTAAGAAAGACATAATCCCTACTCATGCATCGTCTTCAAATGTATTTCTTTGTCTGAACTTGATGACAACGGTTAAACGACTTACTGGCGTCCACGTCCTCCATTACACCTACCTGACTTCAGTCACTGGATTAGGGGCGAGCCCAAACTGCACATAGGAACAGTTTTAATAGACAACAGGAAACACTTAGTTGCCCAGATGAGATAAATTGCCTCAAAGGTAACTCGAAAGGAACGAAAAAGTATAAAGTCGTGGCTTAAAAGCCAACCTTGTTTCTTTATATGGGATATCCAGGATCTCCTAGACAAATTAAATTTCCGATTATCACCGATGTGAGTGCACCATTTCAGCCCAAGTATCCGTATACTGCTTAACATAGTGGATGGACGAGCTCCGACAAGGTACGTAGACGTATACACTTTTTATGTGTCAACTGAAGCAAGTACGGAAGTCGCAATTTAGGTGCAGATCCTTTTGGGGGATTTGCGGCAATAAAATTTCTCAGAAAAAAATAAAAATACTCGCCTCTTCGTAGGTATACCGGTAGAGCTATAAAGTTGCATGACTTGAAAATTTATTCTGGGTACCTTTGGTTGGGTTTCCAGTTTCTATTATTTTTTTTTCGGCAAGGATCTTCTCTCATGATCTCAGAGGACCGACATCATCGATACCGTGACTCGTCACTGTCGTCCGTTTGTCGTGTGTCCTACGTTTGGGTGTCCTTTGCGCCTTACGAAATCGAGTCACGTAATGCAAAGTGCTATACTATGTCTGAATTATAAGTGCTAAATGTTTGGGCTATATATGTGTACGGTGTTGTATACGTTGCGAAGGACGACACAAAATAGTCCTCCCAGGGAATTTCTTAGTTTGCCTGCCCATTTCTTTAGCTTTTCCTTCAATTTTGGTGTCGTTTTCTGTTTTAAGGTATGTTTTTTTTTTGTCGTCTTCTCATCTTTTGTTCGTTTTGCGGTGACAAGTAAATCGACATTTTGCAGTTTCGTCCTTTTCTCGTTTTTGGTCATGAAGGACAACGTTCGAACATGAGGGAAAAACAAAGTTACCGCTCCTACTTTAGCTTGGGATGGCATTTCAAGTGGTTGGGAGCGTGTTTACATGAATTTTATATCCTTGGTCTTGTACTTGTGTTTCTTCTCTGTCCTGGGAATACATTATTTAAGGATAAGAAAACTGAATATGGGTGCTGGACGAGCGCAAGAGAGATGGACGTAATCGGCAAACATGTGTGCAGCCCAGCAAAAAAGGGTTGGCAATGAATGAAATGTCCTTTTACATTGGAATTCCATCATGAAACATCATTACACGCGTTTGGTCGTGACACTTTTTCATGTAAGAATTTTCGATTTTGCTCGTTCGAAGTTATTTGGTCATGTGATGTTGTAAGTTTTTGTTCGTTTTGTGTTAAACGATAGGAGGCTTAAATTTTTCATCACAGTCATGGAGAAGACATTTCAATTGTAGTTTAAGTTGGTAAAATATGCAGTATTGTCCTGTTTCTATTAAGGTCTAAAGCTATTGTCGGCAACTGTGTAGTAATTGGAAGGACTCGGGTTAGTTAGGTGAACATTGGATGTTATAAAATTTACGAATTTTCAAAAGGTTAGCCGCAAAAGTCGACGAATTTCAAATCGATTCCAACGTGGCCAAGAAAAGGTTAAAACCATTCTTTTCATGCCCAAAAACATTTTTCTTGAAGATCAGACACGCTTGTTGATCGTTTAAACAATAATAGTCTTAAAACGTGGGACTCTGCGGAGGGATGAAAAGACGTTAACTTATCAAATCCGTATAATGAACCCAGATTTAATATCTTTTGATCACAATGAAGGTCACTCATGTACTAGGGCACGACGAGCAGCGAATTAAAAAAAACGTCAATGCTGTTTTCAAGAAGTAACACTCAATTTCCATGTGACAGACAGTTTTTAAACTATTCCTATGTTGTTGGAGGACTCGATTTTGAACCCGTTGGCTGTGATGATTATGAAGACAAAGAGCTGCAGAGGAACATGGCTTTTGGGATCTTCAAAACAAAAGACCGCTCTTTTCTAGCCATGGAACATTGTTCATTAAACCATTTTGGTTTCTAGTTTTGTGTAGTTTCATAAGAAAATTAGTTTACGGCGACCATTTCTTAAGTTTAAATAAACTGGAAATGAAAAAGCTCGCATGCATACACCACCTAAAGAACACAGTAAATTGTAAGATTTTTGGAAAGCTGGAAGTGTAAGGCTTATTTATGTAAGTCAAATGCTATTGCTTGATCAGTACATACCTCACAGCTAACAGATCATTTTAACCAGTTGCTAAGAACTCCACAGGTTTCCCCACCCATTCAATATGCGGCACCTTATATCGGAGAAGAGTTCCGAAACGCACCGTTTACCCTGTAGGAGAAGATCATTGAGCAAAGACATCAAAAGGCCATAGAAGGTGATCGAATAATTTCATTCGAGTTTTTAAAGAATTGCCAGAGTTTCTTGTTGCATCAGAGTTCAATTATCCCACATGAAGTTCTTCAAGCGGGATTCACACAGAAGTTTTGGCTTCGCCTCGGTCTGACGTTTACGATTTAAGCCAGACGATTTCAGTCTTTCCTTACACAATGTAGCTGCGGCTTCAACGCTCCACTTTCGCAATCGTAAGGAGAAAACGAAATGTAACGTAATGTGAATACAATGCAAAGCTTAAGTTCAAATGTACTAGTCTGACAGCTCAAACGCTGTGAAAAAAAATTAAAATCAAAATTTTTGACGTACTTATGTGCTTTGGAGATAATAAATTTTTAGTAGTGCAGTCCTTCGGCTTTTGTTGAAGGTTAAGCTCATTTTTATTACGTTTTATGTAAATTTATATTTGTTTGTTAAAATAAGGTCTGCATATATTTAAATTCTTTTATATACTTTTTCGTAGTGCTAGTCTTCTGCTGTCGTATTGGGTGATTCTTTAGTTTCATTAAGTACTATAAAAAAGGGTGGCAAAAAATAGGGTGGCCGTTTCGAAAATAGAAGAAAGGAAATACATTTTTTACCATTTTTTATATATTTAAAATCCATCAAACACAATTACGGATTTTTTTTTCAACTACCATTAAAACCGTTTTTCAATTTTTAGCCATCTGTGCTAGCATTGCCATTTTGATTAAGTTCTGCGGACGTGGATTTCTAAAAAACGCTAAGCAACGCTTTTTTTTTTCAAATGGGTTTTAAAGTTGAGGTTGGAAAAGGTAGGTTTGAAACGTTTTTAATGCAGTTATCTGGCCTTGGAAATGTAACATACTTTGGCTTAATTTAATAAAGATTGTCAGAGCCGTTCAGAGACTAGAAATCTGTAAAAAAAATTGTTTCCGTAAATGTTTTTATGTTTTTGAGTGAAATCTCCGAAGTTTGCTATAATAGTTTTGTAAAAAGTTTCTGAAGATGAACTTGGTCCGTTATAAGATAGAACCCACACGTTCCTTTAAAACTTTTTATAATTTTTTAAATTTCAAATCCATAAAGCAACTATTTTGAATTTTTGTCCGTCCCCATAATAACCACCAGTGCTAGCATTGACTGACTGGTTTTTATACCCGACCGAGGGTATATTAATTTAAATGCGTAGTTGGTAACACAGTGAAATAATCACAGTAGACCCCTTAGACCTTTTAGAGACACGATCGAGACCTGCAGGTAAGTCGATTAACCCATGTCCGTCCGTCTGTCCGTCTGTGCGTATGTATGCAGTTTTGAGGTCTTTAAAATTGAGCTAGGAAACTGGAACTCGCAGCGTTGTTTGGTTGTCATTTTGTACAGACAAAGTATGAAAATCGAGAAGATCCGCCCACAGCCACGCCCACAATTGGCTTGAATGTCAGACAACCTCAAATTTACATTTAACTTCAAAATGCCTTTTGGTCAAGATAGACAAAGCATATGTATTCAAATTTTGGTGAAGAGCAATATCGACCAGAAGCCTTCAATAAGACAAAAATTGGACCGCCCCCTCTATTGACCATGCCCACTTTTAAGATCTGAAATCTTTGAAAACTTGATTTCTCGGGAAATTCATTCTAAATTGAAAAAAAATTCCATGACAAATATTGAAGATATTACCATTTACTAAGTTTGTTGCATGCAAAGCATTGAGCTCCATTGAGTTTTTGGGAAAAAATTGTTTTTAAACTGAAAACAGAATTCGCTATAGTTTACATTAACTTTTCTAAATAATTTTTGAGACGTGTGATTTTTTCCATATGATTTCTCCAAAAACCAACAGTGATAAGAGGGAGGCGGGGAAAGAGCGTTTTTCAATGAATTTTTGATTCATGATTCATTCAATGATTAACTTTCGAAAATGCGTCAAAACCGCTGTATCACAGCTTTTTCTAATAAATATGACGTAAGCCTTGGTTTGTCATTTACTTTGGGTTACTTTATACGTGCAGTGCACAAAGCCTGATACTTAATATCGGCTGCTTTGCACTAAGCAAAGCAGTTCAAAAGTTATGACTTCAAACATTTCGACAAACGTCATCCATTTTCAACTCTTCATTTTTCAAAAGCTTTTCAATATTTCCAAATATTTTAGATTATTTTTTTAATTAAGGTTCAGTATTTACTTAACCTAAGTTTTGTTTTTTTAGTCTTCTCAAAATATTGCAAAGCAGACAATTAATGTTTCCATCAAACTTCAAACTGTAATTAAACCGTTTTCTGTAATTCTCTGACTATTTTTGCAGTTTAAGAGCACACCAAGTTTTGTTTTTTGCGACTTACCGTTTAGAGCTTGCAATGCGATTGGAACGACAGACAGACAGAGGGACAACCAAGGTTTTTTTTCCCGAAAAAAAAAAAAAACATTTCAAAGCAGATTCAAAGCCGACACGTATCGTAACGTAATGTGACGAAGGCAAAGCCAAACTTTGTTTGTGAAGCTGCCTTAATGCCGCCGGGGCTTTCAAGAAGTCAAGTCAATTTCTCCCGATTTTTCCTACATCTTGAGTTAAGTTAACTTAAGTTTTTCTTTTGTGCAAGACGTACGTGACCGTGAACAAACCCCATCACGCCAACGTCTATGGCGAAAAACCTGATGGGGTAGAGGCTACTCTTCCTAAGACATTTTCCAAAGCCTACAAACATTTTTGCCGTGCCTCACACTAATTATAAGTGTAATTAATTTTTTTTTTTAACTATGCAGCTACGAAAGCTTCCGAAGTCCAGAATGTCATATAATTCTTGCGTTCAAATGTATTTTTCAAATGAAATTCAGAGCAGTCATGGCCTGAACTCTCGCAACCACGGATGTTGTGTGTTACCGGTTTTCTAATACCCATGATAGGCAGCCAGAATATTTACCGATTCCCAATGGCGAATGAGAAGCCTCTGATGAAAAGTTAGACTCTCGGGGATTCGCTGACCCGCGCGGTGGTACTGTTAAACTTTAAGCTCGATTCACAACCAAGTATTGGCTGTGTCTTCGCCCTGCTATGATAAAACGTCTGCTTTTAAGATGCTGTCAGATTATTTCCTGCATTGCAGTTTTTTTTTTTTTTTTTTGAAAAATAGATTTTCTTTCGTGCTTTGAGTGCTTATTGTGGATAGGTATGTGGGACTCTAGTGACTTAAAATTATTAAGCTTAACGCGCATACCTATATTAAAAATTTTACTTTCCATTACTTTTTCTCAACTCTTGAGCTAGATCTTCGCTTTTGAGTCATATACGCAACGTAGAGGCTCAACCTATACTGTTGTAAGGAATAACCGAAATCGTATGGCTCAACTATTAAATATCAGACTAAGGCGAAGCTAAAGCTGTTTTGTGAAGCCCGCACTGTTTGTCCAGGTCGGGATTCGAATGCGTGACTATAGTAGCCCGACACACTAACTAAATATACTGCACCACGACTATGACGATAAGTCACCTTTGACTGTACACTCTAACTACTTCACAAACATTTTGACCCTAAATATAAAGTAAAGTTTTTGAAATGGTTTTAAAATAGGAAGAGATTTTGCAAAAAAAAAATATTTTTTCAACATTTAAATCCGTAGATAATGGCAATGTTGGCAACATCATTTACATTTTTTTATGGATAGCTACCATACTGCCAAATCTGAAGTTAAACTCCATAAAATATCCATCAGATTCACTTTTGAGTGAGAATCACATCAGGAACGTTCACGGCATGCCACATAATCCCATCAATCTCTGTCTCAGGCAGCCGTGGTATGCAAACTCATTGTCACCACAAAGAGTCATAAATAACATCTTATTCTCATCCCCATACACATGTTTCCTGATGTGTGTGCATTTGTGTTTGGCGTTTTTCTTCGAAGCTGGTGCTATTTTTGCCAAACCGTACAAGAAGACGGAGAAGTCTGCCTCTGTACCTTCTGAAGGCAACCGACTTCTATAAAGTCCCAGTGGTCGCCAGCAGCCAGCCAGGGCTGTGTAGATTGGTATCTTTTTTCGTTTTGTATATAGTTTCTTTGAAGTGAAACGAAAATAAGAGGTGCGCTGCACACAGCTTGATACTTGTTCACAGTCAGTGTATACATAAACGAAATGACGGCCAAACCGGTCCCGCCGCCAGTGTGTGAACAATAATTGAGAAAAGGAAATTCATTCAATGGTTGGTTTGGTGACCCGACCGCAGTAGATATTTTTGTATCTTTTTATTGGAATTCAATAGAGGAAGTTTTAAAGAATTTATTGTGTTCACACAAGATTTTATAGGAAACTGTAGAAGCGAAATTGTGCAGAGAATTATGATTTCTTATTCTCAAAGCGGATGTGTTAAAATTTTTCAAGTTATTTTTATCACAATTGCTTAGAAACGGCGACCAACTATAACTTGTTATCGGTTATGTGGTGTCATACAAAAATTATGTCACAATGCGTTTGCAGTCAACAACGCAGTTTAACGGCATCAAACGCGTGCTGATATCCATAAGTGAGATAAGGACCTCAACGAATGGAAGTCAAGGTCGCAATGTACATTATTTTGAATGTTTTCAGTCGTTTAGGTATAAGGGACTCTCAAGACGAGCGACTTAACTGTCGCCGTTAAAAAATATTGCGCCTAATGGGAATGACACAAAAACCTATCGCTCATGTAGGGTCTCTGATCAGACTGAATTAGTCCTGCCTGACCCAACGAAAAAACTTGTTTGTCCATCGTGTAAGGAAAGCCTCAAAATTCTGCCTCCGCTTGAACCCAGGACATCCCGAGCGCAAATTGCACCACTCTAGAAACGCCATTTTGCTTTCAACATTGTTGTCGGTTTTAGAACATTTTAAATGCTTAACTTTCAACTTTAAAAAAAACAAGAATGACTGTTTAATATTAATTTTAACATCAGTGTTTTTGACGCTTTATATGATGATGCGCTGCATTAAATGATGACGCAATGCCAATATAATGGTACCAATTTAATAACCAATTAAAAATGTGGTAATAAATAAATTAAGTTCTATAAAAAAAAAAATAAAAAACTACAACAGAGTTTAACTTTTAAATTCAAACTTTCACAATGTGCAATAAAATATAATAAGAGTTCATAAATATTTTTTTTAATTACCTCCTTTAAAATTACAGCAGGGTTGTTCGTAGTAGGAACTCCAGGTATTCTCATAGGAACAGGACACATCGATGGTATACACCACCAATGCAATTAATAACAGCCGGAACATATTAAATAATTTTAACAATTTTAAGCGACCAACTATTTCTCACTCACTTTTAAACTTTTGTAATTTATAACTTTTTTTTTTGAAATTTTTAATTTATATTAACATTAACACAATTATTTTGTTTTTTTTTATTGGTTAAACAATTCCGGGTATTTTTTAAGGATTTCCGCATACAAGCAATAAATTATTTTACTTTACATTTAAAAATGATATATGGGTGACGGGGATGGATACCTGTGGATATGGTTACATGATGAAAGAATACACATTATTGAGAATTGAAATTAACACAATTGTTTGTCATTAAATTTCCCATTGAATACGAATCCGTCGGTCCTCGACAAGTGAGGTTTGTATAATTTATAAAGTTTGAACAGTTTAATTCGATTTAATTAATTTGTATGGCTTTATTTTTCTACTCTCCCCGGAGCGAAATTCCAATTCGTTAAAAATTCACATTAAACCAATCAAGGAAAGTATAAAATTCAAAAAGAATACTCCCCATAAAGTAGAAAATTCGTTTTCATCTCCTTATCAGAGACGTCATATGGGATGAATGCGGATAACGGGTATAATGTAAGCTCTGGATGCGTTCAGCTTATCGTGAATTCCACTTAAGAATTGGTCTAGTGGTCGCGGCCAGCTGCTAGAGTTGATTAAATGGACGAATGACGTCAGATGGAAAAATGTAATAAAATGAATAAAAATACTTTCGCATTCGTGTACAACTTCGTAGACATGTTGTGCGGGCATATTCTGACTAATTTTAAAAAGGGGGAGTTCCTGTCTATATGATCGAGAAAAAGTCAAATCAAACAAGATTAGGAGTGCGATTGTTTGCCCTCGATAATATGCAAAGGCAACTCATTGGAAGCATTTACATTATGAGTAGTCCCGAACAAAGTCGTTTATTAGAACAGATGTCGGTCCATATAGCAAGAGTACACTAGAGTACTAGACTATCAAGTCTGTGTGCACCATGAGCGAGATGCTGATACCGCCCATTGGACTCGATAATGTCTATTCATTGAAAAGTTTGACGAATTTTGAATGAATTCATATTGCCCGATCTGCTGATTTCAAAAAACTTACAACGTGGACCGTAGAATGATCTTCACACTTAATGTTGACATCATTTTAATATATAAATACACAGAGTGGCACAACAGAGTGAGGTAAACCAGAGGGCCAACTTCTCAACCATGAATGTGTTGTGTGTGATTCTTCACATTCAAGGGGACCTACAATTTTTTCCGAATCCGAACGGCACCTTGAGAAGTTTTTAGAGACAAATGTAACTCTCGTTGGGTTGTCACATCTCGCGGAGGTGGCGACTGTGAAAAAGAACGAGTCTTTTTTTCAGATGATGACGGTGGGATTTGAACCCAGACTTCCAGTGTAATAGGCACACCACACAGACTGACTCCAAGCCACGGCACCCCACCATGACATTGTTTAATTTTTTTTTTTTTTTGAGCCGGATTGGTATTATAAAAAATTGGAATACAAATTTCATTTCCGGGCTGATGCAATAAAGAGATCTCTACATCCCGTCGTCTTGTGTTGACTCATAATTAGAACATCGCAGCAGCGTCTTCTAGCTTTTATTGTTTTATTGTTTCTTTTACAAAGTATGCTTAAATGGAATAGTCAGCTTAATTTTACCTCTTAAATAGTTCAACCTTCCTACTCATGCAAAAACGACCATATGCTCATGAGTTTACCCTTGAGCCTAACTTTGGACGCATGGTTTTGTACTGGAAATTTTTTTTTAGGCAGAACATCACGAATGTGGAACAGTCTTCCTCGTACAGTTTAAAACCAAAATGCGTCAGTGAATAAACTTCGGTGACTATAAGGTTAATTGTGTTACCATTGTGTGGGCGAAAAGATCAAGGCAACACGTTTCGGTATAGACTGTTCCGTAGGGGCTTACAGAAGACAGAAACTTACCTGAAAGGATTATATTGAGAGTGAGAAAAATCGTTTCAGTATGAATCACTTCCAGCAGACTAATCAGGGCCATTGGGGGACTTTCTTAAAGAGGGTCCAAAATAGGCAGCCGTTGTCGGTGTAGGCCGGTGACCACGAATTTGCTTCCAAAGTGGAAGAGGTGGGGTTTTTATGAGTCAATATTATCGGGAATAAGTTGAGGGCGAGGGTAACCATTTACGGTCTAAGCCCACGTCTATCTTAAATGAGGAGACAAGACAAGACAGGACAAGACAAGGGCAAGCGGTTTCCGTGTAAACCAGTATCTCAGGCGACTCAGTTTAGAATTTACCTCGAGGATAAAATAGGCGAGGGTAGCTGATAATAGTGTGGACTTGTACGTAAGCGAATACATAAAGGTGTTTCGGTGAGGTGTGGAGCTTGGAGACGTGTGAGCTGTGAGCCCGCACCATAAGACCAAACCTCTAAGCGGAAACTTTGTGATGGTAGCTTTGGCGGTTGCTGTAGGTGCTCTACAACTGAGTTCTCGAGTAGAATAGGAATGGTGTGGTTCGCCACTGGAAATGTGTGGTTCGCCATTTTGTGGTTTAACCAATTTGCCCATGAGATAAAGTTTTTTTGTCCAGTCTGGCTAGATCGTTAAGATCTTTGAATAGGTATATGCATTCACCTAAGGTTTTACTTCTCCTGTACCTGTTCTGCCTCTTCTCTGATCCTTTCCACTCACGTTGTGTTAACCCAATAAAGGAATAACAATCAGGGCTGTTTAGTATTTCAGTATTATTGGAATCAAGTACATCTTAAAACGAAGGATAACTCTTGCCAATCGCTGTTTCTTTGGGCTAAGAAGGCAATTGAGTAGCAAAGCCCTCTCTCGAGCAACTAAAGTGTCCATGTATAAGACCCTCACCATCCCAGTCCTGCTTTACGGTGCAGAAGCGTGGACAGAAGCTGCTTCGAGAGGAAAATTCTTCGGACGATTTACGGTCCCGTCTGCATAGACGGAGAGTGAAGGAGGAGATATAACATCGAACTGTACGTGCTGTACAGCGATACCGACCTAGCCAAAAGAGTCAAAACACAACGTCTACGATGGCTGGGTCATCTAGAGCGGATGGACACTAACGCCCCGGCCCGGAAAATCTTCGAATCCACACCGCAGGGACGGCGCGGTAAAGGAGCACCGAGACTCAGGTGGCGCACGCAAGTGGAAGGGGACCTCAGCCAACTTCGCGTGCGAAACTGGAGACGGCTAGCTAGAGACAGAGCTGGCTGGCAAAGCTTGTTGGCTGAGGCCCAGGTCCACCCCGGACCGTAGCGCCACCTTAAGTAAGTAAGTACATCTTAAGTACAAGTACCAAGTACTCATATTCAGTACTGCCGTATTTAAGTGCCTGAAAAACACTGAAGCCCAGTGGTACTTGTTATACCCGGCCCAGGGAATATAAATTTTAATGCATAGTTTGTAACACAGTAAAATAATCGCCATAGACCCTTAAGGTCTTTGAAAGATATGATCAGGACCGACAGGTGAATCGAGTAAGCCACGTCCGTCTGTATGACTGACGGTTTTAGGTCTTCAAAATCAAGCAAGGGAGCTGAAACTTGGTACACGGCTTGGTTCTTATATTGCACAGACAAAGTGTGAAAAGTATGTTTAATCCGCTAACGGCCACGCCCGCTACTGGCTTCAATGTAAGACAACCTCTATCTTAAATGCCTTTTTGGTCAAGTTAGACAAGGCGTAGGAACTCAAATTGTGGTAAAGTGCAATACTGACTCAAAACCTTTAAGAAGGCAAATTGGACTGCCCACAAAATCGACCATGCCCACTTTTTAATCGTTAAAAACACAATTTCTCGAAAAGATCACTCCAAATCGAAAAAAAAATTCTATAGCAAATAGAATTTTTGTTAGGGACCGTTTTTAGGACAAAACAGTTTTTTCCCGAAATAATTTTCGCTTTTAACGCATTTTCTCATGATTTTAACGAAAAAAAAATTAATTGATTTTAATTTTTAGCACAGACCCACTTTTGGGGGCATGGCCTATACAAACAGTTTATGAATTATGATGAAAAAACTGTAAAATTTGGTGTAGTACCATATATGGGGTCGGGTATATAGAAGTTTGTCACAGACGAACTCTTGCACTTACTCACTTGTTATGTTTTTGCTTTTATTCAAGCTTTTGGCTTTTTTTGCTTTTATACGTAAGTCCTTATTACAAGTGCTTTCAAGTACTGGTCTAGTACCTACTTTAACGTAGCTTCAATATTTTTTTATTATGTTTTTTTTTTTATTTTATTTATTTGACGTTGAATCGCTTCAACGGAATAAAATGACTCCTAAAGATGTTGCTAAAAACAATGAAACGTCGGGCCTAAAAATGGAATGACTCGTTTTATTCGTATGTATTTATATTCATTGACCAATCAGCCCGCATACAGACAGCGAAAGAAAAATATATATTTTACAAAATTGGTCCACAACAACAATCACATGTTTTTTTTTGGAATTAAAAAAAACGAAAGAAAGCCACTAAGGCTAAAGGCTTGTTATTAATTTGAGCAAAATGGTCAGATACTTAAAAGTACTTTAAGGTACTGCTCAAGTCCTTTGATAACGAGGACTTTTACTTGGCTTAAATCAAATTCCAGTATCATAGTATTGAGTACACAGTCCTTGTACTGATACTGGTAGGTACTTTTACTTGATATTAAACAGTCGTGGACATAAGCCCTTGAACGAGATTATAAAAAGAAAGTATTAAGTTCCGATCCAGTCTGTAGTATTATTGTGGGTGCGGCACTTAGAAAGTGCTGATGCAGAAGAAAGATGCAAATTTGCGTAACCAGGTGCCTTGCAAATATCTTAGGGATTTCATGGACAAATCATATCTCTAAGGATATCACTAAATTTGACTGTGAATGGGCCAGGAGCATGTAGGATGGGCCATGCTCTTGCTATACTATGGAACAAAGTCTAGTCACACAAGATGGCATAAGTTATTCGACATGGTGAAAGAGTTAAGGTATAATTGGGGATTCAAGCAGACAACTGGGGCAGAATTGGAGAGAAATCAAGCCACGCAGCAGGTCTTTAGGGTTTTTTTTTTAATCATTTCTCTCAAAAACCTTTAACCATATGGCAAAATAGTTTTCGTTTTTCACATCAAATCGATGGATCATTTCGCATTTGACACAATTGACAATTTAAAATAAACGCGACATTTGGCAAAATGTGTGCCTTCAACAAATTAAAAAAGGGTGCATTCAGCCGATAGGAATTAGTGTTTTCATTATTAGCATCTATCACATTTATACCTAGGTGCACTGTAGGTTTTGGTATATTGGAAAGTTTCGAAAATATGAAATGTTAGCTTATTTCATAAATATGCATTTCCGTTGAATAATTTTGATGCAGAACACTTCCTAAAACAAGCTACAATATGTTAAGGGGCTCACGCTTTGATTCAAAATGTTTTGTGTCCACTTCCATGTCCAAATTTAAGGTTCTTTCGTCGACAACAGTTACCATTCGTCACCTTGATTAGGAAATGCGACGAATTGGGTTCAGGACCAGGTGGGTCATTGTAAAACCTGTCATTAAAATTTCTTTACTGACATAATGAAGACGTATTTTCATTTTCTCCGAAACTAAGGACTAGCTATGTGCACCTTCACAATGCAACATTAAAATTGTTTTTACAGTTGAATTGCGACGACTACCAATGACAAGACACATTCAACTTTAACAATGCAAGGAGTGTTCTTCGGACGATCGTTGAACTCATCGATTTACACTGCGCAGGTTCATCCGGCAATGCATGTCAATCTGTCGTTTCATGCAACACGAACCAATTACAACACCGTCGTTGTCTTTAAACAACAGCACTTTTTTCACAATTCAACTTTTTTAAAAGTTCAATAGCTTCTATGAAATTTTAAACCACATGTGTTTGTAGTAATTTGAGAAATTCAATTCGTGACACCTGGCAACATTGTAGGTACCGCATACACAAGTTGGTAACAAGCACAACAAACAAAGGAACAACAAATTTTAGCTGCATATGCATTCACGCAAAATGCTGTTTACGAATCGAAAAATTTTACTGCTTCATTCCGACGCTCAATAAAAATTTTATCGCTAAATAAGCAAAATGAACTAAACACACGCATAAAAAAAATAGGGAAACGACAAGAACAAAAGGAAATACCGCTGCCGGGCATTGTTTCCGAAAATAAATTCCACTTTTGTGTGTACATCAGCGCCACGCTTTGTCGGACATTTTACAAACGAAGAACAAACCATCAAAAGAGATGCACAAAATCGTGTACCGATCGCGCGAGGGTGATTCAATGGGAAATTTTAATTGATTTGGGGGAACATTAATGAAAAGTCGATAAAATATTACTTTATGCTATTCGCATCAATTAACAAAACAATAAACAATTCACTCAAAACAACAATTTCGGCAGCAATCGCGCGAGAGCAAAAACACTTTTCCTTAAAATTTATCCACGAAAAGCGTCAATCGATGGCAACATCGCGAAGATCACTGACTCCTGTCTCTCTCTTGCACACTTTGTTGATATTTCTTCATTCTGCGCTTCTGAATTCCAATGAGTGAAGTTGTTGACAAGTGTGGCGGGGAAATGGAAGTGTAACAAACCAGGAATAGCACGTGAGTGAGCGAGAAAGGCGACAGTTCATTGGAAGTAACAACAAAACATGTTTGGAGAGCATGGGGAAATGGACCTGTGGAGTGTGGGTGAACTGGAATATTAATGTTTTGTTTATATTCCAGTCCACATCCACATTAACCCAGATCGTAATCGAGCTGCGAGGCGCGGATGGTGGATGATCATGATCGTTTATCGTGTTTGTTACAGCGGCGATCGTATAAATTGGTAAATACGTTTCAAATTTACTTTATAGCCGTGTAAGTAAATAGCATTAAAAGGGAAGTTTCGGTAGCAACGATGGATGAAAGCAACAAAATATGTACCTATGCTTCATGAATAAAAAAAATTATTTATAAATTATGTATAAAACTTTGAATTGTGGCTTTAATAATGTTTTAACTTTATGTTATTTGACTGATGGAGGCTGTCAGATTTTTGAGTACAGCTGTTTTTGAGTGCGTTTAAGGCTTGTCGCACACTAGAAATTTTAAAAAAGCATCAATAGTTTACTCACAATTTTTTTTTAATTCGCAACGATAACTACACACAAATTCTGGTGAAATATTTAGCTGTTTGCACTCTAAAATGTAAAAACGTGAAGGCAATTACAGAGTTTCATGGCAGCATTCAAAAACAAAGCTGGATGTATTAAAAAGTTATTAATGACAATAAGCAACTAAATGATCTGTGGCAAAACACAGATTTAAAGCGTATTCCTAAACAAGCTCATAGGACATAAAAAGGCAATCAAATAGTTGCGTGACTAAAAGTGTCATGTGTGCGAAAAGCCTAATGGCTGCAAATAGTTTGAGTTAAAAAAAAAAGCTTTCATCAGTATCCAAGGTAATGTAACTTTTTACATCTCAAGATTTAATCCAAAGACATTTACGTAGCACTGATAGGTATTTACATTGAGACCAATTGAGCATTCCAGCCCGAATGTTTATAATTTTGCTTTAAATTCTTCAACATTTTTAATGTCGAATTTCAGCGACATGTTGAATTTTGGTTCTGATTTTCGAATTTGATTCAATTTAACTAACCCTTCAATCTCATCCCCCTGCTTCTCTGAATCTAAACAGAATTTAAAGCGGCTGTTCAGTGAACTTTTGCAATCTGTGATAAATCGAACAAAACAAAAAATAAATAGGATTCATGCAACAACAAAAATTCTTTCGGTTATTGAAAAGTCGATGTTTAAGTTTTTGACATTTCACTATAAACAGTCAAAGTGATTTTTTTTTGCATTATGTTGAATTTCGGTGCGGTGTAAATATGCTATTGAGAAATCCGAAAAAATATGAAATATCTATTGATTTTGATGCTGTAAGGTACAAATTGAATTTGTACTCTTAGGACAACGACAGAAAATCGTGCGGCAAATTATTATCCCACCAGAAACTTCAGCGCTAGTATAGCAGGCAATTAACGATTAACACTCAGACACTTCGCTGTAGGATTTTGTCTGCTACACATTTTTTTTAACTGGTTGCTCTTTTACAATGTCTCCACCGGCAATTTAAAGAGAATAAGCGGGAGACGATTAGATATAAATCCCAAAGTGGCTCAACCGGACAATAATAGAATAAATTTTACACGAACACTCTGTTTCTGTCATTTGGGCTCTCAAAAGAGAGTGGCATTGCCACTTACCAGGAGCCAAAAACGTTTTCCGCTGCAAAAGTTACAATAGAAAACGTTCTTGTGACAATTCTGTCGTATATTGACAGTTTCCTTGTTTAATTCTCAAACTGCTACAAAGGTGCAAAATAGGTTTGTGAATAGAGTGAATGGGATTCTTGAGAGGATTTATTTTTAATCGCTTACCGAGGGGATTTAAATTGGTATGGCAAATTGCGTGATTTGCAGAGGATTTAATAAAGATCTATATTAACCGCGGATTAGTGCCCGGTGGAGACATGGTGTAAGGCAGATGTTTTAAAATCTTTTCTTATGATGCAAATAATGGCAGTTGTAATTAAAACTGGTAGGAATCGCACGGAAAGTTATGGGTAGTGCGCTGAGCAGGTACCTATTCCTGCAGCAGAAAACCATTCAAAGATGTTTTCTGGAATGCGCCACTTATAAGTTGCGTTTGCTTTCAAAATTCTATGACGGCAAACAAATTTACCGAGGGCTTTCATAAGCCCATCAGTCCGAAATGCAAATGTGATAACGGTTATCTTATGGCGAATTCAATTCCAAGTTCTAGAGACGACTTTTACAGCCCTGTTCCCTGTATTAAAAAGGACGAATACTCGCATTTTGGGGAATATCAATACTCTTGTCAGATGTACTGAAGCGGCATGAAAAATCTTAATACAAAAATTATTGAAATCGATATTATTGCAATCAAGCTATCATTGTCTTGATAAACATTTACTGCATGCTTTTACTGAAGACCGCGGTTATGAAGGATTTTTAATTCAACCGCTAAAAGTGACGATTTTTAAAAAGACTGGTTTTTTCTGAAAGAGTTTGCAAATGCCAAAGGATTTAATACCTACTTCGGAGACCTACGGGCTTTCGTTCCATAATTAATGCAGGTATTTCCTAAAAAAAAATTCGTGCCAGACATATAATTTATGACCGTTAAAAATTTAACAAGAAACCTCATTAACCAGACCTTCAATAAGTTGAAAATGCTGGTTTATACCAACCCAAGAGATTTTCTTGTTGTTTTTTTTTTTTTTCAAAGGGAAACTCGTTTAATTATTTATATTCCATCGTTGACGATGACGAAAAATCCACCGTCTCTGTCATAAATTGCAAAAGTTTTTCAATTTATCCCCCGACTCGACACACAAGCCCGCTCGTACAACAACACAACCGCTGCCAGGCTGAAAGTTCGCTTTAAATTCCCTTGAAATAGTGCATCCAAATAAGCCAGAAAACTCTATAAAACTCCCTTTTGTCGATATTAAATCCGGACGCAGCTGTTACGGTACCGTGTCGTCGTCCCTGAAAGCACCCCTCCCAAGGGCGAGCAAACAATTCTGATCGTAACCTTAACATTCATTTGGATACCAGACGAGCACGAACGTTTACAATATTCCAGACATCCATGCTGGCTGTTATTGGTGCATAATCTGATGGGAAATATGAATGAATACCGCCTTACCTATACCCACACACCTAATGGTGCATAGTGTTTGTGTTCCGTATATAACTTTGTCTAAATGGCAGCACGCAAATCCCCATTCAAATTGTTTCATGAAACCATTCGCGGATTCTGCAATAACAAAGGACAATTGCGGGGAATGCGGCACCTAAGCCCGGGATACCACAGTGCAGACGTGCGGCCATACGACTATCATGCTGTGATGACGATGACGACGAGACGAGCACCAGACACGCCCCCCAACCACAAGGAGAATTTGTTTCAATTGCGATGGAAAATAAAACTCAGGATACTCAGCTTGGGAGTTATTTCTTCATGAGATGCTGGCTATGCTGGGCGCGAGGTGTGAGGAGAAAAAAACCACAAATGAAAGTCGCGGCATAAATATAGTTCTCTGATTAGTTTCCATTGGACCGTTATTAAGGGACTGGCATACGGACATCGTGGTATAATGGACACAATGCGTCTTCCGATTTGGATAGACTCAAATTATTTGCTTTAGGAAGGACAGCCGTGAAACGAAAGTTAACAACTACCCCGCAAACCGTCGGCTGTCAAGGATCTCAAGGTCGTGTGTCTCAGGAATTTCGCCTGACTTCAGTTTTTCTGTAGTTCGTACTGTTATAGTTAAGTAATAAATTTGATCTACCAGTTTTTAAGGATTGTCATTAAATTCAAAGTTGTCTTAAGTTTTAGCTTATCCTCAAAAATCGTGTAGAAATTGTTTTGAACTCTAGAGTAGCCTCTACCTAACTAAGTGTTTCACAGCAGACAGGACCCAACTTCAAACCATCAACATACGGCCAAAGCCGAAGGGTGGTTGTGAAGTATACTTAACTTAATTTTTCCTCTAGATTTTTGTTTAAACCTCGGGTGGAATTGGTTGAACCTGATGGAGTAAAAGCTACTTAAAACATTTTCTGAAACAATGCATCTACAAATTTCATCGAACAGTACACTATGCTTTTGAAACTAAAGATTCCTCGTTTCCTGTTGAAACTAAAGGCTAGAAACAAATCATTAAGTTCAATCTGATGAATATGTTCGGTCAATGTTGTCTAAGTAGTCATTGTAACTATTACTTCAGCAAACATCTTCATATAAGAACAGGTCAAGCCCGTAAGACCCTTTTGGAATATGTGCATGGATACAGTTTATTCCATTTATGGGACACGTCGTTTGCGTAGTCAAGATATTACAGGGTATTTCCACCGGACACTAATCCATGTTTAAGAAAAATCTTCTATAAATCCTCTCTTGATCTCGAGATTCACCATACAAATTTTAATCCTTTCTCGAAGAGATTTAAAAAGGAATCTATAATAAATCTCCTCCAGACATGAGTTCTGTTCCTTAAGTCAAAACAAATCGAACAAACCTTCTATTGACAGTGACAGCTGGGTATCATCAACTAAGCTGTCCCTCCCAACAAGCAATTTCGGGTCATGTTCCAAGCAAAATGCAGGTTTCCATACCGATTCCACGCCTTTTTTACCGGTTTGAAAATTTGTTGAGATACACTGAAATACACTGAATATGGGCAAGTAAAAGTAGTGATGAAATGCAAGGAAGGCCATAGAACGGAAAAATCAATTGTGTTTGTTTAATTACAATAATTGTAATATTTATATGGGAATATAACCTGCATTTAATCTAGCAAAAGTAACAACAGAATAAGTTTTCTGTTAATGCTCTTCAACAACACTGTGTCACGCGATTTCGATTTGTTCAACAGAAACAGATAAGGATATAGCAGCAAATAAAACTTGTTTAAAATGTTAAATTTGGCAACAACCGTGCCCACTCTCACTCTTAAATCTTGAGAGAGAAAACGGCGCGAAGCGCAGCAATAGAGACACACACAGTGTCTGTTATCTTGTCTCCAAAAGCAATTTTTTTTACAGAGAAAGTTGTAAATTTTCCATTGCATACTCTTCGGTGAAAATTTAAAGTCTTAAATCTGGTACTGTGTTGGCAAATTTGAACTTTGTATAGCTATAACTTTAAAACGAAATTAGACCGATCATTTTAAATAACAGATTCGTAATCAGGACATTCAATAAAAATAACAGTGAAAACTGTTCAAAAAAAAAACTACGGATGGAGAAAGGGTACCCCTTTTCCGTGACTTTTCTTTCCTCGAGTGCTTGTTGTTTTATGTTTTGGGTTGCATAGAAAATGTTGTTGTTGATATGGCTGTGGTTTGATCTGTTAAAACAGATTAAATGCGCCGAGCTGCTGGTTAATGTTGATCAAGTTGGTCTAGTTTCAACTTTGTGGATTGAAAACCAATCAATTTCTTGACGTTTTGGTTTTCTATAGTTTTTTGCTTTATTTCCTTCCGTAGAATCGAAAATTCGGTGGCAATTATAAATAAATTTATTCACATACATATTTCAGAATCTGCAAAAAAGTTTTTGGTAACGAATTTTCATTGTGCCGCTACGCTATGTCTAGTGAGGATTATTTAGAAAGTGAAAAGTGCCGTAAAATTCTATTGGTTCGGAATGGGCAACATCTGTATCAACAAAAATATCGGCGAGTCACCCACTTCTCATGTCCGGACACATCAACATCAACCATTCTGCTTGACTGGATTTTTTTTTAGTGAAAACACTTTGAGATTAACTTCTAACCTTCCTACATAAATCACTGTTTTATGTGCGGTGGAAGCACTCTATTGGAGCTCACCGAGTTGAACCGTCAACGAAAAACATTGCTGCGCCAGCAATAAAAGTTTTGGTGACAGGATACATCCCTGCCAAATAATATGCCTTCTATTTATCAATTTCTTCTCTCAGGAATCTATCGGGCGAACCTATAACACTGAAACAGTGGTCCGAGAAGTAAGGAGATATTTATTTATTTTACTTTAAAAGTTTGCAGTTTATATATGTTAGGAAATATTTATTCAGGTAGTGAATTCCAAAGTGTGCTTGTTCTATAGAAGAAAGAATTTTTAAACAGTGTAGTGCGAAGTGTTTGGAGGTGAACATGGAACTGATGAACGCATAACGCTTGCCTACAAGGCAAAAGATTGAACAAAAGAAGAATTTTGAGGAATTAAGTTACTCAATTCTTCCATTATAATATTTATAATAAAGACATAAATCTGCCACACGTCTTTGGCGTGGCAGTAATTGAAGATTTGTAGCTAACTCGGGACGGGATTATCGATCATGTTTTTTTTTTTTTAATGAATCAAGAAGACGAGCTCCAAATATGAGAGCAGTATTCCAATGCCAGTCTTATCTGAGCTTTGTACAGTAGAAGTAACTGAGGAGGGGAAACCAATCGATGCGATCTTACGTAGTAAACAACATATCACTTTGTAATTGTCATAGAAGGGGGTAACATCAAATCTCATCTGTTGGCTCATTTTTGGATTTTAAGGCATGATTGTGTCTTACACACACATAATAAACACTTTTGAGAAGTAGGTAACTTATGTTTCCTGTACTTCGGATTGTTCAGGAAACATAAATTAATGTCATAATTTTTGTAGGTAATTTTATTTGCAATTAAAACGACTTTTTAGACAGGTTATAAAACCTTATGACTCTGAATTCTGATTGCACAGTTATTGAGGAAACAAGATTCAAGTAAGGTTAATCCTTTTTAATTAAATTTAAACTTTAACTTAGTTTGTTAAAAAAAAAAATGTTAAAAAAGCGCCAGTATTCTTTATATGTGTTTAAACATTTCTGGCACCAGAACAGGCAAGTTTTAAAACTCTTCTTAAAAACGATTAACTCGTCTGCGAGTAATTTTAGCGCCAAATATTTCCAGCATTTCCCCAAAAGACGGAAGAGGTAAAACTCCACGCTTTAAAGTTATGCTGCGCTGGTCGTACATTCCATTTAAACACACCAAGGAATTCCTAGCAGCTGCCGTACTAATCAACATCATTTCGACACTTAATAGTTTTTTATTTTAATAGTTTGATGCATTCGAAACTATAAATCAAAATGAAACTAAAAGTCAAAATGAGAATTCCCCACGCGCCCAAAATTCGAAGACATAAAATGACAAAGAAGCTGTTGAGGAGATTGCAGGAACAAATATAGACGAGCGATGAGAAAAAGCTCTTAACGACCCAAAGAAAAAAAGATTTTAAGTAATTTGTTTTTTTTTTTTTTGATTTGCATATTTTTATTTTTAAATTCTTTTGGGTTTCCTATACAAATTGCTTGTTCTCGCTTTTGTATTATTTTGTCTTGCTTTTCGCACCCAAACCACCTGGCCAGGTAGATAGAGACATTTGAGAAAAGTTGTAATTAACAAATAATGGCCCAAGGGGATCACATTTGCATAATTTTTTTTTCTTTTATTCATTAGGGCTTTGCGTGTTTTTTTCACAATTTGTACTTTTTTAGAAATATAAAGGTCGCAGAAGTTAATGGGTTGGGGCATTTGTTTTTGCGAATTCGCGAAGCTATTACATGTTGCAAAGTAACAAAAAAATCAAAATTTAACTAACTAAAAACAAGCTGAAGATTTAATATAGTATTTATGGCATTTATAGGTAGTTGGACTTTCACTTTGGTTTTTAGGCCGAACATTTTAAGATTTTAAAATAATTAAGTGTAGCCTGCACATAAATGGAGTTCCGTTAAAACAGGTGGAGAATTTTAAGTATCTCGGGGTCTTTTTCACGAAAGATGGGAGGAGTGATACTGAGTTGTCCTGTAGAAATGGCCAAGCAATGAAGCAATAGTAAAGGAACTGCGCCGGCCGGTCATCAGGAAAGCCGAGCTTGGAAGCAAAGATCTCAGTTTTTAATTCAGTGTTCGTTCCGACCCCCATCTATGGTCATGAAGTTTGGGTAATGGCCGAAAGAATCAGATCGCGGGTACAAGCTGTCGAAATGAGATTCCTGAGGTGCGTTGCTGGTGTTACTCTAAGGGATAGAGTGAGAAACGTCAGTAGTCGTGGGAATTTTAATGTTGAGCAGTTACTTCTCCGAGTGGAGCTATCGATTCTTCGATGGTTTGGACATTTAGCCACCCTCGCTCCGCGACCCTTTTAAACGATTAGCGGCATTCGAAATGATGATGATGAAAGTATTTGAGATTGAGTCGAAGAGTGGAGTTTAAAACATTCTGTTAACAGCGCTGGAAAAGCTAACCAGGGCTGGGTTTTCTATACAAATTTAACCACTTCGCCTAATTTCGCCTTATGTACACATTTCTTGCTCTCCTATTTCTTTGAAGCTGATGATGCTTACGAAATGGCTCCTCAATTTGCGGTCAAAAGAATTTGAGAATCAATCCCTATTGTCGTATTTTCAAAATTTGTCACCATTGGTTGGCATGTAGCTAATTCTATGTAGCCAATTCTAGCGAAGTAGAATGTGATAAGCCTTTTTATTGTCGGAACACGTGTTGCTTATGAAGTCAGGTATCTATAAAGAATCCTGTGAAGTTCAAATAATCTTACCTAACCTGTTAAGGCTTGCAATCGTCGCTTCAGTAAATGCTAAATCGTTCTTACACAAGCCGGACATTTGCAGATGAAGTATGGAAAAGAGTTTATCCATCATTTATTTTTCTGCAACTGGCGGCAGAGGATGTTGGCATACCTATAGTTTGGCCGTTTCCTCTCTAATTGGCCAATGCCCGTTATTATTGATAAGTAGATATTTTGTCCTATTTTTGCCGTAAAAAAGGCGCAATTGGTCAACTTTCTCCTTTGGCAGTTGGCCTTTCAGACTATAAACAATCTGATTTTTTTCTTAGTCCCTACTTAGCCGAACGTAAGATTTTGCCTCAAGAGAGGTGGAGTGTAATGCTGAGTCATATCTGGAGAGCTCATCTGCGCACTCTTTACTGTTATTTTGCGTTAAAAAAGTATGACTCTGACCTCTAAAAGTCTAAAAAATACTTCTTTAGGCTTAATGTGACTAAAACCTGGAAAAACTTGACCCTGAGTTATGTTTGCCCAGGTGGGCAAGCTCGTCCTGGTAATCCTGAACGAGTTTGAAGGATAAACTAGCCGAGTGAATACTCCTTCGTACCCTGAGTTTTTCTAAAACCTATTTGGAAGCCTTTCTTAAAGATTAGTTCCGGTTCAAAGTGGTCTTGTGGGAACGTTTTTTTTTTGTCTTTATCTCTTGGACGTTCTTGGAGGCTTCTTAAATCTTACTGTTCAATAAGAGATGCAGAAGCAATGTAAGGGCTCGAAAAGACATACATGAAAAATGGATAACATTACCAATCAGGAGGTAACCGTGGCAGCTCATACAGAAGAAGCAGATCCGGGGACTCAGACAAAATCAGGCCTTGTATACTAAACAAGTTTTACTTTAAGGCATTTCTTAGAAAATATTACAGCTCAGCTGACCTAAGGCATAAGAGAGCGCAGTAAACTACCTTGTCTGGACTTAGCATAACTCCTTTATGAATCTGAGGTCGTTCCGGATAAATAAAAAGACTTGGAAAGGTAAATTTTTAGGACACTGCTGCTGACCTGTGCAGATAACGACCATCATTTACTATCGAAGCAGTGACATAAACGTTCAGTATGAAGTTTTCAAATGAATCCCAAGAAGGCTGATTAATTCAAGTATATAGAAGTCCTCAAAGCTCATACTTATGCACATAATCGATCACCTAGGATTTAGTGATCCTAGTCAGCGCATGATGACTTGCATAGGGTGGTAGAAAACTTCAACATTGGTGTTTAAGAAGGCGTGTCCGACCGATGCCAAAGATCTAACCAAAATATTTTACTGTGTCGCTTGTCAAGGTTATTGTATTTCCAAAATTTCGTAAAAATTACTTTGACCCGACCCAATTTTGATCTTAAGACATTTTTTTCATTAGTGTACTTAGTTAGCAAGTCAGAGAAGTCTTGTTGGGAGAAATATTGTGAGTCTATCCCAGTAACAGACAAAGCTTCCTTGAAGCTTCACAAAATGCTTTCAAAAGAAGCGTGTGCTCGTGGCTTACTTGTAAAAAGTTGTGCTCAGGGATCTTGGCTGAGATAAACAAGAGGCGCTGGAAGAATGGAAGTCACTAGATGGCAATAAAAAAATGCCGGAAATTATTCTGATACACAGTCAAAAAAATTGGAAAAATACGAATACCCTTAGCTTAAAGGGACTTAAAAATGTTTTTTTTTTTGTGTTTAAAACCCTGTAACAACTGCTGGAGTTTAACATAAGGAAAACATGCAGTTGGAATTGAGTCGGAAGGATGCATGCATGAATGGAAAATCAGAAAAAAAAACGGCTTGGGGCTATAATGAGGTTAATAGAAAAGAGTTTACACTTTGGGGAATTGGCGGTGCCTGCCTTCCATGATATTAAAGGAACCTTCGATTAATTTGAACGCAAGGCTATTAAAAATGCCGTAAGAGATCATGAATCGGGTTTCAAACATGCTTGCAAGTAAGGAAATTAACTGATTCATTCGACAAATCTCGCTTATAAAATGTTTATAACCGTCAGCAGAACACCTCTAGGTGGAGTCTTATCGCTACTTATGTGTATGGCGGCTCTCAACAATATTCTGAAAAAGTTAACTGCAATCATTCTTATCGCCAATTAATAGGCCATTATGCTTTACTAATTTAAGCCAATTTAAGAGTGATTAGCTTCAGACACGACACAGTCCTGACGGAGCACTGCCGGGCAATCCAGCTTAAACAGATAAAATGCCCTCCAGGCTGACTTCGACATATCTTCAGCATGGAATAATGTATCCGGAGAAGAAAGACTAATACAGGACCAGTTCAAATTTAAAGGTTCTAGTATTTTCCTTAAAGAGCCAGAACCAAAGGTGTCCATAAAACTACTGAGCGCAAGCAGTGACTTATTAGGTACTGTCTTAAATGATTATTGCAATCCCTGCAGAAATTTCGAGCTAAGGAACTCATCTAGCTTAAAGTTAGCATCAACTCCACAAACGACACCATTAGTGAGATTGGTCGACGAATAATAGTAGGGAACCTCTGCTTTTTCGGCCTGAAGAACCCAGAGCATATAGTTTCCAAATTCTTCTCACGAAAGTCAAAGTGTAAGCAAGAACTCGTTCTTTTGGCAAATCTGCTTTATTAAGGGGAAGGAGAAACCATGCTTGGCTCTTTCGAGAGAAAAGTTTTTGGCAGCGAATTTATGGTTCTGTGTGAGAGGAAGTCGAATGGAGAAGATACAACTGCGAACTCTATGTTCTGTTCAGAAATCCAAAATACGAAGACTACATTAGCTCGATCACATCAAGCGGATGGACAACAACGTTCCTACCATGAGGTTTTTCGAATTCAAACCAGGAAGACTGCACATCCGTTTAAAAAACGAAAACAAGACAGCAATAGAATTTGTCAGGTGTCCTTTTTAGCAAAAATAAGCAGCTACAAAAATGAATAAATTTTGCACACCAGCCACCACACAATCTGCAGTAGATATTTTTTTTTTTCAAATGCTACAAATATCTCCTTTTTTCAACAACCAGAGGCTACTTAAGCCCTTTAATATAAATGCTGTCAAAAGATATCTACCCCTCGCAACTTATCCTTTCAACAGTATGGGTACACCAGTTGGCAAAAATTATTCCAGCTTTCACCTCGCTTACATAAAGCAGCGCCTGCAACAATGTTCCACTTGACATTTTCCGCAAAATTACCGCCAACACCACACCCAGTACAATACACCAGCGAAAGCACTTACGGGGATCAACACACTCGACCATACGAGAGACATAACCCATGTCTAAGGACTAAAAAGCACTTAATTAAGCTACATAATGATGGTATAGTTGCGACCATTATGCGAAAGTATTTTGTCCCTTTTTTTGGTTCCGTGTTTTAATATTGCTGCTGCTGCTGCTGCTTCAGTTACCCTTTGTGTTCCGTTGTGCGCTATATCCTTACTTCCTTTGTCGACACCTCGACAACGTGGCAGAACACCGCACACAATGCGACAATAAAGCCAAGCATACATCGTCGTTACCATCATTGTAGTCGTCACCTCAAAACCACTCTGAAGAGCCACCCCAGCTACCATTTCCTTGATTTCACTTTTTCGGCCAAAAAAGGATACACACTCGACGGTATTTAGCCCGTGTAGCATATAATGCCCCGGCCATTGCTTGTGATGATGATGATGATGAGGAGGAAAACACGGGCTGGATGCTCAGACAGTAATTACACCGCCTGAACTTCAATGGACGTCGGCGAACGACCAAAATGAGAAGAAGACGATTCGTTGTCTTCCTTAAAATGCTAACAAGGTGAAGGAGCAAGGACCAGATCGTCATTCCATCGTCAGGCTTGGTTGTATCCAAATATTTGGGCGCATAGTATTGATGATTAAATGCACATGTCACCGCGCCGCAACGTTTCAGCAGCATCTTCCTGTCTACGGTAGGTATAGATAGAACAACTAAAGCCGCCCTACCACTTTTCAACAGCACAAAATTGAAACATAAAATTAGTGCGCCCGGGGGGATGGTGGTCCACCCTCATACAAAAGGGCACACACAGAGTCTCCGGATGCTCTACTTGTGTAGTAGATGAGAATCTCTGTAATTAGAAGCATACTTTCGGGTAAACGTGCCGCGTGCGTTGTGCTGTGATATGCGAGTAGTTTTCATCGTTTTCATCTTCTTCACCTTGGCATGAATCCTTCCAATTGTGGTGATATGTGTGTGCGTGCACCTAGATGGAAAAACCCTTGTGAAAACTTTCCTTTCCTCAGTGTAGTTGTTATGATTACCGAGTATCATCATGGAGGTATCTGAAGTTTTAATAATGACAAACTATAAGTGGCATTATGTACCTTTGTGCATTAGAGGATGCATGTAGACATAGCGACGCCGACGATACCGTTGCGGCGACGACGACGTGCTCCACCAAGCACCTTCACTCTCATAATTCCCAAAGAATGACAAAGGAAACTCGTAATTAAAATTTAAGGGACGACGCTGTCATAGTAGTGGATTTCAATTTTCATTATATGGGTTGTTTTGACGAACACCATGGGGGCAATATGCCAGAGCAGCACGTTTCCAAACAGCACCGCATTCTCTGGGCCTTGATGTAGGGTTCAATGGGTTCAATGGGCCGGTCTAAGGTTATTGTGGGTTTCACTTTGTCTAAGGTATTTGATAGCACATTAAAGAAACTAGCAAAGGAGTGATTAGTTTCGATTTAAGGTGGCTAAATTGAAAATGGAATTCAAAGGAGAGAAGTGCTTTTGATGAGAAAGTCTTTAAGACGGCGATGGTTTGAGACTATAAGGGATGATTATATATGGAAGTAATAGTATCTACCTAGGAATAAGGTATATTTTAAGAGAGAAGGCGCTTTTTGTCTCATTCATGAATAAAATTCAAACCCTACGAAGGTTTTTTCACTGTGCAACAATAGACTCCCTGTAATGCATGTTTGCTGAATTATTTACTATAGGGTAATTCTGCAGGTACTTACGCTCGATTAAGGAATTTAGGTTTTCTCCAGATTTGTATTCCATAATCAACCTTAAGCAAGCCCTCCGAGAGTATCATTTGTCTTGAAAAACTTCTCACAGTGCCGTTCGGATTCGGCAAAAATTGTAGGTCCCTTTGTATGTAAAAGAAATTAACACACCAGCATACATTGTTGAGAAGTTGGCCCTGGTTCACCTCGAGCTGTTGCGCCACTATATTTATTTTTTTTTATTTTATTTAATCAACCTTAAGAAAATGCAAGGAAAGCTAAAAGAGAAATTTGATTTCCTAAAATGTCGTTCACAAAAAAGCGAAGTTTTTTTTTCGATCTGATTTAGTCTGATTTTGACCTTAGCACCCCCAACCCACAACCGGCTAAAGCCTTTTTAAAAGGGAGCCGGTTATGTATAGCCCAAAGCTGACAAATAATTGCGACAACTCTCTTGCAAACTGACCCACCAACAATAGGAGATAGAAGGATGATTTAAGTATTCATGAAAATTGAACTGGATCTAATCACAGGGTGATATAAAAAAAATGATGGTTAAGTCCTTCCAGTAGCTCAAGGATTTGGTTCGAATCGGCTCATCGCCATGCGAAGAGTTCTAGTTACTGTCAAGTATGAAACCTAGATTCTAAGGAAAAATATTTGATAATCGAAAGCAATTTTGAACGAATGCGTAACAGAGGTTTACAAAGACAGTGTTTGAATGAGCTGGTAGTCACAAAATTATGTCAAATGACTTAAGTTCATCTTGAGAAAGTGTCTCAGCCGATGTGTCTCAGTTAAGTCAGGAGACAAAAGTGGGACAACAGTCGATCAGAAGCGACGAAGGCTTGGTACAAATTTCAAACTGGCCAACCAAGTCTTAGCTCGAACAGGCTTCCGAAGAGGAGGTCCCTGTATTGCGCCTGATTTAAGGAACAGCGGGAGAGGAAAAGGAAACAAATGACCGATTGACGGCGCAAAGAAGTTTTACTGGCTGAAAGCGCAAGCACTCCGGCCGACTCTTCGGTGTCCCTTGATGTTATGTCCCATTGACAGGCCAGTTGAAGTCTCACCAGATGAAACAAACCAGTCCCTTTTTTTTATAATAAGTTTTCGATCAAGAGGACTACCCTTTTAAGACCATTGTTAAAATATGATCATAGGACAACTGTGGGCATGGGCTAAAAACTAAAATAAATTAATTGTAATCAAATTTGTTAAAATCATGAGAAAATATGGTAAAAGCGAAATCAATTTCAGAAAAAACCCGGTTTTTCCTAAAAACGCTTTTTTTTTTGTTAAAATATGCTCGTGATCAAGGGGTTATGACTTCCCTTAAATGGCGTAGCCCCACAAAAGTGGGCGGATTTGAGTTCCTACAGCAAAATTTGAGTTCCTACGCCTTGTCCAACAGGACCAAAAAGCATTTTGAAAGCAAATGTGAAATAGAGGTTGTCTCACATTGAAGCCAGTAGTGGGCGTGGCCATTGACGGACTAAGCCAATTTTCACACCATGTCTGTGGAACAAAAAAACAAAGACGTGTACCAAGTTTCAGTTCTCTGGCTGGATTAAGAAGACCTAGAACCTTCACACATACATACGGTAAGACGGACGAACGGCCTGGATCATATCTCTAAAGTTTCCTAGGGGTCTATGATTGTTATTTCACTGATTTACAAACTATGCATTACAATTAATATACCCTGGGTCGGGTATATAAAAGAGAATCCAAAGCCTGCACACATAAAAGCAGACATAAAAGCTCCACTTGAAAAAACCTAAATTTCCAACCGTAAGTGTTATGCCCTTACGAGGGAAAGCAATAGTTTGATAGGCTGTGTTATCAGCATCACCTCGTAACAGAATAGCTTCGGTACCTTAACGCCGACCAGAAAGCCCCTCAATTTCCTTAATGTAGGTTTTCGTCGACCCTGGGAAAATTCCGTCCCAGTGCCGGTACCCACTATATCTGGGTACCATTCTCCTGCCCAATACGGGAGGCGCCCTATTGGGTACTGAACAACCCGTGAAGGAAAAATCATTCTTTAATTGAAGAATGAAAGAATGATTGAAATGTGAAAGTTAATTTTAGTTTTTTTATTTCTTCTTCATATGGAAAGGCGGGCACGTTCATCTCTCATGCTAAAAAAGAAACGCAAGAAGAGGAAAATTTCTGCAGCTGACTTGGTGAGCTGACTTGGTGAGTGCAGAAATTTGCCTAACTTCTAAGCTCTCCAAAGTAAGGTGTCTACATGGTAGATTAATAGACTTGCGACTAAGTGCTCCATCTGTTGGTAGGAACCTTAGACAAAAACAAATTTTGGTACTAGAATCTTAAATCCGCGATGTTCAGTGATACGATATTCAACGTCCTTCCCAACGGTATTCGCAATTGTACAAAAAAAATTCATCAGCAACGGCCTTTACCAAGAGTCAGTGCTCGCTTCTTTAATTCTTAACATGAATTCCTGGGATCTCCCAACTATGTTCCTACGAAAATCGAATTTGACCATATCGATGACATGGCGCTTCCATATCAAACCAAGTCTTTGGAAAAGATGGAATATTTAGATATCACACCTGACACATGCTGAAGATGTGTCTACAATGTCTAAAATTTCAATCAAACGCTGCGAAACACCAAACACCGCAATGAGACACTTAAAAAAAAAAAAAAAATAGAGTGGCGCAACAGTTCGAGGTGAACTAGGGCCAACTTCTCAACAATGTATGCTGGTGTGTAAATTTCTTAACATACAAGAGATGAGACACTTAACCCTTCCTTAAATCCGGCTTGATATTTGCATACTTCACCTAAGAAAAAAACAAACATGGACCAAAGAAATTTATACAATCCATGAAAATATTACCAGCTTGTGCAAATATTGTAAGCTCAACCACCCTGAGGCTGGGCAACATTTTTGCAGGTTTTTTTTTTTTTTTTTAAATGAACATTGTTTGATGACTATTTAATTGTCATTGTGACTATTATAAATTTGACGGGACAGGATTTTGCAACAAGACCTTTCAACTACCAGTTCGAGGTCTCACCATCTGCATCTAAGTCTTACTTCCATCTCGGGAGCTTAGAAAGCCTAGTAATTGTTAAATTAATCCAAAAAAAGTCGACTAGTCTCTTCGACTTGGCCTTTTTTTTGCCAAGTACAGTTGCAAAAAGCTCAATATCAAAAAATACCTAACACCAAGATGTGTAACCTTTAAGTCCCGATTTCCTTCTCGGCCCACAAGAGCATTTATCGGTGGAAACCCCTCTATAAGTCAAAAAGTATGCGTCCTCCAAATTGATTCCCATTAGACTTTTAAATCCTTTAGGAAAATATTTTTTAACAAAAAGAAATGCGCTCTATAAGCACACTCTCCCAGACGGTTCAAGTGGTTGCAGCCTGTGTATAAATCGACAAAAAAAATTCACACAAAAGTAGTAAGTCGTCAGGATACTCGAGAAAACAAAAAACTATTTCAGACACAAGGAAGTGGAAATTCCTTTGGCATAATCTGGGTGGTGGTGCACACAGCTTCATGTACGACTGCTCGCATTTCTTTGTGCCGTTGCAGCGGCACATTAATTAACCAAACCATGAGTAATGAAAAATTATTTTTACCCATTTTACCATCACATTGCAAATGCGAGAGTTAAGAACAACTAAGTACCAGGTTAGAACTTTTTTTTTAAGTGCACTGCACGATGTCTTTGACATGCCGACTTTAGACGACTGGCTTGTTTCAGGAAGAGCTGACAATTCAAGTGCGGCCATATAAATTGTGTGTTTAAGATCTTTAAGTGTCGGGGCTAATTTGACGGAAGGTAAATTAAAGTCAATTGAGGTTAAGAATCCGGAATGTCCATAGTTAATGATGTGTCTTCAAAAAAAGTTGAATTTGTTCATCTTGTGCCATAAATCAAAACGGAAACTGTCCCTTCGTTTGCTCCCCCAAATAGGACATTAAATTACACATCAATTTGGCTTCTTACTTTTTCTATTTCTTTTTTTGCTGACAAAGTCAACGAGAAAAAAAAACTTCCGAGCTAGAAATGCCGTGCAAACATCAAATTAATGGAAATTAATAGCCTTAGATTTCCCGACGAAATTCATACATAAAAATCATTTAAACTGAAAAAGGACTCTTAAAAGCATACCAGAGTAACAAATGAAAAAATGAAACCCACATCCGTACAAATGCGGTGTGGGGAGTGAAAGAACAAACACTCGGTATTCTCGTTGGCTCGGCAGAAAAAAAGCATTAATTTCACTTTAAAAAGGACGAAAGTTTTGTACCAGCCAAGCAACATAATATACAAATACAAGCGGACATGGGAATATAAATATGTACAAAAAAAAACTGAACAGACAGGACTACAATCAGAGCAAATAAAAGGAAACAACGAATGATGTCCCTACACAATGGTAGTCGCCGGTTGATGCTACTGCCTGGTATTGCTTATGTTTGGCGCTATGCCGTCTCCCTTGTCCTGGCGCGCATAAAGGACTCGCTCGCCTCCACCGTCAATGTGTTTCCTGTTGAAGGGACAACAGCGATGCTAGAGAAGTCGCATGTAGTATGCATGCTTTCAAATGGGAAAAGAATTTGGTTACACAGCGAGAAAATTATTTTTCGTCCTTGTTATGGAGTCAAGCTCTATTTTATTTGTAAGTCCTTCATTTGTTTTGTTGCCCATTTTAATGTTTCAGCTGATTTGTTTTGGTAAACAGAAGGACTTCACTTCAGCTGTATTCAAGCGGAATATAATTGACAGTTTCATGAATAGTTTACGTATGGTGTGGACATTGAAGTTTGTTAAAGGATTAAATGAAAACTAAATTGGATCTAGAATTGCTTAGGTTGAGGGGAACAACAAGGTATTTCCAAGTAAAAATAGTCCATGCAAAGTTGTTACTAATGGTCTGTTATTGATATTTAAAGTCGCAAGGCTTGCATTTATTTTTTTCTAAGAAGTAAACTCTCTAAGTAGCCTGCCATTGAGGACTTTCAATGAGTGTAAAACTAAGTGTATAGCATCAAGAAAAGACAGCCAATAACGACGTCTTGGAAAAAATATCAAAATAAGCAGGACTTTTACTCTTTCTTTGAAGGCTCCGCAACTACATCAAAGCTGAGATTTAACGAAGAACAACTCTTGCCAGTTGCTGCTCCTTTCAAATAAGTTCAGCTCCTTTCATCGATTAGCGAAGCTTTCTCTCTCGAGCAACAAAATTAAACACTCGAAAGCTCTTTTACGGTGTATAAAATAAGGACCTTGTCAAAGGTCTAGGCTGCTTCGTAAGGAAAATATTTTAGGAAATCTTTGGGACCATCTGATATTACATCGAACTGAACGGGGTGTACCGCGATACCTTGACGTAACCAGGGGAGACAGAATACAGCCGCTGAGATAATTGCGATGGTTCACTTTGAGCGGATAGACACCAACACACCAGCCCGAAGAGGAACACCGAGACTCAAGCGGCGAACGCCAAGTAAAAAGGAACCTCACTCAACTTCAAAATAACAAAACCGGAGACGGTTAGCTACAAACCCAAGTCCACCCAGCCTGAAGCCTATATCGTCACATAAAGTTATTAAGTAAGAATGTTCTTTCATAATTCATTATCAAACACTTGACGTGGAATTAATAAGGGCACCAAAATAAGGGCATGTTTACCTAAGGATTTGTGTTTCGCAACAGGAGTTGCGAATCATGCGCCTTGACAAACTCCGTTTTCTATTGTAGAAACTATAGCTTCGATGGTAAAAACTTCTATCTTAAAAATTTTTAACAACTTCAAACTTGCGGCAATTAAAGTCAAGCATTTTTGGTATGCAGGAGAAGGTAACCCTTTGTGTTGTGGATTTGCACACTATCCTCTTAGCACAGGATTATTAGTAGATAAGGGAAAGCTCACGAAAATAAGACCAGGAAATAAAATTATCCAGGACAGCAACCAGCCACAAACAGGTGTGTGTCCCGAATTGAATGGTGTATTGTATGGATTTTAGTATGTGACAGGCTATAACTTAATACTCTGTGAGTTTTGGCATAACATATGCAAGAGGAATCTTTTATGTTTCTACGCGGAGTTGTTATGTTCCAGTGAAAGCCTTCAGTATTCACTTTCACTATGTTTAAGCAGTTCGAACAACAATTAAGGCGCGTGGCCAGCCCATACAGTGAAGAGTTTTGTATCTTCTTGCGGGTCAGTTTAACGTTAAAGGCTGGCACTTAATAACGTATTTGGATAGTAGTCCTAATTACTTCGTCGCGAGTTATTCATAAAAGGAACGTGGCCGCTTTAGAAGAAGTGAAACCCCTTTTTTCGAAGTTGTAAATAAGCGTTATAAGTGTTACCATTTTACTTAGAATTTTAACCAGGAGACTGCGTTTTTGATAAGAAATTTACTACCTGGCATATCCTCTCGGGGAAAATAATTCTAAGAATTCCAAGCGGACAATCTAGTATACCCAAGGCAGTCTCTTTGCCTGCAAGTATATTTTATGGTAATGACATAGCCGACAAACTTGCCTGAAAAGGCTCAGTAATCCTATTAACAAACCTAGTCGCGATAAAGCGGTGAAAAATAAAGTAACAAACAAATGGGAGCATATAAGCGGCACCTCATAATTGAGGACATCCAGGGCCTTAGACAAGCGTTTCGCGTTTGGTACACAATTTAGGCGCTATTAGCGCCGGGATTAGATAGACTTCGGTCCCGCAGATCAAGCATTTCCAGTCATACAAAATGTTTTGCATATGAAAATGGTAAAGGCCCCTTTTCACTTGCCCGGATCGTCTCTATAGATCACTTAGCCATTGCAAGTCGGTCTTGTCGTAAACTCCAGAGAGCTCATTGACTACAGTTCGTTCTTTCTGCAAATAAAAAAATTGTGCCAAGTCGTAAATCGAAAATAATGATTTTTATGAAGGGAGATGGGTGCTCAAGAAATTTAGCAAAGAAGTTGAAGAATTACTTAGATTTTTCGTGAAAAGGGTATTTCAACTGCCAAGTAACTTTCCAAACTATATACCTAAAGGTAGCTATATTACGTAATCAGAGCGATGCCTCATCCGTCACCCATCTTACAAAACTCGCTGTGATACATGCTGTATCCAATGCTTTGTTCTTCAAGAAGTGGGACCTTTTGGCGCGAAAGTACAATATTGAACTCCACGTTTAGGTAAAATTGGAGATGCAGTTTGAAAAAAACTTGTACTTTTTCGTGGAGTTCAAGGATTTGGCCAAATCGTTACCCTACGGACAATACTTCAGCGACCTATAAAAAAAACTAGAGTCTATTGAGTTCCCGAGGTAGTGTAAGTGCAGCTTTGATGAATAAAAAGTCGACAAAACTATTTTAAGTCAACATACTGACCTAAAACAGTTGTGGACTTTTTAGGCACCAAAGCTGCACTTGCATAGGGACCTAAAAACTCTCTTAAGCATAATGTTGCAAGCTTGAAGCTTAACTTCATTCCAAAACATGTCAAACACCTACAGACATTGCTTTGATATATGCTGTTGAGTTCTTGGGGAGTCCCTACTATTATTTAAGCCTGCTACATGCTTAACTATGTGTTAAACTATGTGTTAAACTTAATGTACTCCCATAATAATTTTGTATAAACTTTTATTGGCGACAATTGAATTGAATTTTTCAGACAAAACATGTCTCTGATTGTTGTTTTAGAAATTTTGGGAATGTATAAAGCGCCAAGCGCATCGTTCTAAGTTCTTACTATGTCATTTATTAAGACATTGAAATCGCTTGCCGAAGCCTTAAAGTTACAAATTTTAATTATTTTATTGAGTTCATTTAAGAAAGTATCTTTTTGACAGAGGTGTTTAAGGCACTTCTCGCAACACGTTACATTTTGAGTGAATCCACAACCTTCCTTTGAAAAATCGTTCAACCAATCCAAAAAAATGCGTTTGAATTCCGGGTTACTGTGGCGTATGTGTAATTTTTTCCCATTAGGCTGCATAACAATTCATATCCCAGGGAAAATTAATGACAAAAGTAATTTGAAATAACAATTATTATAGTTGGTCATCGTACTTTACCAAGTTCCACTCAAGTATATCCAGCATAATCCTTTGCAGGCATCGAAAAAATACACATTAAATTACATCACATTTTCTTATCTTATGCATCCCATCTCGCAGGACGCTGGCAAAAGTATAAACGACAACAATTTCGTTGCAAGGATGCTGCCGCCACAAATGATTTGCTTTAATTTTTTTTCCATTCCGCTTAAGCAACTAACTACACGACAAACTCACATAACGAGATGTAAAACACAGAAGAGACAAAAACAACCGAAAAAAAAAAAAATAAAAACGATGAGAGAGCACATCTATTTCCAGCGCCAAAAAAAGGATTCACTGATGTTGTATACACAAACAAAAACACAGCACAACGCGTATCTCCTTCGTACGCATGCACAAAGCAATTTTGTGTGCAAGAATAATGGAGAATAATAAACGAGGTGTATACCGGTCTAACGCCACTTGTGATGAAAACCGAACTGAATCGGCAAAATCGCATTCGGGAAATGTTGTCCTTGATTTTCCAGGATAATGGTTTGTATAGTTGAGGCAAAGCCTGTATGTAGCATCGTGACAGTGAGTGTGCACTCTGTTATGAGAGAAAATGTGATGAGCATGAGCTTATTTTCTCTCTCTCAGAGAATGCGAATGAGAGATAATTTTCCGGAGAGCTCTTCAAAGGAAGACTACAATAAAATTCTTGCAGTGGAGAGACAAGTGGTATAACGCTTTCCATAAGGTATTTCCCGGCACACTGACCATGACTCCTGGAATGAACTAGGAAGTGAATGCAAGCAATATTGAACAGCTGATTGTATTTCAACGATTTTAGGGGGAGGTACATTCCAGGGAGGTTTTTTTAGGATAATTCCTGATTGTGTGGGGAAGGTGCACACCGGTATAGCGTATGCCTGCAAACATTTCTCATTATATGTACCTAATTAATTTTTTTCGATAACATCAAAGCTTATAAAATATTACTTAATATTTTTATTTGAGAACTTATGAAATAGTGTTAAGAATATTTTAAAGTTAGTTGCTATCATTTTGATTAGTGATTACATTTTAGGCTTTAAAGCTGATTTAGGTGGCGTTAAATAACGCCTTAGTTCCAAGGAGGAATAAAAATGCGGCCCACCCAAGTTACATTTCTGTTGCGGTTAGGTTCAATGGTGGCCTTATTCCGAATATATGATGGATCGAAGCTACATTCAAGCATTGAAATAAAACCACATTTTAGAAATAGCAAGAAAAACGAAATGGGGCCTTGTTTCCGGATTAAAATAGAACTAAGCCACATTTTGTCGCTCACTGAAGCATCAAAAATAATAAAAGTCGCATACATGTTTTCCCCAATAATATTCACACTACAGAACTATTCAAAGCTTAGAAAATGTCAATTTTTAATTTTTTTAAATATTATAAAATTATTCGCGTGATTCTTAAAATAACATTTGCTTAGGCTCTAAATAATAATGTTTTCGAAATTCGCAGCAAATTTCAAAATACTCATTTTCAGTCGTCGTATTTCATTCGTATATTAACTATGCATCATACCAAAATGTCTTAAGCCCTTTTGATAACCTCTGCAACCCCAATCATAAAAAAAATTAAGTAAATTAGAATGTATTGAATTAACAATTAAATTCTGAATGAAGCGAATGCAAAGTAATTTTGTTGTTACGGAATTCTCTGCTTAATAGTCATAGTTAGACGACTAAAAAATAATATGTAAAAATTCGCTTTAAATTTGAATAAGAGTTTAAATATTAACTTTAAAATATTATTTTTCAGTAAAAATTGAAGAATTTCGCGCAAATTTTGGAATTATATTTTCTCCAATTCTAAATGAAACATTTTAGTGCTTCTATGTTACGGTTCCGGTTTTAATCTGCAGACTTCGTATTACATTAGGTTCTTCTTTTGCTCAATTTCTTCCCGCTTATGATGACAAGAATTATAGAGTCATAGCCAGAGCGGTTCATCTACTTTTGTTGAAGGCTTGGCCTACGATTTTTGCTTATTTTGTGTAATACACTCTCTCATATATGCTGTCATCAAGAAGAAACACTGAACTTCGGCGTCTTGATCAAAACATAGCCTTAGACAGCTATGGCTTCGAGGAAGTAAGGGCCAGTCTCTACCTGGGTTCTGTTATAAATTCAGATAACGACACGAGCGCTGAGATCAAACGAAAGTGAAATCTTGGCTGCTTCTTTGGGCTAAGAAGGTAATTGAGAGGTAAGGCTTTTTCTCGAGCACTAAAGCCCACTCATAAGACCCTCATCATTTCAGTCCTGCTTTTCGGTGCCGAAGTATTGACCCTGTGATTAAAAAGCTTAAGGCTGTTTCGAGAGGAAGACTTCGTGTGATTTTTGGTCCCATCTGCATAGACGGAGAGGGGACACCGAGATATAACGCCGAACTTTATGGGCTGTAAAGCGATACTGACGTGACTAGAAGAGTAAGGATACAGCGACTCCGGTGGCTGGGTCATCTACTAGAGCGGACACCGAGTAGAGCGGGCCCGAAAGTCTTCGAATAAACACCACAGGGGCAGCGCAGTAAAGAAGCACAAACACTCAGGTGGCTCACGCATATGGAAGGGGAGCCAACTCAGTCAAACTGAAGACGGTTAGCTAGAAACGGACCTGGCTTGCTAAGATTGTTAGTTGAGACCCAGGTCCACCCCGGACTGGGACTATTTGCAATTAAAAAAATTATTTTCTGTAAAATTTATTTGCTATAACCTTTCCCATAACGGTTGGCAATCATGAGTCTTTCCCTATTAATTTTTTCCAAAACTATTTTTTAAAAATAAAACCATTATTTGAACACACCTGGGGGAGGGGGGTGGTCCTTATCCTTTGAATTTTTTTTTTTAATCTTTTTCTTGAAAAAAAAATGCTATAAGTTTATTTTTCTGAGTTCATGAGGTGAAATTTGGTTGATGTCAAAAAAGTGGCCCAGAAGTTAAGATATATGTGATAGTAGAATCATTATTTTCAGTCATCTAAAATGTATTGAAATACATCTAGGAAGAAATTTGAAAGGAGCTACCGAAGAAAGGTTTAGTCAAGCTTTTTAACACCTCAATTACGTTGTCAAAAGTCATATGGACCGATTTTGCTTCTGCCCGTTACATTTAAGGCCTTAAACTTGTGGAACGAAAACTATTGAAACCAATAAATAAAGCAATACGATTGATTCCAGATCACCAATTCGGTTAAAGGGTCAATTATTCTACAGGGTATCATCGAATGACTAATGAAATTGAGAAAGCCTTAGAAGCGAATTATTATGTTTTAGCGCTATTCTTGACGTATCACAAGCATTTGACAAGGTGACATGAAAGCCTGAAATATAAGCTACGGAAAGTTTAAGGGCGAACATGTTAGAGCTCTTGGAGTCTTACCTTGACAAAAGACTCGAAAGAGGGAGCGAATGCTCAGAATTAAAAGAAATACAGCCCGGGTTCTACAAGGAAGCGTTCTCGGTCCAATACTGTTTTTGCTCTATTCGAGAGACGTAGCTCAAGATGAGACAACGAATGTAGCCACGTTCGTTGACAACACGGCTATCCTAACAGCGAATATAACAGTCGAACTATCAACGGGAAAAATCCAACGCGCTTTAAACGAAATTTGCGAATGGACAAAGACCTGGCGATAATCGACCTAAACCAGACAAAATCAACGCATGTAAATTTTAACGACTAAAACTAAACAGGAGGGTAAAGAACTTACCTCTCTTTATTGAATCGGTACAAATTCCGTACGCAAACGAGGCGAAATATCTAGGCATGACCCTAGACGCAAGACTTAAGTGGAAGCCGCACGTTAAAAAGAAACAAGACGAACTTGAAATCAGGCTACGAGAACTGTATTGGCTTATCAGAAGTTATTCGAAAGTAAGCGTTTACAACAAACTGCTTTTGCATAAGCAAGTGCTAGAACTATCTTCGACGTACTGGTACGGTATACAACTTTGTGCGGTTGCATCAAACCAAGCAATATATATATTAAAGAAGATTTTCAAAATAAGAATCTCATTGCGTATTCTTTTGAAAACCAAACTGCCAAACCAAGCTGTCAAATAATACTCGGTGTTTGCGACAATTCTAGCGTGGTGTATTCTTGGTGTCATTGTTTACATAACGACAAATACTGCACCGGTGCAATCATCACGTTAAGTGTCAAATTGCTCTGACTTCATTATGTTTACATTTTTTCCATTTCGTAGCGTGATTTGTTGCCCTCGGTTTTTTGTACTTTTAACTTAAAATATATTTTGATAGCTTTGAATTAAAGTTTTTATAGATTTCATATACAATTTCAGAATTTCAGTCGTGTTGTAAGTAATCACGAATGAAAATTGAGTGGAAACTTCCCAGCCTCCACCGTCGAATCGGTGGCGAAATTTCGAGTTTGGTGTCGACACCGAACTAATTCAGAGTTCAAACGAACATTTACATGAGAACGATTCCGTTCAAGTGTATGAGAAAAGAAATTTTTTTTTCTGCATTCCACACCATTTTCATGATTCGGTGTTTAAAAGAATACGCCATAAGAGACATCGTTTTCGTTCATAAGGAACAACGACTTACGTCGAGATGTAGGAACGTAGCCGTGACTGACGATGTAACAAACTTTTCTCGCACACTTCGTACTCGTCTTCGCGGACATTGTTACCGCGAAATAAACCGAACTTTGAATCCGAAAAATCCTACGTATTGCATGCAAACTACAGCGAACGAGACCGTTGGATCTAGCGTCATAAGACGAAACCACCTATAATGACGGTATTGTGGGTGCTTTCGTTCGAAGGCAACCTGCCTAACGCGATTAACCAATTTTTTTTGGAAACTAATCGTAGTCTGCCCGAAAATGGAAGGCTTTTTAGTAAGCAAAAATTTCATACAAACATGAGCACGCAGGGCTGGTCTATAAGGGTTACGAGGTCAACAAAGGCTTAGCCTACACACGGAAAAAAGGGAAAAGAAAAAACTTTATAGGAGCCAGAAGTGAGTGATGACACATGCACTAGATAGGGCCTAATAATGGCCTTAAAAAGGTTGATGCATAGTTTGAAACGCAGTGATTAAATAATAACCCGTAGACACCTTTTTTGTATGAATGGAACCGACAGGAGAATTGATTAAGCCATGTCCGTCCGTCCGACCGTCCGACCGTCTGCATGTAAACAATTTTCTTAAATTTAGAGGGCTAAAAATTTGTGGGTGGACTGGAAGTCCCCTGGACCAGATCAATTTTGATAATTAGTTGAATCCACCCACAGACTTGCCCACCCACAGGCAATACACCCACCTTGCATAAAGCATTAACCAGTTATATTTTTATGTCCCGCCCCCTTTTTGGAGGAGTGGCAGTTAATTTTTTCAGACTGAAGTTTTAACATACGCACTGTTGCACTTTTCCACTTGCTTTTATAATAAATGTGATTTTGCAATGCCGCCTATATTGGTCAGACGGGGGAACTTAAAACCCTACTTTATATTAGTCTTAGTATATTGTATATTAGGACTTCCCCTCTCAAAGTAATTTTATATTTTCAGGTTTTTTTTTCATTCCACTACTTTCGGGCGGATTTTAACACCCAAACCCCCCTGCGTTCACACCTGGCACTCATGCAAGAAAAACGAAATTTACCCTTCCAATTTATTTGTTTCGTTCTTCTTAGGTAAATGCTTACCTGATATGGTGGGTAGCGCTATGGAAAATATCCGGGGCAGACCAAAACCAGCAACAACCAAAAATTCAGTAGCGTCTGTCTCAAAAAGAGCGGCTTTCTGTGCAGCGTCTGCTATTCAGGATAGGGTCGACCGAAATTAAACACTTTTTGCTCTTGCAATACGCAAATATAATGAACAACAATTAGATGCATGCGAGATGAATTTATGAAATACTCTGCTAGTTATATTATTGCTTTTCTCCGTAAAGGCATAACACTTGCGGGAGTAAGCTTTGGTGTTCTGTTCAGAGTTTTCATGTTCCGTACTGGCTCATCAGCATTTGCGTGTTGGATGGAGAATTGCTTTTCTATTCTATCTTGTCTATCCCCAAATTCTTTCCGCTCGCGATTGCGAAGTCATTACAAAAAAAATTAATCTAATATGTCAAACAGTATGCGCCGTGTGTCCTTGCGCCTGTGTCTCGGCGTTATGGATGATCAATCTGGCGCAGGTTCAAGGCAGGCTCGCATTCGTTTCAATAAGAAATGCACTACACATACTCTTTCGCGAATAGTTCACCAGGCAATGAGTTTTTAGAGTGGCTCGCGCAATTTTGTTTTTACTTGCAGAAATAAAGATCAGAACAAAATAAATAATAAATTAAACTATACATACCTAGATAGAAAGTCCGGTGTACTTTGTGAAATTGAAAGGTGTGCTTACTTGATTTGGTTTGGAGCTGGTAAAGGTTTTTAAGAATGAGAAGACCTGTATTTTTCAATTCGTGATTCCTTCTTTTAAGGGCATTTCAAAAATTGATATTTGCGACTGTATCAAAGAAATACCGGTAGCACTGCTCGGTATACCCTTTTCCTACGCTCCTTCCGATACCTAGCTTTATTTATCTTCAATACAAGTCCCTGCTTATAAGTTTCTCAAGATTTGTTTTTTTAATGAAAAAGACTTTTCCTAGCCTCCATATTGTAAGGCCTTATCAATTGGTGGCATGAGTGCCGTTTGATATGACTTTTTATAAGAGGGGCGTTATATGTGGAACACCACAAGTAATGTTTATTCAATATAGAACGCAAATAAAAATTCTATTAAAAAATAAATAAATTAAAATATCTATTATATTATTTATGTATACGTAACGTATATAATAAGACGTAGCAAACCATCAAGGTGATTTTATTTGACATTTCGTAGGCTAATGAGTACGATCACTGCCTATCTGTTATCGAGGACCCAGGTTCAAGACCAGCATTTGAATCCAAGTTTTTCTTCAATACAACAAAAAGGAACAACATCCAGTTAACAAAAAGGTGAAGCGAAAAAAATTGACAGGAAAGCTGACTATGCCCAAAACATTGAAAAATGAAAAAAAAAAAAAATTTTTTTTAACACTCACTCGACTTGTAATTATTTTCGAGATTTTTCTTGCTAGAAAAATCTTCGCTTTTGTCGTTTGCGATGTCCCCGTAATTTTTCTTGGTGGGTCTGGTTTTTCTAGCAGTGAATGCCAGATTTTGAGCAATTATTGCGTGTTTTCAGCACCAAGCAACTAATATCGCACTATCCCGATTTCTGTTGTAATACAAGCCTAGGGCGTGGGAAGCCTCTAGCACCGAGAGCTAAACTTTTTTTGTGTGCAGGAAAAAAACTTTTAACAAGGTTATAATTGACTTCTTTAACTGATTATAATTTAGAGCACTGATTATAAATTAGAGCATTTATAAAATTGAGACAAGTGTCGCATGCTTGGCAAATAAAATCTTAAGAAAAAACGCTTTTACGAATACAAAAATATTTTTACAAAACCACAAATCTTTATATTTTGCAGCCAAATAAATTGAACATCGACAGGTTGAGATTAAAATAAAAAAAAAAGCGCATAAGGAAGAAAAAAGAGAAAAATCAATTTATCAACTACTCGGACAATACTGTCTCCTTATATCAATTCCCTAATTGACTCAAGAACTCAATGGTGCTCTTCGATACATGCTCTAAGCGCTCTGATTTGAAATGCTTTATCATAAAATTGCATTGAGCAAAGCTTTCAAATATATCCGCTTCTGTGGCGTCTCCAATAATAGGTACCTACATTTGCTGAGTCACGCTGATACAAATAATTGACCAGCACAAAGAGAATTTCAACCAAGCTGGACACTGAACAAAGGCAGCTTCTAAGGAATTTCCAATTTGAAAATTTTGCCTCGACTAAACGAAAATTGAATCTTTCACGAGAATGCGTTTCAATAAAAGACAAACTACAGCTCATGCAGGTCACTATACTATTCAGAGTCAGAAAGCTATTTCACATCAAATAACCGAATCAACTCCGAATAGTTTCATGGAAATTATTCCTTCAATTCATTCTGTCTTAAATCCAATAACTTCAGCAATGAATCACTGAGGATAAAACTTTTCACAATTCACATCATACACCTGTGCTGAGTACAGTATTAGACACTGATTTCTAAGCAGAAAACAATATTAAATACAAATTCACTTTATGGACTCATCGATTTGTGAGCGAAGAAAAGAATTCAATCTATCCAGAAATCGATAAGAAAATTGCATCTAGATTGAATATCTATTCTCTAAATCAAATCACCTGGATTTCAATCATTCCCCACTGCACACAGATACGGCTAAAGACAAAAAAGGAAATTCCTTCAAAATCTATACAATTTCGTAAGGTGCATACGGGTTGTGTGCTTGAAGTGGAGCGACTGTGCTTCAAAACCATCTTCCGAAAGGATATAATCACCTAAAAGTCCAACTGACAGATACATTGGCTTATCCCATCTGTTTTGCGCCACTGTTTCTGCATATCTATTGCTCGTTTCGAGTTTTGTTTCATCCCCGCGTCCTGACTCCTTCGTATAGCTTTTGCGCTACCAACCTTTATGTGCGATGGAATCTACTATTGGATACTTTGAAAATACTATCAACCTCCGTCTAAGGAATGTTCTTCTTACCTCTTGGCTGCAGGACATACAGCTTCACACATCATATGCAGATATGCAGACGGAAACGAATGCATCAGAATCTCTTATAGAAGTTCGGTGGTGGTGGAGTTGAAGTCCTTGCACTATTTCGGGTCAAAATTCAATTACTGGTTTCTTTCAACTGACAAGGATTGATATCATAAACATATTTGCTTTCTCATCATTCACAGTACTACGAGTATTCCGCACCCAAATCAACCCATTTGTCCTCTTGGCCAGTGAATTGAATTTGCAGCTACCAGTTGCCTGACCCGACAGAAACTAGCAAATTGAGATTGAGCTAATCCCGGTGATTGATACTTTGCATGTGTATCTGCCCGGTGCAGTGCGCACTTCGAGGATTACGAACTCGAAAAGAAGACCATCAATGGATATGTGACAGTTGAGGCACTGGAATATTTAATTGACAGCCCCACCATTCAAATATATACTCGTGTGCTATTGCCAGGTAAAATGTTTCAAGGTTTCATTTGAAGAACATCAAGGCGAATGCTAATTACCCAGACTGCAGTTGACAGCAAAGACACGCCAGAGTACTGGATTATTGAATATCATGAGAGCACCCCCAATCCTTTTGCTCGATGGATAATCAAAAGCACTCGACTCTGACATGTCTGATAATTATATTTGGAATTTGGTGATTGCAAACGAGTGCATCGGGCAGGTCGTATAGTTGCAAGCATACACGAGTCTTCCATATGGACAGGACATCAAGTCAAGAGCCGGGGACAACGAAATTAGAATGTTAATTTGCTTACGACATATGCATTCGACAATTAACCTGTATCTACGGCTGTCAGGTGCTGCCTCACTTTGTTGTGGGCTGGCAAAATGGTCAAAAGGATTCCTCATTTTGCCTCTGTGTGTGTGGATATGGCAGTTGCAATTAAATTAACAAATTGCTTCAAAGCTATTTTCGGAATTGAAGTGGTCATTGAGTATATGGGTGAGTTTGGTAATCGTTTCGAATTTACAGCTAAAACTTTGCTAGGGGAAGATCAAAGTTGATTGGTACTATATGGGTACTTACCGGGTTTGGTACTTTGCTTAAAATTTGATTTGCAATAGAATTGGTTCTTACCTGCAAGAAAGAGAGAAACAAGTTGTTAGTTAATTAATGGCAAATTTCCAAGAGAAATAGAAAAGGAATAAATTTTTTTGGTAAGACACTCTTAAAATCTAGAAATAAGACTAAAATACTAAAATTATTTAATGCGATACGATAACGGCATAAAATTTAGCATTTCATGCTAAAAAAATAAAAATACATTGCTCCATGTTGGGCGCCAAAAAGTAAATTTAACGCTTTTTTCCAATTTCGCAGCAGCATATAGATTTCATTGTCAATTACAGATTGAATTCAAGCACAAAATCCTAGCTGCTTAATAAATAAGCAATGTAGATGTATAAAGAAAGTCATATTGCCCCATGTTGGGCGCCAAAAAGTAGTTTCAAGGCTTTTTTGTCTATTCCGCTGCAACATTTAGAGTTTTTCTTCGATTGCAGATGTAGCTCTAGCATAAAATCCTAGCTACACACTTGTGTCAAACCAAGCATATGGAGAAAATCGTATTGTCCCATGTTGGACACCAAAATTTAAATTTGACGGTTTTTTGTATATTCCGTCGGAGTATGTAGTTTTTGTAGTCTATTACCTATTAAACTCTAGCATAAGATCCTAGCAACTTATTTATGTCAATAAAGGCACAAAAAGAAAGTCGTATTGCCCCATGTTGGGCGCCAAAAAGTAGTTTCAAAGCCTCTTTTGTCGATTCCGCTGCAATATTTAGATTTTGTAGTCGATATTTGGAACGGATGTAGCCCTAGCATCAAATCCTATTTACGTATTCACGTCAATACAATCGTATTGCTCCATGTTGGGCGCCTAAAAGTAATTTCGACGCTATTTTGTCAACTCCGCCGTGTAGCTTGTAGCTTTTGTTTTCGACTACAGATTGAATTCCAGCAAAATCCTAGTTACTAAATTGTGTCAGTAGAAGCATATGAAGAAAGTAATATTTCCCAAAAAGTTGGGCGCAAAAAAGTAATCTTGACATTTTTTTGCCAATTTCGCAGCAGCATGAAGTTTTTGTAGTCGATTGAACTCTAGCTTAAGGTCCTAGCTACTTATTTATGTCAATGCAAGCATATAAAGAAGGTTATATTGCCCCATGTTGGGCGCCAAAGAGAAATTTTGACGGTTTTTGTCATAACGCAAAAGCAAGGGCAGTGGCCCTGACTGAATAAGGAAAAGAGTTAAGGGAAGTGGGAACTGGTAGGTAAATTGAATATGAACTTTAACGTATTATAGAGGGCCACGTATTAGAGAGCCATCTAACAAGCGCATGCATGCCGACTAAAATTAGGTTCCTTTAATGTTGTGTCATGAAATCCATGGAAAACATTAAAGAGCTTTGGCGAGTTAAAGAAGGTTCTCCACCGGTTCCAATAGTGGACAGACAATGCAGGTTTGACAATCTCTAAATTTGAAACTTTTTTGACCCAAAAGTTAAGAATAAAAACGCTCAACAACTTAACTTAAAGCTCAGTTAAGCTGAGTACAATCGGTTTGTCGTTAGTAAAACCTAGCTCGTTGGTGAAACCCCAACCTAATTTAAGCGGGCACGTAAATAGTTTAGCTTAAAATTTTAGAGGTTTCTCTAGGATTCCCTAAGGCAAGAATTCAAGAGCTTTTTTATCTGCCTCTGAGTGAGGTGTACTCGATTTTGACATACATGCAAGGGACGACTTTTACGACTTGCGAAGCCATAAGACTGTGTTTAACAGAAGTTAGTTCAGATATAGTCAAAGATTTTGCGTACGTTTAACTAAAATTACACGTTACACGCATTGCGAAGGCCAATGGTTCAAGGAATTTTGCAAATATAGATAGAAATTGTTCTGCACTATCCACTCGAGAGCAAGATACCGCAAGATAACTATCGTAACTTTAACTTTCATGCGAAAATCTGTACTCTCAAACTATTTGTCCCTACTCCACAATACCATCAAGCCCCCATAATTTTCCATTCTCTTCATATGCACAAGTTCTAATAACCCACTGCTACATTGTTTACCTTTCCAATTATCCTTTTGCCAAGACGTAATACTCACTTTTCATTACTTACTCTTCTCATTCCGCTGCGGGAATCCGCACGGGCTTAACTCTAATCCGAAGATTTTTTCCCTTGAACTCCACTTGCCCATTCACCTCAGTGCATTTTCATTCATCAAACCAATGTGCGGTGCACACAGCTGATGGCCAACCAGAGGGACGCTCAAGTTAGGGGTGGAAAAAAGGAATAGAAAACAAAACCAAACCAGAATCCAACTCAAGACTCAACACGAGAATAGTCCATCAATCAACTGCAAATTTACCTTTGGAATTAAGCACGTCCTCTACCACCTCCTAGACTGGTATTTTTGCCTCAATGTAGCTGATATCCTGCATCCAGCGAATACGAGTGTTGCCTGCAGGACTTGAGCAGAAAAAAAAATATACCGAATTGCACTCTGCCTGTCTACGCACATCAGAAACACAATATCACAACGATGACCGATGGAACTTGCCAGGACTAAACAAAAGTAAATGGAATTCGTGTTCGCAACAACGAACGGACCGGGAACCGTGTCGCAGGACGACGAATGTAAGCAAATTCGATGCAGGATATGTACCTGACGTTAGGTGGATCAACAAAAAAGAGAAACCGAAATTCGCTCTAAAACAAAAAAACGAAACTCTTTCTAACGAAACGAAACGACCTCAGGCACATATCATATGCACTCAAGAGCAAGGCAAAAAGGATATCATTTCCACCTATATGGCGTTTTTTCTGCGTCTGACTGGTCTGGAAATTATTTATGAATTTCATTTTCTACTTTTGCCAGCGTCAGCAAGTGGTCTACAACGACAACGGTGTTGGTCATTTCGCGTATGACCAACACAGCAACAGCAAGGCTCAAGGAGGGGATGCAGCAGACAAAATGCGCGACTGTTGTGATATGTCTCAAGAGCACAGAAGACTTTTCAATTTTAATAACCCGACTAGGTATAAATAATATATAACTTCAGTTTGGTCTTTGTCTCCATGATGAAAGGAAACATTTTGGAAAATAAACTTTCAATGGACCAATGGACGATCCTTGTACCGCACATAATTAAAAAAAACAAGTGAGTAAGTGCAAGAGTCCGTCTGTGACAAACTTCTAAATACCCGACTCAGCAATTACAAGTCTTGAAGTTTTTTGGTCTGAATTAATTTATCTAAAAAGTGGGCGTGGACAAAGAAGAAAATCTTTTAACTTATTTCGTTAGAATCGCGAGAAAATGTGTTAAAAACGACATAAAAAAAAACATTTTTTCCTAAAAACGCCCCCTTAAGTGGGCGGTGCGCAAAACTTGTAATATCTTCAGTCACATACAATTTTTTCCATTTAGAGCAAATTTTAAGAGAAATCAAGTTTTTAGGTTTGCCCATAGTAATAAAGCAAACCCACTTTTAAAAGTCGAAAATTTGGAAATTTTTGTCGAACGTTTTACATCCAGGTCTGCACTAGAGTCGGGGTTACTCACAAAACCTAATATTTAAGACATATTTTATCAGCGGATTCCAATTAGGAGATTTTGCTATCTTAAAAGTTATTACTGGCTTCATGTTAAAATCGACCGTCAAGTATGAAGTCATAGCGGTCCGTCGGTTTTTTTTTTGAAGGCATATATGCATATATATATGTATGTATTCAAAATGTTGTTTAGTATATTTGCGACTTTGTGTTTCTTTTCTTTTAATAAAGATTTCGGACATTATGGCATTTTTTCAAGCGCATCTCGATAACTCATATGTTTCGCTTATATAATATTTAGAAGATAATATATGCATAAGATCTGTGTATACGAGTTATTAAATGCTGCCACTGCAGTGGAGTAAATAAATGTGAGATTTTTGACGTTTGCCCCGTATTTTGGTTCAAAATTCCTAAAAAAGATATTTTTTCATTAATTTTTCTCTAGGAACTGTTAATATTTTCTTACAAGTCTACTGTACTTATTTTAGCCGAATCTTAAGTTAAGGTACTCAAATTTTAATTGAAATGCAGGGTGAGAAATAAATTTTTTTGATTTTTTTTTTGGTAAAAAATCTTAAAAAAAAAATGACGAACGGGTTCTTTGTTTTTAATTATTTTTTTTATTTTTTGAAATTTTTTTTTTCTTTCTGCTCCAGTGGTTTGTGCTTGTGTAAAATGTAGTTGATTAGATAGAAACAACTTAGAAAATATAGGCATTTTTAGCACTACCATTTTAGTCATCATCATCATGATTTTCGAATGCCGCTTATCCTTTAAAAGGGTCGCGGAGCGAGGGTGGCTAAATGGTACTTCCATCTTTCCCGATCCTCCGCCACCAACTCAAGATACTCCGGCGCAATCCCCAGGCGGGACTCACCCAAGTAGCACACTCTGGAACCATAAGCATTGGTTTTTGAATATTGGACTTATAAGACACTCAAAATGCTCTTCAGTAGCACTAATGGTTTTGCAAGGTTTCGTTATCGTACCTTTGGTGCGCAGCTTATTTACTTATAAAATTTGGTCATAGAAACGTTCACAGCACCAAAATTATAAAGCTTAAATTGCTAGAACCAAAGGTTCCGTAAACATGGTGCTATAAACGTTCCTAGCACTCAAGTTATAAGGAAATAAGTGCTGAAGGGCTAAGTTCTATAGCGCAAGTTCCGTAGACCTTTCTAGCACCTGTTTTCTGACACTATAGGTTTGACACATCCAAAGTAATACTTTGCACTCTTATATAGCACTTGCGGGTTGCCATAAGTCATAAAATAGAAAAAAATGTTTTAGAAAAAACTGTTAAGGTATAAACTACATTCATGGATAAGATAAAAACCGCCTGTAAAATATATATTTCAATTAACGTCTGCCATATCAATAATTTCAAAAAAGTCAAACCAATGTATATCCTAAAAGAAAAGAGAGTGATGGCAACCCTTAATAAATTAGCGCAATGTTTGACAAAAAACACAAAACCTTATAATAGTTCTACATAAAGCTAGACCATGCTACATAGAACCCAAAGTTTCTAAAAGGCATCGCAGAACACCTTAAGTGTTACAACGGTGCTATGTGGGCTCTACATTAAAACTTACACTCTTTATTTTATGTTCTATTTAATATTTCAAGAAGAGCATTGTTTCTTTTCGTCCTATTTTAATAAATCATTCGAAGAAACGAGATGCGCACCTTGTTTTCTGCTAATTAAATGCACTCTGTTTGCTCATTAATTTCATCACCATTTAATATGAACGAAGTTATTTGTGCAAAAACATCAACACTTTCAAAGAATAAGATAGAAATGTGTGTATACCTAACTACAATAAAAACCACACCATGACAGTAAAAGGTAAACACCTCGAAGTGTATGTGCCTAAAATGTATTGACTGTTATATAAGTTATATAAGAGCCCGAACTAGAGCCATTTCTGCATCCAAAATTAAGTTCTATAAAGTGTCAAATCATCCTTATAGGGGTTTTGTAAGTGGCCCCGTTACTTGTATAAAACCAACTTCAAGAAACCTAAGGTTTTATGATGTGGTGCTGAAAACGTAACGGTGGCCAAAGCAAGAGCTTCTGTGTTGCTTGGGCAAAGAGGTTCTTTACCTGATCCCACCACCTGTTTCTTGGCCTACCAGAGGACGATGCGCTCGCATCTCGGCTAGCATGACCTGTCTAGGTAGTCTGTCAGGAGGCATGCGAACAACGTGTCCAAACCATCAAAAAATCGATCGCTCCACTCGGAGAAGTAGCTGCTCAACACTAAGATTCCCACGAATACTGACGTTTCTCAATCATTTTAGTCAATCTACGTAAATGATTTTCTGCATATCTCGAAAGCCACGCAATATTTCAGTCCCTCTATACTTTTTTTCAAACCTCAAAAAATTGTTAATGGCTCATATTTTTTTTCCAAAACAGTATATGTTGCTGTTATCGAGATAGTGTGGAGGAAACGTGATTTTTTAGCATTTTTCTGCGTTTTTTTAATTTAAAGTCTATAAAACGTCTATTCGGGAGGTTTTGTTGAATAGCGTTATATTTTTTTTTGATTCTTATATACTTTGCGCTAGCAACGGTTATTTTTTCCTAATACTCAGAGGAAAGAGTTTTTAGTTATCGATTATAAAAGCGATTATTTTTAATTTATTTTTTAAAACCGTTTGAGGAAATTTTAAATTAGAAACGCCATTTTGGAAAGATTTTAAAAATTTTAGAATTCTCTTTGCACGATTTATAAACAAGCCAAATTTCATTGTAATCGGTAGGTGGCACCGTTAGGATTCCAGGATATTTTGAAAAATAATTTTTGAAATGTTTTTGAAGTTTTAGAGCTAAATCTCAGAATCTCCTAAATATCCAAAAATTTCTATAGTTCTCCCGAAATTCACAAATAATTCTTGATGTGTGTGATATTTTTCAAATCATTTCGCCTAATCGGAGAGAATGGTGGGGACAACATTTTTTTCACGATTTTTTTTCGAAAATACCCGAAACTACAGTTCTAATACCGTTGAACTAATATTTTATTTAAGCCTTTGTTAAGTTAGCCCAATATAGGCTTTTTAAATAGACTGACAAAAAAGTTATGTTATGACGTTAAACACGTTGAAAATGGGCATCTATTTTCCATTACTTATTTCTCAAAAACTTTTCAATATTTTTCAAATTTATTATGAAAGTCCAATATTTTTTAGGGCATGTTTCAATTTTCTTCTTTCTGGCTGCAAAACTTTTAAAGACAAGCCCAAAACACTTTTTGTTTTTTTTTTACCATCAACGCTAAAACTGTTATTAAACCGTTCTGCGTATATATAAAAAATTGCCTTTGTATGCGTTGTCAGTTTTTTTACGAACTTTATAGGTGTACCAAATCTCATCTTTCTACGACTTCCCGTTCAAAAGTTACAGGCGCGGGCAGCCGGACGGACGGACAATGGAGTGATACCATTAGAGGTCCTTTTTCCATTTTTAAGGGGTAAACATAATACACATATGCTTTCGTATCCGAGCTTGACAAAACTGGCGAATACACACAGACTCTTTACAGTAACCATAATGGAGGTCAGCTTCGTCGATTCGTTAAATTCGTTCACTTTTGAGTGCATGAGCAAGAGCGATCTGAGTCGCTTGGGCATTTGTAAATTTTCAAAAATAATCAGCTGCTTCAAAGTATTGTGTTTTCAAGACTTTATCAAACTCTATTTATTATGCAACTGTGCTCAAAGACAGGGAAAAAGTATTTCTTGGGGCTTAAAGACTCCTTGGACCTCTTGTGGTCTTGGAAAAACCGGAGTATGGAAAAGTTGAAGGAACTCCGCAAACTTATCAATGAGCAATAAACACAGAAATTTTAACAGAATATAATTAGAATATAAATATGAGAACTAATGTTGTATAGGTACTCTACAACTTAGCAATCAAAACAAATGTTTAAAAATTTAAATTTTGGAACTTAGGTTGAATAAAAAATAAAACTAAAAAATCTTTTTCTGCTTTGTATCTTTCATGTAGTTGACAGATTTCAAAAAGAAGCGAAACAGAATTCTCTTTTGCCCCACACTGTTCCATACTTCAAAAGCGACTCTATTGATATTAGTTTTCAAACTTCAAATAAAATCCTCTTTCATCGATAATAACTGAAGAAATCACACCACCAGTGCGCAACTCAACCCCTCGAGAAATAACGCTGAAAGGTAAACAAAACGAAGCTTTTAAACTATCGTCCTTGCCTTCAACGTCATCCTGTAGCTGGCAGACAAAGGAAAATTTATAATTAGGAAATAAAATAATTTAATCTCCTGTTCGTGTGCGGAGAGCCTCGTCGTCATTGCCAATAGAGACGAAGACTTCTTGTCAAAGACTACACAAATATCCCCATGCCAGGGCAAATCTCGAACAATAGCATCGTAGGTACCTACCTACTGTTTTCCAGACTAGAACACTTTTCTGTTTAAGGACTTAATGGTAATGAAAGTGAATGCATTCGAAAAATTCAAAATCAAAAATATGAGCAAAGTCTGCTTTTAAATGGTCGAAAGCACCAAATTACGGACAGAGGCAGCGATAAGACGCAGCCCAAATGTAAACATTATCCTTTCGCTTTTTCCAGGTGCACACCGGCAAAAAGTAAAACGATTCTTACTCCTCGATTGTTTGGGTATGTTCGCCTGTGTGGATAAATCCTCATCAGGATGAGCACTTGCTTCCTTGCTAAATACTTTGCAATTATTCAAGTGGAAATTTGTGTGTCTGGCAAAAATGAACAGCTAAGCGAGGGAAAAAGAACAAGACAGGAATAATAGCTTACGGAGCTGGAACACTGGAATAAAAAAAAAACAGAAGATTTAGTAAAACCACACGGAAGAAAGGAGTAAGCAGGGGATTGGCAAAGACGTCAAGTGGTAAGATGCAGAGGGCCTTGGCTTGTCGGTCGGTAAGACCGCCAGCATGAGGAGGTTTAACTCTTCTAGGGGAACGTTTGGCTGCTGATGGCTATGTGGAAGGAAGAGGAAATCAAAGGGAATTTCTGCAGCCGATGGGAGAAAATAGGATGAAAGTGTTTAATGCCCCCGCCGGTGCGGTGGTGTGGTGCGCTGACGAGGACGTCAATACCTGCAGCTGTGGAAAAACGAACACTTAATCTGTGAAGAGATTTGCTATTTTATGGCGTAGAAAATGAAATTGTCTTTCTTTCCTTTTTTCTGTCAAAGAATGCGCAAGGTTAAGAATATTTAATTGGATTTGGTTAACGCTGCTCAAAACGTGGGCTTCAATGGGGTGAAGGTGGAAGAATTTTTAAGAGCCAATTAAGAACGAGAGCTATCAATAATGCATAAGGATTAAAGATGGCAAAAGGCGCTTGGAAAATAACAAAATCTAAAACTTTGAATTTAATCATAAATCTACACGGAGCATAGGATTGGCCTCCAGTTTTACGTGCAAAATTAGCTATGGTCTTATCCACTTTTGGGAGCAAGCTGAGCCTTGGCGCTAAACTGGGTTGGAAGAAGTCCTGCCGAATGTCCGAAGGCTGGTGTTCTTGTACAAAAGACTGTTTTTCTGAAGCCCACTAGTTATGGAGTGTGAAAAGTCCTTTTGTGACTTTTGTAAGGATTGGCTTAGGCTCCGAGGAAGTTTCAAAGCTGCACCTTACCTGTTTTCTCTAGGTTTGGCTGATCCTTGCAGGACCGAAGAAAAAACATCTGACCCAAAGTTTCTCCCCTTTTGAAATCGCGCGTAGAACAGTCTTTGGCGGAGTCTCAGAACCAAAGCTGTAGAAAAACGAATAGGGAAAGGCATTTGCTTCGTCACCAGTTGGGGTGTAAAACTTTGTCAAATGTGTATTTTACAAAAAAGTTCAATTAATACGTTTTGTTGAAATATATTGCAAAATTTTGAAGGTATTTTAAAAATTATCCCAGATCTCCGACTAAGCTTTTATTAAACAGCCCGTAACAGTTAATATCAAAAAGGGGGGTTAGAGAAATTACACCTCCGATTAAACACTTCCTGACTTTAATCTATACCCGTTTAGCCCACAAACCCCTACGCACCGTACAAAACCATTAAAGTCCCATTACATTTAATTCACTGTACAACACCAAGAGCCAAGCACGAACATTTCCCGCAAATTAGTCAAAGCGGAGTGTTGCGGATGCTCTCGCCATCATCATCATCGTCGTGGAAATTTTCGATCAACCAAGAACACCTTCTTGCATAATAAATTCATCCCCATCGAACTCTCTGTTTCGGGCCATTCGGGCGCCCTTCTCGATGGGTGCATATCCGTTTATATCGCGATACATATACTTTTATCCGTTATTATATCAATTATTAGCATAAATGTTCGGGAAAATTTCCTCAATTTGTTTTCGTTTCATTCTTTTTCTTTTAGCTATTCTTTAAGGATCAGCATTTTTTTTTCGCGTTCCACGCTCGCATTCAAAGTTAATTCCAATGGGAAGGTATATCATCCTGGCCCACGAAAAAAAAACTCTACATCAACACAACAACAAAGAAGTCCTTTTTTCGTTTGTGTTCGGTACGATAATCAAACTTCATCCGTGCGAAAAATGCCTTGAAAAATAATTTTTCTGTCTTATCTTCGTCTACCAGAAAAGAAACATAGGAAAAAATGTTTTGTGGAAAAAACCAACTCACAGGACAAGAGAAAGGCAACGCGAAAAAATTACAATAAGACTCCATCAGGTTTCCTGTCATATCTCACCAAAGCGACGCGTCTCGCGTCGTTTCTTATTTGGTTTTATGCCCTGGAATTTTGGGTGATTTGAAAAAAGAAAAAGAATTAGGGGTTGGCATTTCACCACCACACCCACTTAAAATACAGCCGAGAAAATCCTTCCCGATTTCTTACCCAGCTCACGGTGGTTTTCCCATGCAAAGTCCTTTTCCTTTGATATTGGTTCGTTACTCTAAGCCTCACCTAAAAAACAAAAAATACGAACCCATAGCGTGCAGGGGAGCCAAATTACCCGCACCTTTCCCCCTCACCCGGGCGCGGTCGGAGAGCCTAAATTGATTATTATTTTTATTTGAAGGCAAGAACAAGAGGAGGACGCGGCAGAAGGAAAAGAGGAAATAATCGTTGATATTGACGTTGGTGTACCAAGAAATTAAGGACATGTTCTTCATTTTCTTTACCCTCTGAGAGAAGGATATGATGGTGGTGGCCTTTCATCTGAAAGGAGGTAAAAGATATCAAATTGTTGTGAGGTGTATCCTAAAAGCACGTACAAGACCATACAAGTGTAGGTGGGTGTGACGAAGGATCTTATCCTTATGCCGTTCATGTAATATGGGTAAACATAGAAAGGAGACAATTTCATCTTTAATTGATTTTTTTTCTTGTACTTTCTCTTGGTCTCTTTCTGTCTTTCGTTTAGTTAATTAAATTTTTTCTTATTCGAAGGCATTCGGCATTAGGTGAAGCTGCTCTCTGCTTGTGTCCTTTTACTTTATGTAGGGTGATGTCACTATGACCCCGACATACGACCGTCGTATGTCATTGCTTCATAAATGAACTTAATCTAGCTGGATGGGGGGCTCTTTTGTAGGGATAATGGGATATTAGTTTTCAGGCTAAACATATGTGAGAGGGTATAGGAAAGACATCATAAAGGGATCATAGGTTGTAAAATATGGTGGATTAATAGGCACCGCTTGGCATTGAATAAGATTTCACAGGATTTTCTGCTGATGCTGTAATTTTAGGAATTGAATGGGCACAGTATTTGACACTGATTGCCTTGTTTACATTGATAAAGGATCTTGTTTACTGGGAGCTTACCTACATTAGTTTATTAATTTGTTTTGGGCGTATGAAATGAGTAGTAAGCTGATTTGAAGTCCATGTAAATATCCTTATTAGGAGTAAATAGTTGGGCAGCATGTTATACTGTATTAAACATGTCTTTGTGTATGGTTTTTTTGTTCAAGTTATTTAACTCAACTTAGTTCAGCAGATTGCACCTTCGTGAAGCTTTAATACAAAGACTGGTGAAATCTCGATAAAGTAAATGCTCCACACCCTCGAGGGCCTGCTTAACCCGAGTAAATTTCCTCGTATTGCCCCTGTTGGGACTCAAACCTGCGGTCCATTTTCGCATCCCAGCCCTAAGGAAACATGCGAGCATGATAGAAGCCTGATCCGAATTTGTGAATCAAGCAAGAAAGGTGACTTTTTGAAGAATAAGTCAGGAAGTGACCGCAATTTCAGTTTGGATGCTAAGTTCGAGATTTTCTATCGTTAGAGTTATTGGTAATAACTATTCTTTTCCAATAACCCTACAGTCAGAAGTTTGACTGTAGGACAACCTTCAAATTTTGCACTCAATAAAGTGATTGATTGATAGGTTCTCTGAGCGTAGCACCATATTGTTGAAGCCAGAGATCTGACCCATCAGTTGACAATCTCCTTCAGCAAAAGAGGGACGTGGTATTAAATCCTTATTCAATATCATTGTAGTTTTTATTCTATCAAATGTGGTTTGCATGTTTTAGCGCATTTTTACATCTTAAATTGGGTTTTTATTCAAGAACGCCCCTAAATATTGGGTGTGGTAATTTTTTTTTTTTAAATTGGTTGTATACAGAAATATCGCAACATGTAATGCAAGCTTTTTTTGATTTCAGGCAAATGTATTGCATATAAATGCCGTTTGTGAGACTGCAATAATATTCGGACCACGCCCGTGTGGGGACACTATTCGGAATATTTAAGATGCCAGTCTCAATTCACTTAAACAGGATAATGGAAATCAAATTTTTGCATTCTGGAAGCGTGTCAGTTGCAGGCATTGAAAAATGCTTACACTTTTACTGCTTTGAGAAGCTCAGGTATGAAGTTTCAAGTTCCTAGCTCAAAATGTAGCTCAAATCGTCTGGGACCCTAATATTCTAAATCAAGGCACAGTTCACTTTAGTTTGTATGTTTAAAAGTGGATTTTCCTCCTAAACAAAAATCTGGAAAATCACCGTTTTCAACCAACCTCCTAGCCAGACGACTGAATTCGAAATCACGGCCCTAATCCCTCAACATTAAATAAATTTACTAACATTAATTAAATGTTCGTAAATTTTGGTTATACATCCAAACCCAAAAATTGATGTCATATGCCTTCAAGGACTTTGGAGCATACGGTGATTGTTTCTCTACGTTACAAACTACGAATAAAGCTAAGTATAGCTCTCATCATTTTGATATATAGAAAATTGTATATAGAAAATAGTCGGCCAACACAGCTTGACAATTTTGGATGCCTAGATGATTTAAGATACATTATTTCACCGTCTAGAAAATGCGGAAACAGTTTCTAAGCAGAGTCGACCGAAAATTTAAGTATTTAAGGAAAAGTTTCTTAAAAAAAATTTAACTTACAATGGACTCAACTCCGCGAAGGTTTAAAGAAAGACTTAAATCTCATAGGGTGATTTAAGTCTTTCTTTAACGCTTGTAGGTCCTCTTCTGGTCAGTCTCAGTATCCCAAACAATTCTGAGGAGCGGCTCATAATTCAGATTTTCGAATTTGTGACTTAGGCAAAAAAATTGTGCTTATTCTGATTTCAGGGCGAAGTTTCAGGATTTCAGGACAAGTGAAGCAAAGGCGAAAAAAGCAAAGGGGGGCGGCATGCCCCACATAAATATTTAACTGTGTCACTTTCTAAAAGTGGAATTTCCAGAATTTAGCAAAACAAAATTTTTAATAGAAAAATGTTGACCCTATCCCATGATTCTGATCAAAATCCTTTAAAATGCTACAGTCTTCTTCAAAGTTCAAATCATCCTTAAAAGTCGGATTGGGGTAAATTAAGAGCGGTCTTTTTCGAAAAAAAAAATCTGCTTTAAAAATTCTGAATCAAGCAACAAAATTCAGCTTCTTCTGCTTTTTTACGCAGAATAGTATTTTGAAGTAAAGCAACGGTAAAAAAGAAGGCGAAATTGAAGACAAAAAACTTCGTAAGCGATGCATTTCAACAATTTTGGGAAGTAGAGTTTTGAAAAGCTGAATTTTGACCCTGACAGAAATTTTACCTAATCCTGTCAAAATTCTGTTGGGGAAAAAAATTTTTTTACAAATTTCTGTTTTTAAAATTTTACTTTAAAAAACTCTGATTTTAAAACTTTAGCTTAGGGGCATTCAGTCGAGACCGAATTGCAAGGCGAATGGGACATATCCGACACGGGTGTCTGTCGGAAGTTTTAAGGCCTTAAAGTTTAAGCTAGGAACTTACAACTTGGCATTTCACTTGTACTGCCTTTAGGTCCTGAGGCAGTACAAGTGAAAATATTTTTAAAATCCGCCCACTGATACGTTTACTTTACTTAATACATAAAATATCAAAATTGTCGTAGGACGCTGAATCTTAGTAAGCGGTGTCCTTGCATAAATGTGTTGTGATTGCCATTTTAAACGAAAAGCGAAAAACGGCCCATTTTGGGCAATATGTTTACTTGCAATTAAGAAAATCTCGCATTATATTATAACAGATTTCGGTATGCTATCAGCTTATTTGAAAATATCTCACCACGCCCACTTTTGGTGTCATCCTTGAGTTAAAACGTAATTTCATAAAAATGCACTTAACAAATGCAAAACACATTTTCGGGTAAAAAAGAACAAAGACTATAATATTATTGAAAAGGGCCAAGCCCAAATGTGAAAAATTAAGTTTTTTTTAGCTTTACAAAACCGCAGTCAAAACTGCAACTTTTTTACTGCGGTCTTGTAAAGTTAATAAAAACTTAATTTTTGACATTTGGCGGTTCGCAGTGTGACAGGGGTAAATCGGGATGGGATATCCAACCAATCGCCTTAGTGGATGTTAACTCGCTCACTATTTTAGGCACACATCAACGGTTTGGTAAACACAGTTTGATGTTCCATCAGAAAATAGATTAAATGCTTTTCAGTTCTTGTTATTAATTGTTTTGCAGGCAAAAACTAGAAAAACGTAACTTAGGTCTAGAAAGTAATGAATTTTTATGAAGTAATGTAGTTTTTTGAAAATATTCCAAAGTATTTGAAAAAAAAACTCTTTTACCTTATGGGGTTAACGCCAACTCCACAAACGACACCTTAGAGGAGATGCGTCGAAGAATAACCCTTGGAAACCGCTGCTATTTCTGTTTAGAAATACAAATGTGTTCAAATACTACTTGGCTCTTTCCGGAGACAAATTCCACGGCGAATTTATGGTCCTGGTAAATGGACAAGAAGATATAACCTTGAACTCTATGTGTTGTAGCAAGATCTAGTCGTAGTTCAAAAGCCATAACAAGAAGACTAGATAGGCTCGGTCACACCAAGCGGACGGACAACAACGCAGGCATGAGAGGCCATTAAGACCTAACCTCCATTTTAAGGACAAAGTCATCGTGGATCCAGAATCGCAGAGAATGAAAGGTTACTGTGCACTAGTTGGAGACCCTCCGAGTCGGAAGCCCTACAAGTATTTGACAAAAAAAATGGTTGAAAATGCATGCCGTATTTCAAAGTGTATGAGACCCTAACTTTTGAACTACATACTTTTCTAGTTTAAGATCATTTGGTCTTAACCGCAGTTTTTTGATCGATGTGTGTTTCATTCAACGATCTTGGCAACACCCACTGAAGAGTATTCAAAATGCCAAGGTCGTTGAACGAAACACACATCGATCAAAAAACTGGGGTTAAGACCAAATTATCTTAAATATGAAATTCTGTTTCACCCCATTGATCGAACTGTGAACTGACTAGCAATAGTTAGTACGCATGAAAAACCTTTTTCTTGTTTTTACATACTTTTCTGTTAACATTAAATAAAAAAATCAAAAAAAAAAAAAAAAAATGGAATGAAAAAACGTGTATACGGTGATAATTGGAGAAATCGTATTGAATGAGAAATCCAAAATTTAAAAGAATACCTATAACGAATTTAAAGATTCAAAAAGTTTTGAGATTAAACTCGAAAACATAAATACATTTCTAAAAACAATTCCCTTTAATCCTCCTACCAAGCGATCGGGTTCCAGTATTAATAAAGTGCAAAAAGTGTACAAAAAGGAAGCTAACTGCGTTATTAAAAAAAATTATAAAATTTAAAATTGTTGTTTCCAACCCAAGTTTTTCTTAGACTGTTCAACAAGAGAAATAAAGAAAGAGCTTTTTTTGCCCATAGAATTTAAGAAAAGTAGCCAATGCTAGCAGGTAACTGTACGGAAAAAAGATAAAGTTCTTTAAAAAAAGTATTCTATTAGTAAATCAATTCTAAAAATGGTACAAAAAAAAAAAATTAAAAGAATGTATACCGCCTCTATCCCTCAAGCTGTATAAGGTAAACATTTTAAATAAATAACCGGCACAGTCTCATTTCCAATATTTTCGAAAAGATCTTTTTTTTTGTATCCTCACAGAAATGACGAAACTTTGTTTAAGAACAACACGTACAAGGCGAACTAACTGCGTCAAAAAATTTCAGAATTGCCGTTTCTAACCTAACTTTTTAAACTCATTCAAACGTACGAATTTAATTTTTTTTTTAAATTTTTAAATTTTAGTTTTTAAATTATAAACAAGCACTTTTTGGAATTCAATACCTGAACATAAATATTTAAAAAAAAAACACGAAGAAAAACAAGTGAGAAAGTGCAACTTGTTGTGCATAAGAAAAGCCTTCAGTCCATCTACGATGGATTGCAAAATACCCGACCATACAAAAAAAATCCACGCCTCCAAAAAGTGGGCAGGATATAAAAATATAACTTTTGAATGCTTTATACTAGGTGGTTGCATACATTTCGGCCTAAGACTGCCTTTTCAACTAAAAAAAATACTTTTTTTAATGCCACGCCCACAAAAGTGGGCGGAGGCACATACTCCACATACATGAAAGTTAGAATTGCTAATATCTACAACTTTTGTCATAAAATTTTTAGTTAAATTCCATATAAATTTATTGAAAAGCAGTCATTTTAAGCTAAAATCCCTTAAAAAAGTGGGCGTGGTCTATGAAAATTCCAAACTTTTTTGGCTACTTCAAAGAAGCCAAAGTTATTACAAGGCAATGTTACATACCAAAAATGAATGCGCTAGCGCCATTGTAACATAGCTAAAATTTGGAAAAAGTATTTTTTAAATTAGAGATAGTCGCACAGGCCTGTCATACAGGCCTGGCATACAGGCCTGTAGTGCGTGCGTCTGTGGGCGGATGCAGCTAATATGCAAAATTGATCTGGTCCAATGGACCTCTAGCCAACCCACCAAATTTCAGCTCTCAAACTTAAAATTTAAGGCCTAAAAGTTGTTAACATATGGACGGACGGACGGACGGACATGGCTTAATCGATTATTGTAGTAAAAGTTATCCTTTCTAAATTAAATATAGAGGTCTTATTAGTTTGAACAATTTTAATGAAGTGAAAAAACATTATTTTTAAATAAATATTTCAGTATGATACGAATACACAGTTATTTAATTGATTATATGAGTACAGTATTGAACCAGTACAGTATTTCAACATCCCCACTTAATCAATTTTGATTAATTTAAATGATATTTTGCAATTTAAAAATCTGAAATTCAGGTAGGTAACAATAAACAAAAAAATTGTACAGAAAAATCTATTGCAAACCCATGTTCTTTGTGAAAAAACCATGTTTTTCGTTATTATCTGGTTTAGTCAAATTGTCTGCAATCATCTTATTTGTATTGATGTAGCTTATATTAACATCTCCACTATCCAATTTTTCTCGTACGAAATGGTGCCGAATGTCTATATGTTTCGTTCGCGGACTATACATTTGATTTTTAGCCATATTGATTGCACTTTGATTGTCACAAAAAATTTCAATTGGCTCTTGATTGTTTTCCAATAATTCTGCTAAAAGCTGTCGTATCCAAGTGGCTTCTTGAGTAGCCGCTGAAAGAGCCATGTATTCAGCCTCAGCAGAAAAAAAAGAGCAACAGTTGGTTGTTTCTTGCTTGCCCATTAAATTGCACAGTTTTCAAATTTAAAAATGTATCCAGTACATGATTATCTATCGTTCGAGTCCGATGCCCAGTCAGCATCACAATATCCATGAAGTTTTGAGGTTTCACTGTTTAAGGATTTAAAAGTTAGCTTGTAATCCTTGGTCTTCTTCAAGTATCGGAAAACTCTCTTGACTGCATTCCAATGTGGCCGCCCCGGTTTACTATTAAATCTGCTTAATTTTCCAATCCCATAGGTCAAGTCCGGTCTTGTACATTGTGATAAATACAAAATACTTCCCACTGCTTCTTGATAAGGAACATTTTCCATATCCTTTTCTTCGTCTTGAGTCTTCGCTGACATGTCCTTTGTCAATTTACTGTTTGGATCAGTTGGTGAATCTATTGGATGACAGTCAGTCATTCCAAATCGTCAGTCATTCCAAATTTGTTCTGTATATTTTTTTGGTCCAATGAAATCGTACCTGTCTTGGGATCTCTCGTTTTTTTTTTTTTTTTTTTTTATATAACAAGTTTATTGGTACTTATTCAATAACAATGATTAAGTCAATACAAAAATACAATAAAGAAATATTTTGAAAATAGAATAATATAAGCAAATATGGCATTAATGCACTCAATGGGATCTCTCGTTATTCGCATCCCAATGCAGCATCCAGCTTCACCAAAATCCTTCATGCTAAAATTTTTTTCAGATTTGCTTTTAGCTGATTTTTCCATGCCATGTTGTTTGAAGAAATAAGTAAATCATCTACATAAACTGTAACAAATACCATATCATTTTTTCTCCGCCGATAGTATATACACGGATCTGTTTTGGAACGAACGTCTCCAGATTTAACTAATACATCATTCAATTTTGTGTTCCATTGACGACTAGCTTGCTTCAATCCATAGATGGCTTTCTTAAGCAAACAAACACGTCCACTGCCATCATCAAAACAATCAGGTTGTCTCATATACACTTTTTCTTTAACATCACCTTGTAAAAATGCTGTTATTGCATCCATTTGATCGATAGCGAGTTTAAATTTTGAAGCAAGTGCCACAACAAGACGAATTGACGAATATTTAACCACTGGTGAAAAAGTTTCTTCATAATCTTCAATCCAGGACGTTGATTACATCCCTTGGCTACAAGTCTTGCCTTATAACGGACTATTTCCCCATTTGAATCGGTTTTTACTTTAAATAACCATTTTGAATTTATCGTCTTTCTGTCTTTTGGCAAATCAACGAGCTCCCAAGTGCGATTGTCTAATAAAGACTTAAATTCTTCATTCATTGCAAGCTTCCATTCATCACACTTTGAACTACTCAATGCCTCTTCTACAGTTGATGGTTCTTCAACATTAATGCATGCAAGATACGATATGAAACCTAGAAACCTTTTCTTCTTTGGCTCTCTTGATGACCTACGTGATTCTGATAGTTCTGAATTTCACTGGTTGGAGCATCAGTTTCTTGAACGCCATTTATTGTTTCTTCAGGTTGATTCGTTGAACCATGGTTTATCGAACTCTCGTCCGTCGCCTGAATTGATTTCCGATCATTATCTTCCATAATTTCATCTTCAGACTCAGAAACGTCGCTAAAAACATGTATTGTTGAATCATCTGACGAATTATTTTTTTCCAAGAAAACGACATCTCTACTGTTTATGACACGGTTGGTTTGAGTGTATGCTCCACTCGATATCCCTTCGTGCTCTCACAGTATCCAATGAAAATCAATTCTTTCGATTTTGCATCCAACTTCTTTCGCTTTGCATCAGGAACATGCACCATGGCACGCGATCCAAAAATCCGCAAATGACTCAGATTGGGTTTTGAACCAGTCCAAATTTCAATTGGAGTCTTGTCATTTAAAACGCAAGGTACAGAATGGTTTTTCAAATACGCAGCTGTTGACATTGCCTCTGCCCAAAACCTCTTCGGAAGATCAGCGTCTAGTAGCATGCATCTGGCACGCTCTGCCAAAGTTCTTATCAGTCGCTCAGCAAGCCCATTTTGCTGTGGTGTATATGGAGTTGCCGCTCTATGCCACAGAACTTAAATAACTTACTGAACTGTTCAATAACAACTAACTGATTCAGTTCTGAATTTCTTAATCTGTTTTCCAGTTTGTTTCTCAACAAAAGATTTAAATTCACAGAACCTGGAAAAAGTCTCCTCTTTCGATTTAAGAAAATAAGTAAAGGTTTTCCTGCTAAAGTCATCAACAAGCACAAATGCATAGCGAGCTCCACCAATTGAAATATTTTCCATTGGTCCTGCTAAGTCAGCATGCACAATCTCTAAAAGTTCAAGTGCTCTTGAACTGGATTTCTTGAAGGGTAGTCTAGAATGTTTTCCTTTTATGCAAGTAACACAAACATGTCGCCCATTGTCCTCTCGAAATGAAATACCCTCAACAGCACCTGACCTCATCTTCTTTAAGTCTTGATAATTTAAATGACCCAAACGTCTATGCCAAGTTTCAGAACTTTCAGTTGATGCAACTGCAATGTAACCACATTGTTTCAAATTATTGATCCGGTATAAACCATCATTCATTGAAGCTGTTGCCAAAATGTTATTCTGTTGATCTCGAATTTCACATCGATCTGTAAAAAACTCGACAATATGCCCATGTTTTGTTATTTGACTTACAGAAAGAAGATTCGCTGTTAATTGTGGAATACACAAAACATTCTTAACTTCAATTTCTTTTGGCTGTCCAATTTAATCAGCTATTAGTTTTACTGAACCACATGTCTCAACCTTCATTTTCGTGTTGTTGGCTGCAGTAATGTAAGCAATCGTTGGTTTCTTTTCATTGAAAATCCAACTTTGGTTCATGGTAAGATGCTGGGTAGTTCCAGAATCAATGTACCAATCACCTCGATTAAAATTTCCAGACAAAAACACTGCACTAAGCGATGTTCCAGCCTTATTTTTTTCGTCAACCTTTTTTGATTTCTTAATGGGACAATCAGGAGATTTGTGTCCAATTTTGTTACAACTATAGCAACGTATACCTTTTTTCTTTTGCATATTTTTTTTATTGCTATTGTTTCCACTAAAAAAGGCACCTTCCCCACTTACTGATGGAACCTCTTGCAACAATTAAGTTTTGATTGCATCACTTGATAGCCTTGTATCGATATTGTCCAAGGCCATTACCATGGGTGTGAACTGATCTGACAAACCGCACATTAAAAACATCGCCAACCATTCATCGTCTACGTTAAATCCTATAACATTCAAACGTTGAGCCGCCGTAATGATTGTAGACACGTATGTGTCCATTGAGTTGCAGCTGTCCAATTTCGTACCTGTTAATTGTCTTACCAATGTGATTCGGCGTGCACGACCTTTGTCTTCAAAAGTCGATTCCAATTTTTCCCAGACTTCCTTTGCTGTGGAAGCACTCTGAATATGGACATAATTGTCTGGATCGACGCTCAAAATGATGGCTGCTCTAGCTTTGGTTTGTTTGCTCTCATCTTCTTCTGTACCAAGAACAGCTTTCCAAATGTCATTGTATTCTAAGTACGTCTGCACTGCAAACTTCCACCTTGCATAGTTCTCGCGACCCTTAAGCCTTTCAATCGAAGCCATGAAACTTGATATTTTCTCGTTTCCCATAATATCCACACGTAATCACTTATTCTTAACAGCACCCAAACAGAAATCGTAAATTGTTTAAACAAATATTCTGGAATGTCCTGGGACCATAGCCTGTAGTTAAAGTTATCCTTTCTAAATTAAATATAGAGGTCTTATTAGTTTGAACAATTTTAATGAAGTGAAAAAACATTATTTTTAAATAAATATTTCAATATGATATGAATACATAGTTATTTAATTGATTATATGAGTACAGTATTGAACCAGTACAGTATTTCAACAATTTTCCTATCGGTACCATTCATATTTCTTAAAGAACTTAGGGGTCTACGGTGATTATTTCACTGCTTTCCAAACTATACATAAAACTTTATATACACTGGGTCGGGTGTAAACAGCGTGTTTTACCGTTTTTTCAGAAATCTTTATTTGCCGAATTTAGGATTCGACAAATATAGATTGAGATTCAAATGCCACATTCATTTTACTAAATATATACTTCCAACCCGAAATTTTCTTTTAATATTGAGCGAAATTTTCCAGTTAATTTCACAATTTATCCCATTCCATTGCAGCTCATTTTAAGAAACAACTAATAAGCTTACACGAACGCAACGAATATATCTCAAATTAATCCTTAAATTCTCGAAAGTCTGAATGCTAAAGAATTTCCATGCGAAAGTTCCACACTTTCTTCCTACCAACACCAGAAATTCATTTCACAAAACAGCAAATAGCACTTAATAGCACACTGTAGCACTCAAAATGCCAACAACCCTTTAACCCATCCCAATGTGTCCAAATAAAATAAGAGATCTTTGGAGTAAAATTCCACAGGTAACAGCAGGAATTGAATTAAATTTAATCGTCGTGTCACGGTGTGGAAATATTTGTTGCATGCAAAGTCTTGTCTCTATTATTATTTCCTGCCAACCAGAAATGAGTTGGTGAGACTTTGACTCCTCTGCTTTTTACTCAACTGATACCAAATAGCGCAAATAAAGGATTAAACTTATTTTCTATTTTAATACTTTTGTTTCAGTTTTTTTTTTTTCAGTAGGAGGAATCCCCATAGGAGGATGCATTACTAGTTAAATGTGCAAAACACATTCCTTGTCAGTCTGTGTTGGGATTTGTGGTTGGCTGAAGTTGCACATCGTTTCAGTTAAAATTATAATGGGGTTAGACCAGGTAGAAGGTATTCAAGTCCAGACACATTTGAAGTTAGGATCGAAAACAAAACCAAAACAGGGTATGCAACAATCTAAATATTGTGGTAGGGGACTTCTGGACTGAACTACACTATCTTTTTCTTTCATTTTGAGTGAATTTGAAGCGAAGAATAGATGGCTTCTTACGTGTTTAAAAGTCTTCGATGTTACTCGAGGCGGAAAACGCAAATAGTCTGATAAGAGTTTTTCTAAAAAGGTTTTTAAGGTGTCACTTGTGGTACTGTTCAATTTCCTGATTGGGGTGGTGGGGTTCAAATATTTCGCCATTGGATTGGGATTTCAAAAAGAGAAAAAATACGGACATCAGTCTAAAGCCGCGTTGTTACATGTCAGCAACGTAAAAAAAAAGCAGAATCTCACACTTTAGCAACTGAAACATAAATTCGCTGAATGCTTTTTGCGTTGCTAATGTGTGAAATTCTGTTCACTTAAATATACTTGAGAATTTAGTTCCTTAAGTATACTTTAGAATTCCAGCACAGGTTTCATTCTCGGTGCTGAGAAAAAAAAAACTAAAAAAATTTGTGTTTCAGCTGGGTTTGGTCAGCTGGAAGGATGTATTGGTTTTGTTGATAGTTCTGTGAAAAAACACTTACCCCTCTTTGACCCTTATTGTTCAATAAGATTTTTAATTTCTGAATGAGTTTGCTCCAATCCAGCAGACTTGAATGCTTTTAGTCTCCGCACGCTTTCAGAGTTTGATGGAGCCCAGTGAAACTATTGCTTAAGGAATACGATTTCTCTTCGATTCCTTGTAACAAAAGTAGGTAATGAAATTCCAATTGAAGTTGAACATAATAATCTCGTTAGAATATTTCCAGCTAGTACGAGTACTTGACTCTATAAAAAAACGCTTTCACCCGTCATTCGAATGCTATTCTCTAGCGCATTTGTGCCAAAATATATTCTTCACCAATTTCCATGTGACAATAAAATTCAAATAAATTGCAAAAGCACAATGGAGGTCTCTTCATTAAATGGTCAGTAGGAATCCATATAGCTTGTCCAAAGGTTGCAAAACTCATACATTTAATGGTCTATGATCAGCGTTCATAGCACGTGAAAAGCTCAAAAGCATTCTTTGTCGATGGGCTATCATAAAAGTGGCTACACGAGTATAAGGACAATACAACAAAAACATTAGGATTCGTTGCAAGAGCTGTGCTAGTGCTTCGCTATTGTTTTTGTGACAAAAAAAATGAATTTCATTTTTCTCTTTTCATCCCATACACTTATTTATATGTGAAATTTTTTTTTTAAACTTTTTGTTCATCCCTTTGTCTGGCTAAAACCAGCAGGTGAAAAATATCGAAAAAGAGTAACGTGGACGTTTAGTTAGTGGCCCAAATCGATTGTTAAAGTGCATTCATTTGTTATTGCTCATTTTTTTTTATCCACTGTTTTCAATATTATTTTGTTTATTTGCACAACGGTGGAGGACAATGAATAATATTGGATATCGAGTTTTCTTTTTCAGTTGATATCTTTTTTTTAACAGCCGTTATGACGCGGCACATTCGCTTAAAAATCAATTGGAAAATTATTTGACTTTAAATTGGCAAACATTGCGATTGGTGAAAAATATTGAAATAATTTTTACCCTGCATGACGAGACTTAAAAGTGTATTGAAAGATGGCTTTTTTTAGACACGTACTAAAGAAGTGCAAATTGCAACTCTTCAGTTTGTGACCAGATTTTGAAAAATTCAGAAGTAAAACAATGTAATTTATTTCTGTAAGATTTAAGTTTGACCGAAATGTCTTCTTTAAAATTATTAATGAACGTACATAAGCTGCGATTTTACTAATTTGTGTTTTCAACAGCCTTGCAGCCTTGTAACCAAGTATAAGGAATGCATGAAAAATTGTCAGCATAAGACGCGCTTTGTCTCAATGTTTATTTTTATCTGGGGATACATACTTCGAAAGAACTTTTTAAATTAAAATAAACATAAAGAACTTTGCATGCATCAATTTGTTTAAAAAATAAAACAAATAAAATAAAATACTGTCACTTTAGTTATTCATAATCTTTCCCATGGAAATGTCTTAACCCCAGAGATATTGAAGATGCAAGGCTTCGTATGTTGAACTCCTTGTATTCCGACATTAACACCATACCAAGATTGGGTTTCAAAAATCCTCGCAATCCTCTCTCGATCCTGTCGTCTAAGAAAAATAAGAACCTTTAGCCATAATTATTGACGGCACTTGAACCGCCGAAACCAAAACACTTTTCCATGATCGGTATGTTCGTATATGATAACTTATGTTGGAGTGATCCTCCCGTTTTTGATATCTGGATTCTCGAAACGGTGCATGTAATATATTACACTATTAGACCTTTTTGCCATATACAAAGCTAACTTTTGCACGAAAATTCGCTCCAAAAAAACTCCAACGTCTGGACAGGTGTGCCGTGTACTTAAGATCACAATGCACTTACTTGATAAGATCCAGAAGCGGGCGATAAAAGTATTTGGGCATCCAAACATAGCAAACTTACTGTCTCTGAACTCCTGTCTCCTACTGTATTATCCTTTCTTTTACAAGTACTGTTCTCTATGCCATCTTTGAAAAATTTAAACTCAATACGCGATACCAGTGTACCCTTTGAGCCCAACTTGACAAATACTACATTGTAATGCATTTCCTTCTTTATCAGAACAATGCAGATGTGGCTTCCACTCAAGATTTTTCGTCCTTACTATTACCGTCCTCAACAACTTAAAACCAAAGTGCACCAGTACCTCTTCTTTCTCTCGCCTTTTTTTTACTCACCTTGTGTTGGCTCAAGTCTGGAGCAAAAAAAAAATTAGTTCTGAGTTCTGAAAATGTAATGATAGAACATTGCCATTGGAAAAAATGTTACGTATACGCCACCGCATCCCGATTGTAGTTATAATTGATTTTAAGACCAGTAAGGCGTTGCGATAAAATTTCATTGATTTCCTTAATGAATGATAAATCTAAGAAATCTAGAGGGAAGCAGATTGGTTGGATATAACAATCCGAAGAAGTAGAAAGTTATAAAATACAATTTCTCTGAGTTTTCTAACTTCAAGACTAGAAAGCAGTCGCAACGAAAAAGGCGTAGAATACAGAAACATTAAGAGGAACTGAAGCAGCAACAAATTCCATTGTCAGGTAAAAATTTAACATAGGAAAGTAGCCAGGTATATATATTTAATAATGTATCTGGTCCTGAAAAAATCAAGAAATAAAATTAAATGCACTTTCACAAAGTGTTGAAGACCATAACTTTGAATTAACAGTGAACAAGTCACTGTCGACTGTATGTTCTTAAAGCGTTTTTCTCTCTCGCTCTTATGGATGAATCTAAACCTTACCTGTCAAGGGTTGAAAACCATTTAAATTGTTATCTGGGGTACCTAAAAGTTAAATTCATGAAATGATGCCCGTAGACTCTAAAGGTCTTTTAAATACATGTACGAAAGAGACCGACTGACGTACAGGAAAATTGATTTAGCCATATCTGTCTGTCCGTCAGTATGTACACTAGCTGCGCGTCATAATTTTAAAACTTGACAGCTAAAATTTGGTAGTCGCGCTAAGAATCTATTTTGCAAGATCAAGTTCAGAATAGTGAAGTCCGTACAAGATCTTAAATCAGCTGGGAATGGCCACATAAACGTCTAATTGCAGACCTGTGTGTACGAACAACTATATTTTAAAAATACTGAAATCACACTCGAGTTATGTTGCAATTACACCATCACACTGGTTCTAGATATGCAGCACATTTTTGGAATTTCCTCTAAAGCTAAAGGGAAAATTTGCAACAGCATTAAAGGTAAGTGTTTTTAGAGTAATTTAGCCCCTTCTGGGGTTATTGGTCCCAAATTAGGCACCTTCCCATGTGGAGGTTAAGGGAACGCTCACAAGTTATGGTGCGTACAGATATGGGAAACATCCAGGTTAGTTTATTACCAAAAATTATTTGTTGATATATTTTTATTTTACAGTCTGTTAATATAATTTTTTCCTCTTTTTTTTCGTTACACTAAAAAAAAGGCTGGCAAAAAACTTTTCCTTCTTTTTAAGAAAAACTGAGTATATTGTTTTTTTTTTTTCACCCGGATCTCTTCGTCACTGAGGCTGTTGTCGTTGCATTCGTGTGATGCATGAATGTTTATGCGGTTGCGCTGGAATGTTAATTGGCATTGGCTTTTTGACGAGGTTCGTAGGATCTCTCCTTTGAACGTGGCAGTACCAACAGAGCCGGTCGTGCTCCACTTTTCTGGAGATTGATTCTTTTACTTGGATACTTCCTCGGATATTCGTACTTTTTATTCTATCTCGCTTTATTACTCCTGATGTCATGCGAAGCATCTTCATCTCAGCTGCCGTAAGTTCGCTCTCATATTTCTTATACGCTGTCCAACGTGAACCATATGTAAGCGCCGGACGCACAACTGCGGTGTAGAGGCCACAGAAGATAACGGAGTTTTCTCGTCAACTCATCCACCCCACGCTTACGCGATGATTGATGTCGTCATCAAAATTTGCTTTGCTATTGATCATAGATCCCAGGTACTTAAACTTTTTACACTTAAGAAGCACATTTCCATTCAATTTAATGACTGGAATTGGATCCGGTGAATCATGGCAGCACAGGTACTCAGTCTTCTTTTGACTAATACGATACCCATTCCCCCCCAAATCATCCACCCATATATCAAGTGCTCGCTGCAGGGATGTATGATCATCACTTATGATGGCCCCATCGTCAGCGGAGAATTACTGTTTTCTTTCGCGTCCGTCAGTTTTCCTTCAAACACATAATCAAGGACTACAATGAAAAGCAAAGGACTAAGGACGCTTCCCTGTTGTACACCGACTTTAACTGGGAACTCATCAGTGATTCCGTAAGGACATTTTACTCTTGCCTTTGCTCCATAATACATGTTCATGATCATCCATACTTAGGCTTCTGGAACTCGTCGTTTTCTTAGCGCCACCCAGATCAGATCTCGTGGAAGTCTCGAAAGCTCTTTCAAAATCAACCAGCACCATATGCAGATGGGCATCACGATGTTTTTCCATTATGATTCTTCTACTTTGGATTGCATCACTGGTTGATTTATCCGCGACAAACCCACACTGGTCCTCAGATAGCCTTATTATTTTCCGAAGTCGACTATCTAGTACCCGCTCGATTATCTTCATTGTGTGGGACATCAGCTTGATAGCCTTTTCCTTTGAACAAGGGAAAAAGATGACTTTCCTTCCACTGATTAGGAATTGGATCTCCTCTTATTTGTTTTGGATATGAAGGTCGTGAGCCATCTGGACCCGCTGTATTCTATTTTCTTCTAGAACTCTGAGGGTATTTTATCTTGCCCAACCGCTTTTCGCTTTTTGGAGTAGTTAGCCGCCTTCTCGACCTCTTCGACTGTGATGTCTGAAACCTTTTCTTCTCGGTTAGGAGTAGTTTCTTCTGGAAAGTGTTGCCTGGGAAACTGTTTATTCCAAAGTCCCTAACAGTGCTGCTGAATTTTGTTGTCATTTACAAGAAGCTATTCCTGAGCATTGTTGATGAGCTTTGGCGAACGAATCTCCTGGGCGCTTCTTCTACTTTGCGGCAATTTTGAAGATTTCAGCCCCCTTATTCACAGCTCTTTGTCTAAGATCCTGTGTGGCCTGATGTGTATTAGCAGTGGAAGAAGAAACTTGCTGCCTCCATTCTCTTTGCTTGGAACTGGGCGCACTTCTTCTTAGCAAAACTCTTGAGGTGTCAATATTCCAATTCCAGGCGAAGCAATTCCTCTCTGTTGTACGAGGAGCACTTCTTCCATGTCTTGAATGCCGCTTTCTTTTCACTGATCACTAGTTTCACTAAATCTGACTGTGAAACTTGACCTCATCTGATACGTTCTTTTGAACTTTTCTATAATTTTTTTAAATTTCAAATCCATAAAAAAACTATTTTCAGTTTCCGTGAGACTTTTTTCATAAATTCTATAGGCACCGACTATTGCGCTTTTTCTTATCCGTTTTTTAAAAAAGGCTTAGAAAAACTTTGATTAGAAACGACAATTAAAAAAATATTTAATATAGTTTTCCTATTTTTTGTAAGCTTTGTATTTTAAACAAATCTGAAGAAGATTGCTTTTGCCGCTAACATACAAAAAGATTTAAAAAAAAATTGTTTGAAAATGCTTTAACGTTTTGGATTTAACTCTCTCTGGAAGGTTTTTGAAACTTTAAAATTCGCTATGGTTTTGGTATGGACATTGTATTTTCGTCGTAAATTATTTTTTCTTCTTCGGAAGCCACTCAATTGTTAAATCTCTTTTTCTAATGTATTTTTGACATTCTATCGTTGTGTGGTTAATTTTAACCCTTGCTCTCACTAAGCGGTGGTCGCTTACAAAACTCAATCGTGTGAGTACGGAGAACTGTCATTAGGGGTCCTTTTTTCATTTTTGAACGGACCGCTAAAAATTTAGGAATGGGAAGGAGAATAGAAATGGAAAGAAAAAAAGGAATGGGTTACAGATGAATTAAAGTAATTACATACGCACTGTTGCACTTAATCAATGGTTTATACATATTTTTTCCGTTTAATTTATTTATGTTATTTATTTATTGAATTGTTTGATTTATTTCAGTTAACTTTAAATATTTGTGTTAATATTAATACTTCTTTGTTTGTATTCAATTTTGTTGAGTTCTTTATTTATGTTCCTATGTAACAAGTAAAGCACATACATACACGTAACTGAATTAATTTTTAAGTTCATATTATTTATATTTAAATATTTATTTATTCAATTATTTATTATATATTTTTATATTTTTTTTATTTTTTTTTTCTTGAATTGACGCTTTTGTCGTATATCCTTGAAACCTTAGAAGTAGCCTAATAAATTTTATTACTTATTCCATGTTGATTATAATTTAGCATGGAAGGTATTTTTAAAATAAATTTCTGAACTAATACTTGTGTGAACTGTGCAGTGGCAATAAAAGTTAATGTTGCATACGAAAAAAATCTTATTTTAACAAGAAAACTGGGTCAAAATTTGTATAATCGTATGAAATGAATTCCAGTGCACATTATGATGATGGGGCTGCAGTTCTTAAGTTTGCTCCCGGCTATGTTCAAACTGTTTTATATTTCAAAACCACCTATAACCTTACTTCTTATTAAAGCGAAATTCAATGCATCATTCTAAATTCAATACCACTGTCAGCCCCTGAGCCATTTTCCGTCGTATTAACTACAGTCCATCTTGTTGCTATACAAACTTCCCGGAATCCAGCCCTCAACCCGTTCCTGTGCCCACAATATGCGGTTTCCGAAATGTTCAATTTGCGTTCGGACAAGGGAATTATGAATTTATTACCTGGGACCCTCAAATATTTGTCCATTCTGGCAAAAACAACAGAGTGTCCTCTGGTCGGTTTGTGTGCACTATGTAGACGTTCGCCTGGAAATTCAATATTCTTCCAGTCAACTTAGCCCGGTTGTCGTCGTCGTCTATATGCATTGACCTATCCCGTAACCCCTTCCACGGCAGCTGCACTAAGGTGCAAATATCATGATTATGCTGGACAAACAATGGGACACAACGTTATGCCATGATGGACATTAATCATAAATTTTACCTTTTATTGTGTTATTTCTCCCAACACACATATTCGCCCCATACATATATGCATGACCAGATTATGCTAACTTTTACCTCATATGCATAAGGGATAAAGCATAACCTGGACGAATTGCTGGCGTATATTTGTATGTGCAGCCAGCAAAAGGAATTCGATATGGTTCGACTGGTTTCGAATGTCTCGTTTTAGAAATAGGAATTCCTGTCGCCTCCGGGCAGGACTGTTTGGATGTGTTGTGCTTGTGTTGTACCATAAATGAATTGAATTTGAATTCGGCATTTTGGGATGTATTTCATTTTGGCAGAGTTTGCTTTGGCACTAGGAGCGTTTGTTGGAGGTAATTGTGGTTGGGTGCTTTCAAACGTTGCTCTGACTGGTTTTGGTTTCTCAAATTTAGCCATATACTCACACCACTCCTTAGAAGAGAATGTCCTTTTAACAAATATTTCTACCGAACATATTTAAACTGAATGCTGGAGTTAAAGTTGGTGGAAAACCGATCAGGCTGCAAACACTTTCCCTACGAAAGAAAAGTCGCTCTTATTCACAGTCGTACAAAAATTGAGACCATTTTTTCGAACAATACCCGCGGGGCATCCATCCATTGCAAAATTCCCAAAGTTGATTATCGCCATTATTCCTTAAATATATTCACACAGCCTCTAGGTATTGCCCTCGTATCGTGTGCATTTGCGGAAACTCACATCGAAAGGACGACATAAAAGCATTTATCATACTTTCACTGAGCTCACGCCCAGCACTCTGTCATCAGCCGTCATACCGCCAAGGTTCATCGCAAGACCATCATATGCGATGCACATTGAATCCTTCCCGCGGCTATGACTCGAATACACGCGAGTTCATAACGATCGCTTGGAGCGTGTTTGGCTATATGGCCAAAATCGTCATCATCCAATGACGTGGCAACAACGTCGAAAGGTGAATTAATGCGACATGGCCGAGAGGCTGAAATTCCATACCCCGTTGTCTGGCATTGAACGACAGACCACCATTTAACCTGGGGATGCCTATCTTTTTGCATCCAGAGTGATGTCAGAGCATTATTGTCGTCATCGTTAGCGGAAGAGACGACGCTATGGAAGTTGAAAAATGAATGATGGGTCGGAAATTTTCCGAAAGTTCCCATCCCCACGGGATTGAGGGTCAACATTCGAAACAGGGTACAAAACATTTTTTTTCCTCTCTACCTTCCACAATTGCTTACCATCTGCAATCGCAAGGACATTGGTTAATTTTTTGTTGACGTGTAGATGTGTGTATGTGTGGGCCACTTGAAACTTTTACCGCCAACGCCAAGCATAATTTCCCGGAATGCATTGGCAAATGCTTCGCAAAATCCAAACTGATTATGTAGCAAAGACAAACACAGTGTGTGCCATTGTTTCGTCCTTGTGGGATGGTTTGCTTATGCACGAGGGAAATGCGCTTAAGCAGTTGAAACTTGTGGAGCAAACTTGCGAGTCGCAACAATTTCCAGAAATGTTGAATAACTTATTCGGCGGTATGACGTGAATTTGCGGACATGAGGTGGCTAAACTTTTCAACAAATTCCGGTGCGGGCGATTGTACAGGGAATTGCGAGACGAATTTCAGCAGCTGATTGTTGGTTTAAGTCGGAGCTAACGTTTCCGGGATTTCGCCAAAAGAACCATTGAAAGGGGATTTTGTTGGTGAAGTTCGAGTTGTTTTATAATATGGTAATCTCGACAGTTGAATAGAAGTGGCGGAACTCCTAATTAAGCGAGGCATTGTATTTGCTCACCATATTCCTGTTCGGATTTTGGTATAGCAATATGCTTTTTGCTTCGTGTTTTAAAACATTTAACTTGCTCTAAACTTAAAATACGCACAATAGACTCGCATTATGACCGAACAGATTGTAGATTACTGCAGGATCGGCAAATATCCGTGTCCTACAACTTGAGTCCTTTTGCGTGTTTCTGCAGGAAACATTGTGCTGTTATAAGATTCCGAATCGAACTAAAGTTCTACGCTAGATTTTTTTCCGTTAAAAATTAACCTTGAATACACTGCATTGACGAACTTAGGTAGGTCGTTTTTTGTGGTTCTTTCCCCGATAATGGAAACTAGCCTTACTATATAAGTGAGTGGTTTGATATAACCTCCCTGTTTTCAAAGAGCCCTCTAGTTCCTGCAGGCTCCCCGGCTTGTTCATTTAATTTAATTTTATGCCGCAAAGTTCCGCAGTACCCCTTCGCCATTGAAGCAATGGCAGAAATTTGAAGCATGTTATATTTTACATAAAATGGCATCGATAGGCCTTTGAAATAAATAAAACCAGTGATTAAGTGCTTCAGTATGTACGCAGAAGTTACAGTCCGTAAAACGGACCGTTGAATACTCCATCCTATCCCATATTGTAAAATGCTTATGACATGGTTATTTTTTGACATTTTATAAGTAATGCAAACTTCGAACCGCCCCTAATGAGAAACCACTTATATATCCAAGTTACACTTAAATGTACGTAAAAATTCAATTTTTTGGTCCAAATTCAAAATTTTTGAAAAATAGACAATTAAAAAGGGGGCGTGGCTAAAAACTTTATATGAACGAAATCTGGACTAAGGTCTCGTTTACCTAACCTGCTACTTTTTTTGTTTCATTCTTTCCTAAATTAGGCTCAAGGCTAGTCGAAATTAAGTTTTTCAGGCAAATTTTAGGTTTTTCTTCAATTCTGCCTCCAAATATGGGCGTGGCCCAAAGTCTTGTATAAACAAAATGTAGAACTAAGCGTTTTCTAAATAAAATATTAAGCAAATTTTTTTTAATTTTGAGCAAAAATATTGAGTAAACTGCATTTGAAAATTTACTATTAAAATAGGTGCCACGCCCACTAGAGGGGGTTTACCGATTAAATTTTTCTTTTTTATGTCTTACATTTATTAGGAGATGCTAAATGTTAAATTTCAGCATTCTAGAACGTCTTACAGTTTTGAAAATTCTGGAGGCAGTTGCACATTTAGACTGATTGTGGGCGTGTCTTTGGGCGGATTTCAAAAATGTTAATACTTGTACTGCTTCGCATGACGCGGACATTACGTACAAAGTTTCAGCACCCTAGCTCAAAATTTAAGGCCTAAAAACATGTGACATACAGACGGACGGACGGACATGGCTCATTCGATTCAGAACTCGGTCTCGATCATATGCCCTTAAGGTCTTGGGGGTCTACCATTATCATTTCAACGTGTTACAAACTATGTGACAAACTTAATATACCTCCTATCCTATGGGATGGGGTATAAAAATATTCGATGTTGGCTCATGCCCACTTTATTTCATTAAAATTTTAATATACGAAGCTCTGAATGAAAGACCCTGTAGTTATAGTTATAGTGTTGTAGTTATAAAGTAGTACTTTAACTAAATCTGAACAACATAGCTTTTGCCGCTAAGATAGGTACTTGAAGATTTTAAAAAATAGTTTTTTTAGACGCTTTTGAGTTATAAATCTTAGAAGGTTTTGAAACCTTAAAAATCGCATTATTTTTCCTTAACATTTTGGATAATTTCTGATACGTGAGTTTTTTTCATATGATTTGTCCAAACAACACCGGAGAAAAAGGGGGATACACATATTTTCATGCAGTTTTCCTATTTTCTCTTTCGAAAATGCGTTAAAACGGCAGTATTCACGCTGTTTCTGAAAACTATGACTTAAGCACTTGGTAAATTTGGTAGCTTTATAGGTGTATTCAATATAAGCTTTGTGCACTAAGTGGTTCAAAAGTAGGAAAAATAGGAGTAAAAATAGGAGACTGAAATTTTTCATTTTTTTAGGACTGTCATGGAATGCTTAGAAGAAGCTATTGGATTCTAAACCTACAAGGCTTAGAATATAAATCTTATGCCTGCGTGAGTTCTATAGAATTCTCTGGAATTTAGTAAACTATAGTTCCAGTTCTATAGTTTACTAAATTCCAGAGACGAGGTACAAAATTAATAGGAGACTGCAGCTTTAGGCCTTAAAATTTAAGCTAGAGAACTGAAAATTTGTAGGTAGACTAGAAGCTCATTGAACCAGATCATGTTTGAAAATTAGTTTAATCCGCCCACAGACACGACCACTACAGGCCTGTTGGTGTAACCATTTCAAATATTTAAAAAAAACACTTTTTTCAAAATTTAGCTTTGTTACAATAGTGCTAGCACACTAATTTTTGTGACTTTGCCTTGTAATTGTCTCTGAGCTACCAGAAAAAGCTTTACATAGACCACGCCTACTTTTTAAGGGATTTCAACTTAAAATGACTGTTTTTTAATAAATACATATATATAAAATTTGGCAAAAGATTACAAGACAAAAGTTGTTCATATTAGAATTTTCTGACTCTTTTTATTTGAAAATAGTATTTGCCGCTGCCCACTTTTGTGGGCGTGGCTTTAAAAAAGTAATTTTTTTAATTGAAAAGGTTGAGTTTTAGTCCGAAATGTTTGCAACCACCTAGCATAAAGCATTTAAAAGTTATAATTTTATATCCCGCCAACTTTTTGGAGGCGTGGCAGTTTCCTTTTTTGGTAGGATAGGATATTTTGCAATCCGTCGCACTGAAGTTTTTACATACTCACTGTATGTAAAACACTTTCGCACTTGTTTTATTTTGTAGGACGGCGTCTCATTTTTTTAGAGATAGCTGTTTTAAAATTTGACAGCTGTCACTTATACGAAATGTTATACGAAAAGTTATACTTAACAAAAATGCATATGAATTTCATGAAAAAACCTAGGGCCATTGAAGTTTTATTTTATGCTAAGACGGTGCATGTCTATTTTTCGGTGTAATGAGAATTCACTCAAAAAGTTCGCTCTAAAAACTACGTGTTTTTATTTTAAGTTGAAATGGTGTACTCTTTTTGACGCACCCTATACAACACGTTCCGTAGCTAAGGTTGCATTTAATTGGCGCCTGCTGAAAATGGGTTTCAAAAATCTGGAATGGACCAAAATCTCAAAAATTAAATATCTTGAAACAAATTCTCGAGTAAAATCTAAATCACAATTTTTAAAATTTTAAAAATGTTGGTCGTATATACCCAAACTATCATCCACAAATACGGTGGGTCAATTAGGAAAACATTTAATTTAATTTAGTTAATTATTTTAATTTACTTAATTTAATCTTTAACATAATCACGATTAAGATCTATTCAATATTTTTTTTTCAGATTTTGTTTGCTCTACATTTTTGTTTCTAACTAAATATTGGCAAAGGACCTGTGCCCAGTATTAAAGGAATTCAAGTACGTATATCTGACCCTTCATTCTATATGATCCGGCCAACGACCCTCAGCAAGTCTACAAGACAGTAGAAGAAGAAGAGTTATGATTCCTTAGATCCTATAACAACCTCGAATATTATCATAAAAAGAATAAGTACAACACATGCCATTTGCACTTTACATTTTTTCTTAGTAAATCCAATGCATAAAGAATTCAATGGTGCTTAAATTTATTCAAGAAAATTATTAATACATACAGAATAACAATTATCTTAACAAAAAAAAAAACGGATTTTTCTACCAAGACGCGTGAAAAAACACAAAGACCCCTAAGGACACTTTACTAAGAATTTTTTTTATGAAAGTAAATGGAAATCTTAAACAAAAATTTAATTAAACTGAAAAAATAACAACCCCTCAATGCGACACCTTTTGCAGGTACTTTACTGAGAGATCAACCCCAGGGCATCCATAATTACAACTGAATGCCGATGGTTATGGACGCCGACACATTGAACATCATACAGCACTTAGCTCGGACAACACCCGTCCAGTGTCTCAACAACATACCCCCAGGGTAGATGCTGAGGGAAAAGAAAGAGAATTTCAACAGCAGGTTGTCAATTTATTCCATTAAAATCCGGTACAGCCCTTAAGCGTCTTAATTTCTAGAACAAAAAACTGTTTAACTTCAAAAGAAATCTCATCAAATGACACCACCACCACCAACATGACACACCACTGTGAACCGAGACAAGAAGGTAAACTCTTGTAACAGGTGCGGTTTGTTATGATCCTTCTTGCTTCACCCCTGAGAGAGAGTGAGCAATACTAAAAGCGAAACAATTTGCCCGCCCCGAAGGCACAACGACCTAGGTTGGGAAGAAGCGTACAATATCTGGTCCCCCCGAAAAAAAAATGCAAATGGACATAATTTTAAGGGACCTCCTCGCCGTCATTTGTCCCCGAGACCGGATGGAGGCAAACGAATGCAGCAAAGGGTTAAAAGCGTTTTTAGTTTTTCCTTTCACCAGCGAGTCCTTTGAGTGTAATTTAGAGTTTTGATGATATTTTCTCCTTTTTTCGCCCTTCATCATTGCTGCCGCACAAACGGAACGAAGGTGTCTGCTTAGCGTGAATGTCCTGCTGAGTGAAAAGGATTCATAAATATCCATTTTCCTTGTCCATTGTGGGTAATTTATTTTCCATACAAGTGGGGGGCAATTACATTGTCAAGCAAGCCACCATCAGACGGAGCTGAAAACAAAGATCTAGTGTGAGATGTGATACCTTGACCGTTCAGCAGGAGAAGAATCGGTGCCGACCTGCCGAATGAAGAATCGGGGTGACACTTTGTTGAAGTTGTCGAATTAATTTCACGACCACCCTGGTTTGCTTGCTGCTCTTTCCATGAGGGTAAGTGTCCTCACTCCCAGTCAAGTGTTGTTCTGTGTCTGGCAGTGGTCTGCTTCTCTTGCTAATGCGTTTCGAACGGAGATTCCTTTTTTTTTTGGTTTCGAGCGTACGTGTGTGTGTGTGTGTTTAGCTTTTGCAACATGTTGCTTAATGGGAAATTATGGGACATTTTAAAATTCAACGATGTCACAGATGGATTGAGTTGCGACGAGATATACGAGAGGGTGCATACATTTCTGCCACTAAACGAGGGCCTGATGGATGTGGCCATAGGGTTGGCCATAAAAGTTGGTCTGGCTGCGCCTGCATTGAGACATAAAGGGAATTTTCAATGAGGCAAAATAGACAGCTGAAACAAATTTTTGAGTAAAGTCCACAGTCCACACACAGCATATGGCTCAGATATGTAAATTAATCGTAATTTGGAATTGACTGTGTGCACTTTTGACTTGATTACTCCAAGCTGAACCTTAGCTGGACAGGAGGCGCAAGGGACAGATAATTTGGATATAATGTCACGCAAAATTAACCATTTTAAAAATGCTCTTAACCCGAGATGTTGATATAGATCTTTCCATCGCAATTTTCCAACTTTCAATAAGGCTGACGTGCAACCGAGCTAAAATTTTGAAACTCATTGATAAAAAAAAATCTAGGGACTTCTGTCTGGTAATTAAAACCTTGTATCTGTCGCCTGCAAATGACTATGTTAATAATGACCACAAAATAAGAGCGTAATTCGGTGAAAGGAAAACATCAAAATTATACCCACAACCAAAAACCTTTCCTACAAGCTCTGCACAAAAGAAACAAGCAAAAAATGTCCTTTTGAATTTCGGTGATGTGCCACGTCAAACGAATTTGCGTCCCCCAGAAAAATTAAATAGATTTTTTTTTGCCAAGTGCTTTAAACTTTGTTTTTTTTCCCTGTATATACGTGAGATCCTGCGTCCAGTCGATTTAATTATGAGGTATTTTTAATTCAGTATCCCCATGGGACGTTCGCGTCTTATTTAATGGTCTGATGAGTAAAAAAACCGTCCTTGCTTGTTAGTTTATTTATCTTTTTTTTTGCACAAAAAGCGTAATAGCAGAGCAACAGGAAGATGTAATACAGAAAGGAGCATGAACAAGAACCAAAATATGGTTTAAGTCTACATTTTCACAGGGTAGGATACTTGTATACGCGTGAGGCAGAGTGAAAAAATAAAAACTTTACCAGACGATGGAGGGTTGGTGTTTCCCATCCTTCAAGGTTCCGGAATAAGGAGAGATTTATTTTTATATCCTGTTTTCTTAATTTAAATTAGGATGACCTTAAGGCGATTAGTTATTTTGTTTCGTTCGCCTTTGAAGAACAACATTTTTATTTACATTAAATTAGCAACATTATGATTTATAGGTCAGGCGGGTTACTTTGATGATGGGCAAAAGTTTTTTTTTCGCTTTAACATAATGAGGCTCTAAATTGAACTCTAGGGCTTTGGTTAAATGTTGCCATAGAAGAAAGAAGGGCTAAAGTGAATGTTGGGGGAAAAAGAATGTTTCAAATATTTTCAGACACTAGGGAACAAGATCAACTTTTTCAAATCCGCCTACAGACACGCCCACAATCGATTTTAATGTACAACTACCTCCTGTACTTTCAAAACTGTTAGACGTCACGTAAGGACGTAATTTAGCATTATCTCGAATTAAAAAAAAACGTTCATTAACGGTAAAACCGTGGGTTTTAACTGCACTAATGCCTAATTTAGAAAAGAATAAAATGTACCACTAGATAAGCCAGTCTAGATTATGTTCGAATAAAGTTTTTTGGCTTTGCGCATTTTTCGCGGCATGTTTTATTTGATCGAAAAAATTAAATTTTGTTGTAGGTTAAGGGTTTTAACAAGGATACATCAAACGCAAATATTATTATTTTGTAAAAAATATAGCTAAAACTAATAAAACAAAAAACAAAAAACAAAAAAACTTAAAAAAAAATAATTTTGGGTATTTTCTAAATGTTCGCGCTAACCACGAATCGTTAATAATAAAACAGCTACATCAGCAATTTACAATATCGATTAGGATGGGTTCCGCTTAACGGACTGTAACTTCCACGTACCTACTGCATAGCATATAAAGGGTATATTGAATTCAATGTATAGTTTGTAACGCAATGACATAATAACCTTTGACCGTTAAGAAATTTAAGTGATAAGAGAACGACAAGAGAATCAATTAAGTCCGTCCGTCTGTTCGCCCACCAACTAAACTAAAACTAATAAGCACCCACAGCTCAGAAGAAACCCCGCCTGACCTCTGACAGCGACGCATGCTGTGTGCGTTTCAGATGTTTTTACATACTTGGAGCCCCTCCAATACTTGAACCTACAATTTTTGGTGATTTCGAAGGCGAATTGAGAGGTCTCCCATGACAATTAACACCATCGAAGGTCTTGTTAAACCATCGCGGAGGTAGGGCCGTAAGAAACTTTCAGTGCCCCGCTCGGGATTCGAACCCAAGACCTCATGAACAGTAGTCCTTTACACACTAACTACTGCACCACTTCACCCACGGTCCGCCCAAACAAAAACTAGTTTCAAGCATTAGAATTTCTCCCATTCTCGCTTTAAAAATCGCAAAAAATCGTTAAAAAAATCCAATTTCAATGACTATCTCTGACGCATATTTGAAAAACAAAGACACGTAGCTTTTAATTTTCACTTAACTTTCAGGCAAATTTTTAATTTATCAGCTGATTCTAAAAACATTTGAAAAACGATATTCCAAAATATTATGTGCATATTTTAACAGTAATAACGAGTAAAGAGAATTCCTAAATTTACGAAAATGTTGTTTCCAACCTAAATTTTTCTGTAATGGATTAAAAGAAAAGAAAAAAAAAATGGTTGGTATTTTTTACCGTTTTCCTAAAATTATGTTTTCATACCCGACCGTGAGTATATAAATTTTAATGCATAGAATACAGTCAAATAATCATCGTAGGCCCCTAAGACCTTTTAGAAATATGATCGAGACCGACAGATGAATCGATTATGTCCGTTCGTCTGTAAATATCGTACGTGTAAATATTTTAGGTTTTCAAAATTAAGCTAGAGAGTTCGAACTTGGTTCACGGCTTGGTTCTTCTGTTTCACAGGCAAAGTGTAAAAATAGGATCAATCCGTTTACGGCCACGCCCACTACTGGCTTCAATGTGAGACAACCTCTATTTCACTTTTTTTTTTCAAAATGCCTTTTGCAATATTGACCTATGACCTTTAACAAGGCAAAAATTGTACCGCCCACAATATCGACCATGCCCACTTTTAACAACCTAGATCTTTGAAAATCCGATTTCTCGGAAAGTTCACTCCAAATCGAAAAAAAAACTATGACAAATATTGTAGATATTACTATTTGCTAAGTTTGCCCCATACAAAGTTTTGAGCTCCGCCCACTTTTAAGAGGCGTTTTTAGGAAAAAAAACTGTTTTTTTCTTAAATAATTTTCGCTGTTACCGATTTTCTCATGATTCTAACGAAATTTTAATTGATTGATTTTAATTTTAAGCCAATGCCCACCTTTTGGGGCGTGGCCTATATATATATTATATATGAATTCGGGCCAAGAAACTTTAAGGTGGTGTATAGGGTCGGGTATAAAGAAGTTTGTCACAGACAAACTCTTGCACCTACTCACTTGTTTAATTTTTTTTGTGTACCGAAATTGGGTTTTCAAAAGGTGGTCACCTTATGCATTCATCTGCATTTCATGTACATGTATAGCCTCAAAGTTGCTCTAAAAACATTGACAGAATTATGCGAAAAAGTGTGGTGCCGTCGCCGGAGGTCTGGGTTCGAATCCTGCCATCGTCACCTGAAAAAAAGAAGACTTGTTCTTTTTCACGGTCCCCACCTCCGCGAGGGCCTGACAAGCCCTCCGAGAGTATAAATTGTCTTGAAAAACTTCTCAAAGTGCTGTTCGGATTCGGCAAAAATTTGTAGGTCCCCTTGTATGTAAAGATATTAACATACCAGCATACATTGTTGAGAAGTTGGCCCTGGTTCACCTCGAGCTGTTGCGCCACTCTATTTATTTATTTATTCTGCGAAAAAGTTGACCTATCGATACTCGTTCGAAAACATGCAATGAAGGTCGAAAACTTAGTGAACTTAGTGAAGGGGAAGTGAACTTAGGGAAGGGCCTTATCATAGCTATCATCCGAAATTTTATTTTAATATTTTTAGACGATTATGCAAGCTAGTTTGGTTTTTCCAAAAAAGGCGACGAACCGCTCCTTGTATGCCTTTATACTAAACAGTATAGATCCCCAACACTGTTTTTTAATTGTATTTAGGCGGCATAGTAAGGAATATTACGGTGAAAAAATTATTTACTACTATTTTGCCCCTAGTACCAGGCCTAATTTTGAATCCTTTTTAACTTTTATAATGTCTCCGCCTACTTTTGACGATGCAGCTCTGAGTTAAAAGAATTTTTATTTAAGCGGCGTTTCAATCTAAAATGTATGCAACCCCTAAACATAAAGCTTTTAAAGAATATATTTTGCAGTCCTCCCAAACTTTGTAGGCATCTTAACTTCTTTTTTTTAGGTATTTTGGGGTGGGGTCTTTTTCGATCTAACGCACATGGACTGAAGCTCTTACATACACTTTGTTGCACTTTCTCACTTTTTTTTAAGCAGTATATAAGTTGCTGTTCAGATGTTAGAACTGGTGAAGAAAAAGAGAATCCTTTTCCATTTTTTGACTGATCGTTTAAAAAACAGACTGTCTTCTAAACTATACTGACGTTTAAAATATAAGAAAGGTTGTCTACTTGTACTAAAGCACCTATTCGTCGTGAAGCAATAAACCACAATGAAGCAAAAAAGAGCAGAACTGTTTGAAATTATTTCACAGCAAATTTTTGCAATTGCAAGAAAAACCAGTTTAGTTAAGCTCAGATATTATTTAAGTGGATTTATTGTACGAACAACCCACCTCTCCTCAAAGACGGCTCCTTTCTTCCACAATTCAGCACAATTCAATCCTAAACGCACATTCGATTGTCCATTTCGCAGACATCCACTATTGACCATTCAAAATAAAATAAGTGCTCAACGCTGAGTGCATATCGCCATTTTCCTATAAATTTTGTATTCATTTGAATAAGAAAACGATATTGAAATCCATTTATGGGACATGCTGTTCGCATGCAATCGCATTCACAACAATAAGGACTCCCCGCTATCGGAAAGCCATCAATTCTTCTTCTTTTGGTATTAAAATTCCGTTTATGCCCAGGCGGAAGTTCATACTCTGTCAGTATATGGGGGGTTGTGTATAATTCTTGGATTATTCATGTTTTACTCAGAGGAAGTCTTTCTCAGAACCGCACACGAAATTTGTCGAAAATTCTTTTGATGTCCTTTTGCGAACAAAATGAGCACACATTGCTTTCCTTGACCGATATTCAATTCATTGTTTGATTGCTTGTGCCTTTTTATCGGCATATATATCGCCAGGCCACATCATCTCTTATTAATGCCCGAATCCTGCCAAAAACACTTAAAATATTCATTTTCTTTGTGCTTCTTTGAATATCTGCGGTACCTTTGCAGTACTTTGCATAAAAATCAATTAAGCAAAAAGTCAAGCAAAATGAAGGAATACGAGTAAATAAATTAAAGGGAGAGCTTAAAATCGAAATAAATCTGGATCAGATATGGGTGGGTAGTGTATAGCCACGCCAGGACAGTATACAATACAAGTGCACACGAGCTTCCGATGAATTTTGCATTCATTGGCGGGGAGGAAGGTTTAAAGGAGTTGCGAGAATTCGTAATTATAATCCTGCAGAAGCGGAAAACCAAATAAGTAAAACTATGCAGAAAAAAAAAATAATAATTGAAACATAACAAACAGTGAGGCTTTATTTCATAGGACCACACGAGAAAATTAAAAACAAGTTTTAAATAACCTTCTCCACCGCCCACAAAATTGCGATTAACGGGAAACGATGACAAATAAGTCCCGGAGTGGGTCCACCGGACAAGCATAGGATTAATTTAACACCAACACTCTTTTTCTGTCACTTTGGCTCTGAAAAGAGAGTGACGATGTCATTTCCAAGGAGTGAAGAAAGATTTCCGTTGTAAGAATCCCAATAGAAAACGTATTTGCGACAGATCTGTCATCGCGCGTGAACATTTTAGGTTTCCTTTCTTGATTTTCAAACTGTCACAAAGATGCATTAAAAAGGTTTGTGAATAGGGTTGATGGGATTTATGAGGGGCTCTATTTTTAATCGCTTGCCGAGAGGATTTAGATTTGTATCGTGTGATTTGTAGAGGATTTGATAACGATTTATATTAGTTGCTGATCGTGCCCGGTGGAGACATGGTACTAGACTGCTTTTGGTGTTCCTAACTGGTATCCAAATAAATGCTAACTAATTAAAAACTTACACTTAGGTAAAATAGCAATTGGAAGGACTTTATGTAATATGGTTAGACACGAAATCGTCGTTATATGGTGTTTTCACCAGACACTAATCCTCAGTTAAGCCAAACGTTTCTCAAATTGCCCCTTAATGAGATTTACCATAGGAATTTTAATCTCGTTATGAAGATATTAGAAATTCATCGCGTAAATAATCTCTTCCACGCATGAATTTCAAATAAAGGCGTACGGAATTCTACGTGTTCTTTTCGTTGTCTGTCAAAACAAATCAAACAAAACCTTTTTTTGACAGCTGGGTAGCATGAACTCTGCTGTGTTTATTGTGTTAAAGGGATGCGCAGAATGGTGGATGTTGCTGTGGACGTGTCAAAAAATTTAATGAACTTAGGAGTGTACACGCAAGAGAGTCATGGATGTAAATGTTGATGCTGCTGGTTCACGTTGATCAGGTTGGTCGAGTTAATTTATTTATTTCTATATTTGACGTTCTGTTTTCTATATGTGGGTTTTTTTGTTGGTAGATTACAAAAATCAGTGGAAATTAAATATGAATTTCGTTTTTTTTTAAGTTGCAACCTGAGTTTCCCGGGAGCCAAAAAAAAATTTTTGCGTGCACAAGAGCGACCATACATTGCCATTTTACACACCAAAAAAGCATACGTCACGTTGATGTCCCCTTTTCCAGTGAAAACACTTTGGGACTAAGTTTTAATCTTCCGACTTTAATCTTTGTTTTTTGTGCGGTGGAAACTTCTATAGACTTTACCGGGGATGAAGAATAATCAATAAAATACAACTTGAACCCTTAGTCTGGGGTTTTGACGGTTCTTTTTGATGCCTTTTTTATTATATACTCACGTTTGCAAGAAGTTTTAACATAGAGCGCGGTGGAAACACCCTATAAACTTTAGCGGGTACCAAGATTAATCAATGAAATACAGCGTGAGCCACCTATAATTTCTGGGGTTTTGACGGTCTTTTTTGGTGCCCTTGTTATTATTGATCGCAGACATACTTTCCACACACACTTTTAGTATATCCCGAAATATATATGTCAACCAAATGGTTCCTGTTTGGAATAAACAGGGTAGCGATACCTGGCAAAATTGTCAGCTTTTTCAGCGAGGCACGCAGCTCCGCGACGATAAAGATCCGCAAAAGCAACACACTGCTCAACGGACCACTTCGTTCACGATTACAACTGCGTGCAGCATTAGGCTTGGCCTTCCCGGAGCAACGAAACAGTTTTTGGGTTTATTGAGTCTGATCAGAGGCCTTCCACGAACAATTGCTGTCATCGTTTATATCGCTCCCAAAGGGCCCAATGATTTTTGACCCTATCTCAATTGTCGACGTCGACTGGTCTGTCGCTCGTGTAAATAGACCCCAACTCTTCGTCATACCACCCTGTCCGGTCTGTATGGACAGAACTAATTTTAAATCAAATCTGATTCTATAATACTGTCGTTGACTGTACACCCACGTAAATTTAATAACCTTTTCGACGACTTGTATTCAACACAATCACTTTAGAGCAAAAGGCAACATCATATCCTCTGGTAGGTTACTCTCTAAAGGATCCTCGAAAATATTGTTCAATTTTCGAAAAAGGACGCCACAAATAGAGCAACAACAAACCCTCAAATCATACACGAAAAACAGTCGGCAAAAATAGTACCGGGAAGTAACCGAAACATACCCGATGCTGCCGGAGGAACACGGATGTATGTATGTTTGCGGTTCTGAGATGAAAATCCTGAACTGGATGCAGTTGCAGTTTTAATGCAATAAATTCACCCGACACACAAATATAAATGAAACCCGTTCATAAACAACATACTCATTTGGCAGCACCTCGCCACAAGCCGCTTTCAACCCCATCCCTATGCTCAACCCTTTAGCTTGGGTTGTGTTATTTTCATTTCTGTTTTTCTTGTACAAAAAGTGAATAATTTTTTTTTTTTTTTTTTGAGAATTGAAGCATGGCTTGTTTTTCAATTTTTGTCGAATCGTGCACAGAAATGTTTTTCTGACAGACGATTCTGGTTAGCACCCGCTTGCAGCCCTTGTTGCAAACCAGCATCATCCTCTTTCAGTTAAGTCGAGTGCCGAAAAGCTTCCCCAATCGCACTGACCAATTCGACTCTTAATTTGAATATTTGATGACTTTTCCGAGCAAAGAACTTCAGTGCTCAGTATACACTGTTGTGGATGAACGTGTGTGGATGTACAAACAGATTCAAAAGGGGTGAGGGTGAATTTTGCCTTGTTGTGAATAAATAAATGCAACCAATGGCATAATGAAATATTCGGTAGCGTTGCAGTGGAAAACGTATGTACAAACCCCTGTTTGGCGTCCCCGTTGAAGCGAAAAACTTTAGTTTTGGTATTGTCGATATTTATTTTGTTTAATTCAATAGCTAGCAGTGCATGACAGTTGTCGAAAGTTCGCAGTTTTAGGAGCAACTTATGGATGAGTAAGTCTGTTAATTATGGTGTGCCCCATCACCAGTTTTTGTCATTGTATTTAAAGACTTTTCCTAGGACTTTCGGAGTTTTAAAGGCTATTTGCAAGGTGGCGTGTTCCCACAATTGTAGTTTCCAGCATTTAAGCAGACGAAGCTTATAAGGCCCCTCCACACAAATTCAAACCTCCCCCAAATAGGATTTCGTGTTTCGTTCAAACCCCTTTTATGCCCGCACTTTATTTTGAAATCTTTTCCTTTTCATTAGGCGTTTTGAGAAATTGTCTTCCACTCGAAAGTGAAAGGACTCTTTTCCTCTGGCTGGGTGGATGCCAACAAACGAAGAAGACCTAAGCCCACCTCTCCACTTCGAAAATGATAAATTGACAAATTTATTTGGGTCAAAGCCTATACGCATTCATCATCTCACAGTTCTATCCATTTGCCATTTGCCATTCGGCAGTATACAGCTGAATGTACGCAGGGCGCGCGATTGTGGCGTCGAAATTAATGTCCTTAGCACGGGCATGTCTAGGGGTTCATATATTTTCCATTTGCATTCATAATCGTAATAATAATAAGATATTGAGTTCATGAGGTTGTCCTTCCACTTAGCAGCTCACTCGAAATCAACCTCTAGGGAAGCAATTTGACAATTTCGCCTGAGAAATGGTTTTTTTTTTTTGTGCGAGTTGAACTTTTTTTTGTGTGTGTCGAAAATTTAAGGTGACACCCAAAAGAAACGAAGGAAATGGTCGTCGGAGCAAATCACAACCATCGAATTAGGATTTAACGAACCGTTTACGTAGGGTAAATTAACCGAATGAAGGGAGAAGAAGTTTTTGCGCGCACAAGGACAACACATCAACACACCCACACACACTAACAAAATACCAGGTTTTGGCTCATTATTAATGGCCCCGAAATAAGGACGAGCAAAGAACACCATTTTAAACATTAGTTGCCGGTTTCGTTTGTCAGTTTTGTATGCGAATGTTGTTCGAGTGGGTTGGCGGGGGTTATTTGAGTTTGGGGGTAAATAACGATCATCCTTTCCACAAATTCGATGCTGATGATGATGAATATTGTGGTCTTCGGGCGAAGAACCGCAAACAAAAAGTGGAAAACGCTGTTTTTTTGATGACGCAAGTAGATGGGGAATGCGTTGATAAATGAGCTCTTAAAAGTGGAGACATGGGAAAATTTTGTAATAGGCTTATGGAGTGGGTTCGTGGTAAATGTATGCCTAGGTTGCCTCATTTGAGCTCCAGATTTAAGGATCCGTGAACATTGAAGTAGGGCCAGGATTTACATTATTGTCTTTAGCTTTAAAGACTTATTATCTAAGCCCCGAATTTGTTTTGTTCAGATATGGTAAGGTTATAAGAGTGTTTAAGGTGTGAAAATTAACGGATCCTGCTTGGTTGTATAGATATTATGCTGGTGTTATATTCTAAATATGGTCAGAGGAGTCTTGCCAGATACCTTTTTTTTGAACGTCAGTCAACGTCTCTCAAATGAGAGACCATCATTAGAGGGTTCTACTAGTCTAGATCTTAGTGTCTTGGCCGCAGAAACTAAATTATCGAGAATAACTTAAAACGACTGGGCGCACAAGCAGGGAGACATAAAACTGGACTCATAACTTGCTGTGATTCAATTCCTGATCACACGAAATGGGAAAGTTTTGATAGAATCCAAGAGGTTGCGAAACTTTATGGTTTGTTCTAGTTACTAAACCTCATTGTGTGATAATGAGGTGCCGAATCACTTCCGTTACCATAAAATAAATCAACAATATTAATTTACACTTGATGCCTGCTTACCATTCACAATGGCTTTGAAAAACCCACACAAAACTGATTGGCTCGTAAAAAAACTCTGAAAAACGTGGTCACGCCCGATAGAGATTCCAAAACCCACTGCAACAGCAAGGACCTAGATCGTAGGGTCGGAGATCTGACATCAGCCCTCCACTGAAACATAATTAAGCTATTGCACTCGAAAAGCAACATAAGAGCTTCTTTCGCGAATGAACAAAACGTTTTAAAGATGAAGAAGTACGAGAGCTTAATAACGGGTGATTTTTTAGCTGGTTTGGTTTTGGCAACACTGGTTTTGACAGCTGACGTGTGTTTAGTACCTTGTGTCACTGTCAAACAGCTTCAGTTTGGTTTGCAATTTAACCATGGATCGTCTTACAAATGAACAACGCTTGCAAATTATTGAATTTTGCTATGAAAATTCGTGCTCGGTTCGAAATGTTCATCGCGCGCTGCTTCCATTTTATGGTCGGCATTCTCGACCTTCTGAGCAGTCTATTCGGAAGATTGTGACCAAATTTCGCACCAAATTTACTTTGTTGGACATTAAACCACCAACACGTTTACGTACTGTGCGTAGTGAAGAAAATATTGCGGCCGTATCAGCTAGTGTGACAGCAGTTAGGCCTTTGTTACAGCACTACGTGGAAAATTTTGCGGAAGGATTTGGGCGTAAAGCCTTTTAAGATACAGCTGGTGCAAGAACTAAAGCCAGCCGACCCTCCACAACGCCGAATTTTTGGTGAATGGGCTCTTGGAAAGCTGGCCGAGGATCCGCTTTTTTATCGAAAAATTGTGTTCAGCGATGAGGCTCATTTTTGGTTGAATGGGTACGTAAATAAGCAAAATTGCCGCGTTTGGAGAAGACCAGCCAAAAGCATTGCAACAGCTACCAATGCATCCCGAAAAAGTCACTGTTTGGTGCGGTTTATGGGCCGGCGGCATTATTGGGCCATATTTCTTCAAAGATGATGCGAATCGCAGCGTTACTGTCAATGGTGAACGCTACCGAGCGATGATAACAAACTTTTTTTTGCCCGAAATGGAAGTTCTTGACTTACATGATATGTGGTTTAAACAAGACGGTGCCACATGCCACACAGCACGCGAAACAATGGCGCAATTGCGAGGCGAGTTTGGTGAACAGTTAATTTCACGTTTCGGGCCGGTCAATTGGCCGCCTAGATCGTGCGATTTAACACCATTAGATTATTTTTTGTGGGGGTATGTCAAGGCTAATGTCTATAGGGACAAGCCCGCTTCGATTGACGCACTGGAAGCCAACATCCATGCATTCATTCGTGAGATACCGGCCGATATGTGTGAAAGAGTATGCCAAAATTGGACTCAGCGGATGGGCTACCTGAGACGCAGCCGCGGTCAACATTTGCATGAAATTATCTTTAAACATTAAATTGCAAGGTTCAAACTATCGATTCAAATAAATATTTCATTAATTTTTTCGAATTTTTTGTGTTTTTTTTTTTTTAAAAAAAGTTCTCAACCTCTTAAAAAATCACCCGTTATACTTATTTTATTTTATTTTCAAAGGTACAAAAACAAATGAATTTGTGTTGTCCGGAAATTAGCCGGGGGACTAGCCCATATGGCCTAGCTTTAAATATATCAAAACAAATAAGAAAGTGCGACGGATTGCACAATACCCTATACCTTACCCGAACTCTAATGGCCGAAAAATGGCCGAGTTGAAAAGTATAGCTTACACATAATCTCAGTGTTGAGTGTATCGGACTACTATGCACCAGGTGCCGGGCTCGAATCTCGACCGGAAACAAAACCAGTGAGTAAGCGCAACAGGGCGTATGTAAAACTTCGGTCCGTCTGTAACTATTCCAATTCCTATTCCCCATTCCATTTCTATTCTCCTTCCCATTCCTAAATTTTTTTCCATACCTTTAAGGTTCTTGAATTTATTTTTTAAAAAGAGGCCTGGCATGTCCTTGTCCAACTCTTACTTACTTACTTAAGGTGGCGCTACAGTCCGGGGTGGACCTGGGCCTCAGCCAACAAGCTTAGATTTTGACTCTTCTGGCTATGTCGGTGTCGCTGTACAGCCCGTACAGTTTGATGTTATATCTCGTCCGTCACTCTCCGTCTATGTAGACGGGACCGTAAATGGTCCGAAGAATTTTCCTCTCTCAGTTTTTGGTCCGAATTCAAGAATTTTATATAATCGACCCCTTTAAATGGGCGTGGCTTCGTAAGAACTTCGTAAGAACCAAGTCTAGAATATAGTTCGATGTACCATGCTAAATTTTATTTCTTATTCTTTTCCATGGTCTTATGCGCTTTATCCAGTCTCGCCTTGAAATATTCTGTTTTCTATTTAAGGCGAGACTAAGATATTCTATAGCCTTTTTATGGTAATATTGTGGCGCAGGCTATTGTGCCAAACTGTGTGTCAAGCTGCCAAGATCTTTATCTACTGTAAACGAATTCAGTCATAATATGTCAATGCTTTTTTGCCATGTAGCTTCTGCTTCAAGCTTCAACGCGTAAAAATAAAGCTTGAAAGGAAAAATGTTACGTAATATATCAAAAGCGAAGTTCTATTAAATTTTAAAAATCAAGAGGTGTTGGAACCCAGGCGTTGATAAACGATTCCGTCTGTGCAAAAACAACCAGAACAATCCCATAAATTTTTCACAGATGTTTCGAGCTTCAAATAAGCAACAAATTTTGATAGATTCAATAATATTTATACATTTTTTAATGGACAAACTTGTCAAGCTATTTAAATCATTTGTCATTTTTCAAACTGTCGAACAAACTAGTGGGAAGGCTACAATCTGCTTAGGCGAATCGACATATATGAAGATTTTATAGTGCAAGTTCTTTGGATTAAAATCAAGTATACTGAATAAATAAAATCCGTTTATAAGAATGCAAATTTAATATGACCATGCCCACATGGGGGCAGTTTTCGCTTTTTTTTAGAAATGCCAATCACGAAACACTGAAGCGAGTATAACGCATACCAAATTTCAGTTTCCTCCGACAACTTTGATTTTTCATACAAACAAGTGGGCGTGTCAGTGGGCGGATGTCAAAAATGTTTACATTTGCACTGCTTCGGCACCTAGGAAGAACAGATATTAGGTTTCAAGTTCCTAGCTCAAAATTTAAGGCCTAAAAACTAGCGACAGACGGACGGACGGACAGACATGGCTCATTCGACTTACAATTCGGTCTCGATCATATGCCCTTAAGGTCCTGGTCTCTAGAAACTATGAATCAAACTTAATATACCTCTTACCCTATGGGACGGGGTATAAAAATGGTGTTTGCTTTTCTACTCGTTTATCGTCCAGCAGACGTTTTCTTGGTACTCGTTTGACAATTCCTCTTCGGAAAAAGGAAAAATTTGCTTTTGGCCAGAATTCTGAATCCAGAATCAAAACCTGAACCATACACACGATCATACATTACATGTGTCAAGATAAAGAAATGTCATTTGGTTCTTACAAATCGAGATGAATTTCAAAATGAAGAAGGTGTGTTTCGCTGTTCCGTTGCAGTGCCGAATCAGGGCATTTTTATGGTGGTTTTTGCGGTTGGCCATTAGAAAGATGCCAAGTGTCTTGCTAATTTTGTTTCGAAAAATTTTGCCGAGTGTTTTGAGCGCAGCAAAAGTGACAAATGAATGGTGAAAAAAAATCATTTAAATAGAAATGGCGGCTGAGGTTTGTTGATCTAACGCCGAAAATAAATTACGGTTATGCGAAAGTTTTTAGCGGTGTGTCCAAAAATGGAAAAAGGACCTCTTATGGTTTCGCAACGTTGTCCGTCCGTACGCTCGTCCAATCGCTTTATAACTTCTGAACGGTAATTCGTAGAAAGACAAAATTCGGTTTGCGTATAAACTGCGGAAATAGTCAGAGAATCCAAAGAGTGCAATTTTCTTTTAAGCACAAATAACGGTTTGATTACAGTTTAAATTTTATGTGAAAATGGATTAAATGTATTTTAGTGGTTTTTACAAGAAGTTTAGTAGGCAAGAACTAGAAAATCGAAACTTAGGTTTAAGAAATACTAAGCCTTAATTAAAAAATAAAATATCAACAACATACTTTTCGAAAATATCAAAACGTTTTTGAGAAATGAAGAGTCGAAAATGCATGACGTTTTTCAAAGTATTGGAGGCCATAACTTTTGAACGGCTTATCGCTCAAAATCAATATTGAACACACGTCTAAAGCAATTTAAAGTAAACCAACTGCTTAGGTTATATTTTTCAAAAACAGTTTGAGTACTGCAGTTTTGACGCATTTTCGAAATAAAATCCCAAAAATGCATGAAAAAACATGTGTCCCCCCCCCCCTTATCTCCGGTGCTGTTTGGTGGAATTCTATGAAAAAAATCACACGTATCAGAAATAATTCAATATTTTAAGGAAAATTATAGCGGATTTTAAGATTTCAAAATCTTCTGAGATTTAACTGAAAAACATAAAAGCATTTTCGAAAACAATTTTTTTAAGTCTACTAGTTTAGTCTACTAGCTTAACGGTATAAGCGATCTTTTTCAGATTCGGCTAAAGTAAAGAGCTTCCAAAAATAAGGAAGGCTGCGTAAAATTATTTTTCAATTGCCGTTTTTAACCTAAGTTTTTAGAAGCCTATTTAAAAACGAAATAAAAAACGAGCTTGTTTTACCGTTTGCGCATAAGCCGGTGACCATAGAATTAAAAAAAAACACATCCAAGGCTAGTGTTGCTGGTTGTGCTATTGGAAAAAAGTCTAACGGAAACTGGAAAAAACTTCAAAATATTTGTTTTATGGATTTGAAATTTAAAAAACTTATAAAAAAGAGTCAAAAGAATGCACGTCTCCCCCTTTATCTCCCAAACGGTATAAAGTATAATTTTTAAATTAACACTGGGCAAAGTCCATCTTTTTAATTTTATACAAAACTATAGCAGACTTCGAATATTCAAAAACTTCGAAGATTAAACTGAAAAACTTGAAACTTTAAAGATTTCTAGTTCCTTAACGGTAATGACCACCTTGTTTAAATTTGGCTGAAGTATGTTTGGCTGAAAACGTTTCAAAATTGACGTTTTCGACCCAAAGTTTTTAAGCCCATTCAAACAAGCGAAATAAAAAAGCATAATTTTACCGCGTTTTTTGAGAAATTGAGATGTCCGCAGAATTTGACAAAAGTGGCAAATGCTAGCACAGGTGGTTGTAAAATTGATCAAAAAGTCTAACGGTAATTAAAAATAATCGAAACTGCTGTTTTATGGGTTTTAAATTATAAAAATCCTAAAAGAGGCCAAGAAAGAGTATGTCCTTCCCTCTATTTTCGTAACGGTAAAGCTTTTTGCCAGCCTTTTTTTTGATTATCGAAACCCAATATAAAATCACCCAATATAAGAACAGTAGAAAACAGTACAGAACCTAACAAGAACACTACGAAAAAGGTATATTACAGACTGTAAAATATATCCAGAAATAATTTTAATGAATAAATAAAATGTTAAACAAACTGCGCAATATAGATGACCATAACTTTCAACAAAAGCCGACCGACCGCTCCGATTAAGATTAAGATTAAGTTTTCTACAAAAAAATTATACCTTAGATATATGCGTTTTTTGGTTCACAATTTTTGCCCCCTCTAGGGGCACTCGCGGAAAATTACTTAAATTTTCAAAACGCAGTTTTCTCGTTGCTTTTTTGCTTGCAAATCAAAAACTATGCTTAATTCGGGAAAATAAGTCTGCATTTTGGTAAAGCCGCTTAAATGTTCTACAAAGCGCTTATCTATGCCAATTATTTTTGTTGAACCTTGTAGAAACTATTCCACTTTGAAATGTCATATCTTTCCCAGTGAAATGAATTCTTTCGGCTAGTTGCAGGAAAAAATATAGAACTTTTATTTTACTCATTCCTCATCGCTTTTGGTGTGCTAAATCCAAATTTAAACTTTGCTACTTTCTAAAAATACGGCATCACCCCGAAAACCACCAGTCTTTTAGATTTTGGACAAAAAGTAAGGAAAATACGCACTTTTTGAGGTAGACCATTATGAACGAAATAAAGAACAGTAAATTTTCTATAAAAGCGTACCTTAAATTCATTTTTTTGGCTTAAAAATTTGGCCGCTAGATAGCGGTCAACAATGACCAAAATTTTCAAAATTTCAAAAACCCTGTTTTTCTGTTACTTTTTCGCTTGCAACTCAAGAACTATGCATGATTTAGAAAAAGTCTCACATTTCCTTTAATATCCGTAAGATGGATAGATTCAATCCTTGTCTCCTCCTTTTTAATTCAAATCATTGTAGCATGTTCCAAGACAAGATAATGTATCTAGCGACAAAACAGATTTCTACCAACTAGGATTAAAAACGCTCGTATATCCTGTTGTCTCTTCATGGATTACATATAAGCACGCACTTAAAAAGGTGTCTTAATATGAGTCATAAATAACACAATTATTGGAACTGCACAGCCATTCACTACGCGAATATTCTATCTAGTTTTTAAGAGCCTGTGGGACAGAAGAGAAGAAGGATCTTTTTCCTTTTAGATGAAATAGGTGGTCTAAATACTACTGACATACATCTATCCGATGGAAAACTCAGATTGGTCTATTGTCCTTATAATATTATAATACCCACATAAAATAGGTATTTAAAGTTTTGCGATTTTCATGTTAAGTAGACAAACAATATTCCTCTATTCAGACTTAAGTATTAAACCAGAAGCCTGACTATTCATTCAAAACATTAAAAAAAAATCAAAAGAAATGCTTCTGGTTGCACAATGAACACACGATAGACTAAATCCTTTAGACCGCTTAAATTGCTCTGACCTACATCGACAGCAATACCACACAAGACCTGCAATTCTTTCGTAATTGCAATTATTTCTTCACGAATAAATGATATATGTATGTATTTATGAGCTCAGCGCTCCTTTACATCATAACTCAAAGAAGCAAATTTCTAAAGAAACCATTCGGTCAGTTATTGCACAAATACTCTGGAATTGGTTTCGCAGCCCATTCGTTTGGCTCATAAACTTTTCATATCACTCGCACAATTGTCCACACCCGACTATTCGACAAACTTCGGCAGTGCTTCCAGCTTCCACCCAACGAAAATTCCCCAGAAGCAATTGAATTTGATGAATTCCGAGCTGAAAATTGAAAAACTACTACTGTGTCCCCCATTTCCGAATGTCGTCAATGGCATTAGCTACCTTTGGCGCACCTTTGCCGTAAATTCTTTCGTTTTCGTATACTGTACTGAGAAATAAAATTTATTGCCAATTGGAACTGTTTATCACCTTTTGCTCGCTTCGGTGATTCTTATTCGCGCGCAAAAGGGAAAAAAATGCTCGCCGACTTTGAGGGTAACATTTTGTGTTTCTCCAAAAGCGGCTACCCCCAGGGCGGCAACCTGGTACCAAAAACCTGTACCAGCGGTACATATAACTCATTCATTCGGCGTTCAGCATTCACAATTTCAAATGCTCCAGCAAAGGACGAAAGAAACATGGAGCTATGCATTTGCTGCTGTTAAAGGACGACGAATCGATAAAAATTACAAAAAAAAAACACCAAAAAAAGGACGAAATCCGAAAATAAATCGGCGGAAAAGTTTACCCTTCCTTCTTTAGAGATGCAGCGAAATCTTTGCTCGATATTATTCGCACACACTGTTCCAGGACGAGGAGCAAACCGAGAAGAACGCAGGACAAAATACTCGTTGCCTCTCTATGAACATTGAACATACCGATAGAGCTCCTCTATAAATTATGGTTTCGGGCGGTAAATATTCGGCGAAAAGAATTTTTCCACGTTTGTCCTTTCTTCAAGGATTGCACTATGCTACGGAATGGCGGGCGTAACATTCTTGGTTTTTATTGTGATGTGTGCAATCAGGGGAGAGGTTGCATGGATGGCGTTTAAGTGTGAAAGGAGTGGCGTAGCATCGTTGTTGGCAATAAATTTCACTGCCAGATGATAGTTTTCTTTTGTGTCATTGCACATTGCGGCAATGAAAGAGCTCGCACAGTGTACAAGGGTAGGAAGCCACCATACCATTTCTTAAATTGGATTTACGGCCGATTGAATTTATTCACTGGCAGTGGGTTCTTTCGACTAGAGCGACACCACTATCGCGGAAGACAATCAAATCATTGTGTCCATTCGGAAAGTGAGGGGCGGTGATGTGTTGCAATTGTTTGTTTGAATGGACGATTGTGGTGCGGTATTTATAAGGTTTACAATTTTTTTTTTTCTTTATAAACTTTTTCTTCCTTTTTATTGTGAGGTTACTGTATAGGGTCCTTGGCTGCCTGTTAGATAGCGCATTCCATTTTCCGAAATGAGATCAAGTTATTTATGACCGCGGGCAAAATGAAACTTTCTATGGCCATTGAAAAGTTGTTGAATAAATATCGTGAGAGAAACTTTGTGTCACCGAGTGCTTGCACAAAACTAAAGAAGGATTTATTGTGCTCGGAAGACAAAGTAGGCCTTGACCTCACCGACAAACTTGGACTTGGCGGATAAGGAATGCAGCGAATGCCGGGCAAAATGTAAGGAACATGCCCAAGCATAGACGGTTCTGAAGTGGATGATCTATGGTCCTTTCCATCAGGCTTGACCTACTGAAGGTTTACTAAGGACAAAATAAAAAGTACCTATTTATTTGTGTCATTCAAGAGTGGCTGAGTAAACGGCCGTGTTCTCCAATTTAATAATTTAACAACATGCAGCCAGAAAGCAGTATTTCATCGGTCACAACAGATTCGACCAGAAAATCGCTTAAGTTTGGAACCAACGCCTCGCTGCGTTGCTAGTTTTGAACAGCTTTCCAGACGTTATCGAAATAGCCTTTGACTATTCAATTAAGTCCTGAAACTTATTCAGAGTCAAGAGATAGACTTCAAAACAATTTTTTAAATCTGCGCCACATTAACATCGGAAAATTTAAACTCAATGCAGAGGCCACACGTTAATTATTTGGAGCCTGTCATTATTTTGCATCGAGACCTGCACGTGGCACAACTTCTGTGCTCTGTTTGACATTCAGTAAATTTCACACAACTTTCTTTACATCGGAAATACTTCTGTCAAGTGGTAGCACCTGCCTGGATTCAAAGCCAGAATACGCAAACAAAGCAAGGTTACACAATCCTTGTGTTTTTCAAAGTAATTGCAATCCGTACGCGTCCAGGAAGTGTGCGCCTGAACTTCTATGCGAATGTTTCCGACTGCAGGGAACATCCAATAAAAGTCATAAATTATTTAAATCATGATCGTAGTCGAAACTACTGACATCAATCGGCCATTCTACAGTATGTTCGTGCAGCTATCCGCATCAGCGTATAAAGTCGAATTCGTGTCAAATGCAAAATCACATTATACGGTTAGAAGGACGCTTGTGCAGCTCTCTATCTTTTGAATGAGAATATACGTTCTCTTGGTTTTTAAACATACTGCACATCATGAATAATTTATCAACTACATAACATGAACTTTAAAAGTGTTTTGCAGTTGTAAAACCTATCCAGGAGTAGTACCTACCCATATACCTATCTACACCTCGTTAAAACTGATCAAAAGTCATTCAAACTTTCACAAGGTAACGGCTAGAGCGCACAGATATGGACACAAAGGAAAAAAAGTGAATAGGAAAACCATCTTAAAAAAGAAGACTTAACGTATAACAAAGTTACAAAACTGGAACACACACTTACCTGGTGACAATTCTTCGGTAATCGCTTGAATGGAGGACATCATCGCTAACAGGACAACGATGATGATGCTGCTGCTATAGCTAAGGGCAAATGGCGCAGCGCCGCCTTTTGTATTCACTCGTGGTGCTGGGGACGATGGTACTCCTGCCATTGTATCCAGTCCTGTCATGTAAAGCGAGTGTTTTAATTTTACTTCCACGAAGAGAATGGGTGTGGACAAGGGCGACTTATTCACGAGCAGCAGCCTTGCCTTGTCAGTTCGTTTTGTTAGTTAGTTGGGCGAGCTTTTCTTTTGATCCTCAGGGCACTTGAGTTGCTGCAATTGCAGTTGTTGTGGTGGTGGTGGTGGTGGTGGTGGTGGTGGTGGTGGTGGTGGTGCTGGCACTTGGCTATATGCTGTTGTGGAAGGTTCTCTTTTCAAGCGGGACTCCTTTTGATGATTCCTACTTTTCGTGTATATCCTTCAGAGTTCGGACCAAACTAGTTACAGCGTAGAGTTGCACTTCAAATACACACTACAGGCAGGTAACACGAGAGTTATTTTCAAGCTGACAGCTTCCTGAAAACCGTAAAAAATATCCTTTTAAATTTTTTTTTCTACTTTTGTTAATCCTTAAAAGAGGTATAAGATTTACATTGTGAATGTGGATCCAGAGGTTAGTATAGATGTTGTGATCAAGACAAAGATAAGAAAGACTTGCAGAATTGTATCACTTCGCCTTTCCAATGCAAAAAAGGAGTAGAAAAACAAAATGTAGAAAGGAAATCAAGACACTTGACAAACCGACACGGGAAGTTCTTTTTACGAGGGGCAACGTGAAATCGTTTATAACGAAGTACATATCCCCATTTGTTTCGGAAGGTACAAGTGAACTTGAAGAAAAGCTAGAAACACATGTCTCATGTCAGAATAAGAATTTACGATTAAGTCTGCCTGTTGGGGTTAGTGTCACAACAAAATAGTTTATTCAGCTGGTTTTTATGTTAAGCAGCAAAGGAGGCAAAATTAGTACTTTACGCACGACAACTTAGAATACCGGTAAGGTAGGAAAGAGAAAAGGGGTCTTAGCTTCTTTAATGTTCGCCAAAATCCAAAAATTTATCTCGGATTTTTTTGGAATTCATCTAATTAATCGAACTTAAAAATAAAATTAGTCTTCGTGGTGACGGGTGAATTCTTTTGAATCGCAAAGATTATGAAAAACTGGATTCAAATAATGAAGCTGAAAACAGCAGCTCTGTTCCGAATCGTCCAAAACCACATCAAACATATCTTAAAACTGTTTGGACGATTTGACACTGAGCATCAGCTATGTACGTTCGTATAGGCCCTGAAGGCTTAAAGAAGCACGTGAACGAGGAAAAAGTATCTTTATGATACCTCTGACCAAAATAAGGACAAAGAAGGTAGAGTTAACTCGTAAGACATAGTATAAGTGAAATGAAAAAGGCATTCAAAGGGTAAAGGAAGTGCTCCTCGAACAGTAGGGGTTAAAGGCATCGTTTGTAAATGACAGCACGCTTCGATTAAATCAATTTGGAAAAGTGCGCCCAGGCTAACGAATGAAAACTTCTTAAGCTGGCAAAACTTACAAGGCTAAAAGGCAGCTTCTAGCAGACGACGACAAAATTACTAAGGTACGGCGACAGACAGTATTGTGAGAGATTTTTGAATGGCTTGTTTGCCAGGCTATAATTTTAGGAAGAAACCACTCTTACCCACAGAAGTAGCAGACAAAACAATCGACTAGGTTGAGAGAGTGGTCAAGTAGTTATTCTAAAAAGCGTTAACCAGTTTGGCCGAATGAGACCCTCTCAAACCTCATGAAAAAAGTTGAGATTCATTGGGTTCACATGGCTCGTAATCATTATCCTCATCTTCAAAATAATAAGAAGTCATTCAATGTGAAATCAGTAGATAAAAGGTCGTATTCCCTCCTTGGTTCAAAGAAATAAATGATATAGAACGGATGAAAGGCAACTAGTGACGGTACATGTTATAAGCTGTGACTTCTATCGTTTTTTTAAGCAGGGATAATAAAGACGTGTTGAATCCGCCTCGGCCTGACGCTTACGAGCTCAGCTATACGATATTTGCATTTCCTAACAATGCAGCTTTGTCTTCAACGTCCGGTTTGGCAATTTTAAAGAGAAAACGTAATGTGACTTCAAAGCGAAACTCTACTTCAAATGCACTGAATATTTGCTTCATCTGACAGATCAGATCAGGTCAAACAGATAAAAAAAAATCAAACCTAAATTTTTAATGTGTGAAGTGGTACACATAAATCAAAATAACCACTAAGCAACTAAAGTGTCCATGTATAAAACCCTCATCATCCCAGTCCTTCTTTACGGTGCAGAAGCATGGACCCCGTCAAAGGCGGATGAAAACACTTTAGGCTTGGAGAGAAAATTCTTCGGACGATTTACGGTCACGTCTGCATACACAGAGAGTGAAGGAGGAGATATAACATCGAACTGTACGGGATGTACAGCGATACCGACCTAACCAAAAGGGTCAAGACACAACGTTTACGATGGCTATGTCATCTAGAGCGGATGGACACCAACGCCCCGGACCGGAAAATCTTCGAGTCCATACCGCAGGGACGGCGCAGTAGAGGAGCACCGAGACTCAGGTGGCGCACGCAAGTGGAAGGAGACCTCAGCCAACTTCGCGTGCGAAACTGGAGACGGCTAGCTAGAGACGGAGCTGGCTGGCGAGGCTTGTTGGCTGAGGCACAGGTCCACCCGAACTGTAGCGCTACCTTAAATAAGTAAGTAAGATCATCCGCAAGTTTCCGAGTTAAACTGAGATTAACCCCAGAAATGAGTTTTTCAGTGAACTAGATATGAGATTAATCTCGGGTCAACTCTGCAGAGCAGTATGAGCTTCTTTGAATGCTTTTTCTGTATGAAATGGTAGTTGATTTGCGTATTACTGTGCAAAATGACACCTGCGAAGTGCTCGAACTTATTTTCCTGTATTTTTTTACCCGACCGAGGGTATATTAATTTTAATGCATAGTTTGTAACACAGTGAAATAATCACCGTAGATCCTTAAGACCTTTTAGAGATATGATCGAGACCGACAGGGGAATCGATTTAGCCATGTCCGTCCGTCCGTCCGTATGTCTGAAGGTTTTAGGTCTTCAAAATCAAGCTAGAGAGCTGAAACTTGGTACACGGCTTGGATCTTCTGCTGCACAGGCAAAATGTGAAATTTGGCTTAGTCCGCCACGGCCACTTAACGGCCACGCCCACTACTGGCTGCAATTTGAGACAACCTCTATTTCACATTTTCTTTCAAAATGTCTTCTGGTCAAGTTAGAAAAGTCCTAGGAACTTAAATTTTGGTACTGATCACAATATTGACTACGCCTAATTTTAACATGTTAAAAATTATGCGACAAATATTAAAGATATTACCATTTGCAAAGTTTGGTCCATACGAGGTTTTGAGCTCCGCCCACTTTTAGGGGCGTTTTTAGGAAAAAACTGTTTTTTCCGAAATAATTGTCGGTTTTGACGCATTTTGTCATGAATCTAACGGAATAACATTTAATTGATTTTCATTTTTGGGCCAGACCCAAAAATTTGGACCAGATTTTGGGGCGTGGCCTTTGCAAATTATATATGAATTCGGGACAAAAAATTTTAATATTTGGTGTTACACGGTATATAGGGTCGGGTATATAGAAGTTTGTCACAGACGAACTCTTGCACTTACGCATTTGTTTTTTTAGGTATATTGGCATTTGATGGGCCCCAAAAAGACTATTTCTGCGCTGCGCTGCCCATTATCTGACCCACCCAAATCGGTTCCGGGCTTAAAATTAAATGAACGTGAGAAAATTTTAAATACCTGGGATTAGTATTACAACAAACTTTTATCAAGAAGGGTAGCTAAAGTGGCGAAAAAATGTGGCGATGCCCTGGCGAAACCCTGCACGGATACACCAAAACCATAAGACTTATAACTTTAGGCCGGAAAGCACACATTTCAAGTTTAGACGCGGAGAAGTTGGATACATTATAAATCTTAAATGCCTAGCTGCAGTAGGAAAAGGGAAACAGATGTGAAGCGGGGGAGAGGACCTCTTCCACCTCTTTTGGAACAAAACATTCCCTTGAAAACAGATGATACAACTAAATATGCAAGAATATTGCAAATCAGCCAGAAGACCTCCATGCTGGGAGACCCATAAGAAGAGGAGATCAAAAAGCCGAAATTTCTTTGAATATTTCTTAAAGACATATCTTTAAGAAATAGACCCTTCATTACAAAAAGTCTTTCCAGTCCACACTTGTTGAAGTTCAGAACTTCTTTAACCCTTTTGCAATCTAATTTTTTGCAAATATTACTTATTCCGATTACCCACAGTAATGCACAGTACCTTGCCATTGTCCTTGATAGCAAATTATCATGGAATCCACAGATAGAACGCACCGTAAACAGATGCACCAGATCCTTTGTTGATCTTTCGTCGAAAGGTTGGGATCAAATTCTCCCGGGGTCAAAATTCTTTTCACAAAATTCTGCTTTCAAAATTGTGGTTTTACAAAATTCTGTTTTCAAAATTCTGGAAATGCAACTTTGACAATCATCCCTGCAATTCCTCTGCCTTTTTTTTTTACTTTTGCTTTACTTCAAAAAAGTTAAACGTTTGCTTAGAGAAACAGAGAAAGCTTAATTTTGAGAACCAGATTTTTTTTGAAAAAGCAGGCTTATGGCCCGCCGTCGTCGAATCTAAGGTAATCATTGCATTCTTAAGCCCCGGTTTGTCATCCGGTGTCAGTATATCTACTGGCTTGGATGTACACGCTCGTTATTAGGATGGCCATGGCTTATGCCATGCTGGTCTGGTGGGCATAGATCGAATGCAAAGTCTAGCTGGAACCTGCATGGCGGGATGTCTTCCCTTCACCCACACTATGACTTTAAATCTCAGCCTAGATCTAACGCATATTCTTTTAATTTTATAATGAACTCGAATACCTCCGGATTTGTATGCAAATGCAGATGAATCCAAGAGAGCGAAACTTTAACTATTTTGCAAAGATTTACTTTTTCCCTTCTATTTGCAAATGGTGCAATGCACCCAACTGTTGGTCGAAGTGAGTCGTGGCTATTGTCACAGGGGTATCCATCCGCCTAAAATTTTTTTATAATTAACTCGCAACCAAGAGGTTACAACTACCCTTAAAATGCGTAGCACATCGCGAGCAGAGGAAAGATTTTGAGGAAAGATAGAAAAGAATATAGAAAGATAGTAAAGAAAAGTAATTTTCCACGTAACATAAGAACTCTGCACAGAAACACCAAAGTTTACACCCGCAAGTGTTATGCCTTTACGGAGAAAAGCAATGATATAACTAGCAGAGTATTTGTTCAAAATATCTGGCATGCATCTAATTAGTGTCCATTCTATTTGCCTATTTGCACACTCGAAGAGAAAAAGGCGTTTAATAGTCGGCCGACCCTAACCTGGATAACAGACGCCGACTAGAAAGCTGCTCTTTTTGAGACATACGCTCCTGGATTTTTTGTTTGTTGCTGATTTTGGTCCGCCCCGGATATTTTAGAGAATGCTCACCAGATATGCTCACCAGATATGGTAGATACCGGTCTACCACCCGGTAGTCTTCCCCTATCCGCCACCTGGGGAGGCGCCCAATGGGGGACAAGCAACCCCAGAAGGGAAAGAGAATGAAAGAGAACCTAACCTGACCCTAAACCTATTCAAAACATATGCTTATGAAAGTCTGCTCCACTTGACTAATATTCCTACAAAGGCGGCCACTGTTCTTTGCTTAAAGATTTAAAATCTGAAAGCTTGATAAGCATGTCTCTCGAGAATATGTCTCCAGCAAAAATTCTTCGTATCAATCCCTCCAAGATATGAATAGAATCAAGTGGGAAAGTGCAACAGTGGGCATGCAAAAGCTTCAATCCATCAACGACGGATTGCAAAATACCCGACCATACCAAAAAGAAAATTGCCACGCCTCCAAAAAGTGGGCGGGATATAAAAATATAACTGTTGAATGCTTTATACTAGGTGGTTGCATACATTTCGGTCTAAAACTCCGCCTTTTTAACTAAAAAAATCACTTTTTTTAACGCCACGCCCACAATGGGCGGAGGCACATACAATATATACATAAAAGTTAGAAAATGCTAATATCTACAGCTTTAGTCATATAATTTTTTGTCAAATTTCATATATATTTATTAAAAAACAGTCATTTTAAGCTAAAATCCCTTAAAAAGTGGGCGTGGTCAATGAAAAAGCCAAAAAATTTTGGCTACCATAAAGACAACTATAAGAAAATTTTACGTACCAAAAATGAATGCGCTAGCGCTATTGTAACATAGCTAAAATTTGCAAAATGTGTTTTTTTTTAAATTAGAGATGGTCGCACATACAGGCCTGTAGTGGGCGTGTCTGTGGGCGGATTCAGCTTATTTTTAAACCTGATCTGAAGGACTAGATTTACAACCAACCCACAAAATTTCAGCTCTCTGCCTTAAAATTTAAGGCCTAAAAGTTGTTTACATACGGACGGACGGACGGATGGACATGGCTTAATCGATTCTCCTGTCGGTCCCATTTATATCTCTAAAAGGTCTTAGGGGTCTACGGTGATTATTTCACTGCGTTACAAACTATACATCAAACTTAATATACCCTGGGTCGGGTATAAAAATTCAAACAGTCTTCACTTTGGTTTGACCTAAATTTGGTACACCAGGATGATTCTCAAATGGAGACAGCGATCTGGTCTGGTAATTGTGGAAACTGTCTCAGGTTGACTATTTCGTTCAACAATCACAAAACGAATTTAGTAGTCTGACAACCATCAGGAAAATATTCTGCCTACCAATTACAGGGATTAAACTGCTTTTCTCCACAGGCGCGAAAATTCCATAATGAACTTAACAGTCACTAGATTGGGTCATAAGTTCAAAACCGGTTTGTGGACTTATAACATAAGCAGGTGGGCCAAAGATCAGTCCGAATATTCTTCCCCAAACTCAACAATGAGTCCAAACATTTGAAAGATAGCAGCATGCCCGAAGACATTATCCTAACAACCTCGCACCCACCCCAAATCCAACTGTAAGCCCCAGCAGAGAGGTTACAGAAAGGCAGTATGCCCTCATGCATATCCCAACCTTACATGCCTTCTAGTTAAGTGTATGCCAATTTTGAACACTCTTGAATTTTGGAAAGATTCAACACTACAGTTTTATTGGCAAAATTAATGGTCTAATTCAAATTTCAGTACATATATTCATAGAGGTAAGTCTGGCTGTATGGCCCATTTCCTTTCGACCAGAAAATTTTTAAACTATTGGCCCCACTTGGGTGGAAATTCCATCGGCCCACAGACTTTTGGTGTGCAAACTCATGAACCTAGCACCGGTATTTGATATCTGGTGTAGGCCTAAGACGGATAACCCCTTGTACGATTCCTTGTTTAGACAATCAAACAATGCCTTTCGAAGCAGGCTTTGAAATTGTTTTTCTTCAAGACATCGCTACCGTTTTTAGCCAATTTCGTTTGTTTTTTTCTTTCGGTAGCCTGCGCTTTGTTTTCAAATATTATTGGAGCAAAAAACTTGACATTTTGTATTATTGAGTGACAAAAAAAATCCCTGAAGAGTAATTCCAAAGCATAAGTGAAATTTGCTTTAAAATTTATGATAAATCTGGTTTTTGGGCAATGCAAATCGCATATTTCTTAGAGAGATACTTGTTCAAACAATTCATGCAGAACTCATAAAATCAGCATTCGAGATAATAAAGAAATCAAACTTACTATCGAGAGCTTTTCTTTTCAATAGGGCGGGGGTACCATGGTGCGCTCCATGATAGAGTGTAAACACAAAACTTTCGGTTATAATATTGAAAGAGAAAACTACTACAGATTTTCAACGATAACAGATTCAGGAAGTACTTAAGCACAAAAGTAGTGTTTTTCTATATCTCAGCGATTCCCTGATGTTCGATCCATACCCCGATATTTCGGGTCAATATGAATTTATCCAAGAGTATCCTTGAGAAGGTTTCAAGTGCTTTTAACGAAAATATGAATGTTTTGGTTTGTGTGGCTTTGTCTGCTTCCATGGCTGGAATCAAATAAGTCAAACATGAGTTTACATAGAGCTCTCCGCCTTTTCATAAGAGTGTGCGTGTATTTATATTTGTGAAAGCATTCTTGGAAAATTGTCTGTAGTAAAACCTAGATAAATTATTCTCGGGAAAAAGATCTGCTATAAGAAAAGACCTAAGCGTAAGTGTTTGATTAACCTATCTCCTGGGGGAAGACATATATAAATATATTATTTTTGCTGGGGTGAGTTTATTGGCGTAGATATGCTTTGTCGATTTATCAGAGCAAAAATTGCATCGTGGATGAAATTTAAGCCATTTAAGAGGTATGTAGGTACGTATCATAACTTACACGGTATTGTAATGCGATGGTTCATCGTCGTTTAAATAACAGTTCAAATTCATACCTTTCATGTCACAAGAAGAGCGGCGAAAAACCCCTTTCTTACTCAAATATATCAAATTTCATCAGAAAGTCATAAAAGCCATCGATAGATAAATTGACTTTTTTGAAAGTCACATAGGGGTCTAAACAAATTTAAAAAAAAATAAGTAAATAAAGAAAAAATAAAACCAACATCACCCGCACATCATCCATTACATGAAACCCAATCCGTGCACTCTTTGGCGCGAATTTAGCCCACCCTCTTGGAAAAAAGGAACACGAACACTTCTCCTTGCCGTATACAAGAACTCACAAGGGCGAGCATCCTTAATCATCGGTAATATGAACCCGTGTCAAGAACATCCATCACCGTCAGTGCCCGATTGTTCACAATTTCACATACCAATTATTATCAATTGAGTTTTAAATTGAAAGTAATTTTTCATTCGTTTCCATTTCGTTCCAACAACGTCGTCGTCGTCGTCCTTCGATGTCCGTTTGTCTGTCATCGCCGCCCATTTGGCGGGGCGAATATACGCGATACGCATACGTATATTTACAACACATGGGTGGTTGTACAACAGAAACCGTTAAATTGCAACTGTACAACACACCGAAAATCATTTGTCGTCGTAATGACGAAATGAAAAACTGCTATACACAATGACTACGCTGAACATGAAGACGGAACGTGGCCAGCAGAAAGAGGAAAGCTTGGAAAAAAGGACGAAACCAAAAAATGTAATACCCGCCAATACATCAAAATGAGATGTTGGCATTGCTGTCCCTATTGTATCGGCGGGTGCGTGCTGATAGTGCTAGAAGCTGCTGTACACAACGGACATGGTTGAGGACCCCATATGTCATTGGGAATCGATGAAAACTCTCCCGGTTTCAAAAATTAAAGGCAACCAAATGTAATTTTTCATGTCAATCCTAGGGAGGAATCTGGCTATTTCCAAGTTTTAATGCCGGAAGAGGAGCTTTGGGAAAAAATATTATCATTGGTGTTTAATGTGTGGTTAGGTTGGAGCTTGAATGTGTATAACTGAAGTTAGGCCATCATATACCAATTTCAAAATCGAATTATTTAATCGCTTAAGAGCCATTTCGACTGGCTATTTATCCGGCTAGACCGAGAGCCCACAGCATATTTTGGGAGTGGTTATATAACCACAATAGTTGCATTGCATTTCATTGATTGCAAATTGCCAAATCTGGAAACATTTTCTTTCAGCCGTGGCAGGTAGTGTAAACTTAAGTAGCGAAACTTTGTTATCGACGGTGTAACAACCTCAAGGTTTGAGCGACGAACTTCAAATTAAAAATTAGCACTTTCTGGGTTCGCGGAGGGAGGACGGCTAGATAGTGCTTCTATAGTTCCCGATCCTCCGCCACGAATTGAGTGGACACTGGCGCGTTGCCCAGGCGGGCCTCGGAGATATTCTTTATCATATCCGATCCCCTGCTTCTTGGCCTACCAGGGTGGCGACGCGCTCACATTTAGACTAGCACGATCGTCTATCTCTGTCGGGAGGCATGCGAACAGCGTATTCAAGCCATTGAATATCGTATTTCACTCTATGCCTAATATTATTTGGGCAGTTGTACATACACGCGATCTAATTCTTTAGTTCATTATTCAAATTTTATGACCATGGATGAAGGTAGGACCTTAACTTAAAAATTATCTTCTCTTAAATTAAGGTCCCTAAAGTACAATAATATTTCCTCACTTGTACGCACACAGCTTCTGCAGCCCCCATTTAAAGACTGAGTCCTGCGCAAAAAATCCTGAAAAAATCTCCAGGTTTTCTCCCGATGAACTCAGACATAAACTTTCCAAGTAAACAAAACACGAGTAGCCCAGTTGGGCAAATACTCAGGCTTTCTCAAGAATAACCTTATATGCATGTAAGGACTCGGTTGTGATTATTCCAGTCTGAAACCTGCATTGCTTTTCTCATAACAAAATCTCGATTTTCCCGGAAGCCCTAAGGGCCACTTTTTCAGTGCGAGATCATCCGACTTTCCGAGTTAAACTGAGAATAACCCCAGAAATTACTTTTTCAGTGATCCAAGATCTGAGGTAAATCTCGGCTTAACTCGCCAAATGTTGAGTTAATCTCAGATCAACTATGGAGAACGGTATGAACTTCTTAAATGTTTTTTCTGTGTCGAATGGCAGTTGATTATCGCGTTTCTGTGTAAAATAACATTTGAAAATAGCTCGAACTTCTTTTCCTGTGTTTTTCTATGTGAAGTGAGTGCTGGGACAGTCAATAATTCCGAGAGTCGAAGATTTTGACAACTTTGTTGACGGAGTTAACGCTGCACTTGTTTTGTTACGGGACTAACAGATCTTGGTTAAAGTTGCGCTTAACACAGCACTGAAAAACCGGCGCTAAGAGAGATATACACCTAAATTAAGAGCAATCTCTTGTCCCCTTTTTGAAATCGGACACTTTATTTGAGGCCATAACTTTTGAACTGCTTAGTGCACAAAGATAAAATTGAAAACACGTATAAAGCAACATAAAATAAACCGAATGCTTTAGTCATATTTTTCAGAAAAAGTTTTAATACTGTTGTTCTTACACATTTTCGAAAAAAAATCGCAGAAAATCACGAAAAAACGTGTGAACCCCCTCTTATCGCCGTATCGCCTCTTAACACAAAATTTTAAGGAAAATTATAGCGAACTTTAAAGTTTCAAAAACTTCTGAGATTTAACTCAAAAACAGAAAAGCATTTTAAAAAACTATTTTGTAAAATCTTCTAGTATTTGAACGGTAAAAGCTATCTTGTTCAGATCTAGTTCAAGTACAAAACGTGCAAAAGGAAAGCAACTTGCGTTAAAAAGTTTTCAAATTGCCGCTTATACTCAAATAACAAACGAAATGAAAAAGGAACTTGTTTTACCGTTGGCCGTAGAATATAATTCCCACGTCTGGGCTGGTGTTCCAAAAACAGCATTGCACCTGCTAGACAGGATAATAAAAAACGGGCGATAAAACTATTTGGAGGCAGACAAATTGCGCAATCAATTGACTCATTAGAACATACGCAATGTCTCTTGCCTTTCACTGTTTTATCGCTTTTTCCACAAACAGTGTTCCATCGAAATAGCCAATTGCATTCCGCCCCTTAAGACTTTCAACCGTGATACTCGCCAAAGATCGAATGCACATCAGTTTATCCTCGAGCCCACTTTCGGACGTACAGTCAAGTTTACAAGTTCCTTCATAAGCCGCTCAACGCGAATGTGGAATGTTCTCCCACGTTCAGTCTTTCCGTCACGTTACAACCCGCAACTGCTCAAAACAAGAGTGCATCGGTACCTCTTCTCCTTTTCTTCTTTTTCTAATCCTTTCCGCTCGTGAGATGTGTAACATTAAAAGGGTAGCCAATCTCTTAATTCGCGAGTAAATTATATAAAAAAAACGTTATACAGTATAACTTCGAAATAAATAACGAGCATAGTCCAAGTTCTGAATTTTCATCTTAAGGGCAGTATGCAGCTGAAGGGAAACTGAAAATCCCATACAAAAATGACTCAACGAAATCAGAAACGAAAAATTTCGCCCTTCTTTTCGTTTTGCAGTACGCTGTTCAACAACGAAATCATAATTACTGACATTACTGTACTCAAATTCTCTCCACCTCTTTTCGTTCACGATTTTTTATACCAGACATTAATTTGCCTGCGAAATTTTGACACTTCTAGCTCTGTGTTCATTGGTGTGTTAAAAATTTCCTCCTTCAAAAAGATATTACTTGTGCAAACTGCAATTGAGTAATTTAATTACGAACAAATCAATTTTAGAGTTCTTTATTGAACAGCAGCAAATCGGACATTTTTTTATGCAAGTGGCAAGCGAGGTTCTGGTTCTACAAAAATGACAGAAGAACGTGCGACTAATTGCAGTCCGAATGCACAAGCGTTACAATATAAGACAACGCACTATTGCGTCTACGACAATTAGTCGCGAGACTCGATTTGCGACAAATTTCCAAATTGCGACTCTTGAGCCGCACAACAAAAAATTGATTTGTTTTATTTATCGATAAATATGACGGTTTCCAGCAATCGATTGTTTGTGTGCTGAGTTTACCACAAAGACCTTGCAAACTCTTTTTTTTGACCGATTAAAATTAATTTCTTATCAAAACTGACAGGAACCGCACGGAAAATTATTGTTCGTGTGTTGGGTATGCTTGCTGCAGAAAATCGCTGTTTTTTGGCGCACGTTTTTCTGTAGCATTGTGTCCCACGCAGAAAATGTGTCTAAAAAAAAACTAAATATTAGATTTTAAACTTTTTGACGTGGACAAAAGGCTCCTGTCGTGAACTGTCAAAGTTTATTTACAATTCGCAACGACTGCTCTGTATGAAAACAATTGCGCAACTATAATAAGGTTTCCATAATATATCTCTACAAAAATGTGCAATAGTCTTAAGGTTAAAAAGGTTTATACGAAATTGCTCAATTCGTTCGCTCGCGCTTATGTGTCCATTCCTTTAAAGCCAATCCCATAAATATAATTTTTATTGATACTGAAACCTTTTTTGCCTTTTGGGATAACTTTTTACAAAGTGTGTTTTTCTTTTTTCGTTCAGAGCACAGCTCGAACTGTCAAACAAAAATTTGTGTTTCTTTTTGTGCTCAGAGTAATCAGAGCTCGAGATTTGTATTTCTTTTTTCGCTCAGAGTATGATCAGAGTGCGCTCAATGTGCTCGGAATAATTTGACCGAGCATCCTGAGCTAATGACTGAGCATAGCGAAATGACAGCTGAATTTAAAAAAAAAAAATTTAAAAGGGGAAGTTTGTTGTTTTAAGACCGAGTAAAATCGTTTTATAAACTTTGGTTCGGTAAAATAATATTAATTTTTGGTTCGTAACAATATTTTGCCAATTTTTCCAAGTTTTGTTTTCTTTCATATTGCATTCTGACAGATAACCAAAAAATGTGCCCGTTACAAAATCGGAACAGAGTACTCTGAGCGCACTCGGTTCAGAGCACGCTCAGAGTGTTCGAGCTCTGTTCAGTTCTCTACTCTGAACTAAAAAAGAAAAACGCCCAAAAATGACTTCACAAATACTAGGCATATAAGCTAACCCCTTTTCCCATTCAATATCTTCAAGTTCTGTTAGAGGTTGTGCATAAAAAAAAACATTGTTAAATAAATTACAAGTACAAAACTGTTGACTAGGGAAGAAAATTGGGTTTCCACATAAATATGTCCAGGGACTTTTTTTTATTTAAGTACGGTAACACTGGTCACCTGGTACTTTTAAATTTTGACACTTGGATTTGTTGATGTTTACTTCGAATTTGCATGGACCGGTCGCATTTTTTTAAGAAATTAAATGGGATTCAAAAGAGTTAATTTACCAAAACAAAACGATATTAAAGCAGCATTTTCCACGACGTTCAGTTTGGCGTCAAGCTTCTGTGAACGCTCCCAGCCGTTATCTCTCCCACACTTAATTTGTTCGTGCAAGACTTTTTGCGAGTGCTGCTAGATAAACTAGAACCCAAAATTAAGGGAACGTGACTGGAAGGCATTCCTATGGTTTTTTTTGCAATTGAACGTCGCTTTTTTTTTTAGCAACATGGGCATCGGGTTTTCAGTTCGCAATTTTTAGCAAGCGAAAAACAACCTGTCATATAATTGTTTACTTTTTTTTATTGAATGTCATTGGCAGCTCTCCACAAATAATTTTCGTTGCCTTTTCGCAAAGCATTCCGCTGCCGAAGTAGAGACCACCGGAAAATTTAGTTTCACTTCAGTTGCATACTGAGCTTTAAGATTAACTAAACTTCGACTATTCAAAAACTTTGAAGATTTAACTCAAAAACGTTAAAACATTTTCGAAAACAATTTTTTAAAAGTTGCTAGTTGCTAGTCTGATAACGGTAATGAAATGACGATATAATTTAAATTTGAACAAAGTTTGAAGCGTTTACAACGCAAGTTTACTGCATTTAAAAAGTCTGAATATTGCCGTCTCCAACCTTAAGTTTCTTGTGTCTGTATGTGTTGTGTATTTAAACAAACGAAATAGAAAACAACATGTTTTACCGTTTCCTCAGAAATCCATGTCCGCAGAATTTAAGAAAAATGTCAAATGGAACGTCAACGTAGCTGAGTGCAAAATTGAAAAAAAACCCTAACGGTAATTGAAAAATTTTTTTATGGATTTTAAATTCTAAAAGTGGTAAAAAAGGCCAATAAAATATGTGTCTTTCCCTCTATTTTCGAAACAATAAGAGGCAAATATCTAAAATAAATACCGAACGAACTCAGGCCTATAAGGAGTGGGTTATACAGCTCTCCTTTCTTGGTTTAATATGAAGGTTATGGTCCTCTAAGTAAGGTGTCGTACCTTCGGGGTGACTTCTCTTTTGGTTGAGGCCAAGGTCAATCCCGGACTGAAGCGCCACATTAAGGAAGAAAGTTAAAAGAGAAAAACGTGTTTAACAGGCGCTGACCAGGAAGCCGTTTATTTGGATACAGACGCCCCTGGATTATTTTTTTGTTGCTGGTTTCGATACGCCCGGGTATTTCCAATACATTTAATGAGCCATATTTGCCAGCTGGTAAAGCTGCCTATCGCAGAAAAGTTGCCCCTGAAGAAAAGTTGACAGATGTTAGCCATTTAATACCTTCTTCACCCATTGCCTTGAGCATTTCTGGCCAAATTTAATAAGCTCCAGCAGACTTGGCAACTTTTAGCTATCCAAACGCAGCAGTGACTTTATCTAGTTTGAGACTCTTCTCCATTCTAACCTCGTTAGCAGTGGGATGACCGTCTTCAGTGCTCTGTTGGAAATTGAGCAACTCCGAAAAGTGCTTATTCAATCTGGGTAAGACATCAACAAAAAACTAAATAGATCAGAATCCTGTTCAACCAAAGTCGGCCTCGCATAAGATTTTTTTTGTCTTACCTCTGGGCGACTGCAGTAGGAAACTGACAACAGAACATGAACCAAAAGCAAGCTCTGCCGAAGCTAACCTCATCAAAGTTACTAGGCATAATATGCTTGCATATAAATAAATCTAAGAATCACGAAAATCATAATCCATAAATCAGAAACATAGATTTTATTACACATTCGATATACAAACTCTATTGTTAAACATTCTACCTAATATCCTATAAAACTATATTTCTTTCTACACAAACATAAATTAAGTCCATTGCATGCTTTCTCTTTTGTGGCCCGTCGTCCTTTGTCATCAGGCATTCAGCCAGGGCACCCATAAATGTCCTATTCTTATCCAGCGCCCCTGCTGCGCAGTCTTTCGTCTTTTAGTTAATTAATAAAGCACACATCCTAGTTCGACTTCTGATGCACGATTATGATAAACCAACTGCTTAAGCATAAAAGTAACTGCACTGTTCTCATTACCATAGCCTCGGTAACGGGGAGAAGCTCTATAACAAAGCCCCATACGCTGTCATAGGGCATCACTGCATTGAAACACGAATAGGTGTTTCACTAAGGACGAAACGCCAAAATGATTTCCCTTCATCCCGTATACAAAAATACCATGATTTAATGACCTAAATAACATAAAAAGACCTCAGGTATCCTTCTAAGATGTTTCATATTACACATATACCTGCGCACACGGACAGGGATCTCTTTATAGCAGCTACAACACACAAATATTCATGAACAGCAAGTCATGGTCCATAAAAATGGGCTGCAAATTCAATTTGACCTGTGTGTGACCTTTGCCAAAGCTCAGCTGAGGAGAATCCATTTTGTTATTACCGCTAAATGCAAATTCATCGGACGACCGAGCAACAAAACCTGTTACTAGGCTCCAAGGAAGAACCCATAAAATCCTTACGATTATGAGGAGTAACCTACTACATCCCGTCATGGTTTTTCTGCGTTAACCGTCGTCACTCGAACGGAACTAGCCTCCTGATTTATTTAGTAGCCGTTCGTGTAATTAAATGAAATTTCTTATAAACTCTTATAAAGGATTCGCTGTTGCTTCTCTCCACAGGATGTCCACTGAGTGAACGACCGACATTACTCCACTAATCGATTTAACGACGATTAAATAAGATTTCACCCCTTTTAACGTCCGTGCGAATTAAAATCGAAGAATTACGTTACTCGCCTCCAAATTGAATTGATAAAATTTAATTAAAAAATATACAAGAAATCCTTAAACAGGAAGAAATTCCCTATTTATTTCTGTTGCAGATGGGCATTTTTACGACAGTCCTTATACAATCTACTTTAGGTTCATCTCTCTCTCTTTAGCGAACATCTTCGATTTGAAATTAAGGCAGCAAACCGGATGGACTGGGAATGGGGACAACAAAAATATGTATGCGCCTCCATGGACGAGGATAGCAAAGTGGCAGAGACGCACATGATTCGAACGAGGAAATAGAAAAGTATCTAAGTTTAGAGGCTATTAAAATTCAAGCCATTCCCCTTGGCTCTGGATGCTGCCGGAGCTGTAACCGTATTATCCTTGAAGGCAATTAGAATATTTGTTCATTTTATTGTATCTAGGCTTTTGGAATTTTAATGCGAAAAATGGTTACCTTAGAGTCGATGAGGGATAAATTTTTGGGCGACATGGCAAAGTGGCAGACTCGAATGGAATTGCGTAAGTGGAGACCCTTCGCCTTTAAGTAGGCACGTAAATATTATTGCCGAGGGCTGTGTTTACCTTCTAATGTAGTTAAGTGAGACATGTTTTGCTGGGTAGGCCTTTCGGGTTGGGACCTGGGTGTTCTTTTTTTTAGAAACTATGAATTGAATGTACGAATTTAGAAAAATAAATTAGAAGAGTTTAAAAATACGTCTCACAAGCTCTTAGATATCTATATTAGGCAGTCTAGCTCAAATTTAGAATCGAATGTCCTGAAAATGCAAAGCTTAAGTTCAACTGTGTTAAAAGTCCATGCTGCCCTCTAGACTAAATTAAAAAAAAACACAGAAAGAAGCCACAACCTCGCCGTTTGTATGAGCCATATTAATAGCTGTCACCCAAAAGAACTATTTATTTACCAAATGGATCTCCATGACATTTACGTCAAATGAATGGTTGATTCGTGGCGATGTGTCATATATTTTTACTTTTATATTTGGACTCAGTTCTTTTACATATGTGAGGAATTAATAAAGGACACTTTGAGAAACAGTAGCAGATCGTCAAGCTGTTTTCCTTTTGACGTTTACAAACTGTGATAAAACTTTGTGGAAAATCAGAACCAGCACCCACGCCTTTTTCCAATTAATACAGGAAAGAAATTCCAAATGAAAAAGGCGTGCGTTGAAATGACTAAAAGCAGGTTGGAAATCTCTTTGCTATAGAGGCTACTGTTGAAGACCTCTTTTCAAGAGCCGTTCAAGCTGTTTCAATTCGAGGGAGTATTTTTCGATGTAGGTATTAGGTACGTATTGTATCAGGTGTTACAGCTACATGTTGTTAAGTTTGATTCCTATTTCATAGATTTAAAAAATACAGTTAGTCCAAAAAGAGCCAAACTTTATAGACTGTTCCGTAATTTTCACCGAGCGCCAACCATAGCAAACATGCCTAGGCCTACATACTTCTATTAAAGGTTTATCAAGATCATAATCCTTGATGTAATTTTCGCCAAAATGTTCATTTAATTCGTCTATACACAATTATATACTTGCATAAGCTCTCTAATCCCTTGCTAACGATTTGTCACCGTAGTTCGCCTCGCAACTATAACAACAGTGTAAACAGTTTTATTGCATGCCCTATAGCTTTGAAAGTTATATCCTTTCCCGATGTCGTTTTCTCCCTCCAAAATAAAAACGAAAAGGATCAGGAAACAATCACATAAGCAAACACTGTTAATGTCAAGCACATTTGATTAATCAAAAAGTCTCGCCACAAATACAAACACAGAGCGCTCATTAAAATGTAACAAATGGTTGTGAAAAACAGACGACGCAGACCAACAAACCGGCCTTCCTGGTTGACGACAGGAAAGAAATCCTTTCAACTCATATCCGTAAGTTAACAGTCGGCCGGGATTTTCGGTTCATTTTTTTTTCGTCCGAGGGCAATGCATATTAGCACATCGTAAAATATTAATGCCCCCTAATTAGTGTACTTTGGGTATTAATGAAATCAGGCAAATTAATTTTCCGCCCAAAAACTCAGCATCGGCGGCGCGTGTGTCGGTATTCGGAATTCGACAATAAAATTGAGTAATAAAATAAAATACGCAAACATATGCGAGTGGGTGTATAGCTTTTGACCAGCGAAAGCATTCAAATCAAATCGATTTCCTCAAACGTAATTATGAAAAGCGTTTTCCATTAGTAGGCATATACCTGTAGGGAGAAATTATTACAGTGGTTTTCCATGAGGATAGCCTGTGTAATTTTATCCTGCAGGAGGGTGGCGCCTTACTGTCAGGGCCCAACTCCGTAGCCCGCCGAGAGAAATGAGCGTAGGCTAGTTATTACGTTTTGATTAATGCGTTCGGTGAATTTCCAAATTGCAGATGTAAATTAAGGAATATCCGATGCCGAAATGGGACACCTACGTTGGTTAGTTTCTACTTAAGGATAATTAAGAGCCAGAGGTGTTTGGTGGGGGTGTTTCGACATTTATCTGAATTGAGTTATTATGCGGAGTTGGGTTACTAGATTGCACCATTAGAAAATCAAATAACTGCTTTATTCCTTTAGAGGCAAAGCAATGAAATGAGCATTTGATTTTCTTTAACGTTTCGAGAAGCTACTGTGCCAAATGATTTTTTGAAGTCTTTTGTTATTGAAAAGATGTCGATGCCCCCTTTTAATAAAAGGAGATTTTCAACTGGCAAATGCGATTCGAATATTGACGATTGGGATGGGGTATTCAACAATTCGCAAAAGAGGATTGTTACCCACCCACTAGTTTTTAATCAAAATCGTGGAACAACATAGTTATCCAAAATGCAAAAATTTTATTTTGAATTGAAAAATATTGAAAATTCAGAAATATAGTCCTTTATGCAAAAATCTCGGGTGGAACAAAGTATTGCGGGACAAATTCCAAAGCTTTTTTAGTATGACAATGGAGCAAAAGTTGATCAAACAGACAAAATCTATAGTAAAATTAAAAAAACCGTTTTTCAAGATTCTTAAAATTAATATATTTTACCTAGTAATAGTTTTATTTGCCAAACTTTCGTCTTCATTTGTATTCACATTGTAGGACAAAAGTTATTCAAAAGTTAGGGATAATTTTAAAAAAAAAATTGCGGAAAATGTTTGGATGTCACGGATAATAATTTATAGTTAATTTATGGCAAATGATTTCCTTGTAAAATCTCGCATCTCGGCTAGCATGACCTGTCTAGGAAGTCTGTCAGGGGGCATGCGAAAAACATGTCCAAACCATCGAAGAATCGATCGCTCCACTCGGAGAAGTAGCTGCTCAACATTAAGATTCCCACGAATACTGACGTTTTTCACTCTGCTATTACCAACGTAGATCATGAAACGTCTATTAGGCAAGAAACTGACAACAATACCTTATAAAACAGGCAAAGGTGCCAGACACTATCAAACGTCTTGTCTATGTACAACTTGCGAAATTTTCATAAATTTTTTCAAGCATGTTATTAGATTTTGCATGCGGGTACGATCGGTACAACAAGAGATTTTGGGTATCCCGATCTTCATGTAAAAATTGCAGAGGACCAAATCAGCAGAGCGCCTGAAGAATCGCCTGTCTTGCAATAAAAATCTGAATCATGGTCAGTTAACTATAGAAGCCAAGGGGGGTCAATTAGGTCATGGTCAGTTTCAGTTAAGTTAAAAAGCCACTAGATCATTTTCTACAAGAAAGTAGAGACCGCAGACCAAAAATTTGTTGACAGCAGACTGTCCCTTTGTTTGGAGTGAACGGTCCTATGTTAGAGACTGAATACACTGGACTTAGATTAGACTATAGATTGTTCAAACACAGGTCGTATCCCCTCGATGTTTTCCTGTGTACAGACTTTTTGTTGAGGTCCACTTCTTTTGTGGACAAGTCATTTACGGTACTCTTTGAGTTGGGGCATTGACTCGCGAACGAACTCGATTTCGCATGGGAAATCGGAAGCTGGGGAGAGATAGTGAAATGAGAATATAATTGAAAGCCACGGAGCTCAGACGGGAGTTTCAAAATAGACAATTAAGACAAATCTTCATTTAGCGGGATTCCGAAAGAAGCCTTGGCTTCCAGCTACACGATTTCAATGTTTTCTTATAGGGTGTTTCTACCGGACACTAATCAGCGAAAAAGACAAATCTTCCTCACACGCTCTTAACACTAAATGAAATACTTAGTTTTGGGCAAAAAGTTTTCGAAGACTCGTTTAGCCATTCACACTTCCTAAACGCCAAATAGGGTTTATTTTCGTTTTTCATTTATTTATCAGTTGTCAAATTTTAGTCCATATTTATTTTTAATCGTGGTTAAAAAGATGAAAAACGTCTTTTAAAAAATTTTTTAATCTCTTCACGAAGAGATTAAAAATTAATCTCTTCCACGCATGAAATGCGGATTCAAACCGTACAGAAATCTAAATGTTCTGTGCGTTATCTGACAAAGCAAGTCAAACAAACCTTTATCTGACAGCTTGGCATCATCAACTCCGCTATGGTTGCTGTGTTTTGTAAAGGGAAGCGCAGAACTGTTAATGTTTCTGTTTTTGAGGATGTGGTTGGAACTGTCAAAACGGTTAAATGCACTGAGCAGTGCCCACTGCAACAGAATAATGGATGCTAGTTTTGGTACTGCTTGTTGATGTTGAACAAGTTTGTCTTCTATCGAATTTGTGAACCAAAATCACATCAACACATTTGATATTGTGATTCTCTTTTTGGGGTTATTTTGTTTCGTAGATTAAAGAAATCGGCGTCAATGATATATGAATTTGACTATTTTTATACATAAGTTGACCGGGATCCAAAAAAAAAACTCACGTTTTCAAGGAAATGCACAGAGGACGTGACGACCAGACATTGCAATTTCACACAACAGGACGTCATTGAGAAATGTGAAAAATGAAAGCATACGTCATGTAAGCCTCCTCGTTACCGGTGGAAACACCTTGGGATTAGCTTTTAATCTTCCTACGTTAATCTCTGTCTTATATGCAGTGGAAATAGCCGATTACACATTGCAGCAGAGCTTGGACGTTTCGTTTGGCATGAATACTAAAATCAAACCGTTTGAATCTACATCTTCTACCAAAACAAGTTAAACAAACCTTTCATTGACAGCTGAGCATCATCAACTCTCTGGTTGATTTTGATCAAGTTGGTCTCCTTTCAACTCAGAGGATTGAAATCGCATCAACATATTTGATGTTTTGCTGTTCGTAGAATCAAATATTTAGTGCCAATTACGGTAGTCCATCAGACCAACAGTAGGGTCCATTGTGTTCATTTGGTCATCTGTACCGTAAGAACTTCGGCTAGTCCGATCATTAAAAGTGGTCTTAATTGACAGACAGTAAATTGTGACCGATTTGAATTCATCTGTCTGCCTTGTGCCATCCTGTAGCTATTGCGGTCATAGGTATGTAGGTTAGGGCTGACTCAAATCAATTCAGCTCATCCTGACTTGCCTTTTTGTAATAGTCACCAGACGATTTGCAGATACTTACGACCAGAAATAAATAAGTACATTTAGTATTCCGATATGTTTACCAAACTTTAATTTTACACCACTTGGATAGACAGGACGTCCATCTTAATTTAAGCCAAAGGTGTTTTCCCAGTTGCTTTAAGAAGTAAAGGACAAAATGAAGCCACAATGCCAGTTATTTCACAACACGTCCTGTAATCAATAAATAATAGGCCACCATTCTCCCCCAACAGTGTCCTGCACTCTCCCCATTGACGGATACTTTCCCCAACATATGCTGTGGAACAAAACTTGGGGAGAAGTAAGAGAAATGAAACACAAAAAATAAAGGAAAAGGGTCGCTTTGACAGCTAGCAGGAAGTGAGGTTATAACAACTGTCAACAGAGGATTGTGCGAAACTAGGCGATAATAGTGACATTTGACTTGGGATGGGTTAGTTTTTTTCGGAGAGGATTCTAATTAGCAGGGTTTAATGAACTTCGTAGACATAGTTACCCATATAATTTCAGTTTTAGCGCAATGTTTGTGCTGTCGTTCTTTTTACTGCGTGCACTGCACACCCGAAAATTAAATGTCAACAATCAGCAGACAGATACAGAAAATTTTATAACTTTTTTGTTGACTATTGCAAAAAGTAATAAGGAATATAAGTCATAAGGATATTAAATGAATTTTCCTTTATTTTTCTTACACTATTCCCTTTATTGATGCCCTTAATATGCTTCTTAATTGTTTTTATTTTCCTTTCAGCTTGTAAATATACACAAACCACACAACACCGCGCGCACTCACACACCCATACAACAAGGAATCGATGATGGACGAAGCGAAAAAGACACGAAAACCCGGGAGTCCTTCCAGTAAGGACGCAATATGTGTTTTATTTCACACGGAAAATTGCAAACAATTCACTCGGCAAGTATTTATTTGTTAAGAAAACTACACAAATCGATAGAGAATCCTTTAAGGATTCATCTACTTTGGTTTTTTGATTGAAAAACTCACAAAATTCTGTTGTTTTGGAAAGAAAATTGGACAACGTTGAGGATATCGCGAAAACCGAACCGACACACAAATTTCAACTGACAAGCCCACAGAGAGAGAGCGACGCAATGGAATGAAACAAAAGGGTGTTGGACTGTTTGTGTTTCTGACTATCAGTGTGTAGGTTATGATTATTAAACAGGAAAACTCAAAGAAATTAGGAATACACCCACATTTATCAAATACAAAACCAATTTAGAAATAGATTTTCAAAATAAAAATGTTTAGAAACATTCAAACTTCACAATGGTCTGGAAACTGGTTATCCTTAGATACCAATTCAATGCTGTTCCTGTTCCATTTCATTCGTTTAAGGACGAAATAGATGGCATGGCACCGTGTTGTTGTCAGCTGCATTCGAGGACCAATTGATATGACTGCGCATGTCCTTGCACGAATGAAATGTGAAAATTTTGCTTTCTGCAAGCATTTATTATTGTAGTTACCTAGCTATATCCTTTGTAGATACATTTTACTTTATCCTTATCCCTTACCTGGGAGCGAAAATTGGGATTTGAATTGTTTTCTTTTTTTTTGGGAAGATAAGGGTTGTTTTGGTTCGCACCCTAATGCGGATGCCAGCGAAAGTGGCTCACAACAGCGTACGAAATTGATTAAATGCATCAAACTGGTGTATTAAATGATTGGGGAGTGTAAGGGGTTTCAAGCACGGAAGGAAAACATAACAAAACATTGATATGGATCGGGGCTAGAAGGGTTGATTCAAAATAAGGACACGCTTAAAGCTCCAGTGAACGTAAATGGATTGGGCTGAAAAGTTAATGATCTAGAGTGGGTCTATGTGCAAGTTTGGGTGTGCACCGTATCCTGACTGCTGACGTCTGTGTAGTTTTTGCCAACATTGATCATCAATAAGAGGGCTATTGCCGCCCCCGAAAGGGATTTCTGTGCTTAGAAAAAAAGAAACTTTGTTTAGCAGAAAGGGATTTTTTTTAAAGTTGAACTAATATGACCCGGAGAAGGAGGTCACTTTCATCAGAATCAACACAAAGTTTTTATTTGTTAACATGCTTGCCTATCAGACAGCGTCCTGTATGACACTGACTACAGCGTTAATGTGCGGTCTATTGGCGGTCAAACTCTTAGAGCATTAAGGATACTGGCCGAATTTTTTTCTTCACCATCAAACAAGTCTATGGCCACCTTACCAACTAGGCACTGCATGAACTTTACCACGAGGTTGCATGTGAAGATTGATATAGCTCAGAGCCTTTTTTCGCACAAAAGTTGAAATTCATAATCCTTTTTACGCTACTTTAGAGTTTTAGAAACTGTCTGAAAAGATTTGTATATCCTTGGCAGATATCACATTACTCTTAAACTAACGGTAGAAACAGTGATCTAACATCTAAGGTGATCCATGACTATCGCTTTTTGTGACAATCAATGTGACCGAATAAAATCTTCCATCAAAATATACCATGCACTTGGCAATTATTTTTTATCTTGTATAGGTATAACTTACTTTCAAGAAGTATGCAATAAAACAGCCGGTGGGGAGCTCAAAAACCGACGTCAAGTTGAAGCTGATTAGTTGTAATCTCACACAACTAAATTGCTAAAATGATCACCATAGCCGAATCAACAATAACTTCTTTATAGCTTGAAAAACATTACAATGATTAAAGGATAGAGTGTTTAAGGCTTCCTACGCATGAAAAATCAGGAAATTGGCTCCTTGCCGCACATTTTTCTCGCGCAAGCAGATTCCTGTCAATTTTGATGAAACCATTTATCATTAGTCATTTTCATCGCTACAAAAAAGCGGCCTCGCGGATGTGTTTTCAGACGCGTTCGATCTGGATAGGATGTAGCGTTGGTTTCCTTTTAGTCTTCACGAGAAGATTGAAAATTATTCGCGTAATAAATGTCTTCTACACATGAATTCTCAAATCAAACCGTTCTGTTCGTTTTCTGCTGAAAGAAATCGAACAAAACTGTTTTTTGACAGCTGGGTATCATCCACTTAGCTTAGTTTGTTGGGTTGGTAAAGTCATGCGCAGAACGGTTTATGATGCTGTTGATGTGGATGTGGTTGGACCTATCAAAAATGTTAGATCCACTGAGGAGTGCACACTGCAAGAAAATTATGGATGTTAATGATGATACTGCTGGGTGATTTTGATCAAGTTGGACTACTTTCGACTTTGTGGACTAGCTATTTAACGTTTTGTCTATCAATTCTTTGCTTATTTCGTTTCGTAGACTAAAAATCTAGGTGGCAATTAATTATGAATTTAAATATTTCTGAATCTGAGTTACCCGGGAGCCAAAAAAAACACTCAAGACTCACGTTTGACTTTAGATGCGCAAAAGACGTGACGACCAGACATTGCCATTTCACATCGACCACAGCATGGCATTGAGAAATGGCTAAAATAAAAGCACACGTCAAGTCAATCTCCTCTTTTCCAGTGGAAACACTTTTGGATTAAATTTTAATCTTTTGACGTTAATCTCTGCTAAACAAACTCAGACTATGACAGATATTTTGTTGGCTACCAGCTGCTGCTGGAGAAACAATAGACACAGGGCCCGCGTTTCTATGAGAGTATGTATTGCCGGGAGTGTTTTAGGTTAGCTTGTGCTTGTTGGAATCAGTCTTAAAGCTCCTTGTTTTCGTCGTTTCTTCAGGGTGAGCCAATACAGAGACTGGACATACTTTCATTCTTGAAGTTTTCTTCAGTATTTCTCCCCTACTGTTTATGTGCTGGTTAGGGTTTGGCTTGTTTCTTTTTTGGAAGGTTTAGTTAGGCATGACCCTTTATTGTGTGGATTATGCAGTGTGAATGGCAGAAATTATCCTTACACTGAATAGAATAGCCTTACTTATCGAATTGTGTCACCACCGTTCTCATAATGCCGCCAAGTCCCGGCCAAAGACCTAAACTCTATTCGCAACAATCGTTTTCAAACTTTTTTTGTGCGCTTGAAAGATTCCTAGTCGCGATCGTTTGTTGTTGTCCCTGGCCTAAGATGTTATCCAACGCCTCCACCTATTCTATCATTAGATTTTGATCAATTGATGTGGATAAGGTTCAGATCATTTTCTATGAAAGCAAGATCATCAATAGAGGATCCAAATTCTATGGGGATTGGGCTCTGAAAGCTTTAGTCAAACTTTAGCTAGATGCTTCGTATATATTTATAATTTTGGACTCACCAATCTTACTACAAATCCGCTAAAAGGTTGCTTTGTGGTGAGTACACTGGATTGCCTATTTGTCTGAGCTATTTGTCTAGCTGCTGAGCTAGTGGTACTAAGTGCTCAGCTCATACAAAAGCAACCTGATCTTTGGATCTTCTTCAAGGTTTACGACTTTAAATAAGGCAGTCTACTAGTCAACTGTTCGATACGTGTGGGTTTCGGTCCTACGATCGAGATGTATAGTCAGTAAGTTATTGATGGTCGAAGACCCCACTAGTTTCCAATGGCGTCATAAACGCGTATAAGACTTGTTTTCATTTTTTTTAGGCAGTCGGAAATGTGCCGTATGTTACCTTTCTGTTGATCTTTCTGATACATTTTGAGTAAAATGTTTGACAATCCGAGTCAGAAAGTCGTTTACAACCCCCGTAAAAGACTTCGTTGTCTTTCATAAAAAAAAAAAACATTGATTATTTTTACCTTTGTATGATCGCTAGCAGAAAAGCCCGTGGTGGCATTATGAATAATGTTATGCTCCATTCCATAATTGTCTTAGACCGCACTTCGATGACCAATGAAGTTCTACATTGATCTAACAACCAGTGTCTGTTTAATTAAATGAAAACATGCAAACCAGGTTTTGGTTCACTAGTCGCTTTAGGAAGCCATGATATTTAGATAAGCACAGAGGTTTTATTCTCCAACCTAACGTTGAATAGCATCGACAAGTTCTTTTCTTTATGCTTCGTATTCTAGTCACTTCCTTTCGCATTCCTCAATTTAAGACAAGTTATGCACTCGCTTGTTTTGCGAGTGGATATAATACGACAAAAATGTGTTTTTTCACCTTCCGGCTGGTACGAATGTTGCCATAAATGCCTTTTTTTGTGACACAGCGCGATAGCCTCCTACTTGCCAAGTCAACAATCAGCCTCTGCACCGCAGCACTGGATCCAATTACTTAAAATTCTCTACAGCTTTCATTTGCAAGCACTTGTGTCACAATCTAGATCTAAAAATTCACCAGAAAAGAAATCCGATTCTCCTCGAAAAAAAAACTGTGCAACGTCAAGTGTTTTTATGCCGAGATTGGGCCCAAAAAAAACCGTAGCGCCAAATTTGTTTGAACCATCTCTAGTTATCACTTTAAATTGGTTTTCCAAGGAAACCAAGAAAAACTTGCACTCGCCCGCATCAGTCAAATTCTCAAAATGTGATTATTCCACATTCACACAACCACAATTGCATGGAACGGCAGATCCTGGTAAAAGCTTGAAATCATACAAAACATTGTGATATACACGAGCCGGGGTACCTACATACTCCTCAAACATCACCGCATCCATTCACATAGCGATGTGCGAAAAACTATGCAGCGCAAGGCTTATAACAAGCAAAGCTCTCACTACAGAGCCTTGCTTGTTCGGTGGTGGGCTTCACAAGGGGATGCCAGCCAGGGATGTCGGGTGTCGAGTTATCAAGAATTAATTAAGAAAACTTTGTTTTTTGCAAGTGCAAAGTTTTCAATTTGTATTCTGTCTTTCTATCTCCTGGTAGAAGCAGTCTTTCTATACCGCCGCAACATACCACATACGGAAACGTGTGAGTGTTGTAATTCCGAGTTCCTTTTGAACTTGCCTTGCCAAAGTGCAAACTTTTTTCGGGTTTTCATTTTCAATTATATCGAGGATTTGTTTCCTCCATTCTACCACCCGATTCACCATAACATACAGTCATCGTTTCCTCGTATGTGTCTATCTAGGATGCCAAAGCTGATGGGGGAGGGTACCTACACAGTGCGTAATAATAACAAAGAGCTAACAAATGTATAACGACGTAGATTGGTGCGCCTCACACATGGAAATCACAAGGAGTTTTGGAATTTAATTAGGAAACTTGGCTTATTTCAGAGCTGCTCCCCCCATGATTGTCTATACAGTGTTACGCCATCTTTTAAGCCCCCAGTCATGCCGCACTAACCATATCGAACAGGTATAAGATATACGCACACACACAAAAAAGGTAATTTGGAATCCTAATGAAGGACTCTTGAGAAAGTTGTTTTGTTCTAATCTCTCCTCATGCTCTCCTCTGGCAATATCAAAAAGGGATTTGCTGCGTAACCTAATTTTATTCACTCACCCAACGACCGTGATTAACACCTTTAAACATTGGCAAACATTTTCCATTAACCGTTTGGTGTATTATAGAGGATGGGGCGGCAAGGCCGCCATTGTTATCCATTCTCATTCATTTTGCAATCCCTCAATGTTTAACAATATAAACACAATTGATTGAATAATTATGTAAATTTTTCAGCAAAGGGATCCACACAGGATATGCGGATCAACAACGTCAATGGCGTCGTCACATCCAGTTGCCGCGCGTCTTCTTCGCAGGGATTTATGTGCATGTCTACGTAAGTATGTGTATATCCATTTTGGCGGATATCCCTTTCGACCCATTAAGGGGTTTTCAAAATTCAAATTCAATCAAGTGTTGTCGCACGAAACCCGCGCCCGTTTCTTTCCCACACCCACTGTTGCATATTATTCGCAGGCAAATATCCTAGATACACTCTGGGTGGGTAGGTATACCTTTTGGTATTTTCTTTTGTAAAGGACCTCGTTTCTTTATCCCAGCGTTTATCTCTTAATCGATTCTGCGACAAGGTGTGGAGTTGCTTTTCTTTGTTTGACAATTGTCGCCGTGGGGGTGCTCTAGTCTGGTAGAGAATAGTCAACAATTTTCAAGTTGATCCGAAGTGGATTGACAGTTTATGGTTGTATACACTGTTTTCGACTTCAAAGGATTTCGCGCATCAGCCAGCGGGAAAGTTTACTTTGTAAATTCGCTTTTGATACACGTTTCGGAGAACGCGCGTTACTTCAGGATTTTGATTAGCATAAAGGAAGAGGAATGAGAGGCGAACTCGCACCTTTTCCTACGAAGAAAGTGAGTGTAAAGTGATTATGTCGAGGAATACAAAGATTGACGGATGAATGAGATGGGATTGAGATTTCAAGGATCCTTAAGAAGTGTAGTGGAAGGGCGCTATAACTTCGATGGGATGGTAATTACTGAATAGAGGGTGATTTACATGTTGTGAATGGAGCATTTACGTGCTAGATTGGATCCCCGATGGACCTTTGAGGAAGAAATAAACCAATTTGAGTGCCTTAGAGGAAACATTGTGGAAGATTATTTCTCACGAATTCAATCCATATTAAAGGGACCTGTACAAATTTTGTTAATTTTTAAGATTTAGGTACTTTTATACTTCATAAAATGTCTTACATCTAAGCCTTAGCCATTCAAATCTGCCGGTCCGAGTGGCATTCTTCTGACCATGCTACGCAAAGCACGAGATAGCAATAGCAGTCCAAAATATGATAGGAATTCTCAGTACCAGAAACAGTGCAATATTAGGGAAAAAACCTGCAGCTTGGAGGGAAGAAAAGGGTGATTTTTATACCTATAGCAAAAAACTGAAGAGGCACACAACAACAAAAGATTTCAGACCAACAAGTCTCTCATCTTTGTTTGGCTGACGTACGTCACTCTCGGGATTGTATAGAAAAGTTAATCGGTGCCCAGAGTCCAACCTAAAAATTGTTTGTCGAGTTAAAAGTTCAAAGCCGTGGAAAAACAGATTTATCTAATTCCATAAAAAAAAAATCAAGAAACCAAGTAATTTTCACTATGAACTAAACTGAACTTAACTGTACTGAACTCACCCACGTATAACGAAACCTCAATCAATTCAATTCGTTCCAATCTAAAGTTGAATGCTACAATTCGATTAGAAGATTCAATTATCTCAAAACTATGTCAAACTCGTCCACCAGCCATAAAAATGTGATTAGCGGTAGAAGATTAAAAATAAATACGGAAGTATCTCCTAAAGAGAGTGACGATTACATTCACCAGAAGCGAGAGTGAGAAAACCTTTAAGTTGGATTATTCCGAATAGAAAATATATTTGTGACAAATATGTCATAAGTGGACAGCTTCTGATTCCTTTTTCGATTCTCAAAGTGTTAAAAGTATTTGCGAAAGAGGATAAAATACCTTTTTGTAAATCTAGTAATCTTCTATGTCTTCCGTCTTATTTCTAATGTGAAGACATAGTAATACTTTATTTCCACTGGCCATCAGCAATTAAAAATTAATTCTGGAGTGTTTTCATCGGACCGACCTAGCCAAAAGAGTCAAAACACAACGTCTACGATGGCTGGGTCATCTAGAGCGGATGGACACCAACGCCCCGGCCGGGAAAATCTTCGAATCCACACCGCAGGGACGACCGCGGTAGAGGAGCACCGAGACTCAGGTGGCGCACGCAAGTGGAAGGGGACCTCAGCCAACTTCGCGTGCGAAACTGGAGACGGCTAGCTAGAGACAGAGCTGGCTGGCGAAGCTTGTTGGCTGAGGCCCAGGTCCACCCCGGACTGTAGCGCCACCTTAAGTAAGTTTTCATCGGACAAGCATGGATTTATTTGACACAAGCTTTCTGTTTTTGACATTTTGGCAAAAAAAGGACCCGATGGTATTAGGTCGGGCGAGAAAAGAATTTCGTTGATAAAGACACAATACAAAACGGATTTCTGATCGATCTGTCATACGTGGACAGTTTTAGTTTCCTTTTCGAGACTGACACCGTTTTCACACCGAGCCAGAATCTAGATTCAAAGAAAATAAGTCCCAAATCTAATTCAAATCTATTAGATTTCCCATACATTTGTAAAATTCAGAATCTAAATCAGAATCTAGATTCCCACATAATCGATTACAAATGTACTAGATTGTTTTCGAATCACCTGGGAATCACCTGAAAACAAAAGCCAACACTTTTTTTTTTTAAATTAAATCAAAAGAAGACAAGCCAGCTTGTTTATAAGATTAAAAGCTTAAACAATTTTCTTTTTTCGTACTATTTAAGTGTAAGATGATTTCTAAAAACAATAGTTTTTTTTTTACTTATTTGAAGCTGTTACTTGTGACAACTGGTTGGTGTTCAATTGATCGAAACGTCAACAAAATCTAGATTATTTTGTAGTGTGAAAGCGTCAATTCGATTTTGAATTCGGTGTGAAAACTGTGAAAACTTTAATAAAGGCGCGCGAAAAGTTAAAATACTTTTTTATAAATCTATTATTCTCCTATGCCTTCACTATATGTCAAGACATTGTAATATACAATGACTAAGACTAGCGGGAGACGAATAAAAATAAACCCCGAAGTATGCCCAACGGACATTATGTAAGATTAATTTGACAAGCTTTTTTTTTAGTCATTTTTGGCTCCATAAAACAAGTGATGATGGCATTTCATATTTAACAGGAGCGAGAAAACAATTTTGTCCCAATAGAAAACTGATTTGTGACAGAGCTGGCATACGTGAACAGTTGCCTTTTGCGTAAATCAAATTGTTATAAAGAAGTAAAGAATTGTTATAAAGAATAATTAAGTCAAATTTATGAGGAGATTTATTTTTAATTTCTTACCGAGACGCTTTAAATCTGTCTGGTTAATCTCGTAATTTGTAGAAGATTAGTTGAACATTTTCGATAATCGTGGATTAGTGTTCGTGGAATAACGAGAAGATTTACTTATAACTAGGTACTTCCCGAGAGGACCTGAATTTGCATCATAAATCTCGCAATTTTTAGGAGATTAGTTTTAGATGTTTGTCAATCGTGGTTAAGTGTCCGTTGGGGACATATTATAAATGTCAAACTCAGCAAGTTTTTGTTTTAAGCTTTCAATTTGCTGCTGTTTTTGGTTGTTAGTTTTAAGACAAAGCAAGACACGCTTGCAATTAAGGTTATATGCAAATAAAGAAAGTTTTAAATTCTAAAGAAATGTTTATGAAAATTAACTTTCAAAACATGTGTTTGCTTCAAAGTTTTAAATTGCATTTTTTTTAACAAATTAAATTTGTATTTTCCCGCTAACGCAGTCTAAGCGGGAGAAGATTAAAAATAAATCCTAAAGTGGCTCCAACGGAAAAATATAGGATTAATTTAAGACGAACACTTTATTACTGTCATTTTTGTTCTCAAAGAGAGTGGCGATGTCATTTCGATGCCAGGAGCGAAAAAAGATTTTCGCTGTAAAAATCGCAATAGAAAACGTCCTTAATACAGGTTCATCGTACAGGGACAGTTTCAAGTTCCTTCTTTGATTCTCAAATTAAGGTACAGAAAATAGGTTTGTGAATAGGGTGATTTATGAGAGGATTAACTTTTAATCGCTAGCCGAGAGGATTTAAATTGTATGGTAAATCGCGTGATTTGTAGAGGATTAAATAAAGTTTTATATTAATCGCGGATTAGTGCACGGTTGAGACTTGGCATAACGTTGATAGTAAATTTAGTTTTTTTTTTTTTAATTATTCCCTATATCTTAGAGGCTAGTGTTAGTCTATAATAAATATAGTTATTAACCTTTAATGCTATGTTTCCAGCGGCTTCAGTAGTCCCGAAGATAAGCAGGAGACGATTTACAATAAATCCCAAATTTTACATGAGTACTCTTTTTCTGTCATTAAGGCTCTCAAAAGAGAGTGACGTTGTCATTTTCCAGAAGATAAAATAGATTTCCGTTGTAAACACCCCAATAGAGATCGTAATTCTGAAAGATCTGTCATACTTGGACGGTTTCAGTGTCTTTTTTCGATTCTCTGTAGTTCCCTAAATGTCAGAAAGGTGTTCGAAAAGGGTTGAAAGTGGTTCGTGAAAAGGGTGAATGAGATTTATGAGGGGTTTTATTTTGAATCACTCGCCTTGGAGAGGATCTAAATTTGTAATGTTGATCGCGTAATTTACAGAGGATTTAATGAAGATTTACATTAATCGGGGATTATTGCCCAGTGGAAACATGGTATGACCCTTCCTGTGACTTAATTCTTTTTGAAGATTGAATTTTTGGCTTCAGTTCGAACTAGCTTTTCTTAGCAGAAATGGGATGTCTCCTCGTAGGAGATCCTGTTCTCCTTAAAAAGGCTAACTACTCTCTACTTAAGCGGATGACTGGTAGACTTTTATTCACTATAAACGACGGAGGCATCATCCTCAATGCAAAGCCTGAAGATACACTTTACTACTATGTTAGCGATGTTTCAATTGTCTACTGTTTTTGTGGTGTAGTACTAGTCATAGTGTGCAGCTGTGCCCTCTTTTGAGAGCTCACATTTGTTTCACGAGTACCTAAACCAGTGGGAGTTGGTAATCTGCTAATTACCAACGCCAGTTTGCTCAGATAGGATATGCATACCTACTACGATAGCCCTTATCAAAACACTTGTTGGAGCTCATTAAAGGCTGATTCAATCCTGTATCACCCTGTATCTTTGGGAACGGCTAAAGTATGACCGCGTGAAGTCCGAAACTAGCCACATTTATCACATCAGCAAAAATAGCACTTATCGCTGTGTGCGGACTACTTTGCTAGAGTTCATGGGTATCCGGACAGTTTATTTTTTTATTTTGGGTGAGGGTTGGCGATGAGAAATCATTGTGTCTAAGGCGAAAAAATGTGTAGACCCTTAAGAAAAACCTTATTCCAACGCATAATAATGCTGAAGTCTTATGTTCTTTAAACTTCCGTCTACAAAGCGATGAATATTTGCAATTTGTTCTCGAAGATTATAAAAGTTTATTTTTGTGAAGATACGTTATTGGAGGGAAAAAATAATGTATTTTTTTCATGTCGAGGCCTAAGCAGGCTCAATATCTTAATGGCATAACTGGGTGCTTTTAAGGAGTCCCTGTTTTAGGAGACTCCTTTTATTATATGCCTATAATACTACCACTGCTTCAAAATTTTTATAAGCTCTCCTTGGCCTTGATACATCTAAAATTTAATTTAAAACGCCAGGAACCGTGATGAATTTCAAAACCGCAATAAATCCTAAACCTCAAACATTGTGCGTCTCAATAAACCTCAGATGCCACATTAAGTTCCTTCCACAGACGACATCTGATTATTTCGTATCTATTTTCATCATCTCCTTACCTTATTCTAAAGAATATGAAAATAAATACATTGTCGCATGTGTAGGTATGTGTAGGTGGGTAGTCTTTGGCAACTCGTTGTGTCACTTATATGCAAGCGCCGCCGTCATGGAGGAAGTTAATTATTTCGTTCTTATCGACCTTTTTGTTGACGCACAAATAGTGGAGTACCATCGGGAATACCTTCAAGCTACACAGCAAAATAATAGCAGGAGGGTTGTTGGTTCGCTCTTTGCAAAGGACACCCAAACCCAATTCAACCAAGAGAAAGATAAATGTGATTTCAGCCGCCTGAAACTAAATCAAACCAACTCAACCGCCACCCACCATCGTTCTAACAACCACCAACACCACCACTTAATGGAGTGTGGGCATTGGGGCAAAAAAAGGAAACTTCAGGTATTCGATGTGTCCTCTGGAGTGTGAACACAGATCCCCTGTTCAGTCGGGTAACTTCCTTATACACAAAGCTTTGGCAGGCACAACACATTGACATCGGTATACAGTCGGTATGTCGTCGCGTTCCGAATGTATACGGATACGTACGTATACCCGTCACACATGTATACGAAAATCGACGTACGCACCAGAACGCTAAGGGAAATTTGCATATTATTTCACACTTTGATTGAATATGTAAATCCTTGTAAATGAATTCAATTTTACGATCTAAGAGATAAGGCCACGTACTGGATGGCTGAATGGATGACTGCCTGGATAGATGGATGGTTGAATAGATGGATGGATGGTTCCATCGCAAGGATCGTTGCGATATATGCTCCTCGTATGGTTGAATGTGCAGTAGGTACAATGTTTGGCACCGATGGGTATATGGTAATCTAAATCTTTGTCCCGATCCCAAAAGAAAAGCGAAAGGACTCCGAAAACGACAAAATCACACAAGATGAACACCACCAAGAGTTTAATTTAAGTCTGTTTATTGAAACGATTCCAGACGGAAAGAAAAACAAAAATATAAGCACTCCCCGGGCAAGAATCAATCCTTTTGTTTTACGGACTTGCATAGGTACCTACCTAAAACCTTACTCACAAGCTGATTCTCTTATAAGTTTTCGAGGTCTTCTTTAATTCAGATACAAAAGATTTAAGAATGCAAAAGAAAAGCCCTGAGCGAGGAAAGAATCACGTTGGTAAAGGATTTGTTTAAATTGAGAATTGAGCAACCATATTGTATTAATAGGAATAGGTAGGATAATAAAATCAAATGCTATACGACATTGCATGCAAAAAAGGATTTCGTAAACGGCATGATGCAAAATTTTCACCTAAGGTCGCATGCACATAGGATAAATCCTCGTATATTACAAGCGCATACATACCTACTTCATCAAACTCTAAAGGGATACTTGCATGTTGACCGAGACATCGTCCAAGTAACACCAAAAACCAAAACTAGGTTCTCCGCTTAACCAAAACCAAGAAACAGCAAAATAAATAATATAAAAAAACTATGGCAGCCAGCTTCAACTCCCTTAAATAAAAAGAGCAAGGAATTCTACTCGCAGCTCGTAGTCCTTCCTTGCATAACAAACCATCGAAGAAGAAACGAAAAGTACAAGCGGAGGAGGATCAGAATCACACCCCGTTACCATTCATTAGTCTTCTGCAGTGAATTCCTCGACGAGTGTCCTTCGTGTACCGCCCATGCTTTTACCGCCTTGCGGCTACATGGCTGCCAAGCTGAAAACCATTTTCATCCTTTTAACAAAACTAGAACAAAGCAAAGAAAACGAAAAACGGCGAAAACATTTTGTACTGCAGGGTCGTTTACAATTCATCCCGATGCCCGAGCAATTTAAATAATCCCGAAGAAATACTTAAACCCTGCTAGGGATTGAAGCACTCTAAATGGCCCCTAAACCGAATGCCGGTGGTGCTGGACTGGGCCGCATACGGAAGGCCACAAACGAAAGAGACCATAGTCCGTGCCACGTCATCGTTGGCGTCATCGAACATGAAAAGGGATAATGGAAATGGAATTTTAGAAATGCGATACTATTTGTTGTGGGATTTTTCCCCGCCGATCGAGGGTGGGATACGAATTTTGCCCCTTTTTTTTTGGTTTAGGATTTTGGTTTCCTGCCGCCAATTGATTTGATCCGATGGGTTCGTAATATTGTTTCCCTCGCAAAGAAAGAACATTACTCCTGATCCAAGGTGGTGGAAAGCATTTTCTTTTTATCACATACATTCCAACAAGGTATAACAATTATGTACATGTACGGCCTTGAGATGACCTTGAGCATGGCATAGAAAATTTGCTGCTAAATTAAGGAGTTTGAAGAGTATTAGGAGCGCTTCGCTTCCAAAACTGTTTGTTAGCCGTGAGCGATGAGCGATTGATTGAAAGCTGATGGTCGTTCCACATTCACTGCAAGAGCGTCAAACCAGAGCGGCAGCGACAACGCGAGGCCAAAGAAATCGTTTGTTACACAATGAACGTCGACTTCATTGCACGTGAATGGTCCATATTACACAACAAGTATTGGCTTCGAGAAAAAAAAGTCTAGTCAATAGCGTGTCATAACTCACACCAGTGTTTGACAGAATAATCGTCGCCCTCGGCGAGGATTTTTTAATTTTTCGAAAGGTCTGCGTGCGACACAGCGATGAGACCGGTATTGTGAACCACACATTGGCATTGATTGAAATTCATTTGACAACTCGCACAAGATTCTCGCTCGCTCTCTCGCTCTCATTGTGAAATAGCCATGATGTTGTTGCAGGCGTCTACTTATTTCTCTACTATCCGCAAGGTTTCACATTTTGACTTTTCCACTCGTTACAATACATAGTTATGGAACTGAAATGACCCAAAAAAATAAGTCAAAGTGTAGTCAGACTTAGGCTTATCGCACACTAGCAATTTTTAAAAGCATCAATAGTTTACTCACAACTCACGAAATCAGCGCTACAATGAGCAACTTTTTTATTCCGCAAAGATACCTACACAAAAATTCTGATGAAATATTTGACTGTTTGCACTGTAAAATGTCGCCGAAGTGAAAGAAATTAAAGAGTATTATGGCAGCATTCAAAAACAAGGCATCTGTGGCAAAACACAGATTTAAAAGTTGCCGCAAACTGGTTTTGTGTCGGTTGCGAATGTGTGCACATTCCCATACAAGCTCATAGGACACAAGAAGGCAATCAAATAGTTGCGTGACTAAAAGTGTTTTGTGTGCGATAAGCCTTAGAAAACCCGATAGACACGAAAAACAAAAGCCAAAATAAAGTAAAAAAGGGTTTTCCATTGACGGAAGATTTGTTCTTTCTGTCAAAAAATGATCTAATTCGATTTTACTTAATTTTTTTTTTGTAATCAAGTAGTATTCTAAAGATCAGTTTTCAGCATAAAAGATGTGTTCTCCGATTTAGAGAGATTTGATCTGAACAGACCTAACTATTTTACTAAGTAGATTTATAGGGTGTTTCCACCGGACTCATATCTGCGATTAAAACGCTTTTTCCTTAAATCCCCTCTTAGTTACAAGATTTGCCACCTATCCATGAAGAGATTCAAAATTAATCACGTTACAAATATCTTTCATGGACTTTTTCTTAAATCAAACCGTGCAGATTCTACTTGATCTGCTCATTTTCTCACGAAACCAATCAAATAAACCTCTTTTTGACAGTGAGGTATCATCAACTCAGCTGTGTTGGCTGTGTTGTGTGAAGGGATGCGCAGAACAGTTAGGCTTATCGCCAACTTGCAATTTTATGAAGCATCAATAGTTTACTCGCGATCCACGAAAGCAGCACTGACATAAGGAACTTTTCTAGTTGTACACACAAATACAGATGAAACATTTTGTATAGAGCTGCCTGCGCTAAGAAGTCATTTCTGATAGCGAGCAAATAAAAAATCTGTGACAAAACACAAATTAAAAAGTTGCCCAAAATTGGTTTCATGTCGGTTGTTCGTTCAGCCTAATGAATCCGTTAAGTCGAAGTACACAACTGACAACTCAGTGAAATTCACACGTTCTTATGGGAAAAGACGTACGTCACTTCAGCTGACAGCAAACTGACATTCGAAGTTCGAATTTTAAAATCGAAAATTTCCCCTCCATGGAATTAAGCAGAAAACTATCAATGAAAAATTACCAAAGAGGAAATGCAGAAAGTACTAGAAGGTGCTTAATTAATGTACAAATACTCGGATGAAAGGCTGGTATGGGAAAGTTATATTTTGAGCGTTGACTTGTGAAAATTGATAAGAAAGTAAAAAGTGATTTGAAATTAAGTGTTGAAAAAAGCAACAATTAGACTGTATGCCATTTAGTCATATATATTCCCTTTTTGACAGATATCTCTGTCACTTGTCGTCATATAGTAATCATCATAAATTCATGTGACCATATGTCAATAATTTCCGGTATGACGACATTCATTTTGACAGATAAATAATATAGTCTAATACATCTGACTTTTATAGCTCGTCAAATGGGCTTATGATTAAAATTTGAGTCATATTTCAGCCTTAGTTTATAAGACCACTTGGCATTCAGTCTAATCTTACCTTGAGTAGTGTCGTTTTAAGGTGTCGGGGGTGAACGCAGGGTCTGGTTTTGGGTGTTAGAACCCCTCCCGAAATATGTATGTAGAATGAAAAAGAATCTGGAAATATAAAATTAATTTAAAACTTGAAATTCTTGTACGAACAAAAGTAATACTATATCTCCACCACCAATTAAATAGGATTAGGAAGAGACGATATTACGACGGATTAATTTGACAGGTACACTCTGTTTCTTTTTGGCTCCCAAGTGGCGATGTCATTTACCAGGAGCGAAAAACGATTTTCGTTGTAAAAATCACAATAGAAAATCTACCTGTGAAAGAACTGTTGCACAGGGACAGACCCAGTTTCCTTTTTTAGATTCTCAAACTGTTACAAAGGTGCAGAAAATGGGTTTGTGAATAGGATGAATTGGATTTACGAGAGGATTTATTTTTAATCGCTTGCCGAGAGGATTTTAATTTGTATGGTTAATCGTGTAATTTACAGAGAATTTAATAAAGATTTATATAAATTGTGGATTAGTGCCCGGTGGAGACATGGTATAAGATACTAGACCCACCCAACCTCCCTAACTAAAACAGGGAGTTTGCAGAGGGGCAGTACCCAAAAACATTTTCAAACTCCCAACCCCCGATTTTTTTTCTGCGTTCGCCTCTGTTAGGTGTATTTCTAAGCATTGAGTAATTTGCAAGTTTTTAAATGTTTAGTTTTTTAATGTTTATTAAGCCATTTTATTTGCGACAACTGCGACAATTTTGACGGCTGGTGCACACATGTATCCCTATAAATGTACTTACATTCGAATTTCGATTTGCATATATCTACTTATACCGCACAAACATTCGGCAGAATAATTACAATATAATATAATTCTTAATACAATAGACGTGAACTCAGCGCGCGCTTTATATTTTTCTATTTTACTCGATAACAACCCTGGTGATGGAGAAACCAATTGCGTTCCACATGTCATTTCATTGTTTTGACATCGTTGAAGGAAAACATATGTTTTTGAAGTCTTGTAGCGTTTTTCATTGAAACTTAAAAGAATTGCTCTCAAAATCGAGAACTGCTCGTTTCAATATAACATGCTTCCTCGTTTGGTGGCAAAAAAAAAATACACACACGGGCTGCCAATCAACAAACACGTCTGCACATTAATTCGAAACAAATAAAATTGCTTGGATTTGGCGTTTGACAGTAGAAATATTTCCATGTGTAGGTGAGCTCAGATCAAATCTCCCAAGATCGGTAGATCGCATCTTTCGTGTTGAGAATTGATCTAGAATTGCTCTTTTATTTTCAATGAAACATGCAAAATCGAAAAAGATCAAATCATTTGACAGAAAGAGCAAATCTTTTCTTCAATAAAAAACGCTATTGGTGTGATGTTTTTTAGGATGTTGCTGTACGAACGGTTTTTGGTTTGGTTTTTTTTTTTATTATTTTTTTTCGATGATTTAAGTCTATAAGAATACTTGTATCCATTAAAAAAATGATTTACCTATTTTACCAATTGAATAAAATGCAAAGCGTAACTTTGCTCAACCCCGAATGTGAGGCAATTCAATATGCGGATTTCAAATGCAACGGCGCTTTTTTGACAAGAATAAATTGGAAAATGACAAACTGTTCTCCCCTGCTATCCGGGCAGAGCACATGCTGAAAGTCAAAGCCAAAAAGAAAAACCGCAACAGCTGCGTCACTGATCAGAATGAGCCTCATCAGAGAGTTGCATCAAAGGCGAGATTGAGAGGAATACACAGACATTTAGTGTTTGCTCAGAGCAAATGGCCAAAATTAACACAATTTTTCCAGGCTATCTGCCCTAAATGAAGTTTATTCGTTTCAATCCCAGGCAAAGATTCAGTCTGGACGAGTTTCTGACCCATTGCAAACCTATTATTTTTGTACTAATTGCTTTTGAACCATAGGTACATCCAGTATACAGTCTAGCGCTTGAACTTTGCGGAGATAAGACGACATCATTCAAAACCTTGAAGGGGCTACATGAATTCTCTGACACAGTTGAAGTCCTTAAGGAACTGACAAATCCGCGATTAGAGATGTTGAGATGGCAAGCAAAAGCCACCTCCCCTTAGCCCCAGCCCACAGACCTACTTGATTTCAAAAAGAAGAATGCACAAAGATTGCACTTACCGACCCTAAAGTCGTTTCTTTAACCAGATTCCATGCAGAATCTAAAGAAAAATAAATGAAAATGCTTTAAATCTAACTTGTATAAAAGAATAAAAAAAGGTCCTTACTTGGGGTTGGTAGTTACGGAAGGATACTTGGTTATTCGTTGTTTTCAAATTCAAATTTTGTTACAAAAAAACCGTTTTTAACAGTCCACGAAAACCACATTTTCAGAATTCCATTGTTCGGTTTTTGTCTGTCGTAGCAAAAAAAAATTCTTACACACTGTAAACCACAATACACTCATTTTTGTACTTTTAAATGACAGCATTTTTAACAACTAAAATTCAAACAAAATTAATAAAAAACTCCGAGGCACCACTTTCTGGACGTCTGAGATATGCTCAATGAATTTGCAAAACAAACATCGCATGCGGGGCCAGCACATGCGCTGTCAAACGATGTGGAACGTAAACAAATGGTGTACAAAGAAACAGGGTGCCCAAAACAAAGAGTTGCTGTTGGAAAGTGAAATGAAAAACTTGTGGTGGTAATCTTTACCAACACCGCTTTTTCGAATGTTTCGGACCTTTTTGGCAATCTGAAAGATCACTCCGATACTGATTATGGTAGGTAATCTGTCATGAACTTTATCTGTCATAACTGTGCTTTGTGAGAAGGAAGATTGGTAGAACCAATGAATAAAGAGACGAGGAAAAGAAAGTGGTGTTTTGGGAGAAAAGTGAAGCATCTGTTTAAGCTGTGTGAATGGGGAGTGGGGACTACCTACGTGTTCGACCAAGCAAAGACCTATTAAATAGAAGAAAAACAAAAAGATATCTCTATGGTTTTCATCCAAGAAGGAAACGATAGACATTTTTTGAAAAAATTTCTAAGATGACTTTTAAAAACAAGAAGAAAACTTTTATAACAATTAAAAAAAAAAAATAATGACACAGTCAGGAATCGGATCCAGAATTCCCGCGTTGTAGGTGAACACTTTAACCACAACGCCAAGGCGCACCCGATACAAGGAATATAAGGTACAATTGAAAACACAATTTGCTCTTTAACATTTAAGAAGGAATTCAAATTGATTGTAAAAGATTTATCATAAACGTCAGCAGCATTTTTGCTTAATAAGTTTGACTTCTTGAAACTGATAGTTAATAAGGTTTTCATATTAAAGGTAATATTTGGTGTGAAAATCTTAGCAAAAACGACACGAAAAACTGCTTAAAACTTTAATAAGATTTTCCTCATCAGATTACTAAGTTTTCTCTATGGATTTTTCTTATTGTTTGCTTGTTTCAAGCAATCTTCTTGATTTCTTGTAAGATTTTTCGCTCTGTGTATGAGGTACATACGTTTCTGTGAGCTGGCTCTATTTTTGTTTAACATTCCTGAGCATTAGATCCCAACTCACGACGCATATACTCAAGTCTCGATACCGATATCGGAGGACTAATGTCAAAATAAATGCTTCACTCACACGCACTGTATAGGTGAGAAAGAGCTATTCTTCGTCTCTTTGTTCATTGGGTAGAACAGAATGCCAACATGAGGCTTGAAATGAAGCAGAAATAACGAATTTGATGCTCATGTTGAAGGTTAAGCCGCGTTGTCACAAGGAACAGGAACTGAAACAGAAACCGAAAGGTCGTCGAAGACCGTGTGTCTATTGTGCGAGTGGGAGATAATTTCCACCTAATTTTCAACACTGAATTTGCGGCGAGCGGGGTTTTCTGAGCAAGGTTCCTTTGATGAACTTGCATATTGTGTCACTGCAGCATACAATTTGCTACACGCAACTTAACACAAAATAAAGCTTGTGAATTCGCTTTTTTTAAAACATTTTGCGATACATATGTAAAACGTCTCCAATGACGGTTATTTGAAAGCTCTCTCTTAGATTTTTTTCAGTTCCTGTTTCTGTTTTTTGTTGCAGCACCAGCAACTGAAACAGCAACAGAAACCGCGCCATTTTTAGTTCACTTTCGGTTTCTGTTGCAGTTCCTTGTGACAACGTGGCTTAAGATTTGTTTCTTGACTTTCTGTAGAAGATAAGTTCGTTAAGATTCGGCCGTTGGTATTCAAAACTTCAGATAAAAATGGCGAAATAAAAAACAAAACGAAAGTATTTTAAAAATTCTACTTTATGCTTTATTATAGTTAACACCTCAATGTCAGTTGATGGGCAGACAAACCAAAACCCTAATAACCACCCATATCTGCTTTGACTAGCAATAGAATTTCAATGGAAAAATTTTGAAAACAAAATGGCCATCACAATGACACGCTTCACTATTCTACCCGGAGGCATTTTTTGGGTTTACCTCCGCATGGAGGGGAAATTTTGGGCTTCTTTTTTGGCTCTATTTATCTCTTTGCAGTTTCGTGTAGTTCAGAACAGGTACGAGAACAAATACATTATTGTAATGTGGCGACATGATGTAAAAAGGCATGCAGGCTGCGCTGCATTTACTTAACGAATACTCTCGCTTGATTCACAAAAAACGCACACACCAAAGTTTTCTTCAAGTCAGCTGACAGTAAACTGATATGTGAGAAGACCCCTTTTAGCACAGCTGTCAAAATCTGACGTCTTTCACATTCTTTGACTGAGGGATGCTAAGAAATCGCGTTTTTATATGAAAAAATTCAATAGTTGCTGTGGAAGTGCAAATTATTAATAAACTATTTAACCCAGAGTGTGCCGATAAAGAAAGAAGTTATTGTGCTTAACCTGTTCTTTGAATTGACCTAAAAATTACCAAAAAAAAACCAGTAGACGTCAAACTGTTAACAGCACAGAAAAACTGATTTACTCCAGATTCGCTTTATTCTGGTATTAGCAGGTCTTGGTTTAAACTTTAAGCGGCTTAACTCAACACCGAAAAACCGCTCCTAAAGATCTGAGTCGACGTTTTTTTTAAGTGAATTTAGACCCGGGGCTAAACTCGGCTTAACTCGTTAAAGAATCCCGGATCAACTCTGGAGAAGACAGTTGAATGAATAAATGAATTAACTCTTTTGAATTTTCCTATCTGTTCGAAATGGCAGTTGTTTTGCGGGTTTTTGTACTGACATCGGCGAACAACTCGAACTTCTTTTCCTTTATTTTTCTATGTGAAGTGAGACTAAGGAGTAAGGAGTCAAAAATTTCTAGATTCGAGTCAGAGTCCAAGTTTTTTACTAAATTTAGATCTGGTTCTAATCGTCTTAGCTCGCCAAACAATCACGTATCAACTCTGGAGAAGGGAGTTGGATGAACGAATGAATAAACTTTTATGAATTTTCCTATCTGTGCAAAATGGCAGTTGTTTGAACAACTCGAACTTCTTTTCCTATATTTTTCTTTGTGAAGTGAGAGTAAGGAGTCAAAATTTCTAGATTCGAGTCAGAGTCGAAGTTTCTTAGTGAATTTAGATCCGGGGTTAATCTTGGCTTAACTTGGTAAACAATCCCGGATCAACTCTGGAGAAGAGAGTTAAATGAATGAATGACCAAACTTTTATGAATGTTCCTTTCTGAAATGACAGTTGCTTTGCGTTTTTCTGGGAAAATGACACCTGAAAACAATGCGAACTTCTTTTCTTATATTTTTCTATGTGAAGTGAGAGTTAGGAGAGTCAAAAATTTTGAGATTCGAAGATTTTGACAACTTTACTGACGAAGTTAACTCTGCAATGAAAAACTGCTCGCTGGGCTAACTTCAGATTTATCTTGGGATTAGCAGGTCATGGTTTTAGCTTGACTAACTCAGCACTAAAAACCGGCCTTGAAACGAGGAAAAAGCAGATAAATTGGCATTGCCTTTTTGACAGGATCTCTCCTTTGAACACGGCAATACCAACTGAGCCGGTCGTGCTCCATTTTCCTGGAGAGGTTCTTTTGCGTTGAGGCTTCCTCTGATCTTCGTACTTCTTATTCTACCCCGTTTGTTTACTCCTACTGTCACGTGAAACATCTTCATCTTAGCTGCCGTTAAATTTCTTATACGCTGTCCAACATTGTGAACCATGGCCATATGTGAGAGCCGGATGTACAACTGCGGTGTAAAGAACCTTCCTTTCAGCTTAGCTTTCAACTGCTCGCTGTAGGTCTTCACTTAGGATGGCGATGGCCCCCGTCAGGAAATAAGCATTAGCAACTTCAGGAAAGAATTACTGATGTATTTTAGGGTTCGTCAGTTTTCCTTCAAGCAGACAATCGAGGACTACCTACAATGAAAAGAAAAGGAACTCCTCGTTCTCTTAAGGCCAGCCTTACCTTCACGAAGAAAATATTTTGGATTAATTTTCTGATCCGTCTTGCCTTGCCTTGTTACCGTATTTTTGTGTTTTTTAAAGCCTGATTAGCTAAATTCGTTTACTTTAGAGGTAAGAGGCACTAACTCAAAGGCCAAGGTCTAGCCAAACTTAGATCGAATCAGGGCATCTACCTAATTTTTGGTAGGTAAGGTAGACATGTATTTGAAAACTGAGACACGTAAAGGTAAATGCGAAAATCCAAAAGTTCTCCCACGATTCATGATTGGTTTGTAAAAAATGTTCGTGCCATCTTGTATGCTTTGCAAAACAATAACTTGAAAATCGCAACGAAATATCCTCATACTAAAGAAGTACATGCCTATATCCATCGACCGTCAAGAAGGAACTCGACAGTCGACAGACTAATGAAGCGCGTTAACAGCGTATTTATTTAAGCAAAACCTATTCAACCAAACATTTTAATTACGCATCTATAAACATCCCAAGGCTATTGTGCCTCACAATACACAGTCAGTAGTTAATGGCGTACAATAAAATCAAATTTCATATTCAATTAATATTCTAATGAGTGACATAATCTCTGTTTAACATTAAAACACCGCAGTTCACTAGTGCACACGAAACCACCAGAAAAAGGGTTCACAAAAAACCGCCCGTCAACACACATGATTTACGATTTTGGATAAATACCGGGAATTTATTACCATTACACCAAACTGAACAGGCACCATAAAACCGCTAAAAATTAGGTACACCTATACCCACCTACCTCATAAAACACAAGTCAACCCATAGCGCCCGCCACCGCTGCCAAAGAGCAAAAAGGGTGGCTGATTAACTCCTTCCGCCCAAAACCAGTGTGAGCACCGCGTGTTGCTGAATTCATTAGAATTCGTATTCATTAATGGGTGGCCTGATTAGCAAGGACATTCACAAACGCGAAGATTCACTAAATAGAAATATGTCCTCAGGCTCGGTAGTGGGCATGGCACCATTTATATTACCTACTCCTTTCGGGGTGGTCTTTCTATGGTGTAGTGTACCCCACGACTTGCCATAGCAGTTATCACGTATTTCGTGTTTATTATTCCCGTTGTGTGTTTTTATCGCAAAATGTTAAAAATTAGCAAAATACAACGAGTTCGCCTTTATTCACGTCCTGGAGAATCGCGCGCTTTCACCGTGCAGAGTTCGTTTTCTGCGTATAGCTATACTATTTGTGTGTGTACGGCTATAGTTAAGGAGCCTAAATACCTTGTTATGCCATTATTATGAGTTAACTAGTCAGCAGTCGGTGTACGTGATACTATCAGGACTCAGTTGAGTGGATATAAGTAGCAAACGAAGGAAGAAAGGAGAAAGTTTCGTGTTGTTGAAACTGTTGACCAGTCGTTTTGCTCCTCTTGACCTCCGACGAACTATTGAGGTGGAATTTATGTTCACGTAATTTGTACCACCAACGTCTGGCGATGTATTTGAGGCTGAGATGTGGCATAGCCTTGGTCCTATATGTACTGTCGTACACTAATGGCCAAGGAAAATAGTTCAGTCTAAATTTTTTAAAGAAAATCAACATTAAGGGCGAATTAATAATTTTTAGATGTTTTCTATCTCAGCATATCATTTGAGTGTCCCGGTTCCGAATATGTTCATGAAAATAGTCGGTCTCGATTTGTAATTAAAAGGCAACAGACTTCTCCTTTTTTGTCCATTCTGCATGAAATGGTGGCTTCGACTGTGCCATTTGAATCAACGCTTTACCCAATCCATTTCAATTGTCCTTTTACCTTATCTCCCCAAGTTTGCAAATCAAAGTTTTAAATAGTTTTTGGTAATTGGGATTGTTCCATCCATTTTTTCACTGGAGCAATTATTGAGGCAAAATTTCGAAATTCGAACGTCGGTGTACTGTCAGTTGGATGAAATCACGGTTAGTAGCGTTCGTTTAGAGAATTGAGTGGGTGTTTTCGTCAAGTAAATCAATGGGTAAATTCAGCGACTCCTGCATGTCTTCAGACGTGTTGCTGGCACATCACATTATACCCCTCCTATTTTTGTTCATCCCAAAGAAGCACATTTGAGTAAATCGACCCCAACTTTCATTCTGTCATAGTGTCTCTATAAAATCTCCAAAGAGTGTACCAGAAAATCTCATGCCGTATTGAAACAGAAAAAAATATTTAACTGTACCGATGTTTTAATGACAGTGTAGTCATGTTTAATTTATGCGCCGACATAAAGCGCTGCCAATATCCTTGCTTAAATCAAAATATTTATACATTGCGTTGTTCGGAGCAGTTTAATTGCGGCTCCCTGCGTATTATGGCCGGCAATTAATTAGCGCACTTTTCATATACCTACCAACTCGAAACATGAACAGTGCGGCTTTGCACCCTTTGCTAACAATTACATTTCCAGATTTCAGTTTTAATACTTATTCCGTCAGGATCTTTGGCTCCTTAATGAGCTTGTTCTCGAGATGAGATAAAAGTTATTTGGACTTTTGCGAGCGATAGTGTGTGATTGCGGCTTTGGTTTGAGGATTTATCACCAGTGGTCCCGATACGATGCGTGCAAGAATTCGTTTTAATGGACTTGGGACGAATATGAAATAAGGTCTACTAGGTGCCTCTCGGGGGTAGCTACAACACCATCGGATACATAAATGGTAAGCTCGCGAAAAAGTTTATTTGTAAACTTTTCAACTTGATGATTAGTCGAAAATTAATGAATGGATTGTACGCATGGCATGTGACTGTGGGGCCATTAAATGACTAATTAAACAAGGCCTATTGGGATATATAGGTGGTGAGATAATGGAGGAGGTCCCCAATGTTCGTCACCAGGCCTAGTTCATGGAAATGGCCAATGTAGGTATATAGGGACTACGTGCGATTTGTGATAATGGAATATTTAATTGCAGGTGGAAGTTGTAATTGCTATCGGCAACAAGCGACAGAAGTCATTAAGAGTGCTGTTAGTTTTGTTTAATATTTACTGCTGCCAGATAAAACTGTGAAAGATTTATTTCGGCGGTCTTTGTTTATTTATTTTTTTGTAGATTTTAGGTTATAAAGCAAGTTTGTTGGTGTAACTTTAGTGGAAAATGGCCATTTTGACTTTCAAAAGTTTTTCATTATGTGTATATCCGGGACTTTATGAGGGCACAGTTGACTTTTATTGACTTTTTAATTACATTTGACAGAGGTTTTAGGTTTGAGCTTTTTAGGAACACGTGCTAGCTGTATTTCATCAAAACATTTGGGTCATTTCGGACAGCACTCTGTGTTTTAAATGTTTAAAAGCGCTAAATAAAAAAACATTTTTTAGGTCATTTCAAAAATACGCCTCTTGCGAAAGGAAGATTGCAAAAATATTGCAGTCATGAACGAGGCAGGCACCCATCGCTTTTCGGACAATCATGAACCATGGAAGTCCACAAATAAAATTATTTTACTTAGACAGACACAGTCACTTGAGTTATTCACAACAGGGAAGTAAGGATAATAGCCCTCAAGCTTTCATAAAAAAAATTTAAAACGGTCGAAGTAAGTTGTTCTAAAGCTGAACGGCGATTAAACTTAAAGAAAGAGTGAAGTTGTAATATCTACTGGCAGACAATAAGGTGGTAGAGAAAAAAAAACATCAATAAACGAGCCCGTAATTAGCATACCTTTATGATAGGTACAGCTTTAACCTCTATCCAATCTATAGATACTAGAACGGGCAGTTTACTCTAATTTCAATTCTTTACAAATACAATACCTTCACTTGGTTCTTGGCTTAAATGTTGTTGGGCCTCAGGGCCTTTGGGCCTCATCTACTAACCCCAATGACCATCCAAAGGGTTTGATCCAATCTCCAGTTTATAGGTACTATAAACTTTAAGCTGCCTATCAGGTGTTCATCACGGATAGACGGAGGTTGGGTTAGAAACTCTTATGATGCTTGCATCCTCTGCGTGCCTTGTCTATCCTTTGACCACCCAACCATTTTACGCTTTTAATTTACTTATGTAACAAAAATGTTTTGCGAATACCTGGGTAGCCATGTTGTAGCCATGTTGTAGCCATTTATTATTTGAAATTTAGACTTTTTTCAATAAGGTAAGATTTCTAGAAAACTAGTCGAGTTTCTAGTTATCCCCAACCCAGGGTATATTAAGTTTAATATGAGAATCGATTGGGGGGTGCCGTGGCGTAGTGGTTAGTATGTTTGCTTGCTACGCCAGAGGTCTGGGTTCGAAACCTACTATTGTCACCTAAAATAAAAAGACTCGTCCTTTTCCGCGGTCCCCACCTCCGCGAGGGTCTGACAAACTTCTCAAAGTGCCGTTTGAATTCGGCAAAAAGTTGTAGGTACCCTTGTATGTGAAGAAATCAACACACACAGCGTGCATTGTTGAGAAGTTGGCCCTGGTTCACCTAGAGCTGTTGCGCCACTCTATTTATGAGAATCGATTAAACTATTTCCGACCGTCTGTCCACCCGTCCATGTAGATTACTCTAAGGCCGTAAATTTTGAGCTAGGCAAATGAAATTTGGTATAGTTGAACTGGAACCTTTGCTTTATAGATGCAAACTTTAAAAATTATTTGAATCAAACCACAGACATGCCCTACTACAACTCATTTGTCCGACCATATCTGTTTCTTAGAAATACTTAAATCACATTTTATCTATATTCCTATTGCGTCAGCACCCTTAATTGTGGTATAATTCACAGCATTGTAATTGCAGCTTTGTAAGGCAAAAAAAAATGGAACTTTGAAATTAGCAACACATTTCATAACATTTTAGCAAAGCATATCCTTTAGGCAAAGCATATGGAAGCAATTTTTTCTCTCCTACCCAATTTCTGGGGGCATAACCTTTTTTAAGTTTTAATTAAAATCCATCGCAGACGGACTAATACGCATTTTTAATGCTAGAATCGTAATATTGCGTTGACGCGTTCCTACGTTAATGTGCTTTGCCATGCTTTCCCAAAACTTTACGATATTTTACTTCAAAGTACGCACGTAGCAAATTCGCAAAACGAAATGTCGCTTTGCGTTGAAGTTGGAAAAGATCTGCCCCCAAACACATGCGTTTTGCATTTTAAAAACGAACCAAGTTGCTTTGCAATGAAAATAAAATTATAACTGTTAATTCGAGACAAATATGTATATCCAAGGTACTTGTGTCTTTGTGCATGATAAGAGCCAACTACAAACACAAATAATATTGGAAAACATAAGTTCCTCTACCAAAACCTTTTATCCTTACGCAGAACCATTAAGGGCCGGGATTAACAAATCTTAAACCAAGATCTGTTAATCCCGTAACAAAACGAATCTAGAGTTAAATCAGCGAGCAGTTTTTCAGTGCAGAGTTAACTCCATCAACAAAGTTGTCAAAATCTTCATCATTTTCGAATCATCATTTTCGAATGCCGCTTATCCTTTAAAAGGGTCACGGAGCGAGGGTGGCTAAATGGTTCTTCTATCTTTCTCGATCCTCCGCCACCAACTCAAGAGACTCTGGCGCGATCCCCAGGCGGGACTCAGAGAGGTTCTTTACCTGATCCCACCACCTGTTTCTTAGCCTACCAGGGGGGCGACGCGCTCGCATGTCGGCTAGCATGACCTGTCTAGGAAGTCTGTCAGGGGGCATGCGAACAGCGTGTCCAAACCATCGAAGAATCGATCGCTTCACTCGGAGAAGTAGCTGCTCAACATTAAGATTCCTCCGAATACTGACGTTTCTCACTCTGTCCCTTAGAGTATCACCAGCAACGCACCTCAAGTATCTCATTTCGGCAGCTTGAATCCGCGATCTAATTCTTTCGTTCATTATCTTTGTCAAAATCTTCGACTCCCGAAATTATTGACTCTCCCAGCTCTCACTTCACATAGAAAAACACAGGAAAAGAAGAACGAGTTATTCTCAAACGTCATTTTTAACAACAACGCGCAAATCAACTGACATTCCATGCAGAAAACATTCAAAGAAGTTCATACTGTTCTCCAGAGATGATCCAAGATTAACTCACCAAATTTGTTGAGTTAAGCCGAGATAAACCCCAGATCTTAGTTCATTGAAAAACTCTGTTCTGGGTTTAGTCTCAGTTTAAGTCGGATGATCTTGCACTGAAAAACCAGCCCTTATTGTTTTTGCTATAAACCAGAGCAACCCTTTTTCGTCGCCACAAGTCACAACGTACTTTAAAGAAGACTATACCCACTTACTTACTATACCCAATTCCAGCTTTATACGCATTGTTACATTTTTCTCTTTGTTTTTTGTTGCGTTATTAGATGACTAGGGGAAAGCCAGCCACGAAACGAAGGACTAAGGAATAAGTCAAGTCTCTGAATGAAGTCGACATCGACGTTCGACTTGCTTTAAAATTAAAATCAATAATCAGAGCTTTTACCATAATGCCACTTAAACTACAGACTACAGAGGAAAACAAAACTAACGGCTGTTACACAATTAATCGCGCGAGCTGTCAAATAAATTCTATATAATGGAAATACGCAATGACATCGTCCCCACCGGTCGTTTCTATATTCGAGAAAATTTTGACGTATGCCTGCCATGTTACCGTAGAGCCACAGTGCCCGCAGCGGTAGTATGAAGCGCAGACATATGCAACGCGACACAGGAAAAAACAATTCTATCGATTTGTAACAAGAATTGTGAGGTATAAAATATTTTTTTCTTGCGTCGGTTATTATTAACCTATTTAATGTATTTTTTTAATTAAATTTTAAGTAAAAAGGTTGAACTTGCTAAAACAAAACATTTTTTGACAATTTTAATCCTAAACTAAAGTTAAAGGCGAGAGTTTCAGATTTTTTCATGAGCTCCCCATCTTAAAATCACAGAAAATTAAAGCCGGCACAGAATAGTTGATGCTGATCCGAACATTTGTGACTCGCCGCCATTTTTGTAGATGCAGACGTAGCCTATCGCGAACACAATAGAATCTTACTGCTCGATTCAAGCAATAATTTGCCACCACCCATACAATAAAAATTCATTTTCTTAAACCTTTTTTCAGATTCGCGAAGAAATTTTATTTTAATTGTTTTTTAATTTTTTTATTCTGTGAAGCAAAGAAACGCAAACAAAAACGTCAAATAAGTATGTTGATGGGATTTCAGTCCACAAAGTTCAAAGTAGACCACTTAACTTTTTTGACAGATCCATTAACATCCACATCGACATCAACAACAACTATTCTGCGCAGAGCTTAAGATCTAAATTTTCAATTTGAATAGATGAATTTTGTGAAAAACGTTAAATTTGTAAGACCAAATCTCGATTTTGTTTCACCTGACAGCTTATGTGTCTACTATGAATTGCAAACTAATAGTTTTGGATTAACGCCAGACGAAGCATTCGTTCTTGTTATACTTCTCAAATAACAACGAGTGATATTTTTCATAACCGAAAAAATGCTCTGTGTTTTTTGCGGTCTTTAAATGTTTTGCTTACTTTTTAGCAGTCCGTCCAAAAACACAAAAATACCTCTAGTGGTATCACTACTTTTTCGTCAGTCCATCCGTCAAAAACCCTTTGTACTTCTTAATGGTAAGTTGTGAAAAGAGAAAGTTTTGTGTGCTCTTAAAATGCGGAAACTAGAATTTAACATATTTAAAGAATTTTTTCAATACCCACGTTACGGTTTAATTGCAGTTTAAAATTTCATGTGTGAAAATGGTAATGTTTTTTTGGTACCTCTTATTTTCAAAAGTTTTGTAGACAAAAATAAAACTTACGTCAACTTCTGTAACCTAGTTGTTGAATTTTTTAGAAATAAAATTTGTTTTTGAAAATATTGAGAGATATTTGAGAAAGAAAAATACGTATGTCGTTTGAAAGGTGTTTAAGGACATACAATTTTTGAATGACTAGCTTCACAGAGCTGATATTGAACAATATTACAAAGCAACCCAAGCTGAAACAAGTGCTTTAAACAACTCCTTGAGGAAAAAAACATGACTTTCTGAAGCATGCACTTTTCTGAATGCATTTTCGAAAAAGAAATCGCAAAAATGCATGAAAAAGCGTGTGTCCCCTTATCTCTGATCATTTAAAAAAAAAAAAAACGTATCAGAAATTGTTGAAAATTTTAGGGAAAACATAAAAAAAAACTATAAGAAAATAACTATTTTATAAAATTTCAAAACTACTGAAATTTGGTTTCGAAAACATAAAAGTAGCAAAAATTTTCCGCGTCTAGCGTCCGGCAAGGAAGATCTAGTTTAATATTAGTTTAAGTTAAAAAAGTGACAAGGCAAAATACATGTGCTGAAAATTTTAGAAATTGTTGTTTTCTAAACCTATTTTAAAAATTAAAAAAAAGACAGCATGTTTTATCGATTTCTCAAAAATCTGTTTACACAAAAACAAGTCAATGAAAACCACTTGGATAAGGAAAAGTGGCATAGGATTGGTCTTCCCAGAACAGTGAAACTTTTCTGCTGACAAAAAAACTATCCATAACGAACAGCCACTTAAAATTGCCAGAGGATAATATTAATGATGCTAACTGATCTAATGCTAACGACCCTATAGGTATAATCAATGTGAATGAGTTTTATATGGCCGACTCTGAAGCGAAAACTGTAGCTACCCCTCCCCGTCGCCCTTGCTTGAAATTGACTTGATCAATTACTTTGACCATGATGCCGATGTGGGTAGCTACAGCAGGCAAATGGAAAAACTAAGAGAAGTAAAAAAAAAACGCCTCTTGCATCTTGGAGGAGTTTATTAATCTCAGCATAGAAGCTGCACCGATATGCAAGTTGGTGCAAAAGCGTATTCTTCGAATTGACACATAATACGAAGTCTAAGGAATATCAAGTCTTTCATAAAATCTAACATAAACTTTATCCTTTCATCCTTTTTTAACTTTAATACTTGCGCACTCCTTTTTTTTAACTTTAATACTTGCGCACTCCGTGGGGTGCCGTGGCGTAGTGGTAAGTGTGTGTGCTTACTACGCCGGAGGCCTGGCATCGAATCCTGCCATCGACACCTGAAAAAAAAAGAATTGTTTTTTTTTTTCACGGTCCCCACCTCCGCGGGGGTCTGACAAGCCCTCCGAGAGTATCATTTGTCTTGAAAAACTTCTCAAAGTGCCGTTCGGATTCGGCAAAAAATTGTAGGTCCCTTTGTATGCAAAAGAAATTAACACACCAGCATACATTGTTGAGAAGTTGGCCCTGGTTCACCTCGAGCTGTTGCGCCACTCTATTTATTTTTTACTTGCGCACTCCACACCGACTAAGATCACATTCAACTTTATGTTACGCTTGTTCCTTAAAGCCAATATCGCGTTGTCCACGGAATTTCCAGATTCAGAAGCACTGCGAGCTGGAGCGTTGGCGTCTGGTTGACCTCGTACGATAAACCCGTCTGGTTTGTTACTTCAATAATTGCGCTCTTAAGCTCGTAACGTTGGGACTGAACTCATGGGACCAAATATGTTACGAAGAATATGTTGCCGCTGGTCCCTGCGGGTGAATTGTATTCCTTAAAATGCGGCTTGGAAGAGCGGATCAACTATTCTGTTGGATCAACGTGCAGGGCTGACTCTTTCAGAAATTCGAGTTATCCTCTATCCGCAGAATCTGCTCAGATGTCTAATAAGAAAACATCTAAAAATAATACAGAATAAGCTAAACTAAAATTCGAAACTATTCTCCAAAGCCTTATTAGAGTTTAACCCACCAAAATTTGTGAGTTAAATGATCGTAAATGAGTGAAAAACTCATTTGTGATCATCCTCAGTTTATCATTCAATCGCTGATTTTCTCTCACTGAAAAAGTGGCACTTAGAGAAATAAGGGGATGACCTACAAAAGCTGATTTTCCACGTTATGAGTTGTGCGCTTTTGTTAAATTAAAACAATAGGCTAAGGCAAGCAACCACAATCAATATGGTTTAATGTATAAGACATGGACATCAACGATCTACATAGCCATACTCAAAAGAATCTTTGAATATAGGCGATTGAATGATAGTAAGTTAAAGCACAGAGCTTTTTTATTAATAACCAATCCAATGGAAACCATTCTCTTAGTCTTTACCCTTAAAAGCAGGGTGAATGAATCGGAATTCACATCATCTCGGTGAGAGTTCGGACTTCATTATCTCGACATCAGCTCATATAATAGAATTATAAGCAGCCCCAATAAATTTCCCATAAATTTTCAATAAAATTCCCAGTTTCCATGTTTCATTTTCCACCCATCGATTAATATCCAGCAAATATACTTGTAGCCTCCTGGATGTAAAAAACAAAACGGAATCCCTTGAACCCTTCCAAGTATAAAAGAACAAAGGCAGACGGATATTCAGAAAAGATTCTCCACGTTTGTGCACCCTCTCTGTTCACAGTTGGGAGAGTTTTTGAAAAGTTCGTCCTAAGAGCTCGACCGCCCATAAATAAAGTCCTGGCATCGGTAATTTATGTTCATACACGACGAACAGGACTAATTGCAATAGTCAGTGGAAAACTTTTCTGCATGCCACTACGGATGTGCATACATGTATGTTCGATTGTATAAACGTATACGTATGTGTTTGTGTATCTTCAGACGGTATGCTGAAACTTTTCCCTTGCGAAATTGTGGTCCTGCAAGACTTAACTTCCCGGTCCTCAATAATTAATGAGTAAAAGTCGGATTAATTCCCATACTCCACTCCACATACATATCGCCGCCGCCGTGCACAGTAGTCAACAGTGTATGGTTTATAATAAAAATTCAATTCACATATGAAATACTGCCTCAGGATAATAAACAGTGTTCTTATATGGGTATATGTACCTACACAGTGGCACAAACAGCTTGTTCCGCATTCCATTTATGAGACGAAGAAGCAGTAGCGCCTCCGTCTTAATTAGCTCGTTAAAATAAGACCAAAATTAACTACGAATACCTTTAGGGGTCCGAACGGTGAAATGCCGAATAGCGTTTCAGATCCTTCCATTTAGTCAGTGCTGGTGGATGTTCGAATCTAATTAGGCAACCAACTGAATGTGGTTTTGACACGCTTTGCCAGCGCAACAAGACCATATTTAAGTTTTTCTTTTAATTTCGTCACGTGCTGAATTATTTGTTGCTTCTATGTTTGGACAAACGGACACGAACGTCCATAATTCAAGGTGACATTCCTTGGCCAGTGGCAGGAACAAAAAACTGGAAAATAAGGACAAATAAAGGGTACCTCGCGTCTATATTTGACCGACCTTATATAAATCATGCGGCAACTAAAGCTTTCAATGAACTCGCAATCAAAAGGACGATTATTGGACAATCAGAGTGCATAACGATTATGTTCATCGCCTTTCGGCCCACTCGAGGAGAAGAAGACCATTTCAATTGAATTGCGAAAGGACAAATATTGGCTTCTCTTTGCTGGTGAATTGCAGAGGATTGCCAATTGCGATGAGCAAACGGCTAAGGAGGGGCGAAATGCAGCAATAATAGCACGACGATTTGTGGCATCTTTCTTCGGGATGATTGCTGGGTATATGTACTTCTTTTCTTCTTCGTCCTAAGGCGGATAGGATAGTCCGTAATACATTATTACTGTCGGCATGGAGTGAAGAAATTTATGCTTCTTGGAAGGATTCTTGCATTCTATTTATTTATTTTTTTTGCTTGTTGCAAAAGAGTAGTATATTTTGAGTTAGAGAGTCTTTACTTTCCAAGGAAAAAAAATGTGAGGGTTTGAGAATAAAAGGCTTCAAGTGATTTTACTACGAAATGAGTTTTGGCAGCTGCAACTAGGCGGGAGAAAAACAAAAAGTGCCTCTCAAGGAAGCAGTTGCGCATAAAAAATGTGAATTGTACGAAATTATGGCAACCGTTTTAGGCATGATGTGTGAGTGTTTTGAAAGCCAAAAGGAAGTCCTTGTATCTAATGGGGGAATGTAAAAAATCGAGCAGAAACAACATATACGATTCGAAGGGCTGCAGTTATGTATACATGATTGGGGGCACCAGAGGTTGGGCGTTTGAGTCCCGGCAGGGGCAATCACGCTTCTTTAAGGACATTCAATTGCTTTGAAAGTAACTTTAGCTAACACACCACCATCGTAGTCAGACAAAAATGTAAGATAGTTTTTTTTGATATTTTAAAAAAAAAATTTTGGTTATACCGTAACAAGAGAGGTGACAAAGAACTTACCAATTTTTGGGCAACCCCGTATTCCGCAGGGGCAGCGTCTGAAAAGGGCTCAGGGCCATAATAGTCGGCACCCAATTCCATACACCCAATCTTGGATCAACTGTGGCAAAGACAATTTAGGTGGCTGTTTCAGATTGTAAAAAAAAGTCCGCGCCGATTTATTATTATTTTCCCTATGCAGCGACGTTTTCCTACAATATTCGTGGTCCGGGGTTGAATTAACTTTAAACAAGTCACACAAAAAGAAGAACAAGAAGAAAGTTGAACAGTTAAAGAAATGACAGACTAGATTTTTCTCTATACTTTTTCCACCTGAAATGTGCAGTACAGGGAAAACAGGATTTATGCGTCTCACTCTAACTGCAAAAGAGTCCCTTTCCGTCGTGTCAGGGGTTAAATTAATATTTAAACACATCACAAAAAAGAAGAACAAGAAGAAGGTTGAACAGTTAATAGTCTTAAGTAAAAAAGTAGGTAGGCTTGCTAAAGCTCATCACAGGAACCAAGAAAATGTAAAAACACATTTTCATAACAAACAATAGCTAAAAATTAAGTGTTCGATTGCCAGAAGACACAAAAAAGGTTAGCTGGAAACAAAAAAATGTTTGCTAGAAACAAAAAAATTTCCTTTCGTTTATAGTTAAGCAAGAATGAATCACTTATTACTTCTTTTTTTTTGTGCAAAAACAGACAAAGTTTGTGGAGCGGTTAAATTTTTATAAACATTTTTGGTGTTTGAGGTAATCACTTTATATTTGGAGGAAGAAAGACAGATTTGGATGAAACCATGAAACTGTTGATGAGCTTTAGCAAGCTCCTCTTTCTCAATCTCACTTCATAAATAAAGTAGGCTGTAAAAATAAATCAATTCAAATGTTTTAAAAAGACCAAAAAATGTTAAAGGCTTCGTGAAAGCTCAAAATCCTTAAAAAAAATTCAAAATGATCCTTCCTAACAGCCAAAAAGAAAGACGCATTCAAATGCACTCTGTAGCTGTGTCGAAAACAATAATACCTACTTCTGAAAAAGAAACAACAAATCGAGAACAAGCTCCAAAGGCGTAACAAAAACATAACAACATCCACTTTCAGCATCCTGTATCAGTTGCTATTTGGCACATCCTCAAAACTGCAACGCCATTCTGAGAAATCACCCCATAACAATGGAAATGGTGGCTTCGGAAGCAGACAAGAAGCACACAACATTACCCAGTCTCTGATGCAAAAAGTTTCATCGACTTGTGAATAATACCCCGACCGTATGTCTTCAAGTGGGTATCTAAAAGCCAATTCGCCACGAACGACTGTGTTTCAGAGCTCATGCATCGCTTGGATATCAGGAAGCTTTGCTCTTTTGTATGGTGAGTTTTCGATTCGCTGTTTTTTATTTTTATTTTTCGCGAAACAAATAACCAACTCTTTTGTATAGGGTGCGGTACGAACCATCGGCTATTACCCATATATCCTGTGTAGTGTGATTACGTGCAAACATGCAAGGATATGCCAGATATACAGAGATGCTGATGCACAACATCTCCAACGTGGCATATCATTGATTCTTTGGAAAGCCCTTAGGATATCACCATCCATGATATATGTAAGATATGAAATGCCTTTTTGGCATCCACAGTTACAGAATACGATCAAACTGCAAGGCTATGCCCCTTTTCACAGGATAATACGAGAAGGTACCTATTCACTTCAGAGTATGGTATATCTGGTGTTAGGATGAGTGCATACTACAAGGCAATGACTTGATGTTTCGTGTAGAAATAGAAAAAAAAATAAAACAAAAACCTTGCGGAAATTATTATGAATTTTGCACTAGAATGTGTTTGGCAAAATTATGTGTTGAAATTGTGCTGCCGAGGAAGTGTAAAATTGGGCGTATAAAACATGGATAGTCTCATCACTTTATTTCACTTCAATTGGTTTGCCATTTTCCCATAAGATTCTTGAACAAGAAGAATAATGCCTTTAATTTAAAAAAAATTGCTATACATATTTAACTGCTCTTAATATTTATTCCAGACTATACATAACTATTCAAATCGATCTGAAGTTGGGTTCTTAATCGGTTGGCATACAATGTAATGAAGAACAAGTTTACGATGACTGATCCTTTATTGGTTATTTACTTCAACTAACGTCACCTCGATGTATACAACTTTTATGTGGAAATTAAAGTATTTATTTATTTAAAACGAACGAAACCGGCATTAAATTTCAATTTACACTCGCAAAAAGGACTGTTTACTCAATTTTTTTCGAAGATACTAGTGTCATTGCCTTGTATTAAAAATGGTTGCATAAGATTTTAGTTCCTTTCCCCAAAAACAAAATTTTGACAACCAACAACACAAACCATAGAGAAATCTTGCGCCCGAAGGGTTTGTCCAGTCCTCACTTATACCCATGAAAAACATTTATAAACAACATCTCAAATGTTTTTCTGACACCAATGAATCTATCAAGCCGAAAACTCTCACATGTCAATTTTTTTGAAAAAGAAGTCAGGCCACAGTGAAAAAATCATTGGTTGTCATGTCGCCTGTTGCTAAAATTGTTATTTCGACAAACAAAACTGTTAATATGACGTTAAATCGTCAAATTTTCGATGACATCGAACACATTTATCAATCAAATATTCATTATAATAAAGTGCTCGATTGTCAATTTAAGGATTTTAATTTGACAGCAAGGGTTCATCATTTTTGCAACCAAATTCTCAAGTCTTGAGCCGAATTGCAATTGAAGAATGTAATATTTACAAGCGCAATAGTCAATGTGACTAAATAAGTTCGACAAATTAAATATGTCGAATGTCATTAATGAAAACTAGCATAAATGGCGGCTTTTTCGCAGCAAGAGCGAAAGAGCGAGCGAGTCTCAAGCGAGTTGTCAAATGAATTTCAATAAATGGCAATGTATGGGGTGGTTCACAAAATCGCTGTCTCGAACGCCCACCTTTCCGAAAAATTGAAAAACCCTCACCGCGGTCGACGATTATAATGTCATTCGCTGTTGTGACTTGCCACAAGCTGTCAACGTCACAAGCTGTTGAACAGACTTTTTTTTTGGAAACTTACAGTATTGTTGTGAAGAAAAAACCATACATGTATAATAAAGTCGACAAAATTTAAGGAATATGTTATGTTTTCCACTTCGCAGTCCACAATCGTCGCGTCGGCGTTTCTTGCACTGATTAGCAAACGATTTCTCTAATCTCGCGGTAACGCTAACGCACTTGTTATCAAATAGCCGTGAGTCATAAAAATCAATGCAATAATCACACACAGAAATTCGGTTATTAATATGAAATTGGAAATTTTCAATTTGAAAAATGCGTTCTTCATATTAACAATTTCTATTTTCAATTCGAAAAACATTGACAGCTGCGGTTTTCACATCAACGATTTAGGTTGTAAATTTGAATTTTCTCATCAACATGGGAAAAACTGAAGTTGTCATATTAAAAACTGTATTCATAATTTTGACAACCGATAAAAGCTGCAATTCGTGGTCGTTGGGTCAAATATGACAACTTTTTCTTCAATCTGACATACTATTTTCTTGATATGAAGCGCTTTTAGGGACAGTGAATTTATTTTGAAAAAGTCATTGAAGTCGGAGCTGCTGTCAGACGATACTAAAAAAATAAGCATCTTTATTCAGCTTTAAGGCCCAGACTGACCGTAATACTTTTTCTTGGTTAAGAGTATAAAAAGACCGTAATGTAGCTAACATTTCGCTTTGCCCCACTCCTCTGCCCCAAACTTGACTCCTCTTTTTATCGTAGATATCGTTAACGCGTCGAGAGCGCAAAAGTAGGCCAAGGCGGGGCCAAGCTTGTTTGTGAATCCCGTTTAATGGTAGTCTAGAGCTAACGTGACCCTTGCAGGGTCAATCGATCGACTTCAAGTATAGTGCACGTCTAGAATCTAGAGATTGTTACACAGTTCAATCGATTAACACTAAAATTTTAGTTTTTTGTTTAATTTTTATAGCATGTTGCTTTGGGTTTGAATAAAAAACGAATTAAGTTTTTACTAGCTTTTGTGCGATTCTAACGTGGTCAATCGATAAACGTCAGTCGCGTGCATATTTTTCAGAAAATTCCACACACATTTGATTGAAGCTAATTAACGAAAAAAAAAAAAAAACAATAATTCTGATTTGGTATGATGAGTGCCGGTTGATGTGTATAGGGATGAGTATGGCGAGCTAGATTTAATTATTGCAAGGCAACTCAGAATAAATTGAAAGTCCGGTTACTACGGAAACTGGAAAGAAAAGCTAAAAGTTTTGTGTCAATCAATTGAAACGTGCATGTACGATTCTTTGTCTTGTCGGCTAAATGGGGTAAATAGATATTTGATTTAAGCTGATTAAAAAGAACAAACCAATTTTGATTTTGCAAGATGAGGCATACCGAGTGATGTGTTACACACACACGGGCTAGGATTACAGAAATAATTAAATGGAAATAATTAAACAAAAGTAAACTAAAATTGGCTGCTAATCGATTAATTTGTGTGATGAGATCAATCTACACGTAGACGATGTTTGACGTCAATCGATTGACTGCTTAAGGCAGTCAACTTCTTACATAAGTGGTAAAAGCAATCTGCACTTGAACGATGCGTGACCTTAATCGATTGACCGTGTAAGTCCTGCATAAGTGGTGAGATCAATCTACATGTAAACAATACTTGACGTCATTCAATTGACTGTGTAAGGTTCTCAATCTGTGATCAATCGGCAAAATTAAAAAGTTAATTTTTAATCAGCTCAATCAAACGTTTTTGAAACATTCTAATAAATCTTAACAAGTACATGCACGTGATTGTCGTCAATCGATTGACCGTGTCAGGGCCGCAATATCAAGGGTTTCAAACTCTTTCACAGTCACAGCAGTTTTGTTAAATAATTCTAAGACGAATCTCTCAAAAGGTGTCTAGTGTAGTTCATGTCTCTCCTAGGTAGGTGAATTCCGTAATAACTAGGACCGACACGTTGCTTCTATGAACAGTGAAGTCTTACGTTTTGTCCTACGCATGGTGGACGCATATTTGTTTGTGTGTTTCTTACACTTACTTTGTCCTTCCGTCGTCAGGACTGTAAAAGAATGCAATCATTATGGAATGCATTCCTTGAAGTCATATTAAGAATTCAATAATAATTTTAAGTTAAAAACTATAAATCAGCATTCCGTTTAAAGTTAAGATTGTGCAATCATTATCAACAATCAAATGAGTGAAATCTTTTTGACTGCTTTATATTCAGTTAAGTCACCTTGGAGTCAATTGCATTCAATTTACTTAAATCATTTTAAGTCACAGAATGCAATCAATTTTCAAGAGTCGCTTTAAGTCTTTAGAAGTCACATTAAGTTTTTTGAACTTCACCCCAATCTTTGAAATCTTTTGAAGTTTTTGAAGACATTGAATTGAACATTATTTCGGTACATTCAAAAGAATCAGATTTACAAAAAAAATTGCAGTCTTTAAATAAGCTCACGGCAAAGTGGGGTGCCGTGGCGTGGTGGTTAGTGAGTGTGCTTACTACGCCGGAGGTTTGGGTTCGAATCCTGCCATCGTCACCTGAAAAAAAAGACTTGTTCTTTTTCACGGCCCCCACCTCCGCGAGGGTCTGACAAGCCCTCCGAGAGTATCATTTGTCTTGAAAAACTTCTCAAAGTGCCGTTCGGATTCGGCAAAAAATTGTAGGTCCCCTTGTATGTAAAGAAATTAACACACCAGCATACATTGTTGAGAAGTTGGCCCTGGTTCACCTCGAGCTGTTGCGCCACTCTATTAATTTTTTATTTATAAATAAGCTCTGCATTCATTAACTTTCAGACCAGACACTAACTGCCGAAAGCTTCTACGGTTGGAGAGGAGGGCAATGAATGCAAGATCGTAGGTGTAACGTGCGTTTGCAGTACTTTTGATATTATTGCAGAGCTCTACAATTCTTGAACAAGAACATGTGAAAAGATTGCCGTTTTCAAGCTTGACGCTATTAAATCGGTCCAAAGCCAAAAAGCTAAATATCGAGGCTTATGATGGCAGTCTCGTTTTGACAATCGTTACCTCGATGCCTAAGCATCCACTGTTTGGTAGGTATCCACATGCAAGAGTTAAAAAACGCTCTTGCTTATCAATTTTGTTAAGTCATAATAATGCTGTCTGAAATTTGCCTTCTTTTTTATCATGACCTGAGATAACAAAAAATAAGACAACACGCACGTGCCACATAAGATCCCAAAAAAAAAGGAAACCGAAAAGATCTGACACAAGTAAAATAAAAACTGAGGGTAGGAAATACAAAAAAGGGTTAATAAATATTAGGGACACTTAACCCCGTTCAAAGGAACATATTTTGCTCCTCCATTAGGAAAATTGTTTGTCATTTTTTATCGCATAATTTTCACCCTCCACAAAGGCGCATCCCGCCCCCTATAAGTGGGGGACTGTTTTCAACACATGCCCCCACTTGGCAATATATCTACGCTTTGAGTGCGCTGTTTATTTGTTTTAGAACACCCTCGGCTCTAGTCGTTCCTTTACGACATGATATAATATGCTCAATCCATAGCTCCAAGCATTGGAGTCCTCTCTAAGAAGTCCTCCCTCGGATAAAGAGCGACTGAAACTTGTAAACGGATGATAGAAATCTCGTATCTGAAATTGTCATCACATTGAACACTCTGAATAAAAATCACATTTTTTATCATCAATTTTTTTCTTGTTTTTTTTTTTGCCTGTTTGCCTCCCGTTTCTCTGTTGCATGTTGACGGGACTCCGTTCCTATTTTTCGTATTCATATCCACTTACGTACACAAATGTTTGTTGCGGGTGGAAGAGAGGGTCATTTTGGCCAGGAACACGCTGCTCCAACAAACGGTGAGACTGGGTGTCATGCCATAAATATATAAGGAAAGCGATTTCCTTTATGGATTTTTAAGACGCTTCAAGTATGAATCTGATTTCAGCAAATTGATAAGAGCGAGACTGTGTCTACGGAAATCGACTCGATGAAAGTCGGGCGGCAAACTTTGCTTGAGATTTTTTTTTTTTACTGGTAAAACTCATTGGATGGAGAGTTGAATGGGGTGTGAGATTGCTTCGTAAGCTTCTGTCATCGATAAGATAAAAATGAAAATGTGAAAAAAAAACACTCCCGCACAGACAAAGTCAGTGTAGGTTGTGAGTCAGTTATTTGGCGATAAACATGTACTTATAGATACTTTTCACGAGACAAGGGTGCGTTTTTTCTTTGTACTGGCGCTCAAAAAGCAAAGACGAGAGCAAGATCACGTTTAAGGTTAAATGAAATGTTAACAGCGTTTTAAGTGCTATTCAAATTTTTAAGGACATTTAACGCCTTTGGATAAGAATACGCGTGCATAAATCTTTGCCACGTTGTTAAATATAATTAAATAAAAAATATTACGACGCTAATTGCTTTTCAGAGTCTGTAGTTATAGAGTAGGTATATAATATGTACGTTATTTGACATCTGAAGACACCCGTCATCCCGTTTTTGGATGACACATTATCACAATTGAGGCAACGTCACTTTAAGTCGGTACCGATTTTATATCACTGCGGAAATGGTAGCAAGCGATTTTAAAGCAGATTTAAAAAAGGATTTCTGCCGGCAGGAATGTGATACGATTCACCACATTTTTAATAATGTGTGCAGCTCAGTTGTTTTTAAAGCCTTACGTCGAAACCGATTAACCTATTCAGCACAGCTCTTCATACTGCATTATCTATACTTCTAAGCGCCCAGAGTAAAATACAGTAGCATAATGGGACGGGCCAAGCGTCATTAATATCGCCTTTAAAATCCAACCTCTTGGCATTGATTTCTCTCTAAAAATTGACTCCTAATCTCGGAGCTCATAAAGTGTGAAACAATAATGCAAATATACCTCAGTCAACGATGTGGGTCGGTGTAGCTTTCAGGACTCATTGAGAAAACCATCCGGACTGAATGAAACTAATGGAATTTCAATTGCTGATGCCTGATGGATGATGTTAGCCGGTAGAGTGCGGTTATGGCGGCAGAAATGCATTAAAGCTAACTGTTTCCACCACATCTATATTTGCATTTGTTCCGAAAACTTTTGATTGAATATGCAAAACCAATTCAATGCAATTTACTTCGACAAAATATACAAGTTCTGCAGCTCCACCGACGAAGGCGGCGTTTAGAGCTTCTGGATGCTAAAGTCCAACATCTGACAGTATAGTTGCTTGCATACACATACACACACACCTCAAACACACACCGGCAACCATGCACATTTGGACAAACGCTCTCGTAGTTCTATACCTTTCTTCCCTGATCTGCAATTTTGGAAGCTTAAGTGGATTGGCGATAAAGGACGACAACCAAAACCAAACCCAGCTTCCTCGGCTTCCGCATTGACACAGTCACAGCACAGATGCATTTCGCATTGCATTCGGCAGGAGTTACAAATTCAAAGATGTCCGCATTAAGGTATATATCAGGTGATAAGGACTGTCTGTAGCCCAGTGAAGGAAATGTGGTGGCGGTTCGAGTGGTGAATGCCACTTATTTACTGCACCCGAGCAAGAAGTCATCATCTGGCATCATCATTAGAGGAGACAAAGAGAATAACTTGCTCCTGCCTTCTTCTCTGTACCTAAATATGGATTAAGGTCCGTGTACCTATAGGTATACGGATTTCCAGAGTTGGGAATTGAATAATTGGTTTTCGGGCTAGCTCCTTCTAACAAGGATATTCTGCATGCTGGCAGTTTGCAAGCAAGTTGATGATTTTAGAGGACATGCTTGGCTTGTCTTGCGATTGATTCGCCACGAGGACCTCTGACAGTATATAGTATGAGCGCACGGAACGACGATTAAGGATTAAGGGAAATCTTATTAGAGAAAAGTTTTAAATGAATTCATTATACAGTTCAACTTGGTGTTGGTGCGCACTATTCGGATGTTGAATGGCAAATTGATGAGATGTAGTTCTTGTTTTGGCTTAGTTTGACTGACGCAATAGGGGTTCGTACTGAAAGGACATCAGGAGTGACTTTAACATAAGAATGAGAACATTTGACATGCAGCAGCAATTGCATTTGATATTCATGAAGTTATTCTTTTACGTTTCGAATTTATTCATTAAGCTGGGGTTACGATTGCATTTAAGTGTAGTTTGAAAATAAAATCAATATTAAAGAAAATCTTGTGCTATAAATTGAACTTGGATATTCCCTACTACTGCTATATAATGAAGAGACAATTTGACGGTCCATATAATAAGAAGAATTGGTGGCTTACTGCGATGACGTCGTTGACTCGAGTTCAAGTCTTCCATTCGTACAGGATTCCTTTCTTACTCAACCTCATCCCGGATCATAACTAGAGTTTTAGTGTTGAATTGTTTTGGGTTGTTCTTTACCGGGGTCCCATCCTAAAGCTCCTTACTATACTTCCGTTTTCAGTCTTTTTCAATACGGCTATGAAACTTGGCATTTCACGCTATGCGGGGTCGCCATTTTAAAGAAGTCTCTTATGTGAGTAGTTTTTGTTCCTTCTCGCCTTAATGGGGGAGAAAAGGCAATTTCTTGTATAGTAGAAAATGATTGTTTATCACCCCCTAGAATCGTTATAAATTTTTGATGCAGTAATTGTTCTAACCCTCCCGTTTCCGCATATATTTTTAGTCAAACTTGAGCTTTTTTTGGCTGATCAGAGAATCAAGTGTTTATCAGACCAATATTAGACTATGTGAAGAAGCTCCCCAGTTCAAATTCCAAGGCAATGTGGTCTGTGGTGATAAGGTTCAAAAGAGGTTTTCTCCAGGACCCAGCGCTGGGTTCTGGCTGTACGTGTTGCGTGTCACATCTGCCATTGCGAATCCATACTTGGATTTCTTATGTGAACGCAGGTCTCTTTGGTGCGACAACGATAAGTGCAACATATTAAACGTCTACGCCCGGACAGGACATCTACAAGGAATAAGCGTCGTCCGTCCTTCTTTATTTCAGGAAAGTCGACTGCAGACTTATTTTAGGCGTCTTAAAGTGGCTACAAAGCTTTTGCTTAACATTTGAATGTGCTAAGCTTGAACGAAACCACCAACTGATCTGCCTGTTGAGGGAACGGCCAGCGATGCAGTCTTCCTCTGTTACTGTTCTGAATTTGCTCGCATCAGGTGGCGGATCTTTGGGGCCGACTTGGTAAGTGCCGAAGACGACTCTTCATGGTTGAAGCTCCTTATAAATATATGCAATAATGTGAGGTGTGAGGTTAATGTGAGTTGCCCGCTCCACATGGTAGAACAATGGACTACTAGTTGTGTCTGAATAGTGAGTACCCCATCGGATAGCAGCAACCAAACGTAGCAAGCAAAAGTGTGATCGCCATGAAGACTTTGGAACGTAAAATATATAAATTCAGGAGGCACCAAGGACTTAATTAAAAAAATTTGTCCATTTCAATGGTATTCATTGTTACCACTCGACAATGTGACGGTGATTATATGCTTTTTCGAGGAAGAACAAGGAGGGGGACAATGTGTTGTACCTACGAATAATTCATATTACCAGAGGATATACAACAGGTGACATGCCCATCGAATTGTTACTCCTATCAGCCATAAACAATTGACTGTATTAGAATTTTCTGAAAATGAAATGCAACTGCAATTTCCATTCAGAAGAAAAATACCAATTTCACCAATACTAAAGCCAATACGAGTTGTTATTGTAATCGTTGAGTAAATTAAAGCTTAAACTTAAGGTTTAATCAAGACAGTTATTCGTGCGCAATTTTAGAAAATGATATTAAGTTAAGGAAAATATTTCAATATCAATTCTCACTTAATTTTTTAGCAGGATTTGTAAAAAAAATTTGCTTAAAGTGTATGTGATCCATGGACAAGGTTGATCTGGCTTGGGTGAACAAATATCTTGAAACCTCATCAATAGAGTTCACTGTTGCTCAATTGGTAGGGCATTACTCGCGACAAGTAAGGGTTGCATGATTGTACCCTGCCGGTCAACCACACCACACACGGTTTCTTCTTTCGATATTTTCGTCCGCTAACATTTCAACTCCACTCTTTAAATACCTTGAAAGCCAGAACGACATTCCAAGTAGAGGTCAACGAAGGGTTAATTTACTCAAGTACTCTGCACAATCTTCGGAAACAGAGAATTGGCCACAACAAATTTGCTTCACGAGAAGCTTTTCATACTATGGAAGCCGGGCAGTTTGCTCAACTAAGCCGAAAGAGCCATATTTTTGTGATTCCCAAAGATTTTTTTTTCTATTATATTCAGCCTGTTGAACAGTTTAAGGCCGTATTCTGTTAGGTGCTAAATAGAGTTTAAAAATAGGAAAATTACTATGATCTTTTCAACTTCGTGAGGACATTCTGAGTTTTCTTTTACTGCTAGGTCAGAGTCCCTAAGACCAAAACACAAACTGGGACCAGCGATGGATTTAAGCCATAGCTCCAGGTCTAGCTGCAATGTGCACAACAGCCTTCAGTTTGGTGTCGAAATTCTGTCAGAGTTAAAATTATTTTTTCGAAATTCTCCTTTTAAAAATGGGCTTTAGAATTTCTGCTTTTCAAAAATTGGTTGGGCAAAAATCTGGAAATGCAATGTTGACAAAGCGACACAGTTAAATATGTATGCGGGGAGCGGGTCATAACTCTAATTTTCAAAATTCTGAGTTATGCAACAAAATTTTGACCATCAAGTATGAAGACATACGCAGAGCGGTCCGTCGGCTTTCGTTGAAGGTCAAAGTCATTTATATTGCATAGTTTGTGTAACATTCTATTTATTTATTACAATTATTTCTGGATATATTTTACAGTCTGTAATATACTTTTTTCGTAGTGCTGTCTACTGTTCTTATATTCTGTGATTCTATACAATCATCACCCAACACAATAATCTATATATTATATTGAGTGATTTTATATTGGGTTTCGTTACTCTTAAAATAGGCTCTCAAAAAGCTTTACCGCTTTGAAAATAGAGACAAGGACATACTCTTTCTTGGCCTTTTTTAGGATTTTTACAATTTAAAACTCATAAAACAGCAGTTTCGATTATTTTTAATTACCGTTAGATTTTTTGATCAATTTTTCAACCACCTGTGCTAGCATTTGCCACTTTTTTCAAATTATGCGGACATGGATTTCTGAGGAAACGGTAAAATATGCGGTTTTTTATTTCGCTTTTTTGAATGGGTTTAAAAACGTAAGGTCGAAAACGGCAATTTTGAAACGTTTTTAATGCAGTTCGCTTGCCTTTTAGACATTACATACTTCAGCCAATTTGAACAAGGTGGTCATAACCGTTAAGTAACTAGAAATCGTTAAAAAACAGTTTTCCAAAATGTTTTCACGTTTTTCAGTTAAATCTTCGAAGTTTTTGAATATTCGAAGTCTGCTATATATGACAGCAGACTTCGACAGCAGACTTATATGGCCACCGGCTTATGCGCAAACGGTAAAAACAAACGCCTTTTTTATTTCGTTTTTTAAATATGCTTCTAAAAAGTTAGGTTAAAAACCGCAATTTAATAAAAATTTAACGTAGCCTTCCTTCTTTTTGTAAGCTTTGTACTTTTACCGAAAAATCTTTTAAAAAGACCGCTTGAAACTAAAAGATCGCTAATACCGTTAAGCTACTAGAAGACTTAAAAAAAACTGTTTTTGGAAATGCTTTTATGTTTTTCAGTTAAATCTCAGAAGATTTTGAAATTTCAAAATCCGCTATAATTTTACTTAAAATTTTGTATTATTCCTGATACGTGTAATTTTTTTCATATATTTCCACCAAACAGCACCGGATATAAGGGGGGGGGGGGGCACACGTTTTTTCATGCATTTTTGCGATTTTTTTTTTCGAAAATGCGTCAAAAGTGCAGTACACAAACTGTTTTTGAGAAATATGACCTTGCTTTACGTGTTGCTTGTTTTATACGTCCTTGCTTTATACCTGTGTTCAATATTATTTTGAGCGATAAGCCGTTCAAAAGTCATGGCCTCTAACACTTTAAAAAAACTACATGCATTTTCGATTTTTCATTTCTCAAAAACGTTTTGACAATTTCGAAAAGTTTTATTTTTTAATTAAAGCTTAGTATTTCTTAAACCTACGTTTCGTTTTTCTAGTTCTTGCCTACTAAACTTCTTCAAAAAAATTCCGTCCTTTTTCCATTTTTGAACGGACCGCTAATAAGAAACAGGGGGGATAGTTGCAGGGGGCGGCATTCCTGTATTATATATATTTTCTATAGAATTTAAAATTGGAGCTCAGTACTTTTTCTTAAAGTGCTTTTTAAGAAAAATAAAAAAAAAACCCTGTGGCTGTAAGAACGATTTTTAGTCAAAAAATTAGTCATCAAATACTTCAATGGACCTAATTTAACTCTTTTGCGGATTTTACAGTAACGAGAAATTCTGTTATTCAAATGTACTGTACTTACATACAAATAGACACTTAACCTAAATAGTTTACCCTATAACAACAGAACGGGGTGGAATATGGAATATGGAATAGGAAAAAACTTCAGTTCCTTGTCACAAGAATCTTTTACTTAATATTTACTAAAGAAAACCTTGCCAAACATTACTCTATCAATGAACACATTTCCAACCCCCACCTTATGGCCTGGCGAAACGCATCCACATCCCCAAGGATGTTGGGTAGGAAAAAATATGAATTTTCCATTTTGCAATTTTCGTTTGACAGGCCAACTGTCATTCCGTTTAGCCAAAAGTAATAGAGTTTGCATAAGGTTCACGTCCTTGCTTGTCCACAATCTCACATTTATAATATGAAATACCCCATTCCACCAGGAGGGACGGGTATCTACATAAAGGAAATCGCATAGACAACAACAACAACAAAAACACACAAAAAAAAACTATAAATATACTTTTCTTGGCATCATCTTAAGACATTTGAAATTATTTCAAGCATAAAACCGGGATTCATGCAACCCTCTCGCTGTATGATCCAACGCCCATCCCATCCCCAAGAGTGTCTTGTGCCCATATTTCATCCATGTTCATACATGGGGTATCCAGTATATCCTGTCCTGCCTGGGTGCGCAATAAGGGACTCGGGTTCGGGTCGGGTCGGTCGTCGGGTCCCTTTGCCATCCGTTAAGTCCCAATTCGTATTTGCGCTCAGTCAACGAAGCAGAACAGAACGGTGGGCAAACATGACGGAAGAAACTTTCCTTTGGAATGTGTTTATCTTTTCCCTCAGACATCGAAGTGCAGAGCAAAAGTTCCAAATGGGGGTCCTGACGTTTGGCGTTCAAAGGTGATTGCAAAAGTCGCGAAATGAAAAAGATCAACGGATTTAGTTTTTCCTTAGCTCACTTTGGAATGCGGGTCGTGAATTTGGTATGTCGAAGTGAAAGGCAAATAGCAAAATACATATAATCACGGGATGCAGAAAATCAAAGTTTTGCTTGCTTGAGAATGTTAAAGGATTTTTAAAAAGGAAATGCATCGTTGGTTTATTTTTGTGCCAAAGTAGACTCCAGAAAGTCAGTTTTTTTTTTACTTAATTCTTCACCATTTTCAACCAAACCATTTCACACCAAATGTAACAGCCTTGGCCGTAGAAAATTCCACCATAATAATCCCATAAATCATCCCGATAAGAACTGCGAAAATCATCATTTCCAGCACCGAAAAGAATACACACCCCACCGGATGTTATATCCAATTAAAGTCCCCCATTTTACGACTGTTTAATTGCCAGGATAACAACCCAACCAGCTCCATTCAACATTACACAAATTTACTAACAACGCGGCAATGGCTTCGCATATCCCACCGAAATTCATCGTCTGGTGGGTGGCCTGGCAAAAGGTCGCTTTTTACGATTAACTGGGGTTTTTATCTGGAAATCCCGATAATGAGATCGCTTATCTCGGAGCCAGCTACCTCAGCTCCCCATTCCTAGTCACAGTATCCTGTCTTCTATACAGTACCCTTTGCTGGCTTTGCGATGTGGTGAAAAATTTAAACGCATCCGAATACGGATGTTGTGTGTCTGGTCTCTACCATTGTAGCCACAAAGTCTCATCCTTTCTAAAGAGAATCGATTGCTGATAGCTGCGTAGCGACTCTGCTTAGAATAACAAATGAGCTATCATCGGTACGTAGGACACACGTTTGGAGTCAAGCTTTGTGCGAATGCAATGGAATGGTTTGTTTTTTTTTTTGTCAAACCCTCGTTTGCTTTCGCAGTAACGTATGAGCGTCAGTTAGGGCTAAACCACCAGGATTAGATGTAGCAAAAAATTTAGAAAATTTATGCGTTGGGGAAATTAAATTTCCTGTTTTAAAAGGCTCAGTGCTTCCTGTCTACTGGGAGAGGCGCGATATGCAACGCTCGTGTGTGAGGTTGAAGTGTTTGGTTTAACCTGGCTAATTTAGGTAGGTTGGAGGTATTTGGCAAAATTTTCACTACCCTTACTCTGTGTTCACAGTGGTCTTAGTAAGAGACCAATGGAAGTGACTGTTGCATGGATTAGAAGAAGAACTCCTTTGAAAGCGGATCATTGTCTGGTTTAAACTGGATGGAAATTATTTGTTTGAAAAAACATTTAGAGTAAAAAATTGTACAACCGCGCCGCTGAAGCATTCTGCCTTCCGTAATGTCTACTTACGTTTTGCAACTCCCAACGTGATTTCATTATTTGAACAGTTAAGTTTTGTCAATATTTTGACCCAATGTAATTTAAATGTGACATCAACTTATTATCGCATGAGTTGAAACACTAGAGATGTTTTCTTGCTTGGATTTGTCAAAGTGGCAGCTTCTCATATAAGCAATGATACGTTCGGTTAGATTTTTCATAAACCCACCAGTGGGATTTTTCTGTGAGTTTTGGTTATAGCTCTAGCATCAGGCTGACACTTCGGGCGGTCAAATCCTTAAGGTCACAAATCCTTCAATAGAACTTTATATTTACGGGAATTATGGAGCCTGTCGGAAAAATTGATCAATGTCACACAAAGCATTAAAAAATTGTTACCTGACATGTTTTGAGGTCCAGCAAACGACATTCGGGGCAAATACTCTTACAATGATCCACGAAGTAATATAATTTGGGCTGTCATCCTGTGATTAGGTGTGACACACTTTCATACGTGGCGCTTTGTATTATAAGGGTAAGACTCTCCTTTTCATGAGACTGGTTACAAAACGCTGAACTTACGTCAAACCGCAAAATGAAGCTGCTTTATGGCCTGTTAACCTTAGCTTTTAGCGGCTATGAATAATGGCCGCTTTATCAGAAAAAAAAGTTTGTTTTTGACTCATTGTTGCGCTGGGTTCCGCATTAACGCATCCGAATTTATAAGTTTTTATAAAGACTAAAAAGCTTGCTTAAAAGTCTTGGAGACAGGGAATTATTTTGGGACAACCACCTTTAAGTCTAGCGAAAATTTCAACCAGCAGAAATTCGCTTTAGCGTTGTCAAAAGCCTGCTTTTCAGGATCTTCCAACAAGGATAAAGCTACCAAACTCTTATCAAGACAGAATCGTCTTGCCAACAGAAAGACATGTCAAAGCAATGACGTAGGTATCAACATCAAAGCACTTAAAGATAAGTCGTATAATTCCTTAATTTCAATCCTCTGCCTTCCAAAAATCAGAATAAAAGGGAAATCTCAAGAAGTATGTAGGTTAAGAAACTATAGCAACCGCGCGCCACCAACACCAACTTCATTATATTGCGGTCGTCCTTTATCAGAAATTATAAACTTGAAAATTTATCTCACCACAAACATGACAGCTTGCTGAGACTGCCGCGTAAGGCATGGTTACTCTGTCTCCCCACAACCGAAATTCCTTTTCCACACACATGTCCTGTTTCTGTTCCTGTATTTTATTCCAGTCATTGTGGCAGCCACTTCATCTTCCCCGGCAAAACATGCTGCTCGCCGCCCTGGCAACAATGTTCGTTGGGCGCCACTAAAACTTTCATAACTTTTTGATGTGACATAATTATTGTTTTCCATCTTCCTTCGGCGTGTTTTTCCATGGTGCGTCGTAGTGCGTGTTTGTGTGCCGTTGTTGGCTGCCATTGTTTGTGCGGTTTTGTTTGGTATTTATTATATCGTTTACCCGACGAAACACTGAACGGTACAAACATTTTCTAATTAAGGGAATTAAGGCTGTAATTACCAGCACTTGTTCATCATGTACATCATCATCATTGTGACTCTTTCTGAGGAGCAGCCTACATTCCATGCCATTGTCCTGATTGCATTCGTCGTATACAAGCAAAACACTTTGAAGAGAACTTTTTCTTTTCTTTCCTTTTGAGGTTTGTGCGAATGGGTCCTTGTACATATTATGAAACTGTTACAAGTTGGTGTCTTGCATGTGACTTCCATGTTGTTGGGGACTTTCAATTGCAAAATGGGTGCGTGTGTGCCTGTGTCTCGTTATCATCTGACAAAGTGTAATCCTCACTCAATGACACTTTGAGTTGCGAGTTAACTTAATTACGAACGGTTATGGATATGAAAGGGAAATTCGGCTCAGAACGATTCGGCACAAAAGGATATTCTCACCGGCAGCTGATTTTGACTTAATGATGCTCATTAATTATAAGCGAAAGCAGATGTGAATAGGTAGATATACGCGCATACATTCGAGAAGGATAAAGGGATTTTTTTTTCCCTACAGTTTCTCGCTTCATTAGGACTCAGTGGGTGGGCGAGCTTTTAGGCTCCGAAAGTGATTTAGGGATAATCATTTGTAATACAACCACCAGAAAATAATTACTCCCAATGGTGTGCTTTATTAAGAGCAGGCTTTTTTCCGCCAATTTTATTGCAGATTTGAAAATGAATGAACGCGTGTCTAGAATGATGGATGGGTGTGTGCTCAGACTAACTATTGTAGGGTTAGGTGTTGCATGTATAAGCATAAATATTTCGTTAATTTTTCGAGCAGGATTTATTGCGCATCTGGGGTGTAATTGCATAATAAAAAAATGTGTTTGCTTCAAGCGTGTGTAAACGATTATACAAGTCCTAAGAGACGCGGCTAGAAGTGAAAGAGTTATTTATTTGCTATCTGGGATTGCTGCTACTCGTACGTGATGGGATAATTTATATGGCAAAACCCGTCCGACATGCACTTTTAGTGCCGGTAAAGAAATCGATTTCAGTCGCATCCATTAATAGAACCGAAAAGCATTAAAAAAAAATAGGCGAAATTCATTGCTGCAAGTACTGAGAAAACGGATTGGTTAGGAAATATTCTCCGTGAGTACTGGTGTACTTGCATCGCACCTTTAAAATTGCAATACCTAAATGTTAATTCCTTTCCTAAAAAAAATAACAAGCGTTGCTACAAACAACAAATATTCAAAAAGAAGTAAATATTTAAAAGAATATTATTTTTTGTCTCAAACATTATGAACGTTTGCCAAAAAGAGAATCGTTTTTTTTTTTAATCTGTACGTAAAACCTGACTTAGAATTTCGATTCCTTCCAATGAATGTTTGCTTTTTTAATTCCATTATAAAGTAAAATCGCAAATACTGTGGCGCTTGTATCTAAGCTGACATCGCCTTTTTTCGCAATGGTTTTCTGTTTTTTAATTTTAAATGATTGCTATAAACACTTTGGTGTTTGGTATGAATTAGAAATGCATTTTTTTGCTAATATGGAGAATTTCTTGACATTCACGTAGGTAATAAGTGTCAGGCTTTCTTGGAAAAGGTTAAAAGCGATTTCGGCCGCTTGCATACCACGACAAACGCATAAGATTCTCTTCCTCCACCTGTTAAGCTCAAGCACGTGACCCCTGTCCGGTTTCGGAGCTATCCTATAAGTCATTTTATTGCCTGAGGAAAGTTGACGCTGTTGTTTTGTAGCGAAAGGGTTTTAGTTATTGCGTCAGAGGGCATATCCATTAGACATTAGGTCGAAAGACAAATTTTTTTTTTTTTTCCGTGGGTAAGAAAAACCTTCATAGGCACTACGAGGACCGGCCGCGCGTGCTCATAGTAGTGTGAGATTCTTACTCACTAAAAAACCTCCCATTTTCCGTTTGACTACGACTAAATTTCCTTAACAAGTAGTTCAAGCTTCTGTGGTAATCGCGTGTGGCAGGCTGCCTTCCAACGAAGGCACCTACAATACCGTCAATTTATGCGGTTTCATCTTATGCTGCTAGATCTAACGGTCTCATTCGTTGTAGTCGGCGCGTAAGATTTGTCTGATCCAAAGTTCGGATAATTTCATTGTTGCAGTGTCCGCGAAGACGAGTACTAAGTTTGCGAGCAAAGTTTGTTACCTCGTCAGACACGGTTGCGATTCCTAGATCTCGGTGTAGATCGCTATTTCTTATATACCATGGAGCATTAACGATTGCTCTGAGTGTCTTATTTTGAAAAGTTTCTAAAATAGATATATTGCTTGGTTTAGTACAACCCCAGAGTTGTATACCGTACGTCCAAGATGGTTTTAGCACTTGCTTAAACAAAAGCAGTTTGTTATATATGCTTAGTTTCGAAAATCTTCCGATAAGCCAATTCATTTCTCTTAACTTGATTTCGAGCTCGCGTTTCTTTTTAACGTGCGGCTTCCATTTAAGTTTTGCGTCTAGAGTCATTCCTAGATATTTCGCTTCATTTGAGTACGGGATTTGTACCGAGTTAGTGAATAAAGGTTTGTTGTTTATCTTTTTATAAGTAAAGTTAACATGCGTTGACTTAGTCTCGTTAAGGACGACTCGCCAGCTCTTCGTCCAGTCGCATATTTTGTCTAAAGCGCGCTGGAGTTTCCCTGTTGATAATTCAACTGTCGTATCAAAAGCGAGAATAGCAGTGTCGTCTGCGAACGTAGCTAAAGCATAAATATGAGGGCAAAGTGCCAGAGCAAAAATAATATTGGGCCGAGAACGCTTCCTTGCGGGACACCGGCATTTATCTCTTTGAATTCCGAGTACTCATTTTCGTACCTTACGCGAAAGATTCTGTCTTTAAGGCAAGACTCTAAGATTCTATAGAGTTTTTCTGGTAAGCAAAGCCTTAATTTGTACTTCAGGCCTTCGTGCCACACCTTGTCGAAGGCTTGCGATACGTCGAGAAAAGCGCTAGTACATATCTTTTTCGCTTCCAGAGCCTTTTCGATTTCGTTTGTTATAAGATAGACCTGGTCGATTGTTGAATGTTTTTTTCTAAATCCGAATTGGTGATCCGGAATCAATCGCCTTTCTTCGATGATTGGTTGCAACCTTTTAAGCAACAGTTTCTCGAACATCTTAGCTATTATCGGCAGTAGCGAAATAGGTCTGTATGACTTTTTGTCGTTCGGACATTTTCCTGGTTTCGGAACCATTATGACCTCGGCCACTTTCCATTGCCTTGGAACGTATAAAACTCTCATGGAAGCGTTAATGATATAGAGTAGCTTGACCAAAGCTTTTTTCGTTAGCTACTTTAGAATTTCGCTAGTAATTAAGTCGTAGCCAGGGGCTTTGTTGTTTTTCAGATTATTTATCGTTTGACGAAGTTCAGGCAATGACACGGTTTTTATTCTATAATTATCTTGTACCGCATAAGGATTGAACTCCTCGACCAACGGTTCCCCGTCAAACGGTTTGAATGTTTCTTCTGGGTAATCTGCAAATAAATCCGCTTTTTCTTTGTCTTCTCTTGCCCATTCGCCGTTGGCTTTTCTTAATGGCGCAGAGTGTGCTATAGGCTTCTTAACGGACTTGACTGCTTTCCAAAGAGAATAGTTCGAACCTTTATCGGCAGTCAAACTTTCGAGGTAAGCAGTAGTCTCGCGACTTTTAAAATCTTGAACTTCGTGCTTCAGTTTGTTAGAAAGGTGGTTCAAGATGGTCTTATCCGGGGGTGTCGCGAACGTTGCCATCTCTTGCGCGCTCTCGTCTTTTCGCATATTAGCTCTTCTATTTCTCGCGGATATATTGTTCCGCTGTTCGATAATTCGGACCTCCGAAAAGAAGTGTTATTCCACAAAGCGCTCTGAATAACTCTCACGAGTTTATCTAATTCGTCTTCTATTTCAAGTGGCGTTTTGAGGTACATTTAAAGCTATGTTTTCTTTGCAGTATTTTCTAAAGCCGTCCCAGTCGGTGTTGTTGTTAGTTAATCTAGGCGCTCTATTCTTTTTCGCTAGGCTTCCGCCGATTTTCAAAAGAACTGCCGAGTGATCTGAACAGAGATCAAAGCGTTCTTCTACGATCGTAAGGTAACGAGGTACCCCCTTGGCGATAAAGAAGTCGACGAGATCAGGTATTTTATTTCTGTCGGTTGGCCAATATGTTGGCTTTCCCTTCGATAAGAAGATCACGCCGCGTTTTGTACTTGCTTTAAAGAGGGCTCTGCCTCTTGTTGAATTGCACCGTGAGCCCCAAAAAGTATTTTTCGCGTTAAAGTCCCCGCCGATGATAAAGTTTGACCCCTGTGAATCAAAGAGCAGAGCAAGATCTTCATCTGCCAGCCGATACTGTGGAGGAAAATAGCTCGTCGCGATGTTGTAATTTATGTGACTTAATTTTACTGAGACTCAGGTTATTTGCATAGAGTCAAGTTCTATTTCTTCGTTTTTGGAGTGCTTTATGCAGTCTTTAATGTAGAGAGAGGATCCACCTCTCGAATTTTCTGAAGGATGATGCGCGTGATAGTCAATGTAACCTTTTATTTTGCGTGCTGAACCCTTTTTAAAGTGGGTTTCCGAAATCAGGCATATGTCTTCATTATTCTTCCGTAGGAATACTTCTAGTTCGTCAATTTTTTGCAAAAGGCCGTTTGCATTCCATGTAATTATTTTGATTGACTTTCCCATATTCATGATTTTCTATTAAATGTTTTTCGAGGTTTAAACTCGTGCTCGCTCAATTTGTTGAATATTACTTGAAAGACAAATTACACGAAAAATCTCTTTCAAATTTCATTACGCTTATTACTAAAAGCTCTCTGTAAATATATCAAAGGGAAAGGTCTGCTCCGGCGCTTATGCAGCCAAGACAGAAATCGTTCTTTGGAGTTTGGCAAAGGAGGCGGTTAACACGTTTCCGCTCAAGTATGTTCCACCTAACAACTTGTGCGTATATGGGAGGATTATAAAGCTCGTACCATGGGTGCATAAATCCAGAGGACCCTTTTCAAAGATAAGTCCCATATATCTTGCCAAAAGCACCTTAACACTGCCAGAAACGGAACAGTGCTTTCACAGTTTTGAATCCAACATGCTTGGACCAAAGAAGTTTTTTACTAAGGATCACACACAGATATTTTTCTTTATCGGATATCGGGATAGTGAAACCTTTAAGCACGAGTTAGGTCAGACCAGTCTCCTTCCTCCTTTTCGTCCTTTCCTCCTTCTCCCATTTACTAGTGCAACAATCATCGATCAATAATTCAAGAGATCTTTGCTCGAGCAAACAGTCCAAAGCTTTTAACCAACAGAAAAAACACCGACATTATCCGCGCAGGCTTGTGCTAATGTTCCAGGAAGGTGGTTGAAAAATGATGGCAAAGAGCCTACCATAATGGGGTAGACAGAACGCCAGTTATAACGCAATTGCCACAACATGGAGTGGAATCCGGCTAAGGTGATCTATGATAAGTGATGTCACAATTCACAAAAATTCGTCAGCGTAAACTGTGATCGTCACAATTCTTTTTATGTTACAACTCCCGATCAATCACCGTCAAAATCAGCTGGTCCCCAGTTTTCAAACTTTCTGGATAGTTGGTGCTTTTGCCTACTCATAGGCTGAATTTCTGCATGTATGAATAACAATAAGTGTTCTTAAATCACATACCGAAATAAAGAAACGATTAGGATTAAATGTTTTTGATCACATTGGGCAGAGAGTTTTGCCTGTTCATTGCCTGTCACATTGAGAGCGATTTCATCCCTTCTTAACATTGCCTAGCCCATCGTATAATGCACAGCGCGCAAATAGTATTTTGAGTCTTCAAACCTTCCAGGAATCTTACTGAAGATGAGGCCCTGATCTCTTTAAGGTGTCTAGCTGAAAGCCTCTGCGTCGAGGATTTTTTTGGCGCATAATATGATAATTTACTTGCCTGATCTGAGTGGGCACCGTCCACTTGTTCCCTTAGTGGTGGTCATTGGATTTAAACGTATCAAAAGAACGCATCTCCTCGATTTGCGTAATCCCACAGTCTTCACAGCGATATCAAGGCTTGCCCCCGATGAACAACTTGTGCTGCTTTCCAAGACATTTCTTACTTTATAACCGACCCAGGGTATATTAATTTTAATGCATAGTTTGTAACACAATTAAATAATCATCGTAGACCTCTAAGACCTTTAAGATATATGACCGATACCGACAGGTGAATCAGTCTGTCCATCCATCTGTATGTGTGAAGGTTTAAGGTCTTTAATGTCAAGATGAAGAGCTTTAACTTGGTCCACGGTTTGGATTTTTTGTTGCACAGACAAATTGTGAAAATTGGCTAAAACCTCCATTGGTTACGCCCACTACTGGCTTCAATGTGAGACAACCTCTATTTCACATTTTCTTTCAAAATGCCTTTTGGTCAAGTTAGGCAAGGCGTAGAAATTCAAATTTTGGTACTGAGCAATAATGGCCCGAAATCTTTGATAAAGCAAAAATTGAAACGCCCATAATATCGACCATGCCCACTTTTAACATGTTAGATCTATAAAAACCCGATTTCTCGAAAAGTTCACTCCAAGCCGAAAAAAATTTTTATGACAAATATCAAAGACCATTTGCCAAGTATGCTCCATACAAAGTTTTGAGCTCCGCCCACTTCTAAATTTTTTTATTTAAAGTTTTTAATTTTAGTTTTTAGGAAAAAACGGTTTTTTTCGAAATAATTATGCATTTTTTCGTGATTCACGAAAAATTACAATTGATTGCTTTTAATTTTAGCCCACACCCATATTTGGAGGCGTGGCCAATACAAATAGTAAATGAATTCGGGCCAAAAAACTTTGATATTTGGTATTACACGGTATATAGGGTCAGGTATATAGAAGTTTGTTACAGACGAAGTCTTGCACTTACTCACTTGTCCTTCTCTTGGCATATTGCTCATTTGGGAGTCTCGGCCAGCCGCATCCATTGTCAAATCAATCGCTAGACTCTTGGATAGCATTAACCTGCCATTCTAATAGCCCTATCTAGGTATCTGTTGCCAGTTCGTTGATGGTTTTCCTGCTGGTGCCACGATGTACCATACCAAGCCGGGAAGCCTCCGATAGCATCAAAGTAACACCAAAATTTGTTTTGGCAAGTGTCGTGTTTTCCCCAATTTTTGTGTTGGCAAATAGAAAGAAAAAGAAACCCTACCAGAAAGCCGAATAATAAAAGAACGATACTTAGATATTGACCTAGATATTTTGGCCTGAATTCATACAATTAATGGAAATAATTTGTATTGGACATGCCCCCGAAAATGGGCATGTCCAATTCTAATTTCGTTAGAATCATGAGCAAATTCGGTAAAAGCGAAAACTAATGCTGAAAAATAGTTCTTTTTCCCCAAAAAACATCCCCTAAAATTGGGCGGAGCTTAACGCTTTGCATGTATCAAACTTAACAAATGCCAATATCTATAATATTAGTCACTTAATCTTTTTCGATTTAGAATGAAATTTAAAATAGAATAGAAATTTTCTGAGAAATCAGGTTTTTAATAGTCGGTATGGTCGATGGTGCGAGCGGTCAAATTTTTGTCTAATTAAAGGCTTTGGACAACGATTTTTAAAGTTCTACGAAATTTTAAAGTTCTACCCCTTGTCTAACTTCACCAAAAGCCAATTTTAAATAAAATGTAAATTTGAGGTTTTCTGACATCCATGTCAATTGTGGGCGTGACTGTGGGCGGATTGTACCAATTTTCATACTTTGTGTGTACAAAATAAGAACCCAAATTCATTCCAAGTTTCAGTATCCTAGCTCATAATCCTGTGATAATTTCACTGTGTTACAAACTATGCTATATAAACACTATAAAAACATAAAACAAACAAAGACATTGAAACGTTATAAATCTTTTGTTATAAATCAAGTTAAGTACGTACCTCTTCAACATTTGGGCTATTAATTTCGATTTATTCGTCTCTTTGGTTTGCGCTCAAACAAATCGCAGCAGCCGCAGGACGCAATCGAGCATTTATCATTTCAATGAAAATCCTTATTCAATATTTGCTATATGTCACTGGTCAAATGCTCAGGGTTATGTTTTGCAAATCTGCGTCATCACTGGCTGTTCGTATAGAGAGTCCCCCGAGTCCATCTCTCAAAAGGCAATAACAAACGAAATGCCCAAACAATGGACTAGGTTTTACCGATTTATGCCAAATGCACATAAACCAAACCATGCGTCGGAGTCCCCGCCCTACGCAATATAATTTTGATTAGTTGCCCAACAAAATGGACACCCACGCGACTGTTTTGGTATGACATGTCGCCCCCAAAAATTTTAATTCAAATTCCCGCGAGAAAGGACTCTCAACTTATGGCGAGTGCAAAGCTTTCGTTGCACCCTCGCCTGATGCCAACAACTGTGGCTAATTGCATGCAACCTTTAGTCCTTTAGTGCGCTTACACAGGTCAAAGGGGAAATTTATTTACACAACCTGAACCGCTGTAACACACTGGATGATGACTATGCCCGATGCAGGAACATTAAGCCCGAATGGCCAGTAGCTGTCGACTATATTGTGCTCATCCCCTGTGCCATATACCACGATCAGCAGGACCACAATTAAGGCATGTCCAACACAATGTTTGTGGTATTTTGACATTTTCAATGGACGCTGCTGGACATATTTGGAATCCTCAACTAAATGTAATATTTTCTGCGAACACTTTAGTAATAGAGGAGAGGGATGTGTTCGTAAACACCCACAGCTTGAATGAATATCGGTTCCAGGGGAACATCACTTATAGGTATTGTTAAGAGAAAAGTTCTAGTTCCCTTCCCACACGTAATTCGTTCGAACAAGTACAAAAACGGTCGGTAGGGTTTTGGTAATGCATTGTCGTAGTCCCGATGCATGAACAGGTAATTTTATTTTCAGCCCAGTAAAAGTATGTTGTGGCTTACTTGTTAAGGTTGTTGATATTGGTGCGAAGTTGTGTTAGGGCTAGGGGTGAGAGTAGAATGAAAACTAAACATTATAGGTGAATACGTTATGGTAATATTAGTTATGGTAATATGTGTAATTTGTGGATTGATGCTATTTTTGGTACACCTGGGTTAAAAGCTTTAATTATTTTAATTGAATTGATCGGACAAGAGGACCATTATTTACATTAAAATAAAAAAAATGATACATTAAAATAGAAAAAAAAATTACTTTCACGACCGGTACGGATTAGATGTAATTTAAAAAAGGGGAGAAAAGTTACACTTAAATTACATGCCACATCGAACAGACATAAATGAGAACTGCACACTCTATAGTCATGGAACAAGAGAAGACGTCCTTCATTTCATCGGAACTTGCCCCATACTGGGGCCAATCAGAAAAATCAAGCTAGGAAAAAACTGTGAGGCGGAGGTCATCTGTCACGTAAATGAAGAAAATTGGACCCAACTGTACAGCTACCTGAAATCTGCGCTAGCGTACCGGCAACAAATTATGAATGAAAACTTCTGATAAGGAAAAACGAAATCACTTGCAACTAAACCAAAAACTTATTGTTAATTATTGTTAATTTTATAAATAAAAAAAAACACTGAGTTTCTATTGAATTAATAAAACTACCATCACTTGCTACTACTACTTATTTACATTATTTCCGGTCGTACCTAATTATCGTTGACTTAGGAAACCAATTGAATGTGCCTTCAACGAATCGAGCAGTGATATGATCAGTACAGGACTGCCATATCATTCTTGCTCGATTGTCTAATTGAATCCGTACAAGGATTCAACTAGACAAAATGGTTGGAAAAAGTTCGAATTTAAGAATACATACGCGGACGACGCGGAGAGTCGTCTTTTTTTGTAGGTTAAGCTAACCTTTATTGGGCAGTTTGTGTAAAATTCCATTTGTTTTTAATTCTAAAGTTCTGCGGACATGATTTTTGAGAACACGGAAAAACATGTTGTTTTCTATTTCCTTTGTTTAAATAGTCTTAAAAACATGAGATTGGAAACGGCAATTTTGAAACATTTTTAATGCAATAAGCTTGCGTTGTAAACGCTTCATGTTTCAGCGAAAATTAAATAAAATCGTTATTACCGCTTAAAAGACAAGCAAAATCTTTGAAGTTTTTGAATATTTGAAGTTTGCTTTAGCTTTGCATTGCTGAAATCAAACGAAGGATAACTCTTGCCAATCGCTGTTTCTTTGTGCTAAGGAGGCAATTGAGTAGCAAAGCCCTCTCTCGAGCAACCATGCGGTGCAGAAGCATGGACCCTGTCAAAGACGGATGAAAACACTTTAGGCTGCTTCGAGAGGAAAATTCTTCGGACGATTTACGGTCCCGTCTGCATAGACGGAGAGTGGAGGAGGATATAACATCGAACTGTACGGGCTGTACAGCGATACCGACCTGGAAAAGAGTCAAAACACAACGTCTACGATGGCTGGGTCATCTAGGGCGGATGGACACCAAGGCCCCGGCCCGAAAATCTTCGAATCCACACCGCAGGGACGGCGCGGTAGAGGAGCACCGAGACTCAGGTGGCGCACGCAAGTGGAAGGGGACCTCAGCCAACTTCGCGTGCGAAACTGGAGACGGCTAGCTAGAGACAGAGCTGGCTGGCGAAGCTTGTTGGCTGAGGCCCAGGTGCACCCCGGACTGTAGTGCCACCTTAAGTAAAGTAAGTTTAGCTTTGCATGAAATCTCAAAAAATGGACTCTGCCTGTTATTTATTTCAAAGTTTAACCTTTTACCGTTTAGGAGCTAAAGGGGGAGACATTACTTCTTTGGATCTTTTAATAATTTTTTAAATTTTAATAAACCCACTATTTTCCATTTTTTTTTTTTTCAGTTTTCGTTAGACCTTTTCCCAAAAGCGTAACGACTTGCCCTAACAGTGAATGTTTTTCTTAAATTATATGGCCATCGATTTTGCGTACACGGTAAAACAAGTTCTTTCTTTTATTTCGTTTTTTTAATAGGCTTCGAAAACTTAGATTTGAAACGGCAATTTAAATTTTTTTAACGCGCGCCGCTTGCTTTCTTTTTGTACTTTTCGTATTTTAACTAAATCTGAAGAAGATCGCTTTTACCGCTAAGAAACTAAGATTTGAAAAACTAGTTTCTGAAAATGCTTTTATGTTTTTGAGTTAAATCTCAAAACGTTTGTTTTGAAACTGAAAATTCGCTATAATTTTCCTTAAATTTTTTTAATAATTTCGTATACGTGTGATTTTTTTCACATAATTTGTCCAAGGAACACCGGAGAAAGGGCAGGGGCGAGGGACACACTCACACATACACACACACACACACACACACACAAACGCGCGCGGGTTTTTCGTGCATTTTCTCGATATTTTTTCGAAAATGAGTTAAATAGGCAGTAGTAAAGCTTTTTTTGAAAAATATGACTTAAGCATTTGGTTAGTTCCGTTCAAAAGTTGTGACCTCAAACACTTTGAGAAACGTTAACCATTTTCAACTCTTCATTTCTCAAAAATCTTCGGTTTTTCCGAAATCGTCCGAAAATCGGTTTTTTAAAGATCTAACATGTTAAAAGTGGGCATGGTCGATATTGTGGGCGGTCCAATTTTTGCCTTCTTAAGGGTTTTTGGGCCATTATTGGTCTTTGCCAAAATTTGAGTTCTTACGCCTTGTCCAACTTGACCAAAAGGCATTTTGAAAGAAATTTTTAAATAGAGGCTGTCTTATATTGAAGACAGCAGTGGGCGTGGCCGTTTGCGTATTTAAGCAATTTTCACACTTTTTCTGTACAAAATAGGAACCAAGATACAGTCCAAGTTTGATGGTCCTACCTCAGATTTAAAGAACTAAAAACTTCACACATACTGACAGGCGGACAGACGAACGGATATAGCTTAGTCGATTCACCTATCGGTCTCGATCATATCTCTTAAAGGTCTTAGCGGTCTATGGTGGTTCTTTCACTGTGTTACAAACTATGCATTACAATTAATATAGGTACCCTGGGTCGGGTATAAAATTGGACTATTAAACACATAGTGCACAGAAATGGACAAATGGACAATTCATCAACAACAAATGGACTATTAAACACATAATGCACAGACCTACTTTTGCTTTTTATGCATATTTTTGGACACGAATAAAACCGAACACAAACACGTACATCAGCGGTGTACGTCTTTTTACATATTTTGTACACATAGGTCTGCACAGAACTTGAGGTGCAATTTTTACAGTTTTTGGTAACAAGAATTAAATCAAACGCAAACATGTAAGCGGTTTTAATTTGTGCGCAAATTATTCTCAATACCCGCTTTCAGGATTTTATGGAAAAGCTTATCTCTTCTCTAATACGGAAAAGTAAAAAGGTTTTACTATCTTACGCAAAATGTCTGCTAAGGCCTGGTTTTAAAAATTGGTGTTAAAAATTTTAGGTGTTTTTTAGAAAAGTACAATGTGTGATTTTAAGATTTTATTTTCTAAGTTTCAACTGAATAGCGAACTTTTTTGGAATACAAAATGTGTTGCCTTCTATGCAAAACACGGTTTTGGTACAAAAAATTGAGTAATCAAGCAATATTCAAACTAATGCTGCCCAAATGGTGAGCTGTATTTTCCATACTCTTCATTGGCATTGAATAATTCTAATGAAAATTGATTTAATTGAAAATTGTTCAATATAGTCCAGTCAAATCGTTTCTGAATGTGCCAGTTTCAGAAAAAAAATCAGAAGAGTTTTTTCCGCTGGTTCTATATGGATTTCTGGATGCTGAATCCGTTTTTCAACTTTGCTACTTCTCACGGTCATGGCTTCACCTCGAAAATCGTTAAAAAGCCTACCTTTTTTTAGTTTTTTGCCAAAAAGTCATAAAAATGTCCAGTTTTCGGGGTAGACCACATTAAATGAAATAAAGGAGATTGAATTTCCTATAGAAGCATACCTCGCAAGGATTTTTTCGTTTATAAAAATGGCCCCTTGACCGCGCTGAAAAATGTCCCAAATTTCACAAACATAGTTTTTCTGTTACTTTTTCGCTGGCAAAGTCTTTGCTTCAATCTGAAAAAAGTCTGCATTTTAAAACATCTTAGTCAAAAATTTTTCTTAAAGTGTTTTCTTGAAGTGTTTGCCAGCTTCAGAAAAAAATGCAGATTTTTTTTTCACTCATTCTAGATGGGGTTTGGGGTGCTTAATCCGAATTTCATCTTTGCTACTTTCTATGGATGTGGCTTCACCACGAAAATGCAACAATTCTTAATAGCTGGACGTTTTTTTTAGTTTTTTGCCAAAAAGTCATAAAATTATGCATTTTTTGGGCAAAAACACATATGTCAAACAAAGAAAATTAAATTACCTATAAAAGCATACCCAACATTTGTTGTTTTGGTTTATTATTTTGGCCGCTAGAGTGCGCCGAAAAAAGACAAAATATTTAAACTTTTTTAAAAGCGCTGTTTGTTTGTTTCTTTTTCACTTCAACTTTAAAACTATACTTGAATCAAAAAAAAAACTTGCACTAATATGAAACTACTGCAAATTTCCTACATATTTTATACCCTTATTAATTATTTTGGTTCAACCTTGCAGCGACAACCACGACAAGAAAATGGTCAGAGTCGACGTTTGCCCCTCGGAAAGTGTGCACATTTATGATGTTAGATGTGTGCCGTGCATCAATGAGCACATGCTCTATTTGGTTGGCGGTTCGACCGTCTGGAGACCGCCAGGTTGCCTTGTGTATCCTGAGCCTTGGAAACCTAGTGCTACTTATTACGAGCTGCTGCAAAATCTATTAGTCGGTAGCCGTTATCTGATGTTGTTTCGTGGAGGCTGTGCTTACCAACTTATCCACCGAAGATTTTCTCCTTTCCGACCTTCGCATTAAAGTCCTCGAGCACACCTTTGACATCATACTCCGGACAGGCTCCGTAGGCTCAATCCAGGAGGTCATAAAATTCCTGAGGATGATGTAAAGTGCCTTTGATGCGGTTTACAGAAAGGTGATCACTTACCGGTTTGAAGTCAATGACTTTTGGCCTCAGCCGATTTTCCACGACGAATCCGCATCCTTACATGTGCAGTCTTTAATGGCAGCTATAGTAAACGTCTAGGTCTTTTCGTTTTATCATACCTGATCCTATCCATCGCATCTCCTGTAATGCAGTAATATCCGCTTTATACCGCAGGAGGACAGACTCAAGCTTATGAGTTGCACCTGGTGTGTAGAGTGTTCTTACGTTCCAGGTGCAAACTCTCAAATCGTGGTCCTTTAACGTTCCGGGTCTTGTTGTTAATTGAGAATAATTAATGTTTATGTTATCCGAGGCTACTTGTTCCCCTCTCATAACTACACTTTTTTTAAGTGGCGGCACAACCCCCGAAACTTGGAGAGCCAGGTCCATGTTTCAACCCAGGACAGCGGGCCTGGTACACCAGAGTCAGTAACCCACTTCGGGGATGTGAGAGTCGCCGTTGACCCATTCAGGGGCTCAATATATGTATAGATATATGTATAGATTATCTATACATATATAGGCTTCATATATGTATAGATTAGAGAAATAATAATCAAGACGTTGAGAGCCCAAGTAACAATTTTACTTCGGTAAGGCTTAAATTTTCGATTTTGGGAAGTTATTGTTTCTATAAGGCCTCTATAACACTTGCCGATTATTTCCAAGCCAGAAATTTCTGACACAATTTGTATAAGACCTTACAGAAGCTACAACGAGGTCTTACAGAGGGATAAGATTCTGTTAATCTCCTCTGTTACTTTGTAAGAAGTCTACTACTTCTATAAGGCCTTATAGCAGCTTCCGTACTTCAGTGCAGAATGTGAACTTCCTCTATAAGGCCGTATAGAAGTTTCGGAATCACTATACCTGTAGCAGGCATTATGTTACAAGCTTAACCGAAGCAGATACTTCTATAAGGTTTCTTTCTGCAGAGCTTAACCGAAACTGTTGCTTGTATAAGGTTTTCCATTGCAAGCCCTACCGAAACTGTTGAAACCAGCTTCCTGTTGCAAGCCTTACCGAAACTGTTGCTTGTATATGGCTTCGTGTGACATGCTTTGCAGAAGAAGTTACTTGTATATGGTTTCCTATTGCAGGCTCAACCGAAACTGTTGCTTTCATAGACTTTCCTGCTGCAAGCCTTAGCGAAACTGTAACTTGTATAAGATTTCTTATTGCATGACTTATAGAGACTGTTACTCTAATGTAGAGTTCTGTTGCAATGTTTCTGTTGCAAACGTAACAGAAAATGTTACTTGTATAATGCTTCCTGTTGCAAGCTTCGCAGAAGCTGTTACTTGTAAAAAGCTTTCTGTTGCAAGCCTTATCGAAACTGTTACTTGTATAAGGCCTCCGGCTGCAGTCATAACAAAAACTGTTGCTTGTATAAAGTTTCCTATTGAATGCTTTACCGAAACTGTAGATTGAATGTTGTTTTCTGTCGTAATATTCCTGTTTCAAGTATAACAGAAACTGTTACTTGTATAAGGCCTCCTCTTGTAGTCACTACCGAAACTGTTGCTTGTATAAGGCTTTCTATTGCAGGCCTTATAGAGGCTATTTCTTGTATAAGGTCTTGCAGATTGCTGTTGCAGGTTTTATAGAGGCTATTACTTGTATAAGGCTTCCAGTTGCAGCTCTTATAGAGGCTCTTACTTGTATTAGGCTTCCCTTAGCAGGCTTTATAGAGGCTATTGCTTGTATAAGGCTTCCTGTTGCAGGCCTTATAGAGGCTATTACTTCTATAAGGCTTCCTGTTGCATCCCTTATAGAGGCTATTACTTCGATAAGGCTTTCTGTTGCAGGCCTTATAGAGGCTATTACTGGTATAAGGCTTCCTGTTGCAGCTCTTATAGAGGCTGTTACTTCTATAAGGCTTCCTGTTGCAGGCCTTATAGAGGCTTTTACTTGTATAAGGCTTCCTTCTGCAGGCCTTATAGAGGCTATTACTTCTATAAGGCTTCCTGTTGCAGGCCTTATAGAGGCTTTTGCTTGTATAAGGCTTCCTTCTGCAGGCCTTATAGAGGCTATTACTTCTATAAGGCTTCCTGTTGCAGACCTTATAGAGGCTATTACTTGTATAAGGCTTCCTGTTCCAGGTCTTATAGAGGCTGTTACTTCTATAAGGCTTCCTGTTGCAGGCCTTATAGAGGCTTTTGCTTGTATAAGGCTTCCTTCTGCAGGCCTTATAGAGGCTATTACTTCTATAAGGCTTCCTGTTGCAGGCCTTATAGAGGCTATTACTTGTGTAAGGCTTCCTCTTGCAGGTCTTATAGAGGCTGTTACTTGTATAAGGCTTACTCTTGCAGGCTTTACGGAAGCTGTTGTTGCAGAACAAATCTCCGAAATAAATAAAGAAAAAAAAACTCTTTCGCCGGGTGAGGCTTGAACCGTGGTCCTCGTTTACCACAGGCAAGCACTCATCCACTATGCTACATCGTTGCCGTGCAACTCGTCGCGAAAACATCATATAAAAATAAATGGAGCATATCGCCTTATATGAATAGTGGGAGAGAGAACTGTTTTGTTTATTGAACTGAGAGAGATGAACTGTTTTGTTTATTGGTGTTTGTGCATCATTGTAGTATGACTAGCAATAGAGTTTCTGTTAGGCCTTATAGAAGTAGATGCGAAGTCTTACCGAAAGTGTTCATGAAACATCTTCGTTAAAGTGGTATTTGTGTACATTTGAGCATGCGAAACAACCGAGCTTCTGTTAGGTTTTATAGAAATAGATGCGAAGTCTTACCGAAACTGTTAATGAAATGTTTCCTTAAAGAGCGAGACAGCATGTGGTTAAGCTTCGGTAAGGCCTTACACAAGCTGAAAAGAAGTCCTACCGAAGCTGCTTTACTTTACGTATCAACTAATGCCGTTTTCGTTTCCATTATTCATATAAGGCGATAGCATAGTGGAAAGAGTCACGACTGCCACGTCAGAGGACCCAGGATCGATCCCAACCAAGTAAGTAAATATTTCAAATATCAAATGTTCACAAATATAGTTTCCTAAATAATAATTGACATCATTTCAGACAGCAAGAATTAACAACAGCTAGATAATAGAGGGAAAAGATAAATCAACAGAGAAGGAAGGAGACTGTACAATTAAACTTTTTTTTTTTTTTCGTTTTATGCTCCATTTATTTTTATGTGATGTTTTCGCGACGAGTTGCACGGCAACGATGTAGCCTAGTGGATGAGTGCTTGCCCTTGGTAAGCGAGAACCACGGTTCAAGCCTCAACCAGCGAAAGAATTTTTTTTCTTTATTTATTTCGGAGATTTGTTCTGCAACAACAGTTTCGGTAAAGCTTGCAAGAGTAAGCCTCATACAAGTAACAGCCTCTATAAGACCTGCAAGAGGAAGTCTTACACAAGTAATAGCCTCTATAAGGCCTGCAGAAGGAAGCCTTATAGAAGTAATAGCTTCTATAAGGCCTGCAACAGGAAGCCTTATAGAAGTAATAGCCTCTATAAGGCCTGCAACAGGAAGCCTTATAGAAGTAATAGCCTCTATAAGGCCTGCAACAGGAAGCCTTATACAAGTAACGGCCTCTATAAGACCTGCAAAAGGAAGCCTTATACAAGTAAAAGCCTCTATAAGGACTGCAACAGGAAACCTTATACAAGTAATAGCCTCTATAAGGCCTGCAAAGGGAAGCCTTATACAAGTAACAGCCTCTATAAGACCTGCAAGAGGAAGTCTTATACAAGTAATAGCCTCTATAAAGCCTGCAACAGGAAGCCTTATACAAGTAACAGTTTCGGTAAAGCCTAACAGGAAACTTTATACAAGCCTGCTAAAAAACTTTTAACAAGTAACAGCCTCGGTAAAGCTTGCAACAGAAAACCTTAATGCAAGTAACAGCCTCTATAAGACCTAACAGGAACTTTATACAAACACCGGTTTCTGTAAAGCCTAACAGGAAACTTTTAACACGGCTGTTAGGGCTTTAACAGTTTCTGTAAGTGCGCCAAATTGGCTTCTCTAAGGCCTTATACAAACTATTTTGTGGGAGGGGAAATAGCTTGTACATAACCTTACCGCAACAGAAATGTTACTTGGGAGTATATAAGGACATTTTTTCCCGAGTGACAGACATAATAAAAAACAGCTCATCATTATTCCAGCTTATAATAAAGCTACCCCTAATTCTAGAATGTGCTTATGAAATGCGAAATCGATTAAACAAGGACCGCGCAGAAACACACAGATACTTTTTTTTACCTACGTTAAAACCTAATATTTAAGATGTAAGGATGTCGACTGAAAGATAAACTCGATTTTAATAATTGATCATTTAGCTTTGAGTCACCTCTCCAAGAACAGACTCTTAGGTGTGCGAAGCATAAGAGGAGTGAATTTTCGAACTGGACGATACCACCGTTTTGTTTTGGCAAAGCAGCATTTAACTACTACTGGGGGTTCCTTCTCCTTAAAAGTGAGTCTGACCTTTCACGAGTGACGAAACAGGTTTAAGGTAAATTGCCAGCTGTCTTCGTCTGTCGCTAAGACGCTAACCCTTAGGCCCAATGTCTTTGGAGCTATTCTGAGCTATCGACGTCGACTCTTCTGTCGGTCGTGAGAATGGACTTTGACTTATACTCGTAGTATCCACGTGAAAAGATAGGAAAGAATTTTTATAGGGTAAGGTAAGAACACCATTATTTCCGATAGAACGATGATTCCTATTGAAGATTTTTGCGTGGACTTATAGGTTAAACTCTACGTGGATAGCCCCTTAAAATATAAATACATCTTCAAGTGTAAAGAACACTTGATTGCACAAAGTACATGAAATAAAGTACCATAGGAACCTTTCCACACATGTATCGCCTTCACCGAACGTGTGGCATACAAAAATTGCATCCAAGGTAATGATTTCCCGATCACGCTGCTTTTTTTTATTTTCAATTATAATATGCCTCATTGCATCGACAACGTAATTTGTCATTCCATCAGATAGTGTCGTCGAACGCGTATCCGGCGATATCCCTCACACGTATCCCATACATTAAGGATAAATTTATATATGTATTAAAAAAAAGCTCATCCACTGATTTCCCATTTCGTTTTATACTTGAAACGCTTTATACGGGAAAAAAAGTCTCGTATATAACATTGAGCGACCTGTTAACGTATATCCTCACATCCACAAGAGCTGTGATTTTTCTCACTTCCATACAATTAAAGATGCAAATCGGAGCAATTTTTCCATTCAACGGTGCAGCAATTTAAATCTGTTGAATTATAATAGCTACTAATTGGGACTACAGATGCAGGGATATATTTAACGAGTCGCAGGGCGTTTCATAAGGCGTGAAATTGACATCTGAATAGAAGGAAAGATCTTCAATCGAAACTAACTCAAAATTTCAAAAAATATAAATAAATATTTATAATTATTGTATCCCCTTCTTCCACCAAGAGTTGTGTGCTGAATTGGATTAGTTTGTGAGCATTTCCCATTGTCTATTTCGGACTTAAGCATTATACACGCTTTAAGTTGCAAGGACCTTTTAGCCATGCATAAAGTGGTCGATTGCCCCATATCCAATCAAGTCTTACATCACCTGAATAAAGAACTAGGACCGAGAAGTTCCCACACCTACTTCAAATCATACATGCGGTTGCACTTTCTGCATGGGAGCACAACTGCAGCAGAGATTTCAAAATTGACTGCTCAAAATTAGATTTCCGACAACTAGCGATTTCAATTTGTGCGGTGTCAATTGCAGGATGGTTTTTTCGGCTCTGCAGTCATCCTATTTGAATTGCGAATTGCTTTCAATCTAGAGAATTAATGGCGCTGTGTGCGTTTGTCGGTGTGAGCGATGCATTCTATATAGAAGTCTAAGGGGGTGGTACGCTGAGCACTATGGCCTGGCCAATATAGACGGTATATATTGTAATTGAATTGACATTTGGACATACAAGTTGAAACAGAATATTCTGACTACCGAAAGTGATTCGATTTTTGTGAATTTATTTCTATTTAACGTTGTTAAATTGGCTTATGCTCTTTGGGGAATGGGGAGTCTATATGTTCTCAATTCATTTGTTGGACATGTAATGTAAGCGCGCTTAAAAAATTATAAGCCCTTTAGGAGCGGACTATAAAGTGCTCTAGCAGAAATGTTTTTTACATTTTTTAATTAAATTATTTTTTAATCAAATTTACTAGTTTTACTTTTGAAAGAAAATTTCTCCATGTCAAAGAAGTTCGAGCTTTTCATGTGCAATTTTGGTTGACCCATCGCCCCATCTCCAATGCCATAAAAGAAACCATCAAGTACGAAGCCATACACGGAGCGGTCCGTCGGCCTTAAATTTGAAGTTAGGATTTTTAAACTTCATAATCTGGGCTTTCTAGGTCCCGAAGCAGTACAAACGTATAAATTTTCAAAATCCACCCACTGAAACGCCCACTTTATTTATTAGCATGAACCTCCTCGGCTGCGCTTGACATAATGCTCCATTTTCTTCCCGTTGATATCTTCGGTAAAGTGATGATGATGGCCTGAATGGCCATGACACCATCCTTGGTAACTTGGACTACGTTGTATCACACCTCGACTTCAATGTCAAATTCAAGAGAACCGCCAAGGAGAACCGTCTCGGAGTCAGGTGAGATCTTAAATGTGTGTGCAATAGAAATCTACGCAGACGGATCGAAAACAGCACTTAAAGTAGGATCAGGACTCTTTTCCAGTACTCTTGATCTATATGTCTCCAAGCGTCTGCCAGATCACTGTAGTGTGTTTGAAGCAGAAATAACAGCCATTCGTGAAGCCGCTGCCTGGTTTTCAGTTGACTCAATAGACTGCAGCGCTATTGTTTTCTATATAGACAGACAAGCTGCAATAAAAGCCTTGGAATCGCTGACGAAACGATCCAAGTTGCCGCGAGCCTCTCAACGAGATTGCTGTCAGGTGAGATGTATTCCTGTGCTGGGTTTCAGGCCACAGGGAAATTCCAAGCAACTGCAGAGCCGACGAACTAGCTAGAGAAGGTGCTAATTCTAACCCGACTCATACAACGGAACCGGCAGCACCCATAAACTTGTTAAAGTTCCACCTGGACATCAAAGCAATCACAATGGCAACTAATAGGTGGAATTACATCAGCAGATATCTCTCCTCCAAACAAATCTGGCCACAGAGCTCGATCGTAGAAAAAAAAGAGACTCATCTCCTTCAATAGGCTGAATCTTAACAAGATAATTGGGGCCCTCACAGGCCACTGTCTGGTAGGGCGACATGCCAGAAGACTTGGCGCTCCCTTCAACGATTTCTGCAGAAGTTGCAGGGATGAGAAGGAAGAAGAGACCAAGGTTCATCTTCTGTGCAACTGTCCCCAACAACAGCGAGAGGGAAAACTTATGGTGAATACTTCTTTGGTGGTCTAAGAGATCTAGCGCGACTCGATCTAAAGAGGAATGTGAACTTTATATCCGGGTCAAACTGGCTAAACGCCTAATTGTGTATCACAAAACCAATCCATTCTCCATATGGAAACTCTATACTCACGAGCAAGAACCTTACAGTGGAGCGCCAAATATTTCCCATAACACACCCGCCTCCTTCAAGTCTTTCCAATAGGGCCGGCGTGGAAATGGCTAATACCGTTTGGGTTGCCTTTAGCTCTTCGTTCTAATGGGAACACCGGTTCATAGTACCCCTGGTACGGGCTCATACCGCTTCGGGTACCCCGAGCTCTACCACTCCCCCACCAAGGTTAATTCTGACTCAAGTCACCTGAGGTACGGGCTCACACCGAAACGGTTACCGTACATCAGCGTCTTGACGAAGAATTCTCACCCGACAACGGTCTTACCGAAATCGGTTACCCCACTCTCCAATCCTTTCAAGCTAACTCTCATACTTAGGGGGCAATAATAAACAAAACGATCTAAAAATCAAGTTGAACTCGACGTAAAGGGGGTAGATACCTTATATGTCCCTCATTCCACCTAGGAACGTAATTAGTAGAATTCCAGCAATAATTCCCATTCTCCCCATACTTACCCTCTCTACCTTATTCCAGGGTCTTCCCTTACATGGTTGGACCGGTGTGGGCTTACATTGCCTTGGTTGCTCTCACCCCTCCACCCCTACGGGATCACAAGCACAATCCCCACTGGTACGGGCTCATACTCTTTCGGTTACCCCTACTTTATCATTCCACGTCCCCTTCCCCACCAATTCTAATGTGAGTCGCCTCTAGTACGGGTTGATTCCGAAGACGATTAACCTACATCAGCTTCTTGCCTGAGTACTCAAGGGTTTACACCGAATTCGGTTACCCCTACGCCCATCCTCGAAGATAATTCGTTGCACAGAAGCAATTGGCACGGATTTATACCGAAATTGGTTGCGCTGCCGGGCTTTTCTCATATAACGGGTGATTTTTTAGCTGGTTTGGTTTTGGCAACACTGGTTTTGACAGCTGACGTGTGTTTAGTACCTTGTGTCACTGTCAAACAGCTTCAGTTTGGTTTGCAATTTAACCATGGATCGTCTTACAAATGAACAACGCTTGCAAATTATTGAATTTTACTATCAAAATTCGTGCTCGGTTCGAAATGTTCATCGCGCGCTGCGCAATGAACAATGGCGCAATTGCGAGGCGAGTTTGGTGAACAGTTAATTTCACGTTTCGGGCCGGTCAATTGGCCGCCTAGATCGTGCGATTTGACACCATTAGATTATTTTTGTGGGGGTATGTCAAGGCTAATGTCTATAGGGACAAGCCCGCTTCGATTGACGCACTGGAAGCCAACATCCATGCATTCATTCGTGAGATACCGGCCGATATGTGTGAAAGAGTATGCCAAAATTGGACTCAGCGGATGGGCTACCTGAGACGCAGCCGCGGTCAACATTTGCATGAAATTATCTTTAAACATTAAATTGCAAGGTTCAAACTATCGATTCAAATAAATATTTCATTAATTTTTTCGAATTTTTTGTGTTTTTTTTTTTAAAAAAAAGTTCTCAACCTCTTAAAAAATCACCCGTTAGAAACCATTCCTCATTGACCGCATCAAGTCGGCCCCTTCCATTATCAAGGCAAACTCCCATCTGGAGTTCAAGAGTTACGAGACCACCCTTTCTTTAGGAAGTCTCTCACCTGCCCCCCCTCAATCCTGCTTACAGTGTTTCACACCGTAACAGTTACTCCCAGCCCCCATTACCCTCGGACGCTGTCGTAGGACGCTGAAGTTGCAGTATTCTTCCTGAAGTGCATTGAGATTGACATTGCAAAAAAATTGAAAAACGCCTCCATGTAGGCGTGGTCGGATTTCATATTCAATCTAACAAACGATTTATGCAATGCGTTTGCTTGCAATCAAGAAAATCTTACATTGTATGTTAACATATTTGTGCATACTGTAAACTTGTTGGGAACATCTTCACCACGCCCACTTTTGGGGGCGTGATTAAATAAAAACCTAATTTCTGACTTAAATGCACTAAAAACATGCAAATAAATTACCGAAAATAAGCTATCTTAAAGGGGCTATAAGGTGGCGTTCCACCTATCACAAACTTGGTACTTGAAAATTTTGACACTGACGACATTTGGTGTACCTATTTATTCACAGTCGCGACGTCCTAAAATGTCAAATCATCGTGTGGGATGGGTTGTCCCCTTGTCTGCCCCATATTTCCTGGATGATAAACAATCCAAGTCAAAAGCTGATGAATAATTGACACACAAGTGTCACTGCTATAAAATTTTCTTCATTTTGTAAAATGTCTCCCCCTGACGTAAAATATTTTTTTAATATCACAGAATAAACTTAATCAAACTATACTTTCCCCCTGTTCTACCTAAATGGATTGAAATTTATTACACTGTCATTTGTGATATATATGCTCCCGTCAACGTAACACAATCCTTATACCCCCGACAGAGTGCACATAGCCAAGCCATGACCACCGGAGTCAGTCAGTTAGTAAAGCAGCCCGTGCCACTTTAAAATTTCCCTGGACAAATTCATAATTTCCTTTCGTTTCGCAGAAGATATTTGTCAAAACACTTTCATGCTAAACATTTTCATTTTCATAAAAAGACCGGGGTTCTGGCTTCGCATAAATTAGTCTCGACATTGTAAGGCGAGGCGAGGAGCAATGGGTGCGGGACTTCTTTCTTGCACAGATGCATTACGCATTAAATTCGCCGAACATCATCCCTTCCAATTCAGTTTGAGTGCTTTTTGTCCTTTATTTTTTGCCTTGTTACTTCTGTTCCTATTGCTGTTTGTGCTTTTAGTGTTTGGCCATTGCGATTCCCTAGTATCCCCTGAGAAGGACGTAAAAGAACAAAGACACTTTGGCTGATACTCTCTATGATGCGATGGTACTCGAAGAAGAACTATATGACAGACAGCGAGGGTTGATTTCTTCAGCGTAATGAGAATGAAATGATGGAATTATTTTTCCATTTCTTACAAATGAATCATATCCTTTGCTTTGTTGTCCTTATAATAGAGTAAAAATGAAATGAATTATACTTTTCTTATTTCCGTTTTGTATATGTGTGGCGGAAAGTAGGTATAAGGTTGGGTCAAACAATTTTGAAGTTCTAGCTATTAGATTGCACTTGCAAGGATAATTTGTAACAATTAGGGAAGTTGATGTGTATAAATTGTCCTTGAAGTGAATGAAGAGTCCTGTATAAGGCATATAGACCTTCTGGGGTTGTAAGTGGACCACTGGCCACGTCCATGCAGCGTATAGGCTCTTGAAATGTTTCTTTTTTGGGATTTTTTTTTTGTGCTCTGATTCGATAATATGTAATAGCGTCTTCTAAGTGCATTAAATAATACAAAATATCGACAAAAGAAGGCATTGAAGACTGACGATGCTTTCATTGGACGATGATTCAATTCCTTATAAGCTTTTTCATCGTCAAACTTAATCTAGAAACCAAGCCTTGAAACGGAAACCAGTAGCTAGTAGCAAGCTTTTGGCTAAAAAAGACGTAAAAATCGTTAATTTTAGTAAAGCGAATGACATTTCGCATCGTTTTTCGAAGGTCTGCTTCACAAGAATTATGATGTCAAACGCTTTCAAACGTATCCAAACCTCTGTTTGGAGAGCCAGAAGTACTCTACGACTATAACTGACCAACAGATGTGTGCTCCCAATGAACGACTAGGTATATACCCTATATGTCCACCATGACCTTTTCTCTTGGCTATTTCTGTTTGCGACATTCGCGGAAACGGATGTATTTATAAACCCCAAAATGATACCCAGCCACACGCAATTCGCTTATTTTGCCAACAGGATGACTGGTTCAGAAGTTTTTGTGCCACAAATTCTGCTGACGCTGCTGTGTCGAAAATATCAGTCTCAGATGTGCGTGGAATGATTGCATTTTTTTTCACTACACAGCCCTCTCTGTTGCTACTCTTGTGTGTTGCCTTTTCCAGGGATTTGATCCTTGCCTGGCACAGAGTTTTGCGGTTCTTCAGCTGCCAGTTCGGAAAAAAAAACATTTATTCACAAACCGATTCGCAATTATGGACTTTTCATTGCCCGGAACCGGTGTTCACATGCAGCGCACGGCTGAAGGTAGCGACAGAGATTCGCCTTTGTGTCTGGTGTTGCAATTTCGGCTTGGCAAAAAGGGCACAGCATGCGGGCGCGATTGTGGTGTTAACGGCCTTTAATGCGGAGGTGGGGTGGTCATTTATCAAGCTGGCCAAGCCACTAGTGTGCAATTACTAAGCTTACTGGTGTAGGAGTACAACAGTATTTGAAGGCTCGCAGGGCTGGTGGCAATTTTATTGCTTACTCTTTTGACAGAGTCGTGAACAGGACTTTGAATAAAAAATACAGATACGGATAAGAGTTAACAGATTGTGGTCAAATGTGTTATTGTGCAGCGAATTACAATTTATTTATACCATTTCACTTGATGTTCGACTTAATAAAGAAATCTATCACACAATTTGTTGGCCCGTTGGGGATACGTTACACACAACGTGATGTAGATGCTATATTTATTGTACCACCTACAGTTTTGCGGTATTTCGGACTGCCCTCATAAGTATTATCGACTTTTTTTAAGTAGGCTAATACCTAGTGGGGATCCGTGGTGCAGAGTAAGTGTGTAGGACACGAGGCCTACTGTGGACACGAGGCCCCGGGTTCGATTCCCGACCGGAACAATAAAATTTTTTCACGGTCCCCTCCGAGAGTATCATTTGTCATGAGAGATTTCTCAATGCGCCGTTAGGAATCGGCAAAAAATTGTAGGTCCCTCCATGTGTGTGAAAAAGAAACAGGCGAAGGCTCTTTTGAGCTGTGACTGCCAATCGGTTTATTATTTTTTTTTTAATTCCTTAGCCTACACTACCTGAAAGAAGGTCTATTAAGGCCAGAATGAAAGTTTAAACAAATGAGTAAGTATTTTTGTAGTATTTTGAGAAAATTTTTTACTTAGAAAACTACATAAGGTAGGTACCTAATATGCCTACTTATGTACTTATGAGCATATTTTTCTTGCACCTGTAGGTATGTAAGTACCTTCCTATAAAGAGCTGAACGTCGCCGTCACTTAACAGTATGCAACAGACTTTATCTATTATTTGAGTTCAAATACTTTTGCATTTCTAATTTCGAAGACAAAACTTGACGACATTCAAAATACTGTACCTATGCCGCTCAAAAATTCAGGCATGTTATGACATACAAATCATAAAAATCTTTAACGTAAGGTCGCAAGCAAACTTTGCGATGAGGAGTGAAAATACTGAGCGGACAAAAATTACATCACTGTGCATGTAACCACGACGAGAGGCTCTAGAACTAGTGATGTGCTTAAGAGCTTTATTCCAATAGCAGCGATCACACTGTGCAGTTAAGGTAAAGAGCAGGTAAGACTAGCAGCGTTATTATCACTCTGAAGTGAGCAGGTAAGGATAGAGCAAACTTGCTTTTACGCACACAAGTTTGTGTGAATAATTTCCGAAAGAACTCTGAAAAGGAAATTACAAGCACGACACGACACAAGACAACGAGTGCTATCGCTTATTCCCCCTGTGTCCTCTCTGTCCAAGATATTCAGGGGAAATGGCGGAAGTAGAAGAATATCTGATTTGAAGTGTGTGTTTTTGGGAACTCTGTTTTTTATTTTCGAACAAACTCAAGTTAGGGCGCTATCGCTGATTCCTTCTGTGTGCTCTAGTTTGCTTTGTTAAGCAAGCGAAGAAAAACCCAAAAAAAAAAAAAACAAAAAAAACGTTCAGTCGCCTATTCGACCCTTTGTTTCGTTATTTCGCTTGAGCATTGCAACCAAATAAGCTTCACACAAAACGTAACACGATGTGTGTCTTTTTGATTTTTGAAGGCCAATTAACAAATGAGCATTGGGTTGGAGACCAATCACAATTGCTGTCATTAAGAACAGTGTGATCGAAAGCAATCACAGTAACACCACTATTTAGAGCACAGTTCAGAAACTTCATCAACAAAAGTTCGGTAATAATCGATAATGTTAGAAACAAAAGGCTCCAGGAAAAGGCCAAAGACCCTAAAATAGTTCTTCAAAAAATGCTCTACTTTATTCGTAAAAGCTCTCATAGCTGAATTTAGTCGTGTTTTCGCAGACGTTCCAGGAAAACCGCAGAAGTTCCAGCAAGCTTCCGGCAAACCACAAATCTATCTACTGCACAAAAAGAGAGACTTTGACGACCCAGCCAGTTACAAGGGAATTTCGTTCTTAAATTCTTTGACAAAACTCTACGCTGCGGTATTTTTCAGCAGACTATCGTCTTGGGTAAATTTATTAAAGCAATGCTAATACACAGGATACTGATAACCGAGCAGATCATGACAAGTGCGTCATAACTGGGGTAAAAAGGGGCTGCTCGCAAAGTTGTGATCTGCCTTCCTTTGGTTGCAACCTCTCTGCTATCTGCTTTTTAACTTCCTGAAACCTACACACGAGCCTACGCGGATGATATCATCGTTCTTTCTGTCGGTTTAAACCTAATGATAGTCTACTTTATGGCCTTTAAACCCCTATACTTGAACAATCATTGGTGTACTATAGTAAAAGGCTTTCAGTGAATCCTCTTAAAACTATGTTTGCTTACTCTGCGAGATGGAAGAAGGTAACTAGTCTGACTCAACTCTTGCTTAAAAGCAGCCTCACAAATAGGCTTTAGCTTCGTCTATAAGTGACTAGAGAATGTGACTAGAGCTTCGCTTTGGAGTCGCATTACGTTTTCTCTGTACGGTTTGCACGGTTTCTGTTTTCAAACGAAACGTTGACGCAACGGCGATACCACATTGCCGAGAAAGAGCCAATAGCTCCTTAAAGATCTCACTATATTGGTATCCCACATGTAGTCTAAAATTTTGAAGTTATCACTGATGGTAAACTTTTTGGTCCCAGCATGTTGAATAGAAAACCGAAAAAGCACAGCACAAGTAGCACACTCTGGACCCATAAGCGTTGGTTTTTGAATATTGGACTTATAAGACACTCAAAATGCTCTTCAGCAGCACTAATGGTTTTGAAAGGTTTCGTTATCGTACCATTAGTGCGCAGCATATTTACTTATAAAATTGGCCAAAGAAACGTTTTGTAGTACCAGAATTATAAAACTAAAAGTGCTAGCACAATAATTTTCGTAAACGTTGGTGCTATAAACGTTCTTAGCACTGACGTTACAAGGTGATAAGTGCGGAAGGGGTTACGTTCTATAGTGCAGGTTCTGTAAACCTTTCTAGCACCTGTTTGAAAACGCTTAAGGTTTGACACATTCAAAGTACTATTTTACACTCTTATATAGCACTTGGGGGTTGCCAGCTGTCATACAATACAAAACAATGTAATTGACAGAAATTATTGTGAGAACATTTCAAGTAAAACATTTTGATATTTATAAGAATCTAACATTTTTATGGAGTGATACGAATTTTAACTATAGATTACATAATTAGGCTGGAAAAATATATCACAAAAAAAATTTGATCTCTAGAGAATATTTATCGTTTAAGATTTTTTTTCTATGAACACTAATTATAGAGCTTACTGAACGTATCGTTGCTTATATTGCGGCCAGCCATTATTATAATATTTGAAAGATTTAACATTGTTGTAATTTCTCACTTTTCTATTTTTTCTTTGGTTCAGCTGGTCAAATGAGTTATTTTTATCCATACTTGGTCCAGCGGTTCAAGTACTTTATCAGCTCGCACTGACATGCCCACTTTTTAGGGGCATGGATATGACTCTTAAGGATATATTCTTACGGATATATACCGTATCCTTGCAATGAAGAATGAATCATCTAGTAAAAAATACGTTCCTTGCAAAACTTGCAAATAGTCGAACCACCTAATATAGGGAACAGAAACCAAAGTTAAGCATAAAAGAAAAGAGAGTGACGGTTACCCTAAATAAATTAGCGCCATGTTTGACAGAAAAGCACAGAGCCTTATATAATAAGTTCTGCCAATGGATGAAAAGCTCCTACCAAGGGTATTAAATTGGAATTGAAGCCTGTAAGGCCGGGAACATCGTTGAGGAATCGCAGTCAGTTCTGAGGATTTGGAAAAACCATTTCCGCTGACTGTATAAGGGCGAGGATGCAAAATCGAATTGAGTCCCATTGTCAAGCAGAATGAGCCATTCAACTCGGCCGAAGAAGTTACCAACGGAACAAACGAGCGATGTACCGCCCACACGACCTGGGTGAAGTGAAAGTAGCTTTAGCTGCTCAAAGTTAAACGCAACAAAGCAACCGGAGCTGAAACCCTAGTTGCCGAACTTTTCAAATCCGCTGGCGATGATGACTAGGGGCATGCATCAGCTCATCTGAAAAATATGGTCCGAGGATTACCTGACCGACGTGACCCTCTGAATTGCGCCAACTTAAGAGGCATCAGTCATCTTAACATTGCATTCAATATGTTTACTTTTGCCAATTTCAATATCTTTTCAGTCTGAGCGCCTGTTTGCCAATAATCTGGTAGGCACATATCTGTGTGGCTTTAGGCCAGGAAAGTCCACTGTGTCCACAAATATTCTCACTGTGGCAGATCTTGGGGAAAACTCAGGAAATCCAAATCGATACCCACCACCTTTTCATCGATTTCAAGGCCGAGTCCAACAGCATCTATGGAGACGAGCTACTAGCACAATGTCGCTAGTTTTCACAGCAGGACGATGGAAAAGTCACGCTGCTCTGTCAAGTTCGATAAAGACTTCACCAACCCCATTAAAGTCGAAAAAGGATTAAGAAAAGGTGCGACGGGCTGTCATGTGACCACTTTCACATCATGCTTGAGAGAATTGTGCAGAGCTCTCGCCTAAACACAAGTGTCACAATATTTCAAAAGACCCTTCAGTTACTCGCATATGCAGCTGATATTGACGTAATCGTAAGAAAAAAGCGTGATGTCAGTGAAGCCTTCATGAGTATTGGGACAGAAGCCGGGAATATGGCCCAAGCAGCCAATGAGGGCAAACCTAAGCAATTGCTGTCATCAGGAAAAGACACCCATCATAACCAAGTCAGCTGGGTAGCTTTACCCCGCTAAAAATTCAGTCAATGACACCAACGCTAAAATCAAACGAAGGATAACTTTTGCCAATCTTTGTTTCTATGGGTTAAGAAGGAATTTAAGTAGCAACAGCAAGCCATCTTTTGAGCAACTAGAGTGTCCATTTATAAGAGCCTCATCATCCCAGTCCTGCTTTACGGGGCAAAAAGACCGACCAAGGCGGATGAAAACGCTTTAGGCTGCTTCCAGAGGAAAATTCTTCGGACGATTTATGGTCCTGTCTGCATATACCAAGAACGGAAGAGGAGTTATAACATCGAACTGTATGGGAGGTACAGCGCCACTGAACCAGCCATAAGGATCAATATACAACGGCTGTGATGTGATTGGGTGCTCTCGATTGGATGGACAACAACGCCCTGGCCAGGATAATCTTTGAATTTACCTCGAAAGAACAGCACAGTAAAGGAGCCATTAAACCCGGATGGCGCACCAAAGTGGAAGGGGCTAGCTTGAGACAGAGCTGGCTGGCAAAGATTATCGGCTGAGGCCCAGGCTTCAGTAAGTAAGTTAGGAATGGCTTGTCTTGGTTGCACAAGAGGCTTCCTTAGCACGCCCCAGCTTTGCTCTAGATGCTTGGAAGAATCTCCCCTTTGATATGTATATCATGGAATGTACACTGAAAACCATCTTCCATTTAAAGAGTGCTGAATGGAAGATTTTTGTACCACGAGCGTTGGAATTTTGAGTAACTTGAGCGAGAATGGTCTTTTAACCCCTAGTCTCGTGAATATGCCCTCTGAAGCAATGACACCAGAAATACTTTTGCGACAAAATCACCTTTGTTTCTATGGGTTAAGAAGGAATTTAAGTAGCAACAGCAAGCCATCTATTGAGCAACTAGAGTGTCCATTTATAAGAGCCTCATCATCCCAGTCCTGCTTTACGGGGCAAAAAGACCGACCGATTGCCGACTTTCCTCAAACAATGGAACGGTCTCAGCCAGATTTTGAGCCCGAGTATTAGGTATAATTGTCAAATCTAATGTTGGCCAAAACTCTGACCACCATTCAACTCTTCTGTTCAGGTTGCACATACTGGTGAAGTCTTTCGTTTCAGTTTTAAGCTTGCTCCTTGTAGTTTTCAAGAAGCAGAAATGAACATTTTAAAATTTTAAAGTTTAGATTCGGTGTATAGTCTCGAAGATAGAGACCGGTGTTCGAGACAAGTGATCCAGACAGGTGAATTATCTAAGCTATGCCCGCTTGTCCTTCTATATGTGTGAAGTATTAGGCTCTTAAAAATAAGCTACAGCTAAAGAAGGAAAAAAGGGTTAAATTTGCATCTCTTTGAGTTTCGTTTTACCTATAGCAAGTGTAGACAGAAACCTTTAACAAGACGAGAATTAGACCCCTCAAGCCATCGTCCAGGAACCTCTTACTATAACAGTTATCTTTAGAAACTTAATTATTCTGAAATTTAATTGAGAAGGGGTCTTAAGTCAATATGCAAAGAAAAACTAGAAATTTAAATTTATGTAAGAAAAAATTTGTCACTTAAATTATAAAACGCGATTAGGAGCTTAAAGTCAGGCCAGTTTTCGACTTGAATGGGGTATTCAACGATTTGGCTAGGCAGATTAAAGCTCGCCTATACACGGCAATCTCAAGCGTGATTATTGTTAAAAAATTTCACTTTTTGCTAGAAATTGCAATCTTGTCAGCTGGAAATCCCCAATAACTAAGGAAAAATTGCACTCTCTTCTTCTTCGCAATTATTAAAGACGCTGATGTGCCGTTGATATTCCTACAGTAATTTCCATTCCCACAACCCTCCAGACACCCTTGTCAAACACGTTTTGTGTACTTATTTGAATCGCGTAACATATGGAAGTGCCAGCCCGGAAAAGTAAATAAACAAACAAGGTTTATTGAATCCCTCAATGGGAGCGCGATGAGTACTAAAAAGCAAATACTGGGTACAGCTGTGACACAGACTGCGCATGTCCTTGCAGCCTCATTCTTGCAGTCGCTCCTTGTTGCAAACACCGAGAGTGAAACTGAAAGTCTGCAAAATGTGTTTATGGCATTTTTGCATCATCATTCAACTGCTTAAATACCTTAGCGAGCCTATTATCCGACACCACCAAGTCAGTCACGCATTCCGCACTTGAATCAATCTCCATCCCCCAAAGCCACCCACTCTCTATCGGGGTTGAAGTTAATAGGAAAGAAAGCAAAAAAAAAAAACATCATCCAACGCAGAACGCAAAGAGAAGCGGAAAAAACTCCAACTACTCGACATTGTACCTGGGTGGTGGAATGCCGGTAATTTCGTTTTCATCCCGCTTTATGCGATTTGAATGGAATCCTGGCGGGGGACTTTGGATTAGAAACATACACCACCCGTGCACACACCCAACTAAACGCACATGGAACGAGCGTATGTATTATATTGTATGTCTGTTGTGTCGATGTTGTGTGTTGCCATATAGAATGCGCGGTTTATGGATTTCACTTTTGTACAACGGGTGGATGAGCACTGTCTGTCTGCACAGGGTAAATGTGCTGCCTGTGGAGCCCTCTTAACATGCCTCTTGATCTGTCTGGTGGCTCTTTGAGTCCCGCATGTCTATCTGTCTGTCTGCTGCGTCTGTTTATTTGTCTGCTAGTGGTTGGATGGTTAGTTGACTTCGTCGGGGCTTTACAGATTGTCTGCGGGGGTGCAGGGCAACGAACAAAAACAAAAAAATATGTATGTAAACAAAACGCTTTTACTTTTATTTTCAAGTTTATCTGTTCTGTCATTCCTTTTGTCCTTCTCTGCATGCGAAGTGCTGCAACTGTCGAGAGTTAAGTGTGGAGGTTCTATTTGTAGGTAGGTTCCGCATTCGTGTGGGGGTGTGTAATCTAGACAGCTGGTATGTAGAGCATTTGGGGTGGTTAAGACCGCTTGTGCTTACCTTAGATCCGTTGACTAATTGGTTTCAGACTAAAATGGTTTCGAAATTACTGACGATTAGCGTCAGATAAAGACGGTTTAGTAGCGGTGTGATGTGTCACATCCAACTCGTTAGGAATTTCGTCTACGATTGGGGTTTTGGGTGAGAATGTGTGTACCTATACTACCTACTTTTTGAGAAATTTTAATTTGCTCTGGTATTCCACGTATTGGACACAAGGCACATTGAGTGTCTTGAGTCTAAGAGTTATTTGCTTGAGTAAGCTTATAAACTACTTGAAGAAAATTGCCTTCATCATGGCGCTGAATATAGGGCGAATAACTTGGGCGTCAGCTAACACAGTCGGCATCTAGCCCAAGCCTAGTGTATCTAAGCACCAATCCATCAATAACAAAAAAAAGCCTAGTGGGCGGGTAACAACAATCCGCTTAACCGAATCCTTAACCGAAAACTTAAAAATCGTTGGACTTCGAAAAAAGATCACATTACAAAATCAATTTCTTCGTCACATATGAGCCCTTCATGGGAAAACACCCTATTTCCATTCAGCCTGTATGCATGTACCTATCTGTTTACAGTTTCCCTCCACACTAAACACGTACTATCCCGCCCGAGCAGGCGACTTTGACTATTAGCAACCCACGTAGGGTTCTTGCTACCTAGTGCGGTCTGTGGACAGCTGCGTCCAATTGTACAATTCCAAGTTAGTTGACGTTCGATTTGAAGACTTAGACTGTGCAATTTTTTAACTATAGACAAAATTTCTACTAACTAGAGCCAATATCGCAAAGAATTTCCAGTTCTGCCCCATTTCTTACTAATCTTCACATATCTGGTGGAAAGGGACTGGCATGATATCCTGCTTTTTATACCATACCCAGGGTACATTAAAAAAATATTGATCGTTGACCCATAAGACCTTTTAGAGATATGATCAAGATCGACATGTGAACTGATTAAGCCATATCCGTACGTATGTGTGGTGGTAATAGGTCTTTCGAGTTGAGGTTTAGAGCTAAAACTTGGAGTGTGGATTGGCACGAATAAGATCCGTCCACAGCTGACTTTAATGTAAGACAACTTGAAATTCATTGTGTACTTTTGTTAATTTAGTAGTTTAAATAAGTGAAATGAAATCCACAATTTGTTTCAAAAGAGCTTTTCACCAAGTAAGACAAGGCGTCGAAACTTTAATGTTGGTTTTTAAAAATTGTGGCTAGAAAACTTTAACACGACCAAAATTGGATTGCCTGAACTGTCGATCATATTTTCACTTTTACCATATCAAATCTTTAAAAACTTGATTTCTCTGAATATTTACTCTAAATCGAAAAAAAATATTTTATGGCCAATATTAAAGACATTAACATTTACTAAGCTTTTTTTATATCCATACGAAGTTTTGAGTTCCTCCTGCTTTAATGGGGCGGTTTTAAGGAATAAAATGATTTTTTTGGCTTAAGTATCCGTTTGTAGCACAATTACTGATGCTTCTGAAATTTTGACCCTTTGTAATAATACTTGTACTGCAACCAAGATTGTGATTACAAAGTAATCGTGATTATGATTACCTTCGTAACCTTGATTTATTGAACTACAATAATAGATTTTTTGACTGAATGATTGATTGATTTTTATTTTTTTTTATTTATAAAAAAATTATAACAGTAGCAACCATGCCTTTCAGATGTGGTCGGCGTTTTAAAATTTTATTTGGCAACGCGAAAATCGGTTTGGAGCCGCATTCAAAATATGGCGATATTTTTAGATTTTGGGGCATTTTATTTTTTTAACCATAATCCTCATCATTTTTCATTTTTTTAATTTTCACTCAATCTACATCACTACATCTTTTTCATTTCTGTTTGCTGAATGGAGCCATCGCGAGATCCCAATTTATGACCGCACCACAAAATCTACAATTTCGTTTTCTTTGACTTCCCCAAAATGTATGTTTTTAAAATATTATTGTTGTTATTATTATTTATTAACAGAAAATTATAAATTTAATGCTAAAACGAAAATAAAGAGCACTAGCTACATTGGCTTTCAGCTCCGTTTTAAAAAAAAAAAAGTTTCGTAAATTAATTTGATGTTATGCTTTTAAAAATTAGAATCAAGAATTTTGAAATTTGGCGCTTTTTGTTCTACGTTTGGCGAATCGGGATTTTAAAACCTGACGACCTGACGAGCAAGAGGGAAAGTGCAGTTAGTGCGCATGTTAAAACTCCAGTCCGTCCACAATGGACCGTAAAACACCCTACCCTTCCTAAAAAAGAAACTAACACACCTCCAGAAAGTGGGCGTCAAATAAAAAAAGACTGTCAAGTATGAAGACATACGCGGAGCGGTCCGTCGCCTTTTGTTGAAGGCTATGGTCATCTATATTGCGCAGTTTGTGTAACATTTTATTTATTTATTACAATTATTTCTGGATATATTTTACAGTCTGTAATATACTTTTTTCGTAGTGCTGTCTACTGTTCTTATGTTGGGTCATTTTATATTGGGTTTCGTTACTCTTAAAAAAGGCTGGCAAAAAGCTTTACCGTAACGAAAATAGAGGAAAGGACATACTCTTTCTTGGCCTTTTTTAGGATTTTTATAATTTAAGTCCCATAAAACAGCAATTACGATTATTTTTAGTTAGCGCTAGACTTTTTGATCAATTTTACAACCACCTGTGCCAGCATTAGCCACTTTTCTCAAATTTTGCGGACATGGATTTCTGAGAAAACGGTAAAATTATGCTTTTTATTTCGCTTGTTTGAATGGGACATACTTCAGCCAAATTTAAACAAAGTGGTCATAACCGTTAAGGAACTAGAAATCTTTAAAAAAAGTTTTCGAAAATGTTTTCAAGCTTTTTAGTTAAATCTTCGAAGTTTTTGAATATTCAAAGTCTGCTTTAGTTTTGTATAAAATTAAAAAGATGGACTTTGCCCGGTGTTAATTTCAAAATTATACTTTATACCGTTTGGCAGTTAGAGGGGGAGACGTGCGTTCATTTGAACTTTTTTATATTTTTTGAAATTTCAAATCCATAAAACAAATATTTTGAAGTGTTTTCCAGTTCCCGTTAGACTTTTTTCCAATAGCACAACCAGCAGCACTAGCCTTAAATGCTTTTTTTTAATTCTATGCCCACCGGTTTATGCACAAACGGTAAAACAAGCTCTTTTTTTATTTCTTTTTTAATAGGCTTCTAAAAACTTAGGCTAAAAACGGCAATTTAAAAAAAATTTTAACGCAGCCTTTCTTATTTTTGTAAGCTTTTTACTCTAACGGAATCTGAAAAAGATTGCTTATACCGTTAAGCTACTAGTAGGCTTAAAAAAATTGTTTTCGAAAATGCTTTTATGTTTTTCAGTTAAATCTCAGGAGATTTTGAAATTTCAAAATCCGCTATAATTTTCCTTAAAATTTTGAATTATTTCAGATACGTGTGATTTTTTTTATAGAATTCCACTAAGCAGCACCGGTGGTAAGGGGGGGGGGGGACATACGTTTTTTCATGCATTTTTGGGATTTTATTTTGAAAACGCGTCAAAACTACAGTACTTAAACTGTTTTTGAATAATATGACCTAAGCAGTTGGTTTACTTTAAGTTGCTTTATACGTGTGTTCAATATATTGTATTGATTTTGAGCGACAATCCGTTCAAAAGTTATGGCCTCCAACACTTTGAAAAACGTCATGCATTTTCGACTCTTCATTTCTCAAAAACGTTTTTATATTTTCAAAAAGTTTTATTTTTTAATTAAAGCTTTGTATTTCTTAAACCTAAGCTGTGCTTTTCTTGTTCTTGCCTACTAAACTTCTTGAAAAAAACACATGAATAGTTTGAATTTTCACATAAAAGTTCAAACTATAATCAAACCGTTATTTGTGCTTACAAAAATTGCCCTATTTAGATTCTCTGACTATTTCCGCAGTCTATACGCACACCAAATTTTGTCTTTCTACGATTTACCGTTCCGAAGTTATAAAGCGATTGGACGGACGGACGGACGGGCAACGTAGCGATTCCATAAGAGGTTCTTTTTCCATTTTTGGACGGACCGCTAATAAAACCTTTGACTGTGTATTAAAAAGCAATCGATTCATTTTGTGCCGGAAATGCCCAAGTCGCTAACAACTGTCAGTCCCTTCTCATTGGAAGACTCTTAAGACCGCCTTCTCTTTTTCTATTCTTGCCTTTTGTTGCGCTCCACTCGTTGCATTGGTGTTTTTGGTTGACAAAATAATCAAGTAAAAATATCGCCACCTCTCCGTCTAATAAGGCTACAAGTTTTCTCATATGAGTAAGCAACAAGAAAGGCGAAAGAAACACATAGCGATATTTTTCAATGATCTTTTTAATGGTGTGGCCAAAAATGTTATAATTTTTTATAGGGCGATTAATAAAAAAGGATATAGTTAAGAGTATAATTAACATCATACTTGAGAGAATTGTGCAGAACTCTCGCGCCAACACCAGAGGTACAATCTTTCAAAAGTCCGTTCAACTACTTGCATACGCAGACGACATTGACATAATCGGTAGAACAAAGCGTGATGTCAGTGAAGCCTTCGTGAGTATTGGGACGGAAGCGGCGAATATGGGTTTAGCAGTCAATGAGGGCAAAACCAAGTATATGCTGTCATCAAGAAAAGACACCCAACACCGACGTCTTGGACAAAACATCACCATCGACAGCTAAAACTTTGAGGTAGTTAGGGACTTTGTCTACATGAGAGTGGAGGAGGAGATATAACATCGAACTGTAAGGGCTGTACAGCGATACCGACCTAGCCAAAAGAGTCAAAACACAACGTCTACGATGGCTGGGTCATCTAGAGCGGATGGACACCAACGCCCCGGCCCGAAAAATCTTCGAATCCACACCGCAGGGACGACGCGGTATAGGAGCACCGAGACTCAGGTGGCGCACGCAAGTGGAAGGGAACCTCAGCCAACTTCGCGTGCGAAACTGGAGACGGCTAGCTAGAGACAGAGCTGGCTGGCGAAGCTTGTTGGCTGAGGCCCAGGTCCACCCCGGACTGTAGCGCCACCTTAAGTAAGTAAGTAAGTAATACAAAAAGAGAGGAAGATATATGTTCAAGAAAGAGCAAACAGGGTTGCCTCTTGTTAGCCCACTGTTATTTCTATCTTAATACCCGACCCAGGGTATAGGAATTTTAATGCGTAGTTTGTAAAACAGTGAAATAATCTTCGTAGACCCCCCTAAGACCTTTTGGAGATTATAATCGAGACCGACAGGTTAATCGATTAAGCCATGTCTGTCCGTCCGTCTGTCCGTATGTGTGAAGTTTTTAGGTGTTTAAAATAGAGCTAGGAAGGGAGTATCTTGGTTCTTATTTTGTATAAAGAGTGTGAAAATTGGATAAATCCGCCAACGGTCACGCCCACTACTGGCTTCAATGTAAAACAACCTCTATTTAGATCTTTAAAAACCCGATTTCTCAGAAAGTTGACTCCAAATCGAAAAAAAACTATAAGGCAAATATTAAAGGTACCACTATTTGCTAAGTTTGCTGCATACAAAGTTTTTAGCTCCGCTCACTTTTAGGGGGCGTTTTTTTACGAAGAACTTGAAATTGTGAAAGAATACAAGTATCTTGGCGAAATTATTCCAAGAGGCGAAAACTCAACAAATGTCCTTTAAAGAACACTTTAAGAAAAAGTTAACCAAAGCGAAAAGTACCATCAATAGTAGCTGGAGAAACATCCTTCACCAAAAAGCAGGAGGTACTCGCAAGCTTGAAATTTAAAGTATTCGAGGTAATCGCAAGATCAATTACGTGCTATGCTTCCCAAGCGTGGGGCTTTGTTAAATACGATGAGGTAGAAAAAAAGGTGCTCAGGTTCTTCCCTAAACAAAATGAGTAGGCTACCAAACAACATGCCGAATTGTATGTTACACCTAGAAACAGGGCTTTCAACAGTGTACATTTTTACACTAAGAATGCATTTTCAATACGTCAAAAGACTAATCGATCCTTCTTAGGGCACCCTCTTCCACGCATAATCCTAAAATTTATAATGGATCGCAATTTGCAATTTTTCAATGAGTGATAGAGATTGTGCAGCGAACATAATATATTGATCTCGGTTTGTAATGCAAAAACAAGGAAGCAGAATCGGCGGAAACTCCTTTCGGGAGAGCTTTAAAAGGAGGGCACAAGCACAGGGTAGTGTCGCCAGAGCTACATACTAGGAGAGCGGAACTATATTTTCACGATCAAGATATCAATGATAATCTTTCAAACATTTCAAAGCCAGAGGAGAGCTACTCCGACTCCGAAATTATAGGTGTTCCCGGTTTCCGTCGTCTGAAATGTTCGGATGCCTAACACTTTCTTGTGATAGCGGCGGATTTTTAGATGCCATACCTAAAAAACAAAGAAATCGTATATGGTCAGGCGAAAGGAGGTTTAAGGTAGTTCGCCGAACCTATCAACGGAACTAAGCTATTTTTGCTAACCACATTTGAGCAAGGATATTATTTTTCCCCATTTCTAGCTTTTCTGCACCACCAACACAAATGTGGAAAATAAGATTTACTGAATTACAAAAAAAAACAATTAAAATACTGCATCTGATTAAGCCCATATACCAGTTTTGCCACCCCCGCCCGCATGTGGAGCAAACAATTCATATACGTAACTTTGCAATTATAACGGTTTTCAATTTTTGGATTCAACGTCACCGCACTAGTATACACCCATGCAAGGCAGACGCATTAATCAAATAAAGCACTCAACGGAATGGGAACTATGGAAGAGCAAAAAATCCACACATAAAACCGCCAATACTCGGGCTATATCCTGATGGTCAAAGCTTATATTTGGCCACCCACGGCTGACTACGTTTGTTTTTTTGCTGGTGCGCTTCACTACTGGATCTGATTGTTGCATTTATTTTTGGCTTTTGTAAAGCAATTATTGCTGTCATTTCCATCATCTCTTTTGTTAATTAGAGTTTGTATGTGCGAGTATGTGTGCAGCATTTGTATAATGGACTCGGCAGCAAGGATATCCGCGGCCATTGAAAACGAATCGCGCTGACTATACTAGCTGGCTGCTTGACTGGGCAAGCACAGCCCACCAGCATGAGCACCTACATGTCGCAGGATACTCGTGGCGATAATTGATTATTTCATTTCGCATGCATGTAACACTGTATATTCATGGCGGTCCTCGAAGGAGCCACAAGGGGGTGACAGACATATTTTCGCCGAGCCATTGTTTTTATTTGGTATCTGATATAAGCGGGTGCACTTTTTCTGGTCCATAAATTATGTTTATTATGTTTATTAACCCGACAGTTTCAGCGGCGCCAGACTGAATTACGTGATTAAAAGTTTGCACGAGTTTAATTTTTGTACAAAAGGTAGCTCCAATTCTCAAAAGCTTCATCATGTGTTGACAAAAGATTCTTCAAAATAAACGCCAGCGCACCCTTTTAAAAGCATCTGTTTCGACCGCCTTAAAAAAGAATCATGTCCAACAAGCACAACTCAACTTAATGTCTTGTGCTCTAAAGAAAATATGTCCTGTACCACATTCAGTCAGTGTGATTCATGGTATTGCTCCAGCTATTGCCTGTAAATTTTTAATTACACTACCGCCTTCTTAACTCCTTTGATGCAAATAAATTATAAACTCTCTAATGGTGTGTTCATTTAAGCGTCTAAAGCTCACCGGCCGTAAAAGTAAAAAACAATAACATCACATCCCGAGCATCTCTGTAGGTACAGCATGGCAACAAAAGTGAAATGGGTTTTTGACATCATCCTCGTAATTGAAATTTGAAACCCTTTTATCCGGTGACATTTATTGTCGGTGTACGACGTTGGCCCCACTGCTCTCGCCTTTACCTACATACCTCCCCAGTTCTGACTGCCAGCATCACGCCACCGAACCCTACTCCACCTCTATCAGCTGACTGCTAATTATGTAATTTCTGGCATTAAATTCCAACTAACACCAAGACATGGCTATAATCCCGCAGTGTCTTTGCTTATGGTATATCCTTGTTTTCACTGATGTTGTTGTTTTCTTTTTTTTTAATGCGCCTTTTTAAAGTTTATTTTGCAGCTTACTGCGGGTGAGATGTGCTTCCCGTTTCGGACACGACACAACCCAAAGAGCTGCGTCTAATGACAAATGAAATATTCATCATTATCCTTTTGCTTTAGGGATAATGCCAAACCCTTGTCTCACGGTGAAATTTGTGTGAATCGTAAAAAAAAGGGAAAAACAGCAAAAACGGGATGGCTGCGGCGGTGCGGCTGGAGACGAGAATGAACCTACTTACACTTAAGCCTTTCCCTACTAAAAATTGTCTATAAAGGAAAGTATAAGCGCGTCAAGGGGATTGAGGCCGTGTTTCTTTTTTTAGGGATTTCCTCATTTCAAAGGAAAAAAAAAACACACTGCAAAGGAAATCGGACAAAAAACCAGGGAAAGGTTTTTTTCTTGTTGTTGCGCCGAAACCGACTGGCTTTAGACAATGACCAAAATTCGTTAAAGTGTGGTAAGTGGATTTTTTGTTTAGTAAATGGAATTATTTTTTTGTTTAAATGAGAAAGAAAGCCCTTAAAATATTATCAAAATGAAAACGTACTTACCTGTGGCGGCGAGTTTTGACAATGTAAGATGGAACTCGGGGAGCTTATCAGATACTTGGAAAGTTGTGTAGGTAGTAAGTTGGACCTTTAAAGAAAAAGTTGCAAAAAATTAAAGTTCTCTCGGGCTATTCACAAAATGTTTATATTTCTTGAATTCTATTAAAATTAGCAGTTGTAGATAGATTGTGGAATAAAACAAAAAATTAAGACTTTAGGGTCTAGAGTGAAAGACATCACTTAGATAAGAAAGATAAGAACGTAGTTACATCCTCAAAGACGGAGCCTAAAGGACGTTGCTTAAAAATCCACGAAAAAAGCAGACCGATTTTCGTATCTTAGTTATATGAAACGATTTGACGATGTGGGCGAGACCCCATAGGTTAGAACTTTTATTCTAATTTTTGAAAGCAGCTTATACCTCGGCGAGGTATAAGGGAAATGGCGCTGTTTCGTGATAGTTTTATTTCACGGTCAGCGCCAAGTCAAAAGAAGGCTTAGGTCACAATCCTATAGAAAAAGGGTGACTTCAACATGTGACCGGATGACACTATGACAGTGTGGGAGGAGTGTGATTGAAGGCTCGGTGACCCAGATCAAAACAGTGTGGGAGAGAAGTTGTTGGACTTTTGATGTGAATTGAATTCAATTCAATTCTTCTTTATTGAAGAATTGAAGAAATTGAAGAAATGTAGATATGTCTGTGGAATGAAACGGTTTTCGCTAGCGAATTTCGTACAAGAAATTAAATCCCAATGTGAGAGTGATGTCTTACGCAGATGAAGCGGGAAGTTTTCGTAGTTCCTCAACCAGGCCACTGAAGATGGCAATCCTCCTAATCGCTAGGGCGGAGAATAGTCCCATACAGTGTCTGCTGGGGTATATGAAATCCGGCCAGAAATAATCAAGGAAATGGGTGAAGGTGTTAAATGGCTAATACCTGCCAATAAGGTGGCCTGGAATAGTGAAAAAGCCCCTAGCGATTGGGGGAAGATGAGTTATAGTGCTCCTTTTCAAAATAGGAAAAGTACTCGCGAAGGCATTGGAACTTGACACCGCGTTCCAGAGCTGTAATAGAGCCTATGTTACGGAAAAATCAGTGCGTTTTCGGCCTGGCACAACAAGTCAGCTTTTAATTGGGTAGTGGGTACATATGCCAAACCCAGAAGGACAAGACATTACATCAAACAGTAAGCGCTTTACAGTGACACCGGCCTAGCCAGAATATTGACAGAACAGGGACGGCGCAGTAGAGGAGCTCCGAGACTCAGGTGGCGCACGCAAGTTGAAGGGGACTTCAGCGAAATTCGCATGTGAAACTGGAGACGGCTAGTTGGCTAAGCGTGTTGGCTGAGGCCCAGGTCCACCCCGGACTGTAGCGCCACCTTAGACGCGTTAAGTCCCGTTCTTTTGATGTGTGGGTTGGACTTCGCTAGGGCTGTGTTCAATTACTTCTCCTTTTTGTAGCTTATATGGACTGGATAGACTTATCTTTAGACTACGCTTGGCGAGGAATGTTTCGAAATGGCTGGCATCAAGATAAGCCTTATGATTTTCGCAGATAATTTAGCTGTTCTTGCCACAGCCCAGGAGGAAGTCAAGCGAGCACCGGAGCATTTGAGCAAATCGGTGGCGATGGTTGTGTCCCTAACTCTTGTGCCCTACACCCTGCACATAAATGGAGCCCCAATGGAAACAAGTGGCGAAGTTTAAGTACCTCCGGGTCTTTTTTACAGAAGATGGGAGGAGTGATACTGAGTTATCCTGTTAGATTGGACTAGCTAAAGCAGTTCTAAAGGATTTGCACAAGAGATTTATCAAAAAAGCTGAACTTGGAGTAAAAGCAAAGATGTCATTTTTAAATTCTGTGTTATTTTTTTAAACTTTCAACACTCATCTATTCGGTCATGTAATTTTGGTAATGACGGCGGGTTAAGTTGCCAAAATGAGATATCTAAGGAGCGTTGCTGGTGTTACTCGAAGGGATAGAGTGAGAAACGTTAACATTCGTAGGAATCTTTTTTAAAGCTACTTCTTCGAAGAAAACGATCAGTTCTTATACATGATACACTCACCTGTTCTTCGATCGATCGCGTCGCGTCAATGAACAGGTGAGTGTATCAGCTAAAGAACATCTCCGAGACCCGCTGGGGGATCGCGCCTGTGTTTTAGAGTTGGTGGCAGAGGATCGAGAACGATGCAAGGGCCATTTAAAAAAGGTCTGCCTCTCGGCACAAGAAAATGAAGATGTTGCATTGGCAACTCCTTCAATTTAATGTAAACTATTATAATTGTTATACAACTACTTAAATGTCAAAGAATAAAGAACATTCTAAGCTAAACCTTGAACATGGTGGCAGCGGAAAAATCCAGTAAACTCAACTAGAACGAATACAGTATATTATTTTATCTTAAAAACGGATTATAAGAATAAAAATATCTTTATTTAAAAAGAAAAAAAAAATGGTAAAGTACCTACGTGAAATGATTAAGGAAAGAAAAAGTCTCTAAAATCTAATATATAAATTATAATTCCTATCGAGTAATTGCACCCACATCGCCGCAAGCACGTGCTATGCCGCCAAAAGACGACGAGAAAAAACAGCAAGACACTAAGCAAGAACATCCAGCACCAACTTTAATGGCTAGCTCCAGCAGACAGATGACGCTAAGCCCCCCAGAAGAATTTTCATTTAAACCTTCGGACTGGGAGAGATGGATAAAGCGCTTTGAAAGGTACCGCATGGGAAATGGATTACACGAGGCAAACGATCAATCCCAGGTAAATATTCTAATATATTGCAAGCCGAAGAGATTTTTAATTCATTTACGCCACCGCCAATAACTTATGAAGATACTAAGAAAAAATTTGAGGAACATTTTATTCCAAAAAGAAATGTTATCTATGAGCGTGCGAGATTTCTTAAAAGAAAGCAAGGCGATGAGACAGGCAAAGAATTCATCACAGCACTGCATGCACTCTCCAAGCATTGCGAATGGGGAGTATTGCATGATGATATGATTTTATTGACTCTTATAGTAGGAATGAAAGATGAGAACTTGAGCGATAGACTACAACTAGATTCTAGCCTCACTCTAGAGAAAGCTGTTACATCATTTAGACAGGTAGAAGAATTAAATCGTCAGAAAAGAGATCTTTCATCAATTTCGCCTGCGGCAGTCGATAGAGTTAGACGTTTTGAGAATAAACTAAAAAACAATAAAGGTGAAGCAGTTCAGAATAGAAATAAACAAAATAGAATCACTCAGAAGTGCATGCGATGTGGGTATGAGCGTCATGATTACGATAAGTGTCCAGCTAAAAATATAATTTGTAATAGTTGCAAAAAAATAGGGCACTATACAAAGCAGTGTCGAACAAAAAAAGTTAATGAGGTACGGGAGGAAGACGATGCTAAGGACGAGGACGAGGAGTACTTTGTAGGTGCTGTAACGCAGAGCTGGTCAGTTGATTTATGACTCAACGGAGATCGTATACAATTCAAGGTTGACACGGGTGCTGCCGTAACGTTAGTACCATGGCATGCAGTGGAAAATGTGAAGGGAATAAAAGTGGAGAAAACAGCAGCAAAATTATTTAGCGTAAATTATTTACTTACTTACTTACTTAAGGTGGCGCTACAGTCCGGGGTGGACCTGGGCCTCAGCCAACAAGCTTCGCCAGCCAGCTCTGTCTCTAGCTAGCCGTCTCCAGTTTCGCACGCGAAGTTGGCTGAGGTCTCCTTCCACTTGCGTGCGCCACCTGAGTCTCGGTGCTCCTCTACCGCGTCGTCCCTGCGGTGTGGATTCGAAGATTTTCCGGGCCGGGGCGTTGGTGTCCATCCGCTCTAGATGACCCAGCCATCGTAGACGTTGTGTTTTGACTCTTTTGGCTAGGTCGGTATCGCTGTACAGCCCGTACAGTTCGATGTTATATCTCCTCCTCCACTCTCCGTCTATGCAGACGGGACCGTAAATCGTCCGAAGAATTTTCCTCTCGAAGCAGCCTAAAGTGTTTTCATCCGCCTTTGACAGGGTCCATGCTTCTGCACCGTACAGCAGGACTGGGATGATGAGGGTCTTATACATGGACACTTTAGTTGCTCGAGAGAGGGCTTTGCTACTCAATTGCCTTCTTAGCCCAAAGAAACAGCGATTGGCAAGAGTTATCCTTCGTTTGATTTCAGCGCTGGTGTCATTGTCTGAATTGATAGCGGAACCCAGGTAGACAAAGTCCCTAACTACCTCAAAGTTATAGCTGTCGATGGTGATGTTTTGTCCAAGACGTCGGTGTTGGGTGTCTTTTCTTGATGACAGCATATACTTGGTTTTGCCCTCATTGACTGCTAAACCCATGTTCGCCGCTTCCGTCCCAATACTCACGAAGGCTTCACTGACATCACGCTTTGTTCTACCGATTATGTCAATGTCGTCTGCGTATGCAAGTAGTTGAACGGACTTTTGAAAGATTGTACCTCTGGTGTTGGCGCGAGAGTTCTGCACAATTCTCTCAAGTATGATGTTAAAGAAGTCGCATGACAGCGCGTCGCCTTGTCTAAATCCTTTTTTGACATCAAAGGGGTCGGTGAGGTCTTTGCCGACCTTGACGGAACAGCGTGAGTTTTCCATCGTCATCCTGCACAGACTGACGAGTTTGGCAGGGATGCCAAAACTAGACATTGCGCTATATAGCTCGTCTCTATAGATGCTGTCATACGCGGCCTTGAAATCGATGAAGAGGTGGTGTGTATCGATTTGGAATTCCTGGGTTTTCTCCAAGATCTGCCGCAGTGTGAATATTTGATCGATGGTGGACTTTCCTGGCCTAAAGCCACACTGATATGTGCCTATCAGATTGTTGACAAACGGCTTCAGGCGTTCACACAGTACAGCAGAAAAGATCTTATATGCGATGTTAAGAAGACTTATGCCTCTGTAGTTGGCACAACTCAGATGGTCTCCTTTCTTCAGGATCGGGCAAACAATGCTGAGGTTCCATTCGTCGGGCATGCTTTCTTCCGACCATATCTTGCAGATGAGCTGGTGCATGCTCCTAACCAGCTCATCGCCAGCGGATTTAAAAAGTTCGGCAGCTAGGCCGTCTGCTCCGGCTGCTTTGTTGCACTTGAGCTTAGACACATCTACTTTCACCTCCTCCAGGTCGGGTGGGCGGTATCGTTCGTATGCTTCGTCGGTAACGTCTTCGCCCGGGTTGAATGGTTCATTCTGCCTGACAGCGGTATTTGGTTCTTCCTCGCCGTTATACAGTCTGCAGAAGTGGTCTTTCCAAATCCTCAGCACCGACTGCGATTCTACAACGATGTTCCCTTGATGGTCCTTACAGGCTTCAGTTCGAAGTTTATACCCTTGGCAGGACCTTTTGATCCTTTGGTAAAACTTTCTAACCTCATTCCTGTTGTAACATCTCTCTATCTCTTCAACCGCGCGCTTCTCGTGCTCTCTCTTTTTCCTTCGGAGAAGCCGGTGCTCCTCTCTCCTCCTCTGCTCGTAGAGCTCGCGAGCAGCTCTAGTCCTTCTGTGCAGCGCCGCTTTGTATGCTTCCTGTTTAGCTGCATGTGCTTGCCGGCATTCATCGTCAAACCAGGGGTTTCGTTGTAGTCGCCGTGTGAAACCCAGCACTTCAGAGGCGGCGTCTCTGATGGCATTTTGGCAATGTTGCCACTGGCTATCAATACTTGATGCTGGTTGCATAGGACTTCGTAGAAGGTTTTGAGAGACTCGGTTGGAGAAGGACCTGGCGATCTCTTGCGATTGTAGTCGGCCGACGTCAAACTTCCTCACAGTATTTCCATTACTTGGCGCTGGTCGGGATATCCGCAGCCGTACCTTGGCTACAACAAGGTAGTGATCCGAGTCAATGTTGGCCCCTCGGAAAGTTCGGACATCCATGATACTGGAGGAGTGCCTTGCGTCGATCGCAATATGGTCAATCTGGTTGACGGTTGATTGATCGGGAGATCTCCAGCGTAAATTATTTAGCGACTGTGAATTTGCAATATGGAGAGAAAACAATTAAAGAGACAATATACTTAACCGCGGATAAAATAACACCTTTATTGGGAAGATCTGGAATAGAAAAATTAAGTCTAGTAAAAAAATTATTCGGAGTAACAAAACGAAATTGGTTAGAGGAATTTAAGGACGTATTTGGAGGTTTGGGTAAATTTAAAGAGGAATACAAAATTGAACTAAAAGACAAGGTCACACCATTTGCTATATCGACTCCTAGAGTTGTACCGATTCATCTGAGAGCAAAAGTTCAGGAAGAACTTAGGAAAATGGAAAAAGACGGGGTAATCACGTCGGTGGATAAAGCGTCTGACTGGTGTGCACCTATGGTTGTGGTTCCGAAAAAGGAAGGGATAAGAATTTGCGTTGACTTAACAGAACTTAATAAATGTGTCAAAAGACCGGTGCATCCTATACATGGAATTGATTATTGGTTGTCACAGTTAGCTGGGGGAAAAGTTTTTGCAAAACTTGATGCAAATAGCGGATTTTGGCAGGTGCCGTTGTCAAAAGAATCCCAAGATTTGACGACATTTATCACTCCATTTGGAACATTTAAGTTTTTGAGGTTGCCCTTCGGAATAACCTCTGCTCCTGAGTATTTCCAAAAAAGAATGTCAAAATTGCTCCTAGGTGTTAAAAATTGTATAGTCCACATTGAAGATATACTTATTTGGGCTGAAAGTGTGCAGGAGCTTGAAGAGCTAGTAGAGTTGGTGATCATAAGATTAAGAGAAGGAGGTGTTACACTCAGCAGACAAAAATCGGAGTTTAATAAAACAAAAATACACTTTTTAGGACACATTATTTCGGAGGGGTCGATAAAAGTTGACGGGGAAAAAACCAAAGCCATTCAAGAAATGGCAGCACCAACCAATGTTAAGGAGATTCAAAGATTTCTTGGAATGGTTAATTTCATTGGGAAATACATTCCCAATAAATCAGCTATCGTAGAGCCAATATCAAACTTACTCTGTAAGAAAAATGCTTTTGTTTGGGGAAGTGCCCAGCAGAAAGCTTTTGAGGAAATTAAAGGGAAATTGATTTCTCCCCCCTGTCTTAAAATATATGATCCTGGGAAAGAGACAATTTTGGCTTGTGATGCTTCTTTACGAGGTCTAGGTGCTGTTCTGTTACAAAGGCATGGAAAAGATCAATTTCCTATTGCATATATCTCAAGGACCCTAACTGGAGCAGAAAAAAATTATGCAAACATAGAAAGGGAAGCAGTAGCAATTGCATGGGCATGCGAAAAACTAAAAACTTATTTGATAGGCAGAAATTTTACTGTACAAACGGATCACAAACCACTTTTACAACTTTTAAAAACTAAAAACTTAGATGATCTCACTCCAAGGTTGCAACGCATCCGTTTGCGAATGATGAGGAATGACTACTCCATAGCTTACATACCTGGTAAAAATCTCATCACGCCTGATAGTCTTTCAAGAATGCCAATTGATGATAGCTCGGATTCAGAAGAGTTGGAGGAGGAGATAGAGGCTTATATACATCAGATATCCTTACAGAATATTCATACCAAAGATGAAAATATCGTTCAAGTTATTCAATCACAAATCTTAGATAAAGAGTGCAAGGAAATAAAAAAATATTTGGAGATGGAGTGGCCGGAGAAAGCTAAACTGACTTCCGACATTAAAGAATATTATTCTGTTAGAAACGAACTCAGCGTAATTGACGATTTGTTACTAAGAAGTAACAGAATGATTATTCCAAAAAGTTTAAGGCCCATGATGTTAAATAAATTACATGCAGGACATTTAGGCATAACTAAGACAAGAATTAGAGCCCAGAGAACCATGTGGTGGCCAGGAATTTCAAAAGACATTGAGCTTAAAGTGAAGGGTTGCCCAGCGTGTGTCCAGAACTCAAGGAACAAACAAGAACCGTTAACCGCATCGGACTTCCCGGATTACCCATGGCAAAAAGTTGCTATGGATTTATTTAAGTTAAAAAATAAATGGTACATCGTTATAACTGATTGTTATTCCAGATATTTTGAGATTGGAGAATTGGTTCGCCTGCGTATGAGAGATGTGATAAAAGTATGCAAAGCTACGTTCAGCAGACATGGAGTACCTCAAAGTATTTTTACTGATAGCGGAACACAATTTCAAAATCTCGACTCATCCGAGTTTCGACGTTTTGCGAAGGAATGGTCTTTCAATATTTTCACGAGCAGTCCGCAATTTCATCAGGCAAATGGAGCCGCAGAAGCAGCTGTAAAGGTAGCAAAGACTATTTTGAAGAAAAATCCAGGGAACGTGGAGCTGGCAGTACTAGCGTACCGAAATACACCACTTTTAAACGGACTAAGCCCAGCAGAATTACTTTTTGGACGGAGACTACGTGACAACCTTCCGGATGTAAATTTAACTATGAAACCAGATTTGCGAAACCTGAAAAAAAAGGAGGAAATTTACAGAAAAAAATATAAATCGAATTACGATAGACGACATAGAGCAAAGGAATTGGTGGAATTAAAGGCAGGAGAGTTTGTTTGGGTAACGGATCTCAGGAGGCATGGAAAAATTATTAAAAAAGTGCAACACAGGTCTTACTTAGTCGAGACTGATAAGCGAGTTATTCGCAGAAATAGATTTCATTTGATTCAAGCTCCTTATTTAAAATCCTTGCAGGTGAAACCTTCTGCTGCGGTATACCTGGGACCTGACGTCAACTTACCAACATCTACAATGGAAGAAACGGAAACATCTGTGGCCCCTACAAAAACTGTGAAGGTTCCTGCTCGTCGATGTTCCAGTGATGCTTTGATAACCAGATCCGGGAAAAAAGTCTATGGCTTTATTTGAAATTTATAATTAAATAATTTAAATGATTTTTTTTGATTGACTTAAAATGCATTATAAACTAATTTGTGGAATTTAATACTTTAAAATAGTAAGCACATACATTTAAGAAACCTTAAGTTATAGTTACAATTCAAATGAAATTCTAGAAACAACTATTTGAATTATTTGAGTTGTAATTGATTAATGAAATATTAAACTTTAATTCTGTATAAACTTTAATATCTTAGGGGAGATGTTGCATTGGCAACTCCTTCAATTTAATGTAAACTATTATAATTGTTATACAACTTCTTAAATGTCAAAGAATAAAGAACATTCGCAACTAAACCTTGAACAGAAGATTATATGAAAACATCTAAATGTAGTACGTAATGGATGTTCAGTCTTATCGAAGGCCTTCTTTTAGACCCAATGTTATATATATTGTCACCAGTGACTGTTCTGTTTCTCGTAGAAGTAGAGACTTACAGTTCAGATGAGCCCTCGAAACGATGCATGCCCTGACCTCTCGAAACTATGTTTGCTTTTTGATTTACAGATGTACAATCTTTTGCCGATTCCAAATAGCGGGTTGAAAGTTTTGTCATAAAAATTGATACTCTCAGGAAGTTTGTCAGGCCCTTGCGTAGGCGGCATGCGAATCTCATGCACAATAGTCCGATAAACTAACCACTGCATCAAGGCGCCCACAGGAACAAGTATGGGCCTTGAAATTTTCGTCAACTACAAGATCTTTGTCACAAATTCACAATCCTTAAATTGTCCATAAACTATTTGTGAACTTATAACCCACGCAAGTGGGTAACAAGTCCATTATGGACCTTTGGCCCATGGACTTATAACCCAGCGCCTTCGTTTTCTTGCAAGCTTATCCGCTTAATCCTTTACTACTGCATCATAGCTTAAGTCCCATTTTTAATTTTGTATTTAACTCCAAGACTTGCATTTTAATAATTTGATTTGTATTTTAATAATAATTTATTTAAAAAATGCAGTTGACTATTATCCTTTTTGATTAAGCGTGATAAACGGATTACAAAGAAAAAGCATTCCATTGAGTTATTACTATAATTGGCTCAGGGAAATAACGCCCAAATGAAAATGAAATATCCCCCAAAATTTGGATCGAGGTGGGAATTCATTTCATGTGTTTTTGGAAGCTAATTTCAGTCTTCAAATTTGGGGGGTTTTTTTATTATGCTAAAGGTTCTCAAATTCTGCTATGAAAGAAGTCCTCAAAATTTTATTTTAGGATTCAAGCTACACTGTGATTTATGTACGGGCTGGGTGTGCCCCCCCCCCCCCCCCAGCAGCCGCCTGTCTGTTTATTTTTTTTCCTTTGCTTACATATGTACATGGGGACTTATTTCGTACCTATTTGCGGGCTTATTTCATACCCTTTTGGGATCTTCTTTCATCTTCGATTTGGAAAGTATTTTTTTCGTAGTAAAATTATTGCCCAATATTGAGGGGTTATTTCATTTTCCATTTGGAGACTTATTTCGTTGGGGGGTCATTTCCCGATGCCACTTTAGTTCATTCCTTTGAAGGACTTTCGATACACTTGAGAGTTTAGTTATAGCTAATTATAGCCTGTTATATACCTAACTATTATAACCTATATTTTAGCCTTGGCGGTTTTCCCTCATTAGAATACTAACGTATTAAAAATTCTGGGACCAATTTTAACATGTTCCCACAGGATGAGTGTTAACATTAAAAGTGAAGCGAAAATACTTGTAGCCGTATAGCAGCTTGACAGAAAATTCGATTTTCAACTTAACGGTATAATATGGCAAAAACTGCCTGAAGTGTAGAAGAAAAGGTGTTTTACTCCTTCCTATACTGCAAGCCTCCTTGGGGCGGTTGGTTGTACTTGTCTTGGGCATGATGTACAAACGGCAAAATCTACACGCAATGTGTAGGTACACCTCAGGCGAGAATTGGTTAAATTATGGGATTGCGATGCGATACAACTGCGTATATGAGTGAGCTGGGAATACATAAACTCACCAAGGAACACACATTGTCCTGGAATAATTGCCGATGTATGTTTCAGCTCGAGCAGATGTTCTCCATTTGGGGTGCTCTACTTGTTGCCCCCACTCACATACGCACTAAGGATTCTCGAAAATAGCTCGATTTAAGGGGAGCTCAGTTGGGACATCGGATTGACACGTAATTGAATAATTGATAGATGTTCAATTGATTTTGTGGCTCTTCTTTTATAATGGATTTTCAGTGGTTACTGCACTCAAAGGACAACTGGCTGGGATAGAATTTTTAATAAGGATTAACATTCGTGACTTAGTTTAGATTGGTTCTTTCTATTCTATACATGTCTGATGAGATTGGCCTTAAATAACTTTCGATCAAGGACTCACATTGTATTCAATGTGCCAAGGAGTAGGTTTTTCTTAGAAAAGACGATTTGCGCTACCAATCAATTAGGCATGTGGTCACATTCTAAGAAAAGGTGAAGGCCTTATTCAATGCAAGGAAATCCAGGTTATGTGGACGGAATTGAATAATGCGACTGCATTATTTCGGAGGGAGTGGAAACTTATCACATGCGACTACATAGGGCAAAAAGTAACGCGGTGTATGGATACCAGTTTCAACAAAGCACAATAAAAGGAAAAAGTTAGAAATGAACCCCAGCATAACCTTGGTTATAATGAATAAGCTGCAGATTTTGCCTCTTAAGCAGCCATACCTTTCGGTGAGTGCGTTCGCTATTACACCATAAAATTTACTGAAGCCTTCACCTCTTATCCGCTTTCACTTTGCAAAGCTCTTCCGGGCAAATAGCAATTTGTTTCCTCTTCCTTTTGACTACATTTAAACTGAACAAGAAGGACTCCTTATACACAGAGTTGTGAGTTACCTACACCATCGCTCCGTATGTCAGTCAATTCATTCAATTAGCACTTGTGAACCTAATGTGCTGTTCGCTAGATTATCTCTAGCTTCACGTACCTACCACGCCAATAGGCTATTGTTACTCCCTCCGCACTGGCAGCACACGATCCTTCATTCCGCTTTGTAAATCCAGTTAACAGAATTTCAAAGAAATGAAGTATGTTGCAGGGATTTCGTGAAGCGAAAAGGAAATTCTTTTGTTCATTTTAGCCCGTAAGGATATTGTACTTGAGTTTCATTCCACAATTAGTCCTGAGAATCTTCGTCTGGTTGATGTAAATGGGAAACCGATCATGACAGGTTCTTCACCTATACGCCATGCATACAAAATATTAATTTTGACAATGAAACTTTGTTTTTGAGCAAATTTCTTGTACAAGTATCCATGTCGACATCACTCGCAATTAAGTTTGGGTTGCTTGAAGGAAAAAAGGAAATAAGTAGGTACTCTGATGGCTGTGTGATTATCACTTCACGTCAGACACATACAACAGTGTGTGGAGAAGCAAAAATAAAACCGAAAGCATTTCGAAATTGTATTGTAGATGAGGAGCGTCTGGAAAGTTAAGCCAGAGAGTATAGAAAGAGACGATGTATGGGTGTGCATTCTGCTGATAAATCTAACAAGCAGTATATTCCATGGAGGTACCCTGCGTGCCGTTGTTTTTTTTTTCTCTAGAAGTCCTGGTTCAGGATTTACTGACTCAGGGAACAAATGAGTCTCGCAGCTAAGAAAGAAGTGCTAAATGTCATTAATAGCTGATTTATCAGTTTTCCAATAAAGACGGTATTGAGTGTGTTAATCGAAGCCATTGAAACTGGCATTTGAGCGTATTCTATCTTGTTGAAGGTGGTTTTCAACACATAGAATAAGACGATCCATCTTGCTAATGAAAAACGACCTTTTATGGACGCATAGACTATAATTTTCAATTGGTATAAAAGGAACCTAATATTTAGAGCATTAAATGCAGAGAAAAAATACGCGACAGAACAAAACAGTAAAAAAACCGCATGGAAAACCGCATGGATGTACGACAAATTTTAAAGTCGGCAAAGCTGATTGCAACACTCGAACTGAGCAGAGACAGAAAAGGGGGAGCGTGCATCCCTGAAAGAGTGAAATACACCAGTTCCCTGTTTCGTATTGTTTTAACCATTTAAATTTGCAAAAAAATCTACATGTTTGCATGCAGTTACAACATGTACTGTACATGCGGACTCACATATACCATGCGATACATTAAATTCAAGTATCAGATGGCTATAAGAATAATGGTTCTTTGACTTTAAAGATATGTATATTTAGACTACGTGATATCCATCTAACCATCAGTCCCTGCGAGACAGTACACGAGATAACTCAAAACTTCTCTAAAGCGGAGTGAAAGCCGCTTTATTTTCCCGGGGGTTGCATCTCTTCGACGGAGGTACATTGTTCAATGTATTTAGATTTCCCGTCATTCGACAAAAGACGAGAAGGAGCTTCGGCTTAAGGTGGTCGGAGTTCAAGATCCGCCAATTTGTGCTAGCAGAGGCAAGGCAATCAAGGAAAAAACTACAGAGGAGTTTTCTGTCGTATTGTCATCCCCTCCACGGGCAGGACAGGTGGTGGTGTCGCTAAAGCTGTGCGCACTCAAGTACATACAAAAGCTTGGTGACCCGTTCAGCGCCTACAAGAAGTCAGCAATCGATTCTGCTGAAATAGAGAGGGAAAGACTCAGACCACTTGCAGATGTCCGGGCGTAGTCGTTGAGTCGGTCTGCATCCATCACAATAACGCCAACGAGCCCTGTATTCATGAGAATCCCAAGTATGGATAGCAAACGTGGGACAGCTACAGGCAGACGCAGATATAGCGCAGGTTTGGGTCTCTCTTGTGCCATAGAGACATTATGAGAAACTGTGAGGCTGACAAACTCGCTAAAAACGCTGCTATACGCTGTCCAGAATCAATAAACAGTACAGTGCTTATGGGGAGCGAAAGCTCTAACCAGTGCAGTCACAACCTTCTCTAAGTATGCCACGATGAATGAAAAAATAGGCAATTTGCCCCTGAAATGTAGACTTACTGAGAAATTTCGCGTCATGTCCCTGCGTGACCAACATACTATCGAGCCGAAGGCAGACACTGATTGACTTTGAGTGTAGCTAGATCAAAACCAACCCTGTCATAAAATTCACGCCAACCCCCCTTGGTGACATACCCACGTGGCAGTACAATGGGCCTACTTTGGCTATGTACCCTAAACCTCTTGTGAACCTTGCATCGCACGCTCTCCAGAGGTTGCGCTTTTCCGGACAACAGTTTTTCCTGGGGGACCCTAATTCAATTAATGCTTTGGACTCGACCACTATCTTGAACGAGGTAAGAGGGTTTTGAGGGTTATAAGCAGCGTTTTAGCTAGCTTTTCCGGACAACAGTTTTTCCTGGCGGAACCTAATTCAATTAATGCTTTGGACTCGACCACTATCTTGAACGGGGCAAGAGTGTTATGAGGGTTATGAGCAGCGTTTTTAGTGCGGCTTGGCTGTTACTGCAAACGCCCTTCACCCATTAGTCACAATAAAGCTCATAGCCATTACGATAGCGAAAATTTCCCCTTGGAAGGGCGGGAGTTATCAGAATATCTGGAGCAAAGCTCGGCGTGCTAAGGAAGGCCCTATGCAGCCAAGACAAGCCGTTCTTTGGAGTTTGGCAAAAGAAGCAGTAACAGTTTTCCGCAAAAGCCGGTTCCACCAAACAACCGAGGCATATGAGAGGAATGGTCTTACCCATGGCTGTATGGGTCCAGAGATACATCCGTTTCGAAGGTAAGTCCCATATTTCTTGTCAAAAGCACCTCGTCACTGCAAGAAAGTGGACAGTGCTTCTTCAGTTTTGGATTCAACTTGCTTGGATTAAAGAGATTTTCTATCGAGCGTTTGGCTTTTGGCCACAATGAGCATATGTGTCTGTGTCTCGCAGTAAACACGTTTATAGCAACATAATGCGTACATATCTCGCTGTTTCTCTGTTTTTAGGTGAAAACTGAGGTAAGACGCAGACAAGGACACAGACAAAGGCAAAGAAAAAAGACACAGACTAAGCCACACACAAGGACACAGACACAGGCATGGACACAAAAACAGACACAGACACAGACAAAGCACAGACCAAAGGCACAGACACTCATTGTCCCCGGCTTTTTACTCCCAAATATTTGAGAGGGTTTTTCTAAGGAGCAGACAGCTATGATGTTACAACAAATGAGTGTTGGAATGGAAGATTGGGACAATGAGTGAATGAAGGACAATGAAAGGACAATGAAAATGAAGAAATTGGGACATTGTAAAATGTTTGCCTCCATTTCTGGTAATGTGAAAACTTCACGCGACGGATTAATGCATTGCATTTATTCTAGCTTGTTAAAATTTCGTTCGGGTTTCCTTATTAAGGCTGTTCGGCATTATGATCAAAAACTCACTTCCCTCAAATTAATGGCCACGTTGCAACTCGAATCGAATTATGAGTTCTCCTTCGGATGGGAGCAAAAGATTTTTTACCGAGAAAAATTGTTTCAGTAAGCATATCAGATGTGGAGTTCCCGTCACGATTAAGAAAGCAAAAAATAGATGCTAAAAAGTTTTAATCAGTTACTTAAAAGCTATCCTAGTTGGCTCCGTCAAATTGCCAAAATTTTATCTTGTGGTTAGGTTCTCTATTGTTAAAAGACGCCGATATGACACAATGGTCTGATGAACCTATAGAAGTAATAGGACCTTGATTATGTACTCCTTTTCTTGGGTGGGAGATGAGGAACAAGTCCACAGTGTTGTGGCAAGATTGTCAATGTCAGGATTTGCGCGTGTTGTATCTCAGAGTAAGGAACTGTCTCTCTATAAGCTTTTCAGCAGGAAGAAAGACAGACTCATGGGTCTGAAACTTTTAGCTAGGTTATAGCCAAACCTACCAGCTTTTGGTATGAGCACGACTTTAACCATACGCCAAAGGGTGCGTATGTAATCCAAGACAAGGGCCAGCAGCTTGCTTAAACTTTGTTTGAGCATCACTTGCTTAATTTAATCTGGACCAGGTTACCTTAAACTCTCAAAAGATGCAATTGCGCATTTGAAGGCGTCACCAATCAACACCCTGGATTCAACATACAAAATTAGCCGCGTTGTGTTTGTTGCTTCTAGAGTGACCATCGTTGCTGATACCACTGAAAAGCACGTAGTGATCTGATTTGCCGGAAAGTTTCCGTCTTGATTTCAGCGAAAGCACCATCAGGTTTAAAAGTTAAAGCAGGTTTACTTGGTATTTTCCTGTGAATACTTTACAATCCCTTACAAGTTTAACTTAGAGGTTCGACCTCCTCAGAACATTTAAGTCTTCTGCTAAATTTGTTTTTAAGGACCAACTCAGAAGCTTCCTGGTGTCTTTGCAAATATGCCACAGTGCGATGCCACAGTGAGATGCCAGAGTTTTCTACAAGGGTCTATAGCTACAATTCTAATGTCCTTCGAAACGGTGAGCACGGAAGCTCTGATAAATTGCATCTTTGTTTACGCTCGGGCTCATATTTGTTTATGAATAGTAAAACTATTTCCTGTTAAGCAATATTTCCCCTAACCAGTATGGAATTCTCTACTTTGTCCTCTCAAAGTAAATAAAATCACAGACCGAATTCCATCTCGCTTCCGAGATGGAGCTCTTATTGTCAATTTCCTGATATCCATGTGCGCGCGCTCTATATTGTATAGTTGGTTCGGTTGATGGCGACGCATTAATTCATGGTGAATAAATCGAAATGGAAAATATTTTCCAATATTATTTACATTGCACTTTGCTACCTCTTTTCCGTTTCCACCATCATAACAAGACACAGCACAGCCAAAGTAGTGGAAAAATGCATTCTCGTTGACAAGGAAGCGAAAATCTCTTCCGCTGCTTTCCGGGCACCTACACTCTAGTCTCTTTCCCTCGGTTTTTCTCTATCAACTTTGAATCAAAAACGCTTCACTGAATCAAATCACGTTCGAAAATATATATATATATATATAGGAAAAAAAATAATACAAGACTAAAAAAATCGAAAGAAAATACGAAACGGAAATTCCTTAGCATGCATCTTCAGATTGAGAGTGACGACACGCTGCTGTTGGTCCTGGGTGAGGAAATATTGCACACACTTTTGCATTCGACTTGTATCCGCTCCGGTAACATTCTCATAACTTGGATTTGAGACTTTCTTCTTCTCGGTTGTATACTAAAGTTCTTGCTGTGCGTTGCTGGTAATGGCAGGACCGAAAATCCTGACGCTGAACTTCTCATCCTATTTCTCCCGTATGCCCGCACCGCTGTCGGTGTGTCACCGTGTCCTCGTCCTCATCCTTGTCATCGATAGCGGCAGTGGTGCGGCGACGGCGCGCGGCAGGCGTCTCATTGGGAAATACTTTCATGCAATTCTGCACTTTGTCTCGCATTTATTTTCTCTCGAAGAGTTGTCCTGATGTTGCTGCTGCAACAGCAAGGATTTAGCTTTCGTTTCGTGTGTTGCTCTGTGTGAGTGCATGCACTTTGTTGAGTGCTGTCATGCATGCAATTCAATATTTTTCTTGCATACAATTTATTTAACCATAAAATGTTAAAAGAAGCAAAAACGAACCCAAAAGAAATTCGAATACGAAACGATCAACGTCATATTTGTCCGAACGGTTTTTATAGAATATTGCATTTCTGGGAAATTTCCATACAAAATGTGGCGTAAATAGAAAACGCAAGAGGAGACGGTTTTACCCCAAAGAAAGAAGTTTAAATAGGACCTCTAAGGAGTCACTTTTATGCCAAAATGGGTCAATTCCTTTTTTTTGGCATGCTTTCTGGAAATGGAATTTAAGGTGACATGCAAGGCAAAACAAATTTTGTGGGATGGTCATTCCTTCATAAAAAAATAGAAAAAAAGGAGGCGATTGCTTGAGGAGGCAATAAAGCTGCAGACACACGAAAGCAAGGCAAGAACTAGAAGCTCCATTCACAGATAGTGAACCATTGTCACTGATCAGACTATAAAGAGATAGCCAAGTCGGCACAAGAATTGTCTTTTTGCCCCCAAGCTTCCATTGACTTGGGACTGCAAATGAGTTCTGTGCTACTACACTCTCAGCTGGCGAGTATGTTTCACACAGACAGGAAATCAGAGGCAAATCCCATGACAGATTCCACTACATTCCGTTTCGTTCCCTGTAGGTGTTTTTGCGGGTTTTAGCGGGCAGGGGGTTGCAGAGTTCGCTATCTCTTTATAATCTGATCAGTGCTGGACGAGGGAATGAACTCTTGAGAAAGAATTAAGGATAGCGTGGGAAAAAAAATTGAATCTTGAGTCCGTCACGACGAAGTACACAACTGACAATTCAGTTCAGTACACGTTCTTATGGAAAGCGGCGATTAGGAGAAGTGCTTAACTTACGTCACTTTCCAAAAGAACACGTGCATTTAACTTACTGAATTGTCAGTGGTGTAGTTCGACGTGACGGACGCAACGGATTCAGTTGGCTGGAGGCTTAAGGCCTGGGAAAGCGTTTGAGATTTTTCAAATGCGCAAGATTATGCAAGTAAAGGGTAGCCAAAGGGTGTTCTTAGCACGTATAGGACTCTAGAAAACAGTTTCTTAAAAGGATATTATAATCGTGGAAGCCGTAAAACTCTGCACCGAAGTAATACTCAACTTCCTTGTACCATGTTTCCATCGGGCACTAATTCGAGATTAGCATACTCCATTTAATCCTCTACAAACTACGCGATTAACCATACAAATTTAAATCCTCTCGGCAAGCGATTAAAAAAAAAGTCCCCCCATAAATCTCATTCACCCTTTTCACGAGCACCTTGCATCTCTTTTCGAACACCTTTTTAACTGTTTGAGAATCGAAAAAGGACACTGAAACTGTCCACATATGACAGATCTGTCAGAGTTGCGATTTCTTTTGGAATATTTTACAACGTAAATCCTTTTTCCCTCATGGAAAACGACATCGCCACTCTCTTTTGAGAGCCAAAATGACAGAAAAAGAGTTCGCAAGTCAAATAAATCTTATATTTGTCTGGTGCAACCAGTTTGGGATTTATTATTAATCTTCTCCCGCTAATCCTCGTATTTTTGCCGGTGGAAACATAGTATCATATATATAAACTCCTTACTAAGTCGATGATAACTAATTTTTTGATCCTTCTAGAAGATTAAATTTACTGCATTCAAACTAAGATTCGTGGTCTGGATGACATGCTACGCCATAAAGTGTTGTATAAAAAACAAAGTCATGTTCTACACACTTTACCTGCACCTACATATCATCCAAAGAATCAATGCATGTTGGATCAGTGGCAATAAAATTTATAGCTCAATTTACCTTTAGCGTAGTTTATAGAGCCCGTAGCTCCATTTTCTCTTTGTAAGAAGAAGTGCGCCCAAAAGGTGCAAGCAAAAAGAATGGCGGGACTGTATCGCGAACTGGCCACAAGGGATCTTCGACAAAACGCCCTGAATAAAGGGGCCGCAATCTTTAAGGCTGCCGCTCAGAAGACGAGAAGATATTTCCCCAATATAAGCAACGAAACGTTCGGTAAGCTTTTTAATTACTGATCAGGATATTTGTTAGCCAAAGTTCATCAACGCTCTTCAGGGCCAGCTTCTTGTGGATGACGACAAAATTCTTCACAGATGGCGGCAGTATTGAATGAACATTTTACGAGTCAACACTTTTCAAAAGAAACCACTCCCAACTGGAAAGAAGTACCAGATATCACAGTCGAAGAGGCTGGGTTGGACGGTTAAGTACTCCAAAAAGTTGTCAGTGTTCTGCAGAAACGGGTCTAGATGGCTAACGTCCTTTGTCGACAAACTAATAAGAGGTGAGTAAAGCTCTTATCAGTGGAGGGAGAGTTAGCTTCTTCGTTTGTACAAAGGAAAACGGTGGTATACGATGCTGTGACAAATCCCGTTCAATGAAGCTGATGTAACGCAAAATATAGATCGTACTAAATAGTCGCCTGGGAAAAATAATAAGGCTATCTGCGGGTTTCGGAGAGAAGTCGAAGTAGAAGTAGAACGATCCTAATGAAAAACCACCGAGATGCCCTAAAAGATCTGCATTATGATGACTGCTGATTTTGAACAAAGCTTTCGATAGACTGCCTAGAGATCTGATACGGGTGGCGCTGAGAAGACGAGAAGTTCCAGAAATCTAGGTACGGATGACAGAGCAAAGAGAAGAGTTAAATGACCTTCCAGAGTCACTGAAGAGCTCCCAATTGAACTCGGTGTAACCAGGCGAGCATTTGAAGTCATTTGCTTTTCATTGTAGTCCTTGATTGTCTGCTTGAAGGAAAACTGACGGACCCTAAAGCACATCAGATTATCTTTGCTGCTGATGAGGCCATCTTAAGTGAAGATCATACATTCCTGCAGCGAGTACTTCATATGTATATGGGTGGATGTTCTTGAGGGAAATGGGTAGCGTCTTTTTTTATAATATGCTCGTAATCAAGGGGAAATGATTTAACCTTAAAATGGGGAAAGAAAAGTAGAAGAAGAAAGAAATTCTTGATCCAACACAAACGCTGATGAGCCAAACATGAAACCTTTGCTAAGAAACTAAAGCTTACTCCACCAAAAGCTTACCCCCGCAAGTGTTATGCCTTTACGGAGAAAAGCAGTAGTCTGACTAGCAGAATATTTCATAAAAATATCTGGCGTGCATCTAATTTTCGTCCATTCTATTTGCATATTGGAAGAGAAAAAAGTGTTTTGTATATTCGGCCGACCATAACCTGGGTAACAGACGCCGACCAGAAAGCCGCTTATTTTGAGACACCCGCTTCTGGATTTTTCGTTTGTTGTTGGTTTTGGTCCACCCGGCTATTTTCCATACAGGTACCCACCATATCTGGTGAGCATTTCCTTATCCGACACTGGGGAGGCGCCCAATTGAGGACCAGCAACCCCAGAAGGGCAATCATTGAGCCCCAGAAGGGCGATTTGGATATAAGCCAAAAGAAAACAGAGTATCTGTGCTGCCCATTCTCTGACTCACCCGAGCCAATTCCAGTCATTAAATTAAATGGAAATGTGCTTTCCAGGTGTGAAAAGTTTAAAAGCCTGGGATCTATGATCAATAGTGAAGCAAACTGTGATGACGACGTCAATTATCACGCAAGCTTAGGGTGGAAGAAGTGACGAGAAAACGCCGATATCTTCTCTGACCAAAAAGTGCCTTCCAAGCTGAAAGGAAAGCTTTACTGTTAAGTTGTGCGTCTGGGAAGCCTCCACGTAAAAGAGATAGGTTCTTTCGAGGAAAATGGAGGACAACGGAGTCAGTTGGTATTGCCTGTCACAAAGGCAATTTCAATCAACATTCTAGCGCAATCGCGAAAGAAAGGAAGGTCTTAGCATTCATGGATTACACAAATGCAACGACAAGAGCATTTATTTGGCCTCAACGACGAAGAAGTCCAAGGCCGGGTGGCTGCTGAGGTCAAATCGGCGTACCCCTCAAGCGGACCATTGGGAACGCAGTAGAGTGGGAGGGTTATGATCCATAACTTAAAATTATATGCTCGTGCCTAAAAGAACAAGAAGAAGAACAGATGTATCATTTTCATATCTAAAGCCTTTTTCGTATATGTACCTTGCAAACTGCACAAAAACCACTTGATTAATTTATTTAAAGGTGACCCGCCAAATGCATTTCTGTCAAAGGGTGAACAACCTTTTTGTTCAGTCAAAACCATTTTAAATTCATTTAGTTCATTAAGTTCCAGCCTCTTTAAAGAGAATCGATTTTCTAAATCCCCACACTTGAACACATCGAAGGTTTTTCCTTATCCCCACAGCAATGAATTTTTCATCAGCTCACTTCTGTATCAGCCTCAAAAGTATAACCTCTTTGCATCCCTTTAATTACTTTGTGGTGATTTTAAAATTCACAATAGGATCAGACCTAAGCTAGCAAAGATTACAAAAGCGAGCAACAAGGGCAGAGATACAAGGCCAAAAAAACCCAAGCCATCTCGTGACAAGAGAGATAAATCGTTGTAGGTTGTAAACCGAAGTGACGTCTACCGAAGCTGGAGATGTCTTGGCTTTTGACAGTTTTTCCCCACAGTCCGACGATGGCTCATGGAGTTTGGTCTTATGTTGTGCGACTTTGGTTGCAAGAGTGATTATTATCTATGGTTGAGTTGTTTATGACTCATGCACTTGCAAGCCTTTTTTCGGTGATGAGTCGCTTCTAGACCATGCGTCAGCTATAAATAAAAGTAGACCCGTGTTATTGTTTACTCTACCACCAACCACGCATGATGGATGGAAGTCCCCCACCAACAGCTAAATTGAATCGAGTACCCGCTTAAATATTAAACCATTATTCCTTGGGGAAACCTCAAAATAATTTATTGCTCTGCCAAAAAAGGATAAACATAAGGAATATTAGAAATGCTCAAATCTACATTTCATTTCTTAATGTTGCACACGAACATCTCAAGGCGAACAAAAGAACACCCAAGCAGCAGCTGGGTAATTTTCAAAGGAGCCCACTCAACCTGCACGATTTAAACCATAGCTCTACTCTGCCGCTCACCGCTCATGTCAGCCCCGAATCCCTCCAGCAGCCGCGCTACTGCTGCTGGGTCGTCGTTGTTTCAAATCCTTTCAGGCGCTCAAATTTCAATTGAGAATTTTCGTACAGTTTACGGAGCCAATTTAAGAAAGACAAAGCTTTTAATCCGATTTGAGTATTTGCTTTTGGCAATCAAACATGGATTTAATTGGTGCAGATTCCTCTTCCTCAGCCCCAGATCTCCTGGATGGAACGTATAGATGTGAATCCTACCATCTACTACACACTTAACAACAAAAGCAGATTCAGGCAACTCGTCCTTTTTATGTTCCCTCCTCTTTTTCGCAATTTTGGTGAAAAACAATGGAATAAGGCAATGGGAAAAATAAAACAATGAATGAGTGTAGACGTGGCTTTCAAAAGAAGTTAAATAATGTACTTACTCAAAAATTGGTAGCACACACACACACACATATTCAGGGGCAAACATACACGCGCAGGCATTACTCCGTATGATTGAGTTAGAAAGCCATTTGCAACGTCAGCACAATTACATTCACACAAGTTTTGGGATCACATTAAGCACTAAGGAGAGCACAGTCACTTGAGCTTTAGACTTCAGTTGGATGATATCCTTTAGAATAATGGAAAAGGACTTCATTCCTCATGCCTGTTTCCGTTTCCGGTGGGCGGACAAGGTGAAAACTGGAGTATTACGTTTGTCTTTGCTTGCACATTGAAATAACCATGTCAAGGACTCAGGCTAGTAGACGTCTTTGTAGGTTGTACCTATTAGTGCATCTTCTTTTGTTTTCAAACCAACATCTGTCTTTCAGCTTCATAGCACATCGCTGCATTTAATCACCGGCTCGGGGGTATCATTTCAATTAACTCCAACTGGTACTGTCTGTATACAGGTATCAAGGTTCCCCAAAGGGTAACGATATTTTGCTTGATCCATGATTCATGATTTTTTTCTTGCAGGGTGATGGTGTCTTATAAAATTAAAATCCAAATTCGAAATTTTCAAAGGCGCAAATACATAGTCAGATAAAATAAAGCCGAATTAAAATAAGACTGTCAAGTATAAAATTATTTACGGACCGGTCCGCCGACTTTGCAATTATTGCTTAGTTAGCATATTTTTAGTTTATTAGCGACTTTTTGTTGTTTTTCCTTTCTTTTAACGACAATTTCAGAATTTATGGCATTTTTCCAAGCGCATCTCGGTAACTCATTTGTTTCGGTTATATAATATTTTGAGTGCAATTTCAAAAAGGTATATGCATAAGATCTGTGTATACGAGTTATTCGATGCTGCCATTGCAGTGTAGTAAATAAAGGAGACATATTTGACTATTTGCCCGATTTTCGTGTTTAAAATTCTTAAAAATATTCTTTCATCCATTTTAACGCAGGTTCTTTTATAATTTTTTTGTAAGCCTTTAATCCTTCTAGGTGAATTTTGAGTTAAGGTACCTACCTACTCAAATTTTCGGCGAAACGCAGAGAGACAAATAATTTTTCGATTTTCTTTTTTTGTTAATAAAACTATTGAAAAATGTCAAGCGGGTTTTTTTGTTTTCAATTTTTTTTTACATATTTTGGCTTGCTACGGAAGTGGTTTGTCCCTGCGTTAAATTAAGTTGATAAGATACAAACGGGTGTACCACGATATCTCGAAAACCATAATCTCAAGAGCAAAAATCTCGAACAAAAAAAATAGAATTACAAAAATCTCGAAAACAAAAATTTCGAATTAATGCACCAACATACACATGTTTGAGAAAATTTTGAAAATTAGCGGTGAATATCCACTATTTATGGCCAAACAGTGATATATGCATGGAGGGGCATGCTGCCCACCTGAAACCCTCCTGCCTGACTTTGTTTTTACCTCCTTCTAGGTTTCCCTAGGTTTGGTAAGGTTGGAAAGGGTTGTTTGCATTAGTGCAAGTTCACTCGGTGGCCAGAAAGGCCCATTGTGATTACCCTTGTAAGGTAGACAAACATGGTTGGAAATATGTCTTGCTAACTGAACCAGCCTGATCTTTTAATAATTCTTTTTAGGTCTAGTCGTGATATTCCTGCCTCGTCCAGGCTATCAAAGACTCCTAAAAAGGTTAGTTGTCGTTCTTGGAGAGCTGGACAGTGGCAGAGAAAGTGTCCTATCGACTCTATTTCTTCTGCATCCCTACAGCTTCTATAGAAAAGTCGTTCGCAAAGATTCCCATTCGTGTAGCCATGACAGCAACATGGTGCAGTGTCCCGTGACTACACCAACGAGTGTTCTTATGAAATTTCTACTAAGATATAGAAGGGTCGTTGTTCTTTTTAGGTCGGGTACTGGCCATAAGCAGAGTAGAGCTGTGTGGAGGCTTATTTCCTTTTATGACATGAGGCAGTCCTTGACACACTTAGAGTATACGAGGTTAGAGTCCAGGGCTTTAAGTGCTGCTTGACTATCAACACATAGCCCTAACCGGCAATTTATCGTTAGCGACAAAATGTAAATTTCACACGAAATAACAATAATTTTTTTGTTTATTTACTGAGCTGCCAAACAAAAAAAGCTGATTTTATATAATCAGTTCTCTTTTTGAATATTCAATAAAATGATCATAAATGATACAATGCTGTTGCCAAATTAGCGTTGTTTTTGAGGTTTTCGGCGTTTACGATATTTTTTATGTTCACTACTTACCACCTTAATATCAAGTTTTGGCGTTAACGATGAATTAAATAAATAGAAAAAAACGTACTATAATAAAATTAGTTTTATAAATTTATTTCAAGTGTAAAAAATGTGTTTTTATGAACAAAAAAATAACAGAAAAATATACTTAATCAAAACTAGAATAAACTTCAAAGGTACAAGCAAAAAGTAGATGGTTATATCTAAGTGTCATTTCATTTAAAACATCCTTGATCGTAGCTGTAAACCTTAAAGATAAGTACTCTTCATGATATCGTTTAGGAATAGTTTTTTTTTACAAAGCATTTCAACTGCAGAAATGCGATTTGAACTTGTTGAAGTCGTGTCATACTCCTTCACTTCACAATTTTCACCTGAAGAATTACTGAGCTATTTTTTGCAAAGGATGCAGATCTAATTGATTTGAAATTTATATTACACTTGGTTGGAGTGTAAATGAGAATTTTTCCCAATTGGATTTTTGTTTCCTAGATATCGGGTGGGATCATCCGTTTTCTAGAACAACAAAAATTGAACAAAATGAAAATCTCGGAAATTGTTCTCAGTATAGGCCTACTTTATACGGTGGAATATAGAAAATTCTTCGCTATGGTGTTGATAGTCCTAGGATTCTTTTGTGCTAGTTTTAGGTTCCTACAGAAGGGCGACGTTTAGACCTTTGTTGGTAAATGTTTTAGCTTAGACAGCCAAACTGGTGCAGAGGTTGCTTTGAACAACTTTAATGTTTACTTATGTACTGAGCGAACATCGTGTAGTAAGACCCCTCTCGCTGAGTCTGGACTAATTAAGTTCAGACTCAAGCACAGGGTCTGAAGATGGCCTTTGCTAAGATGGCCTCGCGTGCAGCTGCTTAAGCCAATCCGAAAGAGCCCAGGTAGGTCTGTCTGAACTGTTGTCCATCGAAATGGTTACCCAAGTAACACAGAAGCTCTTGCTTTGGCCACCGTTACGTTTTCAGCACCACATCATAAAACCTTAGGTTCTTGAAGTTGGTTATATACAAGTAACGGGGCCCCTTACAAAACCCCTATAAGGATGATTTGACACTTTATGGAACCTAATTTTGGGCGCAGAAAGGGCTCTAATTCGGGCTCTTATATAACTTCTGTCAATACATTTTAGGCACACACACTTCGAGGTGTTTACCTTTTACTGTCATGGTGTGGCTTTTATTGTAGCTAGGTATACACACATTTCTATATTATTCTTTGAAAGTGTTGATGTTTTTGCACAAATAACTTCGTTCGTATTAAATCGTGATGAAATTAATGAGCAAACCGAGTGCATTTAATTAGCATAAAACAAGGTGCGCATCTCGTTTCTTCGAATCATTTATTAAAATAGGACGAAAAGAAATAATGCTCTTCTTGAAATATTAAATATAACATAAAATAAAGAGTGTAAGGTTTTATGTAGAGCCCACATAGCACCGTTGTAACACTTAAGGTGTTCTGCGATGCCTTTTAGAAACTTTGGGTTCTATGTAGCACTGTCTAGCTTCATGTAGAACTATTATAAGGTTTTGTGTTTTCTGTCAAACATGGCGCTAATTTATTTAGGGTTGCCATCACTCTCTTTTCTTTTAGGATATACATTGGTTTGACTACTTGAAATTGTTGACATGCCAGACGTTAATTAAAATACATATTTTGCAGGCTATTTTTATCTTATCTATGAATGTAGTTTATACCTTAACAGTTTTAAACCCCAAGGAGGATATCTGTTAAACTTCTACCTTAAAAGTTAGTTTGATAAATTACTTGAAGTGCTGGACCAAGAATGCCTATACCTAACTTATTTGGCCAGCATAAAAGTATGAATTATCACTTGAAATCAAATTTTTGTGTATGATATACTTCCAGCCTACTACCTGCAGCCTAATATGTAATCTAGTTAAAATTCATATCATTCTATAAGAAATGTAAATTTCTTATAAATAGATGTTTGTTTGAAATGTTCTCACAATAATTTCTGTCAATTATATTGTTTTCTATTGTATGACTTATGGCAACCCCCAAGTGTTATATAAGAGTGCAAAGTAGTACTTCGGATGTGTCAAACCTATGGTGTTAGAAAACAGGAACTAGAAAGGTCTACAGAACTTGCGCTATAGAACTTAACCTCTCAGCACTTCTTTCCTTATAACTTGAGTGCTAGAAACGTTTATAGCACCACGTTTACGGAACCTTTGGTGCTAGCACTTTTAGTTTTATAATTTTGGTGCTGTATACGTTTCTATGACCAATTTTATAAGTAAATAAGCTGCACACCAATGGTACGATAACGAAACCTAGCAAAACCATTAGTGCTACTGAAGAGCATTTTGAGTGTCTTATAAGTCCAATATTCAAAAACCAATGCTTACGGTTCCAGAGTGTGCTACTTGGGTAGGGCAGTACCAACCCTGTGTGTTGTCTATAACGAGTAACTTTTGAGTCCCTGTTCCTGGTAGGAACAGCTCTGTTTTTTAGGGATCAGTGCTTACCAGTGCAGAGCTAGTCTTTGGTGACTGAGACTGCACAATTGATATAGTTTGCCAAGATCCAGTCATAATCTTAACCCTTAAACTACGGGTTGTTATTGTTTTTCTCTCTAGATTCACCGCATATACCTTAGTTAATAGCAGGAACACCTCGTGCAAGATACGGTTCTTTAGCACGTATGGACGGACTTGGGAATGAAATATTAGTTACCGCTCTGCACTCGTCTCGGCTGCACGCGCTCCGCTATCGGTCCTTGTTTTTCACAAATACAAATTACATAATCGAAAGTGCAGTGCAAAATCGAAATAGTTTATTCTCAGTTTACCAGTAAAAACCATAGTGCTCCGCCCTAAATAAAAAAAAAATTAAAAACAAAAAAAAATTAATAAATAAATTAAAGTTTCCTAACAAAAACTTTAACTTACTAGTATAAAAATCACGCATGGATCTAAAATTTATATTCGTAATGATGTAGTCTACCATACTCCTCCACAATTTAACACCTGTTCCAACCCGGAATTTAACTTCATGTGGATAGATTTCACCGTACGTAGACAAACTATTCATTATTGTTTTGTGTACAGAAGCCCAAATTTGGGCAGTGTATTAACTTGTAACGAGTTTGATGCTTTGTCCGACTCCATCTTAAGAATTGTTTCCCTGAATCCTAATAATGAAATTGTGATTACGGGCGATTTCAATATTCAAAATTCTAAGTGGCTTCGACATTCTGGTCAGACAACACCCGAAGTAAGGTATGTTGAGATCTTTGCTGCGTTGAATAACCTAACGCAACTTGTAAACGAGCCTCCACGGATACCCGACGTTAACAATCATTCCGCCAACACTTATCGGGGTGGATTTGTTTCTTACCTCCCACCCCGATAAGTACACCGTAAATGTACTATCTCCTCTAGGTTCGTCAGACCACTGCGTCATATCAGCCAATTTTTTATTAGGTAATCAATCTAATAAGGTAATAGCTCCGAAAAGAACAGTGTAGCGGTACGAGAAAGCCAACTGGGACGGCCTTAATAACTTCTTCGGTCGTTTTAACTGGTCCTTGTGCTTTCTCGATGACAACGTAGATGCTGCTGCTGATATGATAACTGACACCATTCTCCTTGGTATGAGATCTTTTATCCCTTACAGTATTAAGAGTATCAAACCAAAGGTAAACTCGTGGTATGACTCGAGCTGTAAAGAGGTGATTAGGTTGAAGGAGTTTTGTTTTCGGTCCTACAAAGCTAATCCATCTCAGGTAAACCGAAAAAAGTTCAAACAAGCCAGAAATGATTGTAATGCTCATATTCGCCGTGTCAAATTCCAATACGACCAAAAGCTGAGGCAGAAAATACTACATTGTCCCAAGGGTAGTAAAAACTTTTGGTCTTTCGTCAAAAATATTAAAAACTGTGCCTCATCTTCCATCCCTACACTCGTTTACAATGACATTCCAGCTGTCACCTCTCTAGACAAAGCGAATCTACTTGCAGCGCATTTTGCTGCTAGCTCCATGCTCCCTGATTCTGCGATGTCTCCGCCTGCACTGGACTTTACCATGGGACAAATTCACTTTCGCGCTCGTGCAGTCAAAAGAGTACTTCGAGATATCAACATTCACAAATCCGCTGGTCCAGATGGAATATCCCCGATTGTTCTGAAGAGGTGTTCTTCCACGCTGGCAAAGTAAGCATTGTGTAAGCTTTTTCATCGGTCCTACTCCTCAGGTCTCTTTCCGAGTAGATGGAAAACAGCATTTGTCCAGCCCGTCCCCAAAAAAGGCGATTCTTCTTCTCCCTCTAGCTATCGTCCAACTGCACTTACTTCCCTTCTTTCTAAGGTCATGGAAACGCTGATAAACTATCAGCTTATGAAATATCTTGAAACACGAAAACTTCTTAATGACCGGCAATATGGTTTTCGTAGCAAACGGTCCACTGGTGATTTGATGGCATATCTCACGGAAAAGTGGAACCATTCCTTGCATCTTCTTGGTGAAAGCAAGATTGTTGCACTTGATATTTCAAAAGCATTTGACAGAGTTTGGCACCAAGCTCTCTTGTCGAAAATGCGTGCATTTGGAATCTCTTATTCAGTGGATTAGTAATTACCTTTCGAACCGTTCAATTCAAGTTGTTTTGGATGGCTTCAAGTCCGCAGTTCATAAAATTAACGCTGGGGTTCCCCAGGGCTCTGTTTTGTCTCCGACACTCTTTCTCATTTTCATTAATGATCTCCTGTCTGCTACAACTAATCCAATCCACTCCTTTGCTGATGACAGTAACCTCAGCTTCTCATATTCGTTCTCGGTTCCGCGCCCCTGCTCTTCGGACGTTGAATTGGAACGGCAGCGTATGTCAAACTCATTAAACTCTGACCTTAACAGCATTGTATCATGGGGATCTCGAAACAGAGTAGAGTTTAATGCTTCTAAAACTCAATGCTGTCTTCTGTCATTGAAGCAAAACCGAATCACCCAGCCATTATCCATGAATGGCACTTCCATCGACGAAACCGAAACGCTTTCCATTCTCGGTATGTGTGTCAATAACAACCTTAGTTGGAATGACCACATATTCGACGTCGCCAAGAACGCTGCGAAATGCCTTGGCTTCCTTAAAAGATGCAAGAAGTATTTCACCCCCTCTGATTTGGCTATTTTATATAAGGCATATATTCGCCCCAAGTTGGAATATAATTCCCATGTCTGGGCTGGTGCTCCAAATCCAGCACTGTTCTTGCTAGATAGGATACAAAAACGCGCGTTAAAACTTGTTGGTGACAAAAACATTGCGAAGTCTTTTGACTCATTAGAACATCGACGTAATGTATCTTGTCTTTCACTGTTTTCACAAGCAATGTTCCATCGAAATAGCCAATTGCATTCCGCCCCTAAAGACGATCCACCGTAATACTCGCCAAAGATCGAATGCACATCAGTTAACCTCGAGCCCACCTTCGGACGCACAGTAAAGTTTAGAGGTTCTTTCATAAGCCGTACAACGCGAATGTGGAATGTTCTCCCACGGTCAATCTTTCCTGCGCAATACAACTTCCAACTGTTCAAAACAAGAGTGCATCGGTACCTCTCCTCCTTTTCCTCTTCTTCTAATCCTTTTCGCTCGTGAGATGTGTAACATTAAAAAGGGTATCCAATCCCTTATATTCGCAAGTGCATTATAAAAAAAAAAAAAAAAAATTACTTCCTTTAACTTTGAGGATAGTGGAGCGTGAAGTTTTTTGTGATTGTTTTCAGTGCTAAGAGTTAAGCCCAGAGTTATGCCCAGCTTAAACCAAGATCTGTTAAAGATCCGTAAAAAAACGAATCTGGAGTTAACTTAGCGAGCTTGTCAAAATCATCGACTCTCAAAATCATTGACTCTCCCAGCTCTCACTTCAAATAGAAAAATACAGGAAAAAAAGTTCGAGTTATTCTCAAATGTCATTTTTCACAGCGACGCGCAAATCAATTGACATTCCACGCACAAAAAACATTCAAAGAAGTTCATACTGTTTTCCAGAGAGGATCCGAGATTAACTTACCAAATTTGGTGAGTTAAGCTGAGATTAACCCCAGAGCTAAGTTCACTGAAAAACTCATTTCTGGGGTTAATCTCACTTTGATTTGGAAATGATCTCGGATGATCTCGCACTGAAAAACCGGCCCTTTAACGGTCTATTTGTGAAAAGCGATACGATCGTAATGTAACAAATGTGCACCTTTGTTTATTTTAAATAGCTTCTTTTTCACCTGGTCCACACAGAGTTTACCTTTATGCCACCAAATAAAATCAAAATAAAAACATTTACTATATAAAACTTTGAAATATATCTCACCTGTAACCACTTTTTGGAATGACATACAGATTTCGCACCACAAATCCTTTTAAAGCAATGTATAAGTAAGTAATACATGCTCACTTAAAGGGCTCTTACTGATTCGACCTTTTTCGCCAAATAAAAGCAAAAAACCTGTCAATTCATGGCACGCACGCATCAGCCTCTCACACGAGATACACCCACGAAAAAAATAAAAAAATAAAAGAACCTACACTCATATTATATCTGAAACATTAAAACAGCGGCAGCGGAAACTAGAAAGGAAAACTGCCAAAGCAATTTGCCTTACGACTTTCACACATCATCCTGGCAAGGTTAGCTTTGATACCACCGATGGATGCTGTTCGCTGCTGTTGTAGAGTTGAGTAGATATAGTTGAACTCCAAAGTGAAAACGATGCGAGAATTTTAAGTAGCAATTATTTACTTAATTCCGAGTATACTAGTATAGCAACGTGAGGAGGTATCCGGTTTTTTTTTATGTGTGTGTGGAAGTAAAGGCCCCTCGGTGTATGGACTTTTTGCCTTCGAATCCTTTATTTGTTGAGTGCGTTCCAATATGTGACTGACAGCTAGGAAGATGATATCACATGGCTGGCAAGGAAGCCAGACATTCAACGCCAGAGTTTTTCTTAAACTCCATTATGTTTAATTTGATTTTGTCGGGGAGACGTTTTTTTTTCTTGGGTATCCTATATCCACTGCGAGTTACCACTTCGACTTAGGGGGGGTATATCATGTCAAAGTAGCAGCAACTGGTTGGTAAGCAATAACTTCAGTTAACTGCTGATGGTGGACTGTCAAGCACAAGCCGCACCCATCATTTTGGGAGTCGTCGTGCAGGCTCCCTTCCACATGGGCCCAACAATGGCGGATGATAGGGTGCACAGCACATACGTGACACTCGACTTGATGATGATCTCACAAAGCTGTCATTTGCACGTTTTGGTCTTTTGCTTATAATTGAAAGGTTATACTTTTTTTAGAATGGTAAACAATAGACTGAAAAGGTATGTAAATATTGGCTTTTATTGAAGGGTGAAATGCCTTTAAAAGGATATGTTTGGCATTTTTAAGGTATAAGGATCATTAGACGAATGTTTTCATTTTTATCGCCCTTATGATAAAAACATAAGTTTCTCTTTTAAAGCACAAAAGACTATCATACCCATAATGATCCCAGGTCCTTCAAAATTCAAATGGCAATAAAAAGGCTAACTTTGGTCATCATTTAGACGGGTTCACTTAAAACTATACTTCAATGCTGCTGTTTAGAAATAAAAAAAAATTATTTTTATTGAGAAATAAAAATCACATAACGACCACACTTTAAACTCCAACATTTTTCAAGACTGAATACACTTCTTACCATAAAAGAGGCCTTCAATGTAAAACTTAAATCTAAAATTTATTAATTCAATTTAATCCTACGCAGAACCCTCTGGTTAACCAGATCCTTAATTCAGCAAACCCCAATAAATATCCACTCTACTCTATATTCAAATGCCGTAAAAGTCCTTGTGCCCCTAAACCTAAAGGGAGCCACTATCTGACCACCTCGTACACATCACAACATGCCTGGCGAACAAATGGTTTCGAATTTATTTCTCAGTCAAATAAATTACGCTTTCTCAATAAATTGAAAACTTGAATTTACATTTAATTAAATTACCATAAAAAAGTTGATAAGAAATGAAAAAAAAACATAGGAGAATCTTTTAACCCCCAAAACATTGGAACTAATCCTCTCCGACCACCGCACTAACATGATGTTAAGCCGTAAAACATTCCAATATAACAAATGAGCTTGATTAGGAACAGCCCTTTAAACTTAAAATACATTCGAACTCTCGCCCATTGAGGAGGGCGTGGATTGGTTAGGATAGGACCAAAACATGGTGTTAGGCAAATGAGTTTAACGGCGCGAATGTCCCTAATCTCATCACTTAGTTTAATTGTTTCGGGATCACCCGTTGCAAATGCTAACCGTCATTAATAAGGACCATAGAACGGGTTCCAGTGAAATGAAAAATTCCGAACTTTTCTCTCGTCAGAGGAGGAGGTTGCTCTACTTCTGCCTCAAGACGTTGTTGCATATTCTATTGATGGAGTTCACTGTGGCGCAGGGGTTGTGGGATAGCACCCTCCCGATGCCGGTAACAAATGTTCAAAATAATTGCCTCTGTCAGGTGAATGCTAGATAATTATTTACCTTCAATGGGATTATTTTCCATTTTTCAGGTGTAGGGATATTCCCATAAGTAATCCTGGCAATAGTCTCAGAGTGTCAATGTGTGTGTGTGTGTGTGTGTGTGTGGAAGAGTTCTCGGTACTTCAGAATGCTGTGTGCACCATGGGGGAATGAAGGACTCTACTTCGATTCGATTTTCTTGATGGTTTCATAAAAGATTTACTAAGATATTCTCTCTGCGTTGTCGGTCTCTATATAGGCTGATTTAAGGGATGAGAATCAAATGATGCTCTGTGTATGTGTGGTATATACTTCAGTGCGGTATCCATTAGTTTAATGCTCTTGAAACGGAATTAAGATAAATTGATTAAAATTAGGCGCGTAACAGCCAAGCATTGTTTCAAAATGGAAATCGAAGATCGAGAGCTCTTCCTGGAGAGGGTTGTCTTGGTATATAGCACTGCGGGATTGCCGACAAGACGTAGCCGAAAAGTTTGCGGTTCCATTTACTGAATGGAATAAAGGTCGATTTGACGCTGGGGGTACAAATGCCACTTCCATTTGTTTACATTAGTTTATGTGAAAAATTATCCTTGAAATGGAAAGCTATTTGGAGGAGCATAGTTTCGAATTAGAGAAAATGGAATAGACAAATTGAAATGATGGCGGAATTTGAAATTGTAGGCGGAAGGATCTTGGCGGTTTGTCTATGGGGGGTAGTTTCAGAGAGGAGAAAATACTAAAAATAGTTAATTAATACACACAACGCTGATATGGTGTGTAAAATTTGTTCTGAAGTTAGTCCTTACGATCTTTTTTCTCAATTATTCAAACAATAAAAATTTGACATTAAATCATGTCATATTAAAATTATGTCATATTGGAATTTAGAGGCTTTTTAAGGTCTAAAATGAGTCTTTCGACTATATGATTTTTATTTTTCTATCTAACACTATAGGAGAAAATAATTTTGAGTGTAGGCATATGTATTTCGAACTTGTAATTCTGAGTGTAAAAATTATCTTCTCTAATGATGTCCTTAAGAATAGAAAGAAAAAATTTTGTTTAGCTCTTTTCGGCTCAATGTAAGATTTTGAAAAGACAGATTTAGTCATTTTCAGTCAGCGGAACCATGACGGATAATATTTTAGTTTAATTACTTTAGCTGGCGCTATAGTCCAGGCTGCACCTGGGCTCGACCAGCAAGCTTTGTTCTCCAGCTCTATTTCTAGCTGTCCCCTTCCCGCTCCTTCAGGCGTGCGCCATCTGATTTTCAGTACTCCTCTATTGGGCTGTCACCGCGGGGCCCAAATAGCACATCCCGGAACAATAAGCATTGGTTTTTGAATATTGAACTTATAAGACACTCAAATAGCTCTTCGGTAGCACTAATAACTTTGTAAGGTTTCGTTATTGTCCCATTGAAGTGGAGCTTATTTACTTAAAAAAATGGTTACAAAATTACTATTACAGCACCATAATTATAAAACTCAAAGTGCTAACACCTGAGTTTCGTAAACGGCTATAAACGTTCTTAGCACTGAAGTTATAAGTCTTTAAGTGCTGAAGTTTTATAGCGCAGGTTTTATACACATTCTAGCACCTATTTTCTAACACTATAAATTACTAAAAATTACGTTTCAATTAACGCCCCGGCAATAATTACAAATAGTCATGACATCTACAAGAGAACAGGAACCAACGTATGCCATACGAGAAAAGGGACTAATGGTAACCCTAAATAAATTAGGGCCATGTTTGAAAGAAAAGCACAAAATCTTATAATAGTTCCACATGAAGCCAGATATTGCTACCTAGAGTTTCTTAAAGGTAACGCAGATTAGCTTAAGCGTTATAATGGTGCTTTATAGCCCCATTATAACACTTAAATCCTTGCATTCTTATTTAAGGTTATACTTTTGGTCTTATTTTAATAATCATTTGAAGATAGTAAATGCGCTCCTTGTTTTATAAGAGTTTTACAGCAAATTTTTTCAGGTAAATGCGCTCTTTTTACTCCTTAATTTCATCAGAACAAAGCTTGGTTAGCATGAACATAGCTATTTTTTCAAAAACATCTACACTTTCAAATACCCAAATGATCTAAAGATCTTTCTACCCTACCCAGGGTATATTAAGTTTGTTGTATAGTTTGAAATGCAGTGAAATAATCAACCCTAAGACACGACCACTACAGGCCTGTATGTGCGACTATCTCTAATTTAAATAAATACTTTTTTCAAATTTTAGCTATGTTACAATGGTGCTAGTGCACTAATTTTTGACATGTAACAATGCCTCTTAATTATCTTTAAGGAAGCAGAAAACGTTTGCCCTATTCATCGACCACGCCCACTTTTTAAAGAGATTTTAGCTTAAAATGATTGTTTTTTAATAATTATGTATGAAATTCGACTAAAATTGTATGACAAAAGTTGTAGATATTAGTATTTCATAACTTTCTTGTATATGTTCCATGTGCCTCTGCCCACTTTTTGTGGGCGTGGCGTTAAAAAAAACGATTTTATCTTATTTTTTTATCTTCTTTTAGCGAAATGTATGCAACCACCTGGTATAAAGCATTCAACCGTTTTATTTTTATATCCCGCCCACTATTTTGGAGGCGTGGCAGTTTCCTTTTTTGGTAAGGTAGGGTATTTTGCAATCAGTCACAGACGGACTGAAGTTTTTACATGCGCACTGTTGCACTTTCCCACTTGTTTGAAAACAGTCAAATGAGTTCTATAAGAGCTCGAAGGAAAAGCCTTTTAGTGTTAAATCGCCCTTATAGGGGTTTTGTAAGGGGCCTCATTACTTGTATAAAACCAACTTCAAGAGCCTAAGGTTTTAAGATGTGGTGCTGTAAACGTAACGGTGGCCATAACAAAAACTTCTATGTTACTTGGAGGTGGATTCAGAAGTGTCTGGACGGGCGTTGGTGTACATCCGCCCAACACGAATCAGTCATTTCCGCCCTTGTATTCTTACATTTTACTTTTATTGCCTGAACACATGGTAGCGCGATACTATGCTACCACTTTCTCCACCTACTTAGTCACCTGGCGCTGACAATCTGGTGAAATCTTTCGCGAACCTCCTGTAAAACGAAGTGAGATAGAGAAAGATATTCAGCTGGTGTTTGTCTTCGGGAACTGGCTCATTGCTCATGGCTACGATTTTTTCCGGATCCGATATGACATGACCCAAGCACTTCAATTCTGCTGTGAAGGAGGCACACTTCTCTGAATTGAGCTTAAAGTATGGTACTCGAAGTCGTGTGGACACCTCCCTCAAGTTGTCGCGATATTCAGCAAAGGTATTTTCCACAGGGATGACTTGGCCTGTGTATACCATATGCAGGTTATCCGCGTCAGTCAATTCAACGCACGTTCCTCTTAACGCTCATAGGTGGCTGGAGCTCTACTATGCAGGCTAAGTAAATAGAATTTTCGAGGAAAGCCAAGTTCCACCTACTTTACCCAGGAACTTATAGGACCTGAACTATTTTGGGTAAACAGCAAAACTTTTTACGAACTTTTCTAAAAGCCTTGAATCTAGCTCTAAAAACTGCGCAGGTACCTAAATTCCCCCCTAGGAGATCTAATGCCATGACCAAGCTAAACAGGGCATAAGACTTCCCGGAATTTTCAGCGGCCATTGCAAACTAAAGAATATGTATTTTGCTTCACCCTTCACAAGCGTGCAAAAACTCGTGGAAAGTCGCTGAATTAATCTTAAGAAGTCTAACATCCATGTTGGGGAATACGTCAGAAACATAATCGAAAGAATGTCCCCACCACAAAACTTCCCTTAGGTGATTTAAGCTTTTGATTTGCATAAGGCTACGCGCAAACATGCGACTTTAGTCGTTGTCGATTGTTATTTTCTATTTTGTTGTTTCTACCTGGAAAATGTTACAGAAAAAAAATAACATTCGGCATTGACTAAAGTCACACGTATGCGCGTAGCCTTAAGTACCTAATACGAACTCTCTGAATCATCTTGCTCTCTAAGTGGATTACCTTGAACTGTAGATTCCCATCCTCGTGTCAGATTAAGTCTAGATTATCGATAACACGCGTCCAGCAATTCGATTTTCTTATCATGAATTTTTGTTCCTAGAAACATCCGCCAAGCTACTGCCTTGCCTGGCTTTGAGCTTTCTGTTAAACCCGCACTACTGGGCTCGCCGTTCCATAATCTATAAACCATTTCGTGCACATATTTCCAGATTCATGTGCTTTTGCTGTAGTAACCAAGTAACTGAGCCGACATTCCTAATAAAGATAAACATTATGAGGTTACCAGCGGTACTATATATTCGAAATCCGGAGTTAAATCCTTCTTCTTCACACAGCAGCTGCTAAAACATGGTGAACATATAATTCAACAAATTAAGATGCATTTGCGTATGAGAAGATAAGTATCCGTACAGTAACGCTCCCCAGGATGAAGGGAAACAATCTACTAATTAATTTTGCCAGTTCTCATCCACTGCACTGTCTATAAGCGGCGCTCATTTACATCCAATTACATCAAGGAGTTTGTTATCCTGACGGGGAAAGGCACTTCACATGCATCTGATACCGGTACTTGCCAGCTTGACAATGACAAGGAGTCACTATCGCAAACATATTGATTGTCTTCCAATTGATGTGTTCAGGAGATTGTTTTTATCTCGGTGGATCTCATTTATACACCCAGAGTTCCGACAAGATTCAACGGCTACAATCAACGCCTGACTCGTCAACTTATGTCAACAGTCTAATTAACCAGCACACATGAGTACCTTTCACCGCCTGAACTTAAGCAGCCATGAATCGAGCACACCCGCCGTCACGTGTTGCGCGCCGACAGGCTCACATGATTTATGACAATGACCGTTTCGTCATGTCATGTCAGACTGAGTAATCTCGACCTAATCCCAAGGTACTACGAAATCCAACAGCGTACCCCTAAAGGCTAAAGCAATATCCCCAAAGTCATTACCCCGAGCACGCAGCAGTTACTACAACATACTACCACCCGCGCCGGAGATGACGCAGCTCGTCTGGCCGAACTAATAGGCAGTTTCCGGCGGCCCAAAAGAAAGCCTTTTGCGTATGTATTCCCATTTTATGGTTAATTTCTCGACTGCTTTGTTGAGGAGGGGAACAGCGTTGGGGATGATTGATGAAAATTCGATTGACAAGTGAAGTGCGCTCCCTTCCAAGCCCACAAAACGATATCCCATTCACTTTCTGGCCAAATCATCCTGCTGCAATTATCCCGACAGAATGTACGGCTAAAAGGAAGACACGGTATCGGTCGGTCGATGGTGAGGCGACTCCGATGCAAAGTTAATCGAAAAACTTTCGTTGAGAGAAAATAACTTCCCAATCGAGTCGACACTCCACCCCGCACGCCTACAGACGACATCGAACGACGCGCGACGCAAGGAAGATTGACGCTTCAATGCCATGCAATGCGACTTTTCTTGCTCCATAAGCATTTGGGCGACAAATGACTTTGTTACAACATGCGATTATCGCCCCGGCGACACACTGTGATAAAGGTAATGTGACAACAATAACTGAATAATTCCCTTCTTTAATAACACAGTGTTAATGGGGATGGGGGTGAGCGTAAATCAAATTTAATCCCATCGGGCACACATAGCGTTTTGCACGAGTATCGGCGGAGTTCTCATAAAAAATAATCGCGCCGACATAAGCAGATTCCGTCAAGTGATCTGATTGCACGCGAAAGCAATTCCAGTTTAATGTTAATAAATTAACTTAATTATGTTAATTGCAGATGGGACACGGAGAGGGTTGTGCATAAAATTGGAACGAATCGAAATGACCGCACAATGGCATTGTCGATGAAACATCTGCGGACTGTGCTAGGAATTGAGGTTAATCAGGGTCTTGAAGAGCATTTAATGGGCATTGTGCCAAGACGTCGATTCGATATGAAGTACATTCTTAATGGGCTGTCCTTTGTTCTGACAAATAATGTTGTTGCGTAACATTACGAAAAAAAAAGAAATTGTGTAGCAATGTTTTAATGGTTTTGCATTTCTTTTTTACATTGAGCCCGTTAATGTTTGCATTTCAGTCCATGCAGTAGCCATTGCAGCGTTTGAAATGTATTGTTGTCGGGTCAAGGTAGGGTCTGCGTTGCCAGTCACGAGGACACGGTCACTTTTTGCATAATGTTCAATTTTAGAGGATAAATAGAAAAGTCCATTGAAGTTTCCTTAAATCAACCGAAAAAGGTGCCTGTCACTTTCATTTGTTGCACAATGTTAAAAAAGCATTTTGTTTTTAAGTTTTCTAAGCATAACAAGTAAAGTTTTTAAACCAAATCTTTTTAGTTAATATTAAACAAAAACGGGCTCCGGAAAACTTTGACAGAGACAGAAAAAGGAAAAAAAATCTGACAAGGATTTTTTCCTTGAATGTTATGTGCGATCCTGGGCAAGCTGCTTCCACTTATTATCCAGACCAAGCGATCTAGCATCCACTTTGGCTTGGTCCTTGGTCTCCCCGGTCGCCTCGAGCATGGGGGCTTTGCTTCGAAGACTCTCTTGGCTGGAGCGTTAGTATCCATCCGCTCGATATGTGATCGTGTTTTGGCTTTCTAAATACATCCACAGCTTAGTACCAACAGCAATTCTCCTCCAATTGCCCTCCTTGCATACAGGACCATAACGTGGTTGGGTATTGGTACTGGTAGAGTAGGCACTGATTGGCGTCAACCTGTCAACTGGTTTCAACTGGACCTACACATTAAATGCTTATGTTATTTCCGCGTGGAAACCACCGGGTATACTTACCTTGTCCCCCCTTGAACTTGGCTTCGAAGTCGCGAGTGTTAAGCAAGAAGAGAGTAGCAGCACTATAATTTGTTCCAAATGGCTCGCTGGTCGAGTCTAGGAAGTCAAGAACGCGTTGCGGAGGAATTCTCAAACAAAAATCAATGGTGCTGTTAATAGTCAGGACAACAATTACCTTATGAGCTAAACCAATTTATTTGGGGCTAAAATCGGTAAGAATTTACGGTACTAGTCAAGGTAATGGGACAGATGTGGTAGGTTTGTCTACGATGGATTGTATGCCGGATGTTGGGTGCCGAATGTCGGATGCCGGTTGACCGATGCCGAATGTTGAATGTTGGATGTGGTATGCCGAATGCCAGGTGCCGGATTCTGGAAGTCAGGCGCAAAAAACCGGATGCTTGATATCAGATATGGGATGACGGATGCTTATGCTGGATGTCGGATGCTGAATGTTGATGCCTAGTATGGATGCCGGATGTTAGTTAGTTAGTTAAGGTGGCGCCACAGTCCGGGGTGGACCTGTTCCGCAGCCAACAAGCTTCGCCAGCCAGCTCTGTCTCCAGTTAGCCGGATCCAGTTTCGCACGCGCAGTTGGCTGAGGTCCCCTTCCACTTGCGCACCAAGGATGCCAGATTTCGGAGGCCGGATATTGGATGCCGCAGCCGACACTGATGCTCGATGCCGGACGTTGGATGCCATATATCGGATACCAGATGCCGGATGCTAGAGCGCTGATGCTGGATGCGGGATGCCAGATGTCGGATTCCGGATGACTGATATCGGATGTCGATACTCGATGCCATATGGTGGATGCCGAATGGCGGATGTTAGATTTAGGGTGCCGGTTGACACATGCCGGATGTCAAATGCCACTTGCTGAATGGTGCAGGAAGCTTAATGATGATGGATGCTTATGCTGTATGCCAACGCTAGATCCTGCTACTGCTGATGCTGATGTTGATGCTGATGCATCAGCATATGCTGATATATACTGATGCTTATGCTGATGCTGATCCTGATGCCGATGCCGATGTCGATGCTGATGTCGATGCCGATGCCGATGCCGATGCCGATGCCGATGCCGATGCCGATGCCGATGCCGATGCCGATGCCGATGCCGATGCCGATGCCGATGCCGATGCCGATGCCGATGCCGATGCCGATGCTAATGCTGATGCTGATGCCGATGCTGAGGCTGACGCTGATGCTGGTGCTGGTGCTGATGCTGATGCTGATGCTGATGCTGATGCTGATGCTGATGTTGATGCTGATTCTGATGCTGATGCTGATGCTGATGCTGATGCTGATGCTGATGCTGATGCTGATGCTGATGCTGATGCTGATGCTGATGCTGATGCTGATGCTGATGCTGATGCTGATGCTGATGCTAATGCTGATGCTGATGCTGATGCTGATGCTGATGCTGATGCTGATGCTGATGCTGATGCTGATGCTGATGCTGATGCTGATGCTGACGTTGATGCTGATGCCGATTCCGATGCCGATGTTAATGTTGATGTTGATGTTGATGTATATGTTTATGTTGAGGTTGATGCTGATACTGAGGCTTATGCTGATGCTGATGGTGATGCCGATTTAAATGATAATGTTGATGTTGATACTGTTGCTGGTTGTATTGTTGATCTCGATCCTCAAACTGATGCTCATGCATATCTACTAATGCTGATGTTAATGTTGATGTTTGTACTGATGCTGACGATAGATCTGGATGTCAGATGTTGGATGCCGTAAGTAAGCGGGATGGTCTGACTTGCTGGTGCTTATCAGTAATCGGTTATCAGTTGTCTGTTGCATGTTACCAGTTAACGGTAATCAATTATTTGATATCGATTTTCAGTCATCGGTAATCTATCAGCAAATCTGTTGTCTCTTTTCGGCTACCGGTTATGAGTTAATTCAATAAAAATGTTAAAGTATAACCCTCCGATGGACATAATAGCCTGGAAGATGGTTAGTGGTACAGCAAGGTCTAAGCAGGCCTGTATGTTTATGAACAATGTGTGTGTAGGTAAGTATGTGTGGGTGATACATAATGTGTATATGCAATAAAATGCTGTTTATTCGGAATATTAATAATATATTCCGTAATATTTTTTATTATATAATATTACACCAACGTTTGGCACCGAACAAAATAAAAATGAGTTTTGCTCATTAATTTAATTAGCACAATTAATTTGAATTCTCATGTAAACTAATCCAGAAGCTCTATTAATCTCAAAAAAAAGCTACAGAAAAGAAACTTCCTTTATATTCATGGAACTGTTGTAAGGTTTGATCAGATCTCCTCGTGCTACATAGATAAAAATGGTTTCAGAGGAAAATATTATACTTCAAACTTGACCATGTCGTTTTTTATCGTATTATGTTCGTATTATGTAGAGTTTTCGGAAGTCATGAAAGCATTTCATTCCAATGCGGCAGAAAAAATAGTTACGCAGCTTTAAAAATAAAAAGGTCTGGTCAGAACTTGAACTCTTTCGGGGAGTTAATATAACCGTTTCCTACTTAAAATTCGAAGAAGTGAAAAAAAGGAGGAAAAAAACATAGTAGTGTGACATAAGAGTACTGTCATCAACGACAGCATGTAAAAGATTAAATGTGGTGGGCAAGCGATAGCCTTAAAAATCAAAAAGACCCTTTAAAGAATATAACACGTAGAGAGCCAAAAATACCAGTGAAAAGATTGCCCTTTAGAGGTACAAAAACATTTTTTGTCGTTGGATACCTTCACTAAATCATATCAAAACCTTTTACACTTTAACTTCCTATGCCTTTCGTTCCTAAAGGTCCAATTTTATTTGATCTTTTCTGAACTCTCGATAGTTTTCTCGCTCGTGTAAAAAATCCCTTAAGCTTACAATGAACCTTTTGCAATAACTATTACATTACAATTATTTATTCCAATTTATTACTTTCGTTATCGAAAACGCTATCCAACTATTACCAGATGTATATATCGTTATTACTTCAAACATAAATGCGCTCATAACAAATGCCAATTAATTGAATGAGGTTGTACAAGCACATCCATAATTTCACTCAAGAAACCCTAACCCTGGCCCGTGCTTAACCACATAACGATTGGTACAGGGTTTAATTACAGCGATAAATGCCGCCCACAAACTGCCCAGTTACACTAGCAATCGGCTCGCATTAAAATCCACATTAGAAGTGAATTGCTGAAAATTTATTACACCTTCGAGGTCCAGGTCAGCTGGTCTAACTTCTCGCTCGATTCGACAATCGCAATTGAACTCCATCAACATGTCTCCACCAACGAAAGTTCAGCACAATTAACTGGATCATAAAAGCATTTTCAATGAAAATAAGAAAATTATTATCCTTGATCGGTGGGGCCGGCGTTATAATATGTATACGGTCCAAAGAATTACTCCAAATCACCCGGTAAATGGCTTCGTCGATCATAAATGTCTGAGCAAGGGTCGTTTCGAGTTCCGTTAGTGGATTTTTAAGTTTCGTCTGGTATTTTCGATTCTTATTGCATCTTTACGACCCAACCAATCAATATAGGCGACAATAAAATGCAACATTAAGCAGGACACACAGGCACAAAGTGCATCGGCCATCAGAGACCACCGAAGTGTATGGCTGATGGTAACGGGGCCGTATACCGCCTCAACTGTTGGCCAATAAAAGTCATGTGTGTGCAACTCTGCAAGAAATAGTTGACAACATAATGCACCATATTGGTGGACCATAATACGTGACCAAAGGATGAGGGGTGGCTCTGGCGAAAGGATAAAATTCATCATCCGTCCGTTGGTTTATTGGACATTGCCCGGCGGCCGGCGGCGGCGGCGGCGGGCAAGAGTCAAAAGCCGCTTGTATCGTGGAATGTCGACCCCGGCTATGGAGCTTCGGTCCATCGTCCATATGACAAATGGCTCTTTGACGGCACATAGATGGATACGTCCATTGCCTTGCCGTACTCGTACACCCAATAACAACCCTTTTTTGATTGCCGATTTTAAGGGCGCAGGATATAAGTGATGTAATGCAATTAGTTAAAGTCCTGTTTCGATTTGGATTCATCGCCGAGGCAGTTTGTGTCTGGAATGGAGTAGTCGAACTACAGTAACAACAAGAATTTTTCAATTTAATCCAATTGCGTCATGGTGCGGCACTTAATCGATGCACTAGAGATGAAGAACGGTTGCCGGCGGCCCGGCGGCTTAGCAAGGAGCAAAATGTTGTGCAGGAATGCTTTAGGTCTGGACGTTTTAATACGAAAAAAAAAATAAAACCCAGAGGCTGGCTGTTGTTTAATGTTTACTTGGCATTTTTACTACTCCGAAAGGGTTATGGGTCCTCTATTTGGGGGTAAATTTGCTATAACAAAGGCGATATAAACTGGAGATATAAACTTTTTTATTTTAGCGACTTACGAAACACAGACATGATGGCGATTAGACTTCATATAAATTACTTGCAATAGCGAACTCAAATGCTATCACATACGAAGGAAAACACGTGTAGAGTTTTTTGAACTTAGGTTTATGCCCAGAAAGAAATGGTTATGAGTCAGCACTACAACACTAGACACAAGACAAAAAGTCTTGCGAATTATTATTTAATAAACTAAATAAAATGTGGCCTTTGGCTTGGATATTAGATTTGAGGGTTTAGTTGTTGTTTTTTTGTCCCAGAAATAATTCTTTACTAAACCTAAGGACCGCTTTATACGAAAGACAAAACTGCCGCCGTCGACAGATCAGATAAGCTCAAATAACATGGGGTCTTATGAAAGGGAAATATATAAACAAAATACGCCCAAAATTTGAGTATTTATATAGTCCCGAGGCTACATTTTGACCGGAAGTCCTTTTAAGACTTGTTGCCCGAAGCATTTTCAAAAAAAGGTCTGGAGCCAATAACTTGGCCAATTATTCAACAATGAGACATGTCTGTCCGTCTGTCTGCCGGTAGTTTTTCGGCTACAAATTATGAGCTAGGATTTTGAAACTTAATTTCCGGTCTTTAATCCGCTCGCTAACACGCACACTAAGACGCCCCCTAATACGCCCACTTTACTTATTAGCAAGAAAAATGAAAACTGTCGTAGGACGCTCAAATTTGATATGCAGTATTCTTGCTTAAGTTTTTTGAGATTGACATCGCAAAAATACCATGTGGGCGTGGTCGTTGGGTATCCAACGATTCGCCTAAGTGGATTACAACCCGTCCGCTAGTTTTTTCTAAGGTTCGGGGAATAAAACTACAGCGAAACACTTTTTTTTATTAAATACAACTTATTCACGTTCAAATTACACTTTACTACAATTGAATAACATTCACAACTTAAAATTCAACAAATTCAAATTCAAAACAAAAATTTCGTTTTTTACTTTAACTCTCGATTTTTACAATTCAACTGTTCAAATAGAATCAGAAATATTTAGAAACATCCCACTCAGTAATTGTCATTTGGTACTTATTCACTAAATTCAATAAAAGGGATATTTTCGGCATTCGAATTACAGTTCACTGTCAGTTGACAGAAATGACAGCTAGGTATGTCATTTCCTGCATGCCTTTTGACGTTTTGTCACCACATCACATTGCCCCTCTCTTAGTTTTGTTCTTTCCGAACAAGCGCATCTTCATTGCGTTGGACAACGTTCATCTTCGCTCTTGCTTCTCGTTAGAATCGGAAGACGACATCATTAACTCGCGTAACGACCTACCTTTCCAGTTCCTATTGCTGCTGCAGCTTTGGGAACTTTTTCTATTTTTACTATGTGGATTTCTCGTTGACATTTTTTAGTGTTGCTCTCACATTGTACCTGGTCTTCATCCAGTCAATCGCATTTTTATATTGGTTCGGGTTATCTGGTGAATTGCAAATCCAAATCTTTGTTTGAGGGACCTTTGTTCAGAACCCAGATCCAACCAGCTTTTATTATTATTTTGTTTTTGCCAACTTGCCTTGTCATGTATATTAAAGCAATAATGATGAGTTAAAATCGGACTGATTGGTATAGGTTGCCTTTATTCGTGTCATGTTCTTTTTTTCCAGTATAAAATAAAATTTTTGTGAAATAGTTTTAAAACTTGTATTTTTGGAAGTTATATACTTAATACATGTACATGTTTTCAAAAATGTATTATTTTTTTTTTTGTAAATTGCATTTAGCATTGCTGAGGTGTCTACCTTTTAATTAATAAAACCAAGTGCGTGAGTGCAAGAGTTCGTTTATGCCAAACTTCTATATATACCGTGAAAACCCAAATCTTAAACATTTTGGGCCCGAATTCCACGCCCCAAAAGTAGGCCTGGGCTAAAAATTAACATCAGTTAATTGTAATTTCGTAAAAATCATGAGAAGATGCGTAAGACCGAATATTATTTCGTAAAAAAACCGTTTCTTCCTAAAAACGCCCCCTAAAAGTAGGCAGAGCTCAAAACTTTGTATGTAATAAACTTAGCAAAAAGTAATATCTTTAATATTTGCTAAACGATTTTTTTTTATTTGGAATGGCCTTTCTTAGAAATCGGGGTTTTAAAGATCTAACACCGCGGTTCCCAAAGTGTGCTCCGCGAGCGTTGACCGCGAACAGATAAGTAAAAAAAAATATAAAACAAATGATGAAAACAAAAAATAAGAAAGTCAAAATTTTGAATCGATGGCTGCCTTACAATAAGGGTTGAGCTAACATTGTTTCTGATACTTTAATCTTGTGTTTTGTGTGAGAGGTTATGTTAAGGATTTTATTCTTAGCGCCTCTCGTAGATAATTTGAAAAATGTAAATGTTTTAATCTTGTCGCCTTGGGAAATAATATAAAAACCTGTTGCAGACCTGTACAGTGTTGCGTCAAAAAAGTCGGCGTCTAATACCGTAGAAGCAAAAAGATTTTCAAGATCTGATATAAGGACATTAAGGCAAGAAGAACACTGCAAAAAGATCGTTTCGGATTTGGATCGGATTCGGATCGGCCGAATCCAAAGTTTTGTTGATAAAACGAAACAAATATTATTATCGCGTTTTCACGCAGAGTCGAACCCGGCTTCAATTGCATAGAAACGTGGTCCGAGTTGAAATTATGCATGGAAAAGCGAGTTTAGTCAAGGTGTAGAGGAGTCAGATTTTGGCGTTTCTGGACAAATTTGGATAACATGCCCAAGATTCATTGGTAAATCTCGTATAAGTTTGCCAGTTTTTTTTTATAATTAACTCGTATGACTACCCTTAAGATTCGTAGCACATTGCGAGCAGAAAGAATTTGAGGACAGAAAAAATAAGAAGAGGAAAATAATTCTCCATCCAACATGCAAATGCTAATGAGCCAGTACAAAAAATGAAAACTCTGCACAGAAACACCAAAGCTTAGCCCCGCAAGTGTTATGCCTTTACGGAGAAATGAAATAATATAGCTAGCAGATTATTTCATAAATGCATCTGGTATGCATCTAATTGTTGTCCATTTTATTTGCGTATTGGAAGAGAAAGAAGTGTTTAATATTCGGTCAACCCTAACCTGGACAGCAGACGCCGAGGAAGCCTCCCATTTTTATACAGACGCTTCCGGATTTTTCGTTTTTTTGCTGGTTTTGGTCCGCCCGGATATTTTCCATACCGGTACCCACCATATCTGGTGAGCATTCCGCTATTCACCACCTGGGGAGGAGCCCGATTGGGGACCAGCAACCCCCCCGACAACTTTTTTTATTGCCAGGTATACAATAAATCTATGTGGAACAGGTTTTTCTCCAACAAAGATGTTGACTTGCGGTTTTAATTCAGGGTTTTTGAGGCGGTAGTTAACACCTGTTTTCGGTATGCAAGTGAAGTCTATGGTCACCGAAAGCTCGACGAGGTTGACGCTATCCAACGTTTCTTCGTAAAAAGGATTTTCAGGCTCCCTCGATCATCGCCAAACTACGCAATAGACATTGAAACAGGTTTATCTCCAGTTTTTGTAAGAAATGCCAAATCAAGTGCCGACTATTTGTCCAAAGTTATTATAAGATCTGTGAATAACTTGCAACGTAGAGTTCTTTTGGTTGCACTAGAAGGGGGCTTTTCACCTTTTAAGGAATGGCGTGAGCTTGCTGGTAACCATAATTGTCAATTAAATCTTGACGAGAGAAATTGCCACGAATGGCGAAGTATATTCTATGACTGCCTGGCAGCCATTGACGAAAAGCTCTATCAGCAGTCCTTGTGCAAGCGAGAACATCACTTACAAGAGAACTTTACAAAAGCCTCACTCACGATTTACACACCGCCAACTATTTTTGTGATAAGCTGAAGGCGTCCGAAATTAGTTTAGTATTTAAGGCACGCACTGAAATGCTTGATCTTAACTTCAGACCATACCGAAATGACTTAAACCCGCTTCTTGGAATGAAGACACCTTCCATTTCTTAGCTTTATGTCCTATCCTTCAAGAGATCCGAAGATTATTTTTTGCCAAGAGCTTTCTCTCGATCCAGGAATGTCGCTCCTTACTAAACGGCGGATTTGGTTGGAAGATACTTACATGCTATCTAAAAGAAGCAATTGCTTTTCGTAATTTATATCAGTCTCCGTGAGCTAAATCAGCAAAGCAAAATCAGATCTATCCACGAAGAAATCCCTTTTGTTCCGTTTTAAGCTAAACCAAAATCCCATAAGTATAGATGACAAAGAAGTCACAATCTTTTCTTTTGTATTACAAATTAAATTAACCAAAAAAAAAAAACCTAATATAAGCACTAATTATTAATTAACTTTCTCGGTCCTATCATTCAACGGCAGACGGCCCATATTTGAATTGAATAAATCTATCTAAAATTTTACTTTATCAGAAAAGATAAAATTCGATAGCAAATGTTGCCTTAACTGGTCGGCTATTTTCGTAGTAAAATTACTAAATAGTAATACTTTGTTTCCACCGGACGCAAACCCGTAATTTACACAAGTATTTAACTAACCTCCAACAAATCTAGAGATTTTCCATACAAATTTTTGCCCTCGTCGAGTAATTAAAAATAATTCTTCTCGAAAATCTTCTCTTTTAACCCTTGCCACTTTTAACTTTTTTTCGCACACATTAAGAACCAGTTTAAGACTAGAGAAAGAAAACAGAAACTAACCACGTGTGATAGATCTGTCACAAACATGATTTTATTGGAATGCTAAGAACGAAATAACTTTCTTGCCATTGGCAAATGTTATGGAGTGCCAAAACGACAACAAAAGAGTGCTCGTGATAAGTTAGTGTTATGTTTGTCCAGTGGAGACACGACCAGATGTTTCTTTAATCGTCTCCCGCGAATTACTGTTTAATAGCTTGTGTATTAGTTAGTATTAGTTAACAGTTAAAAACTCCGCAAATAAACTTTTAAAAAAGTGTTACTAGAAATTTAAAACAAATATTAAAATCAGGCAACGCAATAATGCATCAGGCTCTGTCATCAGCTATCGCACAAAATCAAAATATGCATAGATTTCGTCCGTCACTATGCGATGCAGAAAAGGAAGTACACATTTTCGGTAGCAGATGTCTCAATATAAAATTCAACACCAGCAAACCGCACCGTCTAAAAATGGCACAGACTAAAACAGTTGCATCACCGATAAAATAGAGTGGCGCTCGAGGTGAACCAGGGCCAAAGTTGCATACCTTCTGAAATGAGTTGCCTTACTTATAACAATGAGTTTTTATATATTTTTTTTGTCATGTTGCTTTTTTTATAAGAAGCAATACATAATTTTGTATCCTATAAGAAAAACATATTGGTGCTCCGGCGTTGAGATCTCCTTTTAAAAGTACTCCACGACAGAAAAAGATTGGGAACCGCTGATCTTGTGGGCGGTCAAATTTTTACCTTCTTAAAGGTCTTGGGCCAGTTTTAATCTGTACAATAATTTGAGTTCCTACGCCTTTTCTTACTTGACCAAAAGGCATTTTAAAAGAAAATGTGAGAAAGAGGTTGTTTTAAATTCAAGCCAGCAGTGGGCGTGGCGTTTGCAAATTTTACCATTTTTCACACTTTGCCGGTACAAAATAAGAACCAAGATACACTCCAAGTTTGAACGTTTTAAAGACCTATAAACTTCACACATACGGACGGACGAACAGACGGACAGACAGGAGAGACTGATCGTGGAAGGAGATTCTACCTTCGCGTTGTACGGCTTATGAAAGAACCTCTAAATTTTTTACTGTACGTCCGAATATGGGCTCAAAGGTGAACTGATGAGAATTCGTTCTCTGGCGAGCATTACGGTTGAATATCTTAAGGCGCGGAATGCCGTTGGCCATTTCATGATTGTAGAAAAAGCTTTAAAACAGTGATAGGCAAGAGACGTTGCGTCGATGTTCAAGTGAGTCAATTGACTTGGCAATATTTCTGTCTCCAAGAAGTTTTAGGGCACGTTTTGGTATCCTGTCAAGCAGGTGCAATGATGTTTAAGGGGCACCAGCCCAGACATGGGCTTTAGGCTGCTTCGAGAGGAAAATTCTTCGGACGATTTACGGTCCCGTCTGCATAGACGGAGAGTGGAGGAGGAGATATAACATCGAACGGGCTGTACAGCGATACCGGCCTAGCCAAAAGAGTCAAAATACAACGTCTACGATGGCTGGGTCATCTAGAGCGGATGGACACCAACTCCCCGGCCCGGAAAATCTTCGAATTCACACCGCACGGACGACGCGGTAGAGGAGCACCGAGACTCAGGTGGCGCACGCAAGTGGAAGGGGACCTCAGCCAACTTCGCGTGCGAAACTGGAGACGGCTAGCTAGAGACAGAGCTGGCTGGCGAAGCTTGTTGGCTGAGGCCCAGGTCCACCCCGGACTGTAGCGCCACCTTAAGTAAGTAAGTAAGCCCAGACATGGGAATTGTATTTCAGCTGAGGGCGAATTAAGGCTTCAATAAAACAACCAAATCAGAAGTGGTGAAGTATATCTTGCATCATATTTTGGTGAAACCTAGGAATTTCGCAGCATTCTTGGCGACAATAAATGCGGTCATTCAAAGTAAGGTTTTTATTGACGTACATACAGAGGATTTCGGTTACATACCGAAGCGTTTCGGTTTCTACGATGGAAGTGCCATTATTGCTACAGGTGTTTTGGATTTGCTTCAATGACAAAAGACCAGCACATTGAGTTTTGGAAGCATTAAACTCGACTCTGTTACGAAATCCCCATGATACAATGCTGTTAAGGTCAGAGTTTAATTAATCTCTAATTTTTTCATCGTACCTACAAGTACCTACAAAATTCATCCTTGTTTGCCCGCGTTTTGTCTTGTTATTTGTCCTTGTATTATACAGAAATCGGTTCAAGATTCCATAATTTTTTTGTATCGGACCTTTTAGTTTTTTTTTAAGTTTTGGCTTGCAAGCTCAAAATGTTTCCATAATTATTTTTATGTATTTTTTTTTTTTGAAAAAGATGTATTTGTTTTCTAGATTAACATTTATTTTATTTAACAACGTTTGCCAACATTGTAGATCTGTCAACTGTCATAGGGACATACCCATCTACTTCGCTCCGTTAGCAGTCTTACACAATACAACTACTCATCATCAGAATTCTCGCTAGTTAAAATATGATAATTTAAGATATCGTATTATTTGGACTCCTGGATCTTCGGTCCTCGGTTTGCCGGCTCCTTGCTTTGGCCAAAAATTACAAAACGACAACTCGACTATACCAGAACATAAAGGTGCTAATGCCATGCCAATGTGATATGAGCCCATTTAAAGTTTTTTAATTAACGACTTCGCTTAGAATTAATTCAATTTTCGTCCTAAATTTACTCGCTAATGATCCTTTGAGGCATTATAATAACTTCAGTAGCAGGTACGTTCTTGTATCCTTAAAGCTCGCCGTTTACCGCATTACTCTCTCATTCAAATATTACTTAGTCCCTGTCTTTGTCAGTTTGGCTCGTTTTTTTTTCCTCTCTCTCCCTTTCATTTCGTGCGCGACTGTGATCCGAAGGAAACTTTCCATGGAATTAGCAAATTTGTGGAACGCACAATGTAAATACTACAAGGCCACTTGAAATTAATTCACCAATCCCAGGCATGGACCGGCTCCTGGCATGGAACAGCTCCTGGGTGTGAAACACGGTGCCGCGCGGCGCCGTATGTACCTTACCCATTGTTTGTGCGCGTCAGCAAAATGTTAACTTGATGCCATCGTCTATTATCATTCAAAATTGACTTTACCTATACTCCTGGCAACATTACAAGATAGGTCGTCAATTTTATTTGAATGACTTAATAACGGAGAGCCTACTCGAATGGGGCGGTGTGGTGTGCGTACGCCTACAGGCAAGCAAAGCCCCTCTGATGCCTTATTCTATACCCTTTTGTGTTTTAATCAAAGAAAGGTCATGTTCCCAGTATTGACAAGAGTCTAATACCTGTCCTGGATTAGTGGCTCCTTCTGTGGAGGGTATGCTCCGGCTCCCTCACTGTTGCGTTACTAATGAAGTTGTTCCTCTCCATCCTTGCTTGGCAGATCTATGGGGGCAAACTGAAAGTGTTTATTCAACATTTAATCTTTGTAAATTGTTTTCTTTTGTTTTGCAGAGTTCTCTGTGCTCTGTGTGCATGTGGCACCACTGGGTGGCAGGTGTGGTGGAGGGGAGCGGCTGGCTGTTTCATTGTGCTCCTCTTCCTAATGGCTGGGGAGTTTGTAGGTGAATATTTGAAATTAAGGACACTATTGTTCGTTGTAATGAGTGTCATTAGGAGAGATTCTAAATTGTCTTATCAAATCGCATTTCATTTGCACAAACTGCTTGAACTCTGGGTTGGGTATGGGAGGTATTACAATAGTCATCCGCTGTAGGTATACGAACCTCAAGGTGAAGCGTTTTATAAATTTCATTACTTTCTATTACGTATTGTGTTTAACTAAAATCGTTGATAACAAGGATGATGTAGCACAACGAAATTTATTTAAATAAAGATTGCTTCCACTTTACCAAAGCCAAGGAAGGCAATTAAGAAGATCGCTGGAGCAACGCAAAGTGCCGTGACTTAACCAATCGGAACAGGATTGGATTTTATTTCATCATTAAAGATAAAAAAAAAATTAAAGAGCAATGTGCTGATCGAAGTACAAGGCTTTCCAAAAGGTCAAAGTTTAACTTTTTTTTACGTGGAAATTTAGAGTCATAAATTGTCCTTGTGTTCGTTCTCAGTTTGTTTTAAGGATTTTAAGGTGTATCAAATTTCGTCTTTTTATGATTTAGCATTCAAAAAAAACAACAGGTGGGGACGGACAGACAACGGAGCAACACCATAAGAGGCAGATATACCTTGGTGAGTTGCTAAAGGGTGCCACTCCCATTGCATTAAGTTCAAGTTTACTGACTTCTAGATTAGACTCACACTATTGAGGCATCTTTTGTCATGGGTCTTGTAGTATTCCCCAAAAACTCACACTCACTTGAAGGACAAACGCAGCTTCTGTTATATGGATGGAACTCCTAAAGAAATCAGGCTCATTGTCCTCAATAAATTTGATATTTACTGTCTGAAACCTGTCCGTTGAGCAGCTGTGTTCAAATTACATTCGTTATTTCCAAGAATTCTCCTGGCGAAAGCTCGGTGAAATTTTTAAGTAAATAAATTAATGCCCGCCTGCCATCCTGTTTAAATTCAGATTCGTTTATTCGATTTCGGTGAGTGGATTTGGATTACTAAGCGTGTACACAGATTAGCCCCCTAGAAACAACAAATCTCCCCTATTCGGTCATCTTAGTTCAGAAAAATACTCAAATATTGATTTTATCGATTTTGTTCCTTGGAAATCATTTCGTCTGCATCACCCCCGCTGCGCCAAGATCTATACGGCCGATTACCCAGTCACCTTTCCGAATCGTGTTCTTTTCCTTCAGACACAGATAAAGGCCCCATGCATGGAACAACATAGCATGTCTCAATTTTTAATAAGGTAAACAGCCCATTGTGCAAGTCGAGTAGAAGGAGTATGCTGCTCGAAAATCTCCTTTACCACTTATCCTTTTAAGGATAACAAAACAAAACGTGCTCACCGATTAGGCTAAACAAAGTATTGTACTCGGTTCGTCGTTCTACCACATGCGGCTGGCTCCACCTGATGGCAGGAGTGGTGGCACCCCTTTTGGCACGCACTTTTATCCAACCGAACCCTTTGCCTGTAACACAATGGGTGAAGCTTACCCCACCCGCCGAGCCGCCGTCGCTGTATTATATTTGCTTTGTTCCCTTTGCTTTCTTTTATTATTTTTTTTTTAAGAGCCAGGACTTTGCGAAAAAAAAGGATTTTTTATGCTTGAATAGCAATAATTTTAGAATACTTTGCGATTCAATAAAATTTTATTATACCGACCACCGACTGAATTTTATGCGTACGAGAGGCCGAGAGATGTGATTTTCAAGTGGATAAAGGATTTCAAGGATTTCTTTGGCATGACTACGCACAGGGTGCTAGAGTAGAGAGTTACTTATATTTTATGGCACACGCTTTTATTGTTCGTTTGTGGCTTTCAATCGATCGGCACTGAGTGTGGACTTATGAAAATGTTTTGCTTCCTGTGAGGAGCGCCACAGCGAATAAGGACACAAAATGCGTTTTCCCGATTTCCAACGGATGGGGATGTGAGGTGTGTGTGTGCCATGCCCCTTACATGACCAACCTTCCGTGCAAACAAAGCTATGAGCTGAGCATATTCATTGATCTGAAAGAGCGTTTTAGATTTTCAAAGTGGCCGCACTTAGTATGTGAAATTCCGTGGAAATTATGGGCAAGGATATGACTTGACTTCCGGGTAAAAAAAAAAATTCACTTCGACTTTATTAGCGTGAAATTTATTTCGTATTGCTCTTTAGAAACAATGTAGGATTGAACGCATAAAAAACCATCAGAGGGCGAAAAAAAAACAACTTTGTGCGAAAATTTTTAAGCGATTCGAAACTTTTTCTTAGCGGCAAAAAGGTTTTTTGTTGTTGTTTTTGTTGTAATACCACCAAGTTTGGGTAAAGATTCCATCAGGCAGAGTTCGGTCGAGCTGGTGTTTCGCCTAATGGGGCAGGGGGGCGCAAACTTTTTTATGCCCAAGAAATATGTTTATGTGGCCCTAACATTGTTTCTAAATTATCCCTGCGAAGAAGGGTAATGAAATTCGACATTTTATGACTTTGCTGGGGAAATTTCATTCCCCGGGGGTATACAAATTATTTTTTCTGCGAGGAAGCCCTCTGAAATGAGTTTTCATCATCATGGCGAATGTTGTTGGTGCGCTGTTTGTTGTAGAATTGATTTGCTTCGGTTGATGGCTGGTAGAAAGGATATTAACTTGTAATGTCGGTTCTTTGTGTTTAGGGAACTTTCACATACTCAAACCATACAAATGAGGAGGCTTTTATGGTAGGGATGGCCATGGATGATTGATTTTATTTTATTTGCAGGCAATAAGGTTTTTTTTTATATTGCACAATAAGCAGGTTGTGTGTATTCATAGCATGACCCACCTGCCTAAGTGCTTAGTTTTTTTTTATGTATTTTTGGAGATTTGATTTAATGGCGATAAGGAAGAGAGATTTCCTATCGAATTTGATTTAACTAGCTAGAGCTACCTTAGGGACAGTAGGAGATTGAATTTTTGGGATCTTATGCTCAAACTTCACAAATGATTTATAAGTGGGAAACACATAAAACATAATTGAAAACGAGCTGGTTCAAGCCACTTAACAATATATGTTGAAAACGTGCATTCGCAGCAATAGTCAAAAAGTAAATTGAGGGAGATTTAAGGATTTCAAACTTGTGAGCTACGGCAGTAAGTAGGTTTAGGGAGCACATAGGACAAGACTTCAATATCGTGAGGGCACCGTTGTCTATTCGCAACGGCAGATGAAGTAGAATCTCACGAGATCGAGCAGCGTAGATGGCGATAATCTTGTCTATAGTCCCGCAGTAGCTTGGATCATGGCCGCTAACTCCGCCTGAAAAACACTGCAGTCGTCGTTGATCCGGAGAGATTTTCTTAATCCCAGAACTTCACGGAAGACTTCTGCGCCTGTTCAGATGTCCAGATCTCCTGCCTTAAGCGAATGTCAGAAGCATGGTCCGTGACTGGAGTATCTACATGAGGCCAAGCCACTGTGCAGCCGAGCGTTCTGCGGCAGGTACACATATACCCGATAGGCACTATTTTATTTGTTCTTCCTCCAGTTAATTTAAGTCCAATAAAACGACAAGGTATCTAATTGATTTGGATACCGTCGCTCAATTCACCCAATTTTTGGTGTCTTGAGGCTTGAGGGTTGGATTTGCCTTTTTCCTGGTAAAGAATAAGACGGCCTTATACCAGGTCCTCAACCAAGTGACAGTCAATACGAGTGGGAAGCTGATTCGATCGTTAAGAACTGATGGGAATTCGCCAGGCATCAGGATTACAACATCGTCTGCGTATGCGAACACAATGAAGCCTTTCTTCAAAAGGATCTAAATGGAGACTTGTGCTGTTACTCTGCTGACGTATTGAAAAAATATTGTGCATACTTAACCTATCACAGATGCTATCCAGATGAGCAATTTTCCAGCTGTGCACCATCGCTCTCTCTTAGTCTTAGACCGCACCCAAAAAAACACTCCTTGTATTCCAAGGATCTTCCCACTATTGATAGCACTTTGCAGTGCAGTGTAAGCAGATTTGCTCCTAATGTACGCATCATCATCATTTTTTGTGATTGCTTATCCTTAGAAGGGTCGCGGAGTGAAGGCGGCTTTATTTAGACCATTTGGTCCCTTTATCTTTACCGATCCTCCGCCACCAACTCAAGAGACACAGGCGCGATCCCCAGACGGGTCTCGGAGATGTTCTTTAACTGATCCCACCACCTGTTTCCTGGCCTACAAGGCGGGCGACGCGCTTGCATCTCGGCTAACATAGCCTTTCTACGAGTCTGTCGGGGGGCATGCAAACAACGTGTCCAAGCCATCGAAGAATTGATCGTTTCACTCGGAGGAGCAGCTGCTTAACACCAAAATTCCTATACTTCGGCAGCTTTTACCCGCGATCTAATTCTTTCGGTCAGTCATCCTTGCTTTGGTGATGAGTATCATTCGGACCTTTCTCCAAAATCTATGAACGCGCAACATTATTGGTCGAACATTATACGTTCAATGGTGCCTTGAGAGCAAGGAAGCAGTTAATCATTTAGGCCAACCTTTTCTCCCGGTTATAGCCCTGTTCATTTACACTTTTCCGAGCGAGTAGGCTGTATGCGGTCCAGCCTACATCGCTCTTCCTGAATCCTGAGTGATGGATAGAGCCATATTTCCTAAGTTTTGTGGCTCTGTGCGGGCAGGGGATAACGGTCCACTGTAGTTCCTTGCGGCGACTGCACTAATAAAAATAGGGACTGCACTAATAAAAACTCTCTCTCTCTCCATGAGCACAATGTCATTGGCAAGCCGGTTCAAAGCCGATATATCGTAACGGGGCGAAGCTGAAGCCAAGACTGCTTCGTGAGCTCCGCTTAACACAATGAAGCTCGACTTAAAAATTTTGTTTGACAAAAAGGAAGAGTTTATAACGCGAAAACATAATGAGGCTCCGATACGAGGCCCAAGTTAAAATCAGCTGAACTTTTGCTTCGCCTCATCTTTTGTCTGCTACTACTACTAATCCAATTCATTCCTTTGCCGATGACAGCAACCTCAGTTTTTCATATTCGTTCTCAGCTCCTCGTCCCTGCTCTTCGGACGTTGACTGTCAAACTCATTAAACTCTGACCTTAACAGCATTGTATCATGGGGATCTCAAAATAGAGTAGAGTTTAATGCTTCTAAAACTCAATGCTGTCTTCTGTCATTGAAGCAAAACCGAAACACCCAGCCATTGTCCATGAATGGCACTTGCATCGACGAAATCGAAACGCTTTCCATTCTCGGTATGTGTGTCAATAACAACCTTAGTTCGACATATATACAACCGTAATACTCGCCAACGATCGAATGCTCATCAATTCACCCTTGAGCCGACTTTCGGGCGTACTGTCAAGTTTAGAGGTACTTTCATAAGCCGTACAACGCGAATGTGGAATGTCATACCACGACAACTCTTTCCTACGCAATACAACCCACAATTGTTCAAAACAAGAGTGCACCGGTACCCTTCATCCCTTTCCCCCTCTTCTAATCCTTTCCGCTCGTGAGATGCTTAACATTAAAAGGGTAGCCAATCCCTTGTTCGCGAGTACATTAAAAAAAAAAAAAGCAAATGGGGGTTACCAGGGCTTTCGGCTGTGTGTGCATATTTTTTAATTTATCTTAGAGAACGTAGCGACTGCACTTGAAAAAGCTCTCTCACTTCGTGAGCGCAATATCTTTGCAAAAGCCGGTTCAAAGCCGACGTATCGTAAGGGGACGAAGCCAAAGCCGACAAGGCAAGGCCGCTTTGTGATGCTTCACAAATGCCCATGGACTTTTTGAGCTTTTCGGCCCTTCTTTTTCCAAGCTCGATAACATCTCGTGCTTGCGACTGTTGAAGCGTCCCACCCATAGTCTGAACATTTTTGGCGCAACTGCAACCGTAAAGCTTGCTGCATATGGTCACCCCAAAACCTCATCTCGGCCTTCAGCCACCTTCATCCCTTTATGGCTTTCTTATGATATGAGAACTTCCATATGAGAACTTTGATATGAGTGTCATCAAAAGTGACATTTTCTGTAAGTGGAAGACCTAACTGTGCCATCTTGCTCCATTTTTACACGGCAGAAAACAATATGGTATCCTCAAAAAATAAGAAAACTTGAACACAATCGAAACTGTATGAGTCACCGACACTGTTTACGCCCAATATCTCTGGAAACTTCCTCATTCCTTAAAAATAAACACTTAAAAAAATTGTTTGACATACTAACACTGTTTCAGAAAATTCCAAAGCACTAACTCGCGCAGTTATGAGTTTTTTCCCACTTCTGACACCAATGTTATATTTTTGCCTGGGGTTCGTCAAATAAAACTCATTTTCACTATTTAACAAGTGATTAAATGCAAGATGAACCGTCACAAACTTTTATATACCCGACCCTATTACATACCATGTATCACCAAATCTTAAATTTTTTCGGCCCAAAATCATAAATTATTTGTATAGACCACGCCCCCAAAAGTGGGCATGGGCTAAAATTTGAAACCAATTAATTGAATTTCGTCAGAATCATGACAAAATACGGTAAAAGCGAAAATTATATCGGAAAAAAAAGATTTTTCCAAAAAAATGCCTTCTTAAAAGTGGGCGGAGCTCAAAACTTTATATGGGGCAAACTTAGCAAATAGTAATATCTACAATTTCATATATTCTTTTCCAATTTGAGGTGAACTTTCCGAGAAATCGCGCTTTTAAATCTAACAAGTTTGAAGTAGGCATGGTCGACACTGTGGGTGTTGCAAATATTGCCTTCTTAAAGGTCTTGGGTTAATATTGCTCAGTACCAAAATTTCGAGCTTCTACGACTTGTCACACTTGACCAAAAGGCATTTTGAAAGAAAATGTGAAATAGAGGTTATCTCACATTGAAGCCAGAAGTTGGCGTGGCCATTGACGAATTGAGCCAATTTTGACATTCTGTCTGTGCAACAAAAGAACCAAGCCGCGTACGAAGTTTCAGCTCTCTACCTTGATTTTGAAGATCTTAAACCTTCACACATAGTCAGATGGACGAACGGACCTTATATAATTGGTAGTAAGTTTAGCTTCTTAAGTACATAAGTACTTTGTCTTGCTGCTTTGTATAGAAAAGTGGTTGAGCTTCTTTCAAACTAAATTTCGATTCATCCACTTTTTTACTTTATCTCGAAATGTTCACAATTTGAAGGTTTAAAAAAAACTATGTATATCGTGCGAGCCTGTCATCCGCGTATTTATAAATAAAAAGTGCCCAAATTTTCAAAACCCCACTTTTGGTAATTTTCAATTGGTATTCGAGGAAATTCCGCTATAATTGAGCCTATCAAATGTCAGTTTGCTGTCAGTCGTCTGAAAAGACAGTTAGGTGTGTTTGTTAAGTGAATCGACGGGTGAGTTTAGTGACTCCTGCGTGTGTTCTCACATCTTATAAGGAAAACTAAGATTCATTAGCTACAATTTACGTCATAAGGATAAGCTTCCAGGAGTAGCTAACATGAAACAATAAGATCTCGTCAATGTCTAATCAATTTTAACATATGTATCTACCTAAATACTGGAAATAATGAGAGTTACCAGATTTGTTGTGGTGGGTAGTCAGCCTCAAAGTATAACGAAATCATGCAGGCATCAAGACTATTTTGTCGTTACTTTTGTACCTCTGTACTTACCAGACTATGTGTAATGAGTCACAAAGCAAATGTCTATCTACCTAATCTGCCTATGTTACAACTAAAGCATTGACAATGACGACAACTTTCACGGAATGGAAGCCACGCCAAGCAAATAAAACAGGATCATAAATACGCTAATTTCCCAATCGCATATTGAGTTCCATTTCAGACAACACAATGCCAACATGCAATTGTTCCTAATATTAAATTGAAATTGGAAAACGGTAATAAAACGGAAATATCCTTCGGGCTGAGCACACAGTAAGTACCGACCACCAACACACACACATGTAGCTGGCAGAGAGTTTGTTTTTATTGGTAAACGCACTCCTGAAATCAAATAAATCAACTTTACCAATTCCAGGGGGTTCAACGATAGTGGCCATGGCAATGCAAAGAAATGTCATAATACCTCCGCCAAAAGCGATTCAGGGTCATATTTGTGTCTGCCTTCTGCCAGAAGACAGCAAGCAACATATTAAGTAAATACCAAAAAGAACCCCTTGCCAGATAGAGTCGAAATAAAGAGTGGATCGAGAAATACAAGGGCAACGAAGGCGACCGCCGCAAACACGAAGAATAACAAAAACAAACAAACCTATTAATAAGTCGATTGTGCTGCAAGACTGATACACTCACTGCTCATGCGACCCGACAGGCAGGAAGCCACCCTCAGCTCGATAGACGTATCTACAAATCGCCTGCGAAGCCGTTACCTATAAAACGGTTTTCGCTCAGTTTGTGATTGCTGAGACTGTGGCGGCTGGCGGCTGGCGGGTTCCGTTTATCACAGAATGCCATCAAAGCGCGGTATGGCGGGTATTATATGCAGCTGGGGTGCAGGAATTCCGTCCTGCCGTGGCTTAGTGTTAGTCATTCAACAACCCATAGCCATTCCTAAACAATTGCTTTCGTTTTCCTCCACTCACGGGTGCGGGTCGTTCGGAATGTTGGCTCGTTAAAGTGTGTTCGGTCGGTGAGAGATCAGTAAAAATTTCCCTTTCATTTTCCTGATTGTTTGATTTGAAATTTCTTCCCTGTTCCAACTGGAGACATTCACAAAGGCAGTGAATTCGTGCGTGCTGGCATGCAAGCGCATTACAGGCGCACACACACATACATTCGACTACCACCCCCATATTGTGTGGCATTGTTGCTCAAAGGATAATTCAATTCACTTTAAATGCCTGTCCGCATATGTTTTCGATATTTTTTTTTCCTCCTTCCATTTTTGGTTTAGTCCTGCGAGAGGGTGGAAGTAAACTTTCAAGTCTCTCTCTATAGCTGCTGGTGTTTGTGTGTCTGTTTACATATTTGTTTTTCTTTCGCCTGCTTTTGAAGGATCGTTCATAACAACCAACCCTTCTCGAATGTTTGGGGGTCGGAGAGTGTGGGTGAATATTATACTTTGCTAGGACATGCATGCCCTGTGGTATGGAGAGAGAGCTCATTCATTACAATGTTCCGATGTTTTGATTAAATGAAATCGAAACGGAAACTAATCGAACGGAATGAATTATTCATGTGAACTCTGAAGTGGACGGAGCCTGCTCGAGTGGCAAGCTGTAAAAACAAAGCTCTATGCGGCCCTCTGTATAGTGTATGGATGGACGTTGCTTACCGAGTGCATTGTGAGTTCACTCGATTTCTCTTTTTGTTCCTCTGAGTGGAGTTTTTGAAATATTAATTTCCTGTGACAGTGATTAGTGGTGGGAGTGCTAGTAGGTAGGTAGTTATGGAGTTTAGTTAATCTACCCGAGAGTTGGCATTAAAGGCAAGGATAAGGGGGGAGTGATTACTTAGATTCTCTTAATTATTGTCTTTGATATTGACAGGTATATTTGTTTGTATTTATTTGTATTTGTACTTTAAAAGGACTTCTAAGTTTTGGTTATGAAAATGATATTACATTTTAGCAAAATTGAATTTGTCATCAGTTGTGAAAATTTTCCATAAAAATGTCTTTATACTAATTTCTGTTTTTATGGAGTTAGGTTTGTAGGTTCATATTTAGGTATTGGAGGTTATATACCTTGATGACAGGTATTGGAAAATTGAGCCTCTGGTGTTGTCTTTTTGTAGGTACATAATTTTTGATTAATTAAGTTTAGGTACAAAGTAATAAGATCAAGTGGGAAAGTGCAACAGTGCGTAGCGTATGCGAAAGCTTGAGTCCATCTTCGACGGATTGCAAAATACCCGACCATACCAAAAAAAACTTCCACGCCTCCAAAAAGTGGGCGGGATATAAAAATATAACTGTTGAATGCTTTATACTAGGTGGTTGCATTTTGGCCTAAAAAAACACTTTTTAACGCCACGCCCACAAAAGTGGGTGGAGGCACATACAATATATACATAAAAGTTAGAAATGTTAATAACTTTTGTTATACAATTTTTTGTCAAATTTCATATATATTTATTGATTGATGATTTACAGTCATTTTGAGCTTAAATCCCTTAAAAAATGGGCGTGGTCAATGAAAAGGCTAACATTTTTTGGCTACTTTAAAGACAATTACAAGGCAATGTTGCATTAAGAAGATGAATGTGCTAGCGAAATTGTAACACAGCTAAAATTTGGAAAAAATATTTTTTTAAGTATTTAATCTACTTACCTTGTCTTTGAGTCATGGTGTTTACTTAACATTTTTCAGATAGGTACAGTTAAAGTGGATACCTACTAGGTATAGGTATAAAACAGGAATTTTCTTTCCAGTACGTACACAACAATGACAAAGCAGTTCTAGTGGCACCAAGGAACACAGCAACACTTAATTTTATGAAACATCGATAGACCTTTGCAGGCTTAAAACGCGACACACCGCCCGCTTGAAAAATTGTTATTTATGTGGAAGATCTCTGCTTTTCTATAGTTTAGACAAAATCCACGCACACACAGGTGACTTTTACACAAATGTCAGCTATCAACAGGATTTCACACACACACTCAGAAAAATTTCGCAACGATTAAAGAGACCGACAATTAAAAATCCAACAGACTACGCGACACTTTTAATATTTCTTATCAGTTAGAAATGGAATTATCCTTTATGCAACGGAATCAACAACTAAATAGATTATCGCAAAAGTTATTAAACACTTGGACCAGGGCTTTGAAAATACGTGTTACGTACACTTAAATGTCTCATTAATATTTAAATCAGATTTTAGATGAATAGAACTATATAATTGTAGCAGAAGTAAACTTTTCTCATTGCGAAATTTGCATTTCGATCTTTTCCGACACCGATGGTACTTTGAGTTTGAAAGTCATATGGAATCTGTCAAAACAAAACATCAAAGTAAGTGATGCCAGCGCTTTGAAAACTGATATTGAAAGAATTTAATAAATTACTCGAATCAGTTATTAGCAGAAATAGAATAATGGGGAAACCACGAGAGCAAGTTACGCTTTATTTACATGTTTTTTACGTGATTGGCAGGTAAATGCCGATTTAAATGTGGGTGTAATAAGGTCTGTCGATTGCGTTTATGTCAAAGTTAGGCATGGACCATAACTACTGAGTAACTTGGTATTCAACTACTTGCGTCGCTCTTGTCCTCCAAGACCTATTTGTTTGCTTTAGCCACATATTACTAAATAACAATATATTCAACTTGCGTCCCTCTAACCCTCCAACATCCATTTGTTTACGTTTTTTTATAAAGCCTTCAAAGCTTTTTTAACCCAGAAGCTCCACTTGCAATGGGCAAAGCAATTAAAAAAAAAATAGAGTGGCCCAACAGCTCGAGGTGAACCAGGGCCAACTTCTCAACAATGTATGCTGGTGTGTTAGTTTTTTTACATACAAAGGGACCTATAATTTTTTGCCGAATCCGAACGGCACTTTGAGAAGTTTTTCAAGACAAATGATACTCTCGGTGGGCTTGTCAGATCCTCGCGGAGGTGGGGGCCGTGAAAAAGAACAAGTCTTTTTTTTCAGGTGACGATGGCAGGAGCAATTAATTGATTGAAATATTTCCATTGACTGTTTCATTACTAGTGAAGATGCTTTGGAAATTAGCTTTGCAATATTGATTTTTAAATGGCCATTGATTTCCATTTGAAGAGCAATCATTGCCATAAATCTACGTGGCAATACGTTTGAAAATGACATTTGAAACTTAAATTCAATATTTTCGGCTTCAACGGCTTCTATACAAAAAAAAATATATACTTCAAACCCGAAAACAACATAGCCATAGAAAATTTTAAAACTCTTATGATTTTCTTTTTCGTTTTAAATTTGTATTTGTAAGCAATGAAATGCCCACATTGAAAATGTTTGAAAATCTAATTGCCAGTTATTTTTTCCTTGCGATTGCCATGTTCATTTCCATTGCATTGGGCATTGATAGTGGAGCCACAGCGTAAAGCTTTAAATTTCCGTTTCGGTGAATACGTGTAAGAATATACAAAAACAATTTACTTTACGCGATCAGCTGATGTAAAAGCTGCAAAACGAAATTTCATGGAAATGACGAATTCATGAATTTCCTCACATTTGTAAAAAAAAAATGTCGGAGAATGGGTAAATTCATCAATTTCAGCTTGTGGGCAAAGCTTTTACATGTCCAAAGTTGATTCAGTAATTTATGCTTAAGCGCACAAAGTTTTTATAAAGCTTTGAATTTCCGTGTAGGTGAATACGAATGAGAAGATGTAACAACAGTTTACTTAACGCGAACAGCTGGTGCCAAAAAAGCCAAAACGGAATTGCATGGAATTGATGAATTTACTCATATTTATAAACAAGAATGTCAGAGTATGGGTAAATTCATCAATTTTAGCTTGTGGGCAAAGATTTTATACATGGCCGCAGTTGAATATCAATTATTTAGTAATTTATGGGTTTGACTAAATTAATAAATTTAATTCCGTGGCGTTTCTGTCCACGGATGAGACTAGTTTTTACAAACTTGAATGAACTGTTTAAATGAACTGCAAAATTTCAGTCCGTCCCCAAGTAGAAGTTATAAGCCAATGGTACGTTGCTGCGACTATATACTTTGCACTTGAAACTTCACAGTTGCAAGTGAAAATTACCCGGTCAACGATTTCGCAACATTGAAATAATTTAGCAGTACAAGAGTGGGGAACAAATACTACTGTCATTCCAACGCCATTTAATCTGTTTATTTATCGTGATTTGTTTTTTACTACATGTGTGATTTCGCGATCCTATAAATTACTATTACAAACCGATAAAAAAATAACAGAATTAAGTTTGACATTTACAATTTTGGTCATTGCTGCCCATGTCCGGCACTTTTATATATGAAAGAGATATGTTATATCTCTTATGTTTAGTGATATGTTCATATCACTCTTTAATTATTTTGAAATCACACTGGAAAACATGAAGTGGAAACAACACAACGGATATTAGTATGTGCTAATTATATAGCCTTCATTTCGACTTCTGGACCTGGACATTAAATTTTATAACATACTGAAGTTTTATCAGAAATATAAGCAAGCTATAGGGCAAAAAAATTACGCGCTACTGTAAAATTCAGTTGCAACGATTTCCTATCAATTACGCGGAAACCACAAAGCAGCCTGGGCTCGGCCTCGGCTTGACGTTTACAAGTTCAGCCATACGATTTCAGTATTTCCTAACACAATGAAGAACGGCTTCAAAATGTTGTTTGCAAAGAGATGCGCAGAACGGCTGATGTTGCCGTTGATGTGGATGTGGCCGTTCCTGTCAAAAAAGTTAAATGCAATAATGCGGTGTGCACACGACACTGCAAAATAATGATGGATGTTCATATTGATACTGAGGGTTGATATTGATCAATATGGTGTACCCTCAACTTTGTGGACCGAAATCTGATTCAACAGATTTGACGAAAACATCTGTTGATTTGACGTTTTGTTTTTTTGTTTTTGAGTGATTTCATTGGGTAGATTAAAAAAATCGGTGGTAATTAAAAATTAATTAAATTATTTCTGAATCTGAGTTGCCCGAAAGATAAAAAAATCAAGTTTACAAAGAGATACGCAGACGACGTGATGTCATTGAAAATATCAAAAACGAAAACATACGTCAAGTTAATGTCATCTATTCCGGTGGAGGCACTTTGGGATTAACTTTTAATCTTCCTACGTTAATTTCTGTAATACGTGCGGTAGAAACACTCTATTAGGTCTAAGGTGATTATTTAACAATGTTCCAAATTATGCATTGAAATAATTATACCCTGGGTCCGGTATAGAAAGGGGGTGTAGAATCTGCTCTGCAAAACTTGTCGCATCTGAATTTCTGCTTCTAATTTTATTTTGCAATTCAGTTAGCTTTCCATATTAATAGGTTATTCTTAGTTAATCCTGTTGGTGGCTAGGTTAAGAACAAATCAGTAGAGCGAAAAGGATATGCTTGCATTATTATCAAGGCAATGCACCCGTAAAAAAGCAGAAGGCTTGAGATCGCTATTAGCCGCTTAGAACTAGCTAATGCCTACCTAATAGGTAGATGAGCGCAAACAAACGATTTGCTGAATTGATTATAAACCGATTTATGTAAGTGGATTTAAAACTGAAAAGTGCATATTTTTATATTTTGCTATAAATAAGTTTATAGCAAATTTTATTTAAGGCACTTAGAATAAGTGCCATTCTAAGTAGTAGACACTTACCCATAAATCACTGAATAACTAGATATTCAACTTGCGTCCCTCTTACCCTCCAACACCCATTTGTCTACGTTTTTTATAAAGCCTTTAAAGCTTTTATAAAGCTTTAAACTTCCGTGTCAGTGTAAGAAGATACAAAAACAATTTACCTTACGCGATCAGCTGAGATCAGCTGGATATCTAGATAATAAGCAATTTATGCACTTACCAACCAACGAAACGCGATGCACGCAGCGAGACAATGGTTTCACAACAAATAAATCAATTCAGTTATTTATTTGAAGCTTTGGCATCACTGTTTCTTTGTTTTGATTGATGTTTTGACAGATTCCAGATTGCAATTGCATATACATTGCAATCCCAAGTTGCTTTCAAAGTGACGTTGAATAAAAGTTCAAATTGAAAATTTCTCAGTGGTAAACGGTAACGTTTTGTTAAAATTTCTTGGTTTTGTTATAATTCAAGGTAAATAATAATAATAAATAATTTGAACGCATGCTAAGAGTATGGGCGAGGCGCTGGCAAAGATATTTACAAGTGAATTTCGCGATAACATATTTTTGTTGACCACTGCCATAGTTTCAGTGAAATCCTTAAATTTTAAGCTCCTTCGGGAGTTTGCGTCGGTTTCTTTGATCCAATCAAATACGGTAGTTGACTGTCAACTGGTCTGGTCTTTTTCGATCATCCGCCTGCGTTTGTTGGTTGATCGTTCGTCTGAAAATTGTTTTTAATAAATGGAAAAATCGGTGCGGTCAATGTGTTCTTGTGCGAAATAATTGGTGATACGTGAAAAGTCTGTTGAATCCAGTTACCCAGCCGTGAACTGGGATGTTGTTTGGTGTGTCACTCCCGTTCCGTGTTAAAATGTATTCGTCTTCGTCGCGTATCAAGTCCATTTCTAAGGCCTCCTTCTGCATTTGCGAAAAGGCAAAGTTTTTCCTTCGTACGAGTTTAAATAAAGTCAAAAAAGGTGAGTAAGATTTCTATAGCTTCAAAGGCAAAAGAATGAAAACTATTTGACGGGTTACAATCCGCTTAGACGACGTTGGCACCAAGTTGTCAACTTGCGAATTGCGTCATAAATCTTGGTTGTTAAATTATAGATTTTATTAAATTTTATTTAGATTTAGAATTTATCATTTAAGAATCTTCCAAGACGGGCGTGGCATCAACACCTTTTTAATATATATTTTTTTCCATATTTTTATCAGATTTTTTATCAAAAGAAATTTGGTTTTTACTTAAAACTGCCCTCAAAAGTGGGAGTGGCAAAATTTTATTCGCTTAAGTTGATAGTATACGCGCATATATGGACGTTTTATAATTCAATGTTATATTTTTTAAGTTTTAAGGCAAAATATTGAATAAATACCATTTATTAGAATGCAATTTATAAATGACCACGCCCACATGGAGCAGTTTTAGCGTTTTTTGATATGCCAATCACAATACACTTTAGCGGGGATATTGCGTACCGAATTTCAGCTTCCTACGACAACTTTAATTTTACATGCTTAGAAGTAAAGTGGGCGTGTCAGTGGGCGGGTTTCAAACATTTTTACGCCAATACTGATCGGGGATCTAGAAAGAACAGATATAAAGTTTCAAGTTCCTAGCTCAAAACCTTAGGCCCAAAAACTACCGACAGACGGACGGACGGGCGGACGGACATGGCTCGTACGACTTAAAATTGGGTTTTTGGTATCGATCATATGCCCCTGTAAAATTAATCATTATTTTACAGTGTGCACACCATGCAGCATTTAACTTTTTTGACAGAAGCAACCACATCCGCATCAACAGCAATACCAGCCGTTTGGCACATGTCTTTAAACTACACAACAAACAAAGCTGACAATAAAAGGTGTGTTTGATTTCTTTCGTCAGACGATCAAGAATGCTTGCTCTTTTATGCCTTCAGCCCAATGAATCCGTTGTGTCCGTCACGCCAAAAAACACAACTGACAACTCAGTAAAATACACACGTTCTTATGGGAAGCGACGTACGTCACGAAGTTCTTCTATGGGCCGCTTCCAATAAAAACGTGTGCATTGAACTTATTTGTCAGTTGTGTACTTTAACATGACGGATGCAACGGATTCATTGGGTTGTAGGCTTTAATCTCCTCGTGAAGAGATTAATATTCGTACGGTAAATCTCGTGATTAAGAGGGGATTTAAGAAAGATTTGTTCATATCGCGGACTAATGTCCGGTGGAAACACCAGGATTTTCATTGAATCGAATTTTAATATTCTACTGTTCATTGGAATTTCACGGATCATTCCGATGATCAGTGAAATGTTTAAAGTCAATTTAAAGGAAAACCCTAAAATAATTTTTATATTTTCTTAAGGCACACAAATCTGTAACTCATAAGCTTTATTTTGATACCAATAAAAGATAACATCTAAAAACATGAAAATAAGATTTTCACTGACAGCAAACCAATGATAGCTATGATTAGGCCCTAATGCAGAACTTTTGACAGTATCGTTTGCGATGTCCGTGTAATTTTTATGGGTGTGTATAATATTTCTTGAAGTAGACGCTATCTATATGTGTGTTTTTTGCCCCTCTTCTAGCAATCAGCAATGAAAATCGGCACTATCCAGATTTTTGCTGTAGGTAAAACTAGAGAAATTTCTAGCAACGGGTTTTTAATTTTTGTTAGTATGCAGAACTATATTCTCAGACTTAAAGTATACATACGTCCCTTGAAATCAACCCCTTGCCTTTCTTGTTTCCTTTTTTAAAACAAAGAACTTCAGAGCATTCTGTTGTGCCGTATTCGGGAAGTTAAGTTGTGATGATGAGCCCATTATCCGCACAATGTAGGCTCTCTTATTCCAGACAGATATTTTCCTGCACATACTATATACAAACTGTCTCACCAAGCCGCCTCACTCCGCGAACATCTTTTGCAGAAGAAAAGACTGCCGACGAATAACGCTGTCGTTGTTTCTCTCAATTTAAAGCGTTGTTGAAGTTTATTAATACTTCTCGGAATTGTATCTACCAATGTACATCTACAAATAGCTTACACTGCTACATCCACACCTTAAAAAATTGTGCGAAGTTTTAAAATTTTTTTTTCCCTCAAAGACAATAAATTAAAAGCTGTCAACAGAAAATTTAAGTAGTTTAAAAAATTTAGCAATTTTAACGGCGTCAGCTTCGAAGTCAAAAAATTCTAAAAACTATGTGAATTTAAACTGCTGTGGATTTCCCAGAAAAAATATTCTGCATGCATTTTAGTATAGAGTTTAAAGGTCATTGCAGAGCAGAAAACACCTGGTGCAAGGAAAGAAATAACGCTGTACGTCCTTTACGCGATTCATGCATAATAAAGGATGTGCGTTTAAATGTTATGCAAGGTTATTTCTTTCATATTAATTCCTCGTTCGACCTTTGGTTGAAAAACATTTTTTATCAATCCTCCCCTGTAAGCTAAATAGATATCTGCTGTTTTTAGAATTTCTATAAGAAATTCATCCGGAGAGCAGCTATAAAGGGCAGCCCCAGCTATGCTTTAACACTCTTCCTAGAAATAACGCAACTAAATTTTCCATTAACAAAAAGCTTTTCACCATAATGTGTTGTGTGGGCCAGGAGCATTATATACTCCAGCTTACGATTTGAATCCCATCCACATCAATATGGTGGTTGTTCATTTAAGTAACCCAAAATACCAACTTCCCCAGATACTGCCTAAACACTCTGTGTGTCTCTATCACTTTGTGTTTGTGGTCTATTCAAAAACGTCACGCTTAATCCTCTCGCAGCAAATCAAATCAAATTCAATAATTTCACAGGCAAGCGATTATCCGGAAATGCTTTTAAGAGGCTCCTTTCCCTTCCTTCTCGACACCTTGTTCGTCGTGCATCTCTAGAGAAATGAACGAGCAACAATAGAATAAAAGGAGTCTTTGGCTTTATCCCGAGCAAAGCACGCAAATGGGATTCTGCCAAAAAAGGGAAGAAATCTGAAAAGGATTTGCCTTCCAGATGAGCGGACGAGTTAAGTGTTTAACCTGAAATCGATTAAAAATAATTTACTTACCATTATCCCGATGTTCTAGACCGATTGAAAGGTACTGTGGGTCTTTCCTATTCATTCCCTTTTCTACAAAAAACAAAATCCTTTTTCTGTTTGTTAATATAGAGGGGATGTATAAAGTTTCCAATATAGTTCAACTGTTTTAGTTTCTTTTTTAAAACTTTGTTTTCGTTTGAAAATGTTTTCATTCCAGAATAGTCAGTCTCCGTCCTGATTTGAGGGGATGTAAATTTTTGCTTTGTCTGATGGAGATGTTACAACGCAGAGGAGCTGAGTTGATTGCTTTAGCCTTTAGCTATTCATGGAAATCATTATTCTAGTCTGGAGAGCAATTTTGAAGTGGTGTCAAAATGACTGACATTCATCCATGTTTTATGTGCAAATTCCATGGGGTGAGTGTTGCCATGTCAAGTGCTTTAAATGTAGAAAAAAAATATCTGATTGATTGCGGTCGGATTGCAAATATGACACATAAATACACACACACGTTAGTTAAAATCCTGCAACAGCAAGTCGAGACGACATAATTATTCTATTTGATGGCTGCCCGTCATTTTATTAAATATATTGACAAGTGCAAATTCGGGTTAGAGTTGCTGAATCAATTGGTGTCCTTTTCGCCTCCTCGATGAAGAGAAATTGAATAAAACATGCTCTTAGCCTCCCACAAAAAAATGACAAGAAAGGTTTTTCCTATATATCTAAACTAAAACTTGTCAAGGTCCTCCTCTCCATGTGTGCGGGAGGATTATGAAAAACAGAAAAGGCAAATTTGGTTACCGTGGCGAAGGAGCTTCAGAAATCTTTCAGGAATATTAATTGGTAAAGTTTCGCTCGTTTTTCTGTATTTATTTATCCGCCTGCGAACTGTGGTTAATGGCATTTTTTTTTAAATATATCCTTTTTCTTCCGGCAGCCAAGTGCCACCGTCAATGTCATCACTGTTGTTTGGCTTGTCCGAGGAGTGAGTTTGGGGCAAAAGAAATTGAAACTTCTAATTAATACCTCAACCTCAGTGTCGTTCTATCCGTGGCAGAAACAAAAGGACACCGTTTCCTTAGTTAGTTTATGTTTTCTTTTCAGCTTGTTCTTTTGGGTTTTTCGTTTTTTTTTTTACTGCCCAGACAACCGTGTTGCGTAGGATATTGCAGTAAGTATTTACGGAAAGGATAAATAATAATAAAAAAAAATAGTTTGAGGTGTGCAGTCTTGAAGGATGCGACAAGGGCGACAACTTCGTAGTGCTTATGATTTTAATTTTTTTATTATACATTTTTGTAAAGAATTTGTTTAACAAAGCAATTATTGTCGTGCATTAATCAATTTGCTTTACAAATTGACAATAGCTTTAAGGGATGATTAGCATGGATGCTTTAATTAGACATAGAACAAGCGTAAGATGCTCTAATTGGGAAGAAAAAAAAAGGATTCTTGTCTTGTAATCAGTGCGACGGAAATTCCAAGAAAATTTCTGCACAAAGTGATGCTCCTTTTGGGGACTCTTTTTAATTACATGTCTGTGGTCTCTATGGGCTATTGTGATTGAGAATAATCTAAAAGTATCCGGTTGCGTTGGATAATATTGCGTTGTTGCAGAAACTGGTAAAGGATCATCTTAATTAGTGCTGCTCCGCGGAACAAATATTTTTGGCATCATAGTGAATGAAGGATCTTCGTCGCTTTGTTGACGAGTACCTCCGGTTACGCGCGCGCTGTAAGCCAATAATGAAGAAACACTCTTAAATTTTTTAAACAGTTTTTATTCGAATATCCCTGAAAATAACAATCGAATAATTCGAATGAAAAGAATAATCGAACTAGGTTTTCAAATTGATATCAATTAACCCCAGTACATAGCGTACGGTGCACATGAAATGTGCGGAAAACCAAAAATTGGCATTTCAACGATGCATTGCGGCTCGTACAAGCAATACTTATAACGGTCTTGTATATTTATAATTTTAATTGAAATCAATTAATTTTTATTGCGTAAGAATTATGAGATAATGCGTTAAAAACGAATGTAAATGGTTTAAAAAAAATTATTTTTTGCTAAAATTAACCCCTGAAAGTGGGCGGAGCTCAATGTTTTGTATGCAGGAAACCTATCAAATGGTTATGTTTCCCGAGAAATCAGGTTTTTAAAGATTTAACATTTTAAAAGTGGGCATGGTCGATGGTGTAGGCGGTCCAATTTTCGTCTTGTTAAATGCTTGGGGTCTTGTAAGTCTTATCTAACTTGACCAAAGAAATATGTGAAAAGCCTTTTGGGTCTACGGTTATTATTTCACTCTGTTGCAGGGTACCCGACCCAGGGTATTAATATACCTTGGGATATAAAAACACTTTTTTGTATTTAAATTAAATCTCAAAAGCTTTTGAGTATTCAAAATTTTATAGAATTTGCTAGAAATCCTTAAAATTTAGGAGAAGTTCTGACACGTGTGTATTTTCCTTCTTCCCCCGAAAGGTATGATTTCGTTTTGAAAAAACGTCCCAGACATCTAAAACTATAGAGAATTTTTTACTAATATGGGAGCTTACGAATATCCATGTGTCCATGGATATTCGTAAGCTCCCATTTGATTCCTTTGTTGTTTGGGATATCCGTGAGCTTACGAATATCCCAAACAACAAAGGAATCACCCAACTCGATTTAGCCGTTATCGAATTATTACCACCCAGACGTAGCAGTTATTGTAGCCCTTAAAGTAGACGTAAGGTGCGCCTTATTTTAGTTTTACACAGGGTCATAATTTAAAAACTCTTACCTTAATTTAACACAAGACTTTTATGAAGTCGCGTTTTGTGCATTAAGTATGAAGAGTAAACAAAGCCGGTGTAACGCTTCCCAAATGGATGTCGGACTTTGGTGCAATTATTGGCATCTCGGAACTCAGAAGATCGTTGTGTCAATACCAAGATAAATAAATTTACTTTTAATATTTATGTGACGATTTGTATTATTAAGTAGACTTAAACAAGTGGAAAAGTGCAACAGCGCGTATTTTAAAGCTTCAGTCCTTCAGAAGGAAAAATATCCTTCCGTAGCTAAAAAGGAAATTGCCACGCCTCCAAGTAGTGGGTGAGAGGGAAAAGTATTACCATAAGATGCTTTACTTAAAATTACCTTAAGATGCAACGGGGCTACATAAATTTTGGACCAAAACCCTACCTTTTGACTAAAAATACACTGTTTTTTAACCACGCCCCAAAAGTAAGCAGATATATAGTGTGTATACCAAATGATTTTAGGGTATAGCAAATTTGTATGCCAACACTTTAATATTTTTCCAAGTTTTACACATGTTTTACAAAAAAAATTTAACTATTATTTAAAACCGTCTTCGGTTATATATATATTAAAATTCGTCTTCGTATTTATTTTGAGTCGTCTTATGCTGACGCGGGATCCTATTTGAAGTTTACGCGGGATAAAACCCATTGTTTCGATATATTTGCGACGCGCACTTGAAACCCCAGGCGGGACTCGGAGAGGTTCGTTATCACACTACATGTTTTTTAGCCTACCAAGGGGGCGACGCGCTCGCATCGTGTTCAAACCATCGAAGAATCGATTGTTCCACTCGGAGAAGTATAGGTGCTCAACATTAAGGGTCGTACGAATGCTGACATTTCTCACTCTATCCCTAAGAGTAACACCAGCAACTCACCTCAGAAATCTCATTTCGGCAGCTTGTACCCGCGATCTAATTCTTTCTGTCATTACCCAAATTTCATGACCATAGGTGAGGGTTGGAACGAACACTGAATTAAAAACTGTGATCTTTGCTTTCACTCCAAGCTCAGCTTTCCTGATGACCGGCCGGTGCAGTTCCTTTACTTTACGGAGTTTAAGACTGCTTTAAACTCCTTAAGCTCGAGTTTATTCCAGACATAAGGCAGTCCATTTGGGTCTATTTCGGTCTTGAAAAAACTCAAAACCATCCAAGCAACATGCTTAGAACCCGTGACCCGTGACCGCAACTGAGATTATACCCAAATAAGGGTAGTGCCATGAAACTATACCCATACCAGTGCCCCTTGATTTTCCAGTGCTCATTTTTCTGATTTTCCTAGTTTCAATTGACTAAATTTAACAGGAAAACCTAACATAAATTTATTAGTTGACATTTATTCTATAACCAATAAATTTACAAATTCTTCAATGCTTTACAAACACCTTCGGAGTAGGTGTCATGGTGGGAGACGAGGGCTGTTTCGCAAATAGCCTTCATTGCGAACGAAACAAATGTAGACCAGGTAAATCCGTTGGCTTCCACAGACTTGACGTAATTCCTCAAGGCTTGGGAATCCTATTTTATGAAAACGGCATAAATCAGGAATGAGTTTTAAGTTGAACACTTTGCCATAAATACTTACCACAGCAGCGTTAAGCAATTGCTTGAATTTGGGGTCTTGCAACATGGAGTAGAGCTTTGCGAATTTTGGATGACCAGCAAGTTTTCCCTGAATATATTGGTTCACCTTGGCCCATGGAATGGCTTCGAAGATTTCTTCGACGGCGCTGCTGAAGGAGCGGCCTTCACCATCGACGCTCATGTCATCCATAGCATCACTGAAGCAGTCAATGATGTCGACCATGTCATTGCCCGAAAGGTTCTCGTTCAAGTAATTTACAACATTTTGGAACTCCTCGGAATCACTGACTTTTTGGGGAACTGCAACTCCCTCGGATTCCTCGGCGGAGTAGTAAATGGGCTGGAATTTTGGATTAACTGCACGGATATCCTCAAACGGCTTCTCAGCATAAGCGAATGCTGCTGAGATGAGCAAAACAATGTAAGCGGAACGCATTTTTAGTATAGTATTGTTGGGCTGATAGTTTAAAAATATACTGCAACCTCGGCAATTGGCCTGAGTTTATATATACGTGGGAAAGACTTTGAATAAAATTGGATTCTCAATTGGATGCAAATGTCTGAAGTGACTTGTCAACACAATTAATAAATCTGCTTGAGATTACATCAAGTGCAGTTCTTAAACGTGCGACACATCTATATTTCGGAGACAACACTTGAGAGCTGATAAAAGAAGAAAACAAATGATTGAGTTAAAGTGTCAAACCGAAAGTGCCTCTAAGATAAAGTGTGCACGTGCGCACTTCAGTGAAACAATCAAAGCAAGTGCGTAGAAAGATAAGAGGCGTTATTATGATTCAGAATATTAAAAAACATAAATAACAAAGAAATTAAATTAGACACGTAAAGTGGAATGAAATCATTCACGTTTTTCTTCTTTCAAGTAATCTGCTGGAAAAAGGTGTTACACTTTAAAGAATTTTGGCACACAGCAGAAGAAGCGATCGGCATACTGAATATTATGAGCTATTGCGATCTCCCAACTGTTCAAATTCATATTATTCTACTGTAGACAAAAAAGAATCTTGTATCTTAACAATTTGCGTATTCTATGAGAGGTTTTAGCTTCTTGCCTTAAACTTAGGCACGCAGATAATCCGTTTTCGACCGTAGGCAAACAATTGAAGAAAAACGTCGACGTGATTAAAAATTTTCAAACCAACGTTCGAATACTGAGGAATCATATTAATATGCTAAATGCTTTTTTGTCGTACTGACTGTAGCGTTGTTTTCAAACCAACAACTTTAAAATAAGGATCAAATGAAAGACAAAGATCTGTTAAAGTGCAGAATGGAAAAACACGGACGGCGATGATAACCTGTGGTTAAGTTATTCCAAAAAACCAAACGATCGTTGCGATCGCTCAAAATTAACTGTTCAAGAATATTCCTGCGATCATGTTTTGACCACTGGCACCATACACTAAAAACTGTAATGCGAGGCATTTATGTGTACAAAACTCTTTAAAAAAATGTCCGTTCCCAAACGATTTTCATCTTGTGTCTCAAAACCTTTACACAAATTTGTTGCAAAAATAAACTGCAATTCTCAGTACAACATTCTCTACTTCCATGTTGTGGCATGTGGTCAGCGGCTAAAAATTCATTTTCCGCAAACATTTTCAAGCTAATGGAACTTAAATTGCCCAATTGGCACTGATACGAAATGCATTATTACATTCCGTCATACTAAAAGAGCAAATTATTTCCGTATGAATGTTGACCATTCTGATTGCGCTACCGCTACTGGAAATTGATTGGCAATCTCTAAAATTTCAATTAAAAGGCGATGGGTATAACGGTGTTGCAGCAGCTGACTCCTCCGTTGGATAACCGCTTGAGGTGGATCTCTGTGTGCTCTTATATTCGCATTTGAAATTCGCCGCGCCAACAACCATGCTAAGTGGTAAATTTACTCGCATTTTATTGCTCGATTAATGTAATGTGAATTAAAACTGAATGTTTTGTTACTCCAGGAGTGTGACACAGTGGGTTCGACAAGTAGTCAAACGGATATGTCTACCACAGAGTTGGGTATGTGAACCTATTTTTTCCACCGTCCACGAATGACTATTTACTGCGCCGTTATAACTTTAAGTTTGTTTATTGCTTTGTTTACACCGACCGATTTAAAATGAATCCCGGAGTGTTTTCACCGGACAATTATAGAGATAAGATTAACCTGAACCGAAGCCGAGCTCTCACATGCTGTCATTTTGGGTTTAAAAATGGTGACATTTCACAGAAGCGAAAAAAGGCATTTTTAAAACCACAATAGAAAACAAATTTGGACAAGTTCCTGTTTCGTTTTTCAGAGTATCAAACTTTTATAGAATTGCACACTTCTATAAAAGTTTGAGACTCGGAAGAGGGTTATAAAAGTGACACAAACGAAAACGAGGTTTTCGAAGAGGTTGAATGAAATTTATTATAAAATTTATTTATGAAAAAGTTTTAAGTAAATATTTGTGCTGGTCCCGGCAAAAAACCTTCACGAGACATTGTTCGAACTGAACTTTCGTGAAGGGTTTCATAATTTGCATTGTGTCGCTACAATAAAAGTTATCAGTTACTCATTCTGCCTTTGTCGAGAAAGTGTGTATGGGTATGGATACCTTGGTGAATGCCCGCTGAAGATCCTCAGGGCCAAGAATTCTCAGCGAAACACACGACCAAAAATACGAAGGTTAAGACCAATTTTGATCTTTTTTGAAAATTTATGCTAATCGCGGATTTTGGTCCGGTGGAGACATATTATTTCGGTCTTACTTGTTTATTTAAACAAACCTGCAGTAGCCTACGTCTGTTCTTCTGTTCAAATGCATTTAAGTTTTGAAAATTAAGCTGGGCAGAAACTTATTTATCAACAGTGGGTACTAGGCCAGCGGATACATTACAGCAATATAAATTTTTACCTTTGGGTTATACTTTGATAAAAATTTATTCTTTTTTTTGTTTACATCCTACCTAATATAAATTTTAGTTTCACTACAAGAGAGTCTTCATCGAAATATAGTCAGTGTAGTACTTTTCTTGCCCTCCACACAGTGAGCAGGCCTGAGAGGACACAACTTGGTTTGGACATTTTATGAAATATTCAAAAGTGTCTGCACTCTTATATGGTATTGATGCATGCAAATTGAATGTGGAGCGGCACTTTAGCTTTTTAATCCTCAAAGGCTTGAAATTGTCAATTTGTTTTAGTCCCGCCGCCGCATCGTATTAATTTTACATAAATTATTTTAACCCCATCGACCCCGGATATACAAGCAGTAGTTGTACGTTATAGATACGACTATACGCGTGTGTTCATAATGTATTATGAACTTAGCGGAGCAACCGCAATGATGATTGGCTGCATGTGGGTGGATATATCGTTTATCGACGCACTGAGCAGAGCAATGTCTTCTGTGGGTGCGATTTCTTAGCTAGAAAAATGACTTCATTTAGAATTCCTTTTGAGGGATATGCATTCCCTTCTTTTCTACAATTTACGACTTTAAGGAAATTGAAACATTAACGAACGTATCAAGTGTGGGAAACCCCCTTTTGGACAGGGAATTGAAATACATATAGAACGATCAGGGGCTATAAAGAACAAAAGGTAGTAACCGTAACTAATTTGTCTCTGCGTTTAAAAATCGAAGGAAAGTTCGCAACCGCAATAAAGCCCAGCTGTTACGTGATTTCTCTAAGGGAAGATAGAGTTTATATCTTAATTGCAAATTTTAGAACAGGTTTCGATTCATAATAAAGAGCATTTCTTGGCGAGAACTCTGCATGGATCAGTCCATGCCGTCAAATTGACGTCTATCTCAAAAAATTCATGCTGCATAATCGGAATCGGTATGACTTTCTTTCTATATCGCACTTTTTTCTCGCTTTAACACATTTAATATGGGGGACTTTAACTTAATTTTAAACTGGCGATGCAATGACGTGATTTAGTGATCAATTTGTAATATGAATTGACTTGTTTCATGGGATAAAGTGTCATAATGTAATAATGTCGTAATCGTCGTTGACAGCCGCATCGAAACCTTAATGGCATTAGTTACAAATAAATTGGCGTGAGTTACACTAAGACATTTTTCCACACTGTCAATGCATTTACGGTTTTTAATGTTTGTCTAGTCTTAGCTTCAGTTTGCTGTAAGCCAAGCTAAAGTCATTTTGATGAACAATAAAAAGGGGCCAGCCCGAGGTCCAGTTTCTCAGCATATTGAGCTGACAGTGCAAGAAATATCTGCCAAAATAAAATACAATCTTTACATTAGAATTATGTTTTCACACAATTGTTGTCATCGCGTGACGTATAAAGAAATAAGACGTATGATGTGTGAAACTTATTTCCTAAGAACATTGAGGAAAAATGTGTTATGGACGAAAAATTAAGCAAAAAGAACAGGCTTTTGACTAAAACCCCCCTTAAGGTGGGAAAAACTTAAGACTGGACCAGAAGTTAGAAGGAGAACTGTAGAACTTAGAGGTTGTCATTGTATGGATGGAACTTTTGAGATTTCTGTCAAAATATCTTTTATATTTTTCATATATATATATTTTTTTTTTTTTTTGAATACTAGGATGGACGGAGGCTAAAACTCCAAAATCTTTTAAAGATACCAATACGCCCTCTATAGCAGGTACATAATACCGAAGTAGCCGATATTGGTTATGCCCGATTTCCACGTGATAAAAAACCACCCATTTATGAGAGACACTTTGAAACTGCCAGAACGCACTTCATAGTAGTAAATTTTCGCTCTCTCATAATACTTCTTGACTACAACTAAGTTAACTTAACAAGTAGTTTACGCTTCCATAGTGTTGATCGCATTGGATAGGTTGCTTTCCAGTGAATGCACCTACTAAGCCGTTCATTAATGCGGCTTCACCCTACGTCGCTAGATCGAAGGGTCTTGTTCTTTGTAGTCGTCGCTCGTTGTTAACATCGTTAAGAGTCTCGTTTAGAGTACGTATCATTTTATTGTTGCAATGAACATGAAGGCGAGCATTTAGCTTTCGAGCAAATTTTGTTACTTCTTCGCTCACGGTAGCTATTCCTAAATCTCTGTGAATATCACTATTCCTAATATACCATGGAGCATTCACAATTGCTCTTAGTGTCTTGTTTTGGAAAGTCTGCAACATGGACATGTTGCTCGGCTTGGTACAACCCCAAAGTTGTATACCGTATGTCCAGGACGGCTTTAACACCTGCCTGTACAAGAGCAGTTTGTTATATATGCTTAATTTCGAAAATCTTCCGATAAGCCAATACATTTCCCTGAGCCTAATCTCAAGCTCGTCACGCTTCTTCTTTACGTGTGGTTTCCACCTAAGTTTAGCGTCCAGTGTCATCCCTAGATACTTCGCTTCATTTGCATAAGGTATTTGTGCAGAATTTATGAACAGAGGTAAATTGTTAACCCTTCTGTAAGTGAAATTCACATGCGTAGACTTGTTCTCGTTAAGAGCGATTCGCCAAGTCTTCGTCCAGACACAAATTCTGTCCAATGCTCGTTGGAGGCTTCTCGTTGATGACTCGACTGATTCATCTGTTGCCAGGATGGCCGTATCGTCCGCAAACGTGGCCACGACAGTCTCGTCATCTAGAGGTATGTCTCTTGTGTAGAGCAGGAACAGGGTCGGACCGAGGACGCTTCCCTGGGGTACGCCAGCCCGAATTTGCTTGAAACTCGAATATTCACTACTACACCTAACACGGAAGAGTCTGCTTTCAAGATAATTTTCCAATATTTTAAACATGTCTTCGGGCAAGTTTTGCCGTAGCTTATATTTCAAGCCTTCGTGCCATACCTTGTCGAAGGCTTGCGATACGTCGAGGAAAGCACTTGAACATATTTTTTTCCCTTCTAAGGCTTTTTCAATTTCATGCGTTATTCTGTAGACTTGATCAAGCGTCTTTCTGCAATTATTGGTTGTAATCGCTTCAGCAGAAGTTTCTCGAATACTTTCGATGTTATCGCTGAAGCGATATGGGCCTATAAGATTTTTTATCATTTGCGCATTTCCCCGGTTTTCGAACCATAATGACTTCAGCAACTTTCCATTGTCTTGGAACGTATAGAAGTCTAAGAGAAGCGTTTATCATATAAAGTAGCTTGACTAATGCCTTTTTTTGTAGCTCTTTTAATATTTCGCCAGTGATCAGGTCGTAACCCGGGGTTATTATTTTTAAGTTTGCTAATTGTCTGTCGGAGTTCAACTAACGAAATTTTTTTCATTCTAAAGCTATCAGGTTCCCAGTTGTTGTTTAGAACGTCAGCCAACGGCGGACCGTCGAAAGGCTTGAATGTTTCTTCTAAATGTTCAGCAAACAAATTCGCTTTCTCTTTGTCTTCTCTTGCCCATTCGCCGTTAGCTTTTTTATTGGTGCCGAGTGGATTATAGGTTTCTTGATAGACTTAACTGCTTTCCACAGCGAGTAGTTTGAGCTCCTATCCGCCGACAAGCCTTCAAGGTATTCAGTGGTCTCACGATTTTTAAGATCTTGCAACATTCCTTTCAGTTTGTTAGAGAGGTGGTTCAATAGGGTTTTGTCTGGGGGGGCCCTCGTGCCTTGCCATCTCATACGCGCTCTTCTCTTTTCACGAATCATTTCTCTATATATTTTTCATATATATAATACTATTTTTGATTAAGAGTGAATTTAAGAGAGGAATCCAAGTTTTAAATGATATACCTAACACTGTAAAAGTGGGCATGGAAGATTGTGTGCGCAGTAAATTTTTCGACGTGTTTAAGGCTTTAAAACGCGATTTCTATACAGCAAAATTTGAGTTCTTATACATTGAAGCCAACAGTGGGCGTGGCTGTCAACGGATTAAACTAATTTTAGCACTTTATCTGTGCAACATAAGAACTAAGCCATGCCCCAAGTTTAAGCTCTCTGATGGCTTTGTCTGTCTGTATGTGTGAACCTAAGACTTTCACACATACAGACAGACGGACATGGCTTTCAATTCACCTATCGGTCGCGATATGATATCTCTAAAATATTTTAAGGACTTATACACATGAGCGCGAGCGAACAAGTTAATTATTCGCGAGCAAAACAATTTAAGAAAGCTTCATGTTTTTCATTTCAGCACGAGGTTATGATCTGCAGTGATGAATCATAACCACCCTCCCACTCTGCTGCATTCCTATAATGGTCCACTTGTTGAGTACGCCGATCTTCGTACTTCTAAAATTTTTTTAGAACACTAACCGCAAAAAAATTGAACGGTTGTTTATTGACATGACAAAAACTTTTCGGATGAACCGCGTTAATAACTATTTTAATGAGTACAAACACCCCGTGGTGAGTTTTTGTTTGTCATTTTAAACGCTTGTGCTTAGTCGAAAGGCAATCAGAGTCGCGCGTTTTTCCGTTCTCTGTGTGTTTTCGCCCTACTTACCTACTTATAGGGCTCCCGACCTATGGAGAGTCTCTACCTAGTTCACAGTAGCCGTCCATCCTCTGCGATCCTGGGCACGCTTTTTTCAATTGTCCAGACCAAGCGCTCTGGCATCTGCGATGGCTTGATCCTTAAAACGGAGTTTCGGTTTTCCTGGTTGTTTTCAACTTCGCTTTCCTTCGCTATTTTGAAGATCCTGAGCTCAAGTTCTAAAGCCAGCAACCAGTTGCTTAGGCGTTTTATAGAACTTTCTGGTCTTGTTTCGCTAGGCCCTCTTCTTTCTACGCAGCAATCTTTTCTCCTCCTTTCTCTTGGCTCGATAATCCCCATACGCTGCTCTTGTTCTCTTGCTCCGCTACACTTCGCATATGCATCTTCTGTCACTTTTGTCTTGTGGCCGCAATCATTTCTCTTTTTAAGAGTAGTAAAGACTCTTTTTTAGGGGTGGCTGAAAGCCCAAAGTTTATTCAGTCACGCTTCTAATGGCGTCGCGACACTGGCTCCACTGGTTGTTGACGTCTGGTACGAGTGAATGAATGAGGGGAGTCTCTCACACAAGCGCTATCTGTAGGTTCCGGCTACTCCAGATGCGCTGAGGCGACCAACATTGAGTTTCTTTTTCTTCGCGGCCCGTAGCTTATTCTCGTTGAAAATTCGAGCTTTGAAACTTGCCACGACAAGAAAATGTTCAGAGTCGACGTCTGCCCCTCGGAAAGTGTGCACATTTAGGATTTTAGATGTGTGCCTTGCATGATGAGCGCACATGGTCTATTTGGTTGGCGGTTCGACCGTCTGGAGACCACAAGGTTGCCTTGTGGATCCTGAGCCTAGTCTTAATTGGTGACAGTATTTTAAATTCAAAGCCATAGCGCTAATGATATGCTCCAGCTTTTACGGATCAATTTTTCGTATCACAATAACAGGAGCCTTAATTGTCAGTAGTAGATAAAGTTTTTCCCGTCTAAAATCAAAATCCCATTCTTGAGAAAGCTGCATTTTAAAAGGCAGTGCATTTTTGAGCCATATGTTTACCATTTATGCGCTTAAGCCTGGGCGCTCAACTATACCAAGAGCGTTCGAACTGCTGCAACATTATACGAACTGCTGTACTGGGCCCCACAATACGTTCAAGATATACACGGAGCGTTGAAGAATTAGGGCCTTAAACATTTTAAAAAACTGCATCTATTTCAACTCTCCATATTTAAAAAACCTTTTAATATTGAAAAAAGTACCACTAAAAAAAAAAATTCTGCAATTTTCTGAATAAACTTCAAACTGTTATGTGGGTTGTGGGTAAGGAAAATTTATTCTTAGCATGTTTTCTCATTTGTTTTCCGCAGTGTCTAAGCGCACCAAATTTTGTCTTTCTACGAGTACCGTTCAGAAATTCCTATAGATTTTTTAGCAGACGGGCAACGTGCGATACAAAAAGAGGTCGTTTTTCCATTTTTGGACGGACCTCAAAAAACTAAGATAAATCCAAAAGCCAGGGCCAAAGATTAAAATTCCCAGAGTAATATTATTGTTATTCTTAAGAACCGCGGGGGGTAGGGGCGGATTAGTTTGACCCATGCGGTTCAGTTTTCGCGACGAGATCAAGCACAGCCCCTGACAGCTCGAGTTAGATACTTGATTAAACTTGGTGCAGATGACTCTCAAGGTAATTGTAAAATCATTCCAGTAGTTGCAATTGGAACCATCATGAATTGTTTTCCAAAATTTGGTTAAGGTGTGCCACGCTTGTAAGCTTTAAATCAAATTCACAATTAAAACAGACTGCTAAACTGACAACCAACTAGGTACTCAAAAAGTGGTTCCTAATCGGATAATTTTTTTATGATATGCTCGTGATCAAGGGGTTATAACTACCCTTAAAATGCGTAGCACATCACGAGCGCAAAGAATTTGGGGATAGAAAAGATAGAAAAAGAAAGTAATTCTCGATCCAAGATAAACGAAGATGAGGCAACCATGAAACTTCTGCTCAGAAACATCAAGAAAAGGCATAAAAGGCAGGGGTAACCCGCAAGTGTTATGCCTTTTCGGAGAAAACCAATAGTAAGACCAGCAGAATATTTCATGAAAACATCTGGCGTGCATCTAATTGTGGTCAATTCTATTTGCATATTGGAACAGAAAAAGGTGTTTTGTATTCGGCCGCCTCTTACCTGGGTAACAGACGCCGACCAGGAAGCCGCTCATTTTGAAACACACGCTTCTGGATTTTTCGTTTGTTGTTGGTTTCGGTCCGCCACGGATATTTTACGTACCGGTAACCAAAATATCTGTTGGGTATTCCCCTATTCGCCATCTGGGAAGGCCCTCAATTCGCCACCTGGGCCTCCCAAAGCCCTTAAGGAGGTCTGTAAAGCAATATTATAAAATATAAGTAGTCAAGGTTCAAAAGAAATTTGTGGCAAAGCTTAAAACAAAAATGGCAGATGCACCATTATATTTCTGTACCTGTATTCCTTGCTTTGGATTTGGTTCAAACTTTAATATGAATCAACACCGATTAAGTTTGTCCACCTTTATCGACGTTAAGATGAAAATCACAATCTGCCGGATTTCATCCGTACCCATTCTTCCATAATCGCCAAATATTCGACCGTCCACCATCCGGTTACAAATCCATCGAAATCCCCTCTCTGTTTGAATCGCACCGCACGTATTAGCAGGAGGACTCACCTTTCGACAAAAGCTCGGCATCCGCTCGGATGTCATAAATTCGCTTAATGAGCCAACGCATCGCATTCCACCTATATAGGCTCTCGAAGCGGACATTTTCGAGTTTAGTTAAGGCTGTTGAGGTAATGAAAACAGCGTCTACATGCGAAGGGACCGTCATGTTTTCCGTTTGCTTATGTTTCCTGCAAAGCAACCGGAAGCTTACACCGATATGAAACAATAACGCACACCCTGCTGCGTATACCGTATACCGAGTCCTGGCAAAAACACAAAATATCATCATATCGTCGCGGTAGATATCCTTGTTGTGTGTCCATGCTCATTGTGAGCCACTCTGTAACACCCACATGAATGTGCTTAAGCAATTTTAAACCTCCACGAGGAGGTGGTTAGCAATTTTGCTTATCGGTGAAAAAGGGTCCGTTTGGTGGTGCACAAACACAAGCACACACAGACACACAATTATGTGATATTGGTCATTTGTGCTAGACCACTAGATTTCATAATGTTTCCGCATTATGCGGGTGGAAACTATTATTATGTGGTTTTTGGCTTCCCAAATAGCCATTGAGGAGGCATAAGTGATTAGTTAAAAATGCTTTTGCTCTGGTGGCTGTGGTGGGCGACGATTGGGTTTTTTTTTATTGTCAAGCTGGAATGCTTCCAATGGGCATTCGCATTCGGATAAAATATGTAAAGGCGATGCAAATAAGAGCAGTTCTACTTGCTTTAAGGGATCAAACAGTCAATTAAGGGCTAAAGGACCCATAAGGCCCGCATATCTGATATAAATTTTATGGTTAACCACCCTCCAGCCAGAAGTATCACGCCAAAACGCTCTGGTTCTGATAAAGCTTCAAAAGCGATACTGCTTGATCGTACAGGTCATCAATTGATTTTGGCACGAGTTTTGACACATTTTCTTCTTGGAGGATCTCCTGGCGTCAAAGTTGCCAGGTAGAACCATATACCAACAAGCATTCAACAAGCATTTCAACACGAATATTGTCCATCCTTACTTAGCCACCCACCCTAGCTAAATCAGACAGATTCAAAATGGATACACCCCTCCATTTACACGCTTCATGGCATGAGTACTGCAGCCATCCTTCATCCTTTTAATAATGATTCACTTATACTTGTTCGAGTACGTGTGTGTTTTTGCCATTGTTAAGTATTTGCTTAACTCTTAAAATCAGCTTACGGGCCATAAGTCTCTTCTCCGTCAGGAGAAAAAAAAGGAATCCAATTAAAAAACCGGTTCCTACATCAAAATCAAATTTTCAAAGTGGGGAACTTTTCCAAAGCAGCATCCTGTTAATAACAGCCCGAGAGGAGCAAAAAAAAAAATAAAACTTTTACTCCATTTGGTGGAGAATACTCCCCGGGGATATCATTACAAGGCTAATTAAATTGTGTGATTTGTTCTAAGGTCTGGAGATGGGTTGAACCCATTTATATTTTCCTTACATGTTTTTTTGTCCTGTCTTTTATTCTTTCACCGGTTTTCTATTTTTGAAACGTCGTATCCATGTCACATCCTTCAAACAGCCTGACAAAACATCATCTTATACCAGCAGTCATCTCGTAAAGAGATACGAACTTTTCCTTTTCGAAAAAGGGACTACGGTACAGCGCGTACACTCGTAAAACTTCGTTGACGCACAAACTTCTTAAACTTGACATATCTGAGCAAAATCTCGTCCTGCACAGAGCCGCGCGCCGCGCTATCCCACGTGCACGCTTGAAGAGATTTTAATTTTAATTTTCATAAAGCATTAATGCAAATTAGATCCTTCGGGGTTGGAATAATATTGCCTCAAAGTATTTTGAAAGCTTGAGCGTTCACTCGTCTTATAAATGCGTGACGGGTATACTATAAACGTGCGCTGGGACTGTCGGCGAACAGTGAGGTGCAGGTTGAATGTTTTGCTTGTGTGTCAACGTCATCATCATTGTCATCAATGTCTGGTATATGTATCTGCCTCTGTAGACGGGTTAGCGGAAGCAATGCTTCGCAGAGTACCTACAAATGCGAGCGTCAATCAACGTTACCAGTTAACTTGCATCCTTTCAAAACTGTTATAAAAAGAGAAAAAAGTTGCACGACAGGAATGAAAATTCTCAAGGTTTAGAGCGTGGCAGCGATCTGTGCATCTGATTCGAGCATACAGATAAAGTTTTTAATCAAATTAATTTTTATAATGAAATTTTCTGTTTTAGCTTCCTTAAAAAGGATAAAATAAGACGCATTAAGTGAAAAGGACCTGAGAAACATATTGTTTGGTAGATTCTTAGTAAATTATTCAACGACTTTATGTTATGAAATGTATGAATACTGCAAAACCGTGAATGGTACAGGATCATTCATTTCGTGATTTCAAATTGGTAGCACTGTCATTTGCTTCCTGTCAAAGTAAGCTGCCATTTGAAATGTCATAATATTAGTTGAATGTTTGCCATTTAGAATAACGGAGCGCTCAACAATCGAACAATGCGTTTTGATTTATTAGAACCTACTACAAGAGTGTTGATTTAAACGAAGCCACGTTTTCTGAATGACGCCATGATTATATGGTCGCTATAATCGACCGACTACGCAAGCATTGGTGGAATTGTCAACAAATTTAAAAAGTACTGATGTCGAAAATATGGGTAATAATTACCTCAAAAGAATCGCATGTTGCTAGTCTTGAATGATTTTCTTTTTTATAATTATTGGCAAAATTCATATTTTATATTAAAATAACACTTTCATTAAAAATGTATTGCTGTGTATATTTCATTTAGATTTGCTTTCGAAACAGAAAAATGAATCAGACTTTCTAAGACACGTTATCTTTGTTACCGGTAGGATACCAGAAAACTTTAAAAAAAAAGTTTTTGAAAATACTTTTATGTTTTCGAGTCAAATTTCAGAAGTTTTTAAACTTTTTGAAATCGTCATTATTATCACTATTATTATTTTTATTTTATTAAACTTAGATAAAATGCTAAAAATAATAACTTATGAACTTCAGCAAGAGCTACAAATGCCTTTAGCTGGAAGATATATTTTTTCTTAATATTTTGGATAACCCCAACCAAACCCGTGTGATATTTTCAAATGATTGTCCAAACAGGACCAGACAAAAGTTTCGCATATTTTTTCGAAAATGCGTCAAAAAAAATCAGTTTTGAAAATCTTTCAGAAAAATCTGCCTTGTTTAACTTTCGCACTTTTTAGTTTTATACCCTACCCAGGATATATTAAGTTGGTTGTGTAGTTTGTAATACAGTGAAATAATCACCGTAGTAAACCCTAAGAACTTTTAGAGACATGAGTGGGACCGTCAGGAGAATCTGTTAAGCCTTGTCCGTCCGTAAACAACTTGAGCTAGAGAGCTGAAATTAAGTTTGTTGGCTTGAAGCCCCTTTCAGATCACGTTTGAAAATTAGCTCAATCCGCCCACAAACACGCCCATTACAGGCCTGTTTGTACGACCATGTCTATTTTAAAAAAAATCTCTTTCCAAATTTTAGCTATGTAACAATGATGCTAGCGCACCTTTTCACTGACCACGCCCACTTTTTTAAAAGTTTTTAGTTTAAAATGACTGTTTTTCATATAATTTTTTCATATAATAATTTCAATAAATATATGTAAAATTTGACCAAAAATTGTATGACAAAAGTTGTAGCAAATTAGCATTTTCTTAATTTTTTTGTATATATAGTATATGCCTCCGCCCACTTTTGTGGGCGCGGGGTAAAAAAAGTAATTTCTTAAGTTAAAAAGAAGGAGTTTTAGGCTGAATTGTATGCAACCTCAAAGTATAAAGCATTTAACATTTATGTTTTTATATCCCGCTCACTTTTTGGGGGCGTGGCGCTTTCCTTTTTTTGGTAGGGTAGGGTATTTTACAATCCGTCAGACGGACTTAAGCTTTTACCTACGCACTGTTTGCACTTTCCCAGTTGTTGTCCTTGTAGTAGAATTGGTTAAAAACCAACAAACCATGATTATCACCGTTAAAGGTATTTTCCTTCTCGCTCATTGGCCACATTTGCCTACATCCATATTGTTACGTACAATGAGCCAATGTGCGTTGCTATGCTTTTCTAAAACTTCACGATACTCAACGTCAAAGTACGCTTCTAACAGATTTGCAAAACGAAATGACGCTTTGCATTTTGGGGCAGGAAATTAGAAATTATATGCTCAAACACACTCAAAATCTGTTCAAAGATTTTTTAAAAGAAACTTTCAAAAGAAAGAGCGGAAAAGATGCCTTTCAAAAACGAACCAAGTTGCCAAGCAATGAAAATAAAACTATTTCTGTTGATTCGATCACAGCTATAATATCCAAGGGGGTGCACTCGTGTCTTTGTACATGCTAAAAACCAACTCATTGCAAGTGGCAATTACGCAAACCTTTTTTTATTCTGACTATAAAAAGAAACAACCCTTTTTTGACTTTACAACAACCTACTGCCAAGAGAAGTTTACTCCCTCACCATCACCACACAATGAATAAGCATGAGGTTGCTCAACGCACGCAAAAATAGAAAGTAGATCTACTTTGGCGTTGTAGATGCGTCTACGATATTTACGGTCAAACACGGGGTGAAGCTTTGAAGTAACATTTCGTTTTGCCCCATATGCGCCCGTTGTTTCTACTCTGCTTGTCATCGGACGCACGCAGCAACGCAACATTGCGGTTTGGACTTATGTCACAAAGCTACGTTGTGCCAACGTGATTTGACAATTTAAAATAAAGCACATTAAATTCAATGGGAGCTTCGACCATCCGTCGTTATGGCAAAATCAAAACCTTGGCAAAATAAAAAAAAAAAAAAAATGTTTTGGTTTTGCCTAAATCCATTGAGATTTAGGCAAAATCAATCGTAGATTTTGTATGGTTTTTAATCGTTTTTCGAATTATATATTTTCAACGCGGTTGTTAAGTAACGGGAAGCTAACTTGACAGAGCAAACGATAACGCAGCTTTGTGACATAGCATTTAATGCTTTTTCCAACAAACAAATCGGTTTTTCTTACAAGCGCGGCAAACAAATAAGGTTTCTTTATTCGTGACGAGTACATTAGGGGAGTCTTGCCCAGCCTGTTCATCAGTCATACCATTTTTCTTCAATATACCTGCGCCCTGGACCCCATGGTAGTTTAACTCTGAAACATTCGGCTCTGACAGTTTTTTCCACTTTTGACGCTTCACAAACGTCATGCTTGAAAATGAAAATATTCAACTACAGTTCACAGCTTCAGCTACACATTTTGTTTGCTCTTATGATACGCTTACTGCACATACAATGGACCTACTTAGGTCTCCGTGAGTTGGTTTCTTCGTTCCCGACAGCCACTTTTACCTAACCTATTACCTAACCCTTTGATACGCTTATCAAATTTTTATTCAGCTCCAGCTGCATCGCAACCACTTGCATAAGGGAACATTTTTGTGTGAAAAGGTCGAGTGGAAGAGGAAGCTGAAGTACAGTGGGGGATATCAGTTGGTGCCGGCCTTATACTACGCATTTGTGCCTATATTTTCCTGGTTACTCTTTGGAGCTTTTTTTGTTTCTTGATGTGAACACTCATAAGGTAATCTTTTCAAGCTTTATAATGATTTTCTTGCAGGATTTAAAATTAGCGCATTCCCTTTGTGCATTGTATTTGAACGTGAATAAAACAAGCGATCCCGGTAGGTAGTCACCATTCCTAGGTAACTATAGTCCCCATGATATCCTTATCTGTCTGGTTTTGATAGAAACTTGCTTTCAACCATTACAAAAAAGCCTGATTAGAAAGAAAACGATACCGCCCAGTGGCCCTGTTCCTCTTTTTGCAAACTTTATTAAGTGACTCTTGCTAAGTCCTCCTGAATCGCTTGTTTTGAGACTGGGAACTTCTCAGTGACCAATGGCTCTCTCTATACTAACCAAATTGAAACAGTACGTTTTTCTTTATTTTCCCCGATCCAAGGGTTTTCAGTGTACTCAGTCGTGTCGATTCTGGCGAGAGTTCAAACGTCGGTGATGGGATCGTGTAATTTTCTCGCGCACGTGGTAGTTCCGACTTGGGGTACTTCAGGACTTGTTAACGTCCTTTCATGAGCTTGTTGATATCGTTCACTTCTGCAAAATTATTTATTTACTTCGTTCAATGTATAGGTACAGGAGCAGCATATGACCCTAGAAACGATTCCACTGCCAAGTTGTTAATCCAATAAACTCTCAACCCAATCATAGACCAACTACATATGGCATTGTAATAGTCTAAACATTCAATTTTAATCTATTTTCGGTTTTGTTGGAAAAATGTGGGTCAAATTATCCTCCCGAAACCGTTTTGCAATTCAATCCCTCGTATATGTTTGCAATTGAAAATGGTTAAATTTTATTTTCACAAGTTAAACAATGCTGCCAGTGCTCTAAGCCATAAACTATGTAACGAACCCCAACCAATTCGGGTCAAAATACAAATAAACTCTCGAGCAAATAAAACCTTTTGATTGTGTAACTTTCTGTGCCCTTAGCTTTGGCGCAATTAACAAAAATTGTTGTAAACATTTCCTTTTTTTTGCGCCATGCTTTTGGCCCACAGTTAAACTTCAATTCGAAAGTCAAATAGACTACAACAAAAATTGATTTGGAATCCACTCCACTGTGAATTTTACCCTTCGATCGTTTTAATTTCAAAGTAAACATAACCCCAACGAAACACGAATAAAAAAATCCCTAATCCATCCACCCTATACAAAGGATGTGCCATCGAAAATGTGAAGAGTGAAGAGAAAAAACACGGCAGCTCACAACTTGCAAGAGATAATTTAATAGACTAACAAGAATCTCCTCAGGCACTTTGCAATCTTGCTGCTACTTCGCATCTATTACAAAGTATTTCCTCCAATGTGTGTGTGTGTTGGAATAGAAGGAGTATAGCGTAAAAAAAACCCGAATAGAGTGTTCCCCCAAAAAAACATTTTTCCATTTCCCAACTCGTCGTCCTCATCCAGCTTTTCTAGTCGAGTCGTCCTTCAAAGCGCCTCAAAAAATAGTAACGGATTCTTTGTTTGAGCAATCTTGTATTATCCTTCCTTGTTGCAACTGGTATTGCCTTTGCTCCCTGCAAAAGCAAATGACTATAGTGGTGTTCTCATTTAGTATTCCACAAGTGTACCTTCTCAGTTGGAAAGTGATCGTGTTTTCAATTTGAATTAAACTTCAACCGAAAGAAGACGAGCACGATGCACCATGAGTACAGTATAGCAGGGAAGGAGATGTGAATAAAAACGGAAAGGATATCAACTAATATGAGAAGGACCAAAAAGATACCACTCTATCTTTTTTTGCTGCCGTATCATACCACCCTGGGGTAACATCTTTTTTCTTAATAACGTGATGAGGTGTAGGGCAAAAAGAAGGACCCAGTCGGTAGGTACTATGGAGGGATACTGATGTGTGAATCGAGTGAACAGACTGAGAAAATATTGTTAATTGATTAAAGGGATGCTCCTGCCTGAGGAAATCTTCTGCTCGGGATTATAGTTGAATTCGAAGAGATTCATGTGAAACTGGAAAAGTGTGTGCACCAGTTTTCCTGCTTCTAATTAATTTTATATTTTTCTCAAACTGTGATTTTTCTCCTGAAGTTATTAAGGGCGATATGTAGGCTTCCCGTATTCACTATTTCTTCGGCTTGTTGAATTTTGTGAAAAGGCTCTCCTTATGACTTCTATGTGGACATGCAAAAAAAATGTTAATAAGCACAGAAATTTACCATTAAAGAGGATTTTCCCAACGATGACAATAATTAGGACGATTTTTTTTTTGAGTAAATCCGGACATGCAGCATACACAATCTGCCCATAACCAGCCCTTGGAGGGTTCACTGAAATTTGATACTAAATGTACAGGCATGTGGCGTGGCATCTTTAGCCCCCTATACCAATATTAGCACAGAAATATGCAAGTTTTTGGCTCAAATGTACGCAAAAATGTAATATTTTGCTTCAAAAATTCAATAATTTTCAATAATTTTATAAAATCGACCCTTAAAAATGGGCGTGGCCAAAAACTTTGTAAGAACAAAACACCAAAATTTATTTCTTGTCCTTCGCTAAGCTACTCAAAAAAGGGCTTCCTAAAATTACACCAAAAAAGAAAATGGAAAAAGAGCCAACGAGTCTCCACACAAATTTTTGGCGTTTTTCCTAGGAAAACACACCAAATTTTTTTTGGTGAATTTTTCGGCATTTTTTCCTATATTTTTTTTGCTCTTTTTCCATTTTTGAAATAGGTAAATACAAAAGAGCCAAAAAGAGTTTTAAAAAAGCCCAAAATTTCTTTGGGCTTTTCAAATTCCCAAAAGGAGAAACGGCAAAAATTCGATTCGACCTTATTACGTTCGACTTCATTTTAAGACACCGGAGGTAAGTTCGGAGTGCAACATGAAATTACAAAACCAGGTTGTGGCTGGTGGATCAAAACACTCTTCTCTACCAGAAGAGGGGGGGGCATGCAAATTAGTCCTTAGCTATTTTTGAGAGTACAAGGAAAATCGTTTTTTTTTGTCTTTTCCACACCGCATTTGGAAATGAGCCAAAGAAGGCCTACTTTTTCTGGCGTAATTTCCGTTTTATATTTTGACACTTTTTTTAAAAAAATTTGGCGTATTTTCTGGATTTTGGTGTATTTTTTTGGTTTTTTGGCGTTTTATTTCCAAAAATTTTATAACAAATTTTTTTGGCCTTCTTTACAAAGCACTTTTTGGCGTAATTCCTATGACGTAATTTCAGGGAGCCCTAAAAATCAGTCGAAGTCCATGTTTTTCTGGAAAATTAATGGGTTTTGCTTAAATTCGGCCCTCAAATGTGGGCATGGCATTCATTCTTTTGAAAAAAAATGTAGAACTAAGCGTGTTCTGCGTAATATATTCAGCATACATTTATTTGCAGCTTTCGATTTGTTATTTGAAAAATTACCCTAGGGGAGCTTTATCGACTTTATTTACATTGTACTTAATTTCAGGCATTCACGACGTCTTATAGTTTTGAAAGTACTGGAGGCCGATTTAAAAAATTTCATTATTTGTTCTGCTTCGCATACAAAATTTTCCTACCGACCGACGACGTCTCTCATCGGTAAGGCAGAAAGACCCGCATATCCCCTAAAGGTGGCCTAGTCTCGATCTTGATATGAATTGAATCTTTCAGTTTTTCTTATTGTCGAAAGTGACCATTTGAAGCGTGATCCGTGTTTTGTAAGTGTCTTTTGCTCTTATGTTCCTATTGTGTTCACGAACGACTTACTTGTCATGAGTGTGCGCTGCTCAATGCACTTTGTCTGCACACGATCTTGAGTAATCGGGCTGTGACAATTTGAGTAACTTATCAAACTACTTTTGTAACTGCTAAGAGAAGTAGCAAAAGAGAAGGCCTTTTTCGGTTTCTAACAAAGACTCAATTTACTTGACTTCAATCAAGATGATTATAAAAGAAATTACATTTTATATATATAAAAATAAACATTCTTTTTGCAGATTAATAGTCCTTAACACTGGAAGTGCATCAAAATTTAGACGACGGTGACTATCGGTAAGTCATTTTAAAATTAATCTTTCTGTCTATTTAGTACTTTTAAACAATTTAAACCAACTTTTAAAAATATTAGATTTTTTTAAAAAGTTTAATTTTGTTTTATTTAATAAGTATTTTCCTATGAAGATGTTTGCTTAGCAGCGCGTTCAAAAATATGAAGTTTTCAGCCATTATTATTAATTTTTTTTTTTGAATTTATCTAATTTTTCACTTTTCAATATTTTATATATTTTATATGGCTTTACGGCTGCCATCCACTAAAAACAGCGATACGTTCGGTAAACTTTTAAATTATTTTTACATTTAGCAAGCTGATTTCGTCTTAAATGCCGCAAAAATAAAAAGCAGGACTATTAGCAAAAGTGTCCGATAAACTATCAAAATTACGAAAACTTATGAAAGCACTTTTGGACAAAAATAGCTGAATGGAAACGAAAGTGACAAAAGTATCGTATATGATACTTTTGGGCTTTATGTTGTAAAAAATGGCTCAAAGTACCTATATAATATTCACCATATCTGCAAGCCAAGATCTTACTTCGACTGCTTTATTAATTTGCAATTTTCAGTTGTAAAATGATGTTTTTACTTTCTCCAGTTGCAATATATAAATGCGAGTAACCAGCACAGTATACTCATACTCAACCAGAGAGAGTATTAAAACACCTATTTCCCTTAGCAATAAAATTTCATTTACGTTTCCTTTCACCGTACATTTAGCTTCAAAGTGCCTCCGGCAAATTGCCTCCTCAAAAAAAAATAAAGCAAGTAAAAAGCCCAGAAATGAACATTTAAAAAACCGCATTATGCCAACATCAAATGCGATTTAAATGTGACCAAGTGTGACATCTGTGAACGTGAAACGTTGGTTTAATGTCATCCACATTCTTTTTTATAGTATAAGCCATCTCGCATGGAAGCCTGAGCCTCCCGAGAGGTGGAGGTACTTATTTTCCGATTGGTAAGGAAGCGAAAAAAAAAACGAACACAGAGACCCTCATTACTTTGTACTATTTTTATATTCTTTTTTTTCGGCTCTTGTATGGTGCTATTCGGAGTGATTTATAAGCCTCTGCATGCCCGACACACCGATGTAAAATTTGCATTTTAAATATTATTCCAAATTGTTTTTTTTTTTTGTAGTGGCATAATGTCGGCATGCATTTGGGGAGGTAGAGAATAAGAGGTAGGACGGACGGAAATTCAATTCAGCTTTTGGGGAATGTATCATTAAGGGATATTAAAATTGCCATCAGGTTTCGTTTCGCAATTTTTAATGGGTTTCCTGCGTTTTTGGGGCTGTGTTGTGTTGTGCGCTGGAAAAATTATTTGTTAAACACATACCTGGCTGCTTATCGGTGTTCGTTTGTTGCAGTTAATATTGAATTCATTCAAGTGCATTAATTTTTTCCGAATAAGTATCATTGTTAACTATTTGATTATTTGTAGCTGAATTTTAAAATTTACGGGGAGAATAATGCTAAATGCTTTGAATTTTTTTCTTGTCACAATCGAAATGTGTGAAAAGTTATAAAGTAACGTGTGTATGTTTTGCGTATCCCCACTACGCAAATAAAAACACGTTTCATAAATTCAAACAGAATGACTAGAATTTTTCAGTCGAAAGCATTAATAGCTATCGTTGTTTGAAGCGAATATAAAAGGTAAAAACATGACGATAAATTCGTCATTTTACAGTTTTACCTCTGATCGATTATTATTTGACATTTCTATGCATATTTATTTATAGTAGTTAGCTGCAGACAGTTGCACCGATATTTGTCGGTATTTGTTATGAGTAACACCTGTAACATATTTTAGAGATCACATATTTAGAGTAAAATTCTAATATTTTTGCTTTAACTTTATCCAGCAGCCGTTGTCTTTGGAAGTTTGCTCCAGTTTGGTGAATCCTTCGGGGTAAATTTTTATAGCTCCTTATAACTTCTAGACCCCGAGACAGTTAAACTTCTCCAAGTTTTTCAATAGAACACAATTTCGACCCAGAGCTCTTAAAGCAATCTTCACCTACGATTCGGCGTCCACGTTCAATTATCTTGTTAAGCTAAATGGCTCTCAAAAGAGAGCCACTGAACATACAGTCAGTCTTCAGACTTTGTCCGGAGTAATACGGTAGACCGGTTTGGTATGGCCTATTCCCATCTTCTTAAGAACAACCTTTAGAAAATGGAAGAACCTGATCAGTTATGCTTCTGCCAGGCCGAGAGACGCACTGCTCTTCCTGTAACAATGGCTCGATTGGAATCCAGGAAAAAAATCTTAGCACCTTAGCAAACACTTTTGCCGAAGAGGTACTAATAGTCCACTCTAGTGAAAGCTGTCTTTCTTTTTTTTTTTGTGAACGGTTTCGGCACACTTCCTGGACACCATGGAGACACGTGCTAACCTCAAAACTTTTTAAGCATTTCTGGACGGATTTTATACACTCTAGCAGCCTGCTTTAAGACTGTTTTTCTCCCTACTCTAGGCGCCATAAGGATTATCGTCTTCGATTATTTGGGGTCCGGGGAGGGGTAGTGCAGGGGTCGACTTGGAGGGAGTGCGTCGTACTTGGATTTAAGAAAACTCAAACGTCAAACCATCTGAAATGACGAATAGCCTACTAAAACATTTTTTTTGCAGATCTTCAACATCTCTTTGAGCTTTTTTGTAACTGTTCCTTAACAGTTCTGATCTGATTGCCGGTTTATATTGAATGCATACACTGCGGGTCCTTCTCTTCTCCTTAATGGCTTTTTAATTACCAAGTCGTTACTAATTATTTCCTGCAGAAAGCATCAGTGGGAATTTGGTCAAACTTCTCCTAAACGCTCTGTGCTCAAATCGTTGTATTAAGCCGGATTCAGCATGCTGTGACCTTCCCCACCGTTTTGGATATTGGTGAAATGCCTTGGTTTTGCCTTTTGCACTATGTGGGATAATAAAGCGAACCAGTGGTACTGTACCACGTATAAGCACGCGTTAAGTATATAGGAATTATGTTGTGCATTATTTTGTACAAGCCATCAGAAGCACAGCAAAAGTCCAGCAACTTCACTCTTATTTTTTTTTGGTTCGGGCCTCAAAGCCAAAACCTTTTCTAAGTTTTGTTTTCCGTACTAACATAAGAATAAGAGTCAAGTATGGCGAGAAATTAGCCCGTGTCCGCCAATCTATATCCAGAGCAGAATAAACTGAATTTTATTATACCGCATAGATACTCTGACTAAAGATTTAGTGCGTTTACCTCAACTCTTCATATCACTTTTTTTTTTTGAAACTTAGTCTATCCAAAACCGCTTTGAGTCGTTGGACACCATCCATCCTAATAGCTCCAGTCCGTCCACTGCCGATTTCGTGAAGTCATTTGATGTCTGGTCCATGCAATCATTAGAGGTAATGTCTTTGTACCACCTAATCTTGTCGTAACTGGGAGTGCTTTGCAGTATCTGTGATTTTCGAAATGTGATCCTGATTGATGCCTGCTCGACTCCACATATTGCCCGCTCGGTTACTGGGTTCTGGGAGTCCAGTACAGCAAGTTGTCAGTCGTCTCTTCACCTCACTGTACTGGCACGCCTGGCTTGTACTGTGTCAGCTGGGGCTCCCCAAGGTAGAAGCGCTACATTTCGCCATCTTTGGAGTCGTCGGAGGACCATGTTTTCGTAAAGGCAAATGGCAAAAAAGCTCTCTTCTCTACCTTTCGACATTGTCTTTCTGCAACCCGCTTAGGCCCGGTCTGTCAGTGAATGGGTCTATGACTAGCTGCAACTCTTCTGGCAAGAGGCCGTCTCTTGGCTATAAAATATGTCCAAATAGCGCCATCGTCCCTCAAAATGCCTTGTTTGCCAGCTGCGGCCTTATGTTGTTTTCAGACCACATCAAAATAGATTAAAGTAGGAGGATTAAAAGTTAATCCCAAAGTGTTTCCACCGGGAAAATGGAGATTTACTTGACGTTTGCTTTCATTTTTGACATTTCTTAATAATATCGTGTGGTATAAAATGATAACATCTGGTCGTCAGGCTCTCGCACATCAACTTGTAAAAGTAGGTTTTTTTTAACTACAGGTCAACTCGGACAAACTTTCGGATTCAGAAGAAAATAAAGTTATTTTTGGTTGTTTTGCTTGGACAAGTAAGAATTTTATAGTATTTAAAATGGGCTTTTCGGTCTTTGTTTTTTTAAATGCAAAAAAAAACTTTTAATCCATTTTTTCCCGACGTTTCGTCGATTATTTGTCAACTTCCTGAGGGATGGAAGTATTTTAGTATTTTACAATGAGGGATGGAAGTATTTTAGTATTTTACAATATTTTAACAAGTTTTTTCACTTAAATTTTAATTTTTTTATAATATGTTCCATTAAAAATGATGGATGTCACAGAAAGAAATTAACATGAAAACAAATCAAGAAATTAATTTTTTAATTGCCACCGACTTTTTTATTCTACTAATAATAAAGTAAAAGTAATAACCAAAAAAAAAAAAAAAGCAGAAAAATAATACTTCAAATATGTTCATAGGCTTTCAGTCTACACAGGCGATAGTGCAGCAACTTAGTCAACATCAACCAGTATGATGTAAATATTAGCTTCCACCATTCTGTTGCAGTGTCCATAACTCAGTACCTATGTTTAACTTTTTTGACAGGTTCAACCACATCAACATCAGCAGCGACATAAAGCATTCTGCGCATCCCTTTATTCAACACATCAAACAGAGAAAAGTTGATGATACCCAGCTGTGAATAAAAGGTTTGTTTGATCAGTTTCGTCCGAAAGCGAACGCGTATTACATTGAACGGTTTTATTTGAGAAGTTAACTACCCATTCTTTGTGTGTGTATGCTACCTACGCCGGAGGTGTGGGTTCGAATCCTACCATCGTCACCAAGCATTAGGCGGAAGCGTCGTAGCAACGCTATGGTCTCTCTGGTCTCTAATAGTTCCCTCTAAATAAGAGAGAGGATTTTTCATTGGTTTTTAGGATGCCACATAAAGGCTTGGCCTTCTTAAACGACTTCTTTGTCTCTAGGCCAGCAGTTAGCCATACTGCCAGGCTTGGTCGCTTCTTTTTCGCAAGATTTTACGCCATCAATGTAATCAATGAGTTGTCCATTGAGTAGTTGCTTTTCCCTCTTCTCTGAGAATTTCTCACTATCAAATTAACACGATTCTTACTAGTCTCGTTAAGATCGCACAATTCCTCCAGTAGGGTGTCTGTGCCTTCGGCGCTAGCGTTCTTTTTCCTACATCCTTGTTTGTATTTTTGTTTGTTGAAGAAATGTTGTTCCTAAAAGTATGGCCGGAAAGGGTAGTATACCCCGCGAGAGCCGCCATGCCGGGGTAAGGCTTTGTTGTTTTTACAGCTCTTCGCCTAGGCACTTCCAAGAACTTGGTTATGGGCTGGTTTAACCCCCATCCTGGCATCCTTCGGCAAGAATTGCAATATGCTCATATCACCGATACCATGAAGTCCGGTCTGGCAGAACTTGACTCATCTCATCATTGAGTTCATGACTTGATGAGCGACCGAAGTCGGTTGAAACTCTGTGATTAAAGCCCCCACACCGTGCGTCGTCATTGAAGATGACGCTTTCGATAAGATGCTGCCTAGTGGGAGTGGCCCAAATGTAGGTACTTCTAAGATATTCCAAATCCGTACTTTTGTTTGTCAATCTTTCTGAGAATGCTTGGTTCTATCGTCAGCCAGGACCGTATTTTAAAGACTTTGGAGACCAGTAAAAATATTCCGTCTTGGTTTTCGATGGTAAAAACATTTGATACTCTGAATAATATTTCGTAGCCCGGGTACATAACGTTCTACTCAATCTTTTCTGTCAGGAATTTGTTGCAATCTCCCTGAACTTATTTCCACCACAAAAAAGGTGTCATGAAACATGAATGATAATAAAAATAAATTCTCCTCATAATTTCGCTACAGCATGCATGGTATGTCCATAAAAATCCGAAAAAATAACCCTACATCAAAATAGTCCCTTAGCGAATAAACCATTTGCTTATACCCACTGCAGTGCAATAGAGAAAAATGCATTCCTTTGCAACACGCAAACACTTTAACAAGGATAGAAGGAATTTTTATTTCTTTCATTTTTTTTTTTTTAGAAAACCACTTCCACAATGTTTTTCGATTAGTCAGAAGGATAATCACATGCGGCACTATTAACATGCAATGGCTCTTAGGCAGGAAAAAACACAATTTAAAATGTGCCAAGTGAGACTCAAGTCTGTCGCAATAAAATTAGGGTTAATGCGGTTTCCTGTCAAGTTAATGTTGTACACCTCATAAAGAGGGAAATAGAAAGAAAAAAATTAATCAAAAATGTTGTTACTGCCCCATGGGACGATGTGGAGTGCATTTGTCAACTAACAATTATTGAAAAACATGGTGGAGTTGGAAACAGGCACACGTCTTGCATTAAAATAGTTATTTTGTGATATTTTATGACCACAAAGGTTTTATTGGAATGCTGAGTCTGCAGGCATCCTCTAATTTTATTGTCTCAATAGATTAAGACACTATTCGAACACTATTAAATGTTGTTGTGCACAAAGTTACGCATAAATTAAAAATGAGCGTCACTATCAAATCTCCCTATGGTGTTAACTCCTCCCAACTTAAATGTATTAGTCACCGTGTCACAAAAAAGTAAAAAACTCGCCCCATAGTCCAGTCTTCTCATTTCGACTTCATAAGCTGTAAGCAGGTCAGAAATTGGTATTTTGAGCAGTTTTTAAGTCACCTAAGCCTCTGAAAAATGTCATATCGGTAAGCTAATTATGTACCTAATGAATAAAGTTAGACAATGCTCTTAATAAATATACATAAATGGCCAACTTATCTGCATTTATTTTCAGGGGGGATTTCGCTCTCCTATTTAATACATCCGTGCTCGAAACAGTGTCATTTTTAAAAGTTTCATTCGCAATTCATTTGTTTCATAATGTTGTCGCGCGTCGTTATGTATACAGACTTCAGACAACTAAGAATGGTATCATCACCCTCTGTGGCTCATATACAAAAGGTTAATTTTACAATCATCCAAGTGGAAAATTAAAATGAATATATACACAATTTTACCGTATTTTGTCTGTTACTCTCAATGTGACATTATTTGGGGTGTCTGTGTCTCGGCAGCCACCCCAGGACCACCCCGTGCCCATCCAGAAAGTGTGACTCCTACTAAACTCGGTCGCCTTATGGTTCATAACATTCCACACATAAAATGTGGAAATAAAAAAAAAAACGAGAGACCAAATAAAGGCGAAAAAAGCAACTCGAATATAATTTGCAAAAGAATTTTCCACAGATTAATTTTTATGGATTTTTCAACATTACGCGGCGCGTTATGGGGAGGCACTGACTGCCTGATACCCTGTTTGGTTAATGCGTTTCATCTCTAACTATCCGAGAGGGGAGCGCAGCCTCGCCTAATGGGGCTGGATGAAGCCCATCTTCTTCACTTTGGGTTTGTGTTCTCTTTGAGCTGCCTGGCGTTCACGGCTCTGGGTGGCTGCGGCAGAGTGTTGACCAACTTTTCGACCAAATATTCTTCTGAGTAGCTTCATCACTTTTGCAAGATGATGTTGGGTCTTTTTTGCCCTCCTCCTCGGCGAGCTCTTCATTACAAGGACTTTTTTCTATATCCGTATCCTTATTTCGTAGCACAGAGTGTAGGCGTTGAATTGGGTGTAAATTTTCGTGATGCTGTTGATTTTGTGACTCTTGGCGTTTGGACTTTTTCAATGCGGCTTTGATTCGCAAATCTGTTTTCGTATAATTGGAATTGGAAATGTGTTTTTGTTTTCGCAAAGGAAAAGTCGTTGTGTTTTTGTTTTTCTTTGTCCCGCTTCTGGGGCCAAATTAGAATTAGAAATTAAAATTGCAAATTAATTAGATTGTAGAAGAGAGTTTTGTATGCTGTCAGGATTAGGTTTTACGTGTGCAAGAAAGATCCTTTTGTAGGATATTTCGTTTTAATAAGAATTTGGTTATAGCTTTCTTGCTTTTTATTACATGAATAAAAATAAATGCGGCTCAAGTTATTAAAATTCAACTTATGTGCAACTTATTTAATAAATTTAATTATTAAATATTGTTAATAGCTTATAACAGTGAGCAATAGTGAAACCCATATAGAAAACAACTTTGAAGATAAACGCTTAATTTCTACCTGCAAGTCACTCGCAAATATTTTAAGCAGCAATCGAAGTAGAGGAATATTGCTAACAGTGAGACAGTCAAAACAGTTGGACAATCCAATTTTCTCTCCTCTGAAAGCATAACCACCACTATACACGCGTTTTGATTCTGCTGCGTACCAATTCCCGTTGTGCCCTCAATTTCATCGGGTAACCATTCCCAAAAAGCGTATCCATCCCAAGCGCAGTATTCTGCGGAGTCCTTCCACTTTGTACCTACATATATAGAAATATGAAAATTATCATCTCTGGACACTGAATTTTTTTTGCATATGAATTCCTGTGTATTTTTTAATCTGAGAAGTCACTGTATTTCTTAAAATCTTTGTTCTTATTATGTGAAAGGCCAATTAGTGGGACAATGTCTTACCGGTTGCCCTACACTAAGACAGTTCAATTTATTGTGATACTCTCCCGCGCTCTTTCACTAAAACTTTGTTCGCAAAATTAAAGTAAACGCTCATTACAATGTGCTTAAAGTCTGCCTAGAATTGGTTGGAAATATTAAGACGAACGTGTACCAACTTAAAAGAAAAGTGTCTCACTGTTTCTGATACCCTGTTTGTGATCTATTCCTAATAATGTTCACACTCCAGTTACTGTTACAAAATACTTTTAAAGATTTACTCCTGTCTGCAAAAATCTCCGCTCCAATTACTCTCAAGTATGTCCGGTACTCAAAAATAATTAGAGTAATTTAATCTGTTTAACAAAACTTATTTCCGCTCCAGATTCATCAGCGGAAAATTTTAAAATCACAAATATAAAACTTTCCCCAATATTATATAGCCACCCCTTCCTCGAACAATTATTTCCGTAGTTACATGCAAAATAACAACGCCCGCAAAATAAAACTTCAACCAGCCAACGCTGCAAAAATTGAAAATTTACAACCGAAATTGCAGCAGTTAATGACCAGTTCACAATCACCAATAACTTTTCTAATTTCCGCAAAATTATTATTATTATTATTTTACTATTTTATTGAGTGCTCTTGGTGCTGGGCGAATTCCAGGAAAGCGTTCCTGTGGACCTAGTTATTTTTTCTGTGCACTTCGTCCTTTGGAAAATCCGTACACTCCGCGCCATCAGAGAAATTATCCCACTAAATGTAATCGCCACTACTGGTGCTGTTCCTGTGGCGATGGGAGGGCAAACTTCTCGCCTCCTGGAATGCGGCAGAATGGCCAAACTTTTGCCATAACCGTTAGTTAGCGAGTCGGAGACTGAAAGACAAACAGACCACTCTCTCGACGGTGAAGAAATGAGAAATTCACTGATATTAGCGAAACAACGATCGGAATGCCAAATAGGGAATTTTCGCTTAACTCAAAGTTTTTTGTTTCGCGACCGCGCTTCAGCGAGACACACACTTTTCGTTGGGTCCTTTAACCCTTTTTCACCCGATGTTTCTCTCAAATATCAACTAGGAAATGAATTTTTGTTTTTTTTTTTATCCATAGTGTATATTATTTGGCTGAAAATTGTTGCCAAAATGCCTCCCATTCTCGGCTTTTCCTTCCAAAAAAAAACAAAGGAATTTGTCCTTTGTCACCGGAAAAATTGTCTGCAAGCAGAACGACTAAAAGGGTTCTAATTCTCTGAGCTTTCATCGCTTCATGGCAGGCAAATTGAAAGTATGCGGGGATATAAATATTCAACTCACAGGCCCTTGAGGGTATAGTGTTTAATTGTTGTAATTTACGATTGGTATAAAGGTCGCAAAAGTGGAATGGGCAAAGGGATTGTGTTTTTGTTCTTCTCTGAAGGCAGATGTCCTGTTTGTTTTTTCTTTAACCATGGCAAAAAATTTAAGCAACAATGGTCGCGACGGCGGAGCCTATCACTGAACTGTTGGCGGAATTCTTTGGCTAGGCACGCGGAAGCAAATGGATGGGTCAAAGCAGCAGAGTCTTGGCAGCTTTTGGTAAGGGTTGGAATTTCGGCAACTCACGAAGAAAGTGCGACATTTCTTTAAAAAATACAAAAACCCTATTCAAATATTTCGAAACCAAAAACTCTCTCACATAGGCTGTTGTTTTTCTATATTTTGAAATACTCGTAATGCAGCCTTAAATCCCATCTTAAAGTTGTAATCGCTTAAAATTTATCATCGTTTATAAAATTATTTCCAACCGCCAACTAATTAACAACACTCAAACTATTAATTATTTAATACGTATAGTTGTGATTGGAGATTTTAATTTGTGGCTGATTGAATGTGAAATTTATAGGAAATTGAATTTTTGATCAGAGTTATAATAACAATAAAATACTTTCTGCATTAATCATTGCATGCCACAAACGTTATCGCAAATGCGGTTGGTGTAATTAGTGGCCACATCGACAGGTCAATTACTGATTGGGCCAACCACTGAGAACCACAATAAATCAAGTTACCCTATACACAATTTAAAATAGTTTTACTCAAGAAAAAAAAAAATGATGCACAACTTATCCTTGGAAAACAAAAGCAAAACTATATTGTACCAGGACGAAGCTATTAAGTCGCTTCAATATAATTTTAAGCCAGAGTGGTTGTGCCGAGAAAACTCTCAATGATTTCTTACTGAGAAATGTACCCATTAAGGATTGAAAAGGAGCTGACTTCAAACCAGCAGTTATTGGGAAAAGAAAAGTCGGAAATGAAAAATCTCAGAAGCCATTGGCATAAAACTTTTCACCAAGTCCTTGGAAGAAATTAATCTGGAACGAAACCACAAATAAGGGGGACAAGTGCATAAGTTCGATGCAGACATTAAATGGATCTAAAGTACATTTGACCATTGCATTCATAAGATTGTAGGAACTGTAATAAAGCATTTGCTCACTTTCTTTTCTCGGCGCTTGCTGCAGTTCGGGGTGGACCTGGCCTAAGCCAGCATGACGCCGTCTAGTTAGCTGCCTCCAATTTTGCAAGCGAAGTTGGCTGCCGCTACTTCGCCGTCACTGCGGAGTGGAATCGGAGATTTCCGGGCTGGATAGTTAATGTCCATCTGGTCTAGATGAGTTACCCATCGCAGCCATTGTATACTGTATTCTGACTCTTCAGACTAGGCCCAGCCCGTGCAATTCAAAAACCACCCGAGAGTTTTTCCTCTCAATGCTGCCTAGCGTCCTCATTTGTTTTTGATAATGTCAATGCTGCCGCACCGCATAGCTGGACGGGGATAGTGACACTTTGGTTACTCGAGCGAGAGCTTTGCTACTCGTTGATATTCATTGCAGTCTAAAAAAATGGTTTCTCTGAATTCTCTGCATCGGATGCAATTTCATCTGATCTTCCATTATGGCTCCGATGCGAACTACGTACTCTAGACAAGTTCACTTAATTTAAGCCTTTGAACTTCCTGGTCTCATTCCTCTTGTATAAAGTAGTTCTCTATCTCTTTTAACACACACTTTTCGTGCTTTGTCCTTTTGATAGCCATTGTCCCCTACTTGTGCTTGCCACAATTCATAGACTTGGTTTCGGTGCGGAGGAATTGTGACATGCATTACATCAGAGGCGGCACTTGTATTAGCTGCCAAAAGTTCATGTACGGGCCATTTTTTTCCGCGAACAGATCCATACTTTAAGCAAGCCCAAAAAAACTCTTAAATACTTTCTTCGCAGTGCACGCACAACGACACGTTGCTAACGACAGCGATGATTTTCAAGCAACGGTCAATTTTCGGATTGCTCTATGCAGCATCGTACTGGGGTAAGGATCACCATCAAAGAAAGAGTTTTTTGTTATTTAAAACTAATTTTGACGTCAGTCCTTAGGAAATCAACAAAACTTACATTGCTTCTTTTAACTTAAATCTTTTTTGTAAGTATTTATAGTAGTTTACGTGACCCTTGGAAGAAAAAAGGTGCCTGTGGAACTGTTAATTTAAGGTTAATGTTAAAGGAATTGCCGTAACTTGCAAAAAGCTACGAAATAAACTTCCTCTCTTATCAATGCCTATCAAAGTCAGGCGTTCTGAAGTTGCTGGTCCTCGATTGGGTGCCTTCGCAGTTGGCGAATAGATCAACACTCACCAGATATGGTGGGTAATGGTTTGGAAAATATCCGGGGCAAACCAAGACCAGCAACAAACGCAAAATCCAGGAGCGTCTGTCTCAAAATGAAAGGCTTCCTGGTCGGCGTGTGTTACCCAGGTTAGGGCCGGGTAATTAACACATTTTTCTCTTCCGACATGCAAATACAGTGGACAAAAAATTTTATGTATGCCAGATGTATTTATTGATACATGAATACTCTGCTTGTTTATATCATTGCTTTTCTCCGTAAAGGCATAACACTTGCGGGGATAAGCTTGGGTATTTCTGTGCAGGGTTTTTCTGTTCCGTAGTGGCTCATCAGTGTTTGTATTGGATCCGGAACTCATTTTGTCGTTTTTCTTTTCTCAATTTCTTTCCACATGTCGTTAGCACTTCAAGGGTAGTCATAGAACCTTGACCGCAGCCTAATTATAAACAAAAAAAATAGGTAGAGGAGGCGGTTCAAGAATGAACCAAAGTAGCTGTTTGATGTGCCGTGCCTATTTGACACCACGATTTCTGTGACCTGCTTTTTGATAGCTGTTGAAGTTTTTATGCAGGCAATATCTTTTTCCAACCACCTGCATCTTGTGGAGCTTAGGAAATGGAAAAGATCTTATGTCTCTTTGCCCGAGACATTACTTAGGTCATCGAAGAACTGTTAGTTCAGCTTCAGGCCGTTGCGCTAACAGATTGTGTTAGCTCTCTGTCTTTTGTTCTTTTTTTATTGGATGAAGGCCATATCTGCCTTGATATGATGAAATTGGTTGACCCCTTTTTTTTTGAAGTTGATAGGCCTAAAACAGAATTTTACTTAGTCTAGCGGAATCCTTCATGGTTTCTATCTTTCCAAGCCTCCATTTTGGATGTCTCTATGGAATTTATTTTGCAGACTAAAAAAGATTTAGAAGGCCGCCAGAAATATTTTTTGTGAGAGATATTGAAAATCGCTCTATTTAACTGCGTAGGATTGGAGAGATCTTCGCTCCACCATAGCAAGAGTGCTTTTTGCGAGAGTCTCTTTACATAACCTTCATTTCACGCCAAATTTGGTCCCATTAGCTCCATGGGATGATCTTGGCCTAGATATTAAATTTGTAGAGGATCCATCATGGGACTGACGTCTGAGAGTGACCACAGGCTGAAAACGGTCAAATTTACGACTCTGAAGCTGTGATTGTTTGTCTAAAGTGTAATATTTATGGGGCCTATTTGCACCCCCGATTAGTTTCCATACTCGGAATGACACCTATTACAGAGAAAAAAGTTTGAGTTTAAGGAAAATCAAGAAGTGACTTACCTCTTTCATTTCCTTCTGAGCTATCCTAGACAGTATTCAGTGCGTTGGCGTCACAGCCATTAATAAGTCGTGCTTTCCTTTTATTGCGGCTGCAAGTTTGTCCTATGCAAGCCATTCTGATTTAAGCTATGTCATTAAGCTCAAACATTCCAATATTACCACTTTTAAATCTTATGGGATGAGCTTATATTGAGATAAAGAAAAGCTTTTTCATATTTTAAAGCGAGGTTGCATGTTCAAGGAATACCTTTGTAAGGCAGATGAAACAAATAACTTAAGCTTGACATGCCTCATGCCAAACCTAAGCTTTTGATCTAATTTTGATCCAGAAGTTCCAGGCAATCATTGTTAATAAGAAACAAGAAGGACCTGGGTTTTTTGTATGGTGCGTCCAAATGAAAAAGCAATCATCTATTTTAACCGCCGCCGGGTTGTGGTATTTGAAATATTGGGGGTCCTTCCTTCTGCTATATCCAACTTTTGCAACTGTGGTAGGCTGGGATAAGCTCTGACCTTAAGTCACCCTCAGACGTCGCTTTCTTTGGCTTTCTCTCACCAAGGGAATCCTTGGAAAACGGGTCTGCGAACTGGATATCCTTTTATTGGCTAACCACCTCTATTAGCCATTGGGCTCCACCTGTCATCGGGGTGTCTGTTTAAGTGACGTTACTGACTGCTGTGCCAACAGCTTAGTTTTCTTTGAAGCCGGATATTGGAAAGTCTCGACAAAAGACCTATTGCTTCTCTTCTATTATAGTTGGTTAGTTTTCAAGACATTCGTTAAATAATAGAAGGAATAGAAAAGCCGTCCTGGCAGAGCCGTCTTAAGAGGCTATGGCACTTATACCACCGACTTTACCTGGGCATGGCAGGGGACCGTTTGCTACCAATTAGTTAAATCATTACTGACCACACTATGCAGCCGTCATTGGTACCGTTGGCTTGGCTTAAAGGTTGGCTTAAAGTTTGGATTTTTATAAATTGGGTTTTTCGGGCTGAATGATTTCAGATGGTTGGGGATCGTGATGGCGGGGATGAAGATAGTGATAATTTTATAGTGATAATTTGGGGTTGCACTCTTTCCCGCTGCCTTTTATCAAGTCTTATCTAAAACTTACTCTCTTTTGTTCCTTATATACAAGGTATTATATCATTATCGATAAAAGATTGTAATGAGGACTTTTATCTTTTAAAAGAAGCCTGGCATGACCGGTCTCTATAACTAGATATCACTAAAAGTATTGAAATAACCGGGTTTTCGGCTTAAATGCAAAACCAGTACTGTATTTCTTTTTTAATTCAAATTTAATAGCTTTGTTAAATCGACCAATAAAAATGTGCGTGGTAAAAATTTTTATATGAACAAAATATAAAACGGAGTCGGGTTGACTTTATGTGCTAAATTTAATTTCTAATTTTTTTTCCAATCCAGCTTAAAAAATCCAGCTTAAAAGCACGAATGAGACCGTTAGATCCAGCAGCATAAGATGAAACCGCATAAATTGACAGTATTGTAGGTGCCTTCGTTGAAAGGCAGCCTGCCACACGCGATTACTACAGAAGCTTGAACTACTTGTTAAGGAAACTTAGTCGTAGTCTGACGGAAAGTGGGAGGTTTTTTAGTGAGTAAGAATCTCACACTACTATGAGCACGCGCGGCCGGTCTTAGTGCCTATGAAGGTTTTTCCTACCCACGAAAAAAAAAATTCAGCTTAAAGCAGTCAAAATCCACGTTATTTTGGAAAATTCGAATTTTTCCTGGAAGTTGTTTGTAATGTTTTCTACATAATAAATTAAGTAAATTTTAGTTAACATAAAGAACTAAATTTTTATTTTAAAATAAAAAAAAAACCCTTTGACGCGCTGACACGCCCACTTTGGGAGGTCTGCCGATTTTCTTTTTCGTTAATAGGTTGGTATGTCTTCCAATTACCGGGAGTTTTTTTTCCCAAAGTCTTACATTTTTGAAAAAACTAAAGGTAGTTGTCAGTTTAGACCTGTGTTTGTGGGTGGATCTGAAAAATTAAGTATTGCTGTGGATGCCAAGGGCCTCACAAACAAAATTTTGTTAAAAAATACTCGACAAGATCGTCTACAAATTCGAAAAAAAAAAATTTTAGAAACGGTTCGAAAATTTTTTGTATGCAGATTTGTCGGCCTTAAAAACCCCACAAACCTATTAAGTAATTAAAAGACCATAAGTGCTGATTGTCTACAATGATAATTCACTTTACATCACAGTAATGGGCACCAAATGGGCTTCAATTTCAGTATTTTGTTCTTACAACGATTGGATCATCAGCGGACATATTGCACATTTTTCTAACGCACTAAAAAAGAGGTCAGCCTCAGCATATCCCCTTAATAAACTTAAGGGCACACAAATCAGCAACTGTTCGCCTTCGCCTTAAAACACCAAACTGAGGCTTAAAATGTTCTTTAAAAAGTCATAAAAATCGAACGCACTCTATAAGAAAAAATCTCTGCTACCAAAAGTTTTATATGCGTTCTCAAAGACGAAGGATTTGCACACACTTTCATATCTACAAATATATCTACAAAACGACCAAATCGGAAATCGGGAAAGGATTAAAAGTATCCAACGACGAAATAGAAGTTTTCTTCCTTCCGACGACGAAAAGTTTCTTTTGCCTTTTTTGCGTGCGTTTCGAAAGAAAAATTAGAAAAGTTTTTAATTTATTTTTCAAGTTTCCTGACTATGGGAAAGACAAAAAGAGACAGCGAAAGCAAATAATCTCCATCGGACCATCTCTATAACTTAATGTCCAAGTCCAAGCCAAATGATTCTGGTTGCCATAGCCATCGCGAGTCTAGTGAATAAAATTGTGGTTAAATATTTTCTGGAACGAAAAAGGATTTCTTCGCCTGCAGAGAGTCATTAAAATGTTTTCATTTTTCGGGATTACTCTTGTGTACAGGGCTTTTTGTCACCACCCCGTTTGTGGTGCCATAATGACCGATAAATATTTGCGAGCTAGTACTCGGCACAACCCTAATGATTTTCGAATGTGAACGCTTCAGCAGTCTCATCCTCAGGACTCGAGCGAGGAGCAGCAGCAGCAGCCAGCGCTTTGCATCATGACATGTACACACAACAATACGGTGGCAGTCGAAGAACACTCTTGGAAAAAGTTTTCCATCAGCAACATTTTTGGGGTTTTGCTAAGTGCTTTGGGTGTCTAAAGTAATTTTTGTGATGATACTGTGACAGTGTTAACGGAATACTTTTTGCATACTTTAGCCCGAGTTAAATTTCCAAGTTTTCTGCTGGCTGTTTGTGTATGCGGGACGGGGTATCTGGGCTGATGGAGGAACTGTTAAAACCAAGAACTTGTAGCCATTTTATCTAATTAAGTTATTGAGATGGAAATTTGACTTGCAGAGAAGAGGAAATTTAAAAGCGAAATATTCCATTTAAGGTGAAGATTGTTTTTGAAATTTTTGTGAACTTCTTCATATGGCATATCGAATGGGGTTTAATGGAATGCCCTTAAGCTCTTCAATGTGACGCCTGTAATGCTTTTAAGAGCTTGTCGTTGCCAAACTTTGTGAAATTGTTTGCCAAAGCATTGGCAGGCAGAAGTTTTTACTTGCAAATTTTTTTTTTCTTAATTTCTTGAGAAAACGAAAGAGCCCTGTTTTTGGTATCTCTTGAGGAAATAATTTTATTTTTATTTCTTCCATAGGAAATGGTTATAGAAAATTTTGTGGTTTTTTTTTTAGGGGGAAATCTAATTTATTTCTTCTGGGAAAGCCGCAAAACAACATATTTAGGTTAGTTTAATGAAGTATTTTTTCTAACTGGGTAGCAAACATCTTTTGACTCCAGCTGTTGAAATGATTCTTGTGACAAAGTGGCACAACGGTGAAGCGACAGAGAGCATAAGACGTAATTACATTTTTGAAGAAAAATTTGTGTAATATATATTTTTTTGCAGTTCTAAACCACAAGCTCTCTATTGTTTTAAAGTTGCTTTAATATCGTCCAACACTGTAGCTAGTGTTTCGGCATAATTAGGTTTCTTGTAAAGCTACCAAGCTTCCCGTTAATCCGCCAAGAACATCATTAACTCATGGCAAAACTGTAGAGCCATGACTTTATGATGTAACTCACACAAGAATCATAGTGAAAACTTTTTATTCACAGTCTTGTACCTTCATAATCTGCACTCAACCCTAGCAATGACTTTATAAATATTTGAAACACTCGTAGCTTTCTTCAAAGCCAAACAGTCAAGTCTAACAACAACTGCTGCCACAAAAACCCTCAACAATTAAATAAACCAACAAAGTTAATCCCTGAAACCAACACTGCTTGTCCCCCAATCGGGCCCATCCCTTTTGTCGCACAACTAATCCCTTTTAAAATCACAATTAACAACCCGGCAAATGGAGAATTTTCAAAAGTACTATATACACTCCAAATTGCACAAATCTCATCAGTGCCATTGATTTTTATGTCTGACAAAGGATGTGCGCGGGAGCGACGTCCTCGAGTTGCCACACCGCCTCTGCCAAAGGGTGTATCTCTGCACGAATATGGTGAAGAACCCTTTTTCACTTGTTAATTGCATCAAAATCGCTTAATGGAAAAATTCTTTGAAGTTGTTCGTCCGTTGCCCAATCGAAAACGAAACAAATTTCAACTTTTATTCACTAATCTTTTGCATGCCGACGACGCCGGTCGAGTCTCTATGCACTCCCCCATTATTGCCCATCCAAGTCCGATGGGTTTGTCGACTACATGTCGTTCTAATGCTCTCTCAAAGTAATTACACTACAAACAGCGCGACGATAGCAAGAACAGCAGCAGCTCTGGGAACTGCCATCGACACCAAATTCAATTTCCAATTATCCTGGGATGCATAGCTGGTTCAGGTTCATTTTTTTTCCCAATGAATATTTCAGCAACGACGCCACTCATTTGCTCTCTTGAAAGCTTGCAATAGGATTTCGAAGCACATCCTTGAAATGGCCCCGGCAACGCAAACGTAAACTGCCGCTGCTGGTCGAAGATATCCAAGCGTTTTCGTTTTCATTAACCCTTTTTGACTAGCTTCGTGCGTATCATGCAATACGCACACGGGATCCGGAAAGACCGCATTCCATTGCAAGACCGCACACGTGCGGCTGCACGCTACCCCTAAATTCCATGCGAAAGATAAAAGTTAATCGAAACGTCGATAACTGGTCACGGATGGCAGAATGGAACGTTTGGACAGTTGCGCTCTCCAAGTCGATAGGTCAAACTGTAACGAACTGTGGGTTGGTGGGGGTGGCTGCTATGGCAAAACAATTCCAACAGTTCGTGTGTTCTTTTGTGTAATTAACGTGGCCTGATCGGGAAATAAAAGAGGTATTCCAGGTTGGCCTTTTCCGACGTCCTTTGGTCTTTCTTGGTGATATTTTTCTATTTATTCGAAGTGTGGGGGCGAGGTGGTTATTAACTTATTCTTTCGTTGCCTCATTGCTTTTGTGGATTTGACAGGAGGTTAATTACTAATTGCCGTTTTTATGCTTACACACACACAAAGCATAGACGTACAACTTCAGTTGATGTTGGTCGGACGGAAACTCTAAGTAAAGTTTGGTTTTATTTTTGAAGAATCTTTAAAAAGCTTTAGATTTTGCATTGTGCACGTTTATTCCGCTCGCAATCGCGTGAGGCTTCCGTCGATATGCTTTAGTACTTCCCTCATAAGGGCCTGCATTTTTTTTTCTACATGTGTCTTTTAATTGCATAGCAAACCAGAGGGACAGGATAACGTTACAGTATAATCGAAATTCAAAACTCACATTAAGTATTACGAACAGCATTGCGCGGTCCGGTTCTCCAAAATTCAAAATTCGAATGATCCCTTAAATATTACCAAACGCCCGAGCTATTAAATTTTATACGTCTCGGTCTGAATCACAGCGATGTTGAAATCCACAATTGTCTCGTTTTCCTCAATGAACGGTTGTTTTTACACCCGGCCCAGGGTATATTAACTTATTTTAGTCCATAGAGTGAATACAGTTAGTAATACAATTAATCACCGTAGACCCCTAAGACCTTTCAGGGCCGATATTTCAAAGCGAGATCATCCGACGAGTAAAACTGAGATTAATCCCAGAAATGAGGTTTTCAGTAAACTTAGATCTGGGGTTAATCTCGGCTTAACTCACCAAATTTGGTGAGTTAATCTCGGATCATCTCTGGAGAACACAATTCATCCACAATCAATCCACAACTGTCGATTTAAAGTCTCATTTTCGTCAATAAACGGTTGTTTTTACACCCGGCCCAGGGTATATTAACTTATTTTAATCCATTTAGTGAATACAGTTAGTAATACAAATAATGACCGTAGACCACGAAGACCTTTCAGGTCCGATATTTCAGTGCGAGATCATCCGACGAGTTGAACTGAGATTAACCCCAGAAATGAGTTTTTCAGTGAACTTAGATCTGGGGTTAATCTCGACCAAATTTGGTGAGTTAATCTCCGATCATCTCTGGAAAACAGTATAAATTTTTTTGAATGTTTTTTTTTGCGTGGAATGTCAGTGGATTTGCGCGTTGCCGTGAAAAATTACATTTGAGAATAAATCGAACTTCTTTTCTTGGGTTTTTCCATGTGAAATGAGAGCTGTGAGAGTCAATAATTTCGAGAGCCGAAGATTTTGACAATTTTGTTAACGAAGTTAACCCTGCACTGAAAAACTGCTCCCTGAGTTAACTCCTGATTCGTTTTATTACGGAATTAACAGATCTTGGTTTAAGCTGTGCTTAACTCAGCATTGAAAAACCGGCCCTCAGAGATATGATCGAGACCGACAAGTTAATTGATTAAACCATGTCCCTCCATTCTTCCGTCCGTGTTTTTGAAGGTTTAAGGTTTTAGGGCTTCAATAGGGCTTCGAGCTAGAAAGCTCAAGCTTGGCTTGATTCTATTATTGCATAGACAAAGTGTAAAATTAAATCCACCAACGGCTACGCTCTATCGGTGAAAAGCAAAAGTGGCCAGAATCCTTTAATTAGACAAAAATTAGACCACCAACCCCAGCAATCATGCCAATTTTAATACGTTAGATATTTAAAACGAGTTTTTTCGGGAGATTCGTTCTGAATTGAAAAACAATTTTCTGACAAATATTAAAGATTTTACCAACTGCGAATTTCAGCCCTTGCCCATTTTTGGGAGGGTGGGATATACAAATAATTCACATACAGTATATGGAATCAGGCCAAAAAAACTTTTAAGTTTGGTGCTACAAAGTGTAGAAGGTCGGGTATGTAAAAGTTCGTTACAAACAAACTTGTACTTACGTGGTTTACTTCGTTTTTAAATAGGCCTTAGAAGACTAAGGTTAGAAAGCTTTGAAAGTCGCTAGTTTTTTTTTAAATTTTGGCCGATTTTTGACACTTGTCATGTTTTTCATAGGATTTCTCCATACCTATATGACAGATACACGGTTTTTTATGCATTTTTGCCATTTTAATGGCCGAGCCCTCATCGGATTGCCCTCCCGAAGCAGGTTGACAAGACGCGATGAGCACTTCAGCAAGTTTCGCAGACTCACAGTCACTCGCACTCCAGGTCGCTTCTCCCTTTTTCAGGAGACGCTTGAGGATGTACTCCGCGGACCTGCAATTTTTATAGAACTGGGCGCTGGGGCTCAGTTTCTTTTTCGCGTTTTTGCCCGCCGAAGAGCAACCCGCTGTAGAAGCCGCAGATTCCGCAGCCAATGGGGCAGGTTGTTTTGCAGCAGGTTGGATAACGCCGGCGGCCTCGGAAGCAGAAGACGCCGAGTCCGTATCCGTAAGGGAGATTTGATTTTGTGTTTGAAAAGTTCATATTTGGTCCCACGAGTAGACCGGTGAGGTAAACGTCCAACCACAACAGAGCCGGTTTTGTTGGGATAAGGCACTAATACGACAAGCCTGGCCAAGGGCACTTGAAGGAGCTTGCTCATGACTGATTTAGCGCTCAGCCTTGCATCCTTTCGCACGTTTTGCTGTATGCCCACACAACCACTGGAATAAGTGTCTGCCGAAAATGGTATACATGACGAAAGGTATACACCATCTGAATCTATGATTTGAAAACTCTGATCTCTGATAATTCTTGTCATTGTTATTTTATTAATTTAAGGGTGCCTTTGTAAATTTTTATAAAAAAGTACTGTAAATTCGCGATCAGCAACCAGAAAACCCATAATGTAGTAAATTTCATTTCTTTAGCTTTAAAAATGGCCAAACTCATATTTAGGTAGTTTACCCTCTTTTATTAACCGAAGGCTTAGATTTTTTTTACCAATTTTTTTAAATGTTCAACTAAAAAAAATAAATAGAGTGGCGCAACAGCTCGAGGTGAACCAGGGCCAACTTCTCAACAATGTATGCTGGTGTATTAATTTCTTAACATACAAGGGGACCTACAATTTTTTGCCGAATCCGAACGGCACTATGAGAAGTTTTTCAAGACACTTAACCTCTCGTAGGGCTTGTCAAACCCTCGCGGAGGTGGGGACCGTGAAAAAGAACAAGTCTTTTTTTTCAGGTGGCGATGGCAGGATTCGAACCCAGACCTCCGACGTAGTAAGCACACACACTAACCACTACGCCACGGCACCCCACCTGTAAATGTTCAACTAAGAGTCAGAAATCCTTTCGCAAAATTTAATTCGAAAACTGTAAATATAGAAAAGTTCCCATTTAAGGGGCCCTTTTCACCCACTTATATTAACCCGAATGTTGAACCATAGTTTTTTGACACCAACTAATGCGCAAAGCGCAAATATAGCAAAAACACCCCTATTTAGGGGTATTTTTTGCTGACTTAAGGGTGAAGCCTTATTTCCTCGAGAAAAAGCGCCCGAAATTCGGGAACTTTTTACCCCCTTAATTTAACCCGAATGTTGAATTTTTTATAAAGTATTACGTATATTCAAATAAAAGGCAAAACCAAAGTTTTTTTGACATCAAAAAATACTCAAATCGCAAATATAACAAAAACACCTCTATTTCGGGGTATTTTAGGCTAATTTAAGGGTGAAGCCCCAATTTCTCGAAAAAAAAAATCGAAATTCGTGATCAGCGACCCAAAAAACTTATAACAGAGCAAATCTGGTGGTGGCCGGAAGTTCTACAAACCCCCTCCAAGCAAATTAAGCGAGTATTGGCTGGGTCATCCAGAGCGGATGGATACCAACGCCCCGGCTCGGAAAATCTCCGAATCAACCCCGCAGGGACGGCATTGGAAGTGGAGGAGGACCTCAGACAACTTCGCATGCGAAACTGGAGACGGCTAGCTAGAGACAGAGCTGGCTGGCGAAGCTTGTTGGTTAGGCCTAGGTCCACCCCCGACTGTAGCGCCACCTTAAGTAAGTAAGAAAGGTAGACTCTTTTATAGATCTTAAGATCGGTGTTTATTAGACCAAAGTTTCGTTTTTCTATTTCCTGCCTACTAAACTTCTCAAAAAAGGACGGAAAAACATTAAATCCTTTTTCCCATTAAAGCGGCACTTGTATTTAAAAAAAATTGCCCTCATTGGGTTCTCTGACTTTGCCACTGCCGCAGTTTAAAAGCACACCAAATTCTGTCTTTCTGCGACTTACCATTCAGAAGTTACAGCGCAAATGGACGGACCGAAGAACGGACGGGCAGCGTACTTATATACCATAAGAGATCCTTTCTTCATTTAGGGAAGGACCGGTAAAAATTTAAGAAAAACTAGAGCCCACGCATATATTTGGAGGCGTGACCAATACAAAAAATTTACATACAGCATAATGAATCAAATAAAATAACTTTTAAATTCGGTGTTATACAGGGTATAGAGGGTCAAGTATTGAAAGGTTTGTTGCAGGCGAACTCTTGCACCTACTTTTTTGTTCATGCTGAGATGTGCTATTGTCAGGAGGTATTTACATATATTTTTTAACAACCTTAATAGGCTCGCCATGAATGTGCCACTATTCATTGTGCAAGTGTCTACCGCCTCCGTCTCTGAAAACACATCAATCATTTTTGACTTCTCGAGATTAATGCTCAGGCTCCATAGTTAACAAAACTCCATAGCTCCGTTGACAATGAATGCGAATTCGATGTCGGGTGATGGTGGCTATTCAACATTTTTTTCGGTGCTTCCTTGCATAATTTTTTCTAGTTCGATTTCGACCTCATCAGCATGCTTTTCCATGAGACCTATCAGCGCTAAACAAATCTATTAAGGTCTGCTTTGGTATCCAGTTCTTTCATGAGTTCTTTGTTCTTTTCATCTGGCAAATATTTCAGCTGTTGAATACTTACTCCGGTTATTGTTTCCACGAATGACTTATCCACGATTTTCCCTGTTTTGAATTAAAAAAAAAATAATGCAAAATTTCAACTGCCATACGTACGTTGCGTGCGTTGCGTTGGCCGTTTCCAAAACTCACCAATACCCTATGAATAGATTGTTTCAATTTGTTTGCACGTCAATATGAAGTGGTACTGCAAGCCAATTGCAGATTCAATTAAAACCGCTGATAATGCTTCTTATGTGAATTGCGGGCACTTGAAATGCCAGCCAAAAGTGGCCTATTGTTGGCTATAAAAGCCCAATACCAGCCCATTCAACTTCGACAGTTCCATCATAGAACTTTTTATTACAGTGAGAAAAAAAAATCGTTAAAAAATGCGTTCCGCATATTTTGCTTTTCTGCTGGCGGCAATTGCCATTTCTGCTGCTTCAGGATACGTTTCAACGTCAACTCTTCAACAAAGCGAAGAGTTTCAGGATATCGTCGAATACCTGAATTATAACCTGTCGCCAAAGGATATTCACGACATGTTGGAAACAATTCCTGAAGCGTTCTATGTGGCCAGCGATGAATCGTCAGATGAGGAGCAAACCGCCACAATGCCAAGATCGGTTGGAAGTGTTGTTGGTAATGTTTTCGATCATATTCCATGGAACAAAATCACTGACTACGTTAACAAGATGGCCAAGAGCAATTCCAAATTTGCCAAAGTCTTGAATTTGGTTAATGATCAGAAATTCCGAGATCTTGTCAAGAAAGCTGTGGTTAGTATAAACGGATCCATAATACGACTTTACAGTTTTTGTACGGTCCTTATTTCTGTTTACAGAACTCTCATACTCTCGGTGAATTTGTGAAGGGCGTTGCCACCCATGGATTCAGCTGGACCGAATTTTTGCATTTGGTTTTGCATGCTCTTTGCTCAACTGCAACCACAATTCAGCATGACAAATACTCCGTCGGCGCTTGCCAAGTCCTCCAGAATTTGTAAAAAGGTTAAAGCCATGAAATAAAATATTAGTAAATGCAGTAATCACTCATTACTGGAAAAACATTCTTTTAACGAATTATAGGAAAAAAGGCTTTTTCATCGGTCCTACTTCTCAGGTCTCTTTCCGAGTAGATGGAAAACAGCATTTGTCCAGCCCGTCCCCAAAAAAGGCGATTCTTCTTCTCCCTCTAGCTATCGTCCAATTGCACTTACTTCCCTGCTTTCTAAGGTCATGGAAACGCTGATAAACTATCAGCTTATGAAATATCTTGAAACACGAAAACTTTTTACTGACCGGCAATATGGTTTTCGTAGCAAACGGTCCACTGGTGATTTGATGGCATATCTCACGGAAAAGTGGAACCATTCCTTGCATCTTCTTGGTGAAAGCAAGATTGTTGCACTTGATATTTCAAAAGCATTTGACAGAGTTTAGAACCAAGCTCTCTTGTCGAAAATGCGTGCATTTGGAATCGACGAATCTCTTATTCAATGGATTAGTAATTGCCTTTCGAACCGTTCAATTCAAGTTGTTTTGGATGGCTTCAAGTCCGCAGTTCATAAAATAAACGCTGGGGTACCCCAGGGCTCTGTTTTGTCTCCGACACTCTTTCTCATTTCCATTAATGATCTTCTGTCTGCTACAACAAATCCAATCTGCTCCTTTGCTGATGACAGTAACCTCAGTTTCTCATATTCTTTCTCGGTTCCGCGCCCCTGCTTTTCGGACGTAGAACTAGAACGGCAGCGTATGTCAAACTCTTCAAACTCTGATCTTAACAGCATTGTATCATGGGGATCTCAAAATAGAGTAGAGTTTAATGCTTCTAAAACTTAATGCTGTCTTCTGTCATTGAAGCAAAACCGAAACACCCAGCCATTATCCATGAATGGCACTTGCATCAATGAAACCGAAACGCTTTCCATTCTCGGTATGTGTGTCAATAACAACCTTAGTTGGAATGACCACATATTCGAGGTCGCCAAGAACGCTGCAAAATGCCTAGGTTTCCTTAAAAGATGCAAGAAATATTTCACCCTCTTTGATTTGGCTATTTTATATAAGGCATATATTCGCCCTAAGTTGGAATACAATTCCCATGTCTGGGCTGGTGCTCCAAAAACAGAACTGCTCTTGCTAGATAGGATACAAAAACGCGCGATAAAACTCATTGGAGACAGAAATATTGCGAAGTCAATTGACTCATTAGACGCAATGTCTCTTGCCTATCACTGTTCTATCGCTTTTTCTACAAACAATGTTCCATCGAAATAGCCAATTGCATTCCACCCCTTAAGACGTTCAACCGTAATACTCGCAATAGATCGAATGCACATCAGTTTACCCTTGAGCCCACTTTCGGACGCACAGTTAAGTTTAGAGGTTCTTTCATAGCCGTATAACGCGAATGTGGAATGTCCTCCCACGATCAGTCTTTCCTACATAATTCAATCTGCAGCTGTTTAAAACAAGAATGCACCGGTACCTCTCATCCCTTCATTCTTCTTCTAATCCTTTCCGCTCGTGAGATGTGAAACAACATTAAAAGGGTAGCCAGTCCCTTAATTCGCGAGTGAATTATAAAAAAAAGAAAAAATAGGAAAAAAAGCTTGGAAAAGATTCCGAATGGAAATTAAAACAAAAGTCATCATTATTATCCTGAATCGTCCTAGTCTTGCCAAGCTTCCCGATACAGGTATGAGCTATAAATGAAGATAAACTTGCACTTAAGATTTTTGTCACTTCAAATTAAATGATAAGTTTCAGTCCGTTTAAGTAGAAAGTGACCTAACCTATAAAATCGTTGCTTTACACTTTTACACTATCTAGGCTTACCAGGACGCATCTTCTGCGTCCGTCTCTTTTCTGTACTTTTATTTTTAAAAACGTGTTTCTCCACCCTCTTTACTGATTGCCTTTTTCTGTTTATCGTGCGAAAAGAAAGTCAATTTCACCTCAATAACTCTAAAGTTTTACATACGAACAAAATGGCGAAACTCCACGTATAAGATCCGAAATTCAATTTACCACCCCCCATTACTCGTCCCTAATGCGCTGCTGCAGGTCTTAAGCTGATTCTAATCTATTTTTGTCACTTTGAAGACGTATAGACTCTTCCGCCGAACAAGGGTGTCTTGACAAACACCCCCCGCGCCGCATGACTGACAATAAAGCAGAGTTACCTTCTCATAGAAAGTTAGCTTCAACGAAAGTTTCACACTCTGGGGGGAGGATGCCTAGAGTGCCACAAAAGAACCCTACCAATGCGCCCCTTCCACCTAGAAAATTATAGTGTCAGTTGGGAAATGAGAAAATACCTAACGCTGAAAGAAAACCCATGTCGATGGAGAACCGACACAGGAGAGCAAAAGAACAAAAAAAAAAAAAAAACGAAAAAAACGAAAATATCCTTTTACGCTGGAAAAATTATATTTTGTTCAGCCCTCGTGGGGTACATCACTTTCAACACGCGCGCCAGCTCATGGAAAGTGTCGTAAAAATGTGGAAAACAAATCGCTTGTATACCGCACCACATGTCCTTGCTGTTGCTGTTGCAATTGCCTTACTCTCAGATGAGGAATGTCCCTGAAAATTCGTGTACTTATTTTCACTTAGAGAGCAAGCCGAACAAAAGTGAAACTTTCGCCCCCCAAGTGGATTAAGGACTTTATACACTAAAATAACAAAATTTAAGAAATTTCCCAAGCACTCGAAACAATGAAGTTGTTGCGTTGCTTTTTGTTGTTGCGCTTATTGTCACCTCTCGGTTTTTGGTTGGGCTTTCAAATTCTTTTTTTTTTCCTGTTTATTTCAAGAAACTTTTGATGTTGGGACTGAGTGGAGTGTTATTCTATGATGCTTTGATGATATTTCTTTGTAAGGCTGATGGAAAAATAGAAAAGGTAAAGAACGGAAACAGAGTTTGGGGATGAAGAAGAAAAAAAAAATCCCTGACTGAAGTGAAAAGGAAAGTGTGTATATATGGTTGGGTGATGGATTTTTGACACCACCCAAGAAATAGTCAAGTAGAGGGATGACTGTGTCACGGGTGTGAGTGATATTTCAAGTTAAATGAGATTGGTATAAGCTTTATCCTTCCTTCCTTCCGTAGTCGTCTTTCAAGTTGATTCCTTCTCTGATGATTCCAAATCTCAGCCAACGAGATTGACGCTTCCTGATAGGATAAAAGTTTATGTTGTTGTTGGGAATTTGTTTTTTTTTTTTTTGGAGTTTTCCTTTGATGAACATTTTAAAAGATTTTTTTTTTGTGTGTTGATTCCCCTAGTTTACTTGGCATATCGTCGCTGTTGCTTTAAGTTGGATTAGTGTGAGGGTGTCAAGGCTTGCGGACGACATTTAACATGTTTTTATTTTCAATGTAGTTTTGTAATTGGATTTGGGGGTTTTTGAGTAACGTGAAAAACGTATACCTACATGCGAAGGTTAATAAGTTATAAGTTATAATTTGCAATATGGAAAGCGAAATCAGTAAAGTGGATTAAATGACTGGTAAAGAATACCCCATAAAGCGACTCTCGGAATACCCCTTAAAGCGACGTCCACAAGTTTTGAGTTTAAGTGACTGTAACATCAAAGTGAGCCTATTGAAACGATACGTGTGACATCTTAAGGGTTTACCACAAGTGTGCTTCATAGTCTTTGAGACGACACATGACGGGCCGTTTAAGTACCGACGTTTTTAAAGAAGCGTCAAGCAAACCTTAGGACTATGGGAGCACAATGGAATTGTGTTGTGATAATAATGATTAATTACCCTGCATCCAGGCACTGCCTGCAAATGCGCTTTGCACGATAGTAATCGTTAAGCGATTATAAATCCTAGAGCCGGATTTAATGTCCCTCAAAGAAAAAGTACCATGCAACAGCTCATGCGAACGTCCCAAGATCACGAATTCAATTGTTTCAATCATGTCATGATTGGTTCTAGTATAAAATAAAAAAAGATAATTGTAAAGAGGCGAGGATTTCTTTTTTGCCCAAGAGCCCCAAACGGGTTACGTGATGCCCACTATTTCGGCTTCAGTCTCCAAAACTTTACTGAGGCGATCGCAGGAAGCCACTCAGGATCGCAGCAAATATTAGAGGAAAATCTCTCCAATTAGAAGAAATCTCTCCAAGATACGCTTCTCTCTTAAGGTCGGTGGATTTAATTTAACCTGAAAGGTAAGCGTTTTCCTAATCGTTACTCTGAGGCATGGGAAAATCGACTCTGGAGAGTTTTTTTTACCGCAGGTACCTAAGTTTCCTTTCGGTGTGCAGTGGAATCGAAAACAATTCGAGTCAAATTTGGGGTCAAAATTCGATGGTTCTTAAGTTTTCTCACAAATTTTTCTTTTCAAAATTCTGCTTCTAAAATTTTGCTCTTCTTAACTGTGTAGGTAGTACAAAATTTTTAAAATATCACTTTTACAAAGCCACGCAATTATCTACGCTACATATCACTTGACTACGAAGGCAATTTCTTGTTTTAATTTTGCTATTTTTTTAAGCCCTTCAATAATCTTCGGGTTTTTATTGATTCGTTATCGTGTTAGACAAAAAAAAAAATAAAACACGTATAATTATTGCGACTTTTTTGGAAAAACCGCCATAAGAGTTGCATTTTTCAACTTAATCCCATTATTTTTTCTACAATATATCAATAATATTCTTGTATTCTTGTGCGATTGGTTCTTCCCAGATTACTGAAGGGTTTGACAAATATCATAAAAATAAAACGTAGAAGGGCATAATTATGTTCGTATTCATTTGAGACCCGTACCGCTCCCATGCAACTCCACTTACTTAATTTTAAACAAGTAAGTGCCAGAGGTCGTTTGTAGCAAACTTCCAAATGACCGACTATCTTGACCATGTACCTAACACCAAATTAAAAAATTTTTTTTTACCTGATTTGCCATGCCCCTTTAAAATGGGCGGCTGCAAAATAGAATCAATCAATTCTGTCGTTGAAATTGAAAAAATTCGTTAAAAACGAATATTAATGATTAAAAAACAGTTTTTTTTGGGCGGAGCTCAATGTTTTCTATGTAACAATCTTAGCAAATGGCCACTATTATTTCGCTGCACTAAAATTTGAGTTCCTACCCTACTCTAACTTGACCAAAAAGCATTTTGAAAGAACATTCGAAGTAGAGGTTGTCTCACATTAAAACCAGTTTTGGGCGTGGCTGTTGGCGGATTAAACCAATTTTCAAAAAAATTGAAAAGTTTTTGAGGAATGAGGAAACTAAATTATGTGCCAATTTTCAACGTGTTTAAGGTCATGGCCTTCCAATTACTTTATTCAAAGTACCGATGTTAAGCAACCCCAACTTTGGGAAAGGCTAAAATCACTTTTTGGTTAAATCGTTTTTAAACTACAGTTTTGTCGTGTCTCTTCTTCAAAATCTTCAAAAAATATTGTCCCACCACTGTCTCTGATGCTATAAGGCCAAATAATTTGAAAAAAGTAACGCAAATCAAGAATCATTTGTTATTTTTGGGAAACCCGAGTTTTTTTTTTAATATTTAGCAGATTCTGAGATTTAGAATGAAGAATGAAGAGATTTAGAAGAAACTTAAAAAGCATTTAAAAAATTATTTTTCATAATATTCTCGTATCTCAACGGTAGTACCGATTATAATGAAATTTATTGTGTATATAAAACGTATAAAGAGGACTGTAAAATTTTTAAGATATTTTAAAACTGACGTTTCTGACTTAAATTTTTCTGAAACTGTTTAAAAAACAAATTAAAAACCCAAAAAATTGCCGTTTCTAGCAAAAATTAAACCCTGAATCAATAAAAATATGACGGTATTCAAAAAAAAGATTCCGTATACGGATTCGGTCTATGAATTTTAAATAAAACAAGAAGTGAGTATAACTGCTGCCCCTAGTTTCGTTAAGGTCCTATCGACAATTTCACACGATAAAGTTATAGAGAAAGAAGATTTTATTTTACCGAAGCCTGAGTATAGAAATTAAAAAAAAATTAAAAATATTTGTTTTAAAGATTAATGCGTGCTTTTTTTTTAAAGAGTCCGCCAAATAATTTTTTTTGAAAATGCTATAAAAAAATACTGAATATTTGCTCAAATTTCTTTATTATTTGAAAGTACAATCCTTCCGGTTAGTAATGGAAAATAATTTCATTCAAATGTCTGTCTCGGCTGGCCATGCAGTAACCTATACGATCGGTCCAATTTTTAAGCACATTATCGATTGTGTGCAGCTGTATTTCACCAATGGCTTCACGAAAATTGTCCTTTAAAGCGTCAATTGTCTCTGGCTTGTCGACGTAACACTTATCTTTCACGGCACCCCACAAATAATAGTCCAACGGTGTCAAATCGCAGCTCTGAGGTTTGAACGACATCGAACGACATCAGCTCTGTGGCTGATAATGCGATCTTTAAAAACAGGGCGAAAAATATGGAGTGTAGCTTTAGCTGTGTGGCACGTAGCGCCGTCCTGTTGAAACCAAATGTTGCCAATATCCTCCTTTTCAATTTTTGTGAAGGTCTTTATGCAAAATTCGTCCGAATGATGTCTCCGAAATGTTCAATAGTTGAGAACGACGGTGAATTGATGTTGGTGGCGCTTCACGCATACTTTCTGCCACAGCAGATATTTTCTCGGGTGTACGCACTGTTTTTGGCGTTTCACGCTTTGGTTTGCTGGGAATTCATTGCTGGGAGAACATTCTTTAATGTCGGAATATTTCCCAGCGTTTTTCAAGCGTATACACAACCATAGTCGTTCAGCGGAAGAATAAACTAATTATCTGTCAAATCAGACATGAGCTAGGTATTACTATTCACGAAATAAGCATTAGTAAAGAAAAACTTAAGATGGCGGAACCTTTATAATATATTTTAAGTTTCTATATTAAGTTTCGGTCCGTATGTAGCGGACCGCGGTATGCCCTGTTAATATTTCAATTCTTCGCTCCATTCCTATTCTCCTTCCCATTCCTATATTCTTTTGTCCATCCCCTTTATGATGCAATTTTACGGAAAATTATATCGAATTTTAAAGTTTCAAAACCTTCTGAGATTCTTGGTCTTGCCACATACAACAAATTTAGTCCGTTAAAATACATGCGTAGGTACAATCAATAGTTTTACATGCTATTCGTTTCAGGAAATCCCAAGTTAAATGCACAGGATGCAATTTTTATGATAAAAATATCATTTTTATTTGAGCCCTTTGATCAATATTTTGATCGGGTGCCGTTGTCAGTGAATAACTTAACCATGATGATTCTTCTTTTACATTTCTACCTTAAAGTCCAATCGTAGCTTTCATCGGATAGCATCATTAGGGTCTAATCCTAGCTATCATCGGATAGCATCATTGGAACAAATCAGTGGAGCAATGTCTTTGTCTTCGGTTTTCTGACAAGTCATTCATAGCAATCATTGAAAGTTATCATGATCAGTGAAAGGAAAACTGACAGTTGAGAATTTGAAGAGAATGAAATGCTTTTCAATGGAACTATTTTGCCGCAAAAACAGAAATCAAAATCAGCTGTTCCTTGAAATCGATTTTTGCCAGTGAAATAGTGAAAGCGAGTTTACATAAAAGTCTTAGCGCGATTTATGCATTTTTGTTACGGAAAAAATTCTGCAACTCATAAGCTTCGTTTTGATACCAATAACAGCCAACATTGATTGCCCAAATGTCTTAAAACACGAAAACAAATTTGTCAATGATGCAATCCGATGATAGCTATGATTAGACCCTTAAGATTGTAATTATTATCAAAACAAAGAACAAATTTTATTTTGTACCTTTGTGCTATTTTCATTAACTTTTCATTGACTCCGTACAAAGTTACAGAAATTGTGAACAAAAAGCAAATCACTAGCATTTCAATTGCACTTACATAAGCTGCGAAAAGCCATTTCATAATCCAAAAGCGTTTTTGTTAGCTTTTGGGCCAAAATAGTAGCCAATTTTCAGTCTTCTATGAAGGGCACTCGTTCAGGTTCTGCTTCTATATCTGTGGGCGCTGACAGCAAAATCGCTCCATTTGAGTTTATGCGCTTCTTAGTACAATAGATTTATTTCGGACTTAAATCTTTCTGTACAATGCCTTCCAGCGAATAGTTGATTGTACACGAGTCGTGGACGGGCGCATACACATAAGTTTAATTGCATAAACATCGCCCTTGGGAGAGATGAACAGCAAAACGACCGCTGCCGATGCGAGATTAATTTCGTGCAAACCCTGTTCGTGTACGCAACGGCTACACAAAGGACACCGAGGCCGCACTATAGCTGGTGCTGTAGCCTGCAGGTGGTATAATGCCATAGTGTGGTGTTGTATCCTAGTGTTGCATTTCATTGCAACAGCCTTCCAAATGATAAACAATATGTATACTTGCATCATGTACGAAACAAATTTTACCCGGCGATGAGGGGGGTCAATTTAGCTATACCTTCGCACCCACCACGGGCATCATTTGCCACCACAGTGTTTACCAAAAGCCAAAGTGCACACGGTTGCACTTCCACCCCAAAAACATGCACACACACACCGTTTCGAGCAACCCGAGGACAAGCAAACGAGTGAGTGAATATCGCTTTAGGATATTTTCCAGCAAACACCATCAACCGAAGAGCAGCGGGGTGATCACCACCGGCAACTGGACCACCATTGCTTGGTGTAGTTATCCTCTGAGCGGAGTGAGTATACACCAGAAGCAATCAACTCCATAGGACCATGTCATGTTCTTGATAACTTGTTACAGCCATTCAATTTGAGAATAAAAGTGTGGGCAGTATCCTTTTGTTAGGATCAGCGAACGAGAAAAAAAAAATAAATTCGCGGAACGAATATTATGTTGTATCAGTTTAACCTACATGTCCTTGCCGCGTATAGCCTGCAGATATACGGTAAAATTGATTTAATTAGTAAATTCAATATTTTTTCTCTAAAGCTTCATAAAGCGTGTACCTATATCAGCTGTTGTGGTAGCCTCAGCCGGCTTTGGGGTTGGCCTTGCGTGTTTTGGACACATATACCTGGTGTAACTGCGCCGCGAATGGCAAAAATAATTGCCATTGCATTCTAAGGACTTAGAAGGTCGGTCCCTACGGGGCAATATACCGGGATAAAATCGCATAAATTCGTTAATTACGAAATCTAGTGGGGTTGGCAAAAGCGGGATGCTGGGGCTGCACAAGGCTTTATGTGGAGTCATTTTGAGACTTGCGTGTGTGTACCTACGTTTTCTTCTAGCGAAAATTGTTCTCGGTTATGTGCGGTATTGTGCTCCTTAATGAGGGGCATTAAGGTGGTATGTGCTTTATCATGTACTGGTTCGCTTACCCGGTAACTTAATGGGCTTTTTATAGCTTTTACCTTTGTTTGAGCGCGGTACGTTAACTATTAATTCAGATAAATGATTCAATGTAAATAACATGAGCTCGCACTTGAATTGTACGAGACTGTTGACAGTAGTCGAACCCGATGAACCTACTGGATTTATACAACTTACTGCTTAAGGACAAAATTATTTAAAGACGGTTTTCGTGAGGAATAAAAATCTGCATCGCCTAAAAGTAATGTCTAAAAACACACAGACTTATTTGGTTCCTTACTTTCTTAAAAATTTCCCATAGTACTGATAAATGTTATAATGTATGTCTTCCTGATCTTTATTTAATCAGAAATTGATAAGAAACAGTCTTGAAACGACTGGATGACTAGTTAGCTAACGTTACAGGATTGAGATATATAGGTTGAGGTTAAAGACACTTATTATATCACTTAAATTATCTTTAAAGCTTATCGATTGAGTGCATTCAATTCACGATGCTTAATATACGGTAGCGCTTATCTTGAAATGCGGTTGACACTATAGGCTGCTTATGGGCGATATTAAATACCAATAGCAATGCCTTAAAGCGGAGTTGCAAAAATCGCGAAACAGTAATTTATAGGTCAGAACAATGCGGCCTTGAAATGGATGGAACGTCGGCCTTTTTTGAAAGGTATGAGCGTACAATTATTGCTTGATTTGTACATTAAATGTTTTTTAGTGTGTTTTCGAGTTTATGTTTTTTTTTAAAAAACAAGCGTGTAGACGCACAAAATCTGTGTCTACGAGTTATATTTTTTCAAGTATTTGTGCTTTTTGGTTTTTTGGTAAACGCTACTTACTTTTGAAATTCTTCACCGGAACGCTGAAAGCTTGATAAATAAAAACTCGAGCCGTTAAATCTTAAATTGGTATTCAGTTTATTAATTATTAAGAAATGACAATTTGTTCGACTGATCGATTGCGCGTTAAAAATGGAACTGAACTGTTAAGTATAATATTATGCAAACAATGTTTATGAGTGTGAATGCTTTTGATTGTTTATGCATGTGAAGGTGTAATTGAAGCGCATGTTAAAGTTAATGTGAGAATATGTTACAAATGTATGTGAATGTAAGCATGCATAACTAGCTATGTAAATAAATGTATTACATAAAAGAAGATTTTCAACACTTACAGCGGGTCTTTTAATCCCTTTCAAAAACTTTTAAGTTAGAAACGGCATTTTCGAAATTTCAGTTTTTATTCCCACGCTTTATATACAAAACAAATTTCATTACAATCGTTAAAATATCAGAATATTTTGAAAAGTATTTTTTGAAATGTTTTTAAAGTTTTCGAGGTAAATCTCAGAATCTGCTTATTATTAAAAGTTTCCTATAGTTTTCCCGAAAATAACAAAAAATTCTTGATAAATCATTTGGTCTGATACCATCGGAGATAGTGGAGGGGACAAAATTCTTTTCATGTTTTTTTTTTTTTTTGAAAATACGTCGAAACCGCTGTTCTAAAACTGTTTAACCAAAATTCGATTTTAGCCTTTGCTGCAGCTGTGGACCTTAAACGTATTGAAAACGGGTTTCTATTTTCCTTTCCTTATTTCTCAAAAACTTTTCAAAATTTTCCAAAAATTTTATTATGAAAATCCAATAGGTTTTTAATGCATGTTTTAATTTTCTTCTTTCTGGCTGTTAAACTTTTTAAGATAAGGTCAAAACATTTTTTGTCTTTTTTACTATTGATAGTCAAACTGTAATTAAACTGTTATGCGTGTATACAAAAAATTGCTCATGTATGCGTTCTCATTCATTTCACGGATTTTATAATTGTTACATAAGAGTTATAACTTTACCATAAGAGGTCCCTTTTCCATTTTTGGGCGTACCGCTTAAACTGAGTTTATGACCTACAAAATTAAAAGAAGCCTTATCTTTTCAAAAAGACACACAAGAATCGCTGAATGCACCCATCGATCCACTTTACGAACACACCTAAAGGTGATTCCAGTCAGCTGACAGACTGATATTCCAAGTTCGAATTTCGATATCGAAAATTCCACTCCATGGAATTCAGCGGAAGGGTACCAGTGGAAAATTACTAAAGGGGAAGTATGGAACGTACTAGAAGGTGCTTAATTTTGTATAATTACACGGGTGACAGGCTCGTACGGGAAAGTTATATTTTGAACGTTGACTTTGTAACTAAGTGATTCGTTACACAATCAATTCATTAAATAGCCGACCGTATTACAAGAACCATGGCAATCCCACACCCAGGCACAGACCAACACAGTTGTTCCGTAGCCACCGTTGATTATATAAATCAAGCAGCACTGGTCATAGTGAGTACTTGGACGGGGAACCACATTAAAACACATGTGATAAAAATACTTCTTTATTTTATTTTCTATTTCGAGTTTCACTCGTTTATAGACTTCACATTTCCATTTTGCCGAAAAGTTATAAAAAAGTTCGAGTTGCGATTGGTCTAAACACTAGTATAGTCAGTAAGCCACTTTGAAAATATATATTCAGAGAGCACTCCCGACTCTTATTTAAAGGGTTTGCCTGATAAAGGCAAATTTTTTTATTTTTTTAAAAACCCAGACGTCCTTTGGACGTCCGCCTGATAAAGGCAAACTTATCCGTTCTTTCCTATCTAGCACCGAAATCAACCGACCGCCAACATCGACCGACCGAGGATTAAAGTACTACTTAAATCCAATAGGAGTTCCGACGCCGTTTTCCTATCATACGATAGAGTCCTTTCCGGTCTTCAAGACCGAGTCCACTTTCCAGTCATCCGACTGAGTCCTTTAATACTTTTCCTATCATTCGATAGAGACCTTTCCGGTTCTCAAGACCGAGTCCACTTTCCAGACATCCGACTGAGTCCTTCAATACTTTTCCTATCAAACGATAGAGTCCTTTCCGGTCTTCAAGACCGAGTCCACTTTCCAGTCATCCGACTGAGTCCTTTAATACTTTTCCTATCATACGATAGAGTCCTTTCCGGTTTTCAAGACCGAGTCCACTTTCCAGTCCCCCGACTGAGTCCTTCAGAATCTAGTTAAGATATCTATAAGCTTGTGAGAACCGACAAGCGAAACCTCAGCTATAGACAGTGGAAAGACTCTTACAACTTGTGAAAATCGATAGTCAAGTGAAAATTTAATAAAGTGTGATTTGGATGTAGTGAGTTTTGTTTAATAAGTTTTGTTTATAAAAGTTAAATTGAGTTTTTCTCGACAAACCCCAGGCAGAAACATTACAGAACTATCGGTTTAGCTTAAGGCACACAGCCCTTCAATTCCCTGTATTTAATTGTTCGACCTTATTTTGTATGCGCCGTTGCACCTAGTCTAAACCACTTTGCAAACTGGTTTCTTATGAATCAGTGGGACAGAGAAACAATAAAATTTTCTAACCCTAAAATACGCGCATATTTTCTAATATGTATGCCGCTTATCCTGCGCAAGGGTCGCGGAGCGAGGATGGCTAAATGGTCTTTCCATCGTTCTCGATACTCCGGCACCAACCTAGGAGATGCATGACCATTTCACATTCAGCGCGAGATCGTCAAACCAGAGCGGCAACGACAACACGAGATCAGAGAAATCGTTTGTTAATACACAATGAGAGCGAGAAACAGCGACGACTGTTTTGACTGCACAGTGACAAAACATAACATATTTCTAAAATTTGTCGACTTTATTGCACATAAATAGTTTATATTTCCCAACAAGTATTAGCTTCGAGAAAAAAAAATTCTCAACAGCGTCTCATAACTCACAACACCGCGATTGACAGAATAATCGTCAACCTCGTCAGGGTTTTTTAATTCTTCGGAAAGCCCGGCGAGCGAGACAGCGATCACGCCGGTATTGTGAATCACCCGAGACCCTCGCTCGCTCTCTCGCTCTTGATGTGAAACAGGCATCAGGCGCAATCCCCAGGCGAGACTCGCAGAGGTTCTTTGCCTAATCTCACCACCTGTTTCTTGGCTGGGTAGATTTGATGAAAACATAATAGAACTAACGCCATTTAACGTAAAACGAAAGCCTTTGTGTAAGCAGTAATTCTGCTGAGGTGTGTTATCACCTTTTCTTAGGTCTCGAGTTTGCAATCTTAAAAAATGTTGGATTTTGCTTGCAGACTACAAGAGGTGCGTAGTCAAGTACACTTTCAGTATAAGTAAAGAAAAACTATTTTTGCTGCAAATGGTACGGTAGATTTTTCTGCTCTTAGTTTATTTTAAGTCTTTTCTATCTACGAGCTCAAGAACTTTGGTTCAGCTCTCTAAAAATTTAAGGTCTAAAAGTTGTTCACACACTCATTGATGGACAGACGGACGGACTTCACATCTCTTAAAGGTCTTAGGGGGTACGGTGATTATTTCATTGCGATAGAAACTATACATTAAACTTTATGTACCCTGGGTAGGGTATAAACAAATCAGAATACAGACAATGTGTGAAGAGATCAAGTCAAGTCCAATTGTCATCATCCGTGCATACAATTTTCATGGAAAAAATCCGAATCAAGTCACTTTCATAAAAGTGTATTCAAGGATAATCTAACAAGCTCACCTTTTACCGTACCATGAACTCATGTTTAATTGTAGCAACTCAGCCTTGACTATGTTGTATTTGCTTTAAAAAGTAAAAAATATTTTTACTATTCATTTATTTCCAGACTAACTTTTCTAGAAATAAATAACTTTTCTATTTTCTGGCTCCGATAATTATCATGCTTATTTTAAATCCAGCTCAAAGAAATAAACTCATTTTTCTGGTAAGTTTTTTAAAATGCATAAAGTACGCAGTGAGTGAGAGTTTTGTATCTTCCGAGATGGAGCTTATAGACGACATTTTCCTGGTTCAATGCCTGACCAAATTAATTTCTATTTTAAATTTTATTTTCCTAATAGGCATTGAAAATAGCCAAACTAAACTTTAACAATTATGTTAAGGAAACCATTCACATCCCTCTACAGTTGAAATACTAAAGAATAAAATACAAAAGTGCCATTGTTTAAGCAACGTAATACAGTATTAAGTATTTACCCTTAATTGACAACGCTGATAAATCATTCGTAAGTTAGGCAGAACATTGACACATTTGCTTACACTCCGCTTTACCTATGGCCACATCGTCTCTGAGAAGCAAAACTCTCTGTTTGTACTGCTCAGAAACTATTGAACTTCGGTTTTTACAGCTAGAAGCACGGCGTAGCTTCTCTGTACAGGTAACATATAGCATAAAGTGGCTACCTTTTTCACCACGCAGCCCAACAATACAAAAAAACGCACCTGTAATAGTTAAAGGGCATACGAATTTCTTACTACTGTACTAAATTAAAAAAAAAAAGTTAAAAATACCTACATCAGTTAAATCAACGAAACTTTTTGTCCTTGAACTTACAAACACCTGCAAACACGCCCTAGCGACACCCTACAACCGTCACGAAAAACGAAGACTTGTCTTTTGGGGGCAATTTAAGGTCAAGTTAAATATTTATTTCGTTTGTGTGAAGCCATTGTCAGTGGCCGAAAATGTTCCTCAGGAAAATGCCACAAAGTCAAAACAGTCGTTAGCTAACTTTTCCGAGAAACAATGCTCAGCGTCAAACACACCAATTGGCGAGGCCATCAAATGTAATGAATAATTAAACTTAAACTCCAGATAAATGGCTGAGAAGTTTATCTGAGCAACTGGAATTTATTTACCTGGGCTGAGGTAAATATTTAATCATTTATTGTTGCAGATGTTTTCGATGTTGTAATATAGATAAGGGGGCTTAAAAGGAGCAACTATATTGTGGGCAATGTTAAGTCCTTGCGGAGACCGAACACTGCTTACTGCAAGGATTTTAGTTAAATCCGATTTATCCTTCTGTATTGATCCATTGAAACATTTATTCGTTCATAAGTTTAAAATTGAAAATGTAACGGAGTTTTGTTTTAAATATCTTTCAAATAGGATTTTTATGAAAACAAAATCTTGTAAAGTTTTTGTAAATTTATTTTCGCAATAAAAACGTAATTTGCTTCCAAATTTTTTGTCCCCAAAATCCATGCATTCAGGCACAATCTGTGTTAGGACCACATGGCACGCTGCTGTGAATGAACCAGATTTTACTTCGATAAATCACCAAAACAGAATTTTATTCCCTGCGAAGTTAATTTGGCTTCCGCCGTAATTATTTTTCCATTATCCTTCGGAATAAATCAAAGAGTTTCTTGTTCCATCAACAAAACATGGCGTAAACCCAATGCCGAAAATCTGATATCACAGTGGATTAAGTTACGCCGCCCCTTGCCTGACGCACAATTCGGGCCTTTTAAAAAAAGATCCGTCAAAACACCCGACAATCGAATAGAATCCGTTTGTATCCTCCCAAGTGTGGAGGATAGAGCTTGAAGGAGTTTATTTGCCGTTTCCGCCAACCCCGTACCAAAAAGGATTGCAATAAGTAAATTGATTTAAAATGATTAGATTTCAACAATGGGGCATTAACGAGCATCAAATTCCTCCCCTCTGTATGGAGAGTGGACATTTATTTAAACCTCCCGCTCGCACCACTAAATCAATATTAAATGGTAGTCCTGGAACACTCTCTATGACGACCCTTAGAGCAGTATGTGCCTGTCAACAGCACATGTGACAACAACGGACTTTGTCGACAACTCTCGACGACTATACTGACTACACGACAATGATGGCGCGTATAAATTTGCGTTGCGTCAAATAGAAAATTTACAGCATAATAATGGCGGTACAATAGAATAACACATATACGTATCCAACTCCAGGGTCGAACGGTACCGTCTGCAGGTTTGATTTTTGCATACATAAATATTTATGGAAATATTTAACTGCAAATACTCAACAACATATCCTTTTTGAAATGGAAAGAGACTCAGTGAGGGATAACCTGCAAATCCTTGAAGTGAATCCCTCAGTTTGACTCGTTTTCTATTGTAATGGCCAGAACTAGAGAGTAGAGGGACGAAACGCACAACACGACTTGGTCCATGTGTGATGTCATAATCAAGGGAATTAACATTCCCTGATCCGGTGGTAATTCGGCATTTACATATAGCCCTGAAAATTTTTAAAGTGGAACCTTGCTTGAGCTCTGAATGGGCAACTTAACTCGTAGCGCTATGTGTCAATGACAGGTGACAAAGAGCTATGGTCATGTGATTAACTGTGGAGTGCAACTCAAGTGTCGACTGACTCGAGAAGAGTATGTGTTTAGGCGGAAAATTCAAGCACTCGTACCTTTCAATTGGAAAATTGGATTTTCATATGACAACAAAGGGAATTTAAAGCAACACAATCCTGTGTAGAGAATTCTATCGCACATCGTACAAGTTAATGCTGCTGCTATTGTTGGACGGAATGTGTTCCGTTTAATTATGCTCAAGTGGCATGACAGTGGATGGGATTGACCACTTCTTCAAATTGGAAATACCACTTGGAATCTTGTGAGGAAGTATTGTGTTGGACAATATAATTCAAAACATAATGTTTGCAAAGGAACTTCTAGAAAAGTGAATTGGTAGCTATTTAATTCCAACATAATGTTGCGTGTTGCTCCTTGGCAGCTGAATTGAAATGAAATAGCAACTTTAGCACCGAAGCATAATTTTTCTGCCAATCTTCAGAAATCTTATTGAAGCTGATTAGTTAGACTCGCAATTTTTGAGTCTCAGAGTCAACCTGACTCTTGCCAATGCATCAATTTTCTGAATTGGGATGGTATAGGATACAGTCCGGACTTTTTTCGGTTGGCTGTGAATGTGGTGATATCCGCCCTTGCCTTTCGAATCCATTTAAACACTCTTTTGCTTTTATGAAATTATACCCTAGAGCTGAACTGCAATGCGCCATAATTGGTATGTAAGTGCAACACGTCTGTTTAAATCCAAACTATTTGGTTACCTTCGATTGAGCTCCCTACCTCATTCCAAAAGTTTTGCAGCGGTAACAGGAATTAGCTATGTAAGCTAAGCTAGCTTGTATTTTATGTAGTCTTAAGATTTCTCAATTGTGCACACAACCTCGCAAAGGGTCTCCGGTATAAGAAGTGACTATTGACGGGCAAACAAATTCTGCCAATGCTTGATGATTTTATATGGTCTAGCTAGAAGTCAACTTTAAAGTAGCAATTTTTTTTTCGAGCTTTAGAACGTCATTTGTTTTGCTCTCCTTTTAAAAGGGATTGTTCTTCTAGAAATCTAGAAAGACTTTAAATTACCTGCGGCCGTCAACGCGTCAAGAATGAAGACATACGCGGAGCGGTCCATCGGCATATGTTGAAGATTAAGGAAAACTCGATTTGCTTTTTAAAATGATTTCTGGATATATTTTACAGTCTGTTGTATACTTGCTACATAATGCTAAAATATCACCCAATATACTGTTCTTAGTATGTTGGGTGATATTTTAGTTTGTTGGCTTGCAAAAGAACGTTTCCTAATATTTTTTTCTATATTTTTATATCCGACCCAGGGTACAATATTTATTTTAATGCATTGTTTGAAGTAGAGTGAAATAATCACCGAAGGACCCCTAAGACCTTTTAGAGATATGATCGAGACCAGACCTGAAAGCAGACTTTTTCGTGTTAGGTGTTGTTCTAAATACTCGAGTTTCAAGCGAATTCGAGCTGGAGTACCCCAGGGAAGTGTCCTCGGTCCGACCTTGTTCCTGCTCTACACAAGAGACATACCTCTAGATGACGAGACTGTCGTGGCCACGTTTGCGGACGATACGGCCATCATCAACGAGAAACCTCCAACGAGCATTGGACAAAATTTGTGTCTGGACGAAGACTTGGCGAAACGAGAACAAGTCTACGCATGTGAATTTCACTTACAGAAGGGTTAACAATTTACCTCTGTTCATAAATTCTGCACAAACACCTTATGCAAATGAAGGGAAATATCTAGGGATGACACTGGACGCTAAACTAAGGTGGAAACCACACGTAAAGAAGAAGCGTGACGAGCTCGAGATTAGGCTCAGGGAAATGTATTAGCTTATTGGAAGATTTTCGAAATTAAGCATATATAACAAACTGCTCTTGTACAGGCAGGTGTTAAAGCCGTCCTGGACACACGGTATACAACTTTGGGGTTGTACCAAGCCGAGCAACTTGTCCATGTTGCAGACTTTCCAAAACAAGACACTAAGAGCAATTGTGAATGCTCCATGGTATATTTGGAATAGTGATATTCACACAGATTTAGGAATAGCTACCGTGAGCGAAGAAGTAACAAACTTTGCTCGAAAGCTAGTATGTGTGAAGTTATTACGTCTTTAGAAATGAGCTAGAAAGGTGAAACTTGCAAGGTTGTTAAATGGTTGGATAAAGTATCAAAACTGATGAAATCGGCCCACAGCCACGCCCACAATTGACTTAAATGTGAGACTACATTTAATTCACATTTTATTTCAAAATGTCTTTTGGTCAAGTCAGACAAGGCATAGAAATTAGTTTTTGGTGCAGAGCAATAGTGGCCAGAAGATTTTAAAGAGCGTGGCCAGTACAAATAATTGAAATACAGCACATAAGTTCAGGCCAAAAAAAGCTTTTAAATTTGGTGTTACATGTCGGGTATTTAATAAGGGCGGGTATTTAGAAGTTCCTTTCAGACAAACTCTTGCACTTACCCAATTGTTTTTTTCTTATAAAAATCTTTTGTGTTTGTTTACGTTCATGTGATTGAACTTGCATCAAATTTGGTTGATGTAAAATAAGTGGGCCGGAAGTTACGATATTGTTATATAAAAATATGCTCTTTCATTCATCTCTGAATTTACACTCCAAAAACCTTTTTTATCGTACTAAGCTTTTGGCCAGCAAATATTAAGTGGGTGGTCTTAATTGGTAAATGCGTTCTCTCCTGCTTCATATTCAGAGAATGAAAACAGGGAGATAACAATTTCTTTAACTTAGCAACAAAGCCACGCTTGGGGATTATTCCAGTTTTTATCTGTTGGCTTGTTTACCCAAGCTTGGCTTAGTACCGGTGAACACAAAAAGTATATCTCCCACTTCTCCATCATTGGAATCAAATCAGTTTGTTATCGTCTTTTTTTATACTTTCTTTTCGCAAACAGTAAAACGTGCTGTTTTTTATTACGTTTTTTTAAATGGACTTAGAAACTTGAGATTGGACAAGGCAATTTTGAAACGTTTTTAATGCAGCAAGCTTTACTTTTAAACGTCATACTCAAGCCAAATTTAATCAGGATCGTCTTAGCCGTTAAGGGACTAGAAATCTTTAAAAAATTGTTTTCGAAAATGTTTTTGTTTTGAATAAGATTTCAAAAGAAGGACTATGTCCGAAAATTAAACTTTATACCGTCTGGGAGATGGAGGGAGCGACATACATATTGTTCTTCAGTTTCCGTTAGATATTTTTAGAAAAACATAGGTTAGAAACACCAAATAGGTTAGACTATCTCTGATTATATAAGGGCTAGTGTCCACTTGAGAGTATCAGGCCTTTTTCGATACTTGCTAAGGTACAACAGCCCACAATCAGTCTAAATGTGCAACAAACTCCTGTGCTTTCAAAACTGTAAGACGTCGTGAAAAGCTGAAATTATACATTTATCATATCCTAACGATTGTAAGAATTAAAAATAAAGTCGGCAGACCGCCCCTAGTGGGCGTGGCATCGAATTAAAAAGTAATTATTTAAATGCAATTTATTCAATATATTTGTTCCAAATCGAAAAATGTTTGCTTAGTATATTTTGTAGAAAAGACTATTTGTTAAACTTCTTTCATACAAAGTTTTGGCCCACGCCCCACATTTGGAGGCAGAGTTTAACAAAAACCTCAAATTTTCCAGAAAAACATTTATTTCGACTACTTTTCAGCCTAACTTAGGTAAGAATTAGAAATAAAATTAAGCACATTAGGTTCACCGGGCTCTATACTAGATTTCGTTTCTACAAAGTTATTGGCCACGCCCATGTTTATAGGTCGATTTCACAAAATTATTGAATTTGGACCGAAAAATTACAGTTTTGCGTACATTTTAGCCGCAAACTTGGATATATCTATGCTAATATTGATTTTCGGTTAAAGGGGTTAGACATGCCACGCCCCTAAAAAAAAGGAAACAAAAACTTACAAAGAATCAATTTTTTCTATTCAAAATGATGCAAATGGTAACGGGACGGAAATGGAAAACAAGAAAATAAACGAATGGAAAGGAGAATAGGAATGGAAAGGAGAATAGGAATGGAAAGGAGAATAGGAATGGAAAGGAGAACAGGAATGGAAAGGAGAATAGGAATGGAAAGGAGAAAAGGAATGGAAAGGAGAAAAGGAATGGAAAGGATAATAGGAATGGAAAGGAGAAAAGGAATGGAAAGGATAATAGGAATGGAAAGGAGAATAGAAATAGGGTATACCGCGGTCCGTTACAGACGGACCGAAGCTATTACATACGCACCGTTGCACTTGCTCACTGGTTTTTTATCATACTCGCCTCGTCGAGTTTGAGGAGATCATGGAAGCATTTTATTCCACTAGGCCATAAAAAATAGTTACGCAGCTTTAAAAACCGAAAAGGTCTGGTCCGACCTAGTAGTCCATCGGAGGGTCAATGTCGTAAAAAATTCATTAATTTTATGGCACTTAAACTCATTGCTGTATGCTTTTAGCTTGTGTAAGTTCTCGTGTCTAGCTGGGTATCTAATATCACTTCGTTTTTCTCATAAATCTATTCAAAATAAACATACAGCGAATTAACAGGATTTTTTTACAAAAGCGACAAAAAAAACAAAATAACATATAAGTTTTCGTGTCTGGCAAAAACTTGTAAATAGCCCCTGAAACGAATTAACAGGATGCGTGACTCTTAGATGGGTGGGGTTTACTTAGCTTCAGCTGTTGCGTCGTGTAGGTACTTGAAGTCCGTTACAGACCGGAGAACCTAAGCGTTAATAAGACTACTGAGATTCGCATTACAAAGAGAACTTAAAGATACATTTAAGACGCGAAGTTCATTAATTTATTACAAACTAGGTATTCAAAATTCTGCTCACAGTTCATAAGCCCCAAAGTTTTAGCCTTCGAGTACAAAATTTATCTCTGTCCTTAAAATTAAGTACGTACCTACGAACGGTTGGAAATATGCAATGGGACTCCATTTTTTTTGAGGTCTTGAGGTCTTTTACGTTATAAATCATTTTGAACTAAGTATACTCCGTTAATTTACTGAAAAAATAAAAATTTTAGCCAACACCATCTATTTCGGAAGTCCAGACCCGCAATACTATATAGTAACCGTAAATTAATTCCATCATATTTCACCATATCATCACCAACCATATCTTCTACTCTAGTATTAAAGGTGCAAATATAATACAAAAAATCAACCTTAGCTGCACATCATTGACTCCAAATCATTCATGCACTGCTCAGTATGCTAGGAAAGCTTAGCTGCAGATACAAGAATAAACTCTGTCGAGAAAGCCGAAAATCTAGCCATGTAAAGACTCATGGCTGTTTTACATAAAGAGCGAGAGAGCGGGCGAGGGTCTTGGGCGAGTTGTCAAACTAATTTTAATCAATGGCAATGCATGGGGTGGTTCATAATACCGACGTGATTGCTGTTTTGTTCGCCGGGCTTTACGAAAAATTGAACAACCCTCGCCGAGGTGAACGATTATTCTGACAATCGGTGTTGTGAGTTATGACACGCTATTGAATACACATTTTTTTTTCTCGAAGCTGATACATGTTGTGAAATATAAACTATTTGTGTCCAATAAAGTCGATAAGTTTTAGAAATATGTTATGTTATGGCATTGTGCAGTCAAAACAGTCGTCGCGGTTTCTCGCTCTCATATTAAAAAGCGATTTCTCTGGTCTCGTGTTGTCGCTGCCGCTCTGGTTTGACGCTCTCGCGCTGAATGTGAAACGGCCATCAGACCTTTTTCAGACCCTTTAGCCCTACTCCTTAGTTGGCGATAAATGAGGTTGTCAGCGACAAGCGAGCACGATGAGGCTCATCTCGTGTTGGGATGATACCCTATGGCCTGGGTATCATCCCAACACGAGATGAGCCTCATCGTGCTCGCTTGTCGCTGATAACCTCATTTATCGCCAACTAGTGCCCAAATAGTCCATAGAGCCCATCTCTTCACTAAAAACATTTTAAACGCTGGCTCTATATTTAAAATCTTGTAGAATACCTAACAGGGCACCACCGGTTAATATATTACCTTCCTTGATGGTTATAAGTAAAAGTGGTGGACCAATAGACTATGAAGTTTTCCTTTTGCCAGTAAAGTTATCAACCTTATACGGAATGTAGAAACCGCAGCTTTATCTTGTGAAGGATCTTTTTGAGTCAAGGTGGCATATTTGGATATAAGGAAAGTTAAAACCAGAAATATAAAAAATTAATATGCAAAAGTTAATTTTACATAACCTGTTGAAATCTTATTTTGTACTCCTTGGCAGATTGCAAGTCGAAATTACCCCAACCACCCTTGACTAGTTGCCCACCCATCCTGAGACAATTCTACTATTGCTGTCAACTAGAAGATTATAGAAGATCTTAGTAAATGTTTACCTTCCCATATAATTTTTTTGTTTTTTTTTTTGACGGGCTTATGCATCTTAACCTAAAGGGTGTCTTTGATGTCAGTTATAGTTACTGAAAACGAACGACGATTCCTTCGATTTTGGGGGTTGAAAATCAGCTTATGAGACTTCGGAGACAGCCAACGTGCGTCAAGGAAAGTGCCACCTATGCGGAAGGCATTGATATCCTTGAAATCGAAATATGTATATACATAAGGAAGGTAACCTTTTTTAGGCAATGCTCTGTTGTGTATGGTGATGTTGACGACGCCTGTAAAACAATTTGCATGAGACAAGCTGGAGTTTCCGTGAAAACGCACGAAAAGACACGAGCCACTTTCTGTGAGTGTACTTTCGTCCCTAGTGTAAAGTGAACACCAAAACTTACTTTTCAGCAGATCCGTCGGACTATCGGATGTTTAGTTCCTAGTTACAAAAATAAAGTAAAATCCATGGATATTGATCTGCTGCATGGGCACCTCTACCTACTCCCTTTAAAGGAAGCAAATTTTATATATTTATGCGGAAGCTATTTTTTTTTATTTTAGTAAATTAAATGTGTTAATGCCATATGGGCACAGAACCCCGGCGTTATGTCCCGGACGATGTAAATTTATTTATATTGTATCCCTTGAAAATAAAATAAAATAAAAAAATAAATGTGTTAACCATTTATTAATTTATTGGTTAGTGAATCCTTTGCGGAAAATATTTTTTAAACGAATGCGCATTTGATGGTGGACTGTGGCAGAGCTGCCGATTGGTTCAGAAATGATTTCATACTTCCATTTGACACCATTGAGTAATAAACTGGCCAGAAAGACGTTTTTTGAAACTTGACTTCAGTTTTTAGAACAATATAAGTATATACCTGAGTACCGGTCTTGTTTGTCTCCAAGACCTGACTTGCCAATTAGTTTTTAGTGTTTAAGCTAAGATTTTGTTACACTCGGGAGAGATCGACTTTTTTTACCTTTTGTATTCAGCAAGTGCGTGTTGGTAAAGGTTATCGCTGGTTACCGATAGTTAAAACCGCCCTTGGAAGGGGTTAAAAAATAGGCCTTTTCTCTGTTTCTAACAGCTAGGAAGCAGATCTCGCACATAAGTGTTAGAAAATGCCTCTCGAACGTAGATTTTTTTATCTCTTTAGGTCTATGTTTAAAAAGCCCAGCTCGTTTTTCTTATAGACTAGCCATGATGTTGTCCAAGCCAAGTTTCTCCAACGCAGAACTTTGAAATATAAAAGTTCTAAATCATTCCTTTGTGTCTCGAAAATGAACTTACGGACTCCAATGCCTGATATAGATCTCGGTCAGAGCTTAAACATAGCTCTCTTGCATTTCAATCAGCAGCACATCAACGTGTCCGCAAATCTCCCAAAATTTGCATTCGAATTTCCATTTCCTTAGCATCAAACCCCTCTCAAACAAGAAACTACCACTCTACGCTGCTTTACCGATGCGGTGGTGTGGTGGTATTATTCTAATCCGATAATTAAATTGCATTCTACTTATGCAAATGCCAAAACAGCAACTTAGACCCTCGTAAGGAAAACACCAAAGCACACCGTTGATAACCGCTATCCAGAAAGTTTATTCAATTACCATCGTAAAAGGAGAGGACACCCTTCAGTAACACACACCCACGAACAGCATCATCAGAAATGCAAATGCAAATCCTTAACATCATCAAACTAATCCCTTTAGCCATGTATATCCTGGTATCCGGTGTATTCATCTCTACTACATCTTCTATACAGCAGCGTCTAAAACTTTTTCTTAACATTATTGACTCAATAAAAACTGTTCTCGTTTGGGGTTTTTGAAATTTAATCCTTTTTTTGTGTGCGCCCTGGCCACATATTTTTCAGTTACTCTGGCCCTCGCTCCCTCACACATCATGTTAAGCAACAAACATTGACACTGATCCGATTTTCGGATGAACAAATGAAGGAACACATTTTTTAGCATCCATTTGCATGATGAGGAGCTTGTACAGCGAGTGTATGTACAGCCTGTGACACCCAAGAAAAGCGAAAAAGGATATACCATCACCATCACTCAACTTATACGTCATGAAATTTGCATAATATTTCATATGGAATTCTACCACCGACCTCACGTCACCCCCTAGTGGCTTAACAACTCCCGAAAAGCGATGTAAGGGGAAGAGGCAGCAGAAAAGATCCATTGCTTGCTGTTAGATGGATGGCACGATGAAACCCCGGTTATAAAGCTATCGTCCTTTGTCCTTTGCTGCCATTTACATGCATTTCACTATCACAATAAATATGTTGACGAAATTATGATTGCCAACTAATACTGCACAAACACAAACCCGCTCTAGCACAGGCACACACACACACACACACACACAGTGCAGATATGTGAAAAGGTCCTTTGAAATGGGTTTTTAAGAGAGACCTTGGGGGCGACTGTGTTTATCCCTCTGCATGAAAGCGGCTTTCATCACACGGATTAGCATATGACGGCTCGGATGATGATGATGGCGAATGGGACCACGAGCCTATGTCATGTCCTGGCGGGTGGTTGTTTGGTAATTTCTTTTATATCATTTTGCATATGCGATTTTATGGGCAAATGTACAACGTTTGAGACTTTTGTTGCGCCGTTGTTTTCTTGCTGACGCCTGGTCTCAGGCTGTGGTTTGGGGGGCTCGTATATAAAGGTACACATACACTGCGCACACCTTTCACCTGGTTTATGGAAGCCCCATTATCATAAAGTTAGAACATGGTCTTGCTTTTAAAATCCATCTTTCGGGTGAGCAGCAACGGAATTATGAAACGTATGCGATATTGTTTAGGGAGTAGGTATGAGCGAAGCCCCCGAGCTTGCTTGAAATGGTTTTGTGGCGATGAAAGGTGGATAGACGGTTAGATGGACAGATTTTGTTTTTTTTTCGTGGCAAGGTAATGGAACACTTAAAAGCTGGGTAAAATGATTTCGTTTTTCCTAGCAACGATGTGTGCTTGATGGGCGAGGGCAAATGTGCTCATTTAAAAATTTCACGACTTGAGAAGACAGCTTCCCACACACGTGCATGCGGAAAGTTTATGATCAGTTATGTTTCCTAGCATTTTTAATAATTTACGAGTTACGGGAGCTACATGGAAGTCATGCATAAGTCTTGAGTTTTTGCCTACAACTCTAAAAGAAAACTAGTTGCGTTGAGGCGGGTAGGGCAGGAAGCATTACAAATTCTAAGAACTTAGAAGAAAAAAAAAGTTTACAGCGCTGTCATAAAATGTACAAATTTATAAAAGGCTAAAAATGTATACTATCCTCTCCATCACAATGTCAGAACAATACTGCGATCTTGTTGCGAAATTCCCCAGCGTCTGAAAGACTACCGGTCGCATTTTTAAGCATTTTAAAAAGAGGCTCATCAAACTCTCAGAAAAGCTCTCAAGACTCCAGAAGACTTTTACATTCTACACAATATTTTCAAGTTTAATTTTACAATGTGACCCTGTTTTTTTTTGCACCATGTTTTTCAAGTTGTTGATTCGCGACTTGTTGCCGATTTCTGCCTTGATAATAGATTTGTACTATGATGGCAAATGTTCAGAAGACTGCAGTTTGATTCCTGAAAATTCATTTTTGCACGTTCTACGAAACAAGCAATTAACGTTAATCAGTTCCATGCCAACATTGAAACACCACGTGTTTCGCTATTATAAAACTCTTTCTTCTGCAGCACAAGTAATCTTTGGAATTTACTTCCCAACAACTGCAGACACTTTCAAACTCCAATTGTTCAAAAATATGTTTTATCTATGAACAGCTCGGGGCACTGGTTCAGCGTTATATAATGAAATGATGATATGATGAAATGATTTGAATAAATTTCTTTTTCACATTTATAAAATTGTAGTTTAAGCCGTTATGCGTGTATACAAAAAATTAGCATGAACTGTTCTGCCCTCCTCCCAAAATCGGCGATAAGTGAAGTTACAAAAACTGGGGAGAATAATGGATGAATCTTATTTTAGAAGGACACTCCAGGCCAAATGTCCGAATACCAACCTTGCCTTAAAGAAGATGATGCTACCGAACACATTATATGTAAATGTCTATAGCACTTTATTACGTTCTATAGACCACAACTCTGAACCGAAGTATCAACTTCATACGGAAGGCGGCTATCTTTCAGCCTATATACGCTGCGTAAAAGATTTCTTTAGGTTGAATTGTCATAGTTGACTGATTACCAAGGTGTCTGTGACAAACTTCTATAAATCCGACCGTATATAACATGTAACACCAAATCTTAAAATTTCTTGGCCCGAATTATTTGTACAGGCCACGCCCCCGAAAGTAGGCATGGGCTTAAAACTAAAATCAATTAATTCTAATTTCGTTAGAATCATGAGAAAATACGGTAAAAGCGAAAATTATTTCAGAAAAAACTGTTTTTTCCAAAAAACGCCCCTAAAATAAAGGGCGGAGGTCAAAACTTTGTATGGAGCAAACATAGAAAATGGTAATTTTTTTTAATATTTGTCATAGAATTTTATTTCGATTTGGAGTCATTTTTCCGAGAAATTGGGTTCTTAAAAGATCTAACATGTTAAAAGTGGGCATGGTCGATATTGTGGGCGGTCCAATTTTTGCCTTGCTAAAGGTTTTAGGCCAATATTGCAATACCAAAATTTAGGTTCCTGTGCCTTGTCCAAAAGTCATGTGAAATAGAGGTTGTCTCATATTGAAGCCAGTAGTGGGCGTGGCCGTTGACGGATTGAGCCAATTTTCACTCTTTGTCTGTGCAACAAAAGAACCAAGCCGAGTACCAAGTTTCCAAGCTCTCTAGCTTAATTTTGAAGACCTAAAACCTTCACACATGCAGACGGACGGACATGGCTCAATCGATTGAGATGTCGGTCTCGATCATACCTCTAAGGGCCAGTTTTTCAGTGCGAGATCATCCGAGCTTCCGAGTTAAACTGGGATTAACTCCTGAAATGAGTTTTTCAGTTAACTTGTATCTTGGGTTAATCTCGGCTTAACTTGCCAAATTTGGTGAATTAATCTCTGATCAACTCTGGAGAACAGTATGAAGTTCTTTGAAGGGTTTTTCTGTGTGGAATGACAATAGATTTGCGTGTTTCTGTAAAAAATCATATCTGGGAATAAGTCGAACTTTTTTTCCTGTGTTTTTCTACGTGAAGTGAGAGTTGGGAGAGGCAATAATTTCGAGAGTCGAAGATTTTGAGAACTTTGTTTACGGAGTTAACTCTGAACTGAAAAACTGTTCGTTGGGTTTACTCCAGAATCATTTTGTTACGGGATTAACAGATCTTACTTTAAGCTAAAAAGTCTTAAGGGTTACGCGGATTATTTCACTGTGTTACAAACTATGTATTAAAATTAATATACCCTCGGTCGGGTATAAAAAGACCGTCAAGTTTCAAATCATACTCGGAGCGGTCTTTCGACCTTGTTTGAAGGTTAGGCTCATCTTTGTTAAGAAGTTTGTGTATAAAACTGTTTCCTTATTAAAACGATTTCACATACGGTTGTACACTTCTTCATTGATTTCAAATTCCTATGCTGGGCAAAATAAGATCCCTTTACTCTAAGTTGATTCAAAATACAGGGGGCAAAGACTTTTTCTCCAGTTTTTTTCTTTTCAATTTATGTTTACTTTAAAAAATCTGTTATAAGTGTAGTTATTTTCAAATTTTGGTTCGAAGCTCATGTATTTTGTGAAGAAGTTATAGTAGTTTTATGTCACGCAAAAGGTTTTCCTAAAATGGGAGAAAATGAATTGGACCCGCTATTTATTTCAAAACTACGCCTATAAGCGTTTGGGGTATATAGAGGGGCACATAAATTTTTTACTTTTTTTATTTTTTAAATATAAAATCCATAAAACGACTATTTAAATATTTTTTAAATGCCGTCAGACCTTTTTTTACTTCTCGCTTTAGCATTGGCTATTTTCCTTACATTCTGTGTGAATAGATTTTTGAGATAACGTACTTCATTTTTTAAAAGATCTAAGTTAAAAACGGAAATTTTGTTAATGTATTATACTGAATCTAATTTCAAGCTTGGTCGTCCTTACCGTTAAGATGCTAGAATCGTTTAAATATATTTTTTTTTAAAACACTTTAACGTTTTTGAGTAAAATCGTGGAAGCTTTTAAATGTTTTTAGCTTTCCTTTAAGTTTCAGAATATGGACTATTCTTGTGATTTATTTGAAAATTGTAACTGTTACGGTTTGGGAGATAGAGAGGAGGACATACGTTTTTAACTCTTTTTTTACAATTTTTTTTAGTTTAAAATCCATAAAACCACTTGTTTAACTTTTTTTCAAATGTCGCACGATGTTTTTTCAATACTCTTATCACCTGCCTTTAGCTATGAATGATTTTTTTAAGGTCTGTGTCCAACGATTTTTGGAAAAACGGTGAAAGATGCTTTTTTGCTAGATACTTTAAATAGATTTACAAATACCAAGGTTGGCAACGACTATTTTCGAAAATTTCAAAGCGGTTGTCTTTCTCTATAAACAATTTATACTTACACCTACTTTGAACAAGTTCGTCGTTACCGTTGAGATACTTAAAATATAAAAAGCTTTTTTTATAAATGCTATCAAATTTCCAAGACAAATCTTAGAAGTTTTTGGATCTTTTAAAATCACTATAAATTTCCTTAAGAATTTGGTCAATTTCTGATACATTTTTTTCAAATCATTTATCCAAATAGCACCAGATTTAAGCGGGGAGGGCACACGTTTTTGCGATTTTTATACCCTACCCAGGGTGTATTAAGTTTGATGTAGTTTGTAACGCTGTGAGATCATTACATTAGAACCTTAAGACCTTTTTGGGTTATCAATCGGATCTACAGGAGAATCGATTAAACCATGTCCGTCCGTCCATCCGTATGTAAACAACTTTTAGGCCTTAAAATTCAAGCTAAAATGCTGAAAGCTAGTGGGGGAGCTGGAATATTGCTAGCACACTAATTTGCGGTTGTTATATTGCCTTTTGATTGTCTTTGAGGTAGCAGAAAAAGTTTGGCCTTTACGACCACGCTCATTTTTTGAGGGATTTCAATTCTAAATTACTGTTTTTCAATAAATATATATGAAATTTGACAAAAAATTCCACTACAAAAGTTGTAGATATTAGCGTTTTCTTATTTTTTTGCATACATAGTAAAAAGCTCCGCCCACTTTTGTGGGCGTGGCTTGAAAAAAGTGTTTTTTGTTTAGTTGAAAAAGAGGAGTTTTAGTCCAAAATGTATGCAACCACCAGGCAAGCACAAAGCATCCAACATTTATAAGATCATATCCCGCCCACATTTGGAGGCGTGGCTGTTTCCTTTTTTTGGCAGGGTAGAGTACTTTGCAATCCGTTGCAAACGGACCGAAGCTTTTACATACGCACTTTCCCACTTGTTCTACAACAATTCGTTATATGCTTGACCTAAGCTTAATTTTTGGCAGTCTTATCGACAAAGCCTTTGGAAATAAGTAGGTAGGTATATTAAAAAGCATTTCAGCCATATTCAAACGAAATTTTAAACAGTAATCAAACCGTTATGTTGTTATGGAAAAATACTGCTGGTAGGCTTTCTCTTTCAATTTCCGCAGTTAAAAAGCAAAGGCTATTCCGTCTGTCTATTTAATTTAATTTTTATTCTGGTTACCATTCAGAAGTCGCAAACTGTTTTTAGTAAATGCACAGAAGGGCAACGTAGCGTCGAACTGACCGCTAAAAACGGTCGAGTTCTATAGAATTTTTTTCCCACCTTTGACTGTCTTGCAGAAGTCAGAGGGACTAACGCTGTTGGAGTTTTTTTTTTGAAGGGAGTATATCCAGTTCGATTATGATCAAACATTTTCGAAAATGTACTTAAAAATTAAATCAACCGAATAAGTTGCTGATGCGAATTGGAACACGAGGTCGTTTGAGTTGAAGTAAGTAGTTATAAATTACAGGTTGTATATTTTATAATTTATTAAACTCGAATTGGGAACCATTTACCTGCACATAAATTATGTCACTTCTTGTTCTACATGTGTAGCAAGTAGAAAACATTACAGTTAAGTTTGCCAAGACTTAAAGCCAAATTTTGTAATTTCCTTGAGCAACAAAATGCAGTAGAAAATCGAGAAAAACCACAACATATGAAGCTTTTCATTACTGCTTGAAATACCTTGACCTGAATAAAATATGGACAATGTAGCTCGAGCATACCTAATAAAGCTCACAAAACCACCACATTTCTTCGAAAGTCCCAACCTCCTGCATAGCTTATTCCATTAATTAGAATGTATGATGAAGCAACTCATCTGGCCAATTTAACTCCTTTTCGCAATCTTCATCGACACAACAGCATCAACCTGTGTGCACATACATCGACCACAACAGCCACTTAACGACGGGACAAACCACTTGCAATCCTCATCGCAGAGAGAGGTTCCTCTCAAGTCTATAGATACACTTGAGTGTTTCCCCCCAGTTCTGGCAACAGAGACATCTATTTATTCCTATATCCAGCACAACCTGACTGCCAGGTGTAAACCTGTACACCAGGACTTTCAATTAATCGCATGCCTGCAAGGGCCAGCATCACAAGAGTGCAGTTAACTACTTGGAATGATCCTTCTAACGATGCACACACACAAACACTACAGAAGTGAGGTTTGTTCCGGTTTTTCAATTGCTGATTGCTACTGCATAACACAATCAGAAATACTTGAGAAATTGAAATCCAACTGCAGGCTAGAGATGCATTCATTAGAGGAAGCCTATACAAAAATGTCCATTTAGCTGACTTGTTAGCAAATTCATTCGAGAAAAAAAAGGAGGAAAAAGGAGACGAATGATGAAATGCCTTTTCGAAATAATTGGAGCAGCAAATGCACTGACAGAAAATTGAATATCGATTCCTTTGAGTAATCTACGCATCTGTGTTAATTGTGAATGCCTCCTAGGACCGCAGTTACATTCTTGATTGCGATTGGTGCAAAAACGGCGCAAAGTCATAGAAACTCAGAACTATTCGCATTCGAAGGATTAAACAAACTTTCAACACCCTCTTGGCAGTAGCAGACACAGATTTGTGTCCTTTTTTTGTTTTACTACAGTGACCACACTGTTCTAGCTGTGACACAAAACGCAGGGTTTGGTTTATAGGGTTGCAAAAACAGAGTTGATCAACTGCACCCACACCCGATGAAGGCCACGTTGGCCAAAAGCCCACGGACCCATAAGAAAACTTACACCAAGCACAGTCAGCCTTCAGGCACAGGCCCATAAAAAACACGATGGTGAGATGACAACTGCAACTTGTGCGGGAGCACATAGTTTTGGACCAATGCATGGTCTACACGGTTCACAAACTCCGAACTTATAAATCATAACCTAATTTTGTTTTATGCTTCTGACGTCCTCCAGAGATTTTCCATACACCCTGCGGGGTGGTGGTCCTGCATAGTGGCTTTTCCGGTGGTAATAGTGGCTTTGTGTGCGAAATGGATTTTTTCAATAACTCTTATGCCCGAGGGTGGTGCTGGTTACCCCTAGGCAGCGGAGATTTTGCAATGTCATACACCTTCGGGTTTGTGCGGCATTGAGATCAACATCCACTTCACCATCATCATCGTAGTCGTCGTCATCATCATCATCATCGCCGCCGCCGTGGTCGTGCAAGTGCCAGTGCGAGTGACTCTACATGAGGGACTGCCAGAAAACGCACCGAAGGATATTAAGCTCATAAATTAGAGGCCAAGGGGAGGCGGTAAATGAAAAAAAAAATCTCTGTGTCTCGAACTCGATGCAATTGCGCCTCCCAGGGGAGCACGCGGTGTAATTGATTAATGGCGGTGCGATGCTCACTACACAGCATACGGCCGCAAGGGGTGGCACTTAGAGAGCATACATAGATTTTTGTTTTGGTTACCCTTAGCTGGCAGCTGGACAGGCCAGTCACAAAATATGTCGGAGGGTGGACAAAAATTGATTTTTTTTTGCCGCTCGACTGGCACCAAATCACCATATGGGCGACAGCAGTCTGACAGGTTATATGGCCTGACATTTGGCATTGGCTAATAGTTTTATACATCATTGACGTGATATACAATTTTTTTTTCATCTAACATCAAATAAGTTTTTTGGGGGAAATCTAGCAACTAACCTGAGCCATTCGCCATCGCCATGCCACAGGAGGGTGAGTGACTCATGTCATTGTGGTGAGATAGTGTTGTTTGTTTGTTGTTTAGACTAAAACCAGCCTGATGCTGGTACTATGGTCTCCCACCGCCGCGCCACCAGAGTGTGTTATCCCTGGTGGATTACGATGTTATTTTTGTCAGTGGGAGAGTCAATCAATTGCTTTGAAAGCAGTCGTTGATGATGTTTGGACACTGGATTTGGATGTTGCAATCGAAACATGTTAATCTGTTGGGTGATACTATCTAGGTGTGGGTGGGAGATTAGGTTTTATTTTGACGTCAGTTCAGTTACCTTACGAAAATTACAGACATATGGTCGATATACTTATATGAATATATTTTGAATGGACGTTTCGGTTTAATAATGCCTACTTCTTTCTTTTTTCTCCCATATAATTTGTTACAGACCATAGGGAAAATGCCTTGTAGGAAAAGTACAGTCTCAGTTTTTCAACATTGAAATTGGTAGGTATGAAGAAAGTTTTTAAGAGGACAAATTTTGCCCAATTGGTGTCCTTTCATTATTTTGATGTTTTCTTGTCTAATTCAAATTTTACCAAAATTATTTATAGGCATAACCGCACATCGGCTAGTACTATTGCTTAACGCGGAGATTTAAAATCCTGAAAATAAGAAGAAAAATAACCTAACAAGAATCTGCAATAACGGGTGATTTTTTAAGAGGCTGAGAACTTAAAAAAAAAAAAAAAAAACACAAAAAATTCGAAAAAATTAATGAAATATTTATTTGAATCGATAGTTTGAACCTTGCAATTTAATGTTTAAAGATAATTTCATGCAAATGTTGAGCGCGGCTGCGTCTCAGGTAGCCCATCCGCTGAGTCCAATTTTGGCATACTCTTTCACACATATCGGCCGGTATCTCACGAATGAATGCATGGATGTTGGCTTCCAGTGCGTCAATCGAAGCAGGCTTGTCCCTATAGTCATTAGCCTTGACATACCCCCACAAAAAATAATCTAATGGTGTCAAATCGCACGATCTAGGCGGCCAATTGAAATTTGGTCACAATCTTCCGAATAGACTGCTCAGAAGGTCGAGAATGCCGACCATAAAATGGAAGCAGCACGCGATGAACATTTCGAACCGAGCACGAATTTTGATAGTAAAATTCAATAATTTGCAAGCGTTGTTCATTTGTAAGACGATCCATGGTTAAATTGCAAACCAAACTGAAGCTGTTTGACAGTGACACAAGGTACTAAACACACGTCAGCTGTCAAAACCAGTGTTGCCAAAACCAAACCAGCTAAAAAATCACCCGTTATTATCTTTTTTTATCGGTCTGTCAAAAAATGGAAAAAGGACCTTTTATGGTATCACTTCGTTGTCCGCCCCTTCATCCGCACCAGAAACTTTTACACTGTGATTCGTAAACAAATGAGATTTGGTACCTACACCTATGAAATCACGGACTTATACCGAAATCGGTTACCCCTGCCGGCCTTTTCTAACATGGAAACCATTTCTCATTTACCGCATCAAGTTCGCCCCTCCCATCCTCAAGGCAAATTCCCATCTGGATTTCAGCAGTTACGAGACCAGCTTCTCTTCAGGAAGTATCTCACTGGCCCCCCTCAATCCTGCTGACAGTGGTTTACACTGTAGCGGTTACCCTCCCAGCCCTCAGCCGGGGAAAGTTCTCAACCAATCAATAATCGATTGGTGACCTTTGGTACAGGTTCACGCCGTCACTCGTTGCCTACACCACTCCCACCCAAATGGGTAGTTGTCATTTAGTTCGTGGGACTGGTAACTCCGGTCCTATAAGTGGACCTCTCTTATTCTAAGTGTGCCCCTGCCTAGCGGGGGCAGCCACCCAACCTAACCTAGCCTAACCTAGGTTTTTTTGAATTTTACAATCAGCTGCGTTCCATTGGACAGTTTTTTTTAATTCTACGGACATGGATTTCTGATAAAACGGTAAAACATGTTGTTTTGTTTCGTTTATTTAAATAGACACAAAAAGCTCTGGTTGGAAACGGCAACATTCAAACTTTTTAAATGCATCAAACTTGCGTTGTAAACGCTTCATTCTTAGCCATATTTAAATAAGATCGTCATTACCGTTGACAGACTAGCAACTTTTAGAAAATCGTTTTCGAAAATGTTTTAACGTTTTTGAGTCAAGTCTTCAAGGTTTTTGAATATTCGAGGGTTTGTTAAGCTTATCTCAGAATATGGACTATACCAGTTATTTTTTTCGAAGCTATACTGTATACCGTTTGGGAGATAGAGGGGGAGACATACCTTCTTTTGACCTTTTTTATAATTTTTTAAATTTTAGATCTATGCATCAACTATTTTGAATTTTTTTTCAGTTCCCGTTAGATTTTTTTCCAATAGCGCAACTACCTGTGCTAGCATTGGATGTTTTTTTTTTCAATTCATTTCGTTATTTAGAAAGGCTTCAAAAACCGTTTTGTTCGCTTTGTACTTGAACAAAATTTGATCGCTTTTATCGTTAAGATACTAGAAAATTTAAAAAAAAAAATAGTTTTTAAAAATGCTTTTCTGTTTTTGAGTTAATTCTCAGAAGTTTTTGAAACTTTTTCCTTAAAATTTTGGATAATTTCTGATATGTGTGATTTGTTGCATATGATTTGTCTAAACAAGACCAGAGATAAGGGGAAGACATACGTTATTTCATGAATTTTTGTGATTTTTTTTTCGAAAATGCGTTAAAACTCTTTCAGAAAATATTATCTTAGCATTTGGTTACGTTTGCAATCTTTTATATGTGTGTTCAATATTGTCTTTGTGCACTAAGCAGTTCAAAAGTTATGGCCTCAAAAACTTTGAAAAACATCACCCATTTTCAAACTCTTCTTTTCTCAGAAACTTTTCAATATTTTTAAAAGATTGAATTTTTTCGTTAAAGTTTGATACTACTTGACTAGGTTTCGCTTTTCTTGTTCTATCTTCTTAAAAAAGGTATTGAAAATCCATTTCAATTTCCAGTAATCCATTTTCCCATGAAATTTCAAACTGTAATTTAACCGTTATTTCAGCTTAAAAAAAATTTCCCTCTTTGGATTCTCTGACTATTTCTGGAGTTTAAAAGCACGCCGAATTTCGTCTTTCTGCGATCTACCGATCAGAAGTTATAACACGATTAGATGGATGGACAACGTAGCGATACCATAAGAGGTCCTTTTTCCATTTTTGCACGAACCGCTAAAAATCGTGAAAAATGTTGTCCCCTCCGATACTATAGGTATAAGGTCGAAAATGATTGAAAAAAAAATATCACATACACGAAGAACTTTTTTTTTTGCAATTTTCGATAAAACTATAGAAATTTTTGAATATTTAACACATTTGGAGATTTAACTCAAAAAACTTCAAAAAATTTTCAAAAAATATTTTTCAACATAGCTATTCTGGTATCTTAACGGTAATGAAATAAGGAATAGCTATGTAACAGAATTTGGTTTGTGAAAACTTGTAAAGAGAGTTCTAAAATTTTTAAGATCTTTCACTGCGTTTCTAACTTGAAATTTTTTTGAATGGTTAAGAAAATTAAAAAACCCGCACCTGTACTTTCGATAGTGGAAAAAAGGCTATTGCTGGCGCAAAGTATATCGGCTTGAAAATCAAAAAAATAAAGATTTTCGAAAAAACATTCTTAATAGTCGTTTTATAATGGCAATATTAAAATCTCATACATAGAAAATTGTTCGGGGTTCGAAAGGAAAATATAGCGCGGCTGAAATATTGTATAGTTTTTCAGTACACTTAAAATTATTTAAGTTGGTAGTGCTGAAATGGTAGTGCCATAAATTTATTCTTATTTACTTACTTACTTAAGGTGGTGCTACAGTCCAGGTTGGACCTGGGCCTCAGCCAACAAGCTTCGCCAGCCAGCTCTGTCTCTAGCTAGCCGTCTCCAGTTTTGCACGCGAAGTTGGCTTAGATCCCCTTCCACTTGCGTGCGCCACCTGGATCACGGTGCTCCTTTACTGCGCCGTCCATGCGGGGTGGATTCGAAGATTCTCCGGGCCGGGGCGTTGGTTTCCATCCGCTCTAGATGACCCAGCCATCGTAGACGTTGTGTTTTGACTCTTCTGGGCTAGGTCAGTGTCGCTGTACAGCCCGTACACTTCGATGTTATATCTCCTCCTCCACTCTCCGTCTATGCAGACGGTACCGTAAATCGTCCGAGGAATTTTCCTCTCGAAACATCCTAAAGTGTTTTCATCCGCCCTTGACAGGGTCCATGCTTCTGCACCGTAAAGCAGGAGTGGGATGATGAGGGTCTTATACATGGACACTTAAGTTGCTCGAAAGAGGGCTTTGCTACTTAATTGCCTTCTTAGCCAAAAGAAACAGCGATTGGCAAGAGTTATCCTTCGTTTGATTTCAGCGCTGGTGTCATTGTCTGAATTGATAGCGGAACCCAGGTAGACAAAGTCCCTAACTACCTCAAAGTTATAGCTGTCGGTGGTGATGTTTTGTCCAAGTGTTAGGTGTCTTTTCTTGATGACAGCATATACTTGGTTTTGCCCTCGTTGACTGCTAAGCCGATATTCGCCGCTTCCGTCCCAATACTCACGAAGACTTCACTGACATCACGCTTTGTTCTTCCAATTATGTCAATGTCGTCTGCGTATGCGAGTAGTTGAACGGACTTTTGAAAAATTGTACCTCTGGTTTTGGCGCGGGAGTTCTGCACTATTCTCTCAAGTATGATGTTAAAAAAGTCGCATGACAGTGCGCCGCCTTGTCTGAATCCTTTTTTGACATTAAAGGGGTCGATGAGGTCTTTACCGACCTTGACGGAACAGCGTGAGTTTTCCATCGTCATCCTGCACAGACTGACGAGTTTGGCAGAGATGCCAAAACTAGCCATTGCGCTATATAGCTTGTCTCTATAGATGCTGTCATACGCGGCCTTGAAATCGATGAAGAGGTGGTGTGCATCGACTTGGAATTCCTTGGTTTTCTCCAAGATCTGCCACACCACGAATCGATGGTGGACTTTCCTGGCCTGAAGCCACACTGATGTGTGCCTATCAGATTGTTGACAAACGGCGTCAGGCGTTCACAAAGTACAGCAGAGAAGATCTTGTATGCGATGTTAAGAAGACTGATTAATGCCTCTAAAGTTTGTACAACTCAGAGGGTCTCCTTTCTTCAGTTCCTGAGGTTCCATTTGTCGGGCATACTTTCTTCCGGCCATATCTTGCAGATGAGGTGCATGCTCCTAACCAGCTCATCGTCAGTGGATTTAATCATTTTTAGGGTAAAACTGTACAAAACACCCCGGTATCCTGGGTAGTAACAGAAGGTGCTTTGGATTCACAACAAAGCGCATTGAAATCAATTTCTGTCATTATCATTAGTGGCTTACGTGGCAATCACCAAAAAAAAGGTTGAAAGCCCATTTTGGGCGCCAAAGTAATTACGGGAAGTGTCAATAAAAACTTATTTTTTTTTATAAAAATTTTACTCTATTACTAATAACTACTAAAAATGGAAGTTGACTCTCTGCGAAAAGAAAACGAGGATATTAAAAATACTCGTTTAACGAAAGACTGTGAGGTAACGAAAGAGTGTGTAACACCGAACCGACCAGCAGTCGAATACTTCACGGACGAGGACGAACTTGCACTTGAGACCGATTCAGTCTTAAGGAAAAGGACTAGCAAGAAGCGAAAGGCGAATTCCTCTCCCGAAGTAATACAAAAAGAAGATAAGCCCTCTGGCTCAAACAAGGCTAATCCAGAAGCGAAAATTCGTCCACCTCCCGCAATAAACATCGTCGGGATAGCAGACTTTGGGAGATTGCGCAACCTTCTTGCAAACACGGTGAGAACAGAAAACTATAAGCTTACGTCGCACCGAAATAACGTGTGGAAAGTAAATGTTGACAACGCCGATTCCTATCGCGCACTGTCTCTTAGACTGAATGCAGAAAGAATCGAGTGGTATACTTATCAAAATAAGTACGAGAAACCACTGCGAGTCATTGTAAGGGGGCTCCACCCATCATGCACAAAAGAAGACGTTGTAAAAGACGTAAAAAATAAAGGCCTTAAAATTATTGATGCCGTCAATATCATTAAAAAGGAAAAGCAACGCACGGAAGGAGAAAGAGACACTGTGATCAGACGCGGGCTTCCAATTTTTATGCTCTCCTTTGAAAGAACTGAGAGCATAAACGATATTTATAAAATAAAAATGATACTTAACATCAGGGTTAAAATCGAACCCATGCGAAAGGGCAATAGACTGATACCACAGTGTAAGCGATGCCAAGAATTCAGGCACACAAGTGCCTACTGCCAAAAAGAACCACGTTGCGTGAAATGTGCCGGAAAGCACCTGTCAACAGAGTGCAAGGTTGACATAAAGGCTCCAGCAGTTTGCGCCAATTGCCACGGAAACCACCCCGCGAACTATCGAGGATGCGAAGTAGCCATAGAGCTGCAAAAGGGACGAGAACCTCTTAAGGAAAATACTAGAGGTCAGAATCAAAGCCTAGGACGCCCAAAACCTGCTGAAACTACTAAGCCAAAGACTCCAAAGACGCCAAAGCCGATCAAAAGTGGAAGATTGGCAAAGGAGGCGTCGACAAAAGGCGTAAAAGCTCCACAAAAGAGCGGCGCCAGTTCAAGTGCAGCGGAGAAACCACCACTGGTCGCACCGAAATCATACGCACAGGTTGCGGCAAACGAAAGCAAGGCAAGATCGCCCACAACAGATGCAGTGTCTCAGATCCTCGCTGTAATCTTGGAGAAACTTGAGGATCAGACTAAAATCAACAAAATTATATTTGACAAACTGAGCAAGCTCGAGTTTAAGCCTCGAAAAAATTACAAGAGAACATGAATATGAAACAGTTATTTAAAATACTAACATGGAATGCAAACGGCCTTCTGAATAAAATAGACGAACTAGAAGTATTTCTACGGAAAAACAATATTGATATTTGCATGATTACGGAAACTCACCTTAAAAACGGGTCTACACCCAAACTTAAAGGTTACAATGACTATCACGCACATCACCCTTCGCAAAATTCGAGAGGAGGATCCTCCCTCTACATTAAGAACTGCATAAAGCACTTCAAGAACACAGAAGTTGAGCTAGACTCTATGCAGATCAGTTCAGTTTCTGTAAAAATTGACTGCTTAGATTATAACATTGCATCTTGTTATTTCCCGCCAGGATATAGACTGGTGGAAGACGATCTTGATCGTATGTATGACTTCATTGGGTCCAATTTTATCATTGGGGGTGACTTTAACGCGAAGCATACTTTTTGGGGCTCACGATGCAATTCAACAAGAGGCAGATTACTGTACAAAAATAGTATGAAGCGTGGGGTGGACTTTTTCTCCACGGGTAAGCCAACATATTGGCCAACCGATAGGAATAAAAAGCCTGACCTTGTCGATTTTTTCATCGCTAAAGGGTACCCCAAATACCTTACGCGAATTGAAGAGTGTTACGATCTTTGCTCAGACCACTCAGGAGTTATCTTGAAGATGGGTGGAAGACTGGCGAAAATAGAAAGAGCTCCTAGATTAGCTAGCAAAAACATGAACTGGGACGCTTTCAGAAAGGACTGTAAGGAGGGTGTTGGCTTGAATGTGCCATTGAAAACTCCTTTCGAGTTAGAAACCGCAGTTGACAAATTCATTGAAGCAATTCAGAGCGCTGCTTGGAACAACAATTCGTCCCAAAAGAACGCAGTTAGCACCGACGGGCATGTACGTAAAACATATCCGCTCGAAATCGAAGAATTGATTCGTGAAAAGAGAAGAGCGCGTAGGAGATGGCAAGGCACGAGGGCCCCCCCAGACAAAACCCTATTGAACCGCCTCTCTAACAAACTGAAAGGAATGTTGCAAGATCTTAAAAATCGTGAGACCACTGAATACCTTGAAGGCTTGGCTGCGGATAGGACCTCAAACTACTCGCTGTGGAAAGCAGTTAAGTATATCAAGAAACCTATAATCCACTCGGCACCAATAAAAAAAGCTAACGGCGAATGGGAAAGAGAAGACAAAGAGAAAGCGAATTTGTTTGCTGAACATTTAGAAAAAACATTCAAGCCTTTCGACGGTCCGCCGTTGGCTGACGTTCTAAACAACAACGGGGAACCTGGTAGCTTTAGAATGAAAAAAGTTTCGTTAGTTGAACTCCGACAGACAATTAGCAAACTTAAAAATAATAAGGCCCCGGGTTACGACCTGATCACTGGCGAAATATTAAAAGAGCTACCAAAAAAGGCATTAGTCAAGCTACTTTATATGATAAATGCTTCTCTTAGACTTCTATACGTTCCAAGACAATGGAAAGTTGCTGAAGTCATTATGGTTCCTAAACCGGGGAAATGCGCAAATGATAAAAAATCTTATAGGCCCATATCGCTTCTGCCGATAATATCGAAAGTATTTGAGAAACTTCTGCTGAAGCGATTACAACCAATAATTGCAGAAAGACGCTTGATCCCGGATCATCAATTCGGTTTCAGACCTAACCATTCCACAATAGATCAAGTCTACAGAATAACGCATGAAATTGAAAAAGCCTTAGAAGGGAAAAAAATATGTTCAAGTGCTTTCCTCGACGTATCGCAAGCCTTCGACAAAATATGGCACGAGGGCTTGAAATATAAGCTACGGCAAAATTTGCCGGAAGACATGTTTAAAATATTGGAAAATTATCTTGAAAGCAGACTCTTTCGTGTTAGGTGTAGTAGTGAATACTCGAGTTTCAAGCAAATTCGGGCTGGCGTACCCCAGGGAAGCGTCCTCGGTCCGACCCTGTTCCTGCTCTACACAAGAGACATACCTCTAGATGACGAGACAGTCGTGGCCACGTTTGCGGACGATACGGCCATCCTGGCAACAGGTGAATCAGTCGAGTCATCAACGAGAAACCTCCAACGAGCATTGGACAGAATTTGTGTCTGGACGAAGACTTGGCGAATCGCTCTTAACGAGAACAAGTCTACGCATGTGAATTTCACTTACAGAAGGGTTAACAATTTGCCTCTGTTCATAAATTCTGTACAAATACCTTATGCAAATGAAGCGAAGTATCTAGGGATGACACTGGACGCTAAACTAAGGTGGAAACCACACGTAAAGAAGAAGCGTGACGAGCTCGAGATTAGGCTCAGGGAAATGTATTGGCTTATCGGAAGATTTTCGAAATTAAGCACATATAACAAACTGCTCTTGTACAGGCAGGTGTTAAAGCCGTCCTGGACATACGGTATACAACTTTGGGGTTGTACCAAGTCGAGCAACATGTCCATGTTGCAGACTTTCCAAAACAAAACACTAAGAGCAATTGTGAATGCTCCATGGTATATTAGGAATAGCGATATTCACAGAGATTTAGGAATAGCTACCGTGGGCGAAGAAGTAACAAACTTCGCTCGAAAGCTTAATGCTCGCCTTCATGTTCATTGCAACAATGAAATGATCCGTACTCTAAACGAGACTCTTAACGATGTTAACAACGAGCGACGACTACAAAGAACAAGACCCTTCGATCTAGCGACGTAGGGTGAAGCCGCATGAATGAACGGCTTAGTAGGTGCATTCACTGGAAAGCAACCTATCCAATGCGATCAATACTATGGAAGCGTAAACTACTTGTTAAGTTAACTTAGTTGTAGTAAAGAAGTATTATGAGAGAGCGAAAATTTACTACTATGAAGTGCGTTCTGGCAGTTTCATAGTGTCTCTCATAAATGGGTGGTTTTTTAGCACGTGGAAATCGGGCATAACCAATATCGGCTACTTCGGTATTATGTACCTGCTATAGTGGGCGTATTGGTATCTTTGAAAGATTTTGGAGTTTTAGTCTCCGTCCATCCTAGTATTCAAAAAAAAAAAAAAAAAAAAAAACTAATAAAATATAAAATTCCTAGTTAAAATCCTCGTAACTATGCTCGATAATATAGAATATTGTCATGGTATTTTATTACTTGCCAATAAACTATAATAATAATAATAAATAATAAAATTCTTTAAAATTGATTTCTCTAAAATTGATTTTTAGGCTCGTGCTTGTACATATTGTAGAAGTGGACTTCGTTCCTATTTACTTTTCGGATCGTTTTGGCTTAAATGCCCCACTTAAATACATAAGTGTAATACGCCCCACCTTCGACATCGAAATATTGCACCTATCAGAGCTTGCTCCTTATTTTTTTGCTTATAGAAAAGCGGTGAAAGTGTACAAGGACGATACTTTGAGCATTATAATCTGAATGGGGAATCAATGAAGCTTAAATAAAGTTGATCCTCAATCAGGTTTATTGAATTTAAAAGCTGTACATTTAATTATAAAATCGATTTGAAGTGGACATAGTCAATGGCGTTAATTCAAAGTTTGGCTGTATTTCAAAAATTTATGGCATTATTTAAATTTAAATGTAAATTGTATTAATTAAAATAAAATTAAAATTTAAATCGATCTGTTTCTTGATATTTTTTTTATGTTATTTGCGTTAGTCTTACCTTAGTTATATTATCCAAAATAAACATTGCCTTAAATATGAATCTTAAAACAAAAAACCACGTAGGAGACTTATAAAATGAAGTTAGGTATCATGTCCTTGTCAGTTTGCGAAGTGCACTGGGGCCTTCGTTCGCTCACTGCTGAAAGTTCATACCTCTCGTACTGGAATTAACTACAGCTTGAAACCCTAGAGTGTCTACAGCTTGGACATTCAGCAATCCAGTTATCTGGGTGAACAGCGCAGTCAAGTACTTGGTAAAAAAAACTGTTTATGTCTCTAATTATCATTCCAAGGGATACGGTTATGCCATTCAGTCATCAGTTCAACTATTTAGTGGTCAACCTAATTTCCCCGGCGTATCCTAGACAAGAGCAAAATCCGAATTTTCGTTTTCCTTATCCTTTATAGGATAATTGCATTTCGTGGACAATTAATTTCTCTTCCATTGCCCATTTCGTAGTAATTAAATTGCAAATGACTTCCTCTTTCGTCGAGTTAAAGTAGCGTAGTTTTAACATTACTTTTTTTGTGCTCCTATCTCCTTCTCACACTTTATCTACAGTCCTGTATAGCCAGCCTTGTTCCCTTTATCAGAAGATGCTTCGTCAAGGATTCGTGTTTTTTTTTTTCATACGTCCACAAGTGGACGAGGCTGCATGAACAGACAATTCGAGGACATTTGTCCACGGATATCTGTTTTCAAACTACGGCTGTCCTAATGTAGCGCAAGTAGCGCAATTACAAATCTGCGAAAAATAAGTTTCCGCTTTTTAATTAAGTTTTTCTCTCTTTTTTTCTTCAGTATTCATCTTCTATACTTCTTGTACATTTTTACTGGAACTGTGGGCCTCATTATGTGAAGCATCAGGAATGCAGTAAATGTACAAAAAGTGGAACAAGTGTAGAAGGACATCAATTTGGATGGTGGTTTAGGTATTTTTTTTTTGCTTTTTAAACATTTCAATTATAATTTCAAGAGAGGGAGTCTGAAATTATGGAAGGATTAAGGTGCGGCAGTCATGTAGTTGAACAATTTTAATTTGTCTCAGATTTAAGTAAATGCACACAAAATCAGATCAGCCTTGGGGGACCCTCTCAGCAGTTTATTAGAGCTTATCTTAAAATGCAGCACAAGTGCCTAAGAAGATTTCACTTTCGCAACAGAGACGATAGACATCAGAACACTCAAACTGGTTGGTAAGCCTCCAATCAACATAGACCAACTCAACTCGGTTGGTAAACACCAGACTCCAGGTTGGATGGAAATTGAAAAGTAATACAGATGAGTCCGTGAACTTTAATCCTGCCGAGCTCCTCCTTTTCAGGACGCCATAAAACAAACAGAGTTAGCGCAACACAAGGAAGACGAAGCCAAATGCTGGACCTCTCTTAAATGTGCAATGAATAAAAGAAAATGTAAATCCATTAATGTCCTTTGCCTTGAGCTGATTTTAATGTCCTTTCGTTTACCTTAAGATTGGATTGCATTCAACGACGTCGTCGGCAGCCGAGGTATATATATGTGTGTATTACTACTCTCTCTTGTCGGCATCCTCCCTGCTTTGCCATCAATTCTCATTTTTTGGAAGAAGACAAAGGTGATGCTAGGTTAACTAAGAAGAACAAAGAAACAACAAGCGGGGAAAAAAAATATTTAAAACTTTTTCCAAAGTTTCACCTGGGATCTTATTTTCGTTTTCCCTTAACGTAGACAGGTTGTTGGCTCACTTTGATTAGCCTTAGGGTAAACAGAGGTGAAAGGGAAAGGACACAGGGCCAGAAAGAAGTGGACTTTGAACAACTCTATGTGTATTGGGAGGGAATTAAAACCAGATTCGTCTTTCTTGTTGCAAGGAGATGCTGCTATTTTGAGTCGCCCACATTTGTTGGGTGGAATGCCCACTTTCCGAAAAGAAGCCAGCATGTGCTGAATTTTATGTAGATTAGGGGGAAATTAATTTAATTGCAATTTCCTATTTTAATTATTTTTTTTTTCTGTTTTTCTCAGATACATGAGGTGACTTAGAGGAGGGTAATGCATGTCTCATTGTCTTATGGGCAGACCTATTTAAACCCACTGACCTCATTACAGAATTAACGAACTAAGTAGTTTTTGTCTATTCTTATGTAGGTTTCGTGTGCTTTTATGGAAACTAGGCTTAAAGAGGCTAGTGGAACAGAATGACATCTCAAGTCCCTATACCAAAAAGAAAAAATAAATCCCAAGCTCTAAATTACTTAAATGAAGACCTTAACAGTTTCCTCCAATATTGTCAGAATAGGAAGCTCTTAAAACATTCAGCATATTTTGGGGTTGGTTCGTAAATGCCTCATATATGTCAGGATAGTACTCACGTTAGCTTGTCAATGTTGTTCATAGTTGAAAGGAATTTAAAGGAATTTATAAAGGGCATTGAATTGGAACTGAAACGGCGAAGCTTAAAATTAAGTTTGACACTTGTTTCGGGTGCATCTACCCAAATACTATGAGTTATCTTCTTTAAACTTTCCTTAACGACCACAAAATTGATACCACAAATTGATATGATATAATAAAATAATATAATTTTTCTTACAAATACTATGAGGTTTATTTGCTAGGAACTATGGGTTGGGTATGAATTTTTTGTGCATGTCATTTAAATCAAAAAGTGTACAGAGTGAAGGTTTCAGTTTGGCTATCTTGTTTCCATTTAACCAACAGAAGCCGGGAACTTTTAATTTCTAGGAATATTGGAATAATTTATGTAGACAAATTAAATTTTATAATTGATAATAATATATTATAAATTACATAGACAAGGCGACGCGCTGGCATGCGACTTCTGTAACATCATACTTGAGACAGTTGTGAAGAACTCCCGCGCCAACACCAGTGGTACAGGCATTCAAAATTCCGTTCAACTACTCGCATACGCAGATGACATTGACATAATCGGAAGAAGAAAGCGTGATGTCAGTGAAGCCTTCGTGAATATTGGGACAAAAGCGGCGAATATGGGTTTAGCAGTCAACGAGGTCAAAACCAAGTACATGCTGTCATCAAGAAAAGACACCCAACACCGGCGTCTTGGACAAAACATCACCATCGGCTACAACTTTGAGGTAGTTAGGGACTTTGTCTACCAGGGTTCCGAAAATCTTCAAATCCATTCTGCTTGAACGGCGCAGTAGAGCAGCACCGAGATTCAGGTGGCGCACCCAAGTGGAAGGGGACCTCAGCCAACTTCGCATGCGAAACCAGAGATGGCTAGCTAGAGACAGAGCTGGCTGGCGAAGCTTGTTGGTTGAGGCCCAGGTCTACCCCGGACGGTAGCGCCACCTTTGATAAGTAAGTAAGTACGTACCAAGTAGACAAGACTGGGTAGAGACAAACATTGATATCACAGGTATGGCTATCTATCCCGATGGTTCGAAAACAGAACATGGAAATGGTTCAGGATTCTTCTCGGAAACACTGCACCTCAACCAGTCATACCGACTTAATGACTAATGCAGTGTTTTTCAAGCTGAGATTTATGCGGTAAAGAGACCTGCACAGATAATTGATTCTATGGATCTTCCGGCAACGGAAAGCACTGTATGTGTTGACGTCAAGCAGAACTTAAAGCCCAACTCGCCTACTCCAAGTGGGTCAAGGACTGACTCATGGCACTAAAAGAAATAAGCCTCTACACAGTTCTACTCTGCTGGGTTCCTGGGGCACGTTCGAGTAGCCAGAAATGAAATGGCGGATAAACTGGCCAGAAAAGGTTCTGATATGGACATACCGGTGACTAACTGACGGGTATATCCTCCTTTCAACACACCCAAAAGTTTCATAGATCAGAACACGGTCAAACTGGTAAACGATAGAAAAAGTTTAAGGATTCTATCATAAATCACTGCTTATAGCCGTTGGTCGACCTCAAAAGAACAACGACCATTCTATCTCTTAGTAGAAACTTTATAAGAACACTCGTTGGGGCAGCCACAGCAGACTGCACCATTGTTGTCGTACGCATTTTTTATCGAAGCTGTAGGTATGAAGCAGAAATAGAGTCTATAGAACACTTTCTCTGCCACTGTCGAGCTTTCCAAGAACTAATCTTTAGCAGTAACCTTTTTAGTAGTCAGATTCTTTGATAGCCTTTGGCGACCTGGCAGGAATATCACTACTATTCTTGTAGTTGGTTCAGTCGGTTCAGACATACACCCAACCACGTTTGTCTATCGTACATTTGTAATCACAATGGGTCAATCTGGCCACCGAGTGAACTTGCACCAAGTGCAAAAAACCCTTCCAACTTAACTTGATCTTGAATACCCAAAACGCACCTAGCATGCATGAGGTGCATGTGCCAGTAAGATAGGAAGTTCAATAAATATAGAACAAGGACTTTATGTTTAGCGGTTCAAAGTTTTTCTTTCTAGGATTAAAGTTGAAGTCTCCAGGAAATACATACATATTAAATCTTTACGTTCTACCATTTCACATACGTGATCCTGGGATCAACATAAGAAACAAGAAACATAATGACGAAAGAATTTTGTAATAAAATTATTATACTTTTGCAGTTTCTCGCGCTTTGATCCTTTCCCCGTGCTTTTTTTTTCGATCAATGTCAAGAAGAACAAAGAGCTCTAGAGGCGAAGCTTTTCTTTTGATAATCCTGATTGTGCCGTATTGTTTCCATTAAACTAAAATTACGCTCGGTGTCATAAAGCAGAGATTTTTAAATTCCTATATATTGAGCTTCTACGTTTGCATATAATCATCATGAAGTGGGTTATCGAGATCCAACAAAGAGGCTCATTGCCACGTGCTTACACAAACATAACGTGTGTTTTCATATCGCATATAATCGAATTCAATTAAACTCACAATTTCGCTGCGCCAAAAATCAAATCAGATAGATATCCCGCATCTGCAGGATCTAGAGACAGGCATGATTTCCCGCACCGCATCGGACAATGCAAATTTAATCAAAAATAATTTTCCAAATGAACGTGCATATTATGTACATATAAACGCTTGCCTGTATCCTGGGTTATTATTATGTTTGCTCCATAATTCACAACAAGGACATTGGCCGCTGCAAGCTGCAATAAACGTTTCCATGCATTTATGATGCTGATGCAAACCGCGCGTCATGGAGATGTGCAATTCAAATGGACTGGACATATGCTCTTGTTGCTCCTTATGTATACGTATACCAGAAGCCTGGTTGTCAACTGTGTGTGCGCGCACGTTGTTTATATAGAACGGGAGTGCGGCCCCAGGACCCTTGAATTGCTGCAGCAAACAGGTGCCATATATTCCCGAAAGTATCTGTGGCACTGAATGGCGGTCATCAGGCACACACGCTATAGCAACTATTTTCATTCATGAACTTAATGTAATTTTGAGTGGCACGAAATCGCGCGGATGATGTGCAGCAATGCGCTGCAGCCACTGCAATTGCAATTAAAAATGCAAATCAGGACATTTCTCTACTGAATGTGTGAGAATGGCTTCAACGGGGACCCTGCGGGTGCCATCGGTAACAATGGGGAAACACTATGCAACTATTGCGGGCTAAAGTGGTTCGCTGGTGCATGCTACAGGCCGACACAATGGAGAGGCTCCAGAGCTCACTCTCAAAATGTAATATTTGCTGAAATTGTTTTATTATTATTTCATTTCACGCCTCAGACTATGAATATTAATCCGGCAAAAATTACTTATTGACGGTTGCACGGGTTCACTGGGCGATATATAGTTTTTTTGGGGCATTTTTTTTTTTTTTGTCAAAACAATGAATAATAAAGTATTGATTATGGCTTGATGGGAATTTCAAACGGGTTAGTTGGACATTTTTGGTCGTTATTAAACATTATTAATTGTGTTGACGAATGTATAAAAATTTAGTCGTGCAGAATAAATGAAGCCCCGCAGGCTATACATTTTTCAGAGTCTAATGAAGCGGTTTGGATTAAATGAGCTAAAGTTTGCTAAAAGCTAAATTTTTGCTCTGGTTAGCAAAAATTTCAACGCAAAATTTTCAGGCGCTATTGGTTTCGATGCGTTGATTGAAAAAGGGGAGCATGCATTTGGTTCGACTGACCTGTTCAGCCTGAGCGACAAAAACTTTTTCCATATCAGAGGCAGTATACCAACCGAAGTAGGATCAAGTTATACCACCACTCATTAAGGGCCTGAGAAATTATTTCATGTTTCAAAAAGATGGTAAATTTAATACATAATTGCGACATCCTAACTATAAACACAGAAAAGTATAGTGAAAGAGTTAAAAGTAAAAAAGGGGGTTACCAAGCACGTTGGTTTGAAAACTGCTTTTAAAAAGTATGACATGTTTCAAAGTAGCCGGTGCGTTTGAAAAAAAAACAGCCTGTCAATAAATCCAGAGCTTCAGCACTTTGTCAGCTTTATAATATTTTCATCCATTCGATCAGACCTGTCAGTGACATGCTCTCGATAACACTTCCAAATCGTTCAAAAATGCTTCTCGACTGCATAGAATTACACTGAGTTGAGCTAGCAAAAGCTCGTGGCAAAACAAAAAACCTAATCTGTACATGACAATGCCACAGAAGGGACACAGCTGCACATTTACTACAAACAGTAGTCTTTCTTCACAAGCGTCCCTGTTCCTGCTGCACCGCAAATCCAAGGATCTGCACAGATAAATCGCTCATTGATGACTCTTGTATCTGGAGGGTGAAATCCTTTTATTCCGCTCTTTTGTACCACACAATGTTTGCATTTTCTGTTAATGCAATTGCTGCAAAATTATGCAAATTTGTCAAAAGAGAGCTTCAGCCGCAGTCCACATTCAGCACCACCCCCCGAGCTGCACCCACACTCCGTTGCCAGCTAAATGGTCGTCGGGGGAAGTTGACGGCTTGTAGTGAACCGCTACCGCGTCGCCACCATTACTGTGCAGTCATCATCTGAAAGGTAAACATTTGCCCAAAGCAAATATCCACAGGGTTGACAATATTCCCTATCGCCAGAACTTTTTTTTCGTCGCCATTTTTCCAGTGTTTCGTCAAATCATCCTTTGCGCGGGGGCGCGTCATTTGTGTGTTAGTTGTATATTTATATGTTATGTGTCCTTCGACAAGGATGATTCTCGTTTGTTTTATTTTCCAGGACTTTTTATACGGATTCATTTGTTATTTGAATTTTTCAGCATCTCCTGCTCATCCTGCTTGAGTGTCGGTTGGTCGAACAACGACAAGTAACTCCATATTAGTGCTGATTTTCGATTTGACAAACGGACGAAGTATACTTGGAAGAATTTTCGTCCTTTTTTTTGCAAGCGATATACAGATACACTGGAGCAATGTGCAGCATGTTGTGTACCAGCGATAATCGGATGGGCAAACTGTGTAAACAGACTGTTGTGAGCGCTCCCGCATCCCTTTGATGTTCAATGTAGGCAAGTGTATACCGCGCGCCCCTTTTTGTTTGCTGTGGGTTGCAAATCAACTCTATTTGTACCTGCAAATCAACCGAATGTTGACAATTTGTCTGGATGTGCGCTGCTCTGTTGGGAGCGTGTGTGTTTGCCGTTACTGTTTCTTTTTTAAATGGCTTTTTTCCTGCCCCTTATCGCATGTTTGCGAGTTTACCTTTGAGTCGGTTGGTAATTGGGTAAATTGCTCTGGTACCCGGGATTAGGTCTTTGCTGACTTTTGGTTACTAATGAGACGTAGGTATGTCGTTGGGACTGAATCGTTTTCCTTGGCAATTGAATTGTTTATGTTTGTGGATTGGGAAAGCGTTTTGCTAAATGATGTGGCGTCTCTGATTGGGTATAATTTTGACAAACATTGGAATTTGATTAAAATTTGGGAGATTATATAAATATTTATCCGAAGACTTGACGCAGAACGTGCGTGTAAAAGCTCCTAGAAAAGAAAAAAAAAACACAAATCTTTACCTAGACATTTGACGGAGAACTAGCACGACTCCCTTACTAATCTGTTAATACCTACCTAATGATTTTTGTCCTTTCCCTTCAAATAAAAAAAGGATTTAAGTTTTACGTCAGGAAGAGAAAAATAGAGCGCTTACTAGATTGTGGTGAGAGAAAGGGAGAGCTCACAGTGTTTTATGTAAATCAAAGAAACCTGTAAGGCTTTTAAAAACATCAATCTACTCCGAATCAATTGAAAATGTCAAGTCAATGCTCAAAGCAAGAATAATATCTACATACCCAAGTAACGCAGAAGCTCTTGCTTTGGCCACCGTTATGTTTTCTTAGAAACCTTAGGTTCTGGAAGTTAGTTTTATAAAAGTACCCTTACTTGGGGCCCCGTTATTTGACACTTTATATTGGGTGTATGTTTGTGCGTATGTACATACACTTTGTACCTGGGTGTATGTATTGTGCACTTTATATTTATTTTTGGGTGCAGAAAGAGCTCTATTTCGGGCTCTTATATAACTTTTTTGACAGTCAATAAATTTTAGGCACACACAATTCGAGGTGTTTACCTTTTACTGCCATGGTGTGGTTTTTATTGTAGTTAGGTATACACACATTTTTATCTTATTCTTTGAAAGTGTTGATGTTTTTGCACAAATAACTTCGTTCATATTAAATGGTGATGAAATTAATGAGCAAACCGAGCGCATTTAATTAGCAGAAAACAAGGTGCGCATCTTGTTTCTTCGAATGATTTATTAAAATAGGACAAAAAGAAACATTGCTCTTCTTGAAATATTAAATATAACATTAAATAAAGAGTGCAAGGTTTTGTGTAGAGCTCACATAGCACCGTTGTAACACTTAAGGTGTTCTGCGATGCCTTTTAGAAACTTTGGGTTCTATGTAGCACTGTCTAGCTTCATGTAGAACTATTCTAAGGTTTTGTGTTTTCTGTCAAACATGGCGCTAATTTATTTAGGGTTGCCATCACTCTCTTTTCTTTTAGGATATACGTTGGTTTAACTACTTGAAATTATTGACATGGCGGACGTTAATTGAAACATATATTTTACAGGCTGTTTTTATCTTATCCATGAATGCAGTTTATACCTTAACAGTTTTAAACCCCAAGCAGGATACCTGTTAAACTGCTACCTTAAAAGTTAGCATGTCAGTGAGCTGATAAAATACTTGAAAATAATAACTTATTTGACCAGCTAGAACATAAAAAGTGAAAAATTTCAACAGTTTACAATTCTACAAGCATTATAGTCATGACTGGCCCTAATATAAGCAACGATACGCTGTGTCAGCTTTTTGATGAATGTTCATAGAAAAAACAGCATAAAAGCATGAATTATCTCTTGCAATCAAATTTTTGTGTATATTTTTGTACAGACAAAATCAGATAGATTCGTCATACGTTTGCCTCTTTACCGTCTTAGTCGTTATCGAAAGGTCTACTAAATGGTTATATTCATATGGTAAAAAAAAGAAAAAATAACTCCGTGCGCGATAAAGCACTTCTTTTTGCCAATGAAAGATTGAAAAATATTACAGAGGTTCTACTCTCTCGTATGTTATGGTGCACATCACAACTGGAGACACAAACAAGACATCATCAACAAATTCTAGGAAAGTGTGTTTGACGTCAACGAAATTTAAGATTGCGGAAATTTTAAATGATACCATTATTGGACAACCATATACCATTGCATGGACATTTGAACATAAAAAAATTTTACCGCAAAGTGGCTGCCTTGGTGGTTTGATTGTGAATCAAAAACAGATGCATGTAGGGTAGGGATGAACAATTTTTTTTTTTTTTTTTGAATACTAGGATGGACGGAGGCTAAAACTCCAAAATCTTTCAAAGATACCAATACGCCCTCTATAGCAGGTACATACTACCGAAGTAGCCGATATTGGTTATGCCCGATTTCCACGTGCTAAAAAACCACCCATTTATGAGAGACACTATGAAACTGCCAGAATGCACTTCATAGTAGTAAATTTTCGCTCTCTCATAATACTTCTTGACTACAACTAAGTTAACTTAAAAGTAGTTTACGCTTCCATAGTGTTAATCGCATTGGATAGGTTGCTTTCCAGTGAATGCACCTACTAAGCCGTTCATTCATGCGGCTTCACCCTACGTCACTAGATCGAAGGGTCTTGTTCTTTTTAGTCGTCGCTCGTTGTTAACATCGTTAAGAGTCTCGTTTAGAGTACGGATCCTTTCATTGTTGCAATGAACATGAAGGCGAGCATTTAGCTTTCGAGCGATGTTTGTTACTTCTTCGCCCACGGTAGCTATTCCTAAATCTCTGTGAATATCGCTATTCCTAATATACCATGGAGCATTCACAATTGCTCTTAGTGTCTTGTTTTGGAAAGTCTGCAACATGGACATGTTGCTCGGCTTGGTACAACCCCAAAGTTGTATACCGTATGTCCAGGACGGCTTTAACACCTGCCTGTACAAGAGCAGTTTGTTATATGTGCTTAATTTCGAAAATCTTCCAATAAGCCAATACATTTCCCTGAGCCTAATCTCGAGCTCGTCACGCTTCTTCTTTACGTATGGTTTCCACCTAAGTTTAGCGTCCAGTGTCATCCCTAGATACTTCGCTTCATTTGCATAAGGTATTTGTGCAGAATTTATGAACAGAGGCAAATTGTTAACCCTTCTGTAAGTGAAATTCACATGCGTAGACTTGTTCTCGTTAAGAGCGATTCGCCAAGTCTTCGTCCAGACACAAATTCTGTCCAATGCTCGTTGGAGGTTTCTCGTTGATGACTCGACTGATTCACCTGTTGCCAGGATGGCCGTATCGTCCGCAAACGTGGCCACGACTGTATCGTCATCTAGAGGTATGTCTCTTGTGTAGAGCAGGAACAGGGTCGGACCGAGGACGCTTCCCTGGGGTACGCCAGCCCGAATTTGCTTGAAACTCGAGTATTCACTACTACACCTAACACGAAAGAGTCTGCTTTCAAGATAATTTTCCAATATTTTAAACATGTCTTCCGGCAAGTTTTGCCGTAGCTTATATTTCAAGCCTTCGTGCCATACCTTGTCGAAGGCTTGCGATACGTCGAGGAAAGCACTTGAACATATTTTTTTCCCTTCTAAGGCTTTTTCAATTTCACGCGTTATTCTGTAGACTTGATCTATTGTGGAATGGTTAGGTCTGAAACCGAATTGATGATCCGGGATCAAGCGTCTTTCTGCAATTATTGGTTGTAATCGCATCAGCAGAAGTTTCTCGAACACTTTCGATATTATCGACAGAAGCGATATGGGCCTATAAGATTTTTTATCATTTGCGCATTTCCCCGGTTTTGGAACCATAATGACTTCAGCAACTTTCCATTGTCTTGGAACGTATAGAAGTCTAAGAGAAGCGTTTATCATATAAAGTAGCTTGACTAATGCCTTTTTTGGTAGCTCTTTTAATATTTCGCCAGTGATCAGGTCGTAACCCGGGGCCTTATTATTTTTAAGTTTGCTAATTGTCTGTCGGAGTTCAACTAACGAAATTTTTTTCATTCTAAAGCTATCAGGTTCCCCGTTGTTGTTTAGAACGTCAGCCAACGGCGGACCGTCGAAAGGCTTGAATGTTTCTTCTAAATGTTCAGCAAACAAATTCGCTTTCTCTTTGTCTTCTCTTGCCCATTCCCCGTTAGCTTTTTTTATTGGTGCCGAGTGGATTATAGGTTTCTTGATAGACTTAACTGCTTTCCACAGCGAGTAGTTTGAGCTCCTATCCGCCGACAAGCCTTCAAGGTATTCAGTGGTCTCACGATTTTTAAGATCTTGCAACATTCCTTTCAGTTTGTTAGAGAGGTGGTTCAATAGGGTTTTGTCTGGGGGGGCCCTCGTGCCTTGCCATCTTCTACGCGCTCTTCTATTTTCACGAATCAATTCTTCGATTTCGAGCGGATGTGTTGCACGTACATGCCCGTCGGTGCTAACTGCGTTCTTTTGGGACGAAGCGTTGTTCCAAGCAGCGCTCTGAATTGCTTTTCAATGGCACATTCAAGCCAACACCCTCCTTACAGTCCTTTCTGAAGGCGTCCCAGTTCATGTTTTTGCTAGCTAATCTGGGAGCTCTTTCTATTTTCGCCGGTCTCCCACCCATCTTCAAGATTACTCCTGAGTGGTCTGAGCAAAGATCATAACACTCTTCAATTCGCGTAAGGTATTTGGGGTACCCTTTAGCGATGAAAAAATCGACAAGGTCAGGCTTTTTATTCCTATCGGTTGGCCAATATGTTGGCCTACCCGTGTAGAAAAAGTCCACCCCACGCTTCATACTATTTTTGTACAGTAATCTGCCTCTTGTTGAATTTCATCGTGAGCCCCAAAAAGTATGCTTCGCGTTAAGGTCACCCCCCCCCCCCCCCCCCCCCAATGATAAAATTAGACTCAATGAAGTCATACATACGATCAAGATCGTCTTCCACCAGTCTATATCCTGGCGGGAAATAATAAGATGCAATGTTATAATCTAAGCAGTCAATTTTTACAGAAACTGAACTGATCTGCATAGAGTCTAGCTCAACTTCTGTGTTCTTGAAGTGCTTTATGCAGTTCTTAATGTAGAGGGAGGATCCTCCTCTCGAATTTTGCGAAGGGTGATGTGCGTGATAGTCATTGTAACCTTTAAGTTTGGGTGTTTAAGGTGAGTTTCCGTAATCATGTAAATATCAATATTGTTTTTCCGTAGAAATACTTCTAGTTCGTCTATTTTATTCAGAAGGCCGTTTGCATTCCATGTTAGTATTTTAAATAACTGTTTCATATTCATGTTCTCTTGTAATTTTTTCGAGGCTTAAACTCGAGCTTGCTCAGTTTGTCAAATATAACTTTGTTGATTTTAGTCTGATCCTCAAGTTTCTCCAAGATTACAGCGAGGATCTGAGACACTGCATCTGTTGTGGGCGATCTTGCCTTGTTTTCGTTTGCCGCAACCTGTGCGTATGATTTCGGTCCGACCAGTGGTGGTTTCTCCGCTGCACTTGAACTGGCGCCGCTCTTTTGTGGAGCTTTTACGCCTTTTGTCGACGCCTCCTTTGCCAATCTTGTACTTTTGATCGGCTTTGGCGTCTTTGGAGTCCTTGGCTTAGGAGTTTTAGCAGGTTTTGGGCGTCCTAGGCTTTGATTCTGACCTCTAGTATTTTCCTTAAGAGGTTCTCGTCCCTTTTGCAGCTCTATGGCTACTTCGCATCCTCGATAGTTCGCGGGGTGGTTTCCGTGGCAATTGGCGCAAACTGCTGGAGCCTTTATGTCAACTTTGCACTCTGTTGACAGGTGTTTTCCGGCACATTTCACGCAACGTGGTTCTTTTTGGCAGTAGGCACTTGTGTGCCTGAATTCTTGGCATCGCTTACACTGTGGTATCAGTCTATTGCCCTTTCGCATGGGTTCGATTTTAACCCTGTAGTTAAGTATCATTTTTATTTTATAAATATCGTTTATGCTCTCAGTTCTTTCAAAGGAGAGCATAAAAATTGGAAGGCCGCGTCTGATCACAGTGTCTCTTTCTCCTTCCGTGCGTTGCTTTTCCTTTTTAATGATATTGACGGCATCAATAATTTTAAGGCCTTTATTTTTTACGTCTTTTACAACGTCTTCTTTTGTGCATGATGGGTGATGGGTGGAGCCCCCTTACAATGAATCGCAGTGGTTTTTCGTACTTATTTTGATAAGTATACCACTCGATTCTTTCTGCATTCAGTCTAAGAGACAGTGCGCGATAGGAATCGGCGTTGTCAACATTTACTTTCCACACGTTATTTCGGTGCGAGGTAAGCTTATAGTTTTCTGTTCTCACCGTGTTTGCAAGAAGGTTGCGCAGTCTCCCAAAGTCTGCTATCCCGACGATGTTTATTGCGGGAGGTGGACGAATTTTCGCTTCTGGTTTAGCCTTGTTTGAGCCAGAGGGCTTATCTTCTTTTTGTATTACTTCGGGAGAGGAATTCGCCTTTCGCTTCTTGCTAGACCTTTTCCTTAAGACTGAATCGGTCTCAAGTGCAAGTTCGTCCTCGTCCGTGAAGTATTCGACTGCTGGTCGGTTCGGTGTTACACACTCTTTCGTTACCTCACAGTCTTTCGTTAAACGAGTATTTTTAATATCCTCGTTTTCTTTTCGCAGAGAGTCAACTTCCATTTTTAGATCTTGGAAGAGTCGCTCCATTTCAGTAAGCTTAGCTCGGAGTTCATTATTCTCCTTTTCTAAGCTCCTAATTTTCACAGAGTCCTGGTTTACCGGTGGACTGCTTTTTCCGGATATGTTCGATCTAGGTGGTGGTGATCGATTTAGTTTTGTCCTTTTCTCAAAAGGATTTATAAGCAATAAAAGGCTCTCCCCAGAATCCGTAGAGCCTGCCTCCGAAGAGGGTGGATTTTCCAGCATAGCTGGGCTGCCACCTGGGGTAATCAAATCTTTCGTTTTGTTCATTGCCATTTTTTTTTTAACTTGTCGTTTTTATGAGAAATAGGTAAGTCACTTCTATTTTCATTTTTAAATACAGCCGCCCCTTTGGAGACAGACGCCGACCAGTGAGCCGCACAATGTGTGACAGCCGCTTCTGGATTTTAATTTAACCTTCAGATTCATCTATAAGTTAAAACCTTACTGCCAAAAGTTGCCCCAAATGGAGCAGCATCGACAGCATCCGTTGAAACATTAAAGAATATTTCTTCCGGTGGATTTTAGTCGGCTCTTACGACAGGCATACCTTACCTCAAGGCTATTCTTATCCCGACCTTGCAGGGATGAACAATAATAACCCTGACCTGAAGCTAGTTAAGCACGATTCAAGTGAAGTTTTTCAGTGTTTCAAAACGATTGGTGGATCGTGGATGCACACCTTCAAAATAAACAAATAAAAAAATAAGAAACAGAAGACTTACACAGGCAACAGTCCTCCAAAACAGACTTCATTATTTCGACAACTGGAAAAGAAATGGCAACGATTTTCTGAGATTCCAGCGGCATCAATTTTTTGACTATATTTGGAAAAACTATCACCGGATAATACACCGGAGAGTTGCGCATTAAATATTTATAAGAAATATTTCATGCGCAACAGTTAATAAAAAAACGACACCATTTGAAGCAGAAAAAGTTCTGTCTAACCACGAAATGGACCGACTTTTTCATCCTCAGTGGCAGGAGACATGTTAGTTAGCTGAATGGCCAAATTAAACTAGGTCAGTGATCTAGGTCAGTTTGATAAATTTTTTGTTGATTTACTATGACGAAATTGCTTGGTGGAAAAAATTCCACTAATTGAAGAAAGCTGTCGATGAAAAAAGTTCTTATCGGGCACAGTTTGAAAATTCATTTTTGGAAGCTTAAAAAAAGTTGAAATAAATTCAAATTAACTGGCACTTGCAGCTCAGAAGATCCATTGCCTGACCTCTCACAGCCTACGGATTCAGAAAAATGATTATAGGTTTAGATATATTTATATATTCTTAAAATGATTATAGGTACCTAAGCCAGAATGCAGAATTTTCGATAAATTAATAAAACCAATAGCTTATTGCAGCTTTAAGCATAAAAAAAGCAAAGGGAGTAAGTGCAAAAGTTCGTATAAGACAAACTTTTATTTACCCGACCCTATATAGCTAGTAACATCAAATCGTAAACCTTTTTGTCCCGAATTCATGTATTATTTGTATAGGCCACGCCCCCAAAAGTGGGCCTGGGCCAAAAATTCATATCAATTAATTGTCATTTCGTTAGAATCATGACAAAATACGTTAAAACCGAAAATTATTTCGGGTAAAAAAACCATTTTTTCTGAAAAAACCGCTCCTAAGAGTGGACGAAGCTCAAAACTTTGTAAACTTTGTTGATCTTACCATGAAACAAACTTAGCAAATAGTAATATCTTAAATATTTCTCATAATTTTTTTTTTTTTTGATTTGGAGTGAACTTTCCGAGAAATCGGGTTTTTTCAGAGATCTAACGTCCTAAAAGTGGGCATGGTCGATATTGTAGGCGGTCCAATTTTTGCCTTCTAAAAGTTTTTGGGCCCAGTATTGCTCTATATCAAAATTTGAGTTCCTACGTCTTGTCTAACTTGACCAAAATGCAAATTTGAAATAGAGTTTGTCCTACATTGAAGCCAGTAGTGGGCGTCGCCGTTAGCGGATTTAACCATTTTGTACTCTTTGTCTGCACACTCCAAGTTTGAGCGTCCTAGCTCAATTTTAAAGACCTAAAAACGTCACTTATACGGACAGATGAACGGCCGGACGGACGAACATAGCTTAATCGATTCACCTTAGGGTCTCGAACATATCTCCAAAAGGTTTTAGGGGTCTACGGTGATAACTTCACTGTGTTACAAACTATGCATTAAAAGTAATATTCCGGTCGGGTATAAAAAAGTTGAAAGAAAGTACATACATTTCTTAAACGTATAATTATAATTGTGGGATGCCGTGGCGTAGTGGTTAGTGTGTGTGCTTACTACGCCGGAGGTCTGGGTTCGAATCCTGCCATCGTCACCTGAAAAAAAAAGACTTGTTCTTTTTCACGGCCCCCACCTCTGCGAGGGTCTGACAAGCCCTCCGAAAGTATCAATTGCGTAAAAAATCCTCCGAGAGTATCAAAAAAAAAAACAGTGTAAGGAAAAAAATCTTGCCTTAAAACTGTAATGTGCAACAACTATAGCTTCTCGCACCCTTTGTACCTACACAGAATTTTACCTTTCGCCCTTCGCACCCTTATGCAAATCGAAATAAATCATCAAAGTTGAATGGAAAACAGGAAAACGGCTCATGATATGACACATTTCCCCTTATTTCACCAGGAGACTTAATTTAATTAAAACAAATGATTCCGCTAGGCCGCACACTCAAAGCAAAGCTGGATTTGTGCTCGTTTACAGATCCACCATACTGTTGCACGGCAACATTTCCTCCCCTACACAACCTACCTAACCTGTTCACATTAAATCGTACGGGCCATTCGTACCTATACACGTCTATCGTTGCATGTTAACGCAACGTTTACCAAACTCACGATGGCCAAGTGAAAACCTGTATTGGCAGCGGAGACGTTAATGGGCTGCATCGTAAAATAAACTCGCCCCCACCCATCGCGCCAGGGGCTTGAATGTGCCACCGATGGAAACTTATTAGACCCTAACACATAAGCAGGACTGACTGAATTATGCTTATTACCGCACTGAATTTTAGACACTCTGCTGCCACTTTCGTGCTAATGTGCGTGCGTCGCAACGAATTCACCAACCACCCCACACACCCAGTGGTGTGTGTTTTGTGCAAAACGAATCCAAGAAGTCATTCGCCGGATACATGCGATTAGGTTAAGGATACTTTTATTCCCTGCTTTTCTACAATTTATTGTGTTGTTTAATGTAATAAGTGAATTATTATTCACCCCTACATGATGCGAAGGTGTGGGGCTGCAAGGCTCCGTGTGCTTGTTGGCGCGTGGGGTGTAGGATGTTGCTAGGAAATTAATGATTTGCGATGTGATTTAGATTAGAGGGATATCACTACAGAGTACACCACACCAGACAAATGGTCAGGAGAGTGCAATGCACGCTCTCAGGCTGAAACTGGGATGATAAAGTATCATGGTAGGATCAATGTTTCAATTGTGGCTAATGGCAGGCTGCAACCGAGCGAAGGTGTGGGCACTTTGTAAGGGGTGGCGCTCAACTATCGTTAAGCACACCTTCGGCATGTTGCCGCAAGTAGAGCTGCTGTTCATTTTCAGGAATAGAAAAAAGTTTACTTTTGTGGTTAGGGCTGTGGTAAGTGAATGCCGCAGTATTTACTAATGTCCTGTCTCAGAATTGCAAGGCTTATAGACAAGTTTGTAAATGGCTTTGGTTGTAACGTAAGTACATTAACAAAATTTAAAATGCGTCTTTGTAGATAAAGATCGTTAATCTTAATAGATAGAAATAGTGTAGATAAACTATTATCCAAACAGACAATTTCAGGCAACCTGAAATTTTGTTGATATTCCGTGCTTTCAAAAGCTTAACCCTCAGCTTAGAAAGCATTTCTTTAATATAAAATATTTTTTCTGGTTCTGTATCGTCGAGGCTCTATTTTCTCGTCATTTAGTCCAAAATTTCGAGTTCTAAGTGCATTTGCAACTCTTCTGTCTCTTTTCTGGCCCTTACCAAAGATAGAAGTAAAGGGGTATTGAAATTGTAGCTGAATTGTTTTATTAATTTTTTTTTATAAATCTTGCTCAATTTAAGAGCTCCAATTTCTAACACATGCTCGCATTCTGTAACGCAATTCACATGCAGTGATTCTATTGGAGAATTTTCTTCAGCTGCGTTTCTAATTCTTGAAATCAGTTCTTCGCGGGTAGGGACTGGTTAAAGGTCGAAAACATCATGTGGCCCCAAGCATTAAAATCCGTACGAGAGAGATAGGAGCAAGCAAGAAGAAATTTCTGGCCAAGCAATCCGATTTGGAAATTTTATATCCAAAAACTCGCACAGTGATCTTCTTAAACGAGCATGACAGCGGTCTTGTTGGAATATCATAACTTACAGCTTTGCCAGAGGGACATCTTTCATAAATCCAAGCAAACTGTTTCGGAGGAAGTATTAATAGGCTACGCTAGTTAAATTATGGGGTAAAAAATTGGTTCCAATTCAGTGTTTGCAAATGGTGCCACTCCTAACATTGACAGCAAAAGGTCTAGTAGGCCTTTGACTCTTTTTTCCTGAGGATGAGGATTTGACTCACCATGCATGACTCATGTTTACATGCACCTCTTGCATGTAAAAATTTATTAAAAAATAGGTTGTTGCTAAGTCATAGCTTTTCTTATCCAGCGCTTAGGCTATCTACAAGTTAGTTTTATACCTCAAATGAAGGCTTAAAAGATGGTGATTGATGTTTCCCAAATATTTTGCACATTTAGTTATTACAAATTTTTCTTTGTTTTTCGAAAACGTAAAAATAAACTTTTTATTTTTTTTAGTTAGTTTATTTAAATATTATTACTGATTTCGAATAACGATGATTTCTGTTAGAAAAAAGTTTCAAATTACCAAAGACGGATAAACATTTTTTTGTTTGTATTTTTAAATGGCTAAAAACTTGGTTAAATACATTAAATCTCGAATAACTCAAAAACCATTGAGTTTTGAAGAAAACGTTACATAACAAAATCGATTTCTTTTGACCTCACCTATGACCCATAAACGGGAACACCACCTATTACAAGCCACCCTGTATAACTGTATTTTTTGAAAAATTATACCAAACTTTGAAATTTCCAAAACTTCTGCGATGTGACTAATGTTCTGTGACTGATCTGTGTCTAATGACTAATTTGTTTTGTTCTAAAACATAACTGCATTTTCGAAACTGAGTTTTTAGAAGATTTATTAAACTTTAATTAATTAATTAAATTTAATTAATTAATTAAACTAAATTTGAATTAATAAATTTTTTTTTATACCCAATCCCATAGGATAGGGGGCGATATAATAACTCGGTGATGTAATAACGGTAGACCCCCAAGACCTTAAGGGCATATGATCGAGACCGTCCGATATGAGAGTAACACGCTAAAAACGTCAAAATAGCTCTTATTATTATTTTCGAGCATAAAATCTTGTCATGAGATTCAAAAATTATCTTGTAACGCTCTTGTTAAGGGAGTATCACTCCTGTAGCGCTTAAATATTACAACAAGACTATAATGAGCTCTTATAAGACTCTTGTTATAAGACTTTAACTCTGGTAAAGTTTAAGTTTTGTAGCAAGAGCCTTATAAGCTTTAATTTTGTAATAAAAACTCTGGCAAAGAGAGATTGGCTCTGATAATAACATCTTTAGTCTTATAAGACAACTTCGATTCTTCGGCCATTGCCTGTAATAGAAAAAAAATCCAACTTTTTCTTCCTTCCAAATACTTTTCACTCCAAAACAGACCGAACAGATGTATGACCATTGTCATTTGATAATTGCACATCATAATTGTTTTAGGAAATTGCATTACATTACAACAGCACAAGTCATTGCAAGTAGCATGGCAAACAATGTTTTCGGGGTCTAATAAAATATTTTTGATGCCCTTTATTTTTTCAGAAGCAAAACTCTTACTCTAGCTGATATATTTTTAACCGCACCAAGTTTTACTGCACCATAATGTAAGAAGAGCCTTTTTGAAAGGTTAATTATAGTGATGCCATAATGAGATATAACACGCCATCGTGCAAATCGATTTCCATTTTTTTAAAGTATTTTGTTCTCTTTTTATCTTTGTGTTCTTCTTTTTGTTCTTATCTCTATGCAGCATCATTTCTTCCCCTCTTTTTGGCAGAAGTAGCAATGAGAAAACAGCTCTTACAAGAAGAGATATAGTTACAAGAGTGAAATTCTAAGAGCTTTACTCTTGCACATAACTCTGTTAAGGGTCTTGTAGACCTATATTAGAGCTGAAATGTTAGTTGGGGTGTGTATGTCACATGTTTTTAGGCCTTGAATTTTGAGCTAAATAGCTGAAATTTCGTACGTATGCTCCACGTCATGCGAAGCAGGCACAATTGTGAAAAATTTTTAAATTCGCTAACAGACATGCCCACAATCGGTCTAAGTGTGCAAATTACTCCAGAGCTTTCGAAACTGTAAGACGTCTTAAAAGGCTGAAATTTGACATTTAGCATCTCCCAATGAATGTTAGACACAAAAAAGAAAAGATTAGTTGGTTTACCTCCTCCAGTGGGCGTGGCATCTATTTTAAGGTTAAATTTTAAAATAGATATGATTCATTTTGCTCCAAATTTAAAAAAAAATTACTTAATATATTATATAGAAAACATTAAGTTCTTTATTGAATTCATAGAATAGCTTAGGCCACGCCCACATTTGAAGGCTGAATTGATGAAAAACCTTGAATTTTCCATAAAAACGTAATTTAGACAGGCCTTAAGCCTAATATATGAAAGAATAAGAACTAAAAAACAAGCATTTAAGGAAAATGAAATTCCGTTCTAGATTCAACACTTTTTAAAATTTTTAGCCACGCCTCCTTTAAGGGGTCGAATACACGAAAATATTGAATTTGAACCAAAAAATAGCATTTTTGCTTACATTCTGATTTTTATTTAATCAAATTTTAATGAAAAAATAAAAAAAGCGACATCGATCGTTGATCAAAGCTCGTAGGCACTTACACAATGTGTCATATGGAATTTTCTAGAACTTCTAGAGCCCTTTTGGCTCTGGTATATACTGGTACCCTTATAGATAGTTATTCTTTCTTGTGAACTTATTACCTGTGTTGTATGCTCTCTCAATTCTGACATCTGCGTATTTCAAACGTATTCAAACACCGTAATAGCAACCAAGTGATATTATAGGCAAATCATTCCAAGACATTGTGCTCTGAAAACTCGTTTACTTTTCAAAGAAGCAAAGTTCTGATCAAACACCTCTTAACCCTCCTTTTGAACCTTGGGAAATTTGTTCGCATTCATGTCGTCCAGTTCTTACCCAAGTCCCCTTGACTAAGCAAATATTGCATTCAATTTCCCACGCAGTTTTAGTTTTTATCCCCATGTTATGCAAAACATTTCCAAAGGGGCCCATTACAAATATTGGACATTCATTGGAAAACTTGTCCCTTCTCTGGAAGAGAAATCTAACCTTGCCTCAAGCGACCGACCAGCTCGACACGTCCCGTTCTTGATGTGAATTAGAATTTCACAAAAGGTACCGTAAATATTTACCATTGCCCGAAACGACCACTTCGAAATGGAAATCAATAACAGTTTGCATGGTAACTAAAAACGAAAACTGCCTTTTCCGCATGTCCCGAAGGGGGGAAATCGAAAAACTCTTAATGATTTGTTTTCGGTGCTTTTTTTTTGTAGTCATCCCGGGACCATTCTTCGTGCTCACTCCTTGTCCAGTGTCAATTGGAAAAATGCAAATTAGAAATATGCCCATACGGGACACTGTTACTGCCGGGCTACCTTTTGTATTCATCCACTACTAGTCCAATCCCATCATCTCGTATATATGAGAGGACTAAAATTGAAAAAAAGGGGAATCCAATCGGTGTCCATTTGCATACTAAAATCACCATTTTTCCACAAGCTAATCTACATTCACACTTACTTCCCTCTCGAACCGGTGTCAATTCAATTCCGATTCTCGGTCCTCGGATTCTTGTAGTTCCACAATGGTGCGGCATTCCGGCGCGTGGAGAGGTGTTAGTTTTTCTTGCTGTTCCGTGTCCTTTTGTCTATATGTTTGTTGGTGTGTATTTTGTTATTTGGTCCAACAACTGTGACAAGTAGCATAGTTTTTCGGGTGAGGGTTGCTGACGCCCGCCCGCCCCTCTCAGCAAAATATCGAAATCCTCGAATAAAATGAAATGAAATCGCAAAACTTTTCCCATTCCCCCGACCATTTTTATGCGAATTCGTGGCGAATCCATCAGAATATAAATTGCCTCGTTCATTCTGTGACTGCCCTAAAGGTAGATGGAAAGTTTTTCTTGTTCAAGCTATAAAGGAAAACGACAAACAAATGCTTTGATGATGAAAGGATGGCATTAGAGCTTGGGTAGAGGTGTTTTCACGTTCGACTCCGTAAGTCAGTGGGTGCTACAACAAAATAAGGACTCGATTCGATTAACCAAAGGTGTAGAGATATTACACAGAAAAGGTTTCTAGATTCTAAAAAGCCCTTCGACCTAAATTGTCATGTTTTTATGGCTTTTATAGCATGCTAAAGACCGGTATTCAATATCACTCCTAGTCTCAACTTAGTAGATATGAGTTTTTCTGTTTGATATCTGCACCTTTTCTCCACTGATTTTGACCAACCGCATCTCAGAGTTCGGAGAGATGTAAGAACATTTTTTGACTGTACGGCCAAATTGTTGAACCTCATAAACTGACTTTTGTGGTCGCACTTGCTAGCTCTACTTTTGACATGATTTCCACAATAAAAGAAAACCTTTTCTGTTATCCACAAGACTTTAGGCCCAATAACAATAGTTGTTTGATATAACGAGAAATTTGAGAGACCAAATAAGACATTCACACCACACATCCGCCAGAGAAATTTGTCCTTTTCCATGCCAACACCAGCCACCAGCAGTCAGCCTCAGCAGGCGCAAGATGAAGATCTCGTTGGCGCTGCGGGGGCTTACCCACAATCGCAAAGGACGAGTATATACAAGTCGGCCTCTGGAAGAACCATCACCACCATCGCCACACACTATCTACATGTAAATTTCTCGGAAAATGGAAAAGTTTGTTTTGCTAATGCTAATACCCGGGCGTAGTTATTTCTGAGGGCTGTTGCTGGGTGAGTGGTTGTTTTGTACGCCCGGAACGGTTGTAGTGTCGTCACACAGGAGTGGCGTCGGAATATGGCTTTAACTGTGCTCAGGTCTCCACTTGCCTGCGATATTTACATAATTTCCGATGCAAATTGAGCAAATTGAAAGCGGAGAGATGTTAACGTTGTCCCATGCCAGCGTTTGTTGTTCACCATAGTACCTATAGAGCTCTGCACAGCAGCGCGTGCACTTGCCATATCGTCGGTCGGGGCGGCGGCGTTGTGCGACTGGGAAGTTCCTTAAATAAAACGGCTCAGAAGTTGCTGTGATAGAATTTCCAAGCCAAAGGTGGCCTTTCTTACACAAAAGGTTACGCTTTATGGGCGATAGTTTTTGGGCTCAGAGTGTCGTTATGCTGGGATTTTCTTACACCTGTGACGGTTTTTAATGTCGCACTCGTTTGCGGCACGGTTGCATGGCATGGGTGCAGGGTTATATAGCAAAGGGTTGCTGGGGCACTGTATGCGGACGCAAGGGTTGAGTTGCACCGATATTTGCATACAGAAATCACAGTGGAAATTGTTTTATGTATTCGCGTGTGCTTTTTGGAATAAACTATTTTGCTTTACCACATGTTTGGTGTAGCTAGGTAGATATGGAAGATTTTCGGACTTTATTGTGTTTGATTCACGTAACTAAAGATACTTTTGGGTTTGCAGTTTAAGGTATGTATACGTAGGTATTAAAGGTTTTGGAATTTATTCGAGTTTTTCTTTTACCTTTTTTAAAACACCTACAACCTCAGGAATAAAATCCTGAATTAGTATGGGGTCATCCGTAGGTATGCAATAGTCTGGTCCGTCTGTAACGAACCGTGGTACTGGTACTTTCATCATTCCTGTTCTTATTCCTAGGTACTTATTATTCATACCATTTCTCCCTACCACGCGCAAATCATCAAATTTACAAAAGTTGTCTTTTTTTGGAAAAATGTAACGTAAAGAACCTTACATGGCATTTTTCTTAAATGACATATCGAAATGTGGATGTGGCCCAAAACAAAACCATTCGATGCAAAAAATCTAGAATCAGGTTTTCTGTAAAATATGACGGACACATTTTTTCAATTTGAAACAAAAAATTTTGATAAAAAGAAGCATTTGGAAAAATATTGTTTAAGTCTATTCCAAGGCCACTTTGGGATGAAAAATATATTATTTTTTACTTTGCACGACGTCCTGGTGTTCCAATCTTGACAACAAGCAATTTTAAAAAAGCCGGAGGTAGTTGCACATTTAAGCCGAAGCCTGGTTGTTTAACTGTAAGGTTTTTTACCGCGGGTGGCAATAACCTTGCGAGTACAAGATTTCAGGACCATAACTTAAAATGTTAGGCCTTTGGTGACATACGGACATGACTTATTCACCTCGAAATTCTGTCTTGATCATAAACCTACGATAAAGGTATTTGTGGTCTACTGTTATACCCTATTCCACAGGAATGGTGTAGATTAAGTTTGATAAAGGCTAAAATGTAACATAGAGAAACAATAACGATGGACTGCCAAGACCTTAAGGGCATATGATCGAAACGAATTCTAAATTGAATGCGAGCCAGGTCCGTCCATCACCAATCACCAGTTTTTAGGCCTTAAATTTCGAGCTAGAAAGCTGTACATAGACCCTCTGTCATCTGAAGCAATACGAAAGTTAAAACTTTTGAAATCCGCCTACAGGCACGCCCACAATCGGTCTAAATGTGCAACTACTTCCAGTGCTTTCAAAACTGTAAGACATCGATAAAAGCTGAAATTTGAGATTTAGCATCTACTAATGATTAAGAAATATAAAAAAATTAAACTAAAAATGATATCGGCAGACCGCCCCTAGTGGGCGTGGCATCGATTGAAAGAGTAAACCTTCAAATGCAATTTATTTAATACTTGTTATTCAAATCATAAAATTTTTACTTAACATATTATGTAGAAAATACTTGGTTCTACATTTAATTCATACAAAGTTTTAGGCCACGCCCAAATTTAGAGGCAGAATTAAAAAAAAAATATAATTTTCAAAAAAAATCGTGGACTTCGACTGCTTTTAAGCTTAAGTAAGGAAATAATAAGAAATTAAATTAAGCACATGAAGGCAACACCGGACAATATTTTAGATTTCGTTCATACAAAGTTTTTGCCCATGCAATTCTAAAAAATGCGTAAATTTTAGCTGCAAACTTAGATATTTCTATGCTAATATTGATTTTTGGTCTAAAGAGTTGGACATGCCACGCCTCTTTCAAAAAATGTATTAAACAAAAACTTATAAGGAATAATTTTTTTTAATAGATGCATGAAGGATAACGGGATGGCGATGGAAAACAAGAAAATATATTAATGGAATGCAGATAGGAATGGAAGAGGAAATAGGAATGGAAAAGAGAATGGGAATTGAAAGGAGAATAGGAATGGGGTACACGTTACAGACGGACCGAAGCTATTACATACGCACTGTTACACTTACTCACTGGTTTGTATTTTATTTCTCTTTAGTTTGTTTTCACCTATATCCGGTGATATAATAATTTGTAATGAAAATATTGTCTTCGCCCCTTCTGTGATTCTTTCGATTGAACTAGTTGTTCTAGTTCAATTTGTCATTTCAAAGTTGACATTTCTGTCGGATACGCAATATGTACTGAGTTCATAAGGTGCTATTACAGATACCGGACACTTATCCGCGATTATCATAGACCTTTATACCTGCATATTTAAATAACTAATTTACAAGTAATTAAAAGTAAATCCTTTCGCTGATCTCAATCACGCCTTTTACCAACCTTTTTTGTGCCTTTTTTAGGGCTTTTTTGTGCCACTTTGGCACACCTTTATAACAGTTTGTGGCTCAAAAAAAAAAACTGAAACTGGCCACGCATGACAAATCTCTTACAAAAATATGTTTTGTAGATATTACGATTTTTTATAACGATTTTTAATTCGATTTAAGACCTGGGAAGTGGGAAGTGGGAAAAGAGTGCTCATGTCAAATGAATCTTATCTTTGTCCGGTGCAAACACTTTAGGATTTACTTTTGGTCGCCTTCTGCTAATCGCAGTTTTATAGCTGGTAAATATAAATTAGAAGAAGTTGAAGACAAGCCTTGCTTTTTCACCCTTTCGCCATTTTTTTTTCCTTTCCAGATCTTTGATTTCAACAGCGGCTTTGCTGAAGTTATGGTAAGGAATTATTTCAATACAAATCGAAAGAATGCTCACTGCACTTTCATCTTTAAAACTTTACATACGATGAAAAATAGCAAAGCGTCGGGCAAAATTGCATTCAACTTAAGTTTTGCATTTGTACATATGAGGGTTTCGTACATATGAGGGTTTCAACGAATTTAACGATTCACAGGTAGGTATACCAAACATTTTCAACCAAGCAATTATTTTTGAATGCAAACGTGTACTTATTAAAACGCTAAAATCTTTACGAACGGCTTTCAAAGTGGATCGATGCCACAAATCTCTTAATCATGATTCAGGCTGGTTTTCGTTCACATTTCTCAACGATGGCCCGGAATTCGGCTTTAAAAACTTATTGCCAGAATATTCAGAATGTTGAACTATAAAAAGAAAAGATTTACTTTAGTATTCTCCTTCTTCTCACCGATTGGAAAAATACTCCGACTTGAGTTTCGAAGAGAGAGAACTGGATCAAAGACCGAGAAACACCAGCAGTATTATAATTTTTCATAAAATGCTTTCGTTATTGTCCTTCTTGTTTCTTTACATTGCAGTCGGTAGCTCGCAGTATTGGAAGCCAAACTTGTGTGTTTTTATACTTTTGGTTTGCTTTTACGTATTTTTTTTTTCAAATACTTGTTCTTATGTTATATATTCACGGTCCCCACTTCCGCGTCTGACAAGCCCTTCGAGGCTATCATTTGTCTTGAAAAACTTCTCAAAGTGCCGTTTGTACACGGCAAAAAATTGTAGGTCCCCTTGTATGTGAAGAAATCAACACCCACAGCATACGTTGCTGAGAAGTTGGCCCTGGTTCACCTCGAGCTGTTGTGCCACTCTATATATGTTTATATTGCTCTCTTATGGGAAACCGTAGAGAGAAACCGTTCGTCTGGCAGCGTTTGACATGATCATAGAGCCAGCCATTATTATAATGCTTGTAGAGATGTTAATTGTTGTAAAATGAGCCTCTAAATTCTGTTAAATTCTTGTAAAATGATATGTTTAATCATTTCAAACCGTTGGGATATAATAAAAACGATCGCAGTAAGTCCGAAAAACAAAAAAGTTTATTCCTTTGAAATGTAATTTGTTGTAATTATTCACATTTCAATATTAAATTTAATTTTTTTTTATGGCTTTGGCATAGGAGTCGCTCCCCAATATAAGCAACGATACGTTCGGTTAGCTTATTAATAAGTATTCTGAATAGCAGTAGCTGATCCTTTGATGTATATAGTAGTTGAAATATGGCTTTTTGATTTAAAAAAAAAAAATTGGCTGATTTACTACCAAAATTGTAGGAGAAGCATATGATTAAGGAAATAATTTTAGCCCCACTCTCCCCTACTAGAAGATTTAAAAACAAAATTCGGACACACGTTTTCTTATGCATTTTTGTGATTTATTTTCGAACGTGTATCAGAAAAGCAGTACCTATTAGAACTCTTTCAGAAAATTATGAAGTAAGGCCTCGTTTTAGTTTTAGTTTAAGTCTGTTCAATATCAGCTTTGTGAAGTATGTGCTTCAGTTGTGGCCTCAAACACTTGAAAAACGGCTTTTAATTTTTCAAATTAAAGCTGTCCAATATTTTTAAAAAACTAGCTATATGTAGGTACACTTTTTTCCAATATTTACTAAATCTTAATTTCATTTTTCTTGTGTCTTCGTGTCTACAAAGCTTTTGAAAATATGTGCATCGGAAAAAACATTTAAACTATAGAAACGTAAAGCTTTTACGGAAGTTTAAAGCGATACCATAAGAGTTCCCTTTTCCATTATTGAACGGACCGTTAAAAAGCAGATCTTTTAGGAGAGGGAAGAGTTATGCTTTCCCGATTTTTGAAATAAGAATAACAACCGGCCTCCTAAGTAACATGCGGTAAATCCAACTGACTAAGTTGCATTTTAGGATACTCTCAGGTTTTTATACCTTATCCCATGGTCCATCCGGCCGTGCCGTCCGTCTGTCTATGTGTCATATGTTTTTAGGGCTTAAATTTAGCTAGAGATTTTAAATTTTTGAAATCCGCTCACAGCCACGCCCACAATAGGTGTAAATGTGCAATTACCTCCACTGCTTTCAAATTTGTAAGGCGTCGTAAAAACTGAAATTTGACATTGTAAATTTCCTGGGGATTGTTGTATATGTATCAAATCGATGTGCCCTGGATCGGGAAGTAAAATTTCCGCCATCTAGTCCAGTGAATAACTGATTTAACTTTGTTATACATTTTTTATTCCTGAGACGCACACAATAACCTTGACTTTCGTGTTAACTGACTGACACTGACAAAGAAGCTGACTTTTGACAAAAAACACGATGCTAGAAATTTGTGAACTGCTAGAAAGCTGTGATACTCGTTTTTCATTGCCAAACAAGTTTTTCCTTATCTTCAGCTCGCTTAAAAGACGTCTCCAAAGGAGCAATAATAAGCAGGTCGTCAGGATAATTTTTTAAGGCCACAGAGTTACAGAAAACTTGTCAAAAATTGTAATTGCCTTGTCAACGTGACATGCATATCAAAGGTGTAGACTACAAAAGCCCTTAAAAAAAATCTATTGCAAAACTTTAAAAAAAATTTATGCTTCAAGTTAAGGTCTACGCAAACTTTTTAACAAACTTTTTAACAAATGAAAAATGTTATAAAAAAGTAAGTTGCAAAGTTTGGAAAAAAAATACCTAATGAAAAACACGTCAATCAAGTGCCATCTCTAATTCCTTAATTTACAACAATCAAATATGTTTCTTCTCGCCAGAGAACAGCCACTTTGTGTGCTTTCGTGTCATCCTAGAGAGAGCCGCCCCCTCTCTAAGACATCAACTGCAAAACAAATTTCTTCAGCCTGAACAACTGAAATACAAAGTAATGTTCTTCGTCTGGTCCACAACCATCATAGTCATCCCCCACAAACCCTACCTTGGTCATGTCAACTGACTCACGATAACTTTTCCCCAACAAATGAATGCGGGGGGAAAAAATCTGGTACGCACGTAGCGCATCGTTCAACCCCAACCACAACCCCGTATCGAGCTCAAGTTGCCGCCGAGTTTTTGACACGTTTCGTAAATATTTGAACACGTTCGAGGTTCAAGTTGACCATTTCCGCGGTTCAAGTTTGCTGATTGTCTGTTAATAACCAAGGAGCAGGATGGATTGGCGCGCGGTATTCCCCAACGTCGTCGCCGTCGTCGTCGACGAGCAGAGATTTTCATCAATGGCTCCTGTATCCGTTTTACCTTTCCGGTGTGCAGCGATGCAAGAAACCCACAAAGTAACAGTTTGTATTGCAAGGGGACTTATCGCCCAGTTGCATCTGGAGATGTGATTCTTTCGCTTGAGCTAGTTGGTCGGGTGGATAGTTTTGAAATTGGAAATAAAATAAAAATTCTTATCTCGTGTCTGTTGCCGATACTGTCTGCGTTTGCATGACTTCACTATAGTCTGCCAATGTCTCACACAAAATCGCTCTGATTTTCTAATTCAATTTGTCATTTCAAAGTTGACAGTTCTGTCGGATCCGAGAAGCATTCAAAGTTTTTTGATTTATGTCAAACTTTGAGTCTCTTGAAAACAGATCACGAATGCACCCAGAGAATCTATTACATTCCGCTTTTAAACCTACCTGCGTCACACACTCCTTATAACCATTTAGTTGAAAGTTTTGCGGCACTGTGTGTCACGACACTGCCTCTTACACACACAAAATAAGCACCTGCTCCTCCTCAACCAACCGCATATAGGAGACTCACTTACGGAGATGACAAATGACAAAACTTAATCACCCAAGAAATAGCAATGTGGCATTGGGGAGAGAGAAATTTGCCGTTAGATCAAATGCCATTATGATGTACAGGTGGGCCTTAAGTTTTAAGCTACTCCATACCCGCCCACACGACGACGACGTCCCTATAACATTGAACTGCAATGAGCGACGACTTTCCAAGGAACTCCGACTGTAACCGCACCACATGCAACCTGGCACCGGTTGTGTCTGAGAAGTTTTCCACAACGAGGTCCTTTATTTAAGAAATGTGTGTAATGTTTAAACATGCGATGAGTAGAAATGGGAAAAGTGTTCACATTCCAAGGAAAATCCAAGTGGAAATAGCAGACATTAGTCGCCACCGGTGTTCGTTTGGTGGTAAAGCAGCACCCAACCAAGTTTGACCAAGCTAACGCAGCACATAAATTATCATAGTTTGAATAATGTTGATCGTAAAAGGTACGAGAGCAAGCTACGCAAGGATATTCCCGGTCCCATTGGGCGCAACAGAGACAGAGAGCGAAAATCGGCCCTGTGCAATGGACAGTGGCCATTGTCTGATACTCATAGAGATTAGGGAAGACGAATAGGCCCAGCTCACAGCTAATGGGACGGAAATTTCAGCCTGGGTAGCAGTAGTTGGAGCAGCAACTTGGATATGACCTTAAGTGAAGAAAGATAAGATTATATTTTCGGTAGTGTGAGTTTGAAGGATCATTTCACGAGGACAAACAACACCTATTTCATGGGCAGTTGCAGAAGGCTATAGAGCGGGTGATTGGGGTGGGGCCGGGTGGCTTACTCGAGTTGGTTGTGATTTGTGTGTGGGAACTCCTCAGGTGGATGGAAAGGAGGCGAAAGAATGTGTGCAACTGGAGACGGGACTGTTGAGTCCGGGATATGAGGAAAGAGAAGCTGGCTGACACCTTTAAGGGCAATAATATTAGGCAGCTTGTTTATTGATTTATTTATGCTGTATAGCCGTGGAAAATAGGTCTGTATTCTATTCAAAAGCTATTTTCTTGAACTAAGCATGATTTTGCTCCAAAATACTGGTCTTGTGGTTTTTTAGTCACAATTTTTCGTGAGACATTCTAGTCGCAATCCCGTTGCTCTATGGAGAAATCGTAAAACATCAGGCCAGTTTAGCCTAGCATTAAGACTGCTGCGAAAATTCCAACGATCATGGCGTCCTAGGGTGTAATACTGGAAGTTTTAAACAACCGCCTAAAAGGTTTCAGCGAGCAAGTGATTTGACAAACTGGACGCGTTGAACTTCAGTCCATCTTTTACTTTTTTCTATAAAGAACTTGAGTTACATTTTGAGTCAAGTACCATTTTGATATGCCTTTTAGTACCACGACTAGTGTGACCAGGTTTGTGATGCTGGTTGAGGCTGTGATACTCGTACAGTACCTATATCAACCTGTGGAGTTGAGGAACCATATAAGATTTTGTATCCCGTCACCCGAGATATCACAGAGGTCATCGTGGAAAAGGTTGGCTCAGTGCACGCAATCTCGATCTGGAAGCGGGAGAGAGTTTCCTTTTTAGAGGCAGTGGGGTCTGTATGGGATACCTGAAGCTTGCCCGCGTGGTCCCTAACAGGCCCATGCCCAGTTACTCTAGGCTTCCTTGTCCCCTCATGGGATTTTATATTTTTTTTAAAAACTTTTGGTTCTATTTAAGCCGTCAACATGACGCCTTCATCCGAAGGCTTGTTGATAACTATTTGATTTACCCACAATTTTTCTTAAAATCTAAATTTTTCTTTAAATCTCGATTGAAATCAATTTTCTGCTTTTAGCAAGACGTGTAAGACCCCACGAAAATTTTTCCATGTTGACTGGTTTTAACGCAATTTTTCCTTAATTAATCTTATGTTAATTGCAAGTTCATTGTTCATGCTCCACGCTTCCGACGAGGTGTTAAACTATTTATTTATTGCGAATAATAGTAAATTTCAATCAAAACAACATTGTGTGCATGCAGCAACTTTCTACTTACAATACCCATCTTCGTATACATCTAATCTAAACTACTCAAATTTCAATTTGAAACTAGGTATACTTCCTGCCCTGCCAGCGTCTGGCTCAAATTGCAAATTAACAATTATTAAGTACACACGCACCCTGTCAAAATTGGGGGTTCGAAACTGTATATACATTCACGACTCCGACAACACTGGCAGACTTCCCAATATAGCATACAGCATTTTCCCCAGATGAGATTTGATTAAAGTGATTCCAGCCCCCAACATCCATCCATCCGAAAGGTACTTATGTTAGATTAGTTAATTTGCCGCACAAACAGTCTTACGTACCGCACCTCTATATGTGCGAAGAGCAAAAACACCCACATACACGCTCGGCGTGAATTTAATCACAGATCGCTCCCTGGAAGTGGATGCTGATGTGTGTATGTCCATTGGCCCGCGGGCCCATTATACTCGAAAGCAGCCGTTTTGAGGCTTTAATTCAATTAGTCGAGCGTTGGGATCGCGTTCGGTCGCATAAGTTTCGTGTGGTTGCGGTATAGTGACCCTTTTGCGGTTATTTGTTCTAAGACCAATCCCCAAATCTTAAATCTAAACCTTTGCCCTAAGCCATGTCATTCACTTTCAATTTCCTGGGGCAATTCTCAGTTCTCCTGATTTGCATAATCTCAAGTGTTAAATGTCGGACTTTGGGCCATCATATTTCGGGAAGCCTCGGCATTATCGACGACATCATGCATTACGGGACACACAATGTATCTGCGGCCATTCAAGATAGTCTGAGCAGTGACCTCAAGTCGGATGATTTGATTTTCGCCGAGCCTAAACCAGTCGATCGTAGTGACTTTGTTCACTGGGACTTCGATGACGATGAAATCGTGAAAACAAAAGAAGAAATTTACACTTGCGAAGAGCCTCGAATTGACATGAGTGACTTTGTTGCACTTGTGCCAACGGACGAGGTAAGAGCTGTCGTCGGTAGGTACTATCAGAATGACGGAGAGGTGCGAAAAGGATACAAGTATCTTCGAAGTAAGGAGTTCATAAATCTGAAGGATAAGACAATAGCGATTCCAGAGATGAAAAATTTTTTGAGTTACCTCAATAATAGTGGATTGGATGTGCTGGGGTTTGTTTATGCCGTAACGAACATAACATGGCAACCTGAGGAATACACATTTGAGGACGGTGAGTTTAAGATATGGAAAAGGTATCACTCAGAAAGTCGTTGTTTAACTTTTTTTCTTAGTGCAATTAGAAGGCTTAGATAAGCGGTTTTTTGTTTTTAAGGACTTTTTAAGTGGCTTATTCTTATTTCTTACCTTTTTAACGATGGACAAAAATATTTTACCATCTCGTCTGGGTGAATTCCGTCTCATACTCTAGACTGTTAGTCATGAGAGCTTTTCTGGGGGTCTGGCGCAGCGGTCCATTAAAAATGAGCTTATTGTGCCTTTCCTGCTGAAATTCTTGAGTCATCTTTTTACTGCGGAGGCTGTCAGAAAGGCAAGTGTCTTCTCTGAAGGGATATCGGCTAGGTTTGCTGAATAAATAACTCCAAGATATTCTTTCTCAGATGCAAGAGGGCCGGGCATTCTATGATTATGTGTAGAGAGAACTTATACCTCTCTAGACGAAGTATGCGTGTGGCATTTGGCGAAAGGCCGATGCAATGGAGATGTTTCTTCAGTTGGCAATAACCACTAAAAATTTCAGTGAGGATTTTTAAAAAACCCTGTCTAGGTTGGTCAGGGTGTAAAACCTATCGTGGGAGAATCTGGGCAATTTTTTTTTAACAATGCTGTCCAGATGTATTAAGCCAGAGCCCATACATGGATAGCTGAGAATAAGATCCTCTATAGTTCCAATGTACTTGAAGCGGAGAGTTTTATCGCTAGAGTCATGCTTCTGCGCTACAATGTACCTCATCAAAGCACTTCCAAGATGGAAATTACTTGCTTTTATTGTGCCGCTGAAGTTCAATCCCAACGACTTCGCTCATAAAGCAGCCCTCCATAAAAATGCATGAAGCCTGCTTTTAGGCTAAAAATCTTAGGAGGTTTAAAATTCCTACATCGAATGATGAACGGTCGGTCGGTTATGTCTCATTCTTCTTACTACTCGATCGCCACCACAATCTTCTCAAGTAGTTCAGTTTTGCTAGACTTCAACGAGGACAACCCCAACATTAACTCATTCGACGCGATGGAACTTTTACTATAGAGAAAGGTATGGGTAAATAAGGACAACTAAAAAATCAAAAAAAAAATTTTTTTTTGTTCTTTTCGTGTTCTCTGAATTCCGCAACGGAATACATATGTTCAGCAAAACTTGATCTAAATGAAACCCTTCTTAATACCAAACCAAACCAAAGATTCAATAAAGTCTGCCAACTTTTTTTAACAACCTTTCATCAACAAAATTGATGGATTTGTTTAAAACGTAAGGTAAAAAATGCCATTTATAACAGTTTAAAATGTTAAAGGTGTGATTAAAATGTGGAAGGTGAATAATTGTTCTGTACAGAACTTGTCTTAGTTCTCCATCTTGCAGTGTCAAAAGATGATGGATTTTTCAGGAATACTAAAAAAAGTATTAAGCCAAGTGCATTTCCAAAAGAAGTAAAAGAAACACATTTTTGCTGCCCGCAGAAAGGACAAAAAAGATAATGTGCCTATAAAACCTTCCTCCTGTACCTTTTCTAAAGATTTTGAAGCCAGTTTTTTTTTCTAAATAAGAAGTCAGTGAAATTTTGATTAGCCTCATCGCTTAATTAGCCACAAGCTTCAAAGTTTTTCGACTTTATTCAACCCTCAGTTGCTTTTTGTTACCCCATCCCGTAAGGACGTCGCTTATGCAGATGAAGTTGCCATCGCCATTTCGGGGAAGCACGAAATGGACTTAAAAGAACTCCTAGAAAATGCGCTAAACTAAACAACAAGATGGGCTGACAGTTGTGGTCTGGGTGTCAATCCCCCACAAAACTGAACTTGTCCTTTTCACCAGTTGATACAAAATTCCATACATCGACCCTTCTCGATCAAGGGTTCTATAACTTAATCTTTTCTGATGAAGCTTAATATCTGGGCCTCATCTCAGACAGAAATCATAGTTGGAAATCTAACAAACAGGAAATGGTTCGAAATGCTACGGTAGCGCATTTTTCGTGCAAAAAAAGGGGAAAACAAGTGGGGGCTTCAACCCGAATCATCCATACTGGCTATATATCTCGGTCGTAAGACCGATACTGACATAGTGAACGGTTGTTTAACTACCTTGGAAAAGATTGTAAACCATGACAATCTTATCAAAGTCGAAAAACCAGCTTACTTATGTTTAACGGAGCACTTCACAACACTGCCTCAGCAGCACTGGATATTCTGTTCCATCTTGTTCCCCTTGACATCTTCACCAGACAAAAAGCTGCAATCACGCCTTCTCGTCTCAAAGCAACCTCTTAGTGGACTGATACTGAGATAGGCCACTCTGCTATTCCTTATAAGCACATTCAGGCGCCCTTGTAGAAACATAGACTTCACCATACCTCAGCTACAGTTTGGTAAGAACTTCCAGACAAACGTCCTCCTAGCTCCTGCTGGGATGATTTAGCGCGTCTGCAGTGCTTAGTCTCTTTTTCCGTCTCCCGGTTCATTATAGTATTTTTCAAGCTGAAATTATAGCGATAAAGGAAGTCTTGTCCTGGCGAAAGAATAACATTATGCCCGCTACGGATAAACGAATATTTTATGACAGCCAGGCGGTCATCAAATGCCTGCCTCTCTAAACTCAAAAGTAGCTCTAGGCGAAACAGATCTGTCCCGATTTTAAACGATCTGAGTGCTATACAATCGGTATCATTACACGACACTGTCTGATAAACAAGCATGCAACATGCTTGGTGTTTATTATAAATACTTTTGCAGGAGCTGCATAGATGAGGATTAAGAATAGACCACACGCCATGGTCTATTGCACATGCCCCGCTCCCTCTAAGAACCAAAATCTTTACCTGGGGGCTTTTATCTATAATGACCATAGCCATTTGAACAGAACTGATTCAAAACGTCTCTCACGCTTCATCAGTAGCGCAAAATGGTTCAACGAGCAGGAAAAACATCCAGATCTACATGGTATCACATGGGACCATATCATATTCGGCCCCGATCGCCACTTCAGCCTAACCTTACCTCAGGAAAAGAACATAAAAATTTATAAGATAAAGAAATAATCACTGTAAGCCTGTTAATATTTTAAAGCCTTAAATTTTAAGCTAGCTTTTTTAAACGTGATATCCGTGGTTCGACACAGTATATATTCTAGGTCCCGAAGTACAAATGTAAACATTTGTGAAATCCGCCCACTGACAAAATAAAAATTGTCGTATAGAACGGCTCCATGTGGGCCTTGGGGACTTGTGGTCTTTTAAACAGTATTTATTCACTATTTTCGCTTGAAATACAGAAAGAATGCCATTTGACATTTGACTTGACAATGCTAGGAAGGCAGTCCGATATTGTATACGATACGATATTGTCCGATATGGTATATGATAACACCATCAACTTAAAGGAAAAAAACTTCAGCATCAACCCTATCAACCTAGCCAAAAGGGCAATGTAGTAGACATGCCTTCCAACAGAGCCGCGACGGCGGAGAAGGTCCAAACATTTATTTGAAACAGGAGTTGAGTGGCCACATTCACAAAGTGATCCAAAACCGGTTACACGTCGACATAGTCTGGAGGTTCAATCGGCGAATTCAATCGGATCAAGAAATATTATCGATGAAGCCAAGCCTCTGATGAAAAACGATACTCTCCGAGCGTTTGGCAGAACATGGCGAAGGTGGGCCATGATGAAAACGTATATTGCCCCTGTTGGCGCTTCCTAGCTGCACGGTATCAATACTGCCCTACGCCAAAGATAAATATATATTTTGAAGTTGATTAGTAATAATTATAATCAAAACGCTAATCCAAGTTTTTAGGTTCTTTAAAGAAGCTACTTTGTGTGTAAAAAAAAAAGATCCTTCTGTGGACATTGTTGTTTATCTGTACCTATAGGTACATACATATAGGCATAGACATATAGTTAGTTCTTGCAAGTGTAATACTTCAAATCTTCTCTCATAGCTTTCGGAGTGTAAAGGCCATTTGATAATATACGGATTTATACTCGATTATTATCTTGGCTTTTTGGAGTGCTGATATAAACGTAATTTTTAAAGTTGCTATATTTTGAGCTCTTTTCAATGCTTTACTGTCTTACAACGATCCCTTAAGCAACTTTCCAATTTGATCCATTTCCTTAAATTCAGTGAAAATTATTCAAGGTCCCACACTAGCCTTAAGCTTCATTAAATTTCCTAAGCCAACGTAAACGTTATTGTCCTTTTCCCAATAAACCAAGGCTCATACAGCCGTACCCTTACATCCTTTATTGTCCATCAACCAGACATACTATCCATGTGTTGAGTATAGGCACCACAACACAAACACAATCCCGGTTGTACTTATTCTTCAAGGATTACACCGCTTGGTCACCTTTAGTAATATTATAATAATCTGAACCGCCCATCAGGAGTAAAACAACCAACAACGAACTATACACATAATCCACCTCCTGGAAAAATAAAAATCCCATTCACATCGGATCCCACCTCAACAGCAGAACTGAGGCAGTGGGTGTGTCTGGGGGATAGAGATAGTATCCCTCTGTGCTGAGCTCGTAATCTATCTGGCGACGTGCTAAAGCAGTCCCATGTCCTTGCTAATGAAATGGAAATGAGTGTCTGGCAATTTTTTGGTTATTCTGTTCGCGTTCACAATGGATGCCCGGATCGTTTGTGCGTTAAGTCCCCACAACCGCCTGTCGCTTGTTGTAGTCCATCCGGGGCGCCGCCGTGTACGCTCATCGTGTCTGCCACTTCATATTTATCCACACTAAAAGGTGGACGACGGATATCCTTTTTTTTAATAAAAACTTTTAGATTTGAATTTCTTTCGACGTAGATATAGCCACACGTCATAAATAATAAAATCATTCAACGGTTTTTTTTATCACCTTTGTAGTCATTGAAAGCCCTCGATTGGGTGTGAGATGTCCTTATGTACACTTCGTTTTCTCTGTTCTCCTTCAAGTTGAGTATTTTCACGCCACATCGTCAAGGGGTCAAATTAAAAGGCCTTGCTACAATGGACTTTTGTTCCATGCCCTTTGTCCTTATTATTTTTTAATTTTGCGCATTTCTTAATTCCTGTTACAAGTATGGGTGATTGAAGAGTTAATAGCACCATTTCAAGGGCAAACAGAGGGCTTCTTTTAATATTCAAAAATGAGATCTTTTTCCTTTTTTCCGTTTCAGATAAAAATGCAAATTCAACGACGCCAACAACTGACAGTCCAAATAGTTCGCATGGGATGCATGGACTAGTGGACAGTATTCTTGAAATTCTGCCACAGGATCAAATATTGGGACTGTTCTTTGATAAACTCGAGACGAGCGAAGAATTTTACAAATTGGTCGAGAATATTGGAAGTCCGGAATTCGAGAGGATATTGCATAAATTGCAGGTAATAAGGGGTTATTTGACGAACGTGATTCGATCGTAAATGGGGCCTATAATCCTTGCTAAGGAATTGGCAAGACGAAATGTTTTAAAAAGAAGGTGTTATGTACGCTTCGAGTAAAACCATATCATTTAATTCAGGTTGTTTCATGAGGCATGGTCCTGCTTTTTAAAATATTCGTCGTGCTAAAGCCTCTTTAAGCATTAAAAAAAACATAAAAAAAAAATCTCCGCTGAATTGATTTAAAAATCAAATTTTTTCATACAATCCGAACGTCCTTGTTCCTTCTGTAACCCAATCCAAATCAAATTCTTTCATTGAAGTGCATTTATAATTTAATAATTCATTTTTCACCTTTTCAGGACTCGATTGCGCTTCGGAATTTAGTCTACGCTCTGCATAGTAATGGCATTTATATCAAAAAGATTGTTGATTCGCTGAAAGCGTACTTCTTCCTTGGAACGTTTTAAATAGGCCCCTGCACACAAAGCGGACAACAGCACTCCACGCCCCACCACGGTATAGATGCTGAAACGTGTCCTTCTTAGCCCGAATCCTTTTTACGATTTCACTCTCAACTTTCACCGAAAGCAGTGAGCAAAAAAAAATTAAGAAAAAAGAAATATTTTTATGATAAATAAAAACGACAAAAAAAAACGAAACCAGCGCGAAAAGAAAGATCCTTGTTACGTTCCCGTTTTCTTGTCGAGCATCTTCAGCAAAAGGGTGCTATGAATTTTTGATTGGCTCTCAAGTCAAAATGCGAATAACAACATAAAAACTCTCTTAATAGCACATTTGTGAGGGGATTATAGCCAGATAAAAAGATCCGAGGATGAGCTACACAAAATTGTGACAAACGACGACTAAAAGCGACGGCGCCTTAAGAACGCCTTCGCACCGCATGTCAAGTTCTTAATACAGAGTATTTATGCATTTTACCGCACACATCCTGCGCAGTAATTAAATTATGATCCAGACAATCCAGGCAAAATCGCCACTGCACCTGGGTACAAGGTAGGTTGGTTGATACAGAGGAGTTACAAGGCACATCGCTCTGGCATAGAAACTTGTGCCATGAAGTGCCGAAGCGACAACGAAATTTCGCCATCCGTGCATCTGTTTCCCATCTAGTAAGTCAATTTGTTTGTGTTGGTATTTTGGGCTTCTAAACCCTTTGAAAACTGAAGTTTTAAGATTCACTAGGACCATGACTGAGTCGCGTGGGGTGGGCGGTAGATAAATAATGCAATACCTTCCACTAAGTGTGTGAATTGTGTGTTTTTTTTTATCCTGTTGCTAGGTATCGCCGGGCTCAAAGCATGGATAAGGGGACTGGCACAACATTACCGCAAATTAGCAAAACTTTAGTTTACCATAAATTATGTCCACCCAACGCCAACACGGAAGACTACCAAAGACGGAGTTTGTAATGCCCTGCGTGCGGTAGACTTTGGCTGTAATTTATCGGCGACCATTCTTGAGGAAAAGTTTTTTGGAAAACTCTCTCGCTGCAAACCACTACACGTCACTGCTAGGTTGGGGTAGAGGTGAGGTCTGTAGGTTTAGGTTGGTTGCTTTTAGATTTTGAGTGTAAGCACAGACCTATTGGCCGAGGCAATGGAATGTAGCCAGCCAAGGCTCGTATTTTATTCTGACAAAGCTTATGTTTAGATATTTCTGCCTTTTAGGTAAATACGAATTTTTGGTTAAGTAAAAAATAAAGTGAAAAGTTTTTGATTTTAGTGGCGGTGATTTAGGGGGATTGGTAGGTAAATGCTACCTTAGCTTAATTTAATTAGAAATATCAAAAGTCTTAACAGGATTTTACAATAATGGGCAAATGCAAATGGAGTTGTAAATGGAAAACCGACTACAAACAAGAAGCCCGTATCTGCTGAAACACATTGTTTAAGGTATACCACCAACACGCTGTTACATCGGACCCAAGAAATAAATTGGGATCATGTTTCAGGTTTCTTACAGAAAGAATTGTACTTACGGATCTAGAAAAAAAGCTATTGTGTGTGTAGACTATTGTAAAATTTAGACTAGTACAAGGTGGAAGACAGAAGCAATGCTAGACAGTTTAGTAATTCACCTTCGAAGAACACATTATAAGAAAGTTTCGTCCTAGAAGACATATCTAAAAGCGACGACGGATGAAAGTCTTACCTTTTACACACATCCGCTTCCGCACTTACTAAAAATTCAAAAACATTGTCATATCAAAAGCGTAAAAAAACATACATGAAGTAATAAAGGCTATCATAAGCCTGCGCTGGGCTAAGCTTGACTGGAGAGCCTTAAACCCGACACAGATTTTAATGAGAACTACACGTAGCCTCGGCCTTCCGTCGGTCGGCATCGTGTCGTGTTGTCTTCTTATGAAAGGTTTAGAAACGGTGGTTTGTATTTTTGTGAACTTGTTGGCATTTTCTATAGTTTTATATTAATTTTGGAAGAGCAAAGTTTCAGCACGTCGGTAAAGAAAAGTCGTCCTAAAGGTACATAGGATGATAGGATAACCATAATGTATCTTCTCAGGACGACGCAGACATTATCTCGCAGTAAGACCACAGGCACTCAATGTTATTTGCCCCTTTTTACAATAAATTAATCCGTTTTTAACTAATCTTATAATAGTATCGAATCGTTCAAAATATCATTAAGTTTAAATATTTACTTTACGAACCTTTATGAGAATGATGAGATGCTTAAAAATATTTGCTTATCCTTTTTGAAGTTTTAAAGTTTATGTGTTTGAGGAAAATTGTTTTCAGGTAGTGAATTCCAAAAAAAAACTTGTTCTGTAAAGACTTTTGAAAATCTTACTGCGAGGAGTTTTGAGATCTTGATTAGGGGTTATTGCTTATTTTGTAGATCGTGCGAAAGAAGAGTTTTGAGGAACTATATTTCGTTATTCTTTTGAACATTTGCCATTGCTTCATTATAAAGCTTAAAGTAAAAACATAAAACAGCAACACATGATGTGACAGTGATTTAAAAGCGGCAGACAATTAAGAATATATCCGAAGTGTCTACATCGGGCAAACATAATATCAATTTGACACGAGCCTTTTTTTGCTTTCATTTTGGCTCTTTAAAGAGAGTGACGAAACGATGACATGTCCCAAGAGCGAGCAAAGAGTTTCGTCGTAGAAATCCCAATAGAAAACATATTTGTGACAGATCTGTCCTGTCAAACGTGGACATTTTAAGTTTCTTTCTTTCAAAAGAGAGTTACGATGACATTTTCGAGGAGCGCAAAAATTTCGTACTAAAAATCCCAATGGAAAACTTATGGCGCATTCTTTTCAACACCGAATCGTGAAACTGGTGTAGTATACAGAAAAAATCGTGCTCATGTAAATGTTCTTTTGAACTCCTTATTTGTTTGGTGTCGACACCGAACTCGAAATTTCGCAACCGATGTATTTGACGTTGAAGGCTCGGTGTAGCTTTAATTGTTTATGTGATTTGACGTTCCGCCTCAATTTTCATTTGCAATTTTTTACAATGCGACTTAATTGTGTGAAATCAGAGATAATTACCTAATATATCAACCCAAGGCTGTCAAAATTAATTTTAGGTTAAAAATACAAAAAACCGACGCTACAAAATCACGCTAGGAAGTTAAAAAAAAGTAAACAAAATAAAGTCAAAGCAATTAGACACTTTACGTGATGATTGCACCGATGCAGTTGTTGTACGTAATGAAACCGAGTGGAATAGTACACTATGCTGGAATTGTGGCGAACACCGAGTATTATTTGACAGCTCGGTGCGGCAATTAGGTGCTTAAACGATTATGTCATTATTTCAAGCAGTTCTGTCATACGTGGACACTTTCACTTTTCTTTTCGGAGTCTCCAACTGGTAGTAAGGTGTACGAAAAGGGTTTAAAGCTACATAAAAAAGGTTTTTTAAAAGGGTAATTTGAAAAGGAGATCTATTTTTTAATTACTTGCCAAGATGAATTAGTATTGTAGAATAATGACGTAAACAAATCATAGGATTTTCATTACAATTGACCAACTTGATAATGAGTGTTCTTTGTGAGATGCTAAAGCTGATCTTTCTTTCGCTGTAAAATGGCTTCCGCGAGCTTTTGCTAAATAAATAATTGGCTGTCATCCATTAGCATTTTACACACTACGCACACGGCAAAAAAAATACAGCCCAATTGAAATTTTAAAATTGTATCTAATTTTATTTGTTTTATTTTGTTATTATTTTTATTAAAATTGCCTTGGGTTGCTTTTATAGTTTTTAACGAATCGCCCTGTTTTTTTAGCTGCTCTTATAGGATAATGGTACCATTTTAGTTTTAATTATTTTCTCCCAATCTAATATTTATGAGAGAACTTATTTACCGCCAGTTTTCCTAAACGTTATGTTCCCATTATTTTTTAGGTGTCAACCCCCGAAGTGCGTCGAGGGGGTGGTACTCCTTGAAAAAGAGTGCAACAAGATCATTTTTGGATCTTGTAACAAGAGTTTACGCTCACTACAAGAGTCTTATAAGAGCTATTTTGACATTTTTAGAGCGCAACTCTTACGAGTATATTACTTGGATGACGAGACGAAGTTTCACACTGTTCGTGGAATAATTAAAAATTTGAACGAAACATTTCCACGCAATGTTATCTTCTCAAAGGCTATGTGATTTGGACACCGAAATCGGGCACTTTATAATAATCTATGGTTATACCTATATATTTTTTCACGGTATAAAAATACATACAAACTTTATGATATTAAATTCAAATTCCTGGAAAGTTATAAATCACTATCGTCAATATATTATGTTACGTTTGCATATTGGAAGACTTATACACTTATCGAAATATAGCAGGTAGGTAATTCATTGTTTGAATTTACCCATTCGATTAATTATAATTATGTAGCCAGTTACATATCTGATTTCGAAATCGCCACATACTATACTTTGTAAGCCCATTGTTTGAGCTTTTATTTTTCTTGGCTACGATATAATTGCTTCAATCAAAATTCGATTTTTATTGCCTTTGTTAAAAGAACTTTGATTTCGATATGGGGGATACTTTTGTCGTAACAAAGTAATTATAAGGTGATTTGTGGCCATTGAGAGTTGCTGAACCATAATACGTTAGTGGAATAGATTTTTCTAACCACCCAACTATAGATATAGTCTTACTAAATACAGGCTCATTAAAGATTGCAATTCAAATTAAGGAATGCAAACAACGGATTACGTTAGATTATGAACGCTTTCGGTATCCAAAACTATACCAAAAGTATACATTTTTTAAGATCCCAATCAAAGAACCACTCAAGCGCTTCTTGGTTTTGTAACAGTCTCAATAATGTAGCTGAGTATTCCCTGAATATGATCTTTACCATAGGAGTATTGAGCATGCTCCTGATCCAAAGTTTATACTTACTGTCCCCAGAATAGATAAATTTTTGGAAGATTTTGAAACCTTAAATTCCACTATGAAAGACCCTATGATGTTATGCTTTTTTACGAGTTTAGCATCCAGCATCCTTAAAACAAAGACGTTTACCTAAGAAACAAGTAGGAAAATCTGAGAGAAGAGTGATTTTCATCGAATAGGTTTCTACGAGTATGTATTATACAAGCAAGGATGATGGTGACATTAGCGTTATCATTATCGTCAAGGCTGGGGTTGTAGAGTTGTGTATCCAGGTCCACTGTATTAAGGACAAGTCACCGACGGAGCCACGGACGCCTGCATTCTCTGACAACTTGGTAAAATCCACAGCAGTCGCTCTATGAAGTCAATAATTCATACGGGCAATCCCTATGTTAGCAAGGTTACTATTATTATTTTCGTTTAACGACTTTAATAAAAATCCGAATCTTATTTCAGGCATATCTATACATAGAGGATGAAACCACGGGATAAAACCACAGATGGCTATATTTCTTATCAAAAGACACAGCTGTAAAACCATGAAGATGAATGGGCAAACATAATGACCGAAGGACCTTACTATGAGAGGTAATTTTTTTAAGGCTTTAATATAAGACAACCAATTTAAAAATTTTTGAAAACTTTATCTTCAAAAGGCAAAGGTCAGATTAAATTTTAACAATCAGCTTTTCTACTCCTTCATCACCTTCGCATGTAATAGTTGGTGACATCAGCATCATGTGGGCACAAGCGATTTTTTTTACGACAAGCGATCGGGGTCATAAAAGTTTCTTCACGGTCCCACCTCCGTGAGGGTTTAACAAACCCCTTCGAGTGTATCATTTGTGATAAGCGACTTCTTTATTGGGCGTTTGATATCGGTGAACAATTTTAGGTCCCAGGCATGTGTAAAAGAATTCCTGTAACGCACCTGCATGGGCAGGGTGTGAGAGGTCAAGCGATAGCTTCTATGAGCTGAAATTGACAAGCGTGTAACTTTTTTTTCGCTTATTGTTATCTCACCGCGTGTCTGTTTTTAATACTCTATGGACTATATATTCAAGTGAAGAAAGCATCTGGAGGTTGCATAAAATCAGAAAACTCTTGCAACTCTGTCTGCAGTAAAAAAAGAAAATAACAAATGAACAAGAATCTACCATTTCTTATTAGGAACATATTTGTTTTTGCAAAATTTCAAAACGCTTGCCTATAATTTTTGTGGCACAAGTCCTGCATCAAAGTTCTTGGGCTCTTAGATAGAAAAGTCTAATAAAAAAAGATAGAAAAAATCCACCCAAAAAGGTAGGTATAAGAAGAAAGTTTTATAGGCAAATTATCCTTTTTGTCCGTATCATATGCAGCTAAAATACTTTTTCTTTACTTATATTGAAATTGCACTCGATTGTGCATCTTCTGTAGTCCGCAATCGAAATCCACAATTTTTTAAAACTGCAACCTCGAGAGCTAAGAAAAGATGTTTACAAACCTTAACAAAATTTCTGCTTCCACAGGTTTGCCTATTTTCGTTAAATGTCATTAGTTCTGTTATATTTTCAACAAATCTACCCTGTAACTTGCTGCGTAAAAATTTAAACTGTTACAGTAACACACCTTTTTGGCACGGAATAAAATTGTGAAATTTGTGAAATTCTAATATTTCATCGATTATTGGAATTTCACAGATCATTCGAATGATCAGCGAAATATTTAACGTCAATTTGAACAAAAGCCTTAAAACAGATTTTATGTATATCTTCCGTAGGCAAACAAATGTGTATTTCGTAAGCTTAACTTTGATGCCAATAAGAGCCAACTTTGTTTGCATAATGAAGGTCCTGCATGGAAAACGATGCATCGGTATAGTGATATCCATTCCAATAAGAGTTTTGGGGAGAGAAAAAAGTTAGAACATTTATTAAAAGTAAATAATTAAAATATAAAATGAATTAAAAAGTTATTTTATGTTTTTCCTGAAAAATTGATTTTCGTACATCAGCAATTTTGGACGGATTCCAACATGCTTCAGTAATGTTGACAATCCCAATTTTAAAATTTTAACTGGGAAATTTATAGCCAAAAATGGTTTTTATTGAAAAAAAAAATGTGCCTGCAAATTTTTTGGTGGCTTTAATAAAAAACTTGTTGGTACTAATTACGCGTACACTAATCTTAAATATTAGCTGGAGATATATTTTTGCTGCGCAATTTAAGGCAATGACCAATATTTCGTCCTTGTTTTTAGTCAAAAAGCGAACAATTTTTGGGTAGATTTTGTGTTTTTTGTCCTTATCTTTTTCCACAGTAATATCAAAATTGAACGGAATACTTTTCCGGGAAAAATTACAGCCAAAAACTGTTTCTTATTTGGTTTTTTATTTGAGCACATTTTTTGGTGGATTTTTGTAAAAGGTTGTTGGTATTAATAATAGAATACGATAGCGTAGAATACGCTCAGAAATACGTTGGAGGCGTATTTTTGCTGCGCAATTTAAGGCAATTACCAATACAAATTTTGTCCTTTTTTAGTCCAAAACACGAAAGTGTTGTTTGATTTGATTTGACTTTACGCCCTTCGGGGACACTTTATTAGCTTTTTACAAGCTTAACTTAAAACTAAGAATTTAAACAATCTAAACTTACTGTTACTTAAACCTAAGAAAAAAAGGGGAGATTAGAACCTTGGGATATTAAGGGTTATCGGGATTGGGTAGATTTAAAAGACTCTTTTTAAGTGTGCTCTTGGTACTATTAAGGTTTAATGATTGTGCGTGCTTGTTACAGATACATAACATTCTAGAAATAGGTTCATAGTTACTGCGATGGGATTTCAGTCGGAACAAAGGTACTAATCGAAGGTTCCGTGTGTTAGGATTGACGGTGATGAGCTGTAGGAGTTGTGGCTCATCAATGTTGCCAGTAAGAAGTTGGTGGGTGAAGAGAATATCAGCAATCTCGCGTCGCCTTTTTAAGGACTGGATATCGATTAACTTTAATCAATCTTCATAGGATGGCAAAATTAGGGGATCTGTCCAACCAAGGTCACGCAGAGCAAAGCGAAGAAATCTTCTTTGGACTGCTTCTATTCTCTGTATATGAATTTGTTGGTAGGGAGACCAAACTTGACTGGCATATTTAAGGAGGGGTCTAACATAAGTCCTTTACGTGACTTTACGTGGCTTTGGTAACGTAGGGGTCTGATAATTCTTTTGACCATCGCTTCACAAAACCAAGTGCGGAGTTAGCGCGGCTTTTGATGTTGCTGACTTGGCTACGGAAGTTAAGCTCGCTATCACAGATAACTCCTAGATCGCGAATTTTAGTAGTTGTCGTCACCGATATGTCATTGATAAAGTAAGTTCTAGAGGGTCGAACGGTACGTTTGCAGAAGAAAATAAATGCTTGGCATTTATTGACGTTAAGGTCCAAAAGGACCAAAAGGATTTTTTACACCACTCTGAAAATCGGTTAAGATCGTTCTGTAGGTAGAAGGCATCCAAGGGCGAGAAGATAACCTTAGAAATTCTCATGTCGTCTGCAAAGAAGTGAATCAGAATCTATCATGATCATTGATTAACATCAATGTTTGATGATCAGCATAATTGATTAAAAGTATTAAGACGATTGGTCCTAGATGACTGCCTTGGGTTACCCCAGAGGTTGCATTAATTGAGTCTGAGGCCGAGGATCTGAAAACGACTTTGTATTGTCGATCCTCCAAGTATGATTTGATCCATTTGACAATACAAGGGTGAAAGCCGAGCTTTGAGCTTAAAAACTATAACTTGGTAAAAACTATAACTTTAAGAACCCGTGTTGGTTGATGGAAATAAGTGGCTTAAAGTGAGGAAGGATTTCTTGGTAAACGATGCTTTCAAAGAGTTTGGGTGTACATGAAAGTTTTGCGATTGGCCTGTAGTTGCAAACATCATTCTTATGACGCTTCTTATGTCTAGCAAATATGTAAGAGTCTTTCCATAGAAATGGGAACACTCCTGTTTTGTAAGACAAACGGAACAAGACAGTAAGAGGGACCACCAAACTATTATATGTTAAACTATATATTTACAGGTGGGGTGCCGTGGCGTAGTGGTAAGTGTGTGTGCTTACTACGCCGGAGGCCTGGGTTCGAATCCTGCCATCGTCACCTGAAAAAAAAGACTTGTTCTTTTTCACGGTCCCCACCTCCGCGAGGGTCTGACCCGAGAGTATCATTTGTCTTGAAAAACTTCTCAAAGTGCCGTTCGGATTCGGCAAAAAATTGTAGGTCCCTTTGTATGTAAAATAAATTAACACACCAGTATACATTGTTGAGAAGTTGGCCCTGGTTCACCTCGAGCTGTTGCGCCACTCTATTTTTTTTTTTTCTATTTTTTATATATTTACAGAGACAAGAGATGTCTGGGGACAGTTGCTCATATAGCCGAAGTAATCGAGATCAGTTTCTATGGTGGATTCGGAGAATGATTGGCAGAAGAATTGCGCAAAGAAGTTCGCAATTATCTTTAGGTCAGCTGCCGTCAGTTTTTTTTTTTAATATTAACAAATTGGTAGAAATTTTTTGGATCAAATATAAGTTTAAATTGCATGCGGTGAAGATATTCGAGGTATAAATGCTCGCAGAGATCGAAAAAGCGGCTATATAAATGTTGGTAATTCGTGAAATCTGATTCGGATCGAGTTCTTAAGAATGTTTGCCATTATTTGTTTCTGTCGTTTCGAAGTGACCGTAACTCGTTGGTATACCAGGGCGGGGCTGATGTGCAGCCTTTACGAACTGAGAACGGAACCGATTTCTCAAAACAGGAAAAAAATTCCAGGGTAAAATGTTGCGAGGGCTAAGTCTGTATTTGTAATTTCAGTAATAAAATCTAAATTTATGTTACTTATTAGGTTGTTATGTTTGGTAAGTGTTGTTAGTTGTTAATTGTTGTTATTGTTGTTTGTTAGTGTTGTTTGTTCTTCTTCTCTATACCTCTTCCTATGGTAAAAAAAAACTACCTTCGCATGAATTAATGTTTGGATTTCCCCACTCTAAATTTAATTTTACTGTTTTTTTAATTCTGTGATCCCATACAAACACAAGCGATACATAGAATTTATATTTTAAAGAACAGAAATTAAGTTTTTGCTCTTAAACGGAAATTAATCAACAACTTGGTTAATCTTGTGGCACTTTGCTTCAGGCTGTTAAAGTTTATGTGAATTACATTTATTTTTGTGTAGGCTTAGGGACTTAAACTCCATGTGTATATGTAGTAATTTTTTCCAAAGAACTCGCGATATACAAGCTCATACAACCTGCGTCTTCAGAGCGAAAATCAAGAGTCCGTATAGCTTATGAAATAAAAGGGGGATGCTGCAAGATCTATTGTCTCATGGGACTTTCTTGTATACTCTATTCTAATTTATTGCATCCAATAAACGCGGGTGATGGAGCTATCTACGCGTACTTCATACAATTTTAAAAATATAATTATTTTGATTGCAAATAAATAAGCTCGGCGCTACCATAAACACGGCATTGCCTTACAGCGTTTTAGCGTCGTAAAATCTCCTCGCCACCCCTCTGACTCCTTAAGGGTACTCTCATGCATGTTGTTTATCGTCGTTGGGTTCCCGATAAGATATGATTTACACACGCTTAACCCTTGAATAATTAATTTTATCCAGAAACATTATCGCGTTGCACTGAAGCTGCAAGCGCCCGAGTATGTACCAAACGAATAAACAAATACCGAGGGCATACATTAAGAATTTCCGCCAAGAAGAAGCTCCGAGGACATCTTTTAGGAAAAGCGAAAAGGATCGTGCACTTCCACAGCCACACACTATGGAATTGGGACCTTGCAGCGCACACCCCGTATCGCAGAGAGTTATAAAATTCTGCGTATACTATGGAGCACTTTTAAACATTCATGTGGGTGGTGCTGGTGTATACGAACCCTTTTTCTCCATTGCGCGCTGTCCCTAATCGTGCACGCGTTCTTATGTCAATACGGCATGAGGCGAGATTCTCCATCTACATAGACTCATACATACGTACGGCTGGAAAACAATTGCATACATAAATTACGTGATAATGAATGAAGGTTCGAGGCGAGTTCCATAAATCTCTGGCACTGATAATGTCGCCTGATGGTGGAAAGACACTATGCGAATGAGACGCAGCGTTCAAAGCCAACTCGTGAGCTCGTACAGGAGTAGGAAAAATCCGTTTACGTGCCTTTTTAGTATTTTCGAGGCGACACTAAAACTTTGCGAGTTTATGAGTTGATGTTTTACGATGACGATGTTCTATACTCATTTATTACACTCACTATGTTTTAACAGGACTTATGAATATTAGTCTTTAGGAAGCAGAAAAAGGGATAAATTATTATCATATCTGCATGAGTGTGGAAAAGTTATAGGCCACCTACCCACTTACTATGTCTCATTCGCAAGAGTGGGCCAAACGTGCAAGCAGTTAAAAATTTACGAACGCTTTGAGTTTACTGAGTCAACTTTGTTTTCGAAGAAACTGTAGACACAGTTGTTGTCGCTCGTTGGGATTTATTTTTTTATTTCTCCGAACTAACATCGATTTTTTGAAAATATTCAGGCTCTAAAGTAGCTATTCTAAATGTGAACAGCGACGTAAAAAAATTAATTTCCATGCCTGTTTTTTTTTTTGAACCGTAAAGTAGATTCAGATTGAACATTGTCGAATAAGCCAACCAGTTATTATGTGTTCGAAAATGAACTTGCTGTTCACTTGTTTTCTTAGCCCAAAGGAATTTGTCGTTTTAACTCGTCGTGATTTTTTTTTTTTTTGACAGCTTTATACTCGGTTTTGCCCTGTTAACTTATTCGCCACGTCACACTGTCATCAAGTTGTGTTCATCCGTTGTACCCAGGGCACTTAAAATTGTTAGTTTAACTCAGGTAAAAGGATTTTTTACATAAGCATTCGGGAAACGAAGTCGTACCACATTTCAAGAGAATTTAACCTGCAAACTGAAAATCAAAACAAATGTGCCCAAAATGCCTAGCTCTACAGTGCCTATGTGACATTCATCTTCTTTCAGCAATACCCTTTTGAAAGCGTCTACCCATCAGCTTTTTTGGTTACAAAACTCTAAGAATTTTTAAACATTTTCTAAAAAACCCATCCATTAATTCTAACAATAGAACTTAATTTCATGACTGAAGTTCAAAAGTCAAAGAAAGAAATTATGTGACAGGAACTCCAAAAGTCACCATAAAATATTTAAAAAGACGAAAGCAACAATTTGTCCTTTTTTAAAAATTCTTTATTTCCTAAAAAATGTAGCTCACCATGGAAATAGCACGCCCCATTCTCACGTGTGTCCCTATATATGTACAACGGGTATATTTTTTAAATCATTTCCAAATTATTTCCCTCCAATTACCTTTGTCTGATTGAAATGCCACGAGGACTCACCCCCACCTCTGCGATAAACATTTTTCAAAAGAGACATTTTTCCATATCTCACAAAGAAAACAAAACGAAAAAAAATCAATTCAAGAACAACTTTCAAATTTTATGTGGTTTTGGAAATGGCAGCCATTGATAAAGTGTAATTACATTTTAATTGAGAAATTGTGTACCTCAACCGTGTATAAGGGTACCCACATACGCCCTCGGTATAACATTGCTCATCGACCGTCTGGCAACAAACCAAAACCGAACCATCATCAACCGCACTCTTTATGCTATAAGAAGGTTGAGGTTGAACACAATCGAAGGGATATGTTCGACATGCTTCTATATGCGGAAAAGAAAGGGTTGGGGAGTGAGGTCGCTCAGGTCTTATCACACGCAAAGTTCTAAACATTTTTTTCCGTATTTGTTTCCTTATTCCCCCAGGCTTGCCGTGCTCAATTCGCGGCTCCTCTATACTTTTGTTCATACCCCATTAGTATAAGGGGGGTAATGAATGATTCCGGGACATAATAATGTACAATTAATGTGTTCCTTTGTGCCCCCCAGCCGGGCGTGTATTTTCCCCTGCTGGCTGAAACCCTGTACACTGGAACAGAAAATGATTGGCTCCCATGCACAGTTGTCGTAGGCGACAAATAATACCTGTAGAAGGAAAATATTTGATTATATTTGAAAGAAATTATTTAAAGGACATTGCCGTAATGGGTTGCGATAACGTGCAATTGATGTGACAAGGGCATATACACGGATGAGGTTTGAGTCGGCGCGTATATGCAATAGCATGAAGGCGAAAACGATTCCAATCTAGCCATAATAATTGGCATATGAAGCGTAATTATTACGTACGGTCTTTGAGCTGACAAAGGCATTCTTTTTACAGAGACTGAAAAATGAAATCGGCTCGTTTTTTTGTGAAATATTGAACAGCGTCAATTGAACGTGATTCCGAGTCGATGTGTGTAATTAGGAATGTAATAGTTTTCCAATTAATAATGCAAATGAATTGGGAAAGGTATACAGCGGTGTGGTGTGTGCCATCGTGGAAACTATTTACGAAGGATACACGTGTCCTTTTTTTCGTCCATATTGTAAATAGTCGAAAATCAAATTCAAATTAGCACAATTTCACGGAGAAAGCTATTATTAGCTTCAAGTATACCTATAGCTTCTTCCTGGAAACCCTGACTTGTGTATAATATGGATCTGTTTCAAATAGGAGGGTGGAATTTATGTTTACAAACCTAAAATACAAAATCTAATATTTAAAATATTTAAAATATATAAAATATTTAAAATTGATAAAATCAACAGTTTTTAAAAAAAACTATACGTTTGTTTTAAAAGTAACGAAGACCCTGTTCAAAGTTGGTGTTAGTATAAAGCGTTTATAAAGGAAGCAAACTGCTTTAAAAAATTTCAAAGTCGTTGTTTTCAATTTAAGTTTTTCTAAACTTATTTAAAATACATTGCAGAAAAACAGCATATTTTACGTTTTCCAAAAAATGTTCATATGTTTATAAAATTTATAAAAATCTGCGAATTACAAGTTGCTTCAAATATAAGGAAAAAAAATTCCAATTAGGAGTCAAAAAAATGTCTTAATTAAAAATGTAAAAAAGGGCTTTACAAGGCAATCTACTGCGTTAATGCATGCCACAAGAAGTTGCAACAAAGCTTAAATAAAACTTGTGTGTTTTTAAAATTGAATTGTTCGTAAGTACAGGCCACTACTACAGGAAAGTAGTGGCCGTGTTTCTAAACAGATTTCAGTATTTTTTTTTTGTCTGCGGGATAGGACTACTAGATAGCCCGACTATCAAGTTTCGAAAATGGACTAAAAGTCATTAGGTACATATTTAGAAAATTTTAGCAGGCAGGAACTAGAAAATTGTGGGTGCCGTGGCGCAGTGGTTAGTGTGTGTGCCTCTGACGCCAGATGTCTGGGTTCGAATCCTGCCTCTGCCACCTGAAAAAAAGACTTGTTCTTTTTCACGGCTCCCACCTCCGCGAGAGTCTGACAAGCCCTCCGAGAGTAACATTTGTCTTGAAAAACTTCTCAAAGTGCCGTTCGGATTCGGCAAAAAATTGTAGGTCCCCTTGTATGTGAAAAAAAGTATAGCACACACAGCATACATGGTTGAGAAGTTGGCCCTGGTTCACCTCGAGCTGTTGCGCCACTCTATTTATTATTTATTCAACTAGAAAATAGAAATTTAAGTCAGGTAAATATTGGACTTTAATAAAAAGCATTAGTCTTTTGCAAGTATTGAAAAGTTTTTGAGAAATGAAAACTTGAAAATGGATCACGCTTTTAAAAGTTTTTGAGGTCATAACTATTGAATAGCTCAATGACTGAACACGCATATAAAATAACTCAAAATTAGTCAAGTGCTTAAGTCATATTTTTGCAAAAAAATTTTAACGTTTAACGCACGTTTTGACTCATTTTTGAAAAAGAAGAAATTGCAAAAAATTAACGAAAAAACGTGTGCATGTCCTTTACTCCGGTGCTATTTGGACAAATCATATGAAAAAATCCCAGGAAATTTTCCGAAATTTTATGGCAAATTATAACGAATTTCGAAGTTTCAAACCTACTGAGAATTAACTCAAAAATATTTAACAGGCATTTTCATCTAGTACCTTAAGGGTTAAAGGTAATCTTCTAGTACCTTAAGGGTAAAAGTGATCTTGTTGAGATTAAGTGGAATTTAAAAAACGAAATTGATTTTAAGTTAACGCGAAAACCGGTGGCCAAAAATTTAAAGACAAATGCTAGCGCAGGTTGTTGTTCTAATGGAAAAAAGTCTAAGCGGAATTGAAAAAATTTCAAAATATCTGTTTTATTGATTTAAAGTTAAAAAAATTATCGAAAACTGTCAAAAGAACGTATGTCTCCTCCTTTATCTCCCTAACAGCATAGTCCATCTTCTAAATTTTTATACAAAACCAAGACAAACTGCAAATATTCAAAAACTTCCACGATTTGGCTCAAAAACCTAAAAACATTTCCGAGAACGACGGTTATGACGATCTTGATTAAATTTGGCTGAGTATTTAACGTTTACAACGCAAGCTAACTGCATTTTATATATATATATATATACACACATATATATATATATATATATATATATATATATATATATATATATAGAGAGTGGCGCAACAGCTCGAGGTGAACCAGGGCCAACTTCTCAACAGTGTATGCTGGTGTATTAATTTATTTTACATACAAAAGGACCTAAATTTTTTTGCCGAATCCGAACGGCACTTTGAGAAGTTTTTCAAGATAAATGATACTCTGGAGGGCTTGTCAGACCCTCGCGAAGGTGGGGTCCGTGAAAAAGAACAAGTCTTTTTTTTCAGGTGACGATGGCAGGATTCGAACCCAGGCCTCCGGCGTCGTAAGCACACACACTAACCACTAGGCCACGGCACCCCACACTGCATTTTAAAAGTTTCAAAATCGCCGTTTCCAACAATAACTTTCTTAGCCCATTATTAAGCAAGCGAAAAAAAGAGTGTGTCTTACCATTTTCTGGGAAATCCTTATCCTTATCCGCAGAACCTAAAAAAACTGGTAATGCTTGAACAAGTGGTTGTAAAAAACAAAAGTCTAACGGTAATTGAAAAAAAAAGGAAATTGCTGTTTTTGGATTTTAAATTATAAAAAACTTTAAAAAAAAGCAAAGAAAACGTATGTCCTTCCCTTTATTTTCGAAACGTTAATAGGCAAAAATTTGAAATAAATAACGGACGTAGTCCATCTTTTGATATTCAAAAGTAGTATTGTAACTAGGGAGGGTTGTATCCGCTCAGGCGAATCGTTGGATACCCCATCCCAATTGACCACTGTCAAGCTTCGATTTGCGTCATAAATCTTGGGTGGTAACTTTCAGTTTCTATTAACCTTAATTGTATTTAGAATTTGTCAGTAAAGAATCTAAGAATCTCCTTTGTTAAAAAGGGGTGTGGCATCAACCCCTTTTCAATAACATCCTTTTTTATATTAATATTTTTTATCAGAAGTGGTATACATGTGTTGATTACAGTTTCATATTAAAAGTCTGGCTAATACTTAAGAACGCGCCCAAAAGTGGGAGTGGCAGAAATTTATTCATTTCAGTTGATAGCTGAAGCACATATCTGAACATTTTTTTGTGCAAGTTTTTTTTGGATTTAAAGCAAATGTATCAAATAAAAGCCATTTATTAGAATGAAAAATAAATATGAATACCTTAATACCTAACGGTTTTCGCTTTTTTTTTAAATGCGAATCAGAATACACTTAAGCGATGATATCGCATACCAAATTTCAGCATCCTACAACAACGTTGATTTTCCATGCTAATAAGTAGAGTGGGCGTATCAGTGGGCGGATTTCATAATGTTTTTTTACACTTACACTTCTTCGGGACCTATGAAGAACAGGTATTAAGTTTCAAGTTTCTAGCTTAAAATTTTAGGCCTAAAAACTACCGACATATGGTCAGACGGACATGGCTCATTCGACTTACAATTCGGTCTCGATCATATGCCCTTAAGGAGCACTCACACGCAAATACTGGCCTATTGTACATTATGCAGATACCTTACTTTACGGTGGGTGGAACTTCAGTGATGGAGAGAAGTCATACTTAACTTCACATTTGCCAAGTATAAATAAAACTGTTAACCTTGTGCTTAGCAACTAGGCTGGGAAGAAAGGTTCAAATTTCAAATAACCTTGCCATTCGCCTTATCATTAAAATTTATTCTAATCAATTCAGACGCTGTGATTATTCCCACAGAAAATTATCCACAACTTTTAAGAGCCCTTAGCATTTGCAAAAAACACCTGAACCCATAGAGGTTTGGTTCTTTGAATCTGTAATTGCAAACCTATAACGGCCATGCGATTACCACGAATTGAAATCGGTATACTGCTTTCACGTAATGGTCGATAATTTACCTAAACACCATGCCCAAAGTACGGTTTGTCGAAGTGAAAACAGTTCCAAAAATTGCATGACATCCTGAACACCATTCTAAAATGAAAGGAGTTTTCCTTATCCTTCATATTGCCATTACGGCTGCAACCTCGTGTGCATAAAGCACGATTGCAATAGAAATGTAGAAAGGACTCTCTTCAAGTCAATCACATGAGATCGCATCGCATGCAATGGCAGTCGAGTGTTTTGACTGTTTTTCTTGTCGGTATAATGATTCGAAGGAGAACTCCACAAATTGGCAGGTTCACCTTAGCCCAGTTCAGTTGAAATCGTACTGGTGGTAGTGTGGCACCAGTATGGCCGCACAATTACAAGCGGTAAGGGTGGCTTCAGTCTATCCCCAAGGGTATATGTATGTGACTAACAATCGAATTTAGAAGTTAGAAAGAGCTTCTAGCTTCTAACTGCACTTTTGTTACCCTACACTGATAATTAGCTGCATGCGATTCTTTTATTAGTGTGCGGTCAATACTATGTAGATGGGTTGAACAACATGCAGCAGACTACAATGGATTCAGTGCGGACCTCTTTATGACTCTATCTGTGTTTAGTTGGAAAAATAGCCAGGTGGACTTGGGACGTGATAGGGGGATAGCTATGCACGAAACACAACCCTAAACCATTTGCAACTGTCAATTATGAGCTATAAAACGATAACTGCATAGTTTTAGGCGCGACGAAACTGACCGTCGACATCAGTGTATACATTATTTAATTCAATGGCAATGCACTATTGACATGTGGCGCGGTCGTTGTTGGGGTCGCCCAGCAAAACCAGCTATCATCCTTCTGAACTGAGGGAGTTAATGAACTGCAAACGATATGCGATGAAATCCTATTTAGGGGAGCATTTACTGGATGGTGACAAGGATATGGCATTAAACAAAGCATTTGCAGACACAGAGGACTTAACAAGGTGTCCAACTAGTGGTGTCATACGCTGTGAAAGGTATCATGTTTCTAAACGTGGTGTGGTTCCCCACATTTTGCAAGCTAATGACAATAAATGGTTTGTAATGGATGTTTTTTTTTTTTTTTTTTTTTTTTTTTTTTTTTTTTTTTTTTTTTTTTTTTTTTTTTTTTTTTTTTTTTCCGTGGGTAGGTAAAAACCTTCATAGGCACTATGAGAATCGAACGCGCGTGCTCATAGTAGTGTGAGATTCTTACTCACTAAAAAACCTCCCAATCTTTGTAAGACTACGACTAAGTTTCCTTAACAAGTAGTTCATGCTTCTGTATAGTAATCGCGTTTGGCAGGCTACCTTCCAACGAAAGCACCTGCAATACCGTCATTATGTGCGGTTTCCTCTTACGACGCTAGATCCAACGGCCTTGTTCGTTGAAGTCGGCGTGCAAGATTTGTCTGATCCAGAGTTCGGATTATTTCGTGGTTGCAATGGCCGTGAAGGCGAGTGTGAAGTTTGCGAGCAAAGTTTCTTACTTCGTCGGTAACGGTTGCGATGCCTAAATCTCGATGTAAATCGCTATTTCTTATATACCATGGAGCATTTACGATTGCTCTTAGTGTCTTATTCTGAAAAGTTTCTAAAACAGATATGTTGCTTGGTTTGGTACAACCCCAAAGTTGTATACCGTACGTCCAAGATGATTTTAGCACTTGCTTATACAATAGCAGTTTGTTATATACGCTTAGTTTCGAATAACGTCCGATAAGCCAATTCAGTTCTCGTAGCTTGATTTCAAGTTCATCGCGTTTCTTTTTAACGTGTGGCTTCCACTTAAGTTTTGCGTCTAGGGTCATGCCTAAATATTTCGCCTCGTTTGCGTACGGAATTTGTACCGAGTTTATAAATAGAGGTAAGTTGATTACCCTCTTGTAAGTAAAATTTACATGCGTTGATTTTGTCTCATTTAGGAGGATTCGCCAGGCCTTTGTCCATTCGCATATTTTATTCAAAGCGCGTTGGAGTTTTCCCGTTGATTGTTCGACTGTCTTATCCGTAGCGAGGATAGCCGTGTCGTCAGCGAACGTGGCTATAGTCGTTGTCTCTACTTGAGGTACATCTCTTGTAAAAAGTAAAAACAGTGTTGGACCGAGGACGCTACCTTGTGGAACGCCGGCTTGTATTTCTTTGAATTCTGAGTATTCGCTCCCGTATCTCACTCGAAATAGTCTGTTGTCAAGATAAGACTCTAAGAGTTCATACATTTTTTCCGGCAAAACTTTCCGTAGCTTATATTTTAGGCCTTCGTGCCAAACTTTATCAAAGGCTTGGGATACGTCAAGAAAAGCGGTAGAACATATCATTTTCGCTTCTAAGGCTTTCTCAATTTCATTAGTTATTCGATAGACTTGGTCAAGTGTTGAATGTTTGACCCTAAAGCCGAATTGGTGATCCGGAATCAATCGTCTTTCTTCAATTATTGGTTGCAGTCGTTTGAGCACAAGTTTCTCGAAGACTTTAGATATAATCGGCAGAAGCGAAATCGGTCTATATGATTTTTTGTCGTTCGGGCATTTCCCTGGTTTCGGAACCATTATTACCTCTGCGACTTTCCATTGCCGTGGAACGTATGAAATTCTCATTGATGCGTTTATGATGTAGAGAAGCTTGACTAACGCTCTTTTCGGTAGCTCCTTCAAAATTTCCCCAGTAATTAGGTCATAGCCTGGAGCTTTGTTATTTTTCAAATTTCGGATTGTTTGACGAAGTTCAGACAGTGTCACGGTTTTCATTCGATAATTGTCTAATTCCGCATTGCGATACAGATCGTCAACCAACGGCTCCCCGTCAAACGGTTTGAATGTTTCTTCTAGATGTTCTGCAAATACATCTGCTTTCTCTTTGTCGCCTTTTACCCATTCACCGTTATCTTTTCTTATTGGCGCCGAGTGTACTATGGGCTTTTTAATGGACTTCACGGCTTTCCAAAGTGAATAGTTTGACCCTCTATCGGCAGTCAAGTTTTCGAGGTAGTTGGTAGTCTCGCGACTTTTAAAATCTTGAAGTAAGTGCTTTAATTTGTTAGATAGCCCATTCAGAATGGTTTTATCAGGAGGAGCTCGAGACAAATGCCACCTCTTTCGAGCCTTTCTCTTTTCGCGTATGAGCTCTTCAATTTCGCGCGGGTAAATTGATCCGCTTTTCCTTACTCCAGTCTTCCGGAAAGAAGTATTGTTCCAAGCAGCGTCTTGGATAGTTCTAACGAGTTTATCGACTTCGTCTTCTATTTCTAAAGGGGTTGTAAGTGGTACATGTAGAGATACATTTTCTTTGCAGTATTTCCTAAAGCCATCCCAGTCGGTGTTGTTATTAGTTAGCCTAGGCGCTCTCTCATTTTTTGCTAGACTTCCGCCGATTTTCAAAACGACTGCCGAGTGATCCGAACAGAGATCATAACCTTCTTCTACATTTGTGAGGTGGCGGGGAACCCCTTTTGCGATAAAGAAGTCGACAAGGTCAGGTACTTTGTTTCTGTCGGTTGGCCAATACGTTGGCTTTCCCGTCGAAAGGAAAACCACGCCACGTTTCATGCTAGCTTTGAAGAGTACTCTACCTCTTGTTGAATTGCACCGTGATCCCCAAAAGGTGTTTTTCGCATTAAAGTCCCCGCCGATGATAAAATTCGACCCAAGTAAGTCAAAGAGGGGAGTAAGATCGTCGTCCGCTAGCCTATACTGTGGAGGAAAATAACTCGAGGCAATATTATAATCTAGGTGACCTATTTTTACCGATACTGAAGTTATTTGCATAGAGTCAAGCTCAATTTCTTCGTTTTTGTAATGCTTAATGCAGTCTTTGATGTAGAGAGAGGATCCGCCTCTCGAATTTTCTGATGGATGATGCGCGTGGTAGTCGATGTAACCTCTAATTTTGGGTCCGGATCCCTTCTTAAAGTGTGTTTCCGAAATCAGGCATATGTCAATATTTTTTTCCCGTAGAAATACTTCTAGTTCGTCGATTTTCTTTAAAAGACCATTTGCATTCCATGTAAGTATGTTAATGAGCTTCATATTCATGATTTGTTATTGGTTTTGCGAGGTTTAAACTCTAGCTCGCTCAGTTTGTCAAATATTACTTGATTAACTTTAGTTTGTTGCTCAAGCTTTTCCAATATCATAAATAATATTTGAGATACCGAATCTGTTGTGGTAGGTTCTGGAGGTTTGCTTTTGTGTGACGCGACTTCAGCGTACGATCTTGGGCCGATGAGTGATGATTTTCCCTTTGTACTTGGACCGGCGACGTTTTCTTGCGGAGTCTGTATATTTTTTCTCGTCAATCTCGTATTTCTGACCGATTTGGGAGTTTTCGGCTTGTCAGCTCTAGAACGTTTTGGGGTTGTGGCTCTATCTACAATATGTTGCTTAACAGTTTCGTGACGTTTTTGTAGCTCTATTGCGATTTCGCAACCTCGGTAGCTCGCCGGGTGACTTCCATTACAATTGGCGCAAGTCGCTGGGGCCTGACTGCTTACGTTGCAATCTTTTGTAAGATGTCCACCGGCGCATTTGACACATCGCGGTTCTTTTTGGCAGTACGCTTGAGTATGTCGGAAGCCTTGGCATCGCTTACATTGAGGTACTAGTCTATTGCCCTTTCGCTTGGGCTCAATTTTTACCCTGATATTTAGGATTGTTTTTATTTTATATATTTCGTTTATGTTTTCAATCCTATCGAACGTCAGCATGAAAATAGGAAGACCGCGCTTGACCACGGTGTCTTTTTCTCCTTCCGTACGTTGTTTTTCTTTCTTAAGTATGTTCACGGCATCAAGAATTTTAAGGCCTTGGGCTTGAACATCTTCAACAATTTCTTCCTTCGTGCAGGTTGGGTGAAGTCCCCTAGCGAAAACCCGAAGCGGCTTCTCGAATTTGTTTTCGTAAGTATACCATTGTACATTCTCGGTATTTAATTTTTGCGAAAGTGCGCGATAGGCATCAGAGTCATCGACATTGACTTTCCATACATTATTTCGAAGAGAAATTAAGTTATACTTCGTCCCCAGAGTATTTTTTAAGATATTTCGCAGCTTTCCGTAGTCTGCGACCCCAACGACATTTATTGCAGGCGGTCGGCGAATTTTTTCTTCAATTTTCGCTGTCGCTTTTTTTGACACGGTTGGTGTTTCATCGTGTTTATATACGGCCTCAACTACTGGCGAAGACCCAATTTTTCGTTTTTTGGTAGATCTTTTCTTGAGAGCCGGATTAGTTTCACGTGCAAGCTCTTCTTCGTCTGTCACGTATTCGCTTTGACGCTTCGGCGTGTCCTCACGTTTTGTAGTATCACGGGGATTCCTAAGAGCCTCGTTTTCTTTTCGTAACGAATCTACTTCATTTTTGAGCTCATGGTAGAGACGTTCCATATCTTTAAGCTTAGCGCGGAGTTCGTTGTTTTCCGCTTCAAAGCATTTAGTTTTCGCTGAGTCCCGATTAACCGGCGGACTTCCTTTCCCGGAGATGATCGATCTAGGTGGTGGTGATCGAGGTACCCTTGGTTTCTTCATAAAGGGATTTGAAAGCAATAAATGGCTCTCCCCAGAATCCGTAGAGCCTACCTCCGAAGAGGGTGGATTTGCCAGTGATGCTGGATTACCACCTGGGGTATTACTTCCGTTCGTTTTGTCCATTGCATGGTTTGTATGCGCTACGCGCTCGGCATACGGAGGGTGGATTTTAGTCGCCTCTTACGACAGGCATGCCTTACCTCGGGTATATTCTAACCCCTACCCGAAGGGGTAATGGATGTAATGGATGTGTTTTCGATGGAGTTTTAAGGGTCCCACAGCTTGATGTTGTCATATTTGTTATGGGGCTATACAATTGGACTCCACAAAGAGATGTGCTATTTTTTAAGTTTAGAGTCGAAAGAATCTTAGTTAATGATACAAAAATTATGAAGTTGTTGAAATATATCAATTAAAGGGTACCTACATTAAAATATGTTCGTTTGCTTTTAACTAATCCGGAACTTCTTTCCCCTATTTTGCCATCTTTAATTTTGTTTAGGTAGTGCCCATCATGCAATGGAAGTTTACACTTTATCGGCCTATATCTGATACTCAAGGTAAACCCACAAGTAATTGTCTAACGAGGTCAAATATCGCTCTTTCAATGGTCAATTATAACAAGAGTTCCCCTAGCATTGAAGTCCTTAAGTAGGGTTATGTACTCTTGCTTCGCCTCGGTGGAAGAATCTGCGTCTTAGAGTACTCTCTTTTATTCAGCTCTTTTTGAGAATCTTAGCATGGGAGATGATGTTTGCTTTACATCAGTTTAGTGCCCCAAAGATCTCAGCAAATGTTCTGTTTTTTAGTTTCACCGGTATATGTCGCAAAATCAGCAGAGAACTTCCTCAGTTATAAACATTTTCCTAACATGCTTTACGATTTTACAGTGCCCGGCTAGGATACGCCTGTAAGGATACACAGGTTGTTCTTACTCATGCTTATGCATGCTTTGAATCTTTTATGGTTGTGTTAGCTAAGAAGCTTTTAAGACTGCGTCCAGAGTGTTGAGTGTTGTTCCAGGTTATTGCTCTGTTTTCCCTCTCTAGTTTCCTTATATTTCGTTCCTGAGGGAATCATCCCCTATTCCGCAGAACAGTTGAGGTTCTCAGAAGGCCTCAGATGCCCCTTTCTTGCCAGAAAGCCGACTTTTTCATTACGCTCTATCATTACTTGACCAGGTATCCAGCAAAGACTGATTTGGTTACTTCCGCCTTCTAAAAATTTGAAATTTTGAAAAATTTTCCACTCGATTTTGGACTTAGTTCTGGACGAGTTCTTCAAACTAAGTATCATAATGGCAGCAGCGTACACTGTCTGATCACAGTTATAGTGAGATTTCTGTCGAGATTGATTTGGCCACATCCAGCTGGGGCATATAGCTATTTCAGCTTAAAAGATGCTGCAACGTTTTCCCATGAGCTCTAGGCCCGAACACTCTTGATCCTGTTCCTTTATCAGATCTTGGACTTTAAATTGTGGACTCATCGCTCCAGCTCTTGGTTACTAAGCCAAGTAAAGTAATAAAGTTTATTTGGAAGTCGAATCGTATAATAGTGTCATCCCAAGAGTGACCCAGGTACTTTATTAAGTGGGGCATCGGACTACTTCGATAGTGCACCTATGTGCCTACCTTTTCGTTCTTTGGGCATTCTTGGGACTGTTTAGCTTGTACATTCCTCAAACATATAAGATGCAGAAGCTTCCTCCAATATAACTTCCATGGCTGAGGTTGCGCAAGCTCTCTTAGCCCCTGTTATGCTTAGGCAGTTGAGGGTCTCCTCGTCGATGGCCAAAATAGTTCTTTTTTCCCACGCAAGTGTTTCGCACGTAATCGTTGGTCTCGCAAGAGCAATATACATCCACCTAAGAATAATTGAGCTGCATCCCTTAGATTTTTCTGCTTATTTTTCGAAAATCATTAGAGCTAGCTTCGCTATTCTGGTTATCTTATCTGTGTGGTTTTTCCAGATGAGTTTGCTTTCCAAGTTAAGACCTAGATATTTACTTCTTTAACAGCATTGTACCTGACAGACTTATGGGTCTCGGCCTAGGCCGTGTTCAGGCTTATCCCCGCTCTCACATACCATTCTCGAGCTACTGCAAGCTCCTTTTGTTTAATAACACAAATGGTCTACCTAAATTTACCACTGCCACTGCCAACAATGGCTATGTTATCCGCCTATGACTGAAACTTGTTGATTTGGTTAGCTCAAGCAACTCATCGACAACAAGGCTCTACATTAAAGGAGATAGAACTCTCGTTTACTATGTTGACCTTAATAATAAGTTGTGTTGTAGTTCGCACATCAAAGATTTCTGTTGCTGTTTTCCTGTCCTCTTTCCGAAGCCTTGTTGAATTCGTCCTGCTCCAATCTGTACATGAGTAGGCTCCAATAGAAGGCCTGCTTCTGTTTCTCATTTTCGGTAAAGATATACAATCCTGTTTTCCGGGGACATTTTAATTCTTTAGGCCATCGCCTTGAATAGCCTAGCCACAGCAGGATAATTCAGAATTGTATCTACAGTTTCCTAAATTTTTCTCGTTAAGTTTTCTTCTATATTTGTTATAAGACGGTCAGGGCCATTCTGTAGCTCTGTCAGTCTCCCAGCTTCACTGCCTTAAACAGTTTACTCTTCTTCGAATAGAGGTTTGTGGCAGAATGGAAGCTTCTTACCCCTATCATTTCTGCGTATTGTGCAGCTGGCTGCAAACTTATCTGAGACGGCTCCTGTTATGCCCTTGATTGAGTGTTCAATTTCTTTATCGTGAACTGATGCTCTTCTAATGCTGCAAATTGTTTTTTGCGAGAGACGATTAAATAGCTCCCTTAACCTTAATCAAAGGTTATAATCCTGTTATCTGGCCCGTCCTCTTCCTGAATTTTCCTCTACTACCTGCACCAGCGTCATTTTATGTTCCTCATCAAAGGGCGAGCTCTCCGAAGAGGGCATATACTTCTTTTCTACCTCTCTGGTTCTTCCTCAGTTGCCTGCTCGGTACAGGTTGGTACACTACATATGTCTCAACCTGTATTGGAGCATTTTGACCCAGTGTTGGTTTCGTCATCTTCAAAGTTGAATTCGAAAGACTATTTGCCGACTTTTTAAGTCCTGACACTACGACCTTGCCAAACCTGTAGCTAAGGGTATTGTTTTGAGCCCTTATGGCATCGTCCAATTTTCTATCGACTTCGAGGCCCAGTTCTGGCTCGGCTTCCTTGTTTCGACCATTCAAAGCCTGGATTGAGGTTCAATCATCTTTAGAATCAACAGCGTTTGTGTAGTCACTCAGTCGACTTATATCATTCCAAAATTGAAAAACAAGCCCAGCAATTTGAGCTTATGCTCCCACCCCAGGGCCATTTGGTCTACCGGGCCAAAAAAAAAAACTGCATCGACTGATAATGCTTGCCTCTGATACCCAAAGTAGTTCCAAAAATACGAACCAATAACACCATGTTAAACCGTAACTTTCTCTGGATGCAATCATAATTGTCAAATTTCGTGTTTATCCGTATCAAAAGTTAATTCCCCCTCAAAAATTTCGAAAGCATCAGGAAGCTTTTTTTAAACCTTGGCCGGCAATAAATCAGGCAGTTGACACATGGTTTCAGTCAGGTTTTCACACAAATTGGTAAGATCTCAGAATCAGATATATTTGAATTTAATCGTCATCTTCGAAAATCTTTGAATTTTTCTGGCATAAGTTATATCTTCGTTCTTTCCTCTTCTAATTAGTAAGCTGTCCTGTTCGAACGTTTCGCGAAGCAATAGACCTCTCTTGCATCAGAACTTGGCAAATCTTAGGAGAAAGCGAAAAATTATCATACTTTTTGAGAAGACAAGCCATTAGTGACTTTTTCAAAAATGGAAACATAAGGGTATTTCGTTAGGCAGGATATTGCGCTTAGATTGCGAATATCCCTTAAGCAAACATTTGTTTGCTCCTTCAATTCAGTGGCTTTCTTAAATTAATCACCTGTCTTGCAGAGCCACCTGCGACCTTGAACCTTTGAGTAAGCCCAACTAATAACATCTTCCCTATACTCTCTAAGTAATAAATCAAAACTAAAATTCCAGAATCCAAAGTGCAAGCAAGTTGTAACATCTCTCAAACACATGTTCCAAACATATGCACAAAACTGTGTCAAGCATTTCGAGGACTGTTTCCAATGTGTTCTGCGACATTAGGGTGCGTCACTGCATTCACTTGCATCTCCGCAGTGATTTGACACTTCCAAAACATGTTGCACAATACCACAACACATTTCCACCCGCCTGTCAGTCGGCCCACAATGATTTATCATCCGATAATAGAGCTTGATATGTCGCAAAACTTGATGGATGCGATGCAATGCTCCAAGGAAGTGATAAGTTAAAGGATTCCCCAGAAAAAAAAAATACTAAAGCATCCACAAGGAGACACCAAATAGGGTTTCCTTGCTGTGGTAATTTATCGATGTCCTCTACTAGATATATCGTACTCCTGGGAGCAGGCCTTAAGGTATATACCAGCACCCGTTCCCAGCCCAGAAAACTCTGCGAAAACTAGCACGCATGAGGAGTTGCAAAATTTACAACCCACCGTTGAGGTACCTTAGTATAGTGTGTGCGTGGGCGTGGGGTTTTAAACCTCAACCTTTTCCACATCCAACCCATTGCCATGCCTCAATGGAATGTGCCAAGAAAAGGGATAGACGCGAAGTAGTCGCTCGTATAAACTCGTAACCATTTCGATCTTCTTTTGTTCTATCGAACCAAATCGAAAGTTCCTTTGATTTCCTTAAGAGCGTCCCGCGGGAGCAGTTTTAAAGCAGTCTTTGGGGCTCATAAATTGAGCTCCTTCAATAAAATTACGGAATAATCTCTTGCAAAATGGCAGCTGTGTTTGGCACACATATAATATACGGACGACTATGATGAGGGTGCGCGGCGGCGGCGGCGTGAGCGAGGGAAGGATATTCAAACTAATTGTAGTGAAATAATCGTAAATTTATGGTCGTAGCACGGTGATGGGATGGAGATTCATTTCCAATTAAATGGAAATACATGCGGTGCTAGGAAGCGGATATTAAACGAAGTGTTAGGTGCTCGGATTATGCGGGATTAACAATCCGTGTTATGATATATGGTATGTTTTGCCATTGTTGTAATTCAAATAGATAGAGGCATATATTTTATTTTTTGACTTTTTACATTTGAGTATAGGCAATTCAAGGGAAATAAGATTGAATAGGTAAATAGACCTTTTCAAAGAGCATATATCTACTTGAGGAGAATTTATTAAGCCAAGTGGAACCTTAACATTTTCGAAAAGGTTATTTAGGCAGTCAAATCATATTAAATTGGATAAAATTATTTCTGTTTTTGATTGTGGTAGACTGCCGGAGTCAGACGAAAACGTAAAATTGAAATGTTATCAGTAATAGTCTGATATGGGATATAAAAGAAGGATTTATTATGCCCTTTGAAAGGAAGAATTTGTGTTTTGCTGATTTATTTAAAATAAAATGGTTGCGAACATACAAAATGGATAAAATTTATTGAGCAAATCTGTGTCAAAAGTTGTCAACACTTGACAAGACTTATTGTATCGTATTTTTTGCAGGTTTAGCTAGTCATTATGCACTTGTCGATCGAAAATACTCTCAGGAAAGTCCCCTTGCCTCACTCGATATAAAAAACCCAGCCCCAAATTGAAAAAAATTACCTCGTTTTTGCAAAATATTTACATCATAAGCCCTCTGTTTGAAGCTCCATAGGGAAGCCCACCGCAGTTTAATTTACAAGAATAATAAATCTCCCTTGAACGTTGCAGATTAAAATCTAAGACTCAAAAAATTCGCTTTTTAACTAATTCTTAAATTCAGTCGCAACTTTCAGAAATCGATATTATCTACCACCCATGCCAACTTCCGTTTAAATCCCCTTCAATATCCAATATTTATAGACGAAAAGTCCCCTGCATCAAGTCAATCCGTGGAAATGTCAACAAAACTATCTCACTCCATAAAGTCCCGCACTTAAAACTTCCTTCCATCGATCTGTCTGAACAGACGGTTTCCATTGTCGAAAGTCATTTCTCCCGCATATCACCCTTGGCGTCGTCCTTTTATACGGTGTAGCATCCTTTTCGTATCATTTTACTATTCAAATAACAATAAAATCTCAAATGTCGCATCATTGTCATGAATCAAAATGAATATTTACACACTGAAATTAAATTAAAACTCGAAACTTGTCGCAGAAAAGGATAATATCAAAATAATTCACTCAGCCTTTTCATTCACCCAGCCACCGGTCTCCCGCTCACGCTATATAGCTAGTCCCTTTTCGCTATTGCTGCTACACAATCACACCACCATCGAGACCGAGTGTCTGTCTCTGCCTCCTCTATCTGACTAACGCTAACAAAATTATTGTCAGTAGCAAATCAGTCCTGTCTAACTGGTAAAATAAACACGAACTCTAAGAGCAGGAGCAACGGAGGACGACAACGATAAAGTTCAAAAGAATCTGATTTTCTGTGTCCTTCCTGCATTCCGTAACCCCTCCGCTGAGTACCGTCAAATATGATAGGATAAATTCCTAATTTCTATCTCTCCTTGGATTATTTATCACGTATTTTGATTTGATGTTGTTATTTGGCAAATAGAACGCGAATTTAAGGACTTTCTTCCGATTTTCTCTTTATACATAATTTTTTTTTCGTTTGCCAGTTTCCTTAAGGATAATCAAGGAAAGGTTGCAAAGCCCCATAAAAATCATTTGCTGGCCCCGAAATAAATCAGATATTGGTAAATACGAAAGAGGACAAATTGAGAAAAAAAGATACATCTTCGGATTCGTCCTTGACTCCCTCCATCCGTGTATACGCTTTAACGAATTTCCGATTACAGCGGGAGAGTGAAGAGCAAAATTCCATTTACATTCGAATAGGTTTCCAACTCCAAGTGGGACATCTGCACGAGACCCGGGTTGTAAGTACACAACTTACAAGGACTTGTGCAAATCTGTTCCTTTTTTGAGTTCTCTCTCTTTCTCTCAGAAAGAAATCATTCATGTAAATAGCGATCCTTTTGGTATTTGACATCTTAATGCAACATAGTTACAGCTTCTTAAGGATTTAAAAAAAAAAATGTATATATTTTTTTTAATTTTTGTAACTTGCTTCGCTGAAAATCAACACCTGATGCAATTTGTGTTTTTCTTTTTCTTGTTGTAATTTGTTCAATTCGGAAGGATTCGAGCAAAAGGCGCTGAAACTTGGTCCAACAACACTTAGTTAAATAAACGAATCACCTCCGGACATTTAAAGTATTTTCCGTGATAATTGTGTTAAAAGTCCTTCGTTTGCTGCGTTCTTCTGTCAGAATGGAACACGGCGCGCGGCGAAGTAAAAGCGACAACGTAATAATAGGAAGCGAGAAAAATCCGTTAACAAAAGAAGCAGCAGCAGCATGGGGACAAGTTGTACGGATCCTGGCAAAGTGCTACAGAAATTTGTAGCCCTTCGGGGCGCGAACGCGTTTTGTGAACAGCACTGGAATGAACAAAGTCTTGTCAAGGATCTTGCGAAATAGAATTTTGTATTCCATGCCGCCGCACCGTCTTACTACGGGTTTCTTCAAGCTTTCTATAGGTTACGTTAGTGGGTATGGGTGTCAGTGGCGGTAGAACTTTGTTCCTTTGTAGTGATAATTAAGTCTACTTTGCTCTGGGAAAATCCTTTTAAGGTTATTTTTTGTGCGCATATTACAATGTTGTGCTCCCTCGATTAGTCCTATTTGTGATGATGAGCAGAGATACACAGACATGCGAAGGCAAACCCGCCAAAGGCAAGTATTCTCTCAACATTAAATTGTCCTGGAATAAGGTTGGTATAGCAATTTGCACTTGGGTTTTATTGATTGAGAATTGTTTGTGTGATTGGTTGAGATCCTTTGCGACATCACAGCCATAATATACATCCATCTGATGAGCGTGTTAATTTGTTTGGTGTAGAAGTGTAGTTTGCATGCAAACTGATTTTGTCTCGAGGGTATTCTTCGTTGTAAAGGATCTGTTGTTGATGAATGTGATTAGTTCAAACAATACCGTCGAATTGGTTTCGCTAATGATGTAGATCCCTGGGGATAAATGCATTAAGCTTAGTTATGCAGCTGGGGACAAACTTCGTTTGGCAATAAGACTGAATGTGACAATTTGATAGGATATGAATATTCAAACTTGTGCTGTGAACACAAGTTCTTCATCATCATCAGCATCATTTTCGGTGGCCGTTTATCCTTAGAAGGGTTGCGGAGCTTGGGTGGCTAAATGGTCCTTCCATCGTTCCCGATCCTCCGCCACCAACTCAAAAGACACAGGCACCATCAACAGACGGGTCTCGATGATGTTCTTTACCTGATCCCACCACCCCTTTCTTGATGTACCAGGGTCGACGCGCTCGCACCTCGGCTAACTTAACCTTCCCGGAAAGTTTTTCGGGGGCATGCGAACAATGTGTCCAAACCATCGAAATAGCTTCACAACATTAAGATTCCCACGAATACTGACGTTTCTCGCTCTATAAGAGAAACACCAGCAACGCACCTCAGAAATCTCATTTCGGCAGCTTGTAATCGCGATCTAATTCTTTCGGTCATTACCCAAATTTCATGACCATAGATGAGGGTTGGAACGAACACTGAATTTAAAACTGAGATCTTTGCTTTCAGTTCAAGCTCAGCTTTCCTGATGACCGGCTGGCTCAGTTCCCTTACTATTGCTTTAGCTTGACCAATCCTCAGGAATACTCAGTATCACTCCTCCCATCTCTCCCACCTTTTTCAATGGGGCGCCATTTATGTGCAGGGCACACTGCACTGGAGTTCGGGAAACAACCATTACTTCCGACTTGCTCACGTTTACCCTCGTCCTAGCTACACCACACATATGGCCGCACACCCATCCAGTGCTCTGATGCCGGGATAGCTAAATCATCTGCGAAAAGTAGGTGGCTTATCCTGACGCCAGCCATGTCGAAAGATTCCTCACAAAGACTGCGGTTCACCATCCAGTCCATATTATGCTATGAAAAGGCGATAGAACACAGCCCTGGCGAAGTCCAACGCACACATTAAAAAGCTGTGATTTGACGCCATTTATCCGAACACAGCTTCTGCAGTTCCCGTGCAAAGACTGAATGGCTCTCAGAAGAGGCCCACTCAGTACATAGTACTGCAAAACTCTCTAGAGTTTATGCCGAGGAACCCGGTCATATAGGCCTCTTTTCCAAATCTACAAAACAAGCGTAGACCGGTTTGGCATATTCCCAGGTTTGGTCGGTTGCGCCGCTGCCAGGCCGAAAGCCGCATTGCTCTTCCCGCAACAAAGGCTCGATTACAGATCTGGAACGCGCTTCCAACACCTTTGCGAATACTTTTTCCGGAAGACTTAAGAGAGATATACCCCTATAGTAAGGGCAATCTCTCGTCCCCATTTTTGAAAATGGGCACTAGTACTCCTGCTTGCCAATCGCTAGGTGCCTTCCCGCTTTCCCAAGCCACCTTAATGACACGTGTTAGCCATTTAACACCATTACGCTTCACTTCACAAACATTTCTTGCAGAGGCAATGACTGCCGATGAAAACAGCTGCCATTCTTCCTCTACATTTAAAAGGTCAGTTGGCATTTGCTCAAACTTCTCCGAAACGTGCCGTATAAATCTGATGACAGGGAGCGATTTTACCCTTCACCTTTAAAGGACTTTTCTTACCAGCAGCTAATCTGCCGTGCTGTTTTCGTGGGCGGAAATGCGATTTCTTACTTTGGTGTCAACGAAAATAGACAAACCTTAATTATTAAGTTCATATTGTGAAAGTTTAAGCAAGATTTAAGTGTTACGTGGCTTAAGTCCACATGCCCCATAGCGTGAGTCGATTTACCCCAGAAGGGGTTAATTGACCCAATCGAGATGCTTTTGTAAAAGTTAAAAGTGGACTTTATCGATTATGGGGGGTCCAATTTTAGTCTCTTTTAAGGTTTTGAGCCATTAATGCCCTATACCAAAATTTGAGCTCCTAACGTCTTGTCTAACTTGACCAAAAGGCATTTTGAAAGAAAATTTGAAATAGGGGTTGTCTTACATTGAAGCCAGTAGTTGGCGTGGCAGGAGGCGGATTTAACCGATTTTTACACCTTGTCTGTGCAAGGTAAGAACCAAGATATAATCCAAGTTTGCGCATCTTAGCTCAATTCTAAAGACCTTAAGCTCAAAAACTTTTCCAAATTAATATGTTTTCCGTTCGCCCTAAGGTTTCTTACATATATGTGACCAATGTGCCTTCTGGGTGTTTTCAAGATACGTCACAATCCTTGTTTTTCAACCTACTCAACTCGTTATTCCTTTATTCAGTGCATCTTCATTTCTTAACCAAATTAGATACGAAAATTATGTATAAATAAAACGTTTCAAATATGTCTCAATTAGAGCTAAACAAACATTAAATTTAGCGGCAACAATCAGCTTAAAATTGTTCTGCGCACCATAAGCTGCTTACTGCTTATACAGCATCTTGTTACCCGTCATATCGCCTTCACATAGGAGCCAATTCAATTTCCATTTCCTAAACATGAAAATGTATAGAGAAAAGCGTTTATTCCTTTGGATTTTTTTTCCGCCCAAGTATTTATTTTTGAGATTTTAATTTTCCTCTCCGCTTTTCCAGTAAAAGAAATCAGAAGAAAACCGGAAGGCAATACAAGAAACACATAAAAACTGTGCAAATATTGCTGTAGGCGAAAGCTGTGTAGGTATATGCCAGGCTGGCTGCCTCCTTGCTATAGCAAAAATTAGGTGCGCGCTCCTCAAATCATCTTGTGCAAGCAAACAAACTGTTGCAAATTGAATTCTCGGATTCAGTGGGTGGCGCGCACTGAGAAACAACATTAACCACGAGAAGACGGTAAACAGGGTGCTCCCTAACTGTTGGCAACACTGTAATCAGTAAAATATGCACGTATTTTGTGGTAAATTGAATGTTGTTTTGTGTTGTGTACTTTATTTTTTTCCTTTTCAATAGAATGTGAGAGGAATGGAAGATTTATTTTCCAAGGATCAGAATTTTTTTCTATCCTAAGAAAAATTGCATTTGGTTAGAGGCAGAGGCTTCGGGCCTTTATCTTATGGTCCCAGAATAAAAATCAACTTGGGTGGTTTCAAGAGAAATATAGAATTATAATTTGAAAATAACTTGATAAGCTCCATTTTCCCCTCCTTTGTCTTAGCCGAGCGAAACATTTAATTATAAACTCCTAACCACAATGATACTTTCTACATGTCCAGCTAAACTGCGACAAATGCCCCAATTATTTTGTTTACATATGAAACTTTTGCAATCCCTTATAGCTGACCTCTTTTAAAGCCATTCTGCTTGCTAATGACACACAAACAGATATCAGGACGGCACTCTGGCATCATCATCAGTTGTGTTGGCTTACTGCCTCGGTTTGTGTACCAAATAATTATGAGTAATTGGATTTGTTGGACTAAAAGTCCATTCAACTCGATTGCCCTACCAGAAAATAAAACAGAGGAAGCATTTTTTGAAAACTTTTTAACTGCCTCATTAAGGCTGCCAAAACTGAAAATAATTCTCACAGGACACAGTCCTATACTATTTGAAGGTTATTTTTTTCTCCCGTTTTTATTTTGTTTTCGTGACTAATTAAACAACTGCAATCAAAAGTAGATAATTAGACGTTTTGGCCAAATGAGTTGTGCTGCTGTGTTCAATTATGGAAGAACAAATATTTAAATGGCTTACATAGGTACGGCATGCATATCGTTTAAACAGTTTTGGGGTGATTATCAAATTTATGGAAAAATGTTTTCGCAGAAGGTAGGTAACTACTTATTTATGTTGTATCTAACTTACCCATCAAAATGCTCCAGGTATGTAAGCGAATTGGTTAGTTGCTGTGTTTTGTCGTGGACAGATTTGATTTAGCACAAACAGTGACAAACGACATTTATTGATTTTAAGATACAGTGGTGGAAATTCCACTATGAACAGCCACATATATTTGATTTTTTTTACATCAGCTTTTTCCTAAATTTCGCTAGTTTTTTTTTTTTGCAAAAAAAAAATGGCAATCTATATGAAGAATGGAATCCCCTCTATTTTCTAGCATATCTGCAAGGTAGTTTGGAATTGATATGGTAAGGCCTTTAAGCTTCTCAGCTTCTCTGATTGACAGCCTGGCGGCTTTTTAAGCTCGAAACGCCTGTAACTAGGCGTAAATTTTATTATCTCTTTCTATATCCATGTGCTAGATCTTAATGTAGTGGGCATTTCCAAAAAGTTTTTTCCAAAAATTTCGTGTAATAAAAGGACATTTACTGAGGACACTTACTGCGTCAGTCCGCAACGCAAGGTCTGGAAAATAATGGTTTTCGCAATTAAATGGTTTTCGCAAGAAATTTTGAGGTAATGACGTGGCTGGCTCGAAGCTTAGGACTTTACTCCATCAATAATTTGTAAAGGACTCTAAAAAATTTGATTTACCTGCATGGGAGACAATTTGACCTTAGGCCTTAAGCTTCAAGAGGCTTGGTCGCCAGTCAGCCCTTAAAAGCTTAAAATTTTTGTCATATCAATGTCAAATCTTCTTGAAAAGTTACTACAAAATAGAGGAGGCCCCATTTATTATCAAGTTGTAATTTAAAAAATTAAAAAGTCAGCGAAATTTAGAAAAACCATTAAAAACTGCAGGTGTTCATAATTGAACTTCCATTTTTTTATTTTTTTTTTTTTCATTTCAAAAAGTTCAGCTTTTGTATACAGAAAATTTGTGTTTGAAAATCTTTGGCATTGCTTAATCCTTTTAGCAAATTCCTATTTAACATCTTTTCGAAATAGAAAATATTTTAATTTTTCGCAAAGTCCAAGCCAACATTTTTTAGCGCCCTTAATTACGCCATCATGTCATGAACCGGCCCATTTTAAAATGTGGAATCAGGATACTTTGTTATGAAATGAACTCAAATGTGAAATGACATCAAGTCGTGCGAAGGGTTCGACGGTTGTACTGTATTGTTTCTCGATTAAGGACACAAGAAGCGCGCAGAAAGCGCTTTTTGTGTCCTAAATCCGCCAACGGCCACGCCCAATTCTGGCTTCAATGTTAGACAACCACTATTTCACATTTGATTTCAAAATCCTTTTTGGTCAAGTTAGACAAGGCGTAGGAACTCAAATTTTAATTCAGAGCAAAACTGGTCCAAAACCATTAAGAAGGCAACCTTTAAGACCATGTGCACTTTTAACATATTGGATCTTTAAAAACCCGGTTTCTCGGAAAGTTCACTCCAAATCGAAAAAAACTTGTACAACAAATATTAAAGATACTATTCTTTGCAAAGTTTGTTCCATTAGACCCATCCTTTCGGAAACGGGTTTTTTCCGAAATAATTTTTGTTCTTAACGCATTTTCTCATGATTCTATGGAAATTACAAATAATTGATTTTAATTTCTAGCCCAGACCCACTTTTGGGGGCAAGTCCAATACAAATTTCAGTGAAATAGCTTGCTGCATTCCACCTCCTAAAGAGTTCAACCGTAATAGTCGCACGTGCCCATCAGTTCACCCTTGAGACCAATTTGGGGCGCACCGCTTTGTATTGGAGTTCGTTTTTCAGCAGAACATCACGGCTGTGGAACAGGCTTCCACAGGAGATTTTTCCTCGTCAGTATAGCTCAACAATTTAAAACCAATGTGCATCAGTACCTCTCCTCTTTCTCCTCAGATCCCTTCCACTCTCGTTATGTTAACACATTATAAGGGTAGCTATAAACCCTTGAACGCGAGTGTATTATAAAAAAAAAATATTGTATGAAACCGGGCAAAAAAACATTTAGATTTGGTGTTACACGGTAAATAAGGGTCGGGTATTTAGATGTTACTTTTTTTTGTATAAAACCTTTATTGTCCATGTTTTAAAATCTAGCATTCTGTTTTTTGAGCTTCCATCCGATAAAGCATTGGAAAATTTTAAATCTAGCATTGTGAAATTTAGAATTCTGGCAACACTGCGAATGACTTTTATCTAAAACAGTGAAGTTAGTATAAAACTTTGTTATTAATGGGTACACAAGGAGACATTGAACATTTTACCATCTAGCAATGCATGTAATAAAAAAAATAGAGCCTTAAAAATCACGCTTTATACTTATCACCCTCCTTCTACGTATTTGCAACGTGTAAATATTTAATCACTTAATCTTAAGGAGTTTTTTTTTACTAAACCTCTGCTATTTCTAAATTTTTCGATAAAAAATAAACAATTAATAATTTATTTAAATTCTTTCTAGGCTGACTTTTGCCCTAAGAGGACCAAAACTGATTGAAGGCTCTACGATGAGAAGAAAAGGAAGGAGTACCGGTTTCAAAGACGAAAAAAATATATAGCATAAGAAGTCTATTTAATGAAAAATATAAAGACTAATCAGGTCCTTAAGTTTGATGATAAGGAGAATATTCAAGATTTTATAAAGCACAAACACTACAAGAACGATGAATAGAACCTCTATGTTGAAATGCAGACTGTTTGGTTTGATATAAGCGATAATGAATCGCGCATTCTACACTTCACTTAATATGGAGTATTTCACCTGATCGAACAAGACCTACGATTCCTCTTTTGACTAATGTTTTTGCTGCGGTAGATCATAGAAAACCCTTAAGACCTTCATAACATATTATAAACTTTTCATTGACATCAAGTTTACTTATGACGATATCAGCTACGACCTATTTAGAGAAGTGTATAACTTTTGATCTTATGTTTATGAGGAAAAAATAAAGCTCTTATTAATATATAATAATGTTAACATTCCAGGCCCCATACAGAAAACTCTGGTGTTCCAGAAGGATCTGTGCTAGGGCCGCTGTTGTTTTCTCTGCACATGAATGCAATCTCTGCCAATCGGCTTAATAGAGGATTGTGTGAGTTGATACAATAAAGATCTTGATAGGGTACTTAAATGGTCAAGATTAAATAATATTGTGAAACTATTTATTATTTATATATATTTAATTATTTATTTGATTATTTTTGCCAAGATCCGTAAGATAGTTCCAACTTATTTGTAGTCAAAACGGATTTAGATATATCAAAACGGATTTAGGTACCAGGCGACGCGGTGTCACACCAGAGGTACGAATTTTGAAACGTCTGTTTGTCAGTACGTCTTATACGCCAACCATACTATCATAATCGAAAAAGCATCAGTGGCCAAGGATGATAAAGCACAGTGCATACCTACAGACTGTTCCTGTTATCTTCGAAAGAGATTCAAATTAAGACGTCTTCCTTTGGTAAAACGTTACCGTAGACACAGAGTCTCTCGCTGTTCGCTACCCTGGCTTCGCTATAAACTTAAATAATCGCTGAGAAAGAGAATCACTCTTGCCGATCGTCGCTTCTTTTTAGTAAGAAAGAGATCGAGTAGCAAAGACCGCTTTCGAGTAAGTAGTGAGATGCAGCTTTCGTAAAACCAAAATAACTTGAGAAACTTGTTGGTTGCGGCCTAGGACCTCGTCTATTTATAGCGCCACTTAAGGTGTGTCGACATTCATTAACCAAAAATGTGTTATCTATTAGACAACCAATATTTATTTTCAATTTTTGTTATATATTTTTTATTTTTAAATAAAGCAAATAAGAAGCAAGGATCAATCAGGCCACTGACAGCTCTTATAAGTATACTCTTCTGGACGCAGCGCAAGAATGTCTTAAGCTCTGTTAGGCAAGCTAAAGTTTATTACTCAGTATTGGCTAGATACTGTCCCCATAGAAATCAAACATGGGGACTACTCGAACTCGTCCACATACCACATATAGATCTCTCTACTGACTAGTCATTCTGCATTAGGCTTACACGCCTTAAGGCGGCCGCCTTATATTATTTAGACTCTGGTAGATATAGTAGATTAGATGAAGCTATATTCATGCCTACTCGTATGCAAAAGATGGAAAATCACCATCTCAACATTAAAAAAATAAGTCCAGAAGTTTCTTATCCTGAAATCGAAGATGTTACATTTATGACAAAAGATGGTAATGTAAAACAGTGGATCATTTTTATCCTTTTAGACATATATTGACCTTTTTTTTAAATGATCAGTAGGCAAAGAAAACAGTAGACATACCTGGTTATGCTGTCGAAGTCCCAGGCAGGGTCTCTCCGTAAGTAAGTGTAAGTATAAAGTAATTGAAAAGTAAGTCACAAACTTAAATGACTACTGGTTTGTAAAATAAAGTTCTAGTTAAGTAAAATAATCAATTTCCTTAGAAGGGGCATAAGATATGAAGAAAAAAACACAACACAGAAGAAGGTCAGTGAGGAAAAATGACAGGTAAAGGATGGAGAATTTCGCAAATTAGAGGCAAGAAAGAGATGGAAAATTTTCTTTTAGTGTTATTAGACAGAAGACTAGAAAGAACCAAAAGACTGGTGGCTGTAGACTTGACACTAACAATGCAAGATAATAATGACAACAAGGTAGTTGCTGTCATTTTATGTTCCCCTGGTGATTTAAAATTTTAACGGGCACCGAAGCACAATTCTTGTCTCCTAGAGGGTATGCATTGATTTGGTGAAACCAGCTGAAAATGCGGCTGTACGAACAATCGCCCTAGTCCCAAAAATGAATAATCGTCCAATATTCGAAAACAACTAAAAAAGTAAGTAGGTATGTATACTCACAACCTCAGGGTTCATTCCCTACGATTTCTCTAACAATGTCCCAACAACCTGCTAGCCGAAGAGCGAGTCCTGACTTCAGCTTATAATTCAAAACATCTGGCACTTAAGTAAAAAAGTACACCGCAGACTCTTTACCTGAAGAGAGGTTTTATCCTAATGTCCGACATTATTGTTGCATAACGTTCAGGCGTAGCAGCATTCAAGATTCGAAAAGGAAAATACCAGGCAAGCAGAAAACTCTAGCAGGGAGAGAGTAGTAGGCATTCATCGAATGAGTGATAAATAGATCTTGTTTCGCCTTTGCCGCCATAAAAAAGGTGCCACCCACTGGAATTTCTTTAAAACAAAATAATAAAAAGATTTTTATCCCTTTCGCACATAGGTACCTAGGTGGCATACATTGCACACATCGCTCTTCCACTATTTCAAGTCTCGATCACTGCGCAAAAAAACCCGAAAAAAAGTTCAGCTTAGATGCAAGTGATGAGAGATGAGCGGGAAAAGGATGAAAAACTTCGCCAATACAGGCAAAAATGAGATAAAAAAATTTCTTTTAGTGTTAGTAGGCAGAAGACTAGAAAGAGCAAAAGATTGGTGGGTGGCGACTTCAAAAAAACAATGCATTGCAATAATGCTAACAAGATAGCTGCTTTCATCTTATGTTCACCTGGTGACTCAAAATTTTACAAGCATCACTATTCGTCTCTCCTAAAAGGCCTGCAATGATTTTATTTAAACAACTGAAAATACACTACAGATAAAAAATTTTAGACCTTCTTGGACTTGCGGCAATCGGTTTATAATTAATGTTGTTCGTACATATAAACCCAGGACATAGTAAAGTTCGTAAAATATAGTAAAATTCGAATTTAATATCCAACACTCGCGGTTTCTAGGTTGTACCCATGTATTTTTATTAAATTATTTATACTTTTTCGTTGCATACCACGAGGGCATTCACGCGCCCAGCGCAAAAACCTGAAATACCAGGCTAACATAAAATAACAGCAGGGAGCTAGTTGATATTTTTGTGTGATAATCCGTCTCATGTCATGTCCCCACTCCCCACCCACCACAATAGATCACAATAACAAAATAATCGAGGCTTTCTCACCAACACGTTGAAACTAAGATAATACAAGAGACTACGTGAGCTAGAAGAAAAGAGCATCATGATTGGCAAACCTTGTCATTACCTGCAAAAAAGAGATGGAGTAACTTGTCTTCGTGGAGACTGGAAAGTAGCAAACGGTGCACTACGACAAAATACAAAAAATAGATGTATTGGGGATATTGTTGAAAGAGGATGGAATGCCTTGCTGCTTAGAGGCAAGAAAGAGATGAAATGCTTTTTGTCACGTTGGCGCGGCGGCAAGAATGATAGACCACAGAAAAAATAACAACCGGCTACCTATTGCAATGCTATGCTCTCCTGGTGATTTGGTGTGAAATTTCGCAGCCGAAAATTTTTTTGCGTTGCCCCCTGATAATATGCAATTTTTTGTAAAAAAAAATCTGTAAGAATGAAATGAATAATAATAATTAGACTTAAATTGATTAAGCCCAGTACTAAGGCTGAGTTTTCTCTCTGCTAAGCGAAGGTGATTATTTTCGACAGTTGAACCTTCATAACAGTTCATAAGAACGCTAGTTTTACGGTCTTAGATGAAAGGTTTTAGCAACTCAAGTCCGTTTCGGGCACTCGTTTTGTTTTGTAATTTTAATTGCTTTATCACAAACTACTGTGAAACGAATACACAACTTTGCCTTTCTCTGTTCAGCGACTTATATTTAAAACTAGTGACACTCCTAAATGTAAAATATTAACAAACGCGTTCTTAGCTGAATGAACAAAATTATTGAAATTAATTAAAATTAACTTAGAAAATTTTATTATTTCACTTACTGGTAATATTAATTTTTGTTTGCATGCTGGAACCGTCTGGTTAAACTTACTTGTTTTAAACAATTATTAATTGTGTCAGGATTCTTCCCTCCTATTAGTCTTGCACCTGGAAACTCTTATTAAAAAAATAAAACAAAAAACATTTCAAGGAATCTTATCACATTTATTGACATTTTTTTTAGTTAAAAGTGTTCTCATTTTATTTTATTTGATTTTGTGTTCTGCTTACTATTCCAATCCATTCATTACTTTTAAATTACTTCTTAAAATTTGTTATTACCCCGTTTTCATGAAACTTTCTCGGTTTGTAATCTGTTTGTTCAGTTTTGCTTGTAGAGTTTTTTTTTTTGTTTAAATCTTCTTGTTTTAACTATTTAATCTCTTTTTTCACTTTTCTTTTTTAATTACTTTTTTTCTTAGAAAACTTCCATCATGTGATTGTCATACAAAACATTTCACATTAGATTTATTATATTACAATTATTATATATATATTCTGTTTATTTTTTTAATATTTTCATTTGCTACAATCATTCAGAAGGCCGCTCACAACATCATTTTATAATTTTTTTTCAAATTTAAGTTTGCATTACTTAAATAAATTTTCAATGTGACCTCATTCATACACACCACAGAGTAAAACTAAACATTTTAGCAGTTTTTTTTTTTGTTTTGTTAAATTTTTAAAAATTGTATTTCATTATTTTAGTAATATATAATTTTTATACACATTTAGCGCCTAGAAAAAAAGTAAACATCTTGTTTGTTTTATTTTTAAAATACTTAGAATTAAATATCTTTTATACTATTTCTTATTTGAAAGTTTCTGTAATTTTTATAATTTATTTAAGTACAAAAATTGGTTTTTTACTTTTTAAATTTTGGGTTATTTAGTTCTAGTACGGATTTTTTTTTTTTTTTAAGTGAATGTGTGTCGAGATTTGTGAGTTTGCAGGTGGGTGAGGATTTGAAATGAAGAAGGAACATTTTGAAAATTAATAATATTTTAATTTAAAATCAATATGTGAACATTTTTAATTTGAAATAATAACACCAAAGTTTGATTAAATTATTTATGACCAGATTAATTTAAAAAAAAAATGAAAATATTTTAATAAATAAAAGACTTTTTGTGGTAAACTTATTCCGGAATAACGAATTAAGTGCCCCATCCACCTTAGTTATATTCTAAAGTTTCTATTGTTTTGGCAAATTTACAATAACAGGTATAAGCTATTTACTATTTTTTCGAAAAATAAACAAAGATTATTTTACATCTTACAATTGTTGTCTTTTTTTTTCTATTTGTTTTATTTTATACTCATAAAAGCTTTAGTAAATTTATTTATTTTATTATTGCTTATCATAAACATTACATTGCGTGATGCAAAGGAATCATCCGCCACTTTGACAGAAGTTAATACGTTTCTCTTTGTTTGGAGTTTATTATTGATTCTTTCGGTTTCGTCTCCGTATCCTTGTTTTGTAAAAATGAGCAAAAATTTTATCCTGGGTTTGTGTATTCGATAAACTTCCTACAAAGTATTGAACAACCATTTGCCAGCAACTGTACGTGAACGAGATAACATTACAAATTAATTCACAAAAATATGTTTTTATGCACGTATATAATATAGATTTTCTTATTTCTCATTTATGTTGTTGTGTTATGTTTTAAAATTTTTTATAATTATTTATTTTTTCTTGCGCGTTGCATTTGATCTGTACAGTTTAGATAACAGAAAAAAATACACAGACAAAAATTAAACAAGTTCCAACATAAAATCGCGATATATTAATTGCTAAGCTTAGGTAATATAGAAAAAAATAATTCTTTTCATATTTACATTTTGTGTTTTTCTTTTTTTTAATATTTTACTTGTATTCATGTAACAAATTTGCAATTTAAAATCATCTACCTCTTTGACAGCTCGTGTTTTTAGGTCCTTTTTTATCATAATATATTCTTTTTTACATTTTTTCGTTTTTTAAAATTTATTTTGCAAAAATATCTAAATAAAAAACTTAATTATACTTACAGAGTAATTTGAAAAATAAATTCTTTTCATTTTCACTTTATTTTTTTGTAGATGCTACGGTCTTTTCCTCAAGAGTGGGTTTTGCAGCTTTCTCATCTGTTTTGTTAATTTTGCAATTTTTTTGTGGGCGTTTTTTGTAGTTTGACATTTTTTTTCCTTTTAAATTTGCTGTTGAATTTTGTGTTCTTACTGTTGTTGAAGGTGGTGCTTTCCGTTTGTTGCAGTGATGCACAGTGGGTCAATTGAGTGGGGTTTTGGAAAGAGTTTTTTTTTTTACTTTGTAATGTTAGAACAGGCTGTAGGCAAGTTGGCAAAGTAATCCTTTTATTTATTTATATCGAAGTATAGAGAAATGTTGGCAGGAATTGATTTATCGTTTTCTGTTATATGTTTAACTGTAAATGTGTGAGTATTGTTCCTATGTGTATGTGTGTTTGTGTGAGTATTTAATGATAGCTTTTTTACTGTTTTTCGTAATTTATATTTTCGAAAATTAAATTGAAATATTGTCTCTCAAAAGCTAAAATGTCAGTCTTTTGTTTGTTGTAATACTGCCTGTAAAGATAAATGAGGATACAATTTTTAATGGTCATGAGATGGGAAGGTGACATAATTTTTGGAACTATTGACTAGAGAAAAAGAGATAAAAGGCGGGAGGCTTATCTTTCCTAATCCATTAGCACAAAAGTCGATGGTCACTATTTTGCTTTAAACTATGCATAAAGATTCATATTTTGTGTTAAAGCAGTAACTTACCAAGAGGTCAGACTGTTGCTTCGTCACTGAGAACATCGTTTATGTGTTTGCTGTTCTTTTTCTCCTTTGCATTGCATTGCTGAAACCGAAAAGAAAATTTGCACATTATTTATTTTTTCTATAACCTCATCGGCTCGGTTTTTAACAAGATTTACTCAGCTCAATAAAATAAAAATTCTACAAACCTCCTGCGTCGCCTGCCATTGTTTCATAGCCGACTTGTACTTTTCAAACTCGTTGCACCAATGCGAGTAAATTTTCTGGTAATCGTTCTTCTTCGATGGCGGCGTACATCTAAGCAAACAAAAACAAAACAAAAATTATAATACAACATCAACGATAAAATGTAAAAGGTGTCCTGTGCCGGAAAACTCTAACAAAAGTCGATTTCGACAAAAAGGCTCTATCCCAAAGCTAACGAGACGAAAAATGAAATTTAATTACATCACAGGCGAGCACATACGCAACGTTAGAGCCGGCAATTAATTTAATCACCATAGTCATTCGATTTAATTGAAAAGCGACAGTTGACAATTTTAAGGACCGATCTCTTTTCGGATAACGTAACATCCCCTAATCTCAGCAAAAAAAAAAAGAAAACCATTTGCAGCGAAAAAAAAAGAATTTAAATGAACGTTGAAATTATCTCAATTGCCCAGGAAAAAAAAACTTCTAAAAAAAGTTCACCGCCCTCGCACTCGCAGCAAGGATAGACGACAGAAATAGATAGCTGCCGGCATATCTAGATACACGTTCCTCCACATAGATACACGCGTCTATTCCTAAAAAAAAAAACTTATATTCACTCACCTGTGCGCATCGACATTCACACTGTAGCTGCAAAGGAGCGTGCCATCCAAATAGCTGTCATAACGACCGCTATCGCCCTCGTTTATCGATATCAGGACGAGACCACCCTCCGACGTCTCGATGTACTTTGATGGTGTATAAGTGATTTCGTATCTAAGCATGGAGAGAGAGAAAGTGAAATAAGCAACCAAAAAAAGAAAGAAGAGAAAAACAAACAAATAAACATCGGATTTTAATTAGTTTTTACGCCGACATTCAAAAATAAAGGTAAGAGACAGAGACCCCAAGGGGTGGTTCGCCGAGTGGTTGGTACATGTACAATTATTGGTATCAGAGTATACGAGTACCTCTCTACCGCTCTACTCGTCTAAACAAGGAAGCAGGGTGAAGTTGTTGTGTTCAGCGTATATATTTTCAATTTTACACTTCAAACTGTGTCGTCCCGTCGTGTCGTAGCCACTTTGTGATGGAAAAAGTTTGGTGTTTAGTACTTTATAAGGGGGTTGGGTGGTTGTAGCAGTGTGTGAGTATGGTTTTATTAAGTTCTCCTTGGCATACACATCCCATACACTTCACCTTCGATTCCATGGAGACAACAGATGTTTTGGAAAGATTTATTTTAATTTTGAAAAGGGGTGGCATGGCAATTCAAATTTTAAATATAATGGAGTGTTATATGAGTCTGTCAGCTTATAAGCTCGAAAGTGGTAGTGAGTGCGAATAGCATAATGTTGCTTGTGTTTATCGATAAGTAACTTTTTGGTGAAACACTGATTTGCTAACTCTTTAAACTTGGTAAAAAGTTATACCAGCCATCAGGAAAAAGTGTGTGTCATAACCAAATTAGGTCAAACATCACAAAAGCCTTACACATAATGTAGGTTGGCTTAAAGAGGGAATTTTATTTTCATCTATCAATAAAAACAATACTGTCCGAATTAACAATAAAAAAAACTCTCGAGAACGAGAAATTTAATATTGTATACAAGATCGTTCTATGGTGGTTATCAGATCCATAATTTTTCGTTAAAAACAAATTTAATTAAATAGAACTTTAATGGAAAACAAAATAGTAATACCAAAGAAAATGAGTAGAGTTAAAGCATACCACGTGTCTCTAAACGAGAGCTCGAAAACCAACTTCAAGGGCTGTTCCTACCAATAAACTGCTATGCTGCACTTAGTGCGTTCATATTTTTGTTAACTCACAAGTGATTTCAAGCGACTTAAAAAATCGTTACAACTGGAAAGTGGCAATAAAATTAGCCTCTTAGGGATGGCTTCATGGAAGGCAAGTTTGATTAGTTACAGTTCTACAAATCCAGTTTCTAATAATTTTGATAGTCCCTAATCAGGACTCAAACATCAAGTTTCAAACCATTACAATATATTGGGAATCTCAAAAAATTTTACTGGGGAAATACATTACACGACCGTTAAACTCGGTAAGAAAAGAGACATATGTTTTGGGAGCAAAATCCCCCCAACTTGGACATGGGTAGTATATTTTAATTTTTAAATACAAACCCTTTTATTTTGAGTAATTTCGACTCCCCGCAAAAAAAAGTGTAAACTTTTGACTGAAACAGTTGAGAAGCTTCAATTGGTTTCGCCTATTTGTTTAATGTTAAGAGTCTTATAGGGTGTTTCCACCGGACAATAATGCGTTTAAGACAATTCTTCCTTTAATCCCCTCTAAATCACGAAATAGATACTCTCCCACGCATGAGTTCTCGATTTAACCCGTTCATAATTCTACGTGTTCTGTGCGTTATCTGACGATACAAATCAACCAAACCTTTATTTGACAGTTTGGAATCATCATTCAGCAATGTTTACTGTGTTATGTAAATTAATTCGCAGAACAGGTAATGTAGCTGTTGATGTGGATGTTCCTGTGGTTGGACCTGTCAAAACCCTTAAATGCACTGAGTTGTTCCCACTGCAACAGAATAATGAATGTCAATATTGGTACTGCCGGGCCGGTTGATGTTGATTAAGTTGGTCTACTATCGAATTTGTGAACTAAAATCACATTAACATATTTGTTTTTCCTTTTTCTGGGTTATTTTAATGGTTAGTTTCTAGAAAAATACTATAGAAAAATCGGTAGCAATAATATATGAATTCAATTAATTTTAAAGTCGAGTTGCCCGGGTGCCAAAAAAAAAACTCATGGTTTTAAGAAAATGCGCAGAGGACGTGACGGCCAGACATTGCCAAAAATAATGAATGCCAAAAATAAAAGCATACTTCAAGTTACTCGCCTCATTTTCGGTGGAAACACTTTGGGATCTACTTATAATCTTCCCGCGTTAATCTCTGTCTTATAGGCGTTAGAGGCGCCTCTCCACTTGAGAGTAAAGCTACTGCGAGTAGGCCTCAAGTAACTTCGAGAGTCACAATCACAAGTGTAATCCGCAGAAAAGACTTTCCACTTAAAATTGTTCAAATATCTTATGGTGAAAATATTATTCGCAAAAATAATGCCCTTAAAGAAAAGAGGCTTTATTTAAGTATTTAAGAAGACCGAAAGAAACATCTTTAAATTCATAAAAAGGCTTTGACTACTTTCTTGTTATTCAGGTCATGAAATATTATGGCTGTTTCACAACAAGAGCGAGCGAGAGTCTCGGGCGAGTTGTCCAATGAATTTGAATCATTGCCAATGTATGGGGTAGTTCACTTTACCGGCGTTATCGCTATTTCGCATGCCGGCCTTCTAGAATAATTGAAAGACTCTAGCCGCGAGCGACAAATTTTATGTCATTATCTGTTGTGATTTGTCACACATGCTGTTGAAAAGACTTTTTTTTGGAAGTTATAAGTTGTTGTGGAGAATAAACCATGTGTAATAAGGTCGACAAAATTTAAGAAAAAGGTTATGTTATGTTTTGTCACTTTGTAGTCAAAACAGTCGTTGCGGTTTCTCGCTCAAATTGTGTAATAGTAAACGATTTTTCTAGTCGCACGTTGACGCTGCCGCTCAAATTTGGCGCTGACGCGCTTGTTGTGAAACATCCAGAAAATTTGTAGAGGGTACGAGAAAATGCGAGAGATTCATTAAGATTTATGAGACCGACAGACACAGACAATTTTCTCTTGAGTGAACGCATTGATAAGACAAGTCCATAAGATAAGTTTTGTATCATAAAGTAGTTTTGATAAGCAGGACAAATAACTCAATAAGGGCACTGGGAAGAATACGCGAAAAGTGTTGCTGTTGAAACTGTTGAAACAGACAAGGAGCAAAAGGGCTGTGACAAATAGTTTGTCGCTCTAGATTTGCGTCTCAGTTAATAAATAGACTTAATAGAGGTATTGAGTGGTTTTAAATCTGTAGCTATAGGGACACCTATTATTATTGAACCTAAACGTATTCTAGAAGACTCGATCAAAAAATGTCTTCAGCGGAAAAACAGAGCTTTCAAAATTGTGTTGCGATTGTTGTAAATAATGAAGAAGAGGTTCGGAGTGTTTGCCGATTCAGCTTTAAAAAGCATTATAACATATTAAAATTGAAACAAGATTGATAAAAATGGATATTCGCTTTATCCAAATTCCAGAGCTTGCTGAATGCCAGACAAGTATAATACAAACAAGTAAGTAAGTGCAAGAGTTCGTCTGTAACTAAATATTCTAAATACCCCACCCTCTTTACTCATTAACACCAAATTTAAAATCTTTTGGTCTGTTTCATATACTGAATGTCAATTATTTGTATTAGCCACGCCCCTAAAAAAGGGTGTAGGCTGAAAATTAAAATCAATTAACTCTAATTTAATTAGAATCTCGAGAAAATGCGTTAAAAGCGAATATTAATACTTAAAAAAACAGTTTTTTTTCCCAAAAACGCCCCCTAAAAGTGGGCGGAGCTCAATGCTTTGCATGCAACAAACTTAGCAAATGGTAATATCTTTAAAATTTTTTATAATTTTTTTTTTTCAATTTAGAATGAATTTCCCGATAAATCGGGTTTTCAAAGATTTCAGATGTTAAAAATGGGCATGGTCAATAGAGTGGGCGGTCCAATTTTTGTCTAATTAAAGGTCGATATTGCTTTTCACCAAAATTTGAGTTCATATGTTTTGCCTATCTTGACCAAAATGCATTTTGAAATAAAATGTAAATTTGAGGTTGTCTGACATTCAAGCCAATTGTGGGCGTGGCTGTGGGCAGATCTTCTCAATTTTCACAATTTGTCTGTATAAAATGAGAACCAAGCAATGCTGTAAGCTTTAGTTTCCTAGCTCAATTCTAAAGACGGACGGACATGGCTTAATTGACTTACCTGTCGGTCTCGATCATATCTCTAAAATTTCTAAGGGGTCTACGGTGATTACGGTGATTATTTCACTGTGTTACAAACTATGCATCAAAATTAATATACCCTCGGTCGGTTATAATAAGCTTGACTAAGCTCTGCCCTTAATCATAAAGCCACTCCTTTCCATAGTTGGGATATTCACAAATACACTTCCGTTCAAGGGCTTGGATTCCTTTATGATGTGTTAACAAAGCGCAAGCGTAAAATATCAGAGGAAGAGTGAAGAGGTACTGGTGCACTCTGGTTTTGAACCGTCAAAAACTAAAGTGAAGCGGAAAAATCTTGTGCTGGAGCCTATTCCTCATTCATGTTGTTCTGCTAAGAATGAACGCGGTACGTCCAAAACTCCATAATGAACTGGTGAGCGATCGTTTTTGTGCAGGTGTTTCGGCTGAATTCTTTAAGCGGTATGGAACACAATAGCGGTAAGGCGGATTAAGGTAAAGTACCGCCCTGGGCCCCACTTTTTTGTCGCCCCTTGGGAGCATGTACCAAAAAATACACCTTAAAACATGACGAACATTTTGACAGACCACAGGTATTAATTCTGTGATTTTCTAAAGCCATTCCCAATAAGGCGCATTTTTGTTTAATTTTTCGATGTAATATTTTGTGTCTTTGCATGCTATTGACATACATAGTTTCAACTTTTTGCAACTAGTTTCCAACAATTTTTCTGGCGACTTAATTTACTCTTTTGATAGAAGGAAGCATGTCAGTGGGCGGATTTCTAAAACTTTACACTTGTACTACTTCAAGACCTTAAAAACCCAGATATGTAGTATTAGGCTGTCTATGTGTCTTCCTCGCAATTGAAGGCCTTACGGCATATGAGGCACAAAAACAGGCGGAAGGACGGATATGGCTTTTCCGACTCACAATTCTGTCTCGATCATATGTCCGGTCTTGAGGTTCTGCATTAGCGCTATATTGTTACAACTTTCTTATTGGACCCATTAGATGGTATGAGGCCTTTCGAGAGTTAAAACAAAACTCCTGTCTAGCATGACAGAGGCGACAGTTATGCCTAAGATCGTGCGAAGACTTTCGTCTATTCAATCCAGAAAAATCATAAGGGTTTCTATTTATTTGCTTTTATCGAACGACTAAAGTATGTTCAAGTCGCCTTTTAATTTTCATTTTACTGGTTCGCTCCCTTTTATAAGCGAGTAGGAATGTGGATGGTACTGAGGTGTTTTTCATCCTTAGGTGTTATAATGTACCTACAATATCATGCCTTAATTTATCACTCCTAAGTTTTATTTAAGATTTGTTAGCAAAAATTGTTTTTTTTTTTTAAAAAATGTGCTTAAAAGTTAACTTTATCGTTTTCGCTCGTCACGTCATACCCCTTTAAAGGAGTTATTGTCATCTCCAAAAAGTTTTGGTAAAAAAAAACAGATAAATTGATTTTGGTGCGTCAAATTCTGTCAAGTGACATACTACGGCAATGTCACTGTGATCTCGATGCTTTCATATTCTTTGGAAAAAAAAAATTGACATCTCCCACTCAAAAAAATGCCAACAAAAGAAGAATAGGTACCAGCCACCTGAAATCACCCACTTCTGGTTATCAAAACACACAAGAGTATCGAGGGTTTCTATTTCACTTACCTCCCCTTTTCCGTTGAATGGTGATACCATCGTATCGTTTTCTGTCGCAAAACTTCCGGCAACCGAACAAAACACGACAAATGCAACGTCTGACCATACGAGGCTGTTATTCGCTTCTTTAGCACACTGGTATCACAAATACCCGATGTCTCATTGCCCACATCCTGGAGTAAGAGATCCAGATCCAGCGATCAATGAAAAGAAATAGAATTGAAAACGTTTAGTCAACATTTAGCGGTCATGACAAATCGACAATTTTCAAATTGCCGTTCAAAGGATGCACCATATAAAGGGGATGTATATATGTATACACTTTTATCTGTAAAACGCACCTGAAGCAATCCAACTTGATATGGCCGACAAGCACCCACATCGTTGTCCCAGCCGCAATACGGATCTGTGATGCAACGGAAGCAACTGTCATACCGTCGATTGCACATTGCCAAGTCGATTTGTTTCACACTGTGCGCTGTCGCTATATACAGCGAGCCGGTCTTTTGGCTTAGATCCATCTCTCTAATGGGCTCATTTTTCGCTATCTCCAGGATATCGAGCAAATTGGAATGGCGTTGTCCGTACTTAATGAATTGGACGATTTTATAAATGCTGCCCTTATTGGTGCCAGCAAAGTACACCAAATACTCCTGGTTGAGCTTCTCTATTCGGATCCTGTCAAAAGAAAAGAAAAGAAAGAAGTTTCATTTATTTTTTCATGTCTGTAAGTTTTATGAAAAGAAGGTCCTTTTTCGTCTTTTATGTCGTGAAAAGCGGTTATTTGGCGTGTGCAACATCCGTTGCAGCAATGCACACGTCAAAGATGCCTTTCTTAGGGTTTGACGGTAAAGGAAAGGCAAAAAAGGAAAAAATAAAGCACTTGGGGTGCTGTGCCAAGTTATAACTTACTTGTCGACCACCAATTTGGTAAGGATAACATCACGTTTGAAGAACACCGGATTGGCAAACTCATGATCCACAGCTTTATCCATTAACGGATGCTTTCGTATGAAGTTCAACACCGAGTCCGGAAGGGTTGAAGTGTCGTTTATACATGTGCCAGGACGTGGATCTGGCACTTTTGAGTTCAACACAGGCAGCCAGGCAGAATTGGATGTTGCCTGCTCTTTGAATTTTCCTAAAAGTAAATAAGATTTTTTTTGTTTATATTAGTTTGGTTGGCTTTAAAAAATTAATTTATTCTAAATGTGTTGGCACAAGATGGGGTGAGTTTATTTTTTTGTTAAGGTTTTATGGGATTTCTTTTTTGTGTGAGCGCCTTGGATTTATCTTTGGAAAGTTTGTATGAGAGGACTCTGTTGAGTACTTCAAGGAACTTTGATATTGAAGTGATTTTGTAAGAAGCATTCTGGACCTCGAATGTAAATAATTAATTCATATTCTCGGAAGGAAAAACTACGACCGTGGCTAAAAATTTGGCACTAAAGGCAGATTAAATTAAAAGCCAAAAAGCTAGTTTGACTAAGACCACCTTTTAAATTTTTTTTAAGCCTAATACATTATGGTTCATTGACTCTCATTGCAGACGAATGAAATATTCACCAAATTCAGTTCCATGTGTAGGTACCAGCCTAGATATGCATCTTAAATCAACAGCTATATTGAATGCTAAACACCAAAAACTTCTACAATAGTTTTCAAACTACACAAAACTAAATTATCCATGACAAGAGAAAAATTTGAAAAAATATCAAAAGTTCCAGACAGCTCAAAAATAACACCCCATTTCAACTCCATACAAGTGTAAAATACATCTACCAACATCCTTTATTTGCTGTTTTTTTTTATTTCCGGCGAAAAGGAACATAAAACGTTTTGTTCGCTTACTGGCACTATTTCGTGTCGTGGCAGTTAAATGCGTGCAGGCATTACAAATGAATGTCATCCATCCAGGACTGCCAGGCGCGTATAAAAACCATGCATGGTACACCTTGGAAGGTGTGAAATCCTTGATATTCCATGCACACATTACATATCCGGCTGCTGGCTGTTATTGCCAGGTGTCATTCACTATAGTAGAAAGAAAAAAGCTAACGAAACTGTGTAGTTACACGTACGGTCTCCCTCTACTGGCACAATCCCAAAGGATAATTTTCCAACGAGAAATCGCGCAAAAAGAGGCAAAAACCACGAAAAAGTGTCACTCGAAATTTCACTTCCGCAGTGCATCATCATATCCACTCTGGCACGATGTGTACCATCCCAGCCACCCATTTCACCGTTGCTGGCCCATAAGTCAGAAGGTTGAGGGATCTTCCCTTTTGGTTACATCTTTCTCCAGTGATGTGTCAAACTACTTCACAAATCAACCGAATGTATAAAAAAAAGCTGCAAAAAGGACACCGCGCGGCTTGCTTCATCGAGGGGCAACCAGGAAAAAAGTACGTTGAACAGAAATTCAACGAGGTCTCAAGTTCCTGGCTCCATTCCGAACGCCAGTCGTGGTAGAATAGAAAACCCTGCCTGTCGCCTTACCGGGTGGGTGAACTGTTACATTTGGCTCGATGGTGCACTATCATTTCTTCTTCATAAAATAGTCAACCGCTCCCCCATGCCCCAACAACTACGACTGGCGACGCGACACGGTGCAAAACCTCTTCACTAAGCATTGAAATGTGTGTGCATGCACTAGAGAGAATCCTTGCTGACTATGCGATGCAGAAAATCATAGTTGGCAAACGTATTGCTGTATCGTAACACTAGCATAGTACCTACTCACCTTCGAATGCGGAATTGATATCCTTAATGTCGTAGCTGCAAATTGCTGATCCCACGATGCCATGAGTGTTCGTTGTGAATGTGGCATAAAATTTCGTATCATCGTGAGGCATCTTGTAGACAGATTGGATTTCGTTGAAGTAGAAGGGGAATTCACTTGAGATGCTGCAGTTGATGCGCGCCTTCAGGTAAGTGGCCCAATTCTGGCTGATCATGTACTTGCCGCCCCGATCATTTTTGCACACTCGAGCTATTCGCGAGTATATTGCCTTACCGCAGTTGATGTACTCCACAGCGTGCTCACGAAAGAAGAAGTAGACGTATTCGCCAACGTCAAAGGCGCCCACAAAGTTGGGTTCTGTTAAATAAAAATGAGTTCATCAATAAATGTGCCATGGTAATTAACAATATCATTTGCAATTGTAATCTGTAAGGAGTCCAAGTTTTACGATGAATGAATAATAAAGCTATTGAGGTAAGGGTCTAACTAATGGGTTTTTCAAATGTGTGTTAATGTGGGGTGCCGTAGCGTAGTGGTTAGTGTGTGCGCTTACTACACACAGGGTCTGAACAGTTGTGGAAGGGGCCTGTACCCTCGGATCCACACCTGGAGACGGCTAAACTAGAGACAAAACTGACTGACGAAGCTTATGGGTTATCCAACACTGTTAGATTTGGGGTAGATGCTCGTTTAGGTAAATAAAACTATTTTTAGGCAAATTAACTAATTTTTCGAATCTCGAAAAAAATGTGTGATCTAGATTTTTTTTCGAAATTTTTCTATTTCTCCATTCTGCCTCGTTCGAAATTTTTAAAGCCGATTTTCGAAATTTTTTCGATTCTAGATTCTAGTTCTTCTATAGCAAACGGGTTGACCCTCAGAGGCAAAAGGATTTTCCTTTTGGAGACTTTATCATAACTTGATAGTGGGATAACGTCGTTTGCCATAAGGCGATAAAAATTTGGAAGAGTCTCGAAAATCGGTTCCGATAATCTCGAAAAATTAAATCAAGAACGCAACATTTCCTCGACTTTTTTAAAGAAAGGAAAATCGACTAATAATACCCAAACTAGGGGGAAAAGTTGTATGCATTTTTGGTGGACTTTCTAGCTGCCTTCGATAGAGTAGACCGGAATACGATGTTTTACAAGTTATACGGTTTCACGATATCAAACAAATTTTGCAGAACACTTTAAAACCTGTATTAAGAGGCTCTATCAACAGCATCTGACGAAAAGAAAGCTTTCGAAAGCTTTCGAAGGCAGAGTAATTCGCTGAGTTTACACTCTTTCTGTTTACACTCTTCAACGAAGACCTTATTGAATGGTGGCCTGCAGAGTAGAGTTTGTAGGTAAACAATCTAAAGCGGTACTTACTGTTCGCTAGCTCCTGTAACCCTTCAACTGATGATAAAATGACTTTCTGAATATTAAATTCTTCTCCATAGAGGTTGGTGGTTAGCTTGGACAAATCAAAGGTGATGATTTTTAAAATAGGAGAGGGAGACGGTGCTTACCTATGCTAACAGTTACGAAGAAGATTCGATCATGCTAAGGCTGCTTGGCGAACTATTTGAGCTTAAATTTTAACAATTTTAAGAAAAAGTTCTTTATAAAGCAATTGGGTAGAATGTGAGGATGTGATACAAAATCTTGGAAGATGTCCATCGCTAAGGCCTAACGCAAAGAGGGGACACGCTTTTGGAAAGTATTTCTTGACTGATATTTAAGTTATGGACATTGAACATACAGTTCTGCGAACCCAAACTAGCTCATCTTTAAAGCATCATCATTATTCCTTTTTTTTTAAGCCATATTAACTGATTTAATTTTTATTTTATTTTTTTTATATGACGACAAGACACACATTGAAAATTTCAGTTGTCGTACAGCTGATGGCCATGCTATATTGATTACGTAATAAAAAATGTGTTTTTTTCGAGAAGTTAAAAACTAAAATCTAATCTCCATCAGCCCCAAAGGGGGTTACAAGATGAAAAGCCATTCAGGGTGTCTTATACCCTATTCCACAGGAATGGAGTATAGTTATGTAAGAATAAGAAATAATAAAACATAAGGTACACCCAACTCTATTTTAGATTTGGTTTATACAAAGTTTTTGGCCACGCCCATCTTTAGGAGTCGAATTTAGCCCATAAAATTACATAATAATTATACAATAGATTAAGTATCTACGTTTTTACCGCAAACTTGGAAACTTTTGTGCTTATATTGATTATAAGTTATAGGAGCTGGACATGACATGCCCCTTTTAAAAAATAAATTAAAAAAAACTTAGCCATAAGGAATAAAAGGATATTTATTTTCAGTTACTTAATGATTTATGAATGGCAATGCAAAACAAAAAGACATCAATTGGAAGGAGAAAAGGAATGAGAAAGAGAATAGGAATTGAAAAGAGAATAGGAATGAAGTCAAATTGGAATGGAAGAAGAAGAGGAATGGAAAGGCGAACAGGAAAAGAGGGTATACCGCACTGTTACATACGCACTGTTACACTTACTCACTGTTTTTTTAACCTCAACTTTCAAATGTGGAAAAGTTTTATAGCTGTCAAAAGCTAAAAGCTGTCAACCACCCAGAAGAAGGAGTTCCCTGGGATGACTTAGCAAAGTTTTATAAGGTAGCCAAAGTCTTTAACCATAAAACTTGTTTTGCCATAACCCTTTAAAAAAAAGAGCCTGAGGCCTGTGATGTTGATTGTTTGTATAGGAAAGTGATTAAGAGTAAAAGTTCGTTTGTGATGAACATCCAGTAAATATACTACCGCCTACCCTATTTTCCTTATAACACTAAACTATAAAGTTTTTGTTGGCTTATGTTTTATGCAGAGAGAACATAAAAGCAGTTTATAGAAGCACCCGAGACGATGGAAGTACGGCTGTGATGCAGATGATCCAACCAACTATTTATTTACTTTTATTTTATTGCCAACATGTCTTCTTAAATAAATTATAACAATTATTATGACAACTAAGCTGTACAAGCTACTTCTTTAACACCATACTTGAGAGAATTGTGCAGAGCTCTCGCACCAACACCAGAGGTACAATCTTTCAAAAATCTTTCCATTCAACTACTCGCATACGCAGACGAGATTGGCATAATCGGTAGAACAAAGCGTGATGTCAGCGAAACCATCGTGAGTATTGGGACGGAAGCGGCGAATGTGGGTTTAGCAGTCAACGAGGGCAAAACCAAGTAAATACATGCTGTCATCAAGAAAAGACACCCAACACCGACGTTTTGGACAAAACATCACCCCCGATAGTTTTAACTTTGAGGTAGTTAGGGACTTTGTCTACCTGAGTTCCTCGATCAGTTCAGATAATGACACCAGCGCTAAAATCAAACGAAGGATAACTCTTGCTGTTTCACTGGGCCAAGAAGGCAATTGAGAAGCGAAGCAAGCCTCTCTCGAGCAACTGAAGTGTCCATGTATAAGACCCTCATCATCCCAGTCATCATTGCCAAAGGCGGATGAAAACACTTTAGGCTGCTTCGAGAGGAAAATTCTTCGGACGACTTACGGTCACGTCTGCATAGACGGAGAGTGGAGGAGGAGATATAACATCGAACTATAAGAGCTGTACAGTGATACCGACCTAGCAAAGAGAGTCAAAACACAACGTCTACGATGGCTGGGTCGTCTAGAGCGGATGGACACCAACACCCCGGCTCGAAAAATCTTCGAATCCACCCGCAGGGACGGCGCAGTAGAGGAGCACCGAGACTCAGGTGGCGCAAGCAATGGGAAGGGTACCTCAGCCAACTTCGCGTGCAAAACTGGAGACGGCTAGCTAGAGACAGAGCTGGCTGGTGAAGCTTGTTGTCCACCCTGGACTGTAGCGCCACCCTAAGAAGTAAGTAAGTAAGTAAGCTGTACAGGCTCCCTCTATTTTGAAGTTTAGTCGTAGAGTGGAGTTGAAACATTAGCGGACAAAGTATCGAAAGAAGAAACCGCGTGGGATTCGCCGGCAGGGTATGATCTGATCACTGCAACGTTTACCCGTCGCGGGCAATGCTCGACTAATTGATCACGTTTGAATATTATTTGTCCATACATTTGACCATCTCATTATTTTTTGCCTTAAGTGTGCCATATCCTTTGCTGTTCCTTGGTTAGGAATGACGCATGGAAAATCTTACATGATATAAGTGAACAGACCAATTTCTGTCATTCTTTTCAATTAAAAATTTTGTTCCTACGAAACGATAATCTCTACGTTCCTCGGTACAAGCTTGAGTGTTCAAATTAAATACATATATAGAGTGTACAAATTATATATATCTGAAGTTATCTTACATTCACGTCGATATTAATACCCTGTGAGGGGGGTATAAAATCGGCGAATCAGAAGGGAGAAGCAAAATTTGACTGTGTATGAAAAGGAAGGCCACGCAGTCTATCAGCTCAAAGCTCGAAGAATTTATAGCAATTTAACATAACAATCTTTAAAAATCATACTCAGTCCTTTCGATTAGTGTGAAAGTCTTACCGCCGCGTGTACAAGAATGGCCAAACGGAGGAGAAGACAGAGCTGACAATTTTGTGCTTTGTACTTGTTTTGTTGGCAAAGGTAAGAAAAGCCAAAAATTACATAGGCTCAGTCAAATCGAGGCTAAGAACAACCATGATCAGGCCAAGAGAATATTTTTACCCATTCTCCTGGTTCAAGACATGCAGAAAGATTAGGAAAACCGAACCTCTGTTTTTAGCAGAAAGCTTTAACGGAGAACAGAGCAATAAGTTTGTAAAACTAGAAGCAGCGTGCCCTGTAAGAAAGCAGAAAATGAAAGGCTACTGTCAATCAGGTAGGTAACCTCTGCGGATCGGTATCCCGATAGGTACTCGTTATTATACATAATTTCTAAACGTTTTACCAACGTCACGTCGCGTCGTCGCATTTTTAAGCTCATGACAGTAAAACCTTCCAAAGAAGTTTCAAATTTTTAATCATTTAAGAAACAGATAAATGGGCTGTCATTAGTGACTAGAAAAAGTCCATCATCATATCTAAATATAAAATTACCATTCTTGAAATAGTCCCAAATCTTTCGATGTGAAGAAATTTAATTGAGTGGGCTGTGCATCGACCTTCCTTCTTAGTTGTTGCGGGCAAAGAACATGCAATTTTTTAATTAACATTTAAGAAAAACACAGCTTTAATGCGTTGGTCCTTGTTCAATTTCCTATGAAAATAATTCGAATTTTGATTGCACTTATGCATAATTAATATCCTGTTTTTAATAAAACCTGCCAACGTAATGTTTTCCATTAACTTCAGTAAACTAGGTCAATTAATATATATATAAAAAAATCGTTATATAAAGCGAAAGCCACTTTATATCAATCCAAACATCCCTGCAGTACTGATGGAAAAAAATAAAAACCTGTTGAAAGCACCACTTAAAATCAGAATCCTTCCATTTCATATCCGTTTTCGAATATTGTTTCCGGTCGAACAACGCCAGCGACAAGTTTCATGTTCTTTCAACGTCCACATAAAATGAAATAAAATATAAAAAAAAATTCACATCACCAGACAGACATTTTCCCTCTCGGTTTCGATTTAATTAATTTCGCCCTTTCCGTGCCTAAAAATTCATCATAAATACGAGCTTCTTCCCTCGCATCCATCAGGTAGTTTTTCATTTTTATTTACCCATACGAAAAGAGTATTTCATTAAATTGCTTCCGATCGAACAAGAAAAAAATAAAAATTCTTCCTCTTGTTACGTACGCATCTGAAGAACCGGCTTAATAAAAATAAAAGTCAAGACCAAAAAAAAACTTAAGAGAATTTATATTTTAACCACACAACCGAGCCCGAACAAAAGCACAAAATCCATGACCTTTTCATGTGAAATTGCGTTATGATCCCATTTATATTGTCACCCAACCCTCAGATGACGCAAAGCTATGAAAAACTCAGAAATAATTTTCCACCCAGTGGATGACTTAAAAATTAAATCCTTGAATATGTATGCAATGCTCTTCAGATCCGCAATCCTTATTCATTCCTACACTTATTCATCAACAGGACCACCTCCACAAAAGATAAAAAAAAAATGAATGATGCAAACTTACTGTCAAGCCATTTGGAGTCATATTTAAGTGTCCTTTTGAAATTATGCTCCTTTCGACCAGAAGTCAAGTTGTACAGGTCTGATCTGAATATTACGGAATCCGCTTTTGTGAATTCTGCATTCGTCCCAGAATACTGAAAGTAAAAATAAAATCAATGTTGAAAAGAAAATAACAAAAAAAAAAACGAAAAGATCCTTCTAAGAATGGAAGAAAAATCTAAAAAAAAAACGATAAAATTTGACATTGCGTCAATATCCTTTGATTGGTAATTTAATTTCTTATCCCTTTTTCGGTTTCGGGCGCAGTCAACCAACGCTGCCACACGTTGGACTTTCGAATCCTCTTAAAAGCTTTCACTTCTCCCTCTCTCACGGTTTCGTTTTGAAGTTTTTTCCTTTTTTTTGGCAGGTGAGGGGGGAAATTGTACACATGGACAGAATGGTGACTCACTTACCAAAGCTGGCAAATCATGGGGATTGCCTTTTTCCACATAAACGGCTGTCGAATTGTCCAATGGATCGTATGGACATTTACCAATGCCTAAACCAATTCCTGGCACGTATTCAGATCTGGGTAAATGTGTTAAGTTCGCCTGAAGGATTTCGTCCGCACACCCAACAACAATGAAAATATAAAGAGCATTTGTTAGAAAGGAATAATAGAAGGACATTCTGGGAGTTAGAAGAAAAAAATGTATGTGTATACAATGAGGAGAGAAAAACTTACAAATATCACATAGTCCTTGGGATTGTGAGCATTTGTACCGCAAATGTATAAACGACTACCCAAGTCCATAGGCTGAATTACACGTATATGATTTTGACATTCGAAATTCTGTTGGAAGAGATACAATGCGATTGGACGTGGAGAACACGTGTTAAAGGTTATACAACATTGAGTTATCCTGGTTAGAGCATAATATTCATTTCAGAGAAACTTACCTCTCGTTTGCCTCTCGACACACAGCTCAGGATGTCAGATCCAGTTGGTTTGAGGATGATAACGTCTTTCTGCAAGCGATTGAAACAAACACAAACACGCATTACAAGTTGGAATTAACAATAGGAATTAGTTTAACTCCGGGTAATCCTTTAAATCATTCACATATATCCTGATTTTGGGTTTCTTCTTGAGCTCAACAACGAATTGAATAAATGGATAAGGTTCTTCTTCGGAAGACCTAGAGATAGATGGGATTTATTCCATTATGCAAAGAGTGTGGTTTTGCCGATAGTATGTATATACTTCTGACAGGATTTCTCGGAAACATCTGCGAGAGTTGACTGGCTTGATTTGCTTAAAACAGGACAGGACAGTTAAAGAAGGATGAAATGTCAACAATGTTAAAAGTGTTTTTTGATAATATTGAATAAACAAAGAACAACAAGGAAATGAACTTAGTACTGTCACTCTTAAATCAACAGCCATCCTGGATCACATACGAATCCTAGATGGACAATGTCCTGGCCCTTTCCTTCTGTCATTAATACAAAAAACAAAAAAATCTATGGAAGATCGAAAAAGGCTATGAGTAAGAGTGCCAGAGCTTTTTTTAGCCAGCTGTTAGCTACAATTATTTCCACAGAAAATTTTTAACTCAAACAATATGCTCCTATTTTATAGGGGAATTCCCCTTTTGGTTTGACCCGCATTTGTGTAACTGACAAGTTGACCTTAATCTATACTACAATCGGAGCAAATAAAACTCAAACTTTTCCCTAACCATACTTGACTTGCTGAGCTGCAGCAACTCTCCAAGTTTTAATGTACTGTTCTTCTTTTCTAAGAAAACATGTCTTTACGTTTTCAACAGAAAGAAAAGACTCAACCCACCCCTCTTGACCTGCAATTATTTGAGCTGCACTTGCCGGCGCAAAATACAATTACGATGTTCACCACCTGTGCACTTTAATAAAATTCCCATTGCAAAAGCGAGTGACGATTGGTTGTCCTTCCTGCAGTAGCACATGCAATCAGTTTCTGTGCCGAATGCGTCCGCCTTCACTCAATTTGTTGGCAAAGGGATTAATAGAAAAACGTTAAGGATCGTCTTGAAGCAAATAAAGCAGGATATAGATGGGTAGAAGTGGGAAAAAAGTATATAAAATAAAATCCAAGAGAATTTCAATCGAAGGGCGACGACAGCGACAACTTGGACTGAGTCCTTCTTCGGTGTTCTGATGAATTTTCTTCGATCAAAAAGACAATCGTTAGAGACGTGTCCTGTGCCATTTGCAGCCAGGGAAAAAACTATGTTCAGGCGCTGTTCCAATGAGTTTATTCTTCGCACAGCTTTTTTTTCTATTGGCTTAAGCAGAAAGGAGAAATCCTAGTATGTGATGCGATACGGTCGGTAAGACCAACAAAAAAAAACATAACAGAACAGAAAAAGAAATCAATATCCTGCAGGAACTTCTGTTTTTTTTTTCTAATTTTCTCCCGCGTGGCCAAATGGATTTTTTATCGCGTGCCATTTCAATTTTTTCCCACTCGTTCGAATGCTAAACGTTATGAGCTCAAGTTGATCTTTGTTGGCTTCTTTACGGATTGAAGTGTTTGTTTTGAGTTTGTCCTCAGATTCGGCTGTCCTTGTTAAGGGCGAGCTGGTGGTAGTAAGGAGGCCAATGCTAGAGTGCTTTTCAAAATTGAATTCGTTTTCTTGGAGCTTCTAGTTTCTTTTTCTTTACTGGCAACTTTCCAATGAATACCAAAGAGGCACTTGGCCTAGCAATCATAAGATGATGATATCAAAAAACACGCAGACGGAAGAAATTGTGCGATTGTTTCTAAGGATCTTGAAAAGAAGGCAATGATAGTGAAGTCTTAAAACAGGAATTCAACACGAAATTTGGTCAAGGTAATTTCAAAGTATTGAATTTAAATGAGCTTGAAATTAAATTTCCTTATTTTTTGTTTTTGCCATAATATTTTAAAGACGAAATGAGTTCTCCATTTTTGAATATTAAAACAAACACGCAACAAGGCCACAGTACGATGCCATTTAACACCAAATCTTAAAGTTTGTTGGTCCGAATTCATATACTATTTGTATAGGCCACGCCCCCAAAAGTGGACATGGACTCAAAATTAAAACCAATTAATTGTAATTTCTTTAAAATCATGAGAAAATGTGTTAAGGCCGAAAATTGTTTTGAAAAAAACAGTTTTTTTTTTTCTAAAAGTGGGCGAGGCTCAAAACTTTGCACGGAAAAACTTAGGAATTGGTATTACCTTTAATATTTGTCATAAAATTTTTTTTCAATTTGGAATGAACTTTTCGAGAAATTGGGTTTTTAAAGATCTAACATGTTAAAAGTGAAAGAACTCGGGCCAATATTGCTCAGTACTGAAATTTGAGTTCCTACGCATTGTCTAACTTGACCAAAAGGCGTTTTGAAAGAAAATGTGAAATAGAGGTTGTCTCCCATTGAAGCCAGTAGTGGGTCAATCCCTTGACGGATTGACCCAATCTTAACATCTTGTCTGTGCAACAGAAGAACCAAGTAGTGCACCGAGCTTCAGCTCTCTAGCTTGATTTTGATGATCTCCTTCACACATGCCTTCACACATCACCTGCCGGCCTCGATCATATCTCTAAAAAGTTTTAGGAGTCTACGATGATTATTTCAGTGTGTTACAAACTATGCATTAATATTAATATACCCTAAAAATATTGATTTTTATGGAACCTTAAGACGACGACAGCTGTCGCTCGAATGCCTACGCTTATGACTCAATTTACCCAAAAATCTTCCTCGACGCTCCCGGAGGCCAGGCTAAGAGGTCATTACCAAACGTATGATAAGCTCTGAAAATAAGTTCGCGCGTGGAATCAACCCCTTTTCCATAACATCGTATTTTTTATTCATATTTTTTATCAGATGTGTTATATACACGTGTTGATTGCATTTTTATACGAAAAATTTGGTTTATACTTGAAAACGCCCCAAAAGTGGGCGTGGAAAAACTTTATTTATTTGAGTTGATAGTAACGGGTGATTTTTTAGCTGGTTTGGTTTTGGCAACACTGGTTTTGACAGCTGACGTGTGTTTAGTACCTTGTGTCACTGTCAAACAGCTTCAGTTTGGTTTGCAATTTAACCATGGATCGTCTTACAAATGAACAACGCTTGCAAATTATTGAATTTTACTATCAAAATTCGTGCTCGGTTCGAAATGTTCATCGCGCGCTGCTTCCATTTTATGGTCGGCATTCTCGACCTTCTGAGCAGTCTATTCGGAAGATTGTGACCAAATTTCGCACCAAATTTACTTTGTTGGACATTAAACCACCAACACGTTTACGTACTGTGCGTAGTGAAGAAAATATTGCGGCCGTATCAGCTAGTGTGACAGAAGACCGCGAAATGTCGATTCGGCGCCGTTCCCAGCAGTTAGGCCTTTGTTACAGCACTACGTGGAAAATTTTGCGGAAGGATTTGGGCGTAAAGCCTTTTAAGATACAGCTGGTGCAAGAACTAAAGCCAGCCGACCTACCACAACGCCGAATTTTTGGTGAATGGGCTCTTGGAAAGCTGGCCGAGGATCCGCTTTTTTATCGAAAAATTGTGTTCAGCGATGAGGCTCATTTTTGGTTGAAAGGGTACGTAAATAAGCAAAATTGCCGCATTTGGAGTGAAGATCAGCCAGAAGCATTTCAACAGCTACCAATGCATCCCGAAAAAGCCACTGTTTGGTGCGGTTTATGGGCCGGCGGCATTATTGGGCCATATTTCTTCAAAGATGATGCGAATCGCAGCGTTACTCTCAATGGTGAACGCTACCGAGCGATGATAACAAACTTTTTTTTGCCCGAAATGGAAGTTCTTGACTTGCATGATATGTGGTTTCAACAAGACGGTGCCACATGCCACACAGCACGCGAAACAATGGCGCAATTGCGAGGCGAGTTTGGTGAACAGTTAATTTCACGTTTCGGGCCGGTCAATTGGCCGCCTAGATCGTGCGATTTGACACCATTAGATTATTTTTTGTGGGGGTATGTCAAGGCTTATGTCTATAGGGACAAGCCCGCTTTGATTGACGCACTGGAAGCCAACATCCATGCATTCATTCGTGAGATACCGGCCGATATGTGTGAAAGAGTATGCCAAAATTGGACTCAGCGGATGGGCTACTTGAGACGCAGCCGCGGTCAACATTTGCATGAAATTATCTTTAAACATTAAATTGCAAGGTTCAAACTATCGATTCAAATAAATATTTCATTAATTTTTTCGAATTTTTTGTGTTTTTTTTTAAAAAAAGTTCTCAACCTCTTAAAAAATCACCCGTTATCTTGTTATTCAAGAAATCATTCCCAAATCGGTATTCTGTAATTTAAATTTTTAATTTTTTCTTATGAATATAACGAAACTTTTATATCGTGGTGTTTTATGTTTTCACTTTAGGATTTTTGTTAAGAAATTTGTAACCAGTTAAGGGTTAAACAATGTTAAAAGCAGGTCAGCGGATTTGGCTGGAAAAAAAAATTACTTAGAGCAGCCGCAATATCTATTTACAGGGAAAACCTAACCTCAAAATTACAATTTATTCATTAGAGCTAATTTTTTTTTTGTTATGCACTTTTTCCGTCATATCCGTTCAATGCTACTACATTTTGATAAAAAGTTTTTACTACAAAAAGTATTCGGTAATTCGAAAACCTTCATGGTTCGAATTGGGGTTAATTCCTATTAGTGCGAATTACTGAGGTTGTACTGTATACACATCTGAATATTTTAAAGTGCAATTTTTTTTGGATTTAAAGCAAATATTATGTTGAATAAAAATAAATTTTTTAGAGTGGAAATAAAATATGACCACGCCAACATGGGAACGTTTTTTTTTGTTTTTTTGAAAAGCTGATCACAATAAACTAAGGCAAGGATGTCACATAGCAAATTTTAGCTATCTTCGACAACTTTGATATTTCATGCTAATAAGTAAAGTGGGCGTGTCAGTGGTTTTTTACACCTGCACTGCTTCGGAACCTTGAAAGAAGAGATATCCAACCTTCGTGGAATATTTTCAAACACATTTTGATAGCTAATTTGTTTCGCATGTAAAATACACTGGTGGACAAAATTAGCGGAACGGAAGCAAAAAGTTAAATATTTTAATATTTTTTTGGTTAAAAATTTTTTTTTGATGAGTACTTTTTTTTAATTTTTATTTTTGCATTATTTAAAAAAAAAAAATCTTGTTTAAAAAAATCCTGTTTTCATATGAAAAAAAGCACAAAAACCTAAAAAGGGGATATTTTTCAATAACTAATGGTTTCATTAATATATAAAAGTCAAATAAAAAACTACCATCGTTCCTCTAATTTTGTCCAGCAGTGTATTTCTTATTTAATATTTCGAGTGCAATTTGAAGAAGATAAATGCACAAGATCTATGTTTATGATTTTTTAATTCTGACATTGCAGTATAATAAATAAAGGGAGACATCCTTGACTATCTGCCCGATTTTTGGATTTCAAGTTTTTAAAACAAGTTTTTCATTAATTTAAAGCCTCCTGTTATTATATTTTGTGCTAATTGTGATTTTATAGCGGCTCAAACTTTTATCGAAACACAAAGTGAGAAATATAATCGGGATATAAAAATATATTAGTTGAGTGCTTTATACTAGGTGGTTGACATTTCGCCCTAAAACTCCGCCTTTTTAACTCAAAAAATCTCTTTTTTTATTGCCACGCCCACAAAAATGAGAGGAAGCACATATAATACATACATAAAAGTTAAAAAATGCTTATTCTACAACTTTTTTCATAAATTTTTTTGTCAAATTCCATATATATTTATTAAAAAACAGTCATTTTAAGATAAAATCCCTAAAAAGTGGGCGTGGTCAAAGAAAAGGCTAACAGTTTTTGGCCTTTTAAATTTCAAAGACAATTACAAGATAATATTACGTACCAAAAATGAATGAGCTAGCGCCATTGTAACATAGCTAAAATTTGGAAAAAAGGAATTTTACTGGCCTGCAGTGGGCGTGTCTGTGGGCGGAGTCAGCTAATTTTCAAACTTGATCTTAAGGACTAGACTTGCAGTCAACCCACCAAATTTCAGCTTTCTACCTTAAAATTTAAGGCCTAAATATTGTTTACATACGGACGGACGGACAGACATGGCTTAATCGATTCTCCTGTCGGTCCCATTCATATCTCTAAAAGGTTTTAGGGGATACGGTGATTTTTTCACTGCGTTACAAAGTATACATCAAACTTATTATACCCTGGGTCGGGTATTAAAATAACAACGGGTTTCTCGTTTTCTAAATTTTGACACATTTTTGCTTGCTACTCAAGCGGCTTGGGCTTGCGGAAAATTAAGTTGATAAGACAGAAATAAATCCGGAATTATAGGCATTTTATGACACCATTTCAGTTAAGCAACTTAAAGGATTTTTAGCGTATGTCGAAAGGTTAAGTAGGGTTGCTAGCAGCAAAAGCCGTCAGCTCGCATAGACCTACGAGGGCCCTTAGCGTCACCCTAAGGAGTCAACCTGTAAGTAATAAAGATTTTAATTAAACTGTGATACTTAGTCGGTTGAAGTATCCTGAGCTTCGAAGAGAGATTTGAGGAAGAAGACCCTGCATGAACTTCACAATATTCTTCACCGGTGTACTTGCAAACTCGGTCAGCACTTGAAAGAACTTTTGGCCTAGAAGTCGAGGTGGTCGACACCGGCAAAGGAGATTTTTTACATCTTCTGCTTCAGGATAGCCCCTGCAAATATAGTTGGTGTTAGTGATTCCCAATTTTGCTGAGTGTTTTCCCAACAGGTTGTGGCATGTTGTCACTCTTGTGGCTGTGCCCAGTAATGGCATTTTTAATGCTATAAACCTTTTTAATTTGCTGCCATCTATAGATGGTCATAGCGCCTTTGTGTGGCCGCAGCTCTGCAAATTTTCCCATCTGCTTTGGGCTATGTTGTGAATAGTCGCAGACATTTCGCCTGTCTCAAAAAAGAGCGGAGGGTGGGTCCTTTCGTCCGCTGTAGTGACATATATAAATATTGCTCATATATATGTAGTAACATATATATGAGCAATATTTCGCTAACTCGTCAGCGTTTTCTTTCCGGAAAAAGTCACTATGGCCTGGTACCCAAACAATGCGGATATTATTCTGTCTGCTTAGAGCCTTCAGTTCTGAGCGACAGAGTCCTACTATACGAGAGTTTACTGTTGGTGTTGCCAGGGCTTACTTAAATGGAAATATTTCCTCCTGGAATAATTCCAATACTCTTTCCTTTTCGGCGGCTATAAGTATTACTAGAATTTCGGCTTGGAAGATACTGCATGAGCTTAGCTGTTTTCTGCTTGTTAGGATACCGAGTTTGTCAGAACATACACCTGTTCCTGTACCCTTACTTAACTTAGAACCATCTGTATAGATCGCTACCTCGAAGTTGGTTGTGACATTATCAAGCCTCCAGTCTTCTCTGCTGAGAATTTGAATGGGGTTATCTTCATTGAAGTCAATATAAGGTGTTATATTGTTATTTATAGGTAACATAAAAGAATTAATTCATCAGCTTACGTATTCAGAGCTTTGGGGCTGTTTGGTATACTCAATTTAACTTGGAAGAAATGCTGCATCATACAGACGAATGGGTTTTATCAGAGCTTTGATGTTTTCTGCTTTATCTTCATGTTTAAGGACAAAATAATTGTTGCAGTATACCTTATTGATGGAATTTCTATAACCAATTTCTTTCACCAATTGCTTCATATATACTTTTCAAAACCCTTTAACCTGTGCACGAGTTAAATACCCCCACACCCTCCGTATTATGCCACCCAATGATAAAACTTTCGAGTCACTTCATATCCGATTTACTTCAAAAGTGTTTGCCCCCAAAAATGACACCTCCACTACGAAAATATTAATGAGTCTAATAAACGTCCTCACGTTCCGCTTTGAAATCGTCCTTGCTGTCTCCGAAACAAAAATCAATCGACACGGAATTGGAATTCAAGGAAAATTTCACCATTTCAATCGTGGGAATTCCTCCTCCTTTTTCCATTCGATAAAAATCTATTAATTGTCAAAAAGAAAGCGAAAGAGAACAGAAAAAAGAAAGAAACAGCAATTCGTGACTTGTTCTTATCCGCTCCATTGAGCATTGCATCATCAAACGATTGCCCGAACCCTGGTTCTGTCAGCGTATACAACCACCACCACCTCCATAGACGTCATCCTTTACGCCGCCGGAGCAACAGAGAAATCGAATTAAATAAACAAATTCAAATCGTGAGCGAACTTCGCAATGAAGCTGCTGTACGAGTATAACTGTGTAGCCCAGCTAGCTATTCCTAAGCCACTTGAAAAGCCCGCTTTGTAGATCGACCCACAGCCCACATCAGAGGTTCATACCATGCCGCCAGATTCAATAAACATTTTATCACGATTTAAATAAAACAACTTGTACATGGGTTTTGCGCTGCCTCGAGTCCTCCTAGAGCCTCGTAGTGGCATAATCGATTGGGAATTCCTTCACACACACATACCTCTACTCACAAAGGACGACTTTTAACGAAACGCGACATTGTACATTATTGTGTACACGATTCAGTGTGTATGCGACTTTTCGTCCTTTTTTCGGGCCAGCCCGACTGCAAATAGAATAAATTTTGTGCGGCAGTGCGAAGCGAAGCTCTCGGGCGCGTTTGTGCTCCCAATTTTTCTTTCGACAGCCTGCCCCCATAAATGAATCGAAATAATTTTTATTCGTGGCACGTGATCAGCGATACAGGGACGTGGCAAGGAATGTTTCGACAATTCTTTTAAATACTCCTCTCAACAACGAATCCTTAAAGGAATAAATATTTACACACCCCTTTTTTTGGAGAAGTTGACTCTATAAAAACTCGCTCCTTTTAGACAAGGCCGTAGAAAAAGGACACCGAAGAAATCTCTGGAGAGCGTGGAATTTTCAAAGAAAAACAAACACTTCTAGCTGAGGTATTTGCACCTGCTTAAAACTTTTGTAAATAGCCCGACAAACACCTTTTCCCCTAGAAAAGGATATAGACGACGACGCACAACCAAAGAGGAAAACTCCAAACAAATCCAAGGTTCTATTCTGCGATTTTCCAACTCGAATTGATTTCTACTCTCGGGATCGTTCTGCCTGACCAAAGGGTGGCAACGGCAAGATATGGTCCATCTGTGTATGTGTTGCATGTGAAACTTTTCAAATATCCGCCCGAAAAGAGTCCATTTTAACTCGCACACACCTTATAATCGAACTTAAGAGATTCTATTGCACTCAATCTGTAGCCCAGTGGTCTCTGTGTCCTGCTGGACAGGACATTAATACGTCGAGACCTACAGAACAAACACACATAGAGACATCTTCAAAGGAGAGCTCGCATATGTTTGCAATTCGAGTTAAAGTTTGTTTTTCTTTGGGAGTGGTGTCCTTAGAAAAGTTTTTTCCTATGTCGCCGGTCGATGTCGTTGTCGGTTGATCGGTATGTTTTCTCTCACCATCCGCCCAAGCGTTTGACAACTCTTGGACACTTTTCTTGGGTTCTTTCGATTTGTTCTCCTTTTTGAGCTTGCTCTGTGAGACGATTTGTATGAACCGTGTGTATGTGTGTATATAGAAATGTTAAATGCATGCGAGGATAACATTGAGAGGAGCGTATTGGGGGTGTTGGCCAGCAGTTGTGTACAACTTCTTTGGTGACTTCTATTTGCTTAAAGTTTCGCACGAAGACAGCAGGCAGCAGAAGAAGTTTTTCGTTTTCAATTTGACTTTGTACGAGGAAAATCCCAAAGGCCAACAACAAGGTGGTTAAGCTGACGGTGAATGGAAGGGTGGGTCTTGATTTGTGGAAAAAAATGTGATTCCATTAAAGGATACTTATATGGGGATGAGTGGAGTGGATGGGGTCACCATGGGGCGACCGTAATGTGGTGTAATGAAATAATGGCCTCAAGCTATCAAATGGGTTGATAGTGATATTTTCTTTATGAGGCTTGCCATCAGATTGTGGGAGCCACATGGGTATGGACGGTCGAAGTGACTCGATTTATTTCTGGAATGTCCGCTGGTAGGTCTAAAAATACAGAGAAGTGCGATTCCTGCACTGACAGTTGAAAAAGTGGACATTTAAATCAATAAACGTCTGTCGTTGTGAAGCTTTGGGTTGGACGGCTTATTTGGGAAAGTCCTTTTGCTACTTACCTCACATATCGATTGGCTGATGTTCTGTAGGTTCAGTCGAAAGACTCGATCCCTGTTAAAAAAAGAAAAAAAGTGGTTAGTATTAAAAAGTTAGGCGTACAAAATGAGTGTAGTAAAGACAAGCAGTCGTCTCTTATATTAAAAGACACGACTTAATGCCGAAGGTTCACTAAATGGCGGACTTTAGTGAACCTTCGGCATTAAGGGATCGGGCACACACCTATAACCGTCTGGGCCTATAAGACAGATTTAAAGAAAAAGTTGTACGGAAAAATTTAAAATTGTGTAAACCCTTTAAGGAATCACGTACATATATCAATTAAAGGCTGTTTAATTTATCCACTGAATGCGACTGAAATAACCCTCGTTGAGTCCTTTTAAAAAACAAATTATCACTTTGAAGAGTCGTTCATTAAAGACGTTTATTACAAGCAATAATCCGGGAGACTACACACATTTCGTGTAGTTCACCTCTTAACATAAGTGGCAATACTTAACATAAGTGGCATTATTAATCGGTAGACATAGCGTCAGCGATTTTACAAGCACAATTATTTCCTAAGAATTCGACAACTGAAAATGCATTAAAATAATAATTCTAGGAAATTAAGAAATACATGGTGAACTTTGTGTTATTGACCTAATAAAGGTGTCATATTGGTCGTCTGGTGCTGGCAATTGTGCTGGCGTTTGCATATAATATGTAACTTCTCCCTCCTTTAGATTGAAATTCTCCTGAATTTTCTTGTTGACATCAATATTTACTTTTTTTGTTTTTACATAAAGAATTATAGTTACAAGCACCATTATGACAATTATAAATGAGAATGTATAATTTAGATAGCCAAAACCATCTTCTAAGTTTTTTATTTCTTCAATTTCTTGTATATTTTCAAATTTATTCAAAATGATTTTATTAAAGTTTACAGATTTAGATAAATTGAGATTAACATTATTGTTAGGATAGTAAAATCTTTGTTTTAACAATTTATTTTCATTCAATGAAAATTTTTGGTGAAGTATTTGAATTGTACAATTGTTAAAGTTAATTAGATAATTGCCCTTTAGATCAAAATCTCTATCATCACATGTTTGAGATATTATATTATTTATGTTTTTAACAAATATTGTTTCATCGTCTAATGATATAATTTCTGTATTTTTATTTCTTATTAAGTTAAATCCTTTTATAATGCAGTGCTTACTTTCTAATAGTTCATTAATTGTTTTATCTTTTTCGTATCTAAAGGTTTTATTAAAATATTCAATTACAAATTCTTTGTCTGCATTAATTTCAAAGTTATCTTTATTTGGTACTGGAATTAATAACTTTAATGGCAGTTTAATAGTGTTCCTAGGTATTTTAATGGCGAAAGCTAACATATTATCTTGATAGTTTACTACTCCTAGTCTTATTTGTGCTAATTTGAAAAAATCTACCTTATAAATTTCAATTTCTTCATTTGTTAAAATATTGGGATGAAGAATATTGTTTTTAGCTGAGACTATGTTATCCTGAATGTGCTCAATTTTTGTTTCTAAGAACTTTAACTTGAATAGTTGATCAAAATAAAACTGTTTGAGTACTATTTGTCTTTCGGCTTGTTGTACAGTATTGAGTTGTCTTGTAATTAGTTCTCGGTCATTGTCAATTGTGTCTTTAAGCATTGAGAATGTTTTGTTGAAATACTCGTTGATTTTTATTTGTTTATTTAGATTTTCAATTGAGTTATGATTGTTTTTAGAAATTTTGTCTAGATGTTCTAATATGTTTTGTCGATCGTCGTTGTCCATTGTTCCAAATAGAAATTTTTCTGCGTTTCCTATTAAATTAACTAATCCTCGTTTATGTCTACTTTGCATAGGGATTAATGTTTGAATCTTATGCATTATATTGGATATTTCTTCATTTAATATATATTTTTGCTCGGGGTTCAGTGATCTAAGATTGTTGGATATATTCTTAACTATTCCTATTATTTCTAGGGGGTTAATGATATGCAATATAATATCTGTCTCGTTAGTAATAGTAATATCTGATAGCTGAAGTTTAACAAATCCAGTTTGCTCTGCAATCGTTTGTACGTCCAGAAACTTTTGTCCGTTACTTAGTTGGATTACTAGAAAGAGAGTCAGTATCCGTAGCATTGTCATCTGAAAATTTAAGAGGTCGTTTTATATTTGTGGGATGAACGTTTATTAACTTGGCTTTTCTGTATTTTGGTTCATGCTTATGCCTTACTGCCTTGTAGTTTTTAATAAATCCTGAAGTTCTTCTTTCTTTATAGTCTTCTCTTTTATCATTAATATTATTCAATCTTTTCATTTTGGACATCTTCAAATTTTCGTACACTTTCTCTAAACTAATTTTACCTGTTTGAACCTGTTGAGGAGTAGCTTTAATAGATGAATGATACCTTTCATTATAATTTCTAACTGCTTGTTGCATCGCTTGTTTTGTCGGTAAAGTACTGTTATGAAGTAGTAATATTCTTAACTTTTCTGCCAAGCTATTATGAAACCTTTCTACGTCTGAGTTGCCTGTGTGCGAGTTTGCTTGCCTATTCTAGCAAAATGTTCTTCTAACTGTCCTATTAGTGTAATATGGTTTCTATCCGTTAAATAATATGCTGCTCCAAATTTTGAAAATTTGTCAATTACTGTCAGAAAATGACATTTCTTAAAAACATATGTGTCCAAATGAATAACTTGATTTTTGTTTGTCGGTGTTTCTGTGAATTGGAATTTTGGCTTTATTGGATTACGGTCATATTTTACTGCTTTACACACGTCACACTGATTTATTACTATCTGAATTAACTCTAGTAATTTAGGGTAATATATTTTGTATTTTATTTGATTGAAAGTTTCTTGTATACCTGAATGTAAACTTTCCCTTACATGGTACAAAGATATTTGTTTTACGGCTTCTACTTCAGTTTCTAAATCTTGTGCTCTGAAGGAACATTTCACGAATTTTATGTTACTATCATTCGAAAACATTTCCCGTATTTTTTCTTGAAGGATATTGTATATGTTATCCGTTAGTTCTGAAAATATGCCTATTTTTCCTTTTTTTATAAATCTCCTTAGTATGTCTCCTAATCTGTCAAAATCATGCTCTGCTATATATATTATTCTTTTACTGTGTATGATCTCAATTTCCTTTATTTTGTTATTTGTTAGGATTATTTGAGTTTTGTACTTATTGACGATATCTTCGACAATTGGAATGTGATCCATTAACTCTTCCTCTGCCGAATGTACTGTTTCATTGGTGTCGTTTTCTTCTATATTAAATACAAAATCTGATATTGAATTACTTTGGTTGCCTTTAAGCGAAAATTTTCTGTTAGCGTGGGATTCTCTCCCTCCTTAGATTTAACGTCCTCGTTAACTTCTATTCTACTAAGAAAATCTGCTACCTTGTTTTCTTTGCCTTTAAGGTACTCTATTTCAAATTGATATTCTCCTAGTTAAAGAAGCCATCGTTGATGTCTAGGCGACAGGGCTTTTCCTCTATACTTTGCATGAAGATACTTAATTGGCTGGTGATCTGTAAAGATCTTAAATTTGTTACCGTATAGGTAAGGCCTAAAGTAATTTATTGACCACATTATCGCTAGGAATTCCTTGTCCGTAGCGGAATAATTGGTTTCGTGCTTATTGAGAGTACGCGATGCATAGCATATAGGGTGTCCTTCTTGCGAGATTACCGCACCAATCGCATAGTTTGATGCGTCAGTTGTCAGAGTAAATTGTTTCTGAAAATTGGGGTATCTTAATATTGGGTGACTGCTAATAAGTCTCTTTAGTTTTTCAAATGCTTCTATGTAATTTGGATCATTTGTATTTATTTTTGAATTTTTCTTTAAATATTTTGTGATAGGCTGTGCTACCTTAGCATAATCTCTTATGAATTTTCGATAAAATCCGGTTATTCCTAAAAAACTCTTAATTTGCTTTTGAGATTTTGGAAGTTCTAGTTTTTCAATGCAAGCTATCTTATCAGGATTAGGTTTTATACCATCCTTTGTGAGAATATGACCTAAAAATTCGGTCTCTCGTTTCATGAAATTACATTTATCAACCTGTATCTTAAGTTTTTTAGATTCTAATATTTTAAAAATGTCCGTTATAGATTTAACGTGTTCTTTCAATGTTGTGCTGAAGATGAGAATGTCATCTAGATAAACAACGCACGTCTTGTTTATATGATCTCTGAGAATATCATTCATCAGTCTTTGGAATGTCGCGGGGCATTCTTCAAACCGAATGGCATTCTTATAAATTCATATAACCCGTGGGGGGAACCAAAAGCTGTCTTTTTGCGATCCTCTTCTTTAATCAAGATCTGGTGATAGCCTTTGGCGAGATCAATCGTGGTAAAATATTGTGACTTTCCAAGCTTGTCTAATATTGAATCAATGTTGGGTAAAGGAAATTTGTCATCAATCGTAATTTCGTTCAACTTTCTATAGTCGATTACGATGCGAAATTTCTTTTTCCCTGAGTTGTCCATTTTCTTTGGAACAACTATAAGTGGACTCGAGTATTTGGAGTTACTCTTCCGAATAATTCCCTGAGATTCCATATCTTTAATTTGACGTCTTACCTCTTCGTCATGTATAGGGGGATATCTATATAATTTAGCATTCACTTGTTGATCAGTTGTGGTCACAATTTGATGCTCAATTTCTGGGGTACTTGATAATATGTCACCTTCTTTGAAGAATAAATTACTAAATCTTTTTAACAGATTCTCTACTTCTTGGCATTCTTCCTTGTTAAGATGATCTAACTTTATATGATTGATATTATTATCAATAGTTTCTAGAGAACATATTTGATTTAATGCATATGGGATGTGAGTAAATGTTAAGCTTTGGCTATTTATATTAATTATTCCTTCTTCCAGGTTTATTACAGTGTTTAATTTACTTAATAGGTCCATACCAATTATAAATTGATATCCTCTATTACAAAGTCTTTTGACTTTCCAACTAATTAGGGCGTTGGGTGACGCTTTGAATTCTTCTGGTACCGGTGTATGTATTTCATAGGCAATTGTGTCCCTACCTGCTACCGTAGTAAAATGTATTGGTTCAATCCGCAATTTTTTAAAATCATTTAATCTATCATCTACTATGCTTAGGGTTGAGCCTGTAACTATTAAGGCTGTAAAGCTTTTTGAACAAATTGTTATTTTAATTTGTGGTAGTTCGTCCGAGGCTAGTTCATAAAAAACGCGGGACTTTGTTCATACTGATTTCTAATTTCTTCATAAACTGCTCCATGAGGCATTACCATTCTTTGTTCAGACATCTCCTGTTGATGGCTATTTTGGCCCGGGGATAATCTAAAGTGTCCTGAATTTTGGTTCTGACCCTGAGAGTTATTAATTTGTTTACTAATGTTATTTCCTTGGATATTATCAACCTCCATGTGTTCCGCTGGTGGATTTGGCCTATCGTTCTGCCTATATTGTCCTGAGAAGTTCCTTTGTTGTCCTTGATAATTATTCTGCCTATATTGTCCTGAGTAATTTCGTTGCTGTACCTGATGATTATTCTGCCTATACTGTCCTGAGAAATTTCTTTGTTGACCCTGATTATTTTGTCGATACTGACCTGATCTGTTATGATACTCATCAGAATAGTTTGGTCTCCTTTGTTTCTCTGGTGGAACAAATGCTTTTGGTCTAGCTACTCTTCTAAATTCCGGCCTAATGCAAGAATCCTCAAATCTTCTCTTTCTCATCACTGATATTATCTTACTTAAATCATTCTCTTCGTATATCCTATCTAATAATGTTCCTTGCGCAATTTCTTTCGCGGTGTTTGCTAATATCACTTCAACATTACTTAAGTCTACATAATTTTCTTCTTTATAATAAACAATCAATTCGTCTGTTTTATATTTAATGCTTTGTAATTCTACTGCTAGTTCACTCACCGTATTGACCTTTAAATTTGTTATTTTCTTGTAGATTTCATGTGGTTCGGTATCCGGTTTGTACCTTAGTTTTAACGTTTCCTTGATGGTAGTCCAATTGTCCGTCTCTGGTAGGTTGATCACTGCATTTTTCGCTTCACCTTGAATTTTTTCGTGGAAAACAGCTCTCACTATAATCTTCTTTAGTTCTGCATCTTCTACTTGATCGATGTAACACTCAACGCAGCTGAAGAATGAATTTATGGTAACATCTCCTTGTCCGGTAAATATTGACATGTATCGGATATCTTTTAGAATCCTTTCCCTCTCCTCTCGGTTTCCTCGTTGTTGGAGCTGTACATATGCTGTACGCACTTGCTCTAACTGTTGGGTTCTGAGTTCTAGTTCAGCAATTAGTTGGTTCTGGTTTTCCATATTTCTATTGCTATCGTGGATCTGGTGTCTTTGCATAAACGTTTGCACTTCACTTATGATTTCTCTTTTGCTTTAAAACAAACACACTAATCTTTGTCGATTTTATTGTATGTATCTATAGCAAATTTTATTTCGAGTTCTCACTGGGTAACGTGTTTATTAATTGAAATGTTTGGTTTAGAAACACTTATATTAAATTAATTTCACACGACGTAAATTCGTTTCACTGGACTCTTATTTTATAAGAATCCTACCGACTGCGCCACTGAAATAACCCTCGTTGAGTCCTTTTAAAAAACAAATGATCACTTTGAAGAGTCGTTCATTAAAGACGTTTATTACAAGCAATATTCCGGGAGACTACACACATTTCGTGTAGTTCACCTCTATTTAATACTTAACATAAGTGGCATTATTAATCGGTAGACGATTTTACAAGCACAATTATTTCCTAAGAATTCGACAACTGAAAATGCATTAAAATAATAATTCTAGGAAATTAAGAAATTCATGGTGAACTTTGTGTTATTGACCTAATAAAGGTGTCATATTGGTCGTCTGGTGCTGGCAATTGTGCTGGCGTTTGCATATAATATGTAACTTGCGTGTGTCTTGACACATAAGGTGTTCAAGCTTTATATATTTATAAATAAGTCTGTCCAGCAACATTGCAGATTAAAAATCAATACGTTTGAATATCAGTGCCAAAACCATTTATATGGCATGTGTCTGACGAATTCGTGAAATTCCTAAGAAATTCAATAAAAGGACAGCAGCACAAATGGTATCGAACACAGCAGTTGCTCAATCATACCCCAAAATGGGCCTCTCAAGTTACAATGTGGTCTTTCCATTAGACTGAAGTTGGATGAAGAGAAGGGCTGTCAATCATTTACCTAAGAAACAAATTACGATATTGTTAAGATATTTTTCAACGCGTCTGACACAGCTGATTTTTTTACAAAAAAAATACTCTTCAAATTCATATCGACCCTAAAATCTATTCTAATTACAATTTACTAGAGCACGTGGTAAAAATATCTTCCCGACTTATACTACTTCAAAGTTATTTAAGTTATTTAAGACGTTTCGATTGACGTAGACTTTGATTTGGGTATACTTATTTGGCCTTTTTATGTCACGAAAAGGTCATAATTCAGAAATAATGTGAGTTTGTAATTTACGTAAAGTATATTGCATAATATGATACATTCCTCGATATTTAAAATAATATCTAAAAAAAATGTTTTTACTTTAGGCACAACTCGTTTTGTGGATAAAATAAAACTCATTGATTCTGAGCGATGCTTAGGGAAACTGAGCAAATGAAGAAAGCAACACAAGATCATAATTATGTCCTTCAAAAACTTGTTATTTATAAAACCTTTCGCATCTTAAGTAAATGCGATTATTTATTTCTCAGCCCTAATCGGTCTAGCCAAATACAGTAAGAAGGTACTAATAGTACTTTCTAGAACATGCAAGACAAAGCGACACATATTTGGGTGTGGTTTCGTCGTTGAAAGTCTTAAACTTTTAGTATGAAAGCGGGCACCACACGACGCGACGATCGGCTAGATTCGCCACCAATAGCCTCTATGCGCGCATGGCCCCACAGAACAGAAATATGACTACGACAAAAATATTCTACGAGCTCTTGGACAAAACGTATGATCCCTTATAAAGAGAGTACGAAGCGGACAGTTTAAGAGAAAGAGAGTTCCTACAACAGGTTTGAGGTTCAAAATTTCTACCAAATGATCAAAATCTCCTGCCAAACTGAGACCTAAGGACGCTCAAGGGAATATCGTACTGAAATCGCAGTCTGTGCTAAGGATTTGGCAACCATTTTTGCAGACTGTTTAAAGGGGCGAAGACGAACAGAAGGCATTTCTGACCACTCTACCTCGATGAAGTAAAAGTAACTGTGCCCAAGCTTAAAAGCAGTCGAAGCTGACTTCCGAGCTGCTGAGCTTTTTAGATCCGCGAGCAATGATCTGGTTAGGCGTAAGTACCATTACATATGCAAAACATGGTCGGAGGAAAGCATGCCAAATGAATTCATGGCTGGAAGCATTGGTGACCATTTTCCGGCCGATCATGAAGAGAAGAGGAGAAATTTAGTGCAACATGTAATTTTTGTATCTAAACTCATCATGATATGCAGGATGACGATAAAAAACGCTGTTCCGTCAAGGCCGGTAAAAATCACACTGAGCCCTTTGATGTAAAATTAAAAGTATTAAGACAAGGCGAGGCGATAACATGTGACACCTTTTATACATTATACTGCAAAGAATTGGGCATAACTCTCACGCCAACACCAGAGGCACAATCTCCTGAAGTCAATATAATTGCACGCAGATGTAGACGAGATTGACATAATCCGAAGAACCCAGCGTAATATCAGCGAACACTTCGTGGGTATTGGGAGGGAAGTGGCGAATATGGGCTTAGCTAACCTTTTGACGTTAACCGAGCAGAACCTTTCTCCGTTAACGAGAGCAAAACAAATTTAATATTGTCATCCAATAACCAAAAACTACGTCTTGAACGTCTGGGCATCACCATAGACAGCTGAAACTCTGGAGCAGCTAGGAACTTCGTCTTCCTGGGTCCCGCTGTAAATTCAGGTAACGACACCAGAACTAAGATCTAACGAAGTTTAACTTTTGCCAATTGCTGTTTCTTTGGACTTTGAAAGCAATGGAGTAACGAATAATATGATTCCCTCATCAAATCAGTCCCGATTTACGGTGAAGAAGCATGGACCCTGTCAACGGCGAATGAAAAGGCTAAAAGCTGCTTCGGTAGGAAAACCCTTAGCATGATTTTTGGTTCCATCCAATGGCGACCTATCCAGATTAGTCAGGGATGAGTCGAGATTACTTGGTTTATCTAAAGCGGATGGACATCAATGCCCGGCCCAGAAAATCTTCGAGTCCACACCGGAGGGGTAGCGCAGTAGAGGAGCACTGGAAGACAGTTGGTGCACAAAAGTGGAAGTGGGCCTCAGCCTAACTCACTTGCAAAACTGGAGGCGGATAGCTAGTAGCAGAGCTGGCTGGTGAAGCTTGTTGGTTAAGGCACACGTCCACCCCAGACTGAGCACCACCTTAAATTAAATAAGTAAGTATATAATTGCTCCTTATATTTTTGGGCAAGGAGAAAATTTTTGGGTTTTTGGATGAATTGTTGGAATTTGACACAGAAGTCAAAAAAATTTTAAGCCGATAAAATTTTAAACACCTTGAAAATAACGTTGATGCATAAACATGTAGTGAAATCGATGTGAATCTAAAGGGTTACAATTTAAAACGTTTCATTTTGTCGGATAAACAAAACATGTGCCTTGTCTAAGAAGGGCAGACTCAGGACATTTTCCTGAGGTGCTCCGTTTTCCTCACTAGCTCGAACTTTCTTGAAGAACTTCCTCGAATTTCCAGTCTGGGTATTTCCCGATTACATATTACTCCCTTTGAAAATGCGTCATCTCCCCATTATTTTCTGCTTAAGAAATGATTATTGTCATTTTATGTATGTATGATATTCTGCAAATGAGTCACTGGTTTACTAACAAATCCGAGCAGTGTTGTCACCATAATAAAATGCGTGCAATTCCTTGTATCTGGGTAGCAATATGACAATGAGCCAATATAAGAATATGTGGGATGATTTGAGCAAGTAAAAACATACGCCGTTTTTCATCACGAGTCAAATGAATCCCCATAAAAAAAAAAACTGAGTTCAAAGACCTTTGGTCACAGAACCTATACAAAGACAAGCCCCATTTAAGATTTTTTAAATACACAATGCCCAAAGCTATGTTTAATTTTAAAGTCTCCGCGTCCCTAATTTGTTTTCAATAATGCATTTGTCAAATTCTATCAACTCCCCAGTTCCCTTTTTTCGGTCTGGATTTTCTTACCAATGGCAAATGGGTCTTAAGTACTTCACAGTTTACTGGCGACGATTATTAATGACCGTTTCATAGGTTTTCCATCTAAATCGAATTCTTTGACTATTTCGTTGTCTAGTCGGCGAGTACACAGTACACTCCCTTTTAACAAAACGTTTCACTCTGTAAATTATATTGCGAGTCGTTAATCACGTTGAAATCCGTCCGAAAACCTCATCGAGCATGTACAACTGTCATTTTTCAAATGGCGAACCTATCAAAAAGACGAGACTCTTAAAGTTCACCAACAACAAATAATCATCGCCGTGTGACAGGATTTGCTAAAAACCAAAGCAGGCATGACGGCGACGCCGACACCGACGACGAACGATGACGACTTCGTAGAAGAGGAAACTCAGCTTAATGACATCCTAAGGAAAAAGCGCCTCAGCAAATGATTGAAAAGTGAAAATCATTTTTCATTAAACTTTGTTCCATCCACTTTTTGACAGTCTAATCACCCACCTGCTAAGCGGAGTGCATACACACATATACCGCACACACAACCCTCCAAAATGATTCATTTGTTCCGAGAGACACCGCACCCCTCATATCCTTCCGAGTGTCGTCGGTTATGGCATCCCTTACTTAACCAACCCCAAAGCACCGAAAGTCTTAAACTGTCAAATTTTGAAAAATGAACCAAATGTTTTCGAAATTACAATAATTGTTCGGAATTAAAAGCCTCCAGTTAAACTTGAATCAATCATTCCTTTTGCCATTGAGAAGTGGGGTCGTAACTTCACTTCTATCCAAGGCATCTCTAGTATGGAACTCAACTTTCAACCATGGGGGCTATAAGGTCGGTCGCAAGAGTCGATTCATAACTTTCCAACTCGTTGGCTAATTATGATTCACCCTTACTTCAGGCTCTGTGCGCGTCCTTGTCAAAAGGATGAAGAGATGACTGGGTGTGCGTGGTACCTACTTGTGTATGTGTACTTTGCTGATGCAGTGAGATTTTAAAATTCATTTATGCCAGCAAAGGAGTGGGGGCAACCTACAAAGGATGGCTTCCTTAAATTGCCATCATTAATCTTCATTCGTGATGCTCTTTAGCCAGAAGTTCTTCCCTACACACTAATTCATAATTACGAGGAGAAACATTTCAAGTTGGCGGACATTTGTATTGTTCTATGGTGGTCCCTTTTTGTGAAAAACGGTTTCCGCAAACAAAGCGCACCCCGGAGCCTGTTGTTGTATATGGGGCCACATTGTACCAAAGGTAGGTCACTCTTGTGGATGCTTTTCTCTATGGGTGGTTTATTAAATAAGCGAATACGCGCATATACACACTCGTTTCTATACAATGTTTGCAGAGTCTTGCACTTGCGGTATAATTATGATTTGTTCTAGGGGTGTTAACTTGAGTTAAGTACTTACATAGCGCCCACGTACAGGGCATTGTTGGCTTCATCAAAGTGGAAAGTCTTGTAATAAAGTAGGCCGCAACTAAAGTCTCTCACGTGATCTGAAATGAAAGAAAAATGTAATTTAGTATTGTACTTGCTTATAATAGCAGAAAATAATTTAGTTAAATTAAACGAGGACATTTTAGCACACACGTTAAGTTCATAATCGTAGAAATAATAAGAGATGTCCTTGCTGGAGGCGTAGTATGGAGAGGACTATATGCATAGAAGTCTATATACCTTTGTCTTAGCTTAACTGAAATATCGTGAGAGAAAAAGAGTTTAATATTTATACAAAAATGTTGACACATCATTCTGCGAATTGAGTGTTTTAAAAGACCTTGTTTTGCAAAGCGACAAAACGAGAAAATAGCACATCACGCATTTACAGTGAACGTTAACTACTTTCATTTAGTCTATGCTGTGTGATAGATCAGCAAAAAGTAGGAATTTAAAAAAAAGAACGCAACTTTTCCCTGACATTTAACTAAAGTCGCATGTAAAACTCGGTGCTCCTAAAGAACGGACGACCTTTTAACTAAATCCCTTTGGTCCTCAATTCGTATAAGTGTACAGAATTTTTCTTCTTGTCGCATTAGTAATCGAGTGATTTTTGGACTTTGAAAGACGTGTATTCTCGGAAGAGCTTTCCCCTAAGCATTCAAAATCATTGCTCGTCATCAGACTTTTAAATTTAATTATTGACCTTCGTCAATTCAAATAAAATCCTTTTTTTTTTTATTTCCAAATGATGCCTCCCAGCCCTCCTCATAGCCCTTAAAAGACATATATGTTCTATTTGTTACATGCTTTCTTAGTAAAATCGTAACTCATAGCCCGAAGCAAGGGTTAGACAACATCTAATTTAAAATTCATTCACCAATTCTTCAGTAAATTAAAGAGCTACAAACCTTTACTGTCTGCTGACACCTTGAAGGGGTTTGTTCTATGGAAAAAAGGCAAAATCAAACTCCCTCTCTTCTAGTGACATTTTATGCTTGCTTAGCTATACCTTGCCTGAAAATAGATGGAGACCTGGCAAATGACAAATGCACCTGGATGTACACATTATTTTCTCCCGTAGGAGAACCTAGAACGACAAGCTCCAGAGTACACAGTTTAGACAAAAGAGACTAAAATCAAATGCCAGTGAAAGCATGGAAAATAAAATCTAAAAAAGTTGTAAAAAGAGATAGATGATGAGGAAGCATCTTCTTTCCTCCCTTAAGCAAAAAATAAAAAACTTTACAGTGACACTGATGATGAAGACGGAGGACCCCTGAATCAAGTTTATTAAGACAAATGGCTGCTGATGATTGTGTAAGGTGCTGCTCTCCTTCTGGCTGCTATTATACAATCCCCTATTTTGGGGTGACATTTTTCACTTCACCATACACCCACATCGAAAGGGTGGCAAGGATCGAGCAAAGGGCGCGAAAGGTTGTGACTCCTCATTTATACACAAAGACTCTGCCATCAGAGTGGGTATACTACTGTCAGATTTGTTTCTACTTTAATTTACGCCAACTGAATTGAACCTATGTCACATTGCTCTTGTACAAATTAGTTTTACTTATTTTATTCGCCTTATTTTACCATCTTGATGGGAGGGAATGGAACGTCACCAATCCCCATACCGGGTATATGCGGGTGTATGCATGCACTTTGTTTCTTGTGAACGATTCGTGACACTCTTGACAAACGAGAGTCATTAGGAATGATTCACGTTTTATCTTTTAATTAACTTTAAAATTTGATTTAGACCAAGTAAATTGTGTTGGGGGTCTTATGGCAGTTGAGTTGTTATAGGGACTTGGTACCTACACGAAAAAACAGTAACGTGGGACAAGTAATTTTAAGCTGACAGTAATCCGAATGGACTTGTTTGCAAGTTGAATGCATCAACTGATTAGGAATCAAATTATAAGGGAACTGGATGATTTGATTTCGCAGAAAAGCATGTCTGTTAATGAAACTGAAAATCTTTTAAATTAATTTAAAGGTCTGATTCTTGACAAGTACTTAAGTTTTGTGAGAAAATTTAAAGTGCACATAAGCTTCTTTTGAAATTGATTAAATTATTGTTTCCCTCACCAAATTTGGCGAGTTAAGCCGAGAAAAACTCTTTTCTGGAGTTTAAACTTGATTGAATTACAGTTTTCGTCATCAAATTCGTCGAGCTAAGCTAAGATTAACCCCAGATTTTAATTCACTGAAAAAACTTATTTCTGGAGCTAATCTCAGTTTACCTCCGACGCTAAGATGATGTCGCACAAAAAAAAATTGGCCCTTATACTGTATAAACGGAAACAAACTGAAGTTTAAATTGAAACTGGTTATAAAATGCACTTTTTTCCTTTAGAAGTGTAGAGTGCCAACAAGAGAGAGACGTGATCGAAATGCTCCGGCCGCTCAAGATATGACCGTGCTTAGCAAGTAAAGAGGTAACGAGATCGCACGAGACCTAAATAGGGCATGAGTACATGATCTAGAACTCAAAGGATCTAGAACTAGTCTAGAACCAAGGATAGCTCCGTGCGTAAGCTTTTAAGCGCATTCGAAAGCCTTCTCGATGCTTGCATAGATCAGGTAAAGCGTTTTTTGAAATCCATTAAAAAAAAATCCGTAGGTCTTAGGCTCTTTTGTATATGTGACCAACATCAGCATGATCCATTACGGAACTCATTTTGTTTTTACTCCACTCTGTCCGCAAAATTGTCTTTCCTAGAGACTTGTTTTGTATCCATTTTTTGCCCACATTAATATTTAATTTTTTTTTAACTTTTGGACGATCCTTTCTTTTTTCCACTCAAGAGAAAAAATTTCCGCCATTCATGATCGCTGGAAGAGGTGGTGCAAGAACACTGTCGGCAACATAAGAACTGTTTGAATTATCTGGGTGATTGCGTTGAGTTCTGCAGCCTCGCCAGTCTTGTTGAAATTGAACTTCAGCAGCAGTGATCCTTGATGGAGTCATTTATTGCAGGGCGGATTATGATATAAAGGTAAGTTGTAGCTGGCGGTAGAGGTAGCGGTATGAGAGAGAACCCAAGTAGTACTTGATGGGCGTTTTTGATGATTGCTAAGATTGTTATAAGGTCGGTGGTGCCTATACCCATCCAGTGGAGTTGAGAAACTGGATAAGCACTTGTATCCCTGAATCAAGAGCAGATTAAAGTATTTGCTGTTTTAAAATAATGGACTGCACCGCCTGTTTTTAGCTCCAATAACACTCTCCTCTTACTCTTGTCGAGCCTTATTAGAGTAAAGTTCTTGGAATATGGCCCTGTAGAGTGTAAGAGTCTTATGAGAGCCTTGCAAGCATTAAATAGCAAACTTAAAAGAGCCATTTTCTGATTAGAATCCGTCTACTCTGGCTAAAGAGCTATTAAACTTTATAAGCAGACCACAAGTCTTGTTTTTATGGGCTGCATTCGATTCGGTCTGACTTGAGGCGAGGTATTTGGTTTTCCCCGAGGTATTCTCTCTGAAGAAGAAAACTCTGACTTTTTTGGCAAGCAATGTCCGAAGAATTCAAGTCGTCTTATAAGATGAAAGATTTTGTTACCAGATTAAATATCTCTTTACAAGAGTTATGCTCCTGCTTAAATCTTGTTTTAAGAGCACAATCCTTGTAGAGTTAAAGTCTTGCAGTAAGAGTCTAAATTTACTCTCGTTATAAGAACTAAGCGCTATAAGAGTGATACTCCTGTAAGACGAGTGCTATAAGATCAATCAAAGCATTATGATCAAAGAGTAACGACAACGCTAAGGTTTAGAGCATGAAAGAGCTACTTTGATGTCTTTGTAGTTAATACTCTCTCTTATAGTTATAACTCTCAAGAGTATGTTAGTTGGTATTGGGATGGATTTAACGCAAGGAGTAAAAATCTGAATTCCAACGCAAAAATATTCAATAAACTTACAAGCTTTCAGAGGAAGCCCTTAATAGAGTCAGCATATGATAAGTGGCAATGGATTTGACACTAACACTTGAATGGTTAGCGGGCAACTCCTATACAAATAAGGAAAAAAATATCTCAGTTAGCGGCAAGCGGTACGCACTTTGTCGTAAAAAAATCATGGATAAAGGTTTTAGGTCATGGATTAAAGGTCAATTTTTTTTTTGTTATTGCTCCATTTCCAACCGCTTTTTGTTTGACTTCTTCATGAGCGGGTGGAAGTGTTTCCTATGCATGTGTAAGGATAGAAGAACATCTACCTGAAAAGGTCTTTGCAGGTTTCAAACGCGTTCGAAAAATTTGATCGAGTCAGTTTTAGGAGGCAGGAATTAGGTCCCGCCTCGGAGTCCACGTATAGTTAGGAATTTCGGAATTTTAGGCAATAGATTTGTAGAAGTGGTCGAGTTTACCTGCGATTTGCATGCAAAGTACTCTCTATGCGGCAAAATAGGTAAAGGGTGGCTCTCTGAGAATGAAATTTTGTTAGCAGGTTTTTGATAATAGAAAATGATTTAAAAAAAATAGTCTAATAAATTAAATGAAGTTTTGCTAAAACCAAAAATCGTATAAAAATATTAATTATACACGTTAATAAATTTTCTTCGAAAAAAGAAAACTGAAGAAATAAAAGATAAAATAAAAATACCCCTCGTAAACTCCAATTCGATGAAATCCTTCGCATTTCAAGCCCACTTTCCCCGAATTAATCTGCTCCGCACAAATCAACGAAGCCCAACAAAGCATGTCTTTTCTCAAATGCAAATTCTATTTCTATCACACTCCCGGTTTTCCTGTCCATTCACCGCTAAGTCCTCAAATTCCTAAAATATTTATGTCAACCCATAAAAATATTTCCTTGCGTTTCCATCGTAAATAAGTAGAAATCATCCATTCATGAATGTATTCAAGAACTAAGAGCACAGCACGTGCCACTTAAAGGACAACTGACAGCTGTCAAAATATTTACGGGAAAAAAAAAATCCAACACAAAAAAAAGAAAGCTCCTTGCCTAGCATAGAAGGTCCTCAATACAGGCAAAACTTCATACAAAAACCATATGCAAATGATTCAAGGAACTATGGGCCACTTGGCACAATGTATATCTGTCCACCCACCTACTGCCACGATTTGAAGCAACCGTTGCTACCCCCATGCAACCCATCATCATCACCGACATCAATCAAATCTCGGAACAAGGCAGCAAACACTGATTTCCATTTTGTGAGTCCTATAAAAAAAATCTAAAAAAAAAGAAAAGAAGTAAAGTGTTGCTTGCCACGTTCGCATACTATGGAGGACATTATCGTAGTATCCCTATTACAATACACTGCCATATTGCCGAACACCCCTGTCAGTCAGGTCTGTTGTTATGCTTCCACAGCGTTCGCCTCGTTGTATAGTATATTCACTCTCATATCCACACAAGGCCGGAGTCAATAAAGGAGCATCACCTCACTATGCTACACACTATACAGCATCGCCGCCTCCTCCATCATCTTCATCAGCAACAACAGCAGCATGAGATATTTTGTTACATATTATTTGATCGTATAATTTAACGGCTTTTGAAATGCCTTTTCTCAAAATGTGCCACAAAAATTCCAACCTCAGTTGGGTCGGATCAAAAACGAGTAGATGGGGAAAAAATGTTTCACTTTAGAAAATAAAAAAAGAAGAACCAAACTAGAACCATCAGCATAGCATCCCTTCGTCATCTGCAGAGAGGAAAACAACAACGGCCGAGGATACGAAGGATTTTTGCCTCATTTTGTTGTTGTGATTCTCGCTCCTTTTGTTGATGACATTATTTTCAACCGAAAAAACACACCATCTTCTAGACACAGGATGAGTTGCGAAAATAGAAAGAGTACGAGAGACGAGAGCACCTATAGAACAAAACTTAGAATTTCAGATGTTCTTAAGTTGACTTAAGCTAATTTGCATAAAGGTCAATATTTAACCAGGACACACCAGCAAAATATTCATTGGCATGCAAATCACAAGGATTTTCTTCTATTGTTCTCCCATTTCTGCTCTTCTCAGACCCAAGTCCCCCTTTCGGAGACTATTTGCACAAAGACGTCACGATTTCGACCGACTTCCTAAGGACAATGGGTATCCTCCACTCATTTGCAGAAATCAGTGTTGGTGTGAGTGGCACAAGAAGAGGAAGAATTTTATTTGCGGTAGAACGGGTAGGTAGCAGCCTACTAATGATAATGGTGCTGACACATTTTTTAATGCGTGTCACAGACCAACCGCCCATGCCATTAACAACAACAGGACTGGGGAGCACAATCAGAATATACATACACACAGGACATTGCGCCACTGGGAGACTGTTGTTAGGCAGAAAACAAAAATTGACAAATTTTCGATGAAAGCCGCCAGGCTTAGGACTGTCATAGAACCGTAATTAGCGTACGGATTGAGAATGGAAGTACCATGGAAATCCTTTTTATTTGGTGTTTTATTGTTTGCCATTACGTCGGTGATGGGAGAGTAAGCGTTTGTTAATAGAAGACTTTTGGTGTCAACGACTTGAGACAATAAAATTTTGCTCTGATGTGAAGATCCTCTTCTCTGATACGATGTCCAGGGATGGGGATACACTGAAGGGCCAGTGACCATTATTAGGAGTGACGTTAATTGACTTTCGAATGAATTTATAATGTTTGCCAATTGCTTTGGTTCACGAGTTTGAAATGACTTTTGAGATTCTTTTTTTTTCCGGTTGACAGGAAATGGGCAGAATGGTGTGGAATGAGATCGTAGAATGATAAATAAATGATAATGTTGAATGATAATGTAGTTTAATGACTAATTCAGCGACATGATGAATAAGCAAAGCTTGCCTTAAAATTTTTAATGTAGGAGAGGACACATACTGGACAAGGAACTAGACTGGCTTAAAAATAGAGCCTGCAGAAAACAGAGTGTAGGTAAACTTCAAAAAAGGATTAGGTACGGTGACGGTGACCCCTTGAATGAAATTGGAAATTATAAGTGATAAATCGTTTTTAAGAAAGCCGGGCAAATGACTCACATTTTTGTGTGATAATGCGGGTTTTCTAAATAAAAAGAGCATATTATTTTTTATTTAGTTCCTTAGCATTAAACCCACAAACACTTTCGTGTAAACACTTTCGTCTCATCTGAGACTCATCTAATGAATGAGAATAGTTTTAATTTATAAAACAACATTTACACAGCAGCTCGAGTTGGGGCATGGCCCATATGTTTAAGCAGTATACCACAACATTTACTAGGTACTTAGCACTACGAGCACACGACACCTTGCAAATCTTAGCAAGGGCTTACAGCATATGCATAAATCGTTCTATGTAAACTTGCGTTTCTGACGTCAAACAAAATCTCATGTCAAAGAATGGCATGTTGTTGTCCCTTTTTGTTCATCCCATAGAATAAGGAGGCTTATAAAGTTTGTCTAATGAAGTTAGATGTTTTCGGCTTCATTAAACATCGAAATTGGTCAAGATTCTTGTCAAAATATAAAGTTTGTCACATAGTTTGTAGCACGGTAGAACAATAACAGTAGACCCCAAACCCAAAGGGCATTATGATTGAGACCAATTTCTGAATCGAAAAAGCCATGTCCGTCTGAACGCCTGCCTGTATGTCACATGCTTTTAGGCCTTCAATTTTGAACGTGAAAGCAGAAATTTTGCGCATAGGCTTTTCGTTATTCGAAGCAGTACAATTATTAAATATGTATGTGTATCTTCCATGCAGAGCTTTCAAAACTGTAAGACGTCTTAAAAGGTTCAAATTTGACATTTATCATTTCCTAGTGATTGTAAGATACACAAAAGCAAAGTAAAATCGCTTTACCTCCCCCAGTGGGCGTGGCATATATTTAAAGGGCTAATTTTCAAATGCATTTTATTCAATATTTTTGCTTTAAGTTTTCAATTTTGTTAAAAAAATTTTACTTAATGTATTTTGTAGAAAACAGTTAGTTCTACATTTTTTTAATAGAAGATCTTGGGCCGTGCCAACATTTGGAGGCAGAATTGAAGAAAATCGATTCCAGCATTGACCATCAAGTAGATAATTTGCGTCTGTCAACTGCCTCCGCCCGCTAATTGAGAAGTCGAAGCCCGCTAAAAGAAATAGCGAAGGCAGCGACGAAACGCATTTCAATTGTTCTTTAAAAACAAAATGTTTTGGAGTTAAGGTCAATCTCACTAAAAATCAAAAATTAAATTCACACCTTCAGAATTCTTGGACGATATATTGGCTGAGTCATATACGTCACGAACGAGGAAACAAAGTGGCCAGTTAAAGTTCTTCAAAAATTTGTTAACGCCTTACAGTTCTTTTTGGGGCTTGGTCTTTAACTGTATGGTAGATAAACGGGAAAGACGGATATATGGCGACAAAACGATAGCTCCACATAACACTCTGATACTGGATCTGTTCAGTTCTAAAGTTTCCTTGGTCCCCTTAAGGCTGTTAAAGGAATATTTTCTGAGTTTAAAGTTCTCCAAATATCGATTGTCAAGTTTTTTACATGTTGGTAATCGCCTGACAAAATAAATTTCTGCTCTCGTGTCCTGGTACCTCAATTAGCTCAACATATATCTACTGTTATTGATGGCCTAAACGTACGATCCCTGAATCTTGAACCGTTAGCCTCCGTACAACCTGTAGTAGTTCTGGAAACATCCTTGAGTATCTGCTGTAAAGTAATAGGCCATTAGGTATTTATTATAGTTATCACAAACCAAGCAAATGTAGGTAGGTACAATACTCTAAAGCTGCACCACTTCCATTAAACTGCTACAGCTGACCCTGACCCCAGCTTCATTATTCAGTTGTCGAGTGGGTCTACTCGGAGCCCACTGAACGCAAATGCCATCGAGAGACAAACTTCAAATTTTCCATGACCCAATTCGATTTTATTGATCACCCTGTCGCCGAGTTCGGGCCCAGCACCCACCCATTCACGAGTCGAACTCAACCGAACGAAAGAAAAATAAAGAAGACCTGAAGCACTAAAACAAAAGCCATTTAACTTTATCCACAGTAAAATTTACGGTTATGGTCAATTAAAAAAGGCGAACAGCTTGAAAGGCAAAAAAGGATATCAAGGAAACTAGCGAGCAAATATTTCCCAAAGGCTTTCAATATTCTACCTTTTCCGTTCGATTCGCGTTTATGAGACGGGCGCACCCACCCACACTCAGGTGGTAGGTACAGAACAGGAAAATCGCCTTCAATTTAAATAATCCCACCAGAGGCTTGAGCCCGCTGATGGAGAGTAAGGGTATAGCTATAGAGGTACCTCTGCCATTAAATGAAATTGAATTTAATCCCATTCGACAAAGGGGACGCCAGCTTCCATGCGAATAAAGTTCGAAACGCGAGGCGCGCATGCAACCTCACGATAAGGACGTAAATTTTACTTATGCACATGAGCCTGTTCTGAAACAAACAAAAAAAAATCCATATAATGCTTAATCCAGAATTTCAGTTCCAGACCAAGGACCAAGTCAAAGTCAGAGGGTAAAAACAAAACAAATTGTGCATATTATCCTTTTCTTTATTCATCCTTCTCAGATGATTATACGACGGATAAAATGGAAGATTGTATAAAAATACCAAATATCCGTCAACCACATCAAATCTGGTACTAAACAGCCATCACTGAGGCCTCTAATAGGATCTACTTTAAATCTATATATGCAAATGGAGGGGAAGGAATCACCTGTGTTATCCAGCCACGCACATGAATGAAGGAGGAGAAAAAAGAAAAACAAACCCAAAATCCAGACGATAAGAAAGAGAAACACAAAACAACATCAGTCGCTGTCTATACAACGAACGAAGGTGAAACCGTGTAACCACTTAAACTGGTGTACAGGGAAACAACAAACGCATCCTTTGCTTCTTCCGCAGTGTGCCCAGCCCATATCCAGGTCGACCACACCAAGCACACAAATATACGACATATAGCCTATGTCTAACCCAAATGCTAAAGCTGAATTGTGTTCTTTGCAGATAAATGGGGCAGGTAATGGTACGGTTGAGTGCCACCCCTCACTTTTTCTGCGAAGCAAAGGACGACAAACAGGAATCACCGGTCGGTGGTGGAAAACACTACATTGGAGAGTTGGCGCTTCGGAGTTGCCATGGTTTTACCTTCAGCAGATGAAAAATATCCTGGATTTATTTATTCTTAAAAGCCCAAAACAATTTATTTTCTCTTCTTTGGTGTAGTAGTATGCCTTCGTATCTGCTGCTGCCAGTTGCCAAGGCAAACCAAACTGACATCCTCCGCATGTAGAACACAAATAGAAAGGAAGACATTGAAGTCACCTGCAAACAGAGACTTCGGGCACCGGGAAACGACGTGTGTGCAGGTTATCATCGGATGGGGATAACTCTTGGTCTTATCCCGAAAAATGGATGTCCGAAATTTAAGGATCACTTTTGCCTTAATATCATCTAATGCTGGTACGACGATAGAGGCGAGTGTACAGAGGGAATGCGAAAAGCCATGCTAGAGTGCACAGGATAAGCAAAGTGAGTTGTGCCCAGAGATTTGTCAGAGTATTGTACAGTGAGGCAAAGAATGGTCGTTTAGTGCAATAAAAAAAAGAGATTCCTAGAGAAATCGCGACTGGATGACAAATTGGTTGCAGAGATTTTCGGAATGTGGGTATAAGGGTGAATTTTATTTAGGTTACCAGTTGGCAATCTTATACCATTTACCACCGTTTAGAGATTGCTTGGAAGATAGGGAGTAAAAGTGTAAAAGTGATTCCAAAAAATCGTTGGGCTTTAAATTTCCAATTGAATATCTAGGAATTTTTGTCAGCACAGGGATTTGTGTTATTCCGTAGTAGAGAGAGGGCAAGCCTTTGCAGAATTTTACCAAGGGTGGTTTGTCAAAGCCTGTGAAGTATACGGACTGGCAGGCCCATAGGCGCCCGGTGGGGGGGCAAGACGGGGCAGTTGCCCCCCCCCTGGCTCGGTGCGATTCGTCATCAAACACCAAACCTATATTATTTTACGAGGAAGTTTCAAGGAATACGACTGTTTAATTGAATTTTTTCGTCTGATTCAATTAAACAGTCGTTTCGATTTCAAGGCCGCGTATGACAGCATCTATAGAGACGAGCTATATAGCGCAATGTCTAGTTTTGGCATCCCTGCCAAACTCGTCAGTCTGTGCAGGATGACGATGGAAAACTCACGCTGTTCCGTCAAGGTCGGCAAAGACCTCACCGACCCCTTTGATGTCAAAAAAGGATTTAGACAAGGCGACGCGCTGTCATGTGACTTCTTTAACATCATAATTGAGAGAATTGTGCAGAACTCTCGCGCCAACACCAGAGGTACATTCTTTCAAAAGTCCGTTCAACTACTCGCATACGCAGACGACATTGACATAATCGGTAGAAAAAAGCGTTATGTCAGTGAAGCCTTCGTGAGTATTGGGACGGAAGCGGCGAATATGGGTTTAGCAGTCAATGAGGGCAAAACCAAGTATATGCTGTCATCAAGAAAAGACACCCAACAACGACATCTTGCCAATCGCTGTTATTTTGGGCTAAGGAGGCAATTGAGTAGCAAAGCCCTCTCTCGAGCAACTAAAGTCCATCCCAGTCCTGCTCTACGGTGCAGAGGCATGGGCCCTGTCAAAGGCGGATGAAAACACTTAAGGCTGCTTCGAGAGGAAAATTCTTCGGACGATTTACGGTCCCGTCTGCATAGACGGAGAGTGGAGGAGGAGATATAACATCGAACTGTACGGGCTGTACAGCGATACCGACCTAGCCAAAAGAGTCAAAACACAACGTCTACGATGGCTGGGTCATCTAGAGCGGATGGACACCAACGCCCCGGCCCGGAAAATCTTCGAATCCACACCGCAGGGACGGCGCGGTAGAGGAGCACCGAGGTTCAGGTGGCGCACGCAAGTGAAAGGGGACCTTAGCCAACTTCGCGTGCGAAACTGGAGACGGCTGGAAACGGCGAAGAAGAAGAAGAACCTCTTAATGTTGTTCAGTTAAATTGCTTAAATTAAACTAAAATAACGCACACATTCCTAATTGTAGGAGCTGAAATTTCAACTCAATTTTAAAAATTATTTATTATAGTCATAATTAAGTTTTTTAACGTTTTAAATATCTCGCCAATTTTTTGGAATCGCGTCATTGCACTTTTTCGTGATTTAAACAAATTGGCAAACATATTTAATTCTGCTATTAAATGTTGCAAGACTTAAACTTTTTCTGAAATGAATTAGTGGAAAAACAGACAGAGTAGCTATGTAGTATAAGACATTTTGTATAAGTCGTTGTGTTTTAATATATGAAGCTAGATCCATGCCCTTGAACGTAACTAAAAATATTATAACTTATTCACTCAACATTTTCTTACACCAAATTTTCCAATTTTAAAAAAAAATATAAGCTTAAATAATGTATCATCTTAGCTTTTTTGTCAGGGTTTCAGATGTTCGGGGATTGGGTTTTTTAAATTTTGCGCTTACCAGAATTCAGTGGGTGAGATTCTGCGCATCTAACAATATTTTCTCTTATTATTATTTTATTTAATATTTTTAAGAGACATAATATTTAAAAACTTAATTAAACTTAAACTATATCCTTTGTTGACTTTTTTTGTGGTTTAAAGCATGTTCATGGTAAAAACCATCAGTTTATAAAATGCTTAAACGAATTTACTACAATATTTAAAAGCAAAAGCATATTAGAGTAAAGATCATCCTGGTAATCCTTTCTTAATTCGTAAAACACGGCTAGTAGCAGCCTAATACATTCCATTGAAGTAAGCTGTAAAAGTTTACTGTATCAGAAAATCTAATATGTGATTTTTTTTATTTTTTTTTTATTTTTTTTATTTTATTTTATTTTAATATTTTATTTCGTTTTATTTTGTTTTATTTTTTTATATTATTTTTTTTTTATTTTATTTACTATCATTTTTTTAAGCAAAGGCTTTTAAATTTTTTTTTATATAATATTTTGGAAGCCCGAAACACATTAAATTTTCAAAATCAATAATCCGCAGAATTTGGCTTTGAAAAAGCTTTTCTAGCACTTTTGACTAAAACCGCAGAATTGAGAAGACCCTAAATACTCCTTGTGGTGGGTGGCCGGCTTAAAGAATAGTTAGATACTCCACGCCAAAGGAAGAGGTATTTTTTTTTAGTGTTGGTGATCTCTGCAAATAAATTCCGTTGCTTTTAATAATTTGAGATCGTCAAGATCGGGGTGCTGACTTCGAACGAGGCATTTAGAGCATCTAGTTTTTTTTGAATATTGGTCCAAAATTGTTTTACAGGGAGTTTCGAATAAATTCGGTTATAATGATGTTGCTTTTGCATCCTATGGGATGGGATATAAAAATGGAGCAGTAAGCGAGGTCGCTTAGATACAACTTTCCAAGTAACACAAAATCGCAGGTCGTATAACCACGGTAACATTTTAAGCACAACTTTATGAAACCTCAAATTTTGAACGTTGGTGCTTTACAAGTAGTACCGGGGCTCTTTACAAACCCCTTATAAGGACGATGTGATACTTTATAGCACTTAGTATTGCGGTAATAAAAGGATTCTAATTCAAGCTCATATAGAACTTATTTCACTGTCAATAAGAAAAATTTTAGGGAAATCTGTACGTCCTACACACATATACTGACAAGCTTTCTGTATTTTATAATGTAAAAAAAAATACAATTCATTGTGTGGCTGTACTTTCATGGTGTTGTCTTATTTTTACTTTTATTAATTTAGCGTGTACCAACATAGCGCAAAACAAAGTTCGCTTGAAAGCAAACAAAGAAACAAAGTTCGCTAAAGAAATGTAATATAAAATAAAAAATGCAAAGTTTTGTGTAGAACCATTATAGCAGTCTTATCACACCTTACTTGTTCTGCTTTAACCTTTAGAACTTTGGGCTCCCATGTTGGTCAGTGATGAACTTGAAAGTGACGGTCGCAACTGATTCATTAGGCTGAAGGCTTAATATAGACAATGCGCGAGAGGTTAAATATTGGTTAGTAGCAGTTTTTGATTATTTTTTTATTACAAATCAACAAAAGCCGTATTGTACATAAAGCTGGAATACCTGGAATAAATTCCAAACGACTGGCATATTTTCCTTCAATCTTGAAAAATACTTTGTCAGAAAATAAAGAGAAATCGGCACTTAGCCAGAATCAAGGTCACCTTGTATTCAAATTCTTAAGCCTTCAGCCCAATGAATCCGTTGCATCCGTTACGTCAAGGTAAGGTACCGACACAACTGACAACTCAGTGAAATACATACGCTCTTATGGGAAGCGACGACGTACGTTACGCACTTCTTCAATGGGCAGCTTTCCATAAGAACGTGTTTATTCAACTTAGTTGTCAGTGGTGTACTTCAACGGACATAACGGATCCATTGGGCTGAAGCCTTAAGTATTTCGTCGGTTTTTCTGTTTTTGTTCCTAAAAAAATCTTCTAAATTAATTTCTGTCTGCTGGGATATACCTCAAAACAGGAGTAATTTTAAGTGCCGATAAGTTGCTTTGTTTGTTAGAACACATAAAAAATAACAAGGAATTTTTTTTAATCTTTTCACCTTTAAAATTCAAGTCTATAGTGAAACTCATTTTTTTACTTAAATTGTTTTACCTCACTGTAGACATAGAAATTGTCCCAAAAAGCTATTATTTATTTACAATATACAGAGACGCTCCCATCTACTTTATACCGTCATCAAGTGGACTCCACAAATATACAGACTCTACCTGTGCCTGATGCCAATTTTGTAAATAGGCCAAACTCCTTAGACAATACACCATTTCCGTACCCATTCCATTTGTTCACGTCACCGGCACACATTATACTGACTGGAGAAAAATCATGCTCCGCTAGAAATGTGTACTTATTCTATTTCGTTGTGAAAAATTCATATAGGGATTCAAGGCAAAAGCACGTTGCAAGGATTTGCCACACAACATCAATTTCATCCGACTTGACGTCACATCCTTAGAGAGTGGAATGTGTATGGTACTCGGTATCGGTACACATACGCTATGTACCTACATGCATAAACGTATTTTCACAACCGGAAGGATGACGCGGCATGGCTTAACAAAGAAGGGGTTCGCAATGGAGCAGTTAAATGAGATGAGAAGTGGTACAGACTAAGCTTCCCCTAGGAAGTGAACGAAAAAAAACAGGACCCAAGCAGTAAGAATTACCTAGAAATTGGATAAAGCTCAAGAGGTTTACTTCGCCAAAGGTATATGTATAGTGTTCATCTGTTGTCGTGTTGTTTGTGTTTTGCCTTTGAGTCTAAGGTAACCGGGGAAGGAGGTTTTTTTTTTTTTGTTCATCCCTCCTGTGTTACCTTCAAATTCGCTTTGAATAGGACTATTGCCCCGTTCCGCCCACTTGACTTTCCTCATTTGAAGTCGTATAGTATCTTGCGAGACGTAAAGCGTACTCTTATGTTGTTTTTTTTTCCTCAAAATCCTATAGGCAACTGCCATTCACAATGGTGGATCGGTGGGATGCGGTGGTAGATGTTTGAGTCTATGGCCCGCGGTAAACGACTCATTCATCCTTTTGTAGCGTCGTAGTTGCCGCCTTAATGTTGGCATAATATCGATTTACTATTATACGATTCACATATGGCAAAGACAAATGGTTCAATTCACTAGAGCGCAGCCGAAACCAAGCAAGGACATCGGCAGAACGACGAATATATTTATGTATATGCATGCAGTAGAATAAAAAAAATTTCGGAAATTCTACTGAAAAAAATGTTTTTTCCACTTACAAGCTTGATACTATGTATAAGTCATGCAACTCTTGACTGTTAGGTATAGGGGTTTCGCAGGATCCCTTTTTTTGTGGCCCACAAAGGATGCAGCGCAAAGGCACACCCAGCAGGCTGAACTGACTGCTATTCATGGCAGTTTTACACATTGCTCCTTTTTCCGGCTGCTTTACTCCGAGGAGGAGCAGTGGACGTTTTTTTCCTGATTTCTTCCTTTTGTGAGGTTTTACTGCCTCGTTGGTCCTTGCGGGCGTTTTTACTATCAGCGCGCGAGAAATGTTGGTGGCAGAGTATGCCTTATGTAATATTTATAGTGCTACACTATTTCATGTGGCAAAAGATTTAGGAAGCACCTGGAACCCGTAGTGACATACAGGTGCTCGTGAACAGCGTTTTTTTCGGGGCTACGCCATATATTTTTCGTGTGTGTGAGTGTGTTGTAATTTTCTGTCAAAAAGAAAGTAATATTTTTAAAAGATGTTACCTCGGCGAGGCCATGTTGTTGCACTCGGCTTAAATGATAAAGGGAGCTTGCGGCGGTCGGCAGTTTTATATGGCGGTCGGATGTAAACCTGGTCACATTCCAAAGAAAAGTCCTGAATAGACTAAAGTTTATCGTATGTTTGCGTTAAATTTCGGGGATAAGCCAAGTAAATGTTTGGTGGTCTATTTTCGGATGATAAGACTAAGAATTTTTGAGTGACAAATACCCATTGGGCTTCCTTAAAAGAAACTTATTTTTTTGTGGTTAAAAAGTCTTTGAAGGGGTTAAAATAATAATGGTATTTGACAAGGCGAAAAGGGGGAACGTTGCATCTACTGTTTAGGAAAAATAGAGCTGCGTATCTACCTACAGATTTGTTGAATGCATTCAGTTCTTGCTGGGGTCTACCATTAGTGTGATACAAATGTTAATTTTTTTATTATGTACCCATATATTCATAGTCTTAAGGACGTAAGTTCCATATAGTTGATAACTTAACGGATTTGTATTATGCTGACATTAAATTAATTTTTGTTTTTTATAGTGCACACATGCCTTTATTTTTTCAATTGTTCGAAGTACTTAAATACTAATAAAGATTGATTAATTAAAGAAATAAAATGCTTACCATCGAGCCAATGTTACGGAAACAGCAGTTTGACTTTCTGCCTGGCAGAGGCACAACCGACAAGCTTTTTAGTCTAAAGGTTGTACTTGAGGTCTAGGAATAGGCCAAGCGAGTCCGCCCGTGATTTTCAGATATGGAAAAGGCACTCTGGAAGGTCTAAGCTCTGGAGAGCCTATACACACTGGAGAGTCAAGTAACTACAGAATGTGTGTCTGCAAAAGTGGAGTCAAATCACGTCCTGGAACTCCGAAGAACGTGATATTCAGCTTCCTTTGAATTGACAGTTTGTTGCAGGTCGCGGTTGTTTGATTGCCGTTAGCGGATATATTAACCTTTTATTAGCTCGAAAGACCAGATTGACTTCAGAGAATTTCACAGTACCTTTCAGATTCCTCTGACTTCATCAAAGCTAGTAATTCGCAGAAAATTATTCAAAGAAAAACTATTAATTGCATAAAACAGATATGTCAAAAAGGAACTATGACGAAAAAGCCTTATGGCATTTTTGAATATAAGGAAATGATTGCAACTCTTCGTCCTCTTAATTCTTTCAAGAAAATGTAACTTATTTTCTTTGGAATTTTACCCTTTAAGAGTGGTAAACAAAGAGTTTCAACTTAATCCTTAATGTCATCTAAATACAGGACTTAATAATTGTGCGGCAAAGGAAAATAAGTTTTCCTAGAACCATAAAAGAACTAAGAAATTCTGAAGAGAAGCAAATTTGACCACTAATCGAGCCTTATACCACAAGAATATTAAATAAACTTTTATAAGGCTAATTGGGCAGCCATACAAAAAATATGTCAATGCTGAAAATCCTTCAACAAAATCGATGCCAAGTAGTTTATTTGAGCTACACATAAGGTCATGCGTGACTAATCAATTTCAAATTACGTAAATAATCCAAACAGGCTATGCATTTACAAGCTCTCCAGAATTGCTGTACTAAAAATGTATTCCTAGCAAGGACATTCATTTAACGCATAACCGACATGCCTAGAAGAAGGCTTTATTTCAGTGGAAGCCATTACTTACTGCCCTGAATAGTGGGCAATTAAAAAACCATTACCGACTAATATTTCTTTGAATTCCAAGAAAGAAAAAAAAAAACTTGTCAAAACAAAGCGGACACTTCCTGCTTAGCTTAACAATACACAATAAACATATGTGGAAGGTTGGTTACTCTTTGTGTGTTACAAGTGTAACTATAAAGCTAGAGCTCGGAGAAAAAACTAGCTCCTGCTGTAAGTACCTACCTTTATAAAATGTTTAATGGAAATCCCTCCTGGAGCAGGTGAGAAACCACCACATCAAGACTGGCCAAATGGATATAAACAGTCAATTTATGATATCTTAAGTGGGTTAATATCACTCCATACAGTGGTAAGGAAGGACTCTTGCTGCTTCTTCTCTATACCAGTCGATTTTCACTTCGATCCCTCGAATGGCCAGCGACAACCAACAAAACATATTCACACACTTACTTTCGACATGAATGGCCCCGTAAATTTAAGTTGCGGTTGACCATGTGATATGTCCATTTGAACAGGTCACATTGAGTTTCCTTTGGCTCCTTTTAATCTTTTGTATATAGGTACTGTAATACAACAGTTGGCTCCCTGTGTTGCGGTGAAAATATGAGTTTATGAAATTGTCTCCTTGTTGGCTCCGAAAACAGTTGAGAAAAGGACTCACAGTCAATTGACTTACTTCACTTATTAACGACAAGAGGGCGGTGATGGCGATGGCAACGCACGTCCTACCGTACCAACAAGGCGAGGAGGTTTAATGTTGTGAGCTTTTATTTTATTGATTGTTCCGTTTGTGGGACACCTAATACGGTGACACGATAATAGTCCTTTTTAGTATAAATTGTGTGTGTAAATAGAATCGAACGTGTCCCATGGTATCGAGTGTTGGATTAAATTATTCGGTGCTTTGTGTGCGACGGTAGTTTGGGTTGTGAATATTTTGAATAATGTATGTCGGATAAATTTAGAACTTTTGTCGAATGAGAAATAGTCTATAAAGTTTGAAGGAAGTTTTGCAACAACTTTTAACGGTATAATGAGGATATAAATTGCTTTTGAAGGGAAAAGAAAACCATTTGCATAGATTTATAATTTATTCATTTTTTGGTGATTAGCAGCGTAAAGCGATAAAGACTTGTTGGGTTTATAAGCGGCTTGACAGGGGATCGCATTTTAAGTTTCATAATTTGACTGTTTGGAACTTTGAGCTAGGTGTAAGAAAAGGTTGTTAAAATTGAAAAGGAAAATACTACGACTTTTTTAAAGGAAATACCTTGCCTTAAAAGGTTTCTTGTCACTCCATATGTAGCTGTCCAGACCAATAAATTTTTGAATAGACCGAATGAATATTATATTTAAAAAAAGAAGTACTTATAATTCTATCCAGTACTTTTAATTTTGCCATAAGTAAGTAGCAAGGCTTTGACTACAAATTTGTTTTGACGAATTTCGATTACCTGGCGAAAATGCAAAATGCACCCGCTGCTCACGTAAGCGAGCGGTATATTGCTCTTATTTGGCGTGGCGCCTGTCACAAGAGGGGCATGTAAATTTGAGGAGATTATTACAACCTCGTGGTAAGTGGATAACTAAGCACAAAGTAATATGTATGTACATTCATTCTTGTCCTTATTGAAGCCACACTTTACTAAAAATATTCACTCATTTCCTTGCGGTTGAAAGTCACACACCCTAGATAGTAATTGCATAGTATCACGCTCACCACTGGTAATCGAAAAATGTCATTGCATTGAGAAAGTTACGTCGCACAAAAAAAAAAAAGACTAACTAAAAACAAGTAAGAGTAACGGTTTTGAAAGATTTTTTCGTTGCATTGACGTCACGTTGTTCTTAAATTTTTTTAATGTTGAAAAGTCTTTGTCGATCGCACTGTGTAATCTTAAAATTAAGCTTAAAAAATTTAAATAGAATTTTTAATTCTTTACCAGTTCATATTTAAGGCATCGATATACGCAATAAAAATTTAGTGTCGACTGTCTTCACTAAACAATTTTATCCTTGATTAGATTGTCTTAAATTCAGTTCTTAAATTGTCTTCATAGTCCAAATGACTTGACTAACCGTTTTCCTTAACCGTCAATTAAATCATCTAAGTTACTTTGTTGATCCAATATTCCAGGCACCTATCCTTATCCCGTTGAATATCCCGCGTTTGCCCCTGATTACATAACATCAAAATTCAGTGAGCGAGAAAATCACTCTGACAAAACTCCACGTCAATGTGTCATAATGCAACGGATTCATAGAATGACCGTCCAATTGTTGTTTGAGTCATATTTAAATTTCTCAGTCATTTTCTTAACGTGGGAAGATTAAAATGTAATCCAATAGTGTTCCCACCGGAAAAAGAAGTTTTGCTTGACGTATGCTCACACTTTTCACACAAAAATCCTATCTAATTTAGCAATCACCGTAGAATACTTTAAGACATTATGATCAAGACCGATAGGTTACTTGATTAAGCCATGTCTGTCCGTCCGTCTATCACTCGATCTGTCCCAACTTTTGTATGTGTGAAAGTTTTAGGTCTTGAAAATCAATTTAGAGAGCTGAAACTCGGGGCACGGCTTAATACTTATCTTGGTCAGACAAAGTGTTAAAATTGGCTAAATCCGCTGATGGCAACGCCCTCTATTCATATTTGATTTCAAAAGATCTTTTGACCAACTTCAGCAAGGCATACGAGCTAAAATTTTGGAATAAAAACATTTAACTGCCCAAGCAACTGACCATGCCCACTTTTACAATGTTATATTTTTCCAAACCTAATATCTCTGAAAATTCACTCTTAGTCCAGAAAATATTTTATAACAGAAGTTAAAATACTGGGGGCGTGGCCCATATACAAAATTGAATTTCAATTAATGAATTTAGGCCAACATTTTCGGTGTTGTTGCACAAATAAGCTCGGGTATTTAGAAGTTCTTTACAGCCGAACACTTACACTAACTCACTTGTTTATTTGTTTATAAAAGTCAGACTACAATAGCTTGTTATGGGTCCTGATCTCAGCGCAAAATTATGTTCAGCACCGAGACCTATTTTAAAAAGAACTGGTAGAGCCAAGACAAGAACAAAAATTGCCAGATTTGAGAATGAACAGGTGTCAGTCACAATTCTTAAAAAAGAGCTGTTTGAGGAATTACAGGCATGCATCACTATGAGTCCGAAAACAACGAAGGCGTTGCTACCAGCGTTAACGAAACTCAACTTACATCTGATTTCTTTCGTAGGGCACAACTGCTACTGATGCCGTAGTAAGTTTTTCTTTAAATTTTTCAAGAAGGAAAAACAGACCCTAATGGCTATAGTTAAGATCTGTATTTCAGATTTTCAGCAACGGGATCTGTTCAGAATGAAGAAGTGCATTCAGAACCGAAATTGCATAACTTGAAACTAAATTGCCGTGGGGATCTACTTAATAAGTTCTAGGCGGACGGCTTTAAAGGTCCACTTCATAAAAACGACGATGGTGCTCACAGTGTCATCGGAATGAAATGGTGGTTAACTGTTTTGTTTTAAAGCGACCAGCGTGTGATTTCTACACGACGGAGTTACGTGCCACACCACTGATGCTATGTAACATGAACTAGCAACCAAAATGCAAAAAAAGATTGCATATCTTTAGGACTTTATCTGGTTTCCTTAAATCGCTATTTTAATAAACCACAAGAGGACTGCCTACAAAAATTATATAGAAAAAATCGGAAATCTAGTCGCCTATCAAGCCAGAGCCCCAAAAATCACAAGCTGTCTAAATAATAGCCGGTGGCTAAACTCAAATCATAATCACCCTCGGATAAAACACAGTTCAAGGAGTCAAAAGCCCATGCGAACTTTTTACTCTACACAATTATTCTCTTCAATTAAACAGTTCACTAAATCCATGTTTTTACTCAACAGATATCTGAAAAATAAACACCCTACATGCATTTGCTGTGTTTATTTAAAAAGAATAAATTTAATTAGAAGTCAAACAATGACCTCTGAATACTCAATGTCCTACATTCACTTCCTGGAATGTCCCAGTGCCATTGTTTGGTCTGTGAAACCAATCTCTAGACTCATCTATCATCTGCACAAGATATGTCTTCTGCGTCAGTGAATTACGATTCGAAATGAATTTATCAGTGAGCCATGTTGTGGTAAATTGAGGATTTTTTTTGCCTTCCTTTTCCATTGGCCTGTATTTCACTTTATCCTAGACACATACACATACACTGCGTACCGCAAAAGCTATCCCCAACAAGGAAGTGGGAGCAAAGCAAAAAAATAAGCACGAAGTGCGTGGATGCTGCTGCTGTTGAAAGATGTTTATCTGAAAAAATGTGCCCCCAAAACATCCATCAGCACGTCGCGCCCATGACATTTTATTTACCTCAAGCGAGGAAAATCCTCCTTAAGGATTCAAGGATCCTACCATGAACACAGGCAGCAAGGCAAAAAAAAAAAAAATAAAGAGGAGCTAGAAAAAAAAAATGGAAAATTTAATTTTTCCACCCTGTCAATGTCACGTCGTTGTCATACCAACTCTTCGGTCCCTGGACCAACAATGTATACGTGTGTATGTGTTGACACACATTATTCGCTCCTGCTGCTGCGTCAAATTATGACATCAACCTTCGAAGAAAGGATCTTAAGTCATTTTGCCTAGATGTGTTGTAGAAAAAAACAAAAAAAAAATCCATCTTTTAGTATCCGGGAAAAAATGCATAAGAAACCGTTCAAAGCTGAACGAGCTTTCGAGAGACACGAGCATGAAGGGAAGTCATATCCACATACTGCCTTGGCATGGAATGGAACCGCTGAAGAAACAATTTTTATGGACTCTCCATGGCAGTCATGCAAAGGAGCAAATTGCGTCCCAATGGAGTGATGCAAGAGCTGGCTGATGTGCGCTTTGGAAAATTGTATGTTCCGCTATCGTTTGGAATTTTAGATTTTATTCCGGTGGAGATGGCCCCAGCCCTAGCGCGCTTCTAATGTGGTGGCACATGCTCCGGGCGTCTAAGTTGTGGGTCGAAACGATGGAATTTCTTTTTCCCACAGACCACGTTTTCGGGGGCTTGAGCATTCGGGATGGCGGTCGTTTGCTGTGCTCCCATGGGCAAAAATTGTAGAACCAAAAGAAAGCACAAGACCAAAGCATAAAGAGTCGAGGAGCATTTTTCGAATTTTTATGCTATTCTCTGTGTGTCTGCATTTTTAAACTCCTTCCCGGTTGAGGTTCTTTTTTTTCTTCATCCCATCTGTCTATTTTGGGAGTTTCTTTTAGGTTAAAAGGGATAAAAATCTTGATAGAAAGAGGGAACGGATTTTTCCCTAAGTCAGTTGCTTTGCTCCGTACGATATGGGCGGATAATTACACTCATCCTTGTTTGGCATGAATGGAGGCCGGAGGGGGTATATAACGTCTCTCAAAGAGGTTTATAACTCAAAGATGAAATTTTGGTTTCCTTGAAAAGTGGTTGAGAGAGTGGATGATAGCATTTCACTTCAATCTTCAAGGACGATCGAAGGTGTCTAGACGAAAATAATATTTCGCTTTGCCGCTGTGGCTTGCGAGTTAAAAATTTCTTTAGGGATCGCATTTCTCGAGTTGGTTAATTTATTGGATTTTATTGGTGCCGGGATGGTTTTGACTTTGAAGGAATTTGTTCTGGGATCTTAGGGGAAAGAACTCGATGGAATGTTTCCTAAGTTTTTATCTTTAAAAGATTTAAGCGTAGATAGAAAGAATTGTGGATGGAGACATTGTATTAAGTTATTTGCAATGCCTGTGCATTTCTGTAACAAATTGACACGGTAGTAGAACATTTATCTATCTTTTATTTAAAAAAAAAGTGCTTGAACAAGTATGCAAAAAAAAAAATCAAGCCATTGGTGTCTTTCAAATTAAACGATCTAAGGAAAATTAACGAAGATACAAATAACAATAAAACATTTGTTAGAATTCCAAATTATTTTGAGCACTTGAATCATGTAGTGAAACTTCTGCTAAGTATGGCAGAAGGTAAAACTAGTCCCCGTTTCTATAACTGGTAAGAAAAGCCACCGCATAGCTGAAAGGCTGAAACTTTTTTTAAGACTATTATCTATTATGATGAAAACACATGAGAGGCTTCTTGAAATCAACCCATCATAGAAGCGTCACTGCAGGTTAAAGAACAAACATTGACTGCATTCCCTGACGCCGGAAATGGAAACACACGCCAAGAAACTTGTGTCATTGAAGAGAAATGTACTTAATGGTTGCCATTTTTAAAGGTCGTAATATCCAAGCTAATAAAGTTCACGACGCAGTTCAGCTAACGCTGATGAAATTGTGCTCATAGTTTGCAGCACATTCCTGCCAACACTTGATCTGCTGCAAGCAACATGAATTTGTCAACAGGAAGTCGATCGCAGACGTAGATTTGTCTACCTACAAGGACCTTTCTCTTGAACTATCCAAAAGTGGCGAGCATCTTTGTATCATCCTCGACCCAGTAGACTTAGCTGAAACTTAAACTTAAAAAAAGGAGCCCAGAAAAGGTAGGTTACGGCCTCATAAGCTGTCACCGATTCTGCGAGGTTCTTTCCCTCAAATAGAAAACTGCCCCTGTACAGATAAGGAAAGAACTAGACTCACTTATGAACGCCGGGTTTGGTAGCTAGCAAATCAGAACATTTTCAAGACATTCACATAGGTACAGAGAACCGCTTAGATTGCCACTCGGTGCTCAGTGATCTACTTTTCACGAGGCTACAGATGATCTCGAACCTTAAACCACCATCTAGATCTCTTGATTAAGGAAAAAGATTCAAAAAGCGCAATACGACTTCTAGGAACAAAAAACTCGAGTCCCTAATTCTCAGGACACAGTTCTATCCTCCCAGACAACACCTTATTTTAACTTCAATTGAGACTACTCCAATCATACTCTACGCAGAGAAGAGTGAAAAGTCTACGGACACGGATCTAATTAGGGTACTGGATATTAGAAAGGCGGTTCAATAGCCAATAACCTGCTAAGAAAATATAGTCGATAAAATTAAGAGTCCCTAGTAACAACGTCTTTTGCACAGAAGCTGCCATGACCCCGAAGTTGAAAAAGATGAAACACACATCACCTGCCAGTGTCCAAGTGGCAGAAGACAGCAGCTTCAACTCCTTGGACAATTCTTCTTCTTCATGAGCTGAACAAGCTTTAAGCTTATGGGATAACGGTGCCAGATAAGGTCAAGCACAGCAAAAGCTCCAGCTGAGAAAAGTTCCTTTTTAAAGCTCGCGACACATAGTCGTAAAATTTAGTGGTAAAATTTGAATATCTTCGCAGTTGTTTTTACAGGACAACGCTGGGGTGCATTCGTTGGCCTGCGAGCTGGGAACTTCGTCTTTAAGCGAGCGTCCTTACTTAGCCTATATACAATACTCTGTTCAATTTTGAAACTATGCTCCAAGCTCAAACTGATTTTTTTAACGACATGTCAAAGCATATGCTTAACAGCCGAAAGTGCTGGACGTTATTGCTCATACACATGATGCAGCAGCCTCATCCAATACTTTTCGGTCACTAGCATAAATCTTCAACCAATCTCGCGATAAACCATTCAAATTGATCCATAAATTTCAAGAAAATCTGTCTGAAGGAAGGGGCCTTCAACAAAACACGTTTCGAGTCAACCAAAAGGGCTCGCAACGAGTTGAATCTATCCCCAAATCATAGAAAGACGGATCAATGCTCAATGGAAGAATATTTCAAAAACGCATCGATGACGTGGAAATTTCATGGGGCTTGACGATCCTTGTAGACGATCTACTTCTCTCCTTGACAAGGCAAGGAATTGAACCTGACGGATATGCCGCCGATGTAGCAATCACTGTCAGTGACGAATTCGAAATCTTCAGAATTAGTTCAATTCGCCTTTTCAAAGAAGGTCTCTCTGCTCTGTTAATCCTAAAGAGTTGACTATCGACCCTTTTATAAAACGACCCTCACGGCATGGTTAAACTATAGAATCCGCAAAATACCTTGACAAAGTCTTTGATAGCAACTTATCATGAAACCCGCATATAGAACGCACCGTAAAGATAGGTGCCAGAGCCAGATCCTTGTGGACCTGCCGTCAAATGCAAGTCTGGTTATAACGTTCGCGCTTAGGCCGGCAATGACCTATGCCTCACTGGTCTAGTCGACAAAGATTAACAAAGTTCCTGCGGACTCAAAGCTAGAACGAATACAACGTCTAGCTAGAATCTGCTTGACAGGATGTCTTCGCTCCAACCCGAAAATATTATTAACGTCGTCCTGGGTCTTACGCGGCTTTGGGTTACGGCTTAGAACCTGAAAGCCCATTCAGCATGCCTCTCGATTATAAACTTCTAAAATAAACCTTTCAGAAACTTAAATTTCTTGGCCAAACTGACTAACTGCCTAAAGACAACTTAATCATCCTTCACAGGATTCCAGGCCACAGTGGCCTAGATGACGATGAATCAGCTTATGTCGGGGCAACTATACCACTTATAGGACCTCATTCTCTGGGCACAGTAAAAGACTCTTCATAAACTTTACTGAAAACCGAGCTAGAATCGAATATAACAAAGTCTGTCTTAACACACCTGGTAAGCATAACTCCCAAAAATTCTCTCCCATATTCTCCCCCAGGAGATCTTATACCCGGACTAACCTAAGGAGTGCTTGGAAAAACTCTCACTGGTATTTTCTGTGGCCATTGCAAACTGTAGAGATATCTCCATCGCATCGGCTTTTCACCGGACTCAACATGCAGACTTTGTCTAGAGAGCGATGAGTTGTCTCTTCAAATAATTATGGGTTGCCTGACCCTGCTGAGAGAGAGAGGACACCGCTGAGACCGCAATTGCAGAGCCCCAGGAAGGCTCTCCCGACTAACAATATAATCTAATCTATTCACGTTTAAATCTTCTTTCGCATTTCTTTATTCATTCCGTAGAAGGAATGGAAAATGTGGAATACAAGGTTGGAATTTTCCGATCGTTCTAATTCGTACTACCACGGGGGGTAGTACGGAAAGAATGCCTTCCGAATATTCTGAACAAATAAGGAAACGTGAAACGGAACTATCGGAATATTCCGTATGATTTTATTCAATCTTCGGGCCGAAGATTTTTCAGCCGAAAGAGTTGAAACGAATAAAGATATGCACCCTAAATCTAATTTACCCTTTATACAAACCTGTTTAATGCCATAGTTCTAGCCCTATTCGCAGACCTTTATATAACAGTTTGATACTTGAACAAGGCAACTAAAATTATCCTAGTTTGACATACATATCTATCACAAATATGTCACCCCCTTTCCGAGAGCCAAAATAACTACAAAAGAGTGCTGACGTCGAAATAATCTTATGGTTATGCGGTGGAGACACTTCCGGATTTATTTTTAATCGTTTCCGCTTATTTCAATTTAATGGTCAGTAAGATATACAGGAAGCTTATATACAAAATCGGCATAGTGGGGAATTTTGTCTTGACGATGATTCCTTCAAAGCCAGGAGCTATCATCAAGCTTAGCATCAATCACTACTTATGTATTTATTTTATTTCCTTGTCGCAATCCTATGGGACCATATGACCTTCAGAGTTGGCTGTTACCAATACTGCTAACTCTATTCGGCAAAATTTCGAAAAGCAAAAATCTTCAAAAACAAATCAGCACACAAGTATTGGTGCATTTAACTTCCGCTGACTTTTTTTGCCCCATGCAGGTTTGAAAATTTGTATTCCAAATGGTTTTGAACCATGCCAGATTTTTTGAATCACATGCAACCATAACAATCAATCCTTCAACAACCAAATGGGGAAAGGTCTTTTATGTGTCTATCGCCTTTAAATGGCACCAATGTCATGTCCTGCATGTTAGATCAATATTCACAGCCAACACTTTTATCGTATAGCGATAAAATTTCGATAAAGCCTTAACAAATACACCGATACCCCTAAATGACATGGACGGACATTATTCCGTCGTGTCGTCCCTCTCCGGCCACTATATGGCTCATGTTCCATTGAACACGAATCTAACCATTCAAGTCATTGACTCTCAGCACCGCAATCAGCTACGAACAATCTAAACTCTCCCACTATATGAGGTCGGTCGGTCGGGACCATATTCTGACGCACCGATAGCCTATACACTTAACTGTCATGTCTGTATGCCCCTCGCCAACATCATAGCCAGCAACGGAATAAATTTTGTATAAATAACATATATACAACATCATCATAATCATCAGCACTCAACCCCCACTAACCTCACACTCAATCCCCCCACAACAAAACCATTTGCAATTTGCTATCGATACGCTGTGCTGTGGGCAAATATGAAATTCTAACACACATTCCGCAAACATGGCAGAGAATGAACCTTGCCCAGGACAGAGGACACCATGGGAAATTGTCTATGTTGCATTCCCTACCGCCACCCGCCACCCGCCATCACGTCTTATCACATCAGCCATGCCTCCACACCCCCGCACAACCTTCTATTTCTAATCAGAATCGTATAAATGAAGACCCGATATTGACTTTAATAATATTTCATTAAAGGACGACCATGTTCATTTCCCACTGACAGTAGTCCTTTAACTACAAGAGTATTATCCTAGCTGCGTGCAGTGATCGCTCGGGCTCCCCCCTTTTTCCTTGCAATAAAAATAATTAATAACCATGCAAAGCTGTGCTGCTTCTTCTTAGTTCGTGTATTGTTCACTGCAATCGGGTCAATCGATATCTTATGCTTTGTGTGCAGAATCGGAAGATATGTGTGCTCTAGTCGAGTCCTTTCAGTTTCTTTTCTTCATCTGAATATGTAGAGGGAAGGCTATATGCTTGATTGTATGTTTGCTGATTCCAGGGATTAGTTTCTCTGATATGTGTGCTGTGTACAAGTAAGTTTGGTACGGTTCCGTGTTTAATTTGTTTTTACTTTTACTCATGTCCATTCGCTCGTAATTCAATTACCAGTCGATATTTTATTATGTGTTACCGGACACAACATACCCAGCAACACTAGAAAGGATAATGGAGGGTGAAAAAAGTCCGAAGTCGGCCAACAACTAAACCAAGGGGAGTGAAAAAAATAAATTCCAGGGCGAACCAGACGTACAAGGAGAAAAGGACAAAAAAAAAACCAAGAAGGTGCAACCATGTAGGTTATCCAGGGCCACATGAAAATATGTTCGATATTAGATCATGGGTCCTTGTCCTCGGGTCGGGGGTGGGTTGATTATATTCTATTTGAATGGAACTAATTGCTCTTTTCCCAGCAACCCAACCACCACCACTGCCATTACCGCAACCACAATCAACCTGCCTTGCCTGAACAGGCCGCGCGCCGTTGCTGCTGCTGCTGCTGGTGAATGCTGAGCGCGTGTGGGCATTAAATTTTCCGGATTATTCCTGCGGCACGATAATGACATGTTTTGTACAATTGACGTTCGAAAACAATGGCGGTAATTTAATAGTGAGTGCTCTCAACCTCTGTATGCCGTTTATATATATACACACTTTTGGAAGGAATAGTCAAGAGGGGTTATACCATGGCCGGAGGATAGCTGACGGTGGGCTTAGTAGGCCGCAGGCGATACGAGTTTGATTGGTTCCAGGGCAAAGGAATTGGGTGAATTAAGTTTTGCGGTTTGCGATTTAGCAAAAATTCAATTATGTAATTGGCAAGTTAATTACAGTAGTTGCCGTGAGAAATGTTTAATTGACAGTTCGACATTAATGTATGTTATTTTCGGTAAAGGTCCTTCAAACGCGAAAAATATGCTGTCGTTTTAATTATTGCGTCCAGTGGGATTTCATTCAAAACATTGTGTGTTTAAAACATTGATGGGTAATTAAATGTTTTCTATCGAGATTTAAACACAAGTCCTTGTAGGGTAAAAACGGGAGATGTAAACAGTTGTTTGAATCTTCAACCTCCAAGCTCACCACCATGCTAACTCTTCTGGGCTTATAATCCCCGATTGGGCGTCTTCCTAGGTTGCAGATAGAAGATCTCTTACTAGATACGGTTAGATATATCACTAGGAAAAGTGATAAAAGCACCCGGGACTGACCAAAACAAATAACAAACCAGTAAGTAAGTGCTACAGTGTGTACGCAGAAGTTACAGTCCGTCAAACGGACCGTTGAATACCCCATCCTATCCCACATTGTAAAATGCTAATGGCACAGTTATTTTTTGAAATTTTATAAGTAATGCAAACTTCGAAAAAGGGCGTGGTCCAACCGCTCCTAATTAAGAACTATTAATTATAATATATTTCCACAGATATTTCCAAGTTACACTTAAATTTACGTAAAAATGCAATTTTTTGGTTCAAATTCAATATTTTTGAAAAATCGACCCCTAAAAGAGGCTATTTTTTTGTTTCATGCTTTCCCAAATTAGGCTCAAGGCCAGTCGAAATTAAGTTATTCTGGAAAATTTTAGGTTTTTCTTCAATTCTGCCTCCAAATGTGGGCGTGGCCCAAAGTCTCATATAAACAAAATGTGGAAAAGCGTTTTCTACATAAAATATTAAGCAAATTTTTTTCAATTTTGAGCAAAAATACTCAACTGCAGTTTACTCAACAGCATTTGAAAATTTACCCTCAAAATAGATGCCACGCCCACTAGAGAAGGTTTACCGATTAAATTTGTCTTTTTTGTGTCTAACATTCATTAGGAGATGCTAAATGTCAAATTTCAGCCTTTTAGAACGTCTAACAGTTTTGAAAACTCTGGAAGTAGTTGAACATTTAGACCGATTGTGGGCGTGTCTTTGGGCGGATTTAAATTTTTACACTTGCACTGCTTCGCATGACGTGGACCTTACGTACGAAGTTTCAGCACTCTAACTCAAAATTGAAGGCCTAAAATCATGTGACATACAGACGGACGGACGGACATGGCTCATTCGATTCGGAATTCGGTCTCAATCATATGCCCTAAAGGTCCTGGGGGTCTACCATTATTATTTCACCGTGGTAAAAACTATGTGACAAGCTTAATATACCTCCTATCCTATGGGATGGGGTATAAAAAGCAATGTAGATGGATACCTCCTATTTTGAGAAAGGTCATCAGAAGATGACCATTCTGTTATCCTCTTTCTCTCTACTCCCCCAACAAATTAAAAGAAAGGGCAACATTTAAATGTATGCGAGATATTGGATCTGACATCTGAATACCAATACCCTGCAGCTTGTATCAATGATTTTCACAGAAAGGGCATTACTTTAGCGGGGGAAGGCATTGGATTTTCTTTGGAGTGTAACAGATCGTCTACTCGAAGTTCCCCCACCTTCCTTTTACATATGCTTTTAACTAGAGATTCGCTACCAGAATAAAAAAAAAAATAGAGTGGCGCAACAGCTCGAGGTGAACCAGAGCCAACTTCTCAACAATGTATGCTGTGTGTGTTAATTTCTTCACATACAACCTACAATTTTTTGCCGAAGACAAATGATACTCTCGGAGGGCTTGTCAGACCCCGCGGAGGTGGGGACAGTGAAAAAGAACAAGTCTTTTTTTTTCAGGTGACGATGGCAGGATTCGAACCCAGACCTCTGGCGTAGTAAGCACACGCACTAACCACTACGCCACGGCACCCCACAGAATACCTGAATACCGGCCACGCTACCAGAATACCTGCAATAATTAAAAGGAAAAGATTTTATCACACGAGACGACGACAAAGCCCTCTGGCTTTAAGCAGCTGGCTCTAAGATGGACATCGGAACACGTGTAGGCAGGCATTTTCTGTTAAACAGCAAAATCTACTGCAGTAATTTACAGCAGTTAATCTACAAGAATTCCACTGAGCTCGATAGCGCATAAGATAGATATTGAATCCTTGTATAGAGCAAACCTACTTTGGACAGAGCTCGAACTGCGCAGACACCTAAGGGCCCTTTGGCCGGCGGTTAACACAAAGCGATAAAAATTTATAATCGGACTAGCCCGCAGGGATATCCCAGTACTCATATGAAACCTCCCGGGGTATTGCCCCGCAGGGCTACACGCAGAGGCTAGGCAAACTGCATAACGACTACTGCAGAAGCTGCAGGTAAGTCAAAGTAATTGATATGTTCCTCACCTTCTATGCGGATGTCCAGTCCAAAATAGTATAAGGCGTAGTACCTACTCTCGGGAGTAAATTCTGAAGTGCGGACTGATGGATCTCCTAAGATTTGTATGCATTCGGATGGGTCCAAGAGAGCGGCACTTTGAGATTTTGCAGTGGTTAATTAAGATTCCCAAATGGACACAATGGGCTCAGCGCAGATTTAGGTAGCTATCTTAATTTTGCAGTAAAGATCCGGGTGGATAATAAAGAAGAAGCGCTTAAAGTCTTAAGATGCCCAACGTGGAAAAAAAACTGGCCCTTAATGGAGAAATGGTGTGGAAAAATGTGATAATGATGATGATGAGAGTCCTAAACAACTAAGTACAGTTTCGAATAGCGAGTCCACCAAATATTCTCATAGATGCAATTGATGATACATGTTTCACAAATTGTTGCTAAGAACCCCTTTTGAGCCATGATCAAGAAAGATGGCTTGCTAAAAATCCTTTCCCATCATCCTCTTCGTGAAGAAATGGGTGGGAAAATAATGACGATGTTGATAACAACAGTCTTAGAGAACTAAGATATGGAACTAAAAATTTTGTACAAATTGTTGTTAGCAAGTCATTTAGAGTTTATCTTCTTTCCTCCAATTATACTAGAAAAATCATTGACATAAAAAAAACTATTTACAAATCAATCTACCTAAAAGTGTATATTTTGTTTGTGGGCACTTAATGCTCCTTTCAACGTACTTAAATTTAAGTTTACTACATTTTGATTGCTTGCAAAGGATACGCAGGCAGTAGTTAAAGTTAATGACTCGACCTTCAATTCTACGAAACGAGAATGCTTTTCCTTATTTCTTATTTGTATTATCAAAACTGGCGTTTGATATCGAAAACCCCTCCTTAACCTATTCTTAATTGTTTAAGTGGCAGGATTCTCTTACCAAAACAAAAATAAACCCATCGTATGTGTTATCGCCACGCTCACATCTCTGGTTATGTGCGAAATTTCCGCAAATTCCGTGCTTCTTGAAAAATCGAAGCTCCACAAAAGATGCATCAAGAAGCAATTATCCCCGACCACCAATCGTCGCTTTACAAGCCCAAGTGTAAGCCAAAAAGAACACAAGCACTCATTGAGACAAGGATTCTGTTGGAGTAGCAATAAAATTAATTTTCAAAAAAAAATAACGGATAACCCTCACCGAGAAGTTGCAAACTGCTGTTTTAGGGGCGCCGCCGCATTAAAATAAGATATGCATTGAAATTTCGTCTTTGGGGATGACAATGGAAAAGAAGTCTCCTTATAGACGCATCCTTGCTGCTGTATAAAACGATTCATGACCTCTTAAGGCTAATTTATGCACCCATATTATAGCCCGACAGCGTGGTAAGGAAGTGAATTTTATTCTTTTTCTCGCGTAAAACACCCGCTAAAGTTTATTTTTCAGTTTAAGGGTAGTTTCATCCCCAAAATGTAGGCGAAATAAAAACAAGGCAACGAAAAGCAACAAGAACGTTGTTCCAATAAATCGTGACTTCTTACGTGAATTCGGCACATAAACTTGATGAAATATTATCTAAGCCCATGCACACACGCCCTGAGATCAGTGCCCGCTCGTTGGTCCTAAAACCAAGCCTTGAAGAGGCACCGCATGACGAGGGTGGCAAAGAAAGCGAAAGTATCCTTGTGTATTAATTTGTGTGTAGCATAATAATAAAAAGCAATTTTCGGGAAGGATTTTTATTCGTTTTTTTTTTTCGCCGTCCCTCTCAGTTTATGAGGACTATACGTCCTCTGTGTCAGAACGTACACATAACACACAGCCCAATAACATGCGAATCCTTTGCCATACGCTTTTTTTCTCGCTCTCTTGTCCTGTGCTCATGATGAATACCGCACACCGTATCTAAAAAATTTCGTGTTGACAGTAAACATTCGTTTAAGCTGTGAAAACACGCAATTTTCGTTAGCATGCCTTGATAAGTTATCCCTTTCCCAGTGAGAGCGAACAAATTCCTTTCTTTTCTTACGCCTAGGGTCCTATCAGCATATTTCTCTCCTTTTTTCCGTGTAGGTATAGTGTGAAGGATCAAGTCGTTGCTGGTCGCTAGATGGAGGTTAGGTGCGTGCCGAACGACTACAAATGCCAGCTTCACCGGCCGTTACAACACACTGAGAGAGAGAGAGAGAAAGCTAGGTGTAAATAAATTCTCAGTTTTTGTTAGCTTGAATGAGTTGCGTTTTGTCACGAATTTGTCGCGTCGTATCCTTTACAGGGGGGTGTTGGTGACATTTTATTTTATTTTTTCTACCAGAGGGGGGCTAGGTAGACATGGATATTTGGTGTGTGAATAGGCTTTTGAGGATGTCGTGGCCTTCCGTTTTGTTTGTGTTTCATAATAAAAATTCATTATCCTTGTAATTCTTTTATACAGCCCTCCTAGAGGGCTTGAGTATAACAAAAACGAATTAAATAAGAATAGTAACATAACGCAGAAAGGATAACGTGAATTGTTCTATGATCTGTTGAAAGTGTCGTAAAACAAAAGTCCTGCGAGACGGCAATGGCGGTTGTAAACTTATTTAATTGTTGCGTCTCATACCTCATTCGCGCTGCTTGAATGGAGTGGTGCGCGCGGAGTAATTAGGTTTATTTTTGCATGGCATTAGTCCTTCGACACTTTTTGTAAGGAGGAGCACTGTTGTGTGACCCATTTTCTTTCTACAACAACGTGCGTAGAAAGTTGGGCTTGGATTTCAACATTTTTTTATGACTGCAGGATCTCGAGTCCTTTTAATGTGTGTAGCTATATATATATTTTTCGTTCTTATTTGAGTACACAAAACGCGTGTCAGCTGGCGATGTTCATGACTACAACATGCTTGTAATGGGTCCTTATATACCCCCACGCAAGCTTGGCAGAGCAAAGTAGAGGTGGTAAAGGTCCTTGTCTGTGCATTGTGATTTACGATTGTAAAAGTGAAACAACCGGGTGCGATTAATATTTTAAAGTTGTTTTAGTTCAGGCTCTAAAACTATCGTTGTCCTTTTGTTTTCAAGACTCCTGTGCAAGGAGATTAATTGCTTTTGTTTTCTTCTCTGAATGGAGTCCTTGTTTTCGTGTTAACTTTTTTCCCTTAAAATGGAGTCCCTAAATCGTAGACACTACGAGGAGGAAAACTAAATGGAAATATAAATGAGAGAAGAGGTGGGTTGGGTATGTGGGTACGCAGCCTTTTGGGGCAAATGATAATTACCAGTAGAAATACTGGCGGTGGTAAATCGTTTGTGTGGTAAGTTATTTTGTGTTGAACAATTTGTTGAGCTGGTGAAAGCGATAATGGTAGGTTGTATTGGTGGTATATTCGTGGTGTATTTGTGTGCTTCGTCCTTTGTCACTTGTGCGTGATGAAAGCGGAGAGTTCGGTAAGGCTGATTTCCTTTTCTCCTTTAATTAATTGGAAATGTTCTTTGGGTCAATGAGAGTAATTAAAAATTGAAGAATTTTTGTCATTAACTTTAATTACCAAAGGAAATTATTCATTTATGACAGCAAGTGCAGCAAGTAAATAATTATTTTGAAATTCCACTGAAGGACGTCGAGTGTTACCAGTGGTAAATAATTAAAGAGGGAATGTCAGTTGTGTCGGGATACACTCGTCGAATGGAATTATCGAATCAGGGGGAGGTCAATTAGGTTTACTTTAGTAAAGCGGACTCTAGTGGAAGTCATTAAAAACTGTTTAAATTTTTCGAAAGTTTTCCTAGTACAGCATACACTTTTTTTCATATCGTAAGCCTTTGCACAACTTTTTTAATACGTGAAAATGAGCTCAATCAGTAGGTTGTCCGCATCGATGAGAGTACCGACTGCGCCACTCAACCACATGAAAAGAAGCATGAATTGTTTTTTTTTTTTTAATCCAATAAGTAAAAACATTGTGCTTTGACTTCCAAGAAGCTTCAACACAAATACTTGTTTATAAATTTCAAACTTGTTAGTGTCTTTGTGAAAAACATGTAAATAAGTGCAAGAGTTCATCTATAAGCAACTTCTAAATACCCGACCCTTTTTACCCAGCAACACAAAATCTTGAAGTTTTTTGGCCTGAATTTATTCATTGGACGTTACTTACCCATACACGACGTATGGGCCACGCCCTCAAAACTGCGCGTGGGTAAGAAAATCTGTTAAACTTGTTTCGTTAAAAAAACGTGTTAAAAATGGTAGTTCCCCCTAAAAGTGGGCGGAGCTCTAGTAAAATCTTCAACATTTGTCATAATTTTTTTTTTCCGATCTAAACTAAAATTTCCGAAAAATCTGGTTTTTAAATATCTTAAATATAAAAAGTGGACATGGTCGATGGCGTAGGCGGTCCAATTTTTTGCCTAAATAAAAGTTTCTGCACACTTTTCCTCTGCACTAACATTTTAAATCCTACGCCTTGCCTAACTTGAACGAAAGGCATTTTGAACTAAAATATAAAATAGAGGTTGTGTCACATTGAAGCTAGTAGTGGGCGTTGCTTTTTGCAGATCTTCTGTTGCAGAAAAAGTATGAAAATTGGTTAAATAAACAATTTTCACACTTTTTCTGCAACAGAAGATCTAAGCCGGGTCGCAAGTTTCAGCTGTCTAGCTTGACTTTGATGACCTAAGCCCTTTACACAAAGACCTTATTTATGAGCTTTTATGACTTCATACAATTTTTCTCGGACAAGTACAACGAAACTGAGATTAAAGTATCATTACTTACTTGGTACTTAAAAATACTGAAGTACTATAAGACCCCTTAGACCCCTTAAATGGCCCGATCAATAACAGGGCCTTAAATTGTATGTATTATCCGGCTTCAGTAGAAACATTAGGAGTTCAAGTAGGTACCAAGTAAGACAAGTTTTTGAAGGAGTCATCGGACAGGTTCGCTTTCTAAAGAATGCGACTCTGGGGCGGGAACATCCACTGAAAACATAAAACACGAGAAGTTAACTCGCTGATAACACTGACAGAAAATCTTTTGGAAACCTTTACCTAAAAATCAATCAAAGATTGTTTGAATATGTACATAAAAAACAAGCACATGCCTCTATAGATTTACGCTGCCATTAAGTTTTGTTCGTTAGACATGTTTCATATACGTAAAAATCGTCCGTCCGTTCGTCCATATGTAAACAACTTTAAGGCCTTAAATTTTAAGCTAGAGAGCTGAAAATTAGTGATTTGGCTGAAAGTCCAGTCCTATAGATAAAGTTAGAAAATTAGCTAAATCCGCGCACAGACACGCTCACTACAGGCGTGTATATGCGACCATCTCTTATTTTAAAAACTACTTTTTTCAAATTTTAGCTCTGTTACAATGGAGCTAGCGCACTCATTTTTGGTACGTAACATAGCCTTGTAATTGTTTTTGAGCTGGCAGAAAAAGTTTGTCCTTTTCATTGACCAAGCCCACTTTTTCAAGGGATTGTAGCTTCAAATGACTGTTCTTCAATAAATGTATATGAAATTTTTTGACAAAAGCTGTAGATATTAGCATTTTCTAACCTTTTTGTATATAAAGTATATGACTCCGCTCACTATTGTGGGCGTGGCGTTAAAAAAGTAATTTTTTGAGTTAAAAATGCGGAGTTTTATGCCGAAATGTATGCAACCACCTGGTATAAAGCATTCAACAGTTATATTTATATATCCCGCCCACTTTTTGGAGGCGTGGCAGTTTCCCTTTTTTGGCAGGGTAGGGTATCTTACAATCCGTCACAGACGGACTAAAGCTTTTACATTGCACTTTCCCATTTGCTTTATTTTGATTTGTGCACCGCATAAAATTTTAAGTTTTCAGAGAAGAAAATTGACTTGAATGACAGAAAAAATATAAAATTGGAGAAAATACGAAATTAATAATGATTTGTGTTTCCATAATTTTAAATTGGAAAAATTATTTCAAAATAGGAGCTTTTTGAATTGTAAAGAGAGAATAAAGACAAATAGTTTCAGTTTTATAACTGACTGTCATTTAAAATGCTGTAAACTATGTAGTGTAGCTACTCCGAGATTTTTTGTGAAATGTTGGATTTTGGTGCAGTGTAGCCACATGCAACGTAAAATATCCAGCGTTGCGGATTGTGTGTTCTTAGACAGATTACTTAGATTATCGCAAAAAAATATATTTTCATAAGGAATTGTGGGTATCCAGGAGAGAAGAACTACAAAATACATGAGGTGAATTGTGCCTCCAACAGGAGTGTCATTCTTCCCTCCTTTCTCATATAATAACTGCAATCATCATTAAAGTCTAGTGAATTTTCCAAGAAATATATTTTGGACACCTATACTCAGGATATTATGCTTAAATTATACACCGAAACACGCAGACGATAAAAAATAGCCCAAAATCCCCGGGCCGCCGACATAAAAAAGCGAAAAAATCTTCCCAGACAGAATATAAGGGAGCAAGGTAAGCTGCAATATAAAAACCATGTTTACTCTGTTAATTAAAGAAAAGCAATTGAAAACGCACGTTCGAAAACCTTTTCCAAGGAAGGGGAGCAGTATATCGCAGTCTCACACAACTCTTATACCCCATTGTAGTGAATCAAAAATCAACCGCTGTACAAAAACTTTACCATCATCATCGCCATTCACAATCACCGAAGGAGTTGTAAAACTTTATATTTTAGTTTGTAGATAATAAACGAACAACTGGTATACTACCTGTATACAAAGCAAACTAAATAAAAAAAAAATACATCGGTAAAAGAAAACACTACAACAACAACAAAACCAGCAGCAAACAACAAAAGTAATTAACCAACGATTTAAGGGGGTAATTGCGCTATGTGCACTTCCTTGTTGCCATCACCCCACGAAAACGACGACGGCCAGCCATAATACGCTGCAAGAACATCGTGAAAACAACTTATGCCACACAAAGTTTTTTCCCCTACTTTTGCTTTAAAAAAAACTTGTTTTATTCGCCGTCTTGAAGAGATGCAGGAGTTTCTGACCCCGATGTTTAAAAAGAACCAAAGGATACGAGTTAAATTAGCAGAAAACTTTTTGCGCCCAAGTAGCGCTTATCAGCAGGAATTCGCATGTCCCGATTCGGGTAGACTTTTCTCGTTTTAACTGCCTCAGCGTGTATACGAGAGTATATATACCGGCGCTTACCTATTTATTATAATTTTTGCTTTATGACGTTTAAGCGTTTTTCATGCTTCAATATAAATGCTGATGTCGGTATTTTTATTTTGACCCTCCCACACTCTCTCCAGCATTTTTTAGGGGAAAAGAAAACTTTTTGGGTGAGCCTGAGCATTAACCAGGAGGTATAATGCAATGGCACAGAGAACCAGAATATATAGAACAAAAAGGCGAGACACCCTTTCAAGCACAAATAATGGGGATTTAGAGTTTGTTTCCCGGTACAAAAAAAGGGGAGCGAAGTGTTTTTTCCCGGAACAGGTTGAGTCACGTAGGATCAATTTCCGAAATAAAGTTTACTCAGTTTGAAAAAAAAATTAAAGTAGGTAGCTTCTGCGAAGGAAAGCGTTTAGTTTGAATGGATATAATGGATTTAATGGGCTATGTCGATCTAGAATTGACTTTTATACATACGGGTGTTTGTGTGAATCATAGGTCAAAAGTAGCGAGCCTTCTTTAGAGTAGAAACAAGTTTGAAGAAAATCCACACAAAATGATGCATTGCAGACTTTCAACAATTTGTGTTATTAGAAAATAATGGACCATGAAAATATGACAAAAGCCTTCTCTTTTGTGAAGATCAATATTATTAAATAGTTTTTTTTTTAAGTTTTGGTAAGCTAAGGGCTTAAATCGTCGTAAATTGGTGTGTAATAAAAGAAGAACTACCTTGTTGCACATCATTCCCAACGTTTCATTGTTTCTTTACGTCATCTTGAGGGGATTTTATTCGCCATATATATTTGCTAATTGCAGGCCCTCTCTGAGATAGCAGCTGCACCTATAATTTAATTTTTAAAGTAGACAACGAAACATCAAACCATGCAAAAGCAATAACATTTAAGACACATTTAAAACTAGTTTTTGGATATAAGAAAAATTATATCAGATGTTGTAATTTGCTTACATAAAAAATTAGAACCCCTGAAGATGTCGTAAAGCAACGACGGAACGTTGCAAAAGAAAAGTATTTTTTTTCAACGATACACCTTTTTACATACAACAAGCATACACTAGCCAGCCTAAGGCACGGGACTTACTCTCGTTAACTCATATAAGGAAGTCAAAAAAGGCTCCTATGCGCATAAATAAGTAAAAAAAATTAACCTTGGTAGTAAAAGCATTACATTACAAGCATTAATACTTAAAGTGGTCTGTGTAGTTTCATGTATTAATTTCAGAAATGGGTTTTTTCACTATCAGAAATTCAGAACTCTGTTGCAGCGTTTTTACTGCAAGCAACATCTACGTTAAGTACCGTAGATGAAGCTATTCCAACAGCAATATTATGCTCACTCAGACCTATTCGGTATAAGTAAGAATACTGTCGCCATACACGACAGTAGTGTTAACGACTAGGTTTGGTGTTTATTCATCAACTTTTGCAGGAGCTGCGTCCGGTAAAAGAAAAAAGGGATTCTGCCTACTTAGGACATGTCCCACTCTCTCGGAAACAACATCTTCATATTTGAGTTTCCTTCTGTAAAGATTTGGGCTATAAAAACGACATCGACAAAATATATCTCTCATATATCTCACAGCTAAACCTCATAAGTAGCTGTCTCATAATGGTTCAGTGCGTGGGCGCAATCAGATCTATGTGGTACCAAAATCGACCTCCATAGGTCTAATGGGGTATTTTTTGAACACCAAACTGCCACACCGAGGTGTCAAATAATACTCGGTGTTCGCAACAATTCCAGCGTGGTGTACACTCGGTTTCATTGTGTACAGAACGACAAAGTGACGAATTGCGTTGACTTCATTTTGTTTACTTTTTTTTCATTTCGTAGCGTGATTTTGTCGGTGTCAGTTTTTTGCACTTTTTACTTAAAATGAATTTCGAAAGCTCTAAATTTGAGTTTTTAACGATTTCATACAATTTCAGTAAATAATCACGAATGAAAATTGAGTCGAAACGTCACTTCACATACACAATCAAAGCGACACCCAGCCTCTACCATCAAATACGACGGTGACGTATTTTCGAGTTCGGTATCGACACCGAACTGATTCGTAGTTCAAAAGAACATTTACATGAGCACGATTCCGTCCAGTTCCGTATTCCACACCAGTTTCACGATTCAGGCTTGAAAAGAATACGCCATAAGTGTGTTGGTTTTTCGCACCAGACTACCACTTGAACCTACCTTATTAAACCTGCCGTAAAGCTTCTTTGCGATGTTCAGATTTCCTTTTATACCCTACCTCAGGGTATATAAAGTTTAATGTATTGTATGAAATGTAGTAAAATAATCACCGTAGGCAACCAAGATTAAAACTTTGTAGATCTTATGACCGAGGCCGACAGCAGAATGGATTAATCAATTATCTATGTCCGTCCGTATGTAAACAACTTTAAGGCATTAAATTTAAAGCTAGAAAGTTTAAAATTTACTAGTTCAGCCGAAAATCCTGCTCTTCAGACTAATTTTGAAAATTTCAAAATTCCCTTCAAGACACGTCCACTACAGGCCTGTATGTGCTACCAGATCAAATTATTAAAAATACTGATTTTCGATACATTGCTTACGTTGCTTTGTAATTATTTTTAAGACAACAGAAAAAGGTAGGCTCTTACATTACCCACGCCTACTTTTTAGGAAATTTAATGTTAAATGACTGTTATATATAATAAAATAAAATAAAATTCAATAAAAAATTCAATATTCAATAAAATAAAATAAAGTAAAATATTATTAAATAATATAAATTGAATTAAATTGTATAATATAAAAATTATTTTAATGTTGAATAATATAAAAATAAAATAAAATAATTATTAAATAAATAACAATTTTCCTTTTTGTACCGTGTTGAAAATATCAGATAAGAGAGAGTACACAAAGGGGACAGCATTGTTAGACAGCATTGGCGTGGAAAAAACACTTTTAAGAGTCGGTTCGACTTACAAGTTCTGCTTAGATTCAATGCAATGCGATCGGAACTACGACACAAGAGTTAACTGATGAACATTACTGCGGCTATTGTAGTTGAATTCTTCGAGGGGTGGAATGCAGCTAGCTGGATCATTTTTTATAGGAAAAAAGCGATAAAACAATGAGAGGCCTAAAACTTAGGAACGTTATTCCAAGGAGTCAATCGAGTTCAAAATGTTTCGCAATGGCTCACCTTACCTATATTTTTTAAATCTCTTTTTTTGATTCTTTTGAGCTGGTCTAAAAAAAAAAAACTAAACATTAGGTGGCATTCCTGGCGACTTTAAATTCATGGTCACACCCACCAAGGATGTCATTGACACACAGTGGTGCATGTGCAATTGCCATTCATGGGTAATGGCTGAAGGTTAAGATTTCGCTTGAGGGACGTCTATTGTCCCTCATGGCATTGTAATTTTGTAATTTAGGCGCTTTAATACATACTCGGTTTATAACCTCAAGCCTGAGATGCTGCTTAGGTCCGAATTGAAAAACAAACAAAAAAGTTGGAGACAAAACTGACACTTGGTGCACACCAGCTTTTTTAAAGTAGACATAAGACTTGAAGCCATCCAGAACCACTTAAATAATTATAATAATAATGTGATGCAACAGTTCGAGGTGAACCAGGGCGAACTTCTCAACAATGTATGCTGTTTGTGTTGTACTCTTTATATACAAGGAGACCTACAATTTTTTGCCGAATTCTAATAGCTCTTTGAGAACGGTACCTGGGGGTATCATCTATGATTTTGCAACAATTTTATCGTTTCGTAGTCGTATGAGAACGACTACGTTAAAACTACATTAACTACAGAAGCCGGAAGTGGCCCATTTCTGGACGTCTCGACAGGTTGACGCCAGGCAATTCTTTACCAAAATGCTCACCGCAACGAGTTCTATCTGCCCTGAGAGAACAATCCTGAACTCCATTTCTGGCGGTCGCCTTTTGGACTATAGGTATATTATGTTCTAACTTACTTGTTTTTATTTTTAAGAAAAAGTTACTTTTTACAACGAAAAAAGAGTGAATATTTTCGTAAATATTTAAATCATTAGAAAAAGCAATAAAATAACGAACAAGAGTAAATTTTGTAGCTCTAAATTTTGTTGCTCTAGAAAATCTAAATGTTCGTTAATTTTCAGCTTAATGGCTGAGTAAAGTAATATAATTGCGTTTTTCCTTCAATATGTTTTAATACTCTATACTCTCTATAATATATTTTATTATAGATATATTTATATTTTATACATATATATTTTTAATACTAATATGTACCTAAATACTCTTTTTTTAATTTATTTATGAGGCCTTTCCCATATTTGGCCTCAAAAACATTGCATCACAATAAAAGAAAAATGCTACACCCGCAGGCTAAGTATTGCGTCCTTAGATTTTAGGCTGCTAAAAAAAAACTTAACTAGTTTATAATAAAATATAATGGTCGTCACGCCACTCTCTTTTTGCGAACTCTATATTTTAAGATTAACGCATTTTGATTTTAGAGCGTTAAACCTTGTAGCCAAAAACTGTTTGGTGAATGATTTTTACATAAAAAATTTGGCCTTAGCCACAAGGTAGAGGGAGATATTTTTTTTATGTTTAAAACTTAACCCCAAGATATGTAACTACCCAAAACATTAAACACATCAGACTCAGGGCTACGTATTTTACCAGGTTTTTATCTAGATCTCGTGTTTAACACGCTTGTAGCAGAGAAAACGAGCAAAAATAATCAAAGGAGATAAAATCAAGTCCTCTACCTACGGGGACTTATATTTTGTTTTTTTCTGAATGAAGAAAATTAAAAAAACTTGTATATAGGTACAAAATATTTGGCTTGAATATCGGTGTATCTGCCTTGTAAATCGGGTGTATCTGCCAATATAAAATATTTAAAACAATAACAAATTTGAAAAAAAAAACCAAAAAACAAACATATCTTAGTAGAAATATTTTCAGCAACGTTTCTTTGTTTTTCCCAAACAAAGTAAACGTTTCCAAGAAAACTGAGAAACGATTTTACAAAAATAGTCGCCCGCGCGTAGTTGAGCTATTTTCACGAAACGCCTTGGAAAGAAATTACCCAGAATTTTAATTTTTAATGAAAACGTATTTTGGTAATAACGATACAGTTTATATTTTTTATATATGTTTTTTTTTACCCTCTGGTGTTTTAGAGGAAAAAGAAAATATTTTTTTGCTTCGAACAAATAGCGGCTTGTGCAAAATGTTCTGGCAAGTAAGCGCCTGGAAACAATTACTTGCAGGAATTTGGTTTTTGCCAATGAAAATTGATATGATGTGTGGTTGTAGGTATGTAGGTATATGTGATTATGATTACTACAAAAGATCGTAGGGTTCGATTTCCATACATAATCGTTTGAAAAACTGAAGCATTCCGCTTATAAGAACGATTGAGATCGAAAACGAAAAGAGACTCGAAAACAGATTTCCTATGATCTCAAAAGAGAAACTAGCAAACAAAATTTCGCCAGTAACATTTTATCCACATTTAGTAAAAAAAAATATCAAAAATGAAGATATATTACCTCAATTTCGCACCTATTTTAAATACAATAAGCCAGATCTTTTAAGCCGCTCTCTACGAGCATTCATTCGCAAGATAAGATGTTGGCATTTTAAATTCTAGCTTTCATTCTTCCAGAACTTTGGCTGAATACAATATTTTTTTGTCATAAACTCCCTAATTAAGGTCATATTGATCTTCACCTGAGCTTTTTGATAAATGTGTTTAGCACACACATTTAGTTGAATTAATTTTTTTTATTGTAACTAAATATTCGTTATAGTAAAAGTATTACCCTGTTATTTAATAAAATAAACTATAGCTTTAATTCTTCGTTATAATCTTTCTATTTTAATTTCTTTGGTCTCCGCAAAATCTAAAACGACATCACTTGAAAAGCAAATCATGTAGCCATAAGCAATCATGACGACAATACCTTCACCCATTTACATTTAAGACTTGAACTTTTTACCTTTTTATTTTCCCAAACCGCATTCCAAATAGGCCTAAGCAATGTTTTCCCACAGCAATGTCTTTCTCTACAACCAAATCCCCGAAAAACCCTCGATCTACCTGTAATATAAATCCCAACAGATTAAGAACTAAGGGACACAAAGTTAACACCATTTATCTATCACAACAACCGCACTCCCTAAATCTGGCCTCCTCCATCATTCTTCCACAATTAAAATCCTCTAAGAAATCCTTCCTTGGAAATTATTACCCCTAACAAATTGTATCAATTCATAGAGGAAACCCCCCGAAACAAAAAAAAACCTAGAAGAAATGAAAATGTCGTAGTCCTATTCCTTCCTCAACATCCCTTAATCTTCTTCTAAGTTGCTCCTTTGTGTCCAGTTAAAGTGCAAAACCGTTTTATTATTATCATTGTCGCCAAGTGGGACCATGGACCACAAAGTCACAGAATGAAGACAAAACGGACAAATGGCAAAATGGGGAAAAATAGAAGAAACCTGCTTTTCATGCTGTGTGTCTGCTGGTTTTTATTCTTTTCTTTTTTTTTCCTCTGCTTCCTAAGAAAAAGGACAATCCGACAGTAAGATGAAAACTCGAAGCAGCTAAACAGAAAAAAAAAGTAAAACGGAAAACTTGACGAAAAGACAACACAAAGTGCCACAAGGACACAAGAGCCGGAGCCCGCTTTTACTACTCGACACTTACCTCTATGGTGCCTGATATGATGACCACTGGAGGCCCCACAGCACGGTTGCTCATAGTACAGGTTCCATGTATTTTCGTAATCCGAATAAACGTTATCCACAAATGTTACCACAAGGAGTGCACACAAATTGATCACGTATTTACACATTTTTACAGGATATCTTTTTTATTTTATCCCACTTTCTGCCCTCTATATATTTTTTTTTATATTTTATTTTTATATCTCTTCTTTTGTTATAAAGATGTATATTATTTATTTTTTTTACTTTTTATGACAGAGGAACAGCTTTGGGCACGCACATTTAGCAAAACACTACCGTTTTAGTTTTGATTTTATTACAGCATAAAAGAAATAAAAATAAAAATCAAAATCCTTCGACAAGGATCCAGGGCCATTTACATTTTTTTTTGTTCCTTTCTTATTTAAGCGTGTTTGTTTGTGTGAAAGGAAAAACGTTGGGCACTTTTAATTAATTGAATTTACGACTTTACTTTTTAAAATTAAAACAAAAAAATAAGAAAAATCAAAACTTTTCACAGTGAGCATCGAACGCTCATAGTCCTTTCACCGCGAAATAAAATTAAGGACGGCAACAACATCGATTCACAGCGGGTACATGAAATTTCTGTCCGTTAATATCCTTGCACTTCCGTATCCGCAATCGAACTGAGTAAATTCTCGCACAGACGTTTGTTATTAAACACCTTCAATGTTTCCTGCGATGGAGACTCACGAACATCCTTTTAGAGATTTTCACTCGAATTCACAGTGCGCAAGCTCTCCTTTTTGTAGAGGATTTTCAAGGCTCGGTTGAGTTTATTGTGAGAATCTCGCAAATGAACAGGTGAACATGAGAACTGCTAGAATTCTGGAATCTGGAATTTGGAAACTGGAATCCTGCATCCTGCAATGGTAAAAAAATGAGGAGTTTCTTTTAGTTAGAGGAAACATTCGAGTGGGAGAGAGTATGCGCAGTATGGGATATTAAAGGAAAGAAATAAAATAATTTTTCAAGGGTGCATCCTGGAAAAAATAATCATAAGCTGAAAAAACAAAAACGAAGGTGAAATACCGCTAGAAAAGTGCATATTTGTGGCGGTAATTTTCAAGCAATTTGCCTGCCGCAGAAGATATGCAATTTAAAAATAAGGACAAAGAAGCGCGTAGCTCGCTTGTCCCAGCCTAAAGGGTCCATATGTATGAGGCGAATATAAAGGTAGACGTCTCTTTTTCGTCTCTATGTCAAGTTTTGCTAATAGGAATAAACATTATGGGACACGAAATTATGCTCACTCGATGGATTGAGCAGCACCCTGATAACTTGCAGGCACAGCAGAACATCTAATTTTCTAGATTAATTATATTTAGTTGTATGAGCAAGGATTCAAAAATGATAAGGAATAAATATGGGAAATATGCACTTAAAAACGTAAGATTCGACAAGTTAAAATAAAACTCTGAAGCTACTTCATTTTGATTACAACACGTTTTCTCAGCTGAGCGATAAAACAGTTTTCTGTTTTGCAGAGGTCTAAGGCCTGCAGTTTCTTAGACAGTAATCTTTTAGTCGCTTATTAGTCGGGGGGAGCTTAAATTGAGTATTCAAGCTAGAGGAAACATTCCTCTAAAGACATGTCTTATTAAGGCCTAGAAAACATACCGCTTACATTGTCCAGAATAAGCATGCTGCTAGCTCTATAGCACTTTGGAAAACACAATTTAGAATCTTTCTAACGATGAAAATTATTTTAATATTTTTCTAAATAATGCAACAATAAAGCCCCATATCGATGTTAGGCTTAAACCTACACCCACATGAAGGAGCCGTCTTGTAGAACCATTTCTGGCTCAAATGACTTAATGATAAATTTTTGCCCTGGTAGCGTTTTTGACTTTAGTGTTGGCAAAGGATGATTAAAGAATACACTTCGACAAGTCACAACACAAGAACACACTTGCACACACTTTTTACTGTGAAAAGACATCAAATACCCGAGAACGTCAGTTATTGTCATTCAAGGTGCTTCTTTTTGTTAATATTGATAGCTGCAAGTTTAGAAGTGCAAGTTGGCAGAATTATTCTCTACTTGCCCGTGTAGCACAGTGGTTAACATTTAAGCGATTTCCGAAGGGTTACAAGTGTCAAACATTTTGACATTTTGACATCTCCTACGACCATCGTGTTTCAATTCAAATAAAATTGACCTCTGGGTCTGCTTCAAAGTAGCTCAGCAAAGTAGCAACCAGTGAAGTGCTGGAATTTAGACAAAGAATTCACTGGTCACCGATAGCTAAATTTGCTAAATCATATCTCCCTTACGACCTGTCCTTAAAAGGTCCACTTAACATAGAAAAACCAGTGAGTAAGGTGTGGCGTGACCAGTCTCTCTTATAACAATAAAACTATCCAAGTTTGCCGCTAAAATTTAAGCAAAAAAGTAATTTTTTGGTTCAAATTCAATAATTTTGTATAATTTACCCTGTTATTGCAGTGAATACTTCTATAATAATGTTAAAATCTTTTATATTTTCTTATATTTTTGTAACGAATTATTATGCTATTTTTTATATGAATTATCGAAATACTTTTTTGAATTATTAGATTTATTAAATGTTTATATCTATCGAAACTATGTAGCTTTCCTAATTGTTTTTCTTCGAAGATAGTGCGGCGAATTTAAAGCTGTTGTACTAAAGTGAAAAACTAAAAGCTGCACTGTCCAATGCAGCATTGAATTTGCTAAGAAGAAGGGACTCTAGTTCTATCAGCCGAAAAGATCAGACGTTGTCATAAACTCTGATGTATTGTAAAATTCATACTTTAAAAATAAAAGTTAAAGTTTGTAAATTTGTATTTGAAACCATTCTTTTTCTTTTTAAACTATTTTGTTTAAGTTCCTTGTGAAAAAGCTCACAAGGCTAACATACCCCTAAAAATGGACGCGGCCAAAACTTTGTAAGAACAACATCTAAAAGCGAGTATGGTGTACCTTAAAAATTTGTGTGCAAAATTTTATTTCTAGTTCTTGCCTCAGCTAGGGTAAAAAGCAGTCGAAATCCTCGTCCTTCTTTTCTGCCTCCAAATGTGGGCGTGTTCCAAAACTTTCTTTAATAAAATTTAGAACTAAGCGACTTCTATACAAGTTTAAATTTTTCGATTTGGAACAAAATATTGAATAAATTGCATTTGAAAGATTACTCTCCAAATCGATACCACGGCCACTAGAGGCGGTCTAACGGCTTTGTATTTCTTTTTTTAATTCTTTCAATCATTTGAGAGAAGCTAAATGTTTAATTTAAGCTTATCACCAAGTTTTACTGGAGATAGTCGTACATTGAGGTCGATTGTAGGCGTGATTGCGGGCTGTGTATTTCTTTTTTAATTCTTTTAATCATTTGAGAGAAGCTCAATGTTTAATTTTAGCTTATCACCAAGTTTTACTGGAGGTTGTTGTACATTGAGGTCGATTGTAGGCGTGACTGCGGGCGTTTTTGAAAAGTTTTACCACTTGTAATGCTCCGGACGATGGAAAGCTTACGCACAAAATATATGCTTTCTTGCTCAAAATGTAAGGCCTTAAAATTGGTGGCATGCGGACGGACGAACGGACATGGCTCCTTCGGCCTTGGGGGTCTATCGTTAGTATTAATCTTTTTTACCTGCATCAAACTTATTATACTCCATTCCTGTGTAATAGGGTATAAAAATGAATGTGGAACCTAGATTTTTCTAATCCAGGTGGTATTGGCCATTGCCAAAATCGACCCGCAGTCTCTTTGACTACGTTTGGAGCATGGCGTCTGGAGGCCCTTAAATTCATTTCTAAAAAAAAAAGAAAAAACAAGCTACTCTTGATAATCTACGTTTGAAGCATGGCGTCTGGAGGCCCTTTCATTTCTGAAAAAAACATTTCTGAAAAAAGGGAAAAAAAGCTGCTCTTGATAATCTTTGTTCGATTCTATCGGCAAACTTAACATGAATAAGGCTGCACTCAATGGTGTGCTGCTGACAGTTAGCTCGGGATACCTTTATGGTTGAACACGTTCCTATCCTAAAGAGGCAGGCCCCTTAGCGGGAGAGGAAAAGAAAGCAGCTGACCGATTGAGGGCGCAAAGAAGCTTAACTGGCTAAAGGCGCAAACACTCCGGTCGACTCTTCGGCGGTGTCTATTTATTAAAGGCACGGGTCGGTGGAAGTCTCACCAATTGAAAATAATATACCCTCGGTCGGGTATAAAAACCAATGCCTCACATCGGATACCGCCTCCTCTTCTTCACAACAAAAACGCAAAAAGAAGCGAGTTTCTGAGGGTAAGTGCCGAACATCTAAGCTAACCAGCTCTAAGGTTCTAACCAATTTAATATAAGGTGTCTGTATGATAGTAGGTACCTACAAAGGATCAGTACTTGCGTCTGAGTGCTCCATCGGATAGTAGCAACTTTCGACAAAAACAAAAAAAAACCTACATAATGGCCTTCCTTTTCCTGATTTTATAATACACAGTACTTAAAACAAATTGAAAGTAAAACACACGTATCCTTGCTTATAGTGCGAAACAGCCCTTATAGCCCTACACAATTCTATTTAGTATTGAAAATTGTCACTCACTACAAGAGTCATAGTGAGTGACAATTCCATTATATCAATGCTGGCGCACCTCAGGGATCCACTTTATCTCCAACACGGCTTCTGATCTGTATTAACGATCTTTTATTCACCACATCCAATACAATACACTCATTTGCTGATGACAGCATGCTTAGCTCATTATAATCATTGCTAGAAAGATATCCTCGCCCCTTGGATGCTGAAATGGCAAGGTTGCGTATGTTAAACTCTCTTAGTTCCGATATAACCATCATATTACAGTGGAACCTTTTAAACAAACCTTTTAACAAAATAAAGTGGAATTTAATGCATCTAAGAGCCAGTGCTGGATGCTGGATGCTTATGCAAGTTTGATATGAATGGAACTTAGATCGCTAAGTCCGAAAAGCTTTCTATCCTCGGTATGTGTGTTACTGACAACCTGCGTTGGGGGGCCCACATATTTGATGTTGCAAACGCTTAGGATTCTTAAAGCGATGTAAAAAGTGCTTTACGTACGTCATTGCATCTGGCCAACTCTTATGTTTGGACAGGTCACAGGTGCATCACAAAAATTGCTGCATTTACTTGATAGGATCCATAAACGAGCAATAAAACTCATATGAGACCCTAGTATAGCAAAGTTACTGGACTCATTAGAACATTGTCGCAATGTCTCCCGTATTTCTTTTTTCTATCGCTTCTTCTTCGGAGAGTGTTCTTATGAAATAGCTGGCTGCATACTACCTCCCTCTGTCGGAAACTAAATCCCGAAAATGATGACATCTGCAGGGGATGTGGCGATACGGATTGCTGCGAGAAAACACCTCACTTTCTGTGCCACTGTCCCAGTCTAAGTCAGTCAGTTTAGAAAAATAACTTTAGGAAGCTTCTTCTTTCTCGACATTTCAGAACTTTTAAACGCACTACTAACGTCTCTTTCCAGGTATGTTAAACTAACAAGGTGGCTTAAGGAACTTAACACGGCGTAAGAAGGAAGTGAAAACATCCAAACAACAAGGATTATCCCCCACTGGGTATCACAATGGGTCACAATAGACCTAATGGCGATGAGGAGCCACAATTATCTCGCTTCTCAACCCTACAACCTTACCTAACTATACCACCTCTCGCAGAATTTAGGCGCAATACGAATGCTGTAATACACATCAGGTTGTTTTGCTTCACTTTTACTGGCAGTGGGCAAGTTTGAAAATTGAAAGTCAAGCCGGTTTAAAAAGATCTTTACTTACTTTAACTTAAGATGGCGATAGCAGTAGAATCTGAGTTGAAAGATGCAATTCAAACTATGTTTTGCACAGAGTGCGTAACGAAGGATTGCGAAGGATTCAAGATATTCAAGTAATCGAAGAGAGTTTTTTTTTAAATTTTTAAGGCTCTCCGAGAGATCTCCTTCCGTGATTTGGATTCGAGTTTTTTTTCGTTAATTTTTTTCTTTCTAATTCTTTGAAGGATAAACCCCGTCCGTTAGGCAACCGACTTACACTTTTGTGATAAAGTAAACAAAAACATAAACAAACCCGAATTATGCCATTCAACTTAGTCTTTGTGTCACACCAGTTAGTTTACAATAATTTTAGCAAAACCTCTTAATATTACAAGAAGCTTCGATGAGGAGCTTTAAACATGTTAAAAAAAAAGCATATCCCGAAAATCCACCGTATTAAAGTGGTAAAAGTTAAAAAATAAATTAATCATGAGCACATCCATACAGGTTTATAAATAAATAAGTGGCTTATAAGAATTAATTGCTGAAGTTACTATGTAGCAAACATGAGATGTGCATTGATATTTTTGCCACCCTCGAGGAGCAGTAACCTATAAATAGTCAGACTTTTACCACAAGCACCACACACATAATTATTTCGGTGAACACCAATTAATATTACAAACGCATGGATTAAAAATTTTACAAGAGATTTCCATGAACGTGTGATGGTTTTTCGGAGAAATTCACTATTCAGCAAGAATACCTACCCACACTTTCTATTTTGGTATGGATAATCCCCACCGACACGCCTGCTATGTTACCTCACATAAAAAGGACTATTTCATTAGTCTTAATCATCTTGTATTTATTATTCCACCCCTTATTCATTGAAGTTTGGTTTTTCAACAACCACTTCAATTGCCCGAACCTTGCCAACAACTAAGCCCCCTTAAATCATTGAAAAACTTTTGGTACTTTACACGCACAACCATTATTTACGATGAGCATAATAACGGGCGTCAGCCAGGAGCAGCCAAGCGATAATTTAAATTTTCTAGAAAAAAAAGTAGCTTAGCTCAGCGAAAGTGCACTAGTCAACGAAGAACCAACCCTTTTGCAACAAACCAAACTCTCCGATTTAACTTTTTTCCATATGCCCAATCGAGTAACCCTTCAAGGATACAAATAAACAACCCCTTTATCGACAGTCGCACTCCTTCTTAACATATGATGATGATGCTTTAGAATAAACCCATTTATTTCGGACTAACACTCAATTTTCTATCCTCCCTCTAACATGGAAAAATACCTCCAACACGGTATAATACAACACATCAATGGCACGGACAGCAATGGCAATGGTACACATCAACATCAGGATATTTTCCCTCTCGAGATCATTGAAGTGAGAATCCTAAAACAACTGCGGATGCAATTCTCTCCAATACAGCCATTCTCTCCCACCACTGTCCTTAAATTCGAATAACCCTGCCCGAAAAAAGGCTATGTCCGTACCTATAGGGAATTAAAATGCAGAGATGGAAAAAAAATAAGAACATTTAATGGCTGTTTGTTTACCCGAAGGATAAGCCGGTGACTGGTTGTCGAAATTAAACCGTTTTCGACTCTGAACCTGCCCTCAGTATGCAGTGGGAGGACAACAAACCACCCTCTTGCACAATGCAATCAACTCTCGTCCTTAGCAGAAGCTCATGGTGATAGGTGTAACGTTGGAATTATCCATGCTGATTAGACTTGTGGGGTGGGTGCGAAGTTGTAAAGTAACCTTAGATCCTCTACTGTTAACGAAGTACATTTGTAAATACATCCATCTCACGACAGAGTGCATGCTATATTCTTTCTCCTTTTCCATATATGTATCTCATTGTGAACTCCACCCCATTAGCACTTATTTCTTTATCCATTCGCCTCTTGACATTGAAGTTTACCAAAAAATTTCATATCTATACGAATACATATGCAGTTGATATCGGGACCACGAATGAAGATGGCAGGAAAAAAAACAGAATTTATAAAACAAGAGGAGGTATAAAACTTCTCAGCCATAAGGAAACACGTAAATGTATAGCTTAGAACTCTTTGCAACAGACATCAGACTGGTTTTCGTCCTTTGTATCCCGCGTGCAACAAAACGAACAGATCAAATAATATGTGTGTTCACAACAGCATCAGCAGAGTTCTGCTGCATAGAGCTATAGGAGGTCTCTTCTTGTGGGCAATGTCCTCTGCTATAAACCAGGATTGGCGTGGTAACCCAATGTTACCAAAGCATCCAACCGAATCCACTATACCCCTAGTCCGCCATCCACCAGATATCCAGACCAGAGATGCGGAGAGACACGAGTCCTTCTTGCTGTGCTCCATTTGCCTTTGTCCTGCTTTGCGAAAGATCTAATGAAAAGAGCTTTGGCCTTGTATACTATGGTGCAATTTCAATGTGTTTTCCTATTTTGACTTGAGTGGTCGTAGTTGGGTTGGCAGGTCAGCAGAAAATTAGGATGCACGTTATACATGAATATCTGTATGAGAGTGATGCTGTTCTCTTGTTAATAATGCGTAGCGTACCTATACCTCTCGTGGAATCAAGGTTTTTCCCAACATCTAAAATGGATTCTACTTTCAGGATATTAAATTGCAAGGTATACTTAGTTCCTTTGTATTTTTTTTTTGGCTGCACCCCTGATTTCGTTATTTGCACTATGCATTCTATACAGGAGCCAAATGCCACGGAGGATGCTATGGAGAAATGGGAAAATAATTTTCAAAAAAACTGAAAAAGGAGATGTTCTTTTTTAATGAAATCAAAAGTCAAGATCTGTGAATGCCATGCAGGAGAACATCTAAACAAGTCATTGGTTGCTTTAAATGGGCTGGTTAAAAGAGGGAAAAGTTTGTATGAGTTGGCTTGCAAAATATAAATAGGATCAGAGTTCATGGTTAAAATAATGTACTTTTTTACAAGTTTTGAATTCTGCTACCAGGATGAAAACTCCTTCTAGTAAAATATGATTTCAATTGGCCGGGGTGATCCAAAATAATGCTATAAAGAGAAATATTAAATGGAAGCGCAATAGATTGCGCAAGATCAAGTAGATCCTCATTCAAGCAATTATGTCTTACACTTAAACTGCAATTGTTTTTTAAAGAGCTACTTGGAAAAACAGACCTGCCCTTTTGAAACATTAACAGAAGAGTCAGCGAAAATGAATTCTCGAAAAATCAATTTTGGCAGATCCTGACAATCCTGAAAATATAGATTCCACCTTTGCCTGAATGTATGCACACTTCTTAAAACAGCAGGTAATAAAAGGACACATCTGAATCAATTATTGTTTAGCTTTAAAAGCACATTTACGTTATAAAATCAGTGGTTGACATAATGGAGTAAGGGCAAAGACAACAATGCATTAGCCGGCTGTAAAGATTTCTGATGGATAAAGGGCGGGATCACCCCCGAAACGAAAAAAGCCTAAAATGAATGAAAGGAATGCAAAACCTCGAAATTGGTTCCAAAAAGTGAGTAAGTGCAAGAGTTTGTCTGTGATAAACTTCTTTATACCCGACCCTACATACGGTGTAACACCAATTCTTAATTTTTTTTGTCTCATTATTTGTATAGGCCACGCCCCCAAAAGTTGGTCTGGGCTAAAAACTATAATCAATTAATTTAATTTCGTTAGAATCATGACAAAATGCGCTGAACCCGAAAATTATTGCAACAAACCCCTTTTTTCCTAAACACGCCCTTAAAAGTGGGCGGAGCTCAAAACTTTGTATGGAGCGAACCTTGCAAATAGTAATATCTTGAATATTTGTTATATGTTTTTTTTTTCAATTTGGAGTAAACTTTCCGAGAAATTGGGTTTTTAAAGATCTAACATGGTAAAAGTGGGCATGGTCGATAATGTGGGCGGTCCAATTTTCGCCCTCTTAGATGTTTAGCGCCATTATTGCTCTATATCAAAATTTGAGCTCCTACGCCTTGTCTAACTTGACCAAAAGGCATTCTGAAAGAAAATCTGAAATAGAGGTTGTCTTACATTTAACTAATTTTTACATTTTGTCTGTACAAAATAAGAACCAAGATACTCCAAGTTTGAGCGTCCTAGCTCAATTTTAAAGACCTTAAAACTTCACACATACGGACAGACGGAGAAACGGACAGACGGACAGACGGACAGACGGACAGACGGACAGACGGACAGACGGACAGACGGACAGACGGACAGACGGACAGACGGACAGACGGACAGACGGACAGACGGACGACGGACAGACGGACAGACGGACAGACGGACAGACGGACAGACGGACAGACGGACAGACGGACAGACGGACAGACGGACAGACGGACAGACGGACAGACGGACAGACGGACAGACGGACAGACGGACAGACGGACAGACGGACAGACGGACAGACGGACAGACGGACAGACGGACAGACGGACAGACGGACAGACGGACAGACGGACAGACGGACAGACGGACAGACGGACAGATGGACAGACGGACAGACTGACAGACGGACAGACGGACAGACGGACAGACGGACAGACGGACAGACGGACAGATGGACAGAAGGACGGACTCACCTATCGGTCTCGATCATATCTCTAAAAGGTCTTAGGGGTCTACGGTGATTATTTCACTGTGTTACAAACTATGCATTAAAATCCATATACCCTCGGTCGGGTATAAAAACATTGAATAAAAAAATTAAAATAGGATTAATCTGGAAAGTTAAATCCTCTTTGTGATTATGACGTCTATGACACCAGAACAATTTTTCCTGATGTTTAAAATTAGAAGGTTTGACTTCGAAATCACAGCCTACAATCTTGAGGCCATCCCATAAAGCTTGTAGTGAGCCCAGGACTCTTCGCAGCAACTATGATCGAGGAGGAAAAAAAAGGTTTTTCCAAATCAAGAGGAAGAAAAAACGCCCGACACTTTTTTGGCGATTTTAGTTTCAAGATATGCGAAGCTGTCCCCAATAGAAACAAGTAGGAAAGTGCAACAGTACGTATGTTAGAGCTTCAGTCTATCTGTGTCAAATTAAAACTTTTACATGCTATATGCCAGGTGTTTTCAGGCTTTTTGGCCTGAAAATCCTGCTTTATATGTCAAAAAACCTTTTTTCTCCAAGCCACGCCTACAAAAGTGGGCGAAGTCAATATTACCTTAAGACAAAATTTTAAAGACAACAGTACCTAGAAAATTTGCAAATATATTTCTTTAAGTTTCATAAAACTTTGTTAAAAAAACGTTATTTTATGGTAGACCCAATTAAATAGAGACTAGGTATGTTCAATGCTAAAGGAACATTTTTTCCCATTAACTTAACGAGAATCATTATTAAATATTATTGCATTTTAAACATGCCTTAAGTTTTTAGCCGATTGGCACTTTAAAGAGTTTTTAAAGATAATGTTACTTTCGGGAACCGTAGAAAAAACGAGTTTTTGATCTGAAGTTGACAGAGGTGCCGGAATAGAAACCTCCTGCGTAGTTGGTACATACAACACTCTGGCCACCACTCAATGCCAGACCAAAGTCGCAATATACTTCACTTAAATAGGTATATGTGTGTAAGAAAAATGAAAGAGTGGGCCCGGACACCATCACCTTATCTGGATATCTGTCCAAATAGGGGCTTAAGGTGCCTTTTAGCCATATTTGCACAGAGCTACAGAAACTTAGCTGCTTGCGAACCAGTTCAATTCAAGTACCTTTTGTTAGCTCCTGAATGTTTGAAATCCATGGTTTATGTTTGAAAAAATTCTCAGGGTGTACAAGAGCAGAGAGCACAAAACAACCACATTCTGATTACCCAAATAATAAATTTGTACCAGCGAACGTAACTCTATATGTGGAGAGTGGAAGCTTCTTAGGGCCAAAACGACTAAGGGCCGTATAAGGGAATATAAGCCCGCGAGTATATAAGCTCTTAACAAAGAAAGCACGGAGACTGTTACAAGCACCTTCAAAATATCTCCGTCTCTCTATCACACCCATCCAAGTTTCGCCCTAGAGTCTCGGAAGCTTCTAGAACAGAAAACTGCGGATCAGACTTGACCGGAAATTAGAAGCAGCATATTATAGATCTAAAAGAAAAGAGAACAAGCTTCCACTGAGAAATGGATTTTATCTGTTCAGAAGGCAGTGGTTAGTACAGGATCACTATGTTTGCAAGAGCGAAAAAATCTCGAGAAGCGGGTTCAAAAATCTAGATTGTGACAAAATTGAAAAAAACAAAAAGCCTAAAAAACAAAATCTCCCCAAAATTCTAGAAAAAGTAAATTTGACTCATAGTTCTGTCGATAGACCCAAACTTGAACCTATATCACAAATCTTAAAATGAGTTACAGAATGGCATGTATTTGTAGTGCGACATTTTTTGGTATATTGAGAATGCATAATTATATCGTCTAACTTGTAAGAAAAATCCTCCCTCACACGTTGAAAAAAAAGTTTTTCGAATATCTTCTGATTCCATAGTAAACAGCATTTTATATATTTTTTTAATTTATGAGCTTAACTTTATTGGTTAAATAAAAAGGGTTTGCCAAATTCCTCATTCTTTCTAATACTTGGGCTATTCTAGTCAAGAAATGTTTGAAAGAAGAAAAAAAAAGTAAAGAAATAAGAAGAAAGAAATGTTAGAAATACGTCTAGAGTATATATGTTCAATTATAAAACAATTTTCCAAAGCATATATGTAAAGAGTATTTATATAAACATCTGATGATTTAATTGACGATGAATAAGAGCGGCATTCTGTGTCATTAGCGGACAGTGGTTTTTATTCTTCTACAATAATCAAGTGTTTTTTTTTTTTTTTTGAAGCTTGAATCGTTCGAGTGGTCCTCTGGCGGCTGATACTATCTTTATGATGCGGTTGTGGTTTGATGTTTATAAGGCAGCACGTTGTGGGGTAGATTTTAATCTTAATTAATACTTATTTCATTTCAACTAGAGTAGAATTATATACAAAGTCGTAATTGTTTCGTACTATTTTAATAAAGAGTTTTATTTAAGACAGTTAAGAGAGACTACCAGAAGGAGGCCTTTTTATAATTTTGTTGATATTAACATACAGAAATTAATGCGCTGTTTTTGTGACCTCTAATATCAACCTATACTCACAACGGAGTTGCGTTCCTCTTAAAAATTCCGGTTTTTGTTGTATTGGCTGTTTTGGAATATATTGTCTTTGCGCCGGTTACAAGCTTCTCAGGCAAGGTTGGGCTGAAGTGGTAGTCACGTGCAAAGAAACCGAGAGACTTAGACCTATGTAGGTCCATTGTGATACCACTAGTGAGCTACTAATGAAACGCAAGCGACTTTTTGGGTCAGTTGTGCTAAGATCCCTAAAATCATTGTAAGAGCAATCAAACTCCTAGAGCGTTTAAGATCTAGCTTTGGCCGAATTAGTTTCGTCACTAGACAGATACTACCACCTGTCCATCTGAGATTTGTTCTTTCTATTGCATACAGTTTTATCAAAAGTTAACATGTCGAAATCGGAATGCCTTAGTAGCCTTTATCAGGAAAGATTGAGAGAGTAGTTCCAAGTTTGGCAAGCTCGTCAGCCTTGCAGTTGCGTGGAATGTCACTATGCCCTAGCACCCGCACGGGTGAATGTTGAACTGCTCCGACATCTTTTTTTGAGGCAATCGGCAGTCTAGAGCTTCCTTAGAGTTTATAGACACTGATTCCGGCACTTGATGGTCGCCTGGCTGTCGAAAAATATTCGCATATCTGACGTTCTTCTTAAGGCAGGACAAGACCTTTTGTATCGTCATAATTTTAGCTTGATTCTTATAGTGTCTACTTTTTTGGTAGTGCAGTAGTGTACTTTTTTGCACTATGTTTACTTTTCTGATTAACATTTTTTGACACCAATTAACACTCAATGCGCGAAGAAAAAACACCCCAATTTAAGGGAATTTTTGGGAGATTTAAGGGTTAAGCCCCAAATTTTCGAGAAAAATACCCGGAAATTCGTGACCAGCGACCAAAAAACCTATGGTGGAGCAAATCTGGTAGAGCAAAGTTCTACAACCACCCTCCCCACGTAAATTTACTGGAGTTGGCAGCCTACGGTAATTTTTCACTATGTTGCAAGCTACGCCCTGAATAAAATAAAAAACTTCAACATTTTGAACACCATTCTATAAATTTCTGAGCCGAAGAACCTTTAACGCCATTAAGCTATAAAGTCGATGGTCGGCTTATTAGCGGTCCGTCCAAATGAAAAAGGACCTATTATGGAATCACTCCGTTTGCCGTCCCTACGCACCTCTTACTTGTGAACGTTGACTCGTAGATAGATGAAATTTAATGCATTACTTATAAGGTCCGTGAAAAACAGGACAACGCATTTAAGGGCAATTTTTTATATACACACACAAGGGTTAAACTACAGTTTGAATTTTTTATGGTAAAACGTGTTTTGCTTCTTATCTTAAAAAGGTTTTCAGCCAGAAAGAAGAAAATTTAAATGTACATTTACCAAATACCGAGCTTTCATAACAGTTTTGAATTTTTGCAAAAGAAAAGTTTCCGCGAAATAAGGAATGGAAGATATGTACCCGTTAGCAATGTGTTTAAGGTCATAACTTTTTAATTACTTAATTAAAAAAGCCAATACTGGGCAAACAAATATAGCAACCGAAGCTCAAAAGCTTATATCAAGCTTGGTAAAACCGTTTCGAAACTGCGGTTTTGGCATATTTTTGAAAATGTGAAAAAATGTTGCCCCACCACTAGCTGCGATTCTATAAGGCCAAATGATTTGAAAAATATCGCACACTTCAGGAATTATATGTAGTTTTCGGAAAAACTAAAGAAATTTTTGAATATTTAGCAGATTCTGAGATCTAGCTCGCGAGCTTCCAAAATACAAAAATTATTTTTCCAAATATTCTGATACCTAGGTTCCTACCTATCTTAACGGTAGAATCGATTATAATAAGAATCGATTATAAGTAAGAATCGATTATAATGAAATTTGGTTTTTATTTAAAACGTGACGTTTCCAAAATTTTTAAGATCTTTCGAAAATGACGCTTCCTACTTAAAATTTTCAGGAACGGTTTAAAAAGCAAATTATGAAATACGCATTTATAACGGATAATTTAAAAACCTGTGCCTAGAGTACTGGAAAAATAAAGCCTAGTGTAAGGTGCATGACAATTTAAAAGATATACAACGGTATACAAAAAACCATCCCGAATAGTCGTTTTATAGATTTTAAATTTAAAAAATGCAGAAGAAAGCTAAAAAACCACGTGTCCACGCATCCCACTCTCCTCTTTCCCGGTAACGGTTGTATATACCGTTTCGAAAATCGAAAAAATATCAGACGAACATTTTTTGAGGTTGGCTAGAAAAATATAGCAAGCTTAAATATGTAAAAATTTTGAAAACAAAATCCCATTTGTCATTTTCTTACAATTTTTTTTTAAGAACAAAAAAACTTATTTGTAACCCAGCATTACGTTACTCTGCCTATACTTTAAATTCGCTTAAAATAGGAAAAGTAGACTTAAAACAAATTATAATACATAGTAACTAACTTTAAAATAATAAAATATTTTTAAGAATTTAAAACTGAAAAATAGAAAATGAATAAAGAGGACATCTGCAGCATTTGAAAATCATAAGCACAGATCTTAAGCACAGCTATATTTTCTTAAAATTGCACTCGAAATTTTATACAAGCGAAACAAATGAATAGTATAGAGTTGCCATAGGTCGGAAATTGTCCTTAAAACTCGCAAACATAAAAAAGGCGCAAATATGCTAAACAGCATTTTAAATGCAAATTAAGCAATAATTGTATGCTAAGCCTTCAAAAAAAGCCGAGGACCGCTCCGCGTATGACGGTCTTTTTTTCGAAACGACTTTTCACTAGGACTATAATTTCGCTTCAGAAACGAGCTCCATGTCAAACACAAATCCAGATTTTCCAATTTAGGTGCGACACGTTCGGTTAGATTCTTGGCAGCTTCGTAAATTATTCATGTGATTTGATTGATTTCTACGCACAACAGATTTGTTAACTTATCAAAATCTCATAAAAATGTTTGACTATTGTCTTAATTCCAATAATAAAATAACAAAATTAACAAAGCAAAATAAGGGCGTCGCTGATACTGTGTAAAACCTGTGCTCACCACATGCCACCTAGAATTACCAACGCCCAATGGCATAAAATATGCACATAAATCCATCAATCATCGCAATAAAATAAATTTTAATTTTAAGAGTCCTTTCTTAATGATGCATGAAATACAGCCAATAAAAAAAACTACATGTAGTGTTTAATTTTTGTTCTTCGCTCAAAGAATATTTGTTTTACGTGTCAATTAAGACCACCAAGTTAAGAACAAACAAATTATTTCGTGTTTTCTTTAAATTTTATTGGCTCATTAAGGTATTGCACCACGTGTCAGCCACATAAAAGTAAAAAAAGAGAACGGAAAACATTGACTTTATTTAAACTTGTAGGAAGGTAGGTACCTACACCGGAAGATACATTAAAATTTTCCAAAAGCCGACTACTTTAAGCTCTTTACCACACGGGATGACTGTGAATAATAAATCAATATTCTCTCGTTCGTCTTCTTGGCATTTCCCTATTCAACCGTGTCGTGTCGTCCCACGCGCTCCCGCATCGGCATTCGTGGAGAGTTAGTGCCGTAGGCCCTGCTCCTGAGCGCTATAGCTCCTCCGACAATAACCGATGCGAAGGCCAGACAAGCAACCGTCACTGACACGACTCCAGCTCCACCGTCATTATCGTTCCACATTCCACCCACTCTGCCTCTCACCTTTTAATGACTTCATCGATGTGGTTATCGGGTATCACGTCCATCTGATTGCAATGACGGCAACCTACCAGCGACACGACGCTGTACACACAGATACAGATAAGTAGATATAGCGCGGGGATAAAGTGCGATGGTAATGGAGTTGGAGCCGATGATGGCGCTCTGTGGCGTTGCCAATAGCACTGATGCAGTAAATTCAACTGAATGTTAACGGCCTCATTCTTTCATTTGATGATGCATAGCCTCAAATGCCCCAAAGGTCCGACGTCCCTTACTGTCTATATGTGTGCGAGCATCTTTAAAATAATTTAAGAATCTTTCAGTCTTGGGATGTCGCTTTTGTTGCGCTTCTTTATCTTTTGCTCGGTTCGATGCTGTTCGTCGCTTTGCATTTTATTACTTCAGCTTCTCTATTTGTGGTGTGTCTAATGGATAGAGCCACGTATCCAGATCGGAGCTCTGGACTTTATCATACCGAAGAGCGTAAATAGCTCAAGTCGATGCATTAAAGATACGCTGGCAGTATTAACGTCTTCGGTTGCCCGTTGGGGAAAGAGGTTATCAACATCACTTTGTCTGGAGGGATATGCTGATTCGGTGTTACCCTTCAATTCAAATGAAGATTAATGGCACAGCTTTTATGTGCTCTACTTATGGGCGACTCTGTGCAGTTTCTATCATGTCTTTAAGCTCGTCCATCTTCTGAATTTTAAATTCCTCAATAATGTAGGAAGGTAAACTGAAGTGTTTTTACCGCATAGATTGAACGAAAAAGTATTCACTTGGACAATAGGTAGGTAGACTTTTAAAAAAATGCCGCAGCTCGACGAGTTCATGAACATCCGTTGTCATTATGCTCGGTCTACCACACAAGAACACGATATGAAATAGCTCTGGCGGGTGTGGATATCCCCACGTTTTCTACCTGCAACTAAAATGCTGGATACCGATTTTTTTTTTGTCTTTATTGCTAGTTATCCTATATGCTCTCGTATAGTTCCAATTTTTGGATTGGATTTTGCTCTGTATCCATCAATGGCTTGGTTGCACAGAAATCGTTTGAATCCTCGTTTTAGGGTGTGCAACAAAAATGTCCTGTCTTTGATTTTCCTGTGAAGTGGTTGATATTTTTCCCCGGTTTCGTTTTTCCTCTATTTTTGGGTTAGGTTAGTTTTGGCTTAGGTTTCATACGATGCAGATACGTCGCCGCAGGCTGACTGGTATGAGGAATAAAAAAAATCGAAAACTCTTGCATTTTATGTGAGCGGAATAATTAAAAGTAGTGGATTAGTTTGTTATTTTTCGACGCTTTTTGTATGAGCTTGGGTATACGATAAAAGTGAAGGCACATCCCCTATGTGGAAAGAGGTTTTTTTTTGGCCCTATAGCCGATGGAACATTTCGCTATTGTATGCACTCTTTGGTTGATTGAGGAGATGTGCTGCTGCTGCATGCAACGAGTACGGATGTGATGAAACGGTAGTGGACTTTGAGAAAATTGCTTAATTGGGACATGGCTTGGTACGAGTGCATCTTGGCTACATACAGCATTTTTTTATCAGTCCGATACTAAAGTAGCTTTGCGTTTGAGGCTTAACGAATTGTCAAAGGGTCTACCAATTTTGATAGAAAATGGTAATAGACTTTGCGTTCAATTAAAAAAAGTTGCTGGAAGACAAAATGCAATTTGACTGCACTTACGTAATTATGGATTGGTTCTGCGTTCAATTTGGGCTATATGTGGGCTATATCCCTCTCTGTCAAACCAAAAACAGTTGGTGGAATTTTTTTGCCGTTTGAACGTGCTTTATACAAAAAATAATACTCTGAGCTTCTGGCTTGTTGTCTTGGTTCTACATTCTTGGTTCTTGGTTTTTAATCTTAACACTCAGATCTTAAGAAACCCTGCCTAGACTTGGGAATAGTATAAAATAATAAATGAAATATTATTATATAGTTATTATTGTAGTAAAATATTATTTTACTACATATCTGAAGGCAATTCTTGTATTGGGTAAAAGATGTCCTAGTAAAAAAGTTTAATACAGTCCAACACGGATATACAAAACATCTTAAATAAGCGAATTTTGTTTCATATATCCGAGTTATTCGTATATAAAAACACGTTTATGGGAAACAAAGTTTCTTATAAGAAAAAAAAAGTTATATAAGAAGCAAAGTTTCCTATATGAAAGGTCAACAAATCGCAAACACAATTTGGCAGGTAAATATTTTTACTCTTAAAAGTCATGGCGCGCATGGTTTTTGTTGCAACTATACTTAAACTGAGACATATGCATGCATACTTCAAGTTAAATCCAGTTTAGCGAAGAAAAACATTCACGTTTCCTTTATGCACTGAATTTTCTTTAAAATTGTTGAGCTTGTGAATGAAAGATCGTTTCATATTTCCAATTTTTTCGTCTAAACGTATTTCTTATGCAAGTTACTTTTTATATGGAAAAACATTTTATGAAAAATTAAGTCATAATTAAATTATATTTTTACAAACTGAAAGAAAAGATATTTATAAAATTTTTAAGAATTTTTTGAGAATTTGAAAAAAATAATACAAAAAAATCGCGTGATTTTACATTTAAATAATATGCGGGTGCATGTCCCAACAAACATACTCTCGAGAGATGTGCTCTACAAATCTAAAAAAAAACCTCTTATAAGACTCTCGTAAGACTCTTGAATACTCTCAGAACATAATCTTTTTTGATTAAATTGAATTTTACTCTCATAGTACTCTCATTAAAAACGTAAAAGGCTACCAGAGTAAAAAAAGACGTAAACTCCCATTATTAGAGAATATTTGATTCTTTTTATGTGTGTTCAACTCTCATGTTACTCTCAAAGAGAAAAAGTATTATAAGAAGAATCATTATGAGGGTCAATGAATATCGGAGTACTCATAAAAACACTCTTTTCAGCCTAACACTCTTATTTTGAGACCGGATGGCTGATAAAAATACCAATTCATGTCAATTCAAAATAATTGCGTACCACCATACGTCAAAAGTAATTTTGTCAGTATGTAGTGTGCTTGCGGTGAAAGAAGTTTTTTAATTAATTTAATGCATTTCTTTATGAAGAAAAAAGTGTAGGTATCTCTGCAGCATAAATCGCCATCGAAAACATATTCATGGTCTGGTTGGCCAGCATGGATTGGCTGGTTTTTCTACACGCAAACAAATACACAGTCAACTCCGATGACGTCAGATTTACGTATACTTTTGCGAGCAAATGTCATAACTTGCGTATGCCGTAATCTTTACATTCCTTCATTCATGACATTTCTTAATTCTTAAAAAACAGTTTATTTACTCTGATTCGGGAAGACAAATCCAATTTTCCTGTGGTTAAAAGGGTAAAACTCTGGAAAACAGCCAATATGCTCGCACGAGGAGAGCTAATCTCTGTTAAAAAAGCTTAATCGCTCACAAAAAGTGAATGACTCTTATTAGAAAACTATTTTTTCCGCCATTTTATTTCTTAGCTCTTTAGAGTTACCAACGTCAAGGTATACGCATCTAGTTGATTTGCATTCGTTTGTTATAAATAAAATTAAAAAAAATATATACCGAAAAGATTTTATGAATGTTAATTATTTCTTTTTAGGATGGTAAGAGCTATATTTTGGTTCTTATTATGCCCTAAAACTAGGATATATTTTGAAACGTATAGTTTGTAACAGTAAATTATCCCCGCTTAATCGCATATTTAGCATTTTTATTGATTGAGACCGAATACATAATCGACCATGTACCTAAATACGGACAGACATGGCTCATTTGACTCACATTTTGGACGCGATCATATCCTTTTACATCCTATTTTACTCCTTACCCTGTTAATTGAGGTAAAAACACATTTTAAACAGAGAAAATGCGACAACCCTTCTGCGATGAGCTGTCTTTTATAATTTAATTTTTAAATTCATTATTTTTGAGGCGCTTTGTTTTTATCGAAGTAAAATGTTAACTTTAGCAGATAAATTTTCAGTTGCACTAAGTTCTTGCATAAATAACCTCAGAAAAAATATTATTAAGCTCAATAATATTGATGACAATGGTGTACCATCAAACAGCGCATTGAAAATAAAAATTACTTTTAGAAGTATATCTTTTTTTCTTTTTAACTTCATGTCCTTATGAAAACTTAAATCATTTTTGGCACACAACATGATAAAGATGGCACGAAAATTGTTTGTTATATGTTTCCCTCTCTTTCAAACAAGACTTACTCTTCACATCCCGTTAGAAGAACTTATTGTCTTATTATGAGACCGAATAACTCTTGCAAGGAGAGTTTAAGATTTTTTATCAGATCAAATAACTAACATAAGTGGGGCAATTTAACTCCCGTAAGACTCTCTTAAACGCTCTCGTAGTACTCTATGAGAGGCAAATTCCAAGAGGCAAGCTCTGGAAGAATACTCTCATAAGACTCTCGTAGAGTGTTATGGGAGGAAAAATGTTAGTTGGGGTGGCCATAGGTGCATGATAAAATAATATTTGTGCAGCGTACACTTTTATCTGAGAAAATTTTGGAGCTATGTCCATCTACGACAAAAAATATTTTGGGACTTAATATCCGGTTATTTGGGACACAAAAATCTGGGATTAACTCTTAAAGTATTTGTCAAGATTCCGGAAAATAACCCCTCAACGAAATTAGTCCCCAAATGGAAAATGAATTAGGCACACCCCCTCCCCGAATCGAAGATGAAAGAAGTCCCCAAAAAGGTATGAAATAACCCCCTAAAGTAAGCCCCCCGTTACATATGAAAGCAGAGGTAAAGAAAGGCTTAGGCAGGGGGTTTCAGAGGTTTCAGGACTTCTTTCATAGCAGAATTTGGGGACCTTTTCATGGTTAAAAAATCCCCCAACTTGAAGTACGATATAAGCCCCCGAAAACCCATGTAATAAGTCACCAATTTCGGAGGTTTATTTCGTCCATACCTCCATACAAATTTTGTGGAGTTATTTCATTTTCATTTTTTGGTGTTATTTCGTTGGGGGCTTATTTGCCGGGGTCATTTGTCAAGCCGTTCCGGAGAAAAAGCCAATAAAAAGAACTAGTCGTTTTTTGCTGGCCGAAACTAGAAATCAAATCCAGATCCCCTGCTGATTAACTCTTCAGCAGTGGTCATGTCACATGATCTCCGACAGGTGAACGGCTCGTTAAGGCAAAGTTTGTAGCCCAGATAATTGTTGCATGACATGTTCCATCTACGCGGTTAAAGGTTGACGACTTATAACACTTCAAATCAAATGGACAATTAGAACAATGATTCTCAGCTAAGATAAATTTGAGAAGATGATTGAATGTCACCTGAGGTAAAAAAAATTATATGTGGGACTGGATTTATTCCTTGAACTAGATCTTTCAATGAAAAACTTCAGACGACTCAAATCTAGATTTTTCCCTTCAGAACTTAGGTCTGCGAGCTTTGAGCCTTTTGATATAATTGACAAATGGTTTCATCTGTACAGTTCAAAGATGGTTCTCAAGGTAGATGGAGTCCAAGGATGTCCACTGAATATTGCTTAATGAACAAGAAATGTTACAGAGCATAAAAATTTTCATTTAAAACTCGAAAAAAACATGGAGTTTTAAATAAACAAAATTTGTACATGTTGCTTTTCGCTCTATCCATCCACGTGTTTTGGCAAAACTGACCAAATAAAAAACAGCCAACTTGACAGATACAGCTTCAACAATATTGCCGTTGTCAACTGTCAAAGTTTGTAAGTCCCTATTGGAACAGTTATTATTTAACATTTACTGAATATGTCATGAAACCTTAGATGAAAAAAAGACTGTCAAGTTTGAAGACGTCGTACATGGAGCGTTTCGTCGGCCTTTTTTGACGGCTTAGCGTAGAATTATTGCTTAATTTGCACACTCTTTAGCATATTGCGAATGCTTATGCATAAGATTTATTAATACTAACGAGATTTCAAATGCTTCCATTGTAGTGTAGCAAATAAAGAGGACATCTTTGACAATTTGCCCGATTTTTATCGGGCGAATTGTCAAAGATGGGGGACAAATAATTCGTTTTTAATTTTCTTAAAAACTTTAAAAAATATATGACAAAACAGGTTTTCGTTTTCAAACTATCAACACATGTCAGCATGCCACTCAAGTGGCTTGTGCGTATGTAAAATTAAGTTGATAAGGTAAAAACATATCGACAGTTATAGGCATTCTATATGGGACTACCATTTCAGAAAATAAATTTAAATGATTTTAAGCTTGAGCTCCGCTTTCTTTTTTTAGAACTTGAAAAATTGTACCGTTACCAAGATAAAGAAGGGTACACAATTTTTTGCTTTTTCTGAATTTTTTGGATCTTAAATCCATAAAACAACTTTTCAGCATCTTTCCTCGAATACCGTTTTTCCCAAGTACTTTTCGCTAGCATTGGCTATTTTTTTTCAACACTCTCAGCAGAGGTTTTTGAGTTATCGATTATAAATAAATAAAAATAAATAAATAGAGTGGCGCAACAGCTCGAGGTGAGCCAGGGCCAACTTCTCAACAATGTATGCTGGTGTGTTAATTTCTTTACATACAAGGGGACCTACAATTTTTTGCCGAATCCAAACGGCACTTTGAGAAGTTTTTCAAGACAATTAATACTCTCGGAGGGCTTGTCAAACCCTCGCGGAGGTGGGGACCGTGAAAAAGAACAAGTCTTTTTTTTTCAGGTGACTATGGCAGGATTCGAACCCAGACCTCCGGCGTAGAAAGCACACACACTAACCACTACGCCACGGCACCCCACGGCACCCCAAAAAAAAAAAAAAATCGATTATAAATGCGTATTTTTAAATTCGCTTCTTAAACCGTTTCAGAACATTTGAAGTTAGAAACGACATTTTTGAAATATCTAAAAAAATTTTAGAATTCTCTTCACGGTTTTACCGTTATGAAACCAGAATATTTTGAAAAAAAAAATTTGAAATGTTTTTGATGTTTTCGAGCTTAATCTCAGAATCTGCTACATATTCAAAAATTTCTATAATTTTCCCGAAAATCAAAACTAGGTAATTCTTGATTTGTGTGTGTGTGTTTTTTTTTATCATGTGGCCTTATAGTATCGGAGATAGTGGTGGGAAAAATTGTTTTTTGACGACTTATTTTTTCAAAAGTACGTTAAGCTACGGTCGTCATATAGGTTTTCCCAATGTCGGTTTTTAGAATAAAGTAATTAAAAAGTTATGACATAAACACATTGAAAACGGGCACATATTTCCAATTCTTGATTCCTAAAAAACCTTTTAATATTTATCTTTAAACTCAATATTTAAGTTTCAAAATGAGAGCTAAAATACTTTTTGTCTTTTTTACCAAAAAAATTCAAATGTAATTAAACCGTTATAGCTACGTGTATAAAAAAATTGCCCTTGCGTTCTCATTTTTTTCATGGATTTTATAAAGGTACTAAATTTCATCTTCCAACGACTCACCGTTCTGAAGTTACAGGTGCGGACCGACGGGCAGTGCGTGATGCAACGAGAGCTCATTCTTCCATTTTCGAACGGACCACTTAAAAAGGTTTCGAAGCTCCGAAAAATTTGTGAGGAAGCAAGTTTTCCCGCTGGGGAAAGCGGCAGAAATTTTTTACATTTTTTTTTTTTTTTTGCAATCTGTCATTAAACATAGAAAAGATGAAGCTGCACTTTTAAGGTACTTTCATCCAACAATGACAATTACATTACTCTACTAGTAAGGTAGGTGCATCAGTCAGCTTCGATAAGAAGCCGGTAAAAAGCAGTTTTGTAAGAGAACTTGCTAAATAGGTCCTTACGCTGAACCGCTTTTAAATGTAGATCATTGTTAGCCTGGTTTCTATCAGCCCAATATATTTAGTCTGGTAGCATTTTGTTTGAGGGATTATTTCCACTTAAGCGAAAGCACAGTAGCAAATTCAGATTCCCAACTGGTTATCCCAATAAACCCTCGTAACCACAGCCCCATTTGGATTTCCAGCGGCAGCCTTTAATCTCAATAATTACATCCACTTTATCGCGAATTGCATTCGATGGCAAAGAAGCAAGCACTCATCGCGCTGGTCCCCTAGCCAAAGGTCCCGAGCGAAAAACCTTCATTAATCGTACAAGCATCCTCAGCTCTGTGCACTTTAATTTAGCGCTGGCCTCCTGCCTACGGCGCATATTAAACATTTTACTTTTTTAACAAGCTTCCCTTGCTCCTCGAACAAGCCAACTAATTAAGAACACGCTTTGTGCCTCTTATTTGCAAGTGTGCGTAGAAGTTGTTCTTTAAAACCTTGACCTTAAACGGCAAGAAGTTTCCTTCTATGTTTGGATGCCTGTTGGGCATTTTTGTGTTATTAACTTGATTTTTTTTCTCATTTTTTTTCATTCTGTTAAGCAACCCAAATGAATCCTTGAAAGTTTAACTTTGAGTTTTGGCCCCGCTGTTGCGTCTAGACAAACCACCGAAGCACAAGAAATATGAAAACAAAACTTTAGCTTGCCGTTGCCACATCAAAAGCAGGTTGATTCCTTTTATTGGCGGGTCTTCTGTTCTTGGGAAAATAAATACAATGGCTAAGGCCAAGGATCCTGTCGCTGGCTTGGCGTTGTATATTCGTTGTTACCAACAGACTCCTTCATGATAGTGTGCTAATTTCGTATATCCCCTCGGACTATAATACTAATTTTGATCTCTCTGTCGCCCAGTTTTAGGAAGGAGATATTTTTCTTTTTCGCCCTAAAGGATTGTTGTATGTGTGTGGTGTGACTTTGACATCAAGGCCTCGGGCAGAGTACAACAAATGATGGTGTCAGCGATATGTGGACTGCCAAAATGTTTTGTTTAACTTGTCAAAGAAGCCAAGAGGAGAATCCTGATCCTTGTGCAAACCCGAAATTTTAATTGTTCTTTTGTGGGATACTAGAGAGGGTCGTGTGATGGTAGATAGATACACTCACAGTACACACTAATCTATGACATACGATTTTGTTGGACACCAACTAAAATGAAATGTGTATCTAGATGTAGATGTCCCTCGGGGACGTATGCTAGTTACAGGATATTAAAATAGACTATTGTGAGCTTGTTTTTGTGCTGCGAAAAACAAAACCAATTTTACTCGCATTCGTATATCTATGCAAATGTGTGATTCACAGATCGTCAAGTATAAGTGCCACCGCACCGATACTGTGCCCCCATGACTCATTGGAGAGAGAAGAAGTAGGTGAGTTTTTGCGCGAGTATTTCGATACAAACAACGAAATGGGTTTGAGCGTTTGAGCGAAGTTTATTTTTGTTTTTTATCCTTATCTAAACACTTATCTTTAGCTGCGAACGAAAGACTTTATTTGTATTTACATAAGAATCGATAAGTGCAGTGGATGCGTACCTACCGATTTATTTTTGCTGAAAGTGCATGGCACGTATTTTAGGATTGACAATGCATGTCACGGATTTTTTTGCAGGCATTACATTCTTCAATGGCTTTGAAAAAATGCTTTGTCGGTATAAAATTTCGTTAATTCATCCATGCAACAAAGTGAAATTCTATTGGTTTGTACACTGAAATTTTATAATTTTCGCCAATGAGAGGTCTCAAACCCTTTGTTTTGGAGAACAAAATATCAGAATCATCACACCCTGGAATTACTTGTACCCTTAAACAAGATTAAAGTAAATACGTTTCTGGAGTTGTAAGCTTTAACCTTATTATGTTAAGACTTTTCGGGAGCTTCTGCTGTTAGTTTTTCTTCGATTTTATTAAAAAACATACCTTTTGGGGAACTCAGCTTGATTTCTCGATGTCTCATTCTTATCGTGCCTTGATATAAAGTTTAAAGATTAAATTGAAATTAAAGTCTTTAGCAAAATGCAGTTTTTTCCCCGATTAAGGGAAAGTTATTTTAGTTAAAAGGCTAACCGAACGTATCGTTGCTTTTATTGGGGAGCGGCCCCTATGGCAAAGCCATACAAAATTAAATTTAATATTCAAAAGTGAAAAATTACAACAATTTACAATTCTACAAACATTATAATAATGGCTAGTCCTGTTATCATTTTAAACGCTGCCCAGCGAACTTCGTCAGAAACCTTTATAAATTTAATGATGCTGACATTAAGTGACGACTCTTCCTACGGATTCCGATAAGAGAACAAGTATTTGACAAACAAATAAAAGCAAAAAACAGTATCAAAACACACCAGTTTACTACCAGTACTGCGAGCTACCGACTGCAAACTTAAGATACAAGAAAGACAATGACGAAAGCATTTTAAGAAAAATTATAATACTGTTGCAGTTTTTTGGTCTTTGGTCCATTTCTCACTCTTCGAAACTCAAGTCGGAGTATTTTTCCAATCAGTGAGGAGAAGGAGAATACTAAAGTAGATAAAAAAGCCCATAATGGTATTTAAAGTACATAAATTAAAAAGTGAATTAAAACGCTAACCGAACATATCGTTGCATATATTGGGAAGCGATCCCTTTGGCAAAGCAATACAAAATTTAATTTAACATTGAAAAGTGAAAACTTACAACAACGAAAGCTGTATTAGTTGCAAGCAAAAAATCAACGAAAAAACTGAATTTTTAAAATTTAAGTCATTTGCAGCGGACTCTAGCGGCCAATTTTATGAGCCGAAAAACTCATCTAAGGCAGCGTTTAAAAGGACATTTTAACATGCTAATTTTACTTATTGTCTACCTCTATAACTGGACATTGCTATGACTTTTTGGCAAAAAGACCAAACAAAATCTGATCTTTTTCTTGATTTTCGAGACATGGTACCATCCCACGGATATGGTATTACCCCTGGGAAGTAGCGATGTTGAAAATCGCATTCAGCATCACGAAAAACATATCTACAAAACCAAGGTTCTATAATGTTGGCTTCCATTTGACCAAAAAACCATTTGACTGGACGAATAGCAAACTTTGAAGAATTGAAAAACTTCTGAGACTTGACTCGAAAACATAAAATTATTTAAAAAAAAAACTTCCCAGTACCTTTCTTTCCTAGTTCCTTATTTTACAAAGTCTTTAAAAATTAAGTTCTCTAAAATTTTTTTTTCGCATATAAAAAATACGAAATAAATAAAAAACTGAACGTTTTACGGTTTTTTCATAAGTCCATGCTCGCAGAATTGAATGAAAACAGTCAATGCTTGCATTGCAGGTGGTTGGAGTATTAAAAAAAAGTCTAACGGCAAGTGAAAAAAATTCGAAATTTCCGTTTTGGGGATCTGACATTTAAAAACTTTTAAAAGGGGCCAAAAAACGCATGCTCCCAATGGCAATATCTAGGTATAATTTCTCACTAGAATTCGAAAACATCTGAGATTGGACTCGAAAACATAAAAGAGCATTTTCGAAAACAACTTTTTCGTACAGTTTCTAGGAGTATCTTAACAGCAATGATTGACCTGCACCTTGTTACAATTTGTTACAAACTCCAGTTTTAGCCTAACTTTTTCCAGGCAGTTTTATGCGTGTTTTTTAAAATAATTTTAGAAAGACAGTTATTTCTGACTAATTCTACCTCTGTCAATTGAAAAAAAGATTAGCTTGTTGTACTGTACTTACTACCCATACTTCCGCGAGGGTCTCACTTAACCTCTGAGAATAATATTTGTCTCGAAAAACTTTTCATAGTGCCGTTCGGATCCGGCAAAAAATTTTAAATCCCCTCGAACATAGGTGTTGCATAGCATTCATGGTTAAGAACTTGGACCTGGCTTATATCAAGCTGTTACGCCACTCTGTTTAGTGGGGGGGGGGGGGAAACCATGGACTTAGAGAAAAAATATGCAATTAAACAGTGGTATTTGTTAAAACTTCTTAGTAAAAAAAATATGTTTGATGTTCGATGATGAATCGCACCGAGGCAGGGAGGGGGCGTGCCTTGAGTGCCTGTGTTCATACAATGCTTAAAGATACGAGCGTAGTCGATTAAAAGACATCCCATTTATCAACTAAACTAAGGTATTTACTTAAGACTTGGACCTACACAGAGGTTTGCGTACCTTAGCCCCAAAGTCGCAATTTCAACATAAAGCCGCCAACTTGACCGAGTTTGATAGAATCTAAGCAATTTATCAGTTGAACAAACCGTTTGGCGATAGCTTGATTGGTTCCAAGAGCACCCGCGATTACTGAAGTTTCCAGGATCGTGCCCTGATGTTGAACCCAGAATGGCTTTTTTTCTTTCGATATTTGGTACACTTAGAAACTTCACTTACAAACGTTTTCCTCTTTGATAAAACGTTCTTTCGATAAGTTTAGATCTACTTAATTTATTTACCTGTTTATTTTTTATTTCCCTCCTAAAAAATAAAATGAGCATGTTAAGTTCGTAGACTTAAAAGAGAACTCTTCACTTTATCAGTGACTTTGCTAAGCACAAGATGAAAGGAGAAAATTGTTTTTTGTACTTGTAATTAATCATGGCTTGAAAGAACGAAAAACTTCAAATAACTGGAACGCCTGATGTCTATTCATATGTTTCACAAATACTTCAAGTAAGTACCGCAGTGAACTCTTCCAAGAGCTATGAACATTTATTTATTTTTTTTTTTTTTTTTGCAAACAATGTTTTCATACCTACTTTGGCGCCAGTGGTTTAATGAAATCATTCAACGGTTATTAAGTTATGTTTCTTGAAATTTTGAAATTTTAAAGGAATTATTTAATAGGCTGGTTTTGATTCGGATACCTAAAAATAAAATAAATAAATAGAGTGGCGCAACAGCTCGAGGTGAACCAGGGCCAACTTCTCAACAATGTATGATGTGTGTGTTGATTTCTTCACATACAAAGGGGACCTACAATTCTTTGCCGAATCCAAACGGCGCTTTGAGAAGTTTTTTAAGACAATTGATACTCTCGAAAGGCTTGTCAAACCCTCGCGGAGATGGGGACCGTGAAAAAGAACAAGTCTTTTTTTTCAGGTGACGATGGCAGGATTCGAACCAAGACCTCTGGCGTAGTAAGCATACACACTAATCACTACGCCACGGCACCCCATATTCGGACCTACAAAACCGAAAGTAATTTTACCCGAATAGCACTTTGATTACTTGAAAGCACAACACTGGCTACAGACTAACAAGCCCAACTTGTAAAACCCTCCCACAATGGGCAGCTGTTTAAAACCACACTTCCATATGTATCTTTATAAATGGCTAGCTACATACACGGCAAAAGTGGATAACTAGGTACCAAAAATTATCTTAAAAGTCAGGCTTTGTGCACTGAGCACTTTGACCCTTTGTCAAGCGTAAAAAAGAGTGCAACATAACGCAAAATTTAGAGCCCCAAAACTGAACACGCAATGAACACTTCTGATCGAAACACATTACTCAGGCTATAGTTTGAGGTATAGGTACTTAACGTTCTACGATGCGTTAGTCATTACGTATTTACCTTTGCAGAGATGTCACACTGCACACCTACTCTCAACAACGCCTATAACTACTCGCACCTATACCTTGTCAAAGTGTTATAGAGGAGCTCAAAAAGGTATAGGTGCATTTTTACGAATTCTTTTCTCAACAAACCGAACAGGACAGACACCTCAACGTTCGTCTTTTTTGCCAACCAACCCACTCTTTCAACTCTTTCGGTTTCAACACCTTTGTTCTCGGAACTCGTCTGAAGCCGACGCGACGAAAACAGAGGAAAAAGATACAATCAAGTAGGCACCTATGTAGGTACTTTCTACTAGCCCAAAAGAGTTGCTCGTTATTTTTAAAATAATTGCCCACCATATGAGCAATCAGCAATCGTTTTCTGCAAGTGCAAAAACCGAAGACATTTCTCAAATACCGGTAATTTTCCGGTTACCTGTAGTGGTGCTTACACTCATCGCATTTTTCTTTTCTTCGGCAAAAAGACCCACGAGCTTATGGAGCTAACGAATTCGAGATATTTTTCGGTGCATTGCTCCCAACATCTGCACAAGCCAAAGTCGGCCAACAATTTATACTTGTTGAAAGATTGCAACGGAAAGAAAAGAACATCCAAAACAGGCAGCACAATGAGAATAACAACAACAAAAATAAATTCGAACAAAAGATGTGATTAATTCGATTATCCACGCACCAGTTTGTATGTGAGCAGATTCCACCGTAATGATGACTCCAGATGCTGCAAGTTGCTGCCACTGATAAAATATTATTAAAGGTAACAAGCAACGCAGTGCCTGCATGAAACTTGGCACATTTCTGACGTTGTTGGCCGCTTTTATAAATTCACTTATCACACTGCGAATTCACTTTAATCGCAATTCAATCTAATCTGAATTTGGTTTACATCTTTGATTGAAAACATCAAGATACCTTTCACTTGCCACTAGTGTTGTACGACTCGAAAGACACACGATTCGTTAGACGTTAACAATATCACCCGCAAACGACCCGCTCTATGTGCAGTTACCGTGCCAACTAACCAAATGTACTGGATTTAGCCTTTACAGATTAAAGTCTGTTTGCAAGCGGTGGCTCTGTTGTGGGGTGTGGACGGGGGGAAGTGTACTAAAGAGTGGATATGAAACTGGGAACACTCTGCTCTACAGATGCAAACCGAAGGCAGACATCTGGGAACAGTTCGTTGTGCGCAGGTTGGCTCCATTTGTGCTCTTTTCTTTGTGTTCCATGTCTGTTTCGCATTTTGAGATACTTGCAGCACCGGTTTTATACCAGATTACCACAGCGAGCCCCCTTATGGCATCCTCATTCGAATTGGACGCAACAATTCTTTTTTCTTCGTTTTTTTTCGGTAACGTTTGGTATGGAAAAGACTTTTTGAGGAAGACCAGAAAAGGCACAGAGCAAAAAAAAAGTAACGCATTACCTCCTGCAGTCTTCACAGCAACTGGATGCATCTACACACAGAGACTGCAAGAAGTATCTTGAGGAATTTATGCCTCCTTTTGCATGTCGGACGGCATTATTGCTGTGCAACGTCACAGTGCTTCATTTTCATGTCTTTTGCACTGCAACAGAAGTCTTGGATTCGTGGGGACGGATTGTGGCCATCAACTATGGCTTATATGCATTTTGTAGCAGCTTGGATGGCATGCCGGTCCTCGTCCTCGTAGTTATTTTGCCTATGGGTAGGTAGGTACACTTTACTTCCCACATTTTGCGGCACCAAAATGAGAGAGAGCAACCGGCAAGAAGTGAGTAAAGGCAATTGTTTGAGGTTGAATGGACTTACTTGGGAGCCGACTTCATGTAGGCTCCGTTCCAGACTGTCTATTGACCTCTAGACAATGCAGCTTTTACTTTTCAGCGCATAAGAGTGTTGAGGTGGTATTAACTAGGACGGTGGGGTTGATTTTGGTAAATTGTTCTGCACCCGAGGAAGAAGTGTGTTTCAGTTATATTTTTATACTCGACCGAGGGTATATTCATTTTCTTCTGTTTTGGTTTAAACGAATGTGGTTGAAGATATGCATTATTGGCGCAGTCAGTGATGATTGTTTGTTGTCATAAAACAATATGCCTTATTGGAACAAAATGCTTTTTTGACACGTTTCACATTAGTATTATAATAAAGGTAAGCTAGTATTGGCTAAGAATGATTTTTCACGAACAATACATTTTTGACGTACCTAGTCGTTAAGCTTTGGCTGATGTTAGGTAAGATTACGCAAACTACAGGGTGTTTCCAAATTCGATGCAAATATTTTGACACAAGATTCTTGGGTATATTTGAAGAAAAAAATTGTTCTACAGTATGGGCCTATCTCAAATTTTGATACCACTTCTTGGGAATTTAAGAAAACACCTACTTTGAGGTACCTTGACCCATACTAACACAAATATCTCCGCTAACACTTACAACAGGTACCTCATTTAGGACTTAGATTTTAGAAGAAATAGTACTCCTTTTAACTGCATTAAAATAAGATTGATGACTTTTTTTAACTTTCGAGATATTTGCTTTTAAGTCGGATCCTTTTTCCCTGCCCATAACATTTTTTTGACTTTCAAGACACATTTCTGCGAAAAATGCGTAATAAACATATCGGTAATTTTTTTTTTCTAGTGCACCTAACAATATTTAATAAAAATTGCTAAGACAAGTTACCCGAAAACCTACAGATTTTATGATACTTGGGAAATTCCATAGCAGGTAAAATTATGAAAAACTGGATTCATAGTGTTCAATTCCTATTATTCTGAATAAAAATGCTTGTGTTTGATTTATGTTTTTTTTTTTATTTCATTAAGTTTACTTTACAATCAAATAAGGTGTTCAAAGTGTCCTCCTCCATTTTGTATGCATGCTAGAGCCCGTTTTTGGATTGCACTGTCAACGTTTATTGAGGATAACTCCTGCCTCACTTGTGACGAGGCTTGGAGAATGCGATCTTCTAAATTATTTAGAGTTGATATTTCTGTAGAATAAATAAGTTCTTTCATTCTCCCCCATACAAAAAAATCCATAATTGTAAGGTCTGGAGATCTTGCAGGCCAGTGAACTGGTCCATTTCTTCCTATCCAACGACCAGCGTACTTTTCATCCAGCCACCGTCCATAGGATTCTTCTTATAAAACCGTTGTCATCCAAGTTCCGCTCTAACAACCAGTTGCAAAACTCAAGTCTCGGCTCCAAATCACTCGGAAGCAGTTCCTGCACAGGTGTATGGGGGTATGGATACAAGTTTTCCGTATGCAGGAGACGAACAATTTTATGTGTTGAAACATTAAATCGCAAGGATAAGCGCCTGATGCTGATCGATGGATCATTTGCAACCGCTTCCAGTATTCTTTCATCAACTGCAATTCTTCCTGGTGAAGCTCCTGCGTTAGGTCGTCTTGTTGAAACAGATCCCGTTTCCCGAAGTCTTCGAAACGAATTTGTAAATACGCGGGGATTAGGTACTCTTCGGTTAGGATAAAGCTGATGGTATCTTTATTGTGTTTTCTAATAGAACTTCCGTTGCACATCCCATAAACGTAGATAATATCGGCGTATTCTTCGTTTGTAAAAGATGCCATTTCAAGTAGGGTTTCTTAACAACTGTTGTGTCACCTCGGCTTCAAAAATGACTTTGATGGATTTAATTTTGTTTTCTAACCTTTTATACAATTTACATTAGGCAAATTTTCCAACTAGGCGACCAACCTCAAACTTAATCCTTTTTGGAATTTAACAGAAAAATGATAGGGAAATTACCTTTTTATCAGGTAGTCTAATAAAAATGCATGCTCTAAAACCTACGTAAACTATTAATACATAGTCAAAAAATCGTTCCTGTTGTCAATCGCGGTTATAAAAGTAGGTAACAAATCATATTTCCACCTTATACCTGTCGCGGCTTCGTGAAAAGAGTTTTTCATAATTTTACCTGCTATGGAATTTCCCAAGTATCATAAAATCTGTGGGTTTTTCGGGTAACTTGTCTTGGCAATTTTTATTAAATATTGTTAGGTGCACTAGAAAAAAAAATTACCGATATGTTTATTACGCATTTTTCGCAGAAATGTGTCTTGAAAGTCAAAAAAATGTCATGGGCAGGGAAAAAGGATCAGACTTAAAAGCAAATATCTCGAAAGTTAAAAAAGTCATCAATTTTATTTTAATGCAGTTAAAGGGAGTACTATTTCTTCTAAAACCTAAGTCCTAAATGAAGTACCTGTTGTAAGTGTTAGCGGAGATATTTGTGTTAGTATGGGTCAAGGTACCTCAAAGTAGGTGTTTTCTTAAATTCCCAAGAAGTGGTATCAAAATTTGAGATAGGCCCATACTGTAGAACAATTTTTTTCTTTAAATATACCCAAGAATCTTGTGTCAAAATATTTGTATCGAATTTGGAAACACCCTGTATAAGCACACTTTCCGTTTGGGATGTCTAAGGCAAAGAGTCAAATAAAGTTTTAATCGAATTTTAGTAGCTGTACATATTGAAGAATTTTCAAAACAATAAAGTTTTTTGTAACCAGATGGGGGCATAAGAAATTTGGCCGAACCACTAAATCTCGACAAATTAATAGAACACCATAAATAGACCGTCTATGTTCTAGGACCGTGAGGGGTATGCTAACAATTTAATAAAACCGCCAAAGGATTCGGATAACTCAAACGATTGGAAGCACTCGGAGTGGGAAAAGAAGCAAAATCCGACACAAACCTGATCACGTTAAACAAGGTTTCGTGGTCAAGCCAGCCAAGAAGTTCCAACGATTTGCCTTAGCGGATTGTAACTCGCCCACTAGATTTTTTTTATCCCCTTCCCGTCACCATTCACAAATGCACAAATAAAAACAAAAAAATATTACATTCGTTAGGTATAAGGTTTAATTATATAAAATCAATTCCCAAAGATAGGCTTGTCCAAAAACTAAATTTTATGTCTTGTTCAGGTTATTCTTCCCATAGTGAAGCTAAAACGCAGTTGAAAGAAAATTATGGTTTTTTTTTTAAATTCTGCCTATAAATGTTGGCACGACGTCTTACAGTTTTGAAAGCACTGGAGGTAGTTGCACATTTAGACCGATTGTGGGTATGTCTCTGGGTGGTTTTGTTTAAATCTTTTATCAATTTCTATGCATATAATTTCAGCTTTCTAGCTTAAAATTTAAAGCCTAAAAATTGGTGACATACGGACGGACATCGCCCATTCGACTCAAAATTCAGTCTCCATTATACCTTTGCCCCTAAGGCCTTGGGGTCTATTTTTATACTTGACCCAGGGTAAATTAAGTTGGGTGTATAGTTTTTTTATGAATTGAAATAATCACCGTGACCCCTAAAACCATTTAGAGATATGAATGAGACCGACAGGAGAATCAATTAAGGCATGTCCGTCCGTCCTAGAGAGCTGAAAATTGGTAAGTGGACTGGAAGTCCATTAGACCAGACCAAGTTTGCATGTTAGTTGAAACCGCCGATAGACACGCCCACTACAGTCCTGTATCTGCGACCATCTCTAAATTTAAAAAAATACTTTTTTTCACACTTTAGCGATGTTAGAAAGGTGGTAGCACACTGATTTTTAGTATGTAACTCTGACGAAGCAGAAAAAGTTTGGCCTTGACCACGCCAACTTTTTAAGGGATTTTAGCTTAAAATTACTGTTTTTATACCCCATCCCATAGGAGGTATATTAAGTTTTATCATTTTTTTTACATAGTTTGTAACACGGTGAAATAATAATGGTAGACCCCCAAGACCTTAAGGGCATATGATCGAGACCGAATTTTGAATCGAATGAGCCATGTCATTCAGTCCGTCTGTATGTCACATGTTTTTAGGCCTTAAATTTAGAGCTAGAGTTCTGAAACTTCGTACGTAAGGTACACGTCATGCGAAGCAGTACAAGTGTAAAAATTTTTGAAATCCGCCCAAAAACACGCCCACAATCGGTCTAAATGTGCAATGTGCAACTACCTCCAGAGTTTTCAAAACTGTAAAACGTTTTAAAAGGCTGAAATTTGACATTTAGCATCTCCTAGTGAATGTAAGACACAAAAGAGACAAATTTAATTGCTGAACCTCCTCTAGTGGGTGTGGCATGTATTTTAAGGGTAAATTTTCAAATGCAGTTTACTCAATATTTTTGCTCGAAATTGAAAAAATTTTACTTAATATTTTATTTTTAGAAAACATTTAGTTCCACATTTTGTTCATACAAGACTTTGCGCCCCACCCACATCTTGAGGCAGAATTGAGGAAAAACCTAAAATTTTCCAGAAAAAAATAATTTCGACTGGCCCTGAGCCTAATTTAGGAAAGCATGAAACAAAAAAAGGAACATGTTAGGTAAACGAGACTTCAGTCTAGATTTCGTTGCTATAAAGTTTTTAGCCACGCCGCCTTTTAGAGTCAATTTTTCAAAAATATTGAATTTGAACCAAAAAATTGCATTTTTACGTACATTCAAGTGTAACTTGGAAATGTCTGTGGAAATGTCTTATAATTAATAGTTTGTAATTAGGGGCGGTTGGACCACGCCCCTTTTCGAAGTTTGCATTACTTATAAAATGTTGAAAAATAAGTATGCCATCAGCATTTTACAATGGGATAGGATGGGGTATTCAACGGTCCGTTTTACGGACTGTAACTTCTGCGTACACACTGTAGCACTTACTCACTGGTTCAATAAATATATCTGAAATTTGACTAAAAATTGTATGACAAAAATTTTAGATGTTAGCATTTTCTTTTCTTGTTTAAATAGTATATGCATCCGCCCTCTTTTGTGGGCATGCCTTAAAAAAAGTGATTCTTCGAGTAAAAAACGCGGAGCCGTTTAGGCCGAAATGTATGCAACTGCCTAGTATAAACCATTAAACACTTATATTTTTATATCCCTCCCACTTTTTGGAGGCGTGGCAGTTTCCATTTTTGGTAGGTTAGGGTATTTTGCAATCCATCACAGACGGACTGAAGTTTTTACATACGCACAGTTGCATTTTCCCACTTGATTATCTCGTTTTTTAAAAAGGCTCCGAAAAACATAGGTTAAAAACGGAAATTTAAATTTTTTTTAACACAGCTTGCTTTCCTTTAATGCGCCTCTGTACTTGAACTAAGTCTGAATAAGATCGCTTCTACCGTTAAGATACCAGGAGATTCAAAAAAATTGTTTTTGAAAATGCTTTTCTGTTTTTGAGTTAAATATCAGAAGGTTTTGAAACTTTTAAATTCGCTATGATTTTCCTTAAAATTTTAGATATTTTCTGTGATTTTTTTCATAAGATTTGTTCAAACAAGACCGGAGATAAGGGGACACACAAGTTTTTTTATGATTTTTTGTTATTTTTTTTTTTGAAAATGCTTTAAAATGGCATTGTATTAAAACCTTTTCTGAAAATTATGATTCAATATTGTCTTTGTGCACTAAGCGGTTCAAAAGTTATGGCCTCAAACAGTTTGAAAAACGTCACCCATTTTCAACTCTTCATTTCACACAAAAATATTTCAATATTTTCATAAAATTTAATTTTTATACCCGACCAAGGATATATTAATTTTAATGCATAGTTTGTAACACAGTAAAATAATCATGGTAGACGCCTTAGACCTTTTAGAGATATGAATGGGACCGACTGGTCAGTCGATTAAGCCATGTCCGTCCGTCTTTCCGTATATGTGAAGTTTTTAGGTCTTTAAAATTGAGCTAGGTCGCTCAAACTTGAAATATATCTTGGTTCTTATTTTGTTCAGACAAAGTGTGAAAATTGGTTATTTCCGCTGACGGCCCACTTCTGGCTTCAATGTTAGACAACCTCTATATCAAATTTACTTTCAAAATGCCTTTTGGCCAAGTTAGACATGGCGGAGGAACTCAAATTTTGATATAGGGCAATAATGGCCCAAAATCTCTATCAGGGCGAAAATTGGACAGCCCACAATATCGACCATGCCCACTTTTACCCGATGTCTCGGAAAGTTTACATCAAATTAAAAAAAAAATTATAACAAATATTTAAGATCTAACTATTTGCTAGCTTTACTCCATACAAAGTTTTGAGCTCCGCCCACTTTTTAGGGGCGTGTTTAGGAAAAAAAGGGTTTTTCTGCTATAATTTTCAACGCATTTTGTCATGATTTTAACGAAATTACAATTAATTGATTTTAGTTTATAGCCCAGACCCACTTTTGGGGGCGTGGCCTATACAAATAATATATGAATTTGGGACAAAAAAAAATAAGATTTGGTATTACACGGTATATAGGGTCGGGTATATAGAAGTTTGTTACAGACGAACTCTTGCACTTTCTGACTTGTTTCATCTAAGTTTGGTATCTACTTAACTTGTTCTTCGCTGCTTATCTTTTAAAAAAAAAGTATTGAAAAACATTTAATCCATTTCCCATGAAATTTCAAGCTTTAATAAAACCGTTATTTCTGCTTTAAAAAAATTGTCCTTGTTGTATTCTCTGAATTTTTTCCGGAGTTTAAAAGCACACCAATTTTTTTCTTTCTATGACTTACCGTTCAGAAGTTATAGCACGATTGGATGGACGGACGGACAACGTAGTGATACCATAAGAGGCCTTTTTTCCATTTTTGGACGGACCGCTAAAGTCACGCTCACAAAAGTAGGCGGAGGCATATAGCACATTAAACAAAAAAGTTAGAAAATACTAATAACTACAATTTTTGGCATATAATTTTTAGTCAAATTTCATATATTTTTTGAAAAAAAGTCATTTTAAGCTAAAATCGCTTAAAAAAGTGGGCGTCAATGAAAAGCCCAAGCTTTTTCTGCTACCTCAAGGCCAATTAAAAGGCAATTACAAACCAAAAATTAGTGCACCATTGTAATTAGCTAAAATTTGAAAAAAGTATTTCTGCTTCATCAGGTGCAGCGTGCTAGAAAAGGACCCCTGCAGTCAAGACAACAAGTTCTTTGGTCCTTGCCCAATAACACGTGTGTGCAAAAGCGAAGTATTAATTTTTTTTAATTATGGTAACCACGCTTTGAAAACTGGAAACGTAGTAAATACGTAATAAATTTTTTAGCGTTGCGTTGAAAACCCAATTTTTTACAAACAGTTTAGAAATGTATATTGTGTTTACAAAAAAATTAATAGCGCCACAGCTTTATAAATTTATACTAGCGTAGGTACATGAAAGGCTTTAAATTCTAGAATCAGTCGATAGTTCAAAGAAATAAATTCAAAAGTATTCAAACGTTAGTTTTTCTATCTCAAATATGGAACATTCTACCTAGCTCTTCTTTTTCTGAACACTATGCATTATCCTTATCTTCTAAAACTACAAATCGTCTAAACTATGATCATAAGATTAAATGACGCATAAACTAAACTTACGAGGAATTTTAAAACTTCTATCTACCTTGATTTATAAAAAAAAAAATCCACACCCAAATTGCGAAACGCTTTTTCTTTAATAAAAAAGCACTCTTTATCCTTTATGCTGCATAAAATACTCCCCTGAACACACCTTTGCGCTCATTTTATTCCCCAAAGGATTCCCCCAAAATACTTGCAACCTTCACATAAAATTAGCGGTGCATTGCCAATTTGCCTAAAAGAAAAGTTTCCATAACTACACTCGAAGGCATAACTTTCGCTAAATTTCCCGATATTTTCACCCGAATTTAATGCTTACATTTAAAAAAAAAAAAAAATATTCCTCCTTTATTGGATAAATGGAAAAAGTCCATTTGCGGAACTCTCGGTTAGTTATTACTTAAGTCAAATTTGGAATAGAAATGGCCGTAAACCTCAGACGATATTTATACCCCCGTACGGTAAAGTGTAAATCATTTCGGGATTTTTCTTACGTTTCAAAGTAGGGATGCATTATACCTCCTTTTACCCTTAGGAGGAACCTTAACAGAGGACGAAGACATACGTCTTTTACTCTCGATTTTTATTTTTACACTTAGGTCCTGAACCTGATGATAGAAAGTGTATGGTACGTAGCAAGATGTTCTCTAGGAGGCAGATTGTCCGTATGCATACGTACGTCTGCATCCCTTACAGCTCGTATCAAAATTTGCTAGAGAAGAAAAAAATCATTGAGATAAGAAGAAAGAAGGAGAAAATATTCTTTATGTTTGGCAACCTTAATGAGATTTTTAACGGAAATTGTGGTCACAGGCATTTGATTCATTCTCCAGGGAAAGGTGGGCTGGACATTTTTATGTCCACGTTATCTCAACTGAAAAAACAGAAATGTGATTTGCATCGGGACCAGATGGGCTGAATTCTTCAAAAGGTGGTTTTTGTGCGTTTAGAGAATGAAGGTTGAAAGAAATAGGAAAATAGTGATCAAGAAGAAGGAAAGCAGCTATATTTTGCCTCGAGTTGACGGATGACGCATACTGCGATTCACTATACGTTCTGTTTACTTCACAGAACACAGACTCATGCACAAAAGATTCTGTTTCGAGGCTTTTTTCGAACGGTGAACGGAAGATGGTTTTTCTAAAATTCTGAAATGCATTGAGCCGGATTTGATTATTGTAGATGCATACTGTTGTCTCCTTTGTTCAGTAAGGGCCCTATTAGCTGAGCTTCAGAAAAATAAAAAGCAGGTAGCAAGAAATATGTGTCCGAGGTGGAAAATATGTTCACTTCGCCTTAAAATTTGTTTTGGAAAATTTAATGTTAACGTGAAAAATGTTGTTGATATTTTTCCATGAATCGCATCAACAAGCGTTGGATTTTTCAGAAATCATTCCGAAATGATTCCGAAGCGCTACCACTTCGCTACGATCGCAACAAAACCGATTTGCAAAAATTTCTAATTTGAAACACTGCAATACGCAAAATGAATTTCAAAGTTCAAAGTTCACAGTTCCAAAAAAAAAACAATATTATTACAATAAAAATAAACTTTTATTTTCAGCCCAAGTTCAAGTTTTGCAGCAAAAATTTCTGCAACGCTCTTCATGGAAGTCCTTTCAAATTTTTACCCCACGTGGGCATATATCTTTTTGGTTAAAGTTAAAAATATGTCTGTCTATATGTAGGTTCCCAAGTAAATTGTACGTCTTAAAATAAGAAGATTTAAAGTTCTGTTACATATTTGCATATAACTAAGGTAGTCATGTTATACCTATGCACTCTGGCTCTGAAGTCAGAGTGTGTTCTGTTATGTATCTAGTAAACTGTGCGAACTGAGCAAATAACAGACAGAGCCTTACAACAAACAAAGCAAAAACACTCTACATAAGGACCAAAAAAAGAAATTCGTATACGCAAACAATATTCTCGTCCACATTCTAATTACCAACACCTTTCTTAAGCAGTGTCACAGCATCGTCGCACGTTCATTTGCGTTGGCATTATCCTCGTCTATTGTTTTCATAATTTTTCGCACTTTGTCCCCGTAAAGTCACGTAAAACACACACTTCATCGTTACCATTATCCTTGTCGTCGCTGCTTGCAATGTCCTTCAAAATAATATTATGCTCACACCGTCAACATACCAGACTCATGCCATGACCATGACACCCGTTTCGTCACAAGAAAATGCACGGCCACACGGACACCATTAAAAGCCTCTGACAAATTAAAGCGGCAATTTTGCGGGATATAAAGGATTACGTTACACCATTCGCACGTACCTCCAAGTGTGTATTGAATGTCATGTGATAACATCCCACAACTTAGAGGCAAAGTGTGAAAGGAATATAGCTACGCGTCTATAAAAGCGTTCGCCTCGGTAAACAAAGCACGGGGTGTCCTTGTGCGCGGTGAGATGCACTTGAGGGCAAGAAAGGAGTCTCGCGCTTTCGCTCCAAGGGTATTTTCAACGCCAAGTATGGATGGGAGGGTACACGAACACAATGAATAACACAACAAACTCGCACCAGTTCTGGATTAATACGAAATTTTTTTGTCATTGTCTCGTGTCGCAGTTGTTTACTTTCGAAAACGAATCCTTTTTTACTTTGTTGCGTTTGTTAAAAGTGAGATTGTAACTGTATAGTTAGAATAGGTGTTGCGATGGAAATTTTCTATGATTGCGGAAATTCTAATTTTAACTCCACTGTGACAATAGAGCGAATAGCTTTAACACCTGAACATAATTGTAGAAAGACACAATCGCAAAAAGGAGCAAAACAAAATATGAATGAAGTCCCTTACATGCAAAAGACAGAAGAAATACCTATTCAGGGGGTCTCGTATATATATATATCAATATAATATTGGCAGGTAGAGCAAAGATAGGATAGTAGACATTTTTTTCCTATTTAATTATAGCTTGAAATTATTAAAGTAGAGCAATTAAATCATGTTGAAAAATGTGTTTTTAAAGTTAAGGGATATGGAAATGGAAAATTTTTATTAGCCCCACTGACCTTAGAATAGATATTATATCCCTGGTAGCTATAGTTATAATAAAAGAATCAAGCTGACCAAAAGGAACAGTCAGCTGACCATCTCTATGTGGGCAAGCTAACATAGTAGGCAACAAAAAAAGAGAAAAAATTGGCTGATCAAGAACACTGAAAAACTATATCTCAATTCGAAAACCTTTTTTATATCAGACCCAGGGTATATTAAGTTTGATGTATAGTTTGTAACGCAGTGAAATAATCACCGAAGACCCCTGGGACCTTTTAAAGATATGAATGGGACCCCCAGGTGAATCGTTTAAGTCATGTCCGTCCGTCCGTCCGTATGGTGCTACCACACTGATTTTTAGCACGTGACACTACGTTCTCATGTGAGGTATACTATACCTGAATCCTGTCATGTTACGTGGGTTGGAAAAGCAAAACATTTCTTATAGAAAAGAAAGATATAGAAAAGATAATTTACTTAAAGATGTGACATAACAATTATTATCCTAACAATTAAATGTCTTGTTCTTAAATGGCCTTCTTGTTCTCAGTCTCTAAGCCCTTAAAAGACAACGACCCAAGGAGATAACGACCATAATTATGTTTCCTTCAAGACCCACAAAGTTCGACTGTTCTTGCACACAGGTGGCCCATTTTTACTTTTTTTGTGGTTACAGAAATCATAGGTCATGGACGAGAAAAAAATAGCCCTCACTTCCAAGGCCATAAAATTTGTCAGCTTCGAAAAAAAATATGCAGTGTGTTTTAGAATTAGCTGTCAAATGGTTACGTTTAGATTAATGATTTATTTTATATCATACTTAATATTTTAACTTCCAAACGTAAAAAATAAAGTAAGCTGACAGCTACTTACATATGTGAAAAAGTAGGACAAAAAGTATAGATTCTGATAATTTTTTATTATTTTTTTATTGCGAAGGTTTCTTTTAACCTTAATTTAATACTTAAGTGATGAAATACAAGTAAAATAATGTAAACAAAATAAAGGTATGTACTTTAAATTTTTATCTAAACGTCAGATCTCTTTAAAACTATCATCTATGTAGGTCCTGGCGGCAATGCGCAATTTATGTGCGATTCATGTGCAAACAAAAAAACCCATATTAAAAGTTCTTTTTCCCGTGTTTTTAACGGCTAATTGGCAATCAACGCTTAATAATCAAAAGCCATATATGGTCCCTTGTGCAGTAAAGGGTAAAATAAAATTTTGATGCACCCTGTGAATTTTTGTATTGTGAAACTCACCATATTCCTAGCCTTGAAAATTTCCTTCGAAATGAAAAAAAAAGTGTGGCCTTTGTCCACCTTTCACAAACAAAAAATCAATGAAGTTTTACGTTTTTTGTTCTGCGAAAATTCTGAAACACACTGTGAATGATTTGACTTGGAAACTCACCCTATCCATAGCGGCCCTCTAAAATTACGGCAAAAAGTGTTTTAGAAAAATTATCGCTGTACTGTTTTTAGAAACTACACCAAAAATTAAAAAGGAAAATTCGCCAGATTCAAGGAAATAACTCCAAAATTTTGGAAAAAAAGTAAAACTACACCCAAAAAATTATAAATATTTTGGCTATTTCCAAATGTGGTTATTCCAATGAGACCATACAAGTGGGTCAATCCCCTAAGGCGAATCGTAGGATACCCCATCCCAATTGACCTCTGTCAAGCTTCAAATCACCAAAGGTCAAATATGACAATTTTCATTCTTTGTCCAGATGAGGTTTGCATGTGTTAAGTACATTTTTAACCAAATATTAGGTTTTTTTTTCATGTACACCCCCGAAAATGGGGGTTGTTAAAATTTGTCCCATTAAATGATTGTATACAGCTACATGTAAGCATATAAGGCAAGAATTTCTCGATTGCAAGCAAACATTTTGCATATAAATGAGGTTTGAAAAACGGCAAATAAATGACCCCGCCAAAATTGGGGCGTTTTTGGTTTTTTTATATATATTTTTTTATATATTTTTTAATATATGTTATAATCTAGATCGTTCAGAAGACCGTTAAGTAAAAAAACGTCTTAATTGAATTAGAGCAGAAAACGGAATGACGAATTTAATTAAAACAATTTGACTAGATACTCTAAAACAAACATAGTATCTAAAACAAACAAACAATTTCGAGAGTGCTTTTAGTGAACAAGTAACATTCAATATTACAACAGTCCCACTGAATGTAACTTTTAACTAAATATAAGACCTACTGCTTTGGCACAATAGCTATGTTTTTTGAAGTCCAAAGCTTTGGTAAGAAAATCAGCATTCATTTCGGCTGTGCTTATGTATTTTAAATTAATTAAACCTTCATCAATTTTATCAAGAATAAAATGGTGCCGGACATCTATGTGCTTAGTGCGAGAATGAAATGCAGATGTTTTTGCAAGGCTTATTGCACCTTTGTTTGGTGACTTTGGAGAGTTTGGAATAAGTTCCCCTTCCAGTCCCTTAAGCCAAAGAGCTTCTTGAGTAGCTGCTGAAACTGCCATATACTCAGCTTCGGTTGATGAGAGGGCAACTGTTGGTTGTTTTTTTGTATTCCAGGATACTGCTCCTCCACATGATTTAAAAACGTAGCCTGTGACTGATCGTCTGTCATCGCTATCATTTGCCCAGTCTGCATCACAATAACCTTCTGTTATGGTGCTTTTGTGTTTAGAAAAACCTAGTTTAGCATCGGATGTCCCTTTTAAATAACGAAGAATACGCTTAACAGCTCTCCAATGAGCTTTCCCATAGCAGTTATTAAATGGCGAAACATTGTTGACAGCAAAACTTATATCTGGTCTGGACACCTGCGCAGCAAACATGATACTACCCACTGCTTCTTGATATGGAATTTGCATCATTTCACTTTTCTCTTCTTCTGATTGCGGGCACATTTCTTTAGTAAGCTTCTGGTTACTATCCATCGGTGTGCTTGCAGGATTGCAGTCAGTCATATTGAAGCGCGTTAGTATATCATTTATGTACTGTTCTTGATCGATTTGTATTACGCCTTTTGATCGATCTCGGTGAATTTGTATTCCTAGAACAAATCTTGCTTCACTCATGTCCTTCATTTTTAAATTTCTATTCAGATAAGTTTTAAGATCCTTTTTGATAATACTATTTTTGGTAAATATTAAAAGGTCATCTACATAAACGGCTAAAATTATAAATGTTGAATCTTTGCCAGAATAATAAACGCATGGATCTATTTTTGATTTCTTGAGACCATATTTTATCAAAGCTGAGTCAAGCTTTTGATTCCGAACACGGCTGGCCTGCTTTAAGCCATACAAAGACTTCTTTAAATGGCATACTTTGCCAGTGTTATCTGAAAAGCCTTCCGGTTGCAGCATGTATATGGTATCATTTAGATCTGCAGAATGCAGTAACTGCATCCATTTGATCTATGTCTAGATCTAATCGAGCGGCTAAAGAAAACAAAAGGCGGATTGTGCTATATCTCACTACTGGGGAAAACGTTTCTTCGTAATCTATTCCCTTCTTTTGAGCGCAACCCTTCACAACTAAACGTGCCTTGTAACGTGAAACCTTACCTTCACTATCACGCTTTGTCTTGAAAAACCACTTGCAGTTGATAGCTCTCTTGTCGACAGGCAAATCCACTAAATTCCAGGTACCGTTTTCTTTTAACGCATCAAATTCTTCTTTCATTGCTTGTCGCCACAAAGTAGAATCAGCTCTTTCAAGAGCTTCTTTCACTGTAAACGGATCTTGCAATTCAGCTTCTGTCACTGAGTATGTAATGTAATCTTTCCTTATCAATGGCTTCGGAGTACGCTGACTTTTCCTGATATCATGGGGTGTAGTTTCACTTGCATCTTCGTTACAACTCGAGGAATTGTTGGTACTGTTGCCTTTGACTGTTACATCTTCGTTCTGGATATCACTGAAGGATTTATTTGTGTTATTGTCATCTATTTCTTCGACATTCTTGTTGACATCTGCATCTTCCCCCACTGAATCATTATCATCTGAGAGTATTTCGGGAAAATTGTATATGTCATAATTCTCAATTCCCTTCTTCAAAAATATGTTCTCGTCTTCAAAAAATACAACGTCTCTGCTTATGATGATTCTTTCTTTTTCTGGGTGATACACTCGATAAGTGTTAAAATCTTCACAATATCCAACAAATATACACGCTTCGGATTTGGGATCTAGATTTTTGCGCCGCTGTGTTCGAATGTGAACCATTGCCTTGCATTCAAATGTACGTAAATGACTCATTTTTTGTTTCTTCCCTGACCAGGCCTCTTCTGGAACCATTTGAAGCGATGAGTTACATGGCGATCGGTTTCTTACCATTGTAAATTCAACAGCCCTTGGAGTCGAAAACCACTTTGTTGTTCTTGCTAACAATCTGACTCACTGATAAAAGATTTGTGCAAAGATCAGGGATACACATCACATTTTCAACTTTTATATGGTCACTTTGAGCAGCAACAGGCAAATATACACTTCCAGTACCCTGTACAGGTAAGCGCATGTTGTTTGCCACCACAACTTCTTTCTCAGTAACTTGACTCACATCTGACATCAAATTCGGATCAGTACACATATGAGCAGATGCCCCAGAGTCAATGTACCATTCGCCAGATTGCACTGCGGCGACAGCAAAAGATGTATACAGAACGCTTGAGTTTCCTTGAGCTCCTTTATAGCTCCCCTGTTTTGATGGACAATCTTTGGCAAAATGCCCATATTTATTGCATTGAAAACATCTTGGTCCTGCATTCCCAACATTGTTTTTGCCATTACTTCTGGTTTTACTGTTTTTCTTAGTTGGCTTTCGGTTTGCATTGCGTCCGTAAAAAGCAACTGTGTCAGCTCCATCCTCCGACTTGACATCTTGAAGAATCTTGGTCTTAATAGCATCACCAGTAATAGGAACAACTGAACTTTCAATGCCCATAATCATAGGTTTATATTCTTCGGATAAACCTGCGAGCAAAATCGTTCCAACCCATTCCTCACTGACCGTTAAACCAACGCCGTTAAGCTTGTGAGCAGTTGTGACAACACGGTTCACATAATCTTCCACAGATGAAGAATTATCCAGTCTGGTCGTGATAAGTTTCTTCAGTAGTCCTACTCTACGCGTCAGACCATTGTCCTGGAAAGCTTTCTCCAAATTGTCCCAAGCTTCCTTCGCTGTCTTAGTTGATTGAATGTGGACGTAATTGATAGGATCAATGAGCAAAATAATTTTTGCTCTACCCTTAGCTACCTTCTTTGCGTCCTCTTCTTGAGACGAAACGCACGTCCACAAATCTTCCAACTCCAAATAGGCTTGAACAGCGAATTTCCAAGAATCGTAGTTTTCACGACCCTTCAACTTTTCAATAGATGGCAGTCCGCTGGTAGCCATCTTTAAATCTTCAATAGAGCAAGATTTTTGCTATTGAGAATAAAAATTTTCATTGAAAAAAAAATTGAGAATAAAATTTTCTCAAAATGTCGTGTTTTACTTAAAATTCGTTATGGCCTTTTTGCGTCTTCTGGGTTACTGTTAACCTGTTATAATCTAGATCGTTCAGAAGACCGTTAAGTAAAAACACGTCTTAATTGAATTAGAGCAGAAAACGGAATGACGAATTTATTTAAAACAATTTGACTAGATACTCTAAAACAAACATAGTATCTAAAACAAACAAACAATTTCGAGAGTGCTTTTAGTGAACAAGTAACATTCAATATTACAACAATATATACTAACGCAAGGATACTGCATATCAAATTTCAGTGTTCTACGACAATTTTGATTTTTCGCGCTTTTAAGTAAAGTGGGCGTTTCAGTGGGCGGATTTCAAAATGCTTACACTTGTAGGTACTGCTTCGGTTTAGATAAAGCTTAGATATGAGGTTTATGGTCAATTTTATTTTAGCATCATTTTGCTAATTGACTAATAAAATGTTTAATTTTTTGGAACAATAAACACATCTTTGATTCCACCACTCATATAGGATTAATTCGGCTGCAATCTAAGTGGAATGCCATGTGCATTGCTAGTTTAAACTTATTCCCTTCTGACTTGCACGGTTAATGTCGAAACCCCAATAACAATGCGTACCGTAAGTTGGAGAAGACCGTGCTCACTCTCTCTTTTATTTATTGTTTTTCTTGTTCTGAAATCTACATAGAAGCTACATCTCCGCAAGGACGAGAACATCAAAGAACACTAAGCGCTGGCACCGCTTGTAAAACCAACGGCCTTAGTTTTAAGGTTTAACACGACCCTTTCGATCCTTATTAATATTTATTTATTCAAATATTCCGAGGGTAGATTTAAACAGCCTGTGGCGAAAACAATTTCATGTCCTTGTAAGAATAAATTCATATTTTCATTTTTTGTTGCTATTTGCCGGTGAGGGTGTTCTCGTATGTCGTCGCAGGATATGAATATAATACTTGCCCCTATGTGTCGTATATTAGTGTTCATCTTTGAACGACCTCCACCCCGGTGTGATGTAAAGTATGTTTTTTCTTCTGTATCTGCTGAAGGGTTGCAAAAAGGCAAATTACCTTCGCCGAAAGGAAAGCAGTAAATGCATTTACAAGGAAGCGCGAATGTCTCCGAGGAATTCGTCCTTTTGTTTTGGCTTTACTGTGTCGTATAAACTTCCTCCACCCTTCCTCCATCTCTCTCAGAATCACAACATGTGGCGGACTGTCAGACTTTCGAATACGCAATAGCACTAAAGTCCTGTTTACTATTCATTTGTTTAACTTAATTTGGTGAAAGGATAGATGCAGACGATTCAAAAACACGGCCTTCGTCAAAAACTCAATGCAAAAGCATTTTTTCCCCTCATTTTTTAGTTTTTCTTTTACCGCCCGCTTATGACTCTTGAGTGGGGTGCGCCTCCTTGCTGTCTGTGCATTGATTTTCCTCGGTTATTTTCTTTGTCTCGGGCAGGATCTACGCACTTTCGAGTTCAAAGTGAAATTATTTTCTGTACGTCCCGAGGGTAGGTTAGTAACTTTCTTGTGCTCGTTTAAAAAGGATATTGCCATATTATGATGACTATTATTATTACTATTGTCGGTCTGTGGCCGGGTGTGTGGGTGGTGGTGGCAATCGCAATTTCACCCGAAGCATTCAAAAGTACAATGCCAGGCTATCCGATATGCATCGAGATATTCGTATATAATAGTCCTTCGTAGTAGTAATCCAAGAGAATTTTCAAAGCAAATAATATTTCAATTAGGCCATAGTGGAATGGTAATATTTTCAATTGGGATACTTTTTTATACTGGCTTCGGGGTATGTGGCGCAATTTTTGTCTAGCCGGGTTGGGTTGCGAGATGAAAATTGGTTCTGTGTCATACGGTAGGCAGAGTCAAGAGTTTTATTCCGAGGGCAATTGGCGGATGAGGCGTTTAATTGGATTTTAAAAGATTTTCATTTGGCCTGAATGTTGGAACAATTTCGACAGATGTGATTTTAAAAAGATAATGAGGGCGTAGAATAATTTAAAAGTTGACTAAATCTCCCGAGGCTGACAGTTATATTAAGAAATAAGGAAGTTAAAATTAAAAAATTCAGATTAATTGTACGGTTTTTGGAAAAAATTTGTATGTATACATAGCTACATAAATTCCTTCTTAATAAAACAATAAAAGTCAAACTATATGTTTATTTTTAACAACTTTTTTGTCAAAAATCTTTTGATGGTTATCCAGTATAGATATTTCTCGTTGCTTTTAATACAGTAAATTCTAGATATTACATTTGTGTTTACAATATTTTGTTGGAAAAGAGTGCTTTTCGAAATTGCCATAAAAGGTCATTATAAATGTTGGAAGAAGAGCACATGGGTATAAGATAAACCAAGACTCTTAAACTCCCCTGCGCGCGGGACTGAGTTCAAATTATTTCGCGCTGCCACGAAACATTCTTGTAATATCTCTGTTTTTGTCAGCTGAATTGACATTCTGAAATATTATGAAGATCTTTCTTTTGAACTCGCATATTAAGTCTAAACAACCTCACACAACCTCAACTAATTAATAAAATTTTAACTTATAAACCTTATTAATTAAAACGGATTGTTTCAAAACCCGTTTTTTCGTTTTTCATGTTGCAAAATGTTTCATTTTTCATGATGTTCCATTTTTCGAGTTGCATTATGGTTCATTTTTCATGATGTTTCATATCTCATGTTGCATGGTGTTTGAAAATGAAAAATTAAAAATTAAAAATGAAAAATGAAATATGAAATATGAAAAATTAAAAATTAAAAATTAAAAATTAAAAATTAAAAATGAAAAATGAAAAATTAAAAATGAAAAATGAAAAATGAAAAATGAAAAATGAAAAATGAAAAATGAAAAATGAAAAATGAAAAATGAAAAATGAAAATGAAAAATGAAAAATGAAAAATGAAAAATGAAAAATGAAAAATGAAAAATGAAAAATGAAAAATGAAAAATGAAAAATGAAAAATGAAAAATGAAAAATGAAAAATGAAAAATGAAAAATGAAAAATGAAAAATGAAAAATGAAAAATGAAAAATGAAAAATGAAAAATGAAAAATGAAAAATGAAAAATGAAAAATGAAAAATGAAAAATGAAAAATGAAAAATGAAAAATGAAAAATGAAAAATGAAAAATGAAAAATGAAAAATGAAAAATGAAAAATGAAAAATGAAAAATGAAAAATGAAAAATGAAAAATGAAAAATGAAAAATGAAAAATGAAAAATGAAAAATGAAAAATGAACTAATTAATAAAATTTTAACTTATAAACCTTATTAATTAAAACGGATTGTTTCAAAACCCGTTTTTTCGTTTTTCATGTTGCAAAATGTTTCATTTTTCATGATGTTCCATTTTTCGAGTTGCATTATGGTTCATTTTTCATGATGTTTCATATCTCATGTTGCATGGTGTTTGAAAATGAAAAATGAAAAATTAAAAATTAAAAATGAAAAATGAAAAATGAAAAATGAAAAATGAAATATGAAATATGAAAAATGAAAAATTAAAAATTAAAAATTAAAAATTAAAAATTAAAAATTAAAAATTAAAAATTAAAAATGAAAAATGAAAAATGAAAAATGAAAAATGAAAAATGAAAAATGAAAAATGAAAAATGAAAAATGAAAAATGAAAAATGAAAAATGAAAAATGAAAAATGAAAAATAAAAAATGGAAAATGGAAATTGTAAAATGGAAAATAGAAAACGGAAAATGCAATTTGGAAAAAGGAAAATGGAAAATGGAAAAGGGAAAATGGAATAAAGAAAATGAAAAATGGAAAAAGGAACATGAGAAATGGAAAATGGAAAATGAAAAAAGGATAATGGAAAAAGGAACATGAAAAATGGAAAATGGAAAATGGCAAATGGAAAACGGAAACTGGAAACTGGAAAATGAAAAATCGAAATATGAAAAATGGAAAACGGAAAACTGAAAACGGAAAATGAAAAATTGAAAAAAGAAAAGGAAAAGGAAAATGGAAAATGGAAAACGGAATATGAAAAATTAAACATCATGCGACATCATGGAAAATGAGAAATGGAAAAAGGAAAATGGAATAAAGAAAATGGAAAAAGGAACATGAAAAATGGAAAATGCAAACTGGAAAATGAAAAATCGAAATATGGAAAATGGAAAATGTTAAAAGGAATATGGAAAATGGAGAATGGTAAATGGAAAATGGAAAACGGAAAATGAAAATGGAAAACGGAATATGAAAAATTAAACATCATGCGACATTATGGAAAATGAGAAATGGAACATGAAAAATGGAAACTGGAAAATGAAAAATCGAAATATGGAAAATGGAAAATGTTAAAAGGAATATGGAAAATGGAAAATGCTAAATGGAAAATGGAAAATGGAAAAATAAAAATGGAAAATGGAAAATGAAAAATGGTAAATGGAAAAATGGAAAATCGAAAAAGGAAAGTGGATAATGGAAACTGGAAAAAAACTGGAAAATGGAAAACAAAAATGAAAAACGGAAAATGAAAAATGAAACACATGCGACATGAAAATGGAAAATTGAAAACATAAAATCAAAAATGGAAAAAGGAAAATGGAAAATGCAAGAAGGAAAATGGAATATGGAAAATTTAAAACGGTAAATGGAAAATGGAATAAAAAAATGGAAATATGAAAAATAGAAACTGGAAACTCAACTGGAAAATGGATAGTGGAAAATGGAAAATGGAAAATGAAAAATGGAAAAAGGAAAAGGAAAAAAGAATATGAAAAATTGACAATTGAAAATGGAAAATGGAAATTGGAAAATGGAAAATGAAAAATAAAAAATGAAAAATTAAAAATGAAAAATGAAAAATGAAAAATGAAAAATGGAAAATGGAAAATGGAAAATGGAAAACGGTAAATGGAAAATGGAAAATGGAAAAAGGAAAATGGAAAAAGGAAAATGGAATATGGAAAATTTAAAATGGAAAATGGAGAAAGGAAAATGGAAAAAAGAAAATGGAAAAAGGAAAATGAAAAGTGGAAAAAGGAAAATAGAAAATGGAAAATGAAATATGGAAAATAGAAAATGGAAAATGGAAAATGGAAAATGGAAAATGGAAAATGGAAAATGGAAACTGGAAACTTGAAAATGGAATATCGAAAATGGAAAGTGGATAATGGAAATATGGAAAATCGAAAATGGAAAATGGAAAATGGAAAAGGGAAAATGGAAAAGGGAAAACGGAAAATGAAAAATGGAAAAAGGAAAATGGAAAATAGAAAAAAGAATATGGAAAATGAACAATTGAAAATGAAAAATGGAAAATGGAAAATGGAAAATGGAAAATGGAAAATAGAAAATGGAAAATGGAAAATGGAAAACGGAAAACGGAAAATGAAAAATGGTAAATGGAAAATGCAAAATGGAATAAATAAAATGGAAATACGGAAAATGGAAAAAGGAAAATGGAAAATGGAGATTGGAAAATGGAAAATGAAAAATGGAAAATGAAAAATGAAAAATGAAAAATGAAAAATGAAAAATGAAAAATGAAAAATGAAAAATGAAAAATGAAAAATGAAAAATGAAAAATGAAAAATGAAAAATGAAAAATGAAAAATGAAAAATGAAAAATGAAAAATGAAAAATGAAAAATGAAAAATGAAAAATGAAAAATGAAAAATGAAAAATGAAAAATGAAAAATGAAAAATGAAAAATGAAAAATGAAAAATGAAAAATGAAAAATGAAATATGAAAAATGAAAAATGAAAAATGAAAAATGAAAAATGAAAAATGGAAAAAGGAAAATGGAAAAATGAATATGGAAAATTGATAATTGAAAATGGAAAATGGAAAATGAAAAATGGAAAACGGAAAATGAGAAATGGTAAATGGAATAAACAAAATGGAAAATGGAATAAAAAAAATGAAAAATGGAAAAAGGAAAATGGCAAATGAAAAAAGGAAGATGGAAAACGGAAAATTAAAAATGGAAAATGGAATAAAAAAAATGGAAAATGGCAAATGGCAAATGAAAAACGGAAAATTAAAAATGAAAAAATGGAAAATGTAAAACGGAAAATGAAAAATGGTAAATGGAAAATGGAATAAAAAAATGGAAATATGAAAAATGGAAACTGGAAAATGGAATATCGAAATTGGAAAGTGGATAATGGAAAATCGAAAATCGAAAATGGAAAGTGGATAATGGAAAATCGAAAACGGAAAATGAAAAATGGAAAAAGGAAAAGGAAAAAAGAATATGAAAAATTGACAATTGAAAATGGAAAATGGAAACTGGAAAATGGAAAAAGGAAAATGGAATATGGAAAATTTAAAATGGTAAATGGAAAATGGAATAAAAAAATGGAAATATGAAAAATAGAAACTGGAAACTCAACTGGAAAATGGATAGTGGAAAATGGAAAATGGAAAATGAAAAATGGAAAAAGGAAAAGGAAAAAAGCATATGAAAAATTGACAATTGAAAATGGAAAATGGAAATTGGAAAATGGAAAATGAAAAATAAAAAATGAAAAATGAAAAATGAAAAATGAAAAATGAAAAATGAAAAATGAAAAATGAAAAATGAAAAATGAAAAATGAAAAATGAAAAATGAAAAATGAAAAATGAAAAATGAAAAATGAAAAATGAAAAATGAAAAATGAAAAATGGAAAACGATAAATGTAAAATGGAAAAAGGAAAATGGAAAAAGGAAAATGGAATATGGAAAATTTAAAATGGAAAATGGAGAAAGGAAAATGGAAAAAAGAAAATAGAAAATGGAAAATGAAATATGGAAAATAGAAAATGGAAAATGGAAACTGGAAACTTGAAAATGGAATATCGAAAATGGAAAGTGGATAATGGAATTATGGAAAATGGAAAATCGAAAATGGAAAGTGGATAATGGAAAATCGAAAAAGGAACGTGGATAATGGAAACTGGAAAAAACTGGAAAATGGAAAACAAAAATGACAAACGGAAAATGGAAAATGAAACATCATGCGACATGAAAATGGAAAATTGAAAACGTAAAATCAAAAATGGAAAAAGGAAAATGGCAAATGGCAAATGGAAAATGGATGGAAAATGAAAAATGGAAAATGGAAAATAAAAAATGGAAAATGGAATAAAAAAGATGGAAAATGAAAAAAGGAAAATGGCAAATGAAAAAAGGAAGATGGAAAACGGAAAATGAAAAATGGTAAATGGAAAATGGAATAAAAAAAAGTAAACATGAAAAATGGAAACTGGAAACTAAACTGGAAAATGGAAACTGGAAAACGTAAAATCATATATGGAAAAAGGAAAAAGGAAAATGGCAAATGGAAAACGGAAAATGGAAAATGAAAAATCGAAATATGGAAAATGGAAAATGTTAAAAGGAATATGGAAAATGGAGAATGGTAAATGGAAAATGGAAAACGGAAAATGAAAATGGAAAACGGAATATGAAAAATTAAACATCATGCGACATTATGGAAAATGAGAAATGGAACATGAAAAATGGAAACTGGAAAATGAAAAATCGAAATATGGAAAATGGAAAATGTTAAAAGGAATATGGAAAATGGAAAATGCTAAATGGAAAATGGAATAAAAAAAAGTAAACATGAAAAATGGAAACTGGAAACTAAACTGGAAAATGGAAACTGGAAAACGTAAAATCATATATGGAAAAAGGAAAAAGGAAAATGGCAAATGGAAAACGGAAAATGGAAAATGAAAAATCGAAATATGGAAAATGGAAAATGTTAAAAGGAATATGGAAAATGGAAAATGAAAAAAGGATAATGGAAAAAGGAACATGAAAAATGGAAAATGGCAAATGGAAAACGGAAACTGGAAACTGGAAAATGAAAAATCGAAATATGAAAAATGGAAAACGGAAAACTGAAAACGGAAAATGAAAAATTGAAAAAAGAAAAGGAAAAGGAAAATGGAAAATGGAAAACGGAATATGAAAAATTAAACATCATGCGACATCATGGAAAATGAGAAATGGAAAAAGGAAAATGGAATAAAGAAAATGGAAAAAGGAACATGAAAAATGGAAAATGCAAACTGGAAAATGAAAAATCGAAATATGGAAAATGGAAAATGTTAAAAGGAATATGGAAAATGGAGAATGGTAAATGGAAAATGGAAAATGAAAATGGAAAACGGAATATGAAAAATTAAACATCATGCGACATTATGGAAAATGAGAAATGGAACATGAAAAATGGAAACTGGAAAATGAAAAATCGAAATATGGAAAATGGAAAATGTTAAAAGGAATATGGAAAATGGAAAATGCTAAATGGAAAATGGAAAATGGAAAAATAAAAATGGAAAATGGAAAATGAAAAATGGTAAATGGAAAAATGGAAAATCGAAAAAGGAAAGTGGATAATGGAAACTGGAAAAAACTGGAAAATGGAAAACAAAAATGAAAAACGGAAAATGAAAAATGAAACACATGCGACATGAAAATGGAAAATTGAAAACATAAAATCAAAAATGGAAAAAGGAAAATGGAAAATGCAAGAAGGAAAATGGAATATGGAAAATTTAAAACGGTAAATGGAAAATGGAATAAAAAAATGGAAATATGAAAAATAGAAACTGGAAACTCAACTGGAAAATGGATAGTGGAAAATGGAAAATGAAAAATGGAAAAAGGAAAAGGAAAAAAGAATATGAAAAATTGACAATTGAAAATGGAAAATGGAAATTGGAAATTGGAAAATGGAAAATGAAAAATAAAAAATGAAAAATTAAAAATGAAAAATGAAAAATGGAAAATGGAAAATGGAAAACGGTAAATGGAAAATGGAAAATGGAAAAAGGAAAATGGAAAAAGGAAAATGGAATATGGAAAATTTAAAATGGAAAATGGAGAAAGGAAAATGGAAAAAAGAAAATGGAAAAAGGAAAATGAAAAGTGGAAAAAGGAAAATAGAAAATGGAAAATGAAATATGGAAAATAGAAAATGGAATATGGAATATGGAAAATGGAAAATGGAAAATGGAAAATGGAAAATGGAAAATGGAAAATGGAAACTGGAAACTTGAAAATGGAATATCGAAAATGGAAAGTGGATAATGGAAATATGGAAAATCGAAAATGGAAAATGGAAAATGGAAAATGGAAAATGGAAAATGGAAAAGGGAAAATGGAAAAGGGAAAACGGAAAATGAAAAATGGAAAAAGGAAAATGGAAAATAGAAAAAAGAATATGGAAAATGAACAATTGAAAATGAAAAATGGAAAATGGAAAATGGAAAATAGAAAATGGAAAATGGAAAATGGAAAACGGAAAACGGAAAACGGAAAATGAAAAATGGTAAATGGAAAATGCAAAATGGAATAAATAAAATGGAAATACGGAAAATGGAAAAAGGAAAATGGAAAATGGAGATTGGAAAATGGAAAATGAAAAATGGAAAATGAAAAATGAAAAATGAAAAATGAAAAATGAAAAATGAAAAATGAAAAATGAAAAATGAAAAATGAAAAATGAAAAATGAAAAATGAAATATGAAAAATGAAAAATGAAAAATGGAAAAAGGAAAATGGAAAAATGAATATGGAAAATTGATAATTGAAAATGGAAAATGGAAAATGGAAAATGAAAAATGGAAAACGGAAAATGAGAAATGGTAAATGGAATAAACAAAATGGAAAATGGAATAAAAAAAATGAAAAATGGAAAAAGGAAAATGGCAAATGAAAAAAGGAAGATGGAAAACGGAAAATTAAAAATGGAAAATGGAATAAAAAAAATGGAAAATGGCAAATGGCAAATGAAAAACGGAAAATTAAAAATGAAAAAATGGAAAATGTAAAACGGAAAATGAAAAATGGTAAATGGAAAATGGAATAAAAAAATGGAAATATGAAAAATGGAAACTGGAAAATGGAATATCGAAATTGGAAAGTGGTTATTGAAAATCGAAAATCGAAAATGGAAAGTGGATGATAGAAAATCGAAAACGGAAAATGAAAAATGGAAAAAGGAAAAGGAAAAAAGAATATGAAAAATTGACAATTGAAAATGGAAAATGGAAATTGGAAAATGGAAAAAGGAAAAAGGAAAATGGAATATGGAAAATTTAAAATGGTAAATGGAAAATGGAATAAAAAAATGGAAATATGAAAAATAGAAACTGGAAACTCAACTGGAAAATGGATAGTGGAAAATGGAAAATGGAAAATGAAAAATGGAAAAAGGAAAAGGAAAAAAGCATATGAAAAATTGACAATTGAAAATGGAAATTGGAAAATGGAAAATGAAAAATAAAAAATGAAAAATGAAAAATGAAAAATGAAAAATGAAAAATGAAAAATGAAAAATGAAAAATGAAAAATGAAAAATGGAAAATGGAAAATGGAAAATTGCAAATGGAAAACGATAAATGTAAAATGGAAAAAGGAAAATGGAAAAAGGAAAATGGAATATGGAAAATTTAAAATGGAAAATGGAGAAAGGAAAATGGAAAAAAGAAAATAGAAAATGGAAAATGAAATATGGAAAATAGAAAATGGAAAATGGAAACTGGAAACTTGAAAATGGAATATCGAAAATGGAAAGTGGATAATGGAATTATGGAAAATGGAAAATCGAAAATGGAAAGTGGATAATGGAAAATCGAAAAAGGAACGTGGATAATGGAAACTGGAAAAAACTGGAAAATGGAAAACAAAAATGACAAACGGAAAATGGAAAATGAAACATCATGCGACATGAAAATGGAAAATTGAAAACGTAAAATCAAAAATGGAAAAAGGAAAATGGCAAATGGCAAATGGAAAATGGATGGAAAATGAAAAATGGAAAATGGAAAATAAAAAATGGAAAATGGAATAAAAAAGATGGAAAATGAAAAAAGGAAAATGGCAAATGAAAAAAGGAAGATGGAAAACGGAAAATGAAAAATGGTAAATGGAAAATGGAATAAAAAAAAGTAAACATGAAAAATGGAAACTGGAAACTAAACTGGAAAATGGAAACTGGAAAACGTAAAATCATATATGGAAAAAGGAAAAAGGAAAATGGCAAATGGAAAACGGAAAATGGAAAATGAAAAATCGAAAATCGAAAATCGAAAATGGAAAGTGGATAATGGAAAATGGAAAATCGAAAATGGAAAGTGGATAATGGAAACTGGAAAAAAACTGGAAAATGGAAATCGGAAAATGAAAAATGAAAAATGGAAAACAAAAATGAAAAACGGAAAATGAAAAAAAATGAAAGATCATGCGACATGAAAATGGAAAATTGAAAACGTAAAATCAAAAATGGAAAAAGGAAAATAACAAATTGCAAATGAAAATAGGAAAATGGGAAATGGAGTAAAAAAATGGAACATAGAAGATGGAAAATGAAAAATGGAAAAAAGAATATGAAAAATGGTAAATGAAAAATGGAGTAAAAAAATGGAAATATGGAAAATGGAAACTGGAAACTGGAAAATGGAAAATAGAAACTGGAAAGTGGAAAATGGAAAATGGAAAACGGAAAATGAAAAAAAGAAAATGAAAAAAGGAAAATTGAAAACGTAAAATCAAAAATTGGAAAAGGAAAATGGAAAATTGCAAATGGCAAATGGAAAATGGAAAACGAAAAATGGAAAAAGGAAAATGGAAAAAAGAATATGGAAAATGGATAATTGAAAATGGAAAATGAAAAATGGAAAATTAAAAACGGAAAATGAGAAATGGTAAATGAAATAAACAAAATGGAAAATGGAATAAAAAAAATGAAAAATGGAAAAAGGCAAATGGCAAATGAAAAAAGGAAGATGGAAAACGGAAAATTAAAAATGAAAAATGGAATAAAAAAAATGGCAAATGGCAAATGAAAAAAGGAAGATGAAAAACGGAAAATTTAAAATGAAAAAATGGAAAATGTAAAACGGAAAATGAAAAATGGTAAATGGAATAAAAAAATGGAAAAATGAAAAATGGAAACTGGAAACTGGAAAATGGAAACTGCAAACTGGAAACTGGAAAATGGAATATCGAAAATGGAAAGTGGATAATGGAAAATCGAAAATGGAAAGTGGATAATGGAAAATCGAAAACGGAAAGTGAATAATGGAAACTGGAAAAAACTGGAAAATGAAAAATGGAAAACAAAAATGAAATATGAAACATCATGCGACATGAAAATGGAAAATTGCCAACGTAAAATCAAAAATGGAAATTGGAAAATGGAAAAAACAAATGGAAAAAGAAAAATTGAAAATGAAAAATGGAAAATGGGAAAAGGAAAATGAAAATTGGAAAAAGGAAAATAGAAAACGGAAAATGAAATATGGAAAACAGAAAATGGAAAAGGGAAAATGGAAATTGGAAAATGGAAAAAGGAACATGAAAAATGGAAAAGGGAAAATGGAATAAAGAAAATGGAAATTGGAAAATAGAAAAGGGAACATGAAAAATGGAAAAAGGAAAATGACAAATGGAAAATGAAAAAAGGAAAATGGAAAACGGAAAACGGAAAACGGAAAATGAAAAATGAAAAATGGAAAATTAAAAAAGAAAAATTAGAAATGAAACATCATGCGACATGAAAATGAAAAATGGAAAATGAAAAATGAAAACCGAAAAAGGAAAGATCATGCGAAATGAAAATGGAAAATAGACAATTGAAAAAGAAAAATGGGAAATGGCAAATCGAAAATGAAAAATGAAAATGGAAAAAGGAAAGTGGAATATGGAAAATTTAAAATGGAAAATGGAGAAAGGGAAATGGAAAAAGGAAAATGGAATGGGGAAAATTTAAAATGGAAAATGGAGAAAGGAAAATGGTAAATCGAAAAAGGAAAGTGGATAAGGGAAAATTGAAATCGAAAATGGAAAGTGGATAATGGAAACTGGAAAACGGAAAATGGAAATCAAAAATGAAAAACGGAAAATGGAAAATTGAAAACGTAAAATCAAATATGGAAAAAGGAAAATGGAAAATGGCAAATGGAAAATGAAAAATGGAAAATGGAGGAAAGAAAATGGAAAATGGAAAAAGGAAAATGAAAAGTGGAAAATGGAGGAAAGAAAATGGAAATGAAATATGGAAAATAGAAAATGGAAAAGAGAAAATAGAAAATGGAAAATGGAAACTGGAAACTGTAAAATGGAAAATGGAATATCGAAAATGGAAAGTGGATAATGGATATATGGAAAATCGAAAATGGAAAGTGGATAATGGGAAATCGAAAACGGAAATTGGTTAATGGAAACTAGAAAAAAAAACTGGAAAATGGAAAACAAAAATGAAACATCATGCGACATGAAAATGGAAAATTGCCAACGTAAAATCAAAAATGGAAAAAGGAAAATGGCAAATGGAAAATGGAAAATGGAAAATGGAAAATGGAAAATGAAAAATGGAAAACGGAAAATGAAAAATGGTAAATGCAAAATGGAATAAATAAAATGGAAATATGGAAACTGGAAACTGGAAACTGGAAAATGGAAAATGGAAAATGGAGAATGGAAATGGGAAAAAGAAAATGGAAAATGAAAAATGAAAAATGAAAAATGAAAAATGAAAAATGAAAAATGGAAAACGGAAAATGGTAAATGGAATAAAAAGAAATGGAAATATGAAATATGAAAAATGGAAACTGGGAAATGGAACATAGAAGATGGAAAATGGAAAATGAAAAATGAAAAATGGAAAATGGAAAAAAGAATATGAAAAATGGTAAATGGAAAATGGAGTAAAAAAAAATGGAAATATGGAAAATGGAAACTGGAAACTGGAAACTGGAAACTGGAAAATGGAAAATGGAAAATGGAAACTGGAAAGTGGAAAATGGAAAATGGAAAATGGAAAATGAAAAATGAAAAAAAGAAAATGAAAAAAGGAAAATTGAAAACGTAAAATCAAAAATGGGAAAAGGAAAATTGCAAATGGCAAATGGAAAATGGAAAACGAAAAATGGAAAAAGGAAAATGGAAAAAAGAATATGGAAAATGGACAATTGAAAACGGAAAATGAAAAATGGAAAATGGAATAAAAAAATGGAAATATGGAAAATGGAAACTGGAAGCTGGAAACTGAAAAATGGAATGTCGAAAATGTAAAGTGGATAATGGAAACTGGAAAAAAACTGGAAAATGGAAAACGGAAAATGAAAAATGGAAAACAAAAATGAAAAAGGGAAAATGAAAATTGAAACATCATGCAACATGAAAATGGAAAAATGAAAAACGGAAAATGAAAAATGAAACATCATGCGACATGAAAATGGAAAATTGAAAAAAGGAAAATGGTTGAATATTTAGAATTCCCTGTCGGTCCCGATCATAATCTCTGAAAGGGGTACCTATGCAGTCAATATTTCGCTGCGTTAAAAACTACGCATTAAACTTGATATTATACCCTGGGTAGGGTATAAAAATCACAAAACTTAAGTTGACCTAAACACTTACGTGTTCCAGCAGTTCTTACTTTTATAAAAAATTAAAAAAAAAACTTACCAATGAAAGAAGGGTGTCCAGAAATGTTTTATGGATTTGTCTCTTTTCTTCTGCATAGAAAGCGAAAAAAAAACTTCTGCATAAATTAGTGAAAAAGGGACGATATGGACTTTTAACACGACGAAGAAAACTGTTTTTTCAGCTTGAATTGCAGAAATCACTTCTCACAAAATTACAACGAATGGGACATGATGGTCCGTCAAGAAGAAAATTAAGCTAAAGAAAATTAAGCGAAGAAAATTAAAATAAAGCATTTCACAAAAATTCACAAGAATAATTGTTTTTAGAACACTGAGCGCGAACGCGTTCGAGTAATCGCCGCACTGCACTTCCGAGAAAAATATGGCGTCAACTTGCTAGAACTTTGCACGAGCCACGACACACACTTTTACCGGACCATCTTAATCTCACGTTATCGCGTTATGACCTTGGCACTTAAAAAAAAAAAATTCAAAACAATGTTGACATCGACATCGACAGCCGACCTTCCCTTACGTCGTAAAGAATAACAAAACAGAAAATTAACAAATAAAATGCTTTCTGCTCGTAAAATTTTAATCCTTTATGATTCACAAAGGTCACAAGAAAAACAAAAAAAAACCCTTAAAATGTCGCTCGGTTTTCTCGTTTTCCGCAACAGCGAAGAGACATGATTAATGACAGTTTACATTTGATCAGCTGCCAAAGTGTCAAACTGAAAAGGGTGCTGCCAATTGATTTTTTTTTACCGAACTTGGTGCTAAAAAAAAACAAGAATTTTAATAAAAGGACAATTAATGAATGTTAAATATATATGTATAATAATTCACTGTTTATTAAGCGCGAGCAAGTCGTACCAAGTATAATTTGAAAAAAAAAAAAAAAATAATAATCTAGGAATTATGTTATATAGATAATGTGAAATACCAAAAGGTACGATAATCCGAAGTTTTTCGGGTTTAGAGGGATTTAAATTGCTGAAACTTTTTTTCGATTCAAACAGCACTGATTTAAACAACTTTCATATTTATTAATAAAGTTGTTTTGGAAACATGGTCTCCCCATAATAAGAAATAGAAATAATAAAAAGCAAAAGCAAAACGAGGTTCGTCTTTAACAATATGAATTGCAATTATTAATTCAACTGTACAAATCTAATACTAATTCTGACTAGTGCGATAATTCTAACATTTTGCATTAAAAGCTGATATTCTCGTTTTCAACAAAATGCCAAATGTCTCAATCGATTGGAAACCCGCTAAACATTTTACCGGAGGTAAACATGTCACATAAAACAGTTATTCGTGAGCATCGCGGTATAGCTGGGCTCATGAGCTGTTTTTTTGTTATTTTATTTTCAGCACACCAAATGTGTGTTACCAATTCTAACTTGAATTAGATTTTTCTCGATTAACCTGTAACTCGATCACATAACGATAGAGTTTTTGCCATTACGGTTACCATTACTAAAGAGCTTTATTTGATTTTTCCATGGTTTTTTAAAAGTAGCTTACATGAAAATAATGCGCCAGTTGTATGTACCTGTGTATATGTTATCCTGCGGGTTATGCTCTTACACTGTGAGAACTGTAAAAAGCTAAATGTTTATTGCAAGTGTTGGAGACCATAAGGAGAAACAAATATCTTAATCCCTATCTACCTAAAAGTTTTTAACTATACTAAAAGTTCTTTGCTTTTCGCGTGGGTTCTATTAAAATCGAAGGAGGTACTGGGAAGTGTCTGCGGCGAACCTTGCTTTTGAGCTAATTTCAATTGTTTTCACACTTTGTAGGGCTTCGGTATAAATTTCTCACCTCAGTCCATTGAAACACACTTTTTAGCAGTTTGTTTTTGGTCGACACCCCAGGCTGTCATTCGTTTTCCTTTACACATTAAACCTAAACCTAAATCTCAAATTACAAAATAAATTCTTTTCAGATTACATTGCAGCAAAACCACAGTCACCCCCTTCACCCCTACAAAAAAAAGCGCACCCTGGGCTGCGCGGTTTAAAATTACTTCCAGGAAGAGAACAACTTAACACTTCATCACCCCTTTAACCAGTCGGTCCATGTAAAACATTGTTGAACAATCAGTGCGAAACATGTCACAGCTGCCCGATTAGGTCAGTTTCAATTTAGCAACCATGCCTTCGGTCATGAACAGGATATGTATATAAATACATTGACGGGGATCAATGATCCTTTTTCCTTCACCTAAGAAAAAAAAAAACTAACGCATAATGAAGACATTATCCTTTGCCCCAGTCAGCTTTTATGATACCCACGAGAGCATTTCTACCAGACATCCACCGCACCAGATAAGAATCACAGAACATTTTTGTGCCACTTGGTCTGTGTCTGGAGCATAGAATTATCCAAGCGTGACGGGAGAAAAATCCTTTCGATTAAAAGTGATGTGTTCTCTCAGACGAGGATATTATTTCTGAATGCTTGGAAAAGTGCAACGTCAACAAAGCGATAACCTTTTTTCCTTGGTACCCCATACCGGGGTGCTGGTTGTGGAATTCCGCTTAACTGAAGCGTAAACTCGAAACCACCTACATAACGCCCGTGTTGGGGTGTTAAATACATTGTGTAGACGTCGCGTCGACACGTCTGACACCTGTATGAACGGAACAATGAATCAATTTTCAAAAACACTTAGTTCACACTTTCAATAAATAATATAAACGGTTTAATATTGTAGGCATTACAATAATTGTATTTTGCGAAACGCCTACACATGGTTTAGTTGTCAAAATTCAAAATTTTAAGTTCTTCTAAATAGTGATTTATCCTTCTGCAATAATCTGGTCTTTGAATTTCTTACAATCTACAAATAGTAAGAAGAAAAGTGCCTAAGCTTTTTTCCGCAAAAAACTCATATTCCTCAGTTCGGAGAGTACCTATTGATATGGAGTTGAAACCAATGCAATATACCTTTTAGTCTAGTTGTCAAAATCTGAAGTCTTTAACATTTTTCATATTTTATCTATATGGCCTTCCTTCTCGGTTGGCAATCTCGAAAAACGATCTGTTTCGGGATTGCGATCAAACTGAACGTTTCGCATACCTTATTTTGATGGTTGTATAGGTGTAGGATTTTGGTTGTATTTGTGGCACGAAAGCTATATACACTACAATGCACCTTCTAGCCCGGTTGTCAAAATCTCACGTCCTTGACGTTTTTCGGCCCAGGACTGCCAAACAAATCTTGTTTTTTTATGAAAAAAAAATTAATATCTAGTTGACATAGAATTGCGAATGATTAAAAAACTACCCATCCTAGATGTGTCGATATGGAAAAAAGTTTTTGTGTTTAATCTCTTCCTTGGACTTTTCCAAAATTAATTTAAATAAAAGAAGAGAGAAAGATATCAAAAAAGTATTCCGAAGATGTAACTGCCTTAAATTACTGCCTTTCCGTGCTTAATGGATACAAATATTTTAATCGTATCTTAAAATGGGTTATTAAGTCTACAACTTTCACATTTATCAAAACATACTAATTTCATTTTTTAAATAGTGATTTATTTTTATGTGTAATTTTCGTTCGTTTTCCATGTAAAGCCGCGTAATCGCAAGGAACAGAAACAGGAACAGAAACAGAATTTCATACATTAGCAACGCAAAAAGCATTCAGCGAATTTAGGTTTCAGTTGCTTATGTATGAGATTCTGTTTCTGTTCCTGTTTAACGTTGCTTGTGACAACGCGGCTTAAGAAGTGACTTTTTGTAGCATCCCGCACTGAAAAACCCAGTAGACGTCAAACTGTTAAAAATTCGGTGACAATGAATGATATTTTGCGATTAATGCTTGCATTTGGGTCTCTGGTTTTGATTCTTGATCTGGATTCAAAACCGGAGGCAAATTTGTCTTTTTTTAGATAAGGAACTGTCAAACGAGCGTTCTGTCAGAAGAGGCCAGATTGCATCTGGACACTCCTGGTCGACCAACCGAAAAGGCTGTAAAAATAATTGAAAAAAAAGTGGAAAAAGCAATTTATTCAAGTTCAAATTATATATTTAATTTAATTTCACCGATTACAATTCAACACTTTGTTTCAAATCAATTGCTTTTTACTATAAGTTTCGAATTTCATAATTTAACCGTTCAAATATGACCGCGTCGTCCAAAAGCCTGTTATTCGTGCATATTATACTAATTCACCGAATTCTCGAAATTTCTCTTTTGCTAAATCTCCTTTGGTATTTTTTCCACTGCAGCAATCAAGAGGAGTTTCAATAATCGAATGTGAGTTTCAGTTTAGTATCAGTTGACTGATATGACAGGTAAGTTCCTCCTGCATTTATCTACACACCTTGTCGCCACATCGCATTACCTACGTTCCTTGTAGGCTACCTTCCTAGGTTCTTCGTTGTTATGCAGGAACCAAAGTTCTGCTTAAGTTTCACTTTTCTATACCAACATTTAACGGGTGATTTTTTAGAGGTTGAGAACTTTTTTAAAAAAAAAACACACAAAAAATTCGAAAAAATTAATGAAATATTTATTTGAATCGATAGTTTGAACCTTGCAACTTAATGTTTAAAGATAATTTCATGCAAATGTTGACCGCGGCTGCGTCTCACGTAGCCCATCCGCTGAGTCCAATTTTGGCATACTCTTTCACACATATCGGCCGGTATCTCACGAATGAATGCATGGATGTTGGCTTCCAGTGCGTCAATCGAAGCGGGCTTGTCCCTATAGACATTAGCCTTGACATACCCCCACAAAAAATAATCTAATGGTGTCAAATCGCACGATCTAGACCGGCCCGAAACGTGAAATTAAATGTTCACCAAACTCGCCAAGACCATAAAATGGAAGCAGCGCGCGATGAACATTTCGAACCGAGCACGAATTTTGATAGTAAAATTCAATAATTTGCAAGCGTTGTTCATTTGTAAGACGATCCATGGTTAAATTGCAAACCAAACTGAAGCTGTTTGACAGTGACACAAGGTACTAAACACACGTCAGCTGTCAAAACCAGTGTTGCCAAAACCAAACCAGCTAAAAAATCACCCTTTATTTACAGCTGTTGTTTGATTTAGACATGTATGTGCTTGCCTAAATCAAATTAACGCTTTATCTTCGACTTTGTTTGGTGTTTAATCGCTAAACAGTAATAAATATTGTAGCTTTGTTTAAAATAAATAATAATTATATAAAAAGATGTGAAATGAAATGAAAATGGTAGTAAGCTGTAATAACATGCATACCGCTTCTACTTTCTCACACTCCCTACGTAGGACCTACCGTCCTACCCACTGCCATAAATTACTGAATTACTCAGTTCAGTGCATTTCTTCAAAAAATTATTAATGTAGGTAGTTACTAAATATGTAAGTTTAACTTCTTGCTGTATCCTGCAAAAAAAGAGCTTGATAAAAAACGAGTTAAAATATGACAGACGTCAGGCAAAATTGCAGATTATGTCAGTGGAACTAAGAATTCATAAAGTTCTGCATCGCATCAGTCACCAAAAAACTAAAACCACCAACCGAGTCGCGTTCTTACAGCCGACAAACCTTGCCGCCGCGGTTCGTTTTCTCATCCCATCCCATCTGCTGTTACCTACCTACACACCGACACCGGTTGAAAATGAGTGGATCACATAACTGAAATGATTTCTGTTGTGTATCCACGGTTTTTACAGACGCAATTCATTTTGTGGCAACACAGCTTGGTGGTATCTGCAAGTGCCAGACGGAATCCTTCCTAAAAAACCTCGCACAAACATCCTTTCATATTTTTATACACATTGTGCAGTTGCAGCAGACAACTCTTAAATGCAAACTCCTTTCTATAGATATCCCTCACAGCTAACGGGGTTGGTGGAGTGTTACCCTGCTGCTCCTTTTAAAAGACAACTAACTGTAGTACAACTCATTATTCAACAACAGTTTTTTTTTGGGCAACACGTCTGCTAGTTGTCTACACGACAGAAAGGAGCATTGGCCAAGGAAGGGTAGTTTCCCCGATGTGTTTCACATAAAGAACACAAGTTTTGGTCCTTCCCCGCCCTGGCAGTTACGCGTCGCGATAATGGTGACACAAGTTGTTCCTGCCTTTCGAGGTTTTTTCCTTCAAGCTTTTTGTTTTTTTTTTTTGGTCGCTAAAAAGGAGTAGGTACAACTCGCTCGTAATGATGATGACTGTGCATTCGGGAGACGGAGACCGGGGTGCCGTATAGCATACACAGCTGCATGCAGTTCTGTGAATTATGCCAAACGTTAGCCGGGGTAATGTGAGCGAAATTGCATTAAAAACTTTTCCAGTGGAAATCTTTTTCACTTTTATCCCGTTGGTATAGTTTTCGCGGTGTTCGTTTTTGCCGCTAGGGTTTTTTTTTTGTTGCCTTGTTTGGGAAATTGAAACACATTTTGTTAAATTTTAACTCGTTTATGGTGTTTGAGTTCAGCACAAGTAAGAAGTAGCGTAGCACAGAAGGCAGAAAGTACTTAAATGGTTCTGTGAATTTGTTGCCAGTGAGCACTTTGTGCAATTTAGGAGTTTCGAAATGTAAAATAAATGGTCTCGGTCTTTGCTGAATTTATGCTGAATTAGCTGAATGTCATTCAAACTATGCAGTCATAATTAAAATAAGCTGAGTTGGAATAAACAAAAGAGAAGGGTAGAAATCATGTTAAAATGCATTTTGTGGAAATTACATTTGACAATGCAGCCAAATGTTTAAGACTGAAATGTCACCACAGCTCCTTTCATATTACAAAAAGAATACCTATTTAAACAAGTGGGAAAGTGCAACAGTGCGTATGTATGTAAAAATTCAGTCCGTCTGCGACGGATTGTAAAACACCCTGCCCTACAAAATAAAGGAAACTGCCACGCCTCCAAAAAGTGGGCGGGATATAAAAATATAACGGTTAAATGACTCATACTAGGTGGTTGCATGCACTCAATTCGGCCTAAAACTCCACCTTTTTAGAACAAAAAACACTTTTTTTAACGCCACGCCCACAAAAGTGGGTGGAAGCATATACTTTGTATACAAAAAAGTTAGAAAACGCTAATATTTTTAACTTTTTTTTTACAATTTTTAGTTAAATTTCATAAATATTTATTGGAGAACAGTCATTTTAAGCTAATATCCTTCAAAAAGTGGGCATGGTCAATGTAAAGGCCAAACTTTTTCTGCTACCTCTAAGACAATTACAGGAAAATGTAACAGAAAAATATATGCGAGCTTTAAATAATAGTTTCACAAATTAATAGCTGGGCCGCAAGGAGTAACTGTGTTTGTGTCTAGCAGTTCAGCATACGCAATGCGTATCTCGCAGGGTCTCTGATCTTATGTTTTTCACATGCGAGTCACCGACAAAGACACATACACTCATTCTGTCCGGCTTTTAAGCTATTCAGTAATCTATGTATGATGGGAACACATTGGTCTTAACACACAAGTTGGGATTGCGGGTTTCTGCTGTCTTTAGCGTACATGAAAAGTAAAGGGTTTAGTCTCCACCAACTTACATTCAATAAAAATAGACAATTAATTACCTCACTTCGTTACTTCGTGTATAAATATTTATATAAAATTTATTGAATTTCGTACTTATAAAAGTATTCCTCAAATAGACAGCTAGCAAGTAATGTCCTTTTGCTAAATACCTACCATAATTATTTATTCGAAGCCATTGGCAACACCCATTCTTAGCCCTTTGACTTTGACATTGACAGTGATCAGCTGAGAAATGTCAAAAGGTTTGTTGCACATCGGTTCGGTGGGAGTGGGATAAGCGCGAATAAAGAACTTAAATTCAAGTGGCAAATTTTCTTCAAAATATATATATATAAGTGAGTTCTCCATTTATTTTCTTGTCTATTACTGTTGATTGTAGATTCATGATCAAACTTCCATTAAAAGTTTACCTGTAGCTTTGAGCTTAGTGTAAATATTTGTGATTTGTTTTCCTGTTAATTTTTTTTTGGCTTGGTGAATTTTGTTGGAGAAAATTTTCAAATTGGAATTCGGCACGGTAGGAAGTTCGTCTTTTGGTAGCGTAAAATGAACGGTAAACAATATTCCTTTTGTCTGCGATTTGTCCAAACACGAACAAAGTTTTTTTTTGTCTAGTCTCTAGTGTCTCGAAGCCGAAGGTCGCGTCGCGATCTTTTCAAAATATATGATTTGCGTTCAGTCTTCAGTGCTCGTTCCAGGTGGCTTGCAGCGCTTATGTTAGCGATATGAAAGCTCAAGTTAAGCGTGAAAATAATCCGTGTAATCAGTTTAGTAGCGAAATATAAGAACACTCTGTGCCCAATCTACCTTTAATGTGTTTGAAAATTTGTTATGTGGTTTTATTTCGCGACTTACGATTCCAAGTGAAGTGTTTCTGTGAAATGTTTCATTAAAAAAAATATTTTTCTTCACCGCGTTTAAAGCCCATGTACTCCCCCTAATTAAACTTTAGTTTTGACTGATACCAATCTCCCGTTTTTGGATTCACCATTCTTCTGGTAAGTGTTATTGTTTTTTTTTAAGTAACGAAACATTTTTTTGCTTTTGGCGATTGGAAAAGTCAAAATGCGATACCTGACGGTCAAATTTGGAGTATGTGAAAACCTTTAGCTGCCTTCACATCTGTCCAAAGCTGACAAACAATCAAATGTGTAAAGGTTGATACGATAAATAAATTCGCGCTTTTGTCTGTTACGCCATGTTTGCACGGACTAGTCCGCGATTAATATAAATCTTCATTATATCCTCTACAAATAACGCGATTGACCACACAAATTTAAATCCTTTCGGCAAGCGATTTAAAATAAATCGCCTCATAAGTCTCATTCACCCTTTTCACTAACCACTTTCAACCTTTTGCGAACACCTTTTTAACAGTTTGAGAATGGAAAAAGGACATTGAAACTGTCAACGTATTACAGATCTGTCAGAATGACGATTTCTTTTGGGAAGTTTAAAACCAAAATCTTTTTTCGCTATTAGAAAAAGACATCGCCACTTTCTTTTGAGAGCCAAAATGACAAAAAACGAGCGCCCAAAGTCAAATTTATCCTATTATGCCTGGTGGTGGTGGAACCACTATGGGATTTATTATTAATTGTCTCCCTCTAATCCCAGCATTATTTCCGGTGGAAACATAGAAGGTATTATTATTCGACAGCTCGTCATTTTTTTGTGACAGATTTGTCATACATGGATAGTTGCATACCACATCTCCACTAAACACTTGTCTACAAAATAAATCTTCAACTTATACTACAAACCTCGAAAGGATTAGAATTTGTATATAGTAAATCGCGTGATTTGCGTAGGAAATTCAATGAAGATTTTTATTAATCACGGATTGTCCGGTGGAGACATGGTATTAAACTGTCCACGTATGACAGGTCTGCCTCAAATATGTTTTCAATTGGTATTTTTGCAACGAAATTGTTTGTTCGCTCCTGGTCAATGTCATCGTCCCAATCTTTTCAGAGCCAAAATTATAACGCCCAAATTATTTCTACCAAAAGTTTGCGTGGTAAAAATTCACCCAATAAGTTGATAGTATACAGAAATATGTTAATGTCAACTGAAAGATTTTCGCAATTGCAAGCGCATTGCATGTAAATATCGTTTGTTAACTGAAAATGAAATGCGACCATGCCCACATGGGGGCGGTTTTTCCGATTTTTTTGCAATTTCAATTTCAATAATTTGCAAAATTTTGAAAAATTTTGGAATCCTCCCACTGACACGCCCACTTTACTTATTAGCATGAAAAATCAAAGTTGTCGTAGGATGCTGAAATTTGGTATGCGATATCCTCGCTTAAGTGTTTTGTGATTGGCATTTTAAAAGAAAGCGAAAACCGTACCCATGTGGGCGTGGTCACATTTAATGTCAGTAGGCGGATTTTGAAAATTTTTACACTTGTACTACTTCAGGACATAGAAAGCCCAGGTAAAAAGTTTCATAATTCTAGCAAGGTAAGGTAAATACTCAAAAGGTAAGACCTGAAAACTACCGACAGACAGACGGACGGATGGACATTTCTCATTCGACTTATAATTCGGTCTAGATCATATTCCCGTAAATTCTTGGGGGTCTAAGATGATTATTTCTCTATGCTACAAACTGTGAATCAAATAATATGACTCCTATCCTATATGGGTATAAAGAGTGCTCGTGTCAAGTTTATCTTATGTAAGTCCGGTGGAAACACTTAGGAATTTTTTTTAATGCGTCTCCGACTAATTTCAGTTTTAGGGCTGGTCACAATACTTAAACTTGTGAAAGACGTTCCTTTTCTGCGTCGGCGTCACACACCTCTTCCATAACACCCGTTTTTTTGAGTGCCTTATCAATAGCTTCAGTGGTAACATTGTTAAGATTATCCTCAATGTCCAGGATTTTGTGTGCAAAACTTAAAAGCTCTCTATAAAAATTTAAATTCTTAGTCTTTTATCAAATGATGGGACCGACAAGCAAGTGTCGCAAGTGTCTTATTTGTGAGAAATATTTCACCTCCCAACTACCAACAGTCATGTGAGAAACTTAGCTCCCGCATTCTTGAGTCTTCGCATTGTGCCCCCAATCCCAACGAATAGGTATGACCGAGTTCAAAAACATCTTCGTCTCCAATCCTTGAAACTTCCTAATTAAAATATCAGCCCGTTCTCCAACCTGGCACGAATCCAATCTCGCTTAATCAATCGCATGAATATTTAACAGAAAGCATTTTCGATTATCATATGACTCTGCAGGATAAAGCGAAAAAAGGAAAGACGTCGTTGGACCAACATTATACCATCAGGCATGCATGATCACCAGGATTAAATTTAATTAGCTTTCAATGTGTCACGTACGCTTTGGTAACCAGAGTACCGAGTGGACTCGAAAGCCCGCCTCCCAGTTGACTACAAAGAATATCCACCAACTCACCTGGGTGAGTGCGGAAACCGAAGCTTGTTTCTTTCCGAAAGGAAAAAACAAAAAAAAAACACCCAAGAAGGGGTACGAACGGACACGTTTCCAGCATAACAAAAGGAAAAGTAATGGAAATTGAAATAAAATTCCCCCGTAATGGTCGAATGGCCGATGGAGCTAGCTCCTTCTCTCCCTCAGCGGAGAGCTATCATTTCCCCGGACTTGATATGGCGGTGGTTCTTTCTTGGTCCTGCCGAGACAACACGCACACATACCAGCACATCGCACGAGCATAAATTCTCAAATGATATAGCATTATCCTGACGATATCCACCTTGGCTTGGAATCGTTTAAGAAATCGTTTATAATTCCATCGACTTGCGGAACGGGATACATCTCATCATTGTCTGTGTATGCGTTGTTTCATCCCCTGTAATTTGCAGTGTGGTACAATCCACCTTCCAGATGGATACCGGGTGTAATTTCGATTCCATTTTGCTGCCGTTAGTAGTCATGTCGTTTGGTTGTACAAGGAGTAGTACCTACAACATACTCGTATCGTCGTAACAGGAACAAATCCTCCAGCTATGTAATTCCGTTTCGAATGCAAGAGAGGAGCAAATTGTTCTTGGGGCCTTTCTTTTCGGTGGGCTTCGCTGGGGACTTGCTTGCTGCCTGCCGAGACTCTGATCACACAGAGGTTAAACTGGGGGGATGTGTGCGAACAAATAAAAAGTGATATACGCACGACGACGAATGAATATTAATGGATGGAATTGCTCTTCTTCTTTTGGTGTGTGTGCTTTTGATTTTTCATTGCAATCGAACATTCATTTTATTTGAAATGGAGACCAAAGGAAGACCGACAGCACTGGACCTATTATTACGGAAAATTATTGCGGACAATTGCTGGGTTATATTGCGGTGCAAATATGTGGAAATGAAATCGAACAAATTGTCAATTTGGCACAAAACATTGAGGTTTCTGGCCAAAAGGATAATGCAAGGTTTCGAGAGATATTCCCAATGATGATGATATGGGCTGTGGTGGCAGTTTGCGAGTAATAACACGCAATCATTGGAATATGATATGGTTGATAGGTATAAATGAACAATTTTGTGGCAAATGCATGTAGGCCAATACTTTGAAGTGGAACTGGAGTGGAATGCGTAATCGTATGATTAGAATGGAGAAAGTTGAGAAAATTGCTTATGAGCTATAGGTACGCCCTGGTACGCATAGGTGGTGTTTCATCGACTACGACTATGGTCTATTTTGGTGGTGTTTCATCGACTACGACTATGGTCTATTTTTCGTTGTCGTCACATGCTCATGTCACGTGATCTAATCCAGCAGCGACTCATAGTTAACAAATTCTTTCACTGGGTGGGTGTCATAGACATAATTCCAAGAGTTAAAACGCACAGAAGTAAAATACGAGCATATCGATTAAAAAATGTGTAAAAAATTCCACAAACTCTGGCATAAAAGGTAATAGCTCCCCCCACCATAACAATACCTGAGGCCTGTGATTCAGGTGATTTGAAAAAAACCTTTTTGAGCACCATCCCATATAAGAGTTACCCATCAATTTTTGTCACATGGTCCGTCGTTACTTACATCGTAACTGCCCACCTGCGTGCTTTTCGAATAAAAAACATTTCGCCCGCATCCAAAATGCACTTAAATAAATAAATAAAATTAATACACAATACCCTTCTTGAATTGATCACTCCCCAAAAGTAAAATCGGAAAAAAATTACACGGGTCACCCCCCATAAGGCACATTAAAAATGCAAAACTTTGTACGGATATTTCGAGTGTTTCCCTTTCGCAAATGGAACCAGAAAAATACTTTCAATACCTCCCCAATGGATTCCCTGATGCTGCTTTATAAGTGTCCTTCAGCAGTATTCCTGGACAAAGACGAGAAAAAATCTCGAACTGTTAGAGTATCCATGGATCGAACCCAAAGGGTTAAAAATCAATGCGTAAGAGGAGTATGTGTCCTTTGGTTCCGGACTTGACAATGTTGTGCAAACATTTATTGAAATCCGTTTACATATGCTGTTCCCTAGAAACAGTTCAAGTTTGCCACCACACTAGCCCCTTGTCAGATTGTAAGCGGACCAATGATTTAAAGGGATACGATGAGAGGATGATGTGCGGGACTATAAAGGATTAGGTCATCTCCTAGACGTATGTCGTCACACAGCATAGAAGAGAATCTAACAATCCAAAGGGGGTAAACAGATTGATGTGTGCAAATGGGGGAGAACTTTGCTGATGGCCCGGATCTGTCTGGGATACAAGTTTTGCCCATACACATACACACATATATACTGATGCGAATTGCAAAAGTTTTTGAGTGGTCATAATATCGTTGTTTTCACTTTCCATGGAATATACCTACCTACATACACTCTGGAGATACTTTGCATATATTTCGTTATAATCCAACATGGGTTATAGATTGAGTTATGGTGATGGGGATGCCCTGAGCTGCGACTGCGACATATGGGATTTCACCATAGGCAAAGGGATAAAAAACGAATAAAAAATACAGACAAACAACAGAAAAGTGAAAAAAAAATCCAGGACAGCTCTAGGAGTTAAGAGTAAAAAAAATACAAACCAAAAGACGAAACTAAAAAATTGCTAAGCTCCATATTTAAATTTATGATTATGTCGTTGTCGTCGTCTTCCACTTTGTTTGATGGTTTTTCCACAAAGGCGACCGACCATCCAGGGGTGATGTAAGAGAATTTAATACAAATTTATGGACGACAGATTCCTAACTTTTCTCACTGCGGATAAACGGAAAAAAATATTTTGTCCAACGGGTCCTTTCAGTTTTGCTAGGCGCAGAAAGTTCATATGATCTTGTTTATTCATGCATTTAAAACTTAATACTCAAACAAAGAGTGACCTACGCAAGTGTTGTTCTACTAGGACAATAAACTCAAAAAAGGGTCTCCTCTAAAGGAAAAATCTATTTTCTCACAAGAACATAATTTTTGCAGAACCAGAACTTAGATAAAAACCAAAACAGTTAAAAGCAAAAAAAGAACATTACAAAAATCAAGACTTTGACAAAGACCGCAACGAAATTCAGTAACAAGGGCAAGCGAAATACCAAGATTGGAAAGCCAGACGTGCACGAATAAAGACTGTAAGACTAAGATCAAAGGCCATGACCAAGACTGTAAATAAATGGGGCCAATACCGTTAGCCGGCACCAAGGTTGAGACCCAAGGTCAGTACTTAACACAAGATCAAAACAAAATCTTTGATCTGACTTCCTCAAAGACTACCAATACCCAAGAACACAATAAAGAACAAGCCCACCTGACTGAAGACTGAAGCTAGCACCGGAGCAAGACTAAGACATAGAAAAAGACCGTACCCAACACCAAGACAGTCACTAATACCAAGACCATGACAAAACATCGAGGATCAAAGAGGAGATTTAAGACGAAAACCTCGACTATGGGGGAGAAGTTACTATAAGATCAAAGTTCATGACTAAATCTAAGAAAATGTCCACGGCTAAGGCTGAAATCGATGACCTAGACAAAGCTCGAAAAAACAAGTTAAGACCAAAAGCATGAGCAATCTTGTCTAGATAGACATAGTCATAAACAAGAAGACAAAGACTATGATTAAGCAAAAATCAAAAACAAGACAAAGGCTGAGATTAGCACCAGAGCAAGACTTAAACTGGGAACAAGAAAAATCAAAGACCAAGACGATCAACAATGAGAAGACAACCAAAGCCTAAAGCTAAAGATCGAAGACAAAATCTAAAACGAGAACCAAAATCAAACTCAAGCAAAAGTCCAAAGCCAATACTAAAATAGAAGACATGGACTAAGAAGAAAGCCCAATATCGACATTGATATGAACAGCATAAAGGAAACATCAAGATCAAGTACAAGCTTAATTCAAAGATCAACGACGATACGGAAGCTAAGGTTTATTCCAAGCCTTAAATGCTAGATAAGAGTCCATAACGAGAAGTACGAGCTAAAGTCTAAAACCTTGGGTGGACTTAAATCAATGCAAAAATCCCAAACCGATCTGTCACACTTCTTTAAGATGGAATATCCTTTTACTTAGCTTTTTAATTCAATGGAGTATTTAAGTACAAGTAATTTTTTTTATAACATTTAAATAAATAAATAAAAATAAATAGAGTGGCGCAACGGCTCGTGCTGAACCAGGGCCAACTTCTCAACAATGTATGCTGGTGTGTTAATTTCTTTACATACAAATGGACCTAAAATTTTTTGCTGAATCCGAACGGCACTTTGAGAAGTTTTTCAAGACAAATCACATTTGTCAAATTTAATTTGTCAATTTCATAACATTTGTTAAATTTAAGTGCTTATTGTTTTTATCACAATATCACACCGAGCGTACAGAGAATCAATATCCAACTATAATTTTCTCAGCAGGCAACCGATCGTTAAGGAGGATACAGAAGTAGGTAAATGGTTATCAGTTGAATTTATGTTTTGTGTGTAGAAATTGCGGCTAAAAACCTTTAATAAGACGTAAATTGAACCGGGGACGGCTCACAGCACCATATGCGTACTTTTACAGTGTTATATACTTTTATATTTAAGATCTTGATTTCTCCAAAAATTTACTCGAAATAGAAAAAAAATATGACAAATATTTAAGATATATGCATTCTCTAAGTTTTTTTCCGTACAAAGTTTTGAGCTCCGCCCAATTTAAGGGGCGTTTTTAGGAAATATATGTTTTTTTTTTTGCTTAAATTTTCGTTTTTCACACATTTCTAACATTCTACAAAAAAAAAGTTTGAAGGATTTTCTTCTTAGTCTACACCAACTTTTGAGGGCGTGCTCCATACGCATATAACACTAAAGCCCATTTCACACATACCCGGCAGCCAGTATCTGTGTTGGGAATACGTTCTTATGGGCGCATTCACACCTGCAAACCCGGTTGCCAATCCAAACAACCGGGTAGCCGGTGCCGGTTATCCGGCTGCCGGGTATGTGTGAAACGGGCTTTGTGAAATGGGCCTAACAATGAATAAATTCAGGCCAAAAAAGTTCAAAATTTTGTGTTTCGGGTAAATAGGGTCGGGTATATAGAACTTCCTTACAGACGAACTCTTGCAGTTACTTACTTGTTGTTACCAATTTTAAAGAAGATCTTTGTTGCCACTCAGAAACTTCGCGAAAGCTTGTAAGCTACTTTGTTTTTAAACCAGAATCTGATTTAAGTTTTGTTTTAGTTAAGGTTGTTTTATACATGTGCCCGACATCGGCTTTCTGAACTAAGTGGTTCAAAAGGGTTGGTTGGATTTAATACTCCAAAAAATGTCATATTTTTCCAACCCTTCTCAAGAACTTTTTTTAATTTCCAAAAAACTAAATATTTCCTATAAAAATTTAACATTTACCTGGACCAAATTGCTTTTTAAGGAGCTCTTAGCTGCAAGATTTTGTAAGAACTAAAAGAAGAGTTAGTGCGGCGAATATGGCTACCGTGGGTAAAATGGCCCACCATTATTTATTCTCAAAAAAACCAAAGCAGCTAAAATCTTTTTATATATTTTATTCCATACTCGTACAAATCGCTTTTGTCTCAGTCTGTCGTGGTGTCAGCGACACGTCGCCAGAGATGAAAGTTATGCATTAGCCTGCGATCTAGCAGCATAAGATGAAACCGCATAACTTGACGGTATGGTAGGTGCTTTCGTTGGAAGGCAGCCTGCCACACGCGATTACTACAGAAGCTTGAACTTCTTGTTAGGGAAACTTAGTTGTAGTCTAACGGAAAATGGGAGGCTTTTTAGTGAGTACGGATCTCACACTACTATGAGCACGCGCGGCCGGTCCTCGTAGTGCCTATGAAGGTTTTTCCTACCCACGAAAAAAAAAAAATTAACTTGCGAAATTGTTGGTAGCATTAGCTTTCAATGAAACTAGTGCCAATAAAAAAAATAAATGATCAGTAAATTTATAAAAATTTCATTAATTTAATTTAATTTTATTATTCAATATTAGCATTGAAGTCTTCAATGGTAATGAAACTTTTTTTTCACTAACATTGCATAATTTTCAATGAAATAAATTTCCATTAACTAGAATTTATCAATTCGAAAGAAGTGTATAGAAAAAATTGGGATCAGCATTTCTTGAAAATTTTGCTAGTTACTCAGATTTAAATAACAGAGTCGTGTTTTGCTGCTGTTTTGCTCATGCTTCCTCCAGAATTGCTTGGGTTCATTGGAGTTCCTCGCTTAAACCCGCAGGGTACCCAGGAATTTTGGAGGAAGTGAGCAGGAGCTGGAAGAATACTTTATAAACGTCACTCTATATTTTTTGGCACCACCAGACCAGGAACTCTAATAAACCCAACGAATTCTGAAAGAGCTGGAGGAATCTTTGAAAAAGGTGAAGCATAATTAATACATCAGAAAGACGTTTTTGGCCTGTGCACTTGCAATTTAGCGACAAAAAGGCCAACGTTATACCAAAACCATTTGTTACTTTAATTATTTCTATTTATAAATAAAGTTATGATCTTGCTAATGGCTTATTTTATTCAATCAAAATCAGTTCTCCTTAGCATTACTATACATTTTCATTGGCATTACAAAAATCGTTGCCAATTAATTTTTTATTAATTCAATTCAATTAATTAATTCAATGTGAATTTATTCGGGTGTGTAAATTAATTTTTAAATTTTTCTTCATATAATTAGCTATAATCTATTTTGCTAAGTTTTTTTTAAGTCTTTTGATATAGAATTTAATGTAAGTTTGCTGCATTTTTCCTAAAGCCAACAAAGAAAGCCTAATATTTTCTAGAAATTTTTTTATTAATTTTAAAAAACATAAAAAATTGGTAAAAATTAAAATTTGTGAATACCTAAAGTTTAGTGTGGAAATATGGCCCCCCGTTATAAGCTTGCAATATGACCCAGTAGGCCATATTACACACGTGATCTTGATTGAGTTAAAAGACTTTTCTTACTTTTACTATTAGAGTTATGTAAGTCTGAAATATTTAAAACTATTAAAAAATAAAAATTCTAAAACTTAAGGTTTTATCTAAAAAAAAAGAGTTAAGGTTGGGCCATATCTGCCGCACCTACTCTACTACTTTTAGTACTATAAAATACTGCAGCAATATTCAAATGAAGTTCTTAAATATTTAAACCGTTACATGTATTCCAAGTTCATAAGTACCTATACCAAATTTTGTCTTTCTATGCCTTGCCGATCATAAGTCACAGACAACGTAGCGATAAACCATAGGAGGTTTTTTTTCTTTTTTTGGCAGACCGCTAGAGACTAATTCATGGCTTCGACAAACTCTGTTCATAGTTTTTTGAAAACCCTTTAGTATTCGCGTTAAAAAATATGGTTTTATAGTAAATCTTCTTAGCAGTTGCTAAGCTTTTATCCACCCTCCAGCCACCCTCTATTACATGTTCAGTAACTTCTAAAATATTAAACCCTCCGCAGTTTTGGTGTCAAACAATTCATTGTCCGTCCTCATTTTGAGTTTCCCTTAAATTTTTAAATGAAATTTTTAAGCAAGGACCTCTCTATTCGTATTTCCCCACTTAAGCCTTGTGTGACCCCATTTCACCAGCTCCAGGCACATGTTCGTAACATAGCCTGGCGGATCTAACCCGAAAATTCTTACCACATCATTTCAATTGGAATGATTTCGCATAAACCCACGTAAAATGGTCAGAAAAGGAAAATTTAAGTTTGAAACAACTACCCCCGGCCGGATAATAAAATAAACTACATCCGAGCGATCCGTGTGGCACACATGGGCAATTTGAAAATCCTGACTCAGCGATTCACTGCAGATATTTCAATTCGAATGGAGTGGCCGTGTACACGCTATCCCCATGAGTTACATATATGCATGTGTGTGTGTGTGTTGGCTGGAAAACACTTATGCTAATAGATATTCTTTCGCAGAAGTTCTACGCTGCCACTGCCGCATTTCATCCCGAGCGTTAGCTCGAGGAGGCATCCATGAATTTCCATGCAAACGTTATTCTCGCCCTCTCACCACATGGGGTTCCAGCCCCAGGTATAGTCAAGTAGGGTTGCTCGCTGCCAGTTGCCTTGAATGCCTAATATACATGTTTTAGGAAATGCTTTAATTTTTCGTGTGGAATTTTATTCTCTGCTCACTTGAATGGGTCGCGCGCCGGGTGCTTCTGACTGGATGGAGGGGGTGGGGGCGTACACCATTCTACCCGGAAGTATTTATGTGGGTTTGGGGATTCCTTTTATTTCGATGGATATGTGCAAAAAGGTTCGGCACTGCATGTCCATTGCTGGGGGAATATTTTATGAAACTATTTATGGTCAGATGCTGGGCAGGTGAAGGTATCTTAATGCCGGTGTATCTGTTGCTGCCATGGCTGGGCTGGCGAAGCAACGGTGCGATGGAATGGAATAATTTTTGTAACTCGTCTGAGTCTGACGGTATAAATGAACTCTCGTGTAGTATACGGCATTTCTTAAAGCCTGCTTAAATATGTAGATTTATGTAAACCTGCACTTTAGTCTGAAATACATTTAGGGCTGCATTATTATTGTGCAACTATTGTGCAACAACAAATAGTTTTCATTCATTTTTCATGGCTTACTTAGCCTTCTTTATTAGCAGAGACCACATAAGGCCTTTAGTCTTAAAAAATAGTTTTCATTAGATACATTGTTTCATAGGGTAATTTTTTTTACAATTTTTATCCCGCGGGCGGTCTATAGACGTCAGACTGGTTTAAACAATTAAAAAACAGTAATCTTCCTTCTCATAATTTTTCTTCGTACTTTCCCTGGTCTATCTACCTACGAATTTTTTTCGAAGGGTTCACAGTCCTGATATGTGTGTGTTCATTCGTTTTCATTGCACACCATTCGGTCGCGGAGCGAACAAAAACTGAAGGACGACTTTCAGAGTGAACAACATTATTTCTGGCTTACCCCGATTCAGGCCCCCAATATTCTGCACGACAGACAAAGAAACTCTCCGACGAATCTCTGAAACCGAATCGAATATTAACCATCAAATTATGGTTATGCTCCAAATAATTTTTTGCCAACTCGCTTTTACCGTCCGGAAGCAAATTGATCCTGGCTTTACATGTTTTCTCCCAGCACTCGTACTTAACGGTTGACTTATACGTCGATTTTTTCCTGTGTATCATTTTTTGTTCAAAAACTGACGGGCAATTTTTCATTGGGGTCTAATTTCATGGAGCCTCTTAAGCCTAGATATGAGACTTTGCTTCCACTAGCCCTTCAGTTGGCCGGGTCCACTATTTTCATTTTCAGTGTAGGTACCTACTAATATTTTATTTAAATTTGCCATTCTATGACAAATAGTAGCAAAATGTTGACATAACAATACCAAACCTCACTCAAGTTATTTGCTGTTCATTTTGAACGCCTAAAATGGTAAAATTATAAAGGCGAAAACTAATTAAATTCTTGCTGCTGCACGTTCCTTAATTTAACACATAAATCCTCCCAAAATATATTTAAGCAGGGGTTGGTAGCAAACTCTAAAGTGCAATTCTTACAAAATTAGCCCATAAAATCCCTGCGCCTTTTCACACCGTCCCGTCCTTGTTTGCTGGTCTTTGTTCTTATCTATTTCATTAGTTCCTGCAACGTAAACAAACCAAACGATTTAAGTCACCCCCCTGAGGCCAACCGCACAATTGTTCGCCCTCTATCTCTCTCTCTATTGAGCTTCTGACGTGTCATAAATACTTCAAACATCTTTTGCGTTTCCCTGTACAAGCTGCCATCATCTCAGGGGAACATCTTTATCCAAAAATTGCATTTAATACACGCAATGCATTATTTAGCTCCCTCCTTTGTGTGTCTTTCGCTCAGAAAGTCGCTTCCTCGTTAGTCCTTTGCTCTTACAATGAAAAATTCATTTGTCCCAAGAGAGCGGGAGTTCGAGCTGCGAATGCAGAGACAGCCACACCGGAAAACTTCTCGAGCGGTTTTCCCACTTGGTGCGAACTAAGGAACCGCTATAAATCTTCTGCAAAATAATGACCCATCCTATGACTGCACTCCAACGAGCCATATACTGATGGAGGGCACATCTACACACACTTTGCGCAGGAAGGAAAACTCAACTCACTAAATGATTCATGATGACTTCTATTAAAAATCTCTAGTTTATATATTCGTTCGCACCTTCCGTCACTCTTGGTATCCTTGTATTATAGTCAAGTCAAAGTGTTGGGTTTTTAGGGGTTGCGCAATGAAAAAAAAAAATATATATATATTAGTACTACACAGCCAGAATTCCTTGTTGTTCTTCAACATAGGTAAAAGTCCAATAGGGGAAGTGTATTATTACTGGCCGCAGAATTCGTTTAAGGACACGCTGCCGGCCGGTCGACAGGAACCCAGAAACACACACAAAATTGCGTTATTTGCGGGCTAGCAGTTAGTTGCTCCTGTTGTTGTGTATGCGAACATAAAAGCAGTTCCTCATCAAATATTAACCGACTACAAGCTTTTGATATTGCACAAATTGTGTATAAGGATATAGGAATAAGCAAAAAAAAAAATGAAAAATCCGCAAAATCGTCTGGGGAATTGTGATGAAATGAGTTGCTGTCGCCAGGTAACACGTCCTTTTACGGCCCCACAGGAACGAAGATATTTTAAAAATTCACGAGCAAAAGTCTCGTCTCTCGAAAAAGAATTTCTAATAAAAAAATCTTTGAGTAATAAACGAAATGTGTTTTTTTTTCTTGTATGTCGTCTGGAAACTATGTACAGTAAAGTTAATAATTTCTTAGAGCACACAATGAGCAGAAGTCCTTAACTTGTTTTTTTTTTGTCCTCTAAAGAAACACTTGAGTTCGTGGTAGTTATCTAAAGGTAGCTTTTGTTTTATACCGATATCTTTGTAACTTGATTTACTGAAATATTTATGCGTCCTCTGAGAAAAGAAGAGTATTTTTTATTGAACAATAAAGAAATATTAGTAGACATGGTAGGTACCTATACCTACCTGCTTAAACAGGACTCTCTGAGCTTTCAGACACTCATTAATTTTTTCAGAGACTGGTCTATGATGGCAAACAATTTTCACTCATTGACTGATATTGATCCTGAGCCATTTGAAGCAGAATCATATTCTGGACATGAAGAGTCCAGAGGCAGTCCCACAAAGACTGGGGAGATATAGTAGTAGGGGAGAGGATTTGGCAATTCCAACGATTTTTCAATGTTTTCGTCATCCACGTATAGTAAACTAGTGGGAGGGTTTCAATCCGCCTAGGCGAATCGTTGGATACCCCATCCCAATTGACCACTGTCAAGCTCCAAAATGCGTCAAAAATCTTGGTTGTTAAACTTCAGTTTCTATTAACTTTAATTGTGTCGAGAATTTGTCAGTTAAGAATCTTCTTTCTTAAAAAAAGGGACGTGGCATTAACCTCTTTTCAATAACAAAATTTTTTAAAAATATTTTTTATCAGATGTGGTATACGCGTGCTGATCACAGTTTTATATTAAAAAATTGATTTTTTACTTAAAAACGCCCCGAAAGGTGGGCGTGGCAAAACCTAATTAATTTGAGTTGATAGCTTACGCACATATCTGAACATTTTATAGTGCAAGTTTTTTGGAGTTAAATCAAATATATCAAATAACCAGTGAGTAAGTGGTACAGTGTATGCAGAAGTTACAGTCTGTAAAACGGAACGTTGAATACCCCATCCTATCCCACATTGTAAAATGCTGATGGCATTGTTATTTTTTGACATTTTATAAGTAATTCAAACTTCGAAAAGGGGCTTGGTTCAACCGCCCATAATTACAAACTATCAATATTATAAGATATTTCCACAGATATTTCCGAGTTACGCTTAAATGTACGTAAATATGCAATTTTTTGGTTCTAATTTAGTATTTTTGAAAAATTGACCCCTAAAAGGGGGCGTGGCTAAAAAATTTATGCTAACGAAACTGGACTGAGGTTTCGTTTACCTAACCTGTCACTTTTTTTGGTTCATGCTTTCCTAAATTAGGCTCAAGGCCAATTGAAATTACGTTTTCTGGAAAATTTTAGGTTTTTCTTCAATTCTGCCTCCAAATGTGGGCGTGGCCCAAAGTCTTGTATGAACAAACTGTAGAACTATGCGTTTTCTACATAAAATATTAAGCGAAATTCAGAAATATTGAGTAAACTGCATTTGAACATTTACCCTTAAAATAGATGCCGCGCCCACTAGAGGAAGTTTACCTTAATTTGTCTTTTTTGTGCCTTACATTCACTAAGAGATGCTAAATGTAAAATTTCAGCCTTTTAGAACGTCTTACAGTTTTGAAAACTCTGGAGGTAGTTGCACATTTAGACCGATTGTGGGCGTGACTTTGGGCGGATTTCAGAAATTTTTACACTTGTACTGCTTCGCATGACGTGGATCGTACGTACGAAAGTTGCACATTTACTGTTGGCGGATTTGAAAAAATTTAACACTTGTACTGCTTCGGATGACAAGGAGCTCAAAATTTCAGATCTCTAGCTCAAAATTTAAGCTCTAAAAACGTATGATACACAGACAGACGGACGGACGGACGGACGGACGTGGCTTATTCGATTCAGAATTCGGTCTCTATCATAATGCCTTTAAGGTCTTGGGGATCTACCATTATTATTTCACCGTGTTACAAACTATGTGACAAACTTAATATACCTCCTATCCTATGGGATGGGGTATAAAAAAGACTTCAATATTGGATTTAGAAACTTTTAATAAGCTGGATTAAGTTGGACTTAGTTGGGTTAATCTAATGTCGACGAAAACAACGAAAATCCCACTCAAATTCCGCTTAAAGATTGTCGTGCCCATAATAGACTTAAGGCCAAGCCATAATAGACTTAGGTAGTTAGGTGAGCTTAAGCCGGCTTTCAGAAATGTCTCATTACGATGGCACGAGCATAATAGAATTTGGATCGATTTCGTTAGGTCTTCGTTAACTTGTGTTGGCCTAAAGTTTTGTTTTTACTTGTCATCAGTTCATAAATTGTTTTTTTTTTAATACCCGACTTTTTTTTTAATACCCGAGGGTATATTAATTTTAATGCATAGTTTGTAACACAGTGAAATAATCACAGTAGACCCTGCAGACCTTTTAGTGATACGATATAGACCGACCGGTGAATCGATTAAGCTATGTCTGTCAGTCGCTCCGTCCGCATGTGTGAAGGTTTTAGGTGTCAAAATCAAGGTGAAGAGTTGAAACTCGATTCACGACTTGGTTCTTTTGTTGCACAGACAAAGTGTGAAAATTGGCTCAATCCGTCAACGGCCACGCCCACCACTGGCTTCAATGTGAGACAACCTTTATTTCACATGTTTTTTCAAAATTCCTTTTGGTCAAGTTAGACAACGCACAGAAACTTAAATTTTGATACTGAGCAACATTGGCCTAAAACCTTTAACAAGGCAAAAATTGGACCACCCACAATATCGACCATGCCCACCTTTAATATGTTAGATCTTGAAAAACTCGATTTCTTCGAAAAATGACTCCAAATCGAAAAAAAAATTATATGACAAATATTAAAGATATTGCTTTTTGTTAAGTTTGCTCCATACAAAGTTTTGAGCTCCGCCCATTTTTAAGGGTCGTTTTTATGAAAAAAAAACTGTTTTTTCTGAAATAATTTTCGCTTTTACCGTATTTTCTCATGATTCTAACGAAATTCCAATTACATAATTGATTTTAATTTTAAGCCCATGCTCACTTTTGGGGGAAACTTTAAGATTTGATGTTGCATGGTATATAGGGTCGGGTTAATAAAAGTTTGTCAAAAATAAACTCTTGCACTTACTCACTTAGCCCATTTGTATTTTTAAAAGTGTTTTAAAAATAGCCCATCTGTATTTTTAAAAGTGTTTTAAAAATCCCCATGAAAGAGGGGAATCTATCAAATATTGCACGCTGACCTCAAAAGTTGATGCACTTTTTAGTTAGTTAGAAAGTTAAAGAAAAAGAGACACAATTTTGAAATTTGAAACTTGAGACGTTCACAGTGAAATCTCATAAGATTAGAAAATCATTTGCTCAAGTCGTATATAATGGGCATGCGGAACGGCAATCTTTTAGCGGAACTTGAGTCGGATTTTCGTTTTTTTGGACATTAGATTAAACCAGCTTAAGTCTATTGTGGTTGGGCCTTTAAGCAAACGATTTGAGAATAGTATGAGATGTCACTGTTGCCTCCTTAAAGGAGTCGAATAGGAGGGGTTAAAGGAGAAAATATTATAAATGGTGAGTTAAGAATTAAGATTTATGCTGGGTAGGCTACAGGACTGGTCAGGAATATTCAGATAAGCTTAAATGCGAAATCCTTCCCTCGAGTTTGCAATTCTTTTGAACAAATTCGATCAGCATCTCTTGATAGAAGACTCCTTGGTCTTAGCTCCCTCATGACTGCTCCCTGTGACTTCAATGCTTATTTCGGAGCGGCCGACAGAGTTTATAACAGATGAGTAAGTGCAAGAGTTGGTCTGTGACACACTTCTATATACCCGACCCTATATACCGTGTAACACCAAATTTTAAAATATTTCGTCCCGAATTAATATATAATTTGTATAGGCAACACCCCCAAAAGTGGATCTGGGCTAAAAATTAAAAATCAATTAATTGTTATTTCGTTACCGAACAGTTTTTTCCTTATAAAGCCCCCTAAAAGTGGGCGGAGCTTTAAACTTTGTATCGACCAAACTTAGCAAATAGTCTATAAATAGTTGGTGGCCACGCCTGTTTTTAGGGGTCGATTTAAAAAAAAAACTACTGATTTTGACCCCTTAAATTAAATTTTTTGGTACACATTTAGCCGCAAACTTAGATATTTCTGTGCTCATATTAATTTTAAGTTATAAGGGCTGCACATGCCACACCCCTTAAAAATTATGAATTTATATACAATTTTTTAAAGTTAATTAATTATTCATGAATGGAAACGGGCAGGGGATGGAAAACGAAAAGATAGCAAAAGGAAGGAGAATAGGCTTAAAGAATACCGGGGTTCGTTACAGACGGACCGAAGCTATTACATACGCTCTGTGGTTCACTCTCTGGTTCTTAGGCAAATATCTGACGGTGCGTGTACCTGATTTATCTGGCTTCGCTTCGGGCCTATTGACCAGGGGTTAGCTTTTAACTCAATTGAATTTCGTATTATGTATATTTTGCTATTGTTTGTCTCAAAGCATTACAGCAGAATTTTTTGAAGATATATTTAGCGCTCAGAGGTCAAGCTTGAACTTGATCTTCTTCGGTTCGGGGAGGATAAGGTTAAGGAGCAAAAAAAGAAAATGTTTGTATTTTTGCGGGCAATTCGTATTGTTGTCGCCCAAATAGAGCAATGTAACATGCACCCTCCTTTCTTAATCACACAGTCAAATTTCACATGGGCTTGCGTATTCCCAAAACTATTCTCATTTACTAAATAAGACTCATTTACCATCAAAAATCAAAGTAATCTCGATGGTTTTGTTCTAACGAAATAACAAACATATTATACAATTTATTTAGAATTCCTATAAATAAATCTCGTGAGACACCAAATCACGTCAGCCGTCGGCTCTATAAGCCATCCGGAATGAGAGACCAGCAAATGCCTCCGACTTTATGACCCTAAATAATTAATTGTTCCATTAACACACGAAAGACACACAATTAGAGGAAACTCATCTCAGTTAGGGCAGCGCTTATTTCAAGTGCCTTCATCCTGCATTCTCCGCAGCAATAAAATCAAAATTTCATACACATACAGTCCTGACTCGGCCAGTATGCCGCACTATAACTACATACAGAGTCCTACTATTCATGCGTTTTCGTCTGAACATAATGTATTTCGACTTCGAGGCAATGCATACCGCAGAGCGTTGTACCACCCTCACGGAATCCAATCTGGTAATGTGGCAATGTTTTAGCTTGCAGAACAGCAAGTCCATTCCTTTTCGATGCCTCGGTTATTCAACCATTGGACATAGCACCTATACCAACCGAACCGCACCAGAAGTTCGAAGAACATAAATCTTCATTCCATGTCAGATGATTAAGGTTCTATACGGTACACTTCATCTTCCCGGCATACACATAGCAAGACCATCACAGAGAGAAGTCCGAGTGACTCCCATTTTCATCTGAGATAAATTTCGTCAGACTGTGTACCACGACGGCTGATGCCGGCCGGTCCAAATGGAAATCGCCTCCGAAATGTGTTCGCCAACAGATCCTTTCTGTTGGAATCCGAAAGCTTTCAAATAATTTGTACGCTTTAATGTCATTGTTTTGCCAAGAGTCGAATGTAATAAAAACGGAGATGTATGCGCAACAGAAAGTAGGTATAATATGCCGTTGAAGGTGAGAGGTGGGAAATCCTTGAGGGACATCCAGTGTTGCGGAAGTGTGATGCCAAGTATACCATTACTAGACCGCAGTCATTAGGGATGAAATCTCAGAGAAAATGGAAAAACAAAGTGAAAAATCCGCCCCTCATTATTAAGGGTTCCTGATGGCGGGCGACGGTGGGGGACCTGCATTACATTTCCGGTTGGGGTCTCACTTCGCTGGGAATGCTTTAAGGTTTAACAGGTTTCCGCTTCGGATCTGTTTGTGGCTAATTAAAACTTCTATAGGCGGTCGGTCGGTGTGAATAGATTAGTAGATTACCAGGACATTTACAATCTATGGACGACACGGTCGTATAGTTTTGAAATCTTAATGGGCATCTATCGTGTCGTCAAAAACGAGGATGCAAGTGCAAATTGTCTTCCTAAATGAGTTTTATAACAATTTCCCTGCACATCCTTCTCAATGGTCACAATTTCCTTAGAGCTTGTTTCACAAATTGTCCAAGATGCATATCTATCTGAAGTTTGAGGACGAAGAGAATCTTTTTAATGGTATTTCTGACGACCGAAAGGATTTCTATATTTTTACTTAAAAATATGTGTTTTGTGGGGGCTTTGCTTTTCGATAGTTAAAATTCAGGCAAATAAGTTAATGATTTAAATTCACATTAAGTGAATACAAAACCCATAAAGGGGCTAAGCATAATTTATAAAGGTTACTGGTATGAATCACATGAGAATCCTTTATCACATTACAAGGGTTTAGCTTTGACAAAAAATATAAACATTATCCTGTGCCATAAATATTCTCTGGAAGAAAAAGACAACAAAAACACACTTTTGAAACAAATCCAAAACGAAACACATCCGCCATTCAACTAATGAAATATTATCTGCAATACAGCATCGTAAAGACCAAGATGAGCATCAGAGCGGGGTGTGGAATGACTAAAGAAAAAATTACATCAGGGATTAAGGGATTTCGTCTGGCACAAGCCAATGAATTCAATTCTACAATAAGAGCACAATCGAACAACAAAACTCATCCTCCCGGCGGCGGCGGCGGCAAACACATATCAACAGGAAGTTTGTCTTCTCGCCTGCCAGGCCAGAATACACTTTGCGCCATTATTTTATCGGCTCGAAACACATGCTCTTCTATACACAGGCCCCTGACAACAAAAAGATACAAGAATACGACACAAAAAAGGTAGTCAGTCGCAAAGGAACGAAAAACTCGGGAATGTTTTTGTTGAATTCCAAATCACATGGGATTTATCGAAATGACATCGACAACGTAGTTATCGGAACGATATGCCGGGAAGTGTGAAGCGTATGTCGCCCAAGACAATACTCGGATCGAACGTAAATTTGTTTTCATAGTTTAACCTAATATATTCGTCGTAAATTGAAAACTCGATCTCCAATAATAATAATAATGGGGCTTATTGGTGGGGTCCCGAAAAGAAATAAATGTTAAAAAAGTTACTCCTTACGGAGGACCCTTGGGTCTTTCGTGTATCCCACATGATCAAAGTTGAGCCCTGGAAATAGCTTCTCAAATCAGTCTGAGACTTTGAAATTAATGTCGCCAAAGTTTGGCTGCAGTGACGTTTTACTTTATGGGGCTTTTTTTTTGGGATGTGTCTGTCGTGCCTTAACTGACAAATTAATACGGCAGACTTGTGTGGAAACTTTAAAAATCGTAGAACGACTAAACGAAACCGAATGCTTCTTATCTCCAACCAGTGACATAACATCCATTCACACTTTGTCCCCGCCCTGATATAGAATAGAAATACCTGCAACATTGCGCTGCTTATGTCCATGTCTCGGATGCTTTCACATTCTTTAGCGTTTCCATTGAAAACGAAAACTTTCTCGCTATCCTGTCGAAAGTTTTCGTCGTCTTTGCTGCCCTTTATCCTTGGAGGTCTTTGCCTGTTTCGATGCCCTTGCAATGTTCTGGCTCTTTGAAGAGTTGCGATATAATTTTTCAGCCAACATCTCTTGTTCGCGTCGTGCCGACACACAAAAAGGCTTAAGGTTGTAGGTTTTTTACTGGGACACAAAGGGTTTAACATTGCGGGACGTTGGGGGCGGGGCGCGGTGTCTTTCACAGAATATCTAAATATTGGCTTTATAATTTGCCTTCAAAGCTTGTATATCTTTTTTTTTGCCTTTCTTCGATTTCTTTGTCGGGCCCCATCTCCTGTTTTGTCAAAGAAAATGGCAGGGGCAAAAAGGGAGGTATCAAAACTTAAATAGAAAAGTTTGGCGCGCTTACCCTTTAGAGACATAAAAACGTTTTAATATTAACATTTTTTTCTTTGGCTTTTGCTGCACTTCGCGGTATCTTTTGAAATTGCTTAAACTTTTCGGAAAGTTTCGCGTTAGTCTTGGCGGATGTTAAAATAATACGACTCTATACAAGGAGCTTTGTTATGCTAAATTATTGCAGAGAGCCATTGAAGGCGAATTCAATGCAACATGGACTCGCTCGCAGTCACTTATATCGGAGTGAGAGATATTCCTTCAACTAAACTCAGAATGGAAAAGTTCCCTCAGCGGTGCTCTCACAAATTTTATTAGAAATAAATTTGCTTTGGAATGTGACAGTTTTTGCTCTGGGGTAGTTTCATACTTTTGTACCCGGGACGTGGTTCTTTAAAACTCTTTAACAAATCAATATACGCTCAAAAAGCACAGAAGCTAAATAATTTGATCAAGTACAATCGATGTGTTTTGATTGTAAACTTCACCAAACTCTACCTCTACCGTAGGATCTTGCCGCTCGGCGAACAAAAATAATAATATCCTAGGACGGAAAGCTCTAAAATAAGAATTAAGCCTGCACCACCTTCAATTCTACCAACAACTTTTACGGTTTGGTACAAGACACTTCCATTTAACCGTCCGTCCAAAAATGACAAAGGGATCGCTACTTGCGTGGTCAGTCCGTCCAATCCCGTTGTTACTTCTAAACGAAAAGTCGTAGAAAGAAAAAAATTGTGTGCTTACAAACTGAGGAAAATAAAATGGGGACACACGCCTGCAAGGCTCTTTATTCAACTCCAATGATATTTAGGTCAGATAAATTTTCAACTTTTTTATGAAAAAATTTGGTTTTTTGAAAATATTTAATTTGTTTTTCGAAATGGAGAGTTGATAACGGTTGACACGTTGATAAACCTAGTTCACTTAAAAAAGGGACCTACAATTTTTTGCCGAATCGCACTTCGCCACGGCACCGCCAAAACAAAACGTTTTGATACCTCCTGCTTTTTGACACATTTAAAAAAAAATCCAAAACCTTTCTCCGGTATACTCTTGGCACAAACCTGTTTAAAAAAATACACTTTAAAAATGTAGTCGAAATTTATCGAATTTTGAAAATTTTTGAAAATTTGCCTCGAAAAAATGCATGGAATGTAACAAAAGATTTTTTTAAGCTCCTGGTATCTTAACCTTGGGAACGATTTCGTACAAGCTGGATTTCAAAGTCCGCAAAACGTCCAAAATGAAATTAGACTGCGCCTAAATTTTTTCGAAGTCAAATAAAAAACGAAATAAGAAATTTGCGTTTTTTACCGTTTTCTGAAAAACCTGTGCTTCCAGAATTTAAGAACAAGCCATTGCTAGCGCAGGTGACGGCAATTGAAAAGTTGATGGCATTTGAAAAAGAATTAAAAACGGCGGTTTTATGGATTTCAAATTTAGAAAATGGTAAAAAGGTCTAGAAAATGTATTGCTGTTTTTCGGCTGTTGATTTGTTGACCTCGTTTTTGATATTAAACAACTCGCAGCGGTCAAGTTTAAATTCTATAAACGAAACGGTCTGTAGGATTTGTTTAAAGATTAATCTGGGTGAACCTGAGCTTCAACTTGTTATAATCTAGATCGTTCAGAAGACTGTTAAGTAAAAACACGTCTTAATTGAATTAGAGCAGAAAACGGAATGACGAATTTATTTAAAACAATTTGACTAGATACTCTAAAACAAACATAGTATCTAAAACAAACAAACAATTTCGAGAGTGCTTTTAGTGAACAAGTAACATTCAATATTACAACAGTCCCACTGAATGTAACTTTTAACTAAATATAAGACCTACTGCTTTGGCACAATAGCTATGTTTTTTGAAGTCCAAAGCTTTGGTAAGAAAATCAGCATTCATTTCGGCTGTGCTTATGTATTTTAAATTAATTAAACCTTCATCAATTTTATCAAGAATAAAATGGTGCCGGACATCTATGTGCTTGGTGCGAGAATGAAATGCAGATGTTTTTGCAAGGCTTATTGCACCTTTGTTGTCGCAGTGAATAAGAGTTGACTTTGGAGAGTTTGGAATGAGTTCCCCTTCCAGTCCCTTAAGCCAAAGAGCTTCTTGAGTAGCTGCTGAAACTGCCATATACTCAGCTTCGGTTGACGAGAGGGCAACTGTTGGTTGTTTTTTTTGTATTCCATGATACTGCTCCTCCACATGATTTAAAAACGTAGCCTGTGACTGATCGTTAGTCATCGCTATCATTTGCCCAGTCTGCATCACAATAACCTTCTGTTATGGTGCTTTTGTGTTTAGAAAAACCTAGTTTAGCATCGGATGTCCCTTTTAAATAACGAAGAATACGCTTAACAGCTGTCCAATGAGCTTTCCCATAGCAGTTATTAAATCGCGAAACATTGTTGACAGCAAAACTAACATCTGGTCTGGACACCTGCGCAGCAAACATGATAATACCCACTGCTTCTTGATATGGAATTTGCATCATTTCACTTTTCTCTTCTTCTGATTGCGAGCACATTTCTTTAGTAAGCTTCTGGCTACTATCCATCGGTGTGCTTGCAGGATTGCAGTCAGTCATATTGAAGCGCGTTAGTATATCATTTATGTACTGTTCTTGATCGATTTGTATTACGCCTTTTGATCGATCTCGGTGAATTTGTATTCCTAGAACAAATCTTGCTTCACTCATGTCCTTCATTTTTAAATTTCTATTCAGATAAGTTTTAAGATCCTTTTTGATAATACTATTTTTGGTAAATATTAAAAGGTCATCTACATAAACGGCTAAAATTATAAATGTTGAATCTTTGCCAGAATAATAAACGCATGGATCTATTTTTGATTTCTTGAGACCATATTTTATCAAAGCTGAGTCAAGCTTTTGATTCCGAACACGGCTGGCCTGCTTTAAGCCATACAAAGACTTCTTTAAATGGCATACTTTGCCAGTGTTATCTGAAAAGCCTTCCGGTTGCAGCATGTATATGGTATCATTTAGATCTGCAGAATGCAGTAACTGCATCCATTTGATCTATGTCTAGATCTAATCGAGCGGCTAAAGAAAACAAAAGGCGGATTGTGCTATATCTCACTACTGGGGAAAACGTTTCTTCGTAATCTATTCCCTTCTTTTGAGCGCAACCCTTCACAACTAAACGTGCCTTGTAACGTGAAACCTTACCTTCACTATCACGCTTTGTCTTGAAAAACCACTTGCAGTTGATAGCTCTCTTGTCGACAGGCAAATCCACTAAATTCCAGGTACCGTTTTCTTTTAACGCATCAAATTCTTCTTTCATTGCTTGTCGCCACAAAGTAGAATCAGCTCTTTCAAGAGCTTCTTTCACTGTAAACGGATCTTGCAATTCAGCTTCTGTCACTGAGTATGTAATGTAATCTTTCCTTATCAATGGCTTCGGAGTACGCTGACTTTTCCTGATATCATGGGGTGTAGTTTCACTTGCATCTTCGTTACAACTCGAGGAATTGTTGGTACTGTTGCCTTTGACTGTTACATCTTCGTTCTGGATATCACTGAAGGATTTATTTGTGTTATTGTCATCTATTTCTTCGACATTCTTGTTGACATCTGCATCTTCCCCCACTGAATCATTATCATCTGAGAGTATTTCGGGAAAATTGTATATGTCATAATTCTCAATTCCCTTCTTCAAAAATATGTTCTCGTCTTCAAAAAATACAACGTCTCTGCTTATGATGATTCTTTCTTTTTCTGGGTGATACAGTCGATAAGTGTTAGAATCTTCACAATATCCAACAAATATACACGCTTCGGATTTGGGATCTAACTTTTTGCGCCGCTGTGTTGGAGTGTGAACCATTGCCTTGCATCCAAATGTACGTAAATGACTCATTTTTGGTTTCTTCTCTGACCAGGCCTCTTCTGGAACAATTTGAAGCGATGAGTTACATGGCGATCGGTTTATTATGTACACTGCCGTTGAAACCGCTTCAGCCCAAAAGGTTTTCGGCAAATTCGCTTCCAATAACATGCACCTTGCCTTCTCGAGGATAGTCCGGTTCATACGCTCTGCTAGTCCGTTGTGTTGGGGTGTATATGGCGCTGATCTTCGATGACATATTCCACTTTTTCGAAATAGCGTTTGAAACGTGTTGTTGCAGAATTCAGATCCATTATCGCTTTGTAAAATTTTTATCCGCTTATTACATTTGTTTTCTACAAGCACCTTGAATTCTGAAAAACGAGCAAATGCTTCATGTTTTGATTGCAGAAAACAAACAAAAGTTTTCCTCGTTCAAGTCATCAACAAACACCAAAACACCTAAACTACTAAAATGCAATGGACCACACAAATCTGTGAATTACCTCAAGTATTTCACTTGCCCTCGCTCCGGTATGATTAAACGGGAATCGGCACTGCTTTTCTTTGAGGCATACTTCACAATTAACTTTGTCAACTGGAAACTTTAGATTCGGCCCAAGAAGATCGCCAAGCCTTCGTAAACTTGTTATGTTGTGTCCCATTCTTCTGTGCCACAGTTTGAAATCAGAATCCGAATTCTTTGCAACGAGACATCGATCTTTTTCTTGTTTGTCCAGCTTAAACAATTCTCCGTTAAGAGAAGCTGTAGCAACTAGCTATTTCTTAGCATTGTAAAATCTACAGCCCTTGGAGTCGAAAACCACTTTGTTGTTCTTGCTAACAATCTGACTCACTGATAAAAGATTTGTGCAAAGATCAGGGATACACATCACATTTTCAACTTTTATGTGGTCACTTTGAGCAGCAACAGGCAAATATACACTTCCAGTACCCTGCACAGGTAAGCGCATGTTGTTTGCCACCACAACTTCTTTCTCAGTAACTTGACTCACATCTGACATCAAATTCGGATCAGTACACATATGAGCAGATGCCCCAGAGTCAATGTATCATTCGCCAGATTGCACTGCGGCGACAGCAAAAGATGTATACAGAACGCTTGAGTTTCCTTGAGCTCCTTTATAGCTCCCCTGTTTTGATGGATAATCTTTGGCAAAATGCCCATATTTATTGCATTGAAAACATCTTGGTCCTGCATTCCCAACATTGTTTTTGCCATTACTTCTGGTTTTACTGTTTTTCTTAGTTGGCTTTCGGTTTGCATTGCGTCCGTAAAAAGCAACTGTGTCAGCTCCATCCTCCGACTTGACATCTTGAAGAATCTTGGTTCTAATAGCATCACCAGTAATAGGAACGCCTGAACTTTCAATGCCCATAATCATGGGTTTATATTCTTCGGATAAACCTGCGAGCAAAATCGTTCCAACCCATTCCTCACTGACCGTTAAACCAACGCCGTTAAGCTTGTGAGCAGTTGTGACAACACGGTTCACATAATCTGCCACAGATGAAGAATTATCCAGTCTGGTCGTGATAAGTTTCTTCAGTAGTCCTACTCTACGCGTCAGACCATTGTCCTGGAAAGCTTTCTCCAAATTGTCCCAAGCTTCCTTCGCTGTCTTAGTTGATTGAATGTGGACGTAATTGATAGGATCAATAAGCAAAATAATTTTTGCCCTAGCCTTAGCTACCTTCTTTGCGTCCTCTCCTTGAGACGAAACGCACGTCCACAAATCTTCCAACTCCAAATAGGCTTGAACAGCGAATTTCCAAGAATCGTAGTTTTCACGACCCTTCAACTTTTCAATAGATGGCAGTCCGTTGGTAGCCATCTTTAAATCTTCAATAGAGCAAGATTTTTCCTTTTGAGAATAAAAATTTTCTTCATAAAATTTTCTCAAAATGTCGTGTTTTACTTAAAATTCGTTATGGCCTTTTTGCGTCTTCTGGGCCCATAACCTGTTATAATCTAGACCGTTCAGAAGACCGTTAAGTAAAAACACGTCTTAATTGAATTAGAGCAGAAAACGGAATGACGAATTTATTTAAAACAATTTGACTAGATACTCTAAAACAAACATAGTATCTAAAACAAACAAACAATTTCGAGAGTGCTTTTAGTGAACAAGTAACATTCAATATTACAACACAACTAGCAAGCTCTGTTTAAGCTATAGCTTTCTTCAATTGCACACAAAGTTGGCTGAACAATTCTTAGATTTTCCGGGCCAAAACTTTGGTGTCCATTTTAGATCACACAGCCATTTTCTTTCGATTCTTCTGGCTGTGTTATTGTATACAGCCGAGTTTTACGGTTTTTGTTTATATGCAGATGGGATTAAGACAATTGAATTATTTTCCTCTCTAAGCAGCCAAAAGCCTGAGCCTCCTCATCCACCTTTGACAAAGTATTGCACAAGAAAAATTTAAACGCAGTTAAATTCAAGTAAAAAAAAACATGCGCTCAAACCGCTTGTGCAGAATTTTTGATGTTGGTGGAGCTGTTTGGAACGTAGCGCCGCTGGCCGTCCTGTCGTAATCATATGTGGTTGGTGTCCACACAATCTTCCATTTTAGGCCAAAACAATTTTTGGTAGTAGTAATCAGACCTTAATTCTACATGATAGGTGCAATCCACAGTTTATTTTTGTTGACTACTAAAACAACTTGTTAGCTACAGATAACGCTCGCCGATTTTGTGACGATGATGGCCTGAACAACGTCATTCTCAAACGAGTTGGCTGATAAAATATGAGCCCAAAATCGACACCAAATATGTGTCGATAATCAAGTTATGGGCCTTGTCGTTGAATATGATTTTTCGACCGAAATCTAACATTCTACAAGTTTTAAATTTAACACCTTTAAACTAAAAACTTTAATAATTTGCGCATGTTCTGCAACGCTTAAACTCTCCATCATGTTGATTTGGCAAGTCAAATTGAGCATTACGGCAGCGAATTTTGCAGATGTTCCCTCAACAATATTTTCGCTATCAGCTGTTAAAGGTTGTAAGTCCTTATTGGAAGACACTTTTTATGCTAAATGCTAAAAAACACCGTCAAATATTAAATCATACACGGAGCGATCTGTCGCCGTTACTGAACGCTCAGCTTACAATAGTTAGTGCTTAATTTGCATTAATTGTTATTTAGTACTTTTGCAGCTTTTTTAGTAATTTTCTCTTCTTTTACTGAACGATTTCCGATTTTCATGGCATATTTTCTTATGTATCTCAGTAAAGGGTTTTACTAATCATCCCGATAGCTCAAAATAATTGAGTTTACTTTTCAAAAATAATTGAGCTTAATTTTTTCAATATTTTGAGCACAATTTTAGGAAGATAAATATAAACAAGTTTGCTATAAATGCAGCCATTTAAGCCTAAAAAAGGGACCATGACGTTATCTCGAACGAAAAAATTTCGAAAATACGTTGTTAAAATATTTCGAATGCAAAAATCACGAATTGTGCAAAATTTAAAATAAGCAAAACCCTTGAAAGGCGATATCTCGAGAAAGTCTCGATCGAAAATGTTTTTCGTGATTTGCTTTTAAAATCTGAAGTTTGTGAAACGTAAGGGATTGCTCAAAAAATCAAGCTCGCCACTATCAGAACATACATATATATTTGATAACATATTTGAAGTTTACGGCGAATTTTCAACATTTTCACATACATGTGTGTATGAGTAAACTTATTTAATTTGTGTCGTCCAAACTTTTTAAACAGACACCTAACTTAAACCTAAAAACACTCCCTAAAAGTGGGCGGAGGTCAAAACTTTATATGAACCAAACGCAGAAAATAGTAGTACCTACAATTTTGTCATATAATTTTTTTTCGATTTGGAGTGAACTTTTCGAGAAACCGGACTTTTAAAGATATAACATGTTAAAAGTGGGCATGGTCGATATTATGGGCGGTGGATGTTTTGGGCCCTAATTGCTCTATACCAAAATTTTAGTTGCTACGCTTTGCCTAACTTGACCAAAAGACATTTTGAAAGAAAATTTGAATTGAAATGAAGGTTGTCTTACATTGAATCCAGTAGCGGGCGTGGCCGTGGACGGATGTAACCAATTTTTATACTTTGTCTGTACAAAATAAGAACCAAGATACACTCCAAGTTTGAGCGTCCTCGCTCAATTCCAACCTAAAAACTTCACACATACGGAAAGACGGACGGAAGAACATAGCTTAATCAATTCACCTGCGGTCTCAATCATATCTCTAAAAGGTCTTAGAGGTCTAAGGTGATTATTTCAGTGTGTTATAAACTATGCATTGAAATTAATATACCCTGGGTCGGGTATAAAAACTTGGGTTAGGACAATATGATCTTAAATATGAAAAACATCATTTGAGGATATTTCCGCCGAACGTGCGTCGGCTCTACAAACTTTTTAAACCATCGCATGGTTGTAGTAAGGCAAAGCCCAAGTAGCCAATCTATAAGCCCTTGAACTGGAGTGAATTACACACAAAACGTTAAGCTTTAAAAATTCCTTCTTAATATAAGGAATTTAAACATCAAAAGGTAATGTACCTATACATGCGGCAAATAGTAGTACGACGTGCGTGCTAGTATGTCGTGTTCTTGCAAATGTAAACTTCCATGTTATAGGCCAACTTACTTAAAAGCTCACTCTCCGCATTACACAATGTGTTGACAAAAGCCAGCAGGCAAAAAATATTTCCTACTTAAAAGCATAAGTCCGACAGTTCTGCTGCTATGCACAAACTCGGCAGCAAAGTCCTCCTGTACGTTAGACTTAATCTGCCCAAGTTTTCCTTAATCCCTCTTCTAACTTTAGCTCCCTAGACAAATAAAAACGAAGAAAAGTGAAAGTAATAAATTCGCGTGATGCTAATCTATCTAATTTGTCAAAACTTAATCGGACTACGAGTACTACACTTGCTGGGCGACTTCCTCTGTGTGATGGACATTATCCTGGGCACCCCTTTGGCGCTTACTACCACACTTCTCCATATACTTTTTTCTATATAATATATCCCTCCCCCGTTGGGCTTGGTGGGCAAATTCAATTACAAGGACATTCAAGTCCATTTGCGGACACACTATGGGTGGTGGACGGTTCGACGAAAAAAAAAACTTTCAAAATGTTAATTGGCTTACGTTTAACCCGCTCTCCGCCCTGGTTTGTATGCAACTTTTGCACTTATCCCTCTGTTATTAACGGAGGGATAGCCCGACCCAGACGACACGGTGAGAGACTTCGTGTGTCTTCCATTCGCACCATGCGATAATCTTGATTCTAATAAATCCTGAAGTTTCTCGGATGGAGAAGTAACCCTTTTCCTGCAACCGCCATCCATTACCACCGCGCTATAGTACACTATCACCGGACGGACGAATGAAGCGAACGCTTAAGGAAGCCAAATCCTGCCGGGGGAAATGAGTTTGTGAAAAATTATTTCGTGTTTATGTAATGGTAATGGTAATTACTGTTGACGGGCCAGGCCAATGTAATTCGCCTGACGTCTTGCTTTTGGTGGGCGGCGCAAGCGGGCGCCCGCTAGAGGCGTGCACAAAGGAGGCATTTCACCCTCATGAGAATGAGACAAATGTCAGGATAAATTAACTTCAGGAAATTTTTATTATCGCAAAAGGATAAGAACAATTTTCGTTTTAATGCGAGGGGTGGTGTCTGATGGTCATAGACTTGATGACTGTTTCAGGGACACACTCTGCCATGGGGGGGGAATTTTATTCACCTAGCATACAGGAATGCCACTACAATTAAAGCAATCAAGCGCCCGCGCCGCCCCCCTACTCCTCGGACTCCCTCTGGGCAAGTGTGACTGAACAGATTGAAGCGCAGAACGTCTTCACAGAATTTATGGCAGCTCATTCGTGGGCAAATATTAATCAAATTTATTCCCATTTTCATTATAATTGCAGCGGTTTATTATTTCGCCCTCCCCAAAGCCATACCTATAGACCTACCATCGCATCAACGTGCGCGGTATGCAGTTGGAAAATATGCGAGTCCATTAAAAAATCTGCCACCGGGAACATAAATTGATATTAAAAAGTACAAAACGTCAAATGGGAATCATTTTTCGTCGACAAATTGCTCATTTCAAGGAAGAATTATGAAGGAATTTGTCATTTTGTGCGAGAGGGGTTCTATCTTCTACACACTTTTTGTGTAGACCTTTCCTGATGGTTGTCACACGGAACACGGGTAATAGAGTTCTTGCTTTGGATTTCATATTGCTCTATATAATGGCCTGCGGGTTGGGGAACGTTATGCACACTTGGCGGCGCGACACAAAAGGTAAACGCTCCTACAGAACATTGCTTGCAGAAAGTGCGCTGGCTTCTCTGAGGAAAGGCGAAAAGATATTGTGCTTTGACGCTTGACAAACGGGACTAGCATTAACGGTCGAATGCGGGGGAATAATTTGCAATCCTTAATGAAGGAAGTATATATGTAGTACTATTTTCTGTGCTAAATGAGCTGTAAAATTTGAAATTACACGTAGTTCGGGGTTGTTTGGTAGGTTTATATGTCCTTGGGGGTGTACTGTTGTCTAAGTTTTTAGTACATGTAGCTGCACAATGAGGTCTTAAAAAATGCAGCCGTAATGAGAAACTCCTGAGCTTGTTCGTATATTTTTTTATTTTACAATAGAAGACGGGATGGTGAAATAGATAACGACGTCAATGAAACGAAGAAGGTTTTTTTAATCAATCACAGAAACTTCTACCAATTTAAGGACTAGACAGAACTAAAAAACATTAGCGATGCACCAACAGGAGCTAAGGAGCTGTTTAATAAAGTCCCATAGTTATTATAAGTAGATATATCCCCTAGCCTATAACCTAACTTGCTCCAGAAACATCGAGTTCAGATCTGGACCTGTAGCAACTTACTTTTTATACCCGGCCGAGGGTACATTAATTTTAATGCACAGTTTGAAAAACAGTGAAATAATCACCGTAGACCCCTAAGATCTTTTAGAGACATGATCGAGACCGGCAGGTGAGTCTATTAAGCTATGTCCTCCCTTCCGTCTGTCCGTATGTGTGAAGTTTGTAGGTCTTTAAAATTGAGCTAGGACACTCAAACTTGGAGTTTATCTTGGTTTTTGTTTTGTACAGACAAAGTGTGGGGTGCCGTGGAGTTTTTTGAAAAAGTTTTTTGAAAAACTTTTCAAAGTGCCGTTCGGATTTGGCAAAAAATTATAGGTCCCCTTGTATGTGAAGAAATTAACACACACAGCATACATTGTTGAGAAGTTGGCCCTGGTTCACCTCGAGCTGTTGCGCCACTCTATTTATTCATTTTCTATTTTTTTACAGACAAAGTGTAAAAATTAGTCAATTCCGCCGACGGCTACGCCCACCACTGGGTTCAATGTAAGACAATCTCTGTTTCAAATTTTCTTTCAAAATGCCTTTTGGTCAAGTTAGACAAGGCGTAGGAAATAAAATTTTGGTATAGAGCAATAATGGCCCAAAAACTTTAAGAAGGCAAAAATTGGACCGCCCACAATGTCGACCACGCCCACTTTTAACATGTTAGATCTTTAAAAACCCGCTTTCTCGGAAAGTTTACTTCATTTTGAAAAAAATATTTTACAAATGCCTGATTAGTTATTTGTATAAAAATAATAAATATGGGCTAAAAACTAAGATCAATTAATTGTTACTTCCTAAGAATCATGACAAAATGCATTGTTTAAATGTAAGGAAAAGTATTTCAGAAAAAACAGTTTTTTCCTTAAAACGCCCCTTAAAAGTGGGCGGAGCTCAAAACTTTGTTAAGCAAACTTGGCAAATAGTAATATCTTTAATAGTTGTTATAATTTTTTTTTTTCGATTTGGAGTCAATTTTCCGAGAAATCGGGTTTTTAAGGATCTAACATGTTAAAAGTGGGCATGGTCGATATTGTGGGCAGTCTAATTTCTGCCTTGTTAAGGGTCTTGGGCCAATATTGCGTAGTATCAAAATTTGAGCTCCCACGTCATGTCTAAGCTCTACTTGACCGAAAGGCATTTTGAAAAAAACATGTCAAATAGAGGTTATCTCACATTGAAGCCAGTAGTAGGCGTGGCCATTAACGGCCATTATCAGCTCTCTAGCCTGATTTTGAAGACCTAAGACCTTCACACATACAGAGGGACGAACGGACGGACGTGGCTAAATTGACTCACCTGTCAGTTACGCTGTGTTACAAACTATGCATTAAAAATAATATTCCCTCAGTCGGGCATAAAAATTCAAACAAAATTCAAGCTCGCGTAACACAGGAAAGCGTCCTCGGTCTGACCCTAGTTTAAGATGACGAGAGACTCATGGTCATTTTCTCCAAAGACACGCCTATCCTAACAATATAGGAGAATCAAATAGAACAATTAATCTCTGTTCAAAACCACTGTATAAATGCTTTATGCAACCGAACCGAATGTTTTGGAACAACCCTAGAGTTTTGGACGCTTAGTTAAGATGCGTGACAAACCCGAAAAGGGGTTCAGAGAAATGCCACATACCTACAAGTGAGAAAGTGCAACAGTGCCTACTTATACGAAAACTTCAAGTTGTCTATGACAGGTGACAGCCAAGGAATGACACAATTAGGAGACTAAAAACTATGTACCTACTTTAACTAAAAACTTAGAATTTTTTTAAACCACCCAAACAAAAGTGGGCGGAGACATAATGTGCAAGCAAAAAAGATCCCAAACTCTAATATAATTTTTTTTTTTATCAAAAGAAAAATTAGAGTAGCCTCTACCCCAATAGGTGTTTCATATGGGACGTTACAGTATGATCACGTCTTGCCCAAAAAACAAAATTCAGCCAATTCCACGCGAGATAAGAAAAAAAATCGAGAGAAATTGTGTGTGAATTATATTTACCAACGAGCTTTTCGGTTGAAGGCGTCATTCAACATGATTGAACCGAAAATATGCTAAAAAATATAAATCCCGTGGCTCGGATAGAATTTCAGTTTCCTAAAGATGTGACAGTTGCCCAACTGATGATCATACTGATGTCACGTCCCATGTGAAACACCTATTGGGGTAGAAGCTTCTTTAGTTTTTCTTCGATATCAATCAAGGACCACATAAACATTATTTACCATGCCACTAGCAATTAGTTAGTTGGCTGGTAGTAATGTAAGTTTTTTGAAAACTATAATTTTTTTATGTCATAAAATTTCTTTATTTTTTTCTTACACATTGGCCACGTCATTTGTCCACGTCCTTAAAGTTTTAAACGGTCGTTTAGGGGTCTATTTTATTTTTCATTGCGTTATGAACTATATATTAAACTTAATATTTATATACCCTGGGTAGGGTTTTGTGTCGACCACCAGCAGGATATAGTCTGGTGTATAACCTAGCGTAATATTATAAAAATAGAAAATATTTATCAGCTCTTTAAGTTCCTAACTCATCTCGAAGCTTAAACTCTTTAAGCTGAGAATAAGAAAGGGCAATCATAATGTTGCCAGAGATTCCATGTGGCTTCTTAATTGGCAGGGAGTGAAAGAAAACATCTCAGTTTTTAAATCAGCATTCGTTTCAAACCTCATCTATGGTCATAAAATTTGGGTAATGACCGAAGGAATTAGATCACGGGTACAAGCTGCCTAAATTAGATACGTTGATGGTCTTCTCTTAGGGATAAAGTGAGAAATGTCAGTATTCGTAGGAATCTTAATCTTATCTGAATCTTTATGTCCTCCGAGTGGAACTATTAATTCTTCGACGGTTTGGACCGAATAGAATTTCCGGCATGTTAGCCGGAATGCATGCGCGTCGCCCCTGATAGGCTAAGAAACATGTGGTGGCATCAGGTTAAAAACATCTTCTATACCGGTCTGGGTATCGTGCCTTTGTCTCTTGAGTTGGTGGCGGAGGATCGGAAACGATGCGGAAGGACCATTTAGCCGCCCTTGCTCTGCGACCTTTTTAGGGATAAGTGGTCACCGAAAATGATTGATTGATCGTTTACTGGACAAGATCGTTTTGCTGTTCTTGCGATTAATGTGGAACAAAGATTTTGTAAAGTTTTAAATGAGGGATGTCTCTTGTATTGGTCCTATTGTTGCTATGACCACTGTGTGCAACATCAGTTCGTGCCAAGTTTTTGGCCTATAAGAATGATCCGTTTTTTTCTTTTCGTTCTCCTGATAAAAAATAGTTATGTAAGTCAATAATTTTTTATTTTATAGCCAGATCCCCTCTTAAACAGCTGTCTCAGACTCCGAAAAGTTAGATCTATCTCTCTCTTTCAGACACTAAACTAGGAAAGCGATAAAAATTTTCAATTCCATTAGTCAGTCGCCAGGTACAACCTTCACAGTCTTATAGTAAGTGAAAGTTGAATTTTAGAGGTGAGCTTCAGCTTTCAATTCACAGCAATCTTAAGATGATCGCGAGTAGCCTTCCTTGGAAATATTCAAAGACCCCACAAACATTATTCGCTCACTTACTAAAGTACCAGAAGTGAAAACCAATGCTGCGCCGCAATCACTCAGTTAAGCAACATCAAAACAAACCGCCTAGTTTGATTTTAAATTTCATGTCGGCGTCTTTTTACAGATGAAAAACCAGATTTCGGTAGAACTGGTCCTTCACGGACCCCGTGATGTTAAGTATCAACTGCACCTTTGCATGTGACGTCGCTTCTCTGATGCAGAAAATATGAATTTTAAATTAAAAAATTCAAAATTGAAGATTCAAGACTTTTTTCAAGATTCAAGATTTCAGTACCCGTTTCTTTCTCTCAGGAAGCCACCAAATCACATAATTTGGGCGGCCATTATGTTATTGACTTTCGTTTAAGGATACATAGTGCTTCAAAAAATAGGGGATAGTGATATAAAAAAATCGTATCCTTTCATCGAATGATAGTAATCAAACGAGTAACATCCTTAACATTCGCTACGGCTATTGTAATTGAAAATTCAATATACTTACTCGCAGGAATCTACGATTCCATGAGTTCAATTTAAATGCATAATACCCCAAATTAACCACAATCAATCTGTTAATCAAATTTCCCGAAGACAAATGAAATCAAATTTAACTGTGCAAAACCGCTCGCAATGACAGTCCGATAATGCGTGCTTGTGGCACACATATATTTCCGCAGGATAACTCATTTCAAAAACTCGGAAATTCACATTCCGCCGCAAACTTTGCTTCGAGCCGAAATCTGTTTCCCTCAAATTCAATTGTCGATCAAATTTATGTCACAGTGCAATCATTGCCATCCGTCACACTTATCGCTTATGTCAATCGCGGGCAATGTGTCAAATTCACCGCCAAAGGATTCCCCGCCAACACGTTTATATACGGAAACAAAAAGAGATTCACTCTCTTTTGTCCCACTGTTTGGGTAAATTGAATTTCCATTTCGAATTTCATCATAGCGACATTTGCCAACAGAACAAAAAAAAATGAATCCATTTACCACTGTCGAAATATGAAATACAATCTCTCACGAGGTGGGTCTTTGATGTTGTCGTTGATTTGACGTTTCGCATAAAGGATTTTCTTTTCCTTATTTTTTTTTTTTTTCAAAGATCCCAACCCCAACAATATACATCAGCTGAGCAAGAAAAGTCAAAAACATACAAACCTGTCATTCTACAGTGAAAGTTCGGGCCATTAATTGTCTTTTATTTGACTTTTGGAAATTACCGTTGGGCGCCAGGAAAAATGCACAAGAAAAAAAAAACTTCAAAGTATGCGGAGAATTTCCATTAACAAGCCACGAGCCGTGCTGGAATCAAAGTGGATTGGCGGCGGGGGCTTGGTGGTCAGGTACTCCTCCAATTTTGTAAACAATCATCAGCGATTAGAGAAGATGGAATGACGAGACAATTTTGAGGGGAGAAAAAATAAATAAATTTAAAATAAAATGAACAGCGAACGTGAGTCGAAAACACTTTCCGTCACGTAGCTGGATGCTGATGCTGGTGATGTGATGTGCGGGTTTTGCGCTGGGAAAGCAAAACTTTTCGAGTAAATATTGCCTACGCAAATATTTTCCCAATGAGACCATGATTTCAAAGTTTAACTGGTCGCAGGGGGAATTTTATGAGCCGAACCACCGCAATAAACTAAGGGTATAGATGGCGCGACAGTGATTTATGGAGGTTAGCTTTTCTACTCACCTATGTTTAGTCACTTGACATAGATATGGATTTCCGGTTAATTATACCTACCTGCTTGTACCTTCAAAATTAATGACTAAAGTTGGGGGAATGTTACTTTGGTTTCTTTTACCAGTGCAGCATGAATTTGAAGGTTTGCCCGTAGAGAATCACCAGTCCAGGCAGCTTTCAAATGACTCACCGATGAAATCCTCTTTTCCACCTGAAATGCCACCGCCTCAGTGCACTTATGTGAAATACTCTTGAGATGCCAACACGAAGTCTTCAAAAGGACGAAAAAACAAAAAAAAAAATGGACTCTCCACTCTGGCTGCATCATGTTACGGTTTTCATTTCTTTGAGCGATGACAGGATCCAGCAACGTACAAAAACCGCTTTGGTCAACAGCAACTAAAATGCCAACCTCTACAACGATCAAGTGTGATGCAAGTGAACAGCACAGCAGAAAAACCCCAACCCCCATGTTGTAGGTACCTCATGACAGTGGCGGCCGGCCTCGAAACCCACAATGCCAGCAACAGCAAAGCACCAAAAATCATGGTTCCTGGCCACATGCAATACTTCCTGAGCCCTTTTTCCTGGACCAGCAAGCTCTCCACAGAGAAGACAAAAATCTCTTTTAATAATCTCTTAGGAAAGTGTTCTCGACATTTTGCCAGCCAACCAAGCCAAGCCAAGCCGGCTGGGGATGGGGCACTATATATGGAGGATGGCTGCCTGCCAGGCAGCGTCATAGGACTTCGCCTCGTTGCCGCAAGCCCCTACCAGACCGCAACATTGAAATGTTGTTTTATCTCTGGAAAATGTTGAGACATTTTCCCTTGGAAGCAATTAGCACTTTGGTTACAAAAATTCACCATATACAGGGGGCGACACCGGACGATACGTACACACACACACATACACACACACAAAAAAAAGGAACTGCACAGAGGACAGCACTTTGGCCTGAGCACGAGGTTGATAGGTTGGACACATCGCCTGGAGTATAACTCAACCTTTGACGTAATTGTATTAGTGGGAAGATGGCCAAGTGAAACATTTACTTGCGACTGGGACTGGCTAGCAGCAGCTGGAGTGGGCCACACCGTGTCGCAAGCGGACCATTTGGACCGAACAACATATTTTTGTTGGTGTTTTCAGGTTGTTGTTTTCGCCAGTACCCTTGCTCTTGTTGGGTTTGGGTTCCTTAGTACTTGTTGGGTTTGTTTTTGTTGCTCAAACTAGGACAGGAAGCACTGTGCAGGGTATGCGAGGTGACCTGTGTCCTGAGTGCGGTGTGTGGCAACTATGCAACTGGGGTGCATTTTGTTGTTTTTCTTTTCGTTTAACTTGTTTTCTTGTGTTTTTGTCGTAGGAAGGAAATTTTGTTTCTGATTTCTTGTTTTTGGGAATTTATTTTCCTCCGATGTGCGACATAAGTTATTCATTTTAAGGTTTTACGAGTTCCTATAGATGGGAACCATATAGGAAGCATACTGTTGGGAAATTGTATGCTCGCCAAATTCTAGATTTGAGGTTAATGCAGCGCATGGTATGTCCAAATAAAATGAAAGCTTCGTCCGGTGAATAAAAAACTTTTAACCTGGAACATACAGGATTACCATCAGCGTGAAAATGCGGAAGGTATGCAAAAGGTAAGGCAATCGAGGTTGTCGTACCTTAAGTAGCCATAATTTTGTATCTACTTTCTTACCCTAGGCTATTGGGGAAATATAAAATGTAAAATAATAATAAGTTAAGTTTCATGGGATATAAAATATTTGAAGGATTCTCTTTCTGGTTGCAATGTACGAGTTTTTTGAAACAGAAAAAGGTTACTTCAGCTTACTAGTGAAGTAAAGCCATATTGGGTGGCTGTCACCAGCGAAACGCTTAGGTCAATGTGAAACTGGACCGGTAGGATTCCACCCAAATATACAGACAAAAATTAATTAATGTACAAGTTAGAAACCATGACATACATATAGTTGTCACCATCATTATTTGCCTCAGTCGACACCGCTATAGATCGTTGAGATCTTCGAAGTAATGGGCTTTATTGAGTTTTCCTTCTAAAAGCTGAAAATGTAGGATAAGTACATATTATTTCATATATCTCGTCTCATATATTTACTGTAGATGTGAACCCCGGTCTCGTGGAGTGAAGTTTCCAAGTCTTGTGGCATGTTATCCTGTTAGCCAAATCCCCGCAAAGCTATTTACTATTTTTCGTAAAAATGCTTTACTTACTAAGCCGAAGTAGCCGAAGCCCTACTAATACCGAAGTAGCCGATATTAGTTATGCCCGATTACCACGCCGAAAAACCACCCATTTATGAGAGAAGCTAACTATATGAAAACTGCCAGAACGCACGTTAAAGTAGTACATTTTCGCTCTCTCATAATTCTTTTTGACCACAACTAAGTTAGCTTATAACAAGCAGTTTATGCTTCCGTAGTGTTTATCGCGTTGGGTAGGTTGCTATCCAGTGAATGCACCTACTAAAACCATCAGTTTTGCGGCTTCACCCTACGTCGCTAGATCGAAGGGTCTTGTTCTTTGTAGTCATCGCTCGTTGTCTACATCGTTAAGAGTCATAAAGAGTACGGATCATTTAATTGTTGCAATGAACTCGATGACAAGCTTTCGAGCAAAGTTTGTTACTTTTTCACTCACAGTAGCTATTCCTAAGTCTCTGTGAATATCACTATCCCCAATATACCATGGAGCATTCACAATCGCTCTAAGTGTCTTGTTTTGGAAAGTCTGCAACATTGACATGTTGCTCGGCTTGGTACAACCCCGAAGTTTTATACCGTATGTCCAGGACGGCTTAAACACCTGCCTGTACAAGAGCAGTTGGTTACATATGCTTAGTTTTGAAAATTTTCCTATAAGCCAATACATTTCTCTGTGTCTTATTTCGAGCTCGTCACGCTTCTTCTTAACGTGTGGCTTCCATCTAAGTTGAGCGTCTAGAGTCATTCCTAGATATTTTGCTTCGCTTGCATGGTGAATTGGTACAGAGTTTATGAACAGAGGTAAATTGTTCATCTTTCTAGACCGTAAAATTGACATGGGTTAACTTGTTCTCGTTAAGAATATGCCGCCAAGTCTTCGTCAAGACGCAAATTTTGTCCAAAGTTCGTTGGAGGCTTCTCGTTGATGACTCGACTGATTCACCTGTTGCCAGGATGGCCGTGTCGTCCCCAAAAGTGGCTCTTGTGTAGAGCAGAAACAGGTTCGGACCGAGGACACTTCCTTGGGGTAAGCCAGCTCGAATTTGCTTGAATCTCGAGTATTCAGTACAACACCTAAAATGAATGAGTCTACTTTCAAGATTGTTTTTCAATATTCTATACATATCTTTTGGCAAGGTTTGCTGTAGACTTGATCTATGGTTGAATGATCCTAAAGCCGAATTGATGATCCGGGATCAAGCGTTTTTCTGCAATTATTGGTTGTAATCGCTTCAGCAGAAGTTTCTCAAAGACCTTCGATGTTATCTTCAATTATTGTAATAATGTCTGGCTCTTTGATCATTTCAAACGCTTCCAGGCGAACATCGTCAATAACCTTTACATTATAATGATGCTAACATTAGGTGGTACCTCTTCCTACGGTTTTGCATAAGAAAAAGTATTTGAAAAACAAATAAAAGCAACAAACAGTCTCAAAGCACAAAAGTATGGCTACCAATGCTGTGAGATACCGACTGCAAACTTAAAAAATAAGGAAGACAATGACGAAAGCATTTTATGAAAAATTATTATAATAGTGCTGCAGTTTTTCGGTCTTTGATCCATTTCTCTCTCTTCGAAACTTAAATCGGAGTTTAGTGAGAAGAAGGAGAATACTAAAGTAGATCAAACAGCCCATACACTGGTATTTCAAGTACATTTATTAAAAGCTGACCGGACGTATCGTTGTTTATATTGAAGAGCTGCCCCATTTTGTTTTTCAAACACTTGTTCTCTCTAGAAAACCGTAGAAAGAGTTGTCAGTTAAGTTGAGCATACGTATAATATAATGGTTCCTTTGCCATAGGGGCCACTCCCCCCCCCCCCATAAGCAACGATACGTTCGGTTAAGCTTTTTAATTAAGGTCTTTTTATACCCGGACTCAGGATATATACCTTTTGGAGATATGATTGAGACCGACAGGTGAATCGATTAGGCTATGTCCGTCCGTCCGTCTGTCCGCCTGTCCGTATGTGTGAAGTTTTTAGATCTTTAAAATTGAGCTAGGACGCTCAAACTTGGAGTGTATCTTGTTTCTTATTTTGTGTGTGAAAATTGGTCAAATCCGTCAATGGCCTTCAATGGCCGTCAATGGCCTCCATTTCAAACTTTCTTTCAAAATGCCTTTCGGTCAAGTTAGACAAAGCGTAGAAAGTCAAATTTTGGCCAAAATCTCTAAAAAGGCGAAAATTGGACCACATACAATATCGACCATGCCCACTTTTAACTGTTAGACCTTTAAAAACCCGATTTCTCGGAAAGTTCACTCCTAATCAAAAAAATTATATGATATTAGAAATAAAATCATATTTCATATAAAATTATATGAATTACTTGCTAAGTTTGCTTTATACAAAGTTTTGAGCTCCGCCCACTTTTAGGCCCACGTTTAAAAAAAAAACGGTATTTTTCCGAAATAATTTTCGGTTTTAGAGCATTTTGTCATGGTTCTAACGAAATTACAATTAATTGATTTTAATTTTTAGCACAGGCCCACTTCTGGGGGTGTGGCCTATACAAATAATATATGAATTTTGAACAAAAAACTTTAAGGTTGGGTGTTGCACGGTATATAAGGTCGGGTATATGAAGTTAGTCACAGACAAATTCTTGCACTTACTCGCTTCTTTTGAATGAAAAAAAGATGGACTGTCAAAGGTTGTTTAGGATCCATCATTTTGAACCACATGTTGTAAAAAGGGGTAAGAAGAGAACACTCTAAAACAATGATTTTATTGGAGATTCTGTATTATCATCAGAACGCGCTGCAATTACTTTTCGAATTAGTCAATCGACTTCAAAACGTTAAAGTCTTCAGGGTATGTAAGGTGGGCCCATCGAGACAAGGGTTGGTTGATAAGTCAGCGTTTTTAGGGTCCGCCCAAATGCATTTAAAGATCATTAGAGTAATAATCATAATGAAGGTGATGATTGATAACCACTTTCTGCATTCAAAATAATGTCATAAAATGAAATCTATAGAAGTTGTGATTTCGTTATGAGATTTACTAAGAATTTTTTAATTCTTACTAAAATAGAAACGAAGGGCACAAAAAACTTCAAGGCATCAGGTACCAACGAAAATAACAAAAAATTAAATTAATACCAGCTTTGGTGGTACTGATTCTGCTAGAACCGCATTCATTATATTCGTAAACTAATTCGAAACACTCGGTGTATAGAGTAAGTCGATTAAGGCTTCTCGTTAAATACTTAATTAACTCAGATAAAGATCGTTTTGCGAACCACTTGCTAAGCCAAACAAAGCCATGTGTTTCCAATCCCGCGCGATAAAACTATTTCAATTAGTAAACGAAACAAAAGCCATTTGCCAAAAGTGTATAGTGTGTTAGCACTTCTCAATCCAACAATTCGCTTCATATAACTTTTGCGAAGCCCCCATAAAGTAGCAATTGAAAATCATTTCCAATAGAAATGGCTCCTTATGTTGCCAGAGTAAAATTTGAACTTAAACAAAAGTGTATTATTGGTCGTTTCCTTTCCAACACATCACAAACACTAACGCCCCCCATTTCGCTTTCATTTATGTAGGTTAAAGGTTATTACGTTCATTCAGAGCCCTTGTAGACCCTTTCACCCTTTAGAAACTAATAAAATCAAAATTTTAATTAAATCCTCGAAAACACTCAACGAAAATGATTTCATGTGGCAGTTAAAAGAACCACCCCATAATCCCTGCAGTCCTCCATATATAGAATCCCCATCATGCAATAGGCCATCTCAGTCTATGTCCCTTAAGGTATTTCATCCCCAAAAATAGGACTACGCACTCGGCTTATATTCTGGGTGATACGCATCTCTGGTATAATTAATATTGCAAAAGGACATATACGCATAAGCGCTCAAACACCAAACACATAGAACATGCACAGAAACACACACACTTCTTATAGACAAAGGGTTAAATGACAAATATAATTATATCCTTTTCCCATTAAATGGTTAATGTGCATAGTTTTGGGCCTCCATTACCCCGAAGTATGATTAATAGACTCGCTATTCACATCCGATCCGATCATACGATATTAGTTTGGGTGATAATGAAAGGGTTCTCGGCTGAATAGGACATCAAGCAGCGTGGTTTATGTGCATCTAATGGGAATATTGACAGCACTGGATTTATCCATAATGTATGCACACCGTCTCAATCGAGGTGGCTGATTGGCAGGATATGGTTTAAAATTTAACACAACATAAGATGGCTTTGTATCGGCGCGCGGTGTGTTTCGAATTTAATTTAAGGCATCAAATTAAGGCTGTCTTAGTAAAAGCTGATTAAGGAAAATTGATTGATGATTGATTTTTCACCTTTCAATATCAAATTTAATTTTGTATGGCTTTGCCAGAGGAGCCGCTCCCAAATACAAGTAACGATACGTTCGGTAAGCTTTTTGACTAAAAGCTGATTTAGTTTCAATAAAATGATCAACAAGCGTTCAATTGCTACTAAAATTTTTATTTGTAAAGTAAATAAAATATTAAGTTAAGCGTTTAAACTTTTCCTTTTCCGATAATGACTTAAAATTGCAACCGTTGTCATCAAACAAAAACCTGTCATCACACTAAGGAGCGCAGAAATTTTATAAAATCAAAAAAGCGTTGCTTAAAAGTCACACACAATGCAAAGTTTAATTTAGCATTTAATTATGACACAACAGCTCTTAAACAACACGTCTCCTTGCTACTGTTTTTGCTGTTTGACAGTTGGCCAACAACTGATGGTGACCCTACTCTCTTTCAGGGTCACACCCCCCGAAAATGATATGGACACCCATTATTATCCTTTTAGATCCCGATTCATGTGTCCATTTTCATCCGCATTATACCAACCTTATGGTATCCAATTTAATGATGCGAGAATTATCTTAACGGCCCCGGCATCATACCGACAGGATCATAAGGACACATCACAAGCCAGCAAGAAAAAAAAGGCACAAAGCACCAAACCGACATGGTGTTGTAGGTCGACCATCGACCATGGAGGCAGCTCGAAAAAGCATTATCCTCCAGAGTTGAAAGTTTATTTTCACTTATAGAAGGATTTATGGCCAAAGAAGAGATTTATAGCTAACTTTTTCACTTCGTCCTTTTTGATTAATTGTGCGTTTTCCATTTCCATCATTTTCTTCACCATACACAATGCAAAACCAATGGAGTGGAGAGGATGTAGCATTAGGACAAGCACAGAAAAGAAAAACCTGTTCGAACATCATCGTGTCGCTTTCATTTCTAACTGAACACCATTAAATTAGAAAGCTTCAACAAGGATGATCGCCAAGCCAGCAACAATTACGTCAAGGGCCGATGGGGCGCGCCGTGAGCACATGCAGGCAGAGGAATTGATAACTTCATAAAGAAACATTCAGTTCATCGTCTTTTTCTCGTCTTTTGGTTCAGCTCCTTTGATTTTTTTGGTCTATCGGACAGGACTTCTTAGTGTTATTAGCTGTTTATTCCTCTCTCTTTTTTTGGCAGAAAATTTATAGCCGGAGCATAAAATTATGATTAATCGAGCGGAAGGGAAAGTTAAATACGAGCTAATTTTTAATACGCTTCGTTAATGTCGAAGAGCAACTGTCTGACCGAGGCTGTAAGAAGATGGCACATAACTATACACTATTGAAAGCAGAGTTCACTGTTTTTGTTGTCGTTCGTTTGAATGTGGTGTGCGGATCCTGTGCTGCTGAGTCATGTCTTCAATATTTATTGTGGAAGTGATTTGTTGGTAATTGTTTCCTTTACAACTTCACCATTAGACGCTATTTTTCTGGTTCCATTGGTAAAGTTGAACGCATTATTTATAAAAGAAGTTTTGCACACATAAAGGGCACAAGATGTTAATGGTTGTGGCCTCTGAAGATATGGCCAATAAAATTATTATGGGCGTCAAAGGAGCAACATTGATTTGGTGATTTATTTGGGGCTATTTCTCAAGGGTAATTCTAAGGAAATTGCCTCTGTAAAGCAATCGATTTAGGCTTATGGTCAGTGGGTATGGCATAAGGCACATAAGGTTTAGTTCCGTCTCTAATTTTATGACTAGTGGCAATTTGTGGGATGAATAATGAGATGAATAGAGTATCCTTGTCGAAACCTTCGCTTATTTTTCATTTTAGATAATCACTTTATTCCATAGCGAGCAAATAACCGATCCAGAGTAGGTTTTTATTATTGTGCCCATAGTTCAAGGGAATTTTACTGTTAAGAGTGTTTTCAGTGGTCCGCCCAAAAGTGAGAATAGGACCTCTTATGGTATCACTTCGTTGTCCGTCCGTCCGTCCGTCCGTGCATTCGTCCATCCGCACCTGTAAGTTTTGAACAGTGAGTCGCAGAAAGATTAAATTTGGGACACTCATAAAGGCCGTGATAAAAATTAGAATGCATACCTAGAAGGTAAATTTTTTTTATACACACATAACAGTTCAATAACAGTTTGAGTTGTGATTTTCAAAAGACAAAAAGTGTTTTTGCACTTGAAAAGTTTAACAGCAAGAAAAAAAAAAATTGAAACAAAATCTAAACAAATAACTAATTTTGATAATGAAATCAAATTTTTACCAAATGCTGAACAGTTTTTGAGAATTAACGAATGGAAAATATGTGCCCGTTTGCAACGTGTTTAAGGTCATAACTTTATAATCACTTAATAAAAAAGACCGTCAAGTATAAAGACAAACGCGGAGCGGTCCGTCGGCTTTTGTTGAAGGTTATGGTCATCTATATTGCGCAGTTTGTGTAACATTCTACTGGGTTCTAGAATATATTAACATAATATATTAATGTTATATATTCTAGAATATATAATATTCTGTTGGGTTCTGTACTGTTTCCTACTGTTCTTATATTGGGTGATTTTATATTGTGTTTCTATACTCTAAAAAAGGTTGGCAAAAAGCTTTACCGTTACGAAAATAGAGGGAAGGACATACTCTTTCTTGGCCTCTTTAAGGATTTTTATAATTTAAAACCCATAAAACAGCAATTTCGATTATTTTTAATTACCGTTAGAATTTTTGATCAATTTTACAACCACCTGTGCTAGCATTTGCCAATTTTCTCGAATTCTGCGGACATGGAGAAAATATGCTCTTTTTTATTTCGCTTGTTTGAATGGGCTTAAAAACTTAGGGTCGAAAACGGCAATTTTGAAACGTTTTTGACGCAGTTCGCTTGCCTTTTAAACATTACATACTTCAGCAAAATTTAAACAAGGTCGTCATAACCATTCAGAAACTAGAAATCTTTAAAAAATAGTTTTCAAAAATGTCTTCACGTTTTTCAGTTTAATCTTCGAATTTATTGAATATTCCAAGTCTGCTATAGTTTTGTATAAAATTTAAGAAGATGAACTATACCCGGTGTTAATTTAAGAATTATACTTTATACCGTTTGGGGGATAGAGGGGGAGACATGCGTTCTTTTGATGTTTGTTTTTAATTCTATGGCCACCGGTTTATGCGCAAACGGTAAAACAAGCTCCTTTTTTATTTCGTTTTTTAAATAGGCTTCTAAAAACTTAGGTTAAAAACGGCAATTTAAAAAAATTTTAACGCAGCCTTCCTTCTTTTTGTAAGCCTTTTACCTTAACTGAATCTCAAAAAGATCGCTTATACCGTTAAGCTACTAGTAGAGTTAAAAAAATTGTTTTTAAAAATGCTCTTATGTTTTTCAGTTAAATCTCAGAAGATTTTGAAATTTCAAAATCCGCTATAATTTTCCTTAAAATTTTGAATTATTTCTGATACGTGTGATTTTTTTCATAGAATTCCACCAAACAGCACCGGATAAGGGGGCACACGTTTTTTCATGCATTTTTGCGATTTTTTTCGAAAATGCGTCAAAACTTCAGTACTCATAATAGTCTGGTATCTAATAGGTAATACCAGTTGTAATGAAATTTGGTCGGTATGTTAAACGTGTTGCGAGAATTCTAAACTCTTTAAGATCTTTCAAAATGTCGTTTCTAACTTAAAATTTTCTGAGAAACATCAAAAAGCTAATTACAAAGCTTATTAAAACCCGCATTTATAAGCGCTAATAACTAAATTTGTGTATTGGGAAAAACTAGCTACTACAGTACCTATGAATCGAAAAAACTTGTAACTATATTTGCAAAAACATTCTAAATAGTCGATCTATGGATTTTAAATCCAAAAAATGCAGAAAAAAGCTAAAAACAACGCGTGCCCCCCACTATCTCAGTAGCGGCTATGTATTAAGTATACAGTATTGAAATAAATCTGAGACATAGACAATATTTTGGGGCATGAAAAAAAATATAACGGGCCTGAAATATAATAGTGTTTTCGAGATACGCTTAAAATCATTTTTGTTGCTTATGCCTATAACATCTGGCCTGTTTTTATCTTATCAACTTTATTCGGCACAAGTACAAACAACTTGAGTAGCAAGCCAAAAAGTGTGAAAATTTTTAAAACAAAAGAAACGTTTCTTATTTTTTTAAAGCTTTTTACCAAAAAAAAAATTTAAAAAAAATTTCTGTCACCCTACGTTTTGAAAAAAATCTGAGTGCCTTAACTTAGGACAATGGGCACAGATGTATGGTCCAGATTTTCGCTACAGTCCGGGGTGGTCCTGGGCTTCAGCCCTTCCACTTGCGTGCGCTACCTGAGTCTCGGTGCTCCTCTACTGCGTCGTCCCTGCGGTGTGGATTCGAAGATTTTCCGAGCCGGGGCGTTGGTGTCCATCCGCTCTATGACCCACCCATCGTAGACGTTGTGTTTTGACTCTTTTGGCTAGTATCGGCTAGCTAGTATTGGCTAGACTCTTTTGGTCGGTATCGCTGTACGTACAGTTCGATGTTATATCTCCTCCTCCACTCTCCGCCTTTGCAGACGGGACCGTAAATCGTCCGAAAAATATATTAAAAAAAATATATTTTTTTAATATATTTTTCTTAGGAAAAACTCTTAGAAGTTTATTGTTTTTTTCATGTCTGTTTTGTTTTCTAACGTTCATCTGTTTAAGGTCGACTCAAATTTGGTTGATATGAAATAAGGGTTTAAAAGTTGCGATACCCATATTTGCTCAGTTAGTTAAATAAAGAATTTCCAGCAAATCTAGGAAACCATTTACTTTTTTAAATCTGGATCCGTATTGTCCGTTATTATTTAAAAATTTGTCTTTTACTGTTTCGAAAATAGAGAGAGGTCGTTTTTTTTTTGCTTTTTTTAAATTTTTAAAAATTGAAAATGCGTATAACAGCAATTTCGATTTAATTTTTTTCAATGTCTTTTAGACTTTTTTTAATTTAACAACCACTTGCGCTATCATTTGCAACTCTTCTTAAATGTGGATATGGCTTTCTCAGAAAACGGCTAAACATGTTGTTTTTTATTTCGTTTGTTTAAATTTACTTAGAAACTTGAGGTTGGAAACGGCATTTTGAAACGTTTTTAATGCAGATAGTTTGTCCTTTAAACGCTACCTAGGTACTTCAACCAAATTTAATCAAGATCGTCTCAAATGTTAAGGAACTATAAATCTTTAAAAAAATCGTTATCGAAAATGTTTTTACGTTTTTGAGTCAAATCTTCAAAAGTTTTTGAATCTTTGCAGTTTGCTATAGCTTTTTACAAAATTTCAAAAAATAGACTTTATTTTATTTATTTCAAAATTATACTTCATACTAGTCGGGAGATATAGAGGGTGACGTATCCACGTTCTTTTGACCTTTTTTAATACTTTTAAAATTTCGAATCCATGAAACAACTATTTCGAATTTTTTCCAGTTTTCGTTAGACTTTTTATACCCGACCGAGGGCATATTAATTTTAATGCATAGTTTGTAACACAGTAAAATAATCACCGTAGACCCTTAAGACCTTTGAGAGATATGATCTAGAGCAGTGTTTTTCAAACTTTTTTAATGCGCGAAGGTTTGTTGTTTATCTTTTTGTTAACTTTACTTACAAAAAGATAAACAACAAACCTTTATTCATTAACTCGGTACAAATCCCGTACTCAAATGAAGCGAAATATCTAGGAATGACTCTAGACGCAAAACTTAAATGGAAGCCGCACGTTAAAAAGAAACGCGACGAGCTCGAAATCAAGTTAAGAGAAATGAATTGGCTTATCGGAAGATTTTCGAAACTAAGCATATATAACAAACTGCTTTTGTATAAGCAAGTGCTAAAACCATCTTGGACGTACGGTATACAACTTTGGGGTTGTACTAAACCAAGCAATATATCTATTTTAGAAACTTTTCAAAATAAGACACTCAGAGCAATCGTTAATGCTCCATGGTATATAAGAAATAGCGATCTACACCGAGATCTAGGAATCGCAACCGTGTCTGACGAGGTAACAAACTTTGCCCGCAAACTTAGTACTCGTCTTCGCGGACACTGCAACAATGAAATTATCCGAACTTTGGATCAGACAAATCTTACGCGCCGACTACAACGAATGAGACCGTTAGATCTAGCAGCATAAGATGAAACCGCATAAATTGACGGTATTGTAGGTGCCTTCGTTGGAAGGCAGCCTGCCACACGCGATTATTACAGAAGCTTGAACTACTTGTTAAGGAAACTTAGTCGTAGTCTGACGGAAAATGGGAGGTTTTTTAGTGAGTAAGAATCTCACACTACTATGAGCACGCGCGGCCGGTCCTCGTAGTGCCTATGAAGGTTTTTCCTACCCACGAAAAAAAAAAAAAAAAAAAAAAAAAAAATGCGCGACCCCTTTTTTAACAATAAAAAATCTCTGGCGACCCCCGATCTGTTACAAAACTTAAAGACAACCCACTGAAAATAAGTTTCTGATCGACGTCCACAAAAGAAGGCGGAGACCAATAATAAGTATGTATTTAAAAGTTCAGCGGTTGCGTTGATTTGGGTGAGTTTCATCAAAATTCAAATTGTTCAGCAATGCCAGTTGAGTACGGAAGGACAATTTATTGAGAATATGACAAGTTTTTAAAATTCTTGAGCTGTAGAAGCTGAAAAAGGGCCATTTTCTGGATAGTTTTTTGCTTTTAATTTCACACTTATTTATTTTTGATATTTAAAGTCTCTTAAAAGCTTCAGGGGAAGGATGAGAACTGTCTTGTTGAGAAGATACAACAAACTCTCTTAGAATTCTCTTAGAATTTCGTTTGTAGTGAGAGTTTTCAAAGAAATTTCTTCAGATGAATCATTACGAGTCAACCATGACATTCTTTGCGTCAAGAGACACCATTTGAAACTTGATTCTTATACCGCAAGGACAGAGATAGGTACGAAGTTAATGGCATTCCAATTGATCGATCGACCATTATTAAAAATTAAAAAGAATAAAAATCCACAAACTATCCATCATTACTCCATGAACAGAAGAAAAAACGAGCATTTTCTGAGCTCAAAAAGAAGCCTTAAAATTGCTTGTGGGACTCGCCACTTCTTACCTTTTTGAGCACATATCCTTAAGGTGTTTTGAGCTAACGACCCCCTAGTTTTTCTTGACGACCCCCCAGTGGGTCGCGACCTACAGATTGAAAAACACTGATCTAGAGATATGACATGTGAATCCCCCTGTGCCTCCGTATGTGTGAAGGTTTTAGGTCTTCAAAATCAAAATAGAGAGCTGAAACTTAGTACACGGCTTGGTTCTTTTGTTACACAGATAAGGTGCGAAAAATGGCTCAATCGATCAACGGCCACGCCCACTACTGTCTTCAATGTGAAACAACCTCTGTTTCACTATTTTCTTCAAAATGCCTTTTGGTCAAGTTAGACAAGGCACAGGTAATTAAATTTTAGTACTGAGCAATATTGGCCTAAGACCTTTCACAAGGCAAAAATTGGACCCCGCAATATCGACCATGCCCACTTTTAACATGTTAGATCTTTAAAAACCCGATTTTTCGGAAATTTGACTCCAAATCGAAAATAAATTATATGACAAATAAAGGGTGATTTTTTAGCTGGTTTGGTTTTGGCAACACTGGTTTTGACAGCTGACGTGTGTTTAGTACCTTGTGTCACTGTCAAACAGCTTCAGTTTGGTTTGCAATTTAACCATGGATCGTCTTACAAATGAACAACGCTTGCAAATTATTGAATTTTACTATCAAAATTCGTGCTCGGTTCTCCCAATGCCAAAATTGGACTCAGCGGATGGGCTACCTGAGACGCAGCCGCGGTCAACATTTGCATGAAATTATCCTTAAACATTAAATTGCAAGGTTCAAACTATCGATTCAAATAAATATTTCATTAATTTTTTGTGTTTTTTTTTTTTTAAAGTTCTCAACCTCTTAAAAAATCACCCGTTATTAAAGATATCGCTATTTGCTAAGTTTGCTCTTTACAAAGTCTTGCGCTCCGCCCACTTTTAGGGGCGTTTTTAGGAAAAAACTGTTTTTTTTTCTGAAATAATTTTCGCTTTTACCGCATTTTCTCATGATTCTGACGAAATTGCAATTAATTGATTTTAAAATTAATCCCATGCCCTTTTTTGGGGGCGTGGCCTGTACAAATAATATATGAATTCGGGCCAAGAAACTTTAAGATTTGTTATTACATGGTATACACGGTCGTGTATATAGAAGTTTGTCACACACAAACTCTTGCACTTACTCACTTGTTTTTGTTAAAAAAAAAATTCCGATGCTATAAAATGTGTGACTTTAAAGGAAAAATAATGGCAGGGTGTATTGGAGCTCACAATATACCGCCAGGCCACCTGGTTTTCGATCACTTTATCCAGTCCAATTAAATCCTGTTTTTGCTGCTTTTGTGCTATCCAGGAATGTTAAGAACTTCCTCTTTTTCGCGATTGCGTTGATTGACATTGTTTTTTGACTAGATTAACAGCATCTCTCGCTTGAATATGGCAATACCAACTGAGCTGGTCGTGCTTCATTTTCCTGGAGATTTTTTACGTGGGGGCTTCTCGGATCCTCGTATACTTTGTAGACTCTTGATTGGACTTTAAGAAGCGAAAAAGTTAATGGTGTCAAAGCTTTTATTATTTCACCGGATTTTTTTTTTTTACTTTTAACATAGAAAAAAAAGTCATCATAGTAAATATGACATAAAAATTCACCCATCCCACTTGACAGACTTTAAATGACTGTGTTCATTGGAAATAGACAAATCGTGTTAGTACTGAATTGCATCCTATATTTTGCATGTTTTTCCTCACACAATTACCGTTCTTGAGCTCGAATCACTTTCGAATAAATCACACATCTCTTGAATAATTTTTAAAACTGCGTAAACAAACTAAAATATTTATATAAACAAAACTATTTTCAAAACAATTACCCAAACATTTTCACTATGAACTATGTGCAAGCCCCTTAACGATTCGGTTAGATTTGCATTTTATTATTTACGTACTTTTCAACAAACATAATATTTTGTGCATACCTACATTCGCTAAAATATTTCAATACAAAATACTCGCACTAACAATGCATTTTATTAACAAATGTATCCACATATTAATCCGGAAATATTTATGGCTTCTGATGATGAATATAATGTGCATTTTTTTTGCGTATACCTACATACCTATTCAAATCATTGAAATTGTACAAGTATTATTATATTTTTGGGAAATACATTTTATAATTAAATCCCATTCCATTTAAAGGCAAAAAAATCAGAAAATCATACAAATGGTATAGTAAAACTGAACAATGTCGATTCTCTACCTCTTTGTGCGAATCAGTAGCGGCCACTCGAAACTGTCTATACATCGAGAGCGGACACAATGGAATCGGCTTGGCCATACATAGATTATAGGCTTTAAAATAATAAAAAAAAAACAGAAAAAGCATACAAAAAAAAAAACGCTCCGGAAAAGGGATTTTTAATCTGACCATAATGACGCTGACCATCCCCTCGTATCCGAGCTTCGTCACAGGGCGAATATACAAAGAACCCCCTGCAATTCAGTTGGCACATATAAATATGACATGATTTTCACTGCGCAATAAAACTGCAGGAATCATATACGCGCCGCACCACCGCCACCATCGTAGCAAACAACCTGTGCATCCTTTGTGGCTTCAGCAGGATAATGCATGGTGCGTGGATATGGAGCTACGGCGCCTCTGTGCTTGATGGTGATTCTTATGATATCCAACTGAATTTGATGAAATTTTCGGCCTGGTGGGAAATCGAAATAAACTGCACGACGATGATTGATTTATGATTGTCCGTCAATGGCCGTCGAAGGATCGTAATACATGACCGCACTAATATCACAGGCAGCTTAAGTGCGAGATATACACGGAATTGCAGATGAACATGATGTATCCAATGGGTATGAGTGCAGCTTAATAACGATGCTCGACTGCGCTCACAAGTGGAACGTAATTGTGCGTATTGCAGTGTAAATATACTTTGACAATTGTGCAGCGCGTGATTTGAAAAGGATGCGTATCGCTGAAAGGATTCATATATGCTACATGTGGATGATGGGGGGGAAATTGTAAAGAGCGGTTGTGAGGTAAATAACTTAAGCAGAAATGCATTAAGTATGTGTATTCAACAGCCTCATAGAAACTGAAGGGGCATTCAGTTTTAAAATGGCTCTCGACGTGGTGAAGGACTTATAAAATAATGTGGTTTGCCTAGCTGCATGCAAACGACAAATGCGCTTTTAAATAATGAGGAAATGGCAATGATGGGTTTGTTGAACCTGTGGTAACCCGTTGGCAAGTCTAACTGAGGTTTGGAACGAGAACCGGAAGAAGAGAACCGGCTGGTAGAGGCAGTTGTTGGCTGAAAGCTGACAAATCTGTCAAATCTGTCAAATCTGTACGTCGCCTGGAGTCAGTCGTGAAATTTTCTCTGATCTCTGATCCTAAGAGTAGGCTGGCCTAGGTTTGAACTAACAAAAACTACGGCGACATCAGCCGCGTAGGCTTTGTGTGTAAGCTCCAGGATAGTTAGCGCCTATGGACTGCCTAAAAGTTGACAGTGCTTTTCGGTTGTAGCCTTAACATGGGTAGACCATAGAAGATTCCCGGTCAAAGAGTACTCCTTGACAGATATAACAATTAATCGAGGCTGCGAGATATCTTCAAGCACGTTTTGAGTCAGACCAATGGGCTTCCTTCTTCTCGTGAAGACAACAACCGCAGGTTTAGAAGAATTCACCAAAATCCCATTCCTAGTGCACCAACCATCGATGAAGCCTTGGGATCTCTGATCCTAGAGTAAGCCTAGGTTTGAATTGACAAAAAGTACGGCGACATCAGCCGCGTGGGCTATGTGTGTAAGCTCCATCAGGAAGGTTTAGACTAACTTGCAGGGAACTTAAAGTAATGTAAGCCTAAAAAGAAAGTGTAAAGTACAACGAACTTACTATTCACTTCTGCTTTTAAGATTCACGAAACTATTTAATAAAAATTTGACAAATAGAAAACATATTTCAACCCATACGCGTGTTCTATTCAAACTTATACCTTCCCTTCAAGAGCCTTTATTTACCTTTAAGCAACGCGGTAGGTACGTGTCATTTACGCTTAGGTATGCAAATCTTACGAGCTGTAAAATCGATAACCCAGTTACATACCTCTCTCGTCAAAAATTCATTCTGACTTATCGTCCTTGCACGTGCCCTAGATGGAACTCTATACAGTGGCAAGTACCGTCATTTAGAACATCCTCAGATTGTCATTTTCTGCACTGACAAGAACTAATGCCATTTACATTGTTGCGAACTCTGCGATAAGACAGAGTTTATATACTTATACGACACACATATCCCCTCGTACCGCACCCCCTTGTTGACGACACAGGATCTCGACGAAAGTAAACAGTTTTCGCGTCGTGCTCCTTCATCTAATCACAGCAGCAATCACATAGTACACTGACATAAAGCCGCTGCCGATGGTATGCTACTGCCGATCCGTGTTTGTGTTCAAAGGATTAAATAATTCCATTTCAACTACTTTGTGTCGACAAGGGGTAGCAGTACCATCCAGGCATACTCAGTCTACCGGTGAACGCTGCGCTTATGGGCGAAGAGTCCTAATCCAACCGAAGCCGAATGGGGGGGTTGCTATAGCTATTATTTGTGTCGCCCCATCCCCCAAATCCATCTGTGCTGACAAAATAATCATTTCGTGATTCACCCCAGCAGCGCACTCTGTGCCTTAGCAACACTTAGCTTCACATGTTGTCATTGCATCAGTAACTGATAGAGAGAGTCCTATAGTAGCTGCCGAAAGGGTGAAACACTGCCAATGTATGGGTTCTATTTACACTTTAATCGCTCTGAGATTTTCAAAGCATCCCCCAGCTTTGGGTTTGGGGATGTTGTTCAGCTAACGGAAGCACAAGACCTGGTGGAACTGCCATCTGTTCGCGTCATATCGTAGACAAAGAAGAATAAGAAAAGAAGGAGCATATTTGAAGTCGTTTTGTAGCGAGCTGTTACACGTGTCATAAAATCCAAATGACAGACACTCTAGCCAGAGGCGAAACACTCCGCGCAGAGCGGAACAAAACGTGAACTTGAATTTATGAGAATTTCATTCAAATGGAGTGGAATGAGATGGAAACTGGGGCAATTGGCCGCAGAGGGATACAATAATTGTGGACATGACTAGGGGGGGCTGGATTTTTCCTTTCTATAGTTTCCGTTTTCGACGCAGGATGAGGTAATGATAAGGACGATTTGAAAGGAAACGAGAAATCTAGCAGCGACTTTTTGGGGTGCAACATACGAACAAATGGGCGGTGGTGGCAGGATGGATGCGGATGCGGTGGGGCAAATTAGTATATTTCCCCAGATAAGCGGTTTTCAGAACATCGAAGTTGTAATTTGTTCGGCCGAGGAAGAGTGGGTTTATGAAGAAGTGGTTTGTTTGAAGAAGTCGTGCCGCCAAGGAGCTTCATAAAAGCTGCCAGCGAAAGATTTTTCTGCATGTAGAGCTCCAGTAGTTTTAAGGACCTGAAATCTGAGGACTGGCTTCACTAAGCAAGGTGAGAAAATCTTCAGAATCTGCACGCAGCCACGCCTACAATAAGCTTGAATTAAAGGGAGCCCCAAATTATTATTATAACTAAACCCGATCCAGGGTATATATAAATGTTAATACATTGTTTGTAACACAGTGAAATAATCACAGTAGGTGAATTGATTAAGTCATGTCCGTCTGTCCGTATGTGTGAAGTATTTAGGTTACGGTTATTAAGTTATTACGGTTATTAGGTTATTACGATTATTATAAATGCAGCGGACTGTTTCGTTAATCGCACAAGGTTCGGCTTGAGAAATAGTGGATTCTTTACAGAGGGGTTTTTGTCACCTCAGCGCTAAACAACCACAACTTCACGGCTTGTTTTCGACCCATCAGCATACCGTTTCTGGCTGTCATCATATAGCCAATGTGGATTGCTAGTCCATTCCTCTTGTTCTAATTTTTGCTAAAGCTTACTTTAGAGTCCATGAGATCACTAAATTGTGTCAGTTTTCTGACCAGATCCACTTTTTTCAGTATTTCGAGATGCCCTTGTAGACTTCCTTCTTTGTGTCGAAGACTTAGAGCCTGCCTTATTGGCTCTGTTTGAAAATCTATGAATGCAACAAGGTTTTGTAGGAATTCCATACCAACTGTGAGAGTGGTTAAATGCATGCTAGTCATTGCAGTTTGTATAGTTTTTCTATGACGGCCGGCGCCCTAAAAAATAATTGGTCAAATCATTTGACCAATTAGACCAGAAGACCATTTAAGGATTGAGTTCCCATTTGACTAACGAGCCGTTTAAGGGTCCATTTAGCAGTTTTTTTTGTATATAAACTTTATATGTGCATTCCAAGGTTTGTTGCCCCTCGGAACTTTATTTTTCCCCTGATTTTAGAAGGAATACCCCTAATTTTTAGGCTTTTAGGCTAACTCAGTCTTTATTGAAGGATTTATAGAAAGTCTTTCAGCCTCTCCCAAGTAGCACACTCTGGAACCATAAGCATTGGTTTTTGAATATTGGACTTATAAGACTCTAAAAATGCTTTGCAAGGTTTCAAGGTTTCGTTATCGTGCCATTGGTGCGCAGCTTATTTACTTATAAAATTAGACACAGAGACGTATACAGCAACATAATTATAAAACTAAAAGTGCTAGCACCAAAGGTTCCGTAAACGTGGTGCTATAAACGTTCCTAGTACTGAAGTAATAAGGTTATAAGTGCTGAGGGGTTAGGTTCTATTGCGCAGGTTCTGTAGACCTTTCAAGCACCTATTTTCCAAAACTATAGGTTTGACACATCCGTAGTACTACTTTGCACTCTTATATAACACTTGCGGGTTGCCAGATGTCATACAATAGAAAACAATTTAATTGACAGAAATTGTTCTGAGAACATTTCAAGGAAACATTTAGATGTAAGAATTTTTCTTTTTTTCATCCTAAGAAGAATAGGATGATATGAATTTTAGCTAGATTACATTTTTAGGCTGGAAAAATATGTTATACACAAAAATTTGATTTCTAGGGAATTGTTATGCTTTTTTACTATTTCTCCTTTGAACGTTAATTAAAAAGCTAACAGAGTGTATAATGATTATAATGCTTGTAGAATTGTAAATTGTTGTAGTGTTTCACTTTATTATCTTTTTTGTTTTAGCTGGTCAAAAAAGTTAGGTTGAGTCATTCTTGGTCCAGCTGTACAAGTATTTTATCAGATCACTGACATGCCCACTTCTAAGATAGAAGTCTAAAGGGTATCCTCCTTCGAGTTTGTTGAGTTCGAGCACCTTGTTTTCTGCTAATTAAATGCACTCGTTTTACTCATTAATTTCATCTCCCTTTAAAAAGAGCGAAGTTATTTGTGCAAAAACATCAACACTTTCAAAAAATACGATAGGAATGGATGTATACCCAACTAAAAGTGAAACACACCATGACAGTAAAAGGTTAACACCATGAAAGTGTGTGTACCTACATATTCTTTAAAAAATTTATTGACTGTCAAATAAGTTCTATAAGAGCCCGAAGTTGAACCCTTTTTACACCCAAAATTAAGTTCTATAAAGTACCAAATCGCCCTTACAGGGGTTTTGTAAGGGGCCCCGTTACTTGTATAAAACCAACTTCAAGACCTGTGCTTAAGAGAATTCTAATTAGGTTTTGAAGAGCTTCACCCCTGATCTCTAGCCCAAATAGCTTTTCTGTTACTTTGAGAAGTAGGTACAGAAGATCTAATTGGCCTGTATATAAATTGCGGAGGTTGGGTGGCTTTTTTCCTCCTTTAGGAATAAATATAACCCTTACTTCGCTGCTCGCTCCATTTTTGGGGAATGTATCCTGACAGGCATGATATAATAATTTCAACTAGATACACCTTTAGTCTGTTGGAGAAAAGAGGAGACGGAGTGGAAAAATGCCATCCATTTCGCGAGCCTTTAAGCTTCCGATCGTCCATTAAAATTAAGATTTTTATATATTGCTGAGCCTTTAACTTTATTATAAAAGAGTAGGAGCATTACCATCCTTTAGAGTGTACCAAGGGAAATGAGTCCTTAGCAGTAAGTCTTTTTATAAAGTTTTGAGGTAGGTTACCCTTCAGAAAGTTTTGAGTAGTCCAACTTAGTCTTGTATACCTCTGGAAAGCGCCTTATGGACTTATGGAGTCTAGCACCTCCTCTCTTATTGTCTTTGACGGTTTCACAAAAGTTTTTCTAGGACCTCCGGTCTTATTTCCTATGCTCTTTGTTATATTTGGTTGAGGATTCTATATACCAATTTTAGTCGCATGATGACACTGTCGAACTTATCCCTGGCCGCTTTTTTTTATGTTATGCGCAGTTCAGAGTTCCACAGAGTTCTTTGGGATTTTTAGGAAGACAGCTTGAGTGGTATAAGGATAAGATTTTTCCAGTGAGCGCCTTTGAAGTGTTTGGTCTACACAGTCAGTGGTCCCTGCGATCTGTATCTGATAACCCTTTTGACCCGAGAGTTGAGCTTATGGTTAAACAAAATGTGATTATAGCCTAAAATGAAGGCTTTCTTTAAAACACTCCACTTGTAGACCAAGTTAAAATATTTGCTTGTAACTAGTGTAAGGTCTGGTGCCTCCTGCCTTTTCGTATTTGAAAAGGTACAGGCGTTCTCCTTTTGCTTACTTATGCTAGGTTGGGGCTGACGTGATTAATGATGAAATCGCTAAAGCTTGATCGCTAAAGCTCCTTCTTGTCTCTTCGAAAAACGGTAGCATACCTACAGGTAAGGTAGTACAATAAACTAGTGCTTGTGCATGGTTCATTTCATTGTTAGGATCCGGAAAAATAGCAGAATTTATTTGAAAAATTTGCCAAATAATTCGGACGTTAAACAAGACAGAGGTGGGAGAAGCACCAGAAAGACAAATCGAAATTAGGTCACAAAATAAGCAGATGTTGGCCTTATTTTCAAAAAAAAATGGAAAATTTTGGAAAAGCGCCGGAAAAGCCTGCCGTCTCTCCCTTTTTTAGGAATGAAGGACAGACTTAGAGTACTTACCTACCTTGCCTCTATGAAAATTTAATCGATCTTTACCAGAGCTTACAGCTTATCACTCGGGAGAACTGCATGTCCTTTTAAGAATACCTTACGATTAAAGATGTACTTGGCTCGAGTCAATTAGTCCAATACGTGTCATTCAGGCTGGCTTAACCCAAACTCTCTGGCTTGGAGTCAATATTGCCTTTATTTCCACGTGTTAGCTAGGCCACTGGTCACATGGTTTGTCCAAGAGTTCGTACAGCTTATCTTTGCTGTCATGATTACCTTCCTGCTCTGTAGGGATTAGCGCGCATAAAAGGTCGTTAAGTTGAGGAATAAAGCCTCTATATGAGATGTCAGGATGCGATCGTTCACTTCATTTCTTTGAGGTTAGAGGAGATACGGCACGACCCACAATTATTTTTCTTTTGGTAACTCCAAGAACAGTGAAATGGATAGACCTCGCATTATTGGCCTAAGCTCCGTATACTCGGTATGTGCTCATGTTAGGTGTTTTAACTTAGTCCAACCTATCTGCAACTGATAGGTGTACCTCGCCGTTCATTACATTCTGGGAGTTTTTCGTGGGTGCCTTGGTGGGGACACTTCCCTCAAAGAACGTTACTTTCAACAATTCTCGAATGACACTTTGCCTCCAGGACAAAAAAAAAGTATTCGCCCTCAAAATCCAACATCAAACTCCATTTTCGCTAAAATAAAACTTTATTGACAAACTTCGATGATGGGTCATTCCGTTTCCTTGTATACTTTCTATACTATGTACCATGACCTAATTTAATAAGAAACCCGTCTAAAAACATCACCACTTAAACTTGGACAAAACTTTCAAAGCCACAGAGCACCCCCGTAGAAAAGTCAGACCACTTAAAGCACTTCAAACTTTGCACATTCAATTAAATCTCTGCCCGAAGAAACGAAAAATACATCAAGTTCGCCAAAAGCGTATATATAGGGTAACATCTTTTAGCAAGTAGTAGAACTTTGTCCAGGCCCGGACAATCTGACCGTTTATAAAACTCCTTGACCTATACATCTTCATGATCGCCGTGAAATGCACTCAAGCTCTGCCATGCACATTATAGAAAGCACAGCGATAATTGCTTTCGCAATTTTTAGTGATTAGGAGAGCTGTGAAACTCATTAACGTCCCATTTTTGGAATTAGACCACAATTCGCGCATGTATCCACCCCCGCACTGTTATTAGGCACCGCCACTTTAGCGTCCTTCTTGTTAATCATTTTACACGCCGCGCGCACTAAATGAGTTCACCCCAACATTTTTGGCACTGGGCTGCCAACAGTTTTTGGAATATAAACCTCAAACTCATGTTCACAACCATTACCGTTGCCGCCATTAGCAATTTATAGTACATTATGCGTATATGCGGGTGCTGCGGCCTTGAGAGTGTGTGCGTAGCTATAAAACTCTGTCATACCAGTTTGACGCTCCTCCAGAGCTCCATTAAAAATATTAAATTATCAAGATTTAATCCAATTTCAGATTTATGCCAGGCTAGCAGGTTCCCATAAGCGTCAGGACACTTTACAACACCGCGGCGTCGAGCCCTGAGCTAAGCACCTCTCCGCGGCACTCGCCAAAATTCATCATCCTACAGCACATGGACAAAGGATTTATTGATTTAGTCGTTTAATTTCCTGACGTTAAAATCCATTAAAGTTTCGCATAAAAACCGTGAATGATGTTTGTGTTGATGAAATTTGGCCCGGGGTTACTAAACGACGACAGTTGCTGGAAACTCGCCCACACCAGCCAGATGCGGGGTTATGGTGGCTGTGTTTTCTGCAGCAAGAGGCTGGCTGGCACTGGCATTAGTGTTTTCCAGGATACCAGAGGGGATTCCGGCTCTAAGTGTGTGCGAATGTAGATGTTCGTCGTTTGGGTTTTGATGGAAATTATGTATTTTTGGCGTTTTTATTGAATCAGTTTCACCTTTAATGGTCGTGTTAACGTGATGTTTTGCATGTTATTGAGTTAGCAATTTCGTTTTGATGGGGTGTGGGGGATGGTAAAGTTGATGGTTCATTTCCATTACCACGGAGGGGATAATGACAATACATTTCCGAAGATGTGAACAGATCTGAAAACTATTTTCCCCATCGAGGATGTGAAGTTGATTTTTCGACCAAACTGGACCAGTTTGTTAAGTGTCAAAAGTCCGATATAACTTATCGCCCAGTATCAATCAAGCACTCCACACTAGTTAACAGCACGTGTCCTATGGACAAACGCCTTCATTTCGCCCCTCATTTAGGCATACGTAGATGGCCAACTGAACTGCCTCATTTCCTCTTCGTTATCCTGCACATCTCCGAACAGCATCATCGGATCCTGACAATTGATTAATTGAGAGCGTATTTTCCATCATTTATCGGAAATGAGGCGGAAAACCTTCTGACAACCTACTTACAGACGCCCACCAGCCGGCGCGCATGATACGACACCTACATGCATCCCAGTCAGCGATTACACTACTAACCTGGTGTCTCCTTCCACTGGCAGTTTCTATTAGTTGTATCCCGAGATAGCCATCAGATTTGACGCCACCCTTGCAGCCAAAGCTCAAGGCTAAAAAATGACTTTGAATCTTATCGCACGGCCACACGCTACCGCCCCACACCCACCCTTATCAATCATTAATAGCCTCATATCTGAGCCACCCCCACACTTTGGTGGCCCTGACCATTTATCTGAACAGGGAACTGTGTGTATCTGCAATTGCATTAGATGAACAATTTTCCGTCATGTAAACCACTTGGCCGCAGCCAGTTTGTACCCCTGCAAGCACAGGGGTGAGTGGCTTTTAGTAGGACGTGAGTTCATTCCTGTTGCTGGGGATTACGGGAGATTTCTTTTGAATTCAATAGAACTGATGAGGTCATTGCAGCTTTTCGAACAAATTTGACATTTAACCTTATATCCAGGCGATTGTCTGGTGGCCTGAGACGGGGATTTGCCTGAGCTGAGTAAGGACTGCTTTGGTTGCGATGGATGCATGCAAGGGGCGGGAATAAATGTCGGGATGATGTTGGTAATCGAAGTTTTACGACTCCGATAAGCGAATTATCGAATCAAAATCGATGTTTTGTATCAGCTATACTATAGAAAGTGAGTATTTTGCGCAACCAGCTATACACGGTATTGTAATGGCATCGTAAAAAGGGGGTTGAAAATTGTGTCTATAGCGCACCCTTTGCGGAACTAATGGGTAATGCTTGCTTGATGACGGTTCGACATTTGTTAGATGTTATCTTTGGTACATATAATAAAACACTTGAGTACTCATGTAAATTGACAATTATTGTCAAGCCGTAATAGATAGAATTGTTATGGTTTGAAGCACCTTAGATCTTTAATATGATCTTTAAATGAAGCACCTAAGGTCTTTAATACTCAGGAAAATTTTTCATTTTTTTCTGAAGGCGATCTGGTTTTCATAGTCACTTACACTTTAATTTGTTTGCTAATTTCAAAATGTATAATATTGAAAAAAGACTAAGTATGAGGACATACGCGAAGCCGTCCATCGATTTTTATCGAAGGTTAAGATAATCTTTTTTGCGCATTCTACTGTTCTTATATTTAGTGAAAATAAACCAAAAATAAAGATGAATATGGTTGTAACTTAGAGTATACAAACTTTTTTATATTTAGTATAATGAGACGTTGCAAAAAAAAAAACAAAACGAGGGTCATATGAAATGGAAAGAACTAGAAGGCTGACCGACAGCGGTACTACTTTAAAAATGAATCCGCACAAAATTTCTTAATTTCTAAATCTTAAAGTTTCACAACAATCGCGATAAATCAAGGAAAAAATGTCGGATTTTTATAAAAATTGAAAAAAAATGCAAATTCATGCCGCGAAAACGTGGATTCAAGAGAGAAAAAAATGGAATTTCGCTGATAAAAGCGAGATTTTTCGAAAAAAATTTAAATGCCCGCCATTTTCTCCCAAATCATAAAAGGTCAAATTTCCTCTTTTAAATGGGTTTGTATTATCATATACTCTTTGGCGAATTCATGATAAATTTTTGCGCTCTACTTTAAGTGCTCATTTCAGAAAGAGGGAAATAAAAAAAAACAATAAAAACAATTTTCACGTTTCTGCCATTAATTTCTTTATCAAGTACTTTTTCAATGCCTCTCAGAGAAATGATCGAGACCGACAAGAGAATTGATCAAGCCATCTCCGTCCGTCCGTCCGTATGTAAACAACTTTAAGGCCTTGTTAAATTATTGACTAGAGAGCTGAAGTTTGGTAGCTGAGCTGGAAGTTTTGGATTGGACCAGATCAAGTTTGGAAATTAGTAGAATTTGTCCACAGACACGCCCACTACAGACCTGTATCTGTGACCACCTCCATTCAAAAAAAGCACTTAAATCAAGTTTAAGCTATATTACTTTTGCGTCAGAGCATCAATTTTTGGCATGAGGCACTGCTTTGGATTTGTCTTTAAGGAAATCGAAAAAAAATGTATCCCAACATTGACCACGCCCCCTTTGTAACCAGTTGTAAATAAAAATATTGATTTATTTTCTTAAAATGTGTATGAAATTTGGAAAACTATTATATTACAAAAAATTTAAGTACCTATACAAATTGGCTGATTTTTTTGTAGACAAACTGTATGTATTCGCCCACTTTTGTGGGCGTGGTTAAGAAAAAGTATATTTTTTAGTCAACAGCAGGATTTTCAGTCCAAAATTAATGTAACCGAATTGCAAAAATGTATCTAATATTTTTTATCCCGCCCAGTTTTTAGAGGCGTAGCCTTTTTTTTAGATAGGATATGGTAGGGTATTTTTCAATTCACCGCAGACGGACTGAAGCTTTATATGTATACTGTTAAACTTGCCCACTTGTTTTACTTCATTTTTCAAATAGGCTTAGAAAAACGTAGGTTGGAAACGATAACTTTAAAATTTTTAACGCAGCTTTTCTTTTCTACGGTTCGTACTTTAACCATATCTTAACAAGATCGCTGTTAGCGTTAAGATAAAAGTCGATTAAAAAATTGTTTTTGAAAATGATTTAATACTGCCTTTTGGGTTTAATTTCAGAAGTTTTTGAAACTTTCTTATAATTTCGGATAATTTCTGACACGTGTGATTTTCTTCATACTATGATTTCTCCAAATAACACCGGAGTTAGGAGGAGGACAAAGGATTTTCGTTCGAAAATGCGTCAAAACGGCAGTATTTAAAAATTTTTAGAAAAATTTGACCAAAGCGCTTGGTCAATTTTGACATGCTTTATATGTGTGTTCAACATCGGCTTTATGCACTAAGCTTTTCAAAACTTTTGGCCTCAAACGCCTTAAAAAACGATATGCATTTTCAACTCTTCATTTCTTAAAAACTTTTCGATGTTTTCAAAAAACTAGATTTTTTCATTACAGTTTAATAATACAGTAGAATCTCGGAAAACTGAACTGTTCTTAAAGATAAAGAGTTCGGAAAGATGTATGAATTTTGGGCCACTAATGTAGTGTTCCAAAAGATGAACGGGTTGAATTATAAGTACTCGAAAAAATTAACACTTTGCTTTATTTTGGAAGAACTGCAGAGTATTATTTGAGTTTCGGTATTTTGTTTAAGTAACGTCTTTTTAATTTTTGTGTAAATTTAGTTCAAGGAGAACGTATAGAAACGTTCAGTCAATCAGTCCATCAGTCCAACAAATCCGTTGCATCCGTTACGTCAAAGTACACAACTGGCAACTCGGTGAAATACACATATTTTTATGGGAAGTACGTCACGTAGTTCTTCCATGGGCCGCTTCCCATAAGAACGTGTATATTTGACTCAGTTGCCAGTTGTGTTCTTCAACGTGACGGACGCAACGGAGTCATTGTTCTGAAGACTTTATAAGTCCTTTTTCCTTTTTCGAACAGACCCCAACAAATTCATTATATTTAACTTTAAGTATATTAAAAGACAAGAAAAAGACAAGAAAACTAAACTTGTGGTACCGCAGTTTCTGTCATCTTTTTAGGGGATATTACTTTTTTGAAAGGCACAATAGTATTAATGTGCTAAAGTTTAACCACCTCTAAGCACTGTATAATTTCCGGGATTTTGAGTTTGGAAATTATAACGTGGCGCCCTAAGGCCGATAGCGAGCCAGCTGGTGGGGAGCCGGAACGACAACCGCAGTTCGTTTTTTAGAGAACAACCCAACCAACCGAACAGAAAGTCTCGGAAATGAAATAGGGTTAATGAGTGCCTTCTGCAATGCCTGATATCATGACTCAAAGTAGGTAGGTACCCCAATTATTTTGCATTAAAACTCTTAAGCAATCATTCAATGCACGCGGTGTAATTGATAAAGCCACCCAAATTACATTTGACAATGTTAATTCGTTCATGACTCACTCTTTAAAATTAGACATCCGATAGTTATCTCTATAAGCAGCTCAACACTAAACAACCTGTGTCGTTTCGTGTCATTGTGGCCGCAGCTAGACAATATGGCCTCGCCATACAAAGGGATAATTGAAGGATTAAAATACCATTGAATTGTTTTATTGACAAATAAACAAAACAATCGGCAATTTTATCGTAATTTCTCTGATTACACGAAACGCGTTTCACATGCACTTTGGCACGCAATCCATCGACGAACGTGATGCACTATTACGGCGACAGGATAATGCAACACACATGCACATCAAATAAATGCCATGCCACGAAAAGGACAACAAGGCAACGCTAGTCGCCATCATCGCTTCCGAACGCAATTGCAATGCAAATGCAGCCAACTTAAAAGGGTTCATCACCGTGTGCAGCGTTTTACTAAAGTGGTCTTTAAATGTTTGCCAACAAAAAAAAAAAAAAACAATGACACACAGTCAAACAAACAAGAACAAAAAAAAAAATAAATTGGCTCCTCGGGCGGCACAAAGTCCCGCAGTGGCGGCTGATGTCAAAATAAAAAACCAGCTACTTTCCTATCCGCCATAACGACCACTTGTCGAACACATGAAATATCGGTTAAATGTACCTCGAAAGTATGTAAACATTTTCATTTCCGCATGAAACAGTGGCAAAAGTTAATCGTGAACCTGTAATTACGTTGCAGCACGGCTGCATGTAACTTATACTTTTGGCCGGGTCATGGGGCAATTACTGGGCGAGTTTTCCCAGAAATGCCGTGCGCGAGGTTGTATGCCTCACATCCTGCACCATTGCCATTCCGGGTAAAGGTGGAAAATATTGCTCTATATTTCGGTGCAAGTTCTGTAAAATTCACGAACGGCAGATAAACCGATTAAAAAAGTAGGCATTGGTCGGAAGATATTAATTGGGAGTTCGCCCTTTCTCGAATATCGTTAGAGGCATATTTCGGATGGGATTGAAGTTAAAACAAGATGTTGTTTTCATTTCCGAAAATGAACAGTATTGGAGCTCTTTGAAATAAAAAAGTTTGTAGGCTCCAAGCGCTTCCTGTATATAAACAGCGGAAAACTCCTTTGGACGTACCAAATCGTCATGGGATTTTTCTGTACCACCAGAAGCTTGTATTAATTAAGCTAGATTGACATTTTGGTGTAGTAGTTTGTACACGACGCCTACATATGTATTGTAATCAAAAGGCTTTTTATCTTCTTAAATACAAAAAAAAAATCAAAACAAGTGGCTAAGAATTTAGCGAAAAATTTAAAAATATGTAAAAATATTCCACCCCATCTGATTTGATCGCCTTATGCAGGGTGACTTGTACTTGGTCGTTTTCCCGTTAATAGGTCATTGATTAGGTCAAAAAAAACAGATTTTAGAAAAAAATTAAAAAAAAAAACGGAAACGGACTAGATTTTTTTACGAATTTTCATAAGACCAAAAACATAGTTTTTCTGAAAAACCATTTAATGTCGAATAACTCAAGTAAGTTCAAAAAACGCCATATAACAAAATATATTTCTATTGACCCCCGCCTTAGATACGTTAACGAAAATACGACCTATTACAAGTCACCCAGTCTAATAAAGCAGGGTGCCGTGACGTAGTGGTTAGTGTGTGTGCTTACTACGCCGGAGGTCTGGGTTCGAATCCTGCCATCGTCACCTGAAAAAAAAAGACTTGTTCTTTTCACGGTCCCCACCTCCGCGAGGGTTTGACAAGCCCTCCGAGAGTATTAATTGTCTTGAAAAACTTCTCAAAGTGCCGTTCGGATTCGGCAAAAAATTGTAGGTCCCCTTGTATGTAAAGAAATTAACACACCAGCATACATTGTTGAGAAGTTGGCCCTGGTTCACCTCGAGCTGTTGCGCCACTCTATTTATTTATTTGGTCTAATAAAGCAACGAATTGGTCCTAAATTTTTGATCTAATTTTTTTTTAATTAAAAACGAATGATTGATGCTAAACTGATGTGAAAACTTAGGTTAGGTAATGTTAGGTTAAACAGGGGTGTGGTGAAAAGGACCACACATACACTAGGCACCAAAACGGGCCCATCGCGATCCCTGGGGAACCAGTTGAAAATAACATTCAAAAGGTAAAAACAACCTAAAAATTCACCGTGAAACAGCCAATTTCCCTGTAAAAGCCAAGAAGGCCTTTGAAGTTTGTGCCGTGTACCTCTTCCAAGCTTTCAAAGAAATATTCCCCTAAATATTTTCTGCGCATTCGCGAAATTGCCTCCCATTCGCACAGTATGTGTGCCATATCCTCAACCGCCTGCAGATCACTGCAGAATCGACAAATATCCGTGTCAGAAAGCCTGAGCCTCCTTGCGTGTTTCCTCAGGAGACAATATGTCCTGTCAGATTTCCCACTAAAGCCCTTAGCTTGTCCCTGCTCAGTTTTAATAGTGACTTAGATCCTTTTTCGTCTAGTCGTGGCCAGAGGGACCTAGATACCCTGTGTCCAGCCAGACGAGACCACCTTTGGTTGGCCGCCATTACAATTTTCTCCTCAATAGTGCCTCCAATTACGCAGAGGGATGGTTTGATGTTAGAAACCACACTGTTTCCAAGGAGCCCTCCTTTTCTTGCAAGCTCATCAGCTTGTTCGTTACCCTCTATACCGCAGTATCCTGGCACCGAGCACAGTCTCACCCGGTTTCGACTACACAATGCCTTAAGCATTGGGCGCAGCCCCTGACTATATCAGACTTGATGTTAATCGATTCCATTGCCTTGAGCGTAGCCTGGCTATCGATGTGAATGGCGATATCTCTGCCGGATATCGATCTCATCTGCAAAAGCTCGGCCGCCCTAAGTACAGCCGGAACCTCTGATTGGAAGACACTGCATGTATCCGGTAGTTTTAAGGATACTTTTAGTTCCGGATCTTTTGAGAAGATACCAGAACCTGTTCCTTCCCCTGTTTTCGAACCATCTGTGAAAATTGCAATTTCATCAGGTCTGACAGTTGCATTATTTTCCCAGTCTTATCTCCCTGGAACTTCACGGTGTGTCAAAGTCGACAAGGGAGGGAATTTCACCCGTTAAAGTTGGATTGCCTGTTACATAGCTACTTTAGTAGTTTAAGTTCAAGTCAAGCGGTGTTAGGGTCAGCAGAGTGTTCAGAGCTTCCGTAGGTGTAGTGCGGAGCGCACCTGTGATAGCTATGCAGGCCGTTGTTTGAACCGCTGATAATTTTCCATAAACTGTTTTTCTGTTTGTTGCTTTCCACCAAACCAAGGCACCGTTAGTAAGAATGGGTCTTACCACCAGTGGACCATGGCGGGTTTTAAGCCCCAAGTTTGCCCTACCGTTCTCTTGCAGATAAATTGAATGCCTTTTTCATTCTTTCCCGATGTGAAAACTTATTGGAGACAGTTTTTATATTAAGTCTTTTGACACCCTTGAATATCGACGTTAAGGAGCAGCCCTCCTTTCTTCTTTAGTTAAAATAAACTTGAAACGGCTGCAATGCTCTTCTAATCTACCGTTAAACTCTCTCGTGATCAAAAGTTGGGGCAGAAAATTTAACTGTATCCAAAAAGTACAAATGTTTTTGTAAAAAATAACCGTTTAAAGGTCATCGGCAGGACATGATCCCGCAACCTTCGCTTTTTGCAGATGCTCTAACCAATTGAGCTACGGCTGACCAATTTCAGCTTTGTCCAAATTCGAACACCGCACTAGTTTTGGCTTGCGAATGCTATTTTTTTGAAACTGATTAGGGATGGCGCATATAAAACGTGTATTAGTGAGGTTCACCATTGCTGGTTGGATACTTATGACGACGTGATCATTTTATCAGCAATTTATGTAAAGTCTTTTATGCATTATTTAAGCAGAGAGAACAAGTATACTTTTTACGCTCCCGAAATGGAATTAAGACTCCGGTGTCAGATGGTAGCGACTCTGACTGACAATCGAAAGGTACTGAGTTCAATCCCTGGTTCCAACCACCTATTTTTATTTTTTAATGTCTGGGTTCAAATTCTATCTCTCTGGTCTGGAAAAAAACCTCATTCTTTTTTACGGTCCACAAAATTCACGAGCGTCAGACAAACCCACTGAGAGTAAAAATTTAGTTTTAGAAAATTTCTTAAATTGCCGTTCGTACTCGGTAAATTTTGGATTTTTTTTTTAAAAAAAAAAAGAGATCCATTTAAAAAAAAAAATAGAAGACAATGAGACCTATTGTATGTTTAGAATATAACACACACAGCATAATTGGCAGCTGTTTTGCCACTCTTTTTTGATTTTTTTTTAATGCCCACCACCACTGGTGGGGGTTAAACGTTAGTGTAAAGACAATATTTCTTTGGGTGATGTTGTGTCCTTACAGCTGGTGAGAGTAAACTCTACAAAATAGGCCTTTTGATTGTGTAAGTCCTCCTTTCATCATTCTTATTTTGCATCCAAAATGCATCAGTCGTTTCAAAATAAAACTTGAAGAGCTTCGAATAAGGTTTTAAGTCATCATCAGAATCCGGTTTTTTTCCACCCACAAAAACGCGGCAGCCACCTAGCCGATAATTTTTCCACGCCCGAATATTTATGTAAGATTCAAATAACAGTAGCCCTTGAAATCAGTACAACATTGACATAGGTAATAATATTATAGACTGTTGGTTAGGTGTCCCCGCTCATACGAAACCTGCGACAAAAATATTATAAATATTTTTCATATTGTAATATTTAATATGTGTAATATTACGCCGCATATTTTCGATATGCCGTGTTATATTACGCGGTATATCCCACTTCCTTTAAAGTTAGCATTCAGTTTAAGGTAGGTACTGTTATATTTTTTTCAAGTCAGCTGTTCATATTTTATTTAATAAAAAAAATCATAAAAAACAACGACCAACTGGTTTTTTATTTTCAACATTTTAAACACATTTTGGCTTGCTACTCAAGTGGCTTGTGGTTGCGTAAGATAAAGTTGAATCTAATCAATCACAACTAAAATGATTTAAAGAATATGTCCAAAACCATACGTTTGTCTCACTTTATTTTTCTTTCGAACCCCGAAAAATTACCTATGTCTGAAATTTTTTTTGAAACAGACGACACGCAGTTTTTTTCAGCTTTTTTCTGCATTTTTTCGATTAAAAATCCATAAAACGACTATTCAGAAACTTTTTTTGAATTGTACCGTTTGTGTGCATATCTTTTATTCTCATGAACCTTGTGCTAGCAATGGCTATTTTTTCCCAATACTCTGGGCACAGGCTTATTAGTTATCGGTTATAAATGCGAGTTTCATGGGTCGTTTTTTAAACCCGTTTGAGAAAATTTTAAGTTCGAAACGTAAATTTGAAATATTTTAAAAATTTTAGAATTCCCTTTATACATTTTAGGGTTTATTGATATTAAATCAAAAAAGATCAAAATTGGTCTTTACCCTAGTTTGGTAACCACGTCTGTTTCGATCGACAATCTTGGTTGATACTCATCAATCACTGGGAAACACCAAGATTGCCCTTCCATACAGATGCATGCAGATGCTTATTTTCGCTTTTTCAAGTTTTTCATTGATGTTTTTTTTCGGCTACATTCATCAGGCACAGTTGCGGGTATCGACAACCTAGTCATGAACAACCTATTTTCCCCGAATTTGCTCTTCATTGTGAATACCTTAATTTCAAGTTAATGACACTCATTGTAAATTGCAACCAGAAACCCGGTAACGTTCATCAATAACACGTGCAAAATAATGTTTTTGCTTCCCTTTGGACATATAAGTATCGATTGCCTATCATTCCCATGTCTGCTCGCATACAACAGGCCTCTGGCCCTCAGAATGACCATGAAAGATTTTCGATTTCATGTTAACTTTCCCGTTCGGATGCGACCCATAAACGGTTGCACAATTCCACTGAGAAGGCCGTGTAACCACGAACGAGTCCACCCGCACCATTACTAAAATAACCATTCAGCCATATAAACTCCTATCTATGCCCCCAACTGGTGTGCTACTATTATACTGTTGCAATTCAGGTCAATGGGTGTGTTAACACAATTTTGGCAAAAGTACAATTTCGAGGCAAACACAGTTTTCGAGTGCATTTACAACACTTAATTTCCGGTCGATTACAGTGCAGGCCGCGCGTTACCACCAATTCCGCTGCTGGCAATGTGGTAGAGCTGGGGCAGTTGCCCTGCAACAGCCAGCAGCGGCCTGATGGGGGAACAGTATGAATGTGAGCCGAGTTTTGTAATTATTCCCATTGTAGAGTCCCGAGCGCTTGTCCATCTTAATATCGTTTTCAATGCACGCGGACATCATTTTTGGCAAAGCTTTCCCAGAGGACATTTGGTATAAAATTTAAAAGACCACACAAACCGCGCAATTGAACAATTTTATAGAAAATCAATATATAGCAGGTTGAACAAAGTGCTTTCGGCCTGGGTTAAAGTGCCATTAGAAAAGGGACGTGGATGTGGTTTTACGAACTTGAACTAAGGGTGCAATTGCATTTGTTTTGCAGTCCAATTCAGTTAATGTTAATCGAGTGCAAACAGGAGCTATGAGTTTTAACTAGTAACATACTAAACAAAATGTTCATAGTTAAACTTGACTTGAAGGCGGTATACCTTCTCTTTTATTTGATATCTAATTTTTGAATCCTTGTTTCGCAGGTGAAACCGTTCTTTGTCAGGATTGAACAATGGTTTTGGAAAAAAACGCCTCAACTCGAGGTAAGCCATATTTCCGTCCTATTGAATTTTCCATACTTTAAGCAATAACTTAGGAATAAGTTTTATAGATCTTTTGCTATGAAAATACTAACTTAGAGAAAAAAGGATATAAAGCAACTTCTATACTACTCTAAAACTTGTTTCATTGATTTAAAAGCATGATGCAACTGATTTAAGGAAATTCTGTGCATGTGAAGATCGTTTTGTTCAAACACAGACTTTCAGATTTTTTTTAGTTAAACATCCGCAATGTAACGACAAACCCTTCGAAAAACCCTTGGTATGTGGTGCGGCAGTGGGGTGCCGTGGTATAGTGGTTATTGTGTGTGCTTACTACGCCGGAGGCCTGGGTTCGAATCCTGCCATCGTCACCTAAAAAAAAAGTCTTGTTCTTTTTCACGGTCCCCACCTCCGCGAGGGTCTGACAAGCCCTCCGAGAGTTTCATTTGTCTTGAATAACTTCTCAAAGTGCCGTTCACACCAGGATACATTGTTGAGAAGTTGGCCCTGGTTCACCTCGAGCTGTTGCGCCACTCTATTTATTTATTTATTTATGCGGTGCGGCATTAAAATCCACAATTCGAATTCGGCAAACAAAATTGTAGCGCCTCCAGAGAAAAGTCGGGTAATATGGTACATGGACCAATTTCGACTCCTAAAAATTCATGGCTGACTACGTAAATTTTGAAGTCTTAGAGCTTTTCTTATAGTTAAGCGAAAGCTTAAAAAAATGTCAGCTAATATTGTCGACTGATGTTGTACACAACATCACCCACCCTGTTTCAAAACTTATACGATCTTCTCATATTGTTTCAGTTCTACAGCCTTATCAATTCATTTATTATTGAATACTGAGACGTTGACGGCACATTGTTTCTTAATAACACATAACTTTTCATGCAGACCTTCGTTTGAAATACACGAATAGTTTGCCAAAAATGAAAACACGTTGCACTCACAATACCCAATCCAGCCTTTCTTTCACGAGCCACGATGCCGTCACCAGCGATTTCTTGGCATTTTTAATGAAGGTGTTCCTTTCTGGTCTTTTCGAAGCTATTGTCTAGGACTCCAAGATCCTTTGGCTTGGACGTCGATGTCTCTTCGCTGCGGAGCCAATATGGTATACTGGTAATGACTTTTTCAACTATGTACATAACTCTTGTTATGACTTTCGCGATTTTTTTGGTTTTCTTCCAGTCACCCTATTCAAACACGACACACAAGACTAAAAATTCACCAAAACCATAAAATGTCCTCCCCTTCTACTTGTCGCCCACTCTTCAAAGCCGAGAGAAAAACTAAAACGACAAGATTTTTGTTGATCTTGAAGATTTCTCTTCTCGACAGGTGCCTTTAATCCATCCTGCGGTGGCTTTTTGCTTGTTTGCAAGCATCCAAGCAACCTTAGCATGTTCTTGTCGCCTTTGCCTATATTGTAACGCCCATGTATACTTTCTCTCGATACTAAAACATTTGCAACGATTTGTTACAGTTATTTTATTATCATCCCTTGGCTTATGTGTTGCCATCTTTAGAAGGAATGCAAAAGGCAGGGCATGTTTCGAATAATTTCGAGGAGCATTTTCCAAATTGCGTATGTATTAAAACGCGTATTTTTCTCATGTCACATCGCACAGGTGGCTCAGTTTTCCGGAGATACATAATCGGCCTTAACACAATAGATCTGCTGATGGTAAGTGCTGTCCTATGATTTGCTTCCTATCTACCTAGCTAATAGGGTGTTTCTACCGGACACTTATCTGCGATTAAGACAAAATTTTTTAAAACCCCCCCATATCTGAAAACTTACCATCCAAATTCAGCAGTTTAGCTATCTTGCAACTGAATGACACAGCCTGTTAGCTGGAAGGTATACTCGGTCTTTTGCAACAGGGAAAGGAAAGCTATCTCGCTAGAGGAAAACTAAATGAATGACGCAGCCATGGTAGCTGGGAAGTGAGCTCTATCTAACGTGAGGAAAAGACTGTATCTAGTGACCGAGAAATTGGGTCGTCGATATATCGTTTGGATTGCAGTAAGTCATGCTACGGCTGGGTCAAAGCCCAAACCCTAGGTCGGCGGTCGGTTGATTCCAGAGCTAGGTGGGAAAGAACGGATTAGCTTTGCCTTTATCAGGCAGACGTTCAAAAGGAGTTGTGTTTTTAATAATAATACAAGAAGTAAAAAAAACGCGTTGATCCTCCAAGAGAGTTGGAAGGGCTCTTTAAATATTGTTCAAAGCTTACTGGCCTTACAAGTGTTTATACCAATCGCAACTCACCATCTTTACAAAGATAATGACAGCCCAATGAACGTACTCTTGAGAATAACACTCTAAAAACGTCAAAATAGCTCTTTTAAAACTCTTATATTGCTCTCGATACTCTTCGAACATTGAGCTTTTATAAGACTTTTGTTACAAAACGTCAACTATTGCAAAGTTTTGTTACAAGAGTCTTATAAGAGCTTAAATCTTATAATAAGAGTACAACTTATATTTGCTTTGACAATAAAATCTTAAGTCTTATAAGACAACTTCATGTCCTCGGCCATTGCCTGTAAAAGAAAAACAGGTACAACAAATAGTCGAGGTGGACTTTGGTACTTCTACTTAGGGCTTTTTATCTTCTGAATATCTCTAAATATTTTTGAAAATTTTAATAAACTTGTTTAAAATTCTAACTAATAAGACCAATAAATTGTTTTTCAAGCAACTAAGACTGAAAGAAAAATCATAAAGTGGATCAGTTTAAGTGCTTGTTTAAAAGAAATATAAGTCATGCTGGTTAAAAAAAAAATTTCTTAAGGTTCACCATCGATTTAAAAGTCCTATATTTATGTGTAGTAAAAAAGGTCCTACAATTTCATTGATAAAGGCTCCTATTACCAAAGGAACATTATATTTCACTGTTTTATTTATCCTGCCGCCATATCACATGCTATTCCGTTTCGTGCCTATAATTGGTTGATTGTCTAACATCATCATAATACATACATGCAGTTTACTGATGTTTTACCCTGGTTAAGTTCCTGACATATGTGGTGCGGCAACGTTGAAGTCCATTAAACTAATAAAGATGCAGTCTTTTGAATATTGAGTGATTTTAGGGAAGCATTACGATTTTATATGCATCCAAGCAAACATCAATTTAATATAATGACTTTAATGGATTTCCTTATACATATGTATGTATGTTTATATTATGTATAAGAAAGTTGCGCTAACATGAAGCGTTTAATTTAGGCTTTATGAATAAAACGCAAGTTTCTTGCAAATTTTCTGAGAAATCAGAACTGGACTCCTATGACGTATTCTTTTGAACTCCGGATCGTGAAACTGGTTTGGACTACAGCAAAAAATTCTTTTTTTCTCGCGTACACCTGAATGGAATCGTGCTCAAAAAAATGTCCTTTTGAACTCCAAATTCGTTCAATGTCGAACCGAGTTTTAAATTTCGCCACCGACGCACGTATTTGACGGTATAGGCATGGGTGTAGCGTCGATTGTTTATGTAAAGTGACGTTTCACAAAAACTACATGTTTTCCAAATTTTCTTCGCTGTTCTCATCATTTTCGCAAAGGTTTATCGTTTAAAATCATGTTTAAATTTTTAATTAATCTTATTTTATATTGGTTTCCATTGAATTTCTCATTTAGTTTTGAATAACACAACATTTTTAATCAATCACAACTTTTTTGTGATTAAATTAATGCATTAGGCATTGCAACGAAAAAATTAAATATGTAAACAAAGACCAAACTAAACCAATAGTAAAGAGGAATAGGTGGTGGAAGCAAGGCGAACCAATGGAGTCACAAAGTAACAAAAAATCCTCAGCTTGAATGCATTGGCATGTTCTAGTAAGTTTTAAGTCATAGTCTCAACTTTTGTTCTTCATTTATTGCGGTAGCCCGGTGCTCGGTCTAAGCATGCACCCATGAACTAAACCCGTAAAATATATATGCCAGGATGCGCTTACTTAGATACTACTTACTCACTTTCTACACTCCTCAACAACCATGAGTCTGCGTAGACATCTTCACACTGGTATAACAAATTTAAGTGTAAATTTTATAAATATCGACTTTTATAGCTCTATTAACTACTTTTATAGCTCAGCTGTTTTTTTTTTCAAATTTAAAATATTTGTCGTAAAACATTTTTGCCGATTCGTGTCCGCCTGTCTGTGAGCTTAAGAACTAACCGGCAGGAGGAACGCAAACGCAAGTTTATCTAGTACTCAATTGGTAACACAACGAATTAACCACCGTAAACACCAACCGGTGACTGTGCAGTACATACACCACCGTCCTTCAAACTTTGGGTTAGGTTCGTGCATCGGCTAGTCGTTAGCCTATTTCGGTTTCGTGACACCAGGTGGCAGGCGTGTCATCTGAGGGCATTGTGCAACGTTAATAATCAAAGCGTATTTAAACATCAATCGCTAAAAGGTACATGCCTACCTAATTTTGTTGTGTAAAATCTCGAAAATATTTTAAATTCAAAAAAATTAGGTAACCCTTAAAACCATAGTTTCTCAAACAAATCAGAGAAATCGTAAGAAAAAATAGATTTTAGAGTAAATCTACTACTTAAATTTATTGTCTCCAAATTTTCAAAACTGATTGTAAAAAAATCTATGATTTTTAATTATGAAATATATGACAAGACGTTAACTCTTTCGCTCTCAGTTAAATATTCTTCGAAACGGTCTATTCTGAATTACAAAAATGTATAAGTATAGATACTTTAAGTCAATTTTCGGCAACATGAAAAATCTGTTGTCGTAGTATCCTACTAAGACTGTCTTACATTGTCAACGATGGCACTTTTTGCTGCTAAGATTTTTCCTTATTTTAGTTGCTAACCGTCCGTGTAGCAGGAAAAATGGTTTCTTCAGGGCAGTCTTTGTTCTTGGCTGCTTTGATCTCTGCACTTCCACTTAGTGTGAACCGATTTACCATAAATGTGACGTCTTTATTTGAAATCTGATACCAGCTGCGATAAAGGTGCAGTAAAAACTCTTCCTTTTGTATTTTATAAAAGCCACATATTGAAACACATTGAGTGGATGCTGGGCTGGATGTTGGTCCATTGTGCTACCATACAGACACCTTAGCTCTTGAAAACCTTGAAAAGCTAAGATGTTCTGCACGCAGATGTTCAAGAATGCCCGATGTGGGCTATGCATAGGTAGGGTTGCTTCCAGCCAAAGCCTACGAGGGCCCTTAGCGTCACTCTACAGGGTCAACCTGTAAGTGATAAAAATGTTATAGTGTAAATTTGATACTTAAGTTAGTTGAAGTTTCCTGAACTTCGAAGAGAAACTTGGCCCAGAAGGATTCCCGACTGAACAGATATTCCCCACGGATTTTCTTTGTGCGGGAGGTGGAAATCTTTGAAAGACGAAACTCAGCCCGTATTCAGCAACAGTGGGGTGCTGTGGCGTAGTGGTTAGTGTGTGTGCTTACTACGCCGGAGGTCTGGGTTCGAATCCTGCCATCGTCAACTGAAAAAAAAGAGTTGCTCTTTTTCACGGCCCCCACCTCCGCGAGGGTCTGACAAGCCCTCCGAGAGTATCATTTGTCTTGAAAAACTTCTCAAAGTGCCGTTCGGATTCGGCAAAAAATTGTAGGTCCCCTTGTATGAAAAGAAATTAACACACCAGCATACATTGTTGAGAAGTTGGCCCTGGTTCACCTCGAGCTGTTGCGCCTTTCTATTTATTTATTTATTTTTATTCAGCAACAGTGTGAGATTTCTACCCAATAAACTCAACTCCCCTCCTATCCCTGATTCTCGCGGCACCACCGTCAATTAACGCAAGGTGGGAATTCAACCTTGTATATTCGGCTCATTCACAATGGCTGCAACCTGCGCTGCATTTCGTTCCTGTCGTCATGGCTCATTCATGATGATAGACACTGTTATAAAAGGTGTTTTTTTTAGAGGTATAAAACTTCGAATAGAGATAAAACTGAAATTTCGTGGTCAAACCTGGCAACTCTAATCTCATTTATGTTCAGTTTGGTTTGCCATTCCATCATGAGCAGGTAGACAAAGGAACAACGCTTGCAAATCGTGCAAATATATTTCGAAAATATTGGTTCAGTTCGCGAAGCATACCGCAAGCTCCGTTCATTTTATGGTCGACATAACCGTCCATCAGAGCAATGAATTTGGTTAATCTATGTGATAATAATAAATATGATAAACGCACTACGTTTCTGTATGTGATAATATGCATCCGCCAGACCCGTCGAACAGTGCGCACCGAAGAAACAATTGCCGCTATAGAGCAAAGTGTTAAAGAGGACCCAATTGAATCGATTCACCACCGTGCACAGCACGATCGATTCCACTTTATGGAAGATTTTGAAACAAGATCCAGCTTGTGTAAAAATCAAAGTCAAATCAAATCAAAATCAAAGCACACAAACACGCCACAATCGATTTATTGAAGGAAATATTTGATGAGCGTATAATTTCGCGGAATGGACCTTTCAATTGGCCACCAAGATTGTGTGATTTGACACCATTGGATTATTTTCTTTGGGGATATGTGAAGTCGCTAGCCTACGCCAACAAACCCGAAACGTTAGGGGATTTGGAAGCCAACATTCGGCGGCGCTATTGCCGACATACAGCCCCAAATGCCTGAAAAAGTGGTTCGAAATTGGACCTCTAAACTTGACTTGATTCGAACCAGCCGCTGCAGCCACATGCCCAAAATCGTATTTTAACATTAATGGCATAAAATTATCCTTCCAATAAAGCCAAATTGATGGACATTAAAACGATTTTCTTGTATTTTATTTCAATTCGAAGTTTTATACCTCTAAAAAACACCTTTACTGCAGCTTTTCAAGCTTCCAGCGTGCTCAACATATGTCTGATGATTTTTTCATTTTTTATGAGCTCTTGGCCTCAACCCGAAAATAATTATTCGTGTAGAATTATTGACAATGCCCTTCGCCCGCTCATTGATATGTCATCAACACATCTTGGACAGTAACAGAGTTTTCTTCATGCCAAAATCTGTCATGGTAGGCTCTAGACCAGCGAGCATCTGCGTTAGGTGGAAGTTCAGCTCCTCATGCTTCCTATCGATTCAAGAGTCTTCATTTGCGATCAATCTCTGCGTCCATCTACCTTTGTCGGAGGAGATTTATCTATCTCATTATTCTATGGTTGTTCTTAGTGGGACTTAATTATCACTCATGGATCGTTGCTTTTCAAAAGTCCATTTTTTAATTGCTCGTTAACGTAAAAGAAATTGACGTAACAACACAGCCAATCGGCAATAACGGCTGCTTGAGTTGGGAGCCGGAATCGGCGAACATCGGCTAAGCAGTCAACGAGGGCAAAACCAAGTTAAGAACGTCCTTCGAAGAGCTTTTGCTTGCGTCTGGCATAAAAGTGAATCTCTGTGTACTTTTATGCCCAACGTCAGTAGGAGGTGATCTTTTTGGCTGAATCAATCGTTTGCGACCCCGCCCCCCTTGTGGAAAAAAACCTTAACATGCCTATGACTTGATGTGAGACGTGAGATAATAACTATTCTCAAACGTCAGCTCTGATTATCTCTTCGTCTTTTCATGAGCATAAACTTTCTTTTGTCGCCGTCTTCTCGACTTGAGTGTTGATATAATTGTTTAAGTCGGGACTCAACCATTCATACAACTTATAAATTTCTTCCTTATATTCATTTGTATTTATTTACAATTACCGAAATTATACAAATAACATTTATAATACATATAAAAATAATACACTTAAGAGTCTAGCACACCAACAATGCGCAGCGCTAATTAGAAAACATATTTACAAGAAAACAACTTAAAACAACGTAAAAGCTTAAAAAAATACAACTTTTTTTTAACAAGTAAGTTCGTGAATTTCTACTAATGACTGGACTAACTAGATGTAGCAAAGTGCATTTATTATTTTTTTTTCCTGCAGCAATCGATTTAGCTACTATGATAGCAAGGACACACAATAAATGCAAAAAAAAAAAAATCCTCTTGACCAGCAATATAAAAAAATGTTTCCCTGTGTGTAGCCAAAGGAACAGAAAAAAATATCGACGAAGAGTAAATTATTTAAAAAAGAGAACATAATTAAGGATTGCTTTATGGAGGAATCGAATTAATATTGTCTATGTATGTGCCATGCTGGCCATTTTGCTTCTAATCGAATCGAAATCCTTTGAGTTGCTACGAGAGATATTAGAAAAAAGCTGTCTGACAAAGGAATCAAAGGAATTCAATCATTACTTTGGCTTGCAGCTAAAAAATGTACACAGTCGCCACCCACTCGAGTAGTGGAGGGCTTTGGCAAACAGAATAAAAAAATGCTGCTACAACTACCCGTCTCGCTGGTTTTTTTGAAATTAGATTTCCGTCTTCTTTTCAGCAGTAGCTTCCTCCTCATGCTGCACCACCTTCAGTTCCACGTCTTTGACTTCCTCATCGAATATTTTCAAATCCTTTACGTAGTACCACACCCCCACGTCGAATATCGAACCAAGAGTCACAAATACCGAAGCAATTACGTTCAGTGTATACCTGCCGAAGGAAATTTCGAAAATGCTTGTTCATGAGACAATTTGACATAGAAACGGTTACCCACCTAAGAGATTCTGGATCATAGAGCCAGCAGTTGCCTTTGTTGGTGCAAGTCTTTCCCCACACAAGACACAGTTTGTCTATAACCCATCCAAAGAAGATCGGGCTCGGAATGAAGGCGAATAAACTCATCATCATTAGGCCAAAGCCCATTGCAGCGGTCTTGTCTTTTTCTGGAACGCAGCGCACCGACACAAGGAAGTTCGACGCTCGCCCAGATGCGCCAATGAACTTGAGTGCACACATTACAGCTAGGAATGTGACAAAGTGCTTATAGCAGTTCACAGGACATGCTCCGGGAACAGCTTGTCCACCAAGGAAGGCCTAAAATGGGTTTTAGGGGCTTCCAAATTTTTGTTTTAAATAAACTTACATCTGGGTTAATTGTCGTCCTCGCCGTCGTACTTAAGGCAAAGCTGTCGTTTCTTGCTTCCAAAAATGACCTGTCTGTGTCTGTGTCCAAGGCAGTAAGGCGGGCAAACACTGGAGATGGGTTGGTGTTGTTGACTGGTATACAACCGCAATCGAAGTACGTCTGAAAAAAATCCAAAAAGTTATTCTTCACCCTAAAGAAAAACTTAAAAATATGTTTAAAATTTTACTGGTGCTCAGTAAGCTGCTCAAAAACAAACTCAGCCTACCTTTTGTCCTCTTGACGTCACATGTTCACTCTTACAGCCCGCATGGCAAGGTGAAATGTATGTCATGCCGTCTTCTCCACAGACCGGCGAATATCTCACATAATCGCATTGACAGTTTGAATTACACGAAGGAGTCAGTGACGCGCTGTGTATATAAAACAAAAATTAATAAAATCCGATTTTGCAGTGCAAACTACCCACCTGTCATGAATGTTGACAATAACCGACTTCTCGTTGCCAGGACATCCGATGAATGAGTACGACAGCATACCAGCGACCGTAAGGAAACCCACCGCAACATTCCAAGCCGCCATGTACCGTGCTCTCGGTTTGTACTTTGAAATAATAAATCCTGAGAGAAGCACCCCCACAGCGGAGAACGCCAGGGCTATTGTACCTGTCACCAAACTGAACAATGGGACAAAAATTAGGCACTTCAAACACTCCAAACTTTTCTCTCCACTTACCTGGACGTAGCAGCTGATTGCCTGTACTGAATCTCAATGTACTTCGGGGTAAATATCCAGTACGGTGTATAGCCGAAAAGATAAAACACCGACGAGAGATTATTGCACATAAGAGTCGGATTAGCCAAGAGCCTCTTGAAAGTCTTCATCATGTCCTTCATTGACGCCGGAATCTCTTCTTCCACGTCCTTCTCTTTTTCGCCCTTTATTTTCCTGCGCTCAGCCTCAACTATCCGCCTGGCCGCAGCCCTAGGCAGTTGCTTGGGAAACATAGTCAGGAAGAATCCTGACGCCGCGAGCAGGCCACCAATCAGTAACCATCCCATCCACCACGCACCCAACCATCGTGGATCCTTCTGACCGATGACTGGACGCAAATGTGGAGCAATATACACACGTAGGCAAAACGAGGCCAAAGCGTAGCCCAGAGCAGGTCCCAGCATGCGCAAGAAATACGACAGGCCTGAAGGACATAATAGAAGGTTAGTTTTCATTCACGTTAAGCCATGTGGGCTTAGGCGTCAATTAAAATTGACGTCTGTTCACAGATTTCCAAAAAAAAAAAAAACGGATTCATAAAGATAAAATCGCCAAGTCGAATATAGAAGAGGTTCTCAATCTCGCACCGATAAGGCGGCATGAAATCATAAATTTTAGCCAAAGACAGAACTAAGCACACTAATTACAGTGTACCTAGTTGCCTTGTTTGCTGGGGCATGGGACTAAGCAAATTTGCCATCAGAGATAGATGCGAGCACACTTATCTAAGGCAAATGTTGACGGGCGATTAAAGGTTGTGTGTCGCCTAGAGCGCTGAGTTTTGAAGCTTGTGTCTAATTCTATTTGCAGCAGCCTCAATCTAGTGGAAACAATGATTTGCAGCAAATGCTGGGTAATCTTTGTCTAATCCTTAGCGCAAATAGACGGCTTAGGTGATGAGATGGGGATTTTCATACGTGAAAACTAAGTTAAATAATCAAACTTACTCAGAAGCGCAGGCGTTTTAGACTTTTTCGTATTGTCATCCATGTACGATACTCCCAGAGTATAGTAGAGGGATCCACCAATGCCCGAGATGAATTGCGCAATAAACAGGACCACTTGTGGGGCTAGATTTCCTTCACCGATTTCACATTCCAGGCCGCTCCCTAATTCACAACACAGCTGTAGTTGTAATAAACATAATTTGAATCGTCAAAATCCTACCTCGATTTCTGCAAAGTAACTTTGAACGTTGGGCCTCCAGCGCCTCCATGGTCGCATTTTCGTCAGGCGTCGCACCAAACTCTTCCGTCAGAGATAAAGCATCCTCTCCTGGACCGTACAGAAAATGCGGCAACGCTGTCATCAGACAGAATGCAACTATGGTTAGGAGACCTTCGAAAGAGAATTTTTAAGTTACATTTTCACTAGGCATAGGTACTTTCTTTGAGAATCTTACCAAAACCGATCCATCTTGGGCGATGTCCTTTGCCCGCATAGTAGCTTAGAGCTGCCGACACGAATAACTGGCTGATATCATTGCCTACTGAAATGATTCCGGTGTTTTTCGATGGAATTTTGAAACGTTTTTCTATTGTTGTTATCGTTCCGTTAAAGTATGCATATGTCATTGAGAAGATGCAACCCACTAGACCATATAGGCACACGTAGGCCGTTTGATTGGCAAATCTGTAAAAGAAACACCCAAAACGTGTTTATTAGGTAATAGTTATTTATAATTAAACTTTAAGGCTCTAGTCATAGGTATTGACGAGCAGGAAAAAAAACCAAATTCGAAAAATTGTCATAAAATGCCTTATCGTCATTGTCTTTTGTGGTTTCTTAAGCTTGCAGTCGGTAGCTCGCAGTATTGTTAGCCACACTAATGTATTTATACCCGACCGAGAGTATATTAATTTTAATGCATAGTTTGTAACACAGTGATATAATCGATACCGAAAGGTGAATCGATTAGGCCATGTCCGTCCGTCCGTCCGTCTCTATGTGTGAAGGTTTTAGGTCTTCAAAATCAACATAGAGAGCTGAAACTTGGTACTCCGCTTGGATCTTCTGCTGCGCAGACAAAGTGTGAAATTTTCTTTTAATCCGTCAAACGGCCACGCCCACTACTGGCTTCAAGACAACCTCTATTTCACATTTCTTTCAAAATGCCTTTTAGTCAGGTTAGACAAGCCATATGATTTTAAATTTTGGTACTGAGCAATATTGGCCCAAGACCTTTAACAAGGCAAAAATTGGACCGCCCACAATATCGACCATGCCCACTTTTAACATGTTAGATCTTTAAAAACCCGATTTCTCAGAAATTTGACTCCAAATCGAAAAAAATAATATGACAAATATTAAAGATATCACTATTTGGTAAGCTCAGTTCATACAAAGTTTTGAGCTCGGCCCACTTTTAGGGGGCGTTTTTAGGAAAAAATTGTTTTTTTCCGAAATAATTTTCGGTTTTAACGCATTCGGTCATTAATCTAACGAAATAACAATTAATTGATTTTAGTTTTTAGCTCGGACTCACTTTTGGGGACATGGCCCACACAAATTATATATGAATTCGGGACAAAAAATTTTAAGATATAGAAGTTTGTCACAGACGAACTCTTGCACTCACTTCCTTGATTTTGATATTGTTTGTTTGTTTTGATTTATTCTTCAAATTTTTGTTCTTTTAAGGGAAAACGTAGGAAGAGTTCTTACTTAATGTACGCATCATTATATTAAAAAGGTTCCTGACAATGTTCCCCTTGCAGCATACATATGTGAAACAGTAGGGCAAAAATTAAACAAACCATTTTTAGAGGAACAGCGCGGAAAAAGTTTTCATATGCGTTGAATACTTACCTACTTTTATTTAAAATTTGAGCAATAAATAACAGGGCCAAAAAAATAGTAAATATTTACTTTAAATTTACATATTGTAAACATTAGTTTTCTTGGAAACTATCATCTAGGTTCGTGGTAGTGTGTAATAAACTCAACACCTCCAGGGCGGTAAGTGCTTTACATGCCTTTGAAAAGAAATATCTTTATCTCTCTTGATCGCTTTTATTACAAAATTACAAATCTGTGATTCTGGACTGTTGTGCTTTTCCAATAGCTCCCCTATAGAAGTATTGAATAAAGGTATAGAATATATATATTATTATGTGTTATTCTGGCTATGAAACAATTTTTTAGGAAAGACTTTTCACTTAAAAATTAAAAACAACTCTCTTTTTTCTGTCGGAGGTTGCTACTATTCGACGGAGCACTCAGACACGACTACTGGTCTATTGCACTATACCATTCGGAAACCTTACTTCAATGTATTTAGTTTACCGGAAGATACTATTTCGAAGGAAAACGAGAAGGAGCTTCAGTGAAGAAGAGCTTACGTGTTCGGTACTCACCACGTCAGTCCCAAAGATCCGCCACCTTATGCAAGCAATGGCAGGAGAACTAAAGAGGACGTGTTTCGCTGTATCGTCGTAGTTTCACTCAAGCCTAACACATTCAAGCTTGGGGGCCCATAAGGACGCCTATCTGCAGTCTGCAGTCTGCAATCTGCAGTCGATTCTCCTGAGAAATAGAAGGAAAGACACAGACCTCTTTCAGAACTCCAGGCGTAGTCGTTCGGTCTGTTTACACCCATAACGGAGTGGCACCAACGAGCCATGTGTTCACGAGAAACCGAAGTTTCAATGCCAGACGTTGCAACATACGCAGGCAGACCTTGTCGAGTAAGTTAATCATAGCTCTCATTTCCCTGGTTACCAGTATAACTTGGGACCTACACAGTGACGATGCGTCATATAGACATTTAAGACAGTGCCTACCCAAGCCAAAACCAAAACCAAGATCTAATTTTTTTGGGTTTTGGGTAGAACGAAAGAAATTTATACAGGCAAAGCTCAAAATACTTATGCCTTACCATTTGCACTTTTATTCCATTAATCCATTCCATTTCTCGAAATTGAATTGAACTACATGCACCGATAAATTTGTTACATAAAAGAAATATACAAGGCAACCTTGTACTCAAACACTGATACTCAAACACACCACATTTATGCCATTTGATTCTTGCATGATACATTTTTACAACGCATGAAAGTGACAAACGCAAGGCAGAAAATGTGTATTGTGTCATCACTGCGGACCGCGCCGATCGGAAAACGAATATCTCCGAAGACACTGTCTTCGTTACAGCAGGAACAGCGATATGCGACATCACTCATTTTTTGGATTCGTGCAAGGGAAAGGTAGACAGAATTGAAAATGTCTAATCGTTCGTTTATTTTGCATCGGCTTCAAAGTTGAACACTTTTTGGGTGGCTGTGGCTGTGCCTGTGAATAAAATTCTGATAAGAAAGAGGACAAGAATGAAGGGGAAGATGATAAAGGAAAGAATGTAGAATTATTTTGCTTCGAATTATGTAGTTATTTTTATTTTATATCTATCCAAATGGCTGCGAAAGCTGTGCGTATCTTTTTGAGTTTTTGTTGTTTTAGTAATTTTAATGCAAAGCTGTCAAAGAAGGTTATGCATTCTTCAAGGTTAGTAGGTACCAAGCTAAAAAATATAGGCAGGAATTTATTGAAAAAAATGCATTTGCATTTCGACGTTAGTCGAAAAATGTGTGTCTGGGTGGAATAATATTGGCTCACCCACTGATGAGCAATCATAGGCCAATATTGTTTTTGCGAAACACACTGGTCAAAAATCTGGGGCTTAAGACTTTATGATCTTATAATAGGCAGGAATTGTTTATATTTTGAAAGCAAAACGAAAAGTAGTAAATAACGATAAAAAAAGTATCAAAGTTTCTTGAGTGCTACCTTCATAAGTGCTCTCTTATTCTTGTTACCTTGACGTAGTAAGAGAGCTAAACCGGGCTTTAAACCATACATTCATACCTATAAAATTCGTATTATGGTAAAATCAAAATGCAAGACAAATAAATAAAAATGAGTCTTATTAGACAATAGTTTGCTCGAGTGCTGGACGTCCCTGACATACACAAGATTCACTGTGTCTAGCCTTACGACTAAGTTCATCGAATTCTTGAGTTCTAGAACTACCTTGGATGAGGTAAAAGGGGTTAAGCATCACATTTCGAGCGGCTTGGCTGTCACTGCAAACGCATATGGTCCTTGCCCTCCACCTTTTAGTCACAATACATCACATTGCCATATAGCGATAGATAGACATATTTACTAAGGGGTAGTGGAGTCAGTCTAATGTTCTCGCTTTCCACAAAGACTCCAGCACTAGACCCCTGTCCGGTTTTGGAGCCATCTGTGAAAATACGATGGCATTCTTTCCCTGGCTCAGAGTCTGGCCGAAGCCATTCCATTACTTTAGGAAAGTCGTCTTGGTAGTTTTGTCGCAAAAGTATTTCTGGGCGCATTGCGTCAGAGGGCATATCCATAAGACAGGGGTCGACAATTCTCGCAAAAGTTCTTAAAAATTACAATGCGCTTCGGTCGTACTAAAAACCACATCTCTTTAAGCGAAAGATGGTTTTCAACGTACACCCCATGATAAATATATCAATGGAGAGGAGATGCATCTAGCTAGAGCATAGCCCAGCGTGCTAGGGAAGGCCCCATGTGCAGCCAAGACAAGCAGTTCTTTGGAGTTTGGCAAAAGATGCGGCATTACGTTTCCGCGAAAATCTGATCCAAAATAACCTTTTCGGAGAAAGTTTTTTTTTTAGTTTAAAGTGTGTTAAAATCCTTAAACGGTATTTTTCAAGGTAACCTGAGAAAATCGGAGCTGAGAACATGTTAGAATGTGTTAAAGGGAAATCCTTACTCCCGCTACACGAAACACATAAAAATACCACATTAAAGATAATATGAAATTTAGACTAATTTCAAATTTCCCGATAGTTTCAGCCATCCGTCTTATCTGTCTATCAAGTTTCGTTTGACGACAGCGTTTATATTATTCCGCTCAAAGGAATAAAGGAATAAAAAGAGGGAGCAAAAAGTGTATAGCTTGAACAATTAAAAAAAATATGTTTTTGTTTTTTAAATAATGTTATTGCCAGTCTTTGGCAATGGCAATATTCCCCTGTTCTTAGATTTAATCCTCATATATGGAAACATTTTTAAAAACTATTAAGTTATTATTTTACTTTATAATCCTAGACTTGGACTCACAACAATTAATTTGGAGACAAGTTTATCGCCTGCCACTATCTACAAATTTGTTAGCCTCTAAATAATTTAAACCTAGGGTACTTACTTCTTTTCTTAATACAATAATGAATGTTACTGGAAAAGTTCTATGAAACGTTCAGCAGAGCAGCTTACATTAATGTAATCGAGTGATAATTGTAATTTTTTTTTTAATTTTTGTAGCCTTTTTATTTTCCTAAAGCGTATAATAAGTGTTGACTTGCCGTATACTTGTTTTGGGTGAATGTAACAAGGCGTATGTTAATTGTGCTTAACGGAGTGGTTTTTGAAAAATTAAGTTTTGTTTTTCATGAAACCTTGCCAAAAGTGATTTGGGTGAAGGGTCTATTGCAAGTTGCAAGGTATTATATTGGTATTCACGGCAAATATTTTGTAAACCATCCTTTTTTTGTTCACTCAAATCAACTTTTACAAAATTATATTAAGGCAATGTAGGCTACTCCTAGAAATATTTAGGACTAGTAAAAGTTGTCAGATGTGGAATGTTAATAAATATAGCTTACCTTTGAAGACATGGTACCTTAATCATCCACAAGCCACAGGCCATGTCTCTTGTGATAGGCATATCCTTTAGCACTTTGTCAATATCTTTGCTCATCTTGACATAATTTTCTTCACCATTCTTTTCCATCGTGTAAAGGTAGCAATCGAAATTACTTTCGATTGTAAGATTGTTACTGACGGTTTAATTACTCTTTCGATTGTATAGTAAGATCGCGTAAGAACAATCGAGGAATAACAATAAAAATTTTCTCACTTGCATTCAAACTCAACACAATGAACTTGGCTTAATAAAAAGACAGAGGGACGAGAGAAGTTAGTCTCTTATATACATGCAAAAGCGAGTGTGCCGCGTAGACTGACATGGGTATACCACATTCCGTAACTGAACCCAACATGAACGTTAGACGTAAGGCAAGCACTACAAAAGTACACGCACAGTACAGACTTTTGAAAAATAAACAAAAACAACTTTTTAACAAAAATTAAAATCGCAAAGTAAACTAACAAAATTGTTATGTCAATTGCCTACATTTTCAATTAACTGGTGTTGAAAATTTTAAACAATAATTGTAATAAAAATCGCGTGCAAAAAAAAAACAATGCTGCTTTATTATCATTCGACCAATTAGATGAACTCTTCATTCGTATTATTCGATACTTTTTATTTCTATAATTGTTTAACGCTATATAAAAATGTAAGACCTGTTGCAGCCCTAAAACCCCCGGGGGGAACAGGAACTGACTAATTAGAGTTAATAAAAATATGGTAAAACGAGTGTGTAAATCACTAAAAAATAAAATAAAACAGCAAATTATTCATACAATTGTTTTATTGATTGATTGTACGATAGCTGCAGCTGTCTGTTGCTGGAGAATTTAAACGCTTTTTCATTGGCGATTAGAGCTTATTATAAAAAGACTTGCAGCTGAGACTGCAGCCAGATACACTATAGAAGCCAAAGAGACAGGATCTCATCAATAAATAAAAAGTACAGCACAGAACGCTTTTTTCGTCTTGTGTTTTATTTCGGCCGTTGCTACTTATTGCTTTATAGAAAGGCAATCGCGTCGCTACAGTACACCTGAAATTGGGGGAAAAAAATTACCTGCCGAGTTTCAAAAGCAATATTGTCGGATTTCGCATTGTTTTTTACATGGACTGGTGTTTGGCAGTTCTTTGGACCGTCCCGTAAGTGAGCTATGCCGGATCAAAGTTCAATTCAGACGATAGAACCGCTGCTCCAAATTTGTTAAAAGTTTTTCAAAAAATGCTGTTTCTAACGAAATTTTTTTTACATGTTGCTGGTTTAAGTTCATCATTTATGCAGAGAGAACATGTAGGCTATTTGGACACCCGAGATGGAAGTGGGCTGTTGTGCAGATGGTAGCACCTATGACCGACGATTCGAAGGTCATGGGTTCGAGTCCAGGTTCAACCAACCATCTTTTTATATTTTAATAAGTTATAAGCTTTTAAGGCTATTTTAAAAACGAAGTTTTCGAAAATCATTTCATAAGGTTTAATTGGTCAAAAATGGAATACAGTGAACTGCGAGTGCATAATGTCGAGCACCTTTCACCTTTCACCTGTCACTCTGTAAGCAACTAAAAAACAGAGGGATTAGACTAGAAAGGAGAGACTTTTTATGAGGCAGTGGGCGGCAATCTACGCAAAATTTCATGCAATGCGAAGTGAGAAACTTGGCCAGGGTAGCCCAAAAGTTAACTCTAGTTTATAAGAGAGAGATTTCCCTACTCATCTTTACGTATACCTTCGGAATCGGACATACTTCAGCCTGAGGCAAGCCTATTTAAACGCAGCTTTTGTTGAAGGAGAAGCAGAACGTTATTAGCGTCCAGTTAAAGCCTTTGTCGAAGAACGAAATTACTGCGTAACGTCCTCGATGAACGGATCCTGATGAAACCTTTCTCAAATACGTCGAAGATCAAAGAGGTTTACGTCGATTTGGAGGCACACATTGTCAGACAGTTGGGCGAGTGTGTGACGAAGAAGCGGATAACATACTTGTTTCCCAGTGCGAAGCTATTCCCGTACCTACCTGTGAACAGCCAGCCGTATCCAACTTGGTTACGAGCCGTCGATGCGAAGGTTGCTAGACCAACCCCAGGTCAAGTCGCACAAGTGAATCTCAGTTGCCACTTGCAGACTGCATGGCTGAAGCGTCTCACGTCTTAAGTCTAAACGCCAACTGAAGCGGATGCTGTAGGGTAGGGCAATGGGCAAGACAAAACCATAGATAACTTCGCTTGAACTGAATGTGGGGAGCCTGGAGGAGATTGAGATTGTTTTGCAAAGAATTCAAATAAATTGGGAGAGTTTCATTTTGTCTATTGTTTTTCTCCTGGAGAAGTTGGGTCTGGTTCACCTCGAGCTGTTGCGCGACTCTTTTTATTATCTTATCATTTTGTTGAGTGCTCGATTAAATTGACCAGAACTTTGCCGCTCTAAGTCTAGCTGTACCAGACCCCATTACCCAAAAGTAGGTTGTCAAGGTATAAGATGGTGAGGTATAAGAGATGAGGCTATCTTGAACGCAATTTTGTGCACCCGTTAGTCTTACTTAAGAGAAAGAGAGAGAAGGTAGTGATCGCTTCTTTATTGTCTCCTGGCACTTAGGTTGTAGGTGACTGATACGTGAGATGGGAACAATACATCTTATCACTGCACACAGTTTTGGCTGTTGGGCCCATTTTTCTCTAAGCCTTACTAGTTAGACTGAAGAAGACCCGAGTTAATAAAGTTTCTTATACAGCTCTTGAGAAAGGTGACAGCAACAATGAAGTTTTACTATACCAGTCTTTGAAGAGATAATAGAGGAATCAGTAGGGAACTTGTTCTCTACAATGCTAAACCTATTGCAGACTTACAATCAAGATCTGATCAAAGGACGGTGCAGGAAATTTGCGACACTCTTGCCATTCACGTTGAACTCGTCATGAGTCATTCATTTTCCCCTGACATTTACGAGATTTCCCATCATGTATTCATGTCATCAAAGCAAGCTTCAGATAAAGAGATGCCACAAAGTACCTAAATGACATAATCACTTCGAGCGAAACTGTTGAAGAAGGTTTCTAGAAACTTCAAAAACTCCTCTACCTAGAGCTAGGTCTTACCGAAATTTTGCCTCACCCTTAACATGGTGAAGTGTTTTCGGAAACTAGTATTACCTTCCTAGCAACCATATGAAAACTCAATTATTCGAGTGGGCGAAACGTCATGAAAATTCGTTCCAGCCACTTAAGGATGCATCCTCCTGTGATAGTGCTTTTCGACGTAAGCTGTGCGCATGAGGTGCAGATTAATACGAGGTGGTGGCGATCGTATTGAGCAGAAATCGCTTCTTGGTCTAGGCCCCCGCTTGGTAGGCAATTTAAGGTTCTCTTGGACTGTGAGTTTCCATTGCCAGCAGCAGTAAATCAAAGTTAAACCCGATTATAGGCCGATTGTGGCAAAAGTAGCCAGAGGTCGTCTGCGAGACCGTTCACCAGACGGGGAAAAGAACTGCCCACGGCGATGTTTTAAGTCGTCAACTAGCGAAAGACAAAAACAACAGGTGGAAGGAACATCGTGGCGCATAGCTACCATGCAATCATTATTTGGGGTTTTGAGAGTTTTGATTTTCACCTTAATAGCAGCAGATATTATCACAAAAAAGAGACCTTCAAAAGGACTGCGTACGTAGAGGGCTCCGACTTTATAGTAAGTTGTTTAAGGCCAAAACCCAATAACATGAACCTTAATGTCACGAGGAAAGGGTTGAAAAAGACATTTTGGTTCCCGAAGATGAGAGTCTTTACTGCATAGAAATAAAAAAATATATATTTAATGCAGTGCATCATTTCGAACAAGAAATCCACTTGTTCGAAATCGACCAAGAAGTTGTTCACATCCCATTTGATACTGTAAACCTCGATCACATTTGTTGTCCTTTATCTAAGGACAACGGTGGGAAGAAGAACGACCCAGATCTTTCGTGCCATAAACACTACGAAAAGCGGGAGTCCTTGGAGTGGTTTCGCCAAGAAGGTTAGTTAAATATTTTCGACTTGTTTAATGGCGAGAAAGGGATCCTACAAAGACTCCCGGTGCGCGGATACTACCATTCCCAGTTTTGGAACGAAATCACATCCATGATATGTGTCAAAGAAACTCATTTAAGTATGGTTACCCAATTGTTAAATTTATATAAATAAAACCTGTTCACTTTACAATTATTATAAGAATGTTGAAGCTCTGAATCTTATTCTAAAAATGTTAGAAACTTATTAAAAAGGTTCGTTCGAAAACCCTTTGTCTTTGACCTGGTACCCGATCACTCAAACTAGTTTTTGAGTTTATTTTAATTATGAAAATATGTAATTTTAATTGCTCGTTAAACTAGTAAAACCAACTAACCTTTGAAAGAATCGCCCCTTAAACATCCAAAAGCCGCAGGTCATGTCTTCTGTGATGGGCATATCCTTAAGCAGTTTGTCAATATCATCGCTCATCTTAACCTCAGTTTCTTCACCATTCTTTTCCTTATGGCTGGATTTTTCGTCGTCGACACTTTTCGTTCCATTGTATAGTAATTTGGCCTCGACATCAACGTCCGCATCCTCAGCATCAGCTTCACGGTTATCCTTTTGTTTGCCGTTCCCTTCACTCATATTTCGGCTAATTATAATATTTATCACAAAAAAATAAAACTCTCACTCACGATGACACTATATCACAATATTAATTATTAAAAAAGGATTTTTCTTGAAACTATTACATGTATTTAACACGCACTAAAGGTGGAGTAACTTATAAATTAAACACTACAAACTCGCTGCCTTCCTTGCCAGTGTCGATAGAGATGCTAACGATGAGGATCTGGAAGTTAACTTAACTGATGTCTGCCTCCGATCAAATGACATAGTCTTGTCGGTATACAATGATCTTTAGAGGTAGTTTGGGATGCGCTCTCTAGTTTTACTGCGTCTGTTATCGCAATAAGTTTATCGCGATTTTAATCGCCAACCGTTGTGTTCTTATTTTATTTCGGTTTTATGCCAACGACAGTGTCAGTTGTCGCACCCGTCTTATATACTGTTTTGACATATTTGCCTAGAATGTGCAGACAGCTATTGTTTCAAGACAGCCCATCTATGTGTCTATCTTATGGGAACCTTGCTTCCTAGGTGGAAATAATTGTATAGACTATAATATGCCCGGGGGGGTGAAGATTGATGTTTAATCAGGGCTCATCTACCCTCACTGTGATGGTGGTGGGACAGAGTGCTTGAATGATTGTTTTCTGATGGAGATCATCTAAGTTAAGTCCGCACTTGTCTATGTCGGTAAATATTGTCAATTGATAAGGACATGAACGTGGCCTGATGTGTTTCTGCAAAAAAAAAAAAAAAATCATTTTATACGAGTGAGTTGAATTACTTTATTCTACTCTACACATTTAGATAGATAATACTTCGGCAAAAATCTACAAATATATGAAAGATACCTCGTTTGAGGTGTTAAAGTTAATTGATGCTATCTGAGATGTGGGTATGGGTGATAAATGGATTAGGGAGCGTGACGGTGGCAAAATCAAATTTGAATGAAATAAAGGAAGCACGATGTCTATTTCAAGACGTTGCCTAACTCAAATCGTCGATTTACTTATATTGCGTAATCGAGTGTTTTACTTATATTGCGTAAAAACTAAACGTTTCAAGAACGTTAACCCAATGAGGCATTTGATTTAAAGTTTTTGAAGAAAATCTTGTTAAGGCCGAAAAAAACCGATTACAGTCACATCTTTCAAGTTTAATTCAGTTCATGAAATAAATATGACAGAAATTATATTCACACTTAATACATTTAATTTAAAGAAATCTGCTTTATTTGTTTTGAATGTAATGATAGTCCCTGTGATCCCTATGTTAGTATCCATTTCATACTCATCTCTGACACCTCATGCGAGAAAAAAACTTGTATTGTTCTTATTATTCCTGTGTGGGCGCACTGTCGTGCAGTACAGTGTACTACTGTACATGAGGTCGTAGGTTTGAACCTCGACCAGGGAAATAAAAGTTTTTCCACGGTCGCACTAGGGTCGGGAAAAACCCTCTTAGAGTATTACTTGTCATGTGAGACCTCCTAATTCGTCGTTCTGAATCGGCAAAAAAGGTCCCCTTCATGTTTTTAAGAGGAACTGTAACACAAACACACTTAGCATGCATGGCTGTGAGAGGTCAGGCGAGGGCTCTTCTGAGCTGGTGTATAGCCAAGCTTAAATAATTCATTTAACTTGGAATGAAACGAAATAAGCCGAAAATTTGTATAAATCTTTTTATTTTATTTTTGGCTTAAAGGATCATTTCTGAATGTGACAAATTTTAAAATACAATGACAACCACTCAAGTTAGATGTGGCCAAAATGCCCCAAAATGCCAAATGCCCACAATGGACTTGAATAAACGATTAGGAAAACGAATTAGGTTTGTCTGTTTCTAACCAGTTGTTGAATTCCTGTGTCGAACCTCCCAGATGATTCTTAGTAGTCTTGAGCCAACTACCAGTTTAAGCCTATTAATGAAGACTTTTTGAAAATGAGCCAAATGCTATGGCCATGGCCATGACAATCTGATGCAAGGCAGCTTCCGTTGCGTGATTGCTATCAGTCCTCAAGCGTGAACCACAAAGTCTATCGTACTGTATCTTAAGTTCTTCACCTCTTCAGTAGCGCGTTGCTCTTAAGACAAATTGTAATCCGCAATAACATATGTCCTTGGTTTACTTATGATATTCAAAAAACCATAAAGGTTCGGAACAAGCTGTCTGCTTGGAAGTTAAGTAAAGTGATCCCGGACAAAAAAAAACTTAACCATCCATAGCTTCCTATCACTATTTTACCTTGTCTACCAAAAGTCTTGCAGAAGACCCAGGATAGCCAAATGTCAAGTTGTTTGGATCAACACTTATTTACTGTCTGACAGTTTGACTGTGCCAGCAGGTAATGTTTTATCGCCTATATGCAATTGCTTTATATTAAATGTAATTATTTGCACTTTATGGACAACCCTCCGAATTTAGAGCCGATCAATATATTCAGCCATTGCTATTCTGCATCGGTATATCGGTCTTCTTTGTGATCCTTGTACAGCGTTATTTCTCAAATTTTATGAAACATGCACCAAATTGAGGGCGAATTCTCTATGAAGAGACCTACATACATAGTTTGTTTTCAATTTTAAATGCGAATTTCATCACAAATGGCAAAACTACACAAAACGAATACATAGGTATATACTATTAAAATGAATCCTTATCAAGTAAGTAGTAAGTGCAAGTGTTCGTCTGTAACGAACTTGTAAATACCCGCCCCATTTTACCATGTAACACCTTATTTAAAAGTTTTTTTTTCGCGTGAGAGTATAACCCCAGAAATAAGTTTTTCAGTGAATATATATCTGGGGTTTATCTCGGATTAATTCTGGAGAACAGTATTAACTTCTTTTTATGTTTATTCTGTCTGGAATGACAGTTAATTTGCGTGTTTCTGTGAAAAATGAGATCTGAATAGCTCGAACTTCTTTTCCTGGGTTTTTCTGTGTGAAGTGAAGGTTGGGGCAGTCAATAATTTTGAGAGTCGAAGATTTTGACAACTTTGTTTACGGAGTTAACTCTATGCACTGAAAAACTAAGGAAAACTTAGTAGACTCCAAGATATATTTTGCTACGGGATTAAAAGCTCTTAATTTAAGCTGGGCTTAGATCAGCACAGAAAAAACGGCCCTTAGAGGTCTTAGTACGGTGACTATTTTACTGTGTTACAAATTATTTATTTAAATGTACATACCCTGGGCCGGGTATAATGAACAGAGGGCGCTGGACAACAAAGAAAAAAAAAATGTACACTCTTGTAAGTCACGAGTCACGACACAAGAAAGTAACCCACAGAGAGAGAATTTAAACAATTCTGGCTTCTGATGGTTCTGTTAGTACCTCTGGAATCTCCCAGAAACTTGCAAGCTTTCCCTTTTTCTCTTTATGAACTTTCCTTTCATGTTTTTTTCTCGAAAAGGTAAATTTACCTCGATATCCCAACACTCTGGTACTGCTTGCGGGTCTGAAAGTTGAGAGAGAGAAGCAAATCAATTCTAGGCGCGACATTCTCGCTTGCGTGATGGCAATGGCAGTTTCACAAAAAACGCATGAGCGTCAAGCCAAAGAGGCAGCATCAACGCGAGTCTAGAAAAATCATTTGTTAATAACACATACACAGTGATGGCTATTTCACATTCAGCGCGAGAGCGTCCAGCTGGAGAAGCAGCGTCAGCGCGAGTCTAGAAAAATCGTTTGTTAATACGCAGTGGAAGCGAGAAACCGCGACGACTGTTTCGACCGCAAAGTAAAATTTGTTGTAAAGATTTTCGACTTAATTTTTGCCGACGAAACACGAACGGTTTATTCTTCACAACAATTATAAGCTTCGAAATGTGTCTATTCAACTGCGTCTCACAACTCAAAAAATTGCTGTTTCCCAACAAGAGCGAGCGAGCATCTCGGCCGAGTTGTCAAACGAATATTAATCAATGGCAATGTATGGGGTTGTTCACAATACCGGGCGGCGTTATCGCTGTCTCGCACGCTGGACTTTTCGAAAAACTGAAAATTATACTGTCATTTCACTTTTCGATCGTACTTAAATGGATGGATCGTACTTAACCTACGCAATCATTAAAATTAATTTTGAGCATCATACTAGTCTGGCTTATATAAATCCTAGTGGAACAAGATGGCAGATATTAGAAGCTAAGGGTCCGCTCAGAAAGGGTCCGCCAACTAACGTTTTTTTTTTCAATTAGTGCTAATTTCGTGAATGGTAACACTTAGCTCATGTCTGATTTGACAGATAATTAGTTTTATCCTTCCGCTGAACGAATATGGTTGTGTATACGCTTGAACAACGCTGGGAAGTATTGCAACATTACTTTGAAAATCATGGTTTTCAATTTAGGTTTTCAAAAAAATTTTGCTCAAAAAAAATCATCTTTTCAGATGAAGCTTATTATGCTCTTGGCGGGTATGTAAACAAGCAAAATTGTTGCATTTGGGGCACAAAAAACCCGCACGCATACCTTGAAAAGCCGATACACCCAAAACAAATCACTGTTTGGTGCGGATTTTGGTCCAGAAGCATAATTGGGCCATTTCGTTATCAGGCCATGTTGAACAAATTTTTGTTCACAAAAATTTAATAGGAGGATATTGGCAACATTTGGTTTCAACAGGATGGCGCTACGTGCCACACAGCCGAAGCTACACTCTATGTTTTGCGTTCTGGTTTTGAAGATCGCATTACCAGCCTCAGAGCTGATGTCGTTTGGCCACCTCGGAGCTGCGATTTGACACCGTCGGACTATTATTTGTGGGGTGCCGTAAAAGATAAGTGTTACGCCGACAAGCCAAAGACAATTGACGCTTTAAAGAACAATATTCGTGAAGCCATTAGTGAAATACAGCTGCTAGCAATCGAAAATGTGCTTAAAAATTGGACCGATGGTGTAGGGTACTGCATGGCCAGCCGAGGCAGCCATTTGAATGATATTATTTTCCATTATTAACCGGAAGGATTATGCTTCCAAATAAAAAATAAATTTGAAAAAATATTCAGTAGTTTTTTTATAGCACTTTAAAAAAAAAAGTTATTTGGCGGACCCTTTATTAGAAAACGCCCCACCTTATTAAAGACGAGATCTTCAACTTAAAAAAAAGAAAAAAAAAATAATGCTAAAGAAATTTTCAAAGGCATATTGAAGCTACCTTGGAATTTTTGAGTGTTGGTAAAGACTCTGAGACCTCATCTTGAGCCACTTTTTCTTAAAATCAGTTTTGGCCAAAGATTTCTTGATAAGATTATGCTGCTTTAGCATTTTGTTTTGGTTTGGTTTGGTTACTTGTTAATTTAAATTTAATTTTAATTAAAAAAATTTAAATATTTTTTAGACCTGCGCGAGGCGTTTAAGCTATTGTGGATGAAACTAGAACCTAGAAAAAATTCCACGAACAGTATCGACACGGCAGGGAAACTTGTGACTATTGAAAATCTAGTTGATGATTCACTTTTTGGAATATTCCTGGTCAAAACTCATTATATAATCATTATATTATTTCGATCCTGTCAAAAGCAAAACCAAAATTTAAGGAAGAAAATGTTATACAAGATTTTTGGGTTGTGATTGGGATACATTGAAGGCTCAGTTTATTCTGGGGAAGACATAATGTTATGAACGGTTGCAAAGCGTTCAAAGACCGCCGTAAAGGTCTTTTTCCCATCATACATCGAGTTTTAAAAGTATTGGGAACCTTACTAGCATTGACGGGCTTACCAGAAAGAACGTTTTCGACGCTGAAAAATTTAAACCTTAAGAACCTACCGGTTAAGGAATAGCCTTAATGTCGGTTCATCAGGAAATAGAAATACTGACGAAGTAAGATGAATTTGCAGCAAAGAAGGCCAGTGTTTATTTTTATACCCGACCGAGGGTATACTAATTTTAATGCATAGTTTGTAACACAGTGAAATAATAACCGTAGACTCCTTAGACTTTTAAGAGATATGATCGAGACCGACATGTAAGTCGATTAAGTCATGTCCGTCCGTCCGTCTGTCCATATGAATGCAGTTTTGAGGTCTTTAAAATCGAGCTAGGAAACTGAAACTTGCAGCGTGGCTTGGTTCTCATTTTGTTCAGACAAAGTATGAAAATTGAGAAGATCCGTCCGCAGCTGCGCCCATAATTGGGTTGAATGTCAGACAACCTAAAATTTGTATTTTATTTCAAAATGCCTTTTGGTCAAGAAAGACAAAACATATGAACTCAAATTTTGATGGGGAGCAATATCGACCAGAAGCCTTTAATTAGGCAAAAATCTGACCGCCCACTCTATGCCCACTTTTAATATCTGAAATCTTTTAAAACCTGATTTCTAGGGAAATTCATTCTTAATTGAAAAAAAATTATATGACAGGTTTGTTGCATACAAAGCGTTGAGCTCCGCCCACTTTTAGGATGCGGTTTTGGGAAAAACGGTTTTTTAAGTATTAATATTCGCTTTTAAAGCATTTTCGCGTGAATGCAACGAAATTATAGTTAATTGATTTTAGTTTTCAGCCTACACCCTTATTAAGGGGCGTGACCAATACAAATAATTGACATTCAGTATATGAAACAGACCAAAAAATTTTAAATTTGGTGTTAATGGGTAAACAGAGTCGGGTATTTAGAAGTTCGTTACAGACGAACTCTTGCACTTAAACTTGTTTTATTTAAATTTTTTGCTTATTTTTTCTTATACAATTACAATTATTTTGCGAAACACACTGGTTAATAACCTGGGGCTAAAGACCTTAATGATCTTATGAGATATCATTATACCCAGGACCACGCATGCGGAAAAGATAGAAATAGCTGCTGCGTATGCATTTGTCATTAATTTTTGATTTATACAATTACTTTCTTTTTACCTATTCAAGAATCAATCAATTCAAGTCAATAAACAATTTTTTTATCCCGAATGGATATAGCCTCGGTTTGGGCTAAAAAATATAATTTTCTTATTTCAAAAAATCAGACCAAAATTTGGGTAAATAACTAACAAAAAGAAGAACTTTGTATTTGTTTTTGAATTTTCTTTTATTTTTCTTTTTATTTAAGTATTGATATAAGAAAAAGGTGCGGGTAGTACTAATACATACCTTGAAAAAACTAGGATGATGGCTTTTACTAACCATTGGAAAAGATGAATGAGGAATTGATACCTTTATTTAAAATTCACAAGAGTTAGTTTTAGAGAAATTTATGAGTTCATGAAACCGACTATCAGTTTTCTCATGGAGCAAACCTGTTAAATACTCAGATTTATTGAAGGAAAGACTAGTAAGCATGTATAGACGCTTATGTATATGTTCCGCTGACTGCTATTTACACTCACATCGCGCTCTAGAGTAACTTAGTTACTGTAGCATGCTTAAGAGTGGCTAAGATAGCCATTTCTTGAGTTTTTTTTATGCAAACAAGGTAAAATGTAGAAAAAGGTATGAATTATAATAGTCCAGTCAAATTAGACTTTAAAAAATAGCAAATCCTAACAATTATTCATGCGACGGTAGTTTTTTTTACCATAGGAAGAGGTATATATAAGGATAACAAAAACCGCAAAATCTAACAAAAAATGTTTCTGCCTTTCGTGTTTTTGACGAAATAAGGACGAAAAATTGGTAATTGTCTTTGGTAAATTGCGCAGCATAAATATTCCTCCAGCAAATTATTGAGTTTGGTGTGGGCTTTTTTTATACCAACGACCTTTTTATTAAATCCACCAAAAAATAGTTGTAGGCACATTTTTTTTTTTAAATAACTATTAGTTTTTGGCTGTAATTTTTCCAGGAAAAATACTTCATTATATTTTGATATCACTGTGGAATAAGACATACATAAGGACAGCAAACAACACAAAATCTACCAAAATATGGTTCTGCTTTTCGTGCTTTTGACTAAAAAAGGACGAAAAAAATTTAATTGCTTTAAATTGCGCAGCAAAAATATGCCTTTAGCAAGTTATTGAGCTTTGTTTACACTTTATAAGCACCAAAAACCTTTTTATTAAATCCACCAAAAAAATTTTCAGGCATATATTTTTTTAACAAAAACAGCTTTTCTCTGTAATCTTCCGAGTAAAACTACAATGTCAACATTATTGATTGGCTTTTCAATTTTAATTATAGTTTAATTATGTATTTACTTTTAATGATAAATATACCCACTAACTTTTTTCTCTTGCCAAAAATTCCTTCTTATTTGTATTTATATCACCAGTTACGCACTGTTCATGCAAGCCCTACATAATAATTATTGCAGTCTATTGTGCAGTCAAACGTGCCTAGATTTACCTACCTACTGCTCTGCTGCTACTCACATAAACTTATCTTCTTATTTACATTTTCCAATGGGGTTGCTTTTTTGTCAGCTCTCAATGAAGAAATCCCACGCATACCATGAACGGCAACATGATTTTGTAGCAACGATTGATCCCGGGTTTGGTACCAACATTGATTTTTTTTTTTTTCTTCTTTTTTCTCAGTTTTTTCCTTTCAGAAGTTACCCGATAACTTTGCGCTTGCCTGGTGTAGAACATTCAAACTAATATGCACAAACACATTTGTTTTGCGCTGGGGCTGTGCTTATAATGTAGTACATATTATTTTTTCAGTGTCGAATTCTATAATTATGCTGAATATTTGATAAAACCTGTAAAATTTTATTCCACTTTCCTACATTTAAAATTAAACAACTGCTATTTAGGATATGCATCTCGTTTGAGAACATATATAGCTGCTATTAGGTAAAAGAAAAGCTAAGGCTAGTCAGAACTAGGAGCAGCATTAGTCTTTATGATTCCAAGACTTTTTAGTACCTATATTGATAAAAAGTACGGTGAAATACTGTATACAATAAACTGCTTTTAAGATAGAGCATATAATAACTGGGAATAAATAGTCTACATAAAATTCGCAGGGATTCGCAGTAGATGCAGACAACTCTTCTTCCTAGGTAAGCAACGATAAGTTCGGTGAACTTTTTGCTCGAATTTCCATGCAAAAGTTATCTTACGATTAGGGTCCCAAAAATGACAAGAATGGATGTCAAAGAAACGGACGGGCTCTACGACTTTGAATGACTGTGATTGGAATTTCCATATCTGGGGTTTAATACTGCACAGTGCCTAGGACCACAATTTTCTGAGGTTATAAAACATAATTCTAATACTTATTATTTATTAAGCCTTACGTTTACCTCCCAAGAACTACTGACAGCTTGAACGTCATTGATTTTGACAAACCAACAAACATCTCTCATAGAGATTTTAGTCTCTCCAAGAGACTTAATTTCTTAGTCTCCAAGAGACTAAATCTTAATCTCTTATAGAGCTTTTTAATTTAAAGTTGAATTTGTCAAAATATCCTAGTAAAAAAAATTATCGATCAGAGCATTGCCCCCCTCCGGCGCCTATGATTGGAAAGCATCGACCTGATCATTACCAAAAGAATTGACTGTTGAACGGAGGGAAGTAGGAAGGCTTTTTTTCTTGATGATTTATACCTTTTTCTAACATGACAATTCGCGAATACGTCAGTGGTCTCAAAGGATAGACAGGTTTCATGTGGTTTGAACGTCTGTCCATGGGATGATTTGTAACGGAACAGGACACGTATGTTCTATGAAGCGACTTTTTGTGGCAGTCATTGCATTGCGCTTTTAATTGCATAATTAAACATGCAAGAATTTTTTTTAAAACTTTAGTCGGTTTTTTTCGCAAATATAACCAGTATTAGTGTGGTGTCAGGTTTTCTTCTCTCAAGAAAGGTGGACCTATAACACTGAAACAGTGCCCCGAAATGTAAGGAGATATTTATTTACGTTAAATATTGAATATTGGAATCTAAACATTGAGAAACTTTATTCGAGTGGAGGCATCTACACTTCAATGTATGGATGGGACAAGTTGTTCGCACATCTACCTTTTGGCAGACTACCTAAACGTGTCATGAAGGGAAACCACCCAGTCAGGGTTAGTCAAAAACGGTCTATATGTGTCTATAGTGTGACCTTCTGAATTGATCATTAAAGTAACAACAAGATTTTGCGAAATTTAACAACTCAAGGCACTTATTAAGGTAGTTAAAAATATGTGTATTAAAAGGATCTAGGATAGATCCGAATTAAGTAGTGTCACATTTTTATATGAGCAGTTGGCAAAACTTTTATAAAACCAATTTAACGGTTTATTTCTTAAACTTCACTTTTCATTTGGGTGTCGAAAAAAATTGCTCTAAGAAGACATTAAAATTGAAATTCATTTGAGCTTTTTAGAATTTCACCAAACTCTTAATACAACATTCAACTTTTCGAAATTAGCTACATTTTGTTCAAAACTTTACACAAAATGTTTGCTTACAAGTTGAATACCCTCTGTACAACATACACCATTTGCCGAAATGAAATTTTAAGTGAAATGCTTTTGATTGTCTTGTTTCTTACATCCTATAGCCACAATGTCAATAACTCACTTATCTCGTGATTATTCCGTTTTCCTTTTCTAAATTGACAAAACTTGTAGTGAACGCGTATGTAGGGTATACAGCACGTAGTACATCCACGGTCAATCCAATTGTTTCGTTGACAATATATAATTTTCAAATCAAGACTGGAAGAGTAAATGAAATTTCACTTGAGTGTAAATATTCCTTTAGGTTATTTGAACACGTTGCACGGTTAATTTTATTTTATCACAAAATTTGGTTTTAAATTATGAAAAAGATTTAATATTTTCTTTGATTTTTTAAACACAGTAAATTATCACTAATTAAAACTGATGACATAAAAAATATTTGCATTCTTTTAGATTTGTTTGTAAGCTTAAAAAATGCATCACAGTTAATGAGTTTCCTGCTTAAGCAGCCCCGTTCGTTATAATGGACTACGAAGCTATGTGGCGATATTCCTCCTCCATTGAGAGCGCCACTTAAGATCACTGTCGCAGACAACAAATTTTTATTATTATTCACTGTAATTTTTCGGGATAGCGCATATCATTGTAAAAAGAACAAAAATCAGACGATAATAATGAATAAACCGCACAAAATACAAGTGCGACGTGATGCAGCTCGAAATCGGATACAAGATGCTAAGCAGCTTGGGGCTCAATTGTATATGAAAAGCGAAACAGACCGATCCACCGACACCAAGATGCGTTTTGTCCAGAATTATGTACGTTATATCATACCACTTTCAGAATGCACTTGAACTTTTACTGTATTATGATCTAATTAACCGAACATTATTTTGATTTTAATCTGTTTGCATGCTGTTCTGATTATGATTTCTAACTCAGTGGCTTTACACTAATACACCTCCTTAGCATCTTACCCCAAGACTAACTAACTAAGCGACAACGATTCGCATCATTTCAATCCGTGAAATTTGTAAGATGAGCCTTCAGAACTAATTCTATAACGTGTAGTTGCACGGTATATTAGCAAAAAAGCAGGGGAGTATAGACTTTTGTGTGCGCACCTACATTAAGCTCTCTACGATTGTATCTAGTTTAATATTTACTCACATTTTGATGTTCTTACATTTTCTAAACTCTATCTATGACTTCGCTGTAGAGTGTGACTATTCAGAAAAGAATATTTTCGAAAAAAATTCTATAATAAAGGAACCTGGGGTCGGACTTTTGGCAGTGTTGGAAATTATTTATTATTCCATAGCCATTAAAGAAAGTTGAATTATTAATATTTTTTTATTTATCTCGTAAATTAGTAAAACAAAAAAATTTTCCCCAATTTTTGCTACATACATTATATTTTGTTTTTATTTTATTATGACTTTTAATATGACAAAATTTACCAAAAATAAAGCCTAAAAAATGTTCTGTAAGACAGTGAGAAGAAAAAGCAGTCTAATTATTCTTGCGGCAAATATGTAGAATATCTGGGATCTTTTACAGACAGTTCAATGGAATAAAATAAAAAACTAAGCTAAGAATAGGTATTACTTCCACATGGCACCTTATATAGCCTTGTCCGTCAAGGACTTTCAGCCAAAATTGCTGGGATAAAGAAACGCGCTTTAACTCTGGGTGTTTAATTTTTCATAATGCCAGGTCGGTCACATTAAAATTTAAAATAAGAAACGGAATCATGATAGATGAGACTAAGTCAAGTAAAAAGCAGTGCAACACTTTATTGCGTGCTCCAAAAGAGTAAACGAAACTATGAGCAAAATGATGTCGAACCATCAGAGCTCTGATGTCTTGTAAGACTCAAGGAAACATGACTTTGTTGACGGTCAATATATGGTGGTCACTTTATAAAAACCCCCTACTCATTATGTGTTTATAAGTTTTAGCTCAGACTAGCTACAGTTGAGAGGTTCTGTAGCCGAGGTAAACTTGTAAAACATGACATTTAATGAAACAAGGGTATAATAAAAATTCAGCTGAATATATTAAAGTATGTACTAACTGCCAGTTTTTCAATTCAAATCATCCTAGTTTTGGAGTTAAACTAAGATTAACTGTAGAAATAAGTTTTTCAGTCAATCTCGGCTTTGCCCAACATATTTGGTGGCCTGTTTTTTCTTTGCCAGAAACTTAAACTTTTATGCCTGTTGTTTTCTGTAGCATAGTCAGAGAGTCAATAATTCCACAACTTTTTGTCGGAGCTTACTCTGCCCTGGAATCCCGGAAGATGCCTTTGGTTCCGGGATTTACACATCATGGCTTAAACTGGGTCTAATTTTACACTTTAAAACCGGGCCTAAAAATTTTACGCTGGCTTTAAATCGGGAAGCAAATTTATCACAGGAGGTTTGGTTACTAATACGTATTTCCTTTCTCGATGCGTCGGCGCACTGCTGGGTGTGTGTTACCGATCGAACTCCGTGTACCGGACGTCGTTCCGACCGCGGTTGCGCGCGTAATTGCAGCCGGTGCATCTCAGGGTCCCCATTAAGAACTCACTTAGACCATGGTTCATTGTGATATCACGTTTTTGAGGAACCAGAAGATCAGCACTGGGCTCTGACGACTTTCCACAGTGGGGGTGTACATTTTTTCTTTAAAATTTGCTCGTGATCAAGGGGTTATGAGTATTCACCAACCAAGTTTTCTGGCATGCCTCTCTATTAGACAAAGGACTCCAACTATCTACGAATATTCAATTTATTGTAGGAAATTAGTCCCTCTGTTTCCTCGAAATAGGTCTCCGTGTTTCTCTTCTTCCAAACCTGACCAATCCTGACCAAACCTGACCAGACCTGACAGATACCTGGTCCTTATGTTCCACCTGCTGCTGTTTGCGATTATGATGGCTTTAGTGTCCAGTGCAAACTTTATGGATTCCATAAGTCCTGACGGTTTCGTTACATTTAGTGGGATTAGCATCTGCGAAGCACCCTCTCTAGCCATACACTAACAATAACCGGCAGTCATTTTGCGATTTACAAGTCAAGACACTCTCGCCTCGGTTTTCCATTCTGGCCTTGATCTGTTTGTGTTTTACTAGGTCTCCATCGGCCAAAAAACTGCGATTAGCGGGAGAGATTAAGAATAAATCCCGAAGTGTTTCCACTAGACAAACAAAAAATGGAATAAACGCGAGCACTCTTTATACCCGATGCAGGGTAAATTAATTGTAATGCATATTTTGTAACACAGTGAACCAATCACAGCAGCGTAGAACCCTTAAACCTTTTAGAGAGATGATCGAGACTGACAGGTGGATTGTTTAAGCCATGTCCGTCCGTCTGTTAGTCTAAATGTTTCAGGTCCTTAGAATCAAGCTAAAGAACTGAAACTTGGAACACGGATTGGTTTTTGGTAAAACAGACAAAGTGTTAAAATTAGTTAAATCCAAATACGGCCAATGTGAGACAAGCTCTAATTCACATTTTATTTTAAAAGACCTTTTGACCAATTTTAAACAGCATAGGAACAAAAATTTTGCTTTATTTGGAGAAAAAATATTCTGTGACAAAATTCTTAAAAATCTTCTTTCAGGAACTCTTGCACTTACACACTTCTTTTTTGTCATTAAAGCCTTCGGCCCAATGAATTCGTTGCATCCGTTACGTCGAAGTACACAACTGACAACTCAGTGAAATACACACGATTCTTCTATGGGACGCTTCCCATAAGAAGTTTTCTTCATAACTCAGTTGGCAGTTGTGTAAAGGACAGTGACTTTATGTCATTCCCAGGGGCGCGAAAATGATTTCCTTGTTGAAATTCTAATAAAAAGCGTATTCGTGACAGATCTGTTATGCCTGGACGTTTTCAGTTTAATTTTTCGGGTCTCAAACTGTTACAAAGATGCACGAAAAGGGCTAAAAGTGGCATACAAGAGGTTTGTGAAGAGAGTAAATGCGATTTATGAGGAGAGTTGTTTTCTTTACTTGTCGCAGAATTTCGTACCAGATATGATGAAGATTTGTGTTAATCGCGGATTAGTGTTCGGTGGATACCCGGTATATATTTATATTGCAGACTCGCTTAAAAACTCACCCGACTCCCACAGGCGTTTCCTCTTCGAATCTTGGTCTTAAATTTTTAACTACAGTCTAGGAATGGGAAAACCTAGTAAAAACTTTAATGGATAAAAACGTGGTAATTTAGGATTCTTGCATGGCCCATATTGTCTCGAGTCAGTTGCTAATTTCCCTGAAGTCGTAGTGTTGCTTTTGACGCCACCAGAAAATGTTCTTAGGGCACCTAGAGAACCACCCACTCCCTTCTGCACCCCTTCAAGGGGCAGGTAGGAGAATGCAAACCAACTATGGTTACTCCTTTTCACCGCGAGAGCATAGCTGTTGCTGGTCTAAGCTAGGTGTTTCTCGATACTAAGATACTGGGGGATAAGATAAAGAAACTACCAAATACAATCCTATTTTCTGTACTCAAAGTCAAGGTCCGTTTACAAAGCGCATTATTGAAATGTTTACGAAACATTGACCGCCTGAAAATTCTCAGAAGCATTTTATGAGGTGCAACTAAACAGCTTAAACGGTTGAACTCTGACTTGGAAAATAATCTTGTATTATCACTGACTGCGACAGCACTGATAGCCCCTGGCTCTTATGCAAAGAGCTGCGTATAGCGACACTATTAAGTCTGTGAAGAATAAACCAACTAAGTAAAATCAGCGATGTTTAATACATGTAAATGCTTGGCAGTGCCTTTGTGTATTGAAGTTTTCCGATGTTTCTCAGAGCACTAATTTTGAAGTTTACTTCCAGTTTACTTGCAGTTAGATGTTTTTCATTTCGATTTTTCTCGTTTTCACAAACCACCTGACTTATTAGGTAAAGTAATGCGTTTTTCTATATAATGATGACGATTTATAGGAAGCTTGTTCAAGGCTCAAAATGTTTATTGTGGTATTTTGTTTTCGTAAACGAAATGTTTTAAACTTCTGACCCAAGACCACACCGCTACATAGCAAAAAGTCAAAAGAAAACACAAGTAGAAAAGAAAAAAAAAAAACAAATAAACCAAAAAACACCCCTCTATACTTATTCATACAATGTACCCTCTAAACGTAGATAATCCGTCAACCCAAAGATAGATTCTGTGACGATTTAGTGACTGAGTCGAATTTAGTTTTTTTCTTTCTGATTATGATTGTCTGCTTGAGAAAATCGCCTTCCAGCTTCTAGCATCCCTCTTAAATCCACCCCCACTATCGTTTTGAGATGTACTTTGTCTTCTTAGGGGAAAGAGTATGACAAAATGTGATGTGAGGGGTAACATAGAAAACGTAGAAAGCTGATAAGTCGGGGTATGATACTATTATGTTGCTTGTTCCAGTCAGAGGTTTACCACCCACAGTGGTTCGCTTCAAAAGGCTGTTAGGTTATCGATACATTTAATTGCTGCGACCAACACCCGTGTTTTGATCAAATTTCAGTTTTTGAACTTACGTCTGAGGTTTCGTGAGCGATGCATTCCAGAGAGGGGAATTATGTTCGCCAGTGCTGCATGTATAAAGCTACCTTTGGCCGCAATGCGGTCAATTGAAGCGTCAAGTGATTACGATTACGCGTTCGCATGTGCGGTGGGGTATATTGGGCGTTATTAGCTTTTTGCAGGCGCTGACTGGGGGTGAAATCGAAACTGATTATATTTTAATGTTATGGCAAATAAAATCAATGCAATTGTTTTGTTTTTTCTTTAAATATTAAAAACAATGTAATTAACTTTTTTTGGGTTGGAAAAATCGATAACGCAGTGTTTAACATTTAAAAATCTGCGTCGAAATCGTAAGGTCAATGTTTTTTGTTTGTGTTCGGAATTTACTATATAAATATTTACATCGTAAAGCTTGCGATAAGCTTGAGTTTTATAAGATCTATAATATGGTTTTCAGCATTGTTATGTTCCATTTCAAGTGGCATCAAAAATCTATTCATACAATTCTCCTCTCAATTTACTCAAGTAATGAACTGACTTCAAAAATCAACAAAAAAAAGGAACCTGAGCCACCCTATTATTTTCTTATTAGCCTCACCATACTCGTGCTGATCCTTTATCGTTGATGACGATTCTCTTCGCTTTTCTTTCCCCTAACCACATAATGGGAAAATTACCAGACTTTATATTCCACTCACGTGCCAACATAAAACTCTTGATAAATTAACGAAGTAAATGGAGCATCATCGCGACCGGTTATTGTTCTCCCCATTCCCCAGTTACATCCCGACTCCTCCACCATCGAACAACCCCAACTAAGTCGTATCTAAGTGGACTAGGTAAATGTGGAGACGCCATCAACGATGAGATGATGTGAGGTTTTTTTGCCCAACAACCATTGATACCAACCGTAATTGCTCGACCATCTCACAGGGTGATTGGATTTTCAATCTAATTTAGATTTAGGTGCAATTTATTTCATCGTTCATAATATATTCTAAGCTGCCATCAGTGTCTCCGAGATTCGTCCTTTCAATGCCACAAAAGTTCGACCAGCTTTTATTATAGCCAATGAAGTTGAAGTGCACACAGTATGTAAAGAAGTGTAAAGAAACCACTCGGACTCACCCTTGGAAAGAGTATATGTCCTGTCCTGGTGTTCGAAAGATTTATGATAGCGCAATATAACAAATTTATGACACACCCTACTCCACACAGGATGTGAATTAGGAGGGCGAAAATTAACTCCGCTCCAAAGACATGCGGCAACGACCCACGGCACCGCATCAGCGCTCGGTAGGAGAAACTAAAGCTCACCAAAGAAGAGAAGAGGAGATCGGTGTAGCGGCGGCGTGCGGGACAAACGAACGGCATAAGGCGAATCCTTTTTCGAAATTAGTTTAACGAAAGGCTTTTAAGCGAGAAAACTTTTCATGGATCTTAAGAGCATTTTCCAAACGAACTTTATCGATAGTTTTTAATAAGGAAAATCAGAAGATGATTGGGGGTGGTGTCGCCGGCAATGCAACATGGTTTGGGCTAATATTGGAAAATGCTCGAAGTAAGCTGGTGGTGGCCTGTGTGCACTGTAGCATTGACTGTGTGAGTCTGCTCTGAGTGTTCTTAATATCTACTTTATTTTGAGGACTGTATATTTTCCATTCGTAAAGAGTTCTTTCTTTCCAATTAGTATTGCTGCACTCATTAAACTGAAAAGAAATATTAATTAGACGAGAAATTATTAGAGTTTCTGATAAGTTCTTTGGCGAAATCTTTGAGATGATTTTTTTTTTTTTCATTTTCGGTTATATAGATATTTTCTAGTTGAGATCCTTGGATGGATGATTATATAAGTAGCTACAGAACCGGAGAAAAACATATTGATGTGATTAAGATACATTTATTTTCAGTCCTTTTGGCAGCTTTATGCAATGATAATGGCATAAGAAGGACATGAAATTATTTTTTGGACCCTTAGCGGCTCGGAACTCGGTTCCTAAGCCGAGGTGAGGTTTTTTGAATTTTGCAATTCTGATTCTTGAGATAAGCTTTTCGCTGCTAGGGACAGGTGAAACGTTGCAAACGAATGTTTTCATGTTGTTAAATGGTGGCATCTTACTGGGTCAAACAAAGGGCCTTTCGTTACCAACTCACCGATTTGGTAAATGTATAGTCTCCAAAAACTCGCATACTGGCGTCCTTAAATTAGCAGGACAGCTGTCTTGTTGGAATATCATACTTTGATCTACCCAAAAGATTGAATTGGGAATTGAAAATTGGGTCCAATTCAGCGGTCCTAAACGGTATCCATCTTTACATTGACAGCAACTGGTCTATGAGACCTTTTCACTCTTTTTTTTCCGAGGGTTTAAGTCATCTCTACCAATGGTCATTAATGTTTGTAGAATTGTAAATTTTTGTAATTTTTCCATAGGAGCAAAAATATAAGCAACGATACGTGGTTACACTGAATCAAAAAGGTACGTCATATTGACAACAAAGTTCGTCATATTGAAGAAAAAAGTTGTAATTTTTGAGCCAACGACCGCGGTTGTCAACAGGAAAAAATTCTGTTCATCAAATTTTATCGGTTGTCAATATTACGAAATCGGTTTTCAATATGACATTTCTCATATTCAAACTGATGATAGGCAATTGTTGATGTGAAAACCGCAGTTGTCAATGTAATGAATACTTTCTTCATATTGAAAATTTCGATTTTCATATTGAAAATCTATATTGTTAATATGAAGATTGCAATTTTAAAATTTACTATTTCGATTTTCGTATTGAAAACCGAAGCCTTCAATGGGATCATCGCAGTTGTCTTTAAGTTTGACTAAGATTGACTGAAGCTAAAGTCTTCGGATTAAATATTCCGATTTTCACCTCGCCGTGCCTTGATCCGTTAGTGGGATAAAGGCAAGTCTCAATGAGATGAAACAAATTTTCAAGTTGAAAATTTGGCTTTCTAAACTTTATTTGGATACAATTTCAAAATTCTTTTGCCTTCTTCCGCTTGCGATTTCCTATGAGCCCAAATAAGCTCTGAAGATGGATAAAAACTAAAAAAATCAAGCAAAACCACATTGACATATTTTTCTCTTTATTTTTTCGCTATTGACACAATATGAAAAATAACATAAAAACAAAAAGAAAATTTATAAAATCTGAAGGGAAAACCACAAATAAAATAAATAAAAAAAAGTTAGTTCACGTATTTTTTATTAATTGCATTTATATTTATACAACAAGAACAGATATATCTAAACTAAAACTAAATCTAGAAAGAAAGAAAGAAAGAAAGAAAAATAAGAAAAACGCAAAAACTGAAAATAAAAAATAATAGTTAAGGAGAGGTTAGGAAAAAATATTTTTGAATTCATATTATTAAATATTAACATATCAAACAGGAATCTGTGGAAAAAATACAAAGAACGAAACATAAAAAAAACTGTAAATAAAAAAAATACAGAAAAGAAAAAAAACTATGAAATAGTAAATTATGCATAAAGGTACAAATATAAATGTCTATTTATAAAAAGACACTTACACAAAGTTACGTCATTAAGTCAAAGTTGCTCACAATACTATATACCCGATACGAGCACTTTCACGAACGTAGCAGAACTAAAATGAAATCATGCTCAATCATGATGAGCTGAAACAGAGCTATACCAACAATTTTCAGATTGACAATTGCCATTTTCAATGTGATAAAAAATTAAAGCAAGTTCTTCATTGACGACTGCAATTGTCAATATTAACAACCAGGTTAGTTAGTTAGTTTATTTTAGCTTGAATCAAGTACTAACAATAATTGATAAATAAATAATGATAAAACAAAAAAAAAGATGGGAGGAGTGATACTGAGTTGTCCTGTAGAATTGGCCAAGCTGGAGCAATAGTAAAGGAACTGCGCCGGCCGATCATCAGGAAAGCTGAGCTTGGAGTGAAAGCAAAGATCTCAGTTTTTAATTCAGTGTTCGTTCCGACCCTCATCTATGGTCATGAAATTTGGGTAATGACGGAAAGAATTAGAGCGCGGGTACAAGCTTTCGAAATGAGATTCCTGAGGTACGTTGCTGGTGTTACTCTTAGGGATAGAGTGAGAAATGTCAGTATTCGTGCGAACCTTAATGTTGAGCAGCTACTTCTCCGAGTGGAGCGATCGATTCTTCGATGTTTTGGACACGTTGTTCGACAGGTCATGCTAGCCGAGATGCGAGCGCGTCGCCCCCCTGGTAGGCCAAGGAACAGGTGGTGGGATCAGGTAAAGAACCTCTCTGAGTCCCGCTTGGGGATTGCGACGGAGTCTCTTGAGTTGGTGGCGGAGGATCGAGAAAGATGGAAAAACCATTTGGTCGCCCTCGCTCCGCGACCCTTTTAAAGGATAAGCGGCATCCGAAAATGATGATGATGATGATAACAAAAACTGAAATAGTGATGACATTTTGTATTGCTTATATATAAATATAAGGAATAGTGACAAATGCCCCTTTAATAAACAAAAATAAACACTTTTAATGAATTAAAATTAGGAGGGTGGGGTGCCCCATTAATAATTTAGAGCTATAAGCTTTAAGAGCAAAAAATTAAAAAAGACTAAAAAACGATAATGAGAAAAATAACAGTAATAGATGAACAAGAACGAATACTAAACTAGAATGTCAGAAGAAAATGATGCTAAGCTTTCATGATTTAAGTTAAAGATCCAATGTCTTACATGTTTGGTGAACCAGGAATTGTTATTTCTCTGATTGAGAATGGGAGCTTGTTAAAAAAGCGACATGAAGAAACTGTATAGAAATTACTAAACAAGGTAATTTTTCACCTTGTTGAGGGAACAGATACAAAGTTTAAGGAATAAGCACGCAAATTATGACCCGCTACCAATCTAAAATTTAAGTTACCAGACTTCATAAAGAACATCTTGAGCACTTTAAAACAATACAGGTGACGAAGAGGTAAAAATTTAGCATATAAAAATTCTGCATATTTTACGTACAACATATTTTTGCATAACTACAAGAGGCTGGATTTTACTCTTACACGCTATTCCATATTGTAGCCTCGACTAAAAAATTCCATGGTAAATTGACATCATAAGATCCGTTGAACATACAGTTCTCAAGTAATAGATAAACTTGAGCGTAAGACGGAAATATTTTTGTAAATTTTCAATATGATTAGAGAAACTCATTCTAGAATCAATTGTCAGTCCCAAGTATTTGTACTCGTCAACTTTCTCAATCACAAAGCATTTTTTGTTGCAACTTAAAGTGTCACAAAACGATGGAGAGGTGTTTTGAGTACAAGTACAGTCTTGCAGCACAAATCGCTTACACTGTGATACGTGAAAACAAATATTGGCATCCAAATAAGTGCGAGGCGAGAAACTAAACAACATCATTTTGTTTTCGGGCTAATAATCAATTTATGAACAGCAAACCAGCTTGTCAATAGATTAAGATCCCAATTAATATCGGCGACTAGGTCGAGAATATTACCGGAATCATATGAACAACCAAGGTCGTCCGTAAAAGCCGTTAATACGCCCTTCAACTTTAAACTGAACAGAGAATTGACATAAAGTAGGAACAAAATAGGCCTTAAAACCGATCCTTGTGGTACTTCGAGGTTTAAATACTTGATTTCGCTTCTAAAACCATATATATTTACACTCTGTGCTCTGTTTTTTTAAGTAGGACCCGAACCACTCCAGAATAAAACCACGAAAACCAGCATATTCAATTTTCTTCAGCAAAATTGAATGATCCACCATATCAAAAGCCTTTGTTATATCGACAAACAATGCCGCCGTGAATTTTTCATTGTCAAGGCTGGAGAAAATACGTGAGCAGAAAAGTAAAAGCGCGTCCTCAGTTGACTTTCCCTTCCGAAATCCCAATTGGGCAGAATTAAAAAAATTTGTCTTGTCCAAATAACTAACAACCCTCTATTTAAAGAGTCTTTTCGAAAACTTTACTGGTAACAGGGAGAAGAGATATAGGCCTTTAGTTATTCTTATTTTTTGAATCCCCTTTTTTGAATAAAGGAATTACATCAGAACATTTAAGGGCTTCTGGGAAGACACCCAAAAATATACTTCGGTTGAAGAGATTTGCTAAAACATCAACTACAAAAAACGAGATTTCCTGAAGAGCAATGTTGGAAATACCATCACGTCAAAGTCTTTGAATTCTTTAGAGTTTCAATTGTTTTGATAAGCTCAAAAGGTGTAATAGGCTTGAGAGCAAAACTACTTCCGTTAGAGTTCACACCGCGAATAATCTTTGAGGAACAAGGATAACAAAGGTCTTCCAATCAGATGATTTGAAAAAAAAAAACATATATTTTATTTTCGCGTTAAGTTTCTTTTTATGACTTATTCAGAAAGATGTTAGCATTGACAGCTGCGGTTGTCAATATAACAACCGGGTTCATCAATGTGACGATCAGAAATACAGCAGTTATTTTGCTTTGCGGTATTCCGCTTATTTGTGTGACTCATTCATGCGAGTATTCATATTGATAATCGAGATATTCAATTTGACGAACTATTCGTCAATATGACTACTAATCACATTGACTATTGAGATTGTTAATATTACAATTATGTTTTTCAATTGCGATTCTTCTCACAACTTGAAAATTCGGTTGTCAATATGATGAACTTTCGCAAAACCTTATTTAAAACGTCTTAAAAGAATTTGAAAACCTTTGAACTCACTTTTAAGCCTTCGAATACAAAGGAACTCAAATAAACGCTTGTATGTAAAAATTTACGTAAAAATAGGCTGCTGCATGATTTCAGTCATAGGTTTTATTTCTAACGGCTTAAGCTATATAACCCACTTGCTCTAGTTTATTTGCTAATTTTTGTAGTTTGTTATTCATTATTAATTATTATACAGTATTTTAATAATTATATTTCTAAAAACTTTTATCTGTTATAAATTCGTATTTTTAATAACTGCCCTCCAGTCATAAGTTGTTATATATTTTTGACTATTTATAGTTAATTTTTATATTTTTTTTTATTTTATTATTTACCCTTAGTAGGTACGTACCAATAATTTCCAATTTACATATTTAGTTTTGATTATTCTTTTCATTTTTTTTTATATGTAAAATAATATTTTTATTTACTTTTTAAATTATTGTTTTATCAATTGTCTGAATTATACTGTAGGTGTTTCGTGATTTAAATTCAGTGAATTTTTTAATTGGCTTTTCTTTGAGCATAAATGTAAAAAGGTTGCAATCAGTCTCTTAGGCCTCGAAAAATTTATATAAGATTTTATTCGCAACAAGTACAAATACCGCATTTCTCTTTAATGTGTTACGAATGTTGAAAACAAAAAATAACTATATTGAATAATTGTGAATAATTGTCGAATGTGTTATTTTAGTCCTGTGGATATTTTCATGTGAATATTTTAGTCCTAAATAAGTTCTAGAACATTTTAAGCAATCTAAGGCATTACAAAGCTAAGCTTAACCTTCATCAAAAGCCGACGCACGGGCACGGCCCGCTCCGTGTTAGACTTCACATTGACACTTAATGCTTTTTTCTCTGACCTAGGCAGCTACCACCTCTATACCTATTGCGTATATTTTTGATTCATTTAAAGTATGTTAAGCTTTACACCATGTGCCTAAGTGTATGCAATAGTTTTGTGTTAACAGAAAATTTTGATTAAAATTTAAAACGCAAAAATATCGTTGACTCGCTGTTAATTCAAATCTCTAGTTCAAATCGAATCTTCTTCCAAATTAAATTAATGATTTAGACAAAATTATGCTATGACAAGTTTCATGCTTTTCGAAGTTAAAGAGTTGAAAAATTAAAGATTGGGAAATATAGTCCAATATTTTGTTATTTTGAGACATGAAGTAGGTACATAAGCGTCAACTAGGTATGTCTTAAACCTAGCTTAAGCTAGGTTTAAGCATAAGCACACGGCACCTAGAAACTGAACGGGACATTTCTGCTCAGAATAGGTAAAAATAACCCTGAAGGCAAAAGGTACTGACAAAATTCTTCTCAAAATCTGTAAATAGCGGCATGTATGTTGTTCCGATCAATACCAATCTCGTTGCCATATCACGATCGAGGCTTCGATGGCCTCCCAACCTACTTTTTGGCTCACTGAGGCGAAATAAATTTAAAAGGTTTTTTAACTGACCAATCATAGTAAGAACCGTAGCGCTTGTGTAGTTTCAAGAATAGTTGCATCAGTATACAGTGCCTTCTTGAAATCACTTGTCAATAAAAAGCAAAACCTTATGGGAAAAGCATTGCAAAACGTGGCATTATAATTTTAGCGTAATAATTTTTACTGCATTATGAGTTGATCTATATGGGTTGGAAAATATTAGTACACTCTGTTTCTTTTTATAATTTTTATTATTACAAAATATTAAAATGCCTGCCCCAGTTCCATACGCGAAAACCCAAAAAACAAGAAAGCTTAACATAAATCTTCCTCTCGCAGGATGACCCGAAATAATTACAAAACCCCTTTTCTTTATTAAAAAATCTTTCATTGTTTCATGACCGAGAATAAATGATTTCTTGGGCTGTCATCGAAAATCCCCGCCCAACGTTAAAGTCTTAATTCTGATCATCAAAATAGAATAGAACGAGAAAAATACCCAGCAACGAAAAACAAACGAATGAAGTGGGATTACGAGTTGTTCCCCAAAAGGATTTAATTGAAATTAAAATGAAATTAAACGAAATACGCTAAAATAGCAAAGAAAAAAAAAGAATAACTTACAAAAAAAAAAAAAAAGATAAATGCTTTCTTCCATTGAGCAAAAGGATTCGAAAAAGCTTTGCAAAAAAAAAAGAAATAAAAACCGCACACAGCCAATGATAGAAAGAAAATATGATTATGATATTTTTGTTGTTTGAAAACCCAGGTAATGATGTTGTGTAGGTATTCAACACTGACAATCCTTTTCCACTTTATTTCCTACAGCGAACCCACTCGTTCGTTTAATGCGCACAGCAGGGGGAATAAAAATAATAAGAAAATCCTATTTACATTACGATAAAACCCTGCTCCGCCCAGCCAGAGATATGATTGCCACAAACCTTCTCCAAGAATTATAAAAAAAAACAAAGGACGAAAGAAAGATGATTTTGGTTTAAAAAGCGTTTCGCACGCGAATGATTTACGATCTGGGCTTATTTCCTTCTGCAATGAAAGAGTTAAGAAAACTGATATGGAAATTAACCCCACAAACTGTCATCCAAAGGATTCACTTTTTTGTTGTTGTAGACAAACACATGTCACCTCGAAGACTTTAGAGCAATAATGTTGACGATAAGTGCAGACAGGGGTTGATTTAATGTATAGGAATACGCGAGCTGTCTGATGTTTATTTATGCATTTGGTAATGGTGTCAATAATCTTCTTGTGGAATATATTTAAGAGCTCCTTAGCCCTAAAGGAAACGTATTCCTCAGCACAAGTGCGTATAGAATTCGCCTCGTTAGTTCCCATGCTCCATTTGCGCGGAACCTGTGGCGTAAAATCCGTTTAGGAATACGAAGGTTAACCATGCCATCGATTTAGGGTTGAAGGTGAATGAAATGTTGCTGGGTGGAAGAGCTCGAGCTAGTTTTTTTAAATTCCTAGCTAATTGTATGGAGTTTACTCATAAATAAATTATAAGTACCTACTCGAGGGCTTTTAGAAGATGCTTCGGAAAAAGCAAAACGAAAGTTGCCTTAATCCTTGTAGACAGAGCATTATACCAACTTTAAAGGACATGATTCGTTATGAAATTTTCGAACAGATAATCTAGACAGGCGGACAAGTTAGATTTATTTAAGCTGCATCCATTCTCTGGAATAATGGTCTAACTTTTATTGCTTTTGGTCCTACAGTGCTGAAAACTCACAGTTATTTTTAACTAGCAGTTAGCATCGTTGTTTTTATTCATTTGTATAAAAAATGGCCTTTAAAAAGCCATGCCGTAAAAAAGGCTTTTGCTTAATTTTCGGCACATGTTTATGGCTGCCGCAGATTTTTTTAATTTTTGTAGAAAACATTTTGATTTTCTCACAATTTTAGTTTTTTTAATTTTCAGGTGTTCATCATGACATTTTTCAAATGGAAATATGCCGTACCCAGATCTTTATATACTACAAGGTAAGAAAGGCTATTTTATACTTTATTATTTTATCTACAATTAATAAAAAGAAAATATATGTTAGAAAGAAAAGAAAAATATATGTTAGAAATTCTCATCGCTTATTTAAAGGATCACTCCGTTGGGCAGGTCATTCTATGTCACAATGGGTTCTTTCGTAGGAGTTATTGATCGAAGAATAAAATAAATATTCTGAACCTCGGCCAAATACACCAGCATCTTTCAATCAGAAATTCAAGCTGGGCAAATATGCATTCTAATGAGTCTTTACAGAAAGGTGATATAACAGTGGCTGAGATATTCTAGCATTATGACGAGGGCTGCTATCAAGATTAGGTGGACTTGATTATGCAAGCTCAAATATCTGGGAAAAAGCATATGTAAGAACTGCCCTTTCTTGGGTTCTTGTTTTTGCCCGAATCGTCGGTTGCGCGACTGCAAACACTTTTTAAAAACAAAATCACTTCGATATTAACCTTTCTCTGGAATAGAAAAAAAACACCTTGGAATAATTCATAGCTAAGAATAGAAAGTAACAAGCGCACCAGAAGATGTTGGACAAGAAACCATGCTTTAGGATAATAGGTTGGGTTAGGTTGATGGATGCCCTTTTGACAATATTCACGGCTCACTTAGACCAGCAGTTGGGTCCATTGTGTCCCTTTTGAAAACCTTCTTAACACATGGAACGAAAACAGAAATAGACCGCTGTTAGAAGCTCAGAGTTCCGCTCTCTTGGATCCATCCGAATTTGTTTTCAAATCTTAGGAGGTCCTTTAGATCTACATTATTAAGATCTTCGAGCTCGTTGAAGAAATAACTGCCGAGAGTACTACGCCTGATGCTGTTTAGGGCTGGGCATTCGCAAAGCAGGTGACGTAACAGATTCAATTTCTTCAACGTCCCTGCAGCTTCTGCAGCAATCGTTATGCGGTATGCTTAGCCGCTCAGCGTGTAAACCCACAGCGTAGTGCCCCGTGAGGATTCCCGTGAGTACTCGGATATTCCTGCGGGCTAGTCCGATCAAAAATAGTGATCTCTTTATGCTTACCGCACAGTTCCCTTGTGTGTCTGCACGTATCAAGTTCTGTCCAACGTAGGTTGGTTCTACTTAAGAATTCAGGTTTTATCCTACGTGCTATCGAACTCAGCGGGATTCATATAGATTTGAGGCCTAGAGATGCATTCATCCCAGACCCATATATCGCAAGCTTGTCCGCTTCTTCATTTCCCGGTATATCGGTGTGGCCTGGCACCCAACACACAGTTACAGTTGCAGGACAGTGCTTTAGGATTAACTGCCGCAAGACTTAAAATTTAGGCAGGAGTGTTTAGCTTTACGTCACTTAGTAAAGGTGTCTAAATTGCCTTTCATCGTTCTCGATCATCTGCGATCAACTCAAGCGACACATCCGCGATCCCAAGGTGGGTCTCGTAGGTGTTTTTTCAGCTTGGCCAATCCTACTCCTGCCGCATCTTTCGTAAAAAGACCCCGAGATATTTAAACTTCTCTATACCCGTTTCAATATGGGACTCAATTTATGTGGTTCGTTCACTGCACCAGGTGTTCGGAAAACTGCTCACATTGGCTTTGATCTCAGCCTTAACACAGACGGCCGCAAACCCATCCAGTGCTCGCCGAAGTTCCTCCTCGGACGATGCCAAGATAGCTAAATCAGCATCCGAAAAGCATATGGCTTATACTGATGCCAGACATTTCGAAAGGTTCCTTCACCATCCAGTCCATTTATGCTACAAAAAGGAGAGGCGATAGAATACAACCCTGGCAAAGTCCAACGCACACATCAAAAGGACGGGATTTGACGCTATTTATTCGAACACAGCTTCTGCAGTTCCCATACAAAGACTGAATGGCTCTCAGAAGAGGCCCACTCAGTGCATAGTTCTGCAAGACTCTCCAGAGGTCTACAAAATGCGTAGACCGGTTTTGCAGACAGCCAGGCTGGGCTCGGGAAACTGAGTTCTTACACTGATTTCATACTATATAGGCTCTCTTTTTCTCCTTGGGTGGCTTCTTGGAGTCAAGTTTTGAATGCCGATTGCGAAATGCATTTCATTTCAGCATTTTTTAACCTTTCCCAATCACAGATCTCTGACTTAAACTGTTCCGGTGCCTATTTGCGGATGTCTTTGTGTGGGAGATATGTTTTCGTGATGGATAGGCCATAATCACAGCAAAAGCTCAACATGTTCCCTCCGTTCGTGTTTTGATCCGGCTCACAGTATTTACCTCCCAATCTCTCCCAATCACTCTTTAAAGTGATTTGGCCACTTGCCACATTTTGGCCATTTTTGCCACTTTTCTGGTCTACTTTCGCTAGAATTATCAGGAAATGTGTTAAAAGTGAAACTGAATGCTCTTAAAAAAACGCCCCAAAAGTAGGTGCAGCTCAAAGCAATCAATTTTTTTTTCTTTTATTTTCAATCAAGAATTTAATATTTGTCGTAAAATTTTATTTTTTAATTTTATTTAGAACGAATATTCCGAGGAATCATTTTTATAAAGACTTACATGGTAAAAGTGGGCATGGTTAATGGTGTGGCCACCCCAATTATCATCCAATTAAAGATTTCTGGCCACTGTTATCATACACCAGGAATTGAGCTCCTATGCGCCTTGTCTAACATGACTAAAAGGCATTGAAATATACATTTGAAGTTGTTTTACAATCAAGTCAATTGTGGGCGTGCCCACATCTAAATAATTTTTATTTAGTTTAAAAACTTTGTTACAAGGCATTTGAGTTTACTTCTTCTTCTGTATAACCTACTTAAATTTTTGAAATCATAAATCCAAACAGTCTCCAAATAAATTCTGATGCCCTTCTTATTAGTCATAAGGTTTTCATTGAAAAACAGCTTAATAACTTGAACATTTCTAAGCCCACTAGTAAAGTAAGTTAAGACCTAAACTTTATGGCTTCGCTCGTCTAAGATTGAAAATTTACGAACTGGAAAAATATGCCTTTAGTGAGGGATTACTATAGAAAGAAAAGTAATCCTCGTCGATCTTTGAATAGCATAACAGTCGCCTCATTAATTCCATTGAATTAAGCCAGCACAAAACAATAGCCTCGTTATTTCCAAATCTGATTCCGGTAATAATTTCAATTAGTGCTCACTCCACCCCGTTTGGTAGCCATTCATCAATACCCTGCGCTCGCGAGATACTTACAAGTGGAATCCTTCTAAGCGGCGAATAAAAATACACAGTATACCGACGACGACGGCGGAAGAAATTGAGTTTATATTCCGAATGGGGGCTAGAGCACCACCAGCACTATAGTGTACAGTAATTTTGGCAGCATACAATGCCAAATGTGCATAATCCTTTTCCGTCTTAAGACACAAAATGGAATGACCGTCACGAATTCTTCTAGAGCTTGGGAGTTGGTTTTGGTGTCGTCTTCGATTGCGCCGAGGCCAAACCGAAAAACTCTGCTGGGCGAATAAATTTTACGACGATTTGTTGGCATTAGACAGTTGGTCCTTGCTGGAATTAAGCATTTTCTAATTAAACGGTCTTCGTTTATGCTATGGCTCGGTAAACCCTTTGCGAACGGGCGAGGGGTGGCGGTGGTGGTGGTTGCGGAAGGCGGCGACGGTAGCTCTGGTTTGGTTGTATAAAAGTTGTCCCATCATCCTGTGGTTCGTGTTGTCTCAACGAAAATAATTAGTCCATAAATCGAATCGGCCGCGGAGAGAATTTTTATTTTTCTTTCGTTGGGCTCTCCAGACACTATAGGACGAGTATACTTGTGGGTGTGCCTTGTGTGTATTTTCTTTTTAGCCGTTTTGTTACAAAGGAGATATGATGGCTCTGTTAGTCGCACGTACTCTATAAGGACAATTTTAAGTCCTTCGCTGAACACAATTTTCTCATCCCAGCCCTGAACTGGGGGAGGGGCTCGCGTTTATTCATTCTTTTTTTCTTTCATCGATAAGGATTTCGGCTCTATTTGCTTACGATGGTCCTTTTTAATGAGGCGTACTCATCAAGAATCTGGAAGGGAGACAAAAGAATAAAGAAAAGATTACAAAGTGGAAGTAGGTTTTATTTTTTAAGGTTTTTTTTTGCTGCTTAATTTTTAATCTTTCGTTTATTCAGACATTTGATGGGCTTTCTTTGATGTTCTACGTTATTGGACTGAGGTTGCTTTGAAAAGTTCTTTTTTATTTATCTAAGGGATGGTAAGGAAGAGAAACCACAGAAATATAAATAGAGCCACTAATTTGGTTAGACACAGTCTATTAAGCAAGCTAGGATAGGTAAGCAGATCTTTAGTTGCAGAAAGAAACATTGTTCTGAAGAATATTTCACTCGATAATAGGACGTGTAAAGGCCTGATTAAGGAAAAAGGAAAAAATATTTTTGTATGTTGTCCGTGCAACAAAAAATCCAAGCTATGTCTTAAGATTCAGCTCTCTAGTGTTATTTCAAGACCTTAAACCTTCACACATAAAGACGGACAGAGCTCAATCAATTCACCTGTCAATCTAGATCATATCATACTAAAAGGTCGTAGGGCTCTACGGTTATTTTAAAAATATATAGAACAGAACATATTTAGATAGAACATATTTAAAAATGTATGCTATATATTATTAAAAAAATATATAGCATACATTGTTGAGAAGTTGGCCCTGGTTCACCTCGAGCTGTTGCGCCACTCTATTTATTTATTTATTTATAGAACAAAAAAATCCTAAAACCAAACCCTTGAAAAAAATCTCAAAAGTTTCAACAGCATGATTTTTTGTATAGCCAGCTGAATTTATATTGCAGTATGCCCCCAGCCACCCGTTTTACTTGCACTCACTATAGTTTTGGGGTAGATGCGAGTTTGGGTTCATGTATAAAACTATTTCAGGTTTTTGCGTTTTTCTTCTTCCTATAATTTGTCCCTTATAGATTTTTTAAGCCGATTTTCGAGATTTCGACCATTCCAGATTTTTGACGTGTGATAACAAACCACCTTTTTTGCACTTTTTAGATCTTGCTAGTTTGACCCGCGCTAGACATTGAGTGTGGCATGCTTAACTAACAACTTTTTATACAAATTAAGTAATACGTTAAGCCTTTTACAAAGGCCGATGGACTGCTCCGTTTATAGATAGTATCAAGCTATAACAAGCAGATTGGTGTGGGATCAAAAAAAACGACATCTAAAATTTTATTAATGACAGAGAAAAAGCGAAAGCAATTAATGGCAAAGAAAAACATTTGCCATAGATTTCACTTCCATGCATTCGCATTGTGTGTTTGAAGCTTGATTTTGCTACCTTCACATTAACTTGCTACATCACATTGTCCCCCTCCTGCTTTTGTTCGTCTCAAACACCCACATTATAGCAATGCTGGTGGTTCACTTGGATAACTTTCAGTTTTGCTCTTTAAGTAGTCGTTGGATTCGAACAACGACACCTTCCCAGTCTTGATGAAACTTGGGTGGGCTGTTAAGCCGTATCAGACCTTTTCGCTTGTAGTTCAGGTGCTGTTGATATCGCATCGTATCTGGTCTCTCATTGCGGTTACTCGCAATTTTTATAGGGTTTCTAGTCATTGGTGCTTGTAGTCGCACCAAACACTAAATTTGGTGCGTAAATCTAATTTAATTAGGTTTAACCTAATCTATAGACAAATTTTTGAGAAATGGAAAGATGAAAATAAATGCTGTTTTACAAAGTGTTTGAAGGCGTAACTTTTGAACCACTTACTTCACAAAGCTGATATTGAACATACATACCTGCAGCCGAAATTTAAACAAGAATCAGTCATATTTTTGTGAAAGCTTTTTCATATACTTTTCTTACGTGTTTTTTTTTTTAAAGACTGTCAAGTATTAAGACATTTGTGTAAGATTCCATGTGTTTATTAAAATTATTTTCGTATATATCTTACCTTCAGTTGTATACATTTTTCGTAGTAGGTCTACTGTCTTATTAGGTGATTTTTAAGTTTTGTTACTCTAAAATAACGGTGGCACAAAACTTTTCCTGCCGTTTCTTTCAAAAATGCCGTTTCTAACTTAAAACTCTTTTTTATAACCACTAAATAAAAAACCTATGCGCTGAGTATTAGGAAAAAGTAACAGTTGCTAGCGCAAGGTATATGAGAATCAAAAAAAAAAAAATATAACTGTATTTGACAAAAGGTCCCGAATAGACGCTTTATGGATTTGAAATCAAAAAAATGCAGAAAAAAGCTAAGAAACCGCGTGTCCCCCCACACTATCTCGATAACGGTAACATATACTGTTTTGAAAAAAATACTAGGCATAGACGATTTTTTGATGCTCGAAAGAAAAATATAGAGGGGCTGAAATTTTGCGTGGGTTTGGAGAAATGCTGAAAATCAATTGAGTTGATTTACTAAAAGGGTGGTGCTAAAAATGCATATAACTTCTAAGTTGCTTCTATTTAATCAACTAATTTTTACACAAGCACAAACCACTGGAGTAAAAAGCAAAATATTAAAAAAAGTATTGGAAACAAAAACCCGTTTGTCATTTTTATACCCGACCCGAGGGTATATTAATTTTAATGCAAAGTTTTTAACACAGTGAAATAATCATCGAATCCCCTAAAGACCTTTTAGAGATATGATCGAGACCGATAGGTGAATCGATTCCGTCCGTCTCTATGTGTAAAGGTTTTAGGTCTTCCAATGAAGCCAGAGAGCTGAAACTTGATACGCGGCCTCTACGGTTGCACAGACAAAGTTTGAAGGTTGGCTTAATCCGTCAACGGCCACGCTCACTACTGTCTTCAATGTGAGACAACCTCTATTTAACACTTTCTTTTAAAATGCCTTTTGCAAGTTAGACAAGTCATATAGGAACTTAAATTTTGGTACTGAGCAATATTGGCCCAAAACCTTTAACAAGGTGAAAATTGGACCGCCAACAGTATCAACCATGCCCACTTTTAACAAGTTAGATCCTTAAAACCCCGTTTTCTCGAACATTTCACTCCAAATCGAAAAAAAAATTAAGGGATATATTAAAGATATTACTATTTAAGCTAAGCTTGTTCCATACAAAATTTTAGCCCGCCCACTTTTTAAGGGCGCTTTTAGGAAAAAACTGTTTCTTCTTTCTGAAATATTTTTCGCTTTTAATGTATTTTCTCATGATTCTAACGAAATTGAAATTAATTGATGGGCGTGGAAATCTCCCCTTTATTTACGGCAATGGCAGCATTTAATAACTCGTATACACAGATCTTATGCATACATACATTAACATTATATTAGCGAAACAATGAGTAATAGAGATGGGCTTGGAAAAATGCCATAAAGTCCAAAATCGTTATTAAAAAAACTGAAAAACAAATATACTTAACAACATTTTATATGAAAATTAAGCCATCAAAAAAAAGCCGACGCGCTCCGTGTATGATTTGAAACTTGACGGTCTTTTTTAAATAGGCTGAGAAAACCGTGAGTAAGAAACCACAATTTAAAAATATTTTAACGCAGCTTGCTTTATTTTTGTACGCTTTATATTCAAACCAAATTTGAACAAGATTGTTGTTTCCGTTAAGATACAACAACCAAACAATTTAAAAAAATTGTTTTTGAAAAAGCTTTTATGTTTTTAAGTTAAATTTCAGAAGTATTTGAAACTTTTAAATTGGCTATAATTTTCCTTAAAAATTCAGATAATTTCTGGCATGTGTCATTTTTTGTTTTATATGATTTTTGCTAATAATAAAACCGGGGCCTTAAACAATATAGTTTATCCTAGAAAATACTAGAAGAAGTTAATACTAGCAGATTTTAAAAAATTGTTTTTGAGTTAAATCCCAAAAGTTTTTGAAACTTTAAAAATCGCTATAATTTTCCTTAAATTTTAGACATTTTCTGATTGTGTGATTTTTTTTCATTTGATTCCTTTTAAAAATACCGGTGATAAGATGATGGAGGTCAAACGTTGTTTCATGCATTTTGCGATTTTTTTTTAAATGCGTCAAAACGGCAGAATTAAAACTTTTTCAGAAAGATATAACTTAAGTGCTTGGTTTTCTTTGATCGACTTTGTGCACTAATAGATTCAAAACTTATGCGTCAAACACTTTGAAAAACGTCAGCCATTTTCAACTCTTCATTTCTTAAAAAATTTTCTATTTTTTCAAATACAATCTCCAATACAACGCGGTTCGGCCGGAATCAGGCTCAAGGGTGTACTGATGAGCATTCCTTCTTGCGCGAGTATTGCAGTTGAATTCTTTAAGGGGTGGAATGCAACTGGCTATTTCACTGGAGCACTCTTTATGGAAGAAACGATAAAGCAATGAAAGACAAGGGACATTGCGACGATGTTGCAAGGAGTCGATTGACTTCGCAATGTTTGAGTCTCCTATCAATTTCAATGCTCTTTTTTGTATCCGATCGAGTAGGCTCCTGCCCGGACATGAGAGTTATACTCCAGTTTTGGTCGTATGAACGATTTATAGATGACAGCCAGATCAGAAGGTGTAAAGTATTTCTTGCATCGACTAAGGAATCCTAAGCATTTCGCTGCGTTCTTGGCGACGTCGAATATGTGGTCATTCTAACGCAAGTTGTCATTAACACACACACCGAGGATGGAAAGCTTTTCGGTTTCAGTTATGCAAGTGTCGTTCATGAATAACGACTGAAGATTTCTATTCAGCTTGGATGACAATAAACAGCATTGCGTTTTGGATGCATTAAACTCCACTCTATTTAAAAGCCCCCACATTGATATGCTGTTTAAATCGGAACTTAATGAGTTCAACATACTTAACCGTTCCCTTTCGACGTCCGAAGGACTGGGGCGTTTGCAAGGAAACGAAAATGAAAAACTAAGATTACTGTCATCAGCAAAAGAATGAATTGGATTAGATATGACAGACAAGAGATCATTTATAAAGATCAAAAAGAGTGTTGGAGATAAAACTGAGCCCTGTGGAACACCAGCATTAATATGATGGACATTCGACTTGAAACCGTCCAAAACCACTTGGATTGATCGGTTCGAAAGGAAATTTCTAAACCAATGAATAAAAGACACATCGATTCCAAATGCACGCATTTTCGACAAGAGAGCCTGGTGCCAGACTCTGTCAAATGCTTAAGAAATGTCGAGCGCAACAACCTTGCTTACGCCATGAAGGTGCAAGGAGCGGTCCCACTTTTCGGTGAGATAAGGTATCAGATCACCAGTGGATCTTTTGCCACGAAAGCCGTATTGACGGTCATTGAGAAGCCTCCGTGATTCTAGATATTTCATAAGCTGACTATTCATCAGCGTTTCCATGACCTTGGAAAAAATGAATGTTAGTGCAATTGGTCAGTAACTGGTCGGAGAAGTTGAATCGCCTTTTTTTTGGGACGGGCTGAACAAATGCAGTTTTCCATCTACTCGGAAACAGACCAAAAGAGTAGGACAGATAGCCTACGCAGTGGTTTTGCCAGCGTGGAAGAACACCTCTTCAGAACTATGGGGGAAATGTCATCTGGACCAGCGGATTTGTGTATGCTGAGATTTTTAAGGACTCCTGCTACTGTACGAGTGCGAAAATGAATTTGTCCCATGGAATGTTCTACGCTCTCGAGTACAGGTGGAAACAAGGCACAATCAGGGTGCGAGGAGGTGGCAGCAAAATGAGCTGCAAGTAGATTGGCCTTGTCCAAGGAGCTGACAGCTGGGATGTCATTGAAAACGAGTGTCGGGATCGAGGATAAGGCACAATTTATAATATCTTTGACGAATGACCAGAAACTTTTACTACCTTTGGGACACTGAAGTATTTTTTGCCTCAATTACTGATCATGAGAGAATTTGGCACGACGGATATGAGCACTGCTGACATTTCTGGCTTGTTTAAACTTTTTCCGGTTTTCCTCGGTTGGGTTGGCTTTATATGACCGAAAACTAACCTCCCTTAACTTGATAGCCTCTTTACAGTTCGAATCACACCATGAATTCTCCTTTGGTTTGATAACCTTTATTCTGTTGGGAATGAAGAATTTCATGCCAATGAGAATTATTTCTGTGAACATATCGGCTGCGGCTTCAACGTCACGATCGAGGAAGCAAAGTGACCAATTGAAAGACTTAAAGAAACTCTTTAAGTCGCCCCAGTTGGCTTTCTCGTATTGCCAAACTGTTCTTTTCGGAGCCGGATCTTTAGAGGTTTTATTTTGAAACGAGTAAGAAGCCGATATGACACAGTGGTCTGACGAGCCTAGAGGTGAAAGTACGCTGACCGAGTACTTGTCAGGATGGAAGGTTAGGAACAAGTTCAGAGTATTGGCAGCATGACTGTCAATGTCAGGGATTCGCGAAGGCTCGTTTACAAGCTGGGTTAGATGGTTGCCCACAGCAAAAACCTCAATATACCTGCCTTCGGGTGTTGTCTGTCCAGAATGTCGAAGCCACTGAGAATTGTATATATTAAAATCGCCTGCAATAACGATTTCAGTACGAGGATGACGGGATACAATTCTATTGATGGAGTCCGATAGCTCATCAAACCTGTTACAGGTTAATTCGCTATTAAGACTAGGGCTTCTGTATAAAAAGCGGTGATGTGACATATGCCTACGAAATGAAAATTTTAACCACTTGAAACTGAATGTGGGATCAGAGCTGTGGTTGATGTGTGGTGGAATTTGGTAGGCCACATCATTGCGGATGTTTATGGCGAGGCCGCGGTGAAAACGGAATAATGGCACTAACTTATACCCCGGTAGATCCAGATTCAGATCCGAACGAGCTGGATCGTCTGGATTCTCACCTACCTGAGTTTCAGTCAGTGCCAGAACAGCTGGTTTGTAAAGAGAGGTGTGGACGTACGCTGCAAAGAAGTTTTCGCGAAGTCTTACCGTTCACAAGCTATATCACGAGTGGACCGACGGGGAACGTAGTGATACCATAGAGGTTCTTTTTTAAATTTTCCGCTAAAAACGAACGCGAAAACTAAGATTTTTTCTCAGACGTGAAACCCGGCAGTTGTAGTAGGGAAGCACCTGAAAAGTGCAAAAATGTGCTAAGAACGGAGTTCAATATTTATTTGTTCTATTGAAATGTTTAGTTTTTTTTTTCATAACAGCTGATATGCGGATATTTTAAGCTCTAACGCGCATATTTATCTTCAAAACCCATGGGCACATTTTGCTTGTTCTTCCTTACAGTTACAGAGTTACATGAGCATCAATTCCAGTCGTCTGGATGTTCCTGTAAAAAAAAGAACCAAGTTGAAAACGAAGAAGAATCCCTACTGTATAACATAAATCACAAGAAGATAATTTCAAATCGCACAGCATAAACGTCGCGAAGTCCTTTTTTGGCATCCTGCAGTGGAAAACCACAAACTGCCGCTCGGTATATCAAAATGAAAATATAGAGCATTCCTATGATAATATTTGCTCTCCCCAGATGTACTATGAGATATGTTGTATGTTATGTGTGCCAGTGGGGTGAAATTAAATTTTCAACCCCCAACACCCATCGGCAGAATACCACACCCTCGCGATCCCCATGCATGCAAGCAGCGAGATGTTGCTAATAAAAATGTTGCCCGCAAAATTCGCTTTCGATAAGCCCTTAAGTCGCGCTTGGTATCTTCGGTTGGGTTTTCTTTATTATTTGTTCGGGTGTGCGGTCGCAGGAAATGAGAAAATTTATTTATTGTCATCATTCGGGTAGGCATATGCAAATAAATCCGCCAAAAGTAATAGATAAGTAATCGGCGAAACAGCCAAATAGACAGTGCGGGTGCGGTTTCCTTGGAAACTTTTTTTTTGCTCATTGTTGGGAGCTCCTTGCGCGTATGTGAAGGCACTTAACATGTGAGCACGAATGCGACACATAAAGACGTGCGTGGAATTGCCGTAGGGGGTTGTTGCTTGCACGGATATTTGTTGAATCCTTGACGATGACTTGAGTGGTGGTGGTGGCTTTTCCTGGGGGGTTGGTGTATGTTTTGGGAAAACATTTTTATTTGTGTACTTTAAATCAATGAACGGCTTTACTTCGATGGTATTTCGAAGATCATAAAATTACGATTTCGGGATATTATTGCCAGAGAAACATATGATGCCAGCAATTGAAATTTAAATCGGCTGTGTGTGGTCGAATGGTGGCGGCTTTAGAGAGTATTTTATTTGAGTTCGATGTGATTAGGGGATAATTGGCCCATATGTTTTGGTTTTATTGCAGTGTATTTAAAATTAAAGTATTTTTGGGATCCGTTTTCAAGGACGAAATAAGCTTTAAGACCAAAGTTGGGCTCATTTATTGTTGTACCACTTTTGGTATTGAAATTATTTAAATTAAATCAGGTGGGGCAAAAAAATGATAAGGCGGGCTGATTCTTGATTCCTATTTGATGTATTTTAGCATTTTTTTTCTGTGAATTATTTTTGAAACTTCTACCGTTTCATAATTATATAATTCCAAATTCCTTCTACAACCAACAACATGATTGATCGAGTTTAATTCCGTATCAAATCCGTAACCACTAGAATTTCTGACCAAAACGGCATCCTCAACCTTCTTCTTTCTAATTAAGAAAAATAATATCAACCACCAAAGGCCAAACATCTCTGCCACTGTTTGTCCTCTTAATCGCTGAAAAATTAAGTTTGAAATTGCTTTTTAAATTAGCTCCTCGAAAAACTCCACCATTCTAGTGGCATTAGCACAAGAGCAACATTGAAGAACGCAGTCTCGCTTGAGTTTGGAAATTTTCTTAAAAAGCACACAAAAAACCGTGACCATCCAGGACAACAACGAAATTTATAACAAGGAAGCAATATGGAGTCTTCCTGGAAAATAAAAAATTAAAACAACAAAATTTCGTTCGCTTCGCAAATGAAAGGAATTAACTGGCGGCAGAGGTATGCTTATAATAGGAAGGATTAACCAGGACTTAGATATTTTTCTTTCCGCCCTCTTAAGGGCCGAGAATGAAATTTTAAAATTATTCCATTATTTTTCGTGATTTTTTCCATTATATGTATTCGTCTCTTTTGTAAGTGCTTAGACAAAACAAGGATTTGCCCAGAAGAAACCGAGGGCACAAGTATAAGTATACGCACTCCCTTGAAACCACATCGACCCATCGCGAGGGGTTGGGTGTTGCTTTTCAAAATGCTTTATCAAATTGAGCGAATAGTCCCGGATGCCCTTTTTTCGTCATTATGTGCGCATAAACCATTGTAAACGTTCGTTGTTGCTATTTCATTTGATTTGAAATTGAGAAGCAGCCAGAATGAGAACAAAAAATATAGAAATAAATGGGAAAATCAAAAAATATCCCTCTTGAAAAATAAAATAAATAAAACTCGTGGAATCCTTAATTGAAGTAATCCTTTTAGGTTCGGTCGACTAAGTACCTAACGCATCAAGGTAAACATTCTAGTCCGGCCTATTGAAAGGCACGCGATTAATTGAGAATCTACATCAGAAATTATAGGCATATTCCCTTCTTGGAAACTCGATTTGGAAAAAAACACGCGTTTATTTTTTTATAAGTCTAAATCCAAAGACCATTATTGTAAGATGGGACTAACTGACAGGGTAGGTTGAAGGATCTGAACTTTTTAAAAAGAAATCTTGGACGAGGAATTAGTGTGATGCCCGGATGCGACGGAAGTTTCCTTCATCATCGCGAATATTTATTCATCACTTCTGACATTTGAATTCGAACAAGCGTAATCCTCTCTCTTGTGCGACTTGAACTGAGGATTAAAATATTCAAAGGACCTCATCATCACCGAGAAACCAACCATACAATAGAATTGAAGTTAATTTTTCTTTCTTTAAAAAATATCCTGTGTAAGTTGGTGGAATGGGGGTGGAACTTTTTATATTCCACCCCTCATTAAATGTTCAAGGATATCTGGTCGTGAATATGGTTGTGACGCGGTCATGGAAACCACTGCGATTGGGATTTGATTTTTTTAAACATTTTTGGCGGTGTAACAAAACATTCTTAAAAAAATATGAAAAAAAGGATAATTACTATGATGAAGTTTAAGAAGGGTCGAAGACGAAGTGAGACCCTGCAAAACATGATGTTTTAAGTCTTTTAGGGGAGGGGTGTTGAGAGACTAATAGAGCGCTGACAGAATTCTTTCTGTTTGGTTCAGGTTATTAAGCGCATCTCCCTTGGAATATATTGGTTGATCTAATCCGTGGGTAATGGTGGGCGAAAGAATTCACCACGTAGGCAGTTACTCAAAGGTAGTTGGCTTAAGGTGTCATTAGTGAAATTTTTTGCTCAAACTTTGTATGTTGCAAATACCCGTGACACACATAGACTGTATACAATGGTACACGCAATGGCATTTTGCGTGGTGTACCCATATTCAAAATCGAATAATTCCAAATCGATACGCAGCACCTTTCATCGACTTCAAAGCTGCGTATCACAGCATCTATACGGAAGAGCTACAAAGGGCAATGCTCAATTTTGGCGTTAATAAAGCAGGTGCAAACTATGGAAAGCTTTTAACTCAAAATTGACATCAAAAAAATCACCGACTCCTTCTAAGTCTCTGTCATGTGACATACTTAATGACTTTGACATACTAAATAATGGTGCAGAACTCCCGCTCCAACACAGAGGCACGCTTTTTAAAAGTCCGTACAATTACTAGCATACGCAGACAGCATTCACATATTCGGAAGAACAAAGCGTGATGTCTGAAGCCATCGGGACGAAAGCGGTAAATGGCTTATAAGTCAGTGAGGGCAAAACCAAGTAAAGCGTCAACAAGAAGAGACACCCAACACCACTTAAACAAAGCATCACCATTGATAGCTATAATTTTGCGATAGTACTGGCTGTTTCACATAAAGAGCGAGAGAGCGAGCTGGGCTTTTCGACTTATGACGCGCGGTGTTGTGACTTATGACGCGCTGTTGAATAGAAATTTTTTCCATCGAAGCTAATACTTGTTGTGATAAACTATTTATGTGCAATTTTTTTATGTTATATATTTTATGTTATATTATGTTATATTTTTTATGTTATATTTTGTGAAATATAAACTATTTGTGTGCAACAAATTTTAGAAATATGTTATGTTTTGTCATTGTGCAGTCAAAACAGTCGTCGCGTTTTAACAAACGATTTTTCTGGTCTCGTGTTGTCGCTACCGCCCTGATTTGACGCTCTCGCGCTGAATGTGAGACGGCCATAAGAGACGGCGGCGCCGCGTTCTTTCCCATACAAATGACACTTGCCTACTCAAATAATAGTAGGTAGTTACCCATAATAGTAGCTTATTATAAAACTAGTAAAATCGCATAATTGTGTAAAGACAATTTTCACGCTAAAAAGAGTGTGAACCAATTTGTACATTCTGCGTGAATTTCAGTAAGCTCTTAGGTACTCACGCATTTATTTTATAACGAAAAAAAATTTGTGCCGTGTTGGGGGATTAAATCAACAATCAGCGGATCGCAACCCGAGTTTTCTCGCAGTGAGCCAATAAGTCATATATTTATTATGAACTACTTATTATGTTATAGAGTTTCCTTAAAGAAGATAGGTATACCGTCGGTGATTTTAGACTCTGATCGCGTTGTGTGTAAACACAAAAAGCTGGAAAATTCAGAAAAAGTGCAGTTCCATATAAATATTGTGAAACTGAGTCCGCACCGCTGAGCTGACCCACAGGTGAGGAGACTCCGTCTGTTAAGTCTTGGTCTCAGGTGGCGCATGCAATCAGAAGAGCCTAGGTCCAACACGGACAGTAGGGTCACTATGATTATGGTTTTGACAGTACTACCTACACAAGTATGTTTCACGGGTATTATGGAATGTTCTTGGGGCTTAGATATTTTGTTTTTCATTTTACTGAAAAATTTCGACGAAAAATTTTCAATATTTTTAATGAAATCGTGTATCAAGATGAATAAAAAGATTATGCTTATCAAACAAATGATTTGATTTATTTGCGCTGTCTATTGGTCTATTGCAGGATAGAATATAAAGCAGGCACCCATAAAGAAGACCCCTTGGATAATTGTGTATACGCAGTTTTTAAGCGTTCCGTCAGAAAATGTAAAAAAGGAAATCTTATGGTGTCACAACGTTGTAACGTCCGTCCAAACGCGTTGTAATGTCTAAACTCTAAGGCGTAAAAAACAAAATTTTATCTGCTTTTAAACTGCGGAAATAGTCAGAAAACCGAACGAGGGCAATTTTTCTAAGCACAAACAATGGTTTAATTACATGTTTCGCAGTACTTTTTTTTAGAAGTTTTGCAAGCAAGAACAAAAAAACGAAACTTAAGTCTAGTAAAAACTTTACTTAAATTAAAAAATATATTTTTTAGAAAACTCTCAAAAGTTTTTGAGAAATGATGAGTCAAAAAAAATAGATGACGTCTTTCAAAGTGTTTGAGTTTATAGCTTTTGAACAGCTTAGTGCACAAAGTCGATATTGAACACACGTATAAAGGAACTTAAAATACCAAATAATAACGTATAGCAACTTAAATTTCTCAAAAGGTTTTAATACCTACTGCCGTTTTAACACATTTTCGAAAAAAGATCGCTTAATGCATGAAAATATTTGTGTGTGTGTGTCCTCGTATCTCCCATCTTATTTGTGGGAAATCATATAAAAAATCTCACATGTGTCAGAAATTATCTAAAATTTTTAGGAAAAATATCAAAAATTTTAAAGTTTCAAACTTCTGAAATTTTACTCAAAAACATGAAAGCATTTTAAAAATTTTTTTGTTTTAAACTTTCTGGTATCTTGTTCAGATTTGGTTAAAGTACAAAGCGTTTAAGAAAAAACAAACCGCGTTAAAATTTTTAAAATTTTAAATTTTAAATTGTCGTTTAAATTAAATTAAATTAATTTAAAAATTAATTAATTTAATTAATTAATTAATTTAATTAAAAATTAATTAAATTAAATCTATTTAAAAAACGAAATAAAAAAGGAGCTTGTTTAACGGTAACGCGAAAAGGGGCACCCATAGAATTCAAAAAAAAAAAAAAAAAAATAGCCAATTCTAGCGCAGGTGGTTGAGCTATTGGAAAAAAATCTAACATTTTAATTGTTAGGATTTGAAATTTAAAAAAAATATAAAAAAGGTCAAAACAAATTTTTTTTCGCCTCTATCTCCCAAACGGTATTAAGTATAATTTTTAAATAAATAACGGGTACAGTCCATCTAATAAAACTTTATATAAAAGTACATATAGGATAGCCAAATTTAGCGAATATTCCAAAGCTTCAAATATTTCACTCAAAAACGGAAAAAACGTTTTCGAAAACTATTATTGTTAAAGGTTCCTTTCCCTTAACAGTTATGATAATCTTGATCAACATTTGTCTGGAGTACGAAACGTTTCGTTAACAAGACAAATTGTAAACACTAAAATTTCAAAACTGCATTTTCCAGCCTCGAATTTTTAAGCCCACTTAAGCCAACGAAATTAAAACAGCATGTTTTTCCATTTGCTCAGAAATCCGTGTCCGCAGAATTTAGGAAAAGTGGCCAAAGCTAACGCAGGATGTTGTTAAATCGAAAAAAAAATCTAAAACTCTATAAAATTCTAAGGTCGAATTTGGTGTTTTATTGATTTTAAATTTTAAAAATTTAATGCCATAAAAAACGTATGTCTATTTTTGCAGCGGCAATAAGCAAAAATTTGAAATACATAACGGACTTAGTCTATCTTTAGAAATTGCGAAAAATAACAGTTTCGAGATAGTAATTGGTATCCTAAGATGTGCTTGAAAACACTTTAGTTGGCTGTAAAAGAACGCTGCTAGGAAATATGTATGTATGTATGTCGTAACTTTTGGGCCACTTATTTACAGCAACCGTATATGACGCAGGATCATTCACGTGATCGTCACCCAACACAACAGATTTGAAAAATAAAACAATCGACTTATAACAGTTTTTTTTATAAACAAATTCGAAAGTTGCCGCCCTATTTTTAGAGTAACGAACAGTATATCTAGGAAATCATAAATCATCAGAACTAGGTGTCCTTTCAATCTGACCTCCCAGAATTAAAAAACACCCGTTGAAACTAGTCATATGTGTTGGATGTCAAAATCCTTCTTGAACTTTTCTGTTCATTCGAACCGAAGGACAGTGTCTTAACTACCGAGCGACGTTTGATAAATTATCCTAAAATTGCGTTCCTAAAGCGAAAATACATAGAAATGGTTTAAGGGTAAAGTGAGGTGTCTAAAGTACAATTCAAATCTAATTGTGACCGTGATTTGTTATAGAAAGTTTTTAGTAAACTAAAATTTAGAACGTTATTAGGAAAAACTAAGATTAATTAATCGACATCAGACAAATTTTACATAATAAAACTAAAACGTAAGACTGATTTTATTGAATTGCATTGAGAAAAATTGTTTACTTCTTCCAAACAAAATAAATGTTTCCATGAAAAAAGAGTATTGATTTGTCCAAATATGGCTGCCAAAAGCAATTAAGTTGGCCTGACAAAAGGCCTTGCTAGCGCTAAACATAAACTTATTTCTGCACGAATATTCTCACGTTCATATCTATAGGTATATAGCAGAAATCGGGATAGGGGCGATTTCTAGAACTGCTCCGAAAAAATAAGCTTAATGGTGGTAAGACTGATGTGTTTACGTTACATAAAGACAGTAGAGCCCAAACCAGACAACTTAGGTATCTTATTAAATCTTAAACATTTCCTTGAAAATCCGGAATTCCTTAACAAATGAATCTTCTTTCAAAATCAAATTCCTTTCAGGATTCATTTGACACTGAATTTCTCTTAAGGAGATAGATAGGTTCGTTTCCCTTGTGCCGGAAATGTTGTAGCATTCTTATATCCCGCCCACCCCATATTAAGTATAGGACTATTCTGTTCACCATTGTGTCTCCTCCCACATTTCGCAAGCCACACAAGGTGGCAATGAAAAGCCGATAGAAGTTTCCTGATAAATCATTTGAGCTCTAAGTGCCTTAAAATACCACGCCGGTGGGCAGGTGAGTATATCGTCTTACGCCCCCGTAAGTGTTCATATCTCTTAACCGAAGCTTTTAATTAGATCAAGGAAATCGAATATGGGAACATTTTTCAAGTGCCCCCCTCGGCTAGCACTTATTCTCCCAACCAATGCACAAAATAAACAATTAATTAAAATTATATGAAACAAAGCAACAAAAAAAAACAACACACAGCTTTTGTCGGCTACTTTTTTTCTCGAAAGAACTATTTAACTCCAAAGTATACACTTGAGTCGAATACAATGGCTTTTAAGGCTTCGCTTTTCATTGTGTGTCGTTGTGTGAATTTAGATTTTCAATTAGTCGAACAACTGTTTGAGAAATGATTAACAAATACACAACTGATTCGAATTCGATTTAGGAGATTGATAGGCGAAGAAGGAATGGCTTGTGTCTGTTATCAGCTCAACTAGATACACGGAAATCCACTTTTAGTTATGTCTTAGATTGTTTTTGCGTTTTGTTGGACGTGTATCTTGGAGATAGGCAACGTTACCTTTAGGAATACAATACTTTATTTTCAATTGGGGCATACCTATGATATTTTTCGCCAGGCATGAAAAATATGGCAATAATCTACAGCAAATTACTTTATTTTTTATATTTGTTAATTTTTGAATAGTAGGCAAAAATCACAGTTTTCAAAAACCAAAAACTAGCTAATGCGTTATGGGACAAACTGTGTGACACGTAGCGCCGCCGCCCGGCTTCAAACCAGTCAGGATCCACAAAAATTTGTTGTAGGCAATTCATGGAACTCATTGCGATTCACCACACCAAATCCGGCATTTTCTGTACCTACCTGTTCATAAAAAACCTCGTTGCAGCAGATTTTTTCGCTCAGATCGGGAATTGGCTTTGCTAGATTTTAATATCACCTTCTATGATACAAGATGGGTAAAACCCCCTTTGAAAAATCGTGGCTTTTCGAACTGTTTGTAGGTCACGTTGTGCCCCTCCTAAAGAAATATACCAAACAAAGCTCCTTTAATAAAACCACCCCGTCCAATCAAATTTTGCTATATTTCCCAGTAAAACCACAGCTTTCAGAGTATCATCTTAAGAAACCAGAAGAAGAACAGAAAAATAAAACACCCCCAGAACATCCTTGCTTATTTTCATTTCTCACTTTCCCAGATACACACATGTCAGCGCCACACCCTCAAGACCATGTATACATCCCACCCATCATGCAGATCACCCACCATCAGGAGGCATCAAAATCACATAGCTCGTCTTCGCACCCGTTCCTTGCACCCGGCATAAGAGCACAACTTAATTTGCAGCAATTGCAACATATTTGCAGAAAGGACTTAAAATCTTGACAACTTCTTTCCGGATGACATGCAATTTTCAGGAAAACCTCAGAGGTTTTCCACCCATCCGGGAACCACGCCGAGCACCCACAGATGGTTCTGAGGAAAAGGAAAACCCCGCTTACTGGATGCTTTCTCGTCGTCTCCTCTCTGGCGCGTTGGAAATCCTCGAAAGAAAGGACTCGCACTCGTATACAAAGATAAGTATCACTATCCTTTCAATTATTTGCCAGCACCAAAGAGCGCATATGCATATGCGAGCATGACGAGGTTCGTCGACGTCGTCGAGAGGTGTATAGTGGGCGATATACTTTGCGGCGTCCAAATACAAATTTGAGTGCTTTTGTGGTTCAGCAGGAGCAGCAGCAACACAAACGACAAGACAAGGACTATTCCAACCCTCAGAGTAAATCTGGAATATTATTTGCGATACCAGTTCAATGGTGATGGTACTGTCTTCCGTAAACGGAACCAGCAATACTTTCTTCTCATAGAATGCATAAGAGCCTTTGGCTAAATGTATGGCATACGGGGGATGAAGTTTTCAAGTTTTCATGCCACATTTAGGGCACATCAGCCAGTGTGCAGACCGGGGTGGTTGGGATTTTCGGTCTCGGGTGCTTATGCGAGGGTGGGCTCTCTGAAAGAACGGTAATGTTGTGGGAAATTGCATTAATTATTCTATTAGCAGTGTAATACGCTCTTAATTGCATGATAAACTTTATTGCTTTTTGGTCGACCGACGCGACGCGGCGTCGGCATATCGCCTTAGTTTTGTGTTGAATCTTATTCCGACTAAGTGAACGACAGCTGATAAGAGTTTAGGAAAGTGTTGGCTTATTGCTGAGTAAGGAGTGATGTCACCAAAGAGTCACTCTTGTATGACGATTGCTTGGGGGTCAGAGTTGAGTGGTGGTGGAAGATTATCCAAGAAGTCTGTAATTGGAAAAGCCATTTGGCACTTTATGAGTACTTGAGTAGGATAAAAGTCATCAAGAATACTCTCATCATTATTTTTCTCCTTTACTATATGCACCTATGAGTGAAAAATAGTCTATCCAAAGAACAAGTACTTAATCGTATTTCTTTAAAAGCTTATTGGCATTCTTTTCGCCAAGCACTTACCCATACACGCCAGTTTCTTTGAAAGGCTTCATCACGATAGACACAATCTATCGCTAAAATTTTACTAAATGGCTGGCTGTCAAGCGTTTGATCTTCAACTTAAAGGATTCCCCAACTCAATTACCGATAATTCATTCATCTTTTGCTTCTTCGGTGTACACACCTACTTCCATTGCGGCTGTCCTCTTCATGTTCAGATTTCTCCTCGTTGGGTTGTTGTCACAGAGTCTTGGTTATTATCACGGAGAAATTATAAAGAAAAGCCCCCAACCCCTTTTACGAAACCCTTTCCATTCCAACAGAGCGTATGAGAGGATGCCATGTCATCGACTGAAAGGATAAATCAAATTTTCATACAATTTTTGAAGGGAGTAAAAAGGATTTTCCATAATTAAGTGAGCACTGCTACCAGCATCCTTGACTGGGATTCTACACTTATTAAAAGAAGCTGGCTTGCAACAATGTAAAACGATCAAATAAGTGAGTACACGCTAATGGAGGATTTAATACCTTCTTGGGCTATACAACTAATGGACTGTATCGAGAAATCCGTTCTGGAATTAATTGCGAGTCAGGATTTGACAGAAATCCGTTTAGCGGATGGTGCGCCTGGCGGAGGTATGGTATTAGCGCATCACTTTGTAAGGAAGAGCTTGTAGTTTACAGCTTATTATTAAGGATTTTCTCAAATCGGTTTTACATCAATAAAACCTTAATCTACACAAGTCTTGAAAATTATAATCTACACAAGTCTTCATGTCATGGAATAGAGTTTCCAAGTTAATCAATAAATTTCGGTAGACAGATAATTGAACAATTTTTGCATCCTGTAAACAAATAGGAGAATCAAATCGCGCGATTTCAATATTGAAAATACTTGACTTAGCCGAAAAAAGAGCAAAGTTAGCACTAAGCCGATTGCAAATCCCACCAAAGGCACAATTTTTCGGTAGTCTCGAGAATATTGAAAAATCTCAGCCAGGTATTTACGGCGTGTTTCGCGAAACACACCTATAAAACAAAAAAATTTTAACAAATATTTGCCGTGAATACCAGTGTACATATTCGCCATTCAGTGTATTTATTTCCATAAAGTATTAGTTCTTACTCCCAAAAACAATCATTACCACAAACAACAAATGATGTAAAAAGAAAAATTATGCATTGTTAAGTTACATAGTTTGCAGCAAACACTTTTTTGTTTGTTCCAAACAAAGTATGTAAATGCTTCCATTAAAAAAAAAATTGATTTGAAGCTTACTTAAGGCTTTGCATTGTCTTAAACAAATGTCTTGCTAGCTTCATTCAAAACAGAAAATTGTTACTTCACGAATTGTTAATCGCTAGTACGGATTTCTCGCCAATTAGTGCAACAAATTTTATTCAGGTGTTAGATTGGGTGGTCAATTTCGGGCATCAAATGCTCAAATATTTTTAGTCGCCGCAAAAAACATTATATATTATTATATTATATTCCAGCCCTACTGGAATGTGTAGAGGTACCTAAGTGCAAAAAAATAAAAAAAAAATTGCTGGGGCTTGGTCATATAATCAAATTGTGACCAGGGTTGCCAGATTTTTTTTGACATATCATGTGATCGATAGTCGTATACTGAAAGGCTATACGCATGAGCGCAATCGGACGAATTGAAAAATTGCGAGAAAACCAATTTTAAAGAAATAAAAGCAGAAAATTTAACATATTTTCTTTAAATTATGTCAAAATGTGTTTAAATGACAAAATATTGAATTTCAAACCTTTTAACGCGAACAAAGGTGTTGACGCCGTGAATTTCATTCATATTTTGCAACGACTGCCGATTTTCCACAAACGTGGTGAAAACAAGCATGCAAGATGATAGCTTGTTTGTTTACCCTTATATTTCTCTACGAAAATTAAAATCAACACTTTTAAAAATGGTCACCAATTACTCTCTGTGAATTTATCCTTGTTCACTTCCCTGGACGACGCATGTATATTTTCTTTTGCTTTGACCTTAACAGCACTAAGCCGTTTAGGTTTTTGAACCAAAAAGTGTCATCATGCAAGCGCTTGGTGGTCGGAATGTCTGGCATCAACATGAAGAAGTTACCAACTACAGTAACAGTCTACAAATCGTCAACGGCACCAACTTAAAATTGGCACATGAAATAACTCATCGCTAACGGCGAAGGAACTGGTTGAGGAGGCTAAAAAGTATCAGCTCGATGCTGCTGGTATCTCCTCAACTAAGTGGGAAGGATTGGCAAACAGGATAGTTATAGTGCCCATTTTCAAAAAAGGTGACAAGAGAGATTGCTCTAACTATAGGTGTATATCTCTCTTAAGTCTTCCGGGAAAAGTATTCGCAAAGGTGCTTGAAGCGCGTTCCAGAGCTGCAATCGAGCTTTTGTTGCGGGATGATGAGCAATGTAACTTTCGGCCTGGCAGAGGCACCCGACCAGCTTTTTACTTTTAAGGTTTTTCTTCAGAAGGCCTGGGAATATGCGAAACAGGTCTACGCCCGCAAGTCGCGTCGTTTTTCGGGATCATACCGCAGCGGGGCCAGGGGTAATGTTTTTTTTTTTTTTTTTTTTTTTAATTTTAGACCATGTGAGATTAAATAAAAAGCAACACGCTCATGGTTCACTATTTAAAAAAAACATAATTTAAAGAATTTTTTTTTATTTCGATGTAAACAAGAGAGGGTTCACTCGATGAACAAGTGCAAGAGTTCGTCTGTGACAAACTTCTATAAACCCGACCCTATATACCTACTATGTTACACCAAACCTTAAAATTTTTTATCCCGGATTCGTATATTATTTGTATAGGCCACCCCCTCAAAAGTGGGCGTGAGCTAAAAATTAAAATCAATTAATTGTAATTTCGTTAGAATCATGACAAAATGCTTAAAAACCGAAAATTATTTCGGAAAAATACCGTTTTTTCTAAAAACATCCCTTAAAAGTGGGCGGAGCTAAAAATTTTGTATGGACCAAACTTAGTAAATAGTAATACAATATTTGTCATATATTTTTTTTCGATTTGGAGTGTACTTACTCAAAAATCGGGTTTTCAAAAATCTAACATGTTAAAAGTGGGCATGGTCGATGTTGTGGGCGGTCCAATTTTTGCCTTCTGAGAGGATTTGAGCCATTATTGCTCTATACTTAAAGCAAAAATTAAAAAGTACATAAAAGTAAAATGTAAAAAGTTAAAAGTAAGGAGTAGAAAGTAAAAAAGTAAAAAGAAGAAGTAAAATGTAAAAATAAAAAGTAATAAATAAAAACTGAAAAGTTATAATAAAGTAAAATAAAAAAATTTAAAATAGAAGAAAAAAAAATCTAGAATAAAAGAAGTAAAAAATAAAAAATAAGAAGTAAAAAGTTTAAAGTTAAAAGAAATCGGTAAAAAGTAAAATGTAAAAAGTAAAAATAATAAGTAAAAAGTAAAAAATCAAAAGTAAAAAGTAAAACGAAAAAGTTAAAAGTTAAAAGTACCCATAAAGTTCCCCCAACAATAAATTGCTGCATAAGTACTCAAAACGCTATTTGCACAGGTACAAATTATGTGACAATTATGGTTGGGTCCAAAATGTGTCGGGCCCAGGGCAATTTTTTATATTATATTTTAATCGATGGGTGCCCCGTTTTTTTTTATCGTACGAGAGAGCTTCTTTACTAGTTACAAATAAGATTACAATAAAGACCTTTGGCCCGATTAGGCAATAGCGGACAAAATGTCGGAAGAAATATCGAATGACTGATTCGCCTGGCACCTCATCTGTCATCCCGGTAGGAAGCGATTTAAGTTGGCTTGCTCCCCTGATCTGGCCCTATTGTTTTTTTTTAAGTAGTATACTTTAAGTTTCTTGTTTATAACGATCGCCCCAGGATTCACGCGAAACTTTCGTGCCCCAAATCCTGCAAATTCCTGTAAAAACTTAAGATTACGCTTAGAAAGAGTCGAAGACAATGTATGTGGGAGTGTTTAGTTATGAAACTGAAGCTAATATGTAAAAATAAATTATAACTTAAATCGATGTACCTATTCCGAAACGTCAATTCTACAACTTGCCGTCTAACTATTGCAATTTGCCTAAAAGCTTTCTTCTGTCTCGTTGTTTATCGAAGCACAAATTCATTAAACCGTCCGGATTGCGAACCGAGAAGCGCAAATGAAAATAGTCTTTCCTATCACCCTATGTATTATCAAATTAAAACTATTAACGAGACCTAATTATTGATATCTCGACAAGCGTGTCGTGGTCGCCAAATCATGTGACACATGGGATGCGCACCTGTAAGGAATCAATATATTTGATCACATTTTTACCCGCTGATAGGTACATGGCAAACAACAAAACAAAAACCGATGTTCATACGTTCAAAACATAGCTGAGTGCTACAAAAAACCCTGCGTGCCGCCTCTCCGCATCGGCACCGCGGAGTGCGGGGGTGGGTTGGTAAAAATTGTGGATTTGTTTGACAAGCGTTTCTCAGAACCATCCTCAATGTGAGTTGACGAAAAGACGAATCTTCTAAGTGCTTTTTCTTATTATTCCGGTTATGTCAGTCGGTCGTATCGCTGAGCGCTTGTCGCCGGAACAGGCATTATTGCCGACGCGATACGAATCAGCGGCGTTGTATTGCTTAATGCTTTACATTTCTTACTTAAGATCGTGATAGCGATGGCTCTCGCTATCTGAGCGGAGCTAAGCGCGGCTCCTTTTGTAGGGGAGGTGCTACAATTGGGCGAACACGCGAGCTGACATTTCAATTAATTGCACGAAAAACTTTAAGCGGATCTGATGACATCGTGGCATATGGATAAGGCAATTTCAGCTTATCAGGAGGAGATAGTTATACAAGTTTGGTGGTTTTACGATGAAAAAAAGATAAGGGAAATCATATCCCGTGCCAAAAAAAAACTTCAAGACGTTCTTTATTGTACTTGCCAATTTTTGAACCGACGTAAAGCTTTTGAGGAAAAAAAATCCAATCGAAGGACATTTTCTTCATCTTGGTCTGCATAAACCACTTCGATACTCACATGGCAGATACGCTCAGATATTTATAATTTATCGTTTCTAATAGCAGCGGACAGTTTGAGAATCGAAAGGCCAGATAAAAAACTTCTGTAAGCCGATTTGTATATCATCAACTTTTATAAAGGACCATGTCGCGCAGGGACAAACGAGTAGGTGGTACACATACAAAGCAAAACTTGACCGGTGCAGAGGGGATAATGTTTCTCTCCGCACAGCAGCTTATAACATGTTCTCGGGTTTTCATTTTTCTTATTCTGGCACTGCTCTCATTGCGATAAAAGGACGATATGTGACTTTTAGATTTCCTTCTTCAGGAGTCACAAAATTACGAACTTACCACCCGCCCATATACAGCCGCCCGCACTCAGGTCATGTATGGAGCTTATTATACAATATCCTTTGCCTCATGCACTTGTAATTTTTTTCTGCTGCTGCTTAACTTAGACGATAAGTTACTTTGAATGTCCTTAAAATATTTATATTCGCATCAGAGTCCAAGTTACATATATATGTATGATAAAGAGATACTTGATTTGAAAGTCCTTGTGGACAAAGGGATCGACAAAAAGTGGACATCCATACACACTCACTCACATGTAACAAAAACCCACGTATAAAGAGGAGTATCAGGACATTGGAGGATGATAAATCAAGGAATAATATATAATCGAATTTTTATTGATGCAAGCCGCTTACAACTATTGCCGGTCAATGGGTTTAAAAAAGTATAGCTACAGCGGAAGAGACGAAAGCGTCCTTTGTGTACGAAGCTTGTGTGGGAGCAAAATGGTTCGATGACAAAATGTATCGCATTATAAAAGGACGACGGAGAGAAAACGGAAAGAGGTATATTTGGATGGTACTTTTGCTTTTTGGTATTATTATTTCTAATACCCAGATTGGTCATCGATCGGAAATTGCCTTATGAATATGTTATCAACCTAATTTGGCAATAAAAATAGAAGGCACTTAAAAGGGATTTTCGTTTATCAGCTACAATTTCATCAAAAATTCGGTAATAGATTTGACTTTATTGTATGTGTAGCCTGTAGGGATAATGGGTTGTATACCAGAGCCTGCATGCATATAGGTTGTCAAGGTTGTTACTAATGAACCCATGTTGTTATAATTATGTGCCTAGAAATACATTTTAGAGTGTTCTTCGAAAGCTTCGACATTTCAACGCACGGACTATAAGAATACGAGAAACAATAACTAAAACAGAGACTGGTGGGAGTTTAATAGTTACATTTCATCTCAGAAAATTTTGAGCGCAGGCTCAGAAACCTTGCAGGTTTGACCAAATGCACCTCACTCCGAATTTTCCCCCAAACTCTGTCCTGAAGCCGTTACATCAGCCACGCTATGTTTTTGTCGGTGGGAGCTATCGCTTTAATTCGATAGGGCGCTCAGGCACAAACCTGTGCCATTGTGGACTGATGGTGCAGTGCGATATGCCGTTCAGAATAGGACCCTGCATATTTCCCACAAAAAGGGTACCCTGTGGGGCTTATTTCATGCTGACACCCAACTTTTCACCTATTCCAAAGACAACAGGGTGCCCCGTTATTTTTTTTTTCTCGTTGAAAATGTTTTAGGGGACATACTCCCGCAGGCGTAATCAACTCCAGATTACGCGTTCCAGATTAATTTCAGATATCGCCGAGAGAACTTTTTTTTGCATACGCACTCTTTGATCTTGTTCTGGAAAGGGGCAGGTGTCAACTAGTTTAAGTTTAGTTCAGTTTTGACTTTATCTGAATTCATAATAATATAAACTAAAACATTAAAATAAACATAAGTCTAGTAAGGTTTGGCCTATGGCCGTCTAAAGGTGTCAACTAGAAAGACACTGTTGTCAACAAATCATGCGTTTAGCAACATTTTGTGGCAGGGTTTTCCTAACTACATCAATTTGGCGTGCAAATGACGCTCTGATAGAGATTCATCGAAGGATTTACAATACACAATTTACAAAATGATGTTCTATTTGCTGTCAAAATAATTGCCTGAGACTTCTATGGAGGACGTAATCGGTCGCCATAAAGAAAACTAAAAACAAACCATATTTGTGTTCGAGAGCCGAAATCTCGGTTGACTTGTAACAACGCAGGCGTTATCGCCGTCGGGTATGACGGCCATTCTAAAAATTGAAAGAGCTTCGCCCAGGTCGACGATTATTCTGACATTCGCTGTGATATGTGCCAGCAGCAGAAGAGCAATCATTCAAAAGTCAGTACAATGACTCGCACACTTACGCAGACGACATTGGTAGAATCGCAAGAGAACAGCGTGATGTCGGTAATGGCTGTTTCACATAAAGAGCGAGAGAGCGAGTGAGGGTATCGGGCGAGCTGTCAAATGAATTTCAATCAATGGAAATGTATGGGGTGGTTTACAATACCGGCGTGACTGTCTCGCTCGCCGGGCTTTTCGAAAAATTGAAAAACCCTCGCCGAGGTTGACGATTATTCTGCTAATCGGTGTTGTGAGTTATGACACGCTGTTGATTAGACGTTTTTTTTTTTTCTTGAAGCTAATACTTGTTATGAAATATAAAATATTTACGTACAATAAAGTCGACAAGTTTTAGAAATATGTTATGTTTTGTCACTGTGCAGCCAAAACAATCGTCGCGTTTTAACAAACGATTTCCCTGGTCTCGTGTTATCGCTGCCGCTCTGATGGTTTGACGCTCTCGCCCTGAATGTGAAGCGGCCATTACGCCTTCGTGAGTTTTGGGACCGATGCGGTGAATATGGGCTTAGAAGTCAATGAGGGCTAACCAGGTATACGCGTTGTCATCAAGAAGAGACACCAAACATCGACAAGTTGAACACAGCATCATCACCATTGACAGCTATTTAGCTTTGAGGTTGTTTAGGAATTTGTGTTCCCAGGTTCCTATATAAATCCATACAACTATACTAAGAAGGCAACCTTCCGTAAAACCTTCAAATCCACACCGCCGAGGTAGCACAGCTATTCAGGTGGAGCATGCAAATTCTATAGCTAGAAACAGAGCTGCCTGATATTGCTTGTTGGTTGAGGCCCGGACCCATCCCGAACTATAGTGCCGCCTAAAATAAGTAAGTTGATGTTGCGAGTTGTGACACGCTGTTTAATAGACCCCTTAGCATGCGGCGGATAGGGGAATGCTCACCAGATGGAGTTACCTGTTCTGAAGACATCCGGGGCGGAACAAAACCAAAAACAAACGAAGCTTCCAGGAGCATCTGTCTTAAAATCGTCATATTCGTCTATTAATCAGACGTCAAATCGATAAAATCGTCAAATCAATAAATTCGTCAAATCGTCTATTAATCAGGTTAGGGTCAGACGAGTACTTAGCATTCCTTCTGACACATGCATCCCCGATGTATTTTGAAATTCGAAAATCGACAACAATGCCATGTTTGCCAGATGTTCTATTAAACACTGTGCTGGCTAGTTTGGCCTTTTTCCGTAAAGGCATAACACTTGCGGGGGTAAGCTTTGGTGTTTCTGAGCAAAGTTTTCATGTTTCCTACTGACTCATCAGCGTTCGTTTTGGATCGAGGAGTCCTTTTCGGTGACGTATAATAACGCCGAACGAAATAAAGCCAAAAAAGAAAAATTTGGCCTTAATTCGTTTTGAAAATGGAAATAACGCCGAATTTCCGATTTGGCTTTATTTCGCTTTAGAAAACGAAATAAGACCAATTTGGCTTTATTTCGTTTTCCACTTAAACAGTAAAATATGTATGGGGGGCGTGCCGCCCCCTGCAACCCCCCTGCCTGTTTTTTTTCTTTAACTGTCTTCACTTTTCGTTGTAAGGGCGAATATAAAAAATTTGGTTTTCTTTCTATTTTTCTTTTGGCTTTATTTCGCTTTGGCTTACGAAATAATACCAAATTGGCTTTATTTCGTTTTTAAAAACGAAATAAGACCAATTCTGAGATTTGGTGTTATTTCGTTTGGCGTTATTTCACGTCACCGTCCTTTTCTCCTTCTGTTTCTACTATTTTCAAAATATTCACACTTGCCATGTGATTTGCATTTGAAGAACAGTCGGTTGGGGGTGGCATTACAAGGGAACAGTCGTCCCCTTGTAAAAATATGAAAAGTCCCACAAATTTTACAAAAATTTTATGACCCACTTTGCAGCCAAGAAAGTAGTCGAGTTATCTTCTTTTTATTGTGTACTTTTAACAAACAATTTTTCTAGTCCATCGTTGTCGCTATACCGCTCAGGTTTAACGCTGACACCGCCATGATTGTGGGAGCGCGGCTTCGACTTTCCCACTTGGTGAACACATGGGAAAGTCGAACCCGCTTGTCCCAATCATGGAACACGTTGGACATTCGAACAGTGCGTAGGTTAAAAATTCAGTCCATCTGTGACGGATTGCAAAACACTACCCTACATAAGAGGGCACCAAGCCTCCAAAAAGTGGGCGGAATCTTAAAATATAGGTTTTGAATGCTTTATGTTAGGCGGCTGCATACATTTTGGACTTAAACTCCGCTTTTTAAACTAAAAAAGTCTTTACTTTTTAAAGACGCTTACAAAAGTTTTATTAAAAATTAGAGATGGCAGGCCTGCCATCGCATGACAGCAGGAATAACAAACCGAGATAGAATAAGAAGTACGAAGATCCGAGGAAGCCTCCATGTAAAAGAACCTATCTCCAGAAAAATGGAGCACGACCGACTCAGTTGGTATTGCAACGTTCAAAGGAGAGATCCTACGAACCCCGTCAAAAAGGCAATGTCAATCAACATTTCAGCGCAATCCCGAAGGGGAGGAAGGCCTAAACATTCATGGATCACACAAATGCAACGACAACAGCATTTATATGGCCTCAGTGACGAAGAGATCAAAAACCGGGTGGCCTGCCGGTATATTCTGAGGTCGAATCGGCGTATCCCACAAGCGGACCATTAGGAATGCCATTACTTCAGATTATAACCTCGCACCTAAATGAAAAAGAAGAAAAAGAAGAATTGGCAGGCGTGCCGTAGGCGTGTCTACGATCGGATTCAATTAATTTTCAATATATCCAGCCCAACCACAATCTTTCACCTCTCTAGCTTAAAACTTGAAGCCTAAAAGTTGTTAAGCTTACGGGCACACAGACCTGGCTGAATCGATTCTCTTGTCAGTCTTATTTATATCCGTAATAGGTCTTAGGGGTCTACAGCGAATATTTGACTGCTTAACAAACTATGCGTTAAACTTCATATACCCTGGGGTAGGGTATAAAAAGACAAACCAATGTCAATTGGATTTGAAATCACGCAACCGATTCAGCAAATTAAAAAAATAATTGCAATCACCTCCCCTCAAACAGCACAACCTGACATGGTAAGAGTTAAAAACGCTGCCTTTTTACTGACTAAATCGACACTTGACAATGTTTGCCAATCAATTCATGTGGCCTGTTTTTGTTCCCTCTGTCATACGGAATCAGACTCATCGCCACTCCAAACCGGACATAATTTAAGCATTAGTGCCGTTCACTTTTGATAACCAGGCTTAGCCTGATTCATGCAAAATTCGCTCGAAAACCAACCTGTATATCCTACAGGAACACATGACTAACTTCTGGAGCAAAAAAAAATGGTCAATAATTTTTAGAGTTTTGCAAAACTCCCTTTCATGTGCCCTTGATGGCCTTTTTGTGTTTGTTTGCCTCAAACAAATTAGAAAAACAAATTTGTTTGACCATCGTTCTAGAACGTGATTATCTGTACGATGATAGACAGATAGTGAACTAGCGATGGTGAATCAAGTGTATATGGTGTACGCGTAAGGGTCTCAAGTGCAGTTGGTCGCCTTTATCTGTATATAATATCTTTCGGTCGAGTTGTGAGTTGAAAAGTTTTCAAGTGGAGCGGTCCTTTTTGAGTTCTGCGGCTAAGTAAACTCTATGCGATGACACCGTAGATAGCGGTGGCATAGATAAACCCAAAGAAAAAGTTAATTAGATTAAAAGGCTGCCTTGAATAGGCCACTATACGGGTTTTAAGAGTGCATATATAACGTTTGACTGGAATGTAACCATTAGAGGTGTTGACTTTTCTAATCAAATGGGATGACTCTATTGACGTGTGCTTACTATTAGTTGTGATTTGTTAGGTTTTTCTCTGTTGTGTTCGTTAGGAAGGAAGTTGTGTGGCTCAAAGGTAAAAGTGACACTACCGCCTTCTTGGAACAGACAACTTCTTCTAAAAAAGTGTGCCTTCCGTAAAGTTAGATATTTGTGGCACTTTGGGGAAGTGAAATGAATCAGATTAGACGGAATGTGTGAACTGGAAGAAAGGGAAATACAATACCAATGCGGCCAAAAATATAATTTTAACCATTTTTACGTTAATAATTGGTGAGCAAAATGTTTATTTATAGAAAAACTCTGCTAGTTTTTAGATAACATAGAAATTAAAAAAAAAATCTATGTTGCACATTAGAACCCTCTACTTTGGGTGGCTGATCCCTCACTGAGCTGATCCCGATGTTAGGTACCGGCATGGAAAATTACCAAGCCGACCAAAACCAGTAGCTTAAGAAAAATCAATCTCTTAGATACCGAAATATAATGTTTAAACAATTTCAGATGAGGCTCATTAGGCCTCTAGTTGCCTTTTTCGCTCTGGGTCAAATGAGATAATTCATCAAATAGTTCAAATAGTTCGTTTGATAATTCAGCTTTTATTAACTTAACACATTTCACACATTTTTGATAAGATACGATTAATTTCTATAACTAACTGAACTGGTAAAAAAATTAATTGTGTGTTTTCGTTTTTATCCATCAGAAGGTAAGAGACCCTTTTTTGGGGCCCACTTTCATGTCCTTGCCTTGTACAAGTACACAAAGCATTCTTCTTATTGTTTTTTTTTTCTTGTCGTGTCAATTGGATAAACGTCATTTGGTGCTAATTGTGCAGTTTCTCTTTTATTCTACAAAAAGATCTTTACACTGATAGCAAAGTGTAAACGGATTACCAAGAGATTGACTTTTCGGCGTTAACAGGTAAAGATTTATTGTACCTGTAAGAAAAACACTAATGAAGAAAAACAAGAATATTTGAAATATCTATAATTTTGAGTTTAATCCAATCGCACATTACCAATGGGTCTGTATGGAAAAATGTTCAAGGTTAATCACCACATGGTAGGTAGGTACACGTAGGTACACGATCGTACTTATGAAAAAGGTTTTACGGTGTACGTGTAACTACCTAACCTAACTACCTATACCTAGCTCAGATTTTTACATTGCAAGGTAAAAGCATCTTTAGTTCATTGATTTCAACTGAAGGTTTATTGACAAATGTTATTGATAAAAACAACCCTCTACATTCCATTGTTCAAAAATACAAGGAAAAGGACAAATCTAGCTGACAAACAGTTTCTCGTTCCTGGTTACTTTACACAGGATGATGATCTGACAACAAACAATATTACAAAGGTTACACAATTTTGTTATTTAAGTTAGGTTTTCGCAAAAACAGTAGTCCCTATGTAACATTAACGGGAACGCCAACGACGTCGTCAAACCTTGATTTCTTTATCGTGAATGGGGTCCCTCTTTATCTAACGAAAGTGGACGAAATTCTGACTTTAAATTATGTCAGAATATTTCCTGAACATATTCTCCGTGCAGCTACTGGTGAGAATATGGCTGCAGCGCCCTCCGAAACGAAAAGATCTCGCTTGTCGTAAAAGTCGACTAAGGGGTCTAGGTCACTGCGTAACAACTTAGTGAGCTTAGCGACACATTCAACATCTTAAACTTTCGCACAAGTGTGCATTACGTAAGTCCGTGGATTAACATGACTAGGGGACCATTGATGTCGGAAAAGGACGTTCGAACAAAAATTAGGACTATGCACGTGTAGAACAAAAGAGGTCGTTTAGACAAGAGGATTATGGTACGCTAAGAATGGTACCACCGCCAAGCACTGCTTATGGCTTACATGGTAGTGAGCCTGGAAAGAGCAATAATTCTTGCGTCAGAACTAGTCGGCTTCCAGGAGATAGCAAAATAATGCAAGCTCAGGGTAGCGAGTTGGAATGTTGGAAACATGAATGGTCGTAGCTACGAGCTTAAAGTTTTGATGGTAAGAAGCCGAGTGGAATTCTTGTGTATCCAAGAGACGAAACGGCGGAACACCGGAAATTGGGCCGATTTCTTGGTAATAAAGACAAAAGCTTACAAAATGTTACTACGAAACCAAATAAGTTAGGAAAGGAGTCGGTATCATCTTTGCGGCAGAGCTACTTGATGGCATCTTGAATATTTCAAAGCAAAGCGGCCGATTGATGTCTCTCTGTCTGGTATTGCAAGGTGAGGTGTAGAACATTGTTTGTGCATATTTTCCCCAAGTTGGGTGTGAGCAGAGGAAAAAAAATGCATTCTGGAAAGATTTTCATAAGCTCATCAAGGCGATCACAAAGGAAGAGCTTTTGTTTGTAGGTTCCGAAGACTTGAACGGAAATGTCGGAAAATCTAACGAGGACTATGAAGAATGCCATGATGAACTGATGGCACTAGGAACTCTTATACGCTAAAGATATCCTAAGCGTTTGCAAGTCATACGGTCTTTTCGTGCTTAATACCATGTTCGTCAAGGAAAGCAGGCACCTGATCACTTACAGCAGCGGTGGGAATGAGACCCAGAAGGACTAAAATTTGGTTCACAGTTCCCTAAAACCGCGGGTCAAAGGTTGTAAAGTGATTTTAGGTGAGGCGATTACAGTACAACAACGCCTGCTGCTGACCGAAAAAGCTGCTGAAGAAAATTAAGCAAGCAAAGGTATCTGCGAAAATCAACTGGTACAATTTGTATAAGGAAGAAGGCGAAACATTTTTAAACATGATCCAAAACTACCTCTGTAAAATCTTTGACGAAAACGAAGACGTAGAGTGCAGAGCACAAGATATGTGGGATGAGCTTCAGCGAACGTGCGTAGAGAAGGCCAAATCACTCCTAATGACTTCAAAAGGCCACTGCAAAGAGGTCAATGAAACATGGTGGTGGGCAGATGAGGTGAAACTAGAGATCAGTGAAAAGAACGCGGCTTTCAATCCATTCCTTGAACTCCGCGTTCTTTTAAGAAGTGCTCTTCTCGAACAACAGAGATGAAATGCTTCGCCTGGAATTGGAATAAAGGCACCTCAAGAGTCTTGCTAAGAAGAAGTGCGCCCAGGTTCAAGTAATGAGAATGGAGAGCCTGTACCAGGAATTGGAGGAAGTTTCTTGTTCTACTGCTAAAACACATCAGGCTACACAGGATCTTTCACAAAGCACCATGAATAAAGGGGCTAAGATCGTCAAAATTGCCGCCCAGAGGAGGAGACACACCCAGGAGTTGTTGATTGTTGATGAACTTTCATTCGCCAAAGTTAATCAAAAATGCTCAGGGACAGCTTGTTGTGGATGACGACAAAACTCTTCACAGGTGCCGGCAGTACTGTGTGGGACTTTTGAATGAACAGTTTCCCAGGCAACACTTTCCGCAAGAAACTACTCCTAACCGGGAAGAAGGACCAGACATCACAGTCGACGAGCTTGGGAAGGCGGTTAAGTACTCCAAAAAGCTTAAAGCGGTTGGGCCAGATCAAATACTATCAGAGTTCTAGAAGTAAATATGAGACAGCGGGTCCAGATGACTTACGACCTTCATCTCCAAACTAATAAGAGGGGATCCAATGCCTAATCAGTGGAAGGAAAGTTATCTCCTTCCTTTGTTTAAAGGAAAAGGGGACACACGCAGCTGTGACAATTACCGTTCTACCAAGCCTATGACTCACATAATGAAGATCTACGAGCGGGTACTAGATAGTCGACTACGAAAAATAATAAGGCTATCTGAGGACCAGTGTGGGTTTTGTCACGGGCAAATCAACCACTGACGCAATCCAAAGCATAAGGATCATAATGGAAAGAATCGGGATGCCCTTAAAAATCTGCATATGGTGCTTTTTGATTTTGAAAAAGCTTTCGATAGACTACCACGAGATCTGATATGGGTGGCGCTAAGAAAACGAGGAGTTCCAGAAGCCTTCATGGACATGCATTATCGAGCAAAGACAAGAGTAGATAGAGTCCTCCCGGAGTCACTGATGAGTTCCCAATCAAAGGCGGTGTACACCAGGGAAGCGTCCTAAGTCCTTTGCTTTTCATTGCACTCCTTATCTGATTGAAAGAAAACTGACGGACCCGAAAGTACATCAGTTATTCTTCACTGACGATGGGGCCATCATAAGTGAAGATAATACATCCCTGCAGCGAGCACTTGATAAATGGGTGGACGTTTTATAGGGGAATGGGTACCATATTAGCCAAAAGAAGACAGAGTACCTGTGCTGCCCATTCTCTGACCCACCCGAGCCAATTCCAGACATTAAATTGAAATAAAACTGTGATGCAGTTTGCAAAGCAAACTGTGATGACGACATCAATCACCGCGTTAGCGTGGCTGGATGAAGTGGCGTGAAAACTCCACCATTTTCTGTGACCGAAAATGCCCCCTAAGCTGAAAGGAAGGCTCTAACCCACAGTCCGGCGCTTACATATGGTTGACAATATTGGACAGTGTATAAGAAATATGAGAGAAAATTAACGGCAGCTGCGATGAAGATGCTTCGCACGACAGCAGGAGTAACAAAACAAGATAAAATAAGAAGTACGAAGATCCAAGGAAGCCTCCATATAAAAGAACCTATCTCCAGAAAAATGGAGCACGACCAGCTCAGTTGGTATTGAGAGATCCAATGAACCCCGTCAAAAAAGCAATGTCAATCAACATTCCAGCACAACCGCGAAAGACAAGAAGGCCTAAACATTCATGGATCAAATGCAACGACAACAGCATTTATTTGGCCTGAGTGAAAAAGAAATCCAAATCCGGGTGGCCTACCTGTAAGGTCAAATCGGCGTACCCCACAAGCGGACCATTAGGAATGCGGTAGAGTGGAAGGGTTATGATCCATCACGTCCAATCATAACCTCGCGCTTAAATGAAAAAGAAGAAGAAGATAAAGATATCAGAATATTTCTTGACAATCGTCAAAATTCTTTGAAAATCATTGAAGCAAAAATGGAAAAAGTTTCTTGGTCTAGGTAAACTAACAACAACAATGGCAAGGAAAACATACTTAATTAAGACCACTTAAAATACTGTCAATAACAGAAGACGAAAAACTCGTTAGAACTATTCAAAGCACATTGTATCATCTTTCCTGAAGACCGGAGTATGAAGGTGAAACGGTCCTGCGCAAAATCTAAGAGCGCATAGATACACCAAAAAAGAAAAGGGAAAGGGCGAAGGAGACTCGGATAAAACCATTTTCTTCTTTCTGGGTACCCTTCTAACGAAGAGAAAGCGGTCAGTTGAAGATTTTAAAAGACTGCATCCAGCGCCAATAAGAAAACGGAGAATAGTAAAAATGAGACAAATAACAAAGAGAAAGCAGATGTATTCGCAGAGCTTCTATTTTCTTATAGCTTCTTTATAATAAAAGCTTTCACTCAAAGTTGTGCCTCTCAGTACCTCTTAAGTTCCTAAGTAATGGATCTGAATGAGATTTACATCAAATGAGTGGTTAAGTTAAGCGATGTACTTAATGTTTATACCCGACGCAGGGCAAGTTTGATGTATAGTTTGTAACGCAGTAAATTAATCATCGTAGACCCCTAAGACATTTCAGAGATATGAATCGGACCGACAGGAGAATCGATTAAGCCATGTCCGTCCATCCGTCCGCCCGTATGTAAACAACTTGTAGGCCTTAAATTTTAAGGTAGAGTAATTTAAAAAAATTCTTTTTCCAAATTTTAGCTATGGTAACATAGGCGCTAGCGCATTCACTTTCGGTATGTATAATATTGCCTTGTAATTGTCTTTGAAGTGGCCAAAAAAGTTAAGCCTTTTCATTGACCACGCCCACTTTTTTAAGGGATTTTAGTTTAAAATGGCTGTTTTTCAATAAATATATATGAAATTTGACTACAAATTATATGGTTGTAGATATAAGCATTGACTCGGATCACTACCTTGTTGTAGCCAAGGTACGGCTGCGGATATCCCGACCAGCGCCAAGTAATGGAAATACTGTAAGGAAGTTTGACGTCGGCCGACTACAATCGCAAGAGATCGCCAGGTCCTTCTCCAACCGCGTCTCTCAAAACCTTCTACGAAGTCCTATGCAGCCAGCATCAAGTATTGATAGCCAGTGGCAACATTGCCAAAATGCCATCAGAGACGCCGCCTCTGACGTGCTGGGTTTCACACGGCCACCACAACGAAACCCCTGGTTTGACGATGAATGCCGGCAAGCACATGAATCTAAAACAGGAAGCATACAAAGCGGCGCTCACAGAAGGACTAGAGCTGCTCGCGAACTCTACGAGCAGAGGAGGAGAGAGGAACACCGGCTTCTCCGAAGGAAAAAGAGAGAGCACGAGAAGCGCGCGGTTGAAGAGATAGAGAGATGTTACAACAGGAATGAGGTTAGAAAGTTTTACCAAAGAATCAAAAGGTCCTGCCAAGGGCTTAAACTTCGAACTGAAGCCTGTAAGGACCATCAAGGGAACATCGTTGTAGAATCGCAGTCGGTGCTCAGGATTTGGAAAGACCACTTCTGCAGAATATATAACGGCGAGGACGAACCAAATACCGCTGTCAGGCAGAACGAACCATTCAACCCGGGCGAAGACGTTACCGACGAAGCATACGAACGATACCGCCCACCCGACCTGGAGGAGGTGAAAGTAGCTGTGTCTAAGCTCAAGTGCAACAAAGCAGCCGGAGCAGACGGCCTAGCTGCCGAACTTTTTAAATCCGCTGGCGATGAGCTGGTTAGGAGCATGCACCAGCTCATCTGCAAGATATGGTCGGAAGAAAGCATGCCCGACGAATGGAACCTCAGCATTGTTTGCCCGATCCTGAAGAAAGGAGACCCTCTGAGTTGTGCCAACTACAGAGGCACAAGTCTTCTTAACATCGCATACAAGATCTTTTCTGCAGTACTGTGTGAACGCCTGAAGCCGTTTGTCAACAATCTGATAGGCACATATCAGTGTGGCTTTAGGCCAGGAAAGTCCACCATCGATCAAATATTCACACTGCGGCAGATCTTGGAGAAAACCCAGGAATTCCATATCGATACACACCACCTCTTCATCGATTTCAAGGCCGCGTATGACAGCATCTATAGAGACGAGCTATATAGCGCAATGTCTAGTTTTGGCATCCCTGCCAAACTCGTCAGTCTGTGCAGGATGACGATGGAAAACTCACGCTGTTCCGTCAAGGTCGGCAAAGACCTCACCGACCCCTTTGATGTCAAAAAAGGATTTAGACAAGGCGACGCGCTGTCATGCGACTTCTTTAACATCATACTTGAGAGAATTGTGCAGAACTCTCGCGCCAACACCAGAGGTACAATCTTTCAAAAGTCCGTTCAACTACTTGCATACGCAGACGACATTGACATAATCGGTAGAACAAAGCGTGATGTCAGTGAAGCCTTCGTGAGTATTGGGACGGAAGCGGGTTGGGTTTAGCAGTCAATGAGGGCAAAACCAAGTATATGCTGTCATCAAGAAAAGACACCCAACACCGACGTCTTGGACAAAACATCACCATCGACAGCTATAACTTTGAGGTAGTTAGGGACTTTGTCTACCTGGGTTCCGCTATCAATTCAGACAATGACACCAGCGCTGAAATCAAACGAAGGATAACTCTTGCCAATCGCTGTTTCTTTGGGCTAAGGAGGCAATTGAGTAGCAAAGCCCTCTCTCGAGCAACTAAAGTGTCTATGTATAAGACCCTCATCATCCCAGTCCTGCTTTACGGTGCAGAAGCATGGACCCTGTCAAAGGCGGATGAAAACACTTTAGGCTGATTCGAGAGAAAAATTCTTCGGACGATTTACGGTCCTGTCTGCATAGACGGAGAGTGGAGGAGGAGATATAACATCGAACTGTACGCGCTGTACAGTGATACCAACCTAGCCAAAAGAGTCAAAACACAACGTCTACGATGGCTGGGTCATCTAGAGCGGGTGGACACCAACGCCCCGGCCCGGAAAATCTTCGAATCCACACCGCAGGGACGGCGCGGTAGAGGCGCACCAAAACTCAGGTGGCGCACGCAAGTGGAAGGGGACCTCAGCCAACTTCGCGTGCGAAACTGGAGACGGCTAGCTCGGGCTAGCTCTGGCTGGCGAAGCTTGTTGGCTGAGGCCCAGGTCCACCCCGGACTGTAGCGCCACCTTAAGTAAGTAAGATATAAGCATTTTCTAACTTTCATGTATAAGTACTGTGTGCCTCCGCCCACTTTTGTGGGCGTGGCGTTAAAAAAAGTGATTTTTTTAAGTTAAAATGGCGGAGTTTTATATTAAAAAAATTTTTTTTTTGGTGGCAAAAATTTATTCAAAAAACCGTTTATTAGAATGCGTATTAATTATGACCACGCCTACAAGGGGGCGGTTTTCGCTTTTGTCTCAAATGCCAATCACAATATACTTAAGCTAGAATATCGCATTCCAAATTTCAGCTCCCTGCGACAACTTTGATTTTTCAAGCTATTAAGTAAAGTGGGTGTGTCAGTGGGCGGATTTCAAAAAATTTTACTGCTTCGGGACCTAGAAAGAACAAATATCAAGTTTCAAGTTCCTAGCTCAAAATTTAAGGCCTAAAAACTACCGACAGATGGACGGACGGACAGACATAGCTCATTCGATTTACAATTCGGTCTCGATCATATGTCTTTAAGGTCTTGGGGGTCTACGGTGATTATTTCTCTATGTTACAAACTATGAATAAAACTTAATATACCTCCTATCCTATGGGATGGGGTATAAAAAATTATGAATTTCTTCCAAAGACATTTGCTTGGGAATTGAGGCGTTAAGTAAATATAAAAAGAAAATAGGAGAAAAATCTCCTAAGTTTTTAGATACATCCGTTTTTTGACGAAACACCTTCACCAGTTTCGTTAGTTCTTCCATGAAATGTTTTTCCAAGTTATGGTTTTTCGAGAAATATACCTACAAGCCACTCTAACGACACTTTGTTTTTAACACTTATTCTCGCCACACACCATTGAAAGAACATTTTCATGCACCATCTTCCGGTTTCACGTTTAAGAATCATTAGACACATTCCAATTTTCCAGGTTAATTAACGAGCTCCTCAATTCACAATATTCAAATTGCCGATATAGCATCAGTTGAGGGAGATAGCGAGCAAGAGGGCCTTAATATAAGTGTATACTTGTTTCTATTTTCGCAGACTATGACTAAAAAGGTTTAAGATGAATAGTCCGAAAAGCAGCGGACTAGACAACAACCTTGCCCTACCTGAGAGTGCTCTTTCCCCGTCATAGGCTGGCAGAAAAAGGAAAAAAAATTCTTAGCACAGGTATTAAGATAAAGCTCCATTTTGGTCTAGTATAAGTATAGAAACAAAAGTATAAAAACAAGTGAGCAAGTGCATCGTGCAAGAGCTCGTCTGTAACGAACTTTCATAAATTTTGATTATTCTATTTCTGTATTTTCTCTTTACGCATCTATTAACGCATCAACACCAAATATGTACTGAAGTTTTTTTTTTTAAACTGAGTTCATTCATTAGAGAACAATTCTGTGTGTGGACAACCCCGCTATAAATGGGCGTGGTCTAAGAAGAAAATCTTTTAAACTTGTTTTCTACGAAACGTGCGGAAATGTGTGAAAAACGAAAATTTAAGCCGAAATAAATTTTTTTTCTAAAAACGCCCCCTAAAAGTAGGCGGAGCTCAAAACTTTGTATGAAAAGTTTCGCTTCATTGGGAATATTTTTTCGATTTAGAAAGAATTTTCGGAAAACTCAGGTTTTTAAAGATTACCACTGTTATGCCTTGTCGAAGTTGGTCAAAAGGTATTTTAAATTAAAATGTGAGTCTCACATATATTGGGCTTAGCCATCGGTAGATTTAACAAATTTTAACATTGGTACTTCAAGTTTCAGCTCTCAAGTTAAAGCTTGATTTTGAAGACCTAAAACCGTCACACATACAGATAAACGGACATGGTTTAATCAATTCACCTGGAGGCCTCGATCATTTCTTTAAAAGGTTTCGGGGCTCTATGGTGATTAGATTATTCACTGCGTTACCAACTATGCATTAAAAAAATTTAACCTGAGTCGGGTTTTTTTTTTTTTTCGTTGGTAGGAAAAAGCTTCATAGGCACTACGAGGACCGGCCGCGTCCTCGTAGTAGTGTGAGATTCTTACTCACTAAAAAACCTCCCATTTTCCGTTAGACTACAACTAAGTTTCCTTAACAAGTAGTTCAAGCTTCTGTAGTAATCGCGTATGACAGGCTGCATTCCAACGAAAGCACCATCAAGTATACTTGAGTCGGGTTTAAAAGTAAAAACGCGATCTCGAGTAGCCCGGGTGTTTCTTCTAAGGTTTCTTGTGCTTGTTGTGCTCAGAAAAAACTCATTTTTTATTCAGTTTGCTTTTTCTTTCTATTTCTCTGATTTATTTCGGTATACGGACTTTATTTGAGATGATCGCAAGCCCATTGATAGCGAACGTATTATCTAACAAAAATATTGATTAATTGAACGCCCCCCACTGGGGATTTGTTTATGTGTAAACCGCCTGATTGAAAATTCGTATGACTAAAACTGTTTGTTCGAAGTACCAATTTTGAAAAACCATTCCCAGAACCTCATATCTATGTCCATGTTCAAACACGCTCATCTTAAAAAGCTTGCTTTAAGAGTCCGTATAAGGGGTATTCATTTTTCCACCCAAAATCATAAAATTAGGTGAGTTCGTGTATTTCAAGCTTATTATCTCGACATAAAAATATGACATCCTCCTCAACGTTATGGGTATTATTATCGCAAGGAATCCTTAAACACCCACGAAGAGTGTAATGAAGGACAATAAAAGTATATCTGACGGAAAATTATTATTATTTCTTTTTTGCTCATCAAGTATACCTCCACCGGATATAGAACTTGACGAGGACATCATCAACTTCCGAGTAGGGTTATTTTGCGGGGGGATAATACAGCATATACAACCTCGCTATAGGCCTGCAAGTGCCGGTACGCGTCTTATCTCGCTGCGAACTAAACGAAAACACAATTCTAATAATGAAGAAGGCGTCAAATTCTGTTAACCACCTCAGGATGCCAATATTCCACACATACCTACACTCACAACACTGGCTGTTCGTTCATCCTTGCTTTTGTAAATTGTGGATCGCTTATGCTGTACTTAAACTGTGTTTCATAAAAAGGGGCGTTTATCGCGCAGATAACGACACTCCTTCTTGAAGCAGCAAAGAGAAAAAAGCAAACAAAAAAAGTACATCTCCAACAGCAACAATATTCGCAGATGAGTACTCATTTCCGTGCTCATCTCAAAGCTCTGATCCTTGAAAAGGAGAAAACTGAAAATAGACGAAAATAAAAATGAAAAACAGAATACGAGAACAGTGCTAGGAGCAAATGAACAAATCTGGTGCTTGTTATAGCATAGGTATCTACATACAGTTAGCTGAGTCTTCTGTATGAAACCCGATGACGCCTGGGTAGGGTCAGTAGGGAGGAATTAAGCAAACGCAGGCGCTTTCAACGCTCTCATACTTTTGGGTGCAATTGCGGGAGTATATAAGGATTTTCTTATATACCACTGGCAAGGACGTTGTTTTCACCCTAAAGCCCAGGGCTATGGAGAAAATACACTTGAGCTGAGAATGGGAAGGGAAATCGTAATGTAGGTACACATAACGACTCCAAAAATGAGATAGACATAGAGTGAGGGAGTTTATCGAGGTCCTCGAGGATACTGCATGGGGATATTCGTAGTGTATGTTTTCCACAGAGTGTGAGAGATTTCCATTTAATTGGATTTGTGCCCTGGCTTATTTGGAGTATCTCCGCCTTTACAATTGTATCTTATTTAACTGCATTGCACAAATGTGTATATGTTTTCTGTTGGTTAAACGAAAGAGGAAACAAGCAGTGGATTGGCTAGAGTTTTAAGGTAAGTGCGGATTGCCGGCGGCGTTATGTGTTTCTATTGTAGCCAAACCCTTGTTTTCTATCGTATATGCTGCCGATTTTTATCTAGGCTTACCAGTTTTTAGGTGCTAGGCGGGTCGAGGTACCATTGAAATGTTGGACCACACCACTGCTCGTACAAGTTCTCATCTTAAAAACTAAAACATTGTAGGTACCCACTACGGAAAAAAAACATAAACATATTATTTAGTATACGTGTAGATACCTACGGCAGGTATTGGGAAATTCATATCATTTTACATCGTCAATCTACGAGTTAAAGAAGGCTGCTGTAGCTAAAGCTATCTTAAGTAGGAGAGAACCAGGTCTCATCTTGCTTAACCTAGCTAAAAACTCTCCATTTTTCACACAACCTACATCTATAAGTTAAGAAGAATCCATGGGCGCTAAAAAAAATAATGGTACAACCTCCTAGATAGATACTTAGATAATTTTTGCTACTTTGTCAAGAAAACGAATCCAAAATAAAGAATAAAAAGAAACCAATTTGTTATACAAAGCCAGGGGAGATTTAAGCAATATTTATACTATTTAGGTTCCTAGTTCTTTTCGGTTCATGGCTATTTGGGTGCCAATAAAAAAAAACAGCTGAAAAACGAGCATCAACAAATCTACAATAATAATACCTCTTCATAGATACGCTTCACAGCTCCGGATTTTAGGAAGAGCCCTTCTTTGCTTTAAAATTCCTTTTGGAAATGATCAGGGAGGTAATCCCCCACTCTACCTAGATGTGCTATAAAGACCGAATGTGTCCGAAAAATGAAAAGTATAGGTACAACAGAATGTAAACTGCCCCTACCCGCGAAGAACTTATTGGGAATTAGAAGCTTAGAAACTGGATTAGAAACTGAATTAGCTAAAGAAACTGGATGTGAATCGCGGCACAGAAAGCGAACATGGCGAACATGTTTTAGAAATTGAGGTTCATAAATTAAGTTTTTTAATAAATAAAAAAACAGTTCCCATACAAAGACTGAATGGCTCTCAGAAGAGGTCTACTCAGCGTATAGTCCTCGAAAACTCTCCATAGTGTACCCCGAGGGTCTCGGTCCAAAGCCTTTTCCAGATCTACAAAACAAGCATAAACCCTTTCTACGACATTTAACTGCTTTCCTCCTGAGGAGGCGATTAGTCTGCCAAAACATCTTGTTTGCAGATCCGTAATCGTGCTCTTACCTGTCACTAAACTTTTTTCAAGCTGTTCTGACTGCCGTATTGGAAGTTCTTCACGCCTCAATTTACCGGGCTCGAGAAATAGAGGTCCTACATTGAATCCACACAATATAGGCTATTTCCTTCTGTCTGAAGGCTTCTTAAACTCCAGGAGTCTTAAACCACACAGTTCTTTCCTCACCACCAGCCGCCACACCAAGCTGTTTCACTTCACAAACATTTCCTGCAGAGGCAGTGATTACCAATGCAAACAGCTGCCATTCTTCCTCTGCATTTAAAAGGTCAGTTGGAATTTTTTAAAATTTCTCCGAAGCGTGCCGTGCAAATCTCTCCGTGTAATCAGATTCAGCAACCTGTAACCTTTCCCACCGTATGCGGGTCTCCCGTCTTGGATTTCGCCTGGGTGGCAAAGGAATACTGTCGCTAAAGCGCAAGTTACACAACATTAGGTGATGATCTGTTGACCGCTCAGCTCCTCTCAAAACGCGAACATCACGAATCATTTTTTTTAACACACGATGGTACCACAAAGTGATCAATCAAAGATCTCTGATTTAAACTGTGCCGGTTCCAAGTGTATTTGTGAATGTCTTTGTGTGGGAAAAAGGTGTTTATGATGGACAAGACACAGCAAGAGTCAAACAAGTTCCCTCCGTTCCTGTTTTGATCCGGATCACCGTGCCACCCAATCACACTTTTCCAAGTACTGTCGTTCGTACCCACATGAGCATTGAAATCACCCATCAGGAGAAAGAAGGCCATTTCTGCCACTCTATCCAGCGCAGCATCAACTTCGTTCAAGAAGGCTCGATACTCTGACTCTAGGTTGGGTGCATCCACCTGCACTAAAGCCAAAGTCGATCGCTCAAGCTTAAGCTTTAAGATCAAAACCCTCCCTCCTAATGGAATAAACTCAAATACGTTTTCTGACAGCCGGGGGCTGTGAGTATCCCCACAACCGCCTGTGTAGTCATATTATGTGGGACGCCAGACCAGAAAAGTCTCCACCCATCAGCGAAGTCTCTAGTTCCGAAACCTTTCCACTTAGTTGAGAAAATGCCAGTTGCATCGAGCTGATACTTTTTTTCCTCCTCAACCAGTTCGCAAGTTCCTTCTTCGAGAGCGATGAGACATCCCATGTGCCAATTTTAAGTTGATCCCGTTGTCGATTTGTAGACTGACCATCTAAGCCCTCATTTTGGCTAAGCGCTGCCACCCTGTAATGGATAGCGTCACCATTGCCGGTCTGCGCGTAACTTCTTTGGGTCGAACCCGGTCGAATGCCGAGCGGGACTTTCCGAAAGAAACCGCTCGCTTGCTGACACTCCTCAGGCCTACCTCCAAAGAGTACCCTGGATCACCAGGACCAGCATTTACCCGAGGCTTCTTCTTTTTTCTCTTCATAGTGGGGGGTTTGCATTTTATACCTAGGTGCCAGGTTTCTATTCGGCCGATCATAACATGGACCACAGACGCCGACCAAGAAGCCACTCAACCCGAGACAGGCGCTCTTGGAGTTTTACTGTTTGGATTCAGCTGCCCCTTTGGGATCAGACGCTGACAAGTTTGCCGCACACTAGGTATTTGTCAGACGCTGGACTTTATTTAAACCTTCAGGTTCATCTCTCAGTTATAACTTTACTGCCATGGGTGGCCTCACCAGGAGTATATACTCCCGACAGCATCACTTAAAAATGCGGAAGACTACTTCTTCCAGTGGATTTTAGTCGGCTGTTATGACACGCATACCTTACCTCAAGGCTATTCTGACCCCGACCAGAGGTTTATTATTAGATTCTTTATTCAAAAACATTCGACAATGTTTGGACCAGACATGTGAGAATGATTCCCGGTGTTTTGAAATAGTTATAAACCCTATAACTCAATATGAATTTTTGAGAAATTTAGCTAGAAAAAGTATAGCTTATCAAAATAATTTGAAGGGTTCCTGACGGCACCCTTTAAATCTATAAAATCAATTATTGTAAAAGAGCTTCAATGTCTTAATTAGTTCACAAATAACAATGAGAATAGTGTAGGAAAATCACTACCCATAAGGTAGATACTTGCGTGTTCCGGATACTTACATACGTTTAAGGTGAACTCAAAACTATAAAGTCCACAATTTTACGTGTAGATACAGGTTGTAGCGGCAGCAACAAGATACATATAAAAATATTGTATTTGCAGCATCTTGGCTCAAATAATAACAATGTATACACTCTATCCTATACACGTATACATGATATATATATAGAGACTTCTTCGCGTGAAATCCTCGCCCCAATTCAATGTATATTTTCAAAGAGAATCCCATTTCGTAAAGAACCATTCAAGTTACCACGACTTAGCATCGCCCGGGATTCCCGCCGACTCTCACATCAACATCCTTCGCTGGAATGTGGCAATTACAACTAAAGAAAGTACTCGTAGGTACTCACTTTCGAGGGAAATCTCACCGCAATAAAGTGGAAGAAAATATTTACCCCTCAAAGCGGTGTCTTGGAGTGTTTGTGTACTATCAGACAACATCCACTCCGCACTTGGTGCGCGTATAAGGACACTGCTCCCGCATTACAATGCATTCAATATAGATGATGATGATGGGTGGCTCCAACTCCAACGGTGTAGTTTGGTAAAAACCAAAAATGTGAGAGGGAATTTATGCTTTTTTCTAGCTTTGCCTCGCTACTTGGTATTTCGTTTATGCTTTTCAATTTTCAGGAGGTTCACTGGTGGTATTGATTTTTGTCGGTGGCTATGAGCCTTTCATACAACTGCATTTATTTGAACTGTTAAGAGAACGACAATTTATGTGTATTCATTACTTAGAAATTATTTGTTACCTCTACTATTAGATTCTTTCTCAAGTCAAATATCCTAGGCATAAATGCAGCAGGTGTACCTTCCTTTTTAGCGAAGAAAAAGTGCTTTATAAAATATTCAGTTTCATTATTATTATAGTTTAACTACCGCTGAAAAAGGTGCTGGAAGTTTTAAAAAATTCTTTTTGAAAATGCTTAGATGCTTAAGTTTTTGAGTCAAATCTTCGAAAATATTAAATTTTTGCTATATTTTTGTAAAAAATTTCGGAAGATGAACTTTGTCCGTTATTTATATAAAATTTTTACGTATCACCATTTGGTAGATAGAGGGGAGACAAAAAGCTCCTATGACTTTTTTTTAGCATTTTTTAAATTTTAAAATCCATGAATTTTTTTTTCAATTGCGGTTAGACTTTTTTATACTAAACTACCTGCGCTACCATTTCCTGATTCTTCTCTTGAATACTATTGGCACCGGTTTTTGCGGGAACGGTAAAATATGCTATCGTTTTTCAAATATAGGCTTAAAAAAAAACTAAGTTTGAAAACGACAATTTTAAAAAAGTTTAACGCAAGTAGCTTTTTTTTATATGTACGTCTTTTACTTTAACCAAATCTGAACAACATTGCTGTTACCGTTACGATATTAGGGGATTTTAAAAAATAGTTTTTGAAAATGATTTTATGTTTTCGAGTTAATTTTCGGGTTTTTTAAAAAATTAAATAAAAAAATTCGGGGATTTTACAAAATTGTTTTTGAAAATGATTTTATGTTTTCGAGTTAATTTTCGGGTTTTTGAAATTTAAAAATTTTTCATTTAACCCAGGGTATGTTAATTTTAATGCATACTTTGTAACACAGTGAAATAATCGCTGTAGACTCCTAAGACCTGTTACAGGGATGGAATTCTATAAAAAACGAAACGAAAAACTATTTTCGTTTTTTAAAGACGAAAGAAAATAAGCGAAAACGAATATTCGGATAGTGTAACTGATTTCGTTTTCTTTTATCGTTTCGCAAATGTTTGTGAAGCTCCAAAATCCTAAAAATTGCCAATCCACTGTCAGTTATGTTTAAAAATTTAAGTTTCGTCAGTTTGAAACTTCAATGAACAACACGTCTGTTTTCCCGCCTTAGTTTTATTGATCAGTTTGTGTTTATTTTTTCAGCCAATTGACAAGTAAATCAAAGCTGGTTGATTGAAAGCTGGCGTTTTTGTAGGTCTCCACATATGCCTCTATTTACAAATACATCTGCCTGTAGCATTAAACACTTTTAATCTTCTTCTTAAACTACTGGGTAAGTGCTACAGTGTGTAGACATGTGTGGACAAAATTTAAACTCTCTAGCTTAAAACTTAAGTCCTGAAAACATGTAAAACATGGACGGACGGACGGAATACCTTATTTGACTCACAATTCGGTCTCGATCATAATGCCCTTACGGTATTGTGGGTCTATCACTATTATTTCACACGAAAACGTTATTCCGTTTTCGCCTTACAGAATCTGCCCCCAGATATGATCGAGACCGACTGGTGAATCGATTAAGCCTTGTCCGTCAGTCCGTCCGTCTGTATGTGTGAAGGTTTTAGGTCTTTAAAATTGAGCTAGGATGCTCAAACTTGGAGTGTATCTTGGTTCTTATTTTGTACAGACAAAGAGTAAAAATTGGTTAAATCCGGTATTGGCCACGCCCACAACTGGCTTCAATGTAAGACAACCTCTATATTACATTTTCTTTCAAAATGCCTTTTGGTCAAGTTAGACGTTTTAGTACAGAGCAATACTGGCCTTAAACCTTTAAAAAGGCAAAAATAGGACCGCCCACAATATCGACCATGCCCACTTTCAACATGTTAGATCTTTAAAAACCCGATTTTTCGCAAATTTCACTCCAAATCGAAAAAAATTATCTGACTAATATTAGAGATACTGATATTTCCTTAGTTTGCTCCCTACAAAGTTTTGAGCTTCACCTACTTTTAGAGGGTAGGTATATTATAATAATTAAAAAAAAATAGATTATTTGATTAAAGTTTAGTATTTACTTAACCTTAGTTTTCTTTTTTCAAGTTCTTGCCTTCTAAACTTCTTAAAAGGTACGAAAAAGCTTTTAATCCATTTTCCCATTAAAATTTACTCGTTCGCGAGCACCCCCGGATAAGACAATCTTGAACCACCTTTCTAACAAAATGAAGCACGAACTTCAAGATTTTAAAAGTCGCGAGACTACTGCTTACCTCGAAAGTTTGACTGCCGATAAAGGTTCGAACTACTCTCTTTGGAAAGCAGTCAAGTCCGTTAAGAAGCCTATAGCACACTCTGCGCCATTAAGAAAAGCCAACAGCGAATGGGCAAGAGAAGACAAAGAAAAAGCGGATTTATTTGCAGATTACCTAGAAGAAACATTCAAACCGTTTGCGGGGAACCGTTGGTCGAGGAGCTCAATCCTTATGCGGTACAAGATAATTATAGAATAAAAACCGTGTCATTGGCTGAACTTCGTCAAACGATAAATAATCTGAAAAACAACAAAGCCCCTGGCTACGACTTAATTACTAGCGAAATTCTAAAGGAACTACCGAAAAAAGCTTTGGTCAAGCTACTCTATATAATTAACGCTTCCATGAGAGTTTTATACGTTCCAAGGCAATGGAAAGTGGCCGAGGTCATAATGGTTTCGAAACCAGGAAAATGTCCGAACGACAAAAAGTCATACAGACCTATTTCGCTACTGCCGATAATAGCTAAGGTGTTCGAGAAACTGTTGCTTAAAAGGTTGCAACCAATCATTGAAGAAAGACGATTGATTCCGGATCACCAATTCGGATTTAGAAAAAAACATTCAACAATCGACCAGGTCTATCGTATAACAAACGAAATCAAAAAAGGTCTGTAAGCGAAAAAGATATGTACTAGCGCTTTTCTCGACGTATCGCAAGCCTTCGACAAGGTATGGCACGAAGGCCTGAAGAACAAATTAGGGCTTTGCTTACCAGAAAAACTCTATAGAATCTTAGAGTCTTACCTTAAAGACAGAATCTTTCGCGTAAGGTACGAAAATGAGTACTCGGAATTCAAAGAGATAAATGCCGGTGTCCCGCAAGGAAGCGTTCTCGGCCCAACGTTCTCGGCACGATGAGGGAACAATTTTAGCTACGTTCGCAGACGACACTGCTATTCTCGCTATTGATACGACAGTTGAATTATCAACAGGGAAACTCCAGCGCGCTTTAGACAAAATATGCGACTGGACGAAGAGCTGGCGAGTTGTCCTTAACGAGACTAAGTCAACGCATGTTAACTTTACTTACAAAAAGATAAACAACAAACCTTTATTCATTAACTCGGTACAAATCCCGTACTCAAATGAAGCGAAATATCTAGGAATGACTCTAGACGCAAAACTTAAATGGAAGCCGCACGTTAAAAAGAAACGCGACGAGCTCGAAATCAAGTTAAGAGAAATGAATTGGCTTATCGGAAGATTTTCGAAACTAAGCATATATAACAAACTGCTTTTGTATAAGCAAGTGCTAAAACCATCTTGGACGTACGGTATACAACTCTGGGGTTGTACTAAACCAAGCAATATATCTATTTTAGAAACTTTTCAAAATAAGACACTCAGAGCAATCGTTAATGCTCCATGGTATATAAGAAATAGCGATCTACACCGAGATCTAGGAATCGCAACCGTGTCTGACGAGGTAACAAACTTTGCTCGCAAACTTAGTACTCGTCTTCGCGGACACTGCAACAATGAAATTATCCGAACTTTGGATCAGACAAATCTTACGCGCCGACTACAACGAATGAGACCGTTAGATCTAGCAGCATAAGATGAAACCGCATAAATTGACGGTATTGTAGGTGCCTTCGTTGGAAGGCAGCCTGCCACACGCGATTATTGCAGAAGCTTGAACTACTTGTTAAGGAAACTTAGTCGTAGTCTGACGGAAAATGGGAGGTTTTTTAGTGAGTAAGAATCTCACACTACTATGAGCACGCGCGGCCGGTCCTCGTAGTGCCTATAAAGGTTTTTCCTACCCACGGAAAAAAAAAATTAAAATTTTAACTGTAATTAAACCATTATTTGTGCCTAAAAAAATTCCCTCTATGAATTCTCTGACTATCTCCGCAGTTCCGCAGTTTAAAAGCACTCCAAGTCGTTTTGCTTTTTTGCGACTTACCGTTCAGAAGTTACATTACAACGCGACTGGACGGACAGACGGACTGAGAGACAACGTTGTGATACCATAAGAGGTGCTTGTTAAATTTTTGAACGGATGGACCTACATTTATTTTTAAAATTGATAAAAATTTTGATTTAAATTACATATAATGCCTTTACTGAACAAATTTAATTTTAACTTAAAAAAGACCGTCAAGAATGAAGACATACGCGGAGCGGTCCGTCGGCTTTTGTTGAAGGTTATGGTCATTCTATTTATTTATTAAAACTATTTCTGGATATATTTTACAGTCTGTAATATACTTTTTTCATAGTGCAGTCTACTGTTCTTATATTGGGTGATTTTATATTGGGTTTCGTTACTCAAAAAAAAGGCTGGAAAAAAGCTTTACCGTTACGAAAATAGAGGGAAGGACATACTCTTTCTTGAACTTTTTTAGGATTTTTATAATTCAAACCCATAAAACAGCACTTTCCATTATTTTGAATTACCGTTGGACTTTTTGATCAATTTTACAACCACCTAGCATTAGCCACATTTCTCAAATTCTGTGGACATGGATTTCTGAGAAAACGGTAAAAATTTGCTGTTTTTTATTTCGCTTGTTTGAATGGACTTAAAAACTTAGGGTCGAAAACGGTAATTTTGAAACGTTTTTGATGCAGTTCGCTTGCCTCTTAAACACTACTACTTCAGCCAAATTTGAATAAGGTTACCGTTAAGGAACTAGAAATCTTTAAAAAATAGTTTTCGAAAATATTTTCACGTTTTTAGTTAAATCCTCGAAGTTTTTAAATATTCGAAGTCTGCTATAGTTTTGTATAAAATCTAAGAAGATTGACCATGCCCGGTGTTATTTTAAAAATTATACTTTATACCGTTTGGGAGATAGAGGGGGACACATGCGTTCTTTTGACCTTTTTTATAATTTTTTAAGTTTCTATACCATAAAACAAATATTTTAAAGTTTTTTTTCCAGTTATCGTTAGACTTTTTTCCAATAGCACAACCAGCAGCAGTAGCCTTGGATGTTTTTTTTTTAATCCTGTGGCCACCGGTTTATGCGCAAAAGGTAAAACAAGCTCCTTTTTTTTATTTTGTTTTTTTTTTTTAAATAGGCTTCTAAAAACTTAGGTTTAAAACCGCAATTTAAAACTTTTCAACGCAGCCTTCCTTATTTTTGTAAGCTTTGTACTTTAACCGAATCTGAAAAAGATCGCTTATACCGTTAGGCTACTAGAAGACTTAAAAAAGTTTTAAAAGTTTTTTTCAGTGAACTTAGAAGATTTTGAAATTTCAAAATCCGCTTTAATTTTCCTTAAAATTTTGAATTATTTCTGATACCTACGTGTGATTTTTTTCATAGAATTTCACCAAACAGCACCGGAGATAAGGGCGTGGGGGGCACACGTTTTTTCATGCATTTTTGTGGTTTTTCGAAAATGCGTCAAAACTGCAGTAATCAAACGGTTTTTGAAAAATATGACCCAAGCAATTGGTTTACTTTGAGTTGCTTTATACGTGTGTTCAATATTGATTTTGAGCGATAAGCCGTTCAAAAGTTATGGCACAACTTGAAAAACATCGTGCATTTTCGACTCTTCATTTCTCAAAAACGTTTTGATATTTTCGAAAAGTTTTATTTTTTAACTATAGCTTAGTATTCCTTAAACCTACGTTTCGTTTTTCAAGTTTTTGGCTACTAAAATTTTTTAAAAAAACACTAAAAAAACATTTAGTCCATTTTCACATGAAATTTCAAACTGTAATTAAACCGTTATTTGTGCTTAAAAAAAATTGCCCTCCTTAGATTCTTTGACTGTTTCCGAAGTTTATACGCACTCCAAATTTTGCAAAATTTTACGCACACCAATATAAAGCGATTGGACGGACGGACGGACAACGTAGCGATATAAGAGGTCCTTTTTCCATTTTTGGACAGACCGCTAAAAATAGACGATGTTTAACTTAAAGTTGACAAGAAAAAGGCTTTTTTTCTGTCTTCTTGAAGACATATCCGAAACAATGTTGGCACGCCAAAAATGAATGTGCTGTCGCTAGTTTAACATTTAGGTTACCTACCAAGTTAAAAGTAATTTGAATGATTTATAAATAGAGGTACTGACATATGAAGTGGACATGACTGTAGTGGGTGTGCATGTGGGTGAATCCAAACAATTTTTAAACTTTGTCTATTAAGCAGATCCCTGCAAATACTGGCTAAGTGAACAGACGATAACGTCATCGCCAGCTCCTATCGTGCCGTAATATATTCTTTTACGGCGATCAAGGAAATGGTGGAGCTTGTTTTGAAGGTTTTAAAGTAAACAAGAATAAGATAGTAACAAACCTACAATCATCCGGCTACCGTTTAAAAAAAATGCACTTTCGGCAGTGCCCCCATAGCAATTTAGGGTATCGGCTCTTGGAGGAAGCAGCTTGGTTTCCTTATACCAAACATAAACTTTACAAATTCAGTGACACCTCAGTTAAAGAATCTTCAGCTTGGCAAAACAATGGGCTCATCACGAAAGGCGGAGTAAAATCTGTAGATACTAATTCAAAGACAGGATTACTCCCGCCAGTTCTGGAGTAGCACCTCTACCTCTATTACTTTGAAACTACGTTTCGACGATGTCGTTAAATTGATGGGTATGAAGAAGGAAAGATTGGCCACGATAGTGCCCACGTTATGGAGGAAAATGTTTTCAAAGTAAGCAGCGCTTAGCTTGGGAATGCAACTGGGATATGCAAGTTTCAGAGGAGAGACATATCCGCCTATTCCTTAAGGTTTGAGGAATAAATTATATAGCTTCAGTAAGTTTGTTCATGAAGCCCAAGCATTGGGTCGTAGGAACTATTACAAAATGATGAACTTTCGTATATGTAAAGTACTTAGAACATAGTTCCTGGCGAGTCAAGTCACTCAACCGAAATACAGTAGAGTATTCAAAAGAATCAATAATATTTTATTAATGCATGAATGCAATATATTATAAAGGTCTCCAATATGCAGCCACAAGTTTGAAATTTCATAGCTGCGGACTTTACGTTTGGAAGCCATGTAATACAAGTGTGTTTTTAAAATCCGCTTATTTAAATTTAATTTTTAGCTGTGGATAAGTAAATTTAATTTGCTTAGGAAATTAAAGGAATTTAAAGCAGGAAAAAAGTTGTGAAAATTATAAAAAAAATGAACTTAGATGTTAGAATTGAAGACATTGATGAAAGGGATTTTCATCAATGTCTTCAATTCTAGCATCTAAATTCATTTTTTTTAATAAAACTTTTTTCACAACACTGTTCAAAAGGGTTTTATAATAAGAAGGGGGGTTGAATGCTTTTCTGCTTCGAAAAACTGCATAGCTAGGTTCTGCCTTCTTGCCAAAAAAAATGTGGCTTTACCAAATTCTGACAGCTTGATTTTTAGGCAAGAAAGCTAAAAATATACCTATGCTTTTATTAAAATAAATAATAATAAAAAAAAAACTAACCGAACGTATCGTTGCTTATATTGGAGAGCGGTCTCTTTGGAAAAGCCATACAAAATTAAATCTAGTAGGTATTAAAAGAAATCATTTTACGGTGCAGGCAGGCTTTACGGAAAAAATATTTTATTTAGTTTCACTGCCATGCGTACCAATTTCGTATCAATTTCTTGAAGTTACATTAAAATTTTTTTTTTAAAAACTCTATAAAAGAATATTGGCCTAGATATTCGGATTCGATACCCCAACCCTTAAGAGGGAGAGGTATGTGGAGAGATAAGAGGGATTCTGCTTTCAGAAATCTGTAAACCTATACACCAATTCTCCCTTTTCTCCAAAAAAAATATCCGCTTTTCAAAAACCTGCTGTTCACAATTTTGAAATCTCAAAAATTATAACAGCTACTTACTTCATTTGAAATGCTTAAACTAACTTTTCACTTGAATTTTCCAAGAAAAATAAAACACACTTTAAGAAGAAGGAAAGTTAAAAACAGACTTGGGTGTTGCAGGGGGCCAGCCCCTCTCTCTCTGTCATATTTCGCTGTATAGCGAAAACTAATTTCCAGAATTTATTATTTAATTTATTATAATATTTATAAAACATTATCCTACCTACCCACCTACCTAGGTATACCTATACAAAAAAAAAATGGAAAGCAGGATTTTTCAAACTGAATTTTGAACCATCCAAAATTTTGAACCTAACCCCCTGAAAAGATGATTTGTAGATGGGACTTGTAGCCGACGAAGGTACCTTCCTTCCTTCACACCTCTGTAAGTTTGCATTTTAAGCAGTCGAAATGGGATTCCAACTTTTGTAGGAGACAAAAGGCACCTACCTACCTTAGCCATTGTAAAAACAAACCTCAAAACACAACTAACCAAAACAAGGATCTTGCATTCAAAATAAAATGGCATCCAGGACAGCTTCAACATCGCCGCATATTGCATAGTTACGAGCTTAATTAATAAAACTTTCCTTCTTTGCGTTTGTAAGCTGAAACCGTCAGATGGGTAGCTAGGTAGGTAGGAACCTACATACGTAGCCTGTATCCACCGAACACAAGCCTCGCCGTCACCGCATTACTCCTCCAAGTTACACTATAAGTCACTACTTACCTACCGTCCTAAATACAATTCTATGGAAGCTGTGGGTACCTAGGTAGGTATATCTAGGAAGCAAAGAAGCATAGGATTTGATAACGCACAACCATAATGAGAACCGAAAGGATAACAGTGCACAAAAAGTGGATAAAATCCACCGAAAGAAAGACCCCCACAACAAAAACAAAATAAATAAATTCGCAAAATTCCCTCGACTAACACACTCAAGCGGAGTTCGTTCGGCGGCTCCAATGTGGCTTAAACATTCTACCCGCACAACGTCTCTAGCCCAATGAACGCCCAGCAGAGGTGTGGCCACAACCGCATTATCTTTCTCCGTCTCACACGCTCCACCAGCGCACGGGACACCAACGGGCTACATGCAGCGAAAGTATCTAATAAAGAAAATCGAGAAATAAAATTTTGTATCTAATTGTTAATCGCTCACTTATAGGTACTTGGTTCGAGGCTAGCGCAGCTAAAAACAAGACCAAAATGCATTCCCATGAAAAATGAAAAAAAAAAAAATTACAACCCCACACCCAAATGAAGCCCCATGTGAAATCCTGGAACTCGTAGATTGGCTAACGGGATTGGCGCGAATACGCGCGATCAAGGATTATGCCTAGCATTTACCCACCAGAGTAAATGCTTGTCTCATCCCTGTTTTGGGGCGAAATCATCTCTCTCCAACGTTCATGGCTCCGGCCGGCAGCGGCCTTGGCAGTGTGTGCGCAAGAGAGAACAAGCGCCCCCTCACCAAAGCGATCTAGAGGGAGATGGAGCAATTGCAAGTACATAATGTTGGATATTCCTGATTCGGCGGGGGGCTCGGCTAATCGCATGTAATGCGCGCGCATTATCCGGGCGGCACACTGCCTTATCTCCGGTTTGTCTTATGTATGAGTGGTGGCGCATATAAGGTACAGGTGCTCCAATCGTGGGTGTTGGTGGTGGGATGGTTCCAATTAATGTTGTATATAAGACTTTATCTCGCTCTAACCGCAGAACCAATTGTATATCTCATGGATAATAAATGTATAACTCTTAATCAGAACATTCCTTCTCAGCAAACAGTGCGGATGGATAAATGTCCTCCGAGCACATCAGGAGGAAACAAGTGTATAATTCAAATCGGGGAGGAAAAACGGTTTGTTTGACAAACCTCATGGTTTAATGACGACTGTGTAAACGAGTGACATACAAACACAAGTGTACGCAGCATGTCATTGTGTTGGGTTTGTTTTGGTTCAATACAATTGCATTTTAACACACACACTCTTACGAAAGAGAGTAGAGAAAAAATGCCGGTCTTTTTCCGTACTTTTTTGGTAGTGGAAAAGTACTAGGTAGGTACTTACTTTGAATGGATAATGTTTAAATAGGTTTCATTGTGTGCGAGGAGCTGTCATGTAGTTTTTTACAAATCAACTCACACTTCTAAATGGATGAGTATACCGTTCTATACATATTTGAAACATCTTCATACAGATGCAAATATCTGATAAGTGCAAATTTTCTTTAAGAAAAATAAAACTTCCCAATGGAAACAGAGTTTCTTTTTAATTATAAAAATGTCAATTTGGTACCTACGTATGGTTCCTTTGATTTATTTAGTTGCGCCACAAATTTGCCGCGGATATCTAATTATATTTATACACTTATCAGGACACTCTCAAAATAAACACAATGAACACATGAAAGGGTCCTACAATTTCAAGCCGAATTCCAATTGCGAGGCCTCTCATAACAAGTAATACTTCAATTAATTGGACCGTAAAAAACTTTTATTGCCCCAGTCAAAGGTCGAACACGGGACCTCGTGCACATAGCCATACACACCTACTAACAGCTGCACATAGTGCTTAGCTTATATTGACAAACCTATTCAATCTGTAGGTATAGTCTTTTCAGAAAGAAGCCTTATGCCTACCGTTCCGCTGTCCGTTTTTAAGCATATAAGTGTGTCTTAAAAGACCGAATTTCTAAAGCCGTATGCTAAAATACGAAAAAAATAAATAAAACTCTTATGCCCCGTTTCACAGTGCAAGTTTAAACTTCGTCTAGCGACATTCAAAGTTTGAACTGACTTTCAAAACGAAAAAGTGTTTTCCAGTGCTAGATAAAACCTAAACGAGAGTTTATACGGCAGTTTAACTTGAACGCCCGCCGTTGATGGTTTAAACTGCCGTTTCACGTTTAAACCGACGTTTGAAACGACGTTTGAAACGACGTTTGATGAAAACGGTAATGAAGTTTTGTTCAAAAATACTGTAAACGTCACAAGTATCACGTTGCCTTGAGAATTTCAAACAAAATTTGCGAAGAATGTCATATTTAACTAAACTTTGGATGCAAATATCTTCGACACAGAATACCCGATCCGAAATCGGGTTGTAGTTTTAAGAACACCGTATAATTCTTGATTTTTCCCCTTTTCACGGATTCTTTAAACCAATTTGAAAAATAAATATGGGCTGAGATATGACAAATGATGTTTAAAGTGGCCTACAAAACTAACGAGAAACAATAACCGGAAGTTCAGCTTAACGCTCGATCTATGTACATATTTCTACTGAGAAACACCAAGGGTTTAAGCACTGAGCTTAAACTTTCGTGAAAGTTTAACTAATTTTAAGTTTAAACGTTCACAGTGAAACCGGGCATACTAACTAACTAACTTTAATTCTCTCTTCAAACTAATTTTGCTAGAAAAAATGTCGCTTGCCCATGGCGGTATGGACCTACTTTTATTACTACGATTTTCGAAGGGAAGGTTCACTTTAAGAAACATCGGTAAGGGCAAACGGTAATATTTTCCTATTCTCATTTTATTCTTTCCAAAAAAGCATTTGTACCTATCACTAATTGTCTGGAGTCTGAAGACAACTCTCTGAAGCTTCTCATAGACACGATCGTGGGAACCAATCGCTTTTAAAAAAATTAAGAGTGGGTCCAATTGCCGTGCCAGAAAACGTTTTCAGTTCCATACGAATACCTACGTTACGTACGGTTGGCAGTCCACAGCTTCCACGTACAAAAACCCCTGGTATCAAAGGTATTTTACAAGAAAAATTGCAACTAAGTCCCAAGGCATAAAATAATCTGCTTAGAATTTATTTTACAGCCCATAACCCTAGAATAGGACCAATTATATAATAACAATAAAATCCATTAGGACTTTTCAAACAACTTCTCAAAATGTCAGCCCGATTATCCTTACCAAGGACTTAGTAAGGGCTAATTGCAATGAAATCCAAGTCTTCTGACTTAACCTTCTGCAGCAGCTGACTCTCATCCATATTCCAACAAGAGAGCAAATGTTGTCCAGTAACTCGCTTGAGCCGCTGGAAATAGCTGAGAACTCTTTTGAGAACGAGGACCTTTCGATGGCGACGTTCAATGACAAAGGAGCTTTGAGCAATGTCGAAACGGAAGCTATTATACAAAGCTTTAAGCTATAATTGCTTGTATTTAAGGTTGATTTATTGTCTGATGGGTTATATACGGCGGTAGTTAGGCAATCATACTTATTTAGCGTCTTCATACTTATTTAGGTACCCACTAGTCTAGTGGACGGCACTGGATAAGAAAAGCAAAGTTGTGATACTTGAAAAATTTAAAGGCTTTTCTCATTCTTAACTTTGTCACACAATACTGTCGAAACCTAAGTGTCGATTTAGCATTAGCAATGGATTTCAAAAAATGGGTTTCAAAAAATTTCCGTGTTCCTACAGTTTTATTCACCTAAAAGTGAATGTGGACAAAGTAGGTATTTGTCCGCGTTTGTATTTTCTTTCTTCTTTGTAGGAAAGAAGATACATTGCAAGTTTTGTACAGCCACAAGCCGCGCTCAAGGATCCATACAAACTTTCATTTATGGCGAACAATTAAGGATGCGGTTTTCCTGCTTACTAGTTTATATTTTCAACTTTTGTTGCAATAATGTGCATCAGAGGCTTATTTAAATCACAAAAAAAAACAGGCCTGATATTATTAGCCTTTGGAAAACAAAACTCTTAGCTTCGTTGTTCTAACAAAAGTCGTCTTTGACTTTTTTTGTTACCTAGCTATACAGTACCTACCTAGTAGATTGGCTCCGCAGGTAGTAACTGTGCGTCGACGTCGACGGTTCTAGCTCATCCTCTTGTTGTTGTAGAGGTGCATGTAATTGTCACTACATGTTATCACTACATCGCAAGGTGTTTTGACCACAGCTGGGAGTGGGCGTGTGATGTTTATTACGGGGTCCAAGGTGCGAGACAGTTTGAAACTTACTTACTTACTTAAGGTGGCGCTACAGTCCGGGATGGACCTGGGCCTCAGCCAACAAGCTTCGCCAGCCAGCTCTGTCTCTAGCTAGTCGTCTCCAGTTTCGCACGCGAAGTTGGCTGAGGTCCCCTTCCACTTGCGTGCGTCACCTGAGTCTCGGTGCTCCTCTACCGCGTCGTCCCTGCGGTGTGGATTCGAATATTTCCCGGGCCGGGGCTTTGGTGTCCATCCGCTCTAGATGACCCAGCCATCGTAGACGTTGTGTTTTGACTCTTTTGGCTAGGTCGGTATCGCTGTACAGTTCGATGTTATATCTCCTCCTCCACTCTCCGTCTATGCAGACGGGACCGTAAATCGTCCGAAGAATTTTCCTCTCGAAGCAGCCTAAAGTGTTTTCATCCGCCTTTGACAGGGTCCATGCTTCTGCACCGTAAAGCAGGACTGGGATGATGAGGGTCTTATACATGGACACTTTAGTTTTCTCTAACCTTCGAGAGAGGGCTTTGCTACTCAATTGCAATTCTTAGCCCAAAGAAACAGCGATTGGCAAGAGTTATCCTTCGTTTGATTTCAGCGCTGGTGTCATTGTCTGAATTGATAGCGGAACCCAGGTAGACAAAGTCCCTAACTACCTCAAAGTTATAGCTGTCGATGGTGATGTTTTGTCCAAGACGTCGGTGTTGGGTGTCTTTTCTTGATGACAGCATATACTTGCTTTTGCCCTCATTGACTGCTAAACCCATATTCGCCGCTTCCGTCCCAATACTCATCAAGGCTTCACTGACATCACGCTTTGTTCTCCCGATTATGTCAATGTCGTCTGCGTATGCAAGTAGTTGAACGGACTTTTGAAAGATTATACCTCTGGGTTCTGAGTTTGAAACTACCATCGCGATTAAAATTTTGATGACGCTTAATTTCAATCGCCTCGATTGGTCCAATCGAGGAATGTAGTGAGTTCCTTGAGCCAAAACCTTGGCTTTATCAAAATGGATCCAGTGTTGTTCGTCTGGATTATCCAAGATATGCTCACATATAGCTGATTTTTCCCTCTGTTTCTTAGAAACCGCACTCATGTGTTCTATTAAGCGGGTTACAATGCTTCTCGCGTTTGCCCCACATAAGAAGACCCACAGCTACAAGGGACAGCATAGACGCCCGGTATTTGGAGTGGAAAGACCTTTTTTGGTGGTAAAAATATGGATTTTACACCATATTTCCTTAGCACTTTCCCGACTCTGTCTGTTACACCTTTGATGTAAGGCAAAAAGACTTTTTCTCCAAATCGCTGTTGTCCTTTTCTTTTGGCAAATCTGGTTTCCATGTTCTTTGCAGCTCACTTTGTGTCGATTTTGCATGGCTTAAGACTCGATACTGATGAAAATATGGTGAGTTTGAGTGATGATGAGTCACTTTTCACAAATGTTCCCGTGCAGGAAGTTATTGGGGTGCTTATCACGGTGTGCAATCTTATCACGGATTATGGCATCAACGAAAATTATTCAAAATTTTATCAAACAACCGCGAAAGCCTTAGAAGTTACAAAAAAAAAACATCTTGAGAAAACTAGGTTTAAGTGAAACCATGCACTTTATTAGGTTAGGAAATTTATTTTATTTTTAAACAAAAAAGATCAAAATTGGTCATAGCCTCCGTTTTTTGGTCGTGTGTTTCCCTGAGAAATCTTGGCACTGCATCTTCAGTGGGTATTCATCAAGATTTCCATACCCGTACACACTTTCTCGACAAAGGCCGAGTGAGTACCTTATACCTTTCATTGTGCAAACACAATGTAAATTATAAGACCCTTCAACGAAAGTTTAGTTCGAACAATGGCTCGTGAAGGTATTTTTTGTTAAGACCAGCACAAAATATTTAAAATGTTAAAGTTTAACATGCACATTAACTGTTGCTAGCCAATAAGCATGTTTGACCAGGAGGTTTATTAGTTTTAAACAAAAAAGATCAAAATTGGTCTTAAACTTCGTTTTTTGGTCGTGTGTTTCGCTGAGAAATCTTGGCACTGAGCATCTTCTGTGGGTATTCACCATTATTTTATTCATATTTATTTATTATTTATTACAAGGTAATTGAAATTACATTGCTACATAAAATAAAAAAAGAGGATAGTTGCGAGGACTTTAAGCCGTGAGTAGGAAATTTATTTTAGGCAGTCTCACTTCAAAACGGTACCCCCCCCCACGGTGGGGTACCGTGGCGTAGTGGTTAGTGTGTGTGCTTACTACGCCGGAGGTCTGGGTTCGAATCCTGCCATCGTCACCTGAAAAAAAAAAGACTTGTTCTTTTCACGGTCCCCACCTCCGCGAGGGTTTGACAAGCCCTCCGAGAGTATTAATTGTCTTGAAAAACTTCTCAATGTGCCGTTCGGATTCGGCAAAAAATTGTAGGTCCCCTTGTATGTAAAGAAATTAACACACCAGCATACATTGTTGAGAAGTTGGTCCTGGTTCACCTCGAGCTGTTGCGCCACTCTATTTATTTATTTTTTTAGTCTCACTTCAAAGTGAAAGTTCTGAAAATAATTATTTTTTGTGGGAAAATAAATTGAAAAACGAACTTTCTTTTAATGCACACATCCTAAGCGCTGTCCTCCTATCTAAAGCAGCAAACTATTTTGATGTCGCTTCCGTGTACGCGATGCATGCTGCTGCTACTCGCAAAACTCAGCGTTATTCCAGCTTATCTTGTCAACCCTGTTAAGAGGATGTAAGAAAAGGAAGCTCTGCGGCAGGGACAAAAAAATATGTAACATGTAAATATGTAAATATGTGACTGCCACCTAAAGCTCAGAAGAATACCTCAGCTTTCACAACCGCATTATGCTATGCATGCTGTGCGCGCTACATTGCAAATGTTTTTATAAACAGATGGGAAGGACCTACAATTTAGTTTGCCAATTTTGAACGTTGAAATAAGAGGCCTCTCTTGACAAATACTGAAGGGTTTGTCAAAATCTCGCGGAGCGAAGGCAGATGTGGGACCAGCAAAAAACTGCTTTTGCCCGCGGTAGACACTCGAACCCGAAACCTCGTATAGAGTAACCCGATATATCTACTAACCAATGCACCACACCTCCCATCTTCATCTATATCTTCCTAAAGTGCCTAGAAAGATGTACTTAGTGATATATTTGAAATAGCGGTTTTAAACTTGTGTTCAAATTTAAGGGCCTTCAGACATTTTAATAAATTGCAGATTAAGCTCGAAATCGATTAAAAAAGTATTTAGAAAGTGTACGCACAACTTTCTTGCTTAAAGAACGCTTTTACAGCGATCTAACTAAAATTTGCATTAATTTTTGGTCATTAAAATTTAGTATATTTTTTTCTTCATTTTTAGTGAAAACACAATATTAATAATAATTGAAACGGAATAAAAAAAAACTTTTTGGACAACATGTGCTCCAGTGACAGAATTTTCCGAGCCTCAAAATACTCTGTTAAAGAATGTAAGTACCCACTTTCCTTTTTTTATATTTGTAGTGTTACTTAAAAAAAAAAGTTAAACAAGTGGGAAAGTGCAACAGTGCGTATACAAAAGCTTCAGTCCGTCTGTGACGGATCCTAAAATACCTGACCCTACCAAAAAGAAACTTGCCACGCCTCCAAAAAGTGGGCGGAATTAAAAAATATAACTGTTAAATGGTTGCATACATTTTGGACTAAAACCCCGTCGTTTTAACTTTTTTCTAAGCCACGCCCACAAAAGTGGGCGGAGATAAATACAATATATACAAAAAATATAGAAAGTGCTATTATCTAGAACATTTGTAAAATAATTTTTTATTAAATTTCATATAAATTTACTGAAAAACAGTCATTTGAGTTAAAATTCCTTAAAAAGTAGGCGTGGTCAATGTAAACGCCAAACTTTTTTCCGCTGCCTCAAAGACAATCAAAACAGTTTGAAATTCGGTGGCAAAAATGACAAAAGGTGTTTTGGCACTTATCTTGAAAAGTTTTGTAGTAAGAAAAAATAAAAACGAAACATACACTAAACAAATAATAATTTTCATAATAATAATTTTCATAATAAGATCGAACTTTTACAAATTACTGAAAGGCGTTTGAGAAATGAGGAATCAAAAACATGTGCCCGTTTTCAACGTGCTTACCGTCATAACTTTTTCATTACTTAACTTAAAAGGCCGATATTAGGCAAATATATATAACAACCGCAGCTTAATTAAAAGCTAAAATCAACTTTTTGCTAAACCAGTACTAACCTGCGGTCAATAAATAAATAAATTACTAAATACGTCAAGTATTTTCGAAAAAAACCGTGAAAAAAAGTTTGTCACTAATGTTTTGAAAAAAATCACAAAATCCCAAATGTTTTGAAAAAAATCACACACATCAGGAATTATTTGTTATTTTCAGGAAAACTGTAGAAATTTTCGAATATTTAGCAAACATTTCAAAAATTATTTTTCAAAATATTCTAGTATCTTAACGGTTATACCGATTATAATGAAATTTGGTTTGTATACAAAAAATATTAAGATAATACTTAAACTTTTAAGATCATTCAAAAATGGCGTTTTTACTTTAAAATTTTCTGAGACGGTTTATAAAGCAAATTAAAAACCCCGGATTTATAACCGCTATAACGGTTTTTAAAAAAAGGTGCTAAAAAGCTGTTTTGTGGACTTAAAATTAAAAAATGCAGAAAAAAAACTTAAAAACTGCGTGTATCCCCCAATATCTCGGTAACTGTGACATAAACCGTTTCGAAAAAAAAATATCAAACATAGACAGCTTTTTTAAGTTCGAAAGACAAATATAGCAGGAAAGATTACATGGTATTTTGAGATATGCGTAAAATCATTTAAGTTGATTTGCTAAAATGGTTTTAACTTGATTTAAGTTGAATTACTAAAAATCTCATCTACTCAATTTTATGCAAGCATTAACCACTTGAGTAACAAGCTAAAAATGTAAAAAAATGCTAAAAATAACAAAAAAACCCTTTTGTCATTTTTCTTTCAGTATTTTTAACAAAAAATAAAAAAATAAAAATAAATTATTAGTCACCCTGCGTTTGGACAAAAAAATTTAGTAGCTTAACTTAAAATTAAGCTAAAATAAGGAGATAAGAACTTACAAAAAAATTATGACAGTAAGGAAAAGCGGGGCGAGTTGGGTGCAGGGGTAAGTCGACTCGCTGGCGTTTATTTTAAAAGTATGACATGAAATGCATGTCCATTCCTGTGTTTGTATTTTAGGCTACCTGCTTAGCCTCCTAGTGCTAAACTATTCAGGAGACTATTTAGAAAATCAATCAGTAAATTTTTGGCTAATTATTTTGGATCAGAAGTTAAAGGACCTTTCGTACCTACCAGTAGCTGTTTCTAAAAAAAACTCTCTTTAAAAACTTTTTTCGTAGTCGAAGGATCACTTTTATTGAAGGCCGAAAGACACTTTTCATGACGACTTACTGGCATATGGCATGTTTATTACTTACTCTAAGCTTAGACTAGAAGATACCATCAAAATTTGTTACTGCGATAGTATAAATACAATGATGCAATGTCAGCGGTTTTCAACGCTCTGCACTCTCCATACCAACCTTTAGTCTTTGCAAAACAACTTTAGCCTTTAATTAAGTAAGCACTTGATTAAGATTTAAAATGGCCTGATGTACCTACCTCTGTAGGTATTCAATAAAAAATCAACCGCATTTATTTACCTACAATCACAAATCATATGTGCCTGATGCCTGTCAATAGGTAGATAGGTACTCGAATGTGAGGTCTCTTTCAAATGAATTATTCCAACATTATCGAGTTACCCACCTACTCCTTTGCCCATTTAACGTTTACCGCCAGTCGAAAACCTGCTGCCACAGTGTAAGTGCACGATTCGGATATCATCCAGACACCGCAGCGTGCAGAGAACACCATCCAGCAGATACAAGTCGAATTATCTACTCCATTTATTTGTAGATACACTTGTATCTCAAATAAGCACAAAAAAGAACACAGAAAACGGGGTTGGATTTTGGTACTGCGCGTTTCCACACTGTCTCACCCGACGCAAAAAAAAAAACACTTGTATTGGACAAAGAGGAGGCAACCGAGCCCCCAAGCAATGGCAACTCAGTCTCGAGCTACGCTTGTGTTGGTGCTTGTAACGTACACTTTCGTACACCGTGCACACTAGGGTGCGAGTGTAGCTTCTCAGTTGTGCGACAACTATCGGTGTGCACAGACGTACACCGGTTCGAATAAGGAATTTTCTTCACGTTTCCTTCAAACAAAAACAGAAAACTCACCCCATTATACCCACGAGGGTAGTTTGTCAACCATACAAGTGAATTTGCAACTTTTGCCAACCCCAGTGAAAGTGAACAAATATAGTTTTTATTTCGTTTGTGTGTTAGTGTTTGCAAAGTGCAATTTTGGCGCGCGAGGATAAAAGGTTTTTCCGCAAATATTTGCCCACACCGATCGAGTGACAGTAGACGGCTGCACCTGTCTCGTTAGACCTGCAAAATCAAATAGACCGAGTCAGATTTTTCGTCGCAGCATACCTACCTTCCAAGTGTTATCATTTAAAATTTATCGGGAAACATTTTGAACGGTCTTTATTCCGCTTCCTTGTGTTCTAAATTGCAGCTCAACAAAAAATTCTGCCAAACAACAGATAAGACGTTACTATAGACGGGCACATATGCCGGCTTACATGTCAGTCGTTGCATTCGACTAGACTCAGCCCTGGCTTCGTCTCCGGTTTGATTTGTTCCACAATCCGCGATTTAACTGTGAATTCGCTACGCTAATCGCGCGTTATCGAAACTTTAAGTCAAATACACACCTCGTTATGAGCCTTAGCGAAAGAGAACCGATTGCGCGCCGCCCCATACATCTGATGCCAATCAGCGCCAAGAAAGTATTCTAATCGAATTGGCTGCACTTAAGGTCTGGTCTTACGGTTTTCATTTCGCAACACCCGGGAGTGATTAGTTTTGAAAATTGAAAATTGTTAAAAATACAACTGATCGTTATCGAATCATCTTACAATGCCAGCTTTGTTGGCGACCAAGTTTTACGTGGACAGTGCGGTTTACTAGAGCAACTTTACCCAAAACTTATTCGTGTTCAGAGCTTGAAGTGCGGAAGGGGTTACAGTTTGGTGTCTGGGTAACAAGTCCTGGTAATGGATTTTCAAAGTGCAATGGAAACATTTGCCGAAGCCTGGGTGGCTGCAAATGCTGGACAGCAGGTGAGTTTCTTTATTATTTGTTATAAAAAATTGTTTACTTTGGACCGATATATTCCAAACTCTTGTTATAACGTCAAAATAGTCAGTAAAAATGGGTTAAAGAGTGTCGAAAATCTACGGTTCAGATTTTTGACATGACTGAAATTTAGTTTTGATCGAAACTGCCATGAAAACTCTCAGAAGGTTTCAAAAGAGATCTTGTTTCGCCTATCATAACTCGCCCTGAAAATATTAGAAACACTTTTGACGAACTTACGGTTCTATACTAATCTTGAGTTACCTACTCCATCGCGTTTATATCAAAAACATTAACCAGCCGTGAACATTTTCTACACTGCAGTGTCACGGGCAGGAATACTCGTATACGGCAAGATCAAAATCTGATCGTGATCTTTTTTGCTTTCAAGGATAATTATCTACCTGTCCAAAATCCTTACCACTTATTTGTATATGTATTGTAGTTGCACTTAGCAAATATCGATCGGGCTAAATGCCTTGTCATCGAAATTATTAAATCTTAACTTATGAGGTGTGCCTCAAGATTTGTTTATCTTGCTCTTAAGCGGCCATCAAGAATCCCCTTAAGAATCCTGATGCATTGGCTAAGCTTGTGCACACGGCCAACTGGCGTAGAACGTGTGTCGCGGGTTCAAATGCAGACGATTATTTAAACTCAGTCTGTCCCGTCGATTAGCCTTACAAAATTCTTCAATATATGGGTTTGAAGATAATTAAAAAATTCATGTTTTTATTTGCAGAGCCACCGCAGATTCGACCCCAAGAGTTTCCAAAAAATTTAGTCAGGCCCGCTTTTTAGCTAAACGAATCTATTTCACATGCCTTGCAGTGAGTTTCTGAGTACATATTTGAGTTAAAGGATATTGTTTGCTTTCGAAACAACTTTTCCTAGAAACCGATTAAGACACACAAATACAAAATATCGTGCGGCAAATAACAGTACGATTTCTGCCGCTTTTTATGTCGCGCGGCTTAAAAACTTTAAGCCTGAGAAATTATTTTGAAAAGTGAAATCAGTCGATCGTTTGTTGTCTACTTAAAAACGCTTGAGCGCTTCTAGTCGGGCGATAATTTGCCGCAAAATTTTCTCTCGTCTTGTGGCTGGAATTACGTGTTTACCTCTTTTTTACATTAAATATCCTGAAAAAATAAATAAATCAAATAAACAGTGTCGCTCTTAAAAATGTTGGCCAAAGTTTTGTCGGTTTTTGGTAGGGTTGCCAACTCAATACAAAGACATTATTTTCTTGGCGGTACTTTTTATTTCTTTTAGTCATGAGAATACTATTTTTCTTATTTATATTTAGAAGCCTGATATTTATCTTTTGTATCTAAATGAATAAAACACTCTACAATTTTGGCTAGCATAGCAAAAGGCATTGTCCTTGCAAAAAATAAATCTGTAAGTGTCAACAAAAAGCTCCACTGACAAAGGGTTTAAATGAGTTTTCCGGAGCCCACAGGTAAACTCCTGAAAGACTTTTGACCATAGAAATACCAATTAGCCTTTTTCATCATCAGAAATGCAACCCCAGACAATCACACATTCAGTTTTTGGGGGTATCAGTTAAGTGTACTCAGCGCTACGGTCTTTCCCTTGGTTCTCTTCTGTTACTTCAATTCGTCGGAGAAGATAACATTATTCCACAGATCTTGAGCTTAGAGGAAGCGTTTTTCTTTTTTACTTTTTGGAAAGTCCGGGTTTTATTATGGCTTGAGTGCTCTAAGTCCAGCTTTCAGGAGCCTTTTCCTTACTGCGCTTGACGCAATTTTTCATTTAATGATCTTTTCACAGATCAATTTAAAGATCCGCTAAAATCTTGAACCGATATGGCGACGGCTTTGCAGTACCAAAAAATGATCTCTCACTGGGGTAGTCTTTTTGGGTGCCCTGAGGCTTCCTTTCTACTAGTAATTTATGTCCCGCACGATATTTGTTTTTAATGCTATATGGCACGGTTTACTGAGCAGCGTTTTAAAAATTTAGCATGTTACCAAATTTAGTAGTGACAGGCACAAAAAATTAGCTTTTTACTCCGAACTGGTTTTTCACTAAAATTACTGCGGTTCAATTCGAAGTGTTTTCAGAAGCAGAAATGGCCAGAATAGCCTCGACTTTTATGTTATATTTGAATGAAAATTTATTCTCGGTGCAAAAAACATTAAAGTTTCCTTAAATTTCATGAATTGCGCCCGAAAATGTTAAGAAAAAGGGGTTCCCCGCGACACTGAATATGGACTGTTTTTTTTAATATTAAACACTTGCGTGCTAAAAAATCTGTCTTAGATAATGGAGTTACCTTTAGTCTTTATACGGGCCTGCCCTTGACCCTTCATTTAATTTCATATCACAGCTATTCGTTTTCAGGGAAGGGCTCCTTGCTGGTCATTCCACATCTGGCTCGCCCACGTCTTGTAGGTTGGTACTGCAAAACTGCTGCGTAAAAATGTGGTCGGGCGTTCTCCGGAATCAGCATGAAACCTTCGCCCACGAAACCAGCGTATGGCAAAACATGCTACTCCAGCATCTCCTGAATATTTTGTCTTGCGGCTGTCAGACTCCATAGGCGAGGCTCGGATTTGAACCGAAGATCAGCCACTCGTTACTCCATACAAGCTTACTCCACAAATCGCTCTGCCTCTCTTCGGTGCACTCTTCTTCGTTCATCGTTCTCATGAAGGCTGATTTAAACTCATCCGAAAATAGTAAGAGCTTCAATTTTTTCACATAATTGTGTTTCGAATCGTCTGCAACAGGGGGCACCGATATTTTTGCACGCAAGCAACATACAGACTATGAAAGTACATAATGTTGTCAATTAGAGCGAAATCAGTTCATCCATCCTTCCGCCCGTAGATAAATCCTGTTGCTTGCATGCAATTATTTACATTTTTACGTTAATATCGTTAACTAAAACATTGAACATAGATCTACCAACTGACACGCCCACACTTTGTCCTGTATTCGCGACTAGAAAAAAACTTTCCGATTTTTTTTCTTCTGGAAATCCGGAGTAGGCACTTATGTAGTTAGAAAAAACTTAAAACTTTCTCATATAATACAAATTTCTTATAACCCAAATTCTTCGTTTTCAATTCAACCTTCTTAGTCTTACCTAATTTTTATGTAAATTTTAAATGTCGTTCTTATTAGATACCTCAAAAAAATTTTATTCATTCATTTATGATATCAACTTAAAATTAATACAAATATTAATTTTAAAAAGGAACAAATAATAAGAAGATATCATTCTTTAATAAAAAATAATTAAAATTTTCGAAAAAATAATAATTTTTGGTAGTCTTTACCCCAGTACAAAGCGTAAGGTGCACATAAAACCATTCACAAACTCATCATTCCTTAACTCATATTTTACTAAAAGTGTCCTGCCCCACTGCTATAATTTGTACTTTTCAGTTAAATACCACTTTCTTCCTAATTACCTCTAAATCAACGGTACCAGCTTATAATTAACTTATAATTATAATTAAATTATTATTATTACAACTATTATTATAATTAATTAATTATAATTATAAGTTAAATTATAAATAACTTAAACTTATAATTATAATTAATTAATAATGTTAATTAACTTATATTTAAAATCAACATTTAGAAATTATATTATCTAGTATAGTTTTTGACTGAATAAAGTCGTGTCCCCATATTACGTCACTCGCGTCGCGTAATTGCGTGACGCGCTCTATATTTCGCAGAAAATATTTTACAGAGCGTGTAAAGCACAAAAAGGTTTTGAAAACGTGTAGGAAAAATCTGTTATTGAAGGAATCAGTCAGTTGCGCCCAACTTGAGTGAAAGTGATGTGTTCCTTTATTGAATGTCATTACTGTCACTACGTTTTTCCAAAACAAGCAATAACAATAAAAGTTATAAAATAGTATAACAAAAGGAAAAAAGGGAGCGGTCAATTATAAGAATTAATATTATATATTAATTCTTAATTTTGTGTTAATCACAACTTATTGCTGTGTTCGGTGTGAATTGTCACTATTGTCACACGTCCCTAGCCTTACCTTGTAGGCTAATTTTCTATAGTGACGCGAGAGACAATTTCGTGGCGAAGGTGACACTTTGGTTGCAAGATACAAAACAAAACACTTCACTGGTGCGCAAACCAAAATGGAGTAAGGACAAACTTAAAAAACAATCCATAGTGAATACACTCAACCAAATAGTGTGTATTCCTTGTTTTTTTTTCACTTTCTTCACTTTTTGTTCCCTATCCAAAAAACAAAGAATATGATTTTTCTCTTAACAAAAAAAAATAATTAAAAATTTATTCAATTTATTTTCTCTTTACAAATAAATTGCAGGAGTAGTCTCCATTCCAATTGGTGTTTTGCAAGGCGTGACAGTTTGTCAAAATCTTTTGACTAAAATTATTTTCATCAAAAAGGAAAGAAACATAATTCTTTTTGATGAAAATAAAAGTAAAACCCAACACATTCCTTACTACAATTTTGCCAAAAAGCAAAATAATATAATGTGGTTTGCATGATGCAAGAGACATTTTCACCTAAGCAAAACCGAAGATTGTGGTAATGATTTTTAAATGAAGAATAGTTTTTTTGTTTTTTAAATAATTTAGGTTCCATTTTGTCTCACAGAGAGAGGAGAACCAAATGGAACAAAATAGACATTATTTTTTTAATATTTAATACCAGCTTTTAAGTCCATGACGAAAGTGACACGATTTTAGAGTTTTTTGGCGACATTTTAGCTTACTTAATCCTATAAGGAAAATCTTACTTATCCAATTTTTTATTACATTGAAAAGAAACAAATTTTATTGGAATATTAAATTTTATTTTAAGAAAATAAAAACAACGTTATTGCAACATTTAAAAATAAACCAATTATGCACATGGTAAATGTCAGCGCCGAGTTACTAGTGCGGTGCTGAATATTATACACTTGTACTTATGTATACAAGCTTTTGCGATTCCGAACGCCGAATCGAGAGTTCTCTTCAGACACAACAAGTTATGATTCCGAAGAGAAGAGTTTGTAAGGCCCTTGCAGAAGTGGACCTGTGAAAAAAACCCTTTGCTGCCTGTCTGATGTACGAACCCGGGACCTTGTGTACAGTATTCCCACACACATATCATTACTGCACAACGGCACCAAGGTTAATCCACAAAGGGAAGGAAAAAAAGTAGACAATGCGGCATTATTCGGGTTTCCTGCAGCTCAACTTTATTTAAATTCCAGAAAGTTACTTAGATAAGTATTTGATTTAAGAACTGACTCGCGATTAATCCGAACCAGCCCAATAAGTCGCATAGAATACGCGTATTTTGGTGATAGATATAATCCATTCCATGAGATCGGAGTTTAACAAAAAATACAAACATTTTATTAAAACTTTTTGTAAGTAGAAATGTGCACTTATATAAGTTCAAATTTCTGGCAATGTTGCCATAGATACTGTTTCCATTTAGGCGCTTTTTTGTTATTTTTTTAACTTATTCTTTATTTTCAAATTAATTAGTCCTACTTACATCTCGAGTGCTTAAAACAGCCTATATGTTCTCTCAGCATAAATAATGCACATAAACCAACGGTATTTTTTTATTTATTATTGTCAATTTTGAATCTCTTGCATTTTTCGACAAACTCATTTGAATGAAATTGCGATGACAAAAAAACAAAATTTTGTTTAAAGGTTTAGTTTCGTTGGAATCAAGATTACTTTTTTTTGGAACACAATCATTTCATTCAAAGTGTTTCATTCTCAGCTGTCAATTTTCCTTTACGAACAATAAATCTTAACTTCATATCAAAAGCATTTATTCCTGCACACTAGAACTGACTAGTGGAAAAAAAACGAAGCCACATTTTTACTGATTTGTATTATGAATTCCGATGAAGGCTATAATTAGTGACTAAATGATGCAACTTTCAAAAGTAATAGACGGTTACCTTCGATTTATCCCTGTAGTTTTTTGTATATTGATCAGGAAATTCAAAATAAAATTTTATAAAAAAAAAAAATAATCCGATAGAAACAAAACAAATAATCAGAAAATTGATTGCTTTTAAATATTTTACTTAAGTTATTAATATGATATAAGATTTCTATTCTAATATCATACATCAAGATAAGAAGTTGGTGTTAGTTCTCTTAAAATTTTTCAACAAACGAAAAATCCAGGAGCGTCTCTCTTAAAATGAGTGGCTCCCTGGCTCGCGTCTATTATCCAGGTTAAGGTTGGCCGAATATGTTCTTTTGCTCACCCAATTAGGCAAAAAGAATGGACAACATTTAGATGCATGCCAGATGTTTTTATGAAATACTGCTTGTTATATTATTGCTTTTCTCCGTAAAGGCATAACACTTGCAGGGGTAAGCTTTAGTGTTTCTGTGCAGAGTCCTTACTGGCTCATCAGCGTTTGCTTGTTAAACAATGGATTACTTTCCTCTTCTATCTTTTCTATCTTCAAATTCTTTCCGCTCGCGATGTGCTATGCATCTTAAGGGTGGTCATAACCCCTTGATCGCGAGCTATTTATAGAAAAAAAAACAAATATTCTAATGAATTCTCCTTTACCAATCTCATTTAGATTTTTTTTCTCACTCCCAAAAAGCCATTTTGAAGGAGCATTAAAAACCAAAACCTCGAGCATTAAAAAACTTATAAATAAGCAAAACAACTAAGAACCTAAGAATATAAGTGAGCACATTCAAAAGCTTATTAATCGGTTTCACTGAGTTTCGTTTTGTATATGTAAAAGTATGTCTACATATTTTTGGACTTTATTTTAAACTTAATTCAAAGGGTTTAGTGAACATTTATCTGCTTATCATTTCGGATGACATATCGTTTTTTTAAGTTATTGCAAAAGCAAAACATTTATCATTGATAAAACATATATTTACATTAATTAGTGGTTGTCACTTGGCTAACATGGGGTTAGATTAAGATATATAATTTTTTTTTAAACCATCGATATTACGCATTTGCAAAGTGTTAACTTACTGTCCGCATTTAATTTGATGTGGAATTTGTTTGGTTAATTTATGATAAAATATTTAGATATCATTTTTGATAACATTCATTCATTATAATATTTTATAAAAAAGAATTTGCAGTAAAAATTTAGCTATGTAATATTAAATTTCGAATAGAATTTCTGTCGTTTGTAGACAGAACTTCTGATATATGAACTAATAAATGACTGACTAAGTTATTGAGGACACAAAATGAATATGCTGACAAAAAGTTCACTTAGTTAAGAAAAATTCTTTGACATTAATAATATTAATGTTTCACAAAAATTTAATTTATTATTATTGAATTTCGAAAATTCTACCATTTTTAAAATTAATTTTTGCAAGCTAATATAGTGGGAGTGGAAAGTATTGGGGCAGAGTAAGAGAGGAACTTCGAATAGGTAGGTAATCACAACGTCCTACCACTCCAAACAAAGTCTTTGAGAAAGATTGTAAAAGAGTATGATATACTATGCCACTTAGAATTTATACCTATTTCGAATGATTTTGAATTAAAACTGACTGATCTTCCATTCCTTCTATCTCTATACTTAAGTGGTAGCTCATAAAATATTTTGTAAAGGAAGGTTCCACGCGAAAGCGTCTTTCAAATAAAGTAATATCTTAGCAAAATAAAATCACGAGTATCGCTCTAGTTTGTTCAATTGTTCAAACAGAGCTGCAATTCTTGTTCCATTTTGTTCTGATCCTGCCCCACCTTTAAACAATGAATAATTCAGTTATGGCCCAAAAAATTTCCAACGATAACAGCGACTGTCGAACGCTTAATCTTTATAATCCCTCGACTCAACAGTTTTATCCACAAAAAATTATTACAAAAACATTTTTCATTGCAACATAAGCTCGTGTGCGAGTACTTATCGTATGGAGTTCGCTTTCGCCAAGACTTCGACATTACCAACTCGACATAAACCAACTCGAACCGACCAAAAGTGCTTTTCTTTATACAAAAAAAAGGTGACCCTCCACCCCGACCGGGCTCTACCTATCAACCCCATCGACTGAATTGAACTTAAGCCCCCCATTTTACTAGATACGAACGCGCTATATTTTACAAGTGGATATAGGTACTCCACCAACCGCTCATTCATTAAGATACACGCACAGATAAAACACCGAACGAACCGAACCAAAACACAGTCACTCCACCCTGGGCCAGGCGCACAGATTAAGATAATCCTTATCAGTACAGTTGGCGATTTTTTTCCTCGTCTTTTTTTGTGGTCGGGTCGGAGTATCTGCCAGATAAGATAATCTCGTAATGCCTCGAGGAGAATTTTATCTAAAAATATAATCCGAAATGATAAAGATAATAATTTCTCCGTGATATACAATTTTTTTTCGGATCGTTATAGAGGGACTGATACAGATACTTGTATGTCTGTCCGTCTGACGGTTTGTCTGTCCAGAGCCGCCAAACTCTGCTACGGCAACCATTTTTTTTTATTGAAACAGTGTTTCGTTTGATCGCGGCCACGTAGGAACGTGGGATTTCAAATTAATCCAAGGGGATTATGCGAACGCTCACTAGAGTGACACATGCATATAAAGAACGTACACACTGGCGTAGATTTTGTGTCAAAAAATAACATTTTAGTATAGGGGGGGATTTCAGCAAACCATATAGATACAACAGTATCCGCGTATAGTGTTTATCAATTATCTATAGCGTCGCTGATGTCTTCATTTCCCCCGGTGCGGTGTATCTTTTAATTCGGTGTTTAAGTAATAAATAAATCGAAAACATTTAATCGCTGTGCGGTATTTTGTTTTAATACACACAGCTGGCTGATGTCATGGGGTTGCTTCTAATAGATAAATAGATACACTAATGTAGTGGGCTGAAGTGTCGTCTGTTTAACACTACACACGTGTAGTATTTTGGCTGTGTAGAGAGCAGGCGAAGGAATTTTCTTATAACAGGTTGGCATTGTGAAATTCGTTCGGGTGTCGCCCTCGCTTTTATGAGTCTCTCGAGGATTTCGACTTGCACCGAGTGCGCGATCCAAATATTTTTAAATAGAGCTAAAATCGAAAAATAAACAAACACTATTTCAAAGAAACTACGATCATAAATCGGATTGAAGAGGATTAAATGATTTCGCTGATGGGATGTGTTTTAATGCGAGATGCCTTCATATTTAAAAATAAAACTAGCAACGATTAAGTAAATCAAATTAATTTTTTGATGTATGATGTTGTTAGCTTTTTTTTTATTGTTATGTGTATGACACTAAACCAAAAACCATGTGCTAAGCAGCGACCCATAGATATAGATAATACCAGCTGCAGATACAATAAATCTACTTATAAGAGTACCTACACTTGAGATAGTGTTTGATCGCGCTGCGCCCCAAAGGAACTGGATTTTGAATGTTTAATCGAGTAGATTATCATTGAATTAATTAAAAGACAGTTAAAGCGATAAGATTTGGAAATACTTTATGGGCATGTGGCACGAGCGGTCACATGGTGCTCGGGTTCATAAAATTACATTTGTCATAGACAAAAGAGGGCGCAAAGGATCTTTGAAACAACTATTTTTAAGGGGATTCGTCGGAGTTGGTATTCATATTTTCTTTGTGTATAAGAAGATAGAATCCGAACTAAGATTTAATAATGATACAAATTCGACTGCTACGTTCATCGACCGTCTGCAAAGCGAAGTAAGTTTTGAAAGGAAGTTTTTCGCTCGAATAAAACTCATGAACCACCCAAAAAGGTAGGCTCTGAATACATACTGAACCTTTTTGACAATCATAACGAAATAGAAACGGAAACAGTGAGCCCAGAGTTCCAAAATATTGAGTGTTCTAATTTCTTATTGAAGGGATAATTTTTTTCCTAATTAGCGATCAAGAGGTTATGACTATCCTGAAGATGCACATCGCGAGCGGAAAGAATTTGAGGATAGAAAAGGTAGAAGAGTTTTCTCTTCTAGTCGTAATTCTTGGTTTTCAAGAAAACTCTGAACAGAAACGCAAAAACTTACCCCCGCCAGTGTTATGCCTTTACGCAGAAAAGCAATAATATCACTAGCAGAGTATTTCATAAAAACATCTGGTATGCATCTAATTCTTGTCAATTCTATTTGACAACCTGAATTTTGATATTTGACCCCAACCTGAATAATAGACGCCGACCAGGAAGCCGCTCATTTGAAACAGACGTTCCTGGATTTTTCATTTATTGGCAGTTTTGGTCCCTCGGATATTTTTTATACCCTCTATATCTGGTGAGCATTCCCCTATTCGCCACCTGGGGAGACGCCAAATTGGGGAAAAGCAACCCCAGAAGGGACATTGGGTCGAGAGCTCGTGACGCTAACAATTCAGAGACGAGTGCGTCGGTATTGCATGCTAATATTAAATAAAATATTAATAGTAAATAAAAATAATTTATGATATATTTGTAAATCAATCCTTGTACAAACTTCGTGTACAAATTCGAACCAAATTAGGTCAAAGAATACAACCTTCTGGTACTTTTAGCCTTGATGTGGTCTGATTAACTCAACAAATGGGCATCATAAACGGTAAGCTTTTTCAACCAAAAATTTAATCGTTTAAGTTCAAAACTTCGCAACATATCTGTGCATATTACAAGTCTTAGCTCTTACCTTGGAGTCCAACCGGCAACAACAAATAAAATGTTCGATGCACCTGCCCGGACATGAGAGCTATACCATAGTTTGCGGGGGATATCTTGGGTGGTCGGAACTGGAAAACAAGGTACCTTTCAAAGATGGACTAAATGGGACTAAATGGGATCCGATAATGGGACTACTAGACCAAACCTCAGCTAGAGACCTCAGATATAGCGATAAACGATCGGGAAAGAAAGTCTGACTTAATCATCTTTAGAGAACACGTGCGCTACCATTCCTCTTCCTTATTTTCGACACATTCACTGCTGCGCTGTGAGATGTCTAACTGTGTAGTTTGGTGTGATCCAGAAAGACCAAGTGTTTTTTTTATCTAAAAGTTTTTAAACGGCTGAAAAAAAACCCGATAAAGGTATTTAACTTTCAAAATGCCTTTAGTATTAAACATAAAAAGCCCAAATAGAACCATTACCTCACTTGAAGCATTGCTTATGGAATATCCACGAGAACAACGCATTGATCAAATATTTCAAAGCTCTTTCACTGTTTCGTAATGAGTTCAACGGTCATATTGTTCGTTAAAATAAAATACATACATAAATCGTGAGTAATTTTTTGGGTGTTTCTATGAATAAGTCATATCGAAATTTATATACGTCCTAGTTTGTTTGAAAGTGTTATCAAATCAAAAATAAAGAAAAATTCAAAGGGAGCCTTTCTTACAGTTTATTGGGTTTTTTTTTGCCATTGTAAAGAACTAAAAACAATTAAAAAAAAACTTGTGACAATGTTCATCTGGAACGAAATAAAGTTAAACGAATATAAAATGTGGGTCTCAAATATCAAGAGACTTCATAATAATTCTTGGCGACAAGGGGCTATATCTCTATGACTTGAGTTTACATACTTGTATAAACATTTTAATCTTTTGATATCCAACTTGCGATTGCACTTGTCGAGATACTTGGATTAGGATCAAGTAGATACGTAGTATTCACCATCATTATAAGTGCAACTCACAAAATAGACTTGAAAATTTTCGTATGAGTTGGATTTTAATTAAACCTTGTGCTTACAGTTGAAATTTTTTTGGCACGACTTAGAAGAACTTAGATGCTTACCTATATAAGTTATTTTTAATAATATCTTTTTTATTGTCTTCATTTTATATGCCGCAATGTATTGCAGTATGTCACTATGACGTACAAAGTATTTCACCTGACGCTTGATGGAACAAGATGGAACGCTCATAAATTTGCGCTTGGGCATGGGCATAACATCGGGCATACGGCATCGCGCAAATGCGAATGTGGAACAGGACTCTGCGTTAAGTTTTCCACTGTTTGCTACTGTTTTTAGCAGTAATTAGGAGAAAGCAGTCAAAGGTGAAACAAATTCCTCGTGTCTCCTTGGCCATATTCGATTTGACTTGAAATATCGAAAGTACAAATTTTATCGCCCAAGTTATAGCTAAGATTTTTTAGTATCTATAAAAAATTTCAGACTTTTAGTACCTATAAAAAATTTCCGAAAATAACACCGAATGTTTGTTTTTTTTTAGAAGAATCGCAAAATTTTTGTGGTTTCAAATTTGAAAAAAAAATAGCAGAATTTGTTTGAATGTGGCAGAAAATCAAAAATTATGCCAGATAGATGTAGGAAAAGCGCCAGAAATTAAAATGTAAATTTGATCAGAAGATGCACAAATTCTGCCGCAATTTCGAAACTACTTTAGTAAATATGCCAGAAATTATTATTATTTATTTTTATTAAATTATTTCATTATTATTATTTCATTAAATTGTTACTATTTAAAAATAAAATAAAATAAACGTGGCCCGCGCGAGGGGCCGGATGGCAGTGCGGCGGGGCAAAAAAATGGAGACAAAGCAAGGAAATGAAGAAATGTCTGAAATTTCTGGCTTTTTTCAATTTAATTTGGAAAAAAAATTAATAATAATGGTTTCGGGCACCACAAATTTCAAGTAATTCTTATAAAACATGATATGGATGAATTCAAAATGAGCGAATCCAAGTCTGAAGGGAAAAGGTTATGTTTGGAGCTATCCATCAGAGTACGTGTTTTGAGCGAGAGGACAGAGATGTGCGCAAAATAGCAGAAAAACTACAACCATAGAACAGGACCCTGTACCGTATTCCGGGTGCCTGTCTGCAGCCAAAACTGCGACAAGACCCCAGCAATTTAGACACTTCAGGGCCAAACACTTTCGTCACCAAAGAAGAAAAGCCGTCTTTTATACATAAAATATTTTTTTTAATTTTACAAGTTTGTTATGTAGGTACATTTTGCAGGAAATAAATGTAGAAACTTGGTTAAAAGGTATAATAAAAGTCCGGGTTAATAGCAAGAATATGATTTGGGACCTTTTTACACGAGATATATTAACAAGACTTATATTAAACTCTTAACATGTGAATATTTAAACGTCTTCTTGTATCTACTCCACTTCTTACAGTTTTGGTAATTATCAGAAAACCCTATAGGGAACACAGGGTGATCACTTCAAAACAGCTTAAAGTGAAATCTCTGCCACATAGAGAACTAAGCTTAAGGTCACTTGTGCCTAGCTCGGTTCAATCGGTTGTGACTGGAAAGACTGTAGAAAATATTGCAAAATGATATATGCGACTGAAAAGTAAGTCTGTTTTTTTCGCAACCTTAAGTTAAGGAAGGTATAAGAGCAATTGAGAACTCGAGAATTACACAGTTCGAGTGATTATAAGCCTTATAGTACGTTTACACCGAGTCTAATTTCAGCATTTAAACATTTCACTCTATGTGTTCAGCGTTTCGCCATACAATTTTCAGGATTTATAAATGTTGAATTTCGCCTTGACATTTACATAGAAGTTGTTGAATTGAACAAACCTCTCAAACTTCTGATTCTCTATTTTTTAAGAGAATTCAGAGCAGTTGACAGAAAATACTCAAAAAATCGTTTGTAATTTGACATAAATCGATAAAAGTGCTCTCGGACGTATTTTAAAACAAAAGATCAGCAAGTAATAACGACAATTCTTGCTGTATGGAACACTCGATATTTCATATTTTGACCCCGACTGTCATCTGAAACGCTGAAACTTCAGTATAAACAGCAAAATCGAATTTAGAATTTTTTTCACTAAATTCAGAATTAATGGGTGTCGGTGTAAATGTAGTGTTACCCTTTTCCAAAACGGACGCTTTTACACCTGTGTTTAAACCTTTTCATTCTTATATCGCTTTATATTAATAGTTAAACCTTTTTCTGGTCAACCGATTTAAAAGCTTATTTCTTAGCCAAATTTAATGGAACATGCACCAAATGAAAGGATAATGTCCGCTGAAGTACACTACATAATTTGGTTTTAAGCTTCAACACGAATTTTGTCACAAATGCGAAAAAAACAATAATACAAAACACATATACAGTAGTCCCTCGATAATGTGAACTAATTGAAACAAGAGGTTTTTTGATTTTAGGGGGACTTTCATTACTACTGAAACTTCTTTCAATTTAAATTTAACTAATTTAAACAACTTAATTTATTACAAAAATAGTCATATTTAAGCATAAAAACCTTTCTAACAAGGTCCTTAAAATGCAATAGCAAAAGATATTATAAAAAAAAATTATCAAACTTAATCTTAAGTATAAAACATTCTATTCACAAAGAAAAGCTTATGAGATTTTTTTTTTTGCTATAATTTTCAACCTTGACACCATATATTTCAAGTAGTCCTGCATTCGGCTCGCATAACATTTGACACAAAATCGACGCGCTTTTTGTTTATGTGCCTTTGGCGCTTGAATTTTTATCATACAAGATGACGCACAGAACTCACTGAAAGAGATCACGAAATTATCATACAACTGCGGCAGCTGATGGTGGTCTTTTACTCGCAGCTTCATTCGAAACCTCTGAAAATATGTCTGTACAAAAAACAGTTAGTTTACAGTCGCAGACAAAAAGGCAAGAAAAATATTAAAACTTGCACTAAATATATTCACGTTATAGAGTCCAAAAATTTCCACAGTTCACATTATAGAGATGCCAATGTAAGGTTTTGCCGATTCGCATTTTGAAGAATTTCGCATTATCGGGAGTTTACATTATCGACTCACTTCTAAAATGTTCACTTCTAAAATGTTCACTTCTGAATTTCACTTTCTGAAATACAATGAATAATAATACAATATTTACGATATTTTATTTATTTTTATGCACCTACATACATAAACAATAGAACGAAATAAATTCATAATGAACAGAGTGCACTAAATATTTAAAAAGATAAAGTTGCATGTTATATGGCTGTAACTCTAATATTTTCGTAGTGATTCACAGAAGCATTAAGAAAAGAAATCCCACATGTCAATGAGTAAATGTATGAATAAAATGGTATAAATACGTTTTTATGTAAAAAAGAAACATCAAATGGCAGGCGAGTGAGTCGTTCACGTTAAAAAGGGAACCTATACTTCTAAAGACAAAATTATTTTGTACTTTATCTAAATATTTATGTGAATTTTATAAAATGAAATATAAAATTTTCGTGGTTTTTTTTTTGTTTCCATATTACCAAAAATAAAATCACAATAAATATTAAGACGCTTTAGTCACCAAAATAAGGAATAACACAAGTGGAAATTTTTTTTAATGATTTTCTGATAAATTACTAAATTATCCTAATTATCCTAATAATTAAAGACTCAAACAAGTAAAAAGTGATTTCAAAGTGCTTTCATTGAAAATTGGGCAAACTGTAACTCCTCCCTTCGTTTTTGCAAGTTTCGTTTTTCGTCGAAAAAACTGAAAAAAAATTATTTATTTCTTATGCATGCGTCAACTACTGTGAATTTATTTTCACGATTTTTAACAGCTTTAAACCCATTTTTCATTTTTTCATACCTCGGCGTTCTGCCTTTTCCATAATTCGTAGTTATATCTTTTTTTTACTTTTAGCATAATTTTTAATTTTTCTGAAAAAGTTTAAACTCGTCCGTCCTACTTTAGTTGTTTCTACATATGAGTTGGGTTGTTCGTTGTGTAAATCGTAAGGCACTGGTTTTTTAAGGTTGCTGTCTTAAGTTTTTTATTGGAAAAATTTGCTTATTAAACGATAAATGAATAAGAGACTGCTTTGAATTTAGCTAGACTTTAAAATGTTCTTTCAAAATGGTTTTATCCTTATAGCCTAAAAATCTTAGACATCTTAAAAATTCTTAATAAATATCTCAAACATAAAAACATCTTAATAAATAATTATTACAATTGAGGTATATTCTAAAATGGTAACCTAATAATTTGGCTTAAGATTTTAAGATGATTTCTTTATGTCAACCATTATGAACTATGTTTGTGTTTTGAACCGAATTGAAGAGTAAGCCAACGTACCTAACCAGTGAGGCTTAATAAAACCTCTTGCTGACAACAAGTTTCTTTATACTCCCGTGGATATTAAAGAAAAATTTTAAAATCAATATTACATTTAGTATAACTTTGCTGGTGACAATTGCTTGCAACAATGTAGGCCATACATGTCGGACACACTCACGTATGTATGTCAACTTCACCCTTTATTTATTCCCAGAGGAAACCATACAAAAACAAATCCTATGAAATATTACGCAAACGAATTGCATATTGAATGCAGATTTAATATTTACGCATAAATTGTTTTCTTGCACATATTATTATCTGCCTTACATACAGTTTCCTACTCATATAACCCTTCCTGTTAAAAAAAACGCGATTATGACTAAATAGGTGACACTCTCACTTTCTACTTCTGTTTGAGGAGAAGTCATGCCCACTGAGTGTGTCAAAATAATTTAGTTATGTCGTTTAACTCTTTATGTTGTGGTTATTTTATTGCCATAGGGTAAGGAGTAGTAATAATTACTCTTAAACTTTATCTTGATTGTTCTTGAAATATACAAAATAAGGAAATCAGAATTAGGTGTGATTTTAAAAGTCAATTTCTGAATACATGCAACCAATTTTGAACATACTTGCAGGGCACCCCACAAATGTAGTCCCAGGAGAAAAAACTCATTTGTAGAAGATTTACCTGATCACCATTTTAATTAATCGAAATGCTTAAAATTTATTTTGACCCTCGGGAGAAATAATGTATGTATTCTTCGACTAGAGTGAACAAACGAGTGAACAAACGCCTCCATTGCATCTGCCAAAACTTCTCGCCTGTAGAGCGAATGTAGGTATTTGGCGAAGGATGGGGAAAGATGAAATACGACTTACGCATCCTCTCGGTTCGCGATTCTTTTATTGTAATCGCGTCACAAACGGTGACGGTCTGACTGACTCATTTAAAATACGAGCAGCTCTGCAGACTGCAAATAACTAAAATATTATCAACATATTTCACGTTTTGTTTTTATTTTTTTTTTTTTTTTTGGGTTATTTCGTTTCGTGGATTAAAAATATCGGTGGCAATTATATATGAATTTATTAGATAATTTTTAAATCTGCATTGCCCGGGAGCCAAAAAAAAACCCACAATTTGAAGAAAATGCGCAGAGGACGTGACAACCAGATATTGTCATTTAACACCACAGGATGTCATTAAGAAATTTAAAAAATGACAGCATATGTCAAACTCATCTCCTCGATTCCGGTGGAAACACTTTGGGACTAACTTTTAATATTCCTTTGATAAACTCTGTCTTATATGTGGTGGAACACCCTATTAAGTGATCTCAATGAGTATGTGTCCTGCCTGAGGTGTTAAATATTATGAAGTTCTGAAATACTAGACTACCTATATACAGATTTCCAATCAACATTTTCCTTACAATCATAATTTTTCAGACAAAAATTATAGCCTTTACCTCTTCCAAAATGGACGTTGTGCGTGGGCCCCAAGTTGTATAGTCGTTAGTGTGCGTGCAGTTAACAAAGTCCCAGGAGCCTTATTTAAACCTTCTTTTTGAATGGCCCTATGGCACCAATATGCAGTCATTCAGGTGCGATTAGAGCATGGCCTTGGCATAAATTCAGACAGGATTTTTTGCGGGCACGGATAGGTCATATGCAGGACCGAGACCTGAGTATGATTTTTCTAACAACTTCCTAGTCAGTCCATCATATTATGAATATGAAAATATTTTCACCATCCCACCAAGGTATCCTGGTGATACCTTGCGTCGAAATTCATATTATGTTGAGCAACTGTTAAAGTAGAATTGAAGGCTTTGTAGCGACGCATGATGTGTCCAACTGAATTATAAGACTGACTTTATGTAGCGATAAAAAAAAACAACATTATTCTACAAAATTGTAGTGAGGAGTGGCTACTTAACAAAAATTCATCCATAAAGAAGATGTAGAGAGGGGCTGGTATTTTCGTACTAGCAGGTCTCCAGAACTCCAGAGGTGACTTAAGCGGCTCCTGCTTATCGTTTATGATTTATGGTAAAACGTTATACAATTGGAGCCCTACGATAGTTTTTGCGCTGTTATGCGAGGGAGACTATGGCAACCCAACATCCCACATTTCAGTTTCTCCTAGATGGTGTAAGGCCGTGTGCAAGTCTATTTGAGCTTGAAGATTCTTGTTTCTGGCATAAAAAAATTAAGTTTGTGGGTTCCAGGAGTAAAGCTACTTTCGTTTATAGCTTCTGGCTAGCCGATTCACATATGGTCGCAAAATTTATCATTATAACTCTTTCAAGAACAAATCGTGAGGTGTGCCGTACCTAACTAACCTAAATCTTTCTTAGGCATAGATGCTAGCTTCTACACGTACCTCCTGATACAGCTTAAGCAAAGCGGATCCTAAGTCTGCGTCTTCAGCTCACTAAAACAACATTTACTGACTGTGATTTTTTTTTTTAGTAATTTTTTACGCGGATTTCCCCAAAACAACAACCATATGTCACAGCTACACGCAGGCACCGAAGCATGACCGATTCAAGACTCGCTTGAGTTTTTGCTGTCCGTATCTACTTAGCCGATCAAGGCAGAATAACTTCCCCAACGTCTATTTCGAAAAATAAAGTGTGTCTCGAAAATGTGTGATGCAACATGGATGCAAAAACTCCTAATGGGAAAAAGGAACTTAGGAGGCCAAATACTGGCTTGTCTTTCTGCCTTTTGACATTCCATTGGGTGCAACTGTTTTAAACCTATAGCTATGAAAATATCTTCTCCTTTTAAGCCCCGATTTTCACTTCAGGCCATTATATACTTTTTTTCTTATACTGCTAACACTGTCTTATACTGTTAGAACAGTCTATCTAAACCATGCCTGAGGGAATTCCTGATCGTTTGAACACAGGCAAAATCAACAGGCAAATGTTCTTAAAAGCTGCGGGATTGACTTCATTCTTGGGAAACACCTACCAATTTAATGGAACGATTTCATGATAATATCGTAAAAAGAAAGATCGCAATATTATCGCAATCTTCTGGGGCTCGTCAACGCGAAAACTGCCTCTCTATACGCATACATGTAGGTCATCTGGACTTGCAACAGTTTCTCACTTAAAATGCAAAAAATTCCTGGGAATTCTAATCTTTTCTCGTGTATTATTCATATCCGCAACAATGTCCGCTCCAGAGATGGTGTACTTCCCTCGTTTTTACTCACAATCTCAAAAATTGATTCATCTTCCTTCCGCTTTCTGTCTAGCGTCTCGCCACCAAACTGAATGAATATAATATTTATTCTCTTATCAGTTCTACGTAAGCACTAAAATAGAAGTGAAAAAAGAACCTATACGAGACGGCGAAACGTCCCCTTGTCTTCATCCTGCCGTAATCCAGAGCTCAAAGTGTTTGAAAATACAGCAAAATTTTTTTTTCAACTATACCAGCCATATTGTCACAGCGTAAGCACCAAAAATAGACTCACTCCACAACTACTATTACTATACACAACTCCGCTCTCCTCCGATATGCTATTGTTGGTGCTAAAGTAGGTGCGATCGGTATTAAGTGCGATTAGTCGTCATCGTCGTCGAGACTTGGTCGCGTATATCGCTGTGCTATCTGTCGTGCGTACAACGCACCATCACCAATCTTATTCGAAAGAACATTAAAGAAGTTGTACAAGCCCCACAAAAAAAAGCCTCAACGAGACTAATCAATAAAAAATGTGTAAGCCGAACTAATTACAAACGTTTCATCAATGGTATTTAACAACCTTGTTGCTGTTGTTGTTTTCTCTGGCCTATCCGGAGGTAAGCTTAAAATATCACCCGTTTTGTTGAACCACAACAAATCTCTAAACATCAGCTACCTGTGTTAGCTTACCAAATACCAGAGTCAAACACATGTCCAGCGAGTTGGTAAATCAATTTTTTTTCCCCGCTGCTGATGGTTCCACACCGTGTCGTGGAGTGATGATGATCATCCATCGGAGTGGGCGCGAATCAAAGAGTAAGCACAGCCGAAGCATCTGGAGAAATTAAGGAAAAAAATAAGTTCCAGTATAAGCTGGCTGTTAACCAACCAACTCGCACTGATCGACCGAGATCTCTTTTCTACCTCTGGTCATCACTTAACAGCCGCAGCAGCATCATGGTGTGGATTTGTATGTGTGTTATCTATGGTGGCTGGTGTGTATCTGTGGTATCTGGCTGGTCTTTAGTGTGAAATTTGTAATCGTATAATGGATATTAGTAATAAGTAGATGACAAATGAACAAAAAAATATGCGTAGATAAAGATTAGTCGGTCATTGTTACGCGCACACACGAAACGAGCGTCGAAAAAAGGGAAAAAGATTCGGATATGGTGTGAACACACGAATGCTGGAAAGAATCGTAAAGAAAAGAAACGACACAGTAATCGTTGGAATTCAAACGATGACATTGCGACAACAAGCACAACGATTAATCATAAATCAGACTTTAGAGTTTTAATCCACACATACACAAACACACTGGCTCAAATACAGATGGACAGAGGAAGGAAATCCCAGATGTACGCTACCCGGTGCAGATGGATTTCTCTATCGCGCTGAAGTCTTATTAAAAGTGTTATTAATTGGCTTCTTATTCTCGTTGCATCTATGATTCCATATCGATTATTATGGCTGGAGAAGGAAGTTGTAGATATTTGGAAAAGCCACTGATCAGATCATTGATCGTTAGAGGAAGCAGCGGATGACCGAAATCGGTTGGACGTGTTGGGTGTTTGCTTCCTGAATTTTGAAATGATTGCGCTCGGGATTAAAACGAATAAAAATGGGAATGAAAAATTAGGGAGAAGCAATAATCGCACCGCACACTCACTCAATCGCATATTACTGCTGTAGTGTGTGTTTGACAATTTGACAAAAGGAATTAACTTTGGGTCCTTCCGCCCTGACTTTGGCCTCGTACGACGGTCGACGGCGCGCGGCTTAAGGCGACTAATCGCATAAGGAAATGATGAGCGCGAAAAAATTCCACGTTACCTATATATGGCTGCAGGTAAATAATGAAAAATGTTTAAGTAAAGCGAAATGTGTAAAAATAAGAAAAGTAAAAAGAAAACCAATACAGAATCTGGTAGGTATGGTTGAAGTATGGATTAAAAAATATGAATACGTACCTGCATAATGTATTCGGTATACCGCGTCGATATATGAGAAACCAAAGCCGGTTAAGAGTAAACTAAATCTGGCGTCCCAGAACGTGGTTAATCCGCAAAGTGACGGATGTATGCAATTTAACACAGTTGTGCTGAAATGTATGGAGACCGGATTTTTCAGCGAGAATATTTGTTACATCACAATGTCGAGAATGTATGTACATAAGTCTTACGACAAATATTGGTTTATCTTTTCATTTGATTTGTGAGAAAATTGAACGCTTTTTAAAACCAGTAAAAATTGATCGAGAAAAGAGTTTCATGTAGCTAGAACCAAGTGTCCGTAGGCAAAAAATGCGTAAGAAGCACATTAAAATTCTGTGCTGAAAGGTAATTCTCAAGTACGCAAGAGCCCACTCATCTGTCACCCTAAATTTTTTGTTAACATCCTTTTCTTCGTTCACTTTGCGGGCACTTTGGGCCTTCCACCTGAAGTGATGTTAGCATCTTCACTGTCTCTTCAGGCTAGAGGTCTAACTTTAAACTTCGTTAGGATTAAATAAAACAGAATACAGTCACATGCATATTTTACCCCAGGGTAAGTAATAAACCAAAGCTGGGTTTTTCAGCTTTGATGTAATGCCCTATAAAAACTACACTTTTTTCTTATTACTCATTTTTTCTGAAAGTGTTTTACAAAAATATAAAAGTAAAAACATTTAGCAAATTTCAATAAATCAATCATTCATTTGATGGTAATATAATGCAGATCCATTTAATACTTAGAAAGTTCTAGAAGTCACAATTAAAAAAAAAAAAAATAATAAATAGAGTGGCGCAACAGCTCGAGGTGAACCAGGGCCAACTTCTCAACAATGTATGCTGGTGTGTTAATTTCTTTACATACAAGGGGACCTACAATTTTTTTGCCGAGTCCGAACGGCACTTTGAGAAGTTTTTTCAAGACAAATGATACTCTCGGAGAGCTTGTCAGACCCTCGCGGAGGTGGGGACCGTAAAAGAGAACAAGTCTTCTTTTCCTTTAGGTGACGATGGCAGGATTCGAACCCAGACCTCCGGCTAGTCAGCACACACACTAACCACTACGCCACGGCACCCCACAAGTCACAATTTTGGGTAACATCTATTAATATATTTAGATAATTTTCTTATTTGTTTTATTCAAATCTTGCGAACTGGAAAAATTTTCGCGCTCCAACTGCCTTCAATTTGCAAGAAAGGGAATCCACGTTTTCAGACTTATAAGCGTCCGATGCTTTGCTGGGTGGCTGTGTAAATACGAGAGGTTTCAATTAAGAATTACTCTGGCACAGATCAGTCTGAGTTCAAGCGATGACACTGATTGTGTTGCTTTTGAGTTTGAGTATTTGGGTAAAGATCAGACCCGAGTACTCGAGAAGACTTAAGCATACTTTTGGCATTATACTGAGATTTGCGCTTATGAGCAAAAGTACAGATCAAATGACCGCAATGCCATTTGGCCTGACATAAGATGCCTTTAAATTTAATCGCATCTACAAAACTACTGTTGTAGTATCAACTGCGTTACCCATCGTCCCGTTAGAGGTAACTGTCGTTTAATGTCGGGAACTTGGGCAAAGAATTCGAATAATATGAAATGATAGACAAATCTGTCGATTATGACAAAAATGCTTTTCTTAGTGTGTCATGAGCTGTATGACACGTAGTGCAGTCTTGTTGGAGTCAAATATCGTTGACATAAATCATAAATATGGCTCACGTCATCTCCCGGTGGGATAACAAGTGTAAAGATTTGTACGTGCAAAATCGCAACTATGGTACGGGGAGTGTGTGGCACGTAGCGCCGTCGGTGTCTTTTTGATTCAGGTCGGATGCGCAAAATTCGTCACCAATCCGTCACATTCACCGGATGCATTGCAATTTGGTGGACTTGACCGTCACAAATTCGACAATTTTGCTTACTTAGTGATCCATTTTACCCTGAAATAAGGGCACGTCTACACAGGTCAACGTTTTGACTTACTGATTTCTACGGGTTTGAAGATTACTGGTAAATTACGAAAAACAGAGTGTTGTCAGTTACTGGTGTCTCCCACAAAATGTTTTCCAGTGTTTATCCAATCGTGGAAATCGGCAAGTCATTAATCTGACGAATCAAAGCACCAAGAAAGTCTAGTCACTGAATAGGTTTGATTTTGCTAGTCAAATTTGTGTCAACGTTCAACTGTTTGTCGTCCCCTGATGGTCGTAAACTGTGAGTTCCTTTGTCAGTTTGTAAGTTTGTAGAGCTAAAAGCCCAAATCACGACGCCGAATTTTATCATCGAGTTTTGGTTCTGCGGAGGGCCGTGTTCTTGTGAACACCCTCGCGGACAACGGCGATATTTTTGGCAGATTCTTTGTTTCTCTTACCCGGGAGTAGTCACTTTGGAGCAACGATTATATGGGCGACCGCAGAAAGGACCGCAAAATGGGTGAAGTACGTGAACTGTACTTATCCTAAATGCTGATTTGGCACGATGGACTTGATGATTTAAAGACAATTTAGAAAGGTTTAGTTTCAATAACATGGCCGCCATCGCATGTCAAAGTTCCGAAACACCTATTGAAAAACCCCTAAGCATATGGGTTTACTCCTTAGCAATACAATGTACGTGCATAATTATATCTGTGATTTGTCTTAAAATAAAAAAAATAAAATTTACCAAACGAGAATGGCGTGGTTTCAATAAGCTGGCAAAATCTGCTTGGCTCCTTTCCAAAGCCCTTTCTAACCTAAGCAAATAAAATAATTGTGTATTTACATGAGTCATGTATAACCACGTTTTATTTAAATTTGTTTCCCGAGTTAAAAAATAAAAAAACTATGCGTTATCAGATTGCGTTTCGACAATAACATTTGTTTGCACAATTAAAATTACTCACTTAGTTCCACTTAAAGAATACTTCGAAATTTTTTTTCCTGCAGGATAGAACCAAAGCCGTATCCCTTTATTTAGCTCGCATTCTAGCCTACTGTCTCAGCAGTCTTTTTTCCAGTTTATTTAGGTTACTTAAAATAAGTATACTTATAATGGGCTGCACATTTATTCAGCTCTAGCTTTAGGCTATAGAATCAAAGACCGCGAACTAAAGCGTAGATGTAAATTCGCTATAGGCTCTTGTCATTTCAGAATGGGACTCTGTGCGTGTATCGTGCCGTCATACAGATTTAATACAAATTAGACCGAAGGTCTTACCTACACGATTGTAATTTAATTTTTCATTTTCATTTCTCTGTTTTCATTAAGAAAGTGAGTTTGGTGGCTCGAAATAGTCTACTTTTTACATGAAAAAGAAAATCCTTTATTAATGACTTATAACCTCCCTGGAGCCCTATTAAGAGCACTAAGCCAATGTCTGGGCAGGTGCTTTTGAGATGAATTCATATAGGATACGAAAATCCGCATAAGTAAAGAATTTTCGAGTATCGGCAGGTGTAAGGAATTTTGAGCAAGACCGTGGCAGGACATTTGAAACCAGCCCAAGTCAAATAGACAACCTCAGTTCTACTTATAAGAATATAGATAAGCTAGATGCTGTTAATTTTATTTTTATTAATTATGCAGAGAGAACAAGAAGACCGTAAAAGCTCCCAAGATGGAAATGGGGCGTTGATGTAGATGAACCTCGGACTGGCAATCGAAAGATCCTGGGTTCAATCCCTACCAACCAATCGATCCAACCAACTATTTTTTTTTTTCTTTGGAAAAATACATAAGCTAAAAAAAACTATGACAATGAACACCTTCAGCCCAATGAATCCTTTGCGTCCGTCACGTCGAAGTACACGGCTGACAACTTAGTTAAATACACATCATGTTCTTATGGGAAGCGGTCCATAGAAGAATTAGTAAAATAAGTAATACCTATACTACTACGACTTTATAGTAGTAGAGCTGAAATGAAATACCAGCGGACGAAATGTCAAAAAAAAAACATTTTTGATCCGCCTGTAAAGATTGTGGTAGGACCACAAATTGTTTTTTCTTTCGATATTTCTTTCATACGCTCAGATTTACTTTTTAATTTTGAAATACGTTCACATAGTCTTGCATGCGTGGTTTGACTAGTCAATAGAGCCATATGTGAATTTTAACCACAAATCATATAGAAAAAACCTCATCTTGTCAAGTTAAAAAATTAAAATAACCGCATGCTTTTCGATAAACAAGAAAAGACAACAAAAAATCAAAGTTCTCCCCATCATCCAAACGTCTTATACCTAAGTATAAAAGATGATGATCCGAAAATAAATTTAATCCCAGATTAAATTTTATGGGTGTATGGTGCTATTTTTCCACTTTCTGCTTCACACTCTGTCATGTCCAGAAATGCGGTTGACAGTTCTTTGTTCTTGTCCTACCGCATCGATCTGTTGACTTCCTCACAAGTTTTTTCCGCAACTTTCATTCAAAATTAAAAAATTTGCACTTTAATCAGCACTTTTAACCTAAACCCACAGATTTCATGTTATTTTATAGTTGATCGTACTATACAAAAGCCGTACCCCATCCGGTTAAACAAGAACGCATAGGTACAAGGGGTTCTAAAAATTAATCCAAATTGAAAGTAAGATCCAGAAACGATAAAGTTTTACAAGTTCATATCACCTTTGTTTGCCCGCGAATAGATAAAGTATTCATTTTTTTTTTTTTTAAATTATTGTCTTGTTGTTTGGTGTAAATTATTGTTTTTTTTTTTCTTCTGTGTCGGCTAAAAAATGTGCGCCTGACGCACACAAAGCTCTGCAATTAATTATTCAAATCCGATTGGATTATTATAATTTATTTTGATCGCTTTATGTGAGGTGAGCTGTGTATGGAGGAGGCGGAGATTTTCGCTGTTTCACGAGTGCATTTTTGGCGGGAGAGGATTTCTCGCTAGTCGTGACAAAATATTTCACTTATCACATTTTTCAAACAAGTTTTGAGCGCGTTATCTTTGCTGAAGATTGATTCTTCATAGCGTTCATTCAATCAACACGATCGGTGGACGAAGCTCTTAAGATTTGCTTTGAATCACCTGATAGACTGATAGGACCAGGTGATCAGACCTGATCACCTGATAGAATTTTTTCTCATGATTCTTGGGGCTCAAAATATCTTTTGCATTGCATTGAACAAAAATTCAGTTCACAATTTACCTAGATATTTAGCCATTTCCAACTATATACAAAGCAAGCATTGTGTGAAGGCAAAAATTCCTTAACGAAAAATCACCCTACTAACACTTAAGCTCGAGGGATTAAAAAAATCCATAAATAAAAGAAAAACAAACTTAATCCCCAAACGAGAAATACGAAAACTTTGTATGTTCGTCTTAAAAGGCTCAAAGGCAAACAAAACACCAACAAAAAATTGAATCCCCGTCCAAAGAGGGAAACAACCTTAGCAACTTAACGAATTTTTAAAAGTGTAACCTCGATTTAAACGGATTAACTCCATTACTCATAATAATAAGCCAATTTCTACAAACACATTCGCATGATCGTTTACGCTTTTACCTGCCCACCACAGCCGCATTAATGAGGAAGGCAATCCGAGGGAGCTGCCACGATCACTATACACACACGACAAAGCAAAAAAAAGAGAAAAATGAGAAAAAAAAACAAAATAATAATAATCAAGCGAATAATGTAAAATCACTGAGAACCTTCCAACGCGACGCTGATCTGCTTAACTAAATCCGGCTTATGTCTTAGCATCCGCAGCATAAGCAAGACGCAGTGGAACAACAGCAGTTGGTCAACTCTTCTTTACAACGCAAACTGCCACATGATCAGATTAACCGAACAAAAGGGTGGGCTCCGCAACTCCGACTCGGAATGAGGGGGACACACTCCCTGATACAGATACACGTTACACGTTTTCAAAGTATCTGATCCTGGCAGAGATCACTTCCATCCGGATCTGGCGGCCGGCGGTGGAGGATGAGGGTGCACTAAACCTGGATTAAACTCCATCCACCAATACACACACACTCTCATAAACTATACAAATACTACTCGCTCAAATCGTGTAGTTAATGTGCGAACTTCTCTCCACATTTTAATCCTTTCTCCAATGGAGAAGAGCACGATCAATCGCATCGTGAACAAACCAATGTCAAGGGATCGGCTTGTCTTTTAATTCCCAACATCTCACGGGTGGTGGCTTGGATAGAGAGGAACTTCCGCCGGCGGCATATAGGGTGTACAAGCGTTATTATTTGGTAGATATTGACGAAATCATAAACTTGATGTGTTTATATGCACGTGTACCTGTACGTCGTATCCACAGTAAACAATCATTAATTGTCATTATTCTCTTATGTTACCCATAATCCGATCACCTGTGCATTGAATCTGAGCTAAGATGACGAGTACTCATGTACCCGCGAGTAGAACGGATGCAATGGAAAAGCTATTGTCTATCGGTTTCCGGGGAATATCTTCTTTTACGTATTTTGGGTGAAAGAGCTTTCTCCACGATCGCCAGTTCTGAGAATTTTAGCAAATCGATCGTTAATAATTGACCAAGAGTTAAGCAAAATTTCGAAACTCTTCTATAATAATAAAATGTTTCTTCAATTACTATTGGCCGTAGCTATTGGTGGTGCTTTTTCATTGTTAGGTGTTTGACAATTTAATCCGTATAAAGTTTCGTGACACAGGCAGCTGATCATAATCGGTTTCTTGGAAGAAGTAAGAGTGTATAGATTAGGAAAAGTTACGGTTTAGTTAACGATCAGTGAAAATTTAAGTGACATCTTTGAATTAAGAAACTGTTATAATTTGAAAATTGGAAAACAATTAGAATTGGTGAAATGTTCACCAGTATCACAGGACCGCAGAGAGATGGTAGATAATCTCACTGATCTTCGGCGATCTTCGGCCACCAATTCAGGCGCGATCCTCAAGAGATTTTTTGGACTTGGTCTAGAAATATAAAAGAATGTCGTTTCCCGAGCTGCCCACGGAGTAGGATTTCATAAAGTGCCTGAAGTCCGGCCGGTATGATCATCGCTTTCCAATCACAGATTGGAATTTAAATATAAGGGAAATGCCGAACATTTCTACCTATCATCGACAACACTTTCCGACCTCACCATTCGAATTACAGGTGTTTTGGTAGCATGATCCTAACCTAAATAGAGGCGATTGTATCGTTTTTTTTAACGTTCTAAGGCTTTGCAAAAACTTTCCTTAGATCTCATTATCAAAATCACTTTTTATATTAAAAAAAAATAGTTTATTAACAGCACCATTTTGAGCACTACCAACTCCTCAAAAAGGCTCTGTCTAAAACTTTTACTTAAATTTTGCATTCAATATGCACCAAATATTTTCTAATCAAAAGAATTGTGTCTGATGAAGCTGTTCTGTTCGCTAACTGCCTCCTTAGCTGACTCCAGTTTTGCACACAAAGCATATGTGAGGATGCTATTGGTGGTGCTTGTGGATCTTATCGTTGTTCCGTCGGATTAGATTAAAAAATTGCACGAAATGTACTGCTGGAGTTTCTCAGAATTCAAATTTTCTTACTAGACCAATGGGTGTGTTCATTTCGTAAAACTAGTTGTTCAACGGTCTTTTTTTTGTCTAGTCAAATCGCTTACAAACAATTCCTATCTCTACTGATGATTCCAATGTCGGAAGGAAGAATGAATACGTGACTCATTACTTTTCGCGCCAACTCTAAAGAGGTTGAGTTGTTGGAGATCATTTCATCACTGATAAAGACGGAGTCCTAAACTTTCCTAAACCAAATAAAGTGTCTTATTTTTGCGGTGCCGAAATATAATTTTATTTTATCTAAGTGTCCCTAAAAAATTTAAGCTGAGTTTACTTTAGAAACTGGAGTAGCTTTAATAATAACTCGGTAGGGTTGGGGTTAAAAACTTACTTTTGAAAATTGTATTCTAATGAGCACTGAACTAGGGCACAGGGATGCCTCTCCAATTCCCGTGCCTGTGTTTTTCCCTTTACTTTGCTTTAAAAATAAAATTAGTTAACTTTAACTTTGCTATTAAATTAATTTTAACTAGGACGCTCACCTATCTAAACAGTTCCACTTGTTGACGTTTGCTTAAATCCAGGTATCTAGATTGCTACATGCACATTAAGTTGCCACATCACATTGTCCCCCTCCTAATTTTGAAAAAGCAGAGTTAAAAAGTTGAGTTTTTATTAACAAAAGCGTAATTTCAACACATTGATGTCACACGGATCTGTAAAGGCTCGAAAATTCGACTAATTCGAATTAGTAAGTGCAAAAAAAAACTTCATTCAAAACCACTTCATTTTTACTTAATTTCACTTACTCACTGCTCACCTATCTGAACAGTTTCACTTATAGTCGTTGTTGTCGTTTGCTTAAATTTGGATATTGCTACCTGCGCATTAAATTGCCACATCACATTGCACCTCTGTTAATTTTTAAAAAGTAGAGTTGGTATCTAATAGAAAAATTTTGAAAGGTAGATTTTTTCGTACAAAAGCAGGATTTTGATCAGCCCCACAAGGATGTGAACAGATGAAAAAAAAAATCGTTGGCTAAAACTGCTCATGACTGAAAAAAACCAAAGACATATGCCATGGATCTCACTGGGTCACTGCTCACCTATCTAAATAGTTCTACTTGTTGAAATTTACTTAAATCTAAGTTTTGCTACATGCATATTAAGTTGCCACATCACATTTTCCCTCTCCTAATTTTGAAAAAGCATAATTCATTAAATAAGCAGTGTCAAAAGTTCAGTTTTTTGACTAAAGCAGAATTTTAACAGATTAACGTCACACGGATCTGTAAAGATTAAAAAAAAAAGTCAGCTTAAATAAGTAATGACAAAAAAAACAAAGATTTGTTTCACTTCCACTTCATTTCACTTACTTACTGCTCACCTATCTGAACAATTACAGTCGTCGTCGTCTGCTTAAATTTGGGTTTTGCAACATGCACATTAAGTTGCAACATTACATTGCACCCCTCCTAAGATTGTTCGTCTTGAATGAGCACATCACACCGATGCAGGTGGTGTAAATGCATAATTTTCACTTTTGCTATTGGAGAGGTCATTGGATTCGAAGAACAACACCTTTCCTGTCATGCTGCAACTTGCGTGATTGTTTGAGCTATTTGTTAAGCTGCATATGATTTCTCTAATGTAATTGAGTTCATGTTGCTATCGCATCGCACCTGGTCAATCATTGCGGTTACTCGCAATATGTGTGTTGCTTCTAATCCTCTCGTGTATGTCGTTTATCCTTTCATGACATGGTAAATCATGGAGAAATGACATGGTAAATCATGGAGATTTACCATGTCATTTCTTAGCTCGATATATTTGCCAGTATTAAGACGGCCACAGATCATATAGCTTAATAAAAAAATCTATATGACATTTCTTGCGTGACGTCAGACAATGACTTAATATCAAATTTGATATTAAGACAATATCTTTATTGTTTTCTTTGCTTTTTCACGTGTTTTTTTATTAATATATTAATTATACTTATAAATGTATTAATTTTCTTATTATATTTATTATTACTTATTTAATAACAATCTTCGTATATAAATATCTCGTCGTATATAAATTACCTTTCTTGTTCATTTCATTCTATTATTTGTTGAATGTTGCTTAGTAATTAACCAATTTATTAATATTTAATGGTTTAACTTTTAATGACTTATTTTTTATGCTTTTAATTATTTTCTCATTGACTTTTCTTATATTTAGGTATTTTTTTATATATGATTATATATGATTAAATTATTTGCGTTACTCTTACTACATTACCTTTGTTCTCTTATTTGATTGTCCTTGAATTCAACATCAAAAATAGTTAAGTTATAAGGTAGAGCTTTGCTACATTTCTGCAAATTGTGCAATGGGGTCTAAAAAATTTCCAAAATTACTGCTTTAAAAAAACCGACATACATAGCAACGCAGTCCTCTTCGCCGATCTTCAATGGGTAGCTCGTATTTTAACTTACCGAACTGGCATTGCTTCCATTGCAATAAGTTAAGAACATCACATTGTTCCCCTCCTAAAATAGTGCAGCAAAAGCCTTTGATTTTATGAAGTGCAAAAAATCTCCAAACGATTTGAGTTGACTAAATAAAAGCGCTTAGGTCCCTACCTGCAATTCAAAACGAACATGCAGCCTTTTCTGGTGGATTTTTTCCCTACTCTAGAAACAACCAATTATTCGCTTGATCTTATTCGTTTATCAGGTTGATCGCGCAGGTGAGACTTATAATTTCTACAAAATCCATTTGGTCTTATGAGCTAAAAAAAAATCGGTAAAAACACTGACAGTAATAACCAGGCGTAAAATACAAAGAAACAAGAACTTAAACGAAAAATAAATTCAGATAAAAAATTTATAATCACTCGTGTACTTAATATCTGTTGACATTAGGCGCTTAATCACATTTCGAAGGAATAAACAAAACACATAAGCAGCACACCATAATCACACACAGACGAACATCCATATCCATATCCATACAGCTGAAATTTATTTCATAATATTTTATTAAGACTCATATATGGAGCCAAGAGGCTAAATAAAAATAAAGCGGAACTGGATTAACAGATAACCACTGCGGGCCAAACACAGCCCGTTTATTACAGAATCCCAAGTTTCCCCATATCGCCCCCACTACGTGCAGCCACCCGATCGTGTATAAGTAACGTCGGAATAAAGATAAAGATAAATTATTTAATTTACACAAAGCACGCGCTTTAAGACACAATATCCACAACAACGACAAAGTGTATGTGTTTGTGTTTTTGAAAAAAAAAAAAAAATTAAAATCCCTCAAAATTGGGGTAAACTTTATGATAAAACAAAAAATATTTCGTTTAGATATACAATCGAAGTTCGAAACGGTTTTTCCCAAAGTCGAAGTGGATTTCAGGGTGATATACTATAAACATGTTTTTTTTTGGTCAAAACTTTGGTATACATTTGTCATTTTTTGTAGACAAATTGTGTATATTTGTGTATCTAATAGATACAAAATGTGATATCTATTGCGGCTTAGTTGACAACAACAACACTAGTACAATTGGCTATTGGCATGTTGATATCTTAAGCTAAGCGCGATTAGATTAGAGCACATATAGTGGTTGCGAGACTATGCGGGACAACCTTTCGGGTGCTGCTGATGGTTATAGGCTATAGTTAAGGCAGTGTATCGGTATGTGGCGGCATGACATTGAGATTCATAGAAATTAATTGTAATGGGTTAATGCGATTTGGTATTATCGCACGGGGGAAGAGTACCTATCTATCTATTAAGTCGTAGGTGAAAATTGAAATATGGAATAATATAAATTAAGGATTTTAGATTTCAAACGAATGATGTCAGAAGTGGCTAGATAAGTGGATATTTTCGTTAGACCTATTTAGGGGGGATTTTGGAGCTTTTCTTCTTGCCTTGCCAGGGTATTAAAATTCTGTTTAAATATTTGGTCAACACTTAACCTGTAAGTAATCTTTTAAAGTCTTTTGTACTTGCGTTAGGTTAAATTTATTGTAGGTGCAATGAGTCACTCGTATAGGTTTCAAAATGTCTGTCAATTATTGAACATGGATTGCAGACTTATTTCGAAGAGTAAATGAAATTGGCACTGGAGACACGGGCTTATATCTAAGTTCAAAATGTCTGCAAAAGAAATATTTAGCAAATCCTCTAGGCATTTCCCCTACTTGCTGTAAAACAAGAGTCTTTTAATCTACATTTTGAGATAAAATTTTGTATTGATGGCTTGAATCAACTCTCAAAGTCTTCAAATCATCAAAAGTTTTTTTTTAATTTTGGCGCCAATAGGGAATTCCAGTAAGAAGTTGGATTAAACTCCATCGATCGCAGCAACCAATCCTTCAAAATTCGTCTCCTAAACAGCAGAATCTTCGAATAACTCAGACTCCATATACACTCCCACAAAAACTTGCTATATAAAACTTCGCCAGCAGACCCTTTGCCCATATAAGGCGCACATAGCTCCACCCCAGCGATAAAAAATCCCCAAACTGGACACAATTTAAATTTTCAATTCCTCTTAAACCCCAGACACCAAATAAGAGTTCAGACCAAAAACCAAAAAAAAAACCACAACTCACAAATCAAACTCGAAAAGATCACGGCAGCTTTCACATCTCAACAGGCTGTGAAATACCTGACGACAGTCTCCTGTATGGAATGACACACACCAGCAAATTTCCAGTGCGGCTCCCAATTTTCCGATAAAGATCGCCACTGACACTTTCTGACAAGATACATTTAAGGTCATGTTAAATTTTCTTGGATCGTCCCGTTTTTGGTGTGGAAGCGTTCCATATATCCATCAATCTACTCCGCAAAGGATCATGTCAACCGCGAAAATTAAATGGCATGCGCGAGAAGGACAACGCAGCGGCGAAGCGGAATAATAATAAAAAAAACTCGACAGACACTACCACCACGATCATCTGGAGAACTCAAACAAGATCATCATCATCGGTTGGGGCTTCTCCATTCCATTGTCGATCGGATCACACTGCGAGTGGGATGGCCAACGAATGCAATCAACGTGCGTGCGTATACCTTAAAAGGTACTCTTTGCCGCATCGAGTGCCATCAGTGAGCGGGTATTTATACTCGTATTCATCCCGAAAACAGTAGCAAGATCACTGAAGGCAGCAGCCAGCGCAATCCAAAGAGGTAGCAACTGGAATTCGCAGAATGCTGTTTGCCAAAAATTAATCGCAACTCTTGCGTCCCTCGGGGCTAAATATAAGAACCAGAAGCACTAAGAGTAGGTATTGGGCTAGCACGATCTTCTTGATCGCAAGTGCCTCGAGGAATTTTTTTTTTCGGAGGCTGGGTTGGCTAAAGCTAAGCTCGCGGGATATCATCATCATCATCATCAGCGTCGTTGTCGACATCGTCATCTTTCTCGAAAGTGCCTTAATGAATTTTTGTCGCAAGAGCCTCTGCGCAGGCGCAACAGCGATTACTCGAGTTTTGCTGTTCTGTTGCTGTGTCCCCCGCTCCTTGACCGACCATCTAGCCAAAAATATGCAATTCCAATGCACTGTGTGCGCAACCTGGTCGATATTTATTGACGTCCAGCTACCAGGCTGCAGGCCTGCTGCTACCGGCTATTGACGGATGAAATTAAATTTTCGATCATCTCTTCGGTTTCATTTTGCGGGCTTTTTTTCCCTATATTATGCTTCGCTATGCATGCTGATGTGATGACTTAAGGACATGTGAATATAGAGATGTATAGGTTCGTATTAAAGTCTCCTTGCAAGGAAGACAATTGATTGGTGGATGCTGCTGGGCGCTCGCACAGCATGAAGTACTTCGATTGTTTGGACGCACTTAATATGATCGACGTGCAGAGTGGTACCAATGACAGTAAAGAAGATGAGACGACAAGGACAATGACGAGGAAGACAACGATGATGACGGTAATGGATAAGACGGGAGATATAAATTGTATGTCAACGACGAAGAGATCGCCGCGTCAGCGTGTACACAGAGGCTGTGTAATTTCATAATATTGACGCTGAATTGAAGGCTAAAGTAATTAGATTTTTTTTTTCGTACTTTGGGATGAATAATTTTACTTCTACCGTAAGGCCTTGGTTTAGCAAAGCCATGGTAGGAGCACTAGCTTCCAAGCAAGGTGCTCAAATTATTTGTTAGTAAACGCAGTTTGGTTTCAGAGTTACCTCAAGATCACTCTATCTTTTAAGTTCTGGTTCTTTTTTTTAAAAATCAGAACATATTTTTATGTTATTTTTAGATATACATCCTATCTAAAACCCCCAAGCCCAATGAGTACGTTGCGTCCTTCATGTCAAAGCACACAACTGACAAGTTTTAGGTATATTTTAATTGGCCAATAGAAAAAGTGCGTGACATACGCGACTTTGCATAAGAACGAACGTATGTGCTTTTAACTGAGCTGTCAGTTGTCTGCTTTGACTTCTGATGCAACATATTCATTGGGCTGTAGCCTTCAGTCAGTGGCCTAACGCAACATCCAGAGACACGTGAAGAATAAGTTGAAATTGTACGCAATCAACGAATACCAAAATAGTTGCAAAGTCAAAATTTATGCGGTTCGTAACGCATATTGGTATATGCGGCTTTCTAGTATACACATATTTTTTGTCATCCTCATTCGTCGCGTCTTTTAGAACTTATGTAGCTTAAACTAAAGTAAATTTCTAAAATCCGAAAGGCGTTTTCGTTGTGAGACGTTTGTCAAAAGAACTAAAATTCTTTTGTATTGAATCAGTCGCATGTAACTTCGCATGGATGCACTCACATGTGCATTAGATAACACATGTAAATGTCACAAATGTGTAGTTCCTAAGCTGTATGTCTTATGCAACTCAAATGTGACAAATTTTAACGTCCCGAACGCTGGTAGGTATATCAAAGGGTCAATTCTTACAGGTTTATTGTATTTATTGTAGTGATCAGATTTTTTTTTCCAAAAAAATAGAATTTTGAAAGCATTCGCAAGACCATGCCCCGTCTTGGGCATGGTTTTGACTACGTTTTCAGTCTAGAATTGATTTGTGTCGGATTATTAAAAGTATTATCATGGTCCCACCTCCGTGAGGGTCCCATATTTTCAGTTAAGGATGGATTTTTATCGTATTACTAGAAGAATTTTCACGGTTTCACCTCCGCGAGGGTCTAACAAACCCTTCAAGAGTATCGTTTGTCTTAAGAGACCACTCAATTCGCCTTTCGGAATCTGCAGAAACTTGCAGGTTGTCCCCTACATGGTATGCAAGAACACGGCATCCATGTTGTGATAGGCCAGGCCATGCCTCTTCTGAGCTGCAGGTGCCCTTAAGTTCTTTTTATACCCCATCCCATAGGAAAGGAGGCATATTAAGTTTGTCGCATAGTTTGTAACACCGCTTGGCAGGGACACATCTAGACCAAATGAATGCCATTGTGACAGCACTTTTCAATCAGCAAGAGGACGAAAATGATGACTACCGGAGTTTGGTGTAAAAGCCGAGGCAACCATGATCGGTATAAGCCTGTGCCGAAGGTCACTACATCGCTGGTCGATTGATTAGGCGCTTACTTGAAAAGGGTAATGAAGACTGGGGGTAAACGTTTCGGTATGAATGACTGTCATCAGAATTGTGGGGGCAGTTAGGGACTTTCCTGAAAAATTGGGTCCCGTGACTATTGGGCGCCAGATAGAAATTTGCAAATGAGGATGGGAGTTGGGTTAGTATAACTTGGAGGGTATGCAATATTGGGGGGTGAACCCGCGTCAACAGGATAATGAGAACGGTCAGTGTGGCGTAGTCCTCAATGAGGGTGCAAGGCATCAGGGGCAACGATTGCGGTATAGTTTTTTTAGCTATTGTGCCTCAAGTAAAAAATAGCCTCAAGGAGACCCCGGGAGAGCGCAGGGGTAACCTATTTCGGTGTGAATGCCTACCGAAGCAGAATTCTTAGGCGAGGCACTGCTGCATGATAACAGTTTTCAGTGTAAACACTTATTTCAAGCGACTCAAGTTACAATTAACCTTTGGTGGATGGAATGAAGTGGCATGAGCCGTACCAGTCCCTGCAAGGAAGACCTTGATGGGGTGTAGTAAGTTGGGTGGGAATGATGGGAGATTTGGCGTTTGCTCTACCATTGAGTTCCCGGCTGGCATAAAGAGCGGAAAAGTCGAGTCTTGCTAGACCGTTTAGATCTTCGGTGAAGCAGAGAGTTTTCTTTCTCAAGGTTGACAGGGCGGGACTTCCTTCCACTTCTTAAGGAAGGATACTAAGCTAGTATTTTGTAGTCGGTCGCTCACAACTTTATTAGTTCCGATCTTTCGTTTTACTTTTAGGTAAAACATTACAGTTCTTTTATGGGAAACAAAAGCGAGTTCTTAGCGAGCTGCAGGTCTAAAGTTTGTCTTATAAAACGACGTAATTTATTTAAGCCTCCTTTTGTCTTAATTAATCGATGTGCCCACCAGTCCCTGTAATATTCGTATAAAAATTCCTCAGCACCATTCAAGCTCATCCTTGACCCATTTTTCACTCGTACGCCAAACACAAACAATCGTTTTGTCTCCCACACCAAAGGCAAACACAACTGCTGTTCCTGTTCTACTGCTCCTGGAATGCAATGTGCACAATGCACATGCAGCCGCAGTCATAACATCGCGTAACCAGCAGCAGACTGCTGCTCTGCAACCACTATATCTAACTAGGTCCATCTTTTCCTTTTTACAGTGGTCGTGTCCCTATATATACGCATTGTGGTAGTAACAAACGGTTGAACCTATCTCAAGGGTTTTTACACGACGACCACGCCGACAACTGCTGGTTCCTTTGGCATGATTATATCAAGTGTATCTGATCTCCCTCGCAGTGCAGTGACGAGGTGGCACCCTCACGACCGGGAACGCATTGTAATTAGCCCAAGTACTTACAGCAGTGTCGCAGTTAACTACTTGTACAGCCGTTTGGCGCTAAACTACCAGGCCACACAAATAAGCCCTTCTGATGTATAATAGGCATAGGTATGCGCGCCTTGCCTCGCGAACTGCAAGTCTTTCCTATTACATTGCCCATAGGAGAGGGAGGGTGTATTATATACACGGCAAAGATGCCAATGTAACTGGCCATATGACATTCCACAGCTCGCTTTATAGGGTTTGACTGAATGAATGCACCGCGTACTTGGCCGCGTCATCAGGAACAGGTGCTCATGCACAACAAACCAAATGCATCTCTCCCTGGCGACCCTCTTGTTAACCAGCCAACGTCTCGTCGTGTCGTTGTCGTCATCGTTTTTGCTGCACTTGAGTGCATGTTAGAAAAGCCGAGAAAAATTCCCTTGTCCTGCGGTAATTTGTCCGTTCTTTACATGTGTATACAGCAGATCATCAACATCCTGGCGAGTGGGTGGACTGAGCTTAATGTGGCGGTGGAAACACTGAAGAGAACAATATGAGCCCAAGGCGCATTGATAGTCCTTAATTCAGGAAATTACAAGGACAACCCCTTTGCATTGACACCGCGTGTCGTGCGGCGCATTATACAAGCAATTCCAACCCCTTTTCTGATTCGGGTGAGTCGTCAATTCAAGTGCTCGAGGGAAATTGTTATAGTGACGCTTGACGCGTTGTGTCGGAATATATGGTTCAATGTCAAAGGGCTGTTCGGTGACTTCAGCATACGGCAGCAGGGGGCCGGCAACCCTTCGCTCCCTCACACGATGTGCAATTTATTTTCAATTCAAGACGATTTCCCACTTGAGCTTTTGTTGGCTGCACACTTTTTTCATCCTTCTTTTATTGCGTGTATTCCGTTTCAATTGCCCCAAGGATTCCTACACTTCTTTGTGCAAAGGAAGTAGATATCCGATAAAGTGAATTTTAAGGTTATGCAGATCGACAGGATGAAATTATGCGATAATCCCTGCAATATTGTGAAGAAGTGTTTCCTGACACGCCGGTAAAGTGTTTTGCATTTGAGTATTTAGACCACACAGTGTATAAGTATAGGTACATGCGGAAGGGTTCGATACGCACGTGTTAGCCTGATCCCAGCGCTCTCTCAATAGCTGTCAATTGTCACCAATAATGTACCTAGATCACAATACACCAAACACCTCTTGCGTAAGCAGACTATATTTTAACCTTGAACATCATTCAGGCAAGCAACTCGCAGGCTCCAATCTTATAACAACGTCAAATCTGCTTCTGGAAAAAGACACTCGCTGCTCGCATCTAATAAAACGTTCGAACATTAACTGCTCTTTTATGTTCAAATCAATTTCACTCCTCCTTAAGTTCTATTCAATCAGAATCGATTAAGAGAATAAAACCTCCTCAAGTGAACGAGAGTATCTATCGATTAATTGTGCGAGATGCGCCACACATTAGAAATCAATGAAATCAAAAAGTCTGTATATGCCATATACACCCCATCGTCCTCCTCCCCCTTTTGCCACAATGTATGTCCAAAACCCCCAGACGGACAAGATCGAGACCGAAGTTTAGAATCTAATCGACACTATGTCACTTTGCTTCGCTGCTGCTGATGTGTTTGCTCCATCTATCCGCAAGTGCTTACAGTGCGGCCGCCGCGGTTCTAATTAAATCGCACCAATTAAAGTGTATTGAGGAGACGATCTTCCATCATCGCGCGGCGGAGACACACTTCGACAAAGTGGCATTCGTGTGCGTATGCCATAAAAACTTTCATTCAGAGGCTTCGTCCGTCGCAAGGGTGGATCTATACATTGTTTCGCTGTCAGCCTTTCCCCCCTTTTGGAGGCAACGCCGCTGTCAAATGATCGCCCCAAAACCCATCAGAGGACACGATCACCAGCACCACTCGTCTTTAGGCCCCCAGTTGACAATTTACGTCAGAGAAATTTTTCGAAAAGTCTCCGCTCGGAGACGTGTGTCGAAGAAATGGGGTGCTGCTCGGGCCCACTGTGTGCCGCACTCTCGCCCAATAAAACCCATGATCTAGGAATAATCTGTGGGGTCAATCGATGTTAAGTAGAATCACGAATACCAAACTAATTGGATGTGATATATGATCTGCGAAAAAATATGTGTCAATCTGAAGAATGTGCGTCTGTATATAAAGTCGGGCGAGGGTCGTATACAGTGTGGTGTATAGTGTGTGGGGTCAGCAAGGGGTCAATTTCTCAGTGACGTAGGTATAATCTGTGTGCCTGATGATGGTGATGGTGATGGTGTCCTCATCAATTCAGCAGTCTTCGTTATCTTTGGTTTTTATTAATCTTTTTAAATCATTCCTCGTTGTTTTTTTTTTTTTCTGCTGAAAATGTATGTCATTGGGATTATTACATAGGACAATCAATTTGTTGGATGTTGTTCGTTGTGGTTTGGTTAAATTGTCAAGGCAAACACTAGTAGAGATGGAATTTGATTTTGAACCGATTGATGTCTTCTTGGCCGATGCAGTGGTGCACGCGTAGCATGCGGCTTCGAGATGGTTGCGACTTACGTAACAGGGTGATGGAAATGAACAAATCAACTTGGTTATTGATAGTTAATTGAAGGGAACGATAAAAAGAATCAAGGAACGGAGAGGTGGCGGCAAAATTATTGTTATGCTTTTTGGTTATTGTTTTCGCTGGAGTGTATCTTGCCATGGAGCAAAGTTAATTGAATGTTCAGCGGAAGACTTTTTGGCGCCAATGTGATTCGATCGATTTCATGGCGTCGATGTGTAAGAATTAATATCCAACCCTATAAACTGGGTTAAAATCAGCACGGATGACCTGTGAAGTAGTAACGTTGTCATTTGACAGAAACTCTGGGAAGAAGTTCGGTCAAGACTTGAAACTTATAAGGCTTTCTTAGTTTTTTTTTATTCTTTGGGATGAAGGGAACTATGGGATGCATAGCAAACCGAAGCTCAACGAGTCTATCAAAATTATTCTAACCTACCTGGAGCTTTTCTAGCGTCGTCACCTAAAAAAAAGTATCGCTCTTTTTCACGGTAATATTGGTCATCAAAAACTTCTCAAAGTGCCGCTCGGATTCGGTAAAAAATTCTAGTTAGAATTGTATGTGAAGAAACTAGCACATACATTGTTGAGAAGTTGGCTCTGATTTACTTCGAACTATTGTGCCACTCTATCTATTTGTTTAACCTGGAGCTATTCAACCAAAAATTGTAAGAAAAACCTCTTCTATGGGTATTTGAACCCATTTTCTTAAACATAGGTATATACGCTTTTTGTTTTTGGAAGTCTCCTGATAAAAGAGGTTTGGAAGACTTATGTAATGCTTACATGTTTCTACTAAAGGATAGGAAAATTTCAAGGAAGATCATTGTAATAGAAACAAGTGACTTAGTGCAAAAGTTCGTCTGTAACGAGGCCTGTTTAACCCTGCAACACCAAACAACAAAAAATTTAAGGGGGATTGCTAGGCCACGACTCTAAAAAATAGGCGTTGACTAAGAAGTAAATCCTTCAATCTTATTTCGTTACAACCGGACATTAGAAATGCGTTAAAAGCGGAAAATAAGGCACGAGAAAAAAAATTTGTATGGAACAAACTTAAAGAATGTGAATATCGCCTATCCGGGCTGTGGTCCTCAAGATCTTATGGACACACCTCTGTGAAACTCAATGGGTTGGCTCCATAGATACCCCAGCGTCACGGATTACTTTCCCATGACATTTGGTTTCAACAGGAGATTCCGCAGACGAGATTACCGTACATACTGACGTCTCCAAGATGACCGTCGGAACCGGCGTAGGCATCTTCTGAAGCTCTGGGACTAAGCAGATCTTTCCGGATCAATGACGACTGCAGTATTTTTCAGGCGGAGCTGCCAGTCATACTAAGAAAACACAGGCCTGTAAACAAGACCATCACCATATACTCAGACCGCCAAGCGGCAATTAAAGCCATGAAATCAGATGTAGTGAAGCCAAGGGCTTTGAAACATTCTGGACGAGTTATCACTGTAACTTACTCTGTGTTGGGTGCCAGGTCCGCAGGTCCGGGGAAATGAAGAAGCGGACAAGCTTGCTTGTTACTTCTTCAACGCGGTCGAAGATCTAAACAATGTAGATTTAAAGGACCTCCTTTACTATACCGTCCACCCGACCTGGAGGAGGTGAAGTAGCTGTGTCTTACCTCAAGTGCAACAAAGCAGCTGGAGCAGGCGGCCTAGCTGCCGAATTTTTTAAATCCGCTGGCAATGAGCTGGTAAGCAGCATGCACCAGATCCTCTGCAAGATTTATGGTCGGAAGAAAGCATGCCCGACGAATAGAACCTCGGCATTGTTTGCCCCAACCTGAAGAAAGAAGACCCTCTGAGTTGTGCCAACTACAGACGCATCAGTCTTCTTAACATCGCATACAAGATCTTTCTGGTGTACTGTGTGAATGCCTGAAGCCGTTTGTCATCAATCTGATAGACACATATCATTGTGGCTTTAGGCCAGGGAAGTCTACCATCGATCAAATACTCCCACTGCGGCAGATTTTGGAGAAAACCCAGGAATCCAAATCGATACAACACCACCTTTTCATCGATTTCAAGACCGCGTATTATAGCATCTATAAAGACGAGCTATATAGCGCAATGTCTAGTTTTAACATCTCTGCAAAACTCGTCAGTCTATGCAGGATGACAATGGTAAAATACGCTGTTCCGTCAAGGTCGGCAAAGACCTCACCGACCCCTTTGATGTCAAAAAAGGATTAAGACAAGGCGACGTGCTGTCATGCAACTTTTTTAACATCATGCTTGAGGGAATTGTGCAGAACTCCCGCGCCTACAACAGAGGTACAAGCTTTAAAAATTCCGTTCTCGCATATGCAGAAGATATTGACATAATCGGAAGAACAAAGCTTGATGTCAGTGAAACCTTCGTGAGTATTGGGACGGAAGCGCGAACATGGGCTTAGCAGTTAAGGAGGGTAAAACCAAGTATACGCTGTCATCAAGAAAAGACACCCAACACCGACGTCTTGGAAATAAAACATCACCATCGACAGTTATAACTTTGAAAGAGTTAGGGACTTTGTCTACCTTTGTTTCGCTATCAATTCAGACAATGATACCAGCGCTGAAATCAAACGAAGGATAACTCTTGCCAATCGCTGTTTCTTTGGGCCAAGAAGCCAGTTGAGTAGCAAAGCCCTCTCGCGAGCCCTCATCATCCCAGTCCTGCTTTACGGTGCAGAAGCATGGACCCTGTCAAAGGCGGAAGAAAACACTTTAGGCTGTTTCGAGAGGAAAATTATCGGACGATTTACGGTCCCGTCTGCATAAACGGAGAGTGGAGGAGGAGATATAACAGCGACACCGACCTTGCCAGAAAAGTCAAAATACAACGTCTACGATGGCTGGGTCATCCAGAGCGGATGGACACCAACGCCAGGGCCCAGAAAATCTTCGAATTCACCCCGCAAGGACGGCGCGGTAGGGGAGCACCGAGACTCAGGTGGCGCACGCAAGTGTAAGGGGACCTCAGCCAACTTCGCGTGGGAAACTGGAGACGGCTAGCTAGAGACAGAGCTGGCTGGCGAAGATTGTTGGCTGAGTCACAGGTCCACCCCGGACTGTAGCGCCACCTTAAGTAAGTAAGTAAAGGACCTCCTATCCTAAGATTTTATTACAAATCCTGATGGGTGCAAGAAGGCGACACTCTGAGCTTCTAACATCGGTTTATTTCAGTTTTCGTTTCAGGTGTTAAGAAGGTACCCAAAAAGACACAATAGACCCAACTGCTGGACTAAGTGAGCCGTGACTATGGCCACAAGGGCATCCATCAACTTAACCTAACCTAACCTAAGGTAGTTAAAACGGGTGGGAGCTTGATTGATGATAGAACCATCATGCCACTTGTAAAGAATAGTGGCGTGATTGTTAAATAGTAATAGAAGGCTTGAAACTGCCACGAAAAGCTGCAAAATATGTACCGGCCGTTCGTTTTCGGTAATATGGTAGACGGTAGACTAAAGTCTGGATAAGAGCGACATAACTGCTTTGTTGTCGGGTACGGGTACAATTAGTCTCCTAACGCGAGCAATAATTGTCTGTTATATAAGCTGAAGCTGTAAGTATATCGCCTTCACGATTGGTGCACCCTGGATAAATTATGCTAAATTCTTAACCATGTTTCACAACAGCCTGCTAGACAGTCCTACTTCATTCACAAATCTTCATTCACATTCTTGCAACAAGATGCAGAAGAAACGTAGAAATTGTTTTGCTTATAAGAGCTTTTTGCAAAATTCAAAAGCTCCAAAAATAAAGATTTCAGCTCAGAAACGATACCTGTAGCGATCTTTAAAAGGGCTTTATATTAAGGCTCTTTAATATACCTAAAATTTCTCTAGGTATAGAGAAAATGCTCAAGTTCCTGGAAAAGATTCGCATGTGATACCAGAATTCTCACATCCATTTAGCCTTGAGGAAATGGAAGCCGCCATTGTTAGGGTGGAAATTTATCCTAGGACACGAATCCCCCGAATTCATCCTACTCCAACACAATGGGATACTTTTTTTATCGTAAAATTGGCGTGTGGTACCTTGGTCTCGTTAATAAGGATTATAAACAGGTCCTCGTCCATTGCAAATTTTGCCCAAGCTTCGTGGAAACTATTCGTTAATGATTTCACGGATTCAGCTGTTGCCAGGTTATTCGTATTAGTCTGGGAATGTGCTGGCATAAGTTTCTCGTTATCTTGTGCCTCTTGCATAGACCAAGAACAGGGTGTAGGTCTTCACCAAAAATCAGCTTTAAACGAATGACGTTTGGCATTCATTCGTCTACAGGTTTTTAAGACTTCTTCCATCTATCGCGCCCCTCACCACCAACAAATGGGTGGCAGATAACCCAAATATTATTAGCCTACCTTAAGACTACACTACACAATGACACAAACAAATTCCATAGAGGGATGACGTGACTTTTTTGGTCGGTCTGTTATAACAGAAGCAAATTTTAAAGGAAATGTGGAGTCCTTTCCCATCGACCCGAAAGGCGTGTTGGGAACTATTTTTTGTTTCTTAAGCACACCATCGTTGCATTGACAGGTCATCAAAAATCATTGTTACCGTAAATGGTCATTGTAGCTTATGGAAATTGAAGATCTATCGATACTTTTAGGACGTACTTAGAAAAGTTTTTTTTTTTGTTAAAACATTTCGTTGGAATTTTTCACCGAATGTTGGACAGAGACGCTAGAAATATGGGATCGAAATAATTTTCTAAAAAAAAGCTTCGTTCCTACCCGATGGAATTTTAAAATTTTACAGTGACATTTCACGTAATATACATATCGACGTCACACTCTTGTCTGAGCACTTTGGTCAGTTAAAAAAAAATCTTTTACCAAAATTCTGTGTTCTCCTTCAAACTAAGTGTTTTCCAGCACAAGCCCGGATGTGAATTCAATTAAACGAAACCTGGTTCGGTCCGAAATCCCATAGCCCGACATAACTTCTATAACTTATAGAACCAACTCTCCCAAAAGCATATTTTTCTCTTTAGCCCCATCCTTGACCTATCTAATTAAATTTCCTTTACGTAACGTCCATCGACGCAGGACACCCTTCAATTTTCATAAAAAACAATACCCTACCAATAACCGCAACCAATCAACTAAACACAGGAAAAGGATTTCCCAGCAAACAAAACAAAACTTATGTAAAACATCTAAAATTAGTCCCCGGAAGTTGAATTAGCAACTTCAAAGCTAATAGCTGTCTCGGCCAACGAAACCGCAAAAAAAATATGAGGCAAAACATGTCCTACACACTCAGCCGTTCGATAGATTAATCGAAAATTATGTTTTATTGTGTTTGCTCCTTGATGAGGTATACTACGATACAACATGGGTCCTTTCGGTGCGTTCCACGTGAGTGAGTGGTCGGATGCATTTGAAAATTAACTTTTGGTAACATCGTTTTGAGTTTTTAATTTCTTTTATAGACTATTATAGAGGGGGAAGGTTTTTTTTTGTGTGTGTGTTTTTTCTTTCTATGAAAGGATGTCCATCGGATGAAATCGGAAGTGCCTCTAGGTTAGGTATAGTTAAAGGAACGATGTTCGTTCTATTAAAAGAATATTAACTGCATTTGCTGTCAAATGAACCCCCGCATTTTTTTTTTTATTTATGTGTGTGAATTTTTTTATTGTGTTTTTTTTTTTATTGATATGACGAAAAAGCAAGTTACCCTCCAACCCTTGTTTAGGTTTCTCACGAAGCACACATGAACCATTAAAACCAGGACACAATGGGACAGTTTTTTTTTCTTCCTTTCACAATAATGCAACTGATGGATTTTTTTAAACTCTGGCTAGGAGCAGAAAATAATAAAAAAAAGGATCTCGTAATAAGGTAGTAATTTGTGTATTTAGCCATGTATGACAAAGAGACACATTTTTAAAGGTAGCAACAATAGTTGGAGGAGGAGTGAAGTGGTAGTTTTACATATATAGTGGTGGACGCGCATAGTGCTGTGATGAAGAAGCGCCTAGGGCTTTATGAGGGAGAGGATATACTACGAAAAAAAAAATTCATTTCCGATTTGAATTAACGATCCAGTAGGGGAGAGGGTTAATGTGATCAGGCTATATATGCGACCTACTTTGGTTGGTATCTCATGTGAATCGCGCTGGTTGTTACTATTTTTTTTATTATTTCTCAGTCAACAGACACCCTCGACTTTTGTAGGCTATCGCATAGTGCGGAGAGTAAGTGATGCGTTGAAGGATCCAGGGATTACCTTTAGGGTTTTTATTTTACTCAATTACTCAAGGATGACGAATGCAAGTATTTTTATGGAAAGCGTCCCAAAATGCACGCATCTGGTTTATGACAAATTGGCTGCTTCGATCCTTTGACAAATAAGTTTTAAATTGGGATCATAGAAAGAAATTATTCATCAATTTATTTTATTTTTTTGGCGTAAAGATCATCAATAAATATTGAAATGTAAATGCTGGCTGATATGTAATTTTCCAAAAAAAAGAGGGTAATACATTTCCCCTGTGAAGTGTATATACTTACTTCAGAGAGCTTTGAGCCATAAGGACAGGGAAGTCATTTTAAACGCCAAGACAAGTTAAATTATTATGATGTTAAAAAAGTATGATTTAAACAATCAGATGATCGACCTAGAAGCTTGAATAGATTAAGGTTTTAGAACAATCAAAAAGGCTGCATCGGATCTTCTGGCAGATATGCCTATAGCTAACTCTGTCCGAACTATTTGCTTGTGCCATCAGCAAAATAATACTCATTATTTCGATATGCAAACCATCTCTTGGAAACATTCTTTTCTTCCGAATCGGATTCATACGCGTTCGAGTCAGTCCATCGAATACGTCCATCGAGGTACCTAAAACACATGTTAGAGGCAGACCTTCCTGCATCGGTTCAAAGAGTTTTGCTTTTGCACAGCGCTTGAGTCCTTTATTCATGTCCTTTTTTATATGTACCCGGTTCCTAAGCTAAGTGTATCCTAATTTTTACCCAAGTTGCCGATTGGATATAATCCCACATGGGAAATATTCAGGGCAAACAACAACTAGCAACAAACTAGTCTGTCTAAAATGTTCAACCCTTTAGTTGTCGCCTGTTATCCTAGCTATAGTCGGCCAAACATATAAAATCTTCTTCTCTTTCTTTCTCTCTGTCTTATATATGTACGATAGAGGTTGTATTTTAATACACTTCGAGTTATACCTTAGTTTCGTAAAGGCATAACACTTGCGGGGAAAAGCTTTAACTGTTTTGCGAAGGGTTTTCATGATGCGTACTCTGCACAGCAACGTTTGTGTTCAATCGGAACCTTTTTCGTCCGTTTCCTTTTTTTCATGAATATCCTTTTGCATTTCAAAGATGGTCATAACATAAACTCTTCAATTTCTTTCATTTACACCAAGAAGGACGCACTTAATTGCACATTTGGCTGCAAAATAGGCTTACGGCAGACCGTTTATTTGAACGAAAGCACTTAATTGCCAGGATACTTTCGTCGCTCCTCCCTACTTTGATCGCAAATATATCCGGGACATCAGCCTGAGCCAAAATTGTCTTAAGTGCCGATATACATACCTAATCGCCATAATTTCGCCAATGCGAGGGCGTTTTGTGGTGGCGCTTCGACAAGCACCTTTTTTCGGGTTAATACTCGCTTTATTCTTTCAGTATGTCAAAACGGGACCAAACGAAACACTTGCAATACACTCCGCAATAAGTGTCATTTTAGATGCAATAAACCGGGATATCTGTAACACGGTAATAAAAACTCGAAAAATTCCTGCAATATTCATAGAAGCGCGCACAATTTTCGCATTCGCCGTGGATTGAGAAGATTTGTGCGGTTTGCCGGTATTGAGTGCATCTAGTCGTATAATAGATACTTTGCGCGCATTGTGAGATACTTACTTTACGCAGTGCACCGGCCGGTGTGCGCGAAGGATACGTGTGTGGCATCCACATGGCGTTTAATAGCCCGTCAACATTTCACGTTTTACAACGCGCGCCGGGCGCAGTGCAATAGTAGATTATGATGATGCCACAACAGACAGCGGAATCGCTGTTCACACATGCAGGAGTGAGCCGGCAGGCCGTACTGTTTGTGTGCCATTAAGTGACATAATGCCGCGTGCCATCATCGCCGTGGTATGGTGACAAAATCAGATTCTCAGACGACAGCAAACGATCGTTAAATGTCAATACAACTAGAGAAGAAGAAGAAGTATGATACACCGGCACAGGAGAGGATCTGTGTGTCTGATGTGCGCGGTAAAGAAATCGCGGGATGTTAGCGAAATAGATTTCCTGTTTGCGCGCAGTGGGACTTTCGATTACAAGACATTGAGATACAAATTGCAGAAATGTTGGGATACGCTGCTGTACTCGTTGGGTTTGCGCACTTCCACCTGTACCCGCGAGTATAAAGGGGCCTCATCAATGCATGCGATGGGAAACGGAAAGCGCCTCCGGTGTCTTGTACTTTTTTCCTTTTCTCATGAGAGGAAAGATACGTTTATCTTTTTATTTGGTCGAACGGTTGGGTGAACTCTAGATGCACCCATCGAATTCAAATTATCATTATTGTCATCAACGTCGTCAGCGGTTCGTGCTGTCACCATCAACATGATCATCAGCTACATTCTAAGCGTGGGGACTTTTCCGGTTGCCGGTGAGACAGAATGATGGCCAATGGAAAGTGAAAATGTGCACAACGTGCCGGCCGCTTCGGGCGACGGCAGTTAAGGAAAATGTCCAAATGTGTGACACAAACACTATTTAAATTAATGGTATGGGTATTGTCGTGTCGCTGCCGGTGTTTTTTCTCTCATTATTCCCGGCTACCTCTCGCTTTTATCACTTTTCGGAAAGTTTTATTCCTACCTACCTGTGTGTATATGTGAATATCCTTTTCATAGGTTTCGGCACAAAGGTAAAAGGCGATGATTGATATTGCAGTTTGGGTATAGTTTAGATGTATAGACAGCGCAGGGCATAATTAGAGGTGGTGCAGCTGGAAGTATAGATATCCCAAATTGTACAGCCCATTGTTCAGCTCCATATAATCCAAATTTATGACTTTTCTCTGCTGGAAGTGGGATAATCCTCGGAAATGTGACTTCCGTATTGAATTTTCGGGGTTCCATTGTATAGACACTGGCCTTCATTAGTATGAAATGAGCAGATGATATAAGGTTGTGTGACTGTGTCAACAAGATCACCAGTTTCTGGTCGTGGCGATTGGAATTAAGATTAGGTATTCTTTTTGGATCAAAATGGTAACTATGGTTGATTGGATAATATACGTCTATACAAAAAATTCCTATAGTTTCAGCATGGCAGTAAAGACATAATAATTTAGGGTCGTATTCTATGTGAAATTGTCAAAATTGGACTTCATCTCCCTATTAAATTGATCTTAATCTCCAGTATTGGAGATTTGTCATGCCCAATGCATTATCAAACGTTTGAACTGATTAATTGAGCCTCTTTAAAGCCTACTTCAGGACTGTATACGGAGTTTGTATTTCCTAAGATATTTTTATTGATTAATTTTGCTTCACTCTCCCACATTGCAGATAGCACCCATTTGGTGTCAAAAAGGAAAATACCAATGTTTGGCTAATTAAATGTCTAAATCCATACTACCACGCCAGATACGGGCGAGTTAAACTATATAAAATTCACAATATGTAATTGTAAATTGCTAGGTGAGCCAACAGCTGGTGGGGAACGTCTTTGTTTGATCAAACACGCATTTATTGGGAAATCAATGTAAGAACTTTCTTGTTATATGAAGACCGCGGCTCTTGTGATCTTTTACAGGTCGTAACTACTTATCAACATGTTTTAAGTATGATGTTACAGGATCCTGAACTGTCTACAAGCCTTGGTGTAATAGGCACCATGTCACTTAGTTTTACTCTTGATCTTCCATAAAGATCTCCATCGTTTTGAAGCTGTCTACAAGCCATGGTGTAATAGGCACCATGTCACTTAGTTTTACTCTTGATCTTCCATGAAGATCTCCATCGTTTTGAAGCTGGAATGAAAAATCTTCTCGTTTTTCTGCTTTTGATAAAAAAAAACAATGTCTAAAGCACGACATCTTAAAGCTATAGCAGTAACAACTACCCAAAAGATTATCATGGATCCCACAGATAGCATCCTATAAACAGAGGTACCAGACGCTTGTGGATCTGTACCAATAAATTGAGGTCTATGGTCCTGGATGATATTCTGCTAACACGCTTGTTGTAAGGCTGGCAATGGCCGACAATGGTCTATGTCGTTGTCTGGTCTGGCGAACAAAGACCAACGAAGTGCCCACAGTCAATAAGCTAGAACGGGTAAAACTTCTTACTGCAATCTACATAACGGGTTGTCTTCTCTCGACCCGGACCATGGGTAGTAATGTCATTTCGGGTCTTACACATCCTAATGGAAGCAAGACTGAGCATTCGTCGTTTGTTCTATTCCAATAACAAAGACTCTCATTCCTAAAAAGGCGACCGCTTTGCTTTATGCTTTGGAATTTGACACCTTCCATTCAGGATGCCTCCCGACGATATGCTTCAACAAAAAGCTGTCAGGAAATGGAAATAATTCAAACCAACGTCACAGCATAAACTTTTCTGGTGCACACACGCTTCTAAAATATAGACAGGGACCGAGTCTAGTATTCATTAAGAACTGCCTCATGCGAAATATTTATTCAGCCTTGCCAAAAGCTTATCCCTTTTTCGGGCTGAAATCTTTGCAATCAACTTCTGTGTTAGAATAAATGTATGTGCTAACACTTAATTATGTACGTTCTTTTAGGACACCTTACCCATTGAAGGTCGCTGCCTGGTTCACAGTAGCCATCCATCCTCTACGCTCCTGAGTACGCTGTTTCCAAATGTCCAAACCTGCGCTCTGGCAGCCGCGATGGCTATTGGTCCTTAAAACTGAGGTTAAGTCTTCCAGGTTCTAGCCTGGCGGCTTGGATTGAAGAACCAAGCAGCTCTCAAGACGCTTGATTCAGCTGCCATGAAAATCGAAACTTTGTTTTGGAAACTTTTATGACCATCCCATAACAAGCTAAGAACGATCTTATCATACTTAATTCGACTCCAGGCCTTAGTGGTTTTGGCGGAAACAGATTAGTTTTGCACAAAAAATATTCCCCAATCCTCCCCTAGAGGTCGAATACCCTGACCAACCAAATAAAAAATCCTCAATGCAATTTTCAGTGGGCACTGCAAACTGAACTAACATCTTAATCGTATCGGCCTCTGATCGGAACCTACATGCAGACTTTTATAGAGCGATAAATTATCTTTTCATATGACCAGTAACTGACCAACACTCCTTCGTCTCTCTATACATATTCTTGGCGGCGAAACTATTCCATCGGCAACTTACTTAAGGTGACGCTACAGTCCGGGGTGGACCTGGGCCTCAGCCGACAAGCTTCGCCAGCTCTGTCTCTGCTAGCCGTCGCCAGTTTCGCACGCGAAGTTGACTGAGGTCCCCTTACACTTGCGTGCGCCACCTGATTCTCGGTGCTACTCTACTGCGCCGTTCTTGCGAGATTCGAAGATTTTCCGGGCCGGGGTGTTGGTGTTCATCTAGTTGACCCAGCCATCGTAGACGTTGTGTTTTGACGCTTCTGGCTAGGTCGGTGTCGCTGTACAGGCCGTACAGTTCGATGTTATATCTCCTCCTCCACAATAAAAATTCAAAGAGCAGAAATGCTGTTAAAGTCATCGTAATGTGAGCACCCAAAACTTTTTGCATGGGTTAAATTTGCAAAAGTGTCGGTGAATTTTAATTACTAGTTTTCTTTGCCAGTCGTTGTGCCTTTAATAAAACTTTGCTGATTTGATTGCATTGAAAAAAATCACATTTAGCTCTTTTGTTGTATACTTACCATCATATTTTCACAGTTCTCGTTAGTCTAAGTCTGACTCAAAAATGTCGGATCCCTAACAACCTTGTGAAACTCATGCAATTGGTGATCCCGTCCAATGACAACATACATAAACACGCATACCCCGCATCGCATATTTTCATCATACTCGCAGCTTTTCTGCACAAAATTCTTTATGGCGTTCAGTGTTTTTTACTTGACTTCTCTCCCAACCCCCCTCCCGGCCCTTCCCCGAACAAATTCCAAAGGATAACATACATATCTACCAACAACTGGGTGTAAATCGAAAAAAGCGTAAATTCCATCTTACGCACTAAATTGCTGCCAAAATCGTCCATCTTCCTTCCAAAACGGCCCACAACCCTCCGCCCGGCCGAACAGACTATGAGTGGTGCAAAAAAAAAACACTGCAAACTCCACGAATCTTCCGCTCAGCATGTGTGGACTAATAAAAAGCATTTATCGTCAAAGATGGATGGTCTTGACAAACAGGTAGCTAACAACATTGAATTTTTGATTAAAAGACATTAAAAATCCGGTAGCCCAAGTGTGGTAGCCACTGACGGTCATCCTCATCGTCATCATCATCGTTGTCGTTTTCGTTGTCGTCGCCGCCGCCGCCAATATTGCTTTGGCATGCCAAAACACGGCGCAAAACCGTCTTCATCCTCCCTCCTGATGCTTTGCTAATTCGTTCTTATTTTATTTTTTCACCTTGCTCCTGCTTTCTGGATTTCACCTCATCTCCTAATTTCATATTTCGTCATTGCATTTTTTGGATGTCTAGGGTTTACCCTCCTCGTGTGCCCTTTGTCGCCGTGTGTCGTCATTGGCGTCCCCGTCCTTCTGGCATTGGCACACACATGCTATGTTATTAGGCGACGGATTGACGACATTGGACATAGCAGTCGAGGGTAGATAACTCTCGCGCCCCAATTCTCTGGAGGAGGTCAGCGAATTATTTGTCAGACACTACAACGTCGTCCTCGATCGATGTGGACGACACGATGACGATCAAATTATTAGAAATGCAGATTCCTTGATGATGATAGCCCCGTTGCGCTTAAGTACCCAGAAGCAAATGTTATTGGCAAGATCGCATCCTGTCTTATCCATCATTCTACCAGGCCATCACCATCATCGTCGTCGTCGTCAACACACATCAGGCATCACCATAATCAACATCGCCGCCAAAATATCCGCTCGAGACAGATCGAGCGGACAAATCGATCGATCCGATGGGGATGGATGTGTGGAGGGATTCAATCATTCCTGAGGGCTTCCAATTAAAATTTTGATCGAATTTTATCCTCTTGTCAAGGAACATGTGTGTAGTACAGTATAGTGGAAGGTAGGCCAATCTTTCATGTATATAGATGCCAGAGTGTCCAAAAGGGTATTGGGTTTCGCTTCCCCGTCAATTGGTTTTAGTTTCTCGTGAGTGTGTGTTTTTTATTTTGTGAAGAAATTAACTCGATCGCCTTAAGATATCCTCGGACTCATCCCGGAGGAGCCATAAGGAGTTAATTTTGGTTAATCACTGTCTGTATGTATTGGATGTCGTTGGCTTCTGATTTTTGCTGCTGTTTCTTTCAGTTTTGTCTTTGCTTTTTTTTATTAGCCAGTTCGTGGTGCAGCATATTAAATGATGATCTTTGGCGGGAATTCCATTGCTAAGACAGTTAATTTTTTTATGAGGAGGCCGAGCGAGATCGGGATTAGCATTTTTGATTTACGACTTTTCCTTAGAAATTGTGCGGCTTTTTCAGTTGAGGCTAGAATGCTTAATCCTATCTTATCCACGTGGTCGCGTAGGTTTCATTTTGTGAGTAATAACTGCATTTTACTTGCACTTATTTAAGAAGTCGTAAGACATAGATCTAAAACCCGTTTCGGTCCTTAAATGTAGCTAAAGCTTTAAAAAATCAGCTTTTAAATTAAACCAGGCAGCTATGACTGACACTTCATGAAAAACTCATAAAAGTAACACGATAAGAACATACTGATCACGCACTATTATATATACTAACATTTATTAAAGCTTTGCCAAACGTCTTTTTTTCCTTCTCTTAGCAGGATTCTGCTTCTATTTAGCTTTTGTTCTGTATAAGTTTCGCTGCGATCAATAATCGAGCCAGTCTTTTTTTCGAAGGGAACCTTTCTTGAAGAAGCATCAAATGGTACCAAATTCTGCTGATGAACTGAAAACCACCGAAATATCCAATGCTAGGTATAGGCAGTCTACACATATTCATTTTTTAAGATCTTGTCTTTTACAGCCAAAGCAGCATTCAAATTTTATTGTTAAAGATTACAGCGGTATTGTTGCTGTTAAATTTTGTCAGTCCATAATCTGCAGTTGGTTTCCAGTTAACCTTGCTAGTGCTCAGCTCTTGCCGGTCTAGATCGATTGAAGATCACTTGCACCTCCACAGGGAGGAAAACGGAGTCGCGATCAGGATATCGTTTTTTAATTGAAGAGTTCTTTCATAGGTGGGTGATTAAACCGAGTTTATGGTTGATGAGTTATAATGTGACAGAAAAACGAACTTTTCACGATCAGTGGTTCAAACAGTTTCATTTATACCTATGTAAAAGTTTGTCTTGTTGGACATGTTCGCCTTCCTCGTAGAAGAAAAAAAAAAACTTTTGTGTCTCGACACGCTTTCTTTTCAAGAACCATTATCGTCCTGGGAAATATTCTAGCGTATTGCATGGTCTGTAAAAATTGTTCTGCCTTTTTCCAAATGAGTTTTAAAAGCATATTTTCATAAGACCAATAGTCTTTTGAAAATTGCGCTGTATTTTTAATTACTGATAAGTGTGCATCCTTCAAATTTTTCCTGGCCATATCGTTCACGTATAGCATAATTTTGCTGTCTACTGTTTCACAAATTCACAGCCCCAAAATCTGCAAAAGGTTTTATTTGAAGTTATCCTATAATGCACTACCAGTGAGAACGGCCCTGCACCCCCAATCGTAACGATTCAAAGTTTTTGGCCGTCATCCTGGTACACTTAAAGGCCGACCGCAAAACACTGATCTTCCGATTTGATGACGTCAAGTCAAAATGTACACGATGCTTGCATTCCATCCATTCAAGCTATGAATTCTGATCTTTTAAACCTTGTATATAGTCCTTAAGAACTCAAAAAACAAACCCACTGGAATTCCCTAAAATCCTTTTCATTAAAAGCAACATCTCTTCAAAATGAATCTTATGGCGACTGCCATTGTGTTCGAAAATATTTTAATAAAAACGAAAATCGCTGCAAAGTCATCATCTGTGGAATTTCATCTGCAACAACATTCCCTCGCCCCATTCCTGATGATCTCGTCGCATTTCGCTTTGGGAAATATTTTTACACTGTACGTATATAGGTACCGACACTGTCATCGTTGCCAGGATATCATCACATGATTGAGTGTTTCGATCGAAAGATGATCGTGTTATTTAATTTTGATTTTCTGCTCCTGCGATTCCGCACCTCCCTGTCGCCCTTTCGGACGCAAAGGTGTAGGCCGATTTTATTTTTAAGGAATTCCTCACGAATACGTATACGGGAGGGAGTACGTGCGTCTGCTAGTAATTACAGGGCTAGTGAGAAATATCACTAATATATCGCAAAGGATATAAAACGAAAAGCCGCCATCGAGCATTTCCAAATTACACTCAGAGTGTAAAGAGTGCACGGAATAATGAAAACAAAAGAATAAAACGCATATCATAATAATTGCACCTATATGTACCACTGCATATGTGTGTGCGTATAAAAAATTAAGATAAACACAAGCCAAAAGGATCATTACAATTAATGTAATCATAAATTCGGACAGTATATAGGCAGGCTACACAAAAGGTTTGTCTTGCATGTAATCTTCAATCCAAGTCCAATGTGTATCTAGATTGAAATCGGGAGGCCGGCCGGCAGCCAGTGTGAGTCTGAGTTAAGTGACGGGCTGTGGTCGCTACTGTGTGCGGACACTGTGTGCCGTGCAAATGTGTTATTAAGAATTCAATTGGATTTTATTAAGGCTTAAGACGGCAGCCGAGCCAAGACTTGTTGCTTGGTGATCGGGGAATTTGAGAATATTTTTTTTTTGTTTCTTTTTTTAATTAATCTTGTTGTACGATATGATGAGGCGAGAGGTGGCCTTTAGGTGTATTGAGTGCTGAAAAAAGCTTACTTTGCCCTGATTGAGTTAGGACCGGGCAACATTAAAGTCTAAACAAAAAGTGTAGCTCGCAACAAAGCTCGTTTGGACTCTTAGGGTAAACATGGCGCCGATAAACGGTGGTGTAAAATTCAATTTGAATAACAAGTATGCGCCTACTCGCTTAACGTGGTTTCATCGTAATTATTCGAATTACTACCTATCGAAGTGGACACTTTTGAAGTGACGCGGTTGCTATTAGTCCAATCAATAAATTCATGCAGCACCTGGGCGGGCACATTAAACACGACTTAGGACTTAGTTGTGTGTTTAATCACAAGCTTAAGTCGGAAGCAGCACTTGAAAAACAAACTTCGATGTCGAAAACATTATCGAAGCCTTCACTTTTTTCAAAGGTCATAGCCATAGCCACATAGGATTATTGTTGGACATCGCTCGTTATGAGTATGTTTTGCAAAAATTTTAAGTTAGACGGTTATGCTTCTGTCCCCAACCCTCCCCAAGTTTTTTCCCCAAAAGATCTATTGGGATGACATATTGTCTCAAGCCCCGTGGAGTAGATCTTAGATTGCCTGTAGGTAGTGACGAAATAAGCAATTTTTCGCCTCTAAGAGGGAGTAACAAGTTTTTTTTTAATGAACTAAAGTGGAGTTCTTCCTTCCATAAAGTATACTCACCTGCTTGCTAAGATCATTTTTCGAGTTGTAACTGTGAGTTTAACATTGCGGAGCACCGTTCTGTTTTTATACCTTATTCCACATGGAATGGAGTTAATTAGGTTTGATTTAGGCGATAAGTTTAATGCAGCATTGAGAAATAATAGCGATAGACCACTAAACCTTAAGGGCACATGATCGAGACCGAATTCTGAGTCGAATAAACCATGTCCGTCCGTCCATTTGTCACTAATTTTATACCTTAAATTTTGAGCTAGAAAGCTGAAGTTTTTTAAGCTCTTTGTAATCCGAAGCAATACGAAGCAAATATGCCCATGGACACACCCAGAATCGGCTTGAATTTGAAATATCAAAACGGTAAGACGCCGTTAAAAGCTGGAATCTAACATTTAGCGTCTTCTTAAGATTATAAGACATAAAAAATAGGGGGCCTGGTATCGACTTCAAGTGTAATCTTTCAAGTGCATTTTATAAGATATTTTTGTTTCAAATCGTAAAGTTATAATAATATTATGTAGAATACCTTGGTATTACATTTTGATCATACATAAGTTCCCTACATTTGAGGGCAGAACTGAGGAACAACTTCTAATTTTCCAGAAAAACGTGAATTTCGACTGCTTTTTGGCATAACTTAGGTAACGTATACCAGGCTTAATTCAAGTTTTTGTTTACACGAAGTTTTTCGCCACGCCCACTTTAACGATCGATTTTACAAAATCATTGATACAAAATCATAGTTACGTACATTTCAGCCGCAAACTTTGATATTTTTATGCTAATATGAATTTTTAGTTACAAGGGCAGGACATGCAGTGCCATTTTTAAAAATAAAATAAAAAATCTTAAAAGGAATAAATTAAAAATTTTAATAGTTTTTAATGTAGTTACTTTTAACTACTTTTTACTTTTAACTTACTTTTAACTAACTTTAAGTTAAAGGTAATAACATTTAGTAGTTAGTTTGTAATATAGTAACATGTAGTAATGTTTGTAACATTTTCTAAAATAATAAAATAATAATCGCTTTTACGGTATTTTCTCATGATTCTAACGAAATTAAAATTATTTGATTTTTATTTTAAGCCCATGCCCACTTTTGGAGGCGTGGCCTACACAAATAATATATGAATTTGAGCAAAGAAACTTTGAGATTTGGTGTTACATGGTATATAGGGTCGGGTATAAATTATTCATCATGCAGAGAAGTATCACTAATTAAAACTACTGTCCTTCCGGTAGCGCTTACCTACTCAACGATCATCACAGCATCACACGATCATCATAAATGATCATAAACTTTTTTCAATTAAGTGACACTTCTGACGTCAATGAATAAAACTTGTCATCAAAGCAGGTAGGAGTGACATTGTTTCCTGTTATCAATAAAAGGGAAGGAGGCTTATAAAAACTATCCTGCTTTAGACAATTCTCAAGTTCTTAATGAGATCATTTACCGTCGGCATATATTTTTTTAGTGATATCTTAGTATTCTATCTAAAAACCAAAGACGCTTTGGAGTAAAACTAGGACGTTGTTTGCGCACATGCTGACAAGATCCTTTAAACTTTGACTTGCTTAAAAAAAAGGAAATTCTTGTATAAGTACGTACCTTTAATGCTTGGTTACATTTCTGTTTAAAACAGGACGGCCTTCTTTCCTTCTCGCAACATCCACTGCAAATGATGCTATGCTTTTTGGAGCTCTTTATTTGCTTACAATCCTTTTCATAGTATTAAACTATGAAACGACGCAGGCTATAGGCCCTGCTCTAGAAATCGGATCTGTCTCCTTCGGGTATCAAACCGTATCTGTCTCCCTTCGGGTTCATTGTTCGGGTTCATTGTGTTCCAACTGTCCAAGATGATGGCTTTGTTCATAAAGCGATGGTTCATTGCTTCTAGTGATCGAAACTGTGCCGAGTGAAATCGGCACAGTTTTAAACAGCACAAGTGGTCAAAGTTTGTGTCTCTGAAACCCGCCAACATTTTTTGCTGCCAAATTAATTTGAATCAATTAATTATAGGTCTATGCACTGGATATAAGTCCAAGATCTAAGAGTTTATAAAAGGCTTTAAAATGCTCGAAATCTGTTATGAAAGCACGGCTGGTGATGTTGGCCGCTGGTCATTAAAAAAAATTTACAAAGGCAACCCTTATTACAAGCGATTTCAGTGATCTACAATATCAATCTTTTATAATCAGAGCATCGATTAAAAACTACTATTTAAACTACCTTGGACACTGCAGATCAAAAGACCTATCGCCTGACCTCTCTTGCAGTCACGCTGTGTGCGTTGCAAGTATTTTTACACACGTGAAAGGGCCCTAAGATTTATGCCGATTCCGAACGGCGAATTAAGAGGTCTCTCATGACAAATGATGCGTTTATCAGCAGACCCTGGGACACCGTGAAAAAACTTATTACCACGGTCAGGATTCCATCCCGGGACCTCGTGAACAGTAGTCCTACAAAATAATCACTGCACAACGGTGCCCACAGTATTGATTGGTCCTGATGCAAACTTCCTAAGCATTTTTTTCTTAAAAGGTTTTTTAGAACTTTTATTTTATGATTAATCAATCGATAGGCAGGCATCATACTGCTGCAAATGTCTGTAAAAGAACATTCTCTGTTCCTGGGAAAATTTGTATTGTAGCGTTATTTTCTATGGGGTTTAAGTTGGTATCACGTTCCTGCACTTAAAAGTAAGAAATCACCTATTTTGCTTGTTTTGTGGAAATGAACGAGTTTTTTCCTCAAGAGCGAAAATCAAGGACAAACTTTTTTTAAGAAGGTGTAGACAAATCCGATCATGCAATTGAAATTCAGACAGATATTTGCATTATGCTCAAATAATTTCAAATTATCTTTCTTCTGGTTATCTAATAAACTTATATCCTTGTTGTGTCATCTCAGTGACATCAATCGTGAAAAGTCTTAAGTATATGCATGGTATGCATAACGCAACCGTCAATAATGCCACAAATTTAACAAGACACACAACGCCATTGCTCTGTTGGCCTAGTATCCAAAGTGCGATGATTTAAATGTCCTCGCTTAGCATTGGAGGTCAACCTTGTACAAGCTATCGATAGCTATGCAAATGCATTTAATCGAATGAGCAGTTATTTCGCTTTAATTAATTGAGCGCGCCAGAAAAACGAGGCACACAAATCTGGGTTGGAATTCAATTGAAGCAGAAGCTAGCAGCAGCAGCAGCAGCATTCCGTGAATCTGTGGGTGGCTGCTTGCTCTCTGACGCAAATGCTAAATGCGCCTTTCATATTAATTGCACAATTCTAATTTGTGTTTATTCTTTCTCTCTTTTACAGACACAAGCGCTCGCCTTAACCCGCTCCAAGTCGCCCGATATCACTGTGAAGAAGGAGCACTCATTATCGCCACCCCATCCACAATTGCAGCCACATACGCCACAGCTTCAGCAGCAACCGCAACTACAGGTTGCTCGAGACACACAATCGGCCTCGTCAACATCATCATCTTCGGGTGGTGGTGGTGGTGGTGGTGGTGGAAGTGGTGGAGGACAATTATCATCAGACAAGCCGCACCACCACTCAATGCATCACCACCATCATCCACATCACAATCATCATCAGCCAAACCAGCAACCGAGTCAGCCCATGGAGCACGAGTCACGGAGTCCACGCTACGGCCGAAGATCATCGGAGGCATCACCTGTGCCATTGTCGGTTACCGATCATCCGGTGGTTGCATCTAGTCAGAGTGGTGCACTCATTCCATTGGCTACGACACCAAAAATTAACACTCCCACCTCGTTGAGTGAGAATGGACCGAGCAGTGGGGCTGCTGCCGGTCCAGCAGCAGGCATGGTTAGTGGAATAGCTGGCACAGGTGTGATAGGCGTCGAGAAAATGAAGCGATCACCATCTATGGAACGACGCGACTTCGACATGACAAAGGTTAACTGTGAGTATATATATGACATTTTGCTTTAAAATTTTTCCTACACATATTATACCGGCTCTGCGCTTGACAAAAGCTTATATCCTTGGGCAAAAAGTTCCATACTCCCATTGTCGGCCTCCTTCAGTGTGAAATTCAACAAAGTGGGGCTTGCCGAATCGTTATATGGTTTAAACGGATTAAGCGACAACCACATGCGGATGAGTACGCATACAAATTTTCAGATAGTTTTCACTTTATTTCTCGTGCGGTATTCACACCCGCATATGTCGATAGGCATGCCGCACACACCAACACACTTAATCCCAATCCCATATGCGGGGAAGGTACTCCGCAGTATGCGGACGAAGGGACATTTAATCCTAAAACACTCGCACACACTGCTAACACTTAATCGCACTCCCCATCCCAAAGGCAACGCACACAAACAGTTTGCACATACTTCTTTTTGATGGGGGAAGATTTTAGGGATTACTGGCGATAGAATTGTACGGACCTGGGAGCAGAGTCCTTTGGCACTTTTGGATAACAAAAAAGAAAAAAAACAGTCATATCCATGCGAAGGGCTTTCATTGAAGTAGAACGATTCGCCTAGAATGGCTAAAGGATTTTTGAAAATGGGACCTTTTTTATACTTTGGGTTATCCCTTGAAATACAGGGGTATCGAAACGAATATTTTCACGCCTAGAGTAGGTAACACTTTCAAGTTGTATTGAAATTTAATCGCTGTTTTTTAATTAAGATTTTGTTCAAAATTAAAAGTTAATCTCCAATGTCCTACGAATAACCTCGCGGAGAGCGAAAATAAAACTTTAAGATTTTTGCGGTTGGGGTTCGAACCCATGACAACCCGCCTAGTAGCGCACGCACTTTCTGCGGCAGGCGCTGTTAAACACGTTGAGAAATTAGAGAGAGGGATAATGTCAGATCCAAATTCGAAGTAGTGTCTGTACAGATGGAAGGGCTAAGATGCTGAATTACCCTTGCACAATAAATTTAAAACCAGAGACAGAGAGAGAGAGAGAATGTGAAAAGTAATAAATCTAATAAATTGAGACGAATTTTAACAAACTTTAAGGTGCAGGTTTTAGTAGTGGTTCACGAAGACCTCGTCTGAGATTGATAGGCTCAAAGCGTATAGAATAAAGCGGAGTTCACAAAGCAGCCTTGGCTTCGGCTTCGCCTCTATATCCGAAAGCTACGGTTACTAGTATGCTGCACACATAATTATGTGAAATATTCATGTCCAACTAATAAATAATACAGAATTTGACAGTGCAATGTAGACAAGCTCAGAAATTCTGCGTCATATCCGTACGTTGCCAACATACTATAGAAACCAGGGGCCCGGGCAGTCTGACTGACTTCGTGTGTGCGGCGTGCGCTCGAAATCAACTTCCATTTGCTTCAGACGGAGCAAATGTGCAGCACATTTGAGCTCCTTCGCTTCTGAGCTTCATTACTTAGCTTTTCGGTTTCTCTTTACGCAATATCTCTCCTTGCCAAACCAGATTTGAAGCCGGGCTTGATTGTATTAGGAAACACTTAAAACATATGGCTGAACTCATAAACGCCAGGCCGAGGCGAGGCCAAGGCTGCTTTGCGGTCGCCACCTAAGGCCCATTTCACACATAGCCGGCAGCCGGCTACCCGGTCGTTTGTATGGACAACCGTCATCGGTTTAGTACTGCGAGTGCGAACGCACCCATAAGAACGTATTCCCAACGACCGGGTAGCCGATGACGGTTAGCCGGCTGCTGGCTATGTGTGAAATAGGCCACCAATAAGGTGTGCTTCTACCGCGCAGACCAATATGGGCCTACCTAAGGTTTACCTTTACCCATAGAGGGAATTTTTTTACATCCCATCCCATAGGATAGGAGGTACAATAAGTTTGATTCATAGTTTGTAACATAGAGAAATAATTACTGTAGACCCCGAAGACCTTAATGGCATATGATCGAGACCGAATTGTAAGTCGAATGAACCATCTCCGTCCGTCTGTCGGTAGTTCTTAGGCCTTAAATGGTGAGCTAGGAACTTGAAACATGATATCTGTTCTTTCTGGGTCCCGAAGCAGTACAAGTGTAAAAATTTTTGAAATCCGCCCACTGACAAGCTTCACTTTCAACTCAAGTGAATAAATTTTCGCCACGCCCACTTTTGGGGGCGTTTTTAAGTTTAAACCAAAAAAGCCTACGCAGCAAAGAGAACTGGCCGTGGTGATAGTTGCCACTTATGTACGTAACAAAATTCCTGTTGATTACCCCCGACTAGAACAGACCTTATGCTTATCTATAAGCAGTTCGGCCTAGCGTTTTTTTGGAAAAATTTATAAACCTGTGACGTTTTTCCTGTGTGGAGTGATCTACGAATGTGTCTTTGCTTCTTGATAACAGGTTACGATGAGAGCGGGGGATGATGTCGATAACGTCCGTGTTCCCCAATGTTTGAAGGGATCTCTTGAAGAAAGTGCCTTTCGTGTTTTCCTTTGCCCTGCGGACAATCATCTCTAGAACTCGCATTTTGCGCAAATCCGGAGGGTGTTTGGAAGTGTTTCGAGCGACTGAATTTTCTAATATTACACGGCGTCGGTAGATCAGTTCAGAGCTCAGAGCTCCTGCCTGACGACGAATTCGTTCATATAGAGGGTGCGTCTAGACTAAGAGTTCATTGGTCTTTTCCAGGATTTGTCTTAGTGACAAGATCTGGTCCATGGTCAATCTGCTAGGCATGAAGCCACTGGTAGGTGTCAGTTAATGTGTCACAAAATGGCTTAGGACGCTCACACAATACGTTTAATAGGATTTTGTATGCGACATTTAGCAAAGTTATACCTCAATAGCTTTTGCAAGATCAAGGCTCATCGCCTCTCTTGAAAATGAGGCATATTGAACAGATTATCCAGTCATCGGGCATGCTTTTTGTCATACCAAAAACTCTTTGCCTCACCAAAACTGCATGTATTCAAAGAGCTGCGCAGGTAAGCTATCAGAGCCGACTGCCTTTTCATTCTTACGCCTTTTTTTAGAGCCAAACTGTCAATTCTTTAATACTTGGTGGTGCAAATTCCTCTTTGCCGTCAGAAATTTCTCTTCATAGGCGCAGCTTTTTCTCTTTCTTGTTTCTACCTCTACCAATGCTAATCTCTACCTGATGCTAATTAAGCGGCTGCTAGAAATCCTGCTTAAACAAACGAATGCCAACGGCTAACATACCAAATTCAGGCGTTTTGCCTTATGGACAACATGTAAAATAAGTCTTGAACTTTGTACACACAGCGAAAAGTTTGCGCAACTCAGCCAACATGTCAAATTTAAGTATGTGGAGTTTGCTCAAAATCTGTGCCTCTGGTGCTGGCTTAAGAAAATTTGGACGGCTTCTGAGATCCAATTTGTACATTAAAGGTTGAAATACTTCAGTCCTTTTATTTTTAAGTATTTATACTCTGCCCAGGGTAAATTGTTAAGTTTGATGTAAGTGTAGTTCGTAACGCAGTGAAATATTCACCGTAGACAGGAGAACCGACACGAACCGACAGGAGAATCGATTATGACATGTCCGTCCGTCCGCATGTAAACAACTTTAAGGCCTTTAATTTCAAACTAGAGAGTTTAAAGTTGAGCTGTAAGTCCAGTCCTTCGGATCAAGTTTGAAAATTTGTCGAATTTGCCCTCAGACACTACTTCTACAGGCCTGCATGTGCGACCATTTCCGGTTTTTAAAAATTATTTTTCCAAATTTTAGCTATGTACAATGGTGCAATGGTACAATGGTGCATGCCATTGCCTTGTAGTTGTCTTTGAGGTAGCAGAAAAAAATTGTCCTTTATGTTAAGCGCGTCCACTTTTTAAGGGATTTTCGCTTAAGATGACTGTTTTTCAAGAAATAAATATGAAATTTGAGAAAAAATATTATATGACGAAAGTTGAAGATATAAGCACTTTCTATTTGTTTGTGTGTATGACATATACGCTTCCGCTCACTTTTGTGGGCGTGGCTTTAAAAATGTATTATTTTTGTTAAATAGGCGAAGTTTAAGTCCGAAATGTAGCTTCAAGAATTCAACAGTTATATTTTTATATCCCGCCCAATTCATGGAGGCGCGGCAGTTTCCTTTTTTGGTGGGGTAGGGTATTTTGGAATCGAATGCAGACGGCCTGAAGTTTTTACATGCGCACTGTTGCACTTCACACGTATGTTTTTTTTTTTTGATTTTATCGGTTTTTTTAAGAAAAAAATTATTTGTAAAAGAAAATTGTAAAAAAAACTTAATTTTTTTGAATGTAAGACCGATACGTGCATCGCTTAACCATACGTCGTTACGTGTTAAATGTTTTAATTTCTCTCCTCAAAAATTGAATGAGCCACTTTTTTTATTCCATAAAGCAGCACTTCTGTTTCTGCTCTCTCCTCAAACCCAATTCAATGAGTGCCTACATATTATTTATCTTTAATACCCTCACAAATAGACTACACACACGCAAAAGGATTGCACTCACTGATGGTGACGTCAACATAAAGCCGGATAACTCGTTTCTAGTCCCCTTGCTGTGCGATTTTATCTTGGGTAATCCCTTAATCCGAAAGCTGGAAAATATTCGTTTATTTTAATTCCAGAATGTTGGCTACAACCATGTAACGAAGGCAGAAAACTCACCCAAAACAGGGTTAGGACGAAAGGATTTTCAACTCTACATACACATAGATAGATAGGATTCAGTTTTCGTTTTTTTTCCCCAAAAGAATGGGAAACAGGGTGATGGATTTGGGTTTTACATTTGTTGCTTGAGAGAGCGAGATAGCTGTCGAGTTATAGAAAAGTCGTATAGTCGTCGTGTCGGTGGGGTCTCCTGTTCCCATGTTGGTTAGTCTTCGTCTTGGTTGTCTCATCTATGTGTTGCTTCTATGTTGTATATTTGTAGCGATGAGAGGTTCTCTGTTTTTGCCGAATTTAATCCATCCATCCTGAGAAAGTCTAATCCAAGCAACAGCATGAGTTGTTGTGTGGATAAGGCATCCGTGTTAAATTTCAATCCAAGTGATTTTGTGTGTTTTTTTTTCTGAGCTTGTTTGATGGGGGAAAATGGTATTAAATTTCTTGAAGAGAAACTCTCTGAGGTAGACATGGATTTTCGACAAGAGTTCAAGGACATGGGATATGAGCTAATGTCATGGTTATGGGGCTTTAGGCAAGGCGCTCCTATTGTGTGCGCTTAACTCGGTTGTAGGTATTTAACTTTAAATTTTAGTAAAGTGTATCTTATGTTCTCTAAACTGTTTATGGCAGAGGTATAGGAACCTACGTAGAACTAATGGAACAGGTTCTTAAACTTAAAACCTTTGCTAAAACATTAGGTCAAGGTAGTTAGCACGCATCCAACATCAATGCTAACCCACACGTGTTGCAAATAATTTTCTACACTAAAGTCAAGTTCTGAAATTTCATTTTATGTCCTTAATGCTCTTTCATAAAGCCTTGATCTTGAATTTTCACTTCCTATACCAGCGTCTCTTCGAAACACTGAGAAAAAACATTCCATTTATGGCTCACATTTGAAACACAGACTTTCCCTCCATCACCCCTTGGTTCCATTGTCACACAAAACTGTGCACAAATATACAAAAGCACACATAAACTCATCCTCGGTGCAAAATCGCACGGGTGAGGAGTTTTGTATTGAAATCCAACGGATTAAGGATTTGCCGCATTCGACCTACACCCGCGCGCACACATTCGGAGACGAGCGACAGACAGACACATAGTTTAAGGTGCGGCAGCCTCCGGCGACAACGGAACGGCAGCGCTTTTATCGCATCCCCAAACCAGCCGTCACACTTTCGAGGATACAAGCTCATATGGATATACGAATGTGGATTTCGCAGCACACGTTGACATACATTCAATGGTTGCATTTGTTTGTAGATTAAGCTTATGGCAGAAGGATTGTTTCACTCATACTCAGTGTGACCTGGTGGTGTGCTCACCCCCCGCCTCAACACTAACTGTATTGAATCTGTGAATCCAACAAATGTGTAGCGCATATCCCCTACAGCAAAAGTTTGTCCTCTCTGCGAACTCTGTTGCTATCAACAAAGGCAAAAAATTGAATCCTGAAGCCGCCCACCTCAATCTGTGTGACATACCCTCATGCACCTACTGTTTGGGCACATAATCGCCACCCTATTTCCGAAGCCTTTACCCAGGATTCGTTATGATTCTGAATCGAAAGAGGTTGAAGAGTCTCATGCCAGGATTTTCTTTTTTGTTGCACTCCCCCACTGCTGGGTGGAAGGTAGGTAGGTCTACCGACTACGACGAGTGTGTGTCCCTCTCGTTCGGGCGGGCGTATTGAATGGCTGAAGGATATGTTTGCATTCACATGTAATAGGTCTCAACTAATCCGGGATAGATGTGTCTATATGGAGGACTGTGCTCAAAATACAAATGCAAATGCAGTATCCATTGATATTTTGAAGGTTAGAAACGATTTCGAAAATTAACACAAGAGCCATACACACATTTGAAATGGTGGTGCCTGCCTGCCTAACAGGTGGGACGGCCGGGCGAAAATGCTTTTTTGGTGTGCGACACAGAAGCCTTGAGCATTAAGCGCCATACAAAACCCATATTGCGAGATGATAAAGAGACATAAGGAGCATGAGTTCGAGAACCCGGTGTCTGAGTCTGATTCTGGAGGTAAGTCGTGGCCCCAGGATTTGTTCTATATAATAGAGGTGATTCTGTGCCTTTGGTAATACACCCCTGCCTGTGCCCATATCCACACTACTCATATGCACTAAGAACACACAGGGACACCGAATACCGAATGTGTGCTCTGAATGAGTTTACCATGGAAAGGTTTCAGGGATTTGCAGGATGCTTTGCATATAAACGTGCGTATTATAAACGGATTAAATTTCTAGGAGCATGAGAGGAGGTACTCAAGTGGCAACTGTGCTCGATTATTACTTCAATCCGAAATCCTGTCTCCAAGGGGGTTAAATGCGTACGGCTACGCATCAGAATGTGTGTAGCAGTGTGTTTTACATTCATATCCTTTGTAGCATATGGAAGACTTTGCCTTGTATTTATTTGGAAAGATTTTTCGTCGCAAAGGAATCCCAGATTCAATGGGGGATTTAACCTGGGATATGTGATAATGATGGGCGACCATGGGGGTAGGTTTACGATATGACTCCAGTGGCTCTAGTTCTGCTGTTGCTGGTACTGACTGCTGGGCTATGGATGAATGCATGCATAAGGGAAACAGTTGTAGCGAGGCTCAAGCAAAAGTAAGTCGCCTGCTGTGTGCATGTGGGGGAAAGGATTTCGTTGATTGCACAACACAGGGGAACAAATTGAGTTTTGGCACTGAGTTCTGTGTATCCGCATTCAACTGGTTGCAGTCAGTTATCGTCGTATACATTTCATTGTCGTCTCTGTGGTTTCTACGAATTTAATGCCAACATCGAAGGCAGGCATGGATTTTGGAAAATAATACGAATAGAAAGGTTTAAGGGAATTGTGAATTTTATTGTGCTAACCGAACAGATGCTGAAAGTTTTCTTACTAAAAAGGAGTTGTTTTTTTTTGTCCGGGAGAATACCTGTAATTTGTTTGGATTTTTTCGAAAAAAAAGTTCTAAGTCCTGCGTTCTTGGAAGGTACTATTTGCCTTCTTATTTCTCGCACTTATTTCTATTCTTTCTTTTGAAAGGCGATTGAAAGAAAGTTTAAAGAATCTTGGAAACAAATTAGCAAGAGCCTTAAATCTTTATTCATACATACTAACCGAGCTTGCTTCCTGTGTATGTTGGGTCTCTACTTGGTTCACCAAAGGTAACCACCAGTTGCCACAGCCCGTGTGTTCTGGCATCCGCTATGGTTAAGTCCTTAAAGCGCAGGTTCTGTTTTTCTCGTGGTTTTAATCCTGGGGGCTTGGATTGAGGGAAGTGATGTTATTTACCCGTCTTCAAGTTTTTGCAGTTTAGCTGCATCCACATTTCATTCCACACGGTTGTATTTTTTCCTCGTCTTCCACATAGGAAGGACACTAATTTGACTTAAATTTTCCTCTCGAAAACCGAGGATAGTAGTCCTTGATAAGGATCTGTTAATGGTCTGTGGAAAGGGCATACGTAAAATTTATTGACAATTAGTTGCCAGCAGTCGTCAATATACGCTAACCAAGCCTGATACGAGTTTCAATGAGGTCGCTGAACCAACCGCCCGCAAGTGTCATGCCTTGCTTTTTTACGTGAGGAGCATGTCCTGCAATGCCAAATTTTAAGGTTATTCGGCTTGTTTTTATGTTGAGGAGCTAGGAAGCCTTCAGTGAAGCCTCTTGACTCTATAATATTTTTGGCTCATAGTTTGTAGTAGAAAGAGGAAAAGGACTGTAGACTTTCAGGATCTGAAAGAGATTTGTCATTCGAACAAGTAATGTACGTCGGACCTGTCAGACGCTTATTTCTTCGATCCGGAAAACGCTTCATTTTGTACTTAAACAAAATTTGATTTTATAAAATCCGTCCATTGACACGCTTCACATTTCGATGCGTTTCGAAAAATTACCCATGTGGCCTTTTTTAAAGTGTGATCGCCAACTCGTGCTTTTATTTCAAGCAGATAGGTATACTATTATTTTAAGGGTGCCAACTGCATGTGCTTATGGAGTTTTTTTTTGCTGTAAATTGGCAGAAACTAGTGAGTTGGTCCAATATATACAAAGAATCAATGTGTTCACCGTATAATTCAGCTGGTAGATCAGTACCCGCGAGAAATAAAAGTTTTAGTGATCATACCCTTACGTTGAAGGAAGCATGGGTTTTTTTCAGCATTTCGTCCGCTAGAATTTGAATTCGAGTCTACGGCCTAACGTCAGAATAGAGAGATCCTATACGGTTTAGTTGTCATCATAATTGAGATAATTTACTTAACAAGACCTGTTGGCAAAAAACAAAATGTTTGGATCCAGGGACTGAACACAGGGCCTTCCGACTGCCGGCCATATGTGCTATACCATCTGCACCATAGCCCCACTTTCATCCCTGGTGATGCCTAAACAGCCTACATGTTCTCACTGGATAAATGTGGCACATAAACTACCAACAGTATACTTAGTTTTTATTAAGAGACATTTTATCAAAAACAGAAAACTCGTATCGCATCGCCCTTTACAGCATAATTTTTATTGTGATTCTATATCGGTTCTTATCAGTGTGCCTCGGATAGTTTCTATATGGGTTTAAGCATAATGGTGAGCGCGTTCCCGTGCCACCTGTAGGTCCTCTATTAGAGACCCGCAGCAATCCTAGATGGTGTAACGCTCGGAGGGACACATCCCTGTTAACATTTTTAACCTTCTCTGGCTATGCACGGTTTTTGCCTGTCTCACCAGACTTAATGCTTTTACTCTCAATTCAACTGTATTGCTTAAAAGTCAAAATAATTTCGCATATACCATTCTCATTGTCCTCCTTATCACATAACCATCATTTTTCGAACTGCTTGTGTATGAAAATTGTCGCGGTAAGATGGGTAAGTGGTCTTTTTCGATCCTCTGCCACCAGTTCAAGGCTTCAGATGCTTTCCCAGACTGGTCAAAGAGAGCTCTTCGACTTGGTTCAACTATACAGCATCCTTATCGTTTCAGGGCGCGTATTTCTTTTGGCATCTCGTCATTCCAAAATAAAATCAAAAAGGTCTTTACCCTAGTTAGTAACCAACGTATGTTTGGCTCAGCAATCTTGGCCGATGCTCTTCAGTGGGAAAATCCAAGCGTTCGGTTTGTAATAAGCTTTCGCAGTTGAGGGGCTTTTTCACAGCCCTTGATCGCGAGCTCTCTATATGAACAAAAATTACGTCAAAAGAATGGCCGCAAACATTTGTAAATAACCACAAAGCACATAAGTCGCTCGTGTGAAAAAAGACACGTGTTTGGACATTTGAACGTTGACCTTAGATCTCGTTTTCAAAAAAAAACTAGCAAAGCGTTTCTGTGATAAAAGCTCTGAATCAGGCAGCAATTTAACAACTTTTTTTTTCTAAAATTTCTCGTCCTAGGTAAGCGAGGCCTTTTACTCTTTTCTTTAAAGCACTGCATATCTACTATGTCCTCGAAATGTTTTAGACGTTTTTGATTTAGAAGGCAAATTCTAACAATCATTTTGCTGGGGAATATCCTGTGTGTCCTGTCCATTGAGGGAATGATAATATGTACAGACACCCCCAGTGAAGACTTTTTAACAACAACAGATTTGTCCAATGTAAACTTGAGTTGAAAATGTCACGACATTTTTTCGTCCTTGAACGATGCTAACTCTATGCACTTTGTCTAAGTACCACGTGTACGACAACTACATGAAAATCAAAATTTTCATATTTTACTGAGCAACAATAACCTCGTCACGTCATCGTTACATTCACAAATATTTCCTCCTCGTTTTTCTGCGCGACGTAACTACCCCACATACTTTGGAGTGTATACCTATACCAACCTGCTTCTACCTTCTGTGAGCTCTTTGCATAGTTGTATGCAGACATTATTCTATCACAGCAACAGGTGGCTAATTGACAGTGTAGTTCTATTCCGGGAAACAATGTGGTTTTTGCCACGAAAACGCTTTAAGCAACCATTTGTTGCGTCATGAGGGTGGCGATTCGTGTTTTGGGTTTTGGGGCTGCAGGAGACTAATTTGTCCAGGTTGTGAGAGTTGTTCTGTTAAGTGATGAGGGGACTGGTCAAAATATCTCGAAGCAAAATGCATCAAATACAAGTGGTTGAAAAGAAGCAGCTAACGAAAGCCGTGAACGAATTAATAGTTACTTGAAAACTTATTTCTTATCATAAGTTCGATAGGTTTGAGAGAGGGTATTAGCAAGCTTCTCATTAGTGACGTGGGGACTAACTCAGTCCCTGCGAAAACCATGTCCAATATTTAAGGCACAAATGCACAACAACACAATGTCCAGCGGAAGACCTTTTTATCTTGATTTCTAAGCTTGATGCAAAGACTATATTAACTTTACATTAAACCCGCATAAGCCCCTGATTTTCTTTATTTTATCTTGACACTTGATTGATGTTGTTTTCAAAGTCCAAAGTGTACTCGTACTAGTCCGGTTTTAGTTCAAAGCTTACTAGTCCAAGTAAAGTGTAAAGGACAAGCTTAAATGGAGATGCCATGCATTATGAAAATCGATCTCTTTTATTCAATGTTCACATACCGATATCAATGAAGGCGCCGCATCCGATATAATTCGAATATTTGACATTTTTTCAAAACATAATATTCGCCGTTAGCATGCATAAGATTTCGCGTCCTCTACAAATTGCTTTTCTCACGTTTTCCCAAAATCAAAAATCCGAAATGGAAAAACCGCCAAAAATTTCCAGTAGTGGAAAGCGGGGCTAGTTGGGTGAAATGCATGTCCATTCCTGCGCTCACATTCTACACGGTGACCTGCTTAGCCTTCCTTAGTCTTAAGTCTGTAGTGCTCGTGTTTGCAGAAATATTTTAAGTAAACAATTTTTTGCGAGTATGAATAAGTTTTTGCTTTCTCCTTATTTTATTTTTTTCTATATTTTTTTCCCAGTGTCAGGCGTAACATTTTTTTTCCAGATACCCATAATTCTTAGAATGATTGCTTGTTTGTTATTATGTTTTAAAGAAACAAGAAATGCATAAAGAAAAATAAAAAAAAGAAGAAAAATAAAAATGCATTTTTGAGTGTACAAACCCAGCTCTCCCCTACTAAGATCTCCTAAGCCACCCTCAAAGTTATTGTTTCCTTCTATAAATACGTCTAACCGACCCACTGTCAAGCGTGACGGTTGAATTTGGAGTAGGTGCAAGTTTTGGGTGTATGCAAAATATTTAGATCATTGCGGATGATTTATAAATGGAAGGCCTGTTACATTCCGCAACCCTAATTTGGGGGAGAAAGGTGATTGGGTGTATACGAATTAGGTATATCATCGAAGATTTGATGATTTCGTAAAAATTTTGAAAAGCCATTTTTTTTTTGGGCTATTTTTCGCGGATGTGGTGAAAATATTTTCTGGGATTTTTATTTTTTGGGGATTTTTTTGTTGGGACTCGCACGACTTTAATATTATTGGCTGGTTCACTCAATATTTGCATATCAGCATAGTCATCCTGCACATAATGGTTCTGCTTCTGGGTTTTCTTAATCATGGTTTTTTGAATACCTTTAGGTATTCCCACAAATTTAAATGTCACCATTTGTAATCGTAGGAATTTGTTACATCGATTTTTCCGGTCCCAGTATTGATCAATAAAAGCTCAGTCACTGTCGAAAAGTGTGGGAAAAGTCCGTAGTAAAAAAAATCCTCTGCTTATAACTTACCACTCAAAATTTCCTTGATCTTATTCTTAAATCTGAAAACATCCCTCCATTAATCTTTCCTTTGCGGCCATTTTGCTTTTTCAAAATCCATTTCTCAGCACATCCTCGCTCTAATCCCATCAAAAACAAAACCCATGAAGTTCATCTTAACGTAATTAATCATATCCGTAGTCGAATATGCAAACTCTAAACACACACAAATACATTCGAAACTATAAACGGATTAAAAATACGAACGTCATAACATAATTCGACGTGATTCATCCCTTAGAGTAATGAAGCGCCCCCTTAATGGACCAAAACATCGTTTTTGTCTATAGGTATACACTCAAGTTAAGTGGGACAAACCATCGCCCATATCCACTTACAAAAATAAAAACAACAAAACACAGGCAGACGTTGAAAACATGCGAAAGCACCACCAAACAATAACAGCCAACAACGCTGCGCAATGCTATTATCCTTAACGTAGATAGGACAGCGAAAGGATTTCGGATCACAGCCAGATTTAATAAAATAATAATTCATTTATCCGTACACCCTGTGCACCCTTGGCAAACACTACACACACACACCCACACATGCGTCGTCGTTGGTCGTTCGTGGCTATATTATTATTATCCCTGCAATCGAAATCACCATAGTCGTTTGCCAGCCGATTACGAATATAGCAGGGAGGATAATCATGAGCGTGAGCGTACGCTGCCGTATCATGATCACAATAATAATCCGGCCGTAATAATGAATAAATGAAATAAAGTTCAAATTTAATCCCAAAATCGATATGAAGCGACGATTCGGAAGGATGAGTGCGCGGTTGAAGAGCCGAATCACAACATACAGGATTAAGCGAGTGGGATGCCATATAGGTAGTAGGAGTAGGATAAAGTCCTTCGCCAGCCGATTTTTCACAAAAACAAAAACCAAAAAGAACTCCTGTGTCGGTGTGAAATCGAGGTCCACAACGGGATATCATCACGTCATCATCTGGCCTAAAGGCTATCCATTCATTGCGGATGGTCAATAACCATATATCTGCATAGCATAACCGAATATTATCATCATCAACAGCAATCCGTTGAATTATAATTTTCCATTTTCATTGTTTCGACGCATAAACAGAGAAGGATGTGGGTGCGTGTTTGTGTGTCCTATATGTGGAATCCCCAGCAAATCCCGGTGTAGTCAATCAAATTGGGTAGATCGGATGTGGCGCTCGTTAATCCTTGGGCATTATAGAACAACGCTCGTTCTTGTTATGTCATTATCGGTAATCCTTAACAGAGTTCAACAAACCGCTTTGTGCACTGCCATAACTCTCCGAATGAGTTTCAAGGAAATTCTCGAATTTCCTAAATCCTTTATCCAGTCAAACGCACACAAACACAAACTGATGCTCACTCACACAAGTCTGGGCAAAGCAATTATCTTACGCAAAAGGATAATGCCTCATCTAGATGTGTGCTGTTTGTACTTATCATCATTTCGAGTATTTCGCTTATTTGGTTAAATCCATTTAAAAAGGATTGCATCCAAACAAAAACAGGACATCTACCTTAAAAGACAACACAGCAAGTACACCTAACCATGTGATAGAGTTTCCCCTGATGCATGTTTCACTCTCATCTGAGTTACAAAGAAGAAATGGAAATTTGATATCATTACTGTGGGTATGGATCATTATCCTTTGCAGCGTAGTCCGCTCAAAGATAGAGAAATCCATCAAACAAACTTTTATTCCATCTAAATCCTTTCACATTTATCCTTACACTTATGCAGAGCTTCCACTGTGGATGTATCGTTTCAATTCCCTTCGAAAGGATACATCGTCAGTTTAAGCCTTTTATTGGCCCCCCAAAGCATATACCTACCTACTATACCACTTGAAAAGGGTGTTGTTGTTGCTGCTTTTTTTGTTTAGCATCTTTTGTAAATTTTTGTTGCCATTTCTTGTGTGCTTACCTGGATGAGTCCTTACGGTTGCCGGCTAATTCTCAATTGAATTTATTTTTCACTCAACTCAATTGAACTCGGAAACAGCTGAGCGGCGAGCATGTCAATGGAGAAGCACGTGTAGCATATCCCCTTGCTACAGGATTGTCGTTTTAACACAGATATACACAATAACGGAAATTTAACTGTGTGTTGAGCTGAGCGTAGAGCGGGATAGATTTTTTTTTGCATAAGAGAATATAATGTTGACGGGTGTTGCCGAAGGGTTTTTTTTTGGAACGAAAAGTACTATGCTGGTGCTACTTTTGCTTTGTCAATAATGCACCAAAATTTTTGTGTTTCCAAACTTGGGTTGGAGTTTTGCTTAAAAAATCGAGTAAACTGATCGTAGTATAGCGACAAGGATATGAAAAAGGATTAGGAATATCGAAAAAGGAATCATCTTTCGACATGAATCATCTTTCCAATATGGTTGAAAATAATGACAAAGTTGTCTCTGGAATTTGTAGTAAGCTTAAGTTTAGCTTATTCTTGAAAATTTACTATTTATAAGGTCAGTGATATAAAGCGCCACATGTTTCCCATTACTGCAGAAAGAGACATGGATAAAATGAGAAATGGCAAAAGATTGAATTCTGCTTCAACATTTAACACAGCTGGCTCTGAGGTAGAGTTGACAATATCCTTGGAAATGACGGTTCGAAGTTTGTACATAAGCAAAATCTTAAAGGATACGTTTTGGGCCTACTAAAGGCAAAATCTACTGTAGCCTACTGTAATTTAAGCTAAAAAGCAAAGAGTAATTAAATAGTGTTCCTATTATTTTGTAAACAAAACCAATCAATTCCGTTTTCAAGGTAGGATCACAATTGTGTAACCAAAGCGGTAGTAAGAGCTGTCAAAACTTTTTTAAAAGTGACTTCTTCTACTACTACCTCTGCATACTACCTCTGCTCGTACGGCCAGCGCCATGTGCTGAGCAATCAAAATTGTGTGTTCGTTGTAACATTTCTATGTTTGACATTTTTGTATTCGATTTTGTGGGAATCTGAATTCTGAATTCTACAAACGATTGAGAAATTTATTAGACTTTAACTAGATTTGGAGTTTTTTATTCTGACTCTAGATTCTGACTCGGTGTGAAAACAGTATTACCGACCCAATTTAATCTTCGTGTTTTGAGTTATTTCAACTACCATCACACCTTTGTATATCACATAGAGTTTTGCGGTTATATTTTCTCTACCATTCGCCCTCAGGACCCACAGGACGCATACACGACCATAAATTCGCCGTAGAACTCGAACATTTTTTCTCTTTCCTTGTTTATCATCCAGTAATCGGCGACATAAAGCAGAAATCGCAAGATAAAGGTTTTGTAGAGCTTCACGTTGCCTTTCGTTAGCGGAGTTTTGAACCCATTTGTTTTGCCAAATCGAAAACGATTTCCTAATATTATTCTTTGATGAACCTTTACTAAGGTGTCGTTTGTGGAGCTCATGTTTACTCTAGGATAGGCTGCTACCAACGGTAACGTACGTTTTGGATGGACATGTCTTTATGTGTTCTTTGACCATGCACTTACCTAAAATAAAATTGAGTGGCGCAACAGCTCGAGGTGAACCAGGGCCAACTTCTCAACAATGTATGCTGTGTGCGTTAATTTCTTCACATACAAGGGGACCTACAATTTTTGCTGAATCCAAACGGCACTTTGAGAAGTTGTTCAAGACAAATGATACTCTCGGAGGGCAGGTGCGGACCGTGGAAAAAACCCAGACCTCCGGCGTAGTAAGCAGACACTTACGACTACGCCACGGCACCCCACTTACCTACCTACAAATTAAGCATCACTCAAAGCCGGAGCATTGCTTTCCTAAAGCACGTGTCCTCAAGTGTCGAAGTGTAATGACCACAAAGTGACAGTTGCTGTGGAAAAGTCTTAAAAGATCTAGATAGACAAGGTATTTTTTTTTTCTGAATTATTATGCCACAGAATTTAGGGCCGCAACTAACATTCGTCTCCAACTGCCTCCAGGGGCGGAGGTCTTTATTCACCGCTCTCGCACTAACTACGGAGAGTCCTCTTTCGCTCTGATTACCCGGGACAGATTCAAAGATTTTTCTGACTGGAGCGTTGAAGTCCATTCAGATGTCCAATGCGTAGTTTTTGTCCAGTACCAACTCTGAATCTACTACAATCTTTCCCTCGATGTCTTTACAGTCATCTTGTAAGGGCTTTATTCCCGGAAATCGAACTTTTTTTTGTAAACAGAAAAATGTTCAGTCTACAAACCAAAAATTGGTTGACCCGAGCTTAAATTTACTTATACCTAATTTAAGAAACGAATTGAGATTCTCGATCCTGCTGCTAAAGGGAGATCTTTTTAACCATTCAGATTCATAAAGCAACATCTGCGTTTGAACTTTTGTCCAAAAGTATGGCGAATCAATACAATAAGTTTGGAAACAGACTTCATATTTCATTGTACCGTTGAATGTGTTACACTGTGTTTCTGCAGCTCCAAAAAAGAAGCTCTGAACTTGGAGAACGGGCGTATTAACAACAGAATACACCATGTGTTAATCTTAGCCCAGCTCAGCTCTTGTGACAACAGAATATCTCACCACGAGAAGTATTTTTCCGTGTTGGCAGTTCTTAAGAACCAAAAACTAGAGTGCTTCAAGACGTTTCAACCGCGAATTAGGGCCTTAAATAGGAAGGTATACTAAGGGCAACTGTTATCTATGGATAATTTTGTCAACAAATATGGAATCCTCCATTAAGTTAATTCTAACATAATTTTTTGTATAAAGCCTTAGCTCTCATCGCTGACACGATTTATTACTGTCTGTCAAAATCTGCTCCTATCAATCGACAACAGCAACGCATTGCCGGTGTTTACAAACAGTTTTTCCTCCTCAACAAAAACTGAACCAGTGAAATCCACAACAAACTCCCACGCTGTTGACGCATACCTCAGACAATCTAACACACGTATATGCACACCTCGGGGGTAAAAAAAAAACAAGGAAGATATCCTCTTCCGCAAGGACGAACAACTTTACGTGACATCGACAACCACTCCGCAGAGAGGGGGGAATGAACGAGTAAAAAGTCCCATCACAACAACAACCCTCAAGAGGACGGACAAAAGAAAACAAGAAAACCAAATCCCACCATGGGTATAGATGGGACTGGGACACACAGAGAGTAGAAAAAGGAATCCTTTATCCCTTTATCTGGATTTAGTTTAATCTCATCAGCCCATGGGTTCTTGCCAGGGATAACGGATTTATCCGGAAGGGAGTTTTTTCTTCTTCCTTTTCCTCCCATCCATTGCTTATTGTATCATGCCATTCGTGTGGTGCTCTCCGTAGCAGCGCGTGGGGTGAATTTCAAACGAGAATTTTCAATTTCAACCCTCTTTATCTGAGTGGATTTCTATTAGACAAATGGATAAGGGATGCTTGTGCTGATGCTGTCGCCGCAAATAGACCAGTTTCGGATACATTTCGAAGCTAGTAAACCGAGCACTTTTATTAACCGCGAAATCACAGTCATCGTTGCCGGTAGACCTATTTCTGTTCGCCTTGAAAACCGCTCGATAAGTTCTCGATGGTGGAACTAAATATCCACTGTGTGGCTTACAGGCTTACCCAGATGTCATGTTGAAGTGGAGAAAAAAAACGGCCGATCAGACCCCAACCAAACATACCTAATTAGGCGTTAACTGCACTTGCGGTTGGGTATAGGTGCATCTTATAATCCCCCACATATCCTAAGCCTAAGCCTATTCCACAGTGACGAGAGTGTGGGAAGGCGGTTAGACAGCAAACCCTCGTGTAAACACAATACGCTTGATGGGTGGCTTTTCCGCTTGTTGCACTCGGTCGGCGCGGCGCGTCGTAGACTATCTTTGGCACTCTGTGAATCTGCGTCTAAAGGTGATACGGATTGCGTGATTGCAATAATCTCTGCTAAACAAAGCACATTTTTGCACATCGCTAATACGACACTATTTCACACGACACTGCCTGAGCACGAAGTTGACGCGCTGCTGGCTGTACCTATCCAAAGTATCGAAACTCACGAAATCTTAATACCCTTTGCGATTGGGATTCGATATGTGGATAAAACACTATACAACAGCACCGTCATGCATGTTTGTATGTAGATATAAATATTATTTCGCATATTATTGATCGAGGGATTATCTGCGGATGCTTCTATTTTAGAATTCCAAAAGTATAGTAGGTTCGCTTCTGGTGTGGAGCGGCTTAAGCTTTGTCGTATGTGTGTGTCTGCTGCACATGTTGGTGCGGCGAACGAGGTGAACCCCAAAGACCGAGTATACGGGGTTTATTGGAAGATTATCAGTCTGAACAAACCCCGAAAGAGATTTCCACAATCACACATACTACTATGATGTGTTGGTGGGTGGGTGTTGTTGTTCATATATTGTAGATAGGTAGATATATCTTATGCAATGGGTGCCCTCCGGCTCAATACCCACTACTGAATGTGTGTGGTAGAGATACATTTATAATCCCCGACAATATTTTCCAATACGTAGATCCATTAATCCCCTCGAATGTTTGTGTTCGTTAATCCTTAAACCAACCACCCCACTTTGCTGTGCTATAAGCAGCCTGTATGGAACGATGGGAGACATGACATACACACAACAGTGGAGGTCGTTGCTTTATGGCCATATAGACATATGGTCGAGATAGAAGTGGATCTTTTTTTCCGCTTCTTTTATCGTTTTAGTGTTAGCGATTTGCGTTTTGCCAGTTTGCACAACAATGTGGAAATGAAAACACGGCGATATGACTGCCAACATTTAGTTTAAGTGTTTCTTTTGGATGATTCGTTATTTCTTAGACAGGCTGTAGGCGCTAGCTGTCGACGGGCCTATGCTTATGGACTTTCAGAACAAGTGCTTTATAAAACAAAGCATAAAATAGGTGGCTTTTCGATTTTGAGGTTTCACGAAACGCCTCTGGACGGCAGTCCCGTAAAAAATGCTTCTGCTATTTAAGCATTTGACTTGCTGGACTACGCTGGACACAGTCTGAGCTGTCAAAACGGTTTTGTGGACGTCTCTAGCACAACTAAACACAACTTGCACACAGCCGAAATCGATATTTTAAATCGTTGCAATCATCGAGGTGCCTATTTGCCCATTTTAAAACCTTGCTACACATCGGAATCTAGGATAAAATTGTCATTTGTTCGTCAGTCGACCATGTGCTTTGATACTCATTGCACTTCTAAAGATGTTTACTCATTTTCAAGGATGGAAAATTTGATCGGAAATTATGTAGCTTATCGGTATTTACCTGATCAGAAAACAAAGAAGGTTAAGCAGACGGAGAACTCGTGGAACTAACCAGAATGAACTGGGCTAATTCCAAGTCGAGATATTTTATTTCGCCTTATGCTGGGTGAGCCATTAGATAGTGTGGTTTTAGTCGGCCAATTACTTTTCAAATATCGATTCAAAACTCAAGAGAATTTGTGGCAATTTCAAACACGATAGCTTAAATAAGGGAAAGCGGGGCCACTTGGGTGCAGGGGTAAGTCAAGTCACTGGCGTTTATTTCAAAAGTGTGGCATGCAATGCATGCCCATTCCTGCGCTTACGATGTACAAGGCTACCTTCTTAGTGTCAAGTCTGTGCACGTGTTGGTAGAAAATTTAAAATAAGAAATTTTAAGAAAACAATTTTTTGCGATTGCGAGTAATTTTCACTTTCTTTTTATTAAATTTTCAAGCTTGATTGCTTATTTGTCAAGCTTAAAAATTTTTCCAGTTAGGTAGGTAGGTATATGAACTTCTTGCATGAGTGTTTGTTTGTTAATATTTTTTGTTTTTCACTGATCTAAACAAAAAAAAATTCAAAAATTCTGTTTGATCGTTCTGTTTGATAGTTGACTAAAGCCTGCAACACAATGAATCCGTTGCATGCGTCACGTTGAAGTACACAACTGACAACTAAGTTAAATACACACGTTCTTATGGGATGCGGTCCATAGAAGAAGGACATGAGGTACGTCGCTTCTCGTAAGAACGGGTGTATTTCACCGAGTTGTCAGTTGTGTACTTCGATATACTTCGACGGCTGAAGACATAATCCCTTTTGGGTTAGTTGACTCTATACTTTCTTAAGGTCCTGGTAATGTATAAATCTAGAAAATTAAAAAAAGTACTCCTAGTGCTGAACTATGCACAAAAAAACAAACCAACTCAGAATCGGATAGTTATAAGCTAACTAAGAAGTTAAAGGACCTTTCGTACCAGTTTCAGCCTTTCAGTCAAGCCTTAATTATTTAGTCCAGATTGTTAAAGTTTTTGTAAGAGTTTTATGTCACGGGGCTTGAGTTCATAGGCCCCATAGCGTGAGTCGATTTACCCCACCAACGGGGTTAATAAGCCCACTTTTTGCTTTTGTAAAAGTGAGAAAAAACTGTTTTCAAAACTTTTTTGTTAGTCAAACGACCACTTTTATGAAGTCCAAAAGACACTTTTTCGATGTAAGCTCTAAACTTTGTCGTACCTGCCATAGTAAAAAAAAAAGAAAAAAAAAAAAACATTTTTTTGAGTTTAATTAACCCCGCTCTCCCCTACGCACAAGGACGTATTTTTGCTATTCAAACTTTTACGAAAATGGGTGAGTTGATTGGATCCTCAATTGTACAAGAAGAATTTTAACCGGGGTCACAAGTTAGTTAAGGTACTGTTATAATTTTATTTTACTAAAATTTCTCGAAATTTTGTTAAAACCAAAACTGAAAACATAAAAGTGACAAACGGGTTTTCTGTTTTCATTTTTTTGTTACATATTTTGGGTTGAGTAGCAAGATTCAAGATTTTCCCCGCTGTATTTTTCAGCCCCGCTATATTTTTCTTACGAACCTTAAAAAATTGTCTATACCTAAGTTTTTTTTTTAAAGGTATCTATTACCGTTATCGAGTACTTCTCACTAGTAACGGCTCTTTGGTTCCCATTGCTCTGTGCACAGGTTTTTTTTTACCGGGTATAAATGCGGGTTTTTTAATTATTTTTTTAAACCGTTTTAGAAAGTTTAAAGTTAGAAAAAAACTAAAAAAAATTTTAGAATTCTTAATCAAAAATTTTAATAAGAACCAGAATTTAGAATTCAAAATTGGAATATTTTGAAAAATAATTTCTGAAATGTTTTGAATGTGTGAAATATTCAAAAATTTCTATAAGTTATCCAAAAATAACGTATAATTTTTGACTCTTGTGTTTCATTCTTTTTAAATTATTTGACCTTATAGCATCGGAGACAGTGGTTGGGTCACATTTTTTTTTCTCCAAAAATCGTCCAACGTAACAGCTTTAAAACGATTTAACCAAAACGGTCTATAAAAAAGTATCCTTGTATACGTTCTCATTTTTTTCACGGACTTTATAAGTGTACTAAATTTCATCGTTCTACGACTAACCGTTCAGAAGTTGCAGGTGCGGACGGACGGACAACGGAGTGATACCATAAGTGGTCCTTTTTTCATTTATGGACGGACCGCAATAAATATACTAAAATTGTCAACTTTCTTCTATAAGTGTGTATATAGTCAGCGTCCATAGTGTAATTTTCTGTAATTTATCGAAGCATAAAATACAAAACAGAATTATCCCGGCAGTTGTTCCTGTGCCTTCTACCAAATGACATCCCTTCCGAAATTAATCCTTAATTCCTCTTCCGTTTCTCATAATCCCACACACAATACACGTGCGTCATTAATGGCAACGACAGCCAGAAACAAACAAACAACACAGGCAACTATGCTCTCTCTAAAACACCAGCGCACTTTCCAGTGTGAACGTTCGAAACTCCAGTCCAAAATCATCTAGCAGCGATACCGAGATTTTGTATCTCTGTATCCATGTATTTTCAATCGTAGTTCGCACAGTTTGGTGTAGATGTAGGTTTTCAAAATCGTAATTCAGATGTAGATGCGATGCTGAGAGTCTGATTGTCGTCGCGTCGGAGGTCGTGGTGATAGTGGGTGGTTCTATAGTGTCATGGCCGTTAGGGGTTGCAATGTTGGTGGCACTTTATTTTTTTTCGTATCAGACACTTGTTACTTGGAGTATTAAAGCACTTGTTGCTGCATCTGATGCGACTCTATGGTAAGTGAGAGTTCTGTGATAAATCGCAATCGATTTTCAGCATAAAAAAAACGATGTCGATGCTCGTTGCTTAGTCAGGATCAATAATCTCTTTTGCTGGTGAATCTACCATGCGCTGGTGTTTTTCAAGAGAACCAAGCCACCGGCAAAAACTGTAGAACGAAAAGTGAATATTAAAACAGATATCCCATAACACTGCGTATAATACCATCAAAGGGCGAATGAACGACAGTTTTTAATCCTCCTGAGTCTTTAATAATAATCCGCTAAAGGCCTCCCCCTTTAGGCTACCTACCTATACATCCTCTCTACCGAGTGGTCTTGACAGTTACCAGAGAAGCTTCGATTGTGGTTTCCTTTAATGGCCATGCCTTCGGTGATATCCAATTTCACATTTCTTTGCCAGCAATAACTTGGCGACTGGTGTGCATGTAAGTCCATCACGGTTGGCGCGGCCGGCGTGACCAAATTTTATTGGACTGAACTCTCACTGTTTGTTTTACTCAAACTTTCAAGCAGATATTCGTCGCAGCTGTATATACGTATATGCCCTTCGCTAACATCATCGTGTGTGTGTGTTTTTTTAAGCTTACCACTGTTGAAAGCTCTTAAATCTCATGCTTTCGTGCCGGCTAATCCTGGAATTCGTTCATTGAGTTTTTTTTTTTTCGTTTTACCATGTCCAGTTGGACAGTATAAATCTGGCGTAGAAAGAGGCTAAGCCACCCTTGTGTTTTTATACGAGAGAAGGAAGCAGTAAGCAGAATTGCAGTTCAAGGAGACACGAACAAGGAAGACTAGCTAAACTCGCACGATATCTCCCTATGAGATAGGGTAGGGATTGTGTGTGTGCTGTCTTTTAGTGGATTAGTCTCCATACCACTCGTGGAAGGGGGGAGGACAAATTAGCAGTTAATCCTTTTAAATTGAATATCGCCCCAGCTTGTTGGATGCGAAGCTGACAGTGCATGGCCACATGATAAAGTGAGGATGATAATTCTCACCGATTTGAGAGTCTATTTGCTGGATTTTTTTCTTCAAAGACGCGCTGCGTTAATATCGGAGGTTTAAAATACCGTAGAGTAGAAAACTGAAATGAGCATAGGTCATGGTTTCATTATAATGCTGAAAATGACCCCTGAAAAATGCATGAAAAAAAAGTGCCACCCACTTATGTCTGGTGGGTGATTCCCACAAAATTCAAAAAATTTCAAAATCGCCGTTTCCAACTTAAATTTTTTTAAGCTGCTTGTTTAAAATATCTAGCAAAAAAGATAGAGCGAGCCTGTATGACTTGATTGTCATCATAATAATTAAAACTTGCTTAAAAAGACATGTTAACCAAAACATTGAGCCATCTTCAGAATCATCATCAACTGCTGATTGTGGTTCTGAAAATGGCTCAAAAATGTAACGCGTCAATAAAATTAGGAAAAAATAAATATTCATTAATAAAGGGTGATTTTTTAAGAGGTTGAGAACTTTTTTAAAAAAAAAAACACAAAAAATTCGAAAAAATTAATGAAATATTTATTTGAATCGATAGTTTGAACCTTTTAATGTTTGCAATTTAATGCTTAAAGCATTAAATTGAGCAATTTAATGTTTAAAGATAATTTCATGCAAATGTTGACTGCGGTTGCGTCTCAGGTAGCCCATCCGCTGAGTCCAATTTTGGCATACTCTTTCACACATATCGGCCGGTATCTCACGAATGAATGCATGGATGTTGGCTTCCAGTGCGTCAATCGAAGCGGGCTTGTCCCTATAGACATTAGCCTTGACATACCCCCACAAAAAATAATCTAATGGTGTCAAATCGCACGATCTAGGCGGCCAATTGACCGGCCCGAAACGTGAAATTAACTGTTCACCAAACTCGCCGACCATAAAATGGAAGCAGCGCGCGATGAACATTTCGAACCGAGCACGAATTTTGATAGTAAAATTCAATAATTTGCAAGCGTTGTTCATTTGTAAGACGATCCATGGTTAAATTGCAAACCAAACTGAAGTTGTTTGACAGTGACACAAGGTACTAAACACACGTCAGCTGTCAAAACCAGTGTTGCCAAAACCAAACCAGCTAAAAAATCACCCTTTAATTGAAGTCTTTTTTGCTGAACTCCCTAAACTTTTATTATATGTAGGCAAGTAAACAAAAATTAAAAAAAAGTTGGTTGGATCCAGGTATTGAACCCGGTATTGGACAGCTACGATTACAAAGAATAACGATTAATGCAGTATACGCACGGACGTCAAAAACTACTGCGGTGCTCCATGTGATGGACTAGTGATGAGCAAAGAATCAATCGTGGTCGCTGCCCGTAGCTCAAATGGTAGTGCATTGCCCGCGACAGGTGAAGGTTACAATGATCATACCCTGCCGGTAAATCTCGCGCCTTTTTTCTTCCGACATTTTGTCCGCAAGTATTTCAACTCCACTCAACATAAAAGTTTTTTGCCAACCTGTGGTGGCGTAAAATCACCTGGATGCTCACTACTTCTGGGTTCTATTTCCAATTCTTTAAACTGAAAAGGACTCTTGCTCTTGTCCATTGTTCATTGTCCCGTCGCCAAGACAAACGCTCCTGGCCGGCAAACCACCTAAGAACAAAATTTTTAAAACCCTGCCACCCTGCCTGGCCTATTGGGCTTGGCCAGGGCCGTCTGTAATGTAATGGAAACTAGTCGAAAACTTATTTGTTTTAAAAATTAATATCAATTAGGTACAAGAAAGTGGGGTGCCGTGGCGTAGTGGTTAGTGTGTGTGCTTACTACGCCAGAGGTCTGGGTTCGAATCCTACCATCGTCACCTAAAAAAAAAAAAAAGACTCGTTCTTTTTCACGGTCCCCACTTCGGCGAGGGTCTGACAAGCCCTCCGAGAGTATCATTTGTCTTGAAAAACTGCTCAAAGTGCCGTTCGGATTCGGCAAAAAACTGTAGGTCCCCTTGTATGTGAAGAAATCAACGCACACAGCATACATTGTTGAGAAGTTGGCCCTGGTTCACCTCGAGCTGTTGCGCCACTCTATCTATTTTATTTTTATAGGTACAAGAAAGTATACTTTGGGAGCTTTGACCTTAGCAACTTTTTCAACAGTTTTCGATTAGTCAAGCTTAGTAGCGACCGAACACGAGGTTCGGATAGACAAGACAGCCATAAAGAATTAAATCTTTCTTGTGACGTGCAGATCTTAAATATACCTTATTAAGTTGCAATTTGACAGTTTGATACGCCGGCCCGCTGTAGTTGTTGTTTCAGCTCTTCATTATGCTCCAATCCATATATGTCCGAGTCCTCTCCAGTTTTAAGAGCAGAGCGGTACTCAACTTCCAACATTTCGCTAAAACAGTGTAGTTTCCTATTGAATTTGGAAATACTTGCGATTGTGAGTTAAGACGCGTTATCACAAGGAACAGGAACAGAAACAGCAACGCAAAAAGCATTCAGCGAATTTAGGTTTCAGTTGCTAATGTATGGGATTCTGTTTCGGTTGCTGTTTTACGTTGCTTGTGACAACGCGGCTTAAGGGGGAAGTCGTATAAAAAATCACATAAAGCTTTATGATTTTTCAGTTGCTTAAAACTTTCTTTTGACAGAAATGACAGCTGTATTAAGCTTTGAAAACATAAATTTTGAAGACTTTTGCAATCAAATGCAAATACAAAATAAACCAAATAATCTGTCAGTTCCAAGATTTTCAGCAAGTTGTTCGGCATCTTGCAAAGCTGATTCAAAGCTTTTATACCACCTTCCTGTCTGTATATAGGTGGACAGAAATGCACCGCAATCTCCAACTGATGCAGTGGCGGCAGCGATGACAAGTCGAAGTCAAATTAAATCGCAAATTTCGCGATAGTACCCATCTCTATACTAACGATTTTCACAAACATTTGTGTTTCTTTTTGACAATTTAAGGGTCTTGGCCTTGCTCAAGCGGCACACGTAAAAAACAGGCACATGAAGCCCTGAATCCAGACCAGATGAGACACTAGGAGACTATACAGGAAAGACGATGAGCAAGGAGTTTGATTCAAAAAACGCTAAACCTCTAAAACAAAGATACCCTTAGAATGAGACGGCTGCCCTAAATCCGGTCCTTGCCCTGGCGCACTTGGCGCTTTGGGTTTGATTTCCCTTAGCGTTCTCCAACTCTGATCCAGTTTATTGCAGGCCTCCTCCCGAAACTGCCACCCTTTTGCTGCAATCATTTATCACTTTGCAGAGTGTGATCGACCTCGCATTTTATTTTTCATCTTTGGTTTCACATGCATGCCTTTAGGCTCCTGAATCATTTTAGGTTACAGTTTTTCGTTCGAGTAACGATTTCAACAGAAAATTGACGAAGACTTTGTCTCATATTTTATGAATGCTTCAACCTTTCTGCTAATAGTGGTCAATAATTAAAAACCTTAGTTTAGGTTGAAACTATGGGCTTAAAATTGATTGACGTGATTGGTGGTCGATGGTTAAGGTTTTTTGGTCCTGACGTCGAGTTCAGACAACAATTTGCATGACATGTTTAAAAATAGGGAGGAAAGAAGAATGCGATGTTTCTTTATCGGTTATCATTGTCTTTGCATAAAAGATGTTTGTGGAACGAAGAGGCTTACAGTGCAAAAACACTGCATTTCTTTTAAAGGCCTGGAGTTGAAGAAGTCGCCTCTCTGCGAAGCCTAAAACAAGTTTTAGGACAAGGTTGAAGATTTTTCTTGAGCCTACCTGGGGATTGCCCCCTGAAGTTTCCGAGTTAGTGGTGGAGGATTGGGAAAGATGGAAGAACTCCTTTGTCACCCTCGATCCGTGAACTTTTAAGATGATAATAATTTTTTCTTTCCGTTTCTAAACAACAAAAATTACATTATGACCTGAAGCTATAACTACGTGAGGTATGAATATGCTAACATCAATGGAACTCTAAAAGCGACTTCTTTAATATACCTTTGGACCTCATGGCAACTTTAACTTCGCGAACGCCTTGGACTGCAAATGATTCTTTTGTCCGGGCAGGTGCAGAAAAAAACTGATGAAAAACCTATAACTTCGTGAGGTATGAATATGCTAACATCAATGGAACTCTAAAAGCGACTTCTTTAATATACCTTCGGACCTTATGGCAACTTTAACTTCGGGAACGCCTTGGACTGCAAATAATTCTTTTGTCCGGGCAGGTGCAGAAAAAAACTGATTTTCATTTATTCAAGCCTTTCATTCCCTTGACTACAATGTTAATGTCCTGAAGGGCATGTTAAAAGCAAGATGCACCTTTTTCTCCTAGTTTTTACTCATGTTATGCTCGGATAAGCTTAAGGTTGAAGTGGCTGTAGGATGCTGGAAAACTGACATACCTAACCTATAAAGCTGCATTGTATAGTACGTGGATCCATCGAAAGTTTCACCTACTCGCTTTATGGCACAAAAACTTTTGGTCACGTAGTATGCCTGAGAGACGAATAAGCGGGGGCGGATTAAGATCAAGCGCCTCCCTGGGCACCACATTTTTGCCGCCACCTATAGGGACATCTACCAAGAATAACACCTAAAAACACGAATAAAACTTTTTGGGAGAACCCCTTATTTAATTTTTGGACTCTCTAAGGCAGCCACGTCCACTAAGGGGTGCGTATTGGATTTATTTTTGTTTCCCGATCTATTATTTCTGGCCTTGCATGCTATTGAGATTTTTCACTAATTTTTCTTGCAACTTATTGTCACCCTTATGACTCTTAAGACTCTTCCAACCTGAAAGATGCAATTTTGTCCAAATGTGTTTCGTCGCCAGGCAAGTGTTGCCTCGTGTCCATCATGTGGAGCTAGGAACATTCCTAACCTAGTGTCTTCCTTAGTCATGGATATGTCTGGCCGATTTCCACTGCTGGAAAGTGAGTGCAAAACAACTGGAAAGCATTTTGTGGAGACAGCAATTGACAAGACTATTTCCAGTAATCTTCCAATCCTGGAAATCGGTAAGTCATAAAGTTGACCTGCGGAGACGTGCCAAAAGACTCCTTTATCAGTCAAACCATACTGCGGTTACTACACAAGAGATTCAATACGGCTGGGTACAGAATGCCGATCACCGAAAACCCAAAATCCTCAAAGACCAACGTTTCGAAAAAATAAATTCCTCAAGCTATGGTCACCAGTTTATTCAAGGACTTTATACTTGTCATTATTTTGTAGAATCGTACCATATGATAGTTAGTCATTCCTCTCTCATTCGTATGATGTTTATTTTCTAAATCACCAGGCTACGCTTAACTATATATGAGTCTTATGTCTAAAAGAAAACCTTAAATCCACCAAAATCTAGCAAAACATAATTAAAATTAACTCGAAATCCTTCGACTTGGACCACATGAACTGCCAACCTCTCTATCCAAGTCATTGCGCCATAAGGCTCGTATATATTGGATACACACAAGGCGAAAACATAAATTCCTCCTTATACTGTAGAGAGAAACTAAACCGAGACCAAACCACCACACTGTGTGGATGTGGCAAATCTTTAGATTCCTTCAAACGAGCTTATCCTATTCTAATTAGGGGAATGAGTATATCACCAGATAACCAGGAGGAAGGATGCCAAATTGAGGCTATGGGAAAGATACATCCTTGAAAGACTTTTCCAATGTCGATGTCTTCTTGTTAAAGGGATTTGACGATGTTGTTTCAAATAAGTATACAATTCTGTGTGCATGGATATGTCGGCTGATGTGCACATGGAATGGAAAGTGTATATCAAGAGACTTAGAACAATTAATAACTGTGCAGCAATGGTATATATTGGAGTAGAGCCGGCATCATTTGGGATACCTTGGGATGTAGGGTAAGCCTACACAGTGTTTTGTGTCTTTGGCATTGAGGGTCAGTGCTATGGTTAAAACAACAGAAGATTAACATTTTGAGAATTATCTGGAATGAGCGATAAGCCCTGCAGAAGGAGGGACCTTCAAGGATTTTTTACCAACATAGAAGTGCATGCCAAAAGGTTTTCTTCGAAGCTAAGTGGAAAGCTTTTATATGGCCAATACATTTAAAGACTTCCAACTCAACCCCTTTAAAATCAATCCGGCCCACACGCTTCAACAACTTAAATCAATACCTCTCGAGTTTGCGACCCCGACACGATTGAAATGGATAAATGCGAATGTTGAAGGTTGAACCACCCCGCATTAGCCACTAATCACTTGGCGAAGATAAATGACGACGATGATGATTTTTCAATCGTTACAGTAGATTTATTGTAGATATTCCTTCGCCTTTGATTAGCTTCTCAATGGTTGCTTAGTTAAGCCCGAGAACCACCAACTCGGCGGCGGCGACGACGTCGGGTGCCGCAGCCAACCTACCGCACATTATCTTTGTCATCCTCATCTCGTTTGCTTGCAACCTAGGATATAACCAATGCCACCAACGCCATCGAATTTAAGACGGAAATAATGAGATATGCGCGCCGCACCAGAGTATACGATTCCTCTGCTTTCATCTTATCTGGGCTTACAGCTTGCGATCTCGTGGATTCTGCCAGGATTCACAGAGCTATAACTTCCTAAGTAGTGCTTCGCCATAGCGGGGGTTGTGGAATTGAATTAAGGAAGAGTAAATCGTCAGAGAGGGAGAGGATGCGAAAAGAAAAAACGCTTAAATCGAAAATGAATATTTTTATATCAGAAATTAATAAGGTTCTCCTGCGATTACCTTCCTTCGCAGCTCTTATCATCTGATGGCTGCTTGCTGGCACTGCGATGCCAGCGGATCATTGGAAGCAGCGGATTTACAAAATTCCGGATTATTTGTTCCATTACGCTAATGATTATGGCGCAGATACTTATTTATTTTTTCATCGGTTTTGGCGTATCAAGGTAATTCCTGTTCTAGTGTTGAGGCTGTGGGCGCCCAAGAAGGGGGGGGTCGGTATACGTATAATCGTAAAAAGTAAATTGACAGCAGATCCGGCTTTTATGAGGGATGAAATGCGATACCCCAAAGTATTATTCGTTTATTTTTATTTTTTTCATTATTATTATTTTTGCCTCTAATCTAATGAGAGGCTCTATCTCACGGGTATCAGTCGAAACAACCCCCCACAAAGTATAGAACATAGCCCGCGCCCGTCGAATGTCACCGATGACGACGCGACGCTGGCTGTCAGTTTGACTTGACTTAAAAGTGACTGGAAGAGACAGCAATGCAACCAACAGCCGGTCGGCGACAGACAGGGGTTGTCCGGAATCGAACCAACACAAATCCGCTGTGGCTTTGGAATTACCAGTGCGATAGTTAAAAGGGGATTAGGGCTTTGCGGGCGGTTTGATTACTTCAATTAATTGGTATTGAATTGGCTGTCATATATTATATGGGCAGGCGTAGGTATATAGTACTGAATCATGTGTTGGTTAAGCAGTGCGGCGTTGTTATATCACATGGAGATATCGTTATATTTTTTCTATAGTAAGCTTAATCGCTTTCTGTGAATGTTCGCTGCTCAGAAGCGGGTACTTCAAAGACTACTGGGTGAACGATATGCATTCTGGAGTTTGACTTGTGTGGATTTGGAGGCAATGCAGATGGCTGCTGAAATGTCGGCTTTCTGTTTTTGGAGCCCTGTTTGAGTTATTCGGAATTTTTTAAGTTTCTTTTCGGTCGGAAGCTAACATTCTAGAATAATTTACCCAGTTTTGCTTGATCTTATGAACCAAACTTATAATGCGTTATTGGAAGGACAAAACTTTTTTATGCTTTTTGAAGTGGAGTGAAAAGGCTTTGGAGTGGTGTAAAAAGGCTTGTTGAAGTGGAGTCAATTTGAAAAAGCCTGAAAAGTAGACTATTTTGCAAAACAGCGAAATTTAGGTGGGATTTACATTAAGCCGATATAGGGAGCTAAAAAACGTTTAGTTTCTTGTACTGAAAATAATTCGTCTTCTTTTGCAGAACACAATGAATGTGAAACAAGCTCCTATCCGAGCTTTTTTAAGCTCCTATCCGATCCTTATTAAAGTTTTCAACTTTTTAAACTAAAGTACACTCTCTTTCCTCTATCTACTCTAAAGGGGTGCACAGAATTATTGATGTTGATGCGGCTGGACCTGTCAAAACATATGAACCGTTTCTTATGTAAGCAATTTTCAAGCCTTACACATATAAGTATAGCAGTTTTTTTTTCATACTTTTTATGGTAGTTGAGACAAGAATAGATTTGAATTTTTGTACAATAATTTATTTGTTTGAAAATACTCAAATGTTTTCGAGAAATTAAGGACTGAAAAAAGAGTCAGTTTTAAGGCGCCTCTGGCCAAAATTTTTAAACCACATGATACAGAAAGCTGATAGTGAACAAACCTTTAAAATACTCAAATGTTTTCGAAAAATTAGGGTCCGTTTTATGGTGTTTAACACCACATGATCCAGAAAGCTGATATTGAACAAACCTTTAAAGTAACTCAAAGGTCACTCACTCTTCTAAAGTCATATTTTTGTTGAAACAGTGCTGATAATGATTTTTCAACGCATTTTCTAAGAAAGAATCGCAAAAATGCATGTAAAAACTTACTTAAAACAACCCCCCCCCCCTTTACTGTAGTGCTATTTGGACAAATCAATAAGCAAAAATCTCGCGTACCAGAAATTTTCAAAAGTTAAAGGAAATTTATAGCTATTTTAAAATATTTAAAAGCATTTTGAAAAAAAAAAACAAAAAACATTATTTAATAAGTTTGTATTAATTTTATGGTAACAACGATCTTGTTGAAAATTGGTATATGCATAAAAAGATAACTGTTTTCAAAATCGTTTGTTCCAAGCTTAGTTTTTCTAGGGTAATTTAAAATTAATCCTTTGCTGTTTTCACAAAAAATGGTCATACTTAGAGCAGGTGTTTAGAATAAAAAGCAGCTTGAGACATTTGAAAAAAAAATAAACTGTCGTTTCATAGTTTTTTTGCTCCCGTATTCAAAAAAGGAATCAAGAAAAACAGCAGCGATAAAACTTTTTCTCGAAAATCTGTTCACACAGAATTTAAGAAAAGCAGCCAATGCCAGCCCAATTAGCCGAGAAATGAAGTATTTAAATATAGGGTTTTAAATATTTAATTTTTTAAAGGCATTTAAAAAAAAATAAATAATGCAGGTAGTCGTTTTATGGATTTTAAATTTGAAAAAGTAAAAAAATTAAGAAAATTGTGTGCTTTATCTCCCGAACGGCACTGGGTATAATTTTGAAATAATCAACAGGCAAAGTCCATTTTCTAAAATTTAAACAAAAACTATAGTGAGATTGAAATAGAAAACGGTATCAAAGATGTGCTTAAAAACACTATATTTGTCTGAGTGAAACGATACTGCTAGTAATATAGCTTTAACTTCTCGGCCAATTACATTACATCAAAAAAATTTAAACAATCACAAACTACATGAACTTGCTAATATTAAAAAATACGTTATTAGTGTTAAACTAGTTATTTTAAGAAAAGCAAAAACGAAAGGGAAAAACGGGAGAAAAGCTTGATTTAACCAGTGGGTAAGTGCTACAGTGTGTACGCAGAAGTTACAGTCCGTAAAACGGACCGTTGAATACCCCATCCTATCCCACATTGTAAAATGCTGATGGCATAGTTTTTTTTTACATTATATAAGTAATGCAAACTTGTAAAAGGGGCGTGGTCGAACCGCCCCTAATTATAAACTATAAATTATAAGATTTTTTTTACAGATATCTTCAAGTTACACTTAAATATACGTAAAAATGCAATTTTTTGGTTCAAATTCAATATTTATTAAAAATCGACCCCTAGAAGGGGGCGTGGCTAAAAACTTTATATGAACGAAATCTGGACTGAAGTCTCGTTTATCTAACCTGCTACTTTTTTTGTTCCATGCTTTCCTAAATTAGGCTCAAGGCCAGTCGAAATTAAGTTTTTCTGGAACATTTTAGGTTTTTCTTCAATTCTGCTTCCAAATGTGGGCGTTGCCCAAAGTTTTGTATGAAAAAATGTGGATCTAACTGTTTCCTACTTAAACTATTAAGCAAATTTTTTTCAATTTCGAGCAAAAATATTGAGTAAAATGCATCTGAAAATTTAACCTTAAAATAGATGCCACGCCCACTAGAGGAGGTTTACCAATTAAATTTGTCTTTTTTGTATCTTAAATTTATTAGGAGATGCTAAGTGTCAAATTTCAGCCTTTTAGAACGTCTTACAGTTTTGAAAACTCTGGAGGTAGTTGCACATTTAGACTGATTGTGGGCGTGTCTTTGGGCGGATTTCAGAAATTTTTACACTTGTACTGCTTCGCATGACGTGGACCTTACGTACGAAGTTTCACCCTAGCTCAAAATTTAGGGCCTAAAAACATGTGACATATAGACGGACGGACGGACATTTTCATTCGATTCAGAATTCGGTCTCGATCATATGCCCTTAAGGTCTTGGGGGTCTACCATTATTATTTCACCGTGTTACAAACTATGTGACAAACTTAATATACCTCTCATCCTGGAAGTAAATCTACACGTACTTTTCAACAAGAATGAGCCTTACCTTAAGCAAAGGCCGACCAACCGCTCCTTGTATGACATCATACTTGACAGTCTTATTTCAATACAAACCTACATATATGAAAATTAAAAAAAAATTTATAACAAATATTGTAGAAATCAAAAATTGACAAGTTTTTTGCGCGCAGATTCTATAATTCTCCTCCTACTTTTGTAGGTGTGGCTTAAAAAATTGAGTTTTTGAAATTAGAAATCATTGTTTTCAGTCCAAAACCTGTAAGGCATGTAAATCCAAACCTCAGTCCAAACCTCAGAGCATATTAAAGCTATATTTATCAACCCGCCCGATTCTCGGAGGTGTGGCACTCTAATATTTTTTAGATTTGGAGAGTAGAGTTGTGATGCAATCCAACGCAGACAGACTGAAGCCTTATACAGTGGTGTGTAATATATTAGTTGTATTTTTGGTTTGTAATAATAGGTAAGAAGTCAACTGCTGACGGCAGCTTGACTTCTCAGTAACCATCTCCTGATTGTTAAAGTTCTGACTACATGTCATGTCTGACTACATGACTACATACATGTCTGTCATGTCTTAAAATTTTAATAAAATTCATAGATATTTCGTTTTGTGTGAAACAATTTTTCCACAAACTACACCTATTATTTTGCACACCACTGTATATACACGCACTATAGCACTTTGCCACTTGATTTTTTTTTTTTCTAATTGAAATAGATTAACCTCCAAGAAGGACTATTTTTTTAAGGAAAAGAAAAAAAATGTCACATGAAATGTAGGCCCAAACGGTAGAATATTAATGGGATGGGGGGTGCTTTCCTACTTGAATTTTGCAACAGAACCACTGAGGGAACCATCGAGGGTGATGGATGGACAGAATCCCGAAAAGCCTAACTCCAAGCATATTCAAAGAATTTCAATATTGCCTCAGCGATTTGTAAACACTATTTTAAAATTATTCACATTTGTATATTTTTCTTATATGTACAAAAGTTTTCTGCAAAATTTTCGCGAAAATTACTTTTTGGCTTCAATTGTTTTAAGCAAAACTATATATTCACCGCTGTTTTGATTTCTTATCCACTTTTTGGCAAAGTTTTATAAACGAGACAACTTTTTTGCTGTTGATAAGACGGTAAAGTTCCTTACGGAATATAACTGCAATAGTAATGCAGAGTAATCCCGAGAGCCGAAGAAGAGTTTAACAACTAGTTTTCTTCAAATACGTCGTGACCTTAATCAGTTGACCAACACAAACAGCTATTGGCGAGCCATGTTTTATGAAGGAAGATTTTCATCTCTTCGGCCCTTATTTTAAAATTTGCTTCTAAGAACTATAGAATTAAGGATATCAGAAAAATACTAAGAATCAATTTTTATACCACCCACTCAGGATATATATACATATTCAAGTTTTGTCCAAATACTTCTCGAACTTATGTATGTTTATAGGTCCACGAAAACAATGGTTTTTTTTAGTATTGCGGTCATAAGTATTAAGTGGAGTATTAACTTTTGAAATCAAACCGACCAGGGGCTCCTTCATGAGTATTGAACCGCATTCATGGTGCTCATGTCAATATGGACGATTGACTTATTGCGAATTCTCCTACATTTAGGCATCTATTTCAATTATGCAAAACAATAATAAATATAATTAACCACAAGGTAATCATACTCGGTTGATGTAATTTCTAATTATTTGAATTGTGGTGAGTTCAGGTGTCTATGTTCCATCACTAATGACCAACCAGCACAATTTCATTGCACGAATATAGTGGTAGATGCGGTGTTCACCTAAGGGAGGCAGTTACAATATTTAAAAATTTCCCACATTTGAACACACCTCATTCAAATAAAGCTCTACACTTCACACACGTTTTGGTTGTTTATTGTTTTTAAGTGCAAAGAATAAAAAAAAATAATTAAATAACTGTAAAGCGAATTATAAGAAAAGCAGCTTTTTCAACAATTTCCACTTAGCGCTAATGAGGGGTTTCTTTGTGTTCGACATTTAAGCATGTTGGGCTTGAAAGAATCCAACCCCCTTTAGGGTATAGCAATGAAATCGTTCTTAGATGACGACAGGGTGGTAATATATATAATTCGGTGGGCTGGCGGTGGGGCGAATGGGGGTACAAAATACAAATCTGCTCCACATACGCCTTGTCATGTGATTTGTGTGTAGAAATTATGAGGGATTTGTCTTGTCCCGCCTTATTTTTCTGTGTGACTAAGATGTAAAAATTTAATTAAACGAGCAAGTTTGTTGTGGGGTTTTGTTTTTATATAATTGAAAGGTCATGAGTTTGTAGAATTTTCTAATACTTCCGAATAACACGAGAGGTGTTTTTGAGCTTTTAAGCATTTAAAGAAAATTAAGAAATGAAACAAAGTGCTGAAGGGTTAGTCGTTTCAACTCTATTCTTAGATGGGGGTTGGGCATGGCAACTGTCAAACAATAAGAATTCTTTGTCACCAATATCCAGACTTTATTTTCGAGTGCAGCCTTCAAACTAAGCACATATTACTAGAGTATCAACATTTTTGAGTGCAAATATTTATGAACAAATTCCATTAAAGCCTGTTACAAGCTATCTAAACCAACAGAGTATTAGCAGCTACAAGGCTTACCCGAATAGACTAACAACTTAAAACCCTCATGCCACTTATCACAAATTTATATCTTTCAATTTGAAAATCAATGTTTACCCTAAAACTGAACACTCATCTGCTTTATGCCCCCCTCAACCAGCTTATCGAATAGTGCATTCTTGATGGCATGGCTAGAGGCATACGCTGACGTGACGTCCGCCTTGTTATGCGACTTGCTTATCCGTGTATTTGAAAATATTGGCAACGTCGTAATGCTCGAATTGAAAAACCCTTGAAACTCTTTTAGCTCTCCTATATTCAGTCACAAATGTAGTTTTCGAGTATATGAATTACTCAAGTGGCTCGCAAATCGCAGATAAAACTCCAAACACCCAATATCAGCTCGTTCGTATTTATTTTTTTTTTATTGTTAATATTTTATTGCACTCCTCAGGTGGTTTATGGCTGAACTTTTATTGTTGTTATGAGTAGCTGGTAGGGATTTTTACAGCTATGTAAATAAATATTTTATTAATCAAAATTTAATAGAATTAATTTTTATACAATACCGAGCGGCATGAAGTGTGTGCACTCAATTATGAACAAAGTGGATGATGAAGACATTCATAATCGCACTTGAAAAACTTAATGATTTTTGTTTATTAAGACTTTAGTGAGGAACAACGGGTATAGAAGAGGGATCAGCAGGTAGGGTGACCATGTGAAATAGGGATGAGATCACTGCTGTTTGACTGATTCCTTATAAAGTTAATAAAAATTTAAAATATAATAAATTTTTCAGTTCTAATGTAGAAAATATTTGATACTACATTTTGTTTTTATTGAGTTTTGTGCCACGCCCACATTTAGAGGCAAGATTTAAGAAAACCATTAAGTTTCTACAAAAACATAGATTTCGACTGCTATTTGGCCTAACTAAGGATAAGAAATCAAATTTGGCTTATGAGGTACACTGGACTTTAGTTATATTAGGAGCTGGACATGCCAAGCCCTTTTAAAAAATAAATTAAAAAAAGGTATAAGAAAAAATGCTATCAAAAATGCACTTTTCTAAGAACACGCCTGTAAATTATGGCAGAGGCGTAATGCAGGAAAAATGCATAAGTTATTTTACACAATTTTTGCTTAAAAAAATCTGAGAAAAACATCTGAACCACCATTATGCCAATTTTGAAAGACGCAATCTCAAGCTTAAATTGGATCGAAAAGTGGGCATGCTCAACCTGTGGTAACTCTTCTTTAAAACAATAACAAAAACATAACTTGAAACAAGTGTGACAAAAATAATCGGTAATGATAAAGTATAAGTGCCATATAACCCACCACAAGGTGCCATATCACCCTCCAACTAACTTTGTTGAATTTTTATTTATTAAATGAATTCAAATGGGAGAATATTTAAAATTTAATTCTAGTTCTTTTTACACTAAATAGTGTAGAAAAAAAAATCTTAAATGTAGCTTCAGAAATAAAATATAAAACAACTTAAAGCTAGAATCAAAAGTAAGGGATATTTGTTATGTTTACATTTCCAAATTTTGATAGAATTCGACGAAACTAATTAAATTTATTGCTTGGATTGTTTCGTACAAAAGAGATAAGTTTGAATTACACAGGTTGACGCCATGAATAAATTCTTTCAAATATTAAACCTAGTTTTATCCTTAAGTTAACGACTAAATGGGGCAAAATTCTTACAAAAAAAAACTAAATCCTTACCAAATGTAGTAAAACTTTGATTTCTGCTCCTATCTAGTACAGAAACAAACAGCATTCGCCCTACTCAGGGTTGTAGTTTCGCGCACCATTAAATTCATTACTTCTAATGGGTCCACTCAAACTTAACGCTCCTTAACCTCGTCTTAGGTTAACTGACTTGCACCCCACTTTATACTGATTTCACGATAAATACGAAAAAAAATAAATCCTTCAATTTCCATTGTCTGTATGTGTACGCATGAAAGTCCTTCGAATATAAAATATTTTATGCAAGAAACAGACTAAGTGTAGATTAGCGCAGGAATCAACCTATACACAGCCGCACGCTGAGCAGTAAAAAGGATATTCGATTAAAAATCACTACGAGAGCCCATTAATGCGGTACACAAGTACAAGCGCACCCATAATGAATATGCATATACGTATAGATACCCTCGCACACTTAAGCGAGTAAGCCCGCGATCAATTCATATTTAACCGATTGGGGAAGGATGAATAAAGAATTCTTAAATCCCTTTTAAGGGGTTACGCGAAGGTATTCAAGGATTTTACTACCCCCTGCTCCCGCATTTCATGGTAACACAAAAAAGGAAAACCGAACCGTGCAACAAAATGTAGAATGGAAAATGCAAATACATTCATTGCCATCCTTGTCAATCGGAAGCCGAGAATCGGAATTAGTATAGCAACAGCAACAAAAAAAAGGACTCGCACTCCTTTCGTTAGAGTGTTTCAGCGAACAATGGCTGCGAACGATGCGAACGGAGGGTTAAAATTATGGCGCAATGGGAAAAGGTAAAGGATTAACGATTTTAAGGGATTACTCCTCGTGCACTTCAAAGTGGGTTCGATGCCGGTGGAAGTGGCTTTAGACTCACTCTCTCGCACTCTTTCCTTGGGTTGTGTGTTACAAATCTGATTTTTAAGGACAATAGAAAGCTGATGCCTGTATTTGCTAAGAATTTGTTTTTTTTTTTATATCGTCCCCTTGGACAAAGCTAATTCGACTCAAGGGTTATGTGGATTAAGGACTTTCTTAAGGACGAAAAATAATGCTTATTCATCTTGACGGGTTCATTAGGGTGATAAAGCCGATTAGGTCTTGTGTTAAAGCTCTCATGCAAATAAGGAAAAAAAAAAAAACAAAAAAGACTGAAACTCGAAATCCTTCGTGAAACTATTTTATGCTCTTGAGAAACCCCGAGGACTGGTCTCTTCTTGGAATGTGTTGTTCTTGCCATACTTTGTAGTACATGGTGCTTTTAATTAAACTGCAAAGTTATTATGAAAATCGCTTCTTAACGCAAACTCCTTGCGCAAGTGTTGGGTGGGTTTAGGTTCCTTTACGATTTTTAATAGTGTGAAAAGTAGCAGCAACTTATCGCTGGGTAAAAGTTGTGTTCTTCTCGCATCACTTTTGGGGGTGATAAAGTTCATAAGACCTACTTAATACTTCATCTTCAGCTCCATCCATCAGCTATATGAGGATACCACGCGTTACAAACTGACGGGCACATCATACACATGGCATTATACTTTGGCAGAGCATCTGCCTGAACCCCCTGAATTCTATGAAATTTAACGCCAGCTATAATTTCATGCACACTTTGTGCAAGGAAGCAAGCACTTAAGGCTTAAAAATTAATCAAATTTAAAATGAAACGATAAAGAATCTGTTTAGCAAGGTAAAAAAGAATGCAATCTGCGTTCTGAAAAACTATTGAAGCCCACAAACGCCCAGAGTGGAACAAAGACACACGTCTCCGCAAAAGCTATTCAAATTCCAATCGTACGTCCAAAGAAAATTTTACACTCAAATGTAGAATAACCTAAATCCCTTCTTAGGCTTTTCCTTGTAAGAGATTTCATACATCGGAGCTTCTTTAACGTCGCGTCTCTGGAATGCATTATTATAAGGCATAAACCTATACATACTTGCAGCGGATACATGAAAAGGCGTCATGGAATTAAAAAGAAAAAAAAAGTCTGACTCACACTCCTGGCTTGCATTTGCATGTATCCCTCCCACCCAGTTAGTGTTCTTAATACTTTTTGCTCACATTCTTAAAGGCGGACGGTAGTGTAAGCAGCAGACAAGGCAGATGGTCTTAAGTCCAAACTAATGACGGATATTTCTGCATTTCTAATCCAATAATAAGTAAAAAACGAAAAATATTAACGACAACCGGCCGATGGGTGCGCGGCGCGCCAATCATACCTGTCGTTGTTTACCTTCCACCTAAGTCGGAATTCCCATACCAAGTTGTCTTGTCATCCGGCGAAAAAGGGGGTTAGTCCTCAGCCACACAATTGTATCGCCTTTTTTTACCTTTGATTTTGCACCTCAAGAAAGGGGTGGGCGATTTGCCACACATACCTTTGTAGGGTAAGCAAGTTTTTTTTTATGATAAGTAATAATTCTGCCTTGGCTTCCTTTAAATTGTGGAAGCAATCAGTGAACAGCGAATTACGTTTGGTGTCTATTGATTTGTGCCTTAGAGAGCTTTAAGAGAACTAGAGGGCTAGTTGGTTACAAGTGTGTTGCCGCGCATCTTACGACCGTAAAGTGGTTGACCTATATCTTGCTGCACTAAAGATTAAACTACCTACCTAATGAAAGATTCATTTTCTGTACCAGCATTTCCGCATCTACGCAAGAAAGCTAACTTCGACAATCCACAAGTTCACATCATTTGCCAGGCCTCTTTAATATCACTCTATCACTCAATGTTGTAAAGATCCAAGCCTTGCTCGGTTTTCAGCGAGTGTTTTCGGACACACAAAAGCCATTTGGTTATTGCATAAGGTAAATTCTTTCTTAAAAACTCTGTCTCAATTTTAGCTTAGAATATAAACACTGACCAAAGGGTGTAAAGAGTATAGAGCGAAAAACGACTCTTATCTTATTATTATTGTTTTCCCAACACCGATTAGATCCTTTTCATAGCCTTTCTTAAGCCTAATTTTAAGGAGTAATGTGTCGTAGAGCCATACACAAAAAGAACCATTTCATGGCTATACTACTCTTGAGTATGAATGAACAACGACCGAGCGCGGCTGGAGTGTTGAAAAGATCAATTCTGAAATATTTTGCCAGGACTTAATAGTGGTTGAAGTTGTTTAAGTTGAAAATAAGAAAAAACTTTTTTCAAGTGAAAGAAACAACTTTATAATGATCAGTACTGAGCACTATCCCTTACGAAGATAGAGCCAGAATGCGACAAGTGCTTGAGAATACACTGTCTTAAAAAATGTGTTTGGCAAATTATGAATACTTCCTTCGGTAATGAAGGAATACATTAACCAACCATCAACCTTATGTTGCAGGTAAAAGATGATTGATTTAACAAAAAAAATAGTGTGGGACAAAAAACTTAGCCTTGGGGCACACCAGCGTTTACTGTGCGGACAACAGTTTTATAGCTATCCGAAGCTACTCAACAAAGAATTCTACTTCTAATCTTTTAAATACGAGACTCGTCGACACACAGAAGTACAATTTCTCACTCTGTCAACTTAATACAAGCAAAGAACCATTCCTTAAAAAGGACTTTGTTTGCTATATATAATCAGTACCTATTGTATTGTAAGACCAGGTTCTGTTCTTCACTTCAGTGCTACTTATAAAAGGAAATATTAGTTAAGTGTAGGTTTATTAAGATACAAAACCTAATGCGGACTTTGCACAGTCAATCGATTGACATCAATCGCGTCCACACGCATTCGATTAAAGTTGATTGACGAAAAACAAAAAAAAAAGTTATTTTTCATGATGATTGATGAGTGTCATGCTGATTGATGTGTGCAAAGGGTAATATTGAAGACAAAAATTAATTTTTTTCGAATTCAAGCGTGAGGCAACATTGATTTTAGGAATATTTGTAGTGCGGTTGCTACGGAAACTATGCAAATAAGTAACTAAAATAGTTTATCCACGGATTGGATTGTCTAAGGGGTGAGATCAATCTACACGTACACGATGCTTTATATCAATCAGTTGACGTGTTAGGTACACATAAGCCTCATAGCCGTAACCTCCAATGGGGATTAGTCTCCCATGTTCTTGGCATTCTCGTTGAGAATGTCTTATCAACGCACTCATAAGATTGACGTCAATCGCGGTGCATGCGTTTGTAAAAATTGATTTGAATGCGTCGCAAAAATTCGATTGAAGGTGATTGACGAAAACCAAAACAATTGTTTTTTAACACGCTGAAATAATAATTGTAGACCCCCCAGGGCATATCATCGAGACCGAATTCTAAATAATCCATGTCTGTCCGTCCGTCCGTCTGTCTTTCGGTATATGTCACAGGTTTAAGGCCTTAAATTTTAAGCTAGAAAGCTGAAATTTAGTGCATAAGTTCATTGTTATCCGAAGCAGTACAAGTGTAAAAATTTAAAAATTAAATTAAAATCCGCCCATAGACACACTCACAATCGGTGCAATGGTGCAACTACCTCCAGAGTTTTCAATCAAAAGACGTCTTAATCGCCTGAAATTTGGTATTTATAATCTCCTGCTTATTGTAAGATACACAAAATAAATTGTTTTTTCGCTTTATCTACCCTAGTGGGAGTGGCATCGACTTCAAGGGTAATTTTTCAAATGTATTATATTCAATATTTTTGCTCCGAATTAAAAAAATTTTACCTAATACATTATAATTTGAATTTGTAGAAAGCAATTAGTTCTACATTTTGTTTATACAAAACTTTTGGTTACGCCCACATTTGGAGGCAGAATTGAAGAAAACCTTTCCCAGAATTTCCCGGAAAAACGTAATGGCCTATAGCCTAATTTGGGAATGAATAAAATAAAAAAATAGTAGGTAAGCCACGCCTCATTTTAGTGGAAGATTTTTCAAAAAATATTGAATTTGAACGAAAAAATTGCATTTTTACAAACATTTAAGCGTAACTTGAGAATATCTATGTTAAAACATATTCATAATTTGTAATAAGTGGCGGTTTGACCACGCCCTTTTCGAAGTTTGCACTACTTATAAAATGTCAAAAAATAACAATAACATTCCTATCAATACGTTGGCTTTCCCGTCGAAAGCCAACGTATTGGCCAACCGACAGAAACAAAGTACCTGACCTTGTCGACTTCTTTATCGCAAAAGGGGTTCCTCGCCACCTCACAAATGTAGAAGAAGGCTATCTCTAAGTCTAGAAGTCTATCTCGAAGTCTAGCAAAAAATGAGAGAGCGCGTAGGCTAACTAATAACAACACCGACTGGGATGGCTTTAGGAAATACTGCAAAGAAAATGTATCTCTACATGCACCACTTACAACCCCTTTAGAAATAGAAGGCGAAGTCGATAAATCCGTTAGAACTATTCAAGACGCTGCTTGGAACAATACTTCTTTCCGGAAGACTGGAGTAAGGAAAAGCGGATCAATTTACCCGCGCGAAATTGAAGAGCTCATACGCGAAAAGAGAAAGGCTCGAAAGAGGTGGCATTTGTCTCGAGCTCCTCCTGATAAAACCATTCTGAATGGGCTATCTAACAAATTAAAGCACTTCAAGATTTTAAAAGTCGCGAGACTACCAACTACCTCGAAAACTTGACTGCCGATAGAGGGTCAAACTATTCACTTTGGAAAGCCGTGAAGTCCATTAAAAAGCCCATAGTACACTCGGCGCCAATAAGAAAAGATAACGGTGAACGGGTAAAAGGCGACAAAGAGAAAGCAGATGTATTTGCAGAACATCTAGAAGAAACATTCAAACCGTTTGACGGGGAGCCGTTGGTTGACGATCTGTATCGCAATGCGGAACTAGACAATTATCGAATGAAAACCGTGACACTGTCTGAACTTCGTCAAACAGTCCGAAATTTGAAGAATAACAAAGCTCCAGGCTATGACCTAATTACTGGGGAAATTTTGAAGGAGCTACCGAAAAGAGCGTTAGTCAAGCTTCTCTACATCATAAACGCTTCAATGAGAATTTCATACGTTCCACGGCAATGGAAAGTCGCAGAGGTAATAATGGTTCCGAAACCAGGGAAATGCCCGAACGACAAAAAATCATATAGACCGATTTCGCTTCTGCCGATTATATCTAAAGTCTTCGAGAAACTTGTGCTCAAACGACTGCAACCAATAATTGAAGAAAGACGATTGATTTCGGATCACCAATTCGGCTTTAGGGTCAAACATTCAACAATTGACCAGGTCTATCGAATAACTAATGAAATTGAGAAAGCCTTAGAAGCAAAAATGATATGTTCTACCGCTTTTCTTGACGTATCCCAAGCCTTTGATAAAGTTTGGCACGAAGGCCTAAAATATAAGCTACGGAAAGTTTTGCCGGAAAAAATGTATGAAATCTTAGAGTCTTATCTTGACAACAGACTATTTCGAGTGAGATACGGGAGCGAATACTCAGAATTCAAAGAAATACAAGCCGGCGTTCCACAAGGTAGCGTCCTCGGTCCAACACTGTTTTTACTTTTTACAAGAGATGTACCTCAAGTAGAGACAACGACTGTAGCCACGTTCGCTGACGACACGGCTATCCTCGCTACGGATAAGACAGTCTAACTATCAACGGGAAAACTGCAACGCGCTTTGAATAAAATATGCGAATGGACAAAGGCCTGGCGAATCCTCCTAAATGAGACAAAATCAACGCATGTAAATTTTACTTACAAGAGGGTTATCAACTTATCTCTATTTATAAGCTCGGTACAAGTTCCGTACGCAAACGAGGCGAAATATTTAGGCATGACCCTAGACGCAAAACTTAAGTGGAAGCCACACGTTAAAAAGAAACGCGATGAAGCTACGAGAACTGAATTGGCTTATCGGACGTTATTCGAAACTAAGCGTATATAACAAACTGCTATTGCATAAGCAAGTGCTAAAACCATCTTGGACGTACGGTATACAACTTTGGGGTTGTACCAAACCAAGCAACATATCTATTTTAGAAACTTTTCAGAATAAGACACTAAGAGCAATCGTAAATGCTCCATGGTATATAAGAAATAGCGATTTGCATCGAGATCAAGGCATCGCAACCGTGACCGCCGTTAGTCGTAGTCTTACAAAGATTGGTAGGTTTTTTAGTGAGTAAAAATCTCACACTACTATGAGCACACGCGTTCGATTCTCATAGTGTCTATGAAGGTTTTTACCTACCCACGGAAAAAAAAAAATTCCTATCAATAAGATAGGATTGATATATTGAACGCTCCGTTTTACGGACTGTAACTTCTGCGTACACACTGAAGCACTTACTTACTGTTTGATTTCAAGCGCAAGGCAACATTGATTTTAGAAATATTAGAAAATGCCGTTGCTACGCAAACTAAACAAAGAACTAAAAAATTGTGTCAATCGATTGAACTATGGTCGATCTACACGTACACGATGCTTGGACGTCAATCGATTGACAGCGTTCGCGCATTAATGTTCGACAGGAGGTTTTTTTCGGAAAAATCTTACCCTTGGAGGATTTGTCAGACCCTCGCAGAGGTGGAGATGGCGACCATGAAAAGGAACGGATCTTTATTTCAAATGAGAGAGGTGAGGATCGAAGCCAGACAAAACGCAAACAATTTAAAATTTAACTTACTACTTTTTACCATTTAAAAGTAGAATCATGATTAAACTTCCCCGCCTCTTTTCAACAACAGATCTACATTTTCTGCTCAGTGTTGAATTAGTTACTGAAAGAATTGTAAAACTAAAGGATACTTTTCTTGAAAAGTATGATATTTCCCCATCATTTGGCATATTAAGTCAGTAGAACCATTGGTCTGAAAATGGAAAACAAAAAGAGGGCAAGGGAAAGGAGAATAGGAATGGAAAGGAGATAGAGAATAGGAACAAAATAGGTTATATCGCGGCCCACTGCAGACAGACTTATTTTATTTATTTTTTATTTACTAATATGTTCTCATTTCTTCATTAATTTTAATAATTATTATTAAGTAGGTATTTATTATTCTTGATCTAAAATATCTTATCTCTATTAACGTATAAAATAATTTTTTTTTACCTTTCCAAAGAGATTTTCTTCTTAATTAAAATAAATATTAATAAAAAAATACTTTAAATTTAATAAAAATCAAAATTATAGCTTGCTTAGACCAGTATAAGAACTTTATAGTGTTTGAATGGGCTTTCAGGTCGTTATTTTTTTTTTAAATGCGAAAAAAAGAAAGAGCTTTTATTCCAGTCTTTTCCAGACTTTTATTAAGTCTTAAAAAAAAGTTTAAAGTGTGCAATATGTGTGTGTGATATTTCTGTTCTTAGTAATGTTATTTTATTTAATTTTTCTGTCTATTTCTATTTCATACTGTGTTCTAATTTAAAATTCATGTTAATTTATTGCTGTGACTTCAATTTTTTTCAATAGAGCTAATTATAAAAAAGTTAAAATTTGAACTAATTAACAACACCCCTGAGGAAATCGACAAATAATCTACGAAACGTCTGGAAAAAAATGGAATGAAAATTCTTTCTTTTTTCGCATTTAAAAAAACAACGACTTGAAAGCCATTCAAACACTGTAAAATCAAAATTATTTAATTTTTATCTTTTTTTTTATTAGAGGAGATTTAATTTTATTGCTCAAGGATCTCTATCTATTTCTTTTCTAACTATGGGTTTTTATAACTCTTTTGCTTAAAGGCTTAGTTAAAATAAAACAGATATATTTTCCTTTATCTTAAACTTACATAATATATTAAATAGAAAATGATTCGGTTTAAAGATATTATGTAAGAGTAAGGTCTGCATCGGGTGTAGATTGTGTGACAGCCTCGTGTAAGTCAATGATAAAAAAAAATCTTAGCTTAAACTAATACCAACGGGCGCTTTTTATTTAACAGATTTTCGGCTTGTTTTTCGCCAAAGCCCGTGACTTTGCCGAAATATTAAATGAGGTCAATTAGTGCATAATTCAAGAACATCGGCTTAAGCAACCTATGTATATCCTTGAAATATCGGAACTCCTTGGTGCAAAAATATTTCAATACAAATTAACATAAAATCAGTAAGGACTGAATTTATTGTTTATTTTTAAGTAGATTGTTTGGATTTTGTATCATAACAGCACATGTCTATATTGAGAAATTCCTTCACATAACCCTTTATTCTAATAGTTGACTATAAAATGCTAGAGAAGTTAAGCTGTAACAATGTCGTCAATTTCTTATCTTTGCCGAAATCCCTTCAAAGATTTTCAACAAGAAAGATATAATAAGATCCTTTGGTCGAATCCCTATAGGGTAACCCTTTGCTGTCCTATCAAGGATAATTGATAATCACGCCAACAACAACCCTCTCCCAACTAATAGCACATGGGATATCTTCCCATTTGCGGATTAAATCCACACACCCAGTCCACACGCTCTTAGCAGGCAGGGTGGTGGTCAGTTGACCGATGTGCGATTAAGAACGCTGCCTGTCCGAAGAATCCCAGAAGCACCCTTCTCCAAATAATTATTTTACGCATAACTAAGTAGCAACTTATCTTTCTTAGTCCAGTTCAATACACCACCGCCATCGAACCCAAAGTAGCCAAAGGGTTTTCACTTCACATCCTTGGAGGAAGCTGCTATATTATCCATGTGAAAGTGTTGTATATACATACCAGGAATGTAGAGCGATGATTTTGATTGAGAAAACAATAATGCTAATCACTACTGGCGTCCTTTAAAATGCCAAGGCATAAGACACACACATACACACGCATATATTCCACTTGAGCCAGCAAACTGGCAATCATTAATTTTCCATAATATTCCAATGAGAATTATCTATTAAGAAGGATTTACCATAGGAGCAAGCTTCCCATGCCAAACGATGACCCTCATCCAAGAGACCGGGTAACAAATCCTTGTGGCGCACCGTTTGTTTAATTTCTTGTGCACAAGAAAAGATGAAGATTTTTCGGACTTGCCTACGCTCGTCGTAGCTCAGTTTGGCATGGGTTGTGAGTATATATCCCGCAATCAAGGATGTTCGTTGTGCCAAGTGTTTCTCCTAAGCTTTGCTAAGAATTAGTTTTTCCAGAATAACAACACACATACGCATAATATTCTGCTTTGCTAATACCCTTAAATGCATACAGAGACGCCGCCGGGCAGAGCGTACGAAACACCATCGGTATCCGAATTCCTGAAGAACACAAACGAAGAGCTTAAACAAGTTAAGAAAATCTCAAGTGTGGAATTAAGTCCAGTTTTTGGTTCACCTGGTGGACCTTATAAATAATAACAACTACCCAATTGCAGATATACACACAAGCAGGAGTCTTATCCTGAAGGGTTATAGTGCGAATGGAGTCTTGCAGCAAGGGTTTGGGCCACTGGGAGGAGGGACAAGAGCTTAGAGCACATAACTTCTTTGACCGGAAGATGAGAGATGGATAGTTTCTTCGGAGGATTTTAGTCTGCGATGTGTGTAAATGTGTGTATGGCTGGTGGAGGTGGAAATCCGCAAGGAACATGATGATTAAAATCGTGTGGTTTTAAATTGCTCTGCATGCGTATACATACAGCTACTTAAGGCATTTTCGGGTGGATCTTTCTTCTCCTCCGATGGAAGAGGTGACCCTTATCAATTGAAATTTGAGTTTTTCTAGGATTGGCCACTTCAGATTCTCTGGGATATTTCGTCACTCATATCTAAGCCTTCGGGCTGTGACGGGGGATTATGCAAGAAAATAATTACGAAGTATTAAATATTTAAGAGGGGTTCGCTTTTGTGCGTAGGAGCAAGAGTGGTAGGTACTTACTTATGGGCGTTTATATACATACTTTTCTTTCGGTACAAGGAGTATTGAAGATTTTGTTTTTGGTGAAGAATAACACTGCATATAGGTTACCCAGAGTGATGGCGGATGGGGTATGTACCACAGAGATATTCTTCAAGCATTCCTTTCGTTTGCAGTCGCCAAGAAGAACAAAATAGACAACTGTACATGTGCAGCATCTACCACAGGACAAAATAAATACGTTTTTTCCAAAACTACAAGTAGATCAAAGAGGCGTGAGTCGAAATTTCAAAAAGGCCTGAAATCAAAGACTGAGTTTCATGCGAACTTGTTATTTAATAATAAGCTTGACATACATTTTCATCAAAGGATAGACATGTGCACTCAAGAGGATACAAGCATCCACAGGTTTTCTAAACCCACCTCTGTCTATCAACTCCTACTCTCACCTCCCCGTGGTGAACACCGGGTGCCTAGTACCTCAACTGGAGATTGGGTTCCAACCCCTTTGGAAGGTTGTTGGGGGTAGCAGACGAGAGAGGGGGGGAGGAGTGTTCCCACTAAGGCACTTCTCCTTGCATCCGGACGGCAGCGGAGGAATTCCCCAGATGGAATCAACGTCGGCGTCCATAGTTCCAGTCAGGCCGAACTACTTAGTGAACACCTTATATGGGCTACTACGACGTATTCGGAGCTCAGGCCTATAAGGAGCGGGCTATCCGGCTCTCCGTCCTTAGAGCTAAGCAAAGGATCTGGTCCTCCAGGTTGGGGGTCGTGCCGTCGGGGTGACTTCCCGGCCACGTAAAGAAACACCAGTCACGAAGCGGAAACAAGCCTCGGATTCGGACGGATTTACTGTTGACGACCAATGCCAAAGGCGGATGAAAACACTTTAGGCTGCTTCGAGAGGAAAATTCTTCGGACGATTTACGGTCCCGTCTGCATAGACGGAGAGTGGAGGAGGAGATATAACATCGAACTGTACGGGCTGTACAGCGATACCGACCTAGCCAAAAGAGTCAAAACACAACGTCTACGATGGCTGGGTCATTTAGAGCGGATGGACACCAACGCCCCGGCCCGGAAAATCTTCGAATCCACACCGCAGGGACGACGCGGTAGAGGAGCACCGAGACTCAGGTGGCGCACGCAAGTGGAAGGGGACCTCAGCCAACTTCGCGTGCGAAACTGGAGACGGCTAGCTAGAGACAGAGCTGGCTGGCGAAGCTTGTTGGCCGAGGCCCAGGTCCACCCCGGACTGTAGCGCCACCTTAAGTAAGTAAGTACATTTTCATCCCGCCCACTTTTTGGAGACGTGAAATTTTTGATTTTACAATATTGGGCAGGGTATAGGGTAGACTGAAGTCTTAACGCATTTTTGCGTCATGAGTATTTGAATATGACGCATTCCTTGACGGTGCTTCAACACACCATCGAAGCCATTGAAAAGGATCTTAAAGAAAAGGGGGTCATCAAAGAGGAATGCGACTTAATCGTTGCAGTTCTAAGGAGCCGTAAGATATTTATCTAGAATTTCCCAAAAAAATTATAGCGTGATTTTGAGGCTGACATATTTTGCGAATCCTCGATCTATGTAATGAGGCTTACCCCAGGGAAAACCCAGTGCCTATGTTGATAAACGTGCGCTAATGGTGCTCGGCAAACCCCTGCCAACACTTTTTGATAAGCTGCAAGTTGCAAGTTGGTCTAAAAGAAAAAGCAGATCAATGAGCTCATGTAGCCCTAGCATTAACACATAAAAATCACAGCTTATTCTCTTCCCAAACTGGAGGTCGATTCCGGATGTAGAGCTGCTGTCATTCGAATACTCAGCTCTTTAACTGAGTATCAAGTCAACTAAGGTTGACTCAACTAGAAACTTAAAATTGAGGCAGAGTCAAGTCTAAGCGTAACCGAATCTCCGAAAAGAAATTGGGTTTTCCCCTAAAGTAACAAACTAGGCCCACACATCAAGGATGCCATGTTTGAATGTTCTATCCGGTCGCCAGGATTACCCAAGCAAAAGTGTATTAAGACCTAGACTAAGGTGCAAAGAAGGTTTTGTCCGGTAACTATATAAGTGCACTGGGATCGAAGCATTTGTAAGCCATTTCACGGTTATATGTTGACAATAAGGAAATTGTGGAGTGCTCGAATTGGGACTGAAATATAGTTCAGCTCAGGATAGATATCTGTCGAGGAGCTTCGGAAAAATCCATAGGTGTAAGCTGTTCGACCACTAGTATTTTCGCTCAACAAAATTAAACAACTTTGGACGGTTGCATGTAAAAAAAACGATCGGTTAAAGGGAGCTTTGTATAACGACTTGCCGGATTACCTAACTAGAAGCTTGGCGAGTTGATTTCGACAGCATCAGAATGGCGAGTTCTTCTTTACCCCCGAAGCCTTCAAAGACTGACGAACATTCCAAAAAAAATCCTTAAAGAGGCGGTCGAACTCGACATAATGCAGATATCCCATTGTCGTGAATAAAAAGCCCTCTTGCAACCTAACGAGAAGGTGATCCTGTTATGCTGATTTATGTCACTTTAAGATCATCATTTCAGGATCAAAATGTTTCCCTGGAACGTAAACTTCATGAAAATCACGCAAAAATGCGATGCTCTGGTAATTTTTATCCTTATGGTGAATTCGGTCTATTGACGAAAAAAGTCCTGCGCCCTTTTTCGCCTGTATCTATAACCGGATTCCAACCACCCCTACTCCCACTTCGACTTGCAATGCAACCACAATTAATTAGGTATTACACCAAAGCCATGTTCGGTGGTCAATTGTGCGAAATTAAATGAGATAAATGAACGAACCGTAACGAAAGAGATAGTCGCCAAAAATACACGAATTATACCCATACACTTGCCCTCATGCTTAAGGAAGAAAAAAAAACTCAACAAATTTCCCCGCAGGAGATATAGTGGAAAATTGTTTTATTGAAATTTAAAGTTTGTGTGTTCCCCAGGACATATGCGGATGAAAGCTTGGATAAATTTTTCGACTGGATCACCTGTTTGCCGGACACACACACGCACAGGACACAATGGCTTACATCCGGAAATTTTGTGAAACAATACCGCGTGTGGTCGCATTACAGATTTTATTTTCATGATTAATTACGCAAATTGTTGAATGAGAGAGTGGCAGAGTGCAATCATCAGGTAATATAAAGGGCGGCAAGCAGATTCGCCCCTATATGGTTTCCAGGAAGTGGTAAACCGAACCCTTTCGGAGATTCTGCGAATCCTCGAACAATGGTATTAAGCGTACCATATCTACCGAGTATGTGCGGTGAGTGTAGGGTATATAGGTGGCTATAGTTCAATAAGGCTTTCTATACATATACTCGCCCGTCATGACGATGATGATGATGATGAATTTCGCCGATCCTATCCATAATCCCCACCAATTTGGGGTTAAAACTCTAAAACAAAAGCCGATTTGTTCCTTTCATCATAAATTATATTACTTCGGCTATTACTACTAATAGTAGAATATTGCACCCATAGTCCCGTTTCCACTGTTATAACAAACCATCGGTACTCACTACGTAAAATCATTGTTTTCGCTTTAAAACTGAAAATTTATTCAACACTGTGAACAGCAACCGGCCTCGCATTAGCGTTTCTTTTTTTTGCCCAAACCATTAGACGGATTATTGAATGAGTAGTAGAAGGTATGATAACAGGGATGCCAATTTAACCACAGACATTGTACAGCAAACATTGTGGGGTGCCGTGGCGTAGTGGTTAGTGTGTGTGCTTACTACGCCAGAGGTCTGGGTTCAAATCCTGCCATTGTCACCTAAAAAAAAGACTTGTTGTTTTTCACGGTCCGCACCTTCGCGAGGGTCTGACAAGCTCTCCGAGAGTATCATATGTCTTGAAAAACTTCTCAAGTTTCAGATTCGGCAAAAAATTGTAGGTCCCCTTGTATGTGCAGAAATTAACACACACAGTACATTGTTGAGAAGTTGGTCCTGGTCCACCTCAAGCTGTTGCGCCACTCTATTTATTTATTTTATTTTTACACCAAACTTGTACGAGTTCAAAAGATTTCAATACATTACGATCTTATTTGGGTACCAGACTCTAGGCAAATTATTAACTACAACGGTAACAATTGAGGTTTAAATGGTAACTTATGGTAACTTTTTGAAAATTGTTAATAACAAGTGGGAATGTGCAACAGTGTGCATGCAAAAGCTTCAATCAATCTACGACGGATTGCAAAATACCCGACCATACCAAAAAGAAAACTGCTACGCCTCCAAAAAGTGGGCGGGATATAAAAATATAACTGTTGAATGCTTTATACTAGGTGGTTGCATACATATCGGCCTAAAACTCCGCCTTTTTAACTAAGAAAATCACTTTTTGTAATCACTATTGTATGTAAATCACTATTGTATGTGCCTCCGCCCACAAAAAAGGGCGGAGGCACATACAATATATAGTTACATAAAAGTAAGGAAATGCTAATGTCTACAGCTTTTGACATAAAATTTTTTTCCAAATATTATATATATTTATTGAAAAACAGTAATTTTAAGCTAAAATCCCTTTAAAAGTGGGCTTGGTCAATGAAAAAGCTAAAATTGTTTGGATACCTTAAAGACAAATATAAGGCAATGTTACATACTAAAAATGAATGCGCTAGCGCCATTGTAACATAGCTAAAATTTGCGAAATGTATTTTTTTAAATTAGAGATGGTCGCACATACAGAGTTGTAGTGGGCGTGTCTGTGGGCGGATTCAGCTTATTTTCAAACTTGATCTGAAGGACTGGACTTCCAACCAACCCAAAAATTTCAGCTCTCTGCCTTAAAATTTAAGGCCTAAAAGTTGTTTACATACGGACGGACGGACATGGCTTAATCGATTCTCCTGTCGGTCCTATTCATATCTCAAAAAGGTCTTAGGGGTCTACGGTGATTATTTCACTGCGTTACAAACTATACGTCAAACTTAATATACCCTGGGTCGGGTATAAAAAGTGTAACAATCAAGACTTTAAAGGTCTAAATTTAAGCAACGAAGATAATTTAAACGGAGAAATAAGCAGCGGTAGATAATTACAGCAAGTTCCGAAAATTGCTGAAAGCCCTTCTAAGGGCTTTTGTTCTTCGACCCTTAAATGTTTCTTAATAGATTTAAATTTGAAACGCTTCTTCCTTTCATTTTAATTCATTCAAATTGGCATCACTCGCCTGCGTCATAAATTAGCAACACCTTTTGGGAGATTTTGAAAATCATAGAACACAATAGCCGCATTACGGCTGCTACTGTCATTGTGAGTGTTGAACTATTTACGGGTTCATGTGGTAACGCAATCAGAATTCATATTATCAACTAACGCTAAGCCCACACATGCGATAAAAAGCCTAAATAAATGGGATTGGGGACGATCGCTTTTTGCAAAGATTAGCGAGTTAAATGATTTCATTTGTGTACAGATTTTACACGTTGCACCCCTTCATTTTTACTTCTACCTGTTGCCACCCTTAATACCACCCGAAAATCCACTTGTGTTGGAATGACTCAGCGGTTGGGTGACCAATAAATCGACAAACTGACCAAATGTAGATTTTCCCTTCGTAAATCCTTGTCCTTTCACACATTCAACAACGTATACTAAAATGCTTTCTCCAAACAACATACCTCAACATTGTTTGGTTAAAGTTCAATGTATGCCAAAGGCTTACCACACTACTTCCCTTAACGACACAAAAAGTACTCTTCACTACGAAGGGTGTATATACCTTGTTCTTCACCAAAGGACATGACAGAGTGTGTATGCACCATGGCTTAGCAGGAATGAACTGCAAACGGTCAGTAAGCTTTAAGGGATTTATCCTTGGGATTTCGATAAAAGTAAATCTGTTTTTTTCAAACCCTTCCCAGTTAAATGTAACTATGTATCCCTATCTAGGAGGTATTTGAATTTAACTTCAAACTGTTTAAAAATATTTTTTTAATTTATATTTTTATTCTATTTTTTTTTTCTATTTACAGCCAAAGTACCCCTTCATTGTATTGTGGAATCTGTTCATTCACTGCAAGCATCCCTTACCATCGACACACGGAATGTGTATAAACGGCGACCAAATATCGAAACGGATTGTTATGTTATCGTGGAGGCATCCACCCTTTGGACAGATATCGTTGGTACGGCACTTCAAAAACTTGGCTATTCGATAGAAGTAGCAAGCACTGCTAGAGGTATGTTTGTAGTTTTTATAGGGGGTGGGGAGGGGGGGATATGGACGATCCCCTGAAAATATGTTGCTAATTAATTTTCATTTCACTTCCTTAGGCTCTCTTATAATTAAAAATTGGAAACCAATTCCGTTGGAAAGCATCTCCGACAATCCGGTTGTACAAGTTGGTGATATTTTGGGTGAACTAGCGTCGGTGGTGACGCTGCGGATAGTTATTTTAAGAGCGAAACCATCCACTTTTGGTGAAATCAAAGATAAATTACTTAAATTGTTGGTTTTGCAATCGCATGCGGCACTTCGATCGACCGGGTGTCCTTTGGATGAGGTAAGTGGAGAAAATAAAAAATTTACAATTTACAATTTTTTAGGGGGTTTTGAAGGTTTTAATTGAAGATTGTGTATTTTTTTTAGATAGTAGCAGTTAGGTAACACTAAAATATAGGTGGGCGTCGACCTTGTTCAGTACACTCTCCAGCCAACAAAGTACCAATTGAGCTAACATTAATTTTCTTTCCAATTTCACAAAAACATAAGGCACTGTTGCGTTCCTTATTAAATTCTAACGTAATTGAAGCATATTTTCTAAGAAATCTTGATGCTTCCAAGCATTGATGCAAACAAGCGTACAAGGCCTGCTGAAAGTCGTTATACTTTCAAGACATAAGCAAATCAAGAAATGACAACTTACGTACGATTGGTCACATCTTGTGAGATCGCTCAAAATGGCTAAAGTAGAAATTTAAAAGCCATTCGATAAATTCTTAACATCCTTTTGGAAACACTTCTCAGATACCTGGGGTACTACAATTAGTGCCAACAAGAAGGTCATATCCCGGAACTTTCTAGCCTTGCAATTAACAAATGATGCCAGGAAACTTTGACTGTTTTCCATTTATTTTTTAAATTTTTTTTTTTGAAAAATAAAAAGTTGAAAAAATTAACCGACAACCACTTTCGAATTGTTCACTTTTAACAGCCAAATTTTGGTGCATTCTTCTGTTTTGGATTTTTTTGAAATTTTTTCACTAACAAGTTTCCGAAGCCTGCTCCACCAAACAACTATTGCGTATGAAAGAATAGGAATTTTGGAGCTAAGCCAACAAATTTTCGGTTTTGCATACCATTCAACTTACATAAAGCAAATTACGCATAATTATTTGACTTTATTGGATATCGGGATATTGAGAGCCAAGCCTGCTGCTGCTCCATAAAAGCGGAGTTAAAACTTTTGCCAATTACCGTTTCGAAGATAGAGGGGGGAAAGGACATACGTTTTCCTGGTCTTTTTTACGATTTTTCAAATCTAAAATTCATTAAACAGTAATTTCGATTTCTTTTTTAAATTACCGTTGGGCTTTTATTTACAATTAAACAACTTTTCGCGCCTTTTTTTCAAATTTACAGATATGCATTTATCCTAAAACATTAGTGTTTGAGATTTCGGTTGTTTAAATGGCCTTAAAAGCTATAGGTTGCAAACGGCATTTTTGAAACGTTTTAAATGCGGTCAGCTTGTCTTTTTAACGTCACATACTTCAGCCAAACTTGATCGAATTCTTTAAAAAAGCGAAAATGTTTTTACGTTATTGGGTCAAATCTTTGATGTCTTGAGTATTCGAAGTCTGTCATAATTTTGTTTAAGATTTTAGAAGATGGACTATGCCCGATATATATTGAAAAATTATGTTTTATACCGTTTGGGAGATAGAACGGGATACGTATGTACTTTTGATCTTTTTCATAATTTTTTAAATTTCTTATCCATAAAACAACTATTATGAATTTTTTTCATTTTCCGTTTGACTTTTTTCAATAGCACAACCATCTGCGCTAGCATTGGATGTTTTTGTTTTATTGTATAGCCACCGATATTTGCGTAAACGGCAAAACACAAACAAACACTCGCGTTCTTTTCGTTTTTAAATCGGCTTCGAAGAACTTAGGTTAAAAACGGCAATTTTGAAATTTTTTAACGCAACTTGCTTTCGCTTTGTGCTTTAATCAAATCTCAATTAGATCGCTTTTACCGTTAAGATACTAGAAGATTTAAGAAATCTTTGTTTTTGAAAAGGCATAAAATTTTTGAGTTAAACCTCATTTTTAACGAAGCTTGCTTTCCTTTTGTACGCTTTGTGCCTTAACCAAATCTCAAGTAGATCGCCTTTACCTTTAAGATACTAAAAGATTTAAAAAATCTTCGCTTTTGAAAAGGCATACAATTTTTGAGTAAAATCTCAGAAGCTTTTAAAACTTTAAAATTCGCTGTAGTTTTTCTTACAATTTTATATAATTTCCAAGACGTGTGATTTTTATACCCGACCCAGGGTCAATTTTAATGCATAGTAAATAAAATCACAGTAGACCCCTAAGACCTTTTAGAGATATGATGAACCGATTAAGATATGTCCGTCCGTCTGTTTGTCCGTATGTGTGAAGTTCTTAGGTCTTTAAAATTGAGCTAGGACGCTCAAACTTGGAGTGTATCTTGGTTCTTATTTTTTAAAGACAAGATTCACATCTTGTTAATAAATCCACCACCGGCAACGCCCACTACTGGCTTCAATGTAAGACAACCTCTATTTCATAGATAGGCGAAGAAGCTCAAAATCCTTTTAAGCATCTTGAATTCAATATCAATTAAGCGTTAAAGTACTCTCGAGGTTTTCATCGCCTTTTAATCTAAAGATCCAAGTTTTTGGGTTTGCAATTTGGGAAACGATCGCGCTTTTGCAGTTTTTTATTTTCTATTTTGCTTTGAACCACCCCAATTGTCCTCTCAGGGGACCCTTATTGGTTTGCCAAAAACATTTAGTTGTGTTCATCATTTTATTTTATTCTTTAATAAGCTTGCCTGTTCATTTCCGCCACAAAAAAGCGGCAAAATCATTATCATTATCAAAATCAAATCTTGCCGGCAAAATCATTAAAAGTTTAGCGGTTTGAATGAACTGATATGGTCTGCAGATCGCAGGACCATCAGATGAAGTTTTGTGGGGTAAGTCCGTCAGTTTCAAGAAATCATCTTTCGTGTTAAAGTCACATCTACGAAATTTTCTCAGCCAAAACGAGAAACATTATAACCCTTTTACTCCTTCCAGAATCTAATGCTTTCGTTCGAGACAAAAACTAATCTCCTTGAGTTAACTGAAAGGACATATCACCCATCAGTGCTTGTAATATGAATACAAATCCTTCCACTAACATGAGTGAGCGAGGATAAAATTTTAGACACCTTTCCCCATCCTCGTCGCACCGATTAAAATCGCTCATCGCATCAGAAATTAAAGCGAATAATTGTAACAGCTCAAGGATTCTTTGTTTAACTAAAGAAATGTGCTTACATGTACATACACAGTCATACCTCTACCTTGTGTCTTATTCTTAAGCTCATGAAACGCACAAAGGTTAAGCATATGTAGTTCCTACAAGGCGTACACACGCCCACGACGACCATAGTATTATTAGAATTATAATCCGTTCCCGTAAACCTCTTTTTTAGTAAAATGCAAATAATTCACACATATCTGCCTCTGTGCGCTCTAAGACGACCGTACAATGTTATTATAAGTACGCCTACGTGAACGCAAAGTAAATCAAATCATTCGCACCCAACACGCCTGGCTAATGGGGATGCGGATGAGAACCTTCAAATGGGGGGGTTGGGGCGGTGGCATCCGATTATACAAAGGCATACCTCTGCACCCCTTTCGGCAGAGCATGAGGCTTTGGAAAAGAAATCCAGACACAAAGATATACATTATACAGTGAACCCGAACCGAACCGAACCGCTTATCCTGATCCGATTAAGAATAAGAAAATGTTCTCTGTTAGTTAGTTGTCGCAGCACAAAGGTGCTCGGCGCTTGTCTGTCTTTCAGCTTCATATGATATGTGTTTAGATATAGAGATGCGTGTATGCAAAGCTGTATCTAAAGGTAGATTTAACATTTTTGAATTCGAACGACAGGCAGAAAGGTATTATAGTCGTTCTCGTTTCATCTGCGATAGTTTTCTAAACGAAATATTTTGAGCCCTCACTGGAGGATTACGAAACAAATGCCATGCCTCCTGCCAGGGTGACACTGTAAGACAGATTTTGAGGCACTAAAAATCATAGTTAGCTGATTGGTATAAGACTGGGATGGCTGAACAAGGTTGTTCATACTTCCATATCAAAAATTTATGATATATTCAAAATCCCTTTATGGTATTACACCCAACATTGTATTCGTATGAACGCCAAACGAAGAAGAATATGCATACAACTTAAGCCGAATTATTATTTTAATAAGAAGCGTTAATTTGCTAAAGAGTACGGAGTAAGTATAGAAAGGCGTAACTTTCGAAAAAGGATTAGGCATTATTTTTGGCAAAAAAGATAGTTTCTTCAATATGTGAAACTTTGAAAGGTTTTAATTTGTCAATAATCTCCCTTTGATGTAGTTACATTCATTATTCAACCCCCATAACACAAGTAATTATACCTTCACTCACATCACACATTTGGTTTGTTCTTCCTTTCAGATCACCCTTTCGCAGATCTGCCGCAGTTCATACCAAAGTGCATTCGGTTTCACGGGGGAAATATCTGATGACCTGCGCCGCAAATTCGACCAGTGGTGGAGTAATCAACTTTCACCACAATCGCCAATCGCACCGAAAATCCTCCCCTTTATGGCGGCGGCCGCAGCAGGTGCACCCCAGCCCAGCGACATGGAGTTCGGTACAGTGAGTCAAGTAGCTGCAGCAGCCGCAGCCGCCGCAGCTGCACACGGTCTGCACAGTAGCCGGGAAACACTCCTCGATAGTCACCATCCGCCACCACCGCCACCGCATCATCATCATCCCAATATGATGGTGCATCCGGCAATGCATTCGATGCATCATCATGCATCCTATCCGACCAATCAAAAGACCCGCATGCGAACGAGTTTTGACCCAGAAATGGAGCTGCCCAAATTGCAGAAATGGTTTCAAGAGAATCCCCACCCCTCAAGGCAACAGATTCAGACGTACGTGCTGCAGTTGAATTCACTCGAGTCACGACGCGGCCGCAAGCCTCTGGACGTGAACAACGTCGTGTACTGGTTCAAGAATGCACGGGCAGCGCAAAAACGCGCCGAGATGCGTGGCGGTCAAATACCTGGTGCGGGTATTGGAGGGCCTGGAGGTCCTGTCGGTGCTGGTCATCCGGCAAATGGTTACTTGAGTCATCACGCTCAGCAGTTGATGTCGCATGACTATCTGAAGAGTCCAATGAGTCTTAAGTCAGATGATATTGATACAATGTCGCAGCACTCGGATGACATGGACGATGATCAGAGTCGGCCGTTGTCGCCGCAATTACCGCTGTCGTTGACAATGCATGAACGCAACCGATCGCCGGAGGATGGGACCTCGCCGATTGTGAAGGACGAAGCGGGTAGCAATCACAACGGCACTGTGGCCGAAAGGAGCAATAATTCCGTGGGCCCAGGTAATGGCGATGAGTTGGCGAACGGAGAAGCAGGAAGCACTGCTGGTGATCGTAATTCTGATGTTGAGACACAGTCGCAGCACGGAGAGACAAACAACAACAACAACAACAATACCAACAGCAGCAACAATAACAACAACAGCTCGAGCAATCGAAGCGTAGACGAACGCTGTGAATCACCAAAACACTCGCCAAAGTCAGAAGACCTCGATATGGATGATGACAATGACACAAGTCAAATGGATGACTTTCGGACACCGTCGCCAGATCCGCGTAAGGATCTGTCCTTTCCTATGGTGCCGAATTCGATGTTCTCCCAGTCGTTTATGTACATGAGCCATTATATGCCGGGTTTTGGTCAGCCTGGCCATCCGCACCATGCAGGTGGTGGGATACCCCCTGTGCCCATGGGTGCGGGTGGTCTAAATCTGTCGAATCTTTCGAACGAAGAGCGCCGCAAGAGGAATCGCACCTTCATTGATCCGGTAACGGAGGTGCCAAAGCTGGAGCAATGGTTTTCGATGAATACACATCCGTCGCATAATTTGATACTGAAGTATACTGAAGATTTGAATACGATGCCTTATAGGTGAGTTGTATTTTGTGTTGTACTCTTTTGAAGAACTAAAAGAAGAATTTATTAATGTAAAGACGTATTTCCCAAGCCATGGAGTGTTGTTGAAGTAGTAAATGTCAACGCTTTTTACTTCACATCGACTCTACTTGTAAAAACTTAACAAAATTTTATGACACGAGCTGTGTGGCACGCAGCGCCGCCGTCGTCTTGAAAGAACATCCAATTTGGCTCGAAATAAATTGGTTATGGTCGACCTAGAACTTTTGCATTTACTACGATGCCGATCTGCAAATTTTCTTACTTCCTGACAAGCCAACACCAGTGGCATAATATATATATGTGTTGGCCCTTAGTCTCCTAGGAGACGGTAAGTCTTCTATAGCTCATTAGGGCGTCAATTTTCTTTGTTCTGCCAATTTTCTTACTTCCTGACAAGCCAACACCGGCGGCACAGTAAATTTAAGGCTGCCCATGTTTTTGCCCTTAGTCTTCTAGGAGACGGCAAGTCTTCTTTAGCTCAATAGAGTGTACAAAAATTACTCATATTACCAGTGAGCTAGAACAACCTACAATGACGTCTTAAGTCCTAAGGTAATATATAAATGCTCTTGAATTTATTAAGAACAACGGCAACAGGTAAACTAGCTCAGCTCTACTTCCTGTTCTTAAGGAAAAAAAAATTTATTAGCACTTGCAGCTCAGAAGAACCATAGCCTGACCTCTCTTGCAATCATGCGTGCTATGTGCGATGCAGGTGACTCTACAGTATTACACACATGAAAGGGACGTCTAAAATTTTTTACTGATTCCGAGCGGTGAAATTGAGAAGTCTCTCATGACAAATGATACTCTCGGAGGGTTGTCAGATCCTCGCGGAGGTGGACACAGTGAAAAATGTAAGTGCATCGGTCAAATTTTAACCCGGGACTTCAGCACCTAAGACGATAAGATTTTTTAAGGTTTCTTCTTCATCGGTCTCATTTCCGTTGAGATGCCGTATTACGAACAAAACAACGTATTTAAAGCACATGCTCTCAAGGTGGGCTCGGACTCCTTGTTTATCATATCCAAGCATAGCATGCTGTGGGCGTTGAATTCTTCACACTCAAAAAAGTGTGACTGTGAAAAACACCTAGTGTGAAAAACACCTAGTCCAAAATCATGGTGGAGACGTCTGGGGCCCTAGAGCATTGATGGTGAATACTTGATGTCCCTAAGCAAGAAGAAAAATGCTCGTCTCATTTGGTACCAGCGGATACCTTGCTGTTAGCCGGACTAAACTAATTCGGACTTAAAATCTTGTAGTCCAAATCTTAACAGACCGTAAGCTGTATGAATAAGATGTTCTGTTGTGGTTGCTCGAGGACCAAGCGAAAGACAACAAATCTCCTTTCCTCAATTGTGTTATACCCCGCATTAGGCTCTTCGCAATCCTGGAAAGTGAAGAGACGTCCAATCAGATTGTATTTTGATATTTTTATCACTTGCTAACCCTGTCAATATGAGATTGGATTATGTTAGGCCACTCAACAGATTTTTTAATATCAACTTACTTACTTAGGCCTGGTTCACAAAAGCATCCCGTGCAATCCTGGAGACGCCTATTTCCATGTAGACATACCAAGTCTGCCAAAGAGTCTAGACACCTAGACGGCCTGCTCCTAAAAATTGAGTTCCAGTCTTGTCTTAATAATCGTTAACAACCTAGGAGGTGACTTATTTTCATCAACATCTATACATCATAATACAGAGCATACAGGGTGTGGTTGCATCTTTTTCTCTATTTGCCCTCCTCGCACGCAGAACCTTCAATTCGACGCTGAATATGTCTACCGAAAAAACTTTGCATAGGAATAGGGTGTTTCCACTGGGAGATTCTCATGGGGAGTTGTTTGTCTCATGACGTATGTTTTGAGCTTTAAAATTTCTCAACGAAATCCTGTGGTGTAAAATACCAATCTCTCATCATCAGTACTCCTCGCACGCAGAAGCATAAATTCTCCTCTAAATTTGTCTGACGAAAGAACCACCGCACATAGAACAGACATTAACGTAAGGAGATAAAAAGTTAATCCCAAAGCGTTTTCAACGAAAAAAGGAATATTTAGCTTTTAGTTTTGACATCCTGTTGTGGAAAATGGCAATCTCTGGTCATCAGTCGCAGCTCATCTGCACATTTCCTTGTGGACGTCAGCTTTACCGGCTCCCGCCAACAGAAACATCTATTCTGTCAGATTCAGAAATAAAGAAGAATTGTATTTAAAATTGTCACCCAATTTCTGCCAAACAGAAAATTTGATTTTTTTTGTGCTCAGAGTAATCAGAGGCCGGGAAGTGATTCATGTTTCATTTCCTGTTCAGAGCATGATCAGAGCACGTTTAATGTACTCGGGGAATAATTTGACCGACCTGAGTTCATGGCTGAGCTCGGCGAAATTACTGATGAGAAGGAAATGTCGGGCGAGGTTTTTTTTTCTCTGGCCGATTGGTTTTCCTTTCGGAAAATTTCCTTCTTGGTGCATTTATTTCAGCCCCTAACAAATATTTTGTCTTTTAAAACTTTCTTCAGTTTTGTTTTCTCTTGTTTTACATTCTGACAATAATCAAAAAATATGCTCAAGTTCGTCACAAAATCAGAAGAGAGTTCTGAGCTCTCAACACCAAGCACATAGAACATATGCCCTTACGCAATATACATATAAAACACAGCTGAATTGATAATACCCAGCTGTCAATAAAAGGTTTGTTTGAGTTTTTTCTTCTGAACTAGAACGGAATGCGTGGAATTCTCGTTTAATTCATGCGATGGAAGAGATTTGTAAGACGATTAATTTTTATTCACTTCGGAAGGAAACTTAAATTCTTAATTCTTAAATATCGAAATTTAAGGGGGACTAGAAGTATATTTGTCTAAATCGCCGATTAGTGTCCTGTGGAAACACCCTATTTGTCTCTTTCCGCTTATCGAACTAAATAACGAACTAATATAATGAAAGCCTAAACTCTGTCTATGTGTAGTTAAAGCTTGTAGGTAAACAATCTAAAGGGTGATTTTTTAGCTGGTTTGGTTTTGGCAACACTGGTTTTGACAGCTGACGTGTGTTTAGTACCTTGTGTCACTGTCAAACAGCTTCAGTTTGGTTTGCAATTTAACCATGGATCGTCTTACAAATGAACAACGCTTGCAAATTATTGAATTTTACTATCAAAATTCGTGCTCGGTTCGAAATGTTCATCGCGAAACAATGGCGCAATTGCGAGGCGAGTTTGGTGAACAGTTAATTTCACGTTTTGGGCCGGTCAATTGGCCGCCTAGATCGTGCGATTTGACACCATTAGATTATTTTTTGTGGGGGTATGTCAAGGCTAATGTCTATAGGGACAAGCCCGCTTCGATTGATGCACTGGAAGCCAACATCCATGCATTCATTCGTGAGATACCGGCCGATATGTGTGAAAGAGTATGCCAAAATTGGACTCAGCGGATGGGCTACCTGAAACGCAGCCGCGGTCAACATTTGCATGAAGTTATCTTTAAACATTAAATTGCAAGGTTCAAACTATCGATTCAAATAAATAATCATTAATTTTTTCGAATTTTTTGTGTTTTTTTTTTTTAAAAAAAGTTCTCAACCTCTTAAAAAATTACCCGTTACTTAGCGGTCATTGACACCGACTAAAATGGCTATAGCTGACTTAAGTTTACCTTTAACGTTGCCTCACGTTTACTAACTAAGCTGTTAAAACAAACTATCTAGTTTGAAAAATATGGGTTCTTAGTTGAAGTTTTTGTAATTTCTTATGCAGTTCAACCTGTGGTTTAGGTTAAACGTGGAATTCAACATTTTCAGCTACAGCTTAAAATGTAGGTGATCGGGCCTTAAAGGTTTTAAAAAGATTGCAATTTGATTTTCATGTAGAAGTTTTCAACCCATTTATTTTGTCAAAATCACACGTAGCACAAATGGGAATAGAAATTAAGACATTGAAATTTCACAATTTTGTTTTTATGTTTCTTATTCTCCAACATGTTCTTTATAAAAGCTAAAAAAAAAAATTTTAAAAATATCTAAAAAAAAATACAAATAATCTTCTTTTATCTTTTCAGACAAAAGTTTCCACGCCTTGAGAGTAAAAACGTCCAGTTTTGGTTCAAAAACCGCCGAGCCAAATGCAAGCGCCTAAAAATGTCACTTTACGACTCGTCACAGTGTTCTCAGCTGAGTGGACTCAATTCATTTGTTCACAAATACGAAGAGCGGGATTGAAATACGGCAGCGATTGGTAGCTACCATATACCAGCCAACTACGGTACATCCCTTTTCTACCCTAATTTTAGTCGATAAAATATTGACTATTGCTAATTATATTGCAATTGTGTCATATCACAAGGAATCCTTGCCATCCCGCACAGATGATAATGAAAAAAAAAAGTATTTTGGGAAAGATTCCTTAAAAAAAATGTAAAAATTATATCTTACAAAATACAACGCACTTGAATAATTTTTTTGCAATTACTAGAAATTAGTCAAAATTAAAAAAAAGAAAACCTCTTCTTTCCCTTATTTTAAGTGAATTCCAAATCCCAGTTATAAAATATGTGAAACATAGGTTCACAAATATTTTTATTTGTTTTTTTTTTATGAGTAAAAATAATATAGAAACCAAAGATATCAAAATATAATTCATAGTTTAATAGAAAACTTTTTAATGAATTTTCTGAAGAAAAATAAAAAATAAACAATAATTTAGGTTATAAGTAAACGAATATTGATAGTAATAATTGCTACCTACCGTCGTAAAAAAAGGCATATTACTATTATAATTTTTATTTTTTAATATTTCAAGTCGAACGGAAAACGAATTATAAATTATATAAATAACCACCATAATGTATAAAACAAAAAAAATAAATGAAATGTTCTCTCTTTTTAAATTTATAAATGTTTTCTTTTCCTTTTATAAAGTTATAAATTACCTATATATGAAATTCAAATCAAAACTTAACCTATAAAAAAACGTCTCTTGAGCAATATTAACTAAAAATTGACTTCACTTCAATTTTTTTTTGTAAATATTTAAGATTTTTATTTTTTTCTTATTGCATGTTTGGTTATAAAAATAAATAAAAAAGAAAAAACTATTTAAAATTTGTTTAGTTCTATTTTAGATGTGTTATGACAATGAAGTATAATTTTATTATACCCTTAAAAAACATAAAAACAAAATTGTTAAATTGATTCTTTCCATTTTTGGTATAAAATACCTTGCAACTCTACGATAGCATTAATTGCATTTTTAAAAGAAATAATAATATTACAATTAGTATTATTCTTAAATTATTAAACTAAACTAAACAATTATTATAATAAATTGTAGGAACGTTTTTGAAAAGTATTATTCTATTGTAAATTAAATGCATACAACTAAAAAAAATAAACACAAAAAAAAAAACAATTTTAAATGTCAAAGCGTTGAGTTTTTTTCACTGGCTTTGTCAGCATCGATATCTCCTTCATATTTAATGCAAACAACAAGATAATTTTCGGATTATTGACAAGCTTCTTGCAAATGAATAAGTAAGTAGTTCCACGCCTAAGCTCCAATCTTGGAAACTGATTACGTATTCTTATGAAAACTGAACTATCAAATAATATTCGGCGTTCGCGACAATTCGAGGTTGTACACTCGGTTTGATTGTGTACAGAACGATAAATACTGCACCGGTGCAATCACTACGTTTAGTGTCAAATTGCTTCGACCTTATTTTGTCCTTTTTTTCTTTTCGTAGCGTGAGATTGTTAGCGTCGTTTTTTTCTACTTTTTACTTAAAATGAATTGTGATAGCTTTAAATTTGGATTTTTATCGATTTCATACCATTTCAGTCGTGTTGTAAATAATCACGAATGAAAGTTGAGTCGAAACGTCACTTCACATACACAGTCAAAGCTACACCCAGCCTCCACCGTCAAGTGCGACGGTGACGAAATTTCGAGTTCTGTTTCGACACCGAACTAATTCGGAGTTCAAAAGAACACTTACATGAGTACGATTCCGTTCAGGTGTACGAGAAAAGAACATTTTTTTTGTATTCCGCACAAGTTTCACGATTCGGTGTTGAAAAGAATACGACATAAATTTATGGATTGGCAAAAAGTTATAAATTATAATGGAATCGGACAAGCAGCTCAAAGTGGGTAGGTACTTCTACCTCCAACCAATTGAGGCAGCAATGCCTAAGAGAAATGCTCACAAGCGAGGCACCAGAGTAAATAATTCAGACAACGCGACAAAGTCCAGGTTGGAAAGCGGCTCTTCATCTTGTTCTTCGACTCTACATTTTCTTCTTAAATTGGCAGCTTCCTTCAAGACTTCTGACATTTATGCTTAAAGTTTAAAGACTTTTTTTGTTTACTTATATTATTCTACCTACTATGAGCCTTTAAATGATAGCTTCTTATTTATATTGGAAGATAGCTTGGATTTCCCCAAATTTTGCTTGAATTCATCCCACTCATAGACAAGCGCAGATGTAATGTGGAGACACTCATTTATTTTCCCTACTAAGAAGAGTAAAAAGTGGAAAGAATTCTTTTTTCACAATTTTTTCCTTTCAAACTTCACGAAAGAATTATGTTTTTTTACCTTCTCTCCTGACTATTAGGTCTGCCACAGCACAGACAAGAAAACGAAAGCACCAATTGAAGTGAAGTGTCATTTCTATTTAAATTTTCATAAATGAGTGTGCTTTCTTATTTAATACTCACTTACTTACGAAGAATTCGCTGAGCTAGCTAAAAAAAAAAAGTTGCATAAGGTGAGGGGCATATGAAACTACATCCCAAACCCGCAAAACACCAGGCGAGCATGAAATCGTAGTAGGCATAGGCAGCAATTCTTCATTATTCAAGTGATGACACTAACAGTCTCCCTTTTCGCATTAACAAAGCGTTCATCTCTTTCGCACATAGGGCTGCATCGGAATCGGATGCAATTTTTTATGTGTGGGTGAGTTTGGAGACTGGAAAAGAGAACGCAGAAAGAGATCTGTCCCCTAAGTACTGCTGGCGAGAACGAGGTGCAATGATGTTTATGCTTTTGCAATACATTGGCAAACAGCCTATCCTCAGTCAGATGAGTTCATAAAATGGCAGACTGATAATGACAACAAGATAGCTGCTGCTAGGTTATGCGCGCCTGGTGATTTGCGTTTATAGAATTGTTGAGATTCTTGCTGTGGTTGAAGACATGCTCCTAATTGTACGCAATGAATTATTAAAATATTCTTTGAATAATTTTCTAGAGTCGATTCATTGTTTTTTTCAGCGTTTAAAAAATATTGCAGAAGGGTAAATAAAATAGTGGCGCAACAGCTCGAGGTGAACCAGGGCCAACTTCTCAACAATGTATGCTGGCGTGTTAATTTCTTTTACATACAAAGGGACCTACAATTTTTTGCCGAATCCGAACGGCACTTTCAGAAGTTTTTCAAGACAAGTGATACTCTCGGAGGGCTTTTCAGACCCTCGCGGAGGTAGGGAGCGTGAAAAAGAACAAGTCTTTTTTTTCAGGTGACGATGGCAGGATTCGAACCCAGACCTCCGGCGTAGTAAGCACACACACTAACCACTACGCCACGACACCCCAGAAGGGTAAATAGTTGCAGATTAAAGCCGGACAAATAAAAAAATGGACCGAGCATTGAAGATTTATGTGTATCCAACCGTAAGCCATACATGACGTCGTAAAGGAAGTGTAGTGCATAGCTCTTTTTTGAGAAGAGAGTCCTTGCTTTGTTGCCTTTTAAAAATCCCGACACCTTATAAGAAGTTTTTATGGCTAAGCAGCTACTTTGAAGTTATTCAACAGTAAATGGCAAAGTCCTTCACTTGGAATAACGTCCATGTTTTGACTGTAACTGTATGACTGTAAAACAAAGAAAGCCAGAAAGTAGCTCTCTCCTGGCGATCCCCATGCTACTAATTTAGCTGATTTAATCACAAAATTTTTATATAAGCTTTAAAAAGTCAGAGTGCCTTGCAAAGTAGGTAATGTTATCTACGAATGTTAAGTACCTTATTCTCACGACTGATCTAGGGCCACCAGCCAAAACGATTTACCTGAGAAAACCTAATTTTGTAGGCTTTAGGTAATGCATGTAGATATTTGCTTACTTAATTTTGCTCTAGCGTTTTATCGATGTTTATAATCATTATCAGGGCGATGAAAAATAGGTTAAACAGGGATCTTTGGTTAGGTTAAACAGGGTTGTGGCGCAAAAAAGGTCACAGAAACACTAGGCTGCAAAGTGGAAGCATCGCTACGCGATCCCTGGGTAACCAGTTTGATTAACATTCAAAAAGCAAAACCCCTTAACGCTCTCACTGGTGAATAAGACAATTTCCCTGTGGTAGCCATGAAGCACTTTAAAGTTAGTGTCGTCTAGTTACGCGAAACATTTAAGGAAATATTCCCCTAAAAATGTTTTGTGACTGTGCGAAATTGACTCACATTTACTTGAATGTGAACATATGTGTTAAACCCTCAACAGCTTCCAGATCACGGAGGACAGGAGCGACAAATATCCGTGTCTGACAATCTAAGCCTGTTTGCGTTCTTCTGCAGGAGAAAGTGCTGGCTACCAGGATTCCGACTAAAGATCTAAGATTGTGCCTTGCTATAGTTTTATTGGTTCCTTAGATATTTTTCCTTTAAACCATGGCCGAGAGCCCGTGTCCATTCTGATTTTTTCCTCGATAGTGCCCCTTACTATACTTATGCAAAGGAGTGATTCCAATTTCACTATTCTCCAGGAACCTTTCTCTTTTTGCAAGCTCACAAGCTTGCTTATTTCCTTTTTTACCGCAGCGTCCTGGCAACCAGCACAGATTTGTGACAGCCCCTGACTATATTTGATTTTATGTCGATTCCATTGCTTCAAACGTAGCCTGGCTATCGATGCGTGAATGGTGGTATCTCTGCCGGATATCGACTGCATAAGCTCGCGGCCTCCCTAAGTAGATCAAGCGGTGTTAGGTGCTGTTCAATCCTTCTGTAGGACTGCACCGGAGTGTACCTGTGATGGCTATACAATCCTCAGAGGAAACATGTAGGCTGTTTGGACACAGGAAATGGAAGTGGGCTGCGGTGCCGATGGTGAGACACCTATGACCGACAATTGGAAGGTCCTGGGTTCGATTCCAGGTCCAACAAACCATCTTTTTTTTATATTTTTTACCTTGTTGTCTTCTTAAGATAATTATAACAATTATGATGACAACTAAGTCGTAAAGGCTCCTCTACTTCTACGTTCAGTAGTAGAGTGGAGTTGAAATGTTAGCGGACGAAAATATCGAAAGAAAAAACCGTGTGTCGGTCACCGGCAGATCGTACCGATCCTGCAACCCTTACATGTTGCGAGTAATCTTCTACCAGTTGAGCTACAGTGAAGACGATTGATTCTTTCTCCAGATTCGACCATCACACTAGTTTTTGCCTTACGCACGCTCGTTGCTATTCTTTGTAGCTGATTAGGAATGACACCTAGAAGACTTGTGTAATTTCGCGCATTGCTGCTTGACTACGTGTAACCACGCGATCATTATATCCTACTTAGGGCATATTAAGTTAATTGTATAATTCATAACGCAGTGAAATAATCACCGTAGACCCCTAAGATCTTTTAGGGATATGAATGGGACCGACAGGAGAATCGATTAAGCCATGTCCGTCCGTCCATCCGTCCATGTAAATAACTTTTAGGCCTTAAATATTCAGCTAGAGAGCTGAAGGTTGGTGAGTTGGCTGAAAGTCTAGTCCTTCAGATCAAGTTTAAATTAGCTGAATCCGCCCACAGACACACCCTCTACAGGCCTGTATGTGCGACCATCTCTAATTTTAAAATATACTTTTCCCAAATTTTATCTATGTTACAATTGTGCTATAGCGCATTCATTTTTTGTATTTAACATTTTGCCTTGTAATTGTCTTTGAAGTTGCCAAAAAAATTTGGCCGTTTCATTGACCACGCCCACTTTTTTAAGGGATTGTAGCTTAAAATGACTGTTTATCAATATAAAAATTATATGACAAAAGATGTAGATATCCGCATTTTCTTACTTTTTTGGACATATAGTATATGCCTCCACTATATCCCACTTTTGTGGGCGTTAAAAAAAAGTCATTGATTTCAATTTGCAATCCATCACAGATGGACTAAAGTTTTTACATACGCACTGTTGCACTTTTCCACTTGTTTTAGTGTAATTACATATTGCACAGAGAGCATGTGCTATTTGGACAAACGAGATGTATAAGTGGGCTGTGGTGCACAGGGTAGCACCTATGAATGACCGAAAATTGGAAAGTCCTGCGTTCGGTTTTCAAAAAAAAAAGTTTTCAGTTGCTAATTATAATTACCATTTAGCATAGATTCGTTTGATATACGGCTCCATAAAAGATAAGAATTTTATATTGAAAAATAAAAAAAGTGAAAAATAAAAAAAGTAAACGTTCCTGACTATATTTGCCTAGCAGCGTTTGAAATTATCATAGCACTAGCCATAATTATAATGTTGTAGAATTGTAAATTGTTGTAATTTTCTACTTTTCAATATTAAAATTAATTTTGCATGGCTTGGCTTTGCCATAGGGGCCGCTCCTTAATACAAACAACGATACGTTCGGTAAGCTTTTTAATTATTGATAAGAATTTTAGGTGATCTCATTTCGCCCCCATAATGTGAATTAGTACAATGTTGCTTGCGAATTGCAATTGAATCAATTAAATCATTTTGTACCTTATGATTAACTCCACCTTGATTTGGCAAGACAGACTTGCATTGACTTAAAATTAATGACAGTTAATATGACAGATGCAGCCTTACAAAAATTACCAAAAACACAAACATGTCAGAGTTGGGTCATCCCTATTGAAAAAAATTGTTTCGAGATAGCCAGAAGTTATGCAAGATAAAAATTGTGTGCTGTTGACTAAGCGTATGCGATTATGCACAGAGTAGAGTGCGCCTAAAATTTCACTCTACTTTTATGCTTCTTTAATTACACTGATATCAATAAGTGTAATATTTTTACCAGCGGTGCGTGTCGATCAAAACACTATTTTGTTCTTGAAATTACACAACGAAGAATTTGTTTATCAAGCACAACTTTTTTAACTTCCGATTTCCATAATATTCAACTTCACTCTTGTCTGATGAATCAAGCACTTTATTTCAATTGAAATACTTTTGTTTTATTCGCATTCATAACTACTGACCAACAAGCCCGCATAAAAACAGCGAAGAAAAGGAAAAGAAATTTTTACTTTCGCTCTCGATGTTCACATTTCAAAGATTAAAAGAGAACTGCTTAGTTATACAAAAAGAAAAAATAGTTAAAAGTTTTGTATATCCGAGGTATAGAAATAGTTATACAAATACACCAAGTTCTGGAAGCTTCTCTTTTGGTAATATTCCATTGCAGGGCAAATATCGAAGATCGAATGTCAGTTATCTGTAAGATGACTGAAATGACAACAAGATTTGGTGTGTCTGTCAAGTGAGTCTATGCGTGAGTTCAGTGACTCCTGTATATTTTTCTCGCCACAAATTGGGGAGTTGGGAAATAGAGTGACGAACTAGATATATCCAAAGCTAGATCTTAAACGCTCCAAGAGCTTGATCGCTGTCTTAACAGATTGCACATTAGTGCTAGTGCCTACAATCGGTGTCATTACAGGACACAGTCTGATATGAATGCAACAAGGCTTGGTGTCCTCCAACGACCCTGCAGTTGCTGCATGGAAAAGGAGGAAGAAGAGACCACTCTCCACCATCTCTGCACATGCTCCGCTCTCTCTAAGAACCAAAATCTTTTCCTTGGAAATTTCTTCTATGTATAACGATCCAAGCCTTCTAAACACTACCGAACGGACCCAAACCGTCTATCACGCTTCATTAATAGCTCAAAATGGTTCAACATGTAGAAGCGATTTCCAGTTCCACGTATCACAATGGACCTTTGTCTGTTTCTTTGGACGCGACTGCCAATTCAACCAAACATTACATAACCTTACCTAACCTTTCCTTACCTAGCCTAGCCTAATCTAAGTTGGGGAACACAATGCAGTGTCTGAAAATTTTCACATTTTGTCACCACATGACATTGGGTTTGTTCTATAACTCTGTAGCAATTTGGTCACATTTTCTTATTGTTAGAAGGCGAAGAAAGCTATCGCCTGCAGATATTTCTGTGGGCAAAATAAGAATTTGAAGACAACAGTATTATCTCAAGTCAAAAAGGTTGACATTAATAATAGGTAATAGTAATCATTACAGTCATGTGCTATATGGCATCGAGGTTCAAAGCATTCATTCGCTTAATTTAACGACTGAGGGCATAGGCTTTGCCCTGACCAGATTGAGAGAAAGAATCTTAGACAGAAGACCACTAATTGCTCTCGGTCACTGGTGAACTGTCAAACAAAGGAGTAAACCGCGACAAATTTAGCAGAGCCCACGTTTTGCTTGCCTCTGTATAAGCGGAAAACTGTACATTTTACTCCAACTTATTCCTCCAGACATCTTTAGCTTGGAAAACAGCTACCACAACTCCAAACTTATTTGGACATGCGCAGATCCTTCGTTGAAACCGGCATCCTCTATCTTGACTTCAAAACGCCTTTTAACTTTTCGACGCGGCTTTTTAACATAGATGAGTGGGGACCGGATGAACCGCGCCATCGAAATCAAATCCGAACTTGTAAAGTGATGGTGCAAAGATTTAAAGATTTTTTGTCTACAGCTCAATGTAAGACTCTGCTGGTCACAGGAACGTTTGGGGCAACTCCAAAACTGACGAATTTGCATGACAAGGATCAGCCTTGAAACCTCATCAAGCCTTTTAATAGATAAAACTCGGCTGAAGCCACACACAATAGGTGCTTCACCTTCGTATCCACCTGTTAAATTTCTGGACAAATATGGCCTAGTTAGTCCTAAACGAACACGCTCATTAAGACTGACAGTAAGACTCTGTTGTTATTAGTATAGGTATACTTACTGGGTCACAATCTTCTGAGACATCATGCTATGAAACTATATTATATATCTCGAGAATGACGGTTGTCTGCAGAGGGTGTGGCGTTACGGATTGCGAGGACGCGCATCACTTTTTGTACCGCTGTCCCAGTCTAAGTCAGTTGAGCAAAAATGCCTTAGGACATCAGCTGTATTTTAAAACATTCAAATGCACCAATTACCTCACATTCTTAATCACTTTCGTCTTCCTAACTTTAGTGTTCCCGAAAAAACTATAGCCATAAAGAAAGTCACACCCTGGGGTTAAAGATCAACGTTTCCCTTCTAAATGATCCAATCACCTCCATTGGGGATTGGAGTCTGTCTCTATTCTTTGCCGTCTGCCCTGAACTGACGATCGTGTCTAAAAATGAGATGTTAGAACAGTTCAACATTCACATGTTCAAGTTTATATACTTTTCTCTCAATATTGCCTTTTTGACTGCACAGCTTTTTAGGTATACGAATAGGTTTTTTATATTTTAGGCGATGTTCCATTATGAAAAATCTCAAAAAAGTAGACAATGGAATTTTAATCAACAGAGATTAAAAAAGTCGCCTAAATTTATTTTTCGGTGGTTTTTCATTTCTCGGCTTTGGGCGTTTTATTGCATACCTATCCATCTTAAATTGAACAATTACCTGATACGTGTCTGATGGCAATGAAAATTTGGCGAAAACTAAAAACTAGATCTTTAAGGCTCTCAGAGTTTGCTTACTATCAAAAGTTGGCACATTAATGCAACCATTTGGGTACATGCAGGAGATTGTCTAATAGGCCTTAGTTAAGGAATAAGGTAATCAAGTTCGGACTCTTTTAAGACTCAGAAGAAACTAATGCCATTTGTCTTCGAGCTGTTGAACAGCCGTTTGGCCCTCGTCCATTCTTAATAGAGAAAAACTCTACCTTCACGAAGTCCCGCATAAGTATATGATAAATATATTTAGCTTGACTCTATTTGCTTAATGGCTAACCCAAACTAGCTCACATTATCTTTTGTCTACAGTTAAATCATACCAAACCATTTAGGGAGCCACACAACACCGTATATAACCTAATTATCTTAAGCCACTACCACAGCACCGCATCATCGAGCTATAAAATCCTTTCTTCGAATTTTTCATACTCCACGAAGGGTAACTAACACGACACCAAGGGATGTAGCAAGCTGCAAGCACCTCATCACTCATCTGATTACAAAGGAAAATTCCACATCTAAGAAGTCCGCGTGAGGCAGGAAAAAATCCATTCAACTGGATTTGCATTCCAAAGCCGGAAATTCTTCATATTGTTTAATTTAAACGAAATTGAATGATTCTGTGAAACAAAATTCCTTGCTCTCTGTCGGTCGGCGGCAGTGGCAGAGTATAGCATGTACATCTCCAACCACAAAGGAACCCCAAAACCCCACGCTATCTAAAGTTTAACCCACCATGGCGCGGTGCAGAGCACCTTTACGCAGCCGAAATAATTTCATTTCTCATTCTAGGAATATTTATTTGGTGGCCTTATCAGTGGAATATGAATATTTCCTTTTTATGATCATTTATGGTGGCACATGAATCACTGTGTGCACTTCCCGCCCTCTGGTTATAGTGGTATGGTATAAGGTCTTCCTCAGAAGGAGTTCAAAGCCCAACCATAAGGAATCACCGTCATGCATTACTGTGTCCTTTCTTGTTTAAAAATTATATAAACGTATCGCATTATTGCCGCGCTCGTATGTGTGTATGTTATTTATGTTGCGAAATGAGTTAGTGAGGGACATAATTTCCTAGATATTTGCATTAGTATCTCTTCCGTGCGTTATTTGATATTGAAAAAGTTTTTTTTTTAAGGAAGACCTCTCATTTAGTTTGCATTAAGTTGGAAAGACGCTACAACGTGTGCAGCCACTTAGTATCAAAGTTGGACTACAAAGAAAAACCCTAAGAGTCTTGTGAAAATTATAAGAATTTTTTTTTAAGATTTTGCCCCAGCTTTTTAAGGTTGGAGAGAGCACGCAAGAACATCCTAAATCCTTTGGGACAAAAAGAAGAAATGTAAAGGAAGAAAGAAAAATATTCTGCCTTACAGAAGGAAAAGCCAACATATATTTCGCGAAAACATCTCAGAAAATTTCGTACTGTTAGTTGGAAAATTGACTATTTTCGAATTTGGGCTTAGATTTAATAGAATCAGAAAAAAGAAGTGTGTGCTCAAAACAAAGAAAAGTTCCCTCAAAGCAAGAAAATGTCTCCCCGAAACAAGAAAGATAAAGAAAAGAAAATAAAAAAAAACAAGGGGGAAAGTGCAACAGTGCGTATGCAAAAGCTTCAGTCTATCTTCGACGGATTGCAAAATATCCGACCTTACCAAAAAAAACTGCCACGCCTCGAAAAAGTGGGCGGGATATAAAAATATAACTGTTAAATGCTTTATACTAGGTGGTTGCCTACATTTCGGCCTAAAACTCCGCATTTTTACCTAAAAAAGTCACTTTTTTAACGCCACGCCCACAAAAGTGGGCGGAGGCACATACAATATATACATTAAAGTTAGGAAATGCTAATATCAACAACTTTTGTCAAATTTCATGTATATTTATTAAAAACAGTCATTTTAAGCTAAAATCCCTTAAAAAGGTGGTCGTGGTCGATGAAAACTCTAAATTTTTCTAGCTTTTTCAAAGACAATTACAGGGCAATGTTACATACCAAAAATGAATGCGCTAGCGCCATTGTATCATAGCTAATAATTTGGAAAAAGTATTTTTTAAATTTAGAGATGGTCGCACATACAGGCCTGTAGTGGGCGTGTCTGTGGGCGGATTCAGCTAATATTCAAGCTTGATCTGAAAAACTAGACTTTCAGCCAACCTACCGAATTTCAGCTCTCTACCTTAAAATTTGAGGCCTAAAAATTGTTCATACGAACGGACGGACGGACATGGCTTAATAGATTCTCCTGTCGGTCCCATTCATATCTCTAAAAGGACTTAGGGGTCTAAGGTGATTATTTCACTGCGCTACAAACTATACATCAAACTTGATATACCCTGGGTCGGATATAAAAATTGGTCTGCTTTCTGTACAAGTTGAGCGCCTATGAAGCCATGACTTTTGGAATTAGTGTAAGAATTCTAGGGGCCTAGCCCGATACCTAGAAAACAAAAATCTCTTCATCCCGATTATGTAAAAAAAAAACTTTTTTTTTCTTCGCTAAACAGAGCACTCCATTCATCCTTCGAGTTTGCTTCTTGACTGCAATTCAGTTCGTTAACTACTGCCCAACTATAAGCTCCTTCGCAAATGAACATAGAAGAGGATTATTTCAATAAAAACTTAAGCCGAGTGTTATCATCAAACGTGCAACTATTAGCAATAGCTTTACACAAGTAAAAGAGTGGCAATTTCACCATACCAACCCTAAGGATTACTATAATTGCCAATCTTAAGACTCTAGCAGCTCTGATACTCCATATCGTATAGATAACAACATCCCCAGACAGGTCCTTAATAAATTTATCTTAAGGCAAAGTTAACCTAGATTTTGCCATCTCACAAATAACAATAAATTTCGATTTTGCCATCTTAAATACATTATGAATTATTTCCCTGGTATATAGTATCTAATTCGTAGGCATTAAGGAAAACACCTTGAAAGGGGGTAAGCATACGACAAGCAAAATACCGGAGAGGCAACGTGCAAGGGTAAACAAAAAGAAAGCAAAGAGTTTAATACCTCTATCCGCGCATCGCATACCAGATACCGCGTCCGCCTCCCGACAAAGCAGTCATCTCTCGTTTTGAGGAAATTTCTTTTTCTACAGAAATCAACCCCCCAATCCCATCACTTGGGCTTGCAGCCTGGTTAAGATTTTTCGGCTTTTGCCATAAATCAATTCGTATTAGTTTTGATCTTCCTGCTGGCATAGAGACTTTTGTATCCTTTCTAATGAGAATCATCGTCGTCGTCGTCGTCGTCGCTGTCGTTGACGGTAGGTAGTCGGAAGACATTGTCGTTTTCCTTTGGTCTTGGTGCCACAAAAAGAGGTATATACGAGTATCTTAAGACAAACTGAAGCTTTCCGCCCACCTCTTACCCATTTGTTCGAGTTCTTCTTCTTGGTTGATATGCAAAAAGTATTAAATCTTATATCTCCACAAAAGTCTTTGAGACAGTGTTCCTGCGGCAAAGAAGAAAAACATCAACCTACCATTTTCCCCACAGAGATGGTGTTCCAGTAAATTTTAATCGAGGTTATGCCTTCATTTGCAATAATTCATTGTAATAATGATAACTCTATAAAACCTGTTAAGACAGAATTTTTCGCCCGCTTAGCTATCGCTAAGGGTGGCTGACTGTGCCGGTTGGTGATTTCACCCCCAAGCCCTGCTGTCACCTTTGTGGATGGCATTAAGTGGCATTTGGTTTTTGTATGAAAAAAAGGTAAGATGCCGGATTTCATGTGGACTTGTTGGTCTTACAGTTAAGCTATGGTCGACTTCTTGGAAGCACTACCGCTGGCTATGGCCGGCTTCTTGGTTTCTTTTACCGGCCCAGTTGGAAAGATGAATTATCGCGACAAAGGGATTATCATTTTTACACTAACTCTGTGCATAGGACCCTTGGGGGTGATTTAGTAATAAAAGTTCGGTTGGGTATTGAAATGAATTATTAATAAACTAAAAAAAAATTTTGAGTGAAATTTTTCTCTCAAGCGGCGCGGCGACGTAACTAGAATCGTTATGAGGTATAAATCTGGAAAGCTTTAATGGCTGTTGAAATGCCTGAAAAGTTCAAATGAAGACACATTATAGCCTGAAAGCATGTCTTGTGTGCGGCTTTTAAAATGTAGGTGAGGCGGTGTATGTGCTAGCGCAATTTCGGGGGTTTGATGCAAAAAAAAAAAACTGTCGAAATAAGCTCCGGTTGTTAGCTCATTTTTTACTCCATATAGCAGCAAAAATTATTCAAGTTGCGATGTGTAAGAGAAAAGAGAATTTTCAAAAAGTATAATACATATCCCTGAACAACATATTTCGACGGCTTCCATTATGTCTTCACACTTTACTTAAGTCAGTCGTTGTATATTCTATACAGCTAAAGAAGCACCGAAAATTCGTCATAGAGGTCCGAAAAGGAGGCGGGTCATAATTCTGCTTTCAACTTTTAAAATTCTGCATTAAAGATCCTGGTATTCAAAATTCTGACTTAAGCTTTAAAATTCAGCTAGTTCTGCGTTCTTAGGCAACCTGTTGTTTTTTTGTTGGAAGTAAAGGAAATGTAGAAAAAGAAGCAGGTAAGAGGGTTGCAGGGTCGCAGTTGCAATTTTGCAAAACAAAATTTTGAAAAGCATAATTATTATGAAATGCAAATTTCTTAAAAGCAGAATTTTGAAAGCAGAATATCGAAAAAAGATTTTGAAAGTAGAGTTTTGTAAAAAGAATTTTGATCCCAACCCGTCCGAAAACCATCCTTGGATCGCTGCCATAGGCAATCAAGACTTGGAGACCAACGCCTGATGTGTGGAGTTGGTGCTAGCTCCACATAAGGGAAAGCTTTTAAATATTTCCTAATTTGCTGTATTTACAGAGATTTTAGTTAGAACAACTAGATTTTGTCGCAGAGGGAAAATTTTTTGTATGTTGGCTGACTAGTGCAATGTGTAATGTACCACCATGGGCTTGCCCCGGATCTGAGAACTTGCGATTCAAACATCGGAAAAACTATGCGTGTAAGGTGTATAAAGAACGTTAAGGAACGTGTATAACGAGCGTTTTGGGATGCTTGACCACAGTTTGATTGGTTCTGAAACGCTTAAAAGAAATTTAAAGTGTTGCAGATCCAGCGTAAATTAAGTATAACGTTCATAAAATAACGATTTTGGAAAGTTTTAAAAGAGGGGCAAAAGTGGTACCAGGGCACTTCAGTTTTAAATAAAATGTCTGTTGGATGTTATTCACCCCCATTAACTTAACCGAACTTGGCAAAAAGCTCTTATGCCGAAACAAATTGGGAAAACTGATCACTAGGGGATAGACCAGACGTAATATGCTCCGTATATTTTGGTATCCATGCAAGGGCTGATTTCTTGTATAAAAAAACTAAAATATATTCTTCAAGCTTATAGTCTTAAAGCGTGTAACGAAAAAACTGATCTACCCTGTGATCAGTTGTCGCCAATTCGTGTTGTTTTGAAGTCTTGACGATACTCTCTGCTTTATCGAGGTAGTTGCGTTCAGATATGTCAAAACCTTGATGTTGGCTCATTCTAAGTCATTCATAAGCCATAAGAACAATTGAAACAAGTGAGTTATTGCAAGAGTTCGTCTGCGACAAACTTCTATATACCCAACCCAATATACCGTGTAACACTAAATATTAAAAATTTTTTGTCCCGAATTCATACATTATTTGTAAAGGCCTAGCCCCCAAAAGTGGGCCTGTGCTAAAAATTAAAATCAATTAATTGTGATTTCGTTTGAATCATCACAAAATGCTGTAAAACCAAAAATTATTTCGGAAAAAAACCGGTTTGTCCTAAAAACGTCCACTAAAAGTGGGCCTAAAAGTGGGCGGAACTCAAAACTTTGTATGGAAAAAACTTAGCAAATGGTAATATCTTTAATATTTGTCATACAATTTTTTTTTAGATTTGGGGTGAACTTTCCGAGTAGGCATGGTCGATATTTTAAGTGGTCCAATTTCCGCCTTCTTGGAGGTTTTGGGCTATTATTGCTCTATACCAAAGTTTGAGTTCCTACGCCTTGTCTAACTTGACCAAAAGGCGTTTTGAAAGAAAATTCGGAATAGAGGTTGTCTTGGCTAAGTTTAAGCGTCCTAGCTTAATTTCGTCTGACAGACGGACAGACGGACAGACGGACAGACGGACAGACGGACAGACGGACAGACGGACAGACGGACAGACGGACAGACGGACAGACGGACAGACGGACAGACGGACAGACGGACAGACGGACAGACGGACAGACGGACAGACGGACAGACGGACAGACGGACAGACGGACAGACGGACAGACGGACAGACGGACAGACGGACAGACGGACAGACGGACAGACGGACAGACGGACAGACGGACAGACGGACAGACGGACAGACGGACAGACGGACAGATGGACAGACGGACAGACGGACAGACGGACAGACGGACAGACGGACAGACGGACAGACGGACAGACGGACAGACGGACAGACGGACAGACGGACAGACGGACAGACGGACAGACGGACAGACGAACAGACGGACAGATGGGGGTCGGGTAAAAAAACCGGATGCTTGAGCGAGCCTCGACGATGAACAAACTATGGTCAAAGATGGTCACCGAATATCTTTGCTTAAAATTACTTTAAAAACAATAGTTTCAAATGAACATGAAAAAAATCGTTCGAAGCGAGCGAAAACATTTTCAATCGTTGCGTTTTTGTGCGGTTGTTCGCATATGCTTTTAAATGCCCTAAAACTGTTCCGCCAGTTAAAAAAGTTTTTTTTTAAGTCTCTTACTACAGGCCCATTTCACTTCTCTCTTCTTTTCCCCGTGGGTAGGAAAAACGTTCATAGGCACTACGAGGACCGGCCGCACGTGCTTATAGTAGTGTGAGATTTTAACTCAATAAAAAACCTCCCATTTTCTGTCAGACTACGACTAAGTTTCCTTAACAAGTAGTTCAAGCTTCTGTAGTAGTCGCGTGTGGCAGGCTGCCTTCCAACGAAGGCACCTACAATACCGTCAATTTATGTGGTTTCATCTTATGCTACGATCTCGTTCGTTGTAGTCGGCGCGTAAGATTTGTCTGATCCAAAGATTGGATAATTTCATTGTTGTCCGCGAAGTCGAGTACTAAGTTTGCGAGCAAAGTTTGTTACCTCGTCAGTCACGGTTGCGATTCCAAGATCTCTGTGTGGATCGCTATTTCTTAGTACCATGGAGCATCAACGATTGCTCTGAGTGTCTTATTTCTAAAATAGATATATAGCTTGGTTTAGTACAACCCCAGAGTTGTATACTTGCTTATACAAAAGCAGTTTGTTACATACGCTTAGTTTCGAAAATCTTTCAATAAGCCAATTATGATTTCGAGCTCGTCGCGTTTCTTTTTAACGTGCAGCTTCCAATTAAGTTTTGCGTCAAGATTCATTCCTAGATATTTCGCTTCATTCAAAATTAAAAAAAAACATAAATTTACTAAAGAAACGATTTTTGATTTTTTTTAACTGAAAAAAAAATGACAAACCTTTTTTTGTTTTCTAAATTTTTACATACTTCAGCTTGCTTTTTTAAGTGTGCTTGCTTACAATTTAGTAGTTGATAAGACAGAAACATAGGCAGTTTCTAACACTTCCATTTTAAGCATATCTCAGAGACAATACAGCTATTTCAGCCCCGCTATATATTTTTTTCGACCCTAAAAAAATTTTCTGTTTCTGGGATATGTTGTATAGTATGGTTAGTATGGTTAGTATGGTTAGTATGGATAGTATGGTTAACAGAATATTGATAATTTTGTGAACAAAAACAAATTTGAAATGTTTTGAAAGTTCTTAAGCTAAATCTCAGAATGTTCCAAATTTTAGAAAATTTCTAATGTTTTTTCCAAAATAACAAATAATTCTTGATGTGTGTGATTTCTTTTCATATCATTTGGCCTTATAGCTTAAAGCATCAGACCATTAAGAGGGGACCTAATTTTTTCACGATTTTTTTTTCGAAAATACATTATTTCAAAACTGCAGTTTTGAAACGGTTTCATAAATATTTGATTCAAGCCTTTTCATATTTTTCACATATTTTCAATTCCTGATTTTTCAAAAACTTTTTAATATTTTGTTAGAAATTCGATTTCATTTCGTAATGAAATAACTCAATATTTGATTAGATAATTTTTAATTTCCCTTTTCAGTTTTCCTTAAAATTTTCCAGATAAGTTCCAGGACACTTTTTGTCTCTTTTACCATCAAAATTCAATCTGTAATTGAATAATAAAAAAAAACCTTATATGATAAAAATTGCTTCATGTTGAGTCGGCTTAAGTAATCTTATCTTAAGTATCCTCTAAACAGGTCTTAAAGGGAAAGACAAATTTAATTAGGAGTGAATTTAAATTCATCGTAACAGATGTAACTCAAGGATCGATTTTGGGGCCTATCCTCTTCTTAATCTTCATCAACTCACTTTTCTCACTTTACTTCGGCAGTTTACTTTACGGCAGTTTTTTCGATAAACATCAGTTCCTTCAAATTTGTTCAAGAATGCCAAAATAAGCTTCTATGAGCTTCCTTAATTCCATGTTTACCTGATCTGGGTACCGGAGCACAGCGGGGAACAGGAACACTCAAAAGATCTAGGTAGTCAAACCTTATCACTGCAATGCTCGGTCACAGGGTATAGAAATAGATTAATTTCTTTAAGGAATGGTTTGAAAAGGGAATTAAAAAGCTTACAGGTACCCTCGCTTAATTTAATATTTTAAATCTAGGCCCCCAATCACTCGAATTCCCAGCTCACATGACTTATGATATACAGCAGCACTTCAGTGCTTCTCGAATTTTTTCCTCAAGACCGAATTTGTCTACCTACCTTTAGGTAAGCTTCTTCTTCTTTTTCCTTTCGGTGCGAGGATCTGAAGCGATAGATCATAACCCTCCGAGTGGGTTTCCGCTTGAGGATATCATTTGACTGAAAATTTATTTTTGAAACCAAGATTCTTACTCTCAAGACTCGGGCCACACTATGATTCGTCATTTCAATCTAAGCCTTTCTAAGAAGCTCATAAAGTTAAGTGCACTCAACTGTCTCATTTGCATAAATTAAATAATTTAACACCGCTGCCAAAATCCTTGTTTCGCAATGATTTCAATGGCGTGTCCATCAAATTTCCTGATTTTATCGAATAATAGCGTTAAATCAGGAGTCCTCTCGTAATTAGCATACTCTTAGCCCGCCAGATAGAATTCAAATCAATCGACTTCAATCGGCTTAGCCAAGTGGCCAGGAATTGCTAATTTACCACAATCACGGGGATTTTCCTTTCTTAAAAAAAAACTTAAAAAAGGAAAGCAAAAAAAAAGTAAGAAAATCCCAAGAAATAAAGAAAACCACTGAAAGCACTGCGGATTTAATGTCCTTTCAACTTGTAATTGCCGCGTGTTATTCTTTTCTTTATAGATCATCTGCGGGAGTTCCCATCGCTAATTATTTGCCATCCAGTGCTTCCGAGTCGTCGACTTTATTAACGCGGATTTGCTCGTAGTTTCTCCTTCAGTCATTTCCTTCAACGAGCAAACACAAAGCACGTCTGAGCGTCGCGCACAACCAAACCAAAAGTAGAAACGCATTGACAGCGCAGTCAAATTGAAAAGGATGTCATCGAATTTTAACCTCCACACAGCATGAGCGAGTATTGTGTCATCAGTTGTTATCCCTTGCCGACTTTGCTCATCATCGTCGTCGGTTGTCCTCATTGTGACAACAGCATTAGGATTTCGTTTCTTTTTCACTCCACCGCCCACCGCCATCCTTCTCCATAGAGCCGGGCTGGAAATAAAACTCAAAAATTAAGAGGAAATCAATAGGAATTGCGGAGATGTTTTCATTTGATTTTGTTGGTGCGTAAGTTTTCCTTTCGCCCGTATATAAAGTCCTTGTTGACGATATATGAATGTTGACAACTGCAAGGGTTGATTATATGTTATGTCGAAGGGTTGAAATTTATTTTAAGAAAGACACCAAAGTTAACGTTGAGGTTTAAGGATGTGTGCGATAGATGTGTTTTTGTTTATTGGCAGAGTTCTTAAGCAGGAGCTCGTCGAGACACCAGAAGGGAAGATTTTAAAACAGCTCGGAAAGCCAGGATGCGTGAAAATGTTTGAAAAATCTACTAGACAGCTGGAGGAAAAGTGCAAAATCAGATGTCGACGAACCGTATAAGGGATTCGTGCGGAAAGGGAGCGTCGACACCTCAGATTAAAATCTGTCTCGCCTGATAAAACGCTGTCGACAAACTGTTGCGCTAACATCCGCTCATTCGATGAAAATCTGTAGCTAACAGAGGTTGAGTGGTGATAATGAGGTTGGAATCAAGGAGTGGGTGGAACTGATGTGAATGTCTAAAGACAGTCACAGGTTATAAGGTTTGACATTTGGTACTTACATTTTCATTGTCACTTTAAAAATGAATATCCTAGACTCATTCGAAACTTAGTATAAGAACTACCTACAGCATCGGCAAATGAGATCTTTTGAGCACTGTTACATGTGGAAAAATCTCACGAAACTTATGTTAATTCTTCCCCGCCAACGATAAAAATTCACAACCCCTATCTATGTGGGCCACATGGAATCTTGCTTAATTACACCCAATAAATAATAATTAAGGAACTCAGTTAGGCCCACTCTTCCCCCAAGGTTTCGGTTTGAGACGGTTTTGCGTTGCGTTGTGCACTCGGGATAAGGTGGGAATACGTAAAAGTTTCTTCAGTTCGCACCCATATTCACTCTTCGCTTAAGCCAGGACCATGTGTGCACGCCTCCGAGTGCTTGCTGAGGCAAATCCTCCATTAGATGTATCACCCAAAAACTATGCTCTAAGAAGCCGTTGGCAAAAATGATATACACGTTTTGTACCGACCCCGATAATACCTCGGTGCGCTCATAATTCTTCACCCATCAGGGATGAGATACTCCGCCAACTTATATTCAGCTGGCTTCAACCCATAAGGATGCACATACAAGTCTCGTGGCGTAATGAAGAAAATAAATAATCGCTAGCGCGCTGCCGCCGCGACTTTCGAAGAAGAATTTGTGCGCGTCCTTTCCTTTTGGTCGTATGTTGCGCTCGAGATGGTTTTGAGCCTAAGCCTTTGGTTCAATGAAATTACGCGCTGGGCTATAATTCTTGTCGTGCCAACAGTCTTAAATAGAAGTCGCCCAGACTGGTCCTTTCAAATAAATAAACGAAGTATATCCCTTAATACGGACACACTGTGGGAGGGTTGAGCAGGCATAGTATATATGCTTACGGAGAATTATTAGCATTTGATGACACTTACGCTCACCCAGGAAGAAAAGTCATGGTGGTTGAATTTTCTTTTGGCCACCACTAAAGTGTAGGGAGAAGGGTGAGAGTTAGTGCGTGGCCGTTTTTCTTTTCTTAACATTTGGCGAGCGAAGCAAACAGGATGTGCTGCAGGACTTAAGAAAATATTTATAATGACCTTGTTAATCCTCTCGTAGAGGGAAAACGCCTTATTAGGATGTGATTTATGTGTCATCGAGGGGGTCATTATACAGCGTTAGGGGAAATAGTTAGAAGGAAACCCCGTTGGTTGTTCGATATGATTGATTGTGACTTGTTTTGAGAAGGTTTACGTTTATTAAACATAAACTTGCATTTATGTAGATTGAAAAAATTTATCGAAAGAAAAGTTTGTGATGAGAAAACCAGCTCACTAGACTTGGACAAAAAAAAATGTTATTGCACCAAAAACACGATGTGTGGCTGGGTGTTGAAGTATATTTTAAAACGCTGCTCACAGTGAAGAGAATTGAGTTTCACGTAGAGGACGTAGAGTTGTCAAAATTTGCACACTATCTTCTAAAAATTATAACAATTTTTTTTTCTCAAATTACAAAATATTTTCTTGGGATTATAAACAATGTTGAATAACTTTTTGACAGCTGACATTTTTAGTCAAAAGAAGTTTAGCCTCAAATAGTTTTTCTTTTGTTTTTTTTTTTGTAAATGTCTCATTTGACTATCAACAGCTGATTGTCAAAGCAATGCATGGGCCGAATCAATAATTCAGCTTGACAACATGGTCACTACTGCAATATGTAATTGAAAAAGTCCAGTTGCAGCTTCCCATCTATACCTACATACTATACATCAGAGAAATTTCTCCTGTGGGGTGGAGAGTTTCTTTGCAAGCCTCAGTCAGCAGCCCGGCTTCTTTCTGTCAAGTGGTCTCTTGTGAGGTTAAGCTCGTATAACTTTGACTCGCGGAAAGTGTTGCAATAATTTGAAGAAGATTGTTTGTTTTTTTTTTTGCTTACATGAAAACAAAATGTTCGGTAAGTCTTAAGTAACTTTGGAGCTTTCCGTTAAATATGTATGCGTTACATCACGTTTTATCTTTTCTACAATTACTTCAGCACATTGATTTCTGTTTTTTTGCGATTCCCTTTGGGGCGATAAAAATTAATGCGCCACAATAATAGGGCAAACATGAAGTACATGTTTATTGACATATTATTGACCCACGCCTATTTTTTTATTATAAAATTAACTTTGAATTGCGCTCTATTAATAAATATAAATAAAATTTAAAAAACAAATTGTCATAAGTTAATGGTTAGAGAGAACGTATGTAATTTAGATTTTCATTGCATATGTTTAGGCGGTTTTAGTTGCGGATTAGCGTGCAAACATCAATTTCATTATGAAATGTTTAAAGCTTAAAGTTTAGTTTATGAAACCGACAATTTTAGTTCACTTGAGGAGGCAGGACACTTTCGAATGCTTACATCAGGTATGTTACGGGATAAAAAAAAATCCAAAACATTTTCCTTGGCTTAACTAGGTACTCACTAACTAAATAAAAAAAAATGTAAATTCCATTTTGGTATAAAATAAATATGCTGGGAATCGTGAAAAACTTGTACCATAATGATCAGAAGTTTATCGTTACTATAAAATAAATACCTACCTACCTAAATTTAATAAAAATTAAAATACCCGAAATTTATTTTTTTGTAAAATTGGCTCCTTAAAATGGGCCTGACCAAAAACTTTGCACAAATGGAGTCTAGAATAGAGTCTAGTTTATCTTATGTGTTAGTTTTTATTGCTTACCCTGTCCTAAAGTAGCCTTAAGGACAGACTAAATCCACGCTTTTCTATGTAACACAAGGTTTTTCTTGGATTCTGCCTCCGAATGTGGGCGTGGGCCAAAACTTTGTATGAAAAAAATGTAGAATTAAGTGTTTTTTACATTTTATATTAAGTAACAATTTTTCGATTTCTTACAAAAGTATCAAATAAAATGATTTTGAATAAATACCGAAAATATACGCTATTCCGGTAGAAGAGGGCTCAAAGTTCACTTGTACTTAAAAAGACACCTGAAAATGTGCTGGCCAGTATTAAAGTACCCAGTAAATGTAGCTAGAATGAAGTACTTGAAATGCACTTGTACCTACTTTGCGATTTTCAAGTATCAAATACGAGGTACTTGATTTTTTCAAGTACAAGGTATTAGGTACTAACTTTGTACTGCAGTGCTAATGTACTTAGGTAATTTACAACGCTGAGTACATTAAGTTTGACACAGGCGAAAATAAAGATATTATAAGGATGGACCCCCAAGACCTAAAGGGCATATAAGATCGAGACCGAGTTCTGGGGAGTTATGATTTTGCTAATTTTGAATTTTGTTAATTGGAGTTGGATATGCCACGCCCCTTTTTAAAAACTAAACTAAAAAACCTTATAAAAGAATAAAATATTTCTTCATGACTGGTAACGGAAAGAAGATGGAAAAACAAAAAATATAGGAATGGGAACGACAATAGGAATGGAAAGAAGAATAACAATAGGGTATATCGCGGTCCGTTACAGACGGACCGAGGCTATTAAATACGCACTGCTGCTCGAACTTACTGGTTTTACTTCGTTTTTTAAATAAAAAAAAAATTTAATTTAATTTTAAAATTAATTTAAATTTTAAATTAATTAAATATAGAAAATTTTAAAATTTTGTAATGCAACGAGCTTTCTTCCTGTTGACTTAAATAAATCTGATCAAGATAAATTTTCTGATTCTGATCAGATAATAAAACATTTTAAAAAATGTTTTTGAAAATACTTTAAGGCGCTTTTCACACTATCCGGTTTTGATCGGACGGCAAAAACCGAACGGCAAAAAAAAAACGGATTTACAAAACTTTCACAGTATACGGTTTATGTACGGTTTTTTTCGTCACAACCTAGTTTTACGGTTGAATATTGTATAAATACACAACACATACAATTGAAGAAACATAAAACAAATAAAAATCAAACGGTTTAAAATCGTGCAAAGATTGAGCTGAGCTTTCGGTCGCCGTCCGGTCGCCGTAATTTCAGTCGCAGTGAACGGCTGATAAACGGCAGGCGAACGGCAAAAATTCGTAGCCGTGTAGTGTGAAAGGAGCAACCCATTTTCATACGCGACTAAATAAAAATTCGCTGTCCGGATTTTTTTCGTCCGGTCGAAGGTTTTCGAGTAGTTTTCTCAGAACTTTTTTGATTCTTTTTTAAATTGTGTTATAGTTTCCTAAATTTTTTGGATAATAACTAAAACGTGTAATTTCTTTTTCATTTTTCTTCAAACAGCACCGGAGATAAGGGGAGGGAACACACACATATGGCCTTCTATACAATTTTTTTTTTTGCAAAAATGCATCAAAACGGCAGTATCAGAATTATTTCAGAAAAATATTAAGGTATGCATGACTTAGAAGTTTTTTATAAGCGTGTTCACTATCGGCCTTGTGTCTTAAGTGCTTCAAAAGTTATCGCATCAAACACTACGAAAAATGGCATCCTTTTGAATTTTCACCTCCTTATTTCCCAAAAACTTTTCAATATTTTCAAAAAAGCTATTTTTGCCCCTAAAATTCAGTATAAACTAGACCTTAGGTTAGGTTAGGTAAGGTAGGGTTGCTGGAAGCAAAAGCCACCAGCTCGCAAGGCCTACGAGGGCCCTTAGCGTCACCCCATGGGAAACATGTAAGGAATAAAGATTTTAATTTATGGTGGGTACTTAGTCAGCTGAAGTATCCTGAACTTTGAAGAGAAACTTGTCCCAGCCGTACACCCTGCTGAACTTTGCAATATTTGCCACCGCTTTACTTGCAAGCTGGTTCAGCTCCTGCAAGAAGTATTGACCCAGAAGTGTTTCACATCTTCTTCTGCTTCTGGATCATGACATCCCCTGCAAATGTAGTTGGTGTTAGTGGTTCCTAATTATGCTGAGTGTTTTCCCAGCAGGTTATGGCCCGTTATCACTCTTGTGGCTATGGCCAGTGATGGCCTATTTAATGCTATAAGTTTCTTTGATTTGCTGCCATGTATAGATGGCCAAAGCGCCTTTGTGTGGCCGCAGCTCTGCAAATTTTCCCATCTGTTTTGGGCTATATTGTGAATAGTCGGACATTTCGCCCGTCACAAAACTATGTATCCGCTGTAGTGATATACAGATGAGAGCCATATTTCGCTAGCTCGTCAGCCTTTTCATTCCCGATAATGCCACTATGGCCTGATATCCAAACAATGCGGACATTATTCTCTCTGCTTAGAGTCCTGAGTTCTGAGTGACAGAGTCCTACTACACGAGATTTTACTGTTCGTGTTGCCAGGGCCTTAATGGCTACTTGGCCGTCTACGTAAATGGAAATATCCTCCTGTGATATAACACTCTGGCCTTTTCGGCGGCTATAAGTATTGCTAGCGAATTTCAGCTTGGAAGATACTGGATGAGGTCAGCAGTCTTCTGCTTTTTAGGATATCGAGTTTGTCAAAGCATACACCTGCTCCTCGGAGATTGCTACCTCGGAGTTGGTTATAACATTATTGAGCCTCAAGTCTTCTCTGCTGGGAATGTGAACGGAGTAGTCCTGATTGAAGTCAAGGCAAGGTGTTATATTGTCTGTTATTCCTACACAGCATCCTAGTGTGGGTAGGATTCAGCTGTGCCCTGTGGATCGCATACTCCAATTGCCCGTGGGTTGAAGTCTTATAGCCCTTTTTGCGGCGCTTTCTTTTATCAAGAGATCTATAGGCGAAATGTTAAGGATTATCTCTAAACCCTTGGTAGGCGTAGAGCTCGAAGCACCTGTAGTGACGAAACAAGCCAATCTTTGTACCTTAGTTAAAGCTTTTATATTTTTCTGCTTGGTTACGCAGCATCCATAAGTGAGTATAGTTCTTACTATAGCTTTGTAAAGCCAGTTTGTTATTTTGAGGGAAGGACCCCATTTTTTCCCGCATATTCGGTTACATAGGGCTGTGTAAGCTTTTTTAACTCTTTCTTCTGTGTTTGGATTCCAGCTAAGCTTCATGTCTAGGATGGTACCCAGATATTTGGCACTTTTAGATAGCTGAAGAGCTGAGCCTTCCTTTGAGTGCGTCTTTGAGTGCTCTACAACCGGTATCGACCTTCTTTTCGTGAAGAGGACGAGCTCTGTTTTTGACGGGTTGACGCTAAGGCCACATAGCCTGGTCCATCGTCTTAGTTTATTCGGCGCATTTTGCGTCAGAACAACAAATGTTGGCAGGAATTTTCCACGCACTATGAGCATAAGATCGTCGGCATAACCGAAGGGTTTTACCGGTGAGTTGCTGAGTAATACATAATAAATACATATTTGATAAAGATCAAATATGTATTTATTACTAGAAGCCATAAGGAGGTGAGAGCACTCTACGTTATGGGGTTCCTCAGGTGGTAGACATTCCTTTTATGCAGTCACCTAGCACCTTGCACTTTTCGAACATAAATTAAATTTTGTATGGCTTTGCCATGACAGCCGCTCCCCAATATAAGCAAAAATACGTGCGGTTAGCTTTTTAAATAATAGTTTTGAAATTTGAAATGAATAATAGGCGAAATTTTTTTTCAACCAAATTTTACGAGAGCATAAGCCACCTGAGCGTTAAGATAGCACAAAAAGGTTTGAAAAGAAAGATAATGTGGAATGTACTTATGTAACAGTTTTTAAGAAAATATATTCGAAAGGAATATTGGAGATTTTTTTTTTTGCCACACTGTAAGGTAAAGAACCTTAAAACACGCCTTTTGGGTGCCCATGGATCCTGTTAATGCGGGATACGCTTGCTTTTTACAGTGCAACTCCAAAGGAACAAATACTCACATCTCTTCACTCACTCTTTGAGGTAAAGGTAATTTGTTTTCCACGCCCAACACAGCGAAGATCGAAGAACCCTGCGAGAGTAAAATTTAATATGACAGACTTCTCATCAGACACTAAAACGCAAAAACGCTTGGCTTTGCCTAAGATCACCAAAAATAAACACATAACGCGTGATTGTAAAAAAGGGCTGGATCACCTTTTTAGATACCCTCCTCAAGCTTTTCTCAATCTCTTTATAACCGCTTAGTTTTGCATAAATATTTCCATATGGCAAAAATGTAAGCTAAAAAAATTTTGGGTTTCCTCCTACAAGTTAAAGAGATGGTAAATTACCTGTTCATCTCACGTTGAATAAGAACCACAAAGGTAAGAAAATTTTAAACAAACTGCTTGAGTGACAAAGTGTTCCTACTTGAACCAAAATGTTTGCATATATTTAGATAGCGTGTAACAAATGCACTGTGCAAATGCAGTGCACCTCTCCTATCATTCGCGGAAGGAAGTCACTTTTTGCATGGAACATTTTCCTCCGCAGTACCTACACCGGAGCCACTGCCGTACACTTCCTCTAGAAAGATTTAATTTATGAATTTTTATGATTAACAATGTCCCAAGTCACTTGCACAATCTGGCGGAAACGTTACGGTACTGAATTCCACCAAGGTGAGTAAAATTTGGGAAAATGATTCAATTTCATTTGAATTAGAGGCAGAGCCCTCTGTCAAATCTTCATCCAAAACTTATTACATAACCTTCGCACCATTCATCTGTCCATCCGGCGTAACTGGCATCCACAGAAAATATCCTTTAGATTAGAAATTATTATTATTGTCCAACCACATGAATGTCAACCCCGAGCCGCTTTGATAAGAGTTGTAGCAGCACAAAGAACTAAGACCAACATAATGACACACCTTGACTGGGGTACGAAAGTCGTACCGGATTTAGAAAACGTCAACATTTTGGACAGGACGAGCTGCTTTCGTCTCCACATTCACTGTCTGTCGAAAACTGCCTCCCAACATTAAGATAAGAAATTCCACTTCCGACAGTTTTTCAATTAAACTGTATCTCCGCGTCAAGTGGAAAGTATTTATTATTTCGAATTGGCGTAGCCGACAGAGATCCTTTATATTTTGCTCTCATTCTCGTTCCATCTCTCCATATAGCCGAGAAGGACAATAAAAAAAAAAAAACAATCTCTCGCCGAGGGGTGAGAGATCTCCTATTTTGTATATGGCTTATGGTAATGGGTGGGAAGGTTTCACCCAATACGTATGCATAGCTTCGTCCTGGCATATCCTTCGTAATGATATGCAAAACGAAGAAACGATTTGTTGCTTATCTCGATGCGATTCGTCAAAATTCCTTGGCGTGTTTTTTTTTATGTGTTCCTCTCGAGGATATGTATTTATGGTTATGGCTGGAGCGGGATTTTATTTCTTATCAGTGGTTTTGTAATAAACATTTTTTTCTTTTTATTGTCCTTGTGATATCTATACGGGAGCATAATTGAAAAATATGAATGCCATACGCACAAGAAACGCCACCCTCCTCGCACTTATGTATACACTCGCAGAGCAAAAGTCAAACAGAAAATATCCATTCCAGCTGAATTCATCTGCTAATACAAACATTTACCGTAGAATGTCCTTTTTAGCGTACACAAATACAAATCAAAGCGAAAATAATTTTTGCTCATTTAATTGGATCCACTGGCAATGAATGGCGGACGAGAAGGTATTTAGTGCGGCGTGGTCGGTTGGCTAGCATTTTTGGGAATGCACTGGCGCTCCCACAGTGTTGGGTTTCTATGAGAAGAAAATCCTTCGTCGCAAGTTCTGTGTGGCGAGCTGCTTTGCTCTCTCTGCAGCAACGAGCCAACCAAAGAAGTTACTTCCTTGGAGTGGTCCATTAAACTTTGCCTTCCATCTAATGCCAGTACAAATATGAAGCAATTGTACAGTTGAAGAAGGGAGCTTTTGTTCTTAAGTAGAAGTAATTTCCTTTAATAAATTGGAATATCCTTTTTATATGCGGTCAGAAAGATGAAATAACATCATCGTCGTGCCTCGTGTCCTTTTGATGCAAACAGTCAGGAGTTGATATGTTATGTGGATATATTGTGTGGGATGTGCAAAAGGACGGTTGGCGCTTTGTTTGCCTTCTTCGTTTGTAATTTGATGTTGCAGATGAAGTTTATTAATTAGTTACGCGTATATCAATTAAATGATTACCAAATTAGTCACATAAAATATATATTTTCTTGTGGTGTGCACTGTAAGAAAGGGATGTTTTCAATGGAATGGTTTGGTTGTTTTATGTGGAAAGTCGTCGCTTTTTCAGCTTTGATTGTGAGCGAGGTGCAATTAGATAATTGGTATGAGAAAGAATATGAGGTCGTTCCAAATGAGATTGATAGAATGAGCACATTAATGTCACAGATTCTAAAAGGTCTAATATGGTGAGAGAGCATTTAGCAAAGATTTTTCCCAAATATTAAAATTGCAGCTAAATTTACGACGAAACATAGCTCTTACTTAACTCATAAACTTTTTTATCTTGATTTTACAACGAACGAAGGTAAAAAGATATTCCTTTGGACATTGGAATCTCTACCGCAGATTTTTGAAAATCAGAAGTATGACCCGCTCCAAAGTAAGCTTCAAATTCTGCGTTAAAAGTCAAAATGTAAAATAAGCAGAAAGGATTCGATAGGCTTATTGGTCCTTATTTTATGTGCGTAAAACGAAAACTACTGTTTTCCACTTTCGAACGTTTCGTCGTTTCTTGCAAACATTCTCAAGGGAATTTTTCCAATTTTCCAATAAATGCTGTTACAGGTTCATATTATTTGTATATTATTTTTCTGTTTCTTAGGATTGAGAGGTACTGCGTGTTTATGTTGCCTTTTTTGTTAAATTTAAGCTTCGTATAACAATAACAACAAGGCCCCGGACTGTAGCGCCACCTTAAGTAAGTAAGTATAACAATAACAATAACAATAACAATAACAATAACAATAACAATAACAATAACAATAACAATAACAATAACAATAACAATAACAATAACAATAACAATAACAATAACAATAACAATAACAATAACAATAACAATAACAATAACAATAACAATAACAATAACAATAACAATAACAATAACAATAACAATAACAATAACAATAACAATAACAATAACAATAACAATAACAATAACAATAACAATAACAATAACAATAACAATAACAATAACAATAACAATAACAATAACAATAACAATAACAATAACAATAACAATAACAATAACAATAACAATAACAATAACAATAACAATAACAATAACAATAACAATAACAATAACAATAACAATAACAATAACAATAACAATAACAATAACAATAACAATAACAATAACAATAACAATAACAATAACAATAACAATAACAATAACAATAACAATAACAATAACAATAACAATAACAATAACAATAACAATAACAATAACAATAACAATAACAATAACAATAACAATAACAATAACAATAACAATAACAATAACAATAACAATAACAATAACAATAACAATAACAATAACAATAACAATAACAATAACAATAACAATAACAATAACAATAACAATAACAATAACAATAACAATAACAATAACAATAACAATAACAATAACAATAACAATAACAATAACAATAACAATAACAATAACAATAACAATAACAATAACAATAACAATAACAATAACAATAACAATAACAATAACAATAACAATAACAATAACAATAACAATAACAATAACAATAACAATAACAATAACAATAACAATAACAATAACAATAACAATAACAATAACAATAACAATAACAATAACAATAACAATAACAATAACAATAACAATAACAATAACAATAACAATAACAATAACAATAACAATAACAATAACAATAACAATAACAATAACAATAACAATAACAATAACAATAACAATAACAATAACAATAACAATAACAATAACAATAACAATAACAATAACAATAACAATAACAATAACAATAACAATAACAATAACAATAACAATAACAATAACAATAACAATAACAATAACAATAACAATAACAATAACAATAACAATAACAATAACAATAACAATAACAATAACAATAACAATAACAATAACAATAACAATAACAATAACAATAACAATAACAATAACAATAACAATAACAATAACAATAACAATAACAATAACAATAACAATAACAATAACAATAACAATAACAATAACAATAACAATAACAATAACAATAACAATAACAATAACAATAACAATAACAATAACAATAACAATAACAATAACAATAACAATAACAATAACAATAACAATAACAATAACAATAACAATAACAATAACAATAACAATAACAATAACAATAACAATAACAATAACAATAACAATAACAATAACAATAACAATAACAATAACAATAACAATAACAATAACAATAACAATAACAATAACAATAACAATAACAATAACAATAACAATAACAATAACAATAACAATAACAATAACAATAACAATAACAATAACAATAACAATAACAATAACAATAACAATAACAATAACAATAACAATAACAATAACAATAACAATAACAATAACAATAACAATAACAATAACAATAACAATAACAATAACAATAACAATAACAATAACAATAACAATAACAATAACAATAACAATAACAATAACAATAACAATAACAATAACAATAACAATAACAATAACAATAACAATAACAATAACAATAACAATAATTATTTTTTGTTATTGTAATTAACAATTTTTAATTATGTTGTTAGCAACAATCAATATTGTTGTTAACAACATAATTAATATATGTACATTGTATGTACGTCCAGTGTACATCCACAAAATGACAATGGAAATTAGCAGACCTTCTTCTTTTTTTCATTCAGGCGCGAGGTTATGATCTGAAGTGATGGATCATAACCCTCCCACTCTCCCAGAATATACCGGCAAGCCACCCGGTTTTGGATCTCTTCGTCACTGAGGCCAAATAAATGCTGTTGTCGTTGCATTTGTGTGATCTATGAATGTTTAGGTCTTCCTCTCCTTCGCGATTGCGCTGAAATGCTGATTGAAATTGCCATTTTGATGGAGTTCGTAGGATCTCTCCTTTGAACGTGGCAATACCAACTGAGCCGGTCGTGCTCCATTTTTCTGGATATAGGTTTTTTTCTCTGGTTGGTCAGAGAATGGGCAACACAGGACGTGCTCTGTCTTCTTTTGGCTGATACGATATTATCCGCACGTAGGCTTTTGGAACTCCTCGTTAACTTAGCACTACCCATATCAGATCTCGTGGTAGTCTATCGAAAGCTTTTTCAAAATCAGCCAGCACTATGGTTGATTTGCCCGCAACAAACCCACACTGGTCCTCAGATAGCCTTATAATTTTCCGTAGTCGACTATCTATTCATTTGAGACATCAATTAGCAGACCTACATTGGTTAAATTACTAACAGGAATTAAACAATAAAAATAACATTAATCTGACTTTATAAATCAATTTTCCTAATGAACATAGGAAAAGCTGAGCACGAAGAAAAGAAAACTAGCAACTGTCGACTTTTTTATATAATACTAGCTGACCCGACAGACCTTGTCCTGCTTTGAATTTTCTATTCGAACTGGAATGAAAGCTACTTCAAATACGATATTTTTTTACTATTTCAAATGCTTTTTGATATCCAAATAAAATTGAAACACTGATCTTGGCTTTCGCCTCGGTGATCAACATCAAATCAATCCATATTCCCCTTGGTCCCGCTTTAACTTGAGAATGGCATTACCGATTTCATTAGGGGGGCTCACATGATACAACATGCTGTACAACATGTTGGACAACATCCGATGTTCTGTCGTGTGAAGGAAAAAAACAACAACCGCGAGACAAGCCGCTTGATGGTTTTCAAAAAAATATTTGATTTTTCTGCTGGCTTGTCAAGCCATGCGACCCGTGTGAACAGATGTTGGTCAAACTTCCTTTGTGTTTGCCATTCGGAAAATTTTTTCGGAAATGGCGGCAAATAAAGCGTTTCGGGGGGAATATTTTGAGGGAAAAAACATTAAGAAAAAACTGAAGTTGTACAACATGCTTGATGAATGTGAACGCAAGGCTCCTTTAACTGTAAATTTTTCATCAAGCAATGTTGTACAACATGTTGCACCGTGTGAACCCTCCTATTCATCTTTCAAAATCAAAAAGTTTTCTTATACTTTAAGCAAGAAGTTTACGGATAGAAAAATAAAGACAATTGACGAAAAAGTTGGGTAATTTAAAAAAAAACTTATTTTTTTGAACTTAGCGACTATTTCAAACAAATATATTTGAGAACTGTTTTTTTTTGTAAATTTATCGTTAAAAGCTCAAAACAGATGAGCAGCGGTTCTGCACGTACCACTGCTAGCAGCACTGCCTCTAAAACAGATGTGCACCTTTTTTTGACATCAACTATGCCAAGTTCTAAACAATTTTGTCATCCGGTTTTGATAAACTTGTCAACTGGGTGAAAAAGTAAACAAAAACTGACCAATAAAACTAAGGCGGGAAAACGCACTTGCTCTGTATTGAATTTTTTGTCAGTCAACAAACAGTCAAAACTTTCAGATCTGACGGTATCAGTGATACCAGGTATCTTATATTTAATTTTTTTTTTGTTTTCATTGTGGCTGCAATGAAACTAGGCACCAAATTCAGAAATAGAGACATCGAGCAGTAACTGCAACCCCTGCAGTAGCTGGGCTCGCCTGCCCCATAAGAGCCTGTGTAATTTATTTCTGCTGCACGAACATTTCTGCACATCTGTTTTGAGCTAAAGTAAATTTATTATGGCACTAAGTTTACTGTAGGTCGGAGTGGAATTTGTTGGATTTTTTATTCTAATATATGACTTTGGGTGTCCCGATTCCGAATATGCTATTAAAAATTGACGGTCTCGATTAGTTTAGAATTTATAGGAAAAAAAGGTAAAAAAGACTGCAACTTTCACATATAGGTATATGGCCATAGGCACCTGCAAGACAGCTGACACCCTAGCTGACCCGACAGACGTTATCCTGAGTAGTGAGTTTTGGAGAGTTCTGGGCCACTGTTGTGGTTTTCGCGTTGTGGTTTTCTTATCAGTAACCTGTGGTTTTTTTTGTGGTTATCTTCAGCAGCCGCGATCTTTGTGGTGGCAGAGGGGGTCGTTGACCTAGATCTTTGTGGTAAGGGGCATGATTTGTATGAGTCATAGTGGGGTGGTGGGCGGTGGGGCGGTGGGGCGGTGGGCGGTGGGGGGCTTGGGGGAAGTGGTGCTGTCTAAGTCCAGCGTATATACCTATGAAGACAGACAGACAGAATCGTCAGACTAATATTTTCAACATAGTGAGTAATAATTTGGATGAGAATTTCGTTCGTAAGGAAAAAATATATCAGTAAGCTTGGCCTTGTTCTTTGTGGTTAAATGGGGCAAAGTAAGATAGTGAGTAATAATTTGGGTGTCAGGTTCGCTTGTGCTGAAAAAAATTCGTTCGTAAAGAAAAAATATATCAGTAAGCTTGGCCTTGTTCTTTGTGGTTAAATGGGGCAAAGTAAGATAGTGAGTAATAATTTGGGTAGCAGGTTCGCTTGTGCTGAAAAAATATATGGTGTGTGGTCATCAAAAGAACTAATATGAAAATAGATTGGGGTCGTTGTATTGTCACTTGAAGTGAGGACTATGTCACTTGTTTAGAATAAAAAAAATAAAAAAATTCTTATCAGAAGACTGAACCACAATTTAACAGGAGTGGGGTCGTTGTATTGTCACTTGAAGTGTGGACTAGGTCACTGTTTTTGAATGAAAATAAAAAATAAAAATACTTATCAGAACCATATGTGTATGAAATAATTTTTGGATGAACCACAGTTGGATGAGATAGTAAAAAAATGTATGATATATCACTGTGAGAAATTTTTTTATCATAACGATGAACCACAATTTAACATAGGAGAATATAGTTCTATGGAGTTGTGAATATGAGACCCGAAAATATTTGTGGTATCCAAGGGAAAAAATAGAGAAAAAAGTGTGGTCTTCAAAAAAAATCTACAAGCAATATTCATATAAATAGAGGGCTTCAATTCCTTTTAGTTTAGTAGAAAAATATTGTGAGGAGCACCAGTCCGATTGTGAGGAAAAATGTAAGTATACCTATTCTATTTTTTTTTTGTTTATTTATTTATTGTTTTTATTGTTTATTGTTTTATTTTAATTTTTTTGTTTAGGACAAACGCAAATGAACTACTAAAGGAGGCGCGCGCGTACCTGGACGCGTTCGAAAAAGAAAATTGGGACTACGAGGATCTGTTGAGTTGCGCAAGGACCCAGCTGAACAACCTGGAGATCACTCCAGGACAACATAAACTCAAAACAACAATACATCTTCTAATGGCTATAGATGCTATAGCCAAGGATAATTGTATAAACGTAGAATTAAATAAATATTTAATAGCCCTATTGGGGTTATTTTAATTTACAAAAAAAAAAAAAAAATAAAAAAAAAAAATTTTTTAAAAAAATTGTGTTTGTTTTGTTTTCATTATGTAGAAGAGAAACTTTTTTAGACTTTCAGCTTGTTTTTTTCCAGTAACTTTTTTAGGTCAATCGTTGGTCCTCTACACACTCCACATGATGTTAGGACAAATAATTTTCAGTGACAACGAGGATCTGTTGGCTAGCACAAGGGCTCAGCTGAACAATCTGGAGACTACTCCAGGACAAAACAAAATTAACAACAACGGGGTTATTGTAATTTACAATAAAAAAAATTAAAAAAAAAAATTGTGTTTTTTTGTTTTCATTATGTAGAAGAGAAACTTTTTTAGACTTTCAGCTTTTTTCAGTACCTTTTTAGGTCAATCGTTGGTTTATTTCTTTTTTTGGTTTCAACCTTCTTCATATATTAAAAATTAAAAAATCGTGACTAACAAACGCAGTTTAAAATAATAAAAAGAAAAATGCATGAATTGATTTATATGTTGTTTATTAAAACATTGCATATAAATTCAAATATCGCTTATTGGTATTTTATTATGACCCCAAGCATATGTACTTATTCCGTCACTACATAAATATCTCTTGGTTAGTGCTAGCTTATTAATAACTTGTGTATAAAGGTTATGCAACTTACTTCTAAATATATACTTCGATTTTGAAAAGCATTGTTTTTTTTTTTTTTTTTTTAATTAAACATTTGTGATAATCTCTTATATTTAAACTTTTAGTAATAGACTTTTTAACCCCCTTTGCTTTTTACTTCTCCAGTATCTACGCTAAAAGAATACATTTTAGCTCTTAAACCCACAAATTCCGCATTTTGTTAGAATTATTTTCATCTTTAAATTTACCAAGAATTTTACCATTCGTTTGTGATGTATCAAATCTTGATTTCTCCGGACTAATGACATCACTATATATATATATCAGAATAAAAATCATCTGTTGTTATTGAATAAATAAATGAGTCTGTATCCATATAATTTAATTTTACTGATTCTTCAAACTTTTCCCTCATATAATTATAATGAAAGTCGTACATATGTAAACCATTTTGATAACTCTAATACAACATTTTTTACTTCTAAACCAATAAAACATTTATTATTTAAGTTTTTTATATACGATATTTGTTGTTGTTGTTGATGGTTTTGTCTCAGCCTTGAAAGGATTCTTGATTACTAGGTACTGCCATTTCTTGCTCCACGATTCCTTCATGTCAGGGTTTGATTTTTTATCCATGATGCTGCCTTCACAAATTCTAAAATAAAACTGAATCCACTCGATGAAATCGAAGAATGGATCACTATTCATCTTCAGATGAAGAAAAAATTGTATGTAAACAGAGCATTCTCCGTTATGTTTTACCCTTCATCACTTTGACTTCAGAGATAAGTTTGATTGTGTTTGACTCTTTTTGCTTCATCAATTCAACGATAATTTTGAGGACATGAATAATCGCGTTCCTTTTGTGTATTGCTTATAAGTTAAGAGATTGCCATTTCATAAGTTTGCTTATAGTTTTCACAATTCCACCTTGTTGTGTTCGTTCCTGCATCGAAAATATGGAGGAAAGACCTCATCACAACTTGAGTCTGAGAGCGATGATCGGCTGACCGGTGTACTTTGATTATAAACGTATGAATTTGTATGGGTTCTAAGTAAAACAACTGCTTCATCTTCTGATAGATTAGAATTTTTTGATCATGATTTATCCTATACTCAATTTATATTCATCGTTTGCAAGAGATAGTTGGTTGAAAATAAAAATAAAAAAACAGAATAATAATGTCAGTTATTCTTGACTTTTATTTGTAATTCGTATACGGAAACTTTGATCTAATGGTTCAATAATTGTTAAAGTATAGCCTTTTTTGTTAATGGCCTCAATTGTTGAATCCGACATCTTGGTGAATCGAGCTGGAAGAAAGGCCTATAAAAAAAATGAGTAAAAAAAGAAAACATTCTTCTCTTTTGATACTTACTTGGAATTCGCCCAGGTCACAGAGAATTGCATTTCCATACATGGTCTTGCAAATTCTTACGTTTTCGATGTTGTAAGCAGCACCTTGAATTAATTCGGAAATCTTTTTTGTTTCCTTATAGCTGCTTGCTTCAAGTTGATTTAATTCCTGTAGAGGATCCATCATACCCCTAGTTACTTTGAATGTTAAACTTATTAATTAAAAATTATTCAATTCGCTCGTCTTTTATACCATTTCATTGTCATAATGAAGACCACAGTAATAACCACAATGATAAGACTTTCCTTATGTTCTTCATAATACAATTTTGTCTTTTGTCATTGAAGTGTGGACTAGATTACTTATGTTGAATGAAAATTAAAAAAAATATTATTAGAACATCATGCATAAAGAATATTTTATTTTTGATGAACCGCAATTGGATGGGATGACAAAATTTCAAAATCAAAACTCAATACTATGGGTTTTCTTTTCATATAAGTATACATAACCATATTTAATAGAACTAGTTTTTTTCTCAGAAACTATAGCAAAAAAACCTTTTTTAGGCCAATCGTTGGCCCTCTGCACACTCCACATGATGTCAGGAAAAATAATTTTCAGTGCACGTTTCATCTTATTAATCCAACGACTAAGATCCCTCCCTTTGCATATAGATAATTCGTTAAACGATGGGTAAGTGTTTGTTGAAATCATCTCCTTAACAATGATTGCCTCCTCAGGATTCTTGGTATTATTTACAGGTGAATTTAACATGATTTCATCGCAATATAAAAAGTCTATATTTTCATTGGACTTGTCATCACTACTTGTTGAGCTTTCACATAGAGATATTTCGTTAATCGATGGACACGTCTCTGTTGAAATCAGTTCCTTAACAACGATTGTCTCCTCAGGATTCTTGGTATTACTTACTGGTGAATTTAACATGATTTCATCGGAATATAAAAAGTCGTTATTTTCATTGGGTTTGTTATCACTATTAATTGAGCTTTGATCATCGAAGACGTAATTCATGAGGTCATTTATGTTGATGAATTCCTCAAACTCTAGACAACAGGTGTCATTCTCAAAGTGCTCTTTTGAATTTTCCTCTATCTCTATTTCCATCACTTCATTCGTATTAGTTTCCTCTGGACTGTAATTATCTTCTTGTAACCATGACATCGAGGGTTCATTATAGAACCATCTATAAAAATCTTTTTCAAAATGATTGTTCATGACGTTTTTTTTTTTTTTTTGCTTTTATCTGGAAAAAATATTTTTTTTTATTTCAATTAGTTATTTCTTTTTTTGGTTTCAACCTTCTTCATATAATAAAAATTAAAAAATAGTATCTAACAAACGCAGTTTAAAATAATAAAAAGAAAAATGCATGAATTGATTTATATGTGGTTTATTAAAACATTGTATATAAATTCAAATATCACTTATTGGTATTTTATTATGACCCCAAGCATATGTACTTATTCCGTCACTACATATATATCTCTTGGTGTCATTACAACTTAGTGCTAGCTTATTAATAACTTGTGTATAAAGGTTATGCAACTTACTTCTAAATATATACATCGATTTGAAAAGCATTGTTTTTTTAATTAAACATTTGTGATAATCTCTTATATTTAAACTTTTAGTAACAGACTTTTTAACCCCCTTTGCTTTTTTTACCACTTCTCCAGTATCTACGCTAAAAGAATACATTTTAGCTCTTAAACCAACAAATTCCAGCATTTTGTTAGAATTATTTTCATCTTTAAATTTACCAAGAATTTTACCATTCGTTTGTGGAAAATTGTGTAAGTTGTCTATGGGATATTCTGATGTATCAAATCTTGATTTCTCCGGACTAATGACATCACTATATATATCAGAATAAAAATCGTCTGTTGTTATTGAATAAATAAATGAGTCTGTATCCATATAATTTAATTTTACTGATTCTTCAAACTTTTTCCTCATATAATTATAATGAAAGTCGTACATAAGCCATTTTGATAACTCTAATACAACAAAACCTAAATAAATCGGTTTATCATATGTTACTTTCCCCTTTATCATTTCAATAGCACACATATCTGGACTAAATATAGATCGGCTATGGTAATTAGGGTTTGCAATTAGCTTTCTTGCACTAAAAAAATTTCGTTTAACATCCCAATTGGTTACTATCTTCACATCTCTTCGCTTTTCTACATTTTCCATAGTTTTACCATAGACACTGTTATTCATTAATTTGAAAAAGTCTTTTTCAAACTTGTTTGTAGCTCTTTTCCTATATTCGGTATTAAGTTCTATATATTTATGAAGCCATTTAGATTGGGTAAAGGACAATACTCTATGTACTTTAGTAATAGTAAGTCCATTCGCCAGACATTGCTGTAAATTCTTGAGATGAACAATATATTTAGTCTTTTTATTTAGATTTGCTGTCAACTTAGGAATTTTACTCCCCGGAGTTATTGTATTTTCTGGACAAAATGGAAGATCATTATGAGAATCGTGAAGATCCTCTGGGTAAGCTAAATCTACTTCCAATACGCACCCAAAATTATTATTTTCTTTCAAATTAAAAATATAATCTGTGGTGTAGATCTCAGGATCTTGCCATTGAAAATTTCCATCGGGAAGCGGTTGCGACATTGCCCAACCATATAAATTATTTGCATCGAAATACATGAGAAATTCACTTTTTTTAGTTTCATCATAATTATCTATATACTTATTATTTGCCTTAGCATGACGATGACTACATTGACATAAGCCACCACGGATACCTTTTTTAAAGAAATTAAACATATCAATATCGGTTAAAAGTTCTAATTTAATGTTTGTCACCTTTAGCATTGCATCCCAAGATAAACCGGGAGATGTATAGTAGTGACATGGATCTAACTCATATATTTTTTGACAAACTTTACGGAAATTCTCAAATATATCAGTCAACAATAAAACATCACTCTGTAGATATAAAAGCATGTAATCTTTTAAAGTTTTGCAATTGAAATGTTTCCATACTTTAAGAGCGTGATTATAGTCCTTTTCTAAGCAATATTCATCCGTTAATTTATTATAAAATTTTGAAATTGGTGGAAGAAAGCAATCTTCTAAACGATCCCATGAATCGAGATAATCATAGGGAAATACACCTTTCCTAAGCATTAATTTAAGTGACTCATCATCATTTTTATAAACTATCTTGTTAACAATGAAATCATCTTCCGATAGATTTTTCACTAAAGAGTCTATACTAGATTGAAGAAATCGAAAAGAATCTAAGAACCTCATTTCAAACGCGTTGTCAACTCGCTTGGAAAGTGAAATATAGTTTTCCTTATTTAATGGAATTATTTTTATTTCACCACTAATTTTACCCAAACTTTTTACAAATAGATGGCAATCATAACCTGAAAAATTATGTAAAAAAATTGGGAAAAACTTCGGGATACAAAAATCTAAATTACACTTTGAATGCGCAGGTCCTCTATACTTGCCGGTGAAGTGGCAATGATCTCTTACTCTTATATCTGACTGACTAAAATTATTCTTACATATACTGCATACAGGAGATATATGATGAAAGTTATTCTCAAGGTCCGTCAATCGTATCATCTTCTTTGGTTTCTGTATGACTTCCATATAAAGGTATTTGAGATCTTCAACTAGCATCTCAACAAATTTATCCGTTGAGTTTTTTCCTAAGAAAAAAAAAATTTTTTTTCATTAATTGTTATATAATTATTAATTTAATTCCTCACCAATAAATGTTCTGTGTTTATTTAAATCATTATCAAATGAACACTTAATATAATATGAAAAAGCACATGGTACATGTTGTTGTACATTTGTGGTTGAGGAAGTTTCTGGATTCGGTATACAGTAATTCATAGGATCTAGGATGGATTCAAAGTCAGCGTACACAGTAAAGGGAACTTGCAACTTTCTTTCTTGTTTAACAAACTCCAACACATTCATTCCTTTTTCTGGCATTATCGTTACCTTTTTACAACATTCACTTTTGTGTTTCTGCAGCTTGGATTTGTTGGTAAACTGTATTAAACAAGTGTTACAGAGATATATTTCTCCTTTGTGTTGTGTTATTTGACTGCTCAATAATCGTGAGATGTTCTTGATATACACATAATGTGTTTGACTACCATCGAAACTTTCACAAAAAAGCAAATTAATATGTTTAGCCTTTTCTTGACGTGTATGATAATAGGGTCCAATTATATCATATTTTTTTTTATTTTTTTCATAACCAAAAACGTTAACACTAATGGTCGGGTTGTTGTCTTCAAAAATTTTCACATCTTTAACAATAAGAGGAAACTGCATGTTTCGAAAATTAAGGACTTCTTCATTAACTATTATTGTCTCACTTGCTATGGAACTAATATTATATACTGATGATCTTTCATTATGTTGAACTCTATTATGAAGAGCCGATATGATAGCCCATTTAAAACAATATTCATCATTGTTTTTTACATTTATACAAGCCTTTTTTAAGCAAATCTCCGCTGGTAATGAAAAATATGATGAAGCCCGAAGTGGTTGGTATTTATTGATATTTATTTCAATTCTTAGAAATGATAGCAAAGCCCATCCGCTATCTGCTTCTTGGAATTCCTCTAACTTTGTCTTGATGACTTCAATCATTTTATTCAACTTTTCAGTTATATCATTGTCTTGTAGAATTGTATCCATCGCCGCCTGCATACTCTTGGTACTCGTGATCATGTTGTCATCATTATTTGAATGTTTTACAAATTCACAAAATAATTCAATGTTGAATTTGAAAGCTGTCATAATTTCCAATTCGCTTGTTAACAATTTCATTATTAAATCCATATATTTTTCAAATAATGCTTCTACATTCAATATAGACTCGTCTTTATTAGTAATTGAAAAGGTTTTAATTCTATTTTTAAACGCGCTCTCTATACAACAAACGTTTTCTTGTATAACCTTCTTAGCCTTTTCCTTGTGACTATTTTTCCTTTTGTGCTGAGCCCAATACCTTTCATTAACATCCTCTTCACAAATAACGCATCGTTTATAAACAGTAGGGTTTATTTTTCGTTTTTTAACATGCACTTCGGTAGAAGTCGATGGATATGGATCTGAAGAAGGGTGCCTCTTTTCACTACATCTTTCTAGTTTAGAATGTCTAACGAAAGAGGATTTATCCCAAAATTCCCTACTACACACTTCACAACGAAACATTTTTTATCTTTTTTAGACGATGCACACTCACTCGGTGTAATAAAACGATTGACGCGAATAGAGAACCTGATTTTGTTTTTATATGAATATAATTATTGTAACACTACAAAACTTACTTCAAAATCAAAGGAGTCTCTCTCACGTAAATCAAACCTTTTTCCTTTTACAACTGACTTGTTATTAATTTAAGTCGTCTATTTATATACCTTTTTAGATACCATAAATATTTTGGGTTTTTTTTTTTTATATTGTCATAATGTTATTCAAGTGTGCCCATCCAATTGCGGTTGTTCAAAAAAAATTCTTTATAAACATTGTTCTGATAACAATTTTTTTATTTCTTTAATAATTTTCATTCAAAATTACTCACTATCTTACTATGTTACATTCAACCACAAAGATCAAGGACAACGACCTACCTCAACGATCAAAAATAAACATTCAACCACAAGACCAAGGTTACTGATAGTTTTCTATGCAAGTGAAATAACCACCCAAATTATTACTCACTATGTTGAAAATGTGAGCCTGCTGATTTCTCTCTGTTTGTGCATAAGTAGGTACGACAGCCGTTGAATGATTTTTTTTTTGAACTGTTCAGATTACAAAATATAATCAAATGGACCCGGGCTGTATGGATCCAGTGAAATACAATGCTTATACTTTGAACGAATATTAGAATATTAGAAAAATTTTGTGTTCATATGAAAAACTATGATCCTAATTCATAAGTCAAGGTAATCGAGGTCAAAAGTATAAAATGATTAACCTTTTAATTCAGGGTAGTGTTATGTGTTATGGTTATATGCATTAGAATAGAACTGATAGACTCGAACAATTAAATATTATATATATATTATATATATTAGCTAAATATTAATTAAATATTATATATTAATTTGATATTCAGAATCAGAAATCAACGAGAACAAAAATTGTTATAATGAATCATCATTAAAATATTCTAGTCCACCAGAAGAAGAAGAAGATTTTTCACTAAGAACCCCCCCCACAAATTCATGTGCTAATAATCAAAGTTGACTTTCTCTTTCATATGGTAAACTTTTTTTCTGGGCTCTCCTCAAACTGATTTTTGAGCTCATTTGTTAGATCTGATACTCTTTGTTGTTGTGATAAAAAAAATAATAATTTCTTACAATTGCAGTTCATCCAAAAATAAAAGATACTTTATGCATGATGTTTCTAATAAGATTTTTTTTTAAATTTTCATTCAACATAAGTGATCTAGGTCACACTTCAAGTGACAAAGGTAAATTGTATTATGAAGAATAATTGAAAAGTCTTTTCATTGTAGTTATTTGGAAATCGGGCTGTATGGAACCGCCCTGGAGCTGTTCGGAGCCACTCTGAAGCTGTTCGGAACCGCTCTGAAGCTGTTCGGAACCGCCCTGGAGCTGTTCGGAACCGCTCTGGAGCAGTTCGGAACCGCCCTGGAGCAGTTCGGAACCGCCCTGGAGCTGTTCGGAACCGCTCTGAAGCTGTTCGGAACCGCTCTGAAGCTGTTCGGAACCGCCCTGGAGCTGTTCGGAACCGCTCTGGAGCTGTTCGGAACCGCCCTGGAGCTGTTCGGATCTGCCCTGGAGCTGTTCGGAACCGCTCTGGAGCTGTTCGGAACCGCCCTGGAGCTGTTCGGAACCGCTCTGGAGCTGTTCGGAACCGCCCTGGAGCTGTTCGGAACCGCTCTGAAGCTGTTCGGAACCGCTCTGGAGCTGTTCGGAACCGCTCTGAAGCTGTTCGGAACCGCTCTGGAGCTGTTCGGAACCGCCCTGGAGCTGTTCGGAACCGCTCTGGGGCTGTTCGGAACCGCCCTGGAGCTGTTCGGAACCGCTCTGGAGCTGTTCGGAACCGCCCTGGAGCTGTTCGGAACCGCCCTGGAGCTGTTCGGAACCGCTCTGAAGCTGTTCGGAACCGCTCTGGAGCTGTTCGGAACCGCCCTGAAGCTGTTCGGAACCGCTCTGGAGCTGTTCGGAACCGCTCTGAAGCTGTTCGGAACCACTCTGGAGCTGTTCGGAACCGCCCTGGAGCTGTTCGGAACCGCCCTGTATGGAACCACCCCTGTACGGAACTGGGCTGTTCGGAACCGCTCCTATATGAAAAACAATCACCAACAACAAATATCGCTTATAAAAATTTCAATAATAAATATTTATATTGGTTTTGACTTTGACTTAATTATTTATAGGTAAGTGTGACTTTCACTTTCATATAACAAACTTTTTTTCTAGACTCTCCTGAAACAGATTTTTGAGCTCGTTTGTTAGATCTACTACTCTTTATCGTTATGATAAAAAATAATTTCTTACAATGATATACATAACATAAATTTTGTTATCCCATCCAATTGCGGTTCATCTAAAATAAAATATACTTTATGCATGATGTTCTAATAATATTTTTTTTTTTTTAATTTTCATTCAACATAAGTAATCTAGTCCACACTTCAATGACAAAAGACAAAATTGTATTATGAAGAACATAAGGAAAGTCTTATCATTGTGGTTATTACTGTGGTCTTCATTATGACAATGAAATGGTATAAAAGACGAGCGAATTGAATAATTTTTAATTAATAAGTTTAACATTCAAAGTAACTAGGGGTATGATGGATCCTCTACAGGAATTAAATCAACTTGAAGCAAGCAGCTATAAGGAAACAAAAAAGATTTCCGAATTAATTCAAGGTGCTGCTTACAACATCGAAAACGTAAGAATTTGCAAGACCATGTATGGAAATGCAATTCTCTGTGACCTGGGCGAATTCCAAGTAAGTATCAAAAGAGAAGAATGTTTTCTTTTTTTACTCATTTTTTTTATAGGCCTTTCTTCCAGCTCGATTCACCAAGATGTCGGATTCAACAATTGAGGCCATTAACAAAAAAGGCTATACTTTAACAATTATTGAACCATTAGATCAAAGTTTCCGTATACGAATTACAAATAAAAGTCAAGAATAACTGACATTATTATTCTGTTTTTTTATTTTTATTTTCAACCAACTATCTCTTGCAAACGATGAATATAAATTGAGTATAGGATAAATCATGATCAAAAAATTCTAATCTATCAGAAGATGAAGCAGTTGTTTTACTTAGAACCCATACAAATTCATACGTTTATAATCAAAGTACACCGGTCAGCCGATCATCGCTCTCAGACTCAAGTTGTGATGAGGTCTTTCCTCCATATTTTCGATGCAGGAACGAACACAACAAGGTGGAATTGTGAAAACTATAAGCAAACTTATGAAATGGCAATCTCTTAACTTATAAGCAATACACAAAAGGAACGCGATTATTCATGTCCTCAAAATTATCGTTGAATTGATGAAGCAAAAAGAGTCAAACACAATCAAACTTATCTCTGAAGTCAAAGTGATGAAGGGTAAAACATAACGGAGAATGCTCTGTTTACATACAATTTTTTCTTCATCTGAAGATGAATAGTGATCCATTCTTCGATTTCATCGAGTGGATTCAGTTTTATTTTAGAATTTGTGAAGGCAGCATCATGGATAAAAAATCAAACCCTGACATGAAGGAATCGTGGAGCAAGAAATGGCAGTACCTAGTAATCAAGAATCCTTTCAAGGCTGAGACAAAACCATCAACAACAACAACAAATATCGTATATAAAAAACTTAAATAATAAATGTTTTATTGGTTTAGAAGTAAAAAATGTTGTATTAGAGTTATCAAAATGGTTTACATATGTACGACTTTCATTATAATTATATGAGGGAAAAGTTTGAAGAATCAGTAAAATTAAATTATATGGATACAGACTCATTTATTTATTCAATAACAACAGATGATTTTTATTCTGATATATATATATAGTGATGTCATTAGTCCGGAGAAATCAAGATTTGATACATCACAAACGAATGGTAAAATTCTTGGTAAATTTAAAGATGAAAATAATTCTAACAAAATGCGGAATTTGTGGGTTTAAGAGCTAAAATGTATTCTTTTAGCGTAGATACTGGAGAAGTAAAAAGCAAAGGGGGTTAAAAAGTCTATTACTAAAAGTTTAAATATAAGAGATTATCACAAATGTTTAATTAAAAAAAAAAAAAAAAAAACAATGCTTTTCAAAATCGAAGTATATATTTAGAAGTAAGTTGCATAACCTTTATACACAAGTTATTAATAAGCTAGCACTAACCAAGAGATATTTATGTAGTGACGGAATAAGTACATATGCTTGGGGTCATAATAAAATACCAATAAGCGATATTTGAATTTATATGCAATGTTTTAATAAACAACATATAAATCAATTCATGCATTTTTCTTTTTATTATTTTAAACTGCGTTTGTTAGTCACGATTTTTTAATTTTTAATATATGAAGAAGGTTGAAACCAAAAAAAGAAATAAACCAACGATTGACCTAAAAAGGTACTGAAAAAAGCTGAAAGTCTAAAAAAGTTTCTCTTCTACATAATGAAAACAAAAAAACACAATTTTTTTTTTTAATTTTTTTTATTGTAAATTACAATAACCCCGTTGTTGTTAATTTTGTTTTGTCCTGGAGTAGTCTCCAGATTGTTCAGCTGAGCCCTTGTGCTAGCCAACAGATCCTCGTTGTCACTGAAAATTATTTGTCCTAACATCATGTGGAGTGTGTAGAGGACCAACGATTGACCTAAAAAAGTTACTGGAAAAAAACAAGCTGAAAGTCTAAAAAAGTTTCTCTTCTACATAATGAAAACAAAACAAACACAATTTTTTTAAAAAATTTTTTTTTTTTTATTTTTTTTTTTTTTTTGTAAATTAAAATAACCCCAATAGGGCTATTAAATATTTATTTAATTCTACGTTTATACAATTATCCTTGGCTATAGCATCTATAGCCATTAGAAGATGTATTGTTGTTTTGAGTTTATGTTGTCCTGGAGTGATCTCCAGGTTGTTCAGCTGGGTCCTTGCGCAACTCAACAGATCCTCGTAGTCCCAATTTTCTTTTTCGAACGCGTCCAGGTACGCGCGCGCCTCCTTTAGTAGTTCATTTGCGTTTGTCCTAAACAAAAAAATTAAAATAAAACAATAAACAATAAAAACAATAAATAAATAAACAAAAAAAAAATAGAATAGGTATACTTACATTTTTCCTCACAATCGGACTGGTGCTCCTCACAATATTTTTCTACTAAACTAAAAGGAATTGAAGCCCTCTATTTATATGAATATTGCTTGTAGATTTTTTTTGAAGACCACACTTTTTTCTCTATTTTTTCCCTTGGATACCACAAATATTTTCGGGTCTCATATTCACAACTCCATAGAACTATATTCTCCTATGTTAAATTGTGGTTCATCGTTATGATAAAAAAATTTCTCACAGTGATATATCATACATTTTTTTACTATCTCATCCAACTGTGGTTCATCCAAAAATTATTTCATACACATATGGTTCTGATAAGTATTTTTATTTTTTATTTTCATTCAAAAACAGTGACCTAGTCCACACTTCAAGTGACAATACAACGACCCCACTCCTGTTAAATTGTGGTTCAGTCTTCTGATAAGAATTTTTTTATTTTTTTTATTCTAAACAAGTGACATAGTCCTCACTTCAAGTGACAATACAACGACCCCAATCTATTTTCATATTAGTTCTTTTGATGACCACACACCATATATTTTTTCAGCACAAGCGAACCTGCTACCCAAATTATTACTCACTATCTTACTTTGCCCCATTTAACCACAAAGAACAAGGCCAAGCTTACTGATATATTTTTTCTTTACGAACGAATTTTTTTCAGCACAAGCGAACCTGACACCCAAATTATTACTCACTATCTTACTTTGCCCCATTTAACCACAAAGAACAAGGCCAAGCTTACTGATATATTTTTTCCTTACGAACGAAATTCTCATCCAAATTATTACTCACTATGTTGAAAATATTAGTCTGACGATTCTGTCTGTCTGTCTTCATAGGTATATACGCTGGACTTAGACAGCACCACTTCCCCCAAGCCCCCCACCGCCCACCGCCCCACCGCCCCACCGCCCACCACCCCACTATGACTCATACAAATCATGCCCCTTACCACAAAGATCTAGGTCAACGACCCCCTCTGCCACCACAAAGATCGCGGCTGCTGAAGATAACCACAAAAAAAACCACAGGTTACTGATAAGAAAACCACAACGCGAAAACCACAACAGTGGCCCAGAACTCTCCAAAACTCACTACTATCCTGTACAAGCTTTGAATTTTCAAATCGAATTGCAATGGAAATTACTTTAAATAAGTAGTTTTAATAAGAACCTTTTAACCCTTTTTATCGGCTTGGACCCGCGATAAAGAGGGACAAAATCCTCAAAACAAACAATCCTCAAAGCAAACTTTTTTTACAGATTTTATTTAATATTTGTTATTTTGATTTGATTAAATAAAAATATCTTAACCAGAGTGAATGTGCGCAAGTTGCATTGGAAATTGTCTGAGAGTTTTATCTATGGGCAAATGTCCTTCCTTGGGCCAATACGAATTGATCAAGCCCAAAATCGTCAAAAACGAACAATCCATAAAGCGTTAATACATCATGGTAATACATGCATGGTAACATTTGATGCATTAACCTTTGCAATTTTTTAACTTTTTTGATACAACTATTACGGCGAGTATGCAAACAGCCGCTCACCAAAATTTTATTGAATCTGATTAATGGTTTAGACACGTGTGTAAGACAAACAAATATACAAGAATTCATTTTTATATATATAGAAGATATGTGTCCAATAAAGAGGCATTGAAAAATCCCCGTCGAAACTTCGTCAAAAAAAAAACTGTGAATGAAACGGTGTCAAACTAAACTTGTGACAAAATAGCCAAAAAAACGAACTTCTTGTTTTCTTATAATTACATATAATAAAAATATAATAGAATTATTGTTATAATAAAAATATGTGTCTCTTGACTTGGTGGCGGAGGATCGGACCGATAAAGGGGGAAACCTTTTTTACCACCTTTTTCGCAGAGTTACGAAACTTAGAAATTACCCAATATAAAAGCAGTAGGGCCCCAAAATAAAAGTAGCATTGCTAATTAAATTCAGAATTCAGAAAAACTATCAAGAAATAATTTTATAAGCAAATAGAATTTTACGCAAACTGCATTACAAAGATGAGCTTCAAGAAAAGCCGACGGAACGTTTCGCATATATGTCTGCGTACTTGACTTATTTTTTCAATTTTTTGTTAATTTCAATCAAGGCTTTCGTTCTAATAATTTTTTTAAAAAAAATCAAGTAAATTTACAAAAGGTATATATTTGCTTGTTCATAGGGTTTCGAGTATTCTCTACAAATCGGTTTATTATGCTCATAGTTTCAAGAAAAACATAAAATTTTTTTGTGGGTAGGAAAAACCTTCATAGTCTATACGAGAAGCGGCTCATAGTAGTGTGAGATTCTTACTTAATAAAAAAACATTCCCATTTCCCGTCAAGAAAAACATATGAAAATAAATCGTCTTCAAAATTGTACAAAACATCGCACCCTCTTTGTTGCATACATCCTTGCGTTCAGATATCATTTATTAACATGCGACCATCAAATGTGTTTTTTGATATTGATCTTTACCTTTTACTGTCGCTTGATTCGTTTAATGGCCGTTTATCATATTCAACGGCTTGATGTAATTTCATATAGTCTCTCAATCAATGAACGCAAGTCCTGGTGGCACTCAAACAATCATTATCCATCCCAACCCCATGCGTCGCAGACCCGATGTACCTTACCTCCAACAATTGATATCTTTATGGCATTGCTGTGGATGATGATGTCGTTTCGCATTGATATTCAAATTGAAATATTGTGCATATTTTATTGCCAAGCCTGCCCACACCCCCTGGCTCTCATAGTAGTACAATTGCACGATAACACCCTTAAGCGTGGAAACAACATCGGTGGTGTATCTTTGCGTTTGGCGAATCATTCTCAAGGGCTTCCGGAATGAGTTTGGCTGAAGTTGTCATCACGCGGCGGCGGCGGCGTTTTGTTGTCATTTTCATTCTGTCTTTTTTATTTTTTTGTTTAAGGTCCTTGTTACAGGAGTCAGATAAACACTGACAGAGAAAAGAGTGTTTTTCTTTTTTCCTTTCACTTACCTTGGCATGCACCCCATTGTGGTGGTGTAATCGAGCAGGACACCTTCTCATTTATTTCATTTCATATTTTGTTGCTTTGCTTCCTTGAGTTCGGTCTTAGAGGATTCTTTTCGATTTTTCATAACGAAGAAGTTAATTTCCTGTTCGACTCGAAGAAGATGATTTTTTTTGCTGTCAGCCTTTTCTATTGATGGGTGGTGGGAAAATCAACTGCAAGGACAACCACTACTTCGAGGAAATGCAATTCGCTGATTAGGTATATGGCAGCTACTGCTGGGCAGCATCAATGACAATTGAATGCGGTTAAAGGATTTTTATCTACACCGACAGTTCTGTGTCCTTCAACGTTAAAACTTTTTGTTGCTTATCTGAAAATTCGAAAACGTCCTTCCTTTCCCATACTATATCGGTGAAAAACTTCAAAGTATGATTTTGGGCATTCCATGAACTCGTGCATCTTCAAGATAAAGGAGATGGAAAAATGGTTTTATTAAAAAGTTTGCCTTGCTTCATTAATCAGGCGACAGAGGCGGCTTATTAAAATGTATGGTCCTGCACACAGTATGGGTGCGAGAAATTATATTTATGAGTTTTTGTTTTGCTAGGGAATTTTACAAAATTTTAAGTACTGTTCTTTAGACAATGTTTCAGTAGAGATCAAGACGTTAAAAGAAATCCACAAGATATGCGAGAAAAATTTGAATTTTTAATTAATGGATAAAGTTGTTGAAAATTTTATGCAGAAATTTATAGCTCTAGTGAACGTTGAACGGTTTTCAGGCGGTCTATACTATATGGTCGAGTGTTGTTGCGAGCGTTTTCATTAAACAAGGAATATCTTAAGCTAAAAGTGTTCTTAAAAACAGAGCAGAAAACAGTGATTTGTAGGTATTGCTTGATTTGTGTAAAATGCTTTTCAGTCTGGAAAGAGTTTTATTACTAAAAGAAAAACTTAGCCAGGAACTAGCTGCGCACAAAGTTCAGCAAAATTGACTTTGCCAAATTAGTTTCTTACCAGAGGCAAACAAGTGTAAGCTTAGTTGACTAATGCTAAAGGAGACTTCTACATGCCTAGCTACAACTAATCGAAAAAAAAAATCCCGTACTCTCAGTTGAAATGTGCTGTGCGATTGTCAGCGTACTCTGTGCGCACTTATCTTATCAGTTGATTTTTCTTAGCTGATAACGAACTCTCCACTGGCTGGTGCCGTTGTTACAGGTGAATAAGCCTCAGTTTTTTCACAATTTTCAATGTCTTCACATGGCATGCCGCCGCCGGTCAATATAAACAAATTTGTCTAAACACTAATCCAAGTGGGCGTAGCTGGAAAAAATTGCGCTGCACTTTTTATTCATATTTCTTGTTAAGTCAAACGCGTATTTTGAGATTGCAGTTTGTTTTCATTTCAAAAATGCTGTCATGTATCGCGAATAAGTTCAATCAATCTTTTCGATGAAAAAAAGTTTTGTCCATTGAAAAAAAAAAAAAAAATAGATTACTGCGCCGCTGCCGCCCTAGTTCGTAAAGATAACAAATTGTAATCACTCGAGCAATCCTAACCAACCGAACCGAACGAAGAACACGAAGAAGAAAGTTTAACAGGTGAAAGCAATTTTTAGTGCATTTTGGATACACTTTACGATCATATTTATTTAGCGACAGTTAATTGTGTGTTTTGAGTGTAGTTGTGATAGTAATCGAAAGGATTTATCAGAATTATAAAATTTATAAGATTACCTGCCACTAAACGCGAATGTTATCTCTTATGAAATAAACTGAATTTAGCGGTCAAATATTTGGTAGATATTCTCTACAAAGTCAATTAGTCACCGGACGTACCTGTTGCCTTCACAAAAACCGACTTGGCAGCAAGTGATTTAAGTTCAAAACGCGGTTCATGTGAATTCAAATTTGAGTGAGTGTAATTTTCTTAAAAGAAGTAAAAAAAAAAACACAGCAAAACAACTAGAGACTGAGTGGCATTTATGTTATGACATTTGCGCAATAAATCTTTTTATATTTCAGTTGATACTGATAAGGTTGGATTGTAATATATTTTGTATATTTATAAATTGATAGGTACCTATTCAAAAATTCGTTTGCGGTCTTTCTTTTAATTTTTACTGAAGATCCATTCGCATTTAATTAACAATAATCATTACGGTAAAGAGCTTCAATGCACAAGTGTCAAAAAAGATAATAAAATATTGGTATCAGCGAAAGTAGATAATTAATCTTTGTATGCATACTATACACCCCTTTGGTATATGTGGGAATAAACTAATACCAATGCACAAAACAAAACGTACCTATAGTTCTTGTGGCATTTCTTTTTTTTTAAGGAAAGAGCCTTTGAAACTTTTCGAGAGTCTTGTTTTGTCTTTGAGACCTGTATTTCTTAGAATAAGTCATCAATTATCAATTGCATTGTAGTAAATTTATTAAAGAAAAAAGTACCTTACTGACTTGCTAGATAAAAAAGTTCAACTCGAGCACAAATTGCAGCTTCAGTATCGAGTTTTAGTGAACAAAAGAACAAAGGAAACTACGAATGCCTCAACGTTAATTTGTTGCTGCGCATATGGCATTGGCATCCGTATTGGGCTGAAAATTTTGGTAATTGTATTACCAAATAACCTGTCTATAATACAATTTTGAGTAAAATTATGGATTCGTTTGAAAATGCTTTTTTTGTTTTTAAAAAAGTTTTGACATGGAATTTCTAAGGTTTCCTACCAAATTTCTGTGTTAAACTGGCCAACCTCTTTGTATTACTAAAAAATGTTTAGAGTTGTTCTTATTTCTTGTTAAATTCAAAGAGTGACGAAGTCATTCGAAAGAGTTAATGTCGCTATCAAATCGCAAAGCCACTTTGCGATCTCATAGCGACATAAAGGGGCTCCATGCCCTGATGCTGCAGCTTAAGGCAATTTACGTTTAAGAAAGTTTTTTAATTTCTTACTACAAAAATAGCCAGTTGCATTCCAAAAATTTCGCTCAATGCCTTCGTTTCAGTCCTTAAACTTACCAGCTAACACCCTTGTTTGGCCAAATATTGCACAAACGGCCGGCGTTATTACAGAGGCGGTGAGTTAATCCCGGATCAGGCCGGAAAAAGTGTATGAACTTCTTTGAATGTTTTTTTTGCTGTGTGGAATGGCAGTTGTTTTCCGTGTTTCTGTGAACAAAGACATCTGAGAAAAAATCAGATGTTTTCCTGTGTCTTTCAATGTGAAGTGAGAGTTGGGAGAGTCAATAATTTCAAATTTCAAGAATGAAAAGCTGCTCACTGGGCTCACTCCAAACTCATTTTGTTTCGGGATTAAGAGATTTCCGTTTAAGCTGGTCTTAACTCAGCACTGAAAAACCGGGCCTAAGTGGTTGATAACACTGGTCAAAAAGTTAACTATAACGCTATTATGAAGTCAAGCGAACTTTGGGACAACGTTACGACACTGGACCCTCAAGGTCTATTCTGATTGAGCTGCTATCCTTGGACACGGTACCAAAGTGTCGTTATTCCTGAAAATATTCGTCGTAGCATTCCACACGCTAAAATCCATGTCATTGTGATCTTCCGGCTGCCTAATGTGGGTTTTCCGTTTCCTTGCGTTTCCGTTGCGTATTTTCGCCCTTTCGAATGGATTGGAGTCAAAATTCTGCTTGGGTCAAAATTATTTTCACATAATTCTGCTTTGAAACTCTGACAATGCCACTTTTATCAAACGACACAGTGAAATATGTATCGGAGGCCATGCCGCCCGCCCTCTGCAAATCTATACTGTCTTCAAAAATGTTGATTGAAAAAACCAGAATAAGCAGCTTTAGTCAGAATTTTGTAAATCATGTGTTTTAGTACAGTCAAATCCAGAGTTGCCGTTTGCAAATTTCAAAAAGAAGTTGTTCGTAGAAAAAAACAGGAATGTTTTGAACAAAACTGTGACACTTCAATTTTGCGTAGTTTTTCTTATTCTGATTTAACTGCTGCACAAAAAAAAAAATCACTCACGATTTACACAACGCCAACTATTTTTGTGATAAGCTGAACGCGTCCGAAATTAGTTTAGTATTTAAGGCACGCACTGAAATGCTTGATCTTAACTTCAGACCATACCGAAATGACTTAAGCCCGCTTTGTAACCTCTGTAACCTCAATCAGAACGAAGACACCTTCCATTTCTTAGCTTTATGTCCTATCCTTCAAGAGATCCGAAGATTATTTTTTGCCAAGAGCTTTCTCTCGATCCAGGAATGTCGCCCCTTACTAAACGGCGGATTTGGTTGGAAGATACTTACATGCTATCTAAAAGAAGCAATTGCTTTTCGTAATTTGTATCAGTCTCCGTGAGCTAAATCAGCAAAACAAAATCAGATCTATCCACGAAGAAATCCCTTCTGTTCCGTTTTAAGCTAAACCAAAAGCCCATAAGTATAGATGACAAAGAAGTCACAATCTTTTCTTTTGTATTACAAATTAAATTAACAAAAAAAAAAAAAAAAAAAAAAAACCTAATATAAGCACTAATTATGAATTAACTTTCTCGGTCCTATCATTCAACGGCAGGCGGCTCTAAGCCATGTTGTATACTACTTTTTGTAAACTTCTTTTTGTAAAACTTATCGAAATGAAAATAAAAAGTTTTTTGAATTGAATTGAATTGATTGAAAAAAAAAAAAAAACAAAAGAAAAAAACAAAGATAGAGACACCTTTTATATTTACAACTAGTAAAGAAGCCTGTCGAACGACAGGAACAACGCAGCACACATCGATTAAAATAAAAATTAAAAAAATGCCCTGGGCCCAACCCAACCCCACGCGAGCCGACAACTCTCGCGGTGAGCTACCTAGTCAGATAATTGTGACCTGCAAATACATCTGACCTTTGCTTTGCATATAGCACTTTATTGTAGGGGAACTTTATAGTTTTTAATTTTAACTTTTTACTTTTCATTTTTACCTTTTTAATTTTTACTTTTAACTTAAAATTATATGCTTCACCTCTATGAGAAAAGCTCCATTGTATTATAAACTAGAAGATTATAACTTTTCGGTTCTACATACCAGAGTTCCTAACCTAGTGAACCCAAAGAATTCTGGAGGAAGTGGGCACGATCTGCAGGGATCCTTTATAAAGGTGAAGCATATCATTTTTCGGTACTACCAGGCCAGGAACTCCAATGTACCCAAGGAATTCTGCAGGAAGTGGGCAGGATCTGCAGGGATCCCTTATAAAGGAGAAGCATATCATGTTTTTGTACTACAAGGCCATGAACTCCAATGAATCCAAGTAATACTGTAATGACCTCAAAGAATTCTGGAGGAAGTGGGCAGGAGCTGAAGAGATCCTTTATAAAGGGGAAGCATTTAATTTTTCGGTTTTACCAGGCCAGGAACTCCAATGAACCTAAGTAATACTGTAATGGGCTCAAATATTTCTGGAGGAAGTGGGCAGGAGCCAGAGAGATCCTTTATAAAGGGGAAGCATATCATTTTTCGGTTCCACCAGTCCAGAAACTCCAATGAACCTAAGAAATTCAGCAGGAAGTGGGCAGGATCTGCAGGGATCCTTTATAAAGGAGAAGCATATCATTTTTTGGTACTACCAGGCCATGAACTCCAATGAATCCAAGTAATACTGTAATGACCTCAAAGAATTCTGGAAGAAGTGGGCAGGAGCTGAAGGAATCCTTTAAAGGTGAAGCATTCCGTTTTTCGGTACTTACATGTTAGAAACTCCAATGAACCCAAGGAAATAAAGGCATTGCAGAATTTATTTAAAAAAATAAAATTTGCCTTTGTCCCTCGACGCGATTCGAAGTCCGAACCAACGAAACGCGAGCCGAAGACTCAGTGAGCTACCAGAGTCCACGGGTTGGACTTGTCATTTGGCGACTGTACGTGACATACTTACGCACATAGCGCTTTATTATATAGGGGATGTTTTCGGTACTCCGCAAAGACGTCAAAGGTCATTGTCAACGATTAAAGCCTAATAATTCTTACCTCCCGATGTACCAGCGGTTCGTAGATAGTGCGTTTACGGCATTTTCAGCCAATATTGTTCGAAACTCTGCTGGCACGAACCGACCCTATAATTAGGAAAGCTTAAGAAGTAGTATTACAATAACAAGGTCTTAAAAATGTCTCACGTCTAATGAGCAAACTCATAAATTAACGAAAAACCAATGGATTGAAAGGTTGTATTCCTTTGTCTTTTTCATTTCCCTACCAACATTTAAGGAATTTTAGTGCAGGTCATCACACTTTTTCTTTTAAAACATCCTTATAAGGCCACATCTCAGCTTTTATAGCTCCGACGACTTCTTGTACAATCAACAGCACTATTTTTTGTCCATCTTTTTAGCACCACTAAGGCGTTGGGAAAGTAAGGTGCCCTTAAGTTATTCTTCCACCCTTTTCAATCCTCCAATTCTTTGCAATCCTTCAGTAACTCCAGTTCCGTAGGCTTGATCCGCAAGGGGGCAAAGGGAGGGTTTCGACTTAATCTAGCCACATCAGGCTTTATCTAACCACGTCGTCCACGTTGGACGAGTGATTAGTTTGAGGCTTAAATGCGGTACGCGGTATTTATTATAAGGATTTAGTAATTGAACTTAAAAAAAGCGTAGTGTTTTTGCAAAACAGCAAGTGACCGAAGTGTCGACTGGAAAAAGGAGTGAAACACTTCGATCGGAGTGACAACGGCATCCCTGGTCAAATCGTTTCCAAGAGTGAGTGTTTCAGGAAAAAATAAAGAAATAAAGAAATATTTTTTTCACTGTTTCTCTATTGATCTTTGGGATACAGAGTCCGTTTCCTTTTCGAGGTATAGAGCAGGATTATAGCCCGCTCCCATTCCTACTACGAGTATTTTAAAAGAACTCGACCACAAAATGATCTAAGCAAGCTGAGCACAAGGTCAAAAGATGAGCTTGTTCACAATAATGAACCAATAGCTTGATCGGCCACTCCGATTGGAATTTGCCGAATTTGGAATACCTCTTAACAACAAAGACTTCAGCATACCTCTTGGGATGATCTGGCTCCGCTCTAATGTGGGAATCGATTCACTTTTTCACCGATGAATCAAACACAAATTATGGGATATTTGTTTGGGAGGCGTTTCCTCAGATACCTAGACTAAATTTTAGTACCTCTTTTTGTCTTCCCGTCATTGTAGTGTTTCCCAAGCTGAAATTATGGCGACACTGGAAGTCTTGTCCTGGCTTAAGAATTAGGTTATATCCGCTGAGGATATGCGGCCGAGGCAGGGCCGAAATGACTTTCCTCTTGAAGCCAGACTAAAGAATTTTCATCGGCGTTTGGAAGAGTTCTTTCTTCTGCCGTATCGGAGGGCTGGGATGATAACATTGAATAAAGAGGCAAGGAAGTGGTGTTTTCGGGGAATGTGTGAGTGCGGACTACTTATGTGTTGAACCCTGCATGTCATGAGAGACGGCCTGAGGTTCATACGTTTCTGGGAGCTGACTCTACTTTTGTTTAACATTCCTGAGTTAAGGTGACATTTGTACCCCGATTCGTGATACATTCGATACATTCACTTACAAGTCGATACCTGACATCGGGCGACTAATGTTAAGATAAATGCTTCACTCACACACACTGTATATGTGAAGAAGAGCTATTCCTTGTCTCTTTATTCAATGGATGATAAAGGCTTTATCGTACTTACTGTCATACGCGGCCTTTGAAAATTAAAAGGTGCTGGGTATCGATTTGTAATTCTAGTGGTGTGAGTATAGATCGATAGCAGACTTTCCTGGCACTAAGCCACACATGGTATGTCCTATCAGGCTATTAATAAACTATAGGCTGGGCTAATTGTCTGTCGGTGTATTTTCGCCCATATCAAATGGTTTATTCGGCCTGACAGCTGGATTTAGTTCGTCTCCGCCGTTACAAATCTCAGGGAATGGGTTTTCCAAATCGTCGGCACCGATTTCGATTCCAAAAGAATGTTTCCTTGATCATCCGTACAGGCCTTACCTCTCTATCTCGCACTTTTCAGTACAATCAGCTGAGTGTCAAAAACGTAACCTAAAACTCCAAAGTTTTCATAAAACGCAAAAAAATGGTGGCTATAATTGCACTATATCTTATTTGATGTGATGATGTCATATTTGTGACCACTTTTCCTTTATTTCTTTCAGACATAACCTATAAATGCCGCCGTAACAATGTCAGTATATTCGTACTTCGCAACAATCACGCTGCTCCTCTTCGTGTGCATCGATCGAACTCTCAGCGTGAACTGTCCAGGTGAATGCAACTGCCGCTGGGAATTGGATAGCCTCATTGTTGACTGCTCCAATAAAGGTCTCACCGAATATCCATTCATTGAACAAGGCATACCCGTTGAGCACTTGGACCTTTCCTACAATTACTTTCAAGTGTTTCCCACTCAGTACTCAACTATCGAATCACTCACCTACATTGATCTGACCAGCAATGACATCCACGAAATTCGCGATGATGCACTCATTGGGTTCCAGTCACTTCGGACTCTCATTCTCGCCAACAATAGCATTCAGAATTGGATCGACATCAACCCTAACGTTGCCTTTCAACATGCCTATAGCCTGCAGAAGCTTTCACTGTCGGGCAATCACCTAGAACGCTTTTCGGATAGCGAAGGATCTCCGCTGCTCATGAGTGACCTACTCATAGAACTCGATCTCAGCCATTGTGGAATTACTCAAATCAACAATGTCCTTGGTGGCATGCCTAGCTTGGAGAGGCTGGTTTTGGCGGGAAATGTTCTCAAGAGCCTCACAGCTTTGCCATCTAAGTCACTGCGAGCGCTTGACATTAGTAATTGTAGTCTGACTGGGGTTTATCCGTCCCTCATCGACAGCCTGCCCAGCTTGGAGGTGCTCAACCTCTCGTGGAACTCTGGTGTGACGCTAGGAAACAAAATAGGTGAAGCGGTAGAATGCGACGCCTTGCTACAACTCGATATGTCGTTTTGCAACATGGACGTCGTAGACCTAAGTGGAATGCCTAACTTGAGAGTGTTACTGCTAAAGGGCAACATGCTGCGCAGCATAAGTGGAGTAATGTTTGCCAACAACACCGCGTTAGAGATCGTAGATTTGTCGCGAAATGTCATACGTCAGATGGACTCTAATGCGTTTAGCACTCTGCGGAGGCTATCCGAACTCGACCTTTCATATAACGAGCTTATCCGTATTGACCGAAACCAATTTCGGAACAATGACGTGCTGGTTAATATCAACTTGAGTCGCAACATTTTTAGTGAGTTCTCCCGTTTTATTTCGAACTCGTTACGCACTGTGAACCTGAGCTATTGTGAGATTTTGTCGATTGATCCTAGTGTCTTTTCGGGCTTCAAGACAATCGTCACCTTGGATTTGTCACACAATTTGATCACCGAGTTTCCCCCTAACATGAGGTCAGAGACGTTAAAAAGACTCGATCTGAGCATGTGCAGGTATGTGAGACATTTTAAACGAGGACTTCTCCGGGCAAATTAAGTTGTTCTTTTAACTGACATTTCCAGACTTTCGTTGATAAAAAATTCGACGTTTCAAGGATTCCCAGAGCTAGCCAGCCTTAAGCTCTCCGGAAACCGCTTCACAAATCCGTTTGCGCCTGAGTTCTTCAAGTCCAACGTATTTCTAAATCAAATCTGGTTGGGTGACAACAGTTGGCGTTGCGATTGTCACGATTCTACATTCATGGCCTTTTATGATTACCTTACCACAAGGCCACAAAAGGTATGCACCAACATATATTCTGAATTTTAGTCTGCTTTTTCTAGTTCTTCAATTCTTTAGCTAAAAGACACCAACAACGTCAAATGCTTCAGTCCAACGGCCTACTATGGGAAGACCTGGGAGGGTGCATGTATGATGGTGTGGTATCCAGCAAAAAGTGACAAAGCTGCCCAAAGAGTTTGGTCCATCATGATGATCCTATTGCTGGGATTCGGCGTCCTTTGGTTATGCTATACCTGCTTTAAGAAAATGATTCACAGAAAAATCAAACGCCGAAACCGAGAGGAACGACAGGAGAACGAAGCAGAGCTTCAAGAAATGTAAACATTTTTTTTTTCAAAGGCGGAGTCAGCGTTATAAAAAATTACTTTTTTCTTTTCAGTCGTCGTGCGAACCGTCGTTTCCTGGAACAAGAAGCCCAGCAGAATGCTCCTACGACATTTGAATCAATGCTTCCTTCCTACGAAGATGCTTTACTGATGCCCAAGCTCGATAGAGCCAGCAAATCCCTGATGGATCTTCCATCAAATCGCAAGCAGCTGTCGCGAACAAAAACCGATGTTGAGCTGGGAGAAAACGAGCTCGACGAGGAGCCCTCGGTGCTAGACCATCACCGCTACCGCAGTGAGGAAATGCTGTCGAATCGAGCCAAAGAACGCACCGCACCCAGAGGAGGATTCCGAAGAACTGGTCGGATAGATCACAACCCATCGGGCAGTCGCCGTTTCAGTATTGAAGACTCACGCTTCCCACCGGCGCATATGAAATCGCAAAATCTTCAAAGCGCCGAAAGGATCGGAAACTTCCAGAGCTGTGAGAACAGTCCGTATGCGAAGAGGCGGCCAAAACCACCAGAGATTCCAGTATTCAAACGAGCCAGTATCCGTGATAGCGTTGAGTTCCTAACTGACTCCGAATATAACAGCAAGCCCGGTAGTCCTTTTGCTCAAAGACGTCCGATGCCAGAGGAAACCGCGTCCGCATCCTCACTGTCCCTTTGCACCGAAAGAATAATGCGAGGAAAAATACCAGCCGACAAAAGTTTTCACACTGTCGAAGAACACTTTGGGCGGGATGAGACTGACGTGAAGTCAAGATCGCTGAGTTCTAGCTCGAGTGAGTTTCAAGTCATGCGATCGTCCGATGTGGACTTGGCATCGATACCCGACTCTGATTCCTCGAAGGGAGAATCTCGGAAAGTCTCTAGTAGTCCAGTGGTTGAGGTTCATACCCCAATAAGAGAGAGTAAGTTCTAGAGCAAAACATTAATAAATGTATTTTTAAACCCAAGTTCATACCCTTAAAGCGATAGATTTAAGTTTTATGTTAAATATGGTTTAAAGTAAATGATTATTTATTTAAGAATGGAGCTGTTTAAATTGAGTGAGTCTGGAGTCAGTGGGTGAGTCTTGGATTATATTGCCGCGTGTGCTACGTCTCTGCGGGAAGAACGGAGAAGCAATTATACACTTGTACAGGCGGACGCATGGCAGACAGATGGAAATGAATCGGTCGCATATTGTTAAATCTGTGCTTAAAAAGTGGGGCGGATGTGATGTGACTTCTTCTCGTTATCTGATCATTATTCAGATTTTTTCCTGGTATGAATTGGAATTGAAGAGAGGGTCCAGAGATATCCAAAGAGAAAGAGAGAGAGAGAAGTTTATTGTGAAGGACCCAGTCGTAAATTTTTTTAAATCTACAAAACGTAGCAGAGTCTGGTTTGGTACATTCCCAAGGCTTCTGAAGAATAAATTTAAGACTGCAATTTATTCTACTAAGGCCGAAAGCCGCTCTTCTCTCCCCTTACCAATGGCCCGATTACAGCTCTGGAATGTATTTTCAACACCTTTGCGAATACCTAGAACAATCTCTCATGCCTTCTTATTTGAAAATGGGCCTTATCACGCCTGTTTGTCAATATCTTCGTGCTTTCCCGCTGTTCCAGGCCACCTTAATAATCAAGTCCAGCAGACTTGCCCACAATCAACGATATAATCGTGGTAATGATTTCTATGTCATCGTGGGATTAATAAACCCTTAAACCCTAAGAGGGCATCTTCAATGCACTCTCATCATCCCGACTTTCCCCATGACTTTTCCTTGGCTGCTTTAACTGCCAGATTGCGACTTCTTCGTGCCTCAGTGAACAAGGCTTGGAAAGTTGCTTTCTTATACATTGATTCCATATCGGCTTCTTGAACTTCACGTGCTTTGAATAGTTTCTACCACCAGCCGCTACACGAGCAGCTTACCTCAACAAATATTTTTATAGGGGCTATGAATGCCGGTGAAGTACAGCCGCGATGCTTCCTCTTCGTGGAATTCGATCGAGCTACAAAAAGTGCCATGCAAAACAGAATCAGTATTCTAAACCTTTACAGCATCCTTCAACCTTTCCTGCCATTATCTGCGTCATCAGTCTTGGGTTTCGTCTGACTGGCAAAACTGAAAGGAAACCTCAACTTCTTCTACAGCATAAGCTTCTCGAAATAAGCGAACGTAATAATTATGGAAAAAAGTCTATTTTCGATAAAAAAAAAAAAAAAAAAATGGTTGCATAACCCAAAGGCGCAACTTCAATCAAACTTTGACTCGAAAAATACCAGGCAAACAGAAAACTGTAGCAGGGAGCAAGTTGTCGTAATCTAAGTGATAAAGTGTCTTTCACTTTGTCTTTGTTTTGTAACCATAAATCTAAGTCACCGCCCACTCGATGCTCTTCACCTTTTTAACCAAGAAAAAATCTTTCGTCTCTCTCTCACACAGTGATGTTGAAGCATTGTTGATTTCCCTTTTATAATCGCTGTCTTGAGAATGCAGAAGCAAAAACACAGAAGAACTGAAATTAAATCCAAGGGGGTGGAAAAGGATGGAGTGATTAGTCATTACAAGCAAGAAAGAGATGAAACGTTTTGTGTTAGTGTACCTCACTGCAAATTAGACGTGATTGGTGGGTAGCGACTTTAAAATAATGACAGCAAGATACCTTCTACCTTCTTATGCTGCCCTGGTGATTTAAAATTTTACAAGCAGACTGCAAACGTGGATATCGACTATCCCTGAGGGTAGGCAATGATTTGAATAAGCAGGAATTCAAATAAACCTTTTACACAGTGCAGATGTAGGTCAAAGGTTTAAAGCTCAGAAGAGTGACATTAGAGAACTGTTTTATTTTACGTTCGATGCCTTTTACATTCGATGCCTGTGCTAAACCTTATGATAGGCCTTCAAATGTTTGTCGGAATGTTTTTCGGCATCTGCATGAAAAGATACAACCGATCGGATTTGAACATTATTAAATTTCCTAGAAGTGAAATGTCAGAACGCTTGCAGTACAGAAAGTTTGTCCCGAAATTGCACAGTATAGCCTGCAAAGACTAACGCAGGAAGCGATTCTCAATGAGTGAAGCCCCTACAGATTCCTTATTTCAAGTGTGCGATCGACATATAAAAGAGTTATGCTTATGGTTGCATTGACAGTCAAAGTAAGAGTTTACTTTTTGTGGTTGACCTAAATTTATGCCTAAAGAATGAAATATTAATTTGTTGGACTTGATCTATAACCTTAAAAGCTGCCTAAAGACATGTTTTCAAGTTTTCTTGATGAAAAACGGACAAGTGGAAAAAGACGGTCTTTAAGTTGGACTAACCTTGGTCAATTGCATCGATATTTTACAAAGAGAAGTTCTTTTAATGATTGTCAGTTCATCGACCACTGAAAACTTAGCAAAAGGCTGTTTTTTGTAATTTCATTGACGTAGCATCATATCTATAACTTCGGGGTGGGCTTCTTTATCAACCACTTTTGGCTGTTCAAATATTTGTTTCGTTGCATACCCTTCAGGCGCAACCACGTAACTAGCATCTAGCTTCAAATACCAGGGAATCATAAACAAACAGTAGGGACCAATTTGGCAATATCCTACTGATTTTTTATTTCATTTAACTTTTGCCACACAACTAAAGTCATTAGCCAATTAAAGATCTTACTCTCATGTGTTTTTCACGCACACATAAAATCTGAGATAAGACAGCACGAGCATAAAAGTAAGCAATATTCCCCACTACACGCAAAAGTGAGATGGAATGATTTTTTGTTTTTGTGGAGACTGGAAAATGACACACGAGGCATTTTGGCGCACACAAGCAGAGATTTGTTGGAAAAGGATAGAAGAAGGTTTCGCCAATCAAAGTAAGAAAGAGAAAGACAGCTTTCGCTGATAAGTTACAGCGCCAAAATAATGAAAGCTAGCTACCTACTGCCAGATTATGCTCGCCTGGTGATTTGCGCGAAATTGCGTAGAGTTGGGGGATTTTCCTATGCAATTTCGAAATGAGAAAAATTAGTATTATGAAATTTCTGTTGATTAATTGTAAGAGATTGGGTGTTTAGCATGCATTTATTGGATAACACAGAAAGTGAGATTAAAAAATCAATTTTCTAGATTACAGCACAATTTCCTCAGTTTTTTCTTACAGCTGTCAAGTTTAATTTAGAGCTTCGCGTTCAAGTCCCGTGAAGTGGCAAAATGTTTTTTTTTTGCGACTCACACAAGTAAGCCCGGCTTCTGATGCTGGGACCAACACGATATTTTGATTTTTGCATTGAATTCATTTAATATTGACGTGCCATTGTGATACCCGCTTTAACTCGCAAATTTTCAACCGATTTTGAGGTAACTTTTGTCACAACTTTTAAAAATGAAAGTGTATAACAGTCGCGCCGGATGGTTTGTGTATTTGATATTTCCCACAATCACGGTAGGTGTATATTTTAGGGATATTCATCATTGCTTACAACCGCCGCATTCAACATGTTTTACGTTCGATCTAAAGATGGCGCCAAATACGGTTTGTGTATTCGATAAAAGCAACAAGTACACTTATGAACAAGTATATTGTGACTTATCTGAAACCCTAGCAATATTCCTCAATACAAACCTTAGCCAAAAATATTCAACAAGTAAAAATATCTAGTTCTTGAAATAAAACACAATACAAAAAAATTTAACTAAAAATAAAAATTTATATATTTCGTTAAAATTTTATTTCACGAGTCTAAATAATAATTTCTCACGTTTTTGCTTAGTTATCTTTCATAAATCCACTAGAATGATTTTAATAATAGGAAAATACAAATCATTATCTCTCTTAATTTACTTAATAAAACATTTAACAAAATATATAATGTATATAGCACTGCATATCTTAATAGTTTTCTTTATTTATCTTCCATTTTTATTTTACTAGCTTAATTATTTTATTTAATAAAAAGTACAAATAAAAACGCTTTACAGATTATGTTATATATTTTCTACCACAAAATTATTCAAAAACATGCAAACTTAAGCTACTAATAAACAACTTAATTTCTTTTCTGATTAAAGTTTGATATACATTCAAAAAACAGGGTATCGCATTAAATTTAGTTGAAAAAAAAGAATTATAAAGCAACGAAAATAGTTCAACTTTTTAAGCGGCAGTACAAAACAAAAGGCATAAAAATACATCATATGTACATACATATATGCATAAAAAATATTTATTAAACAAAATAAAGGAATAATAAAAAGTATTACCATACATTTCTATTTTATACAGTTTAAGTAAAAAACAAAACAATATTACCTACAAAATATTTTTCTCCTTCTTATTTTTTGTATATATTTTAGGTTTTTCTTTTTAATTTATTAACTTTGGTATTAACTACAATTATTTTATTTCCATTGTTAAAATTATAAACAAAATTAATAAATATTAGACATAATACAAACAGATGATAAGGTTTCTTATATTCATTCCTACATTTTTTTCAATTCTTATAATGTTTTATATTATGTAAAGATATAAATATATTTATTGATTTTGGCGCGTGATAAGAACATACGTCTAAAGTTTATGTCAACAAAAGTTGTTTGGTTTATTTAAGAAAATTTTGATTGAGGAACACGCACCAATATTTTTGTTTACTTAAACATAAATATGTATACATATTTTTTTCTTTTTATTAAAACTTATCACAATAGTTTATATTTTCTTGTTTTTTTTTTTTGTTTAAGATTAAGATTTTTAGTTTCCCGTTTTAATGAAAGTTATGTGCGCTAAGTTGAAGGAAACTCTTTTGGGGAAACCAATAGGTAAAGCTTTAGAATGGAAAGGATTTTTAAATTCAAAATTTAGATTTTAAAATGGTTTCTTTCGAATCGTAAACAAAACACCGTCAGCTGTCACAATAAAAAAGAAAGACTGCAATTTCCAAAGGTCTGCAGTCTTTGCAGAGAATAAAAGATTATGACATCTCTTAAGCGAGTAAGAAATTACTTGAAAGTTTTTTTTTTTACGTTGGGCGCCATTTTGCAGGCTGATTGGATTTTGGCACTTTTTTTCGGATTAGGTAAAGCAAATCCTCTCGGAAGGACACTTTCATTAAAAAAAACTGCAGTAACTAATTGAAAACAGAATAAGTGTTAATTTACAAGGTGTACATCTATATATAGATTTGTATTGCTATAAACTTAACAAGATACTCATTACTGCAGCTGTTGCTGTTGAGGAGGTTCCAATGTCTGCGCCGTCTGATGCACACCAACTTCGTCGTGACCATTGGTGGTTGGAGCAACAACCGGTGTTGTGATAATGTCGCCGGCATTTGACTTACTCCTTGTTACGAGCATTGGTGTCTTCGGTTTGGGTGTTTCGGTCAGCTTGATTTTCACCTTGCCAGTTTCGGGCGAATAGACGGGACTGTACCGACCCATCTTGGGTGACGAGGGCAGGAAGACATCATCATCGCCTTGGTAGTTCTGTTTTGACGCTCTCGGTGACTTTGGCGGTGGGTACCTGGGAATGATGCGATGATTTGGATCGTAGGGTTGTTCAACATGCTCCGGCTGCCGGATTGTAGGTTGGATTGGCTGCTCAGTAGGAATCACGTTGTTGTTGGACTCATTGTTTGGCTTTGTATCACCATTCAGCAGTGGCTCTTGTTTGCTTTTGTCCTTTTCGTTCTCGTACATCGTAGGCTTATTGCCATTGACGGGCTTAGCAAAGTCTTCCTTCTTCTTCTCGCCGATAAGTGGAGCATGCTCGGTGCCGTTCTTTTGAACCGGCTTGCCCAGATTCTTCTTGTCCATGTCCATGAGTTCGGTGGATCGTGGGTTCTCGGGGTCGCCTCGATTTGCTGAGCTGGCCTTGCAACGCTTAACACCGACATACAAAATCAATCCCATGACGAGTAACATAATAACTCCGAGGAGGACGTAAGTGCCCTTTGAATCCCCGTTTTCGTCGCTCGCTACCATAATACTGGCTTTCTCGACATTGCCGCTTTCAGCTGCTTCGTTGGAACTAGTTTCGCTTTCATTGGATTCATCGGTAGGGGGGTTGTTTTCGACTTCCTTAAAAACGACCGGCACTATTGATTCTTCTGAAACTTCTTCTTGATTTTCTGTCGGTTCGTTGAATTGCGCTATACCCAAGCCGGGGCCGAAGATATCCGCAGTAGGAGTGACCTCCTGACTCGGCTCGGCGAGAGATTTCCCTTCGTCATCGTTTGATTGTTTTTCATCGCCGTCATCAGTGGCCAAATTAAATTTAGCGAATACTAATGGTCCGCCACCGCTACCAGAACCATCATCGTATTCTTCATCGCCAGTGGTATGCGCAGAATCAGTTTGATCCTCTTGATCTTTTATTTCGCCTTGCAAAATGGGCATGCTCCTGGCGGACAGATCTCCCGATCCCTCAACTTCATCCTTTGGATTGGTTTCCTTTGACGATTTGGTTGTCAGTGGTATGAAGTCCTTGCCGAACTCCTCGTCACCACCGTCAACAGCTTCGGCTGAGCCCTCAATAGCAGGTTGGTCGCCTAACATCAACTCGTTCTCCTCGTCATCCTCCTCCAGAGCCAAGGCACTCTTTTCGCGTTCGCAAATCTCTGACTGCTTGACTTGCAACCACGGTTTGCCCTTCACTTCCGCCGGGTATGTACACTTGACTGGACTCTCGGTGTATACATGTTTCTCCTGCAGCCAGTTCCTTACCTCTAAGGTCTCGCAGGAGCAGTTGATCTTGTTGTTGCTTAATTCGATCGTTCGAAGTTTCGATAGTTTACTGATCTCCAGCGGCAGGTATGTCAGTTCGTTGTGTGACAAGTTCAGATGTTGTATGTGTTGTGGGATTCTCGTCAGCTTCCCTGATGTGATGCGATTGTGCTTTAGGTTAAGACTCTTCACACGGCGTCCTAGGTGTCCCACTTCTGACAGTTCATTGTGTGACAGATCGATGGTGGTGAGATCGCGCAGTTTTTCCAGCTGATATGGTATGCGTGTCAGACCGATCCCAGAAAGATCAATGGAATGTATGGGCAGGTTTTTACTCTCCGTCAGACCCTTTAGGCTGGTGCATTTGGCATGATTGTGCGGTGTGACGCCATTTATCACAGCACATTGGCAGTCTTCGGGGCAGTCATATGAGCTTGCTAGCGTTACTAAGAGCAGGGCTAGAAGCGCGGTAAGATATAGTTTGCGTTGCGACATTTTTCCCGCTGTGAAGGTTTGTGTTAGCTGCAAAAAAAGGAAAGAAAAAGAAAGTGATGAGATAGTTTTTGAAGGTTGTTGGCTTGTCTATATGGAAAAATTTGCAAAAGCAATTGTTCACCTTGGCCTCAAAGCCTCGTAACAAGACTGCAAGGTTTTTGTTTCGATTTATTTTTCGTTTCGCGACAATGTAGTTCGAAGAGAACATCAGAAATTCGTAGATACCTGCGACCAATCTAAGATGGTTTCTATGTGATTAGATAAATAAAATTTCATTAGCGATTTGTTATGACATCAGTGCTAATTGGTGGCTACAATGTTTGCAATGTTTGCACGAAAAGGCATTGGTGAGCTCATGGCTTTAAGTTTAAAACAGTTTTTTCGATCTGATTTTGATAGACTTGACGTCATAAGATCTTTATATTTTTTATTGGTTATATCTATACGCCGGTCTGTAACAGGCTGCACCACTTATGATGTTGTCACAAGACCTTGAGTCAGTGATAGGGAGCCGAACAATGTTTGCAAAGTCTACTAGCTGCGATAGAATAACGAAGAATATTAAGACGAATGTGGACGCCGTGGTTGTGTGTCGGACTACTGCGCACGAGGTTTTGGGTTCGAATCTCTTACGGGGCAATACAACTTTTTCTCACTGCTCCCCTAACGAGGGTTTAAGGCATACAACTGAGATTCCACAGAGGCGGTACATAAGGTCAGGAGGGCCACAATATAGATACATTTAGACTCATTTTAACTGTTTCCAAGGAGTACGTTCAATGCTTCGATTGGTGCCTCGCGGTTTAAGCGAAGTAAGATTTGTCGCAGTTGACTCATGACCTTACTCCCTTGCAACCAACAAGCCTTAAACTCGCGTTTCATCACATTTGAAGCTCTTTCGCAGGCTTGAATGTCTTTTTAAAAAGACATTTACCGTATGGTCAAATGAGGCTTCATTCATCACGATCCTATTCATTAATCATGGAAAAATCCTTTCCATGTCAAATGTCGCCTGGCCGCTGTGGGTCACTATTAATAACTCAGCAACATATGAGCCCGCGCACCATGTGTCATGATTGAATTCTCATTTAGAGTCCGATTTTGTGAGCGCGCTGCGCTGTCATAAAACCGCAAGCAACTTTCTCCATCCCATTGACAGAGATCAATAATAGCCAAGCCACTTTCGAAGAGTATCCAGTAATGGAGTTTTAAAATTGAAAATGCTGCACACATGTTGCACCAGCATGTGGGCTTGTCGCCGCCACCGCCAACACCCCTCCGCCGACAAAATATGTAATTTACTCTATCCCATCCCCAGCGTTCTCCCAATGCGGAGAACTTGTCAATTTCCTAAAGATCAACTTTCATCTTGTCAAGATATCGACTCGAAGTCACGGACCGACAGGTCCCTTTGTTTGAGTTCGCCAGTCCCGCCTCACCATAACACGACATGGATGATTTGATTATTGCATCTTAATTGCAAGATGGTATATCTTTTATGACATTGAAATTGCATTGTAAGAGAATCAGAAAGCAAAACAGACCACAGAATCTTTACAGCTGCCAGATACATTCACCATATGGTGGGGCTGATAAGTTTTTCTTTGGTTTGCCGGCACTTGTTGCATAGAGTGTAGTGTGGAGCACCGGCGAAAAAACGTTTGTCATTAAAGGGTAAGTATTGTGTAATGAGCCTGAATAGAGACCATTACTTCAGATAAAATCGACCATAAGCTAAGTGGGTTCTAAAAACAAGCTGCCCACCTAGTACGGAAACCTCACCTACATACGGAATCAACAACGGATCGCCCAATCAAAATTCAAAGCAGGCCGTCCTCGTTTTAATGCCAAAACAAAGTTTAACCTGAAGTCTTGTCCAAGAGTCTTCACCATTGACCGATTGACTATGTTCACTCTCAACGTTCCTACGAGCTCTAAAAAGCCGGTTTCGGATTAATTCAGAGAGGGTATGAATCATTTTTGTGGAACTACTCGCAACTATGACTGCCTGCCAGGCGCTACATCTTGAATTGCGATAAGTGTTATAAATGAAGTTGCGAACTCTTTGCCTTTATTTTTGCTCAAAAGTTGAACACACACGATTTCTAGCTGCCGGATAATGGATGGCGTGCAGCACGTGTGGCTTTCTTTGGCAGACATTTGACCCATCAAAACGTCTTGAGATTTTGATGTGTCCTTTGCGCAAAGAATGTTTTATTAATACTTGTGCTTAAGAGTACCGAGACCGAGACTTCAATCTGAGTCGGGTGATAATTGATTGTTGGATACATGCATTGCCTCAGGTGCTTGTCAAATACTTTGACATACTTGGATGAAGATAATTGCACGTTTAGGTGGGATTTGTGCATAACGAAAAGGTTTTTGATGTTCAATCGGAAATCCATAATTAAGACAATTCTTTTAAAAAAGAACTTTTCCGACCAATTTACTTCGAGTTAAAAACATTGTAGAGAACTGCTCTTCAGTTTACTTTTTGTTCACATTGTTGACTACCTTGACAATAATCTAATTTTCAAAAAGCTTCGCCAATACCCGGTATCCTTTAGGAAGATTCTAAATGACTAGAAGGTACTTAACATTTTTTAAGGTGGTAACGAATTCGTTTATAGATAATTTTATTGTACCACAGGCTACACACTGACTGCGGGACTCTTTTGTGTTTTTAATTTGTTTATCGTTCATTTCTTGCCCACCACATCCTTGCGAATGGACCTCCTGCTCCAAGTCTGTTTTTCTTTGTAGTCCATGATCAATTATTATGACTACCAGTAAAATGTGGCAACATATCGCGATCGTATAAGCCAACAGAAAAAAGAAGGAAAGGAAAGGAATTTTTTTTCCACGGTGATTCCCCATAGAAAACTGGGTTATCATTAACTCGCGAAAGAATCAAAACGCCTAAAAGTGGTATACGGATGGTTCTTAGCCGCTATAGGGAATCGGAGTCAGCGAATACCGAACCGGAATACCAAGCCGGAATACCGGAAGACCACAATCCGCCAGCAATATCATCAGCACTCGTATATCAAACGCACAAACAGGGTTTGGGTTTTGACCCCGGCAAAATTCTTTTTACAAAATTCTGGAAATGCAACTTTGACGAAGCGGCACAATGAAATATGTAACCCCCATGCCTGCTTCCTTGCTTTACTAAAAAAAATGAAAAGTTTGTTTAATATGAGGAAAAAGCAGAATTTTATTGCTTAAGTCAGAATTTTGAAAGAGAGAATTTTGAAAAGCAAAATTTCGAAAGGAGAATTAAGTCTCGCTCCCGTGCAAACATCCATATATACGCGGACAGTCAAGCCGCCATAAAAGCCATTAGCTCGAACATTATTGACTCAAAATCAGGAATGTACTGCTTCATTACCCCACAGAAGTTTTGTTAAAGAAGAAAGGCCAAAAACTGGTGGGTTCCTGTCACGATGGATATGAGAGAGTCGACGAACGACCCAAAAAAGGGTCAGAAATCTCTTTTGAGGGACCTGAACATTTTACCCTACCTCTGAATCGGCGATAAATGAAGTTATAAACAACTAGGAGCACACAAGGCAAGAGGCATAACTTGTTGAGAGGACACCACAGGCCTTACACAAACCAAACGAAAATCTTCAGCACTTCACCAAAAATTCCAAAAGATGCCGAAGTCTAAATAAGCTTTATTTCCAGCTCAGCATAAATGTTTTCTCTGCAAGTAGCATTATCTACTTCATACGGAAGATGAAAACTCTAAGTATTGACTCTTAAGCACAAAAAATTCTTTAGATCCGAGGGTATAGTGCCAGATTGGCGAGTCAGGAAATTAAAAAAAAAATGTGTTCTGCATAAATGAGGGTATTGCTAGAACCCGCTGACCTATTTGCTACATCCCGTTGAAGAATAGTTGTCAGGTCGTCGAAGGTCGAATCTAACCTGGATAAGGGACGGAAACGAGTTATTAGTCTACTTTAAAAATTCTGATTTAACAAATTCTGCAGTTTCGAAATTCAGACTTTGCTTTTTTAAGCAAACTTTTGACTTTTCTTTAGAGTGAAGTAAAGGCGGCACGCATCGCATACATATGTCACTGTGTAGCTTTGTCAAAGCTACATTTCCAGAATTTTGTAAAATAGAATTATGAAAAACAGAATTTTAAAACCAGAATTTCGGAAGAAGAATTTTGACCCCAGCAGAATTTTGACCCCAACCCGTACTAAACAATTAAGGGTATTATCGTTTGTTACCGTTAAACAAATGTTGCAGCAGCCCTGAATAATCCCGCAAGAGCCCTCCAGTGAGATCCCAGTTTGTTTTTTGGGCCCTTCCATCCAATCCTCTTATCGCTATCATCGTTCCCCTTATAATCAACTGTTAGAGTACTCTCACCCACAGGAACAGTAGTATGAACTAAAAAATCATTAATGGATGGAAAACCCAAAGGTTGTTTTTACTCTAAGCGGTACCACCCAGTCTCTTCGACTACGGCCGGGCGCGGATTCTGAGGGCCCTAACTTTTGAACAACCAAGCCATTCTTGTAGTTTTGTACCCGGCTCGTCCGGTTATCGGAGTGAGGCTGCCACTCACTACAGATGCTGAAGCGACGACTCGGGATACCCCGTGGTTGAACGGGCTTCGGAAAAGACGGCCTCTGAGGTGAACCTAACTACGAGACGAAAAAAGTGAAGTCGGTTCTACTCCTATTGAATGTAGCTGTTCTGGAAGATGAATACCGGACATGTGGGTTCTCCCATGCGCATGCGTTCAGGAAGCACGCCAATTTTAGAGCTTTCCCTCCACAGGTTTCGGATGCTGGAGCTGTGATCAATATAGAGCAGTATCAGCGCACAGAACTCGGTCGACGCGGTTGGCTCTGATGGTCGGTGTGCTTCTATATCGTTTTCTGAAGTCAAAAGTCAATATTACTGTAAAGGTGCAACAGCTCTTTTTAGCAGAAGGCTTTTGGCTGATGAATTGAAAACCGCATAGCTTCCACTCAAGAGCGAGGGGTGTGGAAAAGCGTTTTTTACGATAAGCAGTCCGGTAGACCCAGGCCTTGTCTTATTACCATTCCATGGTTTAAGGTGGCTTATGCTTTTATTGTGGTAGACTCTTTTCTGGTTCTCAACTTTGCTGGAAATCACACATACAAGCCTACGAGCATGATGTCGTCGGTCTATCTGTAGTTTCAAAGCTAGGGACAGGCAAAGAGATCCCCCTTAACTTGATCGTTGATTGGTGCACCAGGAATGGAATTTCAGTGAATCGTCTTAAAACCACGATTGTTCTCTTTACGAGAAGGAGGAAGGTCACTAGCTCAAACTCGTGCTTAAAAGTGTCACTATCCCGATGTTCGATAAAATCAAAGATTTGGGAATTATCTTTGATAGAAAACTGAAAAAGGTGAAAGCATGTTGAATCCAAAACCAAAAAAGGACTACCCACTTTTTGGCACAGTTGGAAGACGTTTTTTACAAAACTATTTCCCATAAAGGTTCTTTGAATCTATATGGTCATGGCAAGACCACTCTTTTATGAAAGCTTTTAAGCTAGGCAATTTATGTGAACTTCTAGCTCTTCTTAGAGTTCGCTTTCCTTATGACTCCATTGATAGCATTATGATATCTGGTGACAAACATGTAGGAGTTGCTGAATGTCATTCCAGTCACTTGACAGCAAACTGACTTTCGGTATCGAATTTCCCCTCCTCTGTTGGAAAAGTACCAGTGGAAAATTACCAAGGGAGAAATATCTAGAAAGTGCGGAATTTGTACAAATGCAGGGATGCAAATCTTGGAAGACACAGTTGTAATAAAAACGTTCAATTGTCAAAATCGCGAGTTAAAGTAGGAAGCGATTAAATTGAAATTATGTGTTGAATTCTTAGTGCAAAGTTAAATTAATTGTGTTTCTTAATTACTTAAAGTTAAAGTTAAGTTAAAGTTAAAAAGGCTCGTATTTGATAAAGTGTTTCGTTGTGTAATTTTACTTACTACCGCAATCACCTTTAAAAGCTCTACCGATCCACATTGATAGATCTCGATCGACTTTTTGAGCGGCCCTGTTCTTAACTATTTGAATGTAATTTTTTTTATTTAGGATTTATTGAAATTGTCCCCAAAATTAAGACAAGCTCAAGGGCTTAGCCCTAAAATCCGGAGCTGGGCTGAAAATTTGTTAAGTTCACTTAGGATTAACCACAGTTATTGAGATTGATTAAAAAAACATGTTTCTCTGGGATAAACTCGATTTAGGATTCGGAATCTTGTAGCATGTTGGTACTAAAATCTTACCCTTTGTAGATTTTTTGTGAACTAATACTATGAAAAAACGGGCCTAAACAAATTGAATAGTCTTACAACCAGCAAGAGAAGATCGACAGAAGCACTTCCACTACTTAAGCAAGAACAAGGCCGAAGATCATTTGAAATAATGTACAATGCTGGATCTGTCATAGGTACATGCAGTACATCATGTCTTCTAAAACAGGATTCCAGAGACCTCCTCAGTCTCACCTTAAGTGCACCAATACCTGTCATGATCAATGATCATAGCTTATATGTGACATCTTCCACTCAAGTTGTTGCAACTCTCGATAAGAGTGCTCGCATGGCCTTGAGAAAACCTATCTAACAAAGCGTTAGTCGCATCAAATTCTCCATTCCACTAAACTTGTTCTGGCATTGTGTTATGTTAAGGATCCCAAACGAATGCCAGACATTTCCCAGTCACCTACACTTTTTTATTTACTTTAGCTTCACTTTAATCGCTCAGTCTTGATTATTGTTTATCGTGCCATTATAGTTAAGGTCCATTTCACTGGTCAAGTGTTACACAATCCAATCGTGCAATCGTGTACGGCACAATAATCAAGTATCGTTAAAGAAATTACCATAACATACCCGTGCCTTGCCAGCACGTCTGTCTCCTGCAAAAGTCAAATTGGATAATTCGCCATCAGGCTAAGCGTTCTTAAAAGCGAAATAAAAAAATCTTCATCAATTTTATTTTTATTGTCTGTTGCGAAAAGAGAAAAGATTTTCCTTCATTCCTAGATTCTATGTATATACATTAAGAGCACATCTTCTATAACGACGACATGTCTTTATTCGAGGAGGCAAGTTGTGCGCAAAATGACGGTCATTCATTGTGAAGATCGGCTTTTGTTAACAAAAAAAATAGCCAACCTCCATCATGCCTGTCCGCAGAGGGTGCAATTTATGTATGCAAATATATCTGTACTAGGATGCCTTGCGGTACACCTACCCGTATCACCCCTCATCTAGAAAATGCACTTCATAAATTGACGCGTGCTAAATAAATTTTTTATTATCAATGCAGATTTGTTAGGAAGACATGTAAAACAGTGCAGGTCAGTCGGACCAACCTGAGGGGATGATAAATGGGATACCTCTCTGTCTCTGGGTCTGGTGCATTCATAATGAAATGAAGTCTATTCATAGAGTGGGTGGCGTTTTATTTTTCTTTTGAATTCACGACGATCATAACCGATCTTGGCTGAACGAGCTTATCAAGTGGCGAAAACACCAACATTGTCGTCACCGTTTTAGGTGACAAAAGATCTATTTGGGCAACTGACGTGTAGTTACTTAATCAATATTTATTTCGAGCCAAGACACATGACCATGTATAAATGTCTCCATTTCTGTTGGTAGATTAATTTTGTGGAATTAAGTTGATGTCACATTTTGAAAATGTAATTTCTTCAGTCTATTTATCATAGCGCAATTCACAAAATATCTGCTGGCTGATCATCGTTGAGATCAGTGTCTCACAGATACCCATTTTATCGGCAACAACTGTCAGATAGCTGAATTTGTATTTGATATGGGGTGTGTTCAAATGATGACAGTATGATAATGGAAATTCGTTTAAAAATGAAACGCACCATGATAACTGATTTCGACACCAGACATACCTCAATGAATGACGCTCGTTTTCGACATATTCTCCAGGATCCAATTTCGTGCAAGTGCCTGCCTATTCACGGCACGCTGTTTTCTTCCAGACATTTAAGTGTCATGCACAATGATCTCTGGATTTTCTTCTCATATGATAACTCGAGTTTTGGGCTGAAATTGAATCATATTTACGTCGCGACGGTTGAGTGTTCTTTTTGTTTGGCAGGGAGGAGAACGGGTCAACTGAAAACTGAATATTGAGCTTAAAGCAATCAGGAAGTTCTTTGAGTACCGATCACTTGAATCTACGGAAAAGCATTTGCTGTGCAACCTTTTTTAGATTTTGGCCTGAAGATGTGCAAAAATTAATTTTTTCCCAAATGCAAATGAAAGGCGTACAGTGGAGTTGAAATCGTGAAATGTCGAAAGAAAATATAGTTTTTTGGTCACCGGCAGAGCATGATCCTGAAACCTTTACCTTTCGCGGTTGAGCTACGGATGGCCGGAACCGGATTTAATCTTTGTCAAATTTTCGAAATGCAAGTTAGCGAAATCCCCTTATTTAGGCAAAGTCGCACATAAATAATCGCTCATATTTTAACGTTCTATTGAATTTTTTTTATCGAAAAGAGTTCCAAACACAAAAAAATTGCGAAAAGTATGCCAAGCTGCATAAATGAGCGAACTGTCAATTGAAATTTAAATTCAATTTGAAGATACAATTGCGCGTTGGACACCGTTTTAAGTAAGGCCGCACACAAACTTGAACGCCAATGTGATTTGAGCTACAGTTGAATGGTTCATGTCAATCTTTATGGTCACTGATCTCGCAGACTTGATGATCATGAAACAAAAAAAGGCCAAACTGTGTTTTCACATACACATGTAAACGTATGTATGTATATCTAATGTCCGTTGAAATTTCCATAAGCATACAAACGTGTTGTCATTTGTCAACCCTCAAATCGAGAGAGACATAATTTAAGCTTGTACTCAAACAAAGTCGCATAAATTGAGGATGCAAAACCCTCACGCCGCCGACCGACTGGAATATGTTTAACATCTAAGTATGTCTTAACATTTCAAGATGACTTTGCGTGTTATTACAGCTTCGGTGTCTTCTCATGAACCCTGCCACCATTTGAGACGAACTATAAAGTGGGAACTTTATGAATATAAAAAGAAATGAATTTGATTTAGGAAAAAGAACGAAAAAAATGAAAAGAATATAAGAGGAAACAGATCCACAAATACACTTAAATGTCCCAATTTTATGTGTCTTAATTCAGGCTTATTGTCAATTTGTATTATTTTAGCATCACGCCGAAATCTGCAGAGTTTTGCTGGAAATTAATTAACTGCTCGTTAAGGCACTGTGATATTAAGGACGGAATTTAAAGTCCATAATTAGTTAATTAACTTATAAATTCTAATTGATTTGAGTATGTATCTAAGACAACATTTCCAGTGTAAAAAAAAAAACATTTACTTAGACACCAGGGTTCATTGTTGATATAAGTCTCCGATATGATAATTAAAAAACCGACAACTTTGAAGTATATTAAGAAATAGAACTCTATTCCACAATATATACAATTTTAGTATATTTAAAATTAATAAAATAAAATTTTTTTTAAATAAATATTTTTTTTTTTTATTAAAATTAAATTTATTGTGCCAAATTATAATTTTACTATTCAAATTATGTATGCACAATAATGTTGTTCAAATAAAGTTCAAAATTTTTTTAAAATTTTTTAGTTTAATTGAAACATGTTGTTTTTTAATTATCAAACAAGGGTTCATTAAATTTTATATTTTCAAGTTTTAAGTTTTGTTTCAAAATGTGTAAAACGCAAGACTAAATAAAAAACATATCCAACAAACAATTTCTTCAACATCCCAGTGAAACTTGGCCGATTGATCACTTTGTGGAGCTAAAAATATAAACAATGCTATACTACACCCTATACACCCTAAGAAATTAAACTATTCTCCAACTTCCGGAAGGTTCAGAACAACGTTTGTCGGGTCCCCTTAATTCTCAAGTTCCTAAAAAATTCTATCGTCATATATGCACCTACGACACATGCGACTTAAAATAGTAAAGACTATTGTGCCTCTGGTGTTCAACACCGAATCGTGAAACTGGTGTGTAATACAGAAAAAAATTGTTCTTTTCTCGTACACCTGAACGGAATCGCACCTACTCAAGTAAATGTTCTTTTGAACTCCGAATTCGATTGATGTCGATACCGAACTCTAAATTTCGCCACCGTCATATTTGACGGTGAAGGCTGGGTGTAGCTTTGGTTGTGTATGTGGGGTGACGTTTCGACTCAATTTTCATTCGTGATTTTAATTAAGTGCTTGAAATTGTATATTATCGATAAAAACTCAAACTCAAAGCTATCAAAATTCATTTAAAGCAAAAACTACAAAAAACCAATGAAATGAAAAAAAAAGTAAACAAAACGAGGACAAAGCAATTCGACACTTCAAGTGATGACTGCACCGGTGCAGTATTTGTCGTTCTGTACACAATGAAACCGAGTGTAGACCACGCTAGAATTGGCCCGAACACCGAGTATTATTTGACAGCTCGGTGTGGCAGTTCGGTGTTCAAAACAATACGCCATTAATCATTATATTGTTTCTTGATTAACGATAATTAACAAATTTCTGTTGACCTTGTTATTTTTCACTTTAATACTTTTTTACTTTTTGCAAAGCCAATTTACCTTTATAAAATATCTGACGAAAATGATTATTGTTTGAAGTTAACAAAAAAAAAAAAAAAAAAACAAATATTAATTTGAAATTTTAAGTGGTGAACTTCATAAGTGAATCGGTTCTAGAAATTCTTGTGTATTCCAAAGCGATGATGGCAAGTCGACTTCATAAATTCTGTTAAATCAACAACAGCCAACCACGAACTTTTCTATACAATCTTATGATAAAATTTGTGCAAGTGTTACATGTCCGTCCGTGTGTCGGTAGTTTTTAGGCCTCAAATTTTGAGCTAGGAGCTTGAAACTTAATATCTGTTATCCTCGCTTAAGTGTATTGCGATTGACATTCCAAAAAACGCAAAACCCGCCCCTTTTGGGCGTGGTCATATTTCATTTGCATTTTATTAAGCATTTTTTATTCCACATATTTTCTTTGAATCCAAAAAACTTGGGCTATTAAATGTTCAGATATGTGTGAAAGCTATTAACTGAAATGTATAAATTTTTGCGACGCCCACTTTTGAGGGCGTTTTTAAGTTTAAACCAAATTTTTAATGTGAAAATGCAATCAATACGTGTATACCTCTTCTGATAAAAAAATATAAACAAAAAAAAAAACGATGTAGATGAGATTAAGTTGGTCCCATTACTCGCATTTCATATACCACGAAAATATTAGCATTTTTTTCGATTTTGTTAGGTTTTGTAAAGCGTTTGTTGGCGTATGTAAGTCCCTATCAAATGACAGTTTCGACGTGAAAATTTTGACAGCTGATGAGAAACACTCAAATCTCTTGCGATTTTCGAATCGCTTACTTAAGTGTATTATGACAACGCAGAATCCAATGATTCTGTACGGAGAATCTAACACTGTGCAACAGATCACGACCTCGTCTAAGACCTCTAGCAACTTGGATTGCCCAGCTGGTGGCATTAAGCGAGAGCTGGGTAGGTAGGTAGATGTGTTGCTCCACGCACGAACCCAAGTAGCACTATCTTGGCACTCTGCACCCCTACGCCTGTTCCGCACCCTTTCCTTGTCCAGTTCTACGAGAATTTTGTTCGGTACTATTAGCCAGAATATGTGAGAGATGATGCCTTTCGGAGCGTACACTTATGGGAAAATTTGATTAAGTGATTTTTGCCTAGTGTTGCTTCAACCAAACAAACCAAACAAACAGACTCAAGAAGAGCATCAGTATGGAAGCGGGTCATAATTCTTCTTTCAAGATTCAGCTTTTAAAAATTCTGACCTAAGCAATAAAATGCTGCTTATTTAAAGCAAACGTAAAATAAGAAAGGGGAGTGGCAGTGGGGCGCCCCCTACATATATTTCACTGTGTTCGCTTTGTCAAAGTTGCACTTCCAGAATTTTGTAAAACAGAATTTTGAAAAGCAGAATTTTTTAAAAACAATTTCGACCCCGGCAGATATTCGACCCAACCCTATCACTATGTCTACGTTGTTAAAAGCTCTCTCAATAAAGAGGATAGAGAGCATCTTATGAAGAACGCCAGGGTATATTCTTTGTACTTTTCAACTGTCCAATTTATGCATTTCTTTATTTAGAAAATCCACAGAAGTATTCAAATACTACTTAATAAACTCCAGTCAATCCTTTCTACGAGCCTTATTTTCTACACGTTTTTAAAGTCGTTATGAACCGGAACTTTCAACTTTTGTTCTTATAAAATTTAACCATGTATCGCTACAGCTTCAAGTTGCATGTGGTTTAATTCTGGTAGCCTGGCGCAACTAGTTTTAATCATTCTATAAATAAACATGTTTATAAAAAAAATGCATATACAGATACAAACGACAAATAAATTGAAGATTTATTACATGTACATTTGTTGTTTTTTTTTTTTTGTTATAAGAAGACTGAATGCAGTCAGATTTAAGCTTTAAACCACCTTCCAACTTCTTAAAAAGTAAGCACATAATTGCATATTCTGATTCCTTTTAAATTTAGAAAGGAAAACAAGTCACTCGTAAGGAAGTTTAAACCTGTATTGACTAAAATTGACGACAAAGCATTTTATAGCAGATAATAATTAATTTATTTTAAGTCATGTGAAAGTGCATATCAGGAAGCAAATATCGTGCTAGGTGATGTGAATACAACCATTTCGGACACTATGCAATGCCCATCATCAAGGCTGAAATAAAAGGTCAATTGGGTCTTTATGAGAACAAAGCTTTTGGATATCACATCACGTGGTTAGGAAGAGATTCAGCCAATAAGGGTTAAATTTTGACTTCTCAAATTTTGCATGCTGCTGTTAGTTCAATATCAGCTTTCGAATCCGCTCACATTATTATATCATACCTAGTGCATACCTCGACGATGAATTATCAAATTTATTACCACTCAAATTACTGAGGGAGACTTAAAACCGTGATAAGTAAACAATCAATATTCTGCCCATATGGCTTGTCTATCGATTTTTCAAACCCATATTGCCGCAAGCCAGCTCAGCTTTATGGGTGAACTGCAAATCATTAAAATGCTTAAATGGCAATTTTTATCGATTAATTCAAACAAAGCCAAAGCAGTCGTAATTCATACAAAAACTGACGAAATCGTCTCGCAGTTGTCGTACCATACAATACCCATTAAGTTTACAAGTTGTTTTTTTTTTTTGTGTTATGAAAGTGCGTTAAACTTAAGCCAAATATCGCCAGACCATCAAATATCGTAAAATATTTAGCAGATTTATAAAACCATGAAAAAATCCGACCTAAAGAGGTGCAAAAATTAAGCGAATTTCCAGGTACCTATACCTACGTTTGCCGATCACCTGACTTTTATGATGAATCGGCCAAAAGTTGAAGTCTTACTTCAAACTTTTGCCGGCAACAAATGTGACTGAAGCTTTGTAGAAAAACCGGCGCAAGTCACCACCACCCAAGGCAGGTGAATAAACTCAAAAAAAAAAAAAAAAAACTCAAGCCCACAAGTAAGTGTGCCTTATGAGAGCCACACAATCATACCCTCTGACGAATAGTGAATTATAAGAGCGCACGTTGCCATAATAGATTCGCTTTTTCGCTTTACTTATTGTTGTTGCACGTTTGTACCTAGTTTGTCGAAAGAAAAAAATTTTGCTCTCTCGCTGGTATACGCAAGGTCGATGTAGGTCAAATACTTTGTCAGCTTTAAACTCACTTGATTGGGATACGAGTACATGTACGGAAAAAAGTCGAAAAAAGCAAAACGAATAAAACAATTTTGATTCGCAATCAAATTCGAAGTCATGCAACTTTCGCGCCATTCTGAGGTCTCCAATATTTGCCTCGGTGTGTGTGCTGTTGTTGCGCCTATATGTGTGTATCTATGGCTTTATTAAATTGATATGAAATGCGTAACTTCCAAATTAAGTATAATAGATGTGACTTGTGCAAGGCATCTTTTCCGAGAACAATCCCATAACCGTATCTCGGCATGCTTGCCAAAGTCTCAACATGACCGACCGGCATTTTTGAGGCACAGTCAAGGTCAGCTCACAGCAGAGCATCTTGTATCTGTTTGTTAATAAATGGTTAGTAGCTGATGGAGGCAAGAGAAACACAAAAAGATACATTATGCTGTCGTGTATTGGGGATATTCGTCCGACACTGCAGCAACAGTCACAGTCAGCGTGCGATCTTGTTCGGACCAAGGGAAAGTAATCAGTGGGATTTTCGAAAATGTTTTTGGAAATAATTTCTGTTGTTAATCATTAGAACAAATGAGCTCGAGTCGGCATCAGCAAGACGAAAGGAGACAAATAAAGCTATACATGTTGTTGCAGGTATCAAGGCGACTTTTTACTTAGTGGAGACATGCTAATGGGTTTCGATGACACAAAGTTGAGTGGAGTTTTTCAAATTTCCAGCTTAGTCATGTTTTTGTTTTCTGTTGACTGGGCTACAACAGAAACGATTAAGTCTTGTTAAAATCAGAAGTTAGAAACAAATGTGGAGATGAATTACTTGATTTACATTACCGGTGCGAATTTTAATGAGCATCAGATCAAACTTTTGAAGTTTTTTTTAAATCTATTAAGGAGATTAACTGAAAATTTTTGAGACATCGGAAAACCATGAATCCAGCTCGAAGAATACTTTTTACAACGTCCAAAATCTTTGTTAGAAAGCTCTTAGGGCAGAGCCAAAAAAGCTAGGTAGGTAGGTATTCAATCACTCTTTGGTTGGCAACCGTCACAAACTAGTTACACAAATAAAGGGCCTAAATAGAATGTAAGTAAAAACTTTATTCTGTCTGCGACGGACTACAAAATACTCTCCCCTACCTTAAAACTGCCACGCCTCCAAAATGTGGGCGGGATGTGAAAATATTAACTGTTGAATGCTTTATGATAGGTGGTTGCATACATCTTGGACAACAACCCCGCCTTTTTAACAAAAAAAATAATTTTTTAAAAGCCACACCCACAATAATAGACGGAGGCTTATACTGTGTACACAAAAAGTTAGAAAATGCTTATATCTACACCCTTTGTGATAAATTTTTTTGTCAAATTTCATTAAAAAAAACATTTAAGATAAATAAAGTTATTTTAAGATAAAACTCCTGAAAAAGTGGGCGTGGTCAGACCAAGCTTTTTCTACTACCTCAAAGACAATTACAAAGCAATGTCACATACGGAAAATCAGAGCACTAGCGCCATTATAACATACCTAAAGTTTGAAAAAAGTATTTTACAAAATAAGAGACGGTCGCACATACAAGCCTTCCAGCTCACTCATGGATAATTTCAGCTTTCTAGTTTAAAATTTGAAAGTCTTAAAGTTGATGTCTACACACGGACGGACATGGCTTAATCCATTCTCCTGTCGGCATAATTTTATCATTTGACTGAGTCTGTTTAAGAAAGCCAAAAGATATACAAAAACGGGGCTTGAATCGATAACTGCCATCCAAAAGAGCACGATTTCGCAAAGGACTTTAGTTCAAGTAGCCTAACCTCGTTCGTTTTTTAAACCCGAGACTAGTGCGTGTCCATCCACTTGCGAGGTTTTTTAGAAAAAGTAGCTGTCTAAATCACAGCATGCTTACCTCAGGGGCAGATCTACGGAAACGGCTCTTCGCGATGTAAGTATATGGAGGCAGTATTTCATTTTCTTAAGATAATTATTTCACACTCTTTAAGATTTGCTGTACGCCATTTCAAATAGGTGGAAGAAAAAGGGACTGAGACTTAAGCTGAAACCCTTTTATTTCACTGTTTTACTATTTTTCAGAGTTGATCCGGGACTAACTCACCAAATTTGACGAGTCAAGCCGAGATTTACCCCAGACCTAAGTTGACTGAAAAACTAATTTCTGGAGTTTATCTCAGTTTATCTCGGAAAGTCGGATGACCTCGCTTAGGAAAAGTTAACTATACTTCAATTGGCCTTTTTAACCGCCGAGTGTCTACTTATTCGTGCTTGGAATTAACTTGCAAAATAAAGAAGAAGAACCTAATAAATTCTCAAAAAAAAAAATTTAACGAACGCAGAAATTTTTAAACCGCGATCAACCACCTTTTTAAGAATAAGGATGCTTATGCGATCTATGAGATACGGTGGATGGCAAAAGGTGTTAAGAAAATAGTGACGATTTTCACGTTTAGATAAGTTCGCATAGGAAAGCAATTACCTTAATATGTAGCTCAGTTTTGATAATTAATATAAATGAGCTCAGAAATTATTGACTTTAAGATGATTGACTGGTATTGCTTTGATCCGCATTAAAATTATGATAAACCAGTGAGGAAGTGCTGCAGTGTGTCCATCCTATCCCACATTGAAAATTACTGCTACTATTGCTATTTTTTGACGAAATGTGGTTATTGCAAACTTTGAAAAGGGGCGTGGTCCAACCGTCCCAACTACAAACTATAAATATTAGCATAGATATCTCCAGGTTTCTCTTAAATGTTAGGAAAAATGTAGTTTTTTAGTTCAAAATCAATATTTTTATGAATTCTACCCCTAAAAGGAGGCGTGGCTAAAAGATTTGCAAGAGTGAATTCTAGAACGGAGTCTCGTTCCTAAAATGCTTATGTTTCTTTCTTATTCTTTCATAAATTAGGTTTAAGGCCTGTCAGAAATGCGTTTTTTAAGGAAAATTCAAGGTTTTCCATCAAATCAGCTTCCAAATATAGGCATGGCCTAAAATCTTCTATGAACATAATGCATAACTTGGTCTTTTCTACATAATGCAATATTTTTTTTCAATTTGCAGCGAAAATATTGAATAGAACGCAATTGAAAATGTACCCTTTAAATCGATAACATACTCCCACTAGGGGGGGTTAAGCGATTTAATTTTTACTTTTGTATACCTTAGCATCCGTAGGAAATAATAAATGTCGAATTTTAACCTTTTAAGTCGTCTTACAGTTTTAAAAGCTCTGGAGGTAGCTGGACATTTACACCGATTGTGGGCGTGTCTGTGGGTGGATTTCTAAAATTTCACTTGTACTGCTGCGTATAACAAAGAGCCTGTGTACCGAGTTTCCAAGCTTAAAAAATAAGGCCTAACAACATGTTTCATATTAACAGACGTACTACATGGCTTATACGATTCAGAATTCAGTCTCGATCATATGCCCTTAAGGTCTTGGGGGTCTACCGTCATTGTATCACCGTGTAACAAAGTATGTGATGAACTTAATATACCTCCTATCCTATTGGATAGGGTATAAAAACATAAGCCCCTGATGATGGCATTCAAGAAATTTTATGACCTCTTGCATAAGGCCTTTTCGGAGAACATATTATTGGCGCTACGAAAGAAAAACAGAGAAGGGCTACATGGTCAAGGCTCAGACCAGACTTTAACTAATACAAAAGGTAAGCAAGTACCGAATGCTAAGGAGCTGGAATGCAGGCTTCTTAGAACGAAGAAATCTTTCAAAGAGCAGTTTCTAAGCCTTTCACTGAAGTGGCGGAAGCAAGTTATCTTAAGCAGCTCATACAGAGAGCCGAAAGAACTGCAGAGTGAAAATACGGAAATGCAGAGAGAAGTTTCAAGTTTCACACCAAATACGCGGGACTCTGTCAAAGAAAAACATTCTTCGTAGTACAACCCCGCAATTTCCCTGTAATAGCCAAGAAGGCCTTAAAAGTTTGCGATGTTTGGTTCCGCGTGTCTTTTCCCTACGACTTCTCTACGACTACTCGATATTGTCTTGCATTTACACTGTATGTGCTTTACGTCCTCAACAGGTTGCAGATCACGGCATATAAACGCCCAATATCAGTCAATATAAGTGTCTAAAACACAGGAAGACCCTGTGGGTTTCGCAGGAGACAGTGTCCCCTCAGGATTCAGAATCTAAACTTTTAAATTTCAAAATTTAATAATACAAGTGTGAATATTAATGGAACCTAAGAGGAAGCAATTCCATCCAGACATGACTTCTTAATTTCGCATCAAGGACCATGAACAATGAATAGCTCGAGTCGTTCTGTCATCATCATCATTTTCGGTGACCGCTTATCCTTAGAAGGGTCGCGGAGCCAGGGCATTTAGATGGTCCTTCCATCGTTCCCGATCCTCCGCCACCAACTCAAGTGACACAGGCGCGATCCCCAGACGGGTCTCGGAGATGTTCTTTACCTGATCCTATCACCTGTTTCTTGGCCTACCAGGGAGGCGACGCTCTCGCCTCTCGGCTAACATAACCTTCTGAAACATACTTATCGTAATAAGCCAAATAATTGCTTGCAACACCCAAAGGACCAAATATATACTTGTTTTTTTTTTTTTTTAAAGAAAAACTATTCTATGGCGTATGGCTCTACACTATGGCAAAAAGCCAAATGTATTAGAGCAGAAAGTCTAGGCAGTCTGCACAGTATCAATGAGGATGACAACTAACCTGTAATCTAACTAAGGGAAATTCCACGACAACATCTTAACAAGCGACATACGAGTCAGTCTAGATATTCTCTTTCAAAAGTATGATTTATTGATAAGCTGTTAGTCCATAGACTTTTATACTCTAGTTATGGAAACAAACATTTTTAATATGGCTGGCAGAGTTTATAGAAGCAATAAATTCATAATGCCCGCAAGTCATAATCTCAGAAGCTAGACAACATTTTACTTCAAGTCTACTTGTAATTTAACTGTCGTATGTTTGACTTTACTGACTATATAAGTGGAGTCAGCCAGATATACTGTAAATCTAAGCCTAGAAGTATGTAAAAGTTGGTGCAAAAAACCTCAATTTGCATTGCATTGTGTCTGCAACGACACAGTGTCAAACTGTTTTAATAAATTAACTTTAGTTAAATCAGTCAAGTGATAGACAACGCGATGTTTCAGTGTTCAGTGTTAATTATTTTGAGTTCGTGACGGGGCGGTATGACTGCAATTGACATGAGTCAATTTTCGTTGACACTGACTCCAAAATTAAATAGAAATTAATTACTGTGCTACTTTCGGTCCATTAACAGAGGAAAGTCGGACACCAATATTTCAGGCGAGGGTGTTAAATCTGAAAATGTATCATCCACCTCCGGGTGATATTAAACATTTTCTTTTTCCTCTTTAATTGTCAACCGAATCATTTGTGTGCTAAAATAAAATGTTTAAACAAATTCACTTTTAAAAATAGAATGACAAAAAAAAAAGAGTGAGAGTGCATGTCTATGAAGCAACTCAAGGTCGTTGTTTTTTTTTTTTCGTTAATTTGAATTTAAGTAATTATGTTTGTTTTTTGCATTGTATGTTCCTGTTTGCCTATAATTTTTCTGTGCTTTTTCGCTATGCCTCGCTTATTTGGTTAAATATAAACTGACGTGCACGTTTCGCATAAGCCAACAATTAGCGAGTTACCTGCCTGAATGTGTTGTAGGTATCTATGTTTACCGACATCCCTGACACATGGATAGACGTATGTACTTCAAGTGAACAGAGTCAGCATTTGCTTTTGAATTATCAGTCAGATAACAAATTTCTTTTTTTTTAACTTTAACAAGATTACTTACGAAAACAGCAGAAATGGATCAACTGCGATGTTTTTACCTGTAAATAAAAAAAAGAAAAATTTACCATTAGTCATGTGTCATGGTGGATGAAGAGAATAAAATTCTAAAATCCTTAATTTTTTTTCGCAAAATATCATTTAACATCCCTGTTCATTAAAAAAAATGTCGGTTTTTGTTCACTTTGTCAAGTAATGAATGGTATTTCATAAATAACACTTCAATTAAGTTGTTACGTTACACTATAATCGACATGGATATGCTAATTGATGATTTGAACTTGATTTAGTAAGAACTTGACATGAAGTCACATAGAGAGGTTACCAGCAGTATACCTAAGCAATCAAATGACAATTACGAGTAGATTATATTGATTGGTTATTGATATAGTTAGAGACATTACAATGGTCATTAAAAATACAATTAATAAAAAAAAGTCGGAAGCTGAGAGGCTGTGGAAATGTTTATAGATTATTTAACTAATACGTTGGAACAAGAAAATTTATTATAAACTGCGGGTGAGGTAAATTTGGCTGGTAGCCAATTGTTCTGTGGTTTTGCCAGTAAATAAAAAAATATGAATCCACTTGTTGTTATATGAAGTATAGAATATGAACAACTTTTTACGAAGCTTTGAAATATGATCCCTGTCAGAGGTATATTAAGCGGTATGCTGTCTAATTATAGAACTATTAAGGCACGCGATAGATACTTATGAGCTACAACAGGTATTCAATAGAAAAAAACACTGTTTTAAGGTTAACATATCGTCAGTGAATTATTTTTTACGCGGCCCCAATATTGAATCAGTATATATTCAGTCATCAGATATTCCTGTGATTGATCTGATTTAATAGATTAGAAATTCTGTAGATTGGTGGTGAAAATCCTGCCAGAGAATTTTTTGGATAATAATTTTTATAGACTTCTTACAACACAAAAAATATAGGAAATGTTTTGGTCGTATTTAAATAAAAACTTGTACAAAGCTTACGATGATCACACGGTCATCGTAACCCGTCATTGCATGACGTAATATAAAAATTACATTTTTAGGTGTCAGAAACAGATTTGTCCGTAGTTTATGCATTGGTTGTTTATATATTCTAGCGGTCGAGATCACCAAATTTTAAGCCAAAAATTCGCAAAACTCCAATAAGTAAGTCAGACAATTCTAAGTTGCAAGGAGCTTATATTTCGTATCATTTCGACAAGACCCCCAAAAAAGCTCAGGTACTTGCCTGTTAAATTTTAGTGGAAGTATCATGCTTAAAATCACGTAACTGAGAAATGTTGCTGTAACCATAAGTTCATAGAAATATTGGAATCTGAATTTACGATGCACTTAAAAATTTTTGAAACAGCGGGGATAATTTTTATACACATTTTTCGGATCTTTTGAAATTTGTACAAATTCTCGTTTATTATGGGGGATTATTTTCAACGCTAAACACCGAGTCGGTGGTAAAACAAGTTTTGAAATAAAACTTCGAATCTCCTTCAACCAAATTCAACACTCATAGTAAACATGCTGTGGATGTTACGAAAAACATTTTTTTTTTTGGGTAAATATAGCCTTTCTAACTTCTTTGTCAAAAGAGTTGAACATATTTTTTTTCTGCCTCAATTTGCAATTGTGCTTAAATTGCGAGCTCTACAAGAACATAAAAAAATAAAAAAAAACTGGATATAAATGTACTGGACTGAATAATATGTACTGGACCGTAAGCAGAATGGCATAAACTATTTTAGGCTCGGTCGAGAGATATAGCCAAAGTGATTGAGTGTCTGGCTTCAATCAAAAAGACCTTTCCACATAGCGCCCAATTGCGAAAAGATTAAGACGGTAACATCACTCAAGGAGTCAAGCCGTCCCGAATGCCAGAGTCCTGTGTTTGGGAAACTAAAAGAGGAACTAGAAAACTTTAGAATTTACAAAATCCAGAAACGCAAATTTTTGAAATAAAATCTAGAATACGCCATTTTTTCGATACTCTTTAAATTAGAAAATTTGACTCAAAAATAGTTTTTTTTCGGCCCCCGTACACGTATCCAACTGACGAAAAAAGAGCTTTTTCACGTCATCAGGACGATTCGAGATTTTTTTGCTATTTTGTGTTTTCGAGATTTTGTGTAGATTTTTCTGATCCACATTTTGTTTTTAAAATTTTGTTCTTTTTCCTGGGTAGACTCTTTGCCGTCTCAGAGGAAAGAAGTTCTAGGTTCTTCATCCAAGGACGGTAAACTAAGAAAACGATGTTTCGGGCAGATGGATTGAGCACTTTTCGGATTTCATCCACCCCCCAACAGAGCACAGAAGAAGGCAATCCCACTCACTGCTAACGAGATATGGATGGAGAATGCTCGCAAAGTTGATGAAGTCAGAGATTAATTACCAAAAGTTTGCAAGTCTGTAGGATTGCTTTTTTTATACCCTATTCCACAGGAATGGAGTATATTAAGTTTGATAGAGGCGAAAATCGGGTGCCGTGGCGTAGTGGTTAGTGTGTGTGCTTACTACACCGGAGGTTTGGGTTCGAATCCTGCCATCGTCACCTGAAAAAAAAGACTTGTTCTTTTTCAAGGTCCCCACCTCCGCGAGGGTTTGACAAGTATCAATTGTCTTGAAAAACTTCTCAAAGTGCCGTTCGGATTCGGCAAAAAATTGTAGGTCCCCTTGTATGTGAAGAAATCAACACACACAGCATACATTGTTGAGAAGTTGGCCCTGATTCATCTCGAGCTGTTGCGCCACTCTATTTATTTATTTTTATTTAGAGGCAAAAATCTAGCATAAAGAAATAACAAAGATTGACCCCAAAGATCTTAAGGGCAAAATGATCGAGACCGAAATCTGAGTCGAATGAGCCATGACCGTCCGTCCCGTCGTATGTCGCCAATTTTTTAGGCTTTAATTTCGAGCTGCTAGAAAGCTAAATTTTACGTAAGCTCTTTGTCATTAGAAGCAATAAAAAAGTTGAAATTTTTCAAATCTGCCCTCAGACACGCCCACTATCGGTCTAAATGTGCAACTACGTCCAGTGCTTTCAGAACCAAAAGGCGTGCGTCGTCAAAAGCTAAAATTCAACATTTAGTGTCTCCTAATAATTGTAAGGCATAAAAAAAGGTTGTCGTTAGACTGATAGGGGATGTGGCATCGACTTTAGAAGTTTTTCAATTATTCAATATTTTTGTTCCAAATCGCAAACTTTTTACTGAACATATTATGTAGAGAACCCTTAGTTTTACATTTACCGGCTGCGGTTGGTATTAAGTTAAGCTGGACCTGGAAAGGTCTCAGCTTTTGGTTCAGTGTTCGTTCTAACCCCCATCTATGGTCATCAAATTTGGCTAATGACCTAATGATTTGCGGGTACAAGCTGCCGAAATAAGATTTCTGAGGTGCGCTGCTGGTATAAAATGATCGTAGGGAAAGGATGAGAAACGTCAGTTTTCATGGGAAACTTAATGTTGCGCAGCTACATTTACGAGTGGAATGATTAATTTTTCCATGGTTCGGATACGTTGTTCGCGTTCAAGCTCCCTGACACAGGTCATGCTACCCGAGATACAAGAGGATCGCCTCCTTGGTAGGCCTAAAAACAGGTGGTGGGACCATATAAAGAACCTCTGGAAAACACGCCTAGTGATCGCGCCTGTCGTTCTGAAGTTAATGGCGAAGGATTGGGAAGTGTCGAAGGACCATTTAGCGACCTCACCCCGCGACCCTTTAAAGTGATAAGCGGTCAAATAAAATTATGATGAAAATAATGGTTTCGAGCTGCCAAGTTGCATGAATGGAAGTAACAAGATTGTATACTAACACGTCAAAAAAGGTTTAAGCTCTTGCTTAGGCGGTTGTTTAACATAAGAGCTAGTTTAAGAAAACAAGGGAAATCTAAGAAAAATCGAGAAAACAGTGTACTTTATGTGCGTCAGAGCTACAGTTTTTGAGAGAGGTCTCATGACAAATAATGCTCTCGGGAGGTTTGTCCGACCTTCGCGGATGTGAACGGTTAAAAAACTTTTGTTGCTCCGGCCGGAATTCGAGTCCTGGACTTCGCGACACACATTACTACACCCAAAATTAAATGTACAACAGGCTTAGCTTAATGAAGATATTTCTCCAATGTGAGTGTTACTATAGAAATCAGAGGATTAAGCAACGTTTAAGATAAAATAAGTTGTCTCATAAACGTCGTCAATACCCTCACATTATCAGATGTCAGGTATTATTTTCTCCATTCGCATACCAAGCGCACAAGCCATCTTCATGTCTCATATTTGTATCAAACTCAATTAATTGAATTCAATTAAAATGCACACCAATGTGAGATGCAATTTATTTCACACCTTTTGACAATCATTGGACACTTGGCAAATACAACCTGTCGCACCACACCATATCGCCACAAAATACCTCAATCCTCAAGTGCCATTGAAATTTGTTATGATATCCACAATCAGCGACTCAGCATGAGCGATAGATAGATACCGCATGCAACCTACCCTATCATGTGTGCGCACTTGCAGTGCAACACTGCAGCAGCAACAGCGCGGTAATCAAAACAAAAAGCGCTGCAATATCCATTAGGATGGTATAGGCAGTTGCGAGAGTTACCACACAGTTTCCTGTTTCACTAAGTGATTACGAGCGCACGATAGATGCAATATTGTACCGTGCGATGGCGAGAGGAGTATCTAATCTAATCATGACTTAAAGCCGCACTCAGTCCACCTGTGATTATTATTATACTATTTTTTTTTGGTTTGAGTTCCGCAATGATATATTATGTGTTACAAAAAAAAAAAAAAAATTAAAAATTAGCCAAGAAATCGTACACCTTTTGACGATGCAGCCATTGTGACTCAAGTCCCTTGTGCGGGCTTTTTGTGCTTTTGCGGTTCCAATTTGAGTTTGGTTAGGTTGAGTGGGGCAAGATTAATTGGTGGTGGTTGCGTCTTGCAGGTGCCCCATCCCCAAACGATAATAATGTGCATGCGTTTTTTTTTAGCCTACCTCACCTTTGGCTTACTCGGGTCGTCTTTTTAATAACCAGTGTCAGATTATGATGACCAAACTTCTGCTGCAAGTTTTTAAAACCAACTTTTTCTTTGTTCGACAGTTGTACGCTAGTCGGAATTAGGAAAGGTGTTTAGTGCCACTGTGTCACCGATGTCGACGGCTATAAGAGTTTCTAGTTGCAAGTAAAATTGCTTTCTCCGCAAGGTCATACTCGGATTTTGTTCGGACTGAAAGCATTAGCTTCTATTCGCAGAACTCGTTGTTAGACAATTGAGTTCGTGGTATAAGAAAAAAGGTCAATGTTACGCTACGAGTACAACAGTATGTAAAGGTAAGTTGGAGACCCGCAAAATACAAGAAGATATCGTTTTTAGAGCACGTAGCAATTGAACTTGCAAACAACTTGTTGAATCTTTTTTCCTACATCTGGAGCGCAACAAGTTTTGACTCCCAATTGTGCCAATAGTCAATTATGTATCCTATTTGGTTGGCTTTACAAGGCAACAGCTTTTCGGGCTTCATGCCTTCAAGTGCGTACTAATTCCCAATCAATGTCGTACCTAATTGATTGATGACATGAATAATTTTCGAATGATTCAAAGACTCAGACCCACCACAACAACGATTGCAAGGTGCCTTCCCAGACTAAGCTGTGCATATCGGCCAGCCTTCCTTGCACTCCAAAGAATTCCCTTAGACACCATCAAAAGAAAAACGTAAGAAACTACCAATACATAATCCAATTTTATGCGGTACACCAAGTGTACCTCATGTTTATTTTTGTTGAAGTGGATGAAATGTAAATCAAACGAGCTAATCGCATAAGACTTGTACATGCAGGGGGCTGCTATGGGGGCTGGCTAATCAGGAAAAAAAACTCTTGGATTATGGTTTGCTTACGTTTGTTTGTCTTGTCTTCTCCTTGGCTCTGTTTCTTTTCCATTTCTCATTCATTTAAGAATTTTATTTCTATTTGGTTATACAGTATGTTTCTGTAGTTTTTAATTCATGTGTACCTACTTCACTTCTGTTTGTTTAGCACTTGAATATGTGGAATCTACTAAAATGTGTCTATCTACAGAACTGTTTGCTCTAGTTTCGGGCGAAGGCGTTTGTTATGCAAATTTAGCGAACATTAGGTGGAGGTGTTAAGCGCGAAAAACAATTTCGTTTGATGTAAACTAACATGGAATAGTTTGAGAACCATGACGAATTGTTATGTGAATTCTTGTACGCACTTCACAGAATCGCAGCTTTTCAATCACATATTTGGAGTTACTCCTACCTATGCTTAGAAATACTTAAGGGAATTTATTTTACGACACATAGGCGAAATTTTTATAGAAAAGGATGAGATGATTCGCAGAAGCTAGTAATAACATGCAAAATTTCAAAAAAAAAATTTAAATTCTTCAAATAACTTTAAAGAATGTTTAAATGGTTTTGTAAACATTAAAATTAAAAACTGCCAACTGTTTTTGTAGGCTTTGATCCCAAAAAAAAAACTTTTAAAACATTTTACACATCAAGCTCTTACAAAAACAAAGAAAACAATGTTAGAAGACATATTTGAATTTCACCGACTGCGCCATCATGTCATTAAATCTTGCGTAAATATAAGGAACCGTGCTCATCTCATATAGACATGACATGGACTTCCTTCCGATCGATTGTCGGACAACCCCAGGTCCAGATATATTTACTTACATGAGGTTGGAGAATATAATTCTTTATGTTACTCGAATCCAAAGTAATTAGGGCAGTAACTACGGCGAAAAAGTTCAGTTGCTTTTTCGAAAGTCAGTTTTTTTCAACAAGGTACCACATTCTGTTTTGTTTGGACAGGATATGTTGACTTATGGACACGCTGGTACTGATTATTTTTATCGTAACCTTAAAAGCCTTTCAATACGACCAAGTGAATAACTTGCGTCGACAGTTTACGTTGATTCAATTTGATTATGTGGGTGGGTAGATAAAGAAAAGGCCTTAGTGGTGCAGTGTTTCCCAACGATGGGCCCACGCTCCACAGGGGGCAAAATTGGTTTTATAGCGGGGCAATTTCAAATCAAGCTGCATTGCACTTCTCTCCGAAAAATGTATGCAATCAGTGTGAATTTTTCTTATAGTAATTTCAAATAAACTTATAATTCAAAATGCTTAATGCTAAGTCATTTTAAATTTTATTCAATGGCGCGACTTTGTGAAGAAATCGAAATCAAATGCAACTAAAAATGCCGTATATTGGCAGCCTTCTGGAAATCAAAATATACAAGCCAAGATTTTTGACTGGCTGAATTTCGGATCCCACCAAAACAGTGGATTTTGCAAAGGGACCGGTGAGACACAGCAGAAAAAAGAATGGGAAACACTGGCAAGTGTGTCGAAGTGTGCGAAGGGTTTTTTTTAAAGAGTTTTTGAGTTTTTTTTAACTGCGCGTGGGGGTGACAAGGCCTCTGAAAGAATCATATATCATGGAATTCTCTTAAGAAATTCGGCAAAGATAAGATCGACTTAACACGTGTAAGAACACGTACAATGTACGCAACACAGTATGCATAATTGTGAGAGGCGACAGCTTTTCTAAGGTGCAAATGTCAGTTAGTTGAAGATAGTTCCTGTATTCTAGAAAAAGGTTTTCAGGCCGTGAAACCACCATAGAGCTTTAAGAGGGTCAAATTCTGCCAGGGTCGAAATTCTTTTACGAAATTCTGCTTTTCAAAGTTCTGCTTTTCCAATTACAAAATTTTTACAAGTTTTTACAAGTTGCCAAGTTTTACAAGTTTTCCAAATTCAAAATTTTAACAAGTTTTTTAGAAGTTTTACAAAATTCTAAAAATGCCACTTCGAAATAAGTGAAATATGTTTGAGCAACCACCCCCCGTGGCTTTTCCATTTGCTTTAATTCAAAAGAGTCTAAAGTTTGATAAAAAATCTGAATATGAAGAATTTTATTGCTTGAGTCAGAGTGATAAAAGCCGAATTTCGAAAGCAGAATTATGAGCCGCTCCCCTTTAAGAAATAAGACCGTGGTCGGCAGAATAAATAATGAAAATACATATTAACCTGTTTAAGGCCGTATATTTTTAGCAAGCGATTCAGAAGTTGGGCTACGAGTCTACTCCTACACATCAAGTTTAAAAATTAATCAAACCCCGCCAAAAACACGCCAAGATCTGCGTGGGCGACCTTACGTTTTTTTAAATACGTAACTGAAAAGTTAGTTTTGGTTTCATGTCGTACAATTGCGTAATTATTAATAGTGTAACACTATTTTAAAATTATCTCCGCATCAACCACGCCCACTTTTTATGCAGTGTCGACTTTTAAAGTTTTATTGAAAAAAAGTTTAGCGATGTATGTTTTCAGGTTGAACAATCAGTTCATTACTTGTGGACTCTTAATCCCAGTTGACATCATTTCCTTCTTCTTCAGGCTTTATGACGACTTAAGCTTTCTGGCTAATTCTCTAGGTATCGCTGTGGGCACGTTTGAGTGACTATTCCCAGGGGCTGACGGAAACCATCTCCGGAAATTATCCATCGGAAACGTTAAAAAGAATGGCTTGATGTCGTTTCGTCGCTTAGGAGGCTTTCAGATCCTCACTGAGACACTCATTGCATTGTAAACTTTTAAGACTTTTCGTTCATATTCACTATCTTCTCCCAAAGGATTGTGCAGATTTAGTTTTTTTTTTCGAAAGAACCAATTGACTTCCTCTTTTCAATCTATCGTCTAGAATATGAAGCCATAAGGAAGAACTGATAGAACTAAAGCTTTCTAAAGCTTTTACTTTATCTTTTGTGGTGAAATTTGTGAATTTTTGATTGGCCCACATTTTTTTGGGCCAAATGAAACAACATGGCAATTACTAGTATAATTCGTTGGCGATTCCCCCTCTACAAGGCGTTATTTGTGGAGATAATCGTAACTTCAAGATTATTTAACTCATAAACTACTTCGAAGCTGTTGCTACCAAGAGTGGCGCTTTGACCAGTTGTATGGTATGTTAATCTGTACTTTCTGTATCGTTGTTGCTCGTCAAGTTCCGCATTGCATCAGAAGCTCAGTTCCTTGGTCCAGCACTTTCAAAGGAACTGATATCTCTTCCATCCCTACCACAACTCAATCACCGATCAAACCGAGTGTGAGGCTGGCAAAGATCTCCAGCATATTTCCCAGCTTCATCTCACGTGAGGCTTAGTTTTAATTATATCTTTTCTTCTTTTCGATATATTTTTTATTTATTTTTTCTCCTTCACGTCAGTTTTCAAGAGACTCACAGATCGCGAGAAAAAAAAAACTTTTTATAAGACGTACTATAGGCTGCCGAACAGCCCGCCCACGTGCATTCGCTCGGGATAAATTCGATTTGACAGATTAACGTGACGGAATTACTAAGCCTTTGAGTATTCGATGTATAATTCCCTGTTTATTTATTCAATATGCTGCTAAGTAAACGAACGCAGTGTCAGCCACTGGATAGTTGTTTTATATCCAAAGCTAGAGAAAATAAATCATGACTTAAAGTATCTCAAATAACAGGTAATCTATGACGAATATTATTCTCTCCTACCCAGTTGCTAATGTCAGCTACTAATTCAATTATAAGGGTTAATTTAAAATTCCATTAAGACATTTTTGTGTAGTGAGTAAGCCATTTGAATGCATACTTGAAGTTCAAACGAAACCACCGCCCCAAGATGGCTATTCAAATTGAAATTGAAGAGAATAACTTAAGCGGACATCACTCTACTTCGTACAAGTTTTGGATTTTGGTGCGAGCATCCACATCCAGCCTAATTGGTCGGAGCTTTAGAACTAATGTGGGCTGCGACTCTAAGAAACTTGGGCAGATGTCTATAATTTAAGCTATTAACTCATCGCCCCTTTATCGGTAAAAGGCTACAAGCCATTTGAGTTCGACTTAATGACGCATCACAGTGTGATGTACACTGAAACGTTCGCTTTAATTCGGTGTCGGGAAGAGAGTAAACACAGCAGGTACACTATTCTAGTGCTCCTAAGTTCTTGACTTAAATGGTGAGAACATGGGATTAACTTGTTTTCTGTTTGTTTTATAAGAAGGCAAATTCCAGCTCCATAAACAAGGCAATGAAAAATAACGTTTGTCCAAACACATTACGTATGTTTAGCTACCTAAACAAATAAATATAATTTAATTTTTTCTTAGCCTTTTATCTTTCGGTTTACTTGGCTTATTTTTTTTCTATTATAAGAACGGGCATAAAGTATGCTACACGGCATTCTAAGCGTCTTCAGTATTTACAGGACACCCTATATACATAAAAAACATTTTTTACACTGATAAATAAATAAAGATTAAAACACACAAATAAATACATACAAAAAATATCTTAAATAAATAATTAAACAAATTAACCGGAATAGAAGAACTAATATTACAGATAAATAAATAAATTAAATATATTTTTTGCACAACAATTTTACATAAAATTAATTAAAAAGCACCGAACGTATCGTTGTTTATATTGGGAGCGACCCTATGGCAAAACTATACAAAATTTAATTTTAATATTGAAAAGTGAAAAATTACAACAATTTACAATTCTACAAACATTACAATAATGGCTGGCTCTATGATCATTTCAAACGCTGCCAGTAAGCATAGTCATGAACTTTTATATTATAATGTTAAATAAAATATTATAATTTTAAATAAAACTGATTTTAAAATAAATTAAATAAATAAATATAGTATTATGTAATATTAGATATTAAATAATTAGTTTTATAAAAAAAGCGATTCATAAACAGAAACAATTACACCATTGATCAAAAATCACGACAATAACACCAATGTCGCCAAGCCTTTTCTAGATTGTGTTCCAATTGCCTTCTTCACTTGGGGTTGGACGGGGAAACGCTCACTACATAAAAAATATAGTACTGATACTGGTAAAAAAAATTATGCGGGACAAAACGAACCAAAACCAATATCCTGAGAGCATCTGTATCGAAATTAACGAACTCTGATCGATGCCTGTTATCCAAGTTAGATTTTTAACCTGGCAGCCAGCTACAAAAGTAGTTTTCCCCTTCTTTTTCGTTCTTCCTCACCAAGATGTAGATATGTCAACTGTTACTCATGATAGTCCCTATATTTCATCACTTTTCCGCCGACATCAACAATATGGACAATGTATTTAGAAAAATAGTTCCAAAAATATTTAAGTTAGGCAAGGTTGCTGTTTCCGCTCAGCAGGGAACAACTCCGACCTTAGACCAAACGAGGTCTATTTTAATGCAACTTTTCGTAAGACCAGAGTTACCAGCCGGAGGACCTAAATGATGACTGCCCTATTTGGGTGAAAAGGTCGAGGCAACCAGTCTCGTTATAAGCCTGTTCCGAAGGTAACCAATCGATGGTCGACCCGAAAAGAGTAATAAGTGCTGGGGGTAAACGTTTCGGTAAGAACCACTGTCAGAAGAGAGAGGGCCAGCCAGTAAGGAACTTAAAATAAGGTCCCGTGACTCTTGGACCCCAGATAGGAATTGCCCGGAGGATGAGAGGAATGGGATTCGTATGAAATGGAGGGAATAACTTGAGGTCGGGTGTGACCGCTTTAGATATAAACCCGTGTCAACAAGGCAATGGGCCAGTAAGGAGTAGTCCACAATGATAGTGAAGTTAGAATTAAGCTCGGAGAAATGGGATAGGTTGGGGTGACTGAAGCCGTATGAGCCCCCACGAAGGGCGATATTTACCAGTTCTATAAGGGAAGGCCTTGTCGTATGGCCTGGGGGAAGTAATGGGAGATTAGCCATTTGCTGTCCCAAGCAACACAGAAGCTCTTGCTATGGCTACCGTTACGTTTTCAGCACTACATCATAAAACCTTAGGTTCTTGAAGTTGGTTTTATACAAGAAACGGGCCCCTTACAAAACCCCCATAAGGACGATTTGACATTTTATAGAACTTAATTTTCGGTGCAAAAAGGGTTCTACTTCGGGTTCTTATAGAACTTATTTAACAGTCATTAACCCTTTCGTGGTGTTTACCTTTTACTGCCATGGTGTGGTTTTTCTTAAAGTTGGGAATACACACATTCCTATCTTATTCTTTGAAATTGTTGATGTTTTTGCACATATAAATTCGTTCATATTAAATGGTAATGAAATAATGAGTAAATCGAGTGCATTTAATTAGCAGAAAACAAGGTTCGCGTCTTATTTCTTCGAATGATTTATTAAAATAAGACAAAAAGAAACAATGCTCTTCTTGAAATATTAAATAATATAAAAAAAAGAGTGCAAGGTTTTATGTAGAGCCCTTATAGCACCATTGCAACACTTTAGGTGTTCTGCGTTGCCTTTTAGAAACTTTGGGTTCTATATAGCACTGTCTTGCTTCATGTAGAACTATTATAAGGTTTTGTGTTTTCTGTCAAAAGTGGCGCTGATTTATTTAGGGTTACCATCACTCTCTTTTCATTTATGATATACGTTGGTTTCTGTTTTCTATATTAGGTGGTTTGACTACTTGTAATTATTGACATGGCTATTGACATGGCAGACGTTAATTGAAATTTATATATTACAGTCTGTTTTATTCTTATCCATGAATACAGTTTATACCTTAACAGTCTTAAACTCCAAGAAGGATACCCTTAAAACTTCTACCTTAAAATTTGTCTTGTCAGTGAGCTGATAAAATACTTGAAGAATGCTTCAAGTTTTCTAATAAACCCAAAAAATAGAAAAGGGAAAAATGCAACAATTAAAATTCTACAAGTATTATTGACATGGCTTGCCTTAATATAAGAAACGATATGCTCTGTTAGTTTTTAATTAATGTTTATAGAAAAAATAGCAAAAAGCATGAATATTCTCTTGAAATAAAATGTTTGTGTATAAAATATTTTTCCAGCCTAAAAATGTAATCTACCCACTCTGGATCTACGTCATAGCACCGCAATATCTCAGCATAGATCCACTTAAAGACCAGCAAGCACAACAGATGAGGTAAGAAATGGCTTTAAGAGTCGAGGAGAAGTAGTATAAAGCTGAAGTTCAAAGATAATGTGAATCCAAGGACTCAGCATGCCAAGACGAAGTTCCATCGGTAAAATGCTATTGAGTCCAGGTAAGTTGTAAGCTACATGTTCTGCCCACTGTATCTCTTTGGACTTGATTCCATCCTCGGGTTCAATGAATTAACCCCTGTTATGGCTTACTCAGCGCACATTGTCTCTGCTTTGCTGCCAGGTAAGATGGTTGTCCATAAAAAGGCCATAAGTTTCCTAACTGGATAATGTTCAATTTCCATCTACAAATGCTTTAATGTTAAAAAAAATAACGTACAAAGCTTTGAAAGGTCTGGACAAACATTAGGATCTGTGGCATTAGCCGCAGCATAAAATCAGCCAATATCTGCGGCCACGAAATGTTTCAGCTTTCATTATGAAGAATGACTCTACTGGATGCTCACAATTGCTTTTCTTGGGTGTTCGGTCCGGTTTTTCAGTTCCGAAGTTAGATTAAAAATAATTAGACTATATAATAACACATTAATAATTGGACTATATCTACAGTTTTTTTTTAGTGTCGGGGTAATTTCTTAAAAAAAAGTAAAGTAATTAATGTCATAACTGACACCACTTTTTCTGTTTACATAATGCAAATATTTTTTTTGTTCAAAGTCTATACTTGCATTATTTAAGTGTCATAAGTTATTAGAAGAAATAGGTTTTTTTTCAAAAGATCGAACTCAAGTACTCTGTCAAAGAAAGTTGCCTTATAAGCTATTCGATTTTACACGAAATCTGGTTTCTAGCACCAACTTTCTAAGCCCAATTTGACCAAGTAAAAATCTAGCAGAGCGTCTATCATTAATTTTCTTTGCAAAAATAAATTGTTTCTCTAGCAGCCTCCAACGCATATAATCCTTAGCAACACCCACCTAAAAACCCATATGCATAGCCAGTTTGAAACCCAGTCAGCCAGTGTATACAATCCACAACATGACAATTTGTAATGATAATCCTTGAAAAGTTGAAGAACCTACAAGAAGCCAATCAGCTCCGAAAAATTACTTGCAAATCTAAAAGCAAAGTGGATTTTCCTGTATCTATTTATCTAACCAAAGCATCTGCATCCCGCATCTTATCTTATATGGGAAAGAAGAAAAAAGAATTATCCTCGGTCAATTATACTGTCCGCCGTATCGAACTAATTGCTTGGCGTTTAACCATGCCATGGGTATATGCCTTTGCGTCTCCAATCGATAAATGGTTGCAAGCGTTTATGCAAACAGTAAATAGTTTCGGTTCCAATCCGCACGAAAAGTGAGACACTGCCAACTGCAATAAGTGCACGTATGCAAACGCATGTAAGGCCAACAATGTATCTATAGCCCGCATTCAAGTGTTGTACTCCACCACCACGGACTGGCTCGTTGTTCGAATAAATTTGATCTAGTTTCGGTCTTTTTCTGCAAAATGCTACCGCCCCCCCTCTGGATACACTATTTATCAATTTAGATACAAGTTTTGTGTAGGCACACTATACTTGAAAAACTGAATGAATGTTGCGCGCCGCCCAATGGGCACGGGTAGCGCAGCGATAGCCATATTCATAAATTGTGCTTTTGGCATAAATCCATGAGATGAGGTGAGCATGTTCATAATCTTGAACTTGATTCACGCCAAGGGGCCGGGCGGCCGGTATAACATTCAATTATCTGTCCAAAGGCCAAGCGGAAGGTGCAATTAACGTGGTGTGGGGCCAGACTCTGCTCAAACACGATGCTGTGCACGGGGTTTGTGGTCCTTTGGATTGACATTGAACTTACCCTGCTACGATGATCGTGCAAAAATTATTTCGCAAAATGTATTTTGTCGAGCGAGTATAGAGAACTTTACGTAATCCAAACGCCATCATAGACTCTAGTGGTAGACAGACTGATTTATTTTTATTGCATTTTGTTTGTTTGCTACAAGGCATATTCATACACTTGAATTGTTTATTTCATTTGTTTTCTTTTAATTTCGTTTTGAATTTTATTTAATTTTTTTTTTTAAATCTTTATTGTCGGTTGCGACTGCAAAAAATTTCATGGCACACCAAAACGGTTTGCAGTTTGTGCCAAAAAATGTTTCTTCGTCTCGTTTCGCGTTTCGTTCTCGTCTCAACACTTTTCCTCTGTGGTGATCTATTGAGGTTGACCGAAAAAGATATAAAAACGCAAATGAGAAAACAGGAGGAAAAAAAAAATTACGGCGACATGGCCCATTTTACGGATTGGATTTCATTGAAATGTTTTAAAGATACGACTGTATCTTTCAAGAGAATTCATGTGATTCTTTTTTTTTTTTGAATACTTTTACAAAGTATTTATTGAAATAGAGGAAACATATAACACGCAACAAAGAGAATGAACACTGTGGCCCGTGGCGTGAAGTGACGTGACCATTGTTATGTATTTTGAAATATTATATGTAAATGTGATATAAAAAAGGCGATCAGAGGATCGGTGAATTGGTGCGTTGTTTCTTGAAGAAACCACACTTGAGAAAGGTAGGTATTTGTGTTTCAGTATTTTTACAGTTTGTGGTCACTATGGCGCGACACTGTGAGATGTGACCTTAAAGTATCGATTTGATTGAGACTAATGTGAGCTGGCTGGAGTGGATGAAGCGAAGGAGATTTTATGACTTGGTACCAGGAACGAAAGTGAGATTCGAAGGTAAAGTCAATACGGTGTTGCATAGAACGGTGTTTCGTTTGGAATTCATATTTTTTCTAATGTGAAAATTTGTGCTTGAGTCAGAATTTTATGTATAAATATTTCATTATATTTCATTGAAAAAAAAAAAAACGAATCGATTATACGAACCCTGTTTTTTTCTGATTTAAGTAATTTTTTTTAAATTAAGGGCGCCATAATACTTAAAGTGAACTCACACCGTTTTCTCAGAAAGCACTATGGATAAAAGTGAGAGGTTTTGCAAAGTATGCCTAAGGCTTAACTTCTTAGTTTCGAAGTTGATGCAGCAAATCTCAGGAGCAACGCTTGGATGATTGAATGCTCAGAAATCACCACTTTTTTTTAGTATGAATGACAATTGTTCAGACTTTTGACAAATATTATGTCTGCTTTATTGAAAAATGTGCGATTTTGAAAGTAGAAATGGTAATTTCTCCTGAAAATCATTAGGAATAGAATCCACCAAAATACGTCATTCTACAAGGACCATATAAGTAAAATTACCGAAGATATTGTAGTTTTTGAATTCTTTGGACTTTGAATTCTTCAGAAAATTTTGAATTCGTAACTCAAATTCTATGCAAACCAATTGCCAAAATAAGGGTAAGATACATAAAGCACAATTTTTTCATTAGGAAATTTTGAGCATTTGCACAAAAATTGTGTATAAATTACTCAACTGTTCTACACATGACAGACTTTCAAAACTACAAAGATTCATCTTTGACGGAGACGTCTTAAAGGTGTCAACTGAGTTTGAAAATGAAAGACAAGGCAAAATAAGCTTAATTGCAACCGCAGTAGCATGGTCACTAGCTTAATTTTAACACTTTGTTTAAGGCCCAAACCATGCGATTATAACGCAAAACAATCGTTGCCGTGCAACATGCAAGTGTTAAGTTTACCCCAAAACATTCGGTTAAAGGCTTTTTAGGGTTTCACGATTCGAGAACAATTTGAGAAGAATTCTGTGTAAATCTTGGCTCATATGTCACTCCTCTTCCTCTTATGAGATTTTTTCTATGTGGTACACAATTTGTTCAATGTGGTTCAGAAATTTCTACACTGACATTCTTATGCGTCAACAAGTGTAGGTGTTGGTGCATTTATTAAAAAAACGCTTACGATCCAGATTAAGATTGTCGTTAGTAGTGCTAGTAGTACTTACTCCGTCTGTGAACTCTTCCTGAACCTACGCAGAAGCCTACGCCCATTCTATCCTAATCGGTTAAAGGCTAGACACTGTCGCTCCAGGCGACGTGATGCCAGGACTTGACTGATGGTGGAATAAGAGTTAGCTTTTAGGGAATCCTTTTCAAACGACGGTTGTTTCGTCTTTAAGGTGTCACTATCCCATACCCCGACAATGTCAAATAACTGGGAGAAATCCTTTACAGAACCCCTTGTGCGTTTAGGTTTGCAGGTTCTTAATTGGGCGCGGATAAGTGAACGTTCACCAGGTATGGTGGGTACCGGTACAAAATTATTTTGAGGCGGGCCAAAACTACCAACAACAAAAAAAAAACTCCAGGAGCGTGTGTATCCAAATGAGGCACTTCTCGGTGTCTGCTATCCAGGTTTTGGTCGGTCGATTGTTAAGCCTGGCAGCTGGAGAAACAAATAAAGTTTCCCTCTTTCATGTCCTGTCTTTTTTGGGTAACATTTAAACACTAGGCAGACTGTATACCTACTCCGCTGGTTCAAACATTGATTTTGAACAAAAAGGCATAACACTTGCGGGTCAAAGCTTTGGTGCTTCAATCTAAGGTTTTTAAATCATCCCTGGAAGTAACACGCTTCTCTACTACTCCTCTTGCAAAAAATTTTGTCTTTTAAAGAAGAAAAACGTTATAGAATGGCTGGACGGACAATGGCCTTCCCTAGCACACCAGGGCCGGCTCTGATATAAATTTTCTAATAGCTCAACTTATAGTTCACAAGGGGTTTTGTTATAAATCTAATGTTCAAAAATTCTGACTATAGGAATAAAATTCAGCTTATTCTGTTTTTCAAGCAAACTTTCGCCTTTTTGTAGGAAAGGAGGTAATAAAAGAAAAGTGCAGGAAGTTTACAGGGAAGACGCCGCTTCATGCATATTTCACTGTTTCGCTTTGTTAAGTTTCCAGATTATTTTGCAGATCCTTGTAGATCAAAATAGAATTGTGAGATTTTTGAAATTTTTGAATTGCAGAATTTTAAAAAGCACAAATTTAACTCAAGCGGAATGTTGGCCCAAAATCTGCCATTCCTGCCATTCATGTTTGTGTTTCTCGTGAAGACAAGTTTCGTGTCGCCGCCTTTGATGGGTGCAGACAGACAGATAGGCAGCGTATTTTCTATTATTTTTCAGGGGAGTCAAGTAGCCAGTATACTTATGCTCGTCCTTTCTGGCCACCAAACTTTTGCATAAGTTTTAGGCTTGAGTGAAACCACCACCTTTCCTGCCTGTGTAGAACTCGACGACATCTCACCGAACTTTTTCTGTAGTTGCCTTGTCGTCTTTGCTCGCATGATTTTGCTGATTTTTGAAGTTCCTCCTTCTTGAGGCTTTCTGAAGCTTCTTTTTTTTCTTCGAACGGCTGGAAAACAAAGAATTTCCAAGTGTACAAAGGACAAGTAGAGTTGTGTCGTTGTGCTCCTCATTGAACAGTAGTTAAGTGTCTTAAGGGTAATTAATGGGGGCTTGTGGGTTCAAAATAGTATGTTCGTGTAAGGGCAGCTTTACAAACAGGCTTGGCTTCGTCTTAACTCCGTCACCTTTGCAAAAAATCGGGCAAATTACTTTTTTTTCGCTCTCTTCTAAAAATTTTAATATCCTCAACACGCATACATTTGAAATCTTGATTTTTTTTCTCAATGGTTGAGCTGTGTAATGATACAAATGTTCAGATCAGTACACTTCAACTAGTAGAGCTTTGCTTTGGAGTCGCATTACTCAACATTATGTACGCAGCTTCTTTAAGAATCCCGCTTAAGGCACACAGGTTGCATGGTTGGAGAAGCTCACTCTGGGAGCTCACACCAACAGAATTGGGCGATGCTCATCGTCGTCTGTACCCACTCCTGAAAAACTTAAAGTAAAGCAAAAGTTAGCCACGAACTTCGGTTGAAAAAAGTTCTAATTCGTGCAAAAGTTCTTAGCGCGAAATCTTTAGTTCTGATGATAATTGACATAAAATGTAGCTAATGTACCTTTAGGCGCCGGGTTATTTTACGTGTGTAAAAGAAAAAAAAAAAAAACGCGAGACTTTAACCACCGACAAGCCCACTTCACTTTGACTTAGTGTAACAGATATTCATTCTTTTCTTTTGTAGAGAACAACGTTAAATAAAATTAAAAAGCAGCTCAATACAGAGCAGCGTTTATTATTAGCTAATGCCAGAAGAAGAAAAATGTACAAAGAATATGTCTTACTATATTCAAACGAGATAAGTTATCACTTTAAAATTGTTTTTGTTTTTGCGAAAACCATACTGTCTGTCGGCCATAAAGAAGTCTTTGCGATTTTTCCACAGGCTGACAGGTTATCACAATTTTAATAACCTTTAAAAGTAGGCGAGTGGTGAATTAAATACGCTTCTTTAAAAAGAATGGCCAAATTGTCTCATGTCTAAGTATTCTCACTTAAGTCCAAGAGACAATATAGGGTCGTACAACGTGTAGAAAATTATAAATTACGTCAATACGTGTTGTTGTCATAAAAATTATGATGATATTTCTACTCTACCAAACGAGTCTTCTTGAGCAAAACACGTGTTTCGAGATCTCCTAACATGTTCTGCTGCCACTCTGACTTAAGATCCAGAACGCCCGCCCGGTTAAATGACGCTTGCAAATTTATTTCCTCTTATGACTTTAATAACTTTTGTCGCAGAGCACACACAAGGCAGAGATCACCAATTAAGAGCACATTAATGTCTGACAATCTCATCTGCGATGACAGCGACATGATTTAATTGAACGTTTAAAAATCAATTAGTTGCGTATACGCCATGTAGTGCCGATTTTTATTGCAAATACCTGAAGTCTGGAAGCTTCAACTTATTATGTCTAACTTGTTTGGCAAATCTAAATTCCAGAAGCAATCATCTTTAGCAATGCGGTTGTGACACTAGACACTATTCTCAGCATGCTTAGGTGTTTTAGCCTAGCGCTAGAATTCTAAACAACAACCGCACGTAGGTATAGAAACGTGTTACGAAACGAACCTGCACGCCGCGGTTTGGTGTATTTCCTTGTTGTGGCAAGGCAATTTCAAAAAGGGTTGGGTTTCGTGGTTCTTTCACTTATTGCATGCCGCGGCCGCGCCGTCAAATCAAAACCGACTAAGTGTCGCCTGTTGCATGATGGGTATTGAGTATATGTGCATCGACAGATGCCTGGTGCAGTCCTCGTGCAACAGCGTGCGTCGTAAACATAATTTCTGATCACACGGATATTTAGCTCAACGCGCCATCACTCACTGCACGAAGATGGCGATCATAAATCTTTGAGTGCAAACTTAACATTCACATCGCATGGACCCGAGTTTGATTTGCAAACGATGCGATCCGGTAAGGGTGTTCCATAACGATGTTGTGCGTGACATGAGCCATAAGCTGTTTAACATCGGTCCGCCTGGGGAGCGTTTTAATTGCTCTGGCTGCTGCGCAGCGGTGTCATTAGGAGTAAAATATACTGGCAGTAATTTCGTTTTTTAATCATCTCTCTAAGATAAAGTTCCGACATCGTAAAGTGGGCTAATCTGGGATGAGTCATTTACGAGATTACGAAGCAAGGCATGATGAGGTCGTTTTTTTACCAGTTTTGCTATTGCTTAAACAAGACTTGGTTTTGGTAGAAGGTACTAAAACGTGAATATAAATTTCGTTTTTTTTTACACCGAAATTGGGTCAAAAATTTGCGTCAAATTAGTTCTAAAAAGTGGTCCGAGATGAATACGTTACATCTGGTTATGGGGAGAAGTTATTTAGAGAACTATAAAAGCTATCCATAAATCTTTATAAACGTGTTTTGCTAACTTTATACTGTGGCAATTAAATGAATTATGGGTTCCTATTCCTAGTAGCTTCTAGTCGCAGTCAACCGGAGGATTTTCTATATTTCAATCAAGATTTGTATCACACAAGGTTCTTCAATTTGAGGAGATGAAGCAGTGAAATAGTAGAATTCCTGAGACCAGACGGTTTTGGACATGAGGGTTTAATATATATTCATATATTCAGCAATGGTGCTCGTTAAATTTTCTTTTTTGCAGGCTGATGGGAGTTATCCCGATTGGCAAAACAAGGTACAAGATTTTTCCACTTGTACAGTGATAACAATAGCAAATTCTATTGAAAAACAAACATCGCTGCCATCAACATAACTGGAATTTCATGTCTCATGATTTGACAGAAGTAATTTTGCCCAAATTTTTATTTATAGCCAACACCGGAGGCACACTTTTTTGTCAAATTATAAGTCACGGCGTATAGGTGTACCAGCCGCACTTTTTTATATTCGAGAGGGAGCAGCTTTTATATTCTAGAATTTTGGGGCACAGCTGCGTTTGTATGCACAGACAGAGTTAAAATTGGTTTAATCCGCAGGCGGCCATCTGATTCTATTTACATTTTATTTCAAAAGGCCGTTTGACTAGGCAAGGAACTCGAATGATGCTGTCTAGAAATCGCTGCTGAAATTTTTTGCTGAAAATTTAACCGCCCAAACCATCGACCATGCCCACTTTTGCAGTGTTATATTTTTAAAAACTTGGATTCTTCGAAAACTCACTATGAATTGAAAAAGATTATGTATGTATATTGCAAATATTAAAGATATTGGCATTTTCTAAGTTTCTTTTAGACAAAGTTTCAAACTCCGCCTACTTTTAGGGGGCGTTTTTAGGAGGAAAAAGTTTTTTTTTTGCATTTAAAATTTTCGTTTTAAGCACATTTCCTCACGGTTCTAACGAAATAAGTTTAAAAGATTTTCTTGTTAGTCCACACCATTTTTAAGGGCGTGCACCCGTGCCCGTACACAAAGTTGACTTCCAACATGAGTTCAGGCCAAAAACCTACGAGATTTGGTGTTGCTGGGTAAAGAGGGTAGGGTATATAGAAGTTGTAGGGTATAAAACAGTTGCAAAAAGGCTGGCCTGGGCGATCAACTCCTTCGATCCCTTTAAAGCACCAGGGATGGATAACATCCGACCAATAATGCTTCAAAAAGCAGGGGAAACTATCATTCCATGGTTGAGTAACGTCTACAAGTCCTGCCTAAAGCTGTGCTACATTCCCAAAGCTTGGAGAGAAGTCCGAGTGATATTCATCCCCAAGGCAGGGAAGGCAAACCACACTACGGCAAAGGACTATCGACCCATAAGCCTGTATTCATTGGAGCGGCTTATTGACGTGTATGTAAGAGAGCTGATTGGTGATAACTATTTATCAAAATCACAGCATGCGTACATGAGAAGCAGATCGGTTCACACTGCACTACATAGAGTAGTAACAGTAGTAGAAAAATCCTTGGAACACAAGGAGTACACTTTGGGTGCCTTTCTAGACATAGAGGGGGCGTTTAATAACATTGAGGCAGACGCAATACTGCGCAGCTTGAGAAACGCCCACCTAGATAGCAGTCTATGCGACTAGATCGGGCTCATGTTAAGCACACAAAAGATAAACTGCTACCAAGGCGAAGTATGCAGCAGACGAAACGTCAGCAGAGGAACACCGCAGGGAGGTGTCCTATCTCCGCTCATATGGACCCTGGTAATGGACGAATTGCTAAGAACCCCGGAGAGGGAAGGCTTCATTGTGAGCGCATGCGCAGACGATGTAGCAATCCTGATCACAGGTAAACTCCCATCAATCCTGAGTGACCGACTCAGCTACGCACTCCGCATTGTTGGAAAATGGGTTGAGGGTCGAGGACTGGGAATAAACCCCTCTACGTTTAGGAGGAAGAAAGTTGTGTTGTTTACAAGGAAAAGGGCAGTTCCATCCTTCAGCAACCCAAGAATGGGGGGAGTGGAGTTACAGTTATCCAAATCGGTAAGATACCTGGGCGTCATATTAGACTCCAAACTCAGCTGGAGGAATAATAAAGAAGATCGTGTCAAGCGGCATTATACGCCTGCCGCAGAACGTTCGGAAGCATGTGGGGACTGCAACCAAACATGCTACACTGGATGTATATAGCGGTTGTAAGACCCATCTTAACTTACGGTGCAGTTGTATGGTGGAAGGCTACGGAAAGAAAGCCATCTCTCTAACCTCACGAAAGTTCAAAAGGCAGCCTGCATGGGTATAACAGGGTCCCTAAGGACCACACCCACCCCGGCACTTAAGGTACTACTCAACCTCCCCCCTTGGACATATACTGCAGCAGCAAGGCAGCTAAAACAGCTGTTCGCCTAAGGGAATCCGGACTGTGGTCCTCAAGATCTTATGGACACGCCTCTGTGGAAACTCAATGGGCTGCCTCCACAGATGCCCCAGTCACGGATTACCTCCCTACGACATTCGCCTTCAACAGGAGATTCGCTACCAGAATACCTAAAAGAGGTGAATGGGAAGATAAGACCATTACAGGAGATGACGAGATCGCCGTATATACCGACGGTTAAGATGGACGTCGGAACCGGTGCGGGCATCTTCTGTAGACCTCTGGGACTAGGTAAATCTTTTCAGGCGGAGCTGGCAGCCATAATTCAAGCTGCCTGCGAGCTGAAGAAACACGGCCCGCAAACAAGACTATCACCATATACTCTGATAGCCAAGCGGCAATTAAAGCCTTGGGGGTGGTCAAGGGACGTGGTAAAGTCAAGGGCTGTGAAACTATGCAGGGAAATTCTGGACGAGTTATCACTTGGCAACACTGTGTGTTGGGTGCCAGATCACACTGATATATCGGGAAACGAAGAAGCGGACAAGCTTGCGAGATTTGGGTCTGGAATGAATGCATCTCTGGTCCTCAAATCTATAAGAGTCCAACTGAGTTCGATAACACGTAGGATAGGAACTAAATCCTTGAGTAGAACCAACCTACGTTGGACAGAACTTGATGCGTGCAGACACACAAGGGAGCTATGGCCAGCGGTAAGCAAAAAGAGATCACTATTTTTGATCGGACTAGGAACATCCGAATACTCACGGGAATCTTCACGGGGCACTGCGCTGTGGGTCTACACGCTGAGCGGCTAGGCATACCGCATAACGATTACTGCAGAAGCTGCAGCGACGTTGAAGAAATTGAATCCGTTCGTCACCGGCTCTGCGAATGCCCAGCCCTAAACAGCATCAGGCGTAGTATCCTCGGCATTTACTTCTTCCACGAGCTCGAAGATCTAAATAATGTAGATCTAAAGGACCCCCTAAGATTTGTATACAAATCCGGATGGGTCCAAGTGGGCGGAACTCTGACATTCTAACAGCGGTCTATTTCTGTTTTCGTTCCAGGTTAAGAAGGTTCCCAATAGACACAATGGACCCAACTGCTGGTCTAAGTGAAGCCGTGACTATAGTCAAAAGGACATCCATCAACCTAACCTAACCTAGTTCAAACAGTCATGCGCTTTACAGTCGTTGTCTCTACTTACTGACCCTCGACTGGAAAATAGGTTTTGATTAGAATAAAATAATGCTGTCATTTTCACTCAATTGATAATGATATGATGTTACCCTGTTTTAGTGATCAAATCTCCCCCTTTTCTTTACTGATTTCGAAATTCAGTAGTACAGCGAAAAATCAATATAGTGTAGACAAAGCTATGACCGATTCACAGTTGTGATCGTTCCTCAGGAGTCGATAAATCTTATCGAAAAACACTTTCTAATAAATAAGACACATTTAACGATATGACTTCATTTTGTCAAGATTAATGATGACATTGAGAAATTGTTAAAATTTAAGGTTATAGATAACCGTGACATAATTTTATTTCATTTCGCAAAGGAAGAAACCGAACTTATTGACCTTGAGTTTTATAACATACTAAATACCCATTGTTTTCGGTTAGTAAAATTCCATAAAATTTAATCTCCTGAAGGGATTTAAGCGCAGGTAGCATTAAAGCTGTTCGCTTTAAGTCTCTGATGATTGAGTGGAACCTTGTAGCCTCTCAACTGAAAACCTCATGACCAATTTCAGTGCAAAAAAAAAAACATAATGACTCACTATTAAAGTAATTTTTTGCCTCTGTGCAAAGCAACAACGAATTTAATCGAGTTTGTCATGTTGCACTAGAAAAAAGGTCGGAGTGTCAGAAAATTTAATTCACGAAAGCACCAGCAATTCGTATTTACTAACGACACTTTTCTAAAGTAAGGCATGTGCTATCAACGTTTCATTGAGAGCTGTGAAGATTAGATAAGGTTTAGGGTAGCAGGCTATGCCGCTGATATGGAAACTCAGACAGTGCTGAACAAATGGAACTCATAGACACACGTTGAAATTTAGAAGAGGACGACAAGCTTATCGGGAGATTATATTTGTGCTGCGATGTACAATATTGTTGCATATAGCAGGTAGTTATATCGAAAGTAGATAGATGGTTTAATTTTTTTGACTATATCGATGGGCTTAGACAATAAATCATACGTTTCTGACAACACACTTTGTGTATTTTGATCGTTTTTTTTTTTCATGAAAAAATTTGTAGACATTAGCGAAAAATGCTGATAGGTGAAGGGGAGATTAAGATAACAGAAATGTTGTCTCAACGACAAGTTACTCAATTCGTTTCTGGATACGTAATACTTTCAATTTCTAGAGTTTTTGATTCGGTTAAATCAGTTGTAGAATCTAGATTAAATAATGTTTAATAATAATTAGTTTATGATGAAATTAAAATGGCAAATAAGAATCAGAATAAGAAACTACGTTAAGAAAGTCAGTCGAAGAACATTTACTAATAAAAATTTTAGACACCGTTTTTTTAACCAGAGGTTCAGATCAAAATGTTAATTGAAAAGGTTAGTAGAAATGAAGACGTTTGTAGCCATTGTGAATGCCAGAAACAAAAGACCAATTTGATATACCGAAGGGGATACATCCCGATGAGTATGAATCAGGACAGACCATTGAGCTGGACCTCCATCTGGCCCAGGAGAAAAAGGTATTGGCAAAGGGTGGGGCACAAGCCTCCCATAAATGCGATGGCTGATGTTAATAAAACCATCGTTGCCCAAGTACACATCTATGATGCGATTTCGGCCTAAGTCGAGTACTTACTACCCGAATTCTGGGCCAAGTGGTTATTCAGGAGCCATTGATCGTGAAAGGGCTAGTTGCGACTATCATGCGAGGATGCGAAGGTAATAATTCTTGCATATGTCTTCCTAGCATTTATTGGAGAGCTCAAGAAGTGCCATCTATGGTGGAGTAATGACCTGTATAAACTTAGATCCGAAACGCGATAGCTGTTCAACATGGGAAATCATAACAGAGACTGCGGTAGAGCTACAGAGATACACTTACAAACTACAACAAAGAATCATGGTCAGCCTTTTCCTTCTGGAGTTGCTGGTCTTCAATTGGGCGCTTCCCCAGGTGGCGGATAGCGTGTACCAGTACGGAAAATATCCGGGGCGGACCAGAACCAGCAACAAACGAAAAATCCAGAAGCGTCTGTGTCAAAACGAGCGCCTTTCTGGTCGGCGTCTGTTATCCAGGTTAGGGTCACCGACTACAAAGCACATTTTTCTCTTCTAATATGCAAATAGAATGGGCAACAATAAGATGCATGTCAGATGTTTCTATGAAAAATTCAGCTGGTTGCTTTTCTTCGTAAAGGCGTAACACTTGCGGGAAATTTTCGTGTAACTGTGCAGAGTTTTAATGTTCTTATCAGCGTCTCATCACGATCCAAGAATTACATTCTTCTTCTATCTTTTCTATTCCAAAATTCTTTCCACTCACGATGTGCTTCGCATTTTAAGGGTAGTCATAACCCCTTATGATCACGAGTATACCTATTATCAAAAAAAAGGTCTTTGCAAAATCAAAAATGGAGTGCCAACATCTCTCACAAAAGTGGAAACTTCACAGAGATCACTGCTATAACTCTTTGAAATCCACTTCCCTAAGCCAGCCTAACACTTATTATGGGAGCAAGACCAACTGAGACCTCTATCATAAGACTGGCGGAACCGTTTGCTCTTGAGGTCGATTAGAATGGGCCGTAAAAAGCTCCTTTGACCAGCCCTACTACAGTAGGGCAAGAAATAATACTCCCGCACCTTTGTAAGAATAGCAAATATTAGTCTTGCTCTGTACTTTCGAACCAGTGGAGACGTGTTAAGGTTGTACTTATGCTAATGGTAGGGAAAAACAACCTTCGTCTTATAGACTGAACAGCTTAACACGCTTTTTACTAAAAACAACAGCAACAGTGCGTGTGTAAAAACTTCAGCCCGTCTGTTGCGGATTGCAAAATACCCTCCCCTACAAAAAAAGGAAACTCCACGCCTACAAAAAGTGGGCGGTATATAAAAATAAAACTATTAAGTGCTTTTTACTAAGTGGTTGCATACATTTCGGCCTAAAACTCCGCCTTTCTAACACGAAAAATCTTTTTTTTTAACGCCAAGCTAAAATCGCTCAAAAAAACTGGGAGTGGTCAATGAAAAGGCCAAATTTTCTTGGCTACCTCAAAGACAATTACAAGGCAATGTTACATACCAAAAATGAATGCGCTCGCACCATAAAAAAGTATTAAGTAAGTAAAAAGTATTTTGTTTAAATTAGAGATGGGCGCACATACAGGCCTGTAGTGGGCGTGTCTGTGGGCGGATTTAGCTGATTTGCAAACTTGATCTGAAGGGCTGGACTTCCAGTCAACCCTGAAGACATCGAATGGGCATTTGATGTAAGGGCGAACGAAGCCAGTCAGGAACTAAAGCTAATAAGGGAGCAAATAGAACAGTTATGCCAGATGTATGCATGAGGTACTAAGCACAAGGTCAATGGAGACGCACACAATCAATCAATAATTTTCATTCCTTCAAAAGGATCCCGGAGCAAAAGGGGTCGCTAGATGATGTGTCCATCGTTCCCGATCCTCCACCAACAAATTAAGAAACGCTGACGCTTCTGACTCTATCCCTACCAACAGCATAGCACCTCAAAAATCTAATTTCGCAGCCTGGCATTGGAGACGCACACATTGTAGGAAATTATCACGGTTAGACCAACAATTAGGTGTCCACAAGGGGGAGAAATATCATCCTTTTAATAGAGCCGAGTTCATGACGAACTGTCTGAAAAATTTGCTTATCTTAGCAAAAACTTAAAGGTGTATTTCGATAGCATAGGTTCGAAGTGATTCGAGGTACTCCAAAAATGGTGTAGAACAGCAGGGCTATGAAAAGAGGTATGACATTAACTTCTTACCCCTTGTACCTGGATATACAAGGGGCTCAAGTGATTGCAGCTGGAGGAACAAGAACCTATTCTAAAAGAAGAAGCCAGGACTTTCGAATCTACCTCGTTATTTGAGTAGCTTAACAGAGGCCTTTATCACAGGGACGATCTTTCGAATTGGTCAGCTTATTCGCAGACTTACACCTTTCGGCATCGCTGGTCTTAATATTTTCGTAAATGCTATCAAACAAACTTTTTTTTTTTATAAATGGTTAAAATTTTAATCACGCATCTAAAAAGGTGCCGTGGCGTAGTGGTTAGTATGTGTGCTTACTACGCCGGAGGCCTGGGTTCGAATCCTGCCATCGTCACCTGAAAAAAAAGACTTGTTCTTTTTCACGGTCCCCACCTCCGCAAGGGTCTGACAAGCCCTCCGAGAGTATCATTTGTCTGGAAAAACTTCTAAAGGTGCCGTCCGGATTCGGCAAAAAATTGTAGGTCCCTGTATGTAAAAGAAATTAACACACCAGTATACATTGTTGAGAAGTTGGCCCTGGTTCACCTCGAGCTGTTGCGCCACTCTATTTATTTTTATTTATTTATTTAAAAAGGTAAATCTTTGCTGGAACTATGAGAAAAACTGTATGTTTAGAACAGTAGGGTACCTTTTTATTTTCTTATAACATTTTTAATAAAAAAAAATTGCGTCTCAACTACAATAAAGGAGTCTGCAATCTGTTTATTTTTGAAACGTTTACAATTTTTATTCATTAAGAAAAATATTTATTTTTTAATGTTTTTGTTGATTTAGAAATTGATCCCACAGTTATTTATTTTTGCTGGTTTCAGAACTCAGATTTAGCGGTCAGCCTTGCTAAAAAAAGTAGTAACGCGTGTATATTAAAGTAAACAAAATCTCCAGCTTAGCGCAGTTAACTCGGATAAAAAAAAATTTCTGCCCAGTATCAGATTTTGTTACGCAGTATTTGGTAGGCTAAAAACACATGCAAGTCAGTCAGTTCAGACCAGATCTGGATGAGTAGATAGTAGCGACTATATCAACCGTCGTTTAGTTCAAACATTTGACGGCATTAAGAACTTCTTTTAAAAATTCAAAAATATCTCCGAAATTTCGTTGTAAATTATTTAGTTTCCTCTTACTCCGTTACTAATGTGACTAAAATATCAATGAGTAATGTTTACAGACATGTTATGAAATCGTTAAACATCCTGATAATGTTTCTCAGAAATACAACAAAACTCACAACTTCCTTTAAACACGTCAATAGTTGTTGGTTATAAAACTCTTGCCTCTATTTTCATTTTTCGTAAGAATTGAAAAAAATATTCGCGACAATACAAAAAAGCCAAGCCTCCTTATCGCAACTGTCAACGTTATCATTTTATTCTATAAAATTTTATTTTAGGAAAGAAAAAAATAAACTTTCTCAACGACAAGCAAAAATTTATCTATTCGCACCGCAAATAGGCAAACTTGAGGTTGCGTATATTGTCTTGAAATTCAGCGTCATTAGAGGTCGTCATTAGAAAAACCACTCAAGTTGAATTTGTTTTTCACACGCCTTTTCGGTAACCACTGGCAATCGCGCCTAGCCACAGATACGGCTACTTTATGTATCTTTTACTTCCTCTTTAGCTAAAGAATATTATCAAAAGTAGTTGGCAAGCTGTTGTATATGATGAACTTAATTTTTTCCGTTTGTCAATGCCGCAATTAAGTGGATTAACACACACATTGTGTAATTCTACTTTTACTCGTGTGTACATAGAAGGTACGAGTATCTCAAGCTGGGAGTCAAAGTTCAAACCATAATTCTACACACGCAGTTACTATGGATTTTTACAAAGAAATCGGGACGAAATGGGTTTTCATGGTGAATCTATATGAAAAGTGCATTTAACCTTAGAGTTGTACGTCGGGAAATAATTATTCATTCGTCAGAACTAATTGTGATTCCTTACAGAGTTTGCGATAAATAATAATTAGATGGTTATTAGCTGTAATCAGTATAGGGTGACGTCAAGAGGAGGGTTTTTTTCATAGTCAAATTTACTTAATTCATTCAAGAAGTCATGAAGCATGTGGTGACTTTAATCAGCAAAAGAAAACTGACTCTACCTTGAAGCTTTTATTGTTACTACTATTTTTATCTGGACAAGATATGAAATAAGTGTGCACTTAGCCGGAAATATGGCAATTTTATTTAAGTGGTTGCCATCTTCTGGTCTTGTGAGCCTAATAATAGATTCAGTTTGCACTGATCGCAATCTATTGTGCAAAAGGTCATTTGTTGGTTACGTAATCTAGATGGAGGTTTGACCAGTTTATTCATACTTTTTGTTCCGAATTAAACACAAAATACCTAATTTGTGCTTATCCGTCGGTTCGGTGGGATGAATCAATGTCTTTTGAAGCACCAGCACTCAATTTTTCTTTTCTTTTCTTAATTAAAATTCCCATATTATGCAAGTCCTTGCAATAAAAAACCAAATTTCCAAGAAGCCCCATCACAATGCATGACTTAACTGATTATTGGTTATGGCTTAACGTTATTACACTTTCACTCAGCAGTTAAATGAATAATGTGCTGATGCCTTGAAAAGTCCAATTTCATTTAACTCAAAAAAAAAAAAAAAACACTGAGGAATCATGATCAGCGGGAAAATCCAATAAAACTGAATGATTTTTTTCTGACTCACAGCAGGCTTATTTTAGTGTTAAATTTAGTTGTAAAAAAGAATTCTGTGATTGTTTTGCTTGCGGATAGCAGATTTATTTCATTCACTTTATGTGAATGTTTACTATTTTAATTAACAAATATTTAAAAGATTTTTCGGACTTGTGGAGTTGCTTCTGGTTTTCTTTTATAAATAATTTGACAGACAGATTTCAATAGCTACAAACCAAAGTCGCGTGGGAGATGGTTTTCCTCAATGGAATACAAGAAGAAATAATAGAGGTACACTCAGGACAAAATAAACATTTAACTGCCAATGCGATGACTATTGTTTTAACACTCCATATATTAATTGTATGTCCTATTAATGCAATAGTTATACGCTGATATCAATAGTTTCCGCTGCATCAGTTTCAAAAAGATTGAAATTATTACATATTTATCAATTTATGTACGCACTATTAATTTTAGGGGAAAAACTATTAGTTAAATAATATGGCTCCTATATAAATTTAAAGGTACTGTATTATTGAATTGATAGTCTCACATTATTCATTGACAATGGGATACTAAGTGATGTTACCGTTAAGTATAAGCATTATCTGCGGTATCAACAATTTGAGCCTACCATTATTTTAATATTACCATACCATCGATTTTATGTGACCATATCATTAATTCAATCTGAAGCCCTTAGAATGGGACAATACTATTCATTTAACCAGACAAGACAATACAATTGGGGAACTTAATTTTTTAAATCTGGGAGTAAACATAGAATGAGAAAGCTACCAAATCTCCGGTATGCAGATGACAACGCTCTGAAACGGCGCAGCGCATGAAACGCAAAAAGGCATTAAAAGGCTCTCAAAAGCGGGTAAAACATAGGCCTGAAAAATGAATAAACTTAAAACCAAAATCATGATAAACTGAATACAAACCGACATAAAAACTGAAAATGAAAAGCTGTTATACGTAACTGCCTAAAGTAAATGCACTCCTCACTTTAGGCAGTTATGATCATTAAGTAACAAGATGGAGAAGGAAACGTTCTCAACCATTTAATCGCAAATGGTTGGGAACAATTATTGATCTTCGAAACTTCTGGCGAGAATAAGTGTAGATTCACTAAAACGTGTCTTTGATACGCCAGTTCTACCATTGGCCTGGTTCACAAACCTGCACTCGAAATAAGGAAAATTAAAACAAACTTAAAACAGCCCGAGCCGAACAGCTATGGAGCGATCAATCTTTAATGTATCAAGGTGACAAAGACTAACCAGGGAAATGACAAAATTTTGTCATATAACAAGAAGATAAGCCAATGACTATGTGCAACAGTGCGTATGTAATAGCTTCGGTCCGTCTGTAACGGACCGTGGTACACACTATTCCTATTCTCCTTTCCATTCCTATCTCCCTTCTATTCGTATATTTGCTAGTTTTCCATCCCCGTCCCGTTACCATTAATGCATAATTTTAAATAGAAAAAAAAATTATTTCTTATAAGTTATTGTTTAATTTTTTTTAAAGGGGCGTGGCATGTCCAACTCTTTTAACCAAAAATCAATATTAGCATAGAAATATCCAAGTTTGCAGCAATTTTTTGGTTCAAATTCAATAATTTTGTGATATTGACCTCTTAAGATGAGGGGGGGGGGCCAAAAACTTTGTATGAACGATATCTAAAATAGTGTCCGCTGTACCTAATGTACTAAATTTTATTTCTTTTCCTTAGATAAGCTAAAAAGCAATCGAAATGCATGTTTTTCTGGAACATTATAGGTTTTTCTTCAATGCTGCCTCTAAATGTGGGCGTGGCCCAAATGTTTGTATGAATCAAATGCAGAACCAAGTATTTGCTACGTAATATTTTAGAAGGAGCTACCGAAAAGAGCGTTAGTCAAGCTTCTCTACATCATAAACGCATCCATGAGAATTTCATACGTTCCACGGCAATGGAAAGTCGCAGAGGTAATAATGGTTCCGAAACCAGGGAAATGCCCGAACGACAAAAAAACATATAGACCGATTTCGCTTCTGCCGATTATATCTAAAGTCTTCGAGAAACTTGTGCTCAAACGACTGCAACCAATAATTGAAGAAAGACGATTGATTCCGGATCACCAATTCGGCTTTAGGGTCAAACATTCAACAATTGACCAGGTCTATCGAATAACTAATGAAATTGAGAAAGCCTTAGAAGCGAAAATGACACGTCTACCGCTTTTCTTGACGTATCCCAAGCCTTTGATAAAGTTTGGCACGAAGGCCTTAAATATAAGCTACGGAAAGTTTTGCCGGAAAAAATGTATGAAATCTTAGAGTCTTATCTTGACAACAGACTATTTCGAGTGAGATACGGGAGCGAATACTCAGAATTCAAAGAAATACAAGCCGGCGTTCCACAAGGTAGCGTCCTCGGTCCAACACTGTTTTTACTTTTTACAAGAGATGTGCCTCAAGTAGAGACAACGACTGTAGCCACGTTCGCTGACGACACGGCTATCCTCGCTACGGATAAGACAGTCGAACTATCAACGCGAAAACTCCAATGCGCTTTGAATAAAATATGCGAATGGACAAAGGCCTGGCGAATCCTCCTAAATGAGACAAAATCGACGCATGTAAATTTTACTTATAAGAGGGTAATCAACTTACCTCTATTTATAAACTCGGTACAAATTCCGTACGCAAACGAGGCGAAATATTTAGGCATGACCCTAGACGCAAAACTTAAGTGGAAGCCACACGTTAAAAAGAAACGCGATGAACTTGAAATCAAGCTACGAGAACTGAATTGGCTTATCGGACGTTGAAACTAAGCGTATATAACAAACTGCTATTGTATAAGCAAGTGCTAAAACCATCTTGGACGTACGGTATACAACTTTGGGGTTGTACCAAACCAAGCAACATATCTATTTTAGAAACTTTTCAGAATAAGACACTAAGAGCAATCGTAAATGCTCCATGGTATATAAGAAATAGCGATTTACATCGAGATCTAGGCATCGCAACCGTGGCCGACAAAGTAAGAAACTTTGCTCGCAAACTTCACACTCGCCTTCACGGCGATTGCAACCACGAAATAATCCGAACTCTGGATCAGACAAATCTTGCACGCCGACTACAACGAACAAGACCGTTGGATCTAGCGTCGCAATAGGAAACCGCACATAATGACGGTATTGCAGGTGCTTTCGTTGGAAGGTAGCCTGCCAAACGCGATTACTATACAGAAGCTTGAACTACTTGTTAAGGAAACTTAGTCGTAGTCTTTCAAAGATTGGGAGGTTTTTTAGTGAGTAAAAATCTCACACTACTATGAGCACGCGCGTTCGATTCTCATAGTGCCTATGAAGGTTTTTACCTACCTACCCACGGGAAAAAAAAAAAAAATATTTAAAAATTTTCCGATTTGGAACAAAAATATTGAATAAATTGCATTTGAAGGTTTACTCTTTCAATCAATGCCACGCCCACAAGGGACGGTCTGCCGACTTCGTTTTTACTTTCTATATCTTACATTCATTCGGAAATGCTAAAAATCAAATTTCAGCTTTTCACGACGTCTTACAGTTTTGAAAGCACTGGAGGTAGTTGCACATTTAGGCTCATTTTGGGCGTGTCTGTGGGCGGATTGAAAAAAATTTTACGCTTGTATTGCTTAGGATGACAGAGAGCCTACGTAAAAAATTGCAACTTTCTTGTTTAAAATTTAAGGCCTTAAAATTGGTGACATACGGACGACCGGACGGACATGGTTCATTCAACTCAGAGCTCAGTCTCGATCATATGCCCTTAAGGTCTTGTAGGTCTATCGTTATTATTTCTCTATGTTACATTTTACCTGTAACTAACTCAACATACTTCATTCCTGTGGAATAGGGTTTTAAAAATTTAAAATGGCAATAGGCTGGCCTGTATTGCAGGGTTAAGCGATAATCAATGTAAAAGAAATTAAACAAAATGATATCCTAGGGATGGCGCGTAAGGAAGACAACTTTTGAGGTGAAGATATGATCTTTGAAAAATTAGCGAACGATTTTAGGGAGAATTGGAAGAGAACGGGGATTTCATATATAGAGAGATTTTATATTTATTAAATTATTTGCCGCCCAGAAAAATTTAATTTAATTTAATTTAAAATTTAATATCTCTTTCAAGGTTCCAAAGCAGTAACTAAAAAATTTTAAAAATCAATCTTCTGCCACGCCCACTTTAGATAATAGACTTGAATTTGAGAACAGACTAATGGAAATACAGTATTCAAGGTTCATCCAAAAATAATGTTTTGTAAAAAAAGCCCCTTGGAGGGCGTATCTGTGTCCCCTTTTTGACTTTTTATATAAGAAGAAAAATAATTCGCGAAAAGATATAAAAATGCTAGGAACACTTGACATTATTATGCTCCATGCTTTTTAAATGCATTATTTGTGCAGAGAGAACGTGTAGGCTATTTGGACACCCGAGATGGAAGTGGGCAGTGGTGCAGGTGGTAGCACCTATGACCGACGATTGGAAGGTCCTGGCCCCTGGGTAATCTTTTTATTTTTTATTTTTTGCCAACAAGTGTTGTTAAGTAAATTATAACAATTATGATGACAACTAAGTCGTACAGGCCCCTCTATTCTAACGTTTAATCGTAGAGTGGAGTTGAAAGAGAGTATTTCTTGTATATAAAAACTTAGCAAATGGGACAAAGTTACTGAAAAAAATTCACGATACTTCCTCCAGTGGACGAGTTTACAAAAACGAACCCTTTTTTCAGAAAACCGCTTCAAACGTTCTTAAATTTTTTTAGAAGTCAATTGTATAGTGTCGTTTTTTAAAAAAATTCCGACAAATAAGATATAACTCAAGGAAAAAGGATCAGACAAAGAAAGTCAAGGAAAAGACGTCGTGAGGATATTTGTTAGGTTTTTTATTGATAATGCTCAAAAATGCAAACTAGCAAGGGAGCACTACCCGTTTCAATTCCTAGCTGAGTTGATTTTATTTTCATCTACGTATAGAATATAGGTATAAAGCTTCACAGGCTAACTTAGTAGGAACCCTGCCGTACTGGACACGACGTGTTTGGTTATATAAAACAATACAAGAAGTCTAACTTCGATTCCAACCAAAACTTGCACAAAATAAAGACGTTTTCATTTCAAAACCCTAACTTGGGCTATGGTCTGGGCCACGTTCGAGAGTAAAACGTGTCCCGAAAATCTTTTTGAGGTGCATGCCTCCCGGATTAAGGGAAAAAAGATTTGGGAGCTTATGTACGTGGGACGAACAACACATTCTGAGAAGCTGGTCCTAACTCACCCCGAGATATGAGGTCTTAAGTGTTCTTTAATCGCATAACAGGAAGTTATTTGTTTATGTTTTTAATTGATCAACAAATAAGATTCCTAGAAATATAGCTTCGATCCTTAAACGTTATTGCATACCGATTACTTTTGTTAAAAGTTTCCAAAGTCTAAAAACTACCAAAAAACATGTGCACACATTTGTTGTAATGTTTTTCCAAAATCGGGAATTCCTCCGAATACCAGCAAATCTCTTAACACGTCCGTAAAACCATTCAAATTTGGACCGAAATTGTGTAAATCTTTAAATAGCAAAACGATTCATATTACATTACACTTCCACAACCAATTATAGTGCTTATGCTAATTTGTTTGCGTAGTTTGTATAGTTTGCCACCAACTTGCAATAGTTGTTAAATAAACATAAATTCGATATCCAAAAATAAAACTTAAAGCCAAGTGGTCTTACATAAATACGATAAAAAAAGAAGGTATCTGCACACAATCGCGTAGTGTGTGTGTTCGGTGTTCCTTTTCAAAAAATCCCAGGAGTCACATTTCTTGTGCACCTTGTACAAAGATGTGGTTTGGGGATTTTTTTTTTATATTTATTGTCTTAAAGGCCTCATTGTGTATAGTTACACTAACGTCGTGTCGGTCGTCTGTCGGGTCTGACTCTGACTTCGTCGTTTCTTAAGAAACACCTCACGTGAGTATATTGATGACATAATAACCAACAATTTCTCAAGAGTCTTTTTCGGCGATCGTGTTCTGTGGGCAGATATTAAAACTTTTTTACTGCTCCGCTGTAAGCGTAATTATTTTATCTCATCTTGTGGTGGAATATTGCTTCCTTGTTTTTTTTTTTAAGTAATTATCACATCAAATAATATGAGAGTTTAATTATTTATATTTGCTTTCGGCTGGAGTGATGGACTGCGAACAGTAGTTCTCACAGCAAACTCAGATACACGATTAAATTCAATATTGTGATGGTCTGGAAATTATGACTGATGGATGGCCCTGACTATGCAAAGCAGTCTGGTCTAAATTAAAAAAGCAGAATTGTATTTATATTTACTTGTTCACTTTTGTTGATAAAACAAATATGCTCAAAGTTGATACGGTTTGTGGTGAGCTAAGGGTAATGAAACAATTATTCGTGATTATGTTGACATGATATGTGGAAAACTTAAACTTGAAAGCTGTCTACATGCGGTGAACTTAGGGGTTAGTATTGATTGGCATTTTTTGTGGTATTTAAAAATTATTTACACAGTGATGAAATAGGAAAGCTATGTTTTTTTATAAATCGACTTAGGGATCTTGTTTCGAAATTATTTTTACACCCTAACGAGGCGCCAGTAATACAGATAAAGAAGTGTTATATTTAAAGTACTTGTAGCAGGCACTATGCATTTTTCAACAACTGTGAAGGTACCTACTACATGACGAGTTGTGATACAATTTTACATAGTATTGCAGGTAACGTCGAAACTGAACTCGAAGATTTTTAAAGGTTTTTTTTGTCAAGACCTCGATAGCATATTAAATAAGAACCACGTGGATTTGCACTCATGGCCGTATCGAAAAAAATTTACCTATTTTATTATACCATGTTTGTAACGCAATATAATACTGTAAATATTTAAAAAAAAAGCTCATTTTATACAGTTTCGACTGTTGCATTTTATTGGATATAAGTTATTAGCAGACAAAAAAAAAATTTGTTCATATTAACACACCAGGCATGCAGAATCGTTAGTTGAAGGCTAGCCAAAACGTGACCGAGGGCCAGAGCCAACACTATCATAAACTGAAATCGCTAGGATGAGGCAGGAATTGCAAGAGTTGCTTCATCAGAGAAAATTAACTACCCGTTAAGACATAAGAAAAATAAAATCGAAGGGTTGAAAAGACCACCTGAATTTCTAGATATTAAATAATAAGCTACTTGAAAACGGTACACAGCGAATATTACATTGCTATATATGTATAAAATAAATATAAATATCTTCTTCAAGATTTTAAAATATTTCAAAAACTTGAAGAAGGTTAAAATATTTTAGTTTAAATACAATTTTAAGTTTTAAAACCATTTTTTTTTTCAATCAGAAATGGATGCTGGAAAACGTTGCCACTATCGTACTGTATAAGGAGAAAGTATAGAAGCTTTCAAGCTTCAAAAACTTCAGGCAGATCCTCAAAACTAAAGCCAAAAAATCGAACAGCCAAAAATAAAGCATCCCGACAAAAGGTATTAATTCTGGGGATTCCCCCGAATTGCAACATCGCCCCAGCATGGCAATCGTGGGTATTTATCAAATATTCTTGCCGTATACGTGATTAACTGTACAAATTTAGATCTTTTCGGCAAATAATTAAAAATAAATCTCCTCATACATCTGATTCACCCTTTGCTCGAACCTTTTTAAGCCACTTAATAGTCTTTAAACCTTCAGTCTTTAAAATCTTTAAGACAGTTTGCGACTGGAAAAGGAAACGGAAACTGTTCCTGTACGACAGATCTATCGCAAACACTATTGGGATTTTATACATATTAAATCTTTTTTTTGCGTGACATCGTTACTTTCTTTTGAGAGACACAATATCAGAAAAATAGTGCTCGAGTCAAATTAATCTTATATTTGTCCGGAGGAGCCAGTTTAAGATTTATTTTAAATCGGCTCTACCTTATCGCCGTTTTATGGCCGGTGGAGACATAGTTCATAGGATTTCCAGAAGCTTACTCCCAGAAGAAGCTTACTTGGCCGTCCAACTAGACTAAACCAAAGTTAAAAGTTTGGATATGGTGAGGTATATTGAAAATTTTAGACAAATTTAGTATAAAGCTATCCGCAATACCTGAGACGGGATTTTACTTGATTATTACTACCTTAACCACGATGCTATTAAAGTTCGTCTAAATAAGTTTACATCAGGTTGAGAAAAAGCATCCTTGTTCAGCAGATTGACTCTGAGATTCGACGTCCATAACTTAGTTAAATCAAACTCTCTTTAAGACACCTCTTTAAGATATTAAGAAGAATATTGGGGCCGTAAAATAAAGTCAAGGAGAATAATGTTGAATCGAAAAAATTTGAGGCGTAAGCTGGGTTGGAATCGCCTAAGGTGATCTGTGATCTTCACGTTTTGTGACAGTCAATGTGATCAAACAAAATAATCCGTCTGCGTAAGGTGATCACAAAAATATTGTTCCGAACCGTTGCTTTTTTAAGGCTTACTTTGTAACAACACCTTTTTTATTTATGCATGCAGAAAGCCAGACTAAGTATAGGCAAAAAACCAACTAACTAGAAAGTTAGAAAAGTAGAGACCAGCTGATTTTGACGGTAATTGATCGAGAGCTGCCACAAGAAAATTGTGATGATAGCAGTTTACACAGACGAATTTTTGTGATTTGAGGCATCACTTATCACAGATCAACTAAGCTGATTCCACCCCTGGATTCAGAGGAAAGCTGTGGCTCCTAACTGTCATCATCATCATCATTTTCGAATGCCGCTTATCCTTTAAAAGAGTCGTGGAGCGAGGGTGGCTAAATGGTCCTTCCATTTTTCTCGACCCTCCGCCACCAACCTGGTGGTGGCTCCTAACTGTGGCGCTGAAAATTGGGCGTAGACGAAGGAACTAGAAGGACTAATAAGGAAATTTTTTAATCTTATTTCGTAAGAAGCATGAGTAAAGGTGACCTCAGCCAACTTCGCGTGCGAAACTGGAGACGGCTAGCTAGAGACAGAGCTGGCTGGCGATCTTGTTGGCTGAGGCCCAGGTCCACCCCGGACTGTAGCGCCACCTTAAGAAGAAGAAGAAGATGAGGAAAGGTGTTGAAAGCGAAAACTTAAGGCAAAAATTTAGCACAATAGTTTTTTCCTAAAAACGCCTACTTAAAGTGGGTGGAACTCAAAATTTTGTACGGACCAAAGCCAGAGAAAATGAATGCCTTTAATATTTTCTTCGAAATTTTTTCTTCGATTTCGAACGAATTTTCCAAGAAATTAAGTTTTTAAAGATCTAACACTGTAAAAGTGAGCGGTTTAATTTTCGTCGTGTTAAAAGTTTCTGGTCGCAATTTCTAGACACCAAAAATTGAACGCCTAACCTGGCCATAAGGTCTTTTAAAATAGAATGTAAATTAGAGGTTGCCTTAAATTCCAGCTAATTGTAATTGTAAGTGGTTGTGGGCGTTTTTTTTTTAGCAAATTCGTACTTTGTATGTACAAAATGCTGCCCAATCTACACTTCAAGTTTAGTTAACCAATTATGAACTGGTCTGACTGGTCCAAGTCAACTACCAAATTTCAGTTCCCTAGTTTATAGTTTAAGGCCTTAGATTTTCTTACATACAGACAGAAGGAGTGGGGGACATGGTTTACTCCATTCTCCTGTTGATCTCGATCATATCTCTTTTAATTCTTGGTTTACGGTGACAATTTTTCTAGGTAGGGCTTAATGGGGAGCATCGACTGACTTTGTAATTAAGCTTGAAGTGTATTGTTCTTCGACCGGTTTTAAAATAATAAGAATCTGTCCACAGGTACTAGCAAAACCGGTCTGTATGTGCGACCTAATTTCAAAAACTTTTCACACACTTACGATATGCTGAGATTGTGTCAGCAAACCTAGAGACTTTTGCTATGCCACACTTTTTGTTACGGTCTTTAAGGCGATGCACGAACCTTCCCTCATACATTGTTTCCATGGCTGGGTTATCTTGAGCTGATGGAAACCAACGCACCGGCCCGGAATCAGTAGAGGAGCACTGAAACTTAAGTGGCACGAGCAAGTGGAAGAGGACCTCAGTCAACTTCGCGTGTAAAACTGGAAACTGCTAGCTGGAGACAGAGCTGGTTGGCGAAGCCTGTTGGCTGAGGACCAAGTCAACCGTTTTTAAAGAGAAGCTTTAAATAGATATTCTAAGCTATTAAAGATTAGAATTGTGCTTTCTCACTTGATTTGATGGATGGATTAATCTGTTTAGAATAAAGTCGTGCAGCGTCAAATTTGAGCGTGAAATTTAAAAAAAAAAAAAAACAAATAATTATTTTTTGTCGAAATTGTGTCAATGGTTAATTTAGCTCGTGCATGCACCACGCGATTGATGGGATAAAAACTCCTGTATGATACTTAAAAAAACTAAATGACTCGTACTTCAGATAGACATGGATGGCATCTCAAAACCATACTGGTGTGCGTTATAGGTGTACGAACGGGACAAGAAATGGGACCTACATTTTTTTGCCGATTCCGAGTTGGGGAGCGTATCAAAAAGCCTTTCATGACAAAATGGGCTTTAAACCCGGCATCTGATATACAGTGATGACGTATAATTTACCCAATTTATAAGCATCACGTTAAAAAATTGTTAAGACACGAAAGAACAATATTTTTTTTGTTATAACAATTTGTGACCAGAAGCCAACGTTGGTTAAAGAAGTTTTTTGCAGACTTTAAAAATATTCTCATTTCTTACTCTCAACAGATTCTTAAAAACAATCAATATTTTTCTGTCATCAAGTGCAATACACCCAGGCATAAAATAAGCTTATTTTCTTCGAACACTGACCCTGTCACGCTAACAACTTGCAGTTTCAACTCGTTCAGAAATAGAATAATGCTAATTAATCGCTCAGCTTTGTAACACACACCGAGACCAAAGAAAATACTGACAAAAGCGCATAACTAAAGCGATGTGGTGCTAACAAATTTTTGCGCAACACTTGTTTAAACAGCACCTATATCTCGATGCTGATAACACTATCTACTTTTTGTTAACACTTTCAACATGTACAATGTTCAGGCAGTCTTCTATTTCTGTACAAACCGTCATCGAGTTATTGAGAAATACGAGTAGTATACTTGTTGCAGTGCGCAAGTAGGTACTCACCTTTTATTATCGATGTCACACCTCATGAATTTCTCAATGAACTGTGAAAATGTCTAAGCTGTCCGCGCTGATTTGAATCCGTGAATGTCCAAAGCAAGTCACCCCGAGTGTTGCCACCCCACTGATTTATTATTATTTTTTTGTTTTTCTTCTTATTTTAATTTTATTTCTGCAGTCAGTTGATGACTTTTTTCGACGACAACAAAAAAATTAAATCACACCGCCACAATAATTTTCCTCCCTCTCTTTCGGGCGATATAATAAAAGTGAAAATTGAGGAAAAACAAATAAAATTATAAATAAAAGCACTTTTTCCTTCTTGCAGCAACCAATCACTTGAAACACTTTTTCTTTTCTTTTTATTGCCGGTTGTTTTTTTTTTCTTAACTTAACTTTTTTTCGATTGCATCGATGGAACAAATAAAATGCAATCCAAGAAGTACCACTGTGGATATAATTTCGTTTTATCTTTCTTTTCCAATTTAACACTTTCTACACTGTCGATCGATCAAATCAACATCAAAGTATGGTCATTAGTCATATGGACATTTGTTATAATGTGCTCTCGTAGCCTGTAAGGAAATATAGAAAAAAAAAGTTAACAAAAAAAAAAAAAATTCCGATTCAAAGGAAAGTGATCACGACTGATCGTAGACACAGATACACGACACGAAATTAAAAGTGAAAAAAATGACGTTAATAAATTATGTCACAAAAAATTAATAAAAAAATTATAATTTTGAAAAAAAAAATATCCGCACGCGAAAAACCCCTTGCTAACTATATTTTCAGTGCAGGCTAAGGAAGACACTTGCGATACTATTCCACGTACTAGGAAAAAAAAATTAAAATTTCAGCAAAAACTTAAGTGTGCCGCGATGGAAGAAGCACAGAAGAAGTGGTTACAAGCAGCAGCAACAGCACCAGTACCGCTCAAACCGAAAGCTTTTCGACAAATAACCCACTCGGTGGTTGGGCCGTGTTAAGGCCTCTCGACACGTCGAAATAATGAATCGACACAAGCGAGTGTGAGAACGTTGCGTGTGGTGGTGTGGTATCTCGCCGACAGCGAAAAACACAAAAGTCTACACTGAGTGTGCGGTGTTTAAAAATAAAGCGCACACTAAGCAAACGAAAATATACCCAAGTCTACACACTCTATTTCAGCTGCAGATACTATACGCCGGCCGCAGCACCGGCCTCGGGCGAACACAATCAAGTGAGTTTTATCGGATCTATCTAATTCGTTTCGCCGCTTTGTGCGCGCTGCTCTCTTGAGTGCGTACATGTTAGATACCAGCAAGCAGCAGGCTAGGCTAAGCTTGTTTTTGCCGTACTTGTCATCTAGCCGGTAATGCCATGCCCATGCCGGCGATGATTAAGGTGGCAAACAGCAGCGTGTCGAAGGCGGTAGGTGGGTGGTGGAGGTGTGTGTTGTGTAGTATGCAGTGAACTTGAAGTGGAAAGTAAAAATGAATAAGCCGGTGTTTAGATACCATTTTTTTCTATTTTGAGAGTCATGATGGTGTTTCTACAAGACTCTGGGAAAATGTACAACAGCAATGCGCAGAGAAAGGTATCACGGTTGCGATTGCATTTTCTTGGAAAGATACAATGAATAGCAGTTGTTGTGGTTAAACCGACCGGTGAGTTAATTGAGATGAGTTTGTGTGCAAAAGTGATAAAGCAACCAGGATTTCAACGTACACTTTTTGGTAAGATATGCAACCACCAGTATATGGGAAGTTGGGCTGCCTTACTGAAAGAAAACTGCACGAAATAGTTGTAGCTTAGAAAAAATTAATATGTAGTCTTAATTATTTTCCATAAGAGTAACGAAAATACAAGTGCTGGAAAATGTGTGTGATTTGACAGAGAAAAGTACCGAAAAAAGTCAATGTTTCCCTTGCAAGACCGGAAGCAGCTGCCATTTAAATTTTTTTAAGTCTGTAGAACAAGACTTTATGTTAACGCTCATTTTTATTTCTTAACAAACACTCATTATTGTTTCTGTAGGCACGATGTAGCCACGTACGTGCGCTTCTTTATGGGACACTAGGAAAAGTTGTACGGAAACAAATGATAGTCCTGTATCGAATCTCAACTCTAGATAGATGACTGGAAGCTTTAGATGGGAAGATTTAATTTGATGCTGTCGAATATGCATTTCGAACTTTTATATTTTAACAGCTGTTGAGGTGCAGCAATAAGAAATAACTCTGAGAGTACTCTGAGTACTACCGTTTGTCTATAACGCATCACTTATACGTGCCCTATAAACTTTCCCTGTGACAACAAATAACAATCTTCGTTGACATGTTTTTTTTTTTGGTTTTCGTAAGGTACACGAGGTATATAAAAATAAGTGATCAAGTGCCAGACTTGGTCTTTAACAAACTTCTAAATACCCGACCCTATTAACCCAACAACAACAAACCTTGAAGAATTTTGGCCTCAATTTTGGCCCCCAAAACGGGCGTGGACTAAGAAGAATTTGTTTTAAACATATTTCGCAAGCAGCTCAAGCAAATGTGCTTAAACAAACACTTAAAACAAAAATACAAAAAAATTTTATCCAAAAACGCCCCCTAGATTAGGGCGGTGCTCAAAAATTTGTATGGAACAAACTTAGAGAATGCTAAAATCTTTATAACATTTTTTCGATTTAGAGTGAATTTTCAGAAAAATCATGTTTTTGAAAATAAAACACTGTTTGCGTCGTACGAAAATACGAGGAAGCCTCCATGTAAAGGAATCTATCTACAGGAAAATGGGGCATTACCGGCTCAGTTGGTATTGCCATGTTCAAAGAAGAAACCCTACAAACCCTGTCAAAAAGGCAACACATACAAGACAGGGATGCCGTATGGATCACACAAATGCAACGACAACAGCGTTTACTTGGCCTCAGTGGCGAAGAGATTCAAAACTTGGCCTGCAGGTTTATTCTGGGGTCAAACCGGCGTACTCCATAAGCGGACCATTAGGAATGCAGTAGAGTGAGGCGGTTATGATCCATGACTTAAGATCATAACCCCGCGCCTAAAAGAAAAAGAAGAACTCTGTTTGCGTCGTGTTAAAGGTTTTTAGCCGCAATTTCTGTACATTAAAATTTGGGTTTCTATACTTTTGCTTTTTTGCCTTAAAACCCTGTTCTTTAGCTCAAAAACTCAGTGAATGCCCCGTCTACAAAAGTATGAGGAGGAGATATAACATCGAGCTGTACGGGCTGTACAGCGACACCGGCCTAGCCAAAAGAGTCAAAACACAACGTCTACGTTGGCTGGGTCATCAAGAGCGGATATACACCAACGCCCCGGCCCGGAAAATCTTCGAATCCACACCGCAGGGACGGCGCGGTAGAGGAGCACCGCGACTAAGGTGGCGCATGCAAGTGGAAGGGGACCTCAGCCAACTTCGCATGCGAAACTGGAGACGGCTAGCTAGAGACAGAGCTGGCTGGCCAAACTTGTTTATTAATTTTAATGCATAGTTTGTAACACAGTGAAATAATCACCGTAGACCCCTAAGACCTTCTAGAAATATGATCGAGGCCGACAGGTGAATCGATTAAGCTATGTCCGTCTGTCCGTATTTGTGAAGTTTTTAGGTCTTCAAAATTAAGCAAGAACACTCAAACTTGTAGTGTATCTTGGTTCTTCTTTTGTACAGACAAGGTATGAAAATTGCTTGAATCCGTCAATAGCCACGCCTACTACTGGCTTCAATGTAAGGCAAAATCTATTTCAAATTTTCTTTTAAAGCGCCTTTTGGTCAAGTTAGAAAAACCGTAGGAGCTCACATTTTGCTATAGGGCAATAATGGCCCAAAAACTCTAAGAAGTTAAAAATTGGATCGCCTACAATATAGACCATGCCCACTTTTAACATGTTAGATCTTTGAAACCCGATTTCTCGGAAAGTCCACTCAAAAAAAACAAGTGGGAAAGTGCAACTGGGGGTATGCAAAAGCTTCAGTTTGTCTACGACGGATTGCAAAATACCCGACCATAGCAAAAAAAAAACTGCCACGCCCCCAAAAAGTGGGCGGGATACAAAAATATAACTGTTGAATGCTTTATACTAGGTGGTTGCATACACTTCGGCCTAAGACTCCGAATTTTAACCTTAAAAAAAATCTTTTTTTAACGCCACACCCACAAAAGTGGGCGGAGGCACATACTACATATACACGAAGTTTAGAAAATGCAAATTTCTACATCTTTTGTCGTACAATTTTTAGTCAAATTCCATATACATTTATTGAAAAAAAGTCATTTTAAGCTAAAATCCCTTAAAAAAGTGGGCATGGTCAATGAAAAGGCTAAAATTTTTTGGTCACTTCAAAGAAAATTACAATACAATGTTGCATACGAAAAATGAAAAATGCGCTAGCACCATTCTAACAGCTAAAATTTAGAAAAAGTATTTTTTTATATTAGAGATGGTCGCACATACAGGCCTGTAGTGGGCGTGTCTGTGGGCGGATTCAGCTAATTTTCAAACTCCATCTGATCCAAAGGACTTCCAGCCAACATATGAAATTTCAGCTGTCTACCTTAAAATTTAGGGCCTAAAAGTTGTTTACATACGGACGGACAGACGGACATGGCCTTAATCGATTCTCACTCAGTCGATCCCATTCATATCTCTAAAATGTCTTAGGGGTCTACGGTGATTTTTTCACTGCGTTACAAACTATACATCAAACTTAATGTACCCTGGGTCGGGTATAATTCTATAGTCAATGTTGTAGATATTAATATTTGCTTTATACAAAGTTGCTCCGCCAACTTAAACGGGGCTTATTAAGGAAAAGACAGTTTTTTCTGAAATAATTCTCGCTTTTACCGTATTTTCTAATGATTCTAACGAAATAACAATTATGTAATTGATTTTAATTTTTAGTCCATGCCCACTTTTGGGGGCGTGGCCTATACAAAGAATATATATATGATTTCGGGACAAACATTTGTGTGGTGTTACACGGTATATAGGGACGGGTATATAGAAGTTTGTCACAGACGAACTCTTGCACTTACTCACTTGTTTTTTTTTTTTTTTTTTAAAAAACCTTATCTACATATTTTAAGTTAAGCCCGGCATTTCGCGGCGTTTTTGTTGAAGATAGAAAAGCGTTTCGGTTTCGTCGATTCAAATGCAATTCATGGATAATGAGTGGGTACTTGCTTCAACGAGAGAAGGCATTATTGAGTTCTGGAAGCATTAAATTCTACTCCATTTCGAGATCTCCATGAAGCAATGCTGTTGAGATCAGATTTTAATGAGTGACAAACGCTGCCGTTCCAGTTCTACGTCAAAAGACGTAGATAGGGGCGAGGAAACGAGAACGTATATGAGAAACTGAGGTTACTGTCATCGGCAAAGAAGTGGATTGGATTAATAGTAGCAGACAAAGATCATTTATGAAAACGAGGAAGAGTGTCGGAGACAAAACAGAGCCCTGATGGGGAACCCAAGCGTCTTTTTTTATAACTGCAAGCTTGTAGGAGAGATGACAATTTTTATGTAAACTTCATATGAGGTAGGTCTTCTTCACTTTTTCAACTCAATCTACTCGTAAATAAGGCGAGAAAAGCTAAGATTATTATTAAGGAAATTCCATAAGACTGTTCCAATTTTACTAAAGTGAAGCCACGGAATGCAAAACTTAGCAAAAGTTACTGAATGTAGCAATCTGGAGTGAGGAATACTTGCTAACCTTGGTATTTTTGGAGCCTTATTATGTTTTAAGTTCCTGCTCTTTTGGTAGTATACAACCGAATATAACCGAAACCCATCTTTGTCAGTATTTTATATCATTAACCAAGACTTTAATGACTAATGACTACATGCACTTGACTTTAGCTCTAATAAGAATTGGGCCTACTCCGACCACATTGCATGTGCAACGCAGCTTAAGAATATTTAGCAGCTCAATAAGAAAGCCATATAGTACAGGTATACAGGGTACGTGCACTAAAATAATATTTTAAATCTAAAAATGGGGGGGAAAAAAAGTTCAAATCGTTTAGCAATTGATTTTGAAGGGCACCACGCGAAGAAAAATAAATCGCAAAAGCAAACGACAAACAACACCGCACATTTATAGCAATTCTGATACAAGAGCTTTCTTATCAAATTGTTGGCAATGACTACACCTAATCTATTAAGTCATTAGAAAAAGCTTCTTTCGACTCGGACGTGTTGGATTCACACCCAGCACCCATACACCAACGTCTGTCTCGTTGTCGTTATATTACAGCGACAATAATTAAAGTGGAGACTTTACTCTCTCTCTCCTAATCCTAACACACGTCAAACTATAGAGAGTGAGAAACCTATCTAAACTACGACAACGTAAGTAGTCACCCCGTATGACGTATGATCGACTTATCAAATGATCAGGCATAGACCTAGATAAATTATGATTTACTATCTGCAACGATTGATCATTTCGGTTTATGGCCCAGGGTTAGTGTCTCCCCCCATGCTTGCGCTATGGGTTGCATTCCATTTCAAGGTGCCAAGATTCTTCCTGCAGGGTAAATTTTACGACTTAGATAATTTATAGAAGAGGTTCAGTTCATGCACCCGCCACAGATATGAAAAGATACACATACGCAACGTCTGACATAATGTAAAATATTTCTTTGTTTCAGCCTTTTTAACCTGCTTGCCTCTAAAGCTGATTCTGCTGTTCATCTAAATTACCAAGTCGACTGGTATCTAATTAATGTTACGCATTCAGTTCTGTTTTATAAAAAAAAAAATCTAGATACTGATCAAAAGTGGGCTTCGGGAATGTTCATTGTTCTAAACGCCCAAATAAACAACAAGTCTGATGGTCTATGTTGTAACATAGACACACCACACACACATCTCAACTTCATGTGCAGGGTTCCGCTTTTGAACGGAGTTTTAAGCGTTTGTTTTCGCTTTTATCGGTAAATGGCTTGTAAAGTTTTAACGAGTTATCAGTATCTAGATAGGGAGAAATAGACATTTTTATACTACTTTGATTTGCTATAACAGTTAACTGCGCCGATTCGGATCGCTTGTGCGAAAGAAAACCGAAATTGATCGTTTTCGGGCGCAGTTTTCTTTGCGTATCAAAGTGGCAAACTTTTAATTTGATTAGAAAACGTCAAAGGTTTCTCATGCGTGTCTTGGCCTGGATTCATTGTGCATGTTGTAATGCAATGCCGTAAAAATAAGCAATCATGGAAATGTAACCGATTTATAAATATATAAGTATACACTCTGTTTTAATTCTAGGTATACGTAATTCGATGGTGCTTGAAAAATGATTGGTTGGTTATTTAGTTTGATAAGAAAATAACATGAAAACACTTGTTGAACACTCCTTTTGCAGGTACCTATACTCTTGTGACAGCGGCACTTCAATAAGTATGTATTTTTGAAAAACGTTTGTACGAAAATACGCAAATATGAGGTAAAAACCGATATTGCTATCTTTGGAAGTTGAACAAATATTTGATTTGAATTTGAAGTATGTAATTTGATTTTTTGCATGTTCATCAATGCAGAAGCAACAGAATGGCAAGTAACTCTAAAAAGAGTATCCGAAGACTATGCAAAAAATTACAATTAAAAAGCTTAAAAAAAGTCTTTGTCAGTCCATCTAAACTCGTGATGATTCTGGCGAACTCTAGAAAGAGTATCCGAAGACTATGCAAAAAATTACAATTAAAAAGCTTAAAAATATTCTTTGTCAGTCCATCTAAGCTCGCAATGATTCTGGCGAACTCAAGAAAGTAGTATCCACGGCCAGTCTGCCAATTTTCAAAAATCGATATAGAGAATGGGCAACAGGTATCCATGGAGCTAACATCCGTTTTTCGAGGACCAACGACAAGGACAAGGCGGAGCTCGCTAACTTGCAAGCTATCTCCTGGTATTTGCTTATCGTCCGCAAAATAAGGGTGCAATATACAGCTTTGAATCATCAAAGATAAAACACTGCATCACAAACAAAGAATCACAAAGTATGGGCATATTACCTTAAGGACAATCAACTTGACGTTTTTTTAAGGCTTATGTAGGTAAATTAGACTTGGACAATCATTTCGTACGGAAGAACGATTCCAGAAACAACTTGTTCTAAAAAGAACGCAGAACGGTTCCTCGGATTCATTGAAATTTGACAATATACCCTGCAGGTTCATACAGCCACAAGCACGCCGGCAATTTTCCGCTTGGTGCAAAATGTCCACTTATTTAAGTGCTTGTATCTTTAGAAGTCCTCTGCAAAAAATAAATAAGTAAAAACATTGTTCAAATCTATATAAATCAACTATTTATTTGATGCAATCTCATTCAGAACCCTTAAGTAGTTTTGGAGTGTTCGTCTTGCAAATTTAAAGCGTAGACTAGCCGGCTTAAGAAACGAACCGACGAATTCTAACACGGCAGCTTTTCATCATCATCATTTTCTTTTCTTACACTTTAAAAAGAGTCGCGAAACGAGGGCGGCTAAAATTCCATCGCTCTCGATCGTCCGCCGCCAACTCGAGTGCCACAGGCGCGAACTTCAGGATGGTCAGCTAGCTAACAACGTGTTCAAACCATATCAAAGAATTGATAAACAAAAAGGATATGCAGTGTACATCGGACAATTGCTCAACTCGGTATGATGTTAAGAAAGATTTCAAATTAATCCCGAAGGCTTTTCACCGGAAAAAACTAGATTAATTTGAAGTATGTTTTCATTTTTGATGTTGGAGTGCCCGAACATTGTGTACTGCCGAAATTTTCGATGTTGCCAATTGCGAACTCAATTGTAAATAATGTAAGAACATTTATTTTTCATTGCTACCGAATTTTTGATTCTGCGAAACGAAATAACGCAAAAAACAATAGAAAAAAAACGTCAAATGTGTTGATGAGACTTCAGTCCACCAGCAGCATCAACATAATCATCCAACAATCTGTTGCAGTGTGCACAGTTCAGTGCATTTAACGCTTTTGATATAGGTCCAACCACATCCAAAAAAATTTCAACCTTACATCGACCATTCTGCGCCATCCTTTACTCAATACAACAAGTAAGTGAGTTGATGATACCCAGTGTTGTCAATAAAAGGTTAGTTGGATTTGTTTCGTCAAAAAACGGACATAACATGTTAAATTCTGTAATCTTTGATTTGAGGATTCATATGCGTGGAATAGATTTATTTCGAGATTAATTTTTAAACTCTTTGTGAAGAGGTCGAAATTCGCATGGTAGGTCTCGAGATAAAGGATCTTAGTCATGGATTGGTGTGCGGTGGAAACACCATGAGGGAGACATCAAAAACACTAAGATAAAAAACTTGATGTAACAATTTGAGGAGGACTTACACAGGCTCATCATATAGTGCTGGTGTTAGTGGTTAGTACAAAACATCATACACAAATACAAATAATAAATAAAAGTACAAATTTATACAAAGGAGGAGGATTAGTAACAAACTAATTTAAGTTTATTTTATAATGCTATTTATCTAAATTAAAGTCTATGGTAGTACAATATGTATTATATACTCTACTCATGCGGGTTATAGGCTCATGCTTCCCATAATTTTTCCTATGTTTAGAGACATTCAAAATATGTAAGTGTCGGAAGTTATAGGATCCTCCACGAAACTCAAAAGTTACACAAAAAAGAAGGTCAGGAGCATCAATACGTCCTGAGATTGGTTCAAATATAAAGATAAAGTCTTGGTTTATCCGCCTTTGAGATAAGGTTTCCATATTAAGGAGCTTTATGCGGTGCTCGTAAGGAGGCAAGATAAAAGAGTCTTCCCGTTTCGCCTTTAAGAGCAAAACGGATAAACCTTCGTTGTATTGCTTCAATACGATTAATTTGATAGAGTTGATATGGTGTCCACACCTGTGAAGCATATTCCAGATGAGGTCGGACAGAACTATTAAAAAGGGATAAGGTAACATGCGGATCATTAAACTCCTTTGACCATATCTTTATAAGCCCTAACATGCAATTGGATTTTTGAACAATGGCATTTATATGTTCCGAAAAATTAAGGTCATGGCAGAAGTGAACACCAAGGTCCTAAAACTCTGAACACGAACAAGGGAATGTTCACCAATTTAATAAGGAAACGGGACACACACACGCTTTTGCGAAAACGTCATAACTTGACATTTCGAAACATTTAGACTAAGTCCGTTCTTGTTGCAACATTCAACAAAGTTATCGATGTCAGCCTTGAGAAGAGGGCGATCATCTGAAGATTTTATTATTTTAAAAATTTTCATATCATCCGCATAAGCGAGAATATCACTATGCTGAACGCATGAGTATACATCATTTATGGCCAAGATGAAGAGGATAGGACCCAGATGATTTCCCTGTGGAACACCAGACATAGAAGTAAATGGGGTAGATAATATTCTTCTGAATTTTACTTGGTAAGAACGCAAGTGAAGATAAGATTTAACCCAGGCAATAAATATTGGAGGAAAGCTTATAGCTTTTAGTTTCAAGACTATTAATTTATGCGAAATCATGTTAAAAGCCTTGGAAAAGTCAGTGTATATGCAGTCAACTTCGTCCCGATTCTCAATAGTTGCAGAGCATTTATTGAGGATTGAGAGAAGATTGGTAACTGTCGATTTGTTTTTCACAAAGCCATATTGCTTTGTAGAAATAACATTGCGACAGTAGAACACTAAACTGTCACAAATTACTTGTTCGAAAGGCTTTGGGATGCTTGAAAGTTTAGCTATAGGTCTATAGTTGTTAATGTCACTTCTGCCCCCCTTCTTAAAAACTAGCGTAATGAATGGTCGCTTCCAAACTTCGGGAAATGCACCTAAGGAAAATGATAAGTGGAACAGGTGAAGGAGAGTTATTGCAAGAGAGTCCTTACATTTATTTAGAATAATGGGTGGTATTCCGTCTGGTCCAGAGGAGTAATCATCATTTAACTCGGACAGAAATCTAGAAACAGTATCTAAATTTACAGGAATATTATTAAAATTAACTTGAGAGGTGTTTACAAGATGTTTGAAATAATCATAATCGATATTGAACGGCGCATGCCTAAACGATTTGGAAAAACTCTCAGCAAAAGTGTTGCAGATGGTATTGGTGTCATTTAATGTCATTTAATGTGCAATAGTTATGTCAATTATTTGTTGCGGACACGCCCCCAAAAATGAGCTTGGGCTGAAAATTAAAATAAAATCATTGTTATTTCTGTAGAATCATGCGAAAAAGCGTGAAACTCAAAAACGCTCCCTAAAAGTGAGCGGCGCTCAAAACGTTGTATGAAACAAACCTTACAAATATTAAAATGTTAAACATTTGTCATATAATTTTTTTTCGATTTGGAGTAAATTTTCCGAGAAATCGGTTTTTTTTTAAATCCAAAATGTCAATTGCGTGGGCGTTCCAATTGTTGCCTTATTGAAGGCATCTTGCCAATATTGCTCTGTACCAAAATTGGAGTTCCTTCGCGCTGTCTAAATTTAAAAAGGCATTTCGAAAGAAAATTTGAAATAGAGGTTGTCTCACATTGAAACCAGTAGTACTTTGCCTTTGCAACAAAAGAAACAAGCCGCGCACCAAGTTTCAGCTGTCCAGCTTGATTTTCAAGACCTAAAACGTTCACACATATAGACGTACGGCCGGACGGCCAGGGCTTAATCAATTCACCTGTGGGTATTTATCATATCTCTAAAAGGTCTTAGGGGTCTAAGGTGATTATTTCACTGTTACAAACTGTGCTTCTAACTACTAACTAACTAAACAATTAATATACCCTGGGTCGGGTATAAACTTTCTAGGAAAAGACTGGAAAGGAAAAAGACATAAGGGCTAAAGGCTCTGTTGGTAGCCGACAATTTGTCTGGAAATGCTGAAGTTAATTGCCTCGACTTAATTCAAAAACAAACTTTGTACCGAAACAGTTTTAATGCCTTAGCTCAAGCTGAAAAAAGATTCAGTGAAACTTATATAAGTAAATTTTATACTTGCACCAAAAAAGAACATACACAAAATTTTCCTTCGTTTCAGCTTGTTATCACAGTCTGATAAGATAATATCAAGCAAGAATGTAAATATTTGACAAAGTGCGACTCATAAAAAAAAAATAGATCGAAAAATTTCCAAAAATCCCAGGCAAACAATTCGCTGGAGCATTATTTGTTTCTTCATTTAACACCTTTCTATCCGCCGAATTGACAAGCTACAATGCCCATTCTCGTTCTGTCATCACAGGCCAACCTAAAATCAAAAATGCGCTCATCAGCTTTATTGCGAAACAGTCTTTTCTCGATATCTTTATTTGTAGTTGTTCCGTTTTTTCGTGACAACATGTGAGTAAATCGTATGTAGCTATTTTTTTTTTTGTTAACAGGGAACCACAAACTTGCATTTGTACCCATATGTACAGCCGTTCTTATGAAATCTTATCTTATCAGGACTTTTCGTAAGGCATTATGCAAAAGCTTTTTTTATTTGAGTTGGCTTTGGTTGTTTTGTATATTCGGTAAGTAAATGTTCACAGAAAAAAAAATTGATAAGAAACACTGTGTTGGACAGATATTGGGTGTTCTTTGGATAAGTACATTTTTGCGATAGCAACTGCCCAACAAGTTGTGGTTTTGTATTTGAAAGCATGACATCACCCAATGAAAAAATTTAAGGAACACCACTACACAATATGAAGTATGGAAAAATAAAATGTCTACTAACATGTCCTTATGTAATTTCAGGGTAGTTATTTCGAAGAACTTCAATTAGTGCGTCAACTAATTTTTTTTTCCATGAGTGTTACCACTCCCAAACTCTCTCAAATATTTCCTTAATGTCAGCCTCAAAAGTTTGGCTTGTGATATTGTTTTAAATTTAAAACAAGTGAGAAAGTGAGACTTCAGTCCGTCTGCGACGGATTGCAAACTACCCTCCACTACCAAAAAAAAAAAGGAAACTGCCATGCCTCCAAAAAGTGGGCGGGATACAAAAATGTAACTGTTGAATGCTCTATGCTACGTGATGAATAGATTTCGGACTAAAAAGCTGTTTTTTAAACTTAAAAAAAATACTTTTTTTTAATGCCACGCCCACAAAAGTGGGCGGAGGCCTATGCTATATATACAAAAAAGTTAAAAATGCTAATATCTACGGCTGTTGTCATGTGATTTTTTTTTCAAATTTCATACATAGTTATATGACGTATATATATATAGTCCCTTAAAAAATGGACGTGGTCAATGTAAATTCCAAACTTTTTCTGCTTCCTTAAAGACAATTATAAGGCAATGGAACATACCAAAAATTAGTGTCCTAGCGCCATTGTAACATAGCTTAAATTTGAAAAAAGTATTTTTAAAAACTAGAGATGGTCACACATACAGAGTTGTAGTGGGCGTGTCTGCAGGTGGATTCAACTAATTTTCTGAACTTTCAACTTTCGGTTCTCTAGCTAAAAATTTAAGTCCTAAAAGTTGTTTACATACGGACGGACGGACATGGCTTAATCGATTTTCCTGTCAGTGGGCGGATTTCAAAAATGTTTACGCTTGTGCTGCTTCGGGACATAAAAAGAACAGATATTCAGTTTCAAGTTCCTAGATCAAAATTTAAGGCCTAAAAACTACCTCATTCAACTTACAATTTGTTCTCCATTATATGCTTTTAAGGTCTTAGGCGACTACAGTGATTTTTTTACTGAGTTACAAACTATACATCAAACTTGATATACCCTAGGTAGGGTATAAAAAGGATTGGAACTTATTGATTACTATAAAAACTAGTTTGATAAATTGATTTTCGAGTTTGAAGTAGTAAAAAAATCTTTTATTGCAAAACTCCCCTCTGCTCTCTAGCACGCAATGAAATTATAATTAAGAGTCCAGAAACGTCTGATGTGTAGAATTTAAAATCTTCCTGGTGGGCGTCCGCAATCCAGGTTAGTATTGGCAGCAAACTGGGAGACATTCTAGTGGGTTACAACTAATAAGCCAGTTCGTTAAACCACTGCTTTTAACTTAAGGGTCGGTTTTTCAGAGCTGAGTAAAGCCCAGCTTAAACCAAAATCTGTTAATCCCGTAACAAAACGAATCTGGAGTTAACTCAGCGAGCTGTTTTTCAGTGCAGAATTAGCTCCGTCAACAAAGTCGTCAAAATCTTCGACTCTCGAAATTATTGACTCTTCCAGCTCTCACTTCACATAGAAAAACACAGGACAAAAAGTTCGAGCTATTCTCAAATGTCATTTTTCACAGTAACGCGCAAATCAACTGACATTTGACGCAGAAAAAACATTCAAAGAAGTTCATACTGTTCTCCAGAGATGATCCGAGATTAACTCACCAAATTTGGTGAGTTTAATAAACCCCAGATCTTAATTCACTGAAAAACTCATTTCTGGGGGTAAATCTCAGTTTAACTTGGAAAGTCGGAAGATCTCGCACTGAACAACCGGCCCTCAAAGGCATAACACTTACGGGAAAAAATTATGATGTTTCTAAGTTGAGCTTAAATGTTTCCGCTTGCAGCCTTAGGCTACTAATTTTTATTTTTTATTCTCTTTTCCCCCGTAGGTATTCTTTTTTCCTATTTGTTTTTATTATCGATATGTTGACGCATTTCAAGGGTAGTCGTAGCCCCTTAATTTTAAACTTAAATTATAAAAAATAAAAATATAGAATGAAATTAGTGGACTACTACTAAGTGCAATGGAAAAAAAAGTGACTACTTAATCCGTTAATAAAGCAATTGGTAAAATGCTTTCAAAATCACCAAATTTGAAGAATAAAATACACTCTCCGAGCCAGGTAAAAGAAGAGCATATTTCTGTTGTGCTTAAACTCTGACTCATACCATAAATGGGCATCTCTAACCTAATCTTTATGACATAACTTATCTAGTTCTTTGAACATAAACTCAATGATTAATAAATATCCATCCACGTTATAGCATCTGAATGCCGTTTTTCTTTATACTCACTCACCCATGTTGTTAAAAACTGATTTTCCTCCCATCAAACAATTTATTTATTCAATCCTATTAACTACTCGACACTTTTATTGAGAAGATATAAATTTCCATAGTTATGAAAACGCTAGCACCTTTGCATCCATTCCAAAGGCGCATCATTAAATCCAACGTCTATTCAATGATGATTGTTTTTGTTGTTCCATCATTTACAGCGCGATAAAACCAAAAGCGATGAGGCTGATTGCACTTGCCCCCCAATTCGGACGCAAGTTCGAAAAAAAAACACATCATTGGTGGGGGCCAAGAAGTAAGTTTCACCGAAATACAAACGAGATCGTTAAAACAAACAAAAATCGAGATTCGTAAAAATGAGATTTTTTCCCCCATTTAGAGCGATTGTTTGAAGTGATGTAATGTCAGAACGTCCAGATGACCTAGACCGAGAAGAAGGCTAACCGTTGTCTCGTCGTGCCTCGCGTTGCCTGTCAATAAACATACGTGCACAACAAACATCAGACAAGTGTTTTGTTATTCCCCACAGCCGATCGAAAAGATGTTATTTCCAGCACTTAAGATAGTTTATCTGTCGTTTTGTAGGCGGCATGGATGGCGTATCTTCTGCCCAATTGAGTGACCACATTTCGATGAAATGCATTTTTTTTTTGGGTGAGATTACCGCCTTGGGTGTGGTGAGAGTGCTTGACACCAATTAATTCATTTTGTAATTAGTGTTTGGCCTTTAGTGCTCTTAATCAAATGAAACGGGCAGCATATAAAATTCTCGAGAAATTAAGGAATTTAATTGATTGCCATGACATTATTATTATTTTTTTTTTCCTCTCTCAAATTTGTTGGGGGCTTTCTTTTTTGGTGGAGTTTATGGGAAAATGAGACATAATGGACGTTTGTTTATAAGGTTGTAGGTGGGCGCATAAGCGGAAATGTTCTTAGAAAAAAGCGAATTTGTCATCAATGATCAATTGCTTAAAGCTAAAATTATCTCTTTTTGGGTAAGCATGTTTAGGCTCAGAAATACGTCAGCGTCTATACATACATATAACAAAGTTGAGTCCATGAGAGAAGAAACAAGAAAACTAGAACAACATTGATTTAGAAGTTTAGGCATGCATAGAAACTTACACTATAACCGCTTATATGTACCTTAAATCTAGCTTTTAGTAGTCGTGTGCAGCGTGGCAAATTTAGTGCTTTCAGCTTTAGTTTCAGTGCTTAAAATATGATTTTAGTGCCCAAGATGTCATTTTAGTGTTTGGGCGTTATTTAAGTGCTCTCATTATTTTTTTAAGTACTTTATAAACTCTGTTAATTAACGCCGAAACTGCTGAAAAGGCAGTTCACTGGATACGAATTTCATGATGTATAATAAAAAATGGCAAAAATGTTCTTTCGAAGCTTGTATTATTTTCGAACTAGCCTTGAAACTGCTATGTTTGTCCATTTCAATGGCGGTGTTGAAAGGGTTTAAGTCAAGTAAACCTAGTCATAGGTTTCAAACCTAGGCATGTCAAATGAGTTTGGACATGCTGAATGCTATTTTGACAATTCTCTTTGGTTTGCAAAGATATCGAAAATCCTTTATTTGTTAAAAAATTTTGAAAGAAAGCGTGTTTTAGGCTAAATTGTAGCCTAAAAGGCGTGTATCTCTAAACTTACTTACTGGTACTTGCTGTCGGTACCAATACTAATTTATAATGACTCGAATTAAATAAATATTGTTTTTTTTTTTCAAGTATTATTTTTTATTCTAAAAAAAATAATGAAAAAAAAAATTAGTGTCCATTAATGCTGAAAATATTAGAAACGGTGCTCAGAAAAAAAAAAGAACTTGGCAACACTGTAAAAGTTTTAGGATACTACAGCGCTTAATTAAAAGTGAGGTCTTAAACGTATCGTAACCCCGACCGTTTCCTCAAGTTTCATTGAGCGTGGTGAGTAGGTTTGAGATCTCACTTAAAATTAAAGCAATGAATTATTGTGACTTTATGTTTTTCTTTTAATAACAATTTAGGACTTCACAGCATTTTTTCAAACGCATCTCAATAGCTCATTTGTGTCGCTTATATATGTTTATATAATACTTCGGGTGCAATTCTAAGAAGACATATCTTTGCATAAGACATGTGTTTTTTGCAAAGAATTAAAAAATGGGTACATCTTTGACTATTTGCCTAATTTCCAGGTTTAAAATTCTTAAAAATATTCCTTCATTAATTTTATGGTAGGTAGATACTGTTATAATCTTCTAGGTCTTCTGCTCTTATTTAAGGCGAATTTTAGGTTAAGGTAAACTGAAATTTTCTTCGAAACGCAGGGTAACAAATAAATTTTTTTGATTTTTTTTTTTGTTAAAAAAACTCGAAAAAAAATTACAAAAGGTGTTTAGTTTTCAAATTTTTGGCATATTTTGGCTTGTTACTGAAATGGTTTGTACTTGCGTGAAATTAAGTCGATAAAATGGAGACTAGTCAGAAATTTTAGGCATTTTTTAGTACTTCCATTTCAGTAAATCAACTTAAGTGATTTTACGCGTATCTGGAAAACCGGCCAATATTTCACACCCGCTATATTTTCCAAACCCCAAAAAATGTTCTATGTCTGAGATCTTTTCAAACCGGTATATATTACTGTTAGCGAGATAGTGCGGGGGAACAGAAAGTTTTTTCAGCCCTTTTCCTCCTTTTTTTGATTTAAAATCCATTAAACGACTATTCAGAATCCTTTTTTGAATACCGTTATTATATATGTTTTTTTTTTAATTCTCATGAACTGTACGCTAGCAATAGCTTTTTAATTTTTCCCAATACTCTGGGCATAGGTTTTTAAGTTATCGGTAATAAATGCGGGTTTTTTAGTTTGCTTTTTAGAGGGTTTACGACAAATCTAAGTTAGAAACGGCATTTTTGAAAAATTTTAAAAATTTTAGAATTCTCTTTTAAAAAAAATTTTTGAAATGTTTTTGAAGTTTTCGAGCTAAATCTCAGAATCTGCTAAATATTCAATAATATCTATAGTTTTACAAAAAAATACAAATAATTCATGATTTGTGTGATTTTTTTTTTAAATCATTCGGCCTTATAGCATCGGAGATAGTGGTGGGAAAAAATTTTTTCACAAGGTTCTTTGGAAAAATTTTCAAAACCGCAGATTAAAAACGGTTTAACCAAAAAAAAGCTGGGGTTGCTTTATGTGTTTGCTCAATATTGGCTTTATGAACAAAGTATTTAAAGAATTATGACCTTAAACCCGTTGAAAACAGGCACATATTTTCAAATCCTTAGTTCCTCAAAAACTTTTCAATATTTTTTTAAAGTTCTATTTTATTATAAAAATTCATTATTTGCTTAGTGTATGTTTGGACTTCCTTCTTTCTGGTTGAAAAATTTTCAAGATAAGAGCCAAAACACTTTTTGTCTTTTTTGTCTTCGAAATTCAAAATGTAGATAATTAATTTAATTAAATTAATTAATTAAATAAATGAAAATATGATCTTGTGTGCGATCCATTTTTTTTTCATGAACTTTATAAGTGTACTAAATTTAATCTTTCTACGGCTCACCATTCAGAAGTTACATGTTTCGACGAACGGACGGACATCGGAATGAAACAATAACAGGTCCTTTGTCCATTTTTGGAAGGACCACTAAAAACTGAAGAAACTTCTTCAGCAAAATTTTCTTGTCTTAGATTGTTACATACCCAGTAAGTAAGTACTACAGTGTTTGGCTGCCGTGGCGTAGTTGTTAGTGTGTGTGCTACGCTGGAGGTTTGGGTTCGAATCCTACCATCGTCACCTGAAAAAAGACTCGTTCTTTTTCACGGTCCCCACCTCCGCGAGGGTCTGACAAGCCCTCCGAGAGTATCATTTGTCTTAAAAAACTTCTTAATGTTTGGATTCGGCAAAAAATTGTAGGTCCCCATGTCATGCATGGTTGAGAAGTTGGTCCTGGTTCACATCGAGCTGTTGCACTCTATTTATGTATATTTATTTTTAAGTGCTACAGTCTGTACACAGAAGTTACTGTACGATAAGCCGTCCGTTGCATATCCCATTCCACGTTACTTTTTGACGATTTATGGTAATCTGCAAACTTTGAAAAGGGGCGTAGTTTAACCACCCCTATTACAAACTACCAATACTAGCAGAGATATCTCCAAGTAACGCTGTTAAATGTACACAAAAATGCAATTTTTTTGTTCAAGTTTTTCTAAATTGGACTGCTAAAAGGCGGCGTGGCTAAGAACTTCTTATTCCTTCCTCAATTAGGCTTAAGCCCATTCGAAATTACGTTTTTTTGGAGGAAAGTTCAAGGTTTTTCTTCAATTGTGCCACGAAATGTGGGCGTTGTCCAAAATTTAGTGTATTTTACTGAGTGTATTTTTTCGATTTAAAGAAAAGATATTGGACAAAATGCATTTGAAAATGTACCCTTAAAATCAATGCCACGCAAGCTGCAGGAGGTTTGTCGGTTTATTTTTTTAATAATAATTTAATCATAATCATAATTTAAACAAATCAGCAGAATTGTGGCCCGTCTTGTGCGCCATTAAGTTGAGTTCCTCAATCCAACAAAGTAATTTTTCCCGCGCTTATCGGCACAACAAACAGCCATTAGTCCAATTGAAATGTTACACACAAGTTCCTGTCCAAGTAATCTGTAAAAGTTTCCGCTACATCCGCGGTAATTATGTCCCGCACATGAAGCGCGTGGGCTTAAAACAAACAGTCATATGATATTTTTCATGGAGCTGTCACAACCAATTTACAACTCCAGCTACACACGCTTTTCGAGTAAGAAAATTGGTTCAAGTTCATAGTCAATCAGTCGAGTGGAAGTGGAACTTCGCCTACATAGGAGGACTAAATAAGCGTATAGCTGTCTGTCGTGTTAAGAGAGCGTGCAGAATGATTGTGGGTGTCTAGCTTTGGCACGACTCATACGAGACTTAAGGTCAAGACGGCAACATACTGCACCGAAGCCATGAAAATGAACCAACAACCAACCAAATTCAAATACAACCACTAGGATCCACCGCCAGGAAGACTTATTTCAGTAGAAAAATGGTCAAGAGGCTAATGGAATGGAGTAACTATTTAACGCCACATTCTCCATAACTTAAAAGCATCCAGCATACGTGTAACCGACCTGTATTACAAGCCGCACGGATTCCATGGTTGATCGGGCTGTTAAATGGATTAATTAAAAGCAAAGACTGTCTGGAGCGAGGTTTTCATTCAGAAAATCTAGATGAATGGTCAGAAACAAAACGAACAACGCTCTTCAATTAAACAGAAAGGGACCAGCCACGAACAAGTAAATTAGCAGGTCATCTTGCTTGATGGCAGACGCATAAATGATGTGGGTCACACGCTGATGCAGGGTTCATTGCATCCATGGTTCAGTGAACTGCGCAGACAACAGACGACCGGCGCTTGAGATGTTATGCAATCCCTGTCTCTCTCTATGACAAATGCTAATTGATGATAAAATCTTGAGTGGCTGTCGAAATTAATTATGTTTATAGAGATACTTAACATTTTCGATTGTTCACAAAGCGGCCGCAGAAGACACATGGTAAATCATGAGACTGCTTGAAAAGATTTTGACTTAAAAAGATCACGTATCGCCGAAAACATTGTTAGAAGTCTTGTCACTGGGATGAGATGATTTATGGGCGCAAGAATGAATTCGAAGCTTAATCGATGTACGATCAAAATTTTGTGTGCATATTTCTTGGGAGTTTTGACAATCGACTTTGGATTTGAATGTGAGCAAGCACGATCGATTGCCTAATTGTTTACAGAAATAAACAGATACGTAGGCCCTCGCACAACTCGTGTTTGTGCAACTTTTACACCAACGATTTCTTTGTTCAACATTTTATTGCATTTTGGACGCGGCCGTAGGTGGGTTTTATTTTTGTACCGGGGGTTAAGTTGCACAAGCGAAATGCAGCTAATGAAGTGAAATTGCAGAAATTTTTGTGTAGGATTGGAGGAACTCAAACTTTTAAACGTAATTAAATTGAGTATTTTTCTAAAACAAGAGGAAACATGCGTAATAATAAATTAAATAATAAGCATTTTAAATTCCGCTCCGTCACAGCTTTGCAGGAGGTACCGGTCGGTTAGTAGACACTGCATTACCCCAAAGAGTTTATGGGTGGCTTGTGATTTCCAAAAGTGAGCTTGCGGTCGTTTTAAAGGTAAGTTCACTTCTATATTACCATATTTGTGAAGTTCCACGAGCCACATACATGCTTCTTTATATCTGCAGACATATAGGTAGGTCCACAGTGAATTTAAGAGATCTCTGGGTTTAATAGATGCATCCTCTGCAGAATCCGTTATTTCAATTACTTAAGAATCCATTATTTCATGATACTTAAGAGTGCTGTATATACCTAGACTATTGTAACGTTAGCCGGTACAGATAACACCTGTCTGGCTATTCTTAATAAGCGTGAAAGTGCAGATATTTTTCTAGAATCTTAACAGACCAGAAAAGAATCCTTAAAATAAAGTAAAAAAGTAAACAATCATATCGCTCAATCAGGGCTGCTATTGTATCTAGACTACGACGAGATCTGATATGGGTGGCACTAAGAAAACGTTGAATTCCAGAAGCTTACGTGCAGATGATCACGGACATGTATGATGGAGGCTAGACAAGAGTAAGATGCCCTTCCGAAGTCACTGATGAGTTCCCAATTAAAGTCGGTGTACACCAGGGAAGCGTCCTAAGTCCTTTACTTTTCATTGTAGTCCTTGATTGTCTGATTGATGGAAAACTGGCGGACCCGACAGTACATCAGTTATTCTTCGCTGAAGATCCTGCAGGGAGCACTTCTTGATATATGGGTGGATGTTTTGGAAGGGAATGGGTATCGTATTAGCCAAAAGAAGACAGAGACCTGTGCCATTCTCTGACACACTCGAGTCAATTCCAGACCTTAAATTGAATGGAAACGTGCTTCCCAAGTATGAAAAGATTTCCCCTGCCGGGCTTTCTCGAATACAGGAACTATTCCTCACTGACCTCCCACCTCCTCCTCGACCTCAAGCAACTCCCCCCCCCCCCAATCATTATAAACACGGCAAATTCCTATCTGGCCAGGTATGTGTGAAATGGATGGTCTCGTAAGGCCCATTTCACACATACCCGGCAGTTGGCTAACCGGTATCGGTCACGCGGTCGTTGGAAATACGTTCTTATGGGGTCGTTCACACCTGCGAACCCGGTTGCCCATACAAACGACCGGGTAGCCGGTACCGGTTAGCCAGCTGCCGGGTACGTGTGAAATGGGCCTTAGGAATGCAGTGAAGTGGGAGGGATCCATCACTTTAGATCATAACCTCGCGCCTAAATGAAAAAAAAAGAAGAACTCAAAGTCCGAAAGTAGTTTTTATACCCGACCCAGGGCTTATTAATTTTAATGCCACCGAAGACCCCTAAGACCATTTAGAGATATGATCGAGACCTACCTGTCGGTCGATTAAGCTATGTCCGTCAGGCCGTCCGTCCCTCCGTGCCTGTCCGTATATGTGAAGTTTTAAGGTCTTTAAAATTGAGCTCAAATTGACACTCAAACTTGGAGTGTATCTTGGTTCTTATTTTGTACAGACAAAGTGTGAAAATTGGGCAAATCCGCCAACGACCACGCCCACTTCTGACTAAATTGATTACTAAAATGACTTTGGTTCAAGTTAGACAAGGCGTATAGGAACTCAAATTTTGGTATAAGGCGATAATGGCCCAAGACCTTTAACAAGGCAAAAATTGGACCGCCCACAATATCGACCATGCCCAGATGTTAGATCTTTAAAAACCTGATTTCCGGGAAAGTTCGCTCCAAATCGAAAAAAATTTATATGGCGAATATCAAAGATATTACTATTTGCTAAGTTTGGTCCATACAAAGTTTCGAGCTCCGCGCACTTTTAGGGGGCGTTTTTAATAAAAAAGTTGTGTAAAAACCTGGCTGATCAAAAAGATGCTTCATTTCTGGAGGGTAACCGAAGGAAACAAGCAAGCCAAAGCTTTCATGCCAAACATCTCCTGCCAAAGAACGAAACAGCTACTACAATTAAGTAGAAGTCGGATTCGATTGGTCACAGGTTTCCTCACAGGGCACTGTCGAGTTAGGAAACACCTGATGACTATGGGGATAGGGCAAGACAACAAATGCAGACTATGCAACGAGGCCACAGAAACAGCAGAACACATATTTTGTGACTGTAACTGCTTAATACAAACACGTCAACGTTTTCTGGGTAAGTTCTACTTCGAAGCAGCGGACATAGCTGCCAGAGTGCCAGCACACCCACAGAGCTAGCCACCTTTATAACAAATTACGGCATCATGGACGAGCTATAAATGGACGACATCACAATAGGCCCATTGGTGGCCGCAGTGATCTGGGATTTACTGTATCACCTCCCCGGTACAATTTACAATCTATGGGCCTTACACAGGGACATATTACCTCTGGGGTCCAATGGGGACCGGGCCCATAGCGGGAAATTTTAGGGGACGGAATATTAAGAAGAAAAAGATAAAAAGCAACAAAATCAATTGCTAACTTACATAAAAAAATACCATTTTGCACAGTAACCGCCAAACTTTTCCAATATTTTTTTAACTCCTAGAAGACCTTTTGATTTTTCTCGCCTCTGTCATGTTAGGCAGGAATTTGGTTTTAACTGTCGAAAGGCCTTATACCATCTAATGGATCCAATAAGAAGTTTGTAAAACTATAGCGTTTATGGCAGAACCCAAAGACCGGACATGATCGAGACGGAATTGTGAGTCAAAAAGCCATATCCGTCCTTCCGGCTGTTTTTGTGCCTCATATTTCGAGGCTGAAACTACATATCTGGATTTTTAAGGTCTCGAAGTAGTACAAGCGTAAAGTTTTAGAATTCCGCCCAATGCTTCCTTCAATCAAAAGAGTAAATTAAACCGCCAGAAAAATTGTTGGAATATAGTTGCAAAAAGTTGAAATTAGCATGCAAAGCCAAAAATACTTTATCGAAAAATAAAACGAAAATGCGCCCCTAGTGAATAGCCTTAGAAAATCACAGAATTAATTCCTGGGTTCTCTCAAAATTTTAGTCACGTTTTTAGGTGTATTTTTTTGGTACATGCTCCCAGGGTGCGAAAAACGTGGGGCCCCGGGTGGCACTCTACATTAATCCGCCCCTGCTTATACAAAAAAAATTTGGAGACCCCCTGATCTAAAACCACTTATTTATGACCTTTTTCATGGATCTAAAATTCCTCAAGAATTAGAAGAAGCATTTTCCCAACATGACAACAAGACATTATTGGGCAAAATTCTTAAGGCCAGTCGAGGCTAACACAAGTATTTTGCGACACAATAGGATTTCGTACATTTCGTTCGGAGAAGAACCGAACAAACCGGCCCGTGCCTTATCTGGACACCTTAGTCAAAATATTTAACGTAGACACACGTATATATAGTTGGCAAGTAAACTCATTTATTTCAAAGAATTTTCTTTTATCACGCAAACAATGAATCTCTGATCTCATCTTTGAAGTGAATTTATCATCGTTTAGGAATCTAAAAACAAACTAAACCAGATTCTCAGAAATTGTTTGCCTGCAGTTTTATCTTGGTCAATGGCACCAATATGAGTAAATAAATATAAAGACGCACTTGATAGCAACATCAGAAGTTCCTGGCGAATTCCTGCACACATGAGGCTAACGGACGCATGCAGCGGGAATCAACTGCAAGTCTACAGTGCATTAATATGCCTAGACTGTAGGCCGTCCCCACTTCAGTGTCTGAAATTATGATATTACTTTTGAATTCGTAAGTATCTATTTCGTCTTCATAAAGGGGTCTCCTCATGACATTATTTTTTATGATGGATTTTTAATATTTCAGCTCAGGGCAAACCCAATGAAATCTTCATTAAAGATGATCCATATGGGGACAAATTGTAAATGCCAAACGCACACCTCAATCAACCTCATTCCAGATATACAAAGCCCTTACCCAGATGCACTCAAATGCAATGTTCCTATATATTTCCTACAACAAATTGTCATTTCTGGTTCAATAGAAACCAATCGAAGCGGAAGCATACAATTAGTAGAAGCTACATCATGCATAACTGCGAGTTTCCTGCATCTAACTACAGCAAAGTGCTGATGGCATGGCTCAAGCCCATTCGCATGGCTAAATAAGATGCTAAACTCAATAGCCGACTGATTGTTGTCATCATAAGAGCTGCTTGCGACTTCATCGTGCTACGGATAAATTGAGAAACTCTCGAGTGGGTCCGGTTCCAAATTCGAATTGTTCCGTGATCTTTTGTCCCGATGCTGAAGTGCTGAAAACGCTGTTAAATTAACTGGTTGGGTCCCTGCTATATGACATCGACGCAAGAAATTGCCTGCTCCCCCAAACAAGTAGTTCATTGATCACGTTCGTCTTTAATGAAATCAACCGCCCCGCGAAATAGAGGCAGCTAAGCGCTTCGTTCCGATGGAACATGTTATGAGGCAGTTAGTACGACGACGATCGACGTCGACGACACGGTATCTTAAGCTGAATATTTAATTGGAAATTTATTAACCAAACAATGCGTGTCGACTTTGATGATGACGATGAAGTCAAAGACGTAAACGAACGCTCTGACAACCGGGCGAATGTGACTTTGATAAAGGCTCTGTAGCAGATAATCAACCGAGGAGTAATTTTAGGGAAATGGTTTCTGGGGAGGGAACTATGGGTTAGGCATGGTTACGGGAAATTAGACATATCACCTTTTGTGGATGGATAAGGTCTTACGGTCTGCCAGCCCTGGCGCCACTTAATGTGTGCCAATGCCCGGAAGCAAAGGTAACTATACGGACAACATTTTATCGAGGTATAAGTGCGGAAGACTTGCTTGGTGGTAAGAATTATTCTGGAAGCCGTCAAATTATAGAGTGTTGAATTTTGGCTTTTCTTTTTTTGGAAACGTTAAACGACGATGTTTATTTAAATCTGATAAATATGGGAAAACATTTTTATTTATTAACTGTTTGTATTTTGAATTTCAAGCGAGTATGGTAGGTATTTAATATACCCCACTTATTCCGAAAAAAAACAAAGAGAGGATCGAGGTACACGAAAGTCTTTGAAGGTTTAAGTCTTAACCATAAGGAAGGAGTTTACGCATTTAAGTAAACAAGAAGCCTGTTATACCTAGTAGGACGCACTTCGTGGGGACTGGCTGTCTTATTTATGTATGTGCGCGGTAAGATAACCTCTGAAGACTTGCATGCAAAAATTGTGACGAAAAAACAATTTTCGCGCATACAAACAACAACAGCGCATTTTTGTGAGGGTGATTTGGCTGGGGCACCATTTCCCCCCCAAAGGAAAATCTTTTCCTAGGTTATATAGGTACATAGGTTAAATCAAGGTAAAAACTCATCAATTGTTTGCATACACCCAGTATGCAGTAGTGTTTAGGCAATGCAACTGCAGATAATTAGGACAAAATTTTTCAGATCCAGTGGGATAAATAAAAAATAACACACAGCTGAAGTTCTAACATCACAAGAGATGGAGTAGCTTAACTTGAAGTATTTTGAAGTGAAACCAAAAACAATAGCACCAAAGGTCAACATGGTAGACGTCAGCAGAGGAACACCAGATACCACAGAAGGTGCCCTCTCTCCACTCATATTGATCAAGGTTATAGATGAAATTTTAAAGGTCATGGAAAAGGAACAAATAAATCCATCCAAGACGATAGTCCTGTTGTTTGCCAAGAAAAGGGCAATGCCAACCTTCTTGATACCATAGAGTGGGCGAAATTGAACTACCGATATCCAAAACAATTAGATACTGGGGCTTTAGATAGGAACGCAAACTCTGGAGGCAAACTGCTAACTAAAAAAGGATCGTAGGCGATCGTGTCAAGCGAGCATACGTGACACAATTTGTCTGCTGCAGAATGTTCGGAAGCGCGTGGAGATTTTAACTACACATGGAACACTGGCTATACATAGCGGTTGTTAAACCCATTCTACACACGCCGCGCTTTCTCTGCTACAGAAAGAAAGTGTAATCATTCGAACCCCAGCAAAGTCTTATGGGCGACATATGCATGGAAATAACAGGATCTTTAAGGACCGCAACCACCCTAACTTTGCAGACAGTACAAGGCAGCTTAAACAGCTACTCGTCCAGGGGAATCCGAACCTTGCGTCTCTAGCCTGAACCTTATGGGAACGCCTCTGCGGAATTTCCATGATGTGCCTCAGTAGATACTTTAGTTACGGCCTATCTACCTCTGCCAGCAAATTCGATTCCAAAATACAGGAAACAAGTGCAGGGGAGCGAAAAACAGGCTCAGGTGATAACGTTGTCGCCTCTACACTGACGGCTTTAAGATGGATGTCTGAACAGACGCAAGCATCCTCCATGAAACTTTGGCACCATGCAAGACCCTGCAGTGTTTTTCAGGCGGAACTAGCTGATATAATCCAAGCGAAAATGCAGAAAATAAGACCATCACTCCGACAGCTAAGCGCCCATGCAGTCATGTGGTGAAGTCAAGGGCTGTGCAAACAATTCAGGAAAATTCTGGATGAAATATCAATCGGCAATACTGGAACTCTCTGTGGGGTGCCGTGGCGTAGTGGTTAGTGTGTGTGCTTACTACGCCGGAGGCCTGGGTTCGAATCCTGCCATTGTCACCTAAAAAAAAAAGACTTGTTCTTTTTCACGGTCCCCACCTCCGCGAGGGTTTGACAAGCCCTCCGAGAGTATCAATTGTCTTGAAAAACTTCTCAAGCTGCCGTTCGGATTCGGCAAAAAATTGTAGGTCCCTTTGTATGTAAAAGAAATCAACACACCAGCATACATTGTTGAGAAGTTGGCCCTGGTTCACCTCGAGCTGTTGCGCCACTCTATTTATTTTATTAATACTGGAACTCTGTGTTGAGGGCCAGGTCACACCGATGCTCCGGGGAAGTAAAAAGCTCGTAAGACCTGGGTCAGAGTATCTCTAGCCCTGAAATCCATACGAATAGCGCTAAGTTCAATAGTCTGTAAGATAGAAAATGAGTCTTTAACTAGAATAAACCTTCTGAGGTTTCTGGTCCGCGATTGGGCGCCTCCCCAGGTGATGGATAGGGGAACGCTCACCAGATATGGTGGGTACCAGTATGAAAAATATCCGGAGCGGACCAAAACCAGCAACAAAAGGAAAATCCAGGAGCGTCTGTCTCAAAATGAGCGGCTTCCTGGTCGACGTCTGTTATCCAAGTTAGGGTCGGCCGAATATTTAAAACCATTTTCTCTTCCGACATGTAAATACAATGGACCACAATAGGATGTAAGTATGCCAGGTGTTTTTAGTGAATAATCTGCTAGTTTTTTTTATCATTGTTTTTCTCCGTAAAGGCATAACACTTGCGGGGTAAACTTTGGTGTTTCTGCGCAGGGTTTCTATGCTCACTACTGACATTTGTGTTGGATCAGGAGCTCCGTTTTCACTTCTATCTTCCATATCCTCAAATTCATTCCGCTCGTGATGTGCTACATATTTTAAGGATAGTCATAATTGATCGCCAGCTTATTATATAAAAAAACTAACCTACGTTGGACAGAACTTGAATGGTGCAGACAAACAAGAGAGGCCGCCTGTCAACAAAAAGAGATCACGATTAACTATCGCACTAGTCCGCAAGAATATCCGAGTACTCAAGGAAGTCCTTGTTGGCCACTGTGATGTGGGTTAAACACCAGAGTGAATTGGCATACTGCATTATAATTACCGCAGACTCTGCAAGCACGTCGACCTAATGCCCTAAGCTGTATTAGGCGAAATACCCTCGGCAGTTACTTCTTCCAAGACCTCAAAGATCCAAGCAAATGTCGATCCGAAGGACCTATACTGAAATTTCTATACAAATCCAGATGGGTCCAAGAAAGCAGCACTTGGAGCTTAGTAAGGTTCCCAAATGAACACCATGAACTCAACAGCTGGTATAAGTGAGCCGTGTCTACAAAAACTTAACGTAAGCTTCAACATCATGGCCGCTTTTAAGGTCATTCCCTTAGACCATCAAAGTTTCAAAAAAAAAACGACCGATAAAAATCAGTACGTCTCTGATGGTTTAGAGGAGTTTAAAGGAAGTCTTTTTGCAGGATGTGCAGCGGACTCCTTATAAGGATGAAAAGTTACAATTCTCGCGTTACTAGAAAGAAGGATGAAAATTTGCGATGTGTTCTTTGCCAAAAGGGGTCTCATGGTGCATGAACTGCTTGTAGACATAACAAAAAAGTAAAGGCAACAATAACATAAAAAAACACTAATGCTCCAAATCAACTGATATGGTGCTTGAAGAAGGAAAAGAATTCGGAGTACGAAGCTCGATAAGACCATCAGAAAAAAGCTTCTGAATTTAAGTTGAAAAACTTCGCCCGGCTTGCTCAACTTCACAAAAAAGTAGACTAAAAAAACATAACTCTTAAACAATTAAAAAGAACAATTAAAAACTGCCTTCGTCCGCTCATTGATAAGTCATGGCGGAGGCAGGGACGAAACGCATTTTCAATTGTTCTTTACAAACAATTATTTTGGAGTTGAGGCCAATCTCATTAAAAATCAAGAATTTTATTTTTGTACTCCACTTACAAGCACAACAAGAGCAACGTTTGCTGCTTTGTGTTGTGTTTTAATTTTTTGCATTTTACTTTTTGCTCTCAATATTTTGAAAAAAAATATAAGACAGACATTTTTAATTGCACTAACAGCACGTGGTGATTCTTGACTTCGTTTTATTAAGTTGCATTTTAGAAGAATGGTTTATTCCCAATCCGAAAAAAAAGATTCAACACTTATCGAATAGTTCCTTTAGAATTTTTTTTAGTTTTTTAATAATTCTATAAAAACACAAAATGCAATAAGAATTTTAAAATTTTTTCCCCTTTTTATGCTTTGTCCCCTTTCCTGTATATCTGAAAAGGATACTCATTCAACAGTGATAGCGGGAGCAGGCATTAAAACCATTGTCTAAAGATCAGCCTGTATGGGGCCAGGGATTATGTACATCCTCTTTCTCCTCATCCAGCTCTCTTTTCTCACTCTAAATCCTGCTCAAAAAAACTCTATAGGAAAATTTATGAGGAAAAGGAAATTCCAAATAGAATATTAAACCACTGGATACGAGAGAACGAGACTGATAAGGACTGCTAATGTAATGGTATACCTACACCATATAGCAAAACGGAGATATCAAGAAGTTGGTGGTCAAAGGATAGACATGTGCACTCAAGAGGATACAAGCATCCACAGGTTTCTAAACCCACCTCTGTCTATCAACTCCTACTCTCACCTCCCCGTGGTGAACACCGGGTGCCTAGTACCTCAACTGGAGATTGGGTTCCAACCCCTTTGGAAGGTTGTTGGGGGTAGCAGACGAGAGAGAGGGGGAGGAGTGTTCCCACTAAGGCACTTCTCCTTGCATCCGGACGGCAGCGGAGGAATTCCCCAGATGGAATCAACGGTGGCGTCCATAGTTCCAGTCAGGCCGAACTACTTAGTGAACACCTTATATGGGCTACTACGACGTATTCGGAGCTCAGGCCTATAAGGAGCGGGCTATCCGGCTCTCCGTCCTTAGAGCTAAGCAAAGGATCTGGTCCTCCAGGTTGGGGGTCGTGCCGTCGGGGTGACTTCCCGGCCACGTAAAGAAACACCAGTCACGAAGCAGAAACAAGCCTCGGATTCGGACGGATTTACTGTTGACGACCAATGCAAACGAGAAAAGGACAACGAGCTCCGGATCTGCACGTGGAATGTTAGGTCCCTTAACAGACCACGTGCAGCCGAGCAACTAGCGGAGGCCCTTAACGACTGCAAGGCAGACATTACTGCCATCCAAGAAATGCGGTGGGACGGGCCGGGCAAAAGAAGGATGAAAAACTGCGACATCTACTACGGCGACTGCTATCGGCATCAAAGACAGCGCCTATTTGGATGTGGTTTCGTCGTTGGAGGCAGACTTAGGCAAAAAGTCTTGAGCTTCAACCCTGTAAGCGAGCGCCTCGCGACGATCCGCATCAAGGCTAAATTCGCCAACATTAGCCTGATATGCGCACATGCCCCCACAGAGGAGAAAGATGACGAGACCAAAGATATGTTCTACGAGCTCCTGGACGAAACTTATGAGCAATGCCGTAGCTACGACATTAAGATTGTCCTAGGCGATTTTAATGCCAAGCTAGGAAGGGAGGGCATCTTTGGTCGTACTGTCGAACGGATTCAGGCTGATCGACTTTGCTGCGGGGCGACACGTTGTGGTAGCTAGTACACAGTTCCCGCATCTCAATATCCACAAAGGGACATGGAAATCTCCCGATCAATCAACCGTCAACCAGATTGACCATATTGCGATCGACGCAAGGCACTCCTCCAGTATCATGGATGTCCGAACTTTCCGAGGGGCCAACATTGACTCGGATCACTACCTTGTTGTAGCCAAGGTACGGCTGCGGATATCCCGACCAACGCCAAGTAATGGAAATACTGTGAGGAAGTTTGACGTCGGCCGACTACAATCGCAAGAGATCGCCAGGTCCTTCTCCGACCGAGTCTCTCAAAACCTTCTACGAAGTCCTATGCAACCAGCATCAAGTATTGATAGCCAGTGGCAACATTGCCAAAATGCCATCAGAGACGCCGCCTCTGAAGTGCTGGGTTTCACACGGCGACCACAACGAAACCCCTGGTTTGACGATGAATGCCGGCAAGCACATGCAGCTAAACAGGAAGCATACAAAGCGGCGCTGCACAGAACGACTAGAGCTGCTCGCGAGCTCTACGAGCAGAGGAGGAGAGAGGAGCACCGGCTTCTCCGAAGGAAAAAGAGAGAGCACGAGAAGCGCGCGGTTGAAGAGATAGAGAGATGTTACAACAGGAATGAGGTTAGAAAGTTTTACCAAAGGATCAAAAGGTCCTGCCAAGGGTATAAACTTCGAACTAAGCCTGTAAGGACCATCAAGGGAACATCGTTGTAGAATCGCAATCGCAGTCGGTGCTGAGGATTTCTAAAGACCACTTCTGCAGACTGTATAACGGCGAGGACGAACCAAATACCGCTGTCAGGCAGAACGAACCATTCAACCCGGGCGAAGACGTTACCGACGAAGCATACGAACGATACCGCCCACCCGACCTGGAGGAGGTGAAAGTAGCTGTAAGTAAGTAAGTAAGTAAGTTTAAAGCATTCTTATCCTCCAAGCGTTCTAGAGTATTTCAACTTAAGATATACTTTTTGGAAGAGAGTGTTCGAATGTAAGATGAAGTCTTAAAAGAACCCTTTTAGGAAACCTTGGTGCACTCAAACTAAAACAGAACAGAAAATATGACTACATCCATAGACGCTATATCTTGTTTGCGTTTTTTTTTTTGCACATCTCAATTCGATTCATGTGACCATGCCTCTACTGACCCAATAATCTTTCAAAGCAATTTATTTACAACTAAGAGAGCAATCAAATCCCTGAAATCTGAAACAGATCAATCAAGCCCGACGAGCATAAACAAGCATTCATCATCGATTTCGATTTGCAATACAAACTTAAGGAACGCGAAAAGCCACCACAGTCGACTCTTTTATCATCGAACAACATAAAAATTAGCTTAGACGAGTTCAACTTCGAATAAGCAACAATAAGCGTTTTCTCCTTGAAGGCCAATAAATCAAAATCGAATACGAATTGTTTAAAGCACAACACGCGGGCGAAAAAAATCACGGTCAGATCGATTTTAAAACAGATCGTATATCACTGAGTTTGCAAAAAAAAAAAAAGTTTTTGAATACAATGAACTCTGTCTCCGAGACAAATCAATTGAGTTCAATTCGCAGTACGATGTTCCAGATGTGAGTTCATTGCAAATGTGGGTTCGATTTAGTTAGCATTTTTTTTTATTGAGAAGGGGTCCGTTTCGAAAGAAAGGGTCCTTCAAATTGTTGTATCCGTTTGTCTAATACGGCGAGTAGGTACTATTCCCGGAATACAAACCAAAAAATTGAAATTTGTTCAATAAATTTCACCTGATCGATAGTGAGACCCTAAAGTCGTGACCGGAATTGAAAATCAATCCGCTTACGCCCAATGTATGCAGGTATCCACAACGAAACGTATTCATAATCCTCATTGCTTTTTACAGTAATCTGAGCATAATTTTGGACGGTTCGACGCGGGCCACAGCGGAAAGGAATTGAGAGAAAAAATAAATGTTGAAAAATAAAATTAAATAAATTTATACGCGCATAACATTGCACATCCGGAGTGTGTGTGACATGGGCGTCAAACTCTTCGTTTTGTCTTGTCAGCTCCAGAGACGGGCATTGTCATTGACCCTTTGGCGCAAAGTACCGCAATTATTGGAAACATATCGTTGGCGTATATGAGGCTGCATTGTAATGCAACCCGAGTGCAATGCCTGGAATTATTGTAGATAGTTGTGCTTGTCACAGTTGGTGCAGTAAAAATAAATTGGAAAATTTTCTTTCCGCATTTTTTTTTTAATTGCTGGACTTCTAAGCCATCAATTGTATGCAGAGGTGCACGCGTATCGATGCCAAGCATAGCATAATGAAGTTGGTGCATGTTATGTTAATGAGAATGTGACTGTTATCTGTCGATAAATTAGAATAGCTAGAGGGCTAAGATCTAGACATAGGCTCTGAAAGAGACAATTTTTAATTTATTGAAGTGGAAAATAAAAAAATATTTTGAACTGTCTGGAAGGAGACTACAGGATTCGGTGGGCCTAGAAGTATGAATAACATCTTCATCTTCATTTTCGGTGACCGCTTGTCTTAAGGTCGCGGAGCGAGGGCGGCTAGTATGTATTCACTTTTTAATTACTCCAAAAATTACTTGGAGCCTTGGAGAGAAATTTATACCTACGCTACACCCACCTTATTTCGTAATCCAAAACTTGAACAAATAACAATTAAACTATCGAAACCATTGATAGTTTCCCCGGGATAAGAAGCTGCTAAACGTGGAGACCCTCACAATTTTTTAAGTTCTCCACACTTAGGACTCTGCGAATAGCTCCACCAAACCTCATTTCGACTGCATGCACCTGTGGTCATATTCTTTCCAATACCATAGACGAGGGTTTGAAATAATTATTATTTGTCCTAGGGATAAGCCAAGTGTATCAAGCTGTCATCAAAGATGTACCCTAGTACTGGCCAACAAGCATGATACAAGCCTGTTTCCACCGGTCATAAAACTGAGGTTGGTTTTTTTCTTAACCAAAACAAAAATTCGCCGACTGATTGACAACGAGTATAGCTATTTGGCAGGGAATATTTACCACTCCAAGCAAGTAATCTTTTTTCTGATCAAAAACTTCAAGTAGTTCCAATCATTATATATTTACTTGGAAGTGCCTAGAGTATTTAAATTTTTTTTGGGCATTTTGCAAAAACTTTTCTCAGAAATTAATTCCACAACCAAACTCAAGGCAACTGTCAGACTCAATAAGTGCCAAAAAAACTGCATCAATTTGGGTTTTCCATTTCAATTTTATTTATTATCTTAAACATGCTAACACAACATTTACAGTAAATACAACAAAGGTGCACTGTCAAGGTCATGCATGACGAACTCTCATGAAATAAGCCAACATTAAACATGTGTCATAAACACCAAGGCGAAACGTAGTGGAGAATTTTTCGATAACAAAATAAAAAAAAATACGATTTACCCACAAGTATCCAATTATCGTCATTTCCTCTGAAGTCGCCAAAAACAACATGGCACGCCATCCAGCGGCCAAGACGATCAATTATTCCTGATACTCAGACACTTTTAAATCTTTTGTTGGTGTTGGCTCGATAAGAGTTTCACGCTTTCACTTCGGCATTGAAGAAGCTCTACGCGTCACACGCGTCTCAATATTATGCATCATCCGCCAGAGGACGACATACAATTGAATAAGTTATCACTAAAACAAAAAGAAATCTTAAAATAAAAACAAAAAATTAAAACAATAAAGACTTGAAGAACTTTTCAATAAAAAAACAAAAGATTGGTTTCGAATAACTGCAAGGTATGGACGACTTCTGAAAAAGGCATAGACCTCTTTTATCCAGCTTCGGTGCTTATAATTTTTTTTTTTTTTGCGTATGCACATACGAACAGCTTTTTTGCTTAAAATAAAAATAAAATGCAAAAAAAATTACGCCGATTTTGCTTACCTCAATCGTGCGATTCTTGACCCACATGTGGTTCTTTGCTTTAAGCTATTGAAGTCAATTGAAAAAGGGGAGATTGTGGAAATTTTATTCATTTAAACGAGTTGAATATAAAAAAATGAACAATTGGCTTGGAATCAATGTGACAATAGTGAAGACATTTCTGATGTCACTTTTAGGTTTTAAGCAAGGACTTATTTACACCCGATAGACGGAAATTTTGTTGTTGTTTTTTTTTTAAATATGGGTATCCAGTCATTTTTGCAGGTGTTCATTTGGGTGCTTCGTTTAACACTAACGAAAAAAAAAATATTCGTCAAATTTGCTCTATGACTATTGTAACAAATTTTCCCTAAAATATGCAGCCAATTTCAGCCTTCAATCCAGAACACTTTAGTCCGAAAAGCTTTGTGGAAAATGTTTTTTTTTTCTTGCGAATAAGAGATTTTTCCAAATTTATAAGAGTCAGTTTTATATTTTCAGCTTTTCACGATGCATTTGTGTGCACTATGCAGTACAATAAAAAATTCTTAAATGAGACCCATTTAAACGTGTAGGCATTAGTGAGATCTCGATGATTCACATCATAAAGTCAGATAAACACATCAGCATTTTTTTACGGGAGTCCCGGCAATTCAAATTTGGACGTAGGACAAAAACATAAAACCGGGGGAGTCCCAGTGACTGGGAATTCAGCCTTTTTTTGCGCGTTAAAAAAAAAGGCTGAATTCCCTGTAATCTCTACGTAATATTCACTTATGTACATTCTTGGAATTACCTTCCTCCCGATCATTCTGAATTTGCGAATTTTTACTGTATATAAAGATATTTAAAACTCTAAAATACGGTAGGAAAAAAATACAGAAAGTTTTAAATGCATATACATAATGCTTACACAGTGTTACTTAAAGGTAACGGAATGTGAAGTTAGACCCGAACTCAAAGTAAGCAAATTAGCTTGGCAATAAAAAAACAAGTGGGCAAGTGCAACAGTGCATATATGTAAAAACTTCAGTCCATCTACGACGGATTGCAAAATGCCCGACCCTACTTAAAAAGATAACTGTCACGCCTCCAAAAAGTGGGCGGGATGTAAAAATATAACTGCTGAGTGCTTTATAATTAGGTGGATGCATTCATTTTGGACTAAAACCCTCTGTTTTACTAAAATAATCACTTTTTTAAGCCATGCCCAAAAAAATGACATGCCAATGCACATGTCCCATGTGCGCGGATGCATTTAAAGTTTACGTAGAAATAAGTCAGAAAATGCAAATATCTGCTACTTTTGTTGTATAATTTTTTGTCAAATTTTGAATAGCAACATTACTTTATATTTCTAATAAAATTGAAATATTTATTAAAAAATTTGGATGTTAATGAAAGCATAATGATAAATTAAAAAAAAATTAAAACTAAATTTAACTGTTTAACTAAATTTAAGAGACACCCGGAGTCTTTTTTTTAAGAACCACCCAAACGTTTTCTTAAAAAAAAGACTCTGGGTGCTTCTTCGACTCATACGCCGGCCGGCCTTCGGCCTCACATGCAGGTGCTCACGGCGTCAATACGCGGCGTTTGTCCGTTTCTTCGTTACTTGAAAGTCTCGCGATTTTTAAGTTTTTCGCGAAATCAAAGTGTTTGGGTGGTTCTTAATAAAAAAAAAAAGACTCCGGTTGTCTCTTCGACTCATACGCCGGCCGGCCTTCGGCCTCACATGCAGGTGCTCAGGGCGCTGCTACGAGGCGTTTGTCCAATTAATCGTTTCTTGAAAGTCTCGCGGTTTTTTTGTTTTTTGCGAAATCAAAGAGTGTTTGGGTGGTTCTTAAAAAAAAGACTCCGGGTGTCTCTTCGACTGACTCATACACCGGCCGGCCTTCGGCCTCACATGCAGGTGCTCAGGGCGCTGCTACGCGGCATATGTGGGACCCAGCAGTGGGACTTAGTTCATATGAACTAAGTTCCAATGAACTAACTCCCAATTTTATGAACTAACTCCCACCACAAAATTCAGTGGGAGTTAGTTCATTTTAGGTAGTGGGAGGTCATTTTGGAGTAAGTTCGTAGGGCCCAACAGTGCGTATGCAAAAGCTTCAGTCCATCTACGGCGGACTGCAAAAAACCCGACCATACCAAAATAAAACTGGCACGCCTCCAAAAAGTGGGCGGAGTATAAAAATATAACTATTGAATACTTTATACTAGGTTGCATACATTTCGGCCTAAAACTCCGCCTTTTTAACCAGAAAAATCCACTTTTTTAACGCCACGCCCCAAAAGTGGGAGGAGGCACATACATAAAAGTAAGAATGCTAATATCTTATATTTTGTCATATAATTTTATAATCATATAATTTATATAAGCTAAAATGCCTTAAAAAGTGGGCGTGGTCAATAAAAAGGCTTAAAATTTTTGGCTACTTCAAAGACAATTACAAGGCAATGTAACATACCAAAAATGAATGCGCTGGTGCCATTGTAACATAGCAAAAATTTGGAAAAAAATATTTTTTAAAATTAGAGATGGTCGCACATACAGGCCTGTAGCGGCCGTGTCTATGGGCAGATTCAGCTAATTTTCAAACCTGCTCTGAAGGACTGGACTTCCAGCTAACCCACCAAATTTCAACTCCCTACCTTATAATTTAAGGCCTAAGAGTTGTTTACATACGGACGGACGGACGGACATGGCGTAATCGATACCTAAATTTTAAAAAAAGTATTTTTAAAGGACATGGTCCCACATACAGGCCAGTAGTGGGCGTACCTATCTGTGGGCGGATTCAACTAATTTTAAAACTTGATCTAACTGGGCTGAAAGTTCAGTGGGCTGGAACTGGACTTCCAGCCCACTCACAAAGTTTCAGCTCTCTAGCTTAAAATTTAAGTCTTAAAAGTTGTTTACATTCGGATGGACGGACATGGCTTAATCGATTTTCTTGTCGGTCTCATTCATATACATCTTAAAGGTCTTAGGGATCTACGGTGATTATTTCACTGCGTTTCAAAATATGCATTTAACTTAGTACATATACATACACAAATACATATGCAACATCGTCGCAATGTCTGTTGTCTTTCATTGTTTTATCGTTTCTTCCATAAAGAATGCTCCAGTGAAATAGCCAGTTGCATTCCACCCTTTAAAGAATTCAACTGCAATACTCGCGCAAGAAGGAATGCTCATCAGTACACCCTTGAGCCCAATTTCGGAAGAACCGCGTTGTATTGGAGTTCTTTCATTAGCCGAAGAACACGGATGTGGAACAGGCTTCCAAAGGAGGTTTTTCCTCGTCACTACAGTCCACAACAGTTCAAAACCAAAGTGCATCAGTTCCACTCTTCTTTTTCCTCTGATCCTTTCCATTCGCGTTATGTAAACTCAGTATAAGGGTAGCCATAACCCCTTGTACGCGGATGAATTATATAAAAAAATAATTATATACCCTGGGTGACTATAAAAACTAAAATACAAAGTAGTACGTCCAAAATTTGGCTCCAGGAGTCAAATATACATATGAATTCCTGTTGCCCTTATGGCGCATAGAGCCTTTACAACGCCTGCGCGCCTCTTGAGCGTTTCCGGCTATGATAGTTGTAGTATTCCTCCTCCATGGTTATACGCTGTGTTTCGGGGTCGACCGGCTCTTCCGCCACCTTGGGTTGATGGGTTCCATTCCATTACGTACCTTGCAATGGAACTGTCTGTCACCCTTCCTTTGGCCGATGCACTACCATTTCCGACGTCTTGAGATTTTGAATAGGCTCCTGACCTGTTTTCAGATAAAGTTCGGCGTTTGAGACACGGTCAGAAAATCCTTAATTCATTCTGGAGGAACCTATGAACAAATGCCTGCAGGCTTCTCGTGATAGTGGAGGTCACTTTCCAGCATAAAGTACTACAGACGTTCTGCAGATTGGAGCAGAAGGGTCGAAGTTAGTGTTTAAGCTGATCACATTGTTTCTTCATACTTTGGACAGCATACCAAACGCCGACTTGGTACTCCGTGCGAAGTACATTACTTACTAGAAAAATTAATGGTAACAGGATCCAGCCTTGTCTTACAAGTTACAATACTTTAAATTTGAAGTTTCTTCAACAATATTCCTCTATGCTAGATGCGACACTTCGATAAGATAAGATTTGTATTGACGCTGTCGAAAGCCTTCTCGAAGTCCAAAAAGAGCAGGTGAAGTGATATGAATTCTAAACACTGCTCAGTAATAACCCGTTTCTGCGATCAACACAGGAAGAGCCCCGACGAAAACGTGCTCGTTCTGCATCTAGTGAATCTTCAAGATAGTCTTTCAGGCGGTCTAAAATAATTTTAGACACTATCTTAGCTACCGCAGGCAGCAGGCAGGTAACTCTCCAGTTTTTACAATCAGTAAAATTTTCTTTTTTCGGAAGCTTAAAGATCATCACTTTTATCGACTCCTCGGGATAAAGCTCTGCCACCTAGGCTCGCTCGATGAGGAAGTGTAAAAGCACCACCGACACCGTTAGAAATGCTTGTATTGGATGCGCTGAAGTTCCTTTCCGTCTTTGCAAACTTTACATGCCTGAACATGCTTTGCTTACGAAAGGACATTAATTAAGGGTGATCCGACTGGGCGATGGGTTGCCAAAATTTCTTTCGTCACCAGTGTTTTTAGCCTGTCCATCAAAGGTTTGTTCTCTTTAATACGTACAGTTTAGGCCTGAATTTGAACGTCTTCAATTTCGCCTTCATTAGAAAGGAAGGTAAGTTTAGATAGAGACATTTTTCAGAGAAGCTAGAAGTAGGTTGGAGGTAAGAAGCTAGATTGTAGGCAAGTTATTTCCGATATAGACTTACATATGCTCATGCTAAGACCCATGTCTCAGTACAGTAAAAAAAAATTATCAACTCACATTAAATAATTCATTGAATTTAACAAAGTAGCTCTGAGAAAAGGAATTCAAAAAGCAGTCATTTCATTTGTAGATTTTATCGCAAATCTGTCGATTGCTCCTCATAAACCCAATTAAATGTAAACAATTTTAATCGACTGTAGTCAACCTAATGGAATCAATCAAGCACATATTTTCCTTGTCTCCAGCTACACCTCAACACTGTACTGAATTTGATTTATTGCAGGACTGAGATTACACCATTATCTGTCTACACACATTGCATTCAACCCAATTATCTAGCTGCAAGTAGCCTCCGTTCACCACCAGTTAACACAACAAGCCCCCGAGTCTAGTGGGAGCAATTTTCCCATACAAATTACTCGGTAGGCAATTAAATATCACCGCAATTACAAATTCCGCAATAGAACGCTTATGATGCAGATGCACTCACTATCCATGGAATCAATTACAACGCACCGCCGGCCGCGCCACCGTGATGACCGCGTTACGACACTCACAAGCCGAACTGGAATGTTTTTCCATGCCATACCTAGTAGATTCGATGTCAATGCAGATTTTCAAGTGTGAATGGTCGAAAAGTAACTTTTGAAAGGCATACGCGAGGTGATAGCGATCTTCGAAAGTGCAAATGTCGCCCAGAAACGCGACAAAGAATTCGAAAGTTACGCCAAGCATTAGTTAAACGGTAGTCTAAAAGAAGACAAAACGGCCTGGAGAATAAGATTAAACGGCCTTTTAGCAGGCATTTGGGAAGTTTTTCATAGGATCACGTTTATTTATTTTTTCAAAATATTTTAAAGTGCCATAAGTTCTTAAAAAATCCGTCAAAATTACATGTCATTAGCTAAAAGTGTGACTTAAAAGGTTTTACTTAGCAATGGGGGTATGGAAGTCCCGCCTGGGGATTGCGCCGGAGTCTCTTGAGTTGGTGGCGGAGGATCGAGAACGATGGAAAGACCATTTAGCCACCCTCACTCCGCGACCCTTTTAAAGGATAAGCGGCATTCGAAAATGATGATGATGAATGGGGGTATGAAGCTTACGAAATTGAAAAGTATATTATAAGGAAAGTGAACTCTTTTTTCTCAAACGATCTATAGCTTTGTCGCATACTGTTTCAGTGTGTGTCTATGTTGTGAGACAAAGTTTAAGTCTAATATCAATGCATTTACCGCATAAGTACAAATAATAATAATTTCTATCCGATCCGATTGCAGGATTGAGAATGGCATTCTTCTGTCAAGACACCCAATGCAATGTCGATAGCCCCTGTCAGACCATAAAAAGATTTACATTTAGAGAACCATTGGCTCTGGTTTACGCATGGAACACCATGTCAGGCAAAATTCCATAGATGCGCACAAGGTTATTGTCCAAAGCAGAGTTGATGGCGTTTAGTGCTACCACTTGCCGGTGGTCCATTTGGCTTAAAGTGAAACGTACATCAGGGGCAATATAATGGTCCTCCAGAAGGAGCACATTAGTGTCACTATTCAATGTGGGCTTAAGTTATATTTGACCGTTATTTAGCGACCGGTTTTTAGATGGCTTTAATTTTATGGGGCATCATAAATTGCTCAAAGTGGGCGGATTTTGGATCAAACATAATGACTTTGGAGGTGATCCTAATGATCGTTTGGAGGATCACAAACAATATCGTTATCACTGACTGACCATCAGTAGCACAAAACCATCAGTGGTCAAAGACCAGTAGATGCGCAGCCGATTGCTGACAATTTGATATGTCATTTCCTTTGAGTAATTCACGACAATGACAGGCAATTGATAGACAACTTGGGGGACTGCTTAAGTACCTCTTATAAGCATGCAAAGAGCATCATAAGACACATGATGGGTGGCTTTAACTTATGGAAAAGGAAAGACTCTGCTTGTGTTAGAGATTGACGGGAACGGATTACGAGACAAATGATCATTTTTCGATTAGGATTTATTATTTGAACGGATTTGTGGTGATTTATTTATGAAAAAAACAATCTTCAAGTGACACTTTAATGAAGCTCAAAAAGTGAAATATTTGCATACTTATTTGAGGATGGATAGGCGTCTTCGATTTGAAATGCAGATGGATGAACGTTAGTCGACGACTGTTTGTCTTTATGAATTGTAAATGATTTTCAGTTTCATTCATGAGAGTAAAATGGGCAAAAGATTTCGGAACCTTGCGAGACTTCTAATTTCTACTTGCATGGACCGCAAAACAGCGATTATCGATCTGTATCCATAATATTTTTATGACGGATATAGCCAAAACCGCTACAATTAGATTCACTTTTTTGCAGTGAAGTTGTTTCTCACCAAGAGTGGAAAATAGTTTTTACTCATATTTGGAAGTTTTGTTTAGATAACTTGATTCGGTTGATCATTATCTTACCTTGATCGTTAATTTCTTGAGCATTATATAAGGATCAAACAATTCCTTAATTTTTTTTGGTAATAAAAATACCTTGTGATGCTCAAATCTCTTTTCCTTTTGTATAGTCGAATTTCCAAAGTTATAATTCTGATAAAACAAGAAAAGTGATATGATGTTTATGTTAAGTCAAGGCGAATCCTGGAAAAGATCAACGTTTTTCAAGTCGAAAACAACCATTTTTTTTTTTTTTGACCAAAAGCGGCATATGAAAGGTTCAGCATATACCTAGTTGGCGATGTCCGATTTTAGGATCTCGAAACAACTGGTCTAACAGTTTCTTTTCGTAACCTTGGAGAATTTTAGTCTGCATTGAAAAATGACTGAAAATCGTCTTGTAAATTGGTGTCTCCACTTGTTATTTTTCTGCCGTATATTCTAGTTAACCTGTAATGGAGCGCGTAGATCACTCTATGGGTGTAGTACTCGCAATCGTGCAGTTACAGCAGTTTTGAAGTCTTAAAAAAAACCAACTAGCACTTGCAGCTCAGAAGAGCCATCGCCTGAGCTCTCTTAAAATCGTGTATGCTGTGTGAGTTGCAGGTGTTTTGACACATATGAAAGGAACCTAAAATTTTTTGCCGGTTCCGAACGGCGAAATTGACAGGTCCCTTATAACAAATGATACTCTCGGAGGGTTTGTCAGATCCTCGCGGAGGTGAGATACCGCGAAAAATTTTAGTGCCCCGGTCGGGATTCTAATCCCTGACCTTTTCAACAGTGGTCCTACACACAAACCACCACACCACGGCGCCCACGTTTTAAAGTCTTATTATACACAAATCCACTGGTGCAGATGGCATATTGACCGACCTGAAACTGCCCAAGTAGATGAAAAACAACGTTTGATCAGCCCGGTCCAGAAAAAAATGCGTTTTTTCTTCTCCTTCTACTTACCGGCCTATTCCAAATGCTTTCTAAGCTCAGAGAAGCATCAGAGAAGCATTGACTAATCGTCAAGTAATGAAATACTTATGAAATGAAGTAATGAAATACTAATACAAGTTAATTAAAAATCATGGCAAAATGCAGCAAAATGTCCTTTGGGGATCTAATGGCTTATCTCATTAAAAGTTGAACCAGTCCTTGCATCGTTATAATGAAAGCAGGTCTGTTGCGCTTGATATTTCTAGGGCCTTTGACAGAGTGTGGCATCAAGCTCTTTTATCAAAATTGTGTCTTGGGGATTTAATATTATAAGGCAGGGATCCTTATAGCATGGATTGAAAACTTTTTTATAAAGCTTTCAATCCGGGTTGTTCTGGATGATTTTAAATCTGATATCCGTTATATACATGCTGGTGCGCCTCCAGGCATCAGCTTTAGAGGCACCCATTTTTCTGATCTAAATAAACGAAATGCCTAGGATATCTAAAGCGGTGTAAGGATTACTTTACACCATTCGATCTGGCTAACACCTATAATTATTTATGCGACCTAGACTCAATATAGACTTCAATATAACAGTCATGTCGGAAGCGAGCGATAAAATTTTAGGAGACCTTAACTGCTGCTCCACTCTTTGGATCATCGTCGCAATGTCTACTGCCTTTCACTATTTTATCGTTTTTAGCGGTCCGTCCAAAAAGGGAAAAAGGACTTCTTATGGTATCGCTACATAAGTCGTAGAATGACAAAATTTGGTGTGCTTTTAATCTGCGGAAATAGTCATGGAATTCAATGAGGGCAATTTTTTTAGGCTTTAAGACACTTTTAATCCGTTTTAAATTTCATGGGAAAACGGATTAAAAGTGTTTCAATAGTTTTTTAAGTAGACAAGAAAGAACAAGAAAAGCGAAACTTAAGTTAAGAAAATACTAAACTTAAATGCAAAAGTTTAATTTTTTGAAATTATTGAAATGTTAGTGAGAAATAAAGAGTTGAATTGAAATGGGTGACGTTTTCAAAGTGTTTGAGGCCATAACTTTTAAACCACTTAGTGAAAAAATATAATATTGAACACACGAATAAAGCAGCACATAGTAAACTAAGTGCATAAGTCATATTTTTCAAAAAAAAAAAAGTTTTAATACTGCCGTTTTTACGAATTTTCGAAAAAAATTCACAAAAATTCACAAAAAAAACGTATGCATGTCCCCCTTATCTAGGGTTCTTGTTTAGATAAACCATGTGAAAAAAAATCACAGGTATCAGATATTATCCAAAATTTTAAAGAAAATTATAGCAAACTTTAAAGTTTCAAAAACTTCTGAAACTTCTGAGATTTAACTCAAAAATATAAAAGCGGTAAACGGTAAAAGCGGTTAACGGTAAAAGCGATCCTGTTTAAATTTAGTTCAAGTACAAAGCGTACAATAAAAAGCAAGCTGCGTTAAAAACTTTTAAAATTGTCGTTTTTAACCTAAGTTTTTCAAAGCCTTTTTAAAAAACGAAATAAAAAAAAACGAGCTTGTTTTACAGTTTTCGCAAAAAACCGTTGGCGACAGAACTTAAAAAAACACATCCAATGCTAGCACAGGTAATTGCGCTATTGGAAAAAGTCAAACAGGAACTAAAAAAAAATCAAAATAGTTGTCGCATGGATTTCAAATTTAATAAATTATAAAAAAGGTCAAAAGAAGGTTTATCTCCCCATCTAGCTCCTAAACGGATGGGGAGATAATTTCCTGTTAATCTAAACCAAATTTCGGATATTCAAAAACTTAATTTGGCTAAAGTATGAAGCATTTACAACGTAACTTTGCTGCATTTTAACAGTTTGAATATTGCCGTTTCCAACCTTAAGTTTTTTGTGTCTTTTTAAACAAACGAAATAGAAAACAACAGGTTTTACCGTTTTCTCAGAAACTGCAAACTTTCACACAAACTGCACAATAAAGGTTAGCTTCACCTAGAATAAAAGCCGACGGACCGCAAGGGCAGAATGCCCACCATGCATATTCCATTGTTTCGTCCATGGAACTTATGCTCAATCAGTGTATTATGTATTTCAATTCATCTTTCGTTTATTTTTTTTTGTTTTTACTCAAGTTTTTAGGCTAATAAAGTTCACAACGTTTCGAGCGATTTTTTTTTTTATTTTTGTGTTTCTACAATATGACTACTGCCCAAAATTTGTGGGCGATTATTCAAGTTTAGATTTTTACGAGAAGTTACAAACTTGGGCGATTGTTAGCACAGCCCTACTATACCCAGTAGCCAAGGAGCGAGGGTCTCAAAATGAACGGCTTCCTAGTCAGCCCGGAAAGCCGAATTTTGCTACGACTATGGCTAAACCTCTTTTCTTGCTAAATGTCAGAAGTCACTATCCAGATTTTTGTGTGATTTCAACAATCAGTATTTGATTTAGCTTCTAAAAGCACAAGTCGAAATGAGGCAAATACAGACACCCTATGTAAAAATGTTTTACACATTTTAATTACATAGATTAAATTTTTCTGTAAAGGTTTTTAGTAATCCAGTTAATCCAGGCCATCATTCTGATCAAAAATCAAATGGTAATCCTAAAAGATTTATACGCGTCTATTTTAATGCAACATTTTAGAGAAGGGTTACGGGTAGTAAAATGTGTCAACATGGCTAATCCAGCTAATCGCCTGAAGTCTATCTATGCTCAAATAAAATACGTACAGCCCCGCGTCGCGTCGGTCAACTTTTCATTGCCTTGAATTTAATGAGGAAAAATGTTAAAAACGCTAAGCTACGTTCGTTTTTCTTGCCAAAATGTACGAAAAAAAAATCCTGAACCACTTGCGTATAATGCATACTGACAATCCGAATTATGAAAGAGCACGTTGTCCCCGGCTTATTATATTCCCAATGAATGGATTGTATCACATCATTGTAGTACTGTGCAGATGCTGGATCTGGGCATAAGTTAAGTCGTTTAATTAAGTGTGGCATGAATATGTGATTTTCCCCCTTTTTCAGAGAATGTCATTGAGGCATCCCTTTGGGAGTTTGGCATTTGTAGCAAGATTTGATTAAGAAATTTTTTGAATGGATTTTTGAAATTTATTTGTAAACAAATGTTGGATCGTAAAATTTAGGGTCGAAGGACCCCTAGATTACGACATACGCATAACCATAACTGTCGAAATAAATGTCAAACGAACGATAATTTTAAAATTAATAAGTTCATCGACTAGGCCTATGCCGATCAATTAGAGTAGATTTATAGCGATCGTGAGACCAAAACGATCAAATTTCAGTTAACAGTGGATTCGAAAAGGGGTGATGATGATAGATTGATAAATGACAACTCAGGTGTCATGTGTTTACTGCATTGTCAAAGACAAGTTTTGCCGACAAAGCCGTATTGCGAAGGAATTATAAAATTTTTACTTTAAAACAAGCGATCGAACAACGAAAGTCATGGATAAAAATTCCAAAAATTCCTTTATACACCCATTAAAGAAATAATGTCAACGTTCATGTCCTACTCTTCCGAAAAAGGCGTGATCAAAAGAAGGAGACACACATGTAATTGCTACGGCTATCTCTACTCCTTTGGTGACAAATTATAATTTTAAATTATTGCACTTAAGATTCGAAAGACCGGCTAGCGGCATGGAAAGTGTGATAACCAATCAGAAAAAGTATCGAGGCGAAGAAAGGTATTAACAATTCATGAGTTAACAGTTTCGCTTAAACTTGACAGACTGAGTCGTCCAGCCAGCAATTGCAGAAATTACTTTCTTAAATGACAAATCTATAAGGCTCGTCGTCGTCGTCGTCAGTTAACGCGATAATTTCCAGACACAGCTGCAGTGCAAGTCAATTGATCATGACCATTTTGGACACTCGTGCCTTCATCGCCCCTATGGAGTTTGATGCAGTTTAATTTTATTCTCAAGGTTCGATAGGATTTAATTTTCATATAGAGTAAGTCAATAGAATTGGAATCCGGTTTGGTGTCAACGGACTTTATTTGGTGGCTAGTTTGGGGGCATTTATAAACTTCATTCACTTTCTATGGGTAGATATATAAGCTTTGACAATGATATCAGAAGAGCTGCATGTGCGAAGTAGGGAAAACTTCTAGAGTTCACTTTACAATGTGTGTTGTTAAAACTGGAGAGGCACTAAACCTCTCTTTAGGTGAACCTAAATATAAAAAAAAAATAAGTCAATAAAGATCGGTAGGTACCAAGCCAGGATCCTCTACCTCTTGGTTCTAAAAGGTGTCTGCAGGACGAATTTGTATTAAACAATATGGTTCCAAATGCAACGCGATGCTAGCGAAACGATCAAGTCATGGAACAATTTTATTTTCTCAAATAATAACTTTTTAGAATTATTATGTGAGAATCGAAATGGGAGTACAAGTAGTCGTCAGTCTAGAACAGAAAGACAATTCAACCACAAATTTACCCTTGAAACAACTTAGATCGGTGCACTTTTTATGAGATGTGGCCACATATTTTGGAAAAAGTTATCGCTAATTGGAAAACACAGATGCAGCAGATGCAGTTTGTATCCTTTTCCTAAGACACTTTGGTCGAAGCTTACATAATATCGATATAATTTATTCTCGAATAAATTTTCCTTTTACAATTTTCTGTTTATTTTTGAATCTGGAAATATTTTTCGACCCTACTCCCCATGTGGGCAGCAAACAGCACTACAAATCAAGCACCTGTCAATAAAAAAGTGTTTTCGAAGAGGCAAAAGTTAGTTTACATATCCAAAAACACATTTTTGAAATCGATATTTATTGCATTTTTTACTTTATGCACGAACTGCTAAAATTTGATGAATTCAATTTGCTTTTATTGGATTTATATTGAACCAAAGAATTTAAACAGATAAACACACTACGAAGCCGAAAACTTGATACTTTGACCGGAAGAGTATAGGAAAATCGTAGAAGCACGAAACGAGTGTTGAATGAAAGGTGTTTTTTATTGAAATTAATTTAAGGTAAAACGAATTTTTCGGGTCACTGGTGAGCTATAGTAAAATATTAAAAAAAAATATTAAACAGATTTTCTTTTGAAAAAGCGTTAGAACCTTATTTATATGTATAAATCAATGTTTTAACTAATTTAGTTTAAAAAAAAACTTAAAAGAGTGACTTATTACATATAAAAATTAGGTCACCACACACCAAGATACCAATCTTAAAGTAGGAGAAGAAGTCAATCATTAAGCTGTCAAAAGGAAAAGAAAGATATTTTGCCGCAGTGGCGGACAAGGATGATTAGAAGGATGAAAAAAAGCCTAACGTAAAACAAAATTGTGTTTCAAATTATTTTTGCTAGAGTGGAAGGGCTTAAGCATTGCTAGCAAAAAAGAAAAATATGTACAGGGGTTTTGAGTCGCCTGCTATTCGTTAATTTTTTAACGTTTTTATGATGGCAGAAAAGTTTTAATAGATCGCGGTCATTCCAAACTTTAACTGTCAGGTAGTTCCACCCATTAAAAATTTAAGTCAATAAAAGTTTCATCTATTTGTTTCATCAATTTGGACTTACATTTTCCGTTTCGATAACTTAAAACTAAGGTTAAAATAAAAATGTATAATGAAATAGTTTAAAAATATTAAACTTACTATTTACGAATGTATAATATTAGCATAAGCTTTTGTTTAAAAGAGTTTCGAGAATTTTCAAAGATATCAATTTCATTAATTACAGAATTTACCTCCTTAGTAGAACACTCAAACGTTTCGGTGCTGCCATAATTGGTTCTGTGGAGATGCTCAAAGAAACGACACCTTCCTCGCAGAATTCTGACAGGAAAATAAAAGGATGCGTTCCCAAAGGTAGGGACATTTGACACGATAGCTAAATATGTCTCTTATAAGCATAATGCTTTAAGAGAAGGCATCTGGTTGAATAAGAAGGTGTATAAATATTCCACCTTAGCTTTTTAAACGCAAAGTTTGTAGAACATGTTTGGATGTCCTTTCAATCCTTTGAGTGTGGAAATCGTAGTACGGATTCCATACTGCACTACAATAATCTAATATACTGATCTTACCAGAGCAAAGTAAAGTGTTTTGAAAGCATAGGGATCTGTGAATTCCCTTGTATTTCGGCTAATAAATCCTAGCATTCGAAATGAGTTGCTTACGATGGAATCAACATGCAACTTAAAGGAAAGTTTTGGATCCAATATGACACCAAGATCCTCTTTGGAACTCACTCTTTCCAGATAGGTATCGCCAATTTTACATTTAAAAGCTAGAGAGCTTCTACTTCTTGTGCAGGAGAGGGTTTGGCGCTTGGATACATTCAGATGCAGAGAATTCAGCTGACACCATTCGGAAAGAGTGTTCAGATCTTCCTGTAGAAGTAAACAGTCGTTCACCGAGCTAATTTTCCGAAACGCCTTGAGTTCGTCGGCAAATAATAGAGATGTAGAATTTCGGAAGCTCAAGGGAATATCATAAATAAAGAGAGCAGAAAGCAATGGTCCTATATGACTTCCTTGCGGGACACCAGACGTTACTTCAATAGGTTGTGACTGAATGGCTCCGATTTTTACAAACTGTATTCGGTCTAGAAGGTACGAAGTAAAACAATCCTGTAAGTAAGCTGGAGTGGATACCAATAAGCCTGAACTTATTAATTAAGACCTGGTGGTTCACTCAAAAGCAAAAAAAGCTGAGGCAGACCATAAAATCCTTTTTTTTAGACTGGCCAACATTTTTGAAAACTTGGTATAATTTGCTTCCAATGTTAAATTTGTTTGCAATAATTAAAAATTTGACGAAGTTGTTCTTTTGACGTAAGCTCGTTGTTTCTTTTTTGTGTTTCGAAAATGCATAAAATATTCTATTACCCAAAAATTCATTTGTCTGTCATATTGATTTCGTTTCTTACATGTTAAGCTGACTTTTCGACTTATTTAAAATTAGGTGTTCATGACATATTTTCCAGTGCTGTATGCGAGCTCGGACTAATAGTTATCCGTGTCCTAGAACGGATTTTCATATATAAAAAGTTAAGTTATTTATTTCGTACTTTTAGCAGTCTATCTAAAAATGGAAAGAGGACCTCTTTCTTATGGCATCACTACCTTGGCTGTGCGCCCGTCAAAAACCCATTGTAACCCCTGTAGCCTCTTATATTTGGCGGAAAATAAGTCAGAACGCATTCGCTATGACCGATTTTTTCAAACCCATAAAGGCTTAATTACAGTTTAAAGTTTTAATGTAAAAATGGATGAAATGTTTTTCGATAGGTTATTTGGCTTGTAGATACAAAAATGAAACTTAGGTCAGGTAGATGTTGAATTTTGATAGAAAAACTATTATTACTTTTTTTTTTTGAAAATATTAAAAAGTTCTTGAGCACAAAAATGGACAACCGACTCAGTTGGTACTGCCATGTCCAATGGAAAGATCCTGCGATCATCTCAAAAAGGCAATATCAATCAACATTCCAGCGCAATCGCGAAAAAAAAACGAAGGCCTTAAAATTCATGGATCACACAAATGCAACGACAAAGGTATTTATTTAGGTTCAGTTACGAAGAGATTCAAAACAGGGTGGCTTGCCGGTATATTCTGAGGTCAAACCGGCGTACCCCAGAAGTGGACCATTAGGAATGCAGTCGAGTGGGAGGGTTATGATCCATCACTTCAGATCATAACCTCGCGCCTAAATGAAAAAGAAGAGGAAGATTAAAAAGTTTTTGAGAAATGAAGAGTTGGATGAAGTTTTGCAAAGTTTTTGAAGCCATATTTTCTAATAATGCTTTTTTGATGCATTATCGAGCAACAATAGCAACACTGCATAAAAAGAGTGTATTCTCCAGTACTTTTTGATAAAAAATATAAATAAATTCAAAATTGTCGCAGAAATAATTCAAAACTTTAAGGAGTCAAGCTTTAAAGGTTCAACAGCTCCTGATCCAAAAATATAAAAGCATTTTAAAAACAATTTACAAATACGGTAACGAAGTTTAACTGTATTTAAAATTTAAGTTAGTATAGAGATAAACTGTTCACAAGACAAGCTAACTGCGTTCAAAAATTCAAAATCTTCTTTTCTAAACCAAGTTTTTCTAAGGCTATTTAAAATACAAAGTAGACAAGTGAGTAAATGTAAGAGTTCGTCTGTGACAAACTTCTATATACCCGACCCCATATACCGTGTTACACCAAACCTCAAAATTTTTTGTCCCAAATTCATAAATTATTTGTATAGGGCACGCCCCCCAAAGTGGACGTGGGCTTAAAATCAAATTGTAATTTCGTTAGAATCATGACAAAATGCGTTAAAACCGAAAATTATTTCGGGAAAAGAACGTTTTTCCTAAAAACGCCACTAAAATAGGGCGGAGCATTTGTATCGTTTGTATGGAACAAACTTAGAAAATAGCAATATCATTAATATTTGTCATATAATTTATTTTTTTGATTTGGAGTGAACTTTCCGAAACATCGGGCTTTTAAGTATCTAACACTTAAAAAGTGGGCATTGTCGATATTGTGGGCGGTCCAATTTTTGCCTTCTTAGATATTTTGGGCCATTATTGCTCTATACCAAACTTTGAGTTCCTACGCCTTGTCTAACTTGACCAAAAGGCATTTTGAAAGAAAATTTGAAATAGCGGTTCTCTTACATTGAAGCCAGTAGTGGGCATGGCCGTTGACGAATTTAACCAGTTTTCACACTTTGTCTGTACAAAATAAGCGTCCTAGCTGAATTTTAAAGACCTAAAAACTTTACACGGACTTTAGACGGACGGACATAACTTATTCGTTCACCTATCGGTCTCGAACATATCTCTAAAGGATCGTAGGGGTCTACGGTGATTATTTCACTGTGTTACAAACTAAGCATTAAAATTAATATACCCTGGGTCGGCTATAAAAAAAACAGTGTAAAATAGATCAAGCAATAATTTAAATAAAAACAAGCAGTCTTGTTGGGAAATTACTAAAAAAAAATTAAATTCTAATAAACCAACAAGCCCTAATGGAATTGAGACAAGCCGTTGTACTTTAAAAATGTGGACTAGAACTCTCTTCAATATGTAGGTACTTTGCAAAATATTTCCTGTTTTTAAAAAACTTTCGCATCTTTTTGGAAAATTGCTAAAGTACAACCAGTACTTAAAAAGGGTATGAAATGTTTGCCTCAGAACTATCGCCCTTTATAGCCCTATTATCTTTTTTATCCTAAGTTATGGAAAAGCCTGGTAATATAGAAATTATTAAATAGGTAGGTATTTAGAAAAAAATGTACTTCTTTGTGATCGTCAATATGGCTTTCGTAGTAAGTGCTCAAAAGGAGCACTCAGCTTTATTTCCCACATTTAGACAGAACGTATTAGAAACACAGTGAATAAAGAGCTGTTTCGGACCCCATATCTAAGAATTTTGCTTATGTGGCTCCAAAGCTCTTTTATCTAAACTTGCTTCTTATGATTTTCCTCGACAACTATGTGCTTCGATAGAAGGTTTTCTTTAAGAAAGATTAGGTAGGGTCGTGGTTGATGGTAAATCATCTGATTCCTTTCCAATCAGCTAAGGTGTTCCGCAGGGGTCAATTTTATCTTCCACTCTTTTTCTTCCACACATAAATAATTTGCTTACTGCGATAGAACCCGTCTAGGTCCCACCTCGAGTAGAGTTTCTGTAAATGTTTTAACTTCCCACAATCACAGATGCAATCAAGTTTTATTCACAAAATTCATCTCCATCTCAAAAAAATTATCGATTGAAGATGTGCAAACTTTGTTGAATTTAATGCAAACAAGACTCAATATTCTGTTTTTTCAAGGAAGAATACTCATCTACTGCCCGGTGATTAATTTTTTTTTTTCGCTAGTCGTCCAACTCCACTCTATGACAAGGCTATAAATAAATTAAGTGGCATATATCGAGAGGGGCCTGTACAATTATTTGTCGCTCAACAGCTTCATTGCACTTTTTGTAGTACACACAGTTCTTGTTCTTATACCACGTTAATACTATACTGACAATGTTAATCTAATTGTTATTTATGAACTTTAAATGTCTGTGAGCGATCAATCTCGTGATCCCTAAATTGTACCAAAAATATTCAAATATCTGTAATAAATACTCACGGATTTTAAATATACGCAAAGCTTATCCAAACAGCACAATTCTACAAAAAGGTCACGATCGAAAAACCAAGTTTGACTTCCTGTGGGCTTAATAAAAATACTAGACACAAATAGAACTTGAGGCAAATCACTGTTAATCAACACACAAACGTTGTTTTTCCAAAAACAAAGTGTTTTATTTGTTTCTTTTGAGGATCAACCAAGAACTTTAGCACTTCGAGTGGAACATTTTTAGATGCACACTTTTCTATTCATAGACACGAATTTTCTATTTTTTTACTGATTTATTTCGTTTTTTAAAGGTGGTCAAAAAGGAAAGCGCGTGAACGTCACGATGTAAAGTTCGACACCATTAAACCGCGAGTGACGCGACGATCCTTCTCGTGAGGCTGCGTAGCGTGTATCTGAAAGGATTGTAATGTTATGATGGCACAATCGAATTTTGGCCATGCAGGCTGAATAACCCTGGAACATGCGGCTGAGCATGAGCACATGTGCGAATGTGAACTTGTCCAACTGGTTTCGGATTTTGGTTTTGATCGCAAGAATTGTCTTTTCGGGGGGAAGTGGATTATTTTGTTTATGGCCGTGGCATCTCTTTTCCTTTCAGTGTTAAGGGAAGACAAATTCTGCCGGAGTGGTAAAGTGTAGAGCGGTACCCTCTGTCTTTTTTCCACTCGAATTTCAATTGTTCTTGAATGAGATACAAATTTGTTGTTTGTGCCGTGTTCAATTTAGCGAGAGTTCCTGCCGCCAAATTTGCGGGTTTGTTATGCGTTTTGTCCGATTTTCTTACTCACGAAAGCACACAGTTGTGTTCGTTGAATCCTTTTTCAGACAAATCGTAATTGGGTTTTGGATTGTTGCCCCCTCTGCCAGAAAACGACGATTGTTGTTGGCCAATAAAACAGAAAACAAATTCACTTGGATGCGGATGCGCGGCGCGATCTTTGTCATGAGGTCGAACTATGCGAGATTGGGGATGTTCTTGTTGGCGCGGATTGAATTTTATGACTGCGGTCTGGCTCCCAAAGCATGGAGAATTCTTCTTTCCATTTTTTTTATTTCTTTTGGAGACAGGGAAATGCACACTGCACAAGCACAACAGTGCATCACATGTCTACTATATTAAGCAGATGAGTTGAATGCGATTCTGCCGTTTGCCTTTCGATGGGGCAGATCCACAGATCGGATGGAAAACGGGAGCGAAAATGGGAGTTCGCTTAATATGGGAAGATGCACACACAAATAGGGAAGTCGGTTGGGATTCCTTTGAGTAACTTATTCTTCTGTTTTCTGTTTGGATTGCTTTGCAGTTTGTTTTTGTTTGTCACTTGGGCTTCTGTTGCATTGTTGAAGAAAAATATTGAACACAAAAAACATGAACGATAGACCTGTGAGGACTTATTCAAGACATATTCGATTTTGAGACTAAAAGGAAATGCCTACATACCTATACCTAGACATGTTGGGAGGCTTACATTGATGAGCATTTTTAGTTTAATAGTAGACAAATTAGTTTGCTGTGGGCAGAAAAAGATATTGTCTTGATATGGTGGTGACTTGTGTAGGTTTTGCACGCGATAAATACTCATTTACAATGAATTCCAGAATAAAATCGTTCTTCCTAAAAAAAATGTTTAGCTGGCAAGCTTCTAACGCAACAAACGCTAAAATAATTAAATGGGTATGTCGAAAACAAGAGCCAATGGACAGTGTAGGTCTAGGCATCCTTCTCACACCTGATCCAAGATTTGGAGAAAAGGCTCAAAAAACTTAAAACTTTATGAAAAACAATAAGATTCGCCTTAGGTACATTTGCTGATTTCAGTATCTAGATCACAGGCTTAAGAGTTCCGCATAATCTATAACACCTCTAATTACACATTTGTTGCCAAACCTAAGAAAGTCATAGCCAACACGAGGTGAGTAAAAATTGTTCTAATACATAACTGGTACCTAGCTCAAATTCTTAGCCCGAGTACCGACCTACTCCGTACCTAAGTAGTGAATGCATTTATATAATTTTTGCCTACATCAAGCAGACAGCTTCCTACACTGAAGCGAAAAAGTTCTGTGTACGTGACAACATTGGGTTGGAACTTTTCCAAATTCAGCTTTTTCGAAAAAATTTTCTTTTCAAAATTTTTAAGAATTAAGAATTTTAAGAATTTAAAAATTGAAAATTTTAAGAATTTATACCCCTGGCTTTATGGAAACGGGTCGTTATTCTGTTTTTAGAAATTTTCCTATTCAAAATTATATTTTCCAAAAAATTCGTCTATTAAAAAAAATCAAAGCTTAAAAGAAACAAGCTGGGGGGTTGCTGGGGCAGCACGTCCCCATACTTATTTCATTGAGTCGCTTTGTAAAAGTTGCATTCCCAGAATTAAGGAAAGGAATTTTAAAAAAACAGAATTACTTACTTACTTACTTAAGGTGGCGCTACAGTCCGGGGTGGACCTGGGCCTCAGCCAACAATCTTCGCCAGCCAGCTCTGTCTCTAGCTAGCCATCTCCAGTTTCGCACGCGAAGTTGGCTGAGGTCTCCTTCCACTTGCGTGCGCCACCTGAGTCTCGGTGCTCCTCTACCACGCCGTCCCTGCGGTGTGAATTCGAAGATTTTCCGGACCGGGGCGTTGGTGTCCATCCGCTCTAAATGACCCAGCCATCGTAGACGTTGTGTTTTGACTCTTTTGGCTAGGTCGGTATCGCTGTACAGCCCATACAGTTCGATGTTATATCTCCTCCTCCACTCTCCGTCTATGCAGACGGGACCGTAAATCGGGATGATGAGGGTCTTTGCTACTCAATTGCCTCCTTAGCCCAAAAAAACAGCGATTGGTAAGAGTTATCCTTCGTTTGATTTCAGGGCTGGTATCATTGTCTGAATTGATAGCGGAACCCAGGTAGACAGTCCCTAACTACCTCAAAGTTATAGCTGTCGATGGTGATGTTTTGTCCAAGACGTCGGTGTTGGGTGTCTTTTCTTGATGACAGCATATACTTGGTTTTGCCAATACTCACAAAGCCTTCACTGAGATCACGCTTTGTTCTACCGATTATGTCAATGTCGCCTGGGTATGCGAGTAGTTGACCGGACTTTTGAAAGATTGTACCTCTGGTGTTGGCGCGAGATTTCTGCACAATTCTCTCAAGTATGATGTTAAAGAAGTCGCATGACAGCGCGTCGCCTTGTCTAAATCCTTTTTTGACATCAAAGGGGTCGGTGAGGTCTTTGCCGACCTTGACGGAACAGCGTGAGTTTTCCATCGTCATCCTACACAGATTGACGAGTTTAGCAGGGATACCAAAACTAGATATTGCGCTATATAGCTCGTCTCTATAGATGCTGTCATACGCGGCCTTGAAATCGATGAAAAGGTGGTGTGTATCGATTTTGAATTCCTGGGTTTTCTCCAAGATCTGACGCAGTGTGAATATTTGATCGATGGTGGACTTTCCTGGCCTAAAGCCACACTGATATGTGCCAATCAGATTGTTGACAATAGGCTTCATCGATCTTGTATGCGATGTTAAGAAGGCTTATGCCCCTGTAGTTGGCACAACTCAGAGGGTCTCCTTTCTGCAGGATCAGGCAAACAATGCTGAGGTTCCATTCGTCGGGCATGCTTTTTTCCGACCATATCTTGCAGATGAGCTGGTGCATGCTCCTAACCAGCTCATCGCCAGCGGATTTAAAAAGTTCCGCAGCTAGGGCGTCTGCTCCGGCTGCTTTGTTGCACTTGAGCTTAGATACAGCTACTTTCACCTCCTCCAGGTCGAGTGGGCGGTATCGTTCGTATGCTTCGTCGGTAACGTCTTCGCCCGGGTTGAATGGTTCGTTCTGCCTGACAGCGGTATTTGGTTCGTCCTCGCCGTTATACAGTCTGCAGAAGTGGTCTTTCCAAATCCTCAGCACCGACTGCGATTCTACAACGATGTTCCCTTGATGGTCCTTACAGGCTTCAGTTCGAAGTTTATACCCTTGGCAGGACCTTTTGATCCTTTGGTAAAACTTTCTAACCTCATTCCTGTTGTAACATCTCTTGATCTCTTGCTTCTCGTGCTCTGTCTTTTTCCTTCGGAGAAGCCAGTGTTCCTCTCTCCTCCTCTGCTCGTAGAGCTCGCGAGCAGCTCTAGTCCTTCTGTGCAGCGCCGCTTTGCAGAAACAGAATTATGTAAAACGAGTTTCGACCCTGACAGAGCACCTATTTGCACATAAAGAACATAAAAATCCAGCACCAAATTTCCAGAAATTCCGAGCGAGGTTTGGTTGCGAGCGATACACAGTTCGCTGCATTTCCAAATTCACCCCAAAAGCAATAACAAATCGTAACCTGCGCCAACGCAATTCTGCTTTTCAAAGTTCTACATGTTGGACAAAAAAAAAAACTGTATTCTAAATTCTGCGTTTTCAAAACTCTGACTTAAGTAATAAAATACTGCTTTTTCAAAAAAACGTTGACTTTTTGATAATAAAACAAGGGTTGGGGTCAAAATTCCTTTTGCATAGTTCTGCTTTCGAGATTACTTAAGCTTTTGTTTAGGGTTTTGTATTCCGTACTGGCTTATCAGCATATGTACTGCACAGGGTATTCCTTTGCAGGTATTCCTGCGGCTTCAGCAGACATTGTGGCTTCACCTAAAATTTTTTGCCGAATCCGAACGCCACTTTGAGAAGTTTTTCAAGACAAAAGATACTCACGGAGGGCTTGTCAGACCCTCGCGGAGGCGGGGACCGTGAAAAAGAACGAGTCTTTCTTTTTCAGGTGAGGACGAGACGGTAGGTTTGAACCCAGGGTTTCGGCGTAGTAAGCGCAGACAGTAACCACTACGCCACAGCGCTGGTATCATTGTCGGAATTTATAGCGTAACCCAACTTAGTCCCAAACTTTCTCAAAGTTATAGCCGTCTATGGTGATGTTGTGTCCAATACGTGTGCGTTGGGTGCACCCTCTTATTGATGACAGCGTTATACTTAGTGTTGCCCTCGTTGTCAGCTAAGCCCATATTCCCTGCTTCAACCCCAATACTCACGGAGGTTTTACTGACATCACGCAGTCTTCTTCCGTCAATGTCGTCTGCGTATGGAAGTAATTATACGGACTTTTCAAAGATAGTGCCTCTGGTGTTGGAGCCATAGTTCAGCACATTTATCTCAAGTATGACGTTAAAGAAAGTCACACGACAGCGCGCCGCCATGTCTAAATCCTTTTTTGGCATCAAAGAAGTCGGCGAGGTCTTAACCAAACAAGATGGTACAGCGTAATAATTCCACTGTCATCCTTCACTGATTGACGAGTTTGGCTGGGATACTAAAACTTAGCGCTATACAACTCATCTTTTTAGATAGGCTTCTCATAGGCGGCACTGAATCGATGAAGTTGTTGGGTATCGATTTGGAATCCCTGGGTTTCTCCAAAATGCCTTGCAGTCCTCACCTCATTTCCACACCTCATTTCCTCACCTAAAGCCACACTGATTTGGGCTGGTAGGGCTGCAGTAGAACCTGTTTCCATAGAACGACTACTTTCCTCGGTTTAGTTTCTGCACCTTTAACTGTACGCCTTCCGACGCTTTCCGGCTATACCACCTTTCCCTATTAAACTTATCTCTTGTTCTAGCATCGATTAATATATCTTTGCCAGCACGCGTGTCTCACCGAGCACGGGTAACTTAAGATTCTTACAATTTTAGGTTCTGATTTGAAACTGTAGCTTGTATGTAGCACAGACGTGTCTTCTTTTCTTTGTTGTCCTGTCCTCTTGTGTGCTAGTAAGCGGCAACCACGAACTATATCATTCGGTTAAACTCTTAATCGATCGGCTTTATGCTTCAGTCGTAGGCTTGCGACGGAAAATAATCTCAAGTCCTTTAAATCTATTCCAACTGTAGCTGTTTTATTGCTATAATTCACTCGAGGTCAAGGGCTTCGATTAGACTTAGATTATTTTATGTTAACGCAATGCTGGTCGAAAGGATCTGCTATGAGGTACTGGTGCACTTTTGTTTTCAACTGTTGAAGACTGTTATAACGAGGGAAAATGTTGTACCAAATTTTTTTAAGTTTTGCTAAAGAGAATTCTAGTATAAGCCCGTAAGCTCAAAGCCAGGCTTGTGAACTCTTTTGTGAATTGGCGTTGGCATCGTTCTCGTTTTTATTTAATTTCAACACTCTTCCTCGAAGAAATGATCCCCTATATAATAAGATAATAAGAGACAGGAGACATCGCGACAATGTTGTCATTTGCAATGCCGCAAAACACTTACTACAACTTTAAGTAATTCAAGGCATTTCACACTCTTCGCCAAATATCTAGACTTAACTTCCGGTTTAAACTTATAATACTTTATTTTTTAATTCAAATGCGCAACCTGTCTTAATGATTTCAAAAAAGATTAGGGAAGGTATAGGAGCCGAGTTTTATTTTGAACTCGGTCATCCGGTGTTAATTTCTTTAATATTTCTGCACATTTCTCACTGGTTTATTTTTGAGTGCCATTAACAAATAATTTTTCAAAGGACCACCCTGTGTGCAGACAGCCCTACGATATACAATAAGAATATTTAAAATGAGAGCCCCATGTTGTTTCATACTTCTAAGAGCTTTGTCGGAACCACCAATTGGATCCGGTTCAAATGACTGCTTGGTTCAAGTATCTGCTAACTAAAAACTCGAACCGAACAACTTTCGTTGTGGATTCCAATTCAATCGATCACTTTATCAATGCACTTCGTCCAATTTTCCTTTGTACCTTTACAACACAAATACGTGGGTGGATTAAATTCGTATACACAGCACCAACACTCCCATCAAAGTTATCTGCATTCCAAAAGAATAGGAAAAATAACTCAACCTTTCCAATACACCAACACCAGCAGAATTGTGCTTCCAGTGAATTGCGTCGATGTCGACGTCGAGTCGCCGAACCACCTTATTTGCTTTCAAGATTCCTCCGTAGCACTCAGTCGAGTTCAACATCAACAGGTGTTACAGTCGTGTGCAGTTTTAATCCACGCGTTTCGTTTTGTATTAATAATTTAGACATTCGTTTTTTTTTTGTAACTTTAGGTTTGTTCTCTTTTTTCTGTAGTTTTATCTAAGATTGTTTTAGTCGATACTGGTTCCAGGTGAATGATTAATAATTCTTGGAAATTGATATTTTTTTAACACAAACTTAGCAAAGTAGTGATAAAGGCAAAATAATTATTAATATCAAAAGATAGTTCAGTGCAGATATCTAATGTAGAATAAATCGGTGGTAAAAAAAAATATTAAGTGTTTCTTTTGTGTTTGCAGAGGATTAACGGATATAGAACATAAAAATAAACAAATCAACATTGCCTTAAGGATTAATATTCAAAAAAAATATAGATAAAACCCAATGTGAGTATTTGAACAAATTTTTTTAATAAAATTGGATTTTTCTTAAAACGAAAAAAAAAAAACAAAAATGGAAAGAAATTCGACCGAGCTCGATCGCGGAACAGAGCTAGCCATCCAATATGAGCGAAAGAGAGAGTAATATCGAAAAGGTTTTGAGTTACCAGGTAGAGATACCTACTGGTGGTTAAAAAAAATGTCAGCCTACGCTGCTGTACGTATAGATAGCTACAGATACGTATATTAGTTAAGTCAACAGTAGTGCGGAAATTTTCATCTCAGTGTGTGGTTGTGTGACAAAAGATGTTCAACACTTTGACATTTTAACTTTAAGAATCGAAATTCACCATAAAAAAATTCCAAATATCAGTCTTTTATCGAGATAGAGTTCCCCTCTAGTACTTACCTCGGTCAGGTAAACACATACCTTATGTGTGGTGAGTTTGTGCGGTTTTGCTGGATTCATACTGCCAAACAGAGACAGACTCTGTGAGTGGGTTTATTTCTGGTGCAATAATGCGACACGATGACGATCGGCCTGCAATTAAAGAAGTTTTTTTTTTTTTAATGCACACGCAGTTCAAATTTGTAATTATTTTTTTTTTATGAATAAACATTCTATGCTACATTGTGTAGCAAATTAGTAATTCTGCGTGCAGTGTAGCAAGGCAAGCAAAGCCTGTTGTTATTGACGGGCGAATGTTGCGCACTCAAATCCAGTTTCTGGTTTTAAGAACGGCATGCAAGGAGAGATCCACAGGGAAGAGGTGCATTTGTGCCCAAAGAAGTTAAGGACCCTGCAACCTGGAATTTGCACACATGGAAGCAGCAGACTGATGTGCAAGAGTCAATCACATATGTATCTACTTGGAGAGCATGAGTAATCAGCACGAACTAGGAAAACGAGTTTTTGGACTGTCGTTATGGGTTTACTCTTTTTAAAAGCATATTTGTTATTTTCATAATGTGGTTTTATTTTGTACGAAACTTATGAATATACGTTGCACGTGTGTAGAAACCTAACAACTAACTTGAGCCATAATAGCTGAAAAATTTAAGATCAAATCAGCAAAGGAAGCAGGAGTTGAGAGACGATACATTTAATACAAAATTTGCGCAACTCGCAACCGTTTCTCTATCACTGGCCTTTTTTGAAACTTTGTTGAAGGAATTCAAAAGTTATATTTAAGTTAAAAAGTAAAAATACGAAGGTTCCCTGTTTAACTAGCAGGAACATTTTGTAGGCAGATGTTATGAGTTCAAGCAGCGAGGTATGAGCAAAAGCCTTGGAGGTTTCTAAATGGCCCCTTTACCTGTTCAGGTACATCTTAAGAGAGTGCTACTTAGGAGACCCTCCTATTTAAGGGAGAGTGGCCAGGTCAGATTTGGGCTCCGTCGATGCTGTCAAAAAAACTGGCAACGGTGACGTGAAATAACGCCGAACGAAATAAAGCCAAGAATGAAAAATTTGGCCTTAATTCGTTTTGAAAATGGAAATAACGCCAAATTTCCGACTTGGCTTTATTTCGCTTTAGAAAACGAAATAAGACCAATTTGGCTTTATTTCGTTTTCCACTTAAACAGTAAAATATGTATGGGGGGGCGTGCCGCCCCACTGCAACCCCCCTGCCTGTTTTTTTCTTTAACTGTCTTCACTTTTCGTTGTAAGGGCGTATATAAAAAATTTGGTCTTCTTTCTATTTTTCTTTTGGCTTTATGTCGCTCTGGCTTACGAAATAATACCAAATTGGCGTTGTTTCGTTTTTGAAAACGAAATAAGACCAAATTTGAGATTTGGTGTTATTTCGTTTGGCGTTATTTCACGTCACCGAGTAGGTACCGTTTAGGTACTGGAAATATGCTGAGCTGCCTAAATGCATAGAAAAACGAGAACATGTATTGTGAACGCAACAGGTGGTTGACCACAACGCTCAGAATCAATGAACTACATTATGAAGATATTGAAATACTGCACCCACAAAGCAACATCAGCCCTATTCTCCTTGAGGTTTTCAATATGATTCTGAAATTTTGTCAAAGTTGACATCCAGATTCGCCCATTTAGTGAGCAATGCATGTCGTTATGGACTTTCAACCCTTACAACAATGTTCACAGCCATAATCTCTAGCTTATAGGTAAAAGGTGCGAAACGTAGAGTGGTCCAGACAAGCTATAGATTTTTGTTCTGTATATGTTTGGTGTTGAGTTATTGGATAGAAGAAAGGTTATCAAAGCTGTTTCTCCGCTTATGACCTTATTCGTTAATTGCACGAAGCCGTTTCATTGAATTTTTTGCAGCTCCGAAGTGGGTCCCAACTCCTGGACCCACTTATCCACAGGAGATCCTGAAGAAAAGGTATGAATATGCTATCGGGGATGGGGTTCGCTATTATCTGCTCCGGTGCCTGCGGCAGATCCTAGACGCTTATGTCAACCGAAGATAGATTTGGGATTTGGGTCGAGCCAAGGTACCTTCGTACCAATGGGAGTTCCAGATGAAGCTATGACTAATTAATCTTGGTTTTACTCAGCAATAGACCAGCTTTGAACGCTGGTGTTTAAAAATGTTCTTATTTTTAATTGTTTCCGAAAAAAAAATGCCTAATTGAGAGTAGAGGCCTGGCCAATTCGAATGGAACATTTTTTTTCGAACTCACCCCGCAGGGATGGTGCGCAGTAGAGGAAAACCGAGACCCAGGTGGCGCACGCAGAGCTGCCTGGCGAAGCTTGTTGCCTGAGGCCTATCAGGTCCACCCTAAACTGTAACTCCACCTTAAGAAGAATGAAGGTACTGACAGTGGTTCTGGCAAATATGTCAAGTTTGTTAAATTGAGCACAGGGTGTCCTTCAAAGTTGACTTATTGTCGGAATAGTATGTAACATTGAAATTTGATTGCAAAAACTCTTAGAAAAGATAGACAGCACGCGTGAAATCAAACGATCGTAAAGCCCGATGGGTAATTACTGGGGTTTCTGGTCCCCGATTGGGCACCTCCGTAATTCAATGTAAAGATTATCACTGTTTAGGGTTCGAACAGCTCAATGTAACCTGCAAGCGCATAAGCTGGCCGAAACATCACAATCCTGCGTAGAAGCCCCAAAACTTACGCCCTCAAGTCTTTTGGCTTTTACGGGATAAAGCAATGGGTTGACCAATAGAGTATTCAGCTCCATTCCCACATACATAAAGTTTTCATCCGGTTTATTTTCGTATTGCGGAAGAAGAAAAACAAAAGCTCGCTTTACCTTACTGCCAGGTTAAGATATCCTCTGACATAAAGCTGAATAACAAACTCCAAATAAGAAGCCTTTCGTATTGAAACTGATGCGCCTGAATTTTCTTTTTAATGCTGGGTTCGGTCCACACTGGAACTGGATAGATTCCGTACCAATACCCTTAATATGTGGTAAGCGTTCTCTTATCCAATGGTGGAGCAGGAACTCCGAATATGTCTGGTGGAAGCCCTATCCATCTTAGAAGCCCGTCAATAAGAGGTTTTATTACGAAACTGTTACTTCTTGACAGCTGTTAAGGATGCATCAGCTTTTCTGGTGGCAAAATAGCAGGTAGGCAGACAGTAAACATCGGCATTTTCCATGAAAAAAGTACATTTTCATACTCTAAGGAATGAAAAGAAGAATGTTTTAGCTTTATGGACTATGCTTGATGGCAGAGAACTTACGAAAGTATTATTAGCCCTCTGTCAGCAAGCGTTTCCTTCGAAACGATCTTTTTCACTACATCTCTTTTTTCTATCTTCGAAAATATCTAAATTTAATTGAAAAATTCTCAGAAAAGATAGATCACTCATGTCAAGTCAAACGATCGTATAGGCCTTGTACGGGTTAAATAATAAATAATAATTAATTGCTTGGATTGCTGGTCCCCAACTAGGTGCCTCTCCAACCCAGGTGGCGGATAGGGGTGCGCCGACCAGAGAAGGTGGGCAAAAATAAAATAATATGGGGTGGACTAAAACCAACAACAAAAAGAAACTCCAGGACCGTTTGTCTTAAAATGAGCACCCTCCTGGTCGGCGTCTGTTATCCAGGTAGGGCCGATTGTTAAGCCCGACAGCTGGATAAGAAAAATGCAGGTTTTATCTCTCACATCTTTTCCCCTTTGGGAAACTAGAGACATTTCTGTTTATATCAAAGCATAACACTTGCGGCAGGAAGCTTTGGGATTTCAGCGTTAGGTGTTATGGTCCGACTGTGTGGCAAACAGTGTTTGTTTTTGCGTTGATTTTTGCTTTCCGCTAGCGCTTTACCTACTTTTGAATTTCAAACTCATTATAAAAAAAAAACTATAGCTCATGTCGCCTTTTTTTCTACAATCACAACAGCGAACCCTCTGCATTTTATTTAACTATTAAACGCAAAAGGCCAGAATTTTTATCCAAATCGATCGAATTTACACTATGCTCAGCAAGGACATCTTCTAAACTTTGAGCTGGAGATCAACAAACATGCACCTTGGCAAATATACATATATCTTTAAAAATCAGTCACTTTTATACAATGTTTCCACAGCGCACTAATCCGCGATTAAAAAAATCTTCATTCAATCCTCTACATATTACGCGATTAACCATACAGATTTAAATCCTCTCGGCAAGGATAAATCTCATTCACCCTTTTCACAAACTACTTTCAAACCTTTTTGAAGACCTTGTTAGCAGTTTGAAAAAGGTCAGAGAGGGGTTTGAAAAGGCCAGGGGACAGAAACTGTCCACGTATAACAGATCTGTCAGAAATTACGATTTCTATTGGGATGTTTACAACGGAATTATTTTCGCTCGTAGAAAATTACATCGCCACTGTCTCATGTCAAATTAACCCTATCTTTGTCTGGTGGAACCACTGAGATTATTATTAATCAGCTCACGCTAATCCTCGTATTATTGCCGGTAAAAACTTAATAATTATTAGGACTTCTTTTACAGCGTCAGACCACGCGCCTAATTGCCTTCATGCATAATCAATTTGTTTGCTTAAAAAATATGAAAAAATCGATCGATTTCTTGCATGTATTCAATCTTTCTACACTTGGGTAGACCGAACACATGACTCCGCTTTTTTTACCTTTCCATGCAGTGTATCTACAGTACAGGAACAACTTTTTGACTTACTCACTCCATAAATGACTAAGTTCAAGCGTCTTATCGCAGACAATTTTTCTAAGAAAAGTGTAAACACGTCTTACGATAAACGAAAACCCTACTTATTGCTGCATATCTAAAGCTGTGGTAGATGTCTCATGAAATTCTTATTCTTATCTATTTGGTTGTAGAGAAATGTATGGTCATACAATGGAAGTGTTTTCTCCAAGCTACAATACAATTTTCTTAGTACTGGTACTGGTACCTACCTATTATAACAATTTGCGACGCAATAAATGTTCGAAACTGGAAAATCAGAATCGTATACCCCCACCGTCTAGCTAGATAAATTTATTCCCATTTGTGCCGATCAGTGCGCAGTGGGTTCCTCTCGGAATACAAAACAAACGAACAAATTCTAGAACGTGCGCATAACTAAAGAACCGATCGTTTCGTAAGTTTCCGGTTAAGTTCACATTTTATTGATTTTATTTTATTTCAACGGAACAGTAGTAAGGAATAATATTAAAAGAGCGCGAGTATCGTTTTTATGTTAAATGAAATATTTATCCCATCGGATCTTGTAGTTTAACGGAGGGGAGTGCACTAAATCCAGGTGACTTAATTGATCTCGGTTGCGTTTTCAACCGAGGTGATGGTTCGCTTCAGTTGTAACGGCTGGTCGTATCTCTTTTAATGAAGCGATTAAGATTATCCCGAGTGTCATATTCTTTACAGAGAAATAACGGCGCATACATACATTTACTTTTAGTGATAGCGAAGTGATATCGTAGCTACGGAGGGCGTCTCTTGGTCGTTGATAGTAAGCGGTTTCTTTTTTTTTAGTATATGTATATCTGGCATTTATGATGAGCGTTATTCCCAACGGTGTTATAGTTAACTTTGAAATAGCTTAGATAAGATTTGTTTTTCCTTTTTATCACTTGAAAAATTGATAAGTTATGTTTTTCGATTTCCCTCGAACTAATTATGTTTTTGTGACTGTAGTGAGTTGGAGAAGTTAACGATCTTGGATGACTTGTGAAAAGAAGATTTGTTCTTACTTTTTTCAAAGCTTGTTTGAAATCAATTCTTTATTCCATGTTGCACAAAGCGTGTTTAAGGCTTTTTTTCACACGAGTATACATTTTCAAGCGTAGGTATATGGAAGCGTTTTTTTTATATCAGGAGTAGGTAGGTAAAAGGTTACAGAATTAATAAACGGCGAGAAAACATTCTATGATGCTAATAGATATGAAACTATTCTTTGAAAAAAGGTCTTGAAATGTTACGAGAGTCCTGTGGCCTGTCGGAACGAATCATTCTTCTTTAGTTTTCGAATCACATTGTTATAGTCCTATGGAATTTCAAGATATGGGCACCACCCCCTACAAGAAATTTAGTTTTTTTTCCTTTTGTTTTCCAACAAATTCCCAAACTAATTTAAGAACCAAGGGCGTAGAATATATTATGAGTACACGGGCTATAAGCCCTTTGACTTACTTCGTATTCTTGCATAGAGGTAGAGCCCTTAACACTGAGATAGTTCCAACAGTGAGACAGTTCCAACAGTGAAACAGTTTCAACAGTGAGACAAAAATTAAAAACTGCAGGAGTTCCTTGGACCCACACCGTCCAGCCTTAGGCTTTGCATGCAGGCGTTCAGGGTGCCGCTACGCAGCGTAGTTCGAACAGTGAGACCTTCAGAATAATTCCAAAGAATCTTGTTCATGCAAGTGCCACCCACTGCCATAAAGGATGGAGATGGTGTTTTTTGGAATGGGTCACTTTGTTTTCAAGCATTAAGTACACTTGTGTCGTATGTGTTGAGTAAAATAAATAAGTAAAAATTTATTTTGTTTTTGTGGTACCTTCCTACAGAAAATCTTACCTTCTAATCCAACTCAAGTCTAAAATCAATCATGTTTTCAGTTTATTATACGTTCACAATGGAATTAAGGTAGTTTTATAGTGTCTTAAAGGATATTTTCCTGTCGTGTAGTCACGATTTTCAACAGTCTTCCAACAGTGAGACAGTCTCATAACAGTCTATCGACAGTGAGGCACTGTCTCACCTATTAAATAACATTTAGAAATAATAAAGAGTCAGCTTGGATAAAGAAAGTTCGTCGGCGAATATTAAGGTCTTATAAACTTTTCAGCAACGAGGATGTTTCTTAATAACCAAACAAAAGGAAGTGCGGTTAAAAATGAATTCTCAATGATTGTGAATGAAATTAAATTAAAATTAAAACTAGTTTTGGTTGGTGTTTACCGCAGCGTAATTGTTGTTTGTTTGTTAGTCTCATTGCCGGGGCAGTTCTGTTTTCGTCTCACTAATAAAGTGATTTATTCAAGTATTTTCAAAATAGCGCAACATTATATTAAACGAAGCACTATGGGCCAACGGTTCGGTACCTACTTTTTTCTAAAAATGTCTCACTGACAGTACCACTCCCTTGCTGAAAATAAGTCTGTCAATCTAGAAGGAAATCTTTTTACTAAACAAATACATGTGGGGTGCCGTGGCGTAGTGGTTAGTGTGTGTGCTTACTACGCCGGAGGCCTGGGTTCGAATCCTGCCATCGTCACCTGAAAAAAAAAAGACTAGTTCTTTTTCACGGTCTCCACCTCCGCGAGGGTCTGACAAGCCCTCCGAGATTATCATTTGTCTTGAAAAACTTTTCAAAGTGCCGTTCGGATTCGGCGAAAAATTGTAGGTCCCTTTGTATGTGAAGAAATTAACACACACAGCATACATTGTTGAGAAGTTGGCCCTGGTTCACCTCGAGCTGTTGCGCCACTCTATTTATTTATTTATAAACAAATACATGATGAAGAAATAATTGCTGAAGCTTTTTAAGGGTCTTGATAGGTCTTGTTTTGGTAGCGGACTGATGTGGAATGAAAGCCGTCTTTGCCTGTGGCAAAAGCTAGTTTATACTACTAGTGAATGGCTTAGTTTGAGCACATAAAAAAGTTATAACAGACCAGAAGCCTTTTATTGAAACAAACAAAAGTTTAAGGTAGACACCCTCCCAAAGGATCGTGATGGGCCCGTCTTGGATCCATTGACACTTTTCACTACAATCTTTTTTAACCATACCTAAGGTACATACTTTCGAAATGCATTAAATATAAAAAAAAGTCATCGACCTGATATGTTCAGATACATTTTGCTCTAAGACGAACGATGAAGCTGAGGACTCTGACTTCCTCTATAAACTAGATAACACGAAGTAATAAAAGAGCCCCTTTAGCTACTTAACTATGCGCTAAAACCCGCTCACGCAAGTAAAATGTACTGCAGCAGCTTAAGATCTAAATTCAGTGAGTTTCCGACCCAGGAAATAAAAGAACCTGCGGGCTACTAAGTTCCCTTCACACTCGTTAGCCTACGCATGGAGTAAAGAATATAAAATCAAGCAACGAGTTGTGTGAAATTCCAATTTCAATTAAAATGCAATTGTCCAACAAGAAACGCATCAAATGCACAGTTAAGAGGTGGTTTTGAATCCTCAATGTACGAAGTTTTTCCACACGATCTCCATAACAATCTGTCGCATCTCTGCATCTACAGATCTTTTCTGCAAAAGGAGTTAGTTTAAGACTTGTATATGAAACGACCTGCGGAAATGTAAAATAAGATATGACGCAGGCAATTGCTCGGCGACCATTACCATTTTGGTTCATGGGAACACACAGGCAGCCAATGTGGGTGGAAAGAGTCGGTGAATTGTCCACATATATATTGTGTATCTTCATTTCGATCTGGCAGTTAAAAGTTCACTAAACCTTTGCATTAGGTTAGTGCTAAGACAAAAAGTATATTCCCATTTTATGCCGGCTTTAAGAAACCAAATCACAGGTTAAACTTTATTGCGTGTTCACTTGTTGTACCTACCTTATGGGCATTAGCATAAGCCGGCCATCTGAGCTTAACTTTTGAAGTGCAGTTTCTCACCTTCACAAGACATGACGTGACTAGGAATCGAAAGCAACTCATTGTCGGCCCATTAGTAGTTTAACATCGCTACTGTGTGGCCCATTTGAACGGTCACTCACCTGGCAATTTTTGCACCTCCATGAACGTACCATTTATGTTAGCTCTTATATGCATGGCTCTATAGATTCGTTGGTTCGCCTTGGAACAACGCCGCCCGGGCGCATACCAACACACATGCAAGAGAGACAATTCGTTAAGTGCTTACGAGATGTAGGTACTCGAAAGTAGTCACAAGCACAACGGAACATTACACTAAGCAAATAAAGCCATGTTCCCCAACATCGTTTTTAACACTTTTTTTTGTGTTTATTTTCGTTTCTGTCCCACAATGTGTGAAACTAATTGTTTGGAGACCGCTTTTTCTTGTACCACACAGTGAAACCATTAAATTAACTTCCACTGCATTGGTTTCACATGGTCTTTATGTTGATTATAATCCGCTTTGCTAGCGCACACTTTTCGATCAGGAAGTTCGAAACCATTCAAGTGGAAAAACGTTGAAAAAAAAAAGTTAAAAAATTGTCAACCTCATCATAAACAGAGAACAGCATTTTATGAACTAATAATAAACATCCTTTTCGAGAAGCGTTTAATGAGCAAACTTGCAAGTAATGACCTCGTCTGTGTGGGATGTACACATCATTGAGTTTTTATAAGAATGAACAAAAGAACTTTGGCCGCCTGAATTAGCCGGCAGAATAACTCAATCAAGGTCGATCCGGTAGCAAAGTATTGCTGTCCCGTGCCTCATTGATTTTCTTAATTATTTATTATGGAGAAAAAAATTTATGGGATAATCTATTTTTGATCGTTGTTTTTGTCCCACCAGTCGCTGCATGGACCGCTTTTGGCAATGATCTTGAAAATGAGGCATTTCGGTATTGTATGAATATTCGCAGTCGATCCAAATTTATTGAGGAACGATTTATCATGCTCGAATTGGCACAAGATTATTTTGCCCTGACAATATCCGGAAACGGCTAACCTAGGAATATTAAAAAAAATCCAGGACCTCTAATGTCGCAGCAAGTGCGTTTTACTGGTTCAGAAATAAATTTGATAGAATGAGTAGAGATAGAATACGTTTTTTTTTACTGCAAATTCGAATTGAAATGGTAAAAATATTATGTCGATTAAATCTTTGACAAATAATTATACTCCAAGTGTACTTTGAGTACGATAATAAAGTTATTGAAGAGCTTGAAAAGACCAAACACTCCTTGACCTTTGCGGCATGATTTTCGCTCTTGGATAATTTATGCCGATAATTTTATAAATTCAGAGGCTACTGAAATTTTTTGAATTGTAATACGAATCCAATTTTATTGGGGTAAGTAACCTTGTTTCGATAATATTCGTGGATTCGTTTTGGACAGCATGTTCGCGTTAAGAAAAAATACCAAAGTCAAATGAAAACGCCTTGAAACAAATGTGATGTAAGCTTATTCTCTTTGGCTGTTTATCTGTCGCCAAGTATCTTCTCTTCGGTTTTTCAATTTAGTGGATAGATTTTGACGGCCTGTGAAAGACTTGCCAAATCTGTTTGACGTTCAGTTATTGAAACAATGTCGTGGCAAGTTGAACGATTAAATGACCACACTTCCAAATGATAAAAATTTGTTATCAAAATGGCATGAGCCAATAATTGGAACCGAGTCACAATTGTGCTTTTCAAAATTTTGGTTTTCCGAAAAAAAATATGACTTTCAAAATGCTGCTTTCACCATTTTCAACTGCACTTCGTTTTCATTTTTCGGTTCCATAAGATAAAATTAGTATATAGGACTTAACACGTCTATTATTCCCTTAGTCTACAGAAACAGCAATGGACAAGAGTTACGCTCCTTTCACACTATCCGGATTCGACCGGACGGAAAAAATCCGGACGGCGAGATTTTTTTAGGGGCGTATGTAAATGTATTGCTCCTTTCACACTACACGGCGACGCCTTTTCGTCCGATTTTTATTTCTTGTGTGTTTCCTCAATTGGATTTGTTGTGTAAGTATACAATATTCAAATAAAAACTGGGACTGCGACAAAAAAAACCGTACATAAACCGTACAGTATGAAAGGTTCGCTAATTCGGTTTTTCGCCGTTCGGTTTTCTGCCGTCCGGTCAAAACCGGTTAGAGTCAAAAAAGCCTTATTCTTTGCTTGATTTTCGAAAAAATGTTTTTTTTCCGAGCTAATTGCGGCACTGACCTAGATGGATAAAGTTTTTCAGGTAAAAGTTTCTGAGGTTGGATGTTTCTTCTTGATGACATCATAGACTCGCTTTAAATTTCGTTCACTTTCAAACCTCTTCTGACCGTCTTTGCGTTTATGCTATAGAGACGGTTTCACCATGATTTCTGCCCTATAGCCGAAACTTATGAGAATTATGCGGCTGGTTTTGACACTTAAATTTTACATATCTTGATGTCTCGGTCCTCTTTTGGCGAAATGAAAACCAGTGTTTCTTATAATGCTCGCAATTTTAATAAGCTAACATCAATCATTGTGAGCTTAGTTAGTCATTTAGACTTTGTGAGCCTTGTGGGCCTTGTAAAGTAGACTTGAAATCAGGAAATGGGCAGCGCGTATCGGTTTGATGCTCTTAAGTATTTTTCCAATTTTATCAATTTTACACTCCTGTCTTTCTACTAAAAGACCATACTAGTAGGGTTAAAACGGTTTCAAACTAGGAAGACTAATTTACCTACTCATGAGAACTTGCGGACCTGGCAAACTGTGACTAACATTCTTTGCATAAGTCGTGCTTCATCTGAAGTTTTAGAGATGAGATGGAGCATGATTTCTACCAAATCCTCTCCTGTTCCTTGGAACACATCGGTTTGTAAGCCGTCGTCAGGTCCTGCGGTGGATTGAAAATGACTTAAGCCTTTTCGAAAGCCCAAAGCTGTAATTTATATCGCACTTAAACAAAATAAAAAATTAATGTTGATGTGTGCTTACACAGATTCGCTTGCTTAAATCGTTCAAAAAGGTCTAACCTTTGTCTAATGACGTTCAAAGTAGTTTGTGATACTTTTTGCAACTCGCAACAACTTTATTGCGTTTCATTTACATCATACCTGTGAATTGTCATAAATGGCCAGCCGAGGGCAATTTTTATTGCCGTTTATTACTGCCTTTTAAGCAACGCAAGGAAGCGAGCTTTATGAACCAGAAATAACCAGATGAAGACTGTATGAATCTCTACTTTTTATAAATTATTGTAGGGTTGACGGATTCAATCCGACACGTGTGAAAACCTTTTACAATTTATTGGGAAGTTGTGGAGTGATTCTAAAAACCAGCTTTTATTTTCTTAAGTTTAAACTAAACGTATAAGAACCATCACCCAACCTTTGGTAAGTTATAACAACATGACTATTAAAGGCAGATAGAATTCTAAATCAGTTAATTATTAAAAAAAAAAGAGAAAGTGGAGAACGGGGATTCAGGGATGGATCTTCCCGAAAAAAATTTCATATGTTTGTAGTTTTTAATTTAAAAATTTAATCAGCAAATGGTTAGTGCCGACATTAATCCATGTCAATTGTCAAGTAGCAAAACTCAATATTATTATTTTGAAATTTTCCATAGGCTTATAAGTTCGGTATGAGTTGTAAAAAAGGAATTCAGGTAGTTTTCTGAAACCTCGGAACTGGTTCATAAATTACATTCGATCTTATTCATGTGATGTCAATCATTTATCGATTTATTAACCTCACTATGGGCCTCATCATATAGAAATACTTGGCACCATTTATGTCAGAATATTCACATCCATTTCATTTCCGCTTAGAACACATATGGATTGAAGGAAAGCCAGCATATGCCCAGAACACAAGATCCAACAAAAATCTGCCTTAGTATGCGACCTTGCCAAGTTATCTTCATAAAATACTGTCTGTAAAAAGTTTAGAAGTAGGTATTTCAACCCCTGCAAGTGAAAAACATGTTACAACTTCAAGTATATTTCATCATAGATGAAAGCATTTAGCTAAGTTTCGCATGAAGTCATGCAGAACGATATGTATTGGAAGCCTACTTCAGATAACTTTAGTTAAGTGGAAAACTATGTTTTCAACAGCAATCGCTGGAAGCGATAAGAGGTGTAAGGCGCTTTTTCGCTTCAAGTCACCTCGACAGTTTTTTTTTTTAATTATTGTGTCTACACCTCTACACGTTCTTAAACTGCCGGCCATCGTATACTATATTTCACGGGAAGTCAGAATTTTTAAGATAATCGGGGGGTTTTCCTTTTATAACGTAGCCGACCAGGTTAACAATTTTCGCTGACATTCAACTATCGATAAGTAGTCATATGCATAAGTTGTTTTTCCGTAAAATTTTTTAATTATAAATACTGCAAACAACTGATCCAATTGATCAAGTAAATATAGCGAATAACCCTCAACTAGACTAGTGGTTGGACAACTGTGAATGTGTTTCATAATTGTAAAATGTTTAATTAACCCCATACGGTGGTTTTCCATTTTCTATTCCAATTTAATAAAGTAAAATGATCAATGATCATGACGCCAAAACAGCCCACACAATTCACGATCACGACAAGATTGTCACACAGTCATATACCTACTTGAGACTTCCATATCAGGTACGGAATAACGTGCCAAGTCACCGCGTTTTTCTTCCAACCGCATTTGCATTGAAGCCTACCAAGCTGGCGTATTTATTTTACATCTATCGAAAATGGTGCCGGGAGGCTTGCAATTAAACTTGATTCCTTTTTTGTTTTGATTTGAGTTGAGTTTAAAAATAATGCCGATCGTGCGTCAGCGTCAGCTGAAAGAAAAACCCCATGCTGAGCTTGGCACTTATTAGTGTCTTATGGGTCTTTTTTTGTAGCTAATACTATCGATGAAAACGTGCGTTGCCTAAAAAAATAAATACTCAAATACAAAACAATGACAAATTATTGTGCGGAAGGGTTTCGGTGAAATCGATTGTTTTTGGTAACTTTGCGAAATTGGAGAGAACAACTCACCGTGAGCTTAAAGATATCATTTATCGGTCAAGGTACTGATCGAAGGGACCTTATACCTACTGCGTACATTAAAGTCTGATAAAATTACACAATTTTTTTCTTATTCACCGGCGTAAAGTACGGTTATCCTCCTTCTCGTCATCAACTTTATTATGCCTCGCTTAGTCGCACAAACTGTTAAGTAAATGGTGTGTGTTGGTATAGGAAGGAGTTTATTAGACTACACAGGTACATTTGGTTCAAAGTAAATCACCAGGGTCTTTTTAGATTTTTTTTTTTTGCACGAGCAAGTGGATGATTTGCCCGCGACAAACGCCTCCATATTGTTGAAGAATCTTATCTCGGTGCGGACCAGCCGTAAGAACCGAAAATATAGGTTTTTAGATCTTCCAATATTCTGTTAAGGCATAGTTATAGAGTGTTTCCACCGCACAAAGAACAGAAATTAACATAGGAAAATTGAAAGTCAGTTCCAAAGTCATTCTACTGGAAAAGAGGAGATAAACTTGATGTACGTTTTCATTTTTAATAAGAGAAACTTTAGGCACAACACCAGGTAACAAAATCTACTTTTTGTGCGTTTTTGTGGAGTACAAAAATTGGAATTGCATCTGAATCACTGCCTTCGCCCGTTCATTGATAAGTCATGGTGGGGGCAGCGACGAAACGAATTCTTTAATTATTATTCACGGATAATTTTGTGGCGTTGAGGCCAAGATGTTTTCATTTTTGACATTTCTGAATGATATCCTGTGGTGTGAAATGGCATTGTGTGGTCCTCACGTCCTCTGTGCATCTATTTGTGAGTTTGGCTCCCGGATAACTGAGATTCAGAAATAATGAAATTCATACTCAATTGCCACCTACTTTTTTAATCGACGAAACGAAATAACCCAAAAACAGTCAAATATGTTGGTGGGATTTCGGTCTACAATGAGTCCGAACCGCAGTATTAACATTAACATTCGTCATTCGTTTGCAGTGGGTATGGGCAGTCGTCAGTGAATTTTGACAGCTCCAACCACATCCACAACAAACAGAGCTAAATTCATGATGACCACTGTCGAAAAAAGGTTTGTTTGATTTGTTTCTTCAGAAAGCTAATCTTAATCGTGGATTGGTGTCCGGTGGAAACACAAAGCATATTGTCACGCGATGCAACAATCTACGCCTGCAATTGCGTGATCTGCCAAATCAAGATCTGTAACGTTTAGCAAAAAGTGCCAAATATATTAAGCCCACGCCATTATCTTTTTCAAGTACGAAAAGTATTTCTAATTTGAGCATTTGCGTACCTTTTATACCTGAGCACGTTTGCTCATTTGCCAATTTCTTCATGCCAACATCTGTTTTTCTTTCATAATCAGCATTTTGCTTCAACATCACGATTTAGTGGTCATACTTGTCTTCAATGACTTATTCCCATTTTTGAAAAGGAAAAAAAGAAATAAGCACCTCGCCAGATCACCGAACTTAGCATTCATTCACATTTGTCATAGTTATGTCAATGACATCTGACTCAAGTTGTAAGTCTTGTTCCAAGAAGTAGGCAAACTTTAATGGCCTCAAAGACGACACCGAGGCGTCATTTTTTTTTCGCAGATACGCATCATTTGATTCCTCCTTGTGAAATCCTCATGCCAAATTCTTACAGTAACTGCTGTTGGATTTTATTTCACAAGAATGTTAAAGAATACATTAATTGCAATGTAAAGCAAAAAAAAACAAAAATAAAAAAAATAATGATAAAAATTCTAGGCACCTGGTAGGTTGTTGCTATATCAAGCGGCTGGCTTGATGTCAACAAGTGTAATATCTTGCATAAGTATTAGAATTCACAAGGCAAACATCGGATGTATAAATGAAAGATTGTGATTAGAATAAAGTTTTTAAGTCCACATGAGTAGCATATCGCGTTGACAAGTAGTGTCTGCTTGCTAACGTTCGTGTTTTATAACACAGAGCTGCCTGCCATTGGAGTGAGATTGGTGAATGTCAGTCGTGATTTGAATTTCCTTTTATTTAATTATTTTTGAATGTTTTAAGCCGATTTTTAGTACCGGTATTTGTACTTCAAGTTTTTGATATATGAAACGAGATACGTCTTCAAAGACGCATTTTCCGATCCGTTTTTGCTAATGACCTCATCAAAGTTTATATTTATTCAATGATTTTTTTTTATGGACTTAGAATGGGTGGCCCAGTATTATCGTTTCTACTCGGATGTTTATGTTTGCTTTTCAATGAACGACTGTTTGATAACGAGATAAAATTAACGAAGTTTTAAAATAGGCGAAAATATAGAGTACGCTCCAACAAGGTATGATAGAAAATAAATGTTTGGTGCGGTTTTTGGCAGACAAAAACCATTTCAAAATACCCGAAATACCCAATATTTTGCAAAAAAAAGTAGGCAATGAAGTATCAAACATTTGGGACACAGACCCTTGTATTTCCATTCTTCATGGCCATAAGCTAACGAAATTGCCATCACATAAGATTACTTCAGGCTTATCGTTCAAGCAAAGGTACCCACTGAAGGTGAAGTTTAATTTCGAGAAATAAATGGCTGCAGCTCCACACTTTACAGTAAAACAAAGCTTACTGGAGAAGATCCTCAGGCTTCCGATGCATTCTTTTTTTAGGAATAAAGAAACATAGTCACTTAAGATACAGACAAGCTCCTATTCCTAAAAGTATATGATTTATTGCTTAAACAAAACTGTTTTTGCCGGAGCCGTCTTTGAACCCATTCATTGAGATTTCTCCATGCATTTACAATAAAAATTTTGAGGTCTCAATAAATAAACTAAACCCCTACCACCTAAGCTCATAATGAGCCCACACAAAAGATCAAGATTTTGTCTGGCCGACCCTTTTTCTTTTCAAGGAAAAATAGATTTCTAACCGATACGAATACAACTAATTGAATACGAATTCCAAACGGATATGAAGGTCTCTAAACGAAGAAACCCAAAATCTTGCTTCATCGGATTATTCTTTGAGATGAAAGATACACATTTCTTGGCTGAGGTAAGGTAGACAGATGTGCATGTGTCACAATGTTGATGACATTTTAATGGTGGTTTCTGTACACACTGAAGAATGGAAAAACCCGTGCCCACAATCTATAAAGTCTTTGTTTCACAATATACCAACCAGTGCGTCGTATACATTTTGTACCCTGAAGAGTATAAAGAATGAAGTCATTTAATGTTTATCACAAGTCGTTCAAGTACACAATTTTATCAATCTTCGCGGCACTGATCAGCACAATGCATATCTTAATTAATAAGACCTACATGGGACAGGTCTTAATATTTAAAGTTTATAAAAACGTCATTTTTTTATATATCAAACAAAATATTCGGTGGCGATAAACGCCTCCTGATAAATAAATCACTAAAATAAGAAACAAAAATATAAATTTCGGGATCACTATAAGAACAAAATAATTGCACGTACTTGCGATCGCGATTTGCCGATCGCACGTACCACTTATCTCAAGTGCCATGACAGTACTTTCGAATAAAAAGAAACCGAATAGACTTAAAATTTGATTTATAAATAAAACTAAGCAGACGTATCTTGTTGTCGCCGTGTTTTGAATGCAACATTGTATACACAGGGGAGATTAGATACGAAATGTGCAATCGATAACAATCGTACTTCATTGACCAAGATGTTGCAGAGCGATTGGAGTTATCGGTTGATTACCAGAGCGCAGAATGTCATTGGACTTTGCATGATGTGGTGCAAATCTATTGATTCAAATCATTATTGATTACATACGTAGTTGAGATAAGTGTGTCCTTTTGTTGTATGACAACAGAGTCTGTTTTAAATTTACTTCAGATAAGTATAGTGGACAATTTACTGGGATGGTGAAATTTATCAGTCTAACAACTAACAAGTATTTCAGGTCGATTAAAGCTGGTTATTTGTATTTATTTTTGCTGTAGACAATCGAGATTTTTTCTGATTCTTTTAGTGTTAGTGTTTGAAAAAAAAATGCGAAACGATCTACCTGTGTAGTTCCCAATTCTAAATATACGATACTGACTGACCGGGAATAACTTAAACAAGGTCAGGGAATTCCGATCAATAGGATTTGCTTGGGGTTTTTTCCGAGTGATTTTTGGACCGTAACGTCATGGAAACTCCTGCCATAAAAACAGCATGAGTTTCTCATTGTACCCTCGTCTTATAGTTATAATAAGAATGATTTGTTACTTTCCTTAAAAGGTTAGGAAATTTGACGGGCACGTATTGTTTTTTTTTTGAGTATTTTAAAACAACGACTCGGTAGGTGTATTAAAACTAAAGTCAAAAGTGATATGACAGCACTTAGCACAACTTTGTTGTGAGTCGTAAATCGTAGTGCAGGTGAAACTAGCAGCATTTTGACGTTCAGCATTCTCGTCAGCACACCGACGAGAGGACGCGAACAGTATTTGAACAATCTCCCAGGCAATCATTTTTAAAGCAGATGAATGTCCTTGGCATTTGGAGTTGTCTCATACAACAAATCGTTAAGTAAAATCTTAATTTACACAAGATGATTGCCGTCCACGAATTGGCACAACGTAATTTAAGGCCAGATAACTCGCTGGAAAAACATGCAAGCTCTGTTGCTGCGAGACGCTACCATTTTCTTTTTTGAAGCACATTTTCACCTGAGTGGGTGCATTATTAATGCCAAATGTACGCTTCTTAAGTGAGATCAATCCTGCGGAGCTCCACCCAAGGGCCGACAGAGTGCCAGAGTAGAGTGCAGTACCAACAAGAGATTTAAAAAAAATGGTTTTGTCCGAATCGGAACAAATAGCTGGCAGATGTCATGTTTCTGCTATACGGAGACACAGTCAACACAGCCAGAGTTTTCATGGACTTTTTGTGAGGCCGTTTTTTGGGAACTTCATCGCTCAAGGCGCTAGTTTTTCAATACTAAATCATCCGAGTTAAAAAAATCAGTTAAAAGAAAACTGAAACTGCCCGCGTATGACAGATTTGTCACAAATACGTTTTGTGTTAGGATTTTCACGGCGAAATTGTTTTCTCGCTCCTGGGAAATGCCATTATCACTCTCTTTGGAGAAACTTAATGGTAAAAATCGTGCCAAATTGATCTTATATTTGCGCGGTGGAAACAATTCAGGATTTTTTTTTAATTGGCTCCGGCTAATCGCAGTTTTATGTCCGGTGGAGATATAAAACAGAAACAGACAGATTATTTTTCTTAACTGCTGTTTTGACAAATTTTGCAACATTTGCAAGCCATATTTCGCCTGACAGCAGCTATACAGTTAGCAAATTAAAGTTAACAACAGAATGTCGTGCTGTGCAACATTTACTTCATATAAAAACTTTTTATACCCGACCGAGGGTATATTAATTTTAATGCATAGTTTGTAACACAGTGAAATAATTACCGTAAACCCCTAAGAACTTTTAGAGATATGACCGAGACCGACAGGTGAGTCGATTAAGCCATGTCCGTCTGTCCGTATGTGTGAAGTTTTTAGGTCTTTAAAATTGAGCTAGGACGCTCAAACTTGGACGCTCAATCTTAGTTCTTATTTTGTACAGACAAAGTGTGGAAATTAGTTAAATCCGCCAAAGGCCACGCCCACTACTGGCCTCAATGTAAGACAATCTCTATTTAAAATTTTCTTTCAAAATGCCTCTTGGTCAAGTTAGACAAGGCGTAGGAAGTCAAATTTTGGTATAGAGTAAAAGTGGCCCAAAACCTCTAAGAAGGCAAAAATTTGACCGCCCACAACATCGACCATGCCCAATTTTACCATGTCAGATCTTTTAAAACCCGATTTCTCGGAAAGTTTACTCCAAATTGAAAAAAAGGTTTTATAACAAATATTCAAGATATTACTATTTGCTAGGTTTGCTCCACACAAAGTTTTAAGCTCCGCCCACTTTTAAGGGGCGTGTTTAGGGAAAAACTAATTTTTCTGCAATGAGTTTCGGTTTTAACGCATTTTGTCATGATTCTAACGAAACTACAATTAATTGATTTTAATTTTTAGCCCAGACCAACTTTGGGGGCGTGGCCTCTACAAATAACATATGAAATCGGGACAAAAAAAAATTTAAGAATTGGTGTTACACGGTATATAGGGTCGGGTATACAGAAGTTTGTCACAGACGAACTCTTACACTTACTCACTTGTATATAAGAACTTTAGCCTGCACGATACCATTTGAAGTGACCTGATGCGTAATATCTTGGAAGATTTAGCAGAATAGAAGCAGTTGAAACAGTCAGCTGTACCTTTCGGGTATAAACTGAAGCGTCCAAAACCTCGCGGTAGCTATTGCGCAATGGGGTGAAGGGAGCTGGTCTTGCAGTAGATTAACTAACTATTCTATTATAAGTTATGGGTTAAGAATTTATAACTAATGCATTTATAAAGGCTGTCTTAGTCTTAAGGTTCCATCTTTTCACTGTCAAAATGACCATAAACACATTTAAAAGACACAGCTGTTATTTAACTTCTCAAAAACGTCTCAAATCCATATGAAAGCTATGAAAAAAAACTTACCCAACCTGATATATGCGACCTTTTGGGTTAGATACGCTTTATCTCCGAAATTTTTCATAACAAACGTCGGCCCATAAAATATCGCTGAAAAAAAAAAAACACAATTTACGTTGCTAGTTTCTATCGACTGAAATGAAGCAGATGTGTGCTTCACTATTCACAAAATTTTCAATGAACCATACAACTTCCGACTCTTGAGCTGTGTTACTGGCTGTAATCCCTCTCCAGCAGGAAGTTGTATATTATCAATTTTAAATCTTCGATAAGCACAGCATCAATTCAAAAGCATTAAATTTAACAACGGCGGGCGTGAATAAATTGTCGTACACGACCTTTGTAGTAGAGAAAATCGATTTGATATCATTTTCGGTAAATTATTTACTCATCTTCAATCTGTAATGGCACGACAAGCGTAGCGTGTCAGTGTTCCAAGGCCAGTTCAAAGAAGTTGCTTTGAAACCACCTTTACATCGTTTTAAATCAATTACTTCAAACTGCTTGAACCCCAAAGTGAGAGCGATTTTAAAATAGCTTTAAAATTACCAAGTTCTGAACGAATGATATTTAGCCATGTGCCCTGGTGGTTTGAAATGACCAACAATGTGGTTGGCCTCTGATTGTAGGCTACATTGGGGAGACATAGAGCAAAGGAGAATAAATCAAATTAACTTCGGCTGCTCCATCATAAACGTAAAAGTGTATCTGTGACCAACAAACACATTTTTATATAAATTATGCAAATATTTATAAATACACAAAAGCCTCACCTAAAAAAAAAACCGACACACACATGCCGAGACACACATTACCATTATGCGCGCGTCACGCAAATGCCATTTAAATGACATAAGTCCGGCAAACACTTTAATCAAACTTGTACCGTTCAGGTAGGTAGCTAGTTGGAGGTAGGTATTCAACATAGGCTCTCGGCGATCACCCACATCATGGGTGCCACCCACCCATGTGCCAAAAATTTAACAAACTGAAATTACGTGTTGGCCATACAAATGCACGCTTGAGTTTGTCGCGAAAAAAAACCAAGCCAACATTAATTTAATTTAAAGCGCAACATGGCCGACAGACAAATGGCAGAAGCTTCGGTTCGGTTCCAAACCAGTTTGCGATCTTTTCCGCGCTTGCTGACCGATGACGGCGCAGCTGCTTTGTCGGCTTGTGGTGACGGGATGGCACTCAGTGGCGCTGTTTATATAGTATCAAAATGATTATCTATCATTTTCACCTTTTTTTTTGCAGGCGCGTTAAGTCACGTTAAATTGATTGTGATTCCGCCTTTGGTTGGTTGGACTTTCCGGTTTAACCTTCGGTAATGTTGACCTGGAGCAAAATAGTCTTTTCCTGTTGATTGTATAGGTTAAGTAGGTACTTGCCAATTGTTTAAAAATGACAAACTATATTCTAATAAAGTCTACATGACATACATACAACAAGTCTTGGTCGTGCTAAAGGACAGAAAACGCTGGTAACAGTGTATCAAATATCAATTTTAAGGCTCGGTGTGTGGCACCAATGTATTTAGTTGACACTGTAGGATGCAACTTCATTATAACACCGATCAGGTTATCGTTTTGTTCATGATCATAAAAATGTTCTTGATCGAGAGCCGTGTAGGTGTGGTATGTGGTTGGACAATGGGGTCTCTCCTATGTTTATGAAATGATTTCAATGTTTTATTGTCACGTAAAATTTTGTAAGGTTATGAATTTTATCGCTTATTTATGGAGAGAATATTAGAATACAGAAAATTATGGTTATCGCATTGGTACTAAAAGACGACCAAACGTCAAAAATAAGATTTTGATGTGGTTTAAGAAACCCGCGAAGTATCGCCTTGAGTAAAAACGCAAGGGGGGGTTTAAAACGCAAGAGTAAAAACGTCAATTCATTAAGGCTGTTAAGGGTATATTTTAATTGCCAAGAAGTGAATTTTAATAAATCCAATTATATTTTAAATTAATATTTCAACAAAGGCTGTTTTTGTTTATAGCGATTGGATTTTCTAAAAGATTTTCAAATAATGCTTCTTTTTTAGTAAATACTTTTTTCAATGAGCTAGCAGCTTCTCACATCAAGTAACAATTTAAATAGGTGTCTGCGATAAAATATGTATACAAAATACAGGTAAAAAAATTAAGTAACATGCGTGACTGTGACATTTCGCAAAGTTACCCTAAAAGCGTAATGGATGTTAGACCGTGTGCAAAATATGGCGGAATATATTAAGCTTTACCTAAAGATTTTTTTAATTAGTCTGCTTTTATAAGTCACAGGTTTGACTTGTATTTTTGTGTTAGTTAAATACACAGTGCAATATGGAAACATTCTTTTTTAAGACTTCCTATTGGACAGTACCGCGCCTAAATGGTCAAGCTATAAGCTTCAACACGGGTTTTCAGTGCCAACGGTTTTGTGTCTACTTGAGTAATATTGAGAAAAAAGTGTGTTAATGGTTTAAAAAATAGTATATGGAGCAAGGAAAACTGATCCAAAGGTACTATTCCAGGCTGATGTTTACAGTAAACTCTTAAAGGTAATGGCAAAAATTTAAAGATGATCCACAAGTTGTGATAGAGTAAACCAGACCTTAAGTCGTAAAATGTAGTTCTAAGTTTACTTAGCATGGCACTTAAACACTCGGAATAGATATGACTTGTATAATTCAAAAACTAACCGAACCTATCGTTGCTCCTGTTGGTGTGCGGGCTTTATGGTAAAACCACACAAAATTCTATTTAATATTGAAAGATTAAAAAGTACATAATTTAAAATTTTCCGAGCATTATTTATAAAATGGCTGGAACGATGATTATTTTGAACGTCGCTAGATCTGCATCCTGAGGCTCCTTAATATAATGACACTGATATTAAGTAGCAACACTCTCTACGGTTTCCCATAAGAGAAATAGTATTTTAAAGTCAAATAAACCAACAACATCAAATCATAAGCACAAATGTGAACTACCAATACTACGATCCACCGATTGGAAACTTTATTTAAACTTTAAGAAAAATATTGAAGAAATCATTTTATGAAAAATTATAATAATACTTTAATTTCTCCGTCTTTTATTCTATTTTTCTTTCTTCAAAACTCAAGTCGATGTTTTTTTCCAATAAATGAGAAGACGATGATGATATTCAAGTTTATCAAAAAGGCCCGCATGATGATGCTTAAAGAACTTTAATTAAAAAACTAACCGAACGTATCGTTGCTGACTTGTGCCACGGCTGTGATGTCTATCTCACGAGCTAGAAAGTAATTCGCCAGAGACCATTGTGTTCTTGTAGGAATAATGAAAGGCTGGCCCACAACATTGGATATTCAATTGTTGAATTGTATGATATTTTGGAGGAAAAGAGTGAGAGTTTGAAAGTATCCTACCCATGCAGACATGATTACTTAGTCCGAAATTGGTGCGGATGCTAATTACTTTTTAGATCAGGGACGATATCTCTGTCTTGGAACCTGTACGAAAATATTTGAAGTTGGCCTTTCTTGTGATGAGATTAAGTCCACTTAAACTTTTCCTGATTTGCCAGTATCCTCCTTCTATTCTTGTGATGCGATTAAGCCCACTTAAACTTTTCCTAATTTGCCAGTATCATCCTTCTATTGTTATCGCCGTCTAGCGAATAAATGAACGGGTAACATTTTCGAAAAGTGTGATTTATTAACACTTTCGTCAGTGAACAAATATGTGGTGAAACAGGCCAGACACTTTGAATCTATTTTAACTTTCCGAAACAACTTTTTACGAACGCACTTTTTCTGCTATGATGGTCACCATCCAGGTGCTGCACCTATACAGCGGCACATGCTCTAGATCTAGATTGAATCTCAACCTTCGAAGGTTTTTTACGCCCGGGTAATGGGCGATCTTATGAGTGTGTCTGGCCACTATGCACAAGGTCTCGGGTGCGATCCAGACCAGAGTAATAATACCCGCGAGGTTCTGACAAACCCTCCATTTTGACAAAAAATTGTAGTTTGTCAAACTGTAAAAAGTTTTTTTCGTTGATTTTTACATTTTAGCAAAAGCAATTTTGTGCTCAATAAAGAAAAACAATTTCGATTACTTGACATACATACTAATTTACAAATCACGATTTCAAAATACTTCTCAGAAATAAATTCAGAAGGTTTTTCGTTCAAAAATTGTTGGTTACGTAAAAGTTTTGTTTTGTTGGTGGAGAAGGGGTTTTACTAGCCGATGAATTCATTTATTGGTTCATTGACCGAACAAGAAGAATTAGATGCGTACATCTGAACGAAAGAGCTTTTAGTCAGCTAAACTTCTTTGCGGTGCCAGTCGATCAGCTGTTTTCTTTTCCTATTCCGCTGCCTCTTTGTCAACCTCAACGCAATGGCTCTCTTCCGGAGCTGGTCAAACATAAAGGAAAAGGTATCCTGAGTCGAGTCGTCAAAGCAAGGAGCAAAGATAAAGAGCTTCAAGAGTAACTGTTTTTTTTTTATAAATGAACGTTGGGGCCTCTAGAATGCCTCAGCCGTAGTCAAAGAGTCTGCGGATGGATTTTGGCAATTTCCAATATAACCACCGGGAGCAAAAAAATTTAATTTTATCATTCCTTTATGATTTTGGATAGATAGGAAGAATGGGTGGAAAAGGTTAATTTCGAGACTTGGGGTTAAACTCCGAAAACAGGTCCGCGGGGTCCTCACCTAACCTAAGCGATGCGCCCTTGCGGTTTGTCGAAAATACTTAGTAATGTTAATCCGTAGAAATGGGGAAAAGTTACATTTACATTTAAAAATCTGTTTTTCTATGCTTTTCAAAATGGCGGTTCTGTTATTGCTACAACCCAAAGTTACTTATTACAGCTGCAACCATTTTTTTAAATTTTACTTAGTTCTGCTCACAACTAAGAAGATGCGAGATTTTTGCAGTAGCCGATTATATTATTACAAATTCTGGAATAATAAGACAAGAATTGGAATCGATAAGTTGTAATAATCACAGTAGACCCCCAAGACCTTAAGGGCATATGGTCGAGACCGAATCGTTAGTCGAATGAGCCTTGTCCATCCGTCCGTGTGTCGGTAGTTTTTAGGCCTTAAATTTTGAGCTAGGACCTTGGAACTTAATATCTGTTCTTTCTAGGTCCCGAAACAGTACAAGTGTAAAAAATTTTAAAATCCGCCCACTGACACGCCCACTTTACCAATAGCATGAAAATTCAAAGTTGTCGTACGAAGCTGAAATTTGGTACGCGTTATCCTCGGTTAAGTGTATTGCGATTGTCAATTCAAAAAAAAGGCAAAATTCGCCCCCTTTTGGGCGTGGGCATATTTCATTTGAATTTTAATAAACGGTTTTTATTCGATATATTTGTTTTGAATCCAAAAAATTTACGCTATAAAATGTTCAGATATGTATGTAAGCTCACAACTGAAATGTATACATTTTTGCCATGACCACTTTTGGGGGCGTTTTTAAGTACAAACCAAATTTTTAATGTGGAAATGCAATCAACACGTGTATACCACTTCTGAAAATATAAACAAAAAAACGATGTTATTGATTCTCTATTAAAGATTCTTTAACAGAGAAATTCTAATTAAGTTGAAGTTAATAGAAACTGAAATTGAACAACCAAGATTTATGACACAATTCGGAGCTTGAAACTGGTCAATTGGGATGGTGTATCCAACGATTCGCGGATTGTAACCCTCCCACTTGTTTTATTGTAGCTTGCTATATACACAAAAATGTCGCGCATCTGTTTCACGATTGCATCCTAGATGTATACCTACCTTTACCTTGTGGAAAAATTCACTTATACCAGCCATATACCCACACTCTTGGGTCCTCATTGAACTTAATCACAAAACATATCTAAGAAGCAATTTAAAGCGGGTTGAATAGGTATGTGATAAGCTTTATGAAAAGAGCGGTAAATCTAAAAAATTTACTGACATTTTTTAAGACCCAAAAAAAAACTGATTCTAAAAGCCCTAGCTATACCAATAAGTCACACCGCTGACGTTTTCTCAAGCGGAATCAGTTGAAGACATTTTTTTTATCAGTTAGGTACACAGAGCTCCAATAAATTTTGTCAATCTTTTGAAATACCGCCGCCGCCCTGTACAACCACATTAATTAACCTTTCCCCGAGTGCGCCAGCAGTGCTTTTCCGCTATCTTTCTTCCTGCTATGTCTCTGAGTCTACCCACTGATTGGTTGGAAAGTTGCTTTGTTCCAAAACCAAAATAGATATCAACTAGATCAGCCGCCTCTGTCTAAATAAAACACCAAAGGGCACTCGGCCACAGACAGGCATTATGGAAATCTCTCTCACTATTTGCCACTGTCTCTTCGCGAGTTACTTCTTATAAAACTGGGAAGAAAACTGTTCATCTTACCTGAAGCAAAGTCGCTAGGCTACCAACCGTATGCACCGCATCGTAAAGCCGTTCGACGACAATCTTTTCGATAACCACGAGAAGTGTTTGTGTTTGCCCCCCCCCCCTCCGCCTTCGTTTCGCTGGATAATCTTTGCCACAACAATCGACGACGGGTTATACAAAGAAATCTCTTTCCCAACAAATAAAACAAGAAAATGACAAAGAAGAGATTTAGCTGCAAAAGTTTCAACGTCTCTAGAGTTTGTAATCGTATGGAACAGCACATAGAGTCACACTAAGTAAAGCATAACAAATCGCATGCGTAGGCTGAGTGGAAACCTGGATTCAGGCAACAACCAGATGTAGGTAGGTATGCGACTTTGCACATGGAGAGAGGTGAAAAAACTTTGTGTTTCATTATCTCCTAGCACGCTCTAAGATCAAGTCAAGACTTTTGTTTATTTTTATAGATTCTTGCTCTGTTGTATAGGCTTTATGAGTCTTATACTGACTTGCAGTTCAGATGTTGTGTCGCGGTTTCAGTTTTTCCGGTTTCGATAGCAGGAAATCTATTTATTCTGAAAGAACGGAACACAGTTTACAACCTTACAACCACGCAATTTTCTATCTTCTTTTATGGATCAATCTATTTGATTGATGGCCGGCAATATGTAAAACTACATTATTTCAATTTAAATCGACAATAATTGCTGCGGCGGCATGCTGATATTGCTTATAGCTCAACAACTGTCATCGTCGATGCGCTGCACACTCTATTCCGAAGATCGTGTCCCATGTCTCAAGTGGCTGGGCAAAGGGCCTCATCATTCATTTTTCCCCTTGCTGTTATTTTTTTTTTCTTCCAGAAAAATTCCAGAATTGCGAAAGGCAGACAAAAAAGTGGTTCCGCACACGACATATGGCGTGGTAAGGATCTGCGCAAAAGAAATACGACATCGAGCAAAGGAGTCTACCTATTTTGTGCATCTGCACATGTCGCAATTTTCTCTTTTCTTTGGGCTTCCTCGGTTAACCGGACATTCTTCAAACCATAATCGGATTATGGCCGTCCTCAGAAATCGGTCGTTGAAAGAAGTCCCTTTTCAGAATTTTATTTTGCACCTGGCGTATGCGTGACATGATCAGGGATCATGATGCTTTTATTTAGCTGAGCGAAGGCGATCCCTCATTTGCTTCTCGAAAGGGGTCAGAGCTCCCCTGGCGCCTTAGATGCGGCTCGAATAGATTGGCCTCCCTCCGACAATGGAGATTTTTCATAAACTTGTTGGCCGATTAAAGATCGTTTGAAACGATCACTTTTTTGTGGCGGTAGACTGTTTTTAACTTATATATCCATGGAAAATTTTTGATAAAAATTTAATGATCCTTTTTATGAACGAAGCTTTTACTTAGTTATTTCCACTTTTTTGTCCGAAATTGCTAGTCTTTATCAATGGTATAATGAACACTTCACTCTGCTCTGTTAAAGTGTAGCAGGCAGGTATTAAGATAATGAAAGTAATTTACTAGCTTTGGTTTTTCACACGTCAATCACAGGTGTTATTGTCTAAGTCCTTGTGTAATTTATATACATGAAATTTTAAGTTTTATTTTAAGGTTGTTACAAACTGTTGCTAATAAGACTTTTTTTCTTTTTCCTTTGCAGACGGGTGACATTAATTTATTGTGCTGATAGGAACAAACAAAACGTAAGTTCATTTAATTTCTATAATTAAGAGGACAGTTCGCAAATACTATCTTGACAAGTGGGTATTATATTTCAACTGGCTGTGTTACCAGCGTCTTCATAGAATTAGTAGCACCTCTTGCAATTTTCTTATCAATCGATGCATGAGAAAATTGATAAGGCAAGTAGAAGTCTGGGTTCTTTTCAAAGTTTAGTTTTTGTGGGAATACGGGAGGTAAAGGTCTTTCCGATTTGGGATCCAATATACGAAAAATTGGTAAGTTACGCTACGTATTTTTTTGTTCTCACAAAGGGTCACGCTTGTCGGAAGTGACTATTTTACAGTAGCTTCTGTGCCTTAAAAAAAAAAAACTTTTTGCCTTAGAATTTCGCTGAATAAACATTTGAGTCAGCCGGATTTAAATAAAATAAACTAAATATAATACAGCTTGTTACCATCTTTACATATGTATATTGTCTTGTCCTCATTGACTGGAAGAACAACCAATCTTATATAAAAAAAGATGTCGAATACGATAGGTTACTTTTCCAGCATTATTTTCCCCACCCTTGTTTGGATTTTTCATTCGGAATTATTAATCTTTCCTGGGTGAAATGTCTTCCCTATAGGTGAAATTTCCCTACACCTATCGTACCTTGATATTCTTGACCAGAAAATCTGTAGGTACTTGTTTCAGCTAGACAGACTAAATAAGCTAGTCTTAGGAGCTCGTTAGATATAGTTATAGACCCACCAGGCTACACACAAGTTGCTGTATCCTTAAATTGCAAGGTTTTACGACTACCCTAATAATAAACTAGCATAACGCGATTGGAAAGGACTAAAGGGGAGACGGAACCAGGACGGACCTGGACGGACCTGGACCTCCTCAATAAACGAGCTTCGTCAGGCAGATTTTGCAAATTAGCCGCCTCTGGTTTTGCATGCTTGTGCAGCAGTAAATTTGAGATGTTTACTCTTGTTTTGGTCCAACGACTGCTTGGTAAATGTTAGCCAGATCAGGCGTGTTTGATTCGTCAGCGTGTTTGATTATGAAAAGTATGTGTAAGAATTTTTGAGGATGGGAGGTGAAAAACAGGTTCAGTGTTGGCGGCCTGGAAAACAACGTTACGGATCCGCGTGAGTTCGTTTTTAAGCTGGATTAGATTACTATAGTTGCAGTAAAAGTCTCAACATGCCTACCTCCCTTCCGGGATTCGTCCGACAATACCTGCAGTACCTACCGTACCCACTAAGGAGATTGCACTTCTTGTTCCCTAGGATAACCTCAAGTATTTAAAAAAACAAAAAAAAAACTCCATATTACCTGTTGTATCGCTACAAGCCATTTCAGTCAAGTTTCAATTTTCCATTGCTCAGACTCAAAGTCCTAGTAGCGCTGCTTGCTTGCGTCAACAACTCCTGATTCACCAACCTTCAACAACGCTACTTTATTGTCTAGTGTAAAGCCATAAAAGCAAATAAACCTTTAGATATAAAATCTCGGTGTCGTGTTCCGTGAAAACCACCGCGTCTAATCAAGTCACATCTTCACAAGAACTCGAATTAATTCACAGAATACCTATTCCAAAGAGTAAGTGTGGCATCACCACGATAAACAAAATCCGTATGCAAATGATGCGCACAACTAACAAAGTTTATTTTTTCTTGAGATTTCATAAAAAATCGTTAAACGCCCCCTCCTCTGCTCTGTCTTGAGGTGTGTTGAAACTTATTTACACTACACCCAGACCCAGCACCAGTATCTACAGCGGATTGTCGCTAATTTATTTCGCCTTGAGTTGGAGACGCCAGGTATACTACATGTGTCGCCGTGCCGACACAATTATCTTTCATTGTGCGACTTTCAATTTATGGCAACAAAAACTCGAGTATACCAGTGGTGCATCACCTCCGATCACCGATCATCTAGTAATGTCTACTCCATTGCCATGCACAAGTGCTGGGTGCAATGTCGGATTGCATCGTGCCAAGCCAACTGAACAGACACATCATGCAAATGAGTGACAATTTTTCGCAAGGTAGATACCTCTATGGTTGCAGCAACAATTATTCGAGGCGATCCTATTCCAGACGAAAGATCGCGACCAGAGTTTGAGGTTGTTTTCATCCTTTTGTAGGCCTCCTGTCAGCAATCCGCTGCCAATTTGAAAGACGACGATTTGCTGCAGGGTCTTACAGACATGAGTTTTGTGGAATTTTGTTTTATGGTCTCGTCTCCTAGGTAAGCTGGCTTGCCAATGAGTGTCATTATCCAGAGAAACAATCGAACAGAAACAGACAGACACAGTCATAGATGCAGTCGTAAAGACAGCCTTGGTGTCCAATGAACAGTGACTGCCAAGACAATGGGAATGTACAAACTGTGCGTGCGAGTGCATAGGTACGTATCGCTTGTGAATCAGCAGTGTTGAACATTTTCATAGCAATTAGGAACGAAAATTGAGTCGGGGGCGGTGTCTAGCATTTTAATTTCGAATGACAAGCCTGTATGGATTTATTGCGGTCTTGTAATCTCGGCAAGATTACATGGACAAGTTCGTTGCACATTTGCTTTGTTTGGGTGAAATTAAGTGCGTAAATTCCGACACTTTGCAGAGTTTTGGAGTCTCCATTATTTTTAACATTGTCGTTTCAAGATAAGTTAGGTTAGGTAGAAGTGGCTGTCGGGTTCGAAGAACCCAACTCACTTAGACCTAGGTTGGTCCATTGTGATACCACGTGGATCTGGAAAAATTGCCTACTCGTTGAACCATTTTGAGCTACTAATGAAGCGTAAGAGACGTTTTGGGTCCGTCGTGCTGAGATCACTAAGATCATTATAGAAGAAAGCTCCAAGGTGAAGATTTCAGTTCTTTAAGAGAGAGAGCGGGGCATGTACAGAGAAGGTGGAGAGTGGTCTCTTCTTCCTCCTCGTCCATGCAGCTCCTGCAAAAATCGTTAGAAAAGACGTCGTTCCAAGATATTACCTTGACATTTTTAAAATGTGTGATCTTATAAAACTTTACATAGAAGGGAAAGTAATCTAAATGCTAAAATAAGCTTCTTATAAAAGAGAAGGTTCTTTAAGCCTAGCCAAATCTATGTAATCGAATCTACATAATGTAGAGTCAAGCAAGCCTTGCAATGCTATTGGCGATCGTCAGCTTCTAACTACAATTATCAAGGAAGAAAATGGTGATACCCGTTTCATTGAGGATTTTTCTTCTTAACCCTCGAGGATACCCCTATGATATGTCTCCAACAGCCATAAGACTGCGATTGACGGAAGAAAATTAAAGATAAATCCCGAAGTGTTTTCACCGGACAAATATAAGGTTAATTTTATACGAGCTGTTTTTCGTGTTGAATTTCAAAATAGAGTGACGATGACATTTCCCAGTAGCGAAAACACAATTTTGTTGTAAAAATTACAATAGAAAACGAATTTGCGACAGATCTGTCATACGTTGACCGTTCATTTTCCGTTTTCGCGACCCAAATTGTTATAAATGTTTGTTATAAGGGTTAAAGGTGGCATAATACGGGTTTGTGAAATGGGTGAGTGAAATTTTTGTGGAGATTAATTTTTTATAACTTGCCAAGAGGATTTAAATTTGTTTTGAAAGTCTATCGATTTTGATTTATGTCAATCGCGGTTTAGTGTCCGGTGGAGACATAGTATTACCGTTATGTGTGATGATATGAGAGGTATGCAAACAATTACTGATAGCTAAATCATGCATTAATCTTTCGACTTATATTAAAAGATATAAGTTATAATTTTTTTTAACAATTGTATGTATCCATTTGGCGTTGGGGTGTTAGAAGCACCCATAGGAATTATATTTCAATTTAGGACGGATTTTCAACTAAGGCTTTCATAGGTCATGTAAAGCCTACACGCAAAGAAACCATCTTAAGAAGAATGGACCATGGCAGGCTCAGTTGGCGTTGTCATGTTTAAAGGAGACATCCAACAAATCCTGTCAAACGTTCTAACAGAAAGTTCATTAAATGGAACAAAATCAGCTTTCAATAATTGGGCCTTGCGATTTTTTCTACATTTCGGTTCTCCAAACTATTATATTTAGGCGCCAGTCTAGGTAAAAAAAAATAGAATTTTTTATCCGTCCTAATTCTGAATTGTTTGTGTTTTAATATTTTGTAAAATATAGTTTTTTTTTAAAAAATAATTTCTACAATAATTAAAGACCTACATACAGGTGCGGGTACTACCTAAAAAGATAAAAGGTGTTATAATATCTTGTTGCTGCAAAATATCCAAAAATTCTAGACTTGATAGACCTCATACTGCATGACTAACAAATAGTTTCAAAAAAAAAAAACTTCATAAAACATTTTGTGGAAGTCATAGAAAAGCCCCACTTTCTTTATGCCTGTATGCTAATGAGTATTAATAACCTCGCGTGTTGTAAAAAACGATTTCACGTGATCACTAGTTCAAGTCTTCATTTAACACCTCATTCCGAAATGACTTACTCTCCATCTCCACTGTTTTATTTGTGGCAAGATAAGATTTTCTTTCGGTGAGTGTGCAAGGCATATAGGCCCGTCATATGATAAATATTCACGGTTTCAAATCTAATTTCAAGTTTTAATTTTTTTTAACTTCGATCCGAAGGCGGATTATACTGCCACACGTTAAGGAGAAACCGTTTCGTAACTATCGATACCCCCATAATTTTTCTACCCAGAGACAACAACGGCGGCGCTGCACCGAAGCTATCTGCCTACTGCCTCAATACCCAAACAAAACAAATCCGCATCTGGCTATATGACTTCTCTCAACTCGCAGATGCATTGTGAGTCGGTCCATCTGTCAATGTTCCAATGACTGATGCTACGAGTGGGTGTTCGTTTGGAGATTGAAAAGTAATTAAGCTTTTGAAGCGATTACATGTACATATACGAATATAAATTTAACGGTGTATTTGATGACATACCATAGGTGCCAGCGTCCAACGACCAACGAGGCTTTCTAGTTTTATATGTGAAAAATATGGAAATCCTCTCACAGTATGAAACGGGAAATGGAATAAAGAAGGCATCTTGTCAAGACGTCACGGATACGCCATCTACAACAGTATCCATTTATCTGATTGAGTCAATAAAGATGGACATTTGATTTGCTGTTGTAAAGTATTGTAAATTTGTCGCGTATGCCAATAGCATACCAGTATTTCAAATTTACGTGACAACAAAGTGAAATTCACTCATTCTCTTGACACACACGTGTGGAGAATGTGACTTATGTCAAGCTGAAGGCAATGAACTACAAAGACAAAAGGAAAAAAATAAATGTATTAGCTCTAACAATGTCAACAAATGTACGCTTAGAGCTTATGTTTAGCATATCACTCAAGACGTGCATGCTTCTATGGTATAGCAAAATTCCAGTCTGTCTGCGGTACCATATGCGGTTTCGCAATCGCATTTAGGAGCAACGAGTTGAGTTATATTCCTTCTCGGAGCTCTTTTAAACCCATCAAGCAAATAATTTTATAGTATGAAACGAAAACAAGTTTTAAAGTAGCCAGTAAGAAGTTTGTGAAGAATTTTATTAATGGTGTTTTCGCACTATCATAAATTCAGAGTCAAGAGAATGAGCAACCGCATCTAGCGACTACTGCAATAATGATTCCAGATTTCGGACAATATCACAGTTTCACAGGTTATAAACAACCACTAAAGTCTAATTCTGTCAATAAGCAAAGGAACTGAAATTGCAGGGCGTATAAATATAAAACAGGCGATGATCGCATATTTCATCGCATTAATCTCATTTAAAGTTCTGACTTTCAACCCCCCGAATATTATTACCTTTTGTTTGTTTTTACTGAATCGAATACCCCGAAAGTTCAACCAAAGCACTCTTAAAAATATTTGGTCACGTTCAAGAGGTTATTTTTGTGTTGCAAGTTCATTGTAAGCATTTTTCTCTTATAAATTTAAATTTAACTTCCAAATGAAGAACATGTTCATGTTTATCCGACAAGAATGTCGTCCCTTATTTGTACAGGCATAAACAAAGCCCGCTATGGGCTGTCATCGCGGCGCTGTGCTTCCTAATGGGAACACATTTTAAATGAGCATTTCGAATGACAAGTATTTTCCATCTACGTCAAAGTTTTATTTGTTTGGGCAATAATTTCGGATATTTCGTTCGAAAAGAAAGTGTATGGGCCCACAGACTTGTTAAGGTGGATTTATAGATTGTTCAAACATAATGACACTAAGGCCCAGTCTTTGGGTTGGTGTTTTTATCAATTCACATATAACTTAGCTTAACAAGGAAAGTTTTCACGATTCTTCAAAAGCATATTTCTTTTGTGGAACAAATCCAGATCTTGTTTATATATATTTACGGAATAATTTTAATCATTTGGCCATAATTTATTTATTCGAATAGAGCGAGCCTTCTAAATTTGGATACAATACCAATCAAGTTTGGCCCATTGCGGATCGAGAGAGTAAAACACAAAAAAAATGGCAACTCGTGCTCGGAAAGTAAACAAACTAAAAATAAATTAATTATTGCTCAACCAAAGTGGTTAGAACAAAACAAATATTAAATCATAATATTTAAACAAAAACGCAAATTGAGAAAAATTTTGGCTGAGCAAAGATTGGCGAGATTTGCATAAAAGTGTTTGAGCATCGTTTTGTCAAGGCTGAAGTTATATAATGGATTTTTTTTAGGCTTTTGTGTCTTCGTAAAGGTTTTGCACAAGTATATATTTTCAAATGCTTTACAACTCGAAAATTATTACAAAATGGAAAAATAGTGAAGGAAACGTTTGGTGTTTTTTTTCAGAGCGTTGTTCTCTCTTTTTTTGGTGAACCTCAGAGCAGGAGCTCTTGATTGCCATAAAGCAAGCAACCTCCAACTTCTTATTAAGTCTCTGCTTCAGTAAAATGTAAGATCTATACTGGACGTCTGTTTTTTAATTACCAGCAGAATTCACATATGTATTGTAAGATCATTGTGCTTAAGGAAAGTACACCTATTTGATTCTAGTCAGCGACCTTTGACGAAGCTTTATCGCTGAGAAGGTGGAGGAGTCACCATTTTCTCTAGGTATATGCTGACTTTTTGATAGCAAAAGGGCCTATTAGTTCGTGGTTATAGTGCTGGGGCTTAATTTGAAATAACTGCAGCGTTGTTTGCTTAAACAGGCAGCGGAACCTCCCCCAGGTATTGTCGAAATTCTAGATTCCAAAAACGACCCAAGAAATTCACCTTTACGCAAAAGAATTTTGTTTAAGCAGCCTTCTGCCTTCGTATTCAACAGAATGTCAAAAATAGAGGCCGAAGACTGTGTTGGACTACTTCATCCGTTGGAACATCGTCGTCCAAAACTAGAAAAGTAACTCATGTATGTCGTCTTTTTATAGACTCGAAGAGTCTAAAATCTTGGTTAGACAAGCCAGTAATTCCTGCACTAAACTAAACTTCCGCAAGAACTCATATCCGCACACGTGGAAGTTTAACATAACCTTGATGCCATGGCCATCCGCACTCAAAATTTAAAGAAGGTGGTCCAGGATGGTTCCGCATAAGGCTAAAGAAGTTGATGGAGAGCTTCAAGTTGCCACCTCTCGGGAGAGATCGTGTCGTCAATGTTGCTGTGATCAATCACAGCCAGAGACTACAATCGTATTTTGAGAGAATCGCTAAAATACTGGAGAGAATAAACGGAGGAGGAGTTAGGATGGTTTCTGATGTTCCGCACTTGGGGTCTTTAGGATCTGAAATGATTTTTTTCTCCAACCTCTGTCGCCTTGACGTTAAGTCTTGGCTGTTTTCAAGCATGAAATTTGCCGCCGTCTTTAACTAGGCGACCTGCTAAAACCGCAACTGTAGGTTTCCCGGATGTAAAACTTCCAGAGTCCCCGCCCCGGGTAACTGCACGACGTAGTTTGAGCATGACCTCCACGGAGGTTCGTAGTCGTGAACTTCCACTTACTATGAAACGTACCTGAGGAGGTTTAACTGCTGGTAAGCGATGCTTTTAGGAGGGTCTAGCAGAAGAAAGGCGATGAGGTCCAGACAATCAAGGTTCCAAACAACCACACTACTGTTTTGTAGTTCTTAAAATCCAATCCACAGCTCAGGATAGATAACGAGAGGCAACGACCGCACCAAGTGGATCATTCAAAAAAAAAAAAAAAATACATGCCAAAAAGCGTTGATTTATTCCTATTACAAATCAAATCACCTTAGATGAGTTCATTCTGATCACCAATAGTGATTAAGGCAATGTGTAAACTATTATAAGTGTTCTCTACGAGTGAAAAATGTAAGCTCAAACATTGTAACGATTGGATCTAGTCACGAGAAGTCATGAACATCTTCTTGATGTCATCTTGATGTTCTTAAGTCGTACATCTTATGACTGCATCAGACCAGGACGAAGTCACATAATATTGACAGAGATATCGAAAGGTCTAGCATTTTGTACTCATCATCTTTTCATGCATTTTCTTCCTGCGAGGCTTAATATCTATTAATTAGAATCACGTCCAAAATACCAGATGCAATCAAAAACGAATCAACAAAACAATCAAAGAAAATAATCGCAATATTTATATCGTAACCTCAACCTTAACTTAATGTCATAAAAAATATGCTGATGTCATTTTTAAGTTCAACTTAAAATGACTGATTAATGATAAAACATGAACGTTCAGCGAACTCATTTACATGTTTCTTTAGTTTATACATATCTTAAAGATGTTGCATCAGATGGAGAAATTCCATCAACATTGAAGCACTCAGTGAATGCATTGAGGTTGTCGTTGTGTTGTTGAGTGATCAAATTGTTTATGTAATTCTACTGATCACCTGTTTGTGCCCTACCCGCGGTACGCTTAATATACTTTTGTATATTGTTCTTTTTGAGACTTTTGCAACTTGAAACTGGTTCGACCTCGATAAATCTGGCAAGTATACAAGTAGCAATACGAAGCCATGACAATTACTCACCATCGGAAAGCGCTTAATTAATATGCACGATCAGCAATCGGCGTCAGTTATTAAAAGTTGATCAATGAGTACTTTTTTTTTCTTTTAATCGGTAATTTAATATGTTTTTGGCACACTCTAGCGAGTTCAGAGGATCTTGAGTTAATTGCAAACTACGTGCTTTCTATATCGTTGCCAAGTTAAGTCGCAGGCCACACATGAAACTCAACACGTTAGCTTACGCTTACACTCAGGCATGCAGTGTGCTCGCTTGGAATTCGAAATGTGAAAATAGCGACAACACTGATGTCTTCAGAAGAGGCATTCAAAAAATTTAATTTTTCCCTGAGTGACCGAACTTATAAGGTTAAGTTACAAGAACGGAAGTTATCAACGCCTGTTGCACCAAAAAATTCTGTGTTATTCCGACCGACAACAACACTTCCTCTACTCGTGGAAGTTACTTTACACCTTTATACAAAAGAGGCTGCAAATGAATATGACTTGAATGGGACATAAAGCCTTAAGGTCACTAGAATAATTTATAAAATTGTATAGCTGTACTTAAGCCACTACAGGACATTGAGTTATGAGCTAAGCGACTAAACAGATCATAGAGTAGTTAGTGATCCTGAAGAAAGGAGACCCTCTGAGTTGTGCCAACTACAGAGGAATCAGTCTTCTTAACATCGCATACAAGATCGTTTCTGCTGTACTGTGTGAACGCCTGAAGCCGTTTGTCAACAACCTGATAGGCACATATCAGTGTGGCTTTAGGCCAGGAAAGTCCACCATCGATCAAATATTCACACTGCGGCAGATCTTGGAGAAAACCTAGGAATTCCAAATCGATACACACCACCTCTTCGTCGATTTCAAGGCCGCGTATGACAGCATCTATAGAGACTAGCTATATAGCGCAATGTCTAGTTTTGGCATCCCTGCCAAACTCGTCAGTCTGTGCAGGATGACGATGGAAAACTCACGCTGTTCCGTCAAGGTCGGCAAAGACCTCACCGACCCCTTTGATGTCAAAAAAGGATTTAGACAAGGCGACGCGCTGTCACGCGACTTCTTTAACATCATACTGAGAGAATTGTGCAGAACTCTCGCGCCAACACCAGAGGTACAATCTTTCAAAAGTCCGTTCAACTACTCGCATACGCAGACGACATTGACATAATCGGTAGAACAAAGCGTGATGTCAGTGAAGCCTTCGTGAATATTGGGACGGAAGCGGCGAATATGGGTTTAGCAGTCAATGAGGGCAAAACCAAGTATATGCTGTCATCAAGAAAAGACACCCAACACCGACGTCTTGGACAAAACATCACCATCGACAGCTATAACTTTGAGGTAGTTAGGGACTTCGTCTACCTGGGTTTCGCTATCAATTCAGACAATGACACCAGCGCTGAAATCAAACGAAGGATAACTCTTGCCAATCGCTGTTTCTTTGGGCTAAGAAGGCAATTGAGTAGCAAAGGCCTCTCTCGAGCAACTAAAGTGTCCATGTACAAGACCCTCATCATCCCAGTCCTGCTTTACGGTGCAGAAGCATGGACCCTGTCAAAAGCGGATGAAAACACTTTAGGCTGCTTCGAGAGGAAAATTCTTCGGACGATTTACGGTCCCGTCTGCATAGACGGAGAGTGGAGGAGAAGATATAACATGGAACTGTACGGGCTGTACAGCGAAACCGACCTAGCCAAAAGAGTCAAAACACAACGTCTACGATGGCTGGGTCATCTAGAGCGGATGGACACCAACGCCCCGGCCCGGAAAATCTTCGAATCCACACCGCAGGGACGACGCGGTAGAGGAGCACCGAGACTCAGGTGGCGCACGCAAGTGGAAGGGGACCTCAGCCAACTTCGCGTGCGAAACTGGAGACGGCTAGCTAGAGACAGAGCTGGCTGGCGAAGCTTGTTGGCTGAGGCCCAGGTCCACCCCGAACTGTAGCGCCACCTTAAGTAAGTAAGTAAGAGTAGTTAGTGAAAGAAAACTTTTCTAAACCGACATGTCATTGCCCGTGACCATGACTCTTCTGTAACACGAGCTAAATTTTTTTGTAATAATAGCTTGGCTAAAGTCATAAAACATATTTGATAATTCATACCTCATACATTTTTTCATGCGGTTAGATGCTACCTGGCCAGTCGTTCAGCCTTGAAGCATTAATCATTTGGAGCTACTGGCCGAAAACGTTGGCAGGTAGGAGAAACGAAAATACTTTTCAAGGGACGTGGTTTGAAGTGATACCCAAAAAAGCAATTCAACAGCATGCATATTCGTTGCAGCGTGCTGGTAAATATGACATTTAAAAAAAATACATAAATTCAATACAATAGGTAGAACTTCATTTACTAGGCCAAAGAGATAAACTTAATAAAAACAGCTGTCAAATACAAAACGAAACGACCATTAAAAGTTGAAAAGTAATAGTTACAACTTTTGTGTAAGAAAATAATAATAATACAAACACGTTTTATGTTAATAAGACCTACTTCAGGGTTTTACGTATTCGTAAAACGATTCCCAAATTTGACCAGAGGCACATTGTTATACTCTTAGTTGGCATCTTAAGCGAGACGCTACCACCAGTGTCAGACTGCGTAGGTTTTTGAAATGCTAGCATAAAGCTACCTACATTAACATAAAATCAGGTTTATTTTTCTTATTGCTTAGCTTAAAAATAGATTGTACGTATGTACATCGAGCAAAAAAAAAATGCTTGCACGTTTTTAGAGAATCGAAATATTTTTGTGCTTAACGAGTTATTCAAGTTACCGTCGCTTGCATTCTGAGTTCAGTGACGTAAGGCTCATGTTCTAACTTTCACTGGTCAGTTCTAAGGATGAATCAATCAATTTCAACAGAAGTAAAACATTTACCGTTGATACCTTTGAACTTCTTTCACGACTTTTTTGTCGCGAGGTATTAACAAGCCCTCCGAGAGTACAATGCTACCTTACGCCAACTTCTGGCAGTTATTTATGTTGAAGCAGGTAAGGCCAAGCAGCGTTGTTCCTCACTCCATCCTTAAAAGGAGCTTGCCGGAGATCTTAGGAAAAATCACATCTAGACAACTGTGCACCAAACTGAATTCTGCATTTGAGTCTTCGGGTTTTTATGATTGGGGGACTATCGATGCCAGTATTTTTTGGTCTTATAGTCGTGACGGGGAACTAAAGGAAGTAGACAATGAGCTAACTCCGGAAATTATAGAAGTAAATTTTTTTTTTGCGGCATTAAGTAAATAAAATTGCGAAAGCAAATTGGGGTTTATCTGCATTTAGTATACAGACAGTACTAATATGCTTTCAATCCTTTTTAAGGTAGATGTCACAAGGTGTCTCGAACTGATTTAAAAGGAACGAAGCTGCATATTGAGCTTGATTATTTCGGCTAGCATATCTTTTTAGGCCAATCACAATAGTAATCAGAAGACTATAATCGTAAGATCCAGGTCATTGACTAATGGAGTCTGTCAAAACCTTAAACGTGGTTTTATGCAGCCAGCACCAAGTGCAGATAGCCAATCGCAACATCAATGCAAAAGGCCATCAGATCCCTGGTTTGACGATGAATGCCGGCAAGCTCATGCAGCTAAACAGGGAGCATATAAAGTGGTTCTTCAACTCAGAAGGACTAGAGCTGCTCGCGAGTCTTATGAGCAGGATGAGAAAGAAACACCGGGTTCTCAGAAGGAAAAAGAGAGATGCTACAACGGCAGTAGGGTTCGAAAGTTCAACCTGAAAATAGATATGTCGAAGCTTAAGAGCAACCTAACAGCCGTAGCTGCCGCACTTTTCCCATCCGCTGGCGACTATTTGGAAAGGAGCATGCACCAACTCATCTGCAAGATATGCTCGAAGTAAGCATGTCCGATGATTGAAAGCTCAGCATTGTTTGCCCGATCCTCAAGAAAGGATACACTCTGCTCTGTACTGCGCCAACGACAGAGGCATCAGTCTCCTTAATATCGTATACAAGACTTTTTGTATACGATATTAAGGAGAGGCCGCTTGTCTACAATCTAATAGGTCCATATCATTGTTGCTTTAGTCCAGGAAAGTCCACCATCGATTAAATATTCACACTAAAGCAGCTCTTGGAAAACAAACCAAAAAATTTAAAATCGAAACCCACCACCTTTTAATCGATTTCAAGGCCGCGTATGATAGCATTTATAGAGACGAGCTATTGAGCGCAATGTCTAGTTTGGCATCCCTATCGAACTCGTCAGTTTGTGCAGGGTGACGATGGAAATCTCACGATCGGTAAAGATCGGGAACCTAACCTACCTCTTGATGTGAAAAAGAGGATTAAGACAAGGCGACGCGCGGTCACTTCTTAAGCATCATACTTGAGAGAATTGTGCAGAACTCCCGCGCCAACACCAGAGGCACAATCTTTAGTCAGAGATTTTGTCTACCTGGGTTCCGCAACAAGTTTAGAACACGACACCAGCGCTAGGTTAACTCTTGCCATTCGCTGCTTATTTGGACTAAGAAGCCTTATCAAACCCCTTTCTCGAGCAACTAAAGTGTCCTTTATTAGGCCCTCATCATTCCAGTCATGCTTAACGGTGCATAACTATGGACATGGACCCTGTCAAAGGTGGATAAAAACATTTTAGCTTGTTTCGACAGAAAAATCATTCGAGTTTCGCGTGAGCTCAAGTTAAAGGCGGGGAGTCAACAGCAATGGAATAAAAAAGTGAATGATGGTCCGTTTGAATTCCTCAGTCTTTTAAGCTGGGATAATTTGAGCCTCAATCATTTTCCAAAACACTTATGCATATCCTTTACATGTTTTTTTGGTTATTCTCTTGCATCTTAAAATAACGAATTTATGAAGCGGTATAGATATAGCCTTAACAAAACAACATTCCAAAAATAGTAAAAATTTTCGTCCTAACACTTCTTCACCACCCTTAATGCTCTTAAAATGATAGTAGGTCTCATGACGATTACCAGTTTAATGTGACGCAGTACCAAGAATTTGGAATTAAAAGTAGCCAAAGTTCTTAGGCGTTCCTGTATATTAGGAACTTCTCAACTATTTTTTACCCAAAAACGATAAGAAAAACTTCAAGTGAAAACGGACCAGGAACCTGAAGACATAGTTATGCAAATGATATCAAAATACGCATAATAAGAAAAAAACTAAGAGCGAGTTTAAACTCGTCGTAAGCCTCAAACAAAAGGGTTCAGATGGTCTAAGACGCACGATCTGGCGTTTATAAAACAAACCAAAAACAGTCTAAAAAATAGTAATAGAAGTTTACAACTTAGAAACTAATAGTAATAAAACAAATGCTAGCTAAAAGTCCGAGCAACATAGTTAAATTAAACCCAATATTGTCATGTAATTTTATTACTTGCCGATAAATTATCATAAAAATATGCTGGTACGAGCCTCGTATCGACTCTTTCTTTAGAGTTTATTATTGTAACAGCTACTGTGTTTTATTCCTTATTTTCTCGACTCACGAAACTTCACTGTAAAAGTCGATATCATCTTAGCAACTAAGTAAATATTTACGTTAAACATTTTAACAAATAATATGTCACACATGCGTTGAAAAGGGTTGCTTTATTGTGACTAAGAATGATCTCAAAGTTCGGCAGTAAAATGCTTGCCTCATCGACGTGTTGTGATATTAGGATTACGTAAAATTTTGACTTTTAATCTTATCTCACATAAAGTAGATTCAGTAGTTTCCGCAAATAGGAAAGTTATCAGAAATGCGATGGTTAAGAACGATTCTTTTTAAATAATTGTCATCTTTCTGATTTAAAATATGTATGTGGGGAGTTGCCATCGGAAGTAGTAATAACTAAATAAGTTTCTAGTTTTTCCCCATTTTAACTATTATTTTTTACCCAACTCGAAAAGGCTTATATGTAATTCAACGTTACTATTAGTCTTTTGTCTTAAATTTCAGCTCTCAATATGTGGGCGGAACGACTTCTCCGCGAACTTGAAAATTGCCTCAAAAATTCATTGACATTACAAAATAAATTTATATTCATTTTATCATTTATGTAAAAAAGATATATGAAGATGGGTATCGCTTAAAAGCAAAAACCCTGAACAAAGGGTGTATAAACCCGATTCGTTTATGGAAACGAACGAGAACAATAATGTCACTGAACTTAAAAACAAAAACATGATAGTTCTCGGAAACTGCTGAGACATAAATCAAAAAATTATTTTAGGCGACTCTGGATAATCCTGTTGCATTAGAGTAACCACACTTGTTTAAATTAAAGCTTTTTCTATCAAGTGCCTAGGGTTCTAGAGTTCAATGTATGCCTCAATGATTGGCTTGCATAAAACTACTTCTAAGTACCACGGAAGTCCATTTGCCATTCTCGGACTGACTACACAATGTTTTTTTTTCAATGTACGATACTTTCGCTTCTGACAATAAATCAATATAAAAAGGATTATCAAAACAATAGAATTTAAGGAAATTGAAATCTCAACGTTTCTTTCACTTTTTTTTCAGATTTTAACTTTGACTAGTAACTAAGTTAATGCAAAAAATAAAAACCGACGAAACTAGTTACCTATACTGAGACAGTAAATATGTATATAGTTAAGCAATAGATAAAGAGAAGAGGAATTTAGTATATAGTGGTTTGGAAGGGGTTTGTAGTAGCTTTAATGTTAATATAATACTTCAACTGGGGAAAAAAAAACTCTACCCACGAGCGAATCTTGCAACTGTTATTTTCCATTAAGTTTTTTCAGAGAAAATCAAATGCATTTCTTCTTTCTTTTCAGGACGAATATGAGACGCCAGTTATGGCTGGTGGCGATACTCGTTGTGGCGATATGTACCACAACTTTGGGTACAACCACAGAAGAGTCGCTACACGATTCAGTTAAGGATGGCGACAATCACATTGATACTTCGCCCGAAGTCTCAAAGCCTGTTAAGCTTTCTACACTTAAAATAAAAAAACCAATAAACGCCACCACAACAAATCGCCCCAAACTGGAAGACGATGATGTGGCTAAAAAAATTCCCCTTGCCTCCGATCCCAGGTAACGTGCAAAAAACAAATAAAACTATTCAGTACAATAATTTTTTTTCATGATCTTCTTTTTTTGGTATGCGCCCCCGCACATTGAATTAAAAAATATTTTTCACTTCCGCTTTGGATGCCAATCAGGTATAACAAGATGTTACCTGAAACTGTTGACCATCTGAACGATGTGTCATCGGCCACAACAGAAAAGGACGATGATGATTATTATTACGATTACGACGATTATTCGTACGATGAGGGCAGCTCTGAAAATAAGACAACAACCGAGAGCATTCCGGCTGGCAATGAAAGCGAAACAAAATCCACAACAACAAGTACTGAGGTGCCAAAAGCTAAAGTTGAAAAAGTGGAAACAATGCCGAAATTGAAGCCAATCAAGGGAGAAGAAAAGGTAAGTACGAAGGAAATAAAAACAAAACAGAATTAGGTATTAAGAATTAAGAGATGAGTAAAAACGAAAGGAGCTCTAAAGATTGGGTCAGGCAACTGTTCTAAGCTATGGTCCAGCAAAGTAATAAGGTGAACCGGAGAGAGTAATTTAGTTTACTTAATTAAACTTAATTTTTGCTCATAGATCTTTAAAGCACCAACAGTGTTTTGTATTCTATCCCCATCCATTTAGGGGCGCTTAAAACAGCAATACTTGCGCAAATATTGCTTACATCATCCGCAGGACCGAAGTACACAGTTTCAGTTATTTAGTTATTTATTCTGCACATCTCGTACAGAAAAAAAGTATTTTCCTTACATTAAAGTTACGTCGCTGGAAAACTGTCGTTAAGTTTGGAATACCATCCCTCAGCAAAAGGCTTTAAGACCTTCTGAAATTTTTTTTTTCGGAGTTACTTTTTACTATGGAGTGCAAAACCTTAAGACAAAACCTGTAAAACCGTATATTTTAAATCGGAAAATTGAAACGATTTTTTACTACAAACAGACAACAGTACTGCACATTTTTTGGCAGATTAGTTGATTCAATACAAGCTCTGAAAATTTTTAGTTTGGTGCATTTTTGTTGTTCCAAAATGTCACAGTTTTCCCTTCACTAAATTAGGCTCTTACCTGTTTTAAACGTATTGCAAGTTTTAGCGAAGTACCAGCTTAAGGACTATCCAATTTTGAGTCATTCGCGTTTTTGTAGGCAATTTAGAAAACGTTCATATAAATAAAACAAAAATATTTATCGTCATGAAAATAGTTTTTTTTTTCAAGTTACCTTTTTAAGTTATTTTCCTTGTAGCTGGGCTCAGAAGCCGGGCAGTAAAGCTTTCTTAGCACAGTTCCAGCGATCTATTAATGAAAACATCATCTTTAAATTGAAAAAAAATGTAAGGTCTGCAAAATTTACCGACTCTTCAATTTCGATTTCCAGATCCCTCCTAAGCTAACCACCGAAGAGACATTGGTCGATGGAAACGAAAATGCCGCCGACGATGTTGACGAAGACGCCGATGACGATGATGACAAGGAATACGACGACGATGACGATGATGATGACATTGTCGACGAGGATAATAATGATTTCAAGGAAAACACTCCATGTCCCAGGTATTGTGTGTGCTCAAGGAACAGCAACAGCTACTGGTTTGCAACTTGCAGCAGGTAAGGAACAATAGCATCTTTCTCCCGCAATAAGTACTAATTTTTCCCAATTTAAGGCTGGATCCTGACAAGCAGAAGTTCACCGAGGGCATCACTGATTTGATTGTTGCTGATGTTGGCCCAAAGTATCCAATCCTGCTGGAAGAGAATATCTTTTCAAAGATGGGTTTGAGCTACATATCGTCAATCAAAATCTTCAACTGTACTATTGAATATATGCACGAAAACGCTTTCCACGGCCTCAAGGAGCTGTATGCCGTCAACTTGACTAATGTGGGTCTGACCATCATTAATCCAAACACATTTGTGGAAAACAAGAAGCTGAGGATATTGACCATCTCTGGCAATGATCTTAGTGTCATGTCAAATGTGCCTTATCTCCTAAAGGTATTAAAGCGGGAAATATTGGCAAAATCATATTTTTTACAAACTTTTAATTTATTTCAATAGTCTGAAAGTATCGAAGAGTTGGACATCTCACGCAACAACCTGATGGAACTCAAACCGACTGCCTTCAGCCAACTGTCTGGCATTGTTTTCATTAACCTGTCCCAGAACTACCTAAAGGACCTCCCAAGGCAATTGTTCGACACCGCAGTTACCATCGAAGAGCTGGATCTTTCGTATAACTCCCTTAAGGCTCTGCCTCATGGAATTTTCAACCGTACATCGCTTGCCATTTTGCACTTGAAATACAACGAAATCACTGGTGACCTTAACTTTGGTGCAACAGATCTTCAGCAGCTGGATTTGAGTTTCTGTTCCATTAAGCAGATCCATCACGGAATGTTTGACAAAATGACCGAACTTACCCATCTTAACCTCAAAGGCAATGGAATCACAAAGATCCAACCAGACTCATTCTTGCAACTTAAGGACCTTCGTCATATTGACTTGTCCATCAACGAGTTGGACCAAGTTTCGTCGCTGCTCTTCTACAAAAACTCTGAGCTCGATGTGATCCGTTTGAACGATAATCCCCGTCTTAGCCAATTGCCAACAGATGGATTCCAGAGCCACAACGGCTTCTTTACTCTTTATCTTTTCGATGTGTCTAACTGTGCCATTGGAGCTTTGGGACACAAGACCTTCTCCACTATGCCACATTTGACGACATTAAGGCTAGCCTGGAACAACATCAATAATATTGGAAGGGACACCTTCTCCGAGTTGTACAAGCTGACTGAACTCGATTTGAGCAACAATCTGATCGACAAACTGGACGATATGATCTTCATTAACAACGACGACATGACAATGTTAAATCTAGCCGGTAATCCCATCCGCAGGCTTCCAACTCGCCTGTTTATGCCACTGAACAAATTGCGCGATCTCGATGTAAGCGAATGCGAACTGCACACTCTGTTGGTTGATAACAGTAACGGAATGAGCAGCCAATATAAGTTCTTCGAGACCCTGCGAAACTTTAATGTGTCGGCGAATCAAATTAGGAAAATCTCCACCGACGACATAAAGGCCTTCAAGAATCTTCGTACTCTAGACATCAGTCATAACCCTCTAAAGTGCAACGAAGAACTCAAGGGAATGATTGTTTACGCCACAATGAAGGACATTCGTCCTGGTAAGGTGCCAACAATGGCTAACCTTGACGCAACAACCCTTACCGAAACCGTAAGACCCGTACCGGGCTGGGATGAACTTGCCCATGAGGTGTGCAAGCATAATACGGACGCATTCAAACCAAAAGACCAAACAATGGAGGAAATCAAGAAGGACATACTCAAGGGTGACGATCTTGATATGCAGAAATTGTTCTTCAGGCCCGAGCAGAAGGAGGAACAACAGCTGCTAGAGAAGGAAAAGAAGGAAGAGGAGAAGAAATTGTCAGAGAAGAAACTGGCAGAGGATTTGGCCGAAGACAGTAGTTTGAACGAGGAAGACAATGTCGACAATTTGGACAATGACAGCGATGAGGACGATGATTCGTACGACGATGACGAAGAAACAGAAGATGAAACTGATCTGAATAAGCCATTGGTGCATGATATGGGCTTGAATGCAAAGGAAGTTGAGCTCTCTAAGGAGACTAAGGATAAGTTCTTGCTGGGTAAGTTTGATTTGTTAATAGCAACAACATACTTTTTTTTAAATCTTTTCTTATTAAAAATAATTTTTTTCTAATTTCTGTATTTTGCAGACAAACTCCTCCTCGATGGCAACAGTGACGACAACGACGATGATGATGATGACGACGACGACTCCGAGGAGATCATAATTGAACGCGGCCGTATCATTTATAGCGGCTACAGATTCTTTATCCCAGCTCTCATCATTGTAACTTGTTTGATAGTCCTTATGTTGGCTATCGGCAAAGTTGTCTCGTTGATGATGAGGAAACGCGGTGAACGCTATCGTATGGCTTTGCTCGCATCCAAGAACTCCATTGTCTACCAGAAACTTTCGGAGGAGATCATCAAGCCAAATCCATGCAAGCAACCGAAAGTGCATAAGTATTCACCTATCAATCAAGTCTAAGCGCGGGAAGCTTAAGCAAGGAAGGATGATGATGTTTGAAGCGCAACAAGAAAAAAATTCTTCCCAGAGTTTTTACTACTTATTATTCTTCATTAGTTTAGACGCTGTATGATAAGAAGTGTTTTATTATTATTTTGTTTTTTTTTTTTTATTTAATTTTTCATTTGTAGTTTTCTTTTCTTACTAAGGCAGCTTTTTTTACAATGGCAGTCTTAAAAGTTTTCAAAGTAGAACGGTGAATACCGAACCATAAGGATTATATTCTATTTGTTTGTGTGTACTTAATCTAGAAGCAACCTCCTTCCTCTTGTATCAAACAAGCGTTTCAAAAAAAAAAAAAAAAAACTAATAAAAGCAAAATAATATTTTTCATAAGACATTCCCAAAAAGAAAAACAGAATGATCCGAATTTTGAAAAGTCTACTCACGTCATCGTCTGTTGAACATTTTATTTTTTAATTATTTTTAAGACACATAACTATATTTTTTACATAATAAAAATAAACCACAAGTATGATAAATAATTAAAACTTTGTAAAACAAAAGAGTAAAGTTAATATTATTTGAGATCGCAACAGGAAAAGGTTCTTTTGAGGGTAGAAACTGTAGGGTGGCCGAGTTTTGGATTGATTTTCCATTTAATTTGTCTTTTATTCTTTTCAAATTAGTTAAGTGCCATGGCCCTTAAGCGTAGTGTTAACAATAAAAGTATAAAATATGTATTTATAATGATTTGTTATTTTTTTGGTGAAGAAAAAAGAAATCAAATAGAAACAAAGGATTGTGCAGCAGCAAAGGGTCAAGTTACAGATTTAATTCGAGTACCACACTAATTTCATGAAAATGTGTATTTAATTTAAAAATAACGGAGGTTTTGAGAATTAATTTTTTTAAGAAAAAATAAACATTTGGCTTCCAGTAGACACTAAAATTTTATCGTTGTTTTTCTTTTTTGTGTTCATAAGTTTCCTACTACAACAATTTAATAAAAAACAAACCTCTGCCTACGCCCTTCAACTTTCAACCAAATGTCACTCTTTGTTGCATCAACCTTTACAAAGCTGAGAACTGGTCTATATTTCATCTTATATAAACTCAATCGATGACACCTTTGTGGATATTTGTAAATGCTTAAAAAAGGCTACTGTTACGCATGAGCAAAGAAAATAGTTAGATGGCGTTTAGTTTTTTTGAGGGGTTGACAGAAAAGAAAGTTTTTTTTGAGGGGTTGACAGAAACCTCGATCTACGGAAACGTGAAGCCAACTAGCCAAGTAAATTATCCCAGCTCATATTTGGCAATACAAGTACACGCCATGCGTCGTAGGTTAAAAAGCCTTTGGCCTGAAGAAATAAAACCAACGCAACGTGAACACCATAAAAGAGAGCCACAGGGGTTCTCATGGATAGAGGAGACCTAAAAAAGTAAGGATCTTTTAAGACAGGTATTATTTTCATCTTGGCTTTTAAATGAGATTTGATTGCTAACGGAAATTTCCCGCTGATATGAAAGACGGTAAAAGAAAGAGATGTAGCACCATATTGATTGAAAACTAGGCGTTCATAAAAGAAATATTTGCTACAAGTCATCATAATCATCATCATTTTCGAATGCCGCTTATCCTTAAAAAGGGTCGCGGAGCGAGGGTGGCTAAATGGTCCTTCCATCTTTCTCGATCCTCCGCCACCAACTCAAGAGACTCTGGCACAATCCCCAGGCGGAACTCAGAGAGGTTCTTTACCTGATCTGACCACTGATCTCACCACTGTTTCTTGGCCTACCAGGCGGGCGACGCGCTCGCATCTCGGCTAGCATGACCTGTCTAGGAAGTCTGTCAGGGGGCATGCGAACAACATTTCCAAACCGTCGAAGAATCGATCGCTCCACTCGGAGAAGTAGCTGCTCAACATTAAGATTCCAACGAATACTGACGTTTCCCACTCTGTCCCTCAGAGCAACACCAGCAACGCACCGCAGGAATCTTATTTCAGCAGCTTGTACCCGCGATCTTATTCTTTCGGTCATTAGCCAAATTTCATGACCATAGATGAGGGTCGGAACGAACACTGAATTAAAAACTGAGATCTTTGCTTTCACTCCAAGCTCAGCTTTCCTGATGACCGGCCGGCGCAGTTCCTTTACTATTGCTCCAGCTTGGCCAATTCTACAGGACACATCAGTATCACTCCTAACATCTTTCGTGAAAAAGACCCCGAGATACTTAAACTTCTCCACCTGTTTTAATGGAACTCCATTTATGTGCAAGGTACACTGCACAGGAGTTCGGGAAACAACCATCACTTCCGATTTGTTCACGTTTACTTTCATCCCAGCATCACCACAGACGGCTGCAAACCTATCCAGTGCTCGTGGAAGTTCCTCTTTGGATGATGCAAGGATGGCCAAATCATCTGCGAAAAGCAGATGGCTCATTCTGATGCCAGCCAATTCGAAACATTGCTCGCCAAGACTGCGCTTCACCATCCAGTCCATATATGCTATGAAAAGGCGCGGCGACAGAACACAGCCCTGGCGAAGTCCAACGCGCACATCAAAAGGACGGGATTTGATGCCATTTATCCGTACACAGCTTCTGCAGTTTCCATACAAAGACTGGATGGCTCTCAGAAGAGGCCCACTCAGTGCATAGTCCTGCAAAACTCTCCACAGTGTATCCCGAGGGACTCGGTCATACGCTTTTTCCAGATCTACAAAACACGCATAGACCGGTTTGGCATATTCCCAAGCCTTCTCAAGAATAACCTTCAGAGTAAAAAGCTGGTCGGTTGTACCTCTGCCAGGCCGAAAGCCGCACTGTTCTTTCCGTAACAAAGGCTCGATTACAGCTCTGGAACGCTACAAAAGTAACATTCAAATAGTCTTTAAAATTTTGACATCATTAAAGGATATTGCGAAGGATAAGTGTCACATTCTTTCCAGTCCCACATTGTGTGAGCTAAAAAAGAAAGATAATCGTTTTAGTCCAAGATATTGGACACGAAATAACCAGGAAATTGAGCTATTTTATTGACGGTTCGAGCCTTTGATTGGGGATTTTTTGTAACAGAGCGAAGCATTTCGGAGAGCAAATCTCCTTGCCCAGGTGAAGCCATCAGCCTTTCCAAATCTTCCTGGATTATTGCTGTACGAGCTCATAGTATATACTATAGTCAGTGTGTGCCTCCAGATAAGAGTTGAACCGGAAAAAGAGACCGTGATTTTTCTGCGAAGACATCAACCATATCTTTATTGCCTGGATTCCTTTGGTTTGCAACAACTTAGTGAATAGGTTTTTATATGAACTGCCTACGACTTTTACCTAATGCGAACTCTTTTTACATAGGTACGAAGTAAAGCTTAACTTCGAGCTTATGTACACGTATGCACGATAGTGATCTTGCTTTGTTCGTGCAGAATCATCCAATTTTAAGTGTAATGTATGCCTTACGTGAATACATAACTTCTCAATATAGCAAAGCTAAAAATCAATAACTTACAATAAATGTAGAAATGGTTTCGCCTGCGATTCGCCTTCCCATGTCGCGCCACCGACCGTGACGAGAGGGATAGACGAACGGACGCTTACAGGGGTACAAGGGCAGGAAGAACTGACTAGAACCAGCAAAATGAAAAACCAAAAGTGTTTTGTCATTATTTTTGTACTTATTGATAAGGCATTTGGTAATACCATTACTCTCACACGAAAAGACATGACTAATGTAATACCATGTCTCCACCGGCCGTCAATCCACGATTAATATTAATCTTTATTAAATCCACTACATATCACGCGATTTACCATACAAATTTAAATCCTCTCGGCAAGCGATTTAAAATAAATCCTCTCATAAATCCCTTCACCCTATTCACAAACCTATTTTCAGCACCTTTGTAACAGTTTGAGAATTAAAAACGAAGCTGAAACTGTCCCTGTGCGGCAGCTGTGTCACAAGTACGTTTTCTACTGTGTTTTTTACATCGTAAATCGTTTCTCGCTCGTGGGAAATGACATCGCCAATCTCTTTTGAGAGCGAAAATGACAGAAACATAGTGTTCGTGTCAAATTAATCTTATATTTGTCCGGTGGAGCCACTTTGGGATTTATTTTTAATCGTCTCCCGTAATCCTCTTTTGATTCTTGATGCAGACACCGCATTGAGCGGAAGCACCGGTGATGATGCTAAGCCGTGAAAATGATTTACTATGTCAATATTGCTGCTTTTATTTATTGTGTGTATCGTGGCCGTCCTACACTAATTTTTAAACTTGAAATTAAAAAAAAAAAAGTAAGTCATTTATTTATAAAATCGCCTCTCCTGGCAAAACGAGGTGGGCATAGAGGTCCAAATTTCTTCCCTGTCTCGACAACCTATACGCCCCTTAGGCACACCTTACAAGCCGGGCACAATGGTATCTGTGTCTGTGTCTGTCGCTGTGTCTCGCCTCATTTTTTACCTAAAATCAGAGACACAGCGAGATATGCATTGTGTCGCTATATACGTGTTCCCGTAAGCTGAACTGCGAGACACGGACACAGACACAGATACTCATTGTGTCCCAGCTATTATTTATCTGAATGTAAGGCGCCGTGGCGTAGTGGTGAATGGTTCCATGACACTGTGCCAAACCACATTGTGCCAAAAATATCAAAATTTGGCCTAGTCACTATGTGAAAGTATCACAAGGCAAAATTTTATCATTTGGCATTATTATGACACTTTTCAAAGCGACATTACGCCCAACTAACCAAAGTGTCATAGGGCCAAATTTTTACATACAAAAGTGTGAAATGTGTATGCAACCCCCTGCTATATTTTTCTTTTAACTTTCCTTGGGTCCTAAACTCGCAAGTGCAATAGTGCCAAATTGGCCTTTTCACACTTTAACTAAGCGACATTCGGCCTAGTGTCACTTTCAAGGCGTCATTATGCCAAATTTGGAGATAAGGCACAATGTCACAGCACAGTGGTCAGTGACTATTACGCCTGAGGTCTGAGTGTAAATCCTTCCGTTATCTGAAAGAAATACTGGTTCTTTTTCACGGTCCCCACCTCTGAAGTGTCTGAGTAAGCTTCCGAGACGAACATTTGTCTCGAAAAACTTCTTAAAGTGGCGTTCGGATTCGGCAAAAAATGTATCTGTTGAAAATATGCTTTTAAGATATCAGGCGTGATATTCATGTCTTGTCATAAAATTCACTTTTTTGTTTAAATATTTTATTAGAGGTCATTTACCGGTGATTGCGCCGACCATATATTTAGGGAATATTAATTTAATTGTATAGCTAGCAACATAGTAAAATAATGACTGTAGACCCCTAAGACCTTTGAGACCGAAACCGACAGCTTTCGAGATTAGAGATATGATCGAGTGCACCCTGTTTGATATTGCGCACAGAACGTAATTGGTCAAATCCGTCCACGGCCACACCCACTGCTGGCTTGAATGTAAGAGAACATCAAATTTTGATGTAGAGAAATCTTTAACTGGACGAAAATTGGACCGATCATGTTAAATCTTGAAAAACAAGATATTTCTGAAAATTCGCTCAAATTCTGTAAAATATTTTCTTTTTTATATAGTAAATCTATAGTTTACTACTGTAAACAATTTTTTTTTCTTTAATGTTAATGCATAGCTTGTAAGACAGTGAAATAGTCACCCCCTAAGACCTTTTAGAGATACGATTGAGACCGACATGTTTATTCATCAGGCCATGTCCTATCGTCGCGTCCATATGTGTGAAGTTTTTAGGTTTTCAAATCTGAGCTAGAAAGCTTAAACTTGAAGCGTTCTGATTTTGTACAAAGTATGAAAATTAATAAGATCCGCCTACAGCCACGCCCACAATGACTTGAATTTTATTTCAAAATGCCTTTTGGTAAAGTTAAGCAAAGCGTAGGAGTTCAAATTTTGGTGCAAAGCAAAAGTGGCCAGATGCTTTTGAAGGGACAAAAATTTGACCGCCATCGAAAATGCCCACTTTAGAAGATGTAAGATTTTTTAAAAACTTAATTTCTCGGAAGATACATTGTAAAATGGAAAAAATAAAATATATGTAAAATATTGAAGATTTTACCATGCATTGCCTACTTTTAGGGGCGTTTTCAGGAAGGCTTTTTTTTAAGCTATAATTTTGGCTTTTGATATCCTCATATTTCTAACCAAATTAGAATCAATTAATTTCAATTTTTAATCCACGCCCTTTTTTGGGGGAAGGGCCAAAACAAATCATTTGCACAGCATATGAATTCAGGCCAAAAAAAAAACTTTCAAATTTTATGCTGCAGAGCTTAGAAAGAAAATAAATAAAATTTTCTAATACTCTCTTGACACTGACACTGAATCAAAACTGAGTTTTGGGCCAGAAATTTTCGAAAACTCATTAAGCCAGACACACTTTGTAATTGCCGACTACAATTTGTTCTTTTATTTGTTCATCATTTGTCGTCGTATTTCAGCCCATATTTATTTGTAAAGGTTAAGAATTTTAGTCTTACCTCAAAATGACAAGCAATTTTCAGATGGGAGAGTGGGTTTCGCACACGTTTTTCGCAAATTTAACCTAAAATTCTCAAGGTAATTTTATACTCGTGCTTTTCAGTGATTTTGACACGAATACTACCAAAAAGCAGACGTTTTCAAAAATGAAATTCACAAAAATGTATGGAAAAGCTCAAGTTTTTTATGAAATTTAATATGTTTTCGCGAAAACACAGTTTGTGGTCCAGTGTGTAGGGCATCAGGTATTATAAGAATAAGTTTTTGAGAGTCTATTTTCGCTAAGTACGAATAAAACTTAATATTATCCCCATCCTATGGATTGGGAAAGTTGCAGAATCCATCAACTTTAACTTGGCCCATCCATTGACTTACGCCGCGTTTTCTCTCAATTAAAAAAAGCAATAAATCAATCATATTTATTATATCTAAACTTTAAACTTTTGTAGACAACATATTTTTACAACTCTTTGGAATGTAGATAGATGTAGATAGATTAAGGATCCACCACACTTAAAATTTTATTACGTTTAAGAGTTCGTAGTAGATTCAGTTTTTTTTTTTTGTGCGAAAACCAAAAAAGAATCTTTTGAAAATCTATACAAAATGTTAAAACATTACAAAACTATAAAAAAAAAACTAAAAACAATTCAAAAATAAAACTTAAGCTAACAATAAATTAGGAGCATAAAATAAAAGAAAACATCTTTCACTAGACGGATTTTCAACAACATCACAGTGAAAAATAAAGTATAAATAAAATACACACTTTTCAAGGACCTATCTATATACGTAAAGGACATGAAAACTATACAGCAACGAACATATTTTCTTTTGAAAAGTAACTTATAAGCTTAAAATCTTATTAAGAAATCGTTTCCCTTTGTTTTTCTTCTGTGCTGCTTATATGAAGTTGCTTTAAGAAAAGTTTTTCTAGTTCCTCATCCTGTCTTTTCATCTCGTACGTATGGCTAATGTCTTCCCAGATTTCATTAAACTCCGCATCATATGTACCATAAGCAAGGGAATTATTATGGTTCTGCTCCGAGTCGCCCATCTTATCAAACTAATAAATCTGCAAGTATAAATCCATACCGAAAGAGAAGAAATTAAAGAGTCGCCACATTCTTAAGAGCGAAATCCACAAGAAACAGCTGAGCAACATGACATTTAAAACACATTCCTAAAATCAAAATTTCACTCCGTTCGACTTGTTCTAATCTAATCAGTAACTTTCCAGACAGACAACGAAAAGCATCACAATGCAAGCACGCAAGAACGTTATAAACTTAATGTCAACAATTGTTGGCAGCTCGTAAGTACACGAAAACATTTACAACATTGCTCGCAGTTTACAGTCGTAATTCCTCATTTTCAGCTGCAAGTGTCCGGCGCATTCGCAGCACTATGGATCAACTGTACTGGCTCGCAAAAAGGAATACGCATTTGAGGTAAGCGGTACATACGCCCCCTTTGAACTTTGGACTTTTTGAGAGCACAAATGATAATAGATTTGACTTTTGGCAGATGTCTTCGTCTACGGTGCGCTTTGGACCCGGAGTCACGACCGAACTGGGAGCAGATTTGAAGAATATCGGAGCGAAAAACATTTGCATCGTTACAGATCCGAATGTGATAAAGCTGGACAGTGTGAAGGTTGCTTTTGACTCGTTGACTGCGAATGGGGTAAAGTTTGAGGTTTTCGACCAGACGAGAGTCGAGCCAACTGATGGCAGTCTTTGGGATGCAGCAAACTTTGCTAAAAGCCGAAACTTTGATGCTTTTGTTGCGATCGGAGGTGGTTCTGCGATTGACACTTGTAAGGCGGCCAATTTGTATGCAAGCGATCCAGAAGCAGAGTTCTTGGATTACGTAAACAAACCCATTGGCAATGGAAAGGAGGTATGGACAAATTGATAAGAGGAGATAAGAGGAAGAGTGTTATTTGTGCCTTTTTTAGATTTCAATGAAACTGAAGCCGATGATTGCGGTGCCAACTACCTCTGGAACTGGTTCAGAAACGACGGGAGTTGCGATATTCGATTACAAAAAGCTGCACGCAAAAACTGGGATCTCAAGCAAACTCTTGAAGCCACAATTAGGTGAGGATTATTTTTCTTTCTCAACCAAAAAGTGTGAACGCTACTTTGATTGAGGGTTACTCAGCCACTTAAAATCAATCAAGTGTTCGTGAATATCTATCTAGTAAGTCAGCTCTTCAAAAGATTTGGGTAGACTAGCCAGGAGTTGTTTAGAATCCGTATGCATTGCAACAAAGACAGAAAATTTCGTCGTGATTCTTATGGCGTTTTTCATTGAAGAAAAGATTTGCTCTTTCTGTCAAAAGATTTGATCTTTTTTGATTTTGCATGTTTCATTGAAAATAAAAGATGCGATCTCCCGATCTTGGGAGATTTGATCTGAACGCACCTACACATGGAAATATTTATACTGTCAAACGCCAAATCGAAGCAATTTTATTTGTTTTGAGCTATTGTGCGGACGTGTTTGTTGGTTGCCAGCCCGTGTGTGTGATTTATTTTTCCACCAAACGAGGAAGCATGTTTTTAAACGAGCAGTTCTCGATTTTGAGAGCAATTCTTTCAAGTTTCAATGAAAAACGCTATTAGATTAGCTCAGGCTAGAAGACATTCTTCCTTTCGAAGAAGTTGACAACATTACTAGCAAAGGAAAGCTTTACGTTTTCAGTCTTAGCTGTTCTCTAATAAATACTTTTTATTATCTATTATCATAAAGGGCTGGACGTTTTTATAAATTTGCCCAGCTGTATGGTATTTTTCAAGACGAAGGCTTTAGACACGTTAGAGGTATCCTACAAGGGTTCTTAAGGGCCGAGTTAAAACTTATGTATAATGCATGCAGTTGTTTATAACATCAGTAATCGCCGATATAGGCCGATGGCTTCAGGTCCATTAGAAACGGTTTATGGAACTTTTTTGGCTAGTTCGTTATCTTTTTTTATCTTTTTTATAATCAGGACCCACTAGAGTTTAGTTTTGCCTCTTCGGCTTGGCTGTATCCCTGGCTTTAAAGAGTCAAAGCGTTTTGCCAGATCCTTTTGCTACAAGAAAGTCATATTCGAAAAATTAGGCATGAAGCTAACGAGTCTTTTGAACTAACTAGCAAATCTGTCGATGTAATAAAAGGTCTCTTAGGTGACAGTGTAACTGCCATGCGAACAAGGCCAAGTTAGTAACACATAAGATGCTTGTCACAGGCCAGGTTCAGGTCTTAAATTTTATTCGCGATCTCGGACAATATTTGCTGAAGGCTGTTCACTTAAGCAAAGTCCAACGCTTACTGGCTTGAATGAATAATTATGGCAAAGTTGAAGATAAGCTTCGATATTATTTAGTTTATGCTCCTCTTAGCTCTAAAATAACTTGTGGGTGACCCAAACCAAACTAACGTCGATAAACGAGAGTTACTCTTCAAGCCGTTGCTGATAGTTCCTGTACATCGAGTTCTTTTAAAGCTTTGTTTTCTTTTCTTCGCGCAGGTCTAATCGATCCACTTCACACACTTTCCCTGCCCGAACGAGTAGCAGCTTACTCAGGTTTCGATGTGTTCTGCCACGCTCTGGAAAGCTTCACCGCAGTTGAGTATACCGAGCGTGGACCAGCACCGGAAAGCCCTAACCTTCGACCACCCTACCAAGGACGAAACCCGATTTCTGATGTATGGGCCAGGTTCGCTCTGCAAACTATTCGCGACAACTTTTTGGAAGCCATCTACCAGCCTGACAATGTGAAGGCTCGTTCTCAAATGCATTTGGCATCGACAATGGCCGGCGTTGGTTTCGGCAACGCTGGTGTGCACCTCTGCCATGGATTGTCGTATCCAATTTCTGGAAATGTGCGAAAATTCCTGCCCGAAGGATATGATAAGGACCATGCAATTATTCCCCATGGTCTGTCGGTTGTGATAAGCGCGCCGGCCGTGTTTGAGTTCACGGCACCTGCGTGCCCAGAGAGGCACTTGGAGGCGGCACAAATCCTCGGTAAAGACACTTCAAACACCAAATTGGCTGATGCCGGTAAGATATTAGGTGATGTTGTGAGGGAGTTTATGCATAAGGCCAAGATCGAAAATGGACTCAATGGTTTGGGATTCATGTCAGACGATATTCCAGCATTGGTCGAGGGAACGTTGCCGCAAGAACGAATTACAAAACTTGCACCAAGGGAACAGAGCAAGGAAGATTTGGCGAAATTGTTTGAAAATTCAATGGAAATTTATTAAACTTACCTTTAGGAAGCAGTCTTTGAAGAGTAAAACACAATTCAAGTTATAAAAATACCACAAACTAAGAAAACTATTCACAACAAAATAGAGCAAACAAAAATGGCGTTGTCTTATAACGGTTCATGTCAGCGTACTTCAAAAGTTCAAGAAAAAACACTACTTCAGGGAATAATTCACAATAAGGCGATTTTTGTAATATTTTTATTTTTTATGCATTTATGATAATTATAATAAAGAATTTTATTTTTATAATCGTTATTTTCGGTCAGTCTTATTTTTCCGGAATTCAGAAGGGATAAGTTAACCATGTGGAATTTGTTGGATTTTTTTTCATCCCTACCCTCTAAGCAAGGCGAGCCGAATGCGATATGAGAAATTACTAATTTGCCCATAAAACTCTGCGCTTGCGTATCGCTTTGGTGAGAGGAAATTGGAATCACACGCGTAATACCAATGCAGTTTTAATTTTTTTTACACAAGCGTATGGGTGTTAAGAAAATATTTCGCATTGGTATTTCGAAAGCATTTCGTTCAAGCGTTATTGAATTTTTACGCTGAAGCGTTAAGTTTTTTTTTTCGCTGTGGCGTTTGTTTCTGCTCCTGTTTCTGTTCCTGTTACATGATCCTTAAGCAAAGAAAATGCGAAAGTGAGAAAAAGTCAGAGGCATGTAACTTTCCGGGCACTTCGCGGATGCGAATTATAAAAACCTTGATTAAATCCTCTATAAAACAGGCGATTTGTACTTTGTCTCCACCGGGTAATTAAAAGACGAGTAGCGGGACATGATGAAAAAACCCCAAAGTGGCTTCACCGGACAAATATAGGATAAGTTTGACACGAACACTCTGTTTCTGTCATTTTGGCTCTCAAAAGAGAGTGGCGATGTCATTTCCCAGGAGCGAAAAACGATTTTGTAAAAAAATCTGCGAAAATCCCAATAGAAAATGTAAAATGTGAAAAAGAACTAGTATTTTTTTCAGATAACGGAAGGATCTGAACCCAGACCTCCGGCCAAACGACATTGTGCCTTATCTCCAAATTTGGCATAATGACGCCTTGAAAGTGACACTAGGCCGAATGTCGCTTAGTTAAAGTGTGAAAAGGCCAATTTGGCACTATTGCACTTGCGAGTTTAGGACCCAAGGAAAGTTAAAAGAAAAATATAGCAGGGGGTTGCATACACATTTCACACTTTTGTATGTTAAAATTTGGCCCTATGACACTTTGGTTAGTTGGGCATAATGGCGCTTTGAAAAGTGTCATACATAATGCCAAATGATAAAATTTAGCCTTGTGATACTTTCACAAAGTGACTAGGTCAAATTTTGATATTTTCGGCACAATGTCGTTTGGCACAGTGTCATGGAGCCCTTCACCACTACGCCCCGGCACCTCACATTCAGATAAATAAGGTGTGACTAAAGGAGCGCATATGTTGTCGAGACATGGAAGAAATTGGGACATCTATGCCCACCTCGTTTTGCCAGGAGAGGCGATTTTATAAATAAATGACTTACTTTTTTTTTTTTTTAATTTCAAGTTTAAAAATTAGTGTAGGACGGCCACGATACACACAATAAATAAAAGCAGCAATATTGACTTAGTAAATCATTTTCACGGCCTAGTATCATCACCGGTGCTTCCGCTTAATGCTGTGTCTGCATCAAGAATCAAAAGAGGATTACGGGAGACGATTAACAAAAAATCCCAAAGTGGCTCCACCGGACAGATATAGGATTAATTTGACACGAACACTATGTTTCTGTCATTTTTGCTCTCAAAAGAGATTGGCGATGCCATTTCCCACGAGCAAGAAACGATTTTCGATGTAAAAAAAACGCAATAGAAAACGTACTTGTGACACATCTGCCGCACAAGGACAATTTCAGCTTCGTTTGTAGTTCTCAAACTCTTACAAAGGTGCAGAAAATAGGTTTGGGAATAGGGTGAATGGGATTTATGAGGATTTATTTCTAATCGCTTGCCGTGAGGATTCAAATTTGTATGGTTAATCGCGTGATTTGTAGAGGATTTATTAAAGATTTATATTAATCGCGGATTATTGCCCGGTGGTACCATACAAATTTAAATCAACTCGGCAAGCGATTAAAAATAAATCCTTAGTCCATTCATACTATTAACAAACCTATTTTCTGTACCATTTCAGATCTGACGTCGGTCTGACGGCATCGGATCGAACTTTCATTTTGCCCGTTTGTTTAAACAAACATCAAAACTGGGCATGGCCAATCATGTTTCAGCAATCTGTTTTGCTTTGAATCCGATGACAAGCCTGATTTGTGAATGAGACATTTTTTTCCCAAAGTGGCGTAATCTTATGTTCAGTGATTTTTGCTGGGAAAAAACATCGCTACTTTCTTTTAAAGCCAAAATGACAGAAACAGAGTGTTACTGTCAAATAAGTCCTATACTTGTCCGGTGGAGCCACTTTAGGATTTATTTTGAATCGGCTCCCGTTAATCCTCTTTTAATTACCTGTGGAGACAAAGAGTGCGTTTCTTTATTCGTTCCAACTATTCTGGCCGATATATCTGCGATTTCTTTTTTATTCGGAATATTCCTATCATTCCGTTTTGCGTTTCTTAATTCGTTCAGAATATTCGGAATGCATTCTTATCATACTACCTCCTGAGGTAGTACAAATTATAACCATAAATTACTGACTAACTAGATATTCAACTTCGGACATGTAAAAGCTTTGCCCAGATGCTGAAATTGAGGAGTTTATCCATCCGCCGACATTTGTTTCTGGCCATAACATAATAGACTTTAATAAGCTTAAGTCGGCTTTCCGAAATGCCCAATTCCACGCGATTCGTATGCCACGGCCATAATAGCCGTTTGCTCGACTTCGTAAAGTGTTCGTAAACTTTTGTGGGATTGAAGTTTTGTTTTTGCTTGTCGTTAGTTCATTAATGGCCATGATTAAGCCCATATTTATTTTTTAACGTGCTTTAAGAGATCCGTGAAAGAAGGGAATATACCAAGAATCGCACGCTGACCTCATAAAATCAAATACATTTTAGATCGGAAAATCGGTTCAGATTTTATTTAAAATTCTCAAAACATAACGTGATACTCGAGGCGTTCACAGTGAAATCGCATGATTTTCAAATCGCTTGCTTAAGTCTATTATTGGCACCACAATTTTTTGGCAGAACTTATGTGGGATTTTCGTTGTATTTCGACATTAGACGAATCCCTAGACATATTAACCGACACAAAAATTTTATAGCGTTATAAGAAACGTACGCAAATGGGTGTTGGAGGGTAAGAAGGACGCAAGTTGAATATCTAGTTATTCAGTAATATATGATTAGAACGATCGGAATATTTAAACTTCGTGTTTCATATTTTCCATTCCTTCTACGAAATGAATAAAGAAACGCACCCATAGTAATACGAAGTTATCTCAGAAACGTAAATATTTAATTGAAAAATATTCCAGTTGCAAAAAAAATATTTTTTGTTTTCAATTGTGAACTAGCAGGAATCACTTTCACAGTTATCAAATGTTTCACCTGCCATCTGCCGACAATTTCTCCTCCGTCACTTTTGACGTCTCACAGTATGAGCAAAAGTGTTTGCTTCACACGTGCGCGGTGATTTGTAAACGAAATTTTCAACATTGCAAAAGTATAGAGATAAATTAGACAAAAACTGTATAACATAAAACAAAATAATGGTAGTCTTCACATGTAATAATTGCGGTGAAAGCGTTAAAAAACCTGCCGTCGAGAGACACTTCATTTTTAAGTGCCGCGGAGTGCTAAAGAACATTTCCTGCATGGATTGCCAGAAGGACTTTCTTGGCGAAGACTATGTAGCCCATACACGCTGCATCACCGAAGCCGAAAAATATTCTGGTAAGGACTACGTCGCTAAAGAGCCCAAGAACTCCGGACTAAAGAAGCAAGAAAGTTGGATGGAAACGATTCGCTCGATTTTGGATACCGAGGAATATAATCTGAGCCGTCAGACCAGGGGGGTATTTCAAAAGCTTCAGTCTGTTGACAACGTTCCGCGTAAAAAGGCGAAATTTCAGAATTTTGTTGCGAACTGCATGCGAATTGGAAAGCCTCAAGCCGAGGAGGTTTGGGGTGTCCTTGAGAAGGAATTGGAAAAAATGAAAGCGAGGATGGCACCTGAAGCGAAGCCAAATGGAGTCACAAAGGCACAGCTGGGCTCTGAAATTAAAACAGAGGTGAACTGTGATCAGAACGCAGGGGAAAGTACCGAGGACCAAGTCGTAACGATGCGTGTTAAAAAGTCAAAGAAGCGAAAAGTGGACAAGGGTGTGCAAAACACTATCGAACAGGATGAGGATACTGAAATCTTGGAAATGGTCACAGAGATGGCAGGAAAAGATGAACCCAGCAAGAAGAAGCGCAAAAAGAAGCAACACTCAGAATCTGAGCAGGTAAATGCAGAACAGGAGCCAACGGTCAGCACAACAACCGACAATGAATTCCAGTGGGACTTGACTATGTTGTGCACTGTTCAGAAGTACGGCAACAGTGTAAAGCTAGACAAGCTCAGGAGGAAAGTCCTGAGGATATACCTTAGCAAACGGGAGACTACAGCACTAACGGAGAAGCAGCAGGCAAAGTTTGACAAAAAGTTCACAAAGTATCTGAAAAAATGCAACTTAAAGGTGGTGGACAATGTAGTTTCGGCAGCGCCACAGGAAGCGTAGAATTGAATAAAACGTGAGAACCCAAATCTGTTGTTTTTTTTTTCTTAAATTGAAGAAGTATATTGTCAGGGCTTAACGGTAAGTATGCACGCTTTAACAAACAATAAAGAAGATTGAAGCAAACTTGTCTATTCAGAAAAAGTTACATCACCCATGGAACAACCCAGGAAACTAATCATATCCAGTTGATGGTGATAGTAACGTAGTTGAACGTAGTTGTCATGTCACCACCTGTTGAGATGATAGTTAGTTCCTCCTGGAGGGGAAAACGGAATTTAAAAAATGTAAAACGTCATTTTTTAGGGTTAACCAAAACAGTAAATACATCTACATTTGCTTGGGATCAGGGATGACAGTTCCATCCAATGACGTCAAATTTATGGCCTTTTCGGTTGGCGATCCCGGATCAGGGCGTTCTTCTTCCGGATTGGCGCTTCTCTCCGAACAGCCAAACACTTTTTACTTGATTTTGAAGTTTAACTACGCGTTGTATTTGTGAAGCAAAAGTTATTCTACAGGGGACAAATGACATTTATCCAACTTGACATTGACACATGTTTAATTGTGTGCGTGCTTCTGGTTTTGATTCTGGATTCAAAACCAGAAGAAATTTATCTTCTATCCAGAAGAGGAACTGACAAACGAGTCCAAGAACCCATAGTACCCATAGAACCCATAGTAATTCTGACACATCAGGCTAGGATAAACCAAATGAAAACAGGCACTTGAGGTGGATTCACTGCGGCTTTTTTTTTTAACTAAATAATAAGTTTTATCACCACATAAAATCGTGGTACTAGGTACTGTGCGTTGTTTAACCCTTTTTCGGTCCACATACGACAAATTATCAAACACTGCTGCACGCCATGCATTTTGGTCCTTTATATCTAGGGAAGGGGAAGTAGTGGACAGGCCTATGAATAAAATATTTAGCAATTGTTGTGTGTGATTGTTTATATGAAAATTGCAATTTCGTGGACTGCAACTTATTTTTCCATATTAATAGTTATGCAAACAATCACCAGATATCACACATTAATTAAAAATAAATTAAATTATCTTCCAATGTTTTGTCTTTGTTAAGGTTGGACTTTTTTAGTACATCCAAATGAGTTTAACATTTATATTATTATTGAGACCTTATCAAGACACATTCCCATTTAAAAAAAATTTAATTTATTTAAGCACAAAAACAAAATTTAATAAAACAAACAACCGAGCCGAAACCGTAAGTGAATGAATAAAAATACACTAAAAACAATCCATGCAAAGTTCTTGATGGGTTGACGTCATTTGACGGAGACGACAAAACTCAAACAACTCTATTGGCCTTTTCGGTTGGCGATCCCGGATCAGGGCGTACTTCTCCCGGATTGGGTCTTCTCTCCGAACAGCCAAACACGTTTTTCTTAATTTTAAAGTTTGTCTAGCGTTGTATTTGTGAAGCAAAAGCTATTCTACAGATGACATTTATCCCACTTGACATTGACACGTGTATGATTGTGTGCGTGCTTCTGGTTTTGATTCTGGATTCAAAACCAGAAGCAAATTTCTCTTCTATCCAGAAGAGGAACTGTCAAACGAGTCCAAGAAAACAGTTTCAGGAGAGTCCAGAATTCTCCCGGACGCTGCTGGACGACCAACCGAAGAGGCCATATATACTTCCATTCATTGTGATTTGTTAAACTTGGAGGGAAAACAAATTTGTTTGTCCCATATTCAGCTTCGGACATATAAAAAACTTTGCCCACAAGCTGAAATTGATGAATTTACCCAAACTGTGACATTTTTGTTTAAAAATGTGAGTAAATTCGTCAATTCATCAGTTCCATTCAATTCCGTTTTGTAGCTTCAAGAGAGACGCAAATTCCTTATTATTCATTAATATACCTATGTTTTGAACAAAGGACTACCCGCCGTTTCATTGTTTTGATACAAAGTGAACGGATTCTGCCGAGCGAAATGTTTGCGCGAAAAAATCTATAGGACGTGAACCACAGTGCTGTCATCGAATACAGTGCAAGGCATACTAGGTTGTCGTCTTCAATTCATCGAAAGTAGAACTGCGAATAAGTGCGCTCTGTTATGCCCATTGACATAATATATTTATAACACGGCAACACACCACCCAGTACCAAACAGCAGCGCAATCGGTGCCTTTTTTGTCACAGCTTTTGCATGAGTGGAGCAACTAGCAGTCGATATATATTAATGCTATGTTTTTGCCTGGGGTTCGTCGAATGAAACTCAATTTAACTTTTATAATTACGCAAAGAAACGCTTTTTAACCAGCCCTGATTCAACTTCGCTATTTAGAATTCAAGACTTTGTTTTAATTCGATTACTTTTTAACTAACTATCGATTTTCACGAGTCAACGTTAAAAATATAATACCTCGTTTCACCATATAAATTTTAATCCTCTCGGCAAGCGGTTAAAAATAAATCCCCTCACAATTCTCTTTAACCCTTTTCACGAACCACTTTCAACCCTTTTTAACCCTCCCTTTAATTCAAGGCATAAAAGAGTGCTGATCTATGATTGGCCAGCATAGATTGTTGTGTAATACGGTTTTCACACCGAAGCCAGAATCTAGATTCAAAGCAATTCGATTTCAAAATCGAATTTACCCTTTTACACACGGCGAAAATAATTTAGTTATTGTTGACTTTTCGATCAGTTGAACACCAACTGTCCAATTTTTCACATTTTTCACAAGTTAAACAGCTTCAAATAAGTAAAAAACAATTGTTGATAACTAAAGAAATTGTTAAAGAACACCCTGCCAGAGCACTGGAAAACACCGCACAACTAAATAGTATAAAAAAATGAAAATATTTATACTTTTAATTTTATAAACAAACTTCATCGGCTGTCATGTCTTCTTTTGATTGAATTAAAAAAGTGTGTTTGATTTTATTTTATTATGATTCCCACAAAATCGAATACAATCAATTAAATTTGTATTCGATTTTGTGGGAATCTAGGTTCTAAATTCTACAAATGTATGGGAAATCCAATAGATTTCAATTAGATTTGGGACTTTTTACTCTGAATCTAGATTCTACTTGGGTGTGAAAACTATAAAAACAAACCTTTTGGATTTACACAAGTACCAAATGAAAGTGCTATCCGATGACGTCAGATTTTCAGTTAGGTTTGTCGAACAATTGTCAACACAAACTAGTGGCCTAATTTTTCTGTTCTTTCATTCATGCATTGTACCAATATAAAGTTTGAACCGATAAAAAATACTGCACGCCCAAAATATCGGAAATGAAGCGTCGCCTTCATCAAGCAAAAATGCGTCACCTTGCCAACGTACCCGCGGTCGAACTTCGGCTCAGCTGTCAGCTATCAGTACAATAAAAGTAACATCTGACGTTTCTACCAAAAACTCATTTTTACACATTTCCTTAATTTGCCTCGCGAAAAAATGTCTTTTTTAATTAAAATTAACAAAACATCATTGAATAGTTTAACAAAAACTGTGAAACAGTCTTATCTGCAGAGTCCCCGCTCGCTATGCACTTCAATCAACGAGGAAAACACCACTAAAAAGGGCGGATTTGCCGCAGCCTTTGAGAAGCATACTACACCCGTGGTCGATCCGAAACCAGTGGACAGTCAAACTTTTGCATCCCTGTTACGAAACTCCAAGTTCATAGATGTAAGAACATAATTTAGATAAATGGACCCAAATTTAACTATTGTGAATTGAACTCTCAACAGCTGGGAAATGCAGAAGGAAAGGTTGTCTCTGGCAAAATCTTTCACGTTGTCCAAGACGATTTGTACATTGACTTCGGGTGGAAGTTCCATTGCGTTTGCTCAAGGCCACAGAGGAACGGAAGGCATGTTCACGAATTCATTTACAAAGCGAGGGCCCTTATTTATGTTTTTATTTTTGTTTCCAGCGATTATGTGAAAGGATCACGAGTGCGATTAAGGGTAAAGGATTTAGAACTTTCGACCAAGTTTCTTGGCTCCTCTAAAGATTTAACCATACTTGAGGCCGACTGCCAGATTATTGGATTAATATCTTCGCCAACGAGACCTTCGGCCGGAAAGACATCAGCCGAGTCCGGTTGAGCATTTGTAATTGTAGAGTTAATAAAATTGTGTTCTAAGCATATCGATGCTTTTTTGGATTTGATCGTCCGATGAAGTACCTGCATACTTGGATTGGGTTCAAGTTAGGTAATCAGCAATTACTCAAGCCTTCCGCATAGATTTGGTTGTAGAAACTCGTGCCAGGATACGCCTTCGGTTTTGCACCGGGTGAGTATGAAAAGCGCCAAAACAAGAATCAACCTCGCCGTCATAGAAACCGACACAACTTAAACCCTGCCAGAAATCGCTCTTGGATGCAAGACTTCTTACTAGACTATACTACATGTCGGCACTTTTCTTTTATGGAATCGCAGCTCCACACAGCCGAAAAATACGACGAGTTAGGTATAAGCAATAAAAAACTTGGAGGGGTCAGATCACTTCACTTATTTCATAATGACATTCTCTGCATAAGCAAAAGAAGAGAAAGAAGGCTTATGGCGTTTTCGGTTGGCGATCCCGGATCAAGGCGTTCTTCTCCCGGATTGGGGCTTCTCTCCGAACAGCCAAACACGTTTTTATTGATTTTTAAGTTTGTCTAGCGTTGTATTTGTGAAGCAAAAGCTATTCTACAGGGTACAATTGACATATATCCAACTTGACATTGACACATGTATGATTGAGTGCGTGCTTCTGGTTTTGATTCTGGATTCAAAACTACAAGCAAATTTTTCTTCTATCCAGAAGAGAGTCCAAGTAAAACAAATTCAGAAGAGTCCAGAAGTCTCCCAGACGCACCCGGACCACCAACCGAAATAGCCATTACAATCTCGTGTCAACTTATGAATGAGTTTCTTGAATAAAGTGTTTGGCCTTAACATTCTTCCACGTTTGACTTAACCGTCAGTAGATAAGATAGATTCAAATTAAATTGGATCTTGCTGGATGCTGCCCTCATAAGACACCATGAACATCCATCTATCCATCTACTTAGCCCTCTACAATCTTTCTCAAAAGGATGTAGATCCGCCGCTCGTCAAACAATATCCTTAAATCTTGCATTTCATCAACTTTTCCATAAGTTTCTTTAAATTTTATTTTCCCATAATATTTCAGTCCCAGTGTTTTATTTTTATACACCCTGTGCTGCCAACTTGACATCTGTCACACGCAGAGAAAGTGACTTTTCAGCCAAAACAGCAAAACACAAGTCTTGTCGCAGAAAATAAATAACAAAAATAAAACATAATTTTGAAGAGAATTTACTCCAGAAACGATGACCAAGGAGGAAAAGCCATTAACCAAGCCATCGGAGCAGTCGAAGACCCAAGGCTCCCGTGATCGCCATCAGAAAAAGGACAAACCGAAACCTCTTACAAAGGTGCAACACCGCCCATGCAATCCCACAAGAAATCCATTTCAAGTTCCTTTCTAGGTAATCATCCGTCGCCTGCCACCTACGATGACCGAGGAGGAGTTCCTCAAGCAGATAGATCCGCTTCCAGACCACGACTTTTACTACTACGCAGCGGCTGACTGGTCTCTGGGATTTGATGCTACTTGCCGGGCGTATATAACCTTCCGCAACCATGAGGACGCCTTTCTCTTCCGTGACCGATTCGATGGCTACGTCTTTGTCGATACCAAAGGCGAGGAATACCCGGCGATTGTCGAGTTTGCTCCTTTTCAGGGACTACCCAAGAACAAGGCTCGCAAAACCGACAGTAGGGTTCACACCATCGAGAGTGAGCAACACTACATTAGCTTTCTCCAGAAGCTGGAGGAGGACAGAGAAGCTTGCAAGAGTGAGTGCAAGTTAGAGTTCTCTCTGCAGCCAAAGGACGACAAGAAGGTAATATCCACGCCGTTGCTGCAGTTCCTCATGAATAAGAAGATGGAACGACGCGAGGAGCAAAAGAAACGAACCGAAGACAACCGTCGTAAACGCGAGGAGGAGAAACAAAAGCGCCGGAACAGAGTATCCAAGGGAATACCGAATGCCATCAAAGAAGAGGGTACAGCCGGCACCAAGGACAGCAAACCAAAGGATGAAGTTACAGCAGCACAGCCCGAAGAGAAGAAGAACTCTCGAGCAAAACGTCGCGCTGAGCGTGACCAGCGGCGTCGCGAAGAACACGAACAGCGCCGGCGAGAAAAGGAAAAGGAGCGCGCCGCCGAAAGCGAGCAAAAGACTCTCGAAGGCACGCATGAAAAAGAAAAACAACAGCCTGCCGCCAAGGAACCAGAAAAGTCAGTAGGCAGTGCCAAACCCCCAGAAGGTGATCACAAACGGAAGGAAGTAAAAAAGTACAGCGAGCGAAGGGAAAGGAACCGTCCCAATCGTCACTCACAAAACTCGGCATCAGCCGGAGATGCGGACACTAAGAAAACACCTTCACGTGTCGCACCATCAGCGGATGGGGAAAAGCCACCAGTCAAGGAAGACAACGCCATGGTGAACTTTATGAAAAACGTTTCGAATGTCAAGGAGTTTGTACCAAAGCACAAGCAGGAAGCAGCGGCTAAGGGCGAAAAGAAGTTGAGTGCAAAGTCGGTTGACACGGCTGTCGACATGGACGAGGTAAAGGAGAAGCTGGAGAAGATTTCGCTGCAAGATCCGAAAGCGGATTCACCAGAAAAGGACGAAGACCCACCAGAAAATCGGTCGGAGCGTTCGCAGAGAAATTCAAGCTCGAGTGGTGGGTATGCCAATGATACGAAGAGCGAGGATAGATTGGACAGACGCATTCGAAATAAGGTAGGTTATCTGGACCCAATATTAGGAGGAGTCCACAAGATTTTTGTTTTGTTTTAGGATCGTCCTTCGATTGCTATTTACCAACCTGGCAAAACTCGATTACGAGGTTCCGAAGACGGTCAGCCGACTGATAGCAAAAGCAATCCAACCTCGGACACGGAGAGCTTAAAGAAAGAGGAACGTCCCAATACTGCTCGCAAAGTAAGCCGCTATTCGGAGCGACGCTCTGGACGGGCTCGAGATGGAAAGCGAAGGTACAGTGCAGATGAGAAGTCTGCTAAAACTGAAGAGAATCCCGGGTCTGACGCATCGAAAGAGACAAAACCGGAGAAACCTGTCGAGGAGAAGACGGAAACCAAACAGGAAGTGGAAGAGCGAGAAGCCGAATGAACTGAATAAAAACTATGATTTTCTGTGTCTGTACTGCTAAGTTTTTTCTTTCTTTTGGTCAAAAGAGCTTTTAATATAATATTGAAATGCACTAAGGTTGTCGTACACCACCCAACCCAAACGTGAAGTTCAGCGCGAATGTGGAATGTCCTGCCACAATCTACTTTTCCTACTCAAAAAACATGCAGTAATTCAAAACAAAAGTGCACCGGCACCTCTCCTTTTTTTCTTTCTCTTCTAATCGGTTCCGCTTGTGAGATGTGAAACATTTGAAGGTTAGCCTAATCCCTTGTTCGCCAGAGTATTATAAAAAAAAGTGCGAGTGGTGTTAGACCCATTTGAACAATTCTCACATTTTCGTGTATTCCGGGAAAATATTATAAAAACCTAGGAACACACATTCTGATGTACGGACGGACGAACATAGCTCTAAAGCCTTGGTAATTATTTCGAAACTTTACTTACAATTAACGTCTGGGCGTGGGCAGGTGTACCAAACACGAAATATCAATTGGCTTTTACTTGGGATCCAAAAGCGAGTGATAAAACTAACCACGGCTTGATAGTGAATCTATTTCACTCCTTCATCTAACTCCTTCGTCCTTTCGTCATTTTTTCCACGTTCTGCAAAGCTAATTCTAGTGAAATATGTACTCAACCGCATCCCACCTCTGAAAAAAACTCAACTGCAATACGCGTGAAAGAACAAAAGCTCAAAAGTTTACCCTTGCGCCTAACTGGAATTCCTAAGCAGAACTCAATGGTTGTGGAATAGGCTTGCTCGCGAGGTGTCTCTTTTTTTAATCATCTTTACAACATTTATCAGCAATTAAAATTTGAACGTCAACTAGAGATGTTCAAACAAAATATACATCGATGTACCTACTGAAACGAACATGGCTATCGATTTAAAAATGATGTATCGATTAAAAACATCGATGTGAAAACATCGAAATGCATCGAATTAAAAATTTAATTAAGAACATCGATAAACTTGTACTTAATGCTCTCTACACACCGAACTCAATACTGTGTTTTCCTGAAAACACACGAAAACTTTTTCAATTACATGAGTTTTCCCATACATTTTTGTAAATTTTCTGTTTTCGAAACCCCAGTTTTCTAGTAGTTTTCGTTCAAAATCACTTTGAAAGTCACAAATATAAAATTGAGTGAGAATTTTAAATTAAATTTGCAAAGAATGTCACTTTTGCCAGAACTTTGGATGTTAATATCTCTGAAACCGAATGTCCTATCTGAAATCAGCTTGTAGTTTTGAGGTCAGCATAAAATTCTTGATATGTTTCCATCTTTCATGGATCTTTTTAAGCACGTTGAAAAATAAATAAATTGGGCTAAAATTTGACAACTGATAAATTATTGAAAAACGAAAACAAATTTTAGTCGGCGTTTAGGAAGTGTGAATGGCTAAACGAGTTTTCGAAAAGTTTTCGCCCAAAACTCAGTTTTTGATTCAGTGTAAAGAGAGTATAAGAAGAAATTAATAAATAAAAATCAATTTAGCGTTTTTTAAATTAAATTTTATTACAGTAATATTGCAATCTCTTCAGAGCGAACACGGGAGCATGTGCGCGTCTTCCTCCAAGTATGAAATATAAAAAGATATTGAAACGAGCCCAATAGGTTATCAGACATAAAAAAACTCTCAAAATTTAAATTGTTGTGGAAAAACTTGTTAACACATAAAAAATATTTTTTTTTACTTTTAGGCCAGAGACACACTATTGATGAATTTACCCATTCTCCGACATTTTTTTTTACAAATGTGAGTAAATTCATGAATTCGTCATTTGCATGCAATTTCGTTTTGCAGCTTTTACATCAGCTGATCGTGTAAGGTAAATTCTTGTTGCATCTTCTTACACGTATTCACCGACACGGAAATTTAAAGATTTAAAAAAGCTTTAAAGGCTTTATAAAAAACGTAAACAAATGGGTGTTGGAGGGTAAGCCGCGGTGTCACAAGGAACAGGAACAGAAACAGAAACAGAATTTCATACATTAGCAACGCAAAAAGCATTCAGCGAATTTAGGTTTCAGTTGCTAATGTATGGGATTCTGTTTCTGTTCCTGTTTCTGTTCCTTGTGACAACGCGGCTTAAGAGGGACGCAAGTTGAATATTTAGTTATTAAGTAATTTATGACATCGGATAAAGCAAATGGAAAATATATTTATCTAAAAAAAAAACAATAATCAGTTTATAAATACAGTTTTACAAATAGGTTTGACAATGGGCTGTTGAAACGACATTTCTTAAGAAATTGTTTTTTCTTCTGAATGCTTATTTTAGTTTTGAACTAGAGCTTATAATAATTGAACTAGAGCATCGCCATGGAGTCACATTACGTAACATTACTCTTTCTCTCGACGATTGTCAAACAAAGCCTTGAATTCGAAGCTACATTGTGTAAGGAAATATCGTAGGGTTATGGCGCGTTCGTTAATGTTGGGCAAAGGCTTTTGTGTGAATCCTGTTTTAAAATAGCCAGGCAAACCGAATGCGATACGAAAAACTACTCCTCTACCCATACAACTCTTCGCTTGCGTATCGCTTTGGGGAATCGGAATCTCAACGCTTTCCTTTCCCTTCGTCATACGAAAACTAGAATCACCAGCGTAACACCAATGAGATTTCTTAACGCCCGAAGCGAAACGAACCCTTAACGGTACAGCGTAAAGGTTCCGTAATGCTTACATGAAATGCTTTCGAAACAACAATGCGAAATATTTTTCTCCCAACCATACCCACGCTTTTGTAGATAAAATTGAAAATAGCTTTCAACGACTATTTCAGAAACAGAATATTAAATTTTCTGAAAGTTTTAATTATCTTAAAAAACCGAATAATTCTTTTTTAAAGACTTCTGAAATCTGAGACAAATCATGGCCGTTTCACATTCAGCACGAAAGCATCAAACCAGAGCGGCAGCGACAACGCGAGATCAGAGAAATCGTTTGTTATCACACAATAAAAGCGAGAAACCGCGACGACTGTTTTGACTGCGCAGTGACAAAACATAACGTGTTTCCAAAATTTGTCGATTTAATTGCACATAAATGGCTTATATTTCACAACAAGTATTCGCTTCGAAAAAAAGCCTATTCAACAGCGTTTCATAATTCACAAGGCGAGGGTTTTTACATTTTTCGAAAAGATCGACGTGCGTGCGACACAGCGATAACGTCGGTATTGTGAACCACCCCATACATTCCCATTGATTGAAATTCATTTGACAGCTCGCCCGAGACCCTCGCTCGCTCTCTCGCGCTTGACGTAAAACAGGCATCACACATCAACAAAAAAACGCGTGCAATCTAGCCGAAAAATGCCCATGCACTACCAGCGCAGCGAGAAGACTTACGCTGTTTACACGGGAAATTGTATTCGTTTACGGTTTACTAAAACCTACCCATCATTTTGTTGTTTAGTTTGTTGTACTGAACATTAAGCGAAACGAAAGAGTAAAGTTTGCGCTAAGAATTGAACGAATCGCTTTTGACTTGGAGGGTTCCAACATTTTCGACAGATAAAAATAGCAATTAGGCAGACACATAATGCTTTTGGCGCTTTCGGTTGGCCATCCGTACGCAACTGAAAGCGTTATGGACTCTCCTGAAAGTGTTTACTGACAGTTTCCAGTTGTGAAAAGAATAGAAATTCGCTAACGAATGCAAAATTAGGTTCTGGTAAAAAATGTACACACAAAAGTTGTCATCAAGTTATCAATTGCGCGGTGGTGCGCATGGTGTAGTCGTAGTGGTCGTCAGTGTAATTGCTTACTACGCGGGAGGTCTGGGTTTAAATCCTACCACCGTCATCTAAAAAAATAGTCTATATAGTTCATAGTCTCCCCCTCTGCGAGGCTTAAAAACCCCCTGAAAGGAATGTTTGTTTTGAAAACTCCTCAAAGTGCCGTTCGGAAAAATCTCACGAAGTCTGTTACACATATGCTAAGTTCTGCTTATAAAAGAATACTAATACATTGCGATACGTCCGAAGTTAGGCTCAAAGTAAACTTTTGAGCATTCCTCCCATCATGCAGTTAAATTCCTTAAGGGGTGTAATACAGCTGGCTATCTCACTGGTGCACTATTTGCAAAAAAAATCGATTAAACACTTTAATTTAATATTTAAGCACTTTGCGTCCAATCCTTCAATACAGACACTACACCTATAAGTTTTGGGTGCTATATAAGATTTAAAAGTGCTTGGTCCTTGGACAACTGGAAACAGAGTGTCTAGGGTCAAAGAGGACTCAATGTGTCCGGAGCCGATTAAATTAGTAAAGCATGGTGCTTCTGGAAAGTAATTAAATCAAAAATAGATTAAATTACTTTTGCGGACGAAAGTGCACGAAATTCAGGGTTCGAGTTCCGGGCGGTTCATTCTTCATCAAATATTTTTAAGGTCCCACCCATACATAATAGGTATGTTAGCTTTTGGTTCACGTCCTAAAACAAACCCTCAAAAATGCAGCATGGGTCAATTTTATGATACATGTAGCGAAAGATTAAACCTTCTTAAATAAGCTCTAATACACATTTGTACTTTCACAACATACTTAATAAAATAGATGAAAAGAGTTGAGTTATTATCAGAGGCTTAAGTGTTTATAAAACGCATTACAAGGGTCTTACTATTCACAAAATATAGCAGAGGTCTTAAGTCTCTAAATCAGACTTTTTTAATGAAATAATACGGTTAAAACGGATAAGCTTAGCCAACTTAAGGGCTCAGTATTATTTTTTCAACACGTCCCAAGTTGGATTTATTTAAAATTCGGACATGCCTTTAAACATAAAACCATGAACGTAGGTATCCAAAGGAAGACAAATTCTACTGTAATCCAAACAAAGAATATTTATGAGCACACCTCGACGCACCATTATTTTAACTTAACTTCCCTGATGCTATGCATCGCATATGCGATAACCAATCTCTCTTGTAGGGATTTGCATTGAAAATTTAAATAAAATTGCCAACAACAATCTCGAATATAATCTGCGGACCCGGAGCATTTTCCCATTCTGAGTGCATTGAACATCCTTGTTTAAAAAATGCATGAGGTGATTTGCTTCATAACGAGCTAAAGAGTAAGCTTTTGTGAAACCCGATTGCAAGCAGGTGGACTCGCATTTTGCCGTCATCCGCTGTCGTATAATTTATGACTTGCACATTGCTGTTTTAAAATGCATTCAACAACGAGCTATTATTTTTGCGATCAAAAGAATCGTGCGGTGGATACCTATGCAATGCAAAAAAAGCTATTACCCACTATAATTATTAGTTGAAAGGATATTATTTTATAGATGCTGTCGTGTGCGCTTCCTTGTGGCTTACTTTGTGCACAATTACCAAATCTCCGTGCTATTAAAACGTCCTTCTGGCGTTCATGATTACTCCCACCGGAGCAGATACGAACTAAGGTTAAGTGCAGTAAGACCCATTGTAATGGCACAGAGAATTACCCTGACTTTACCTACCTGTTTTTAAATAACTTTAAGTTTAACCTAAGTCATAACCAACTTTGTGATAAGTATACTTGTTTAAGGCCGCTGGGTTGCAAATGGTACTTGGAGCGAATGAAGTTTTTCTGTGAGAGAGTCAGATTATGCAGGACACCTACGCCTGTATTGACGTGTGAGCCGTTAACGGATAGCAATCCAATAGAACGTTCAAGTTTAGTTTCAGCTAAATTGAGTTGAACCTTTAAGGGCCAGTTTTTCAGTACTAGACCACCCGAGATTCTGAGCTTACTCCAGAAATGAGTTTTTCAATGAATTTGCATCTGAGGTTAATCTCGGCTTAACACCGACCCAGCCAGAAGAGTCAAAGCACAGCGACTGCGCTAAGCCTGGTTCAGAGCGGATGGACACTTACTTTCTGAGAAAATTTTCGAATCCACCCCACAGGAATGGATGGCCAGTTAGGGACAGAGCTGGCCAGCGAAGCTTGTTGAGACTCAATTCCAACCCAGACTGTAGCGCCGCGTGAGGCCCATTTCACATGTACCCGCCAGTTGGCTAAGCAGTATCGACGACCTAGTATCGACTACGCGCTGTCATGCGAGAGATTGTACCAGAGGTACAATCTTTCATTAGTCCGTTCAACTACTCGCATACGCTGACGACATTGACATAATCGGAAGAACAAACCGTGAAGTCTTCGTGAGTATTGGGATAGAAGTGGCGAATATGGGTTTAGCAGCCAACGAGGGCAAAACGAAGTATATGCTGTCATCAAGAAAAAATAGTAAGGGATAAGAGAAGAATAGTAGTAAGGGACTTTGTCTACCTGGGTTCCGTTATCAATTCAGACAATGACACCAGCGCTGAAATCAAACGAAGGATAACTCTTGCCCATCGCGTTTTTCTTTGGCCAAGAAGGCAATCGAGTAGCAAAGCCCTCTATCGAGCAACTAAAGTGTCCACGTATAAGACCCTCATCATCCCAGTCCTGCTTTAAGGTGCTAAAGCATGGACCCTGTCAAAGGCGGATGAAAGCACTTTAGGCTGCTCCGAGAGGAAAATTCTTCGGACGATTTACGGTCCCGACATAGACGGAGAGTGGAGGAGGAGATATAAAATCGAACCGTACAGCGACACCTACCTAGCCAGAGGAGTCAAAACACAACGTCTACGATGGCTGGGTCATCTAGAGCGGATGAACACCAACGCTCCGGCCCGGAAAATCTTCGAATCCACGCTGCAGGGACGGCGCAGTTGGGAAGCACCGAGACTCAGTGGCGCACGCAAGTGGAAGCAACCTCAGCCAACTTCGCGTGCAAAACTGGAGACGGCTAGCTAGAGACAGAGTTGGCTGGCGAAGCTTGTTGGCTGAGGCCCAAGTCCACCGCGGACTGTAGCGCCACCTTAAGTAAGTAAGTAAGAAGGATCTTATGAAACATACTGCACAATAACCTAAAGCTGTTCTTCGCAGAGCAAAGGTTATTGTAAGACACTAGCTCCAAGCGTGCCCTGATATAAGCATTTACATCGATTGATGAACGCATTAAGTACGTTGGTCTAGAAGTTATTAAGGGTGTAATCAGGAGTAGATGCTATTCCTAGCTTATTTTTAGGTTGGATTTAAGTGAAAGGAAAATACCATGACTGTTATACCAAGCTGCCAAATCGGTTAGCCTTCGCCTGCAGTTTTTATTTGTTGCTGTTTTCTCCATATCAGACAGTCTGAGGGTCGGTACTCAATAAATCTGGTGAGCACTTCTCTATCCATCTCCGTCAGCTGGGCCGAAAAATCCGATTTGCGTTCAGAAAAGCGTGAGATGCCTTCTGTACTAGGTTTAATAATCGTCCGACCCTAGCAAGAACTTTTTGTTGCTCCTATGCGTCTTAATGTGAGTCCAGTAACCTCAGAAGAGATTGAACCAAGGAAATCGAAAAAAGAAAGAGCCTCTGACAAGCCCTAAATTGAATAATGAGAAGAAATGTACTGCGCTACTATGCAGGCGTTCATTAAAAAAAATACTTCCCGCAATAATAATCTATTCCACCATGCAGGATGCATAAAATAAATAAAAATTATTAAAATTTGAAAATTGCTTTTAAGTCGGGCAGAGAGATAAAAAATGGTCCAGCCATGACGGACTAAGCACAGGATTGGAGGAGCTTGTTGCTGCAATGTTTTGCATTTTCACATACCAACAAGTACACAATAACTTTTCAAAGTCTTGTAAATCATAAAGATAGGAAATAGTCTTTGAGCACCGATAAGGAGACAACTTAAAGTTATTGAAGGAATTCGATAATCGATAATAAACAAAAGTATTTGCTTATTATCGATTATCGTATTGACAAACTATTAAGGAAATTTAGACCTGGCAATTTAATTACGGACAAAATTTATTCCAGGGTTGTTCGTTAGTGGTTTTCAGGTAGACATGTCTAGGTATAGATTTTCCGAGCCTTTTAAGCAAACTTTCCGGGAGGATGTATTGCAATTAAAAATTCTCTCTCCTTATTCAAGATGCTTGGGAAAACTTATTTCCATTTCATTGATTTGCAGTTGCTGATTGTCTTACAAACTTTAATCCAAGATACTTTTATTATGCCTTTTCTATAAATAAAGGTCCAATAAACCCGCACCTAAAAGAAGGTTCCTCACTGCTTGCTTTATGGAGTTCGCCAACGAAAGTGTATACCAAAGGATTTTATTTTTCCTTTTCGCTTCATTGAAGTGCACTTGATTTCATTTCCTCAGTTGCAATGTGGAAATGGACTCCTTTTCAATTGTTCAATCTTGTTTTCTCTATGCAATTTGAGGCAAATATGCTTTTGCTTTTTTCTTATTGTTTGAACGAATAGAATAAAATACTGAAAAAAGTTGCATTGTGCCTTGACTTTAAGTATTGATTGTTTTTATGGCACGCCTTGTCAACGTCTTCTGAATATCTTTGACCTTTGGAGATTCCCTTTATCCTTCACACGGAATGAAAAACCTTCAAATATGCGTTTCCCGAAACAATACACAGTTTAGCTGCGGCAAAAACAATGTGAAAAATATCTTCGAATGCTTTCGAATAACCCACACGGCAATTGTTCACTGTCACCACATGAAGCTTAGGCATAAGCCAGCACCAAACATTTAAAACAGCTTTACAGGAATTTATTTACGCCCAAAGGGATACTGGGATAAGCGTAGTCAACTACCACACAATATTGAGAGCAAACATCAACGCAAACAGGAAAATAATAAATAAACAACACATCCATGTGGTTTCGTCAAAGGATTCCATTATTCATTCACACTTTGGATTTTCACTTCAGCCATGGGTCTAGGAGGCGTAGTGCGGTTTATCTTTTCTTGCCACTGGCTGTGTATGCTATTTTGCGGATGTGACCTGTTTCGGGAAATAACATGGGATTGATTGGGATCTTTAATCAGGATTTCAATAAAATTTCAAGGATCCTGACACAACTCTACCTATTGACACTTTGGCAGAGGCTGGATGAAGTTTTTGAATGAAAGGATCCTGACAATTCTATACATAGAAACTTGTGCCAAGTTCTCGCATCCAAGAGATATGGGAAAACTTTCAATGAGTTTTAGTTGTATAAACACACATACTCGTAGGTATTCTTTGTATTCAAATAATACTTGCAAGAATAGATGTGGAAAGTTTTGATGGTGCTCTATATGCAGAGGGAGTCACAATGGGACTTCATGGATTCGTAGTGTTTTTAAATTATGTCTAGAAGTAAATGCATTCGGCAAAAAAGGGAAAACAGAGTTTTTAAACTTTTTCTGAGAGTTTCCTGGACTGTGGGAAACGTCCACCAGTCAGTGGTTGAAAAACCGCAGAACTGTATAATTTTGACTACTTCATGCGGAAAAAATATTGCTGTGGAGGGCACCAATTTTACTGTATGCTAGACATTTGACAACAGAGGAAAAACGCAATGAAGGTATGTTCCTTAGAACTATAGCCACATTAAAGTTCTGCATACCTTTAAACGAAGCAAAGAGTGGTTTGTTCTCTTGGCTTTACCGGTCTTATTTCGATTGGAGACATTTGTGTAACCTACTGCGTGTGACTTACTTTTTTAAAGAAATTCGTAGCATGTTTTTTGGCAGTCTTTCAAAGGCATGAAATGTAAATGCAATGATCCGGGAAATTATAAAGGTAAAGTACAATGTGTGTACTCCAAGAACGAGTAACGTAAAAATATGAATCCACCCTGCAGGGACGGCGCAGTAGGGAAGCACCGAGACTCAGTGGCGCACGCAAGCGGAAGCAACCTCAGCCAACTTCGCGTGCGAAACTGGAGACGGCTAGCTAGAGCTGGCTAGCGAAGCTTGTTGGCTGAGGCCCAAGTCCACCCCGGACGGTAGCGCCACCTTAAGAAAGTAAGTAAGAAGGATCTTATGAAACATACTGCATAATAATCTAAAGCTGTTCTTCGCAGAGCAAAGGTTGTTGTAAGACACTAGCTTCAGGCGTGCCGTGATATAGGCATTTACATCGATTGAAGAACGCATTAAGTTGGTTGGTCTAGAAGTAAGTAAGGGTGTAATTAAGAGTAGATGCTACTCCTAGCTTATTTTTGTGTTGGATTTAAAAGAAAGGACTAAACCAAGACCGGCAGTTTTTTTGTTGCTGTTTTCTCCAGATCAGATAGTTTCAGGGTCGGTACTGTTGGTTGTTCTCTTTTTTGTTCTCTTGGCTTTACCGGTCTTATTTCGATTGGAGACATTTGTGTAACCTACTGCGTGTGACTTACTTTTTTAAAGAAATTCGTAGCATGTTTTTTGGCAGTCTTTCAAAGGCATGAAATGTAAATGCAATGATCCGGGAAATTGTAAAGGTAAAGTACAATGTGTGTACTCCAAGAACGAGTAACGTAAAAATATGAAGGAACTTCACCTTGAGTCTGAGTAGGCAAAAGAAAAACTCTAAAATATCTAAACATTAAGGCTGAAAATTTATTCAAAGGAATTTTTTAAATGTTACCATTCAATGTAACCACAGAACTCAGTCTCTGTTTTTTACGTACAAAACTGAGGTGAAGCTTTTAGAATTCATATGTCTATCTATAGGATTTAGAACTTTTCATTGTTTATCGTGCTTAAACAGGAGTGATTGATACTGCAATTCCTTTTCAACCACGCGTTAAGTGTATTTGAACCACCATTTTTGTTATCGTTAACATTATTCATTGACAAATTTTCGCTCATGAGTAATTAAGACACTCAACCAAACGAAGTAAACTCCTTAGAGACTCTATTTTATTAAAGTATAAAAACGGTGTGCTGAAATTGGTTTGGTCACCAACTCCAGGCGCAAATATTTCATATCAATCAAACTTTATAAACACTTTATTAGATAAACATTTATTTTACTACAGCATAACAACGCACTTAAATGGTTTACGGCCTTTCATGTTGAGCACGCAATCATTACGCCCTGTTCTGGTTGTATTCTTGCACAATAATGTAATAAAAGTCAAAGGAAATAAAAGCCCACAAAGCTAAATAAAATACACCCAAAACTTTTAGCATTTCTCTATTAAGGCTGCGTTATCCTTCGCACATTACTCAAATAATTCAACTTATGGCGTCAGAAGCACTATAAAAATGTTAAATATTATTTTCCGGCATGCTATAACAATGATTAGTTTTTTTTTTATGTTTTCCAAGAGAAGTTTACACGTGTATTTTATCCTTTTTGAGTGCCGAAAATAATACTTTTAGAATATTATTATTTTGAGTATTCACAAGAAAATTTCGCGACTTGGATAATGATTTTGTTTTACTCTGGTTTATATTTTCGGTATAAGCTATGGTTTGAGTATAACGGTGAACTTCTATAATCAAGCAATGTTTGAGAGGAAAGACAAGATTTCTGATGCGTTAGAGTCTAAAAGCTAAAATTTTTGGTTTTTATTTTGTTTAAAGAGAGAAAGCCTATTGCCAGTACAACCTCAAATTGCAATGGTTTTTTAATTATATCATTATTGATAAGTCATATTGAGCTGCCCATCCAAAAACGGAAAAAACCCCTCTTATGGTATCGCTACGATGTCCGTCAGTCCATCCGTCTATCAAAAAAACGTTTTTACGGTAAGCCGTAAAGAGACAAAATTAGGTGTGCTTTTAAGTTTAAACTGCAATAATTAAAGGAGAACTATTTAATTTAAGATAATTAATTAAAGGAGAACTAAATAATTTGAAATTCGATGTGACAATGGCTGAAATATTTTGAAAATGGATGCTGTTTTTAAAATGAAGCTTTGAAGCTGTTTTTAGAAACATTTTTAAAGCGAACCAAAGTAAAACAAGGTCTTAAATCAAATTTTATGAAAGAAACAGTTCAGATACTCCCTTTTTAACGCATTCTCGAAAAATAATGAAACATGAATGAAACAACTCTGGTGCAATTTGGACAGCTCATTTTCTACACAAGTTTCTTTAAAACGCCTTCCTTAAAACGTAGGAAGGCCCTTCGAACGAAGGGCTTTTAAAGAAGGAACGACCTTCTTTAAAAACGTAGCAAAAAACAACGTTTTTTCAAATTTTGTCAAAAATCTGTGCACACAAAATTTATGAAAAACTTCCAATATTTGACTCGCAAACGTAAAAGCATTATCAAAAACAGTTCTTTGAACGCTTCTATTACCTAAACGGTTTCCTAGTAAAGTTCCTAGCTTAAAACAAGTTAGAAATTGCAACAGTACGTATGTAAAAACTTCAGTCCGTCTGAGAAGGATACCCTTATTCTACCCAAAGAAGAAACTGCCACGCCTCCAGAAAGTAAACGGAATGCAAAAATATAGCTTTTGAATGCCGTAATTGTATAAATTTTGGACGAAAATCCACCTTTTTGTGGTCGCACATACAGGCCAATGAGCGTGTCTGTAAAGCCGCGTTATCACAAGGAACAGAAACAGAATTTCATACATTAGCAACGCAAAACGCATTCAGCGAGTTTAGGTTTCAGTTGCTGATGTATGAGATTCTGTTTCTATTTCTGTTTTGAGTTGCTTGTGACAACGCGGCCTAAGCGGATTTTAATTATTTTCATTATATGTGGAGCAGGATTTCCGGGTAAAATACCAAAATTCAACTCCCTAGCTCAAAATTTAAGTCCTTAGAGCTCACAGATGGACAGACATGCCTTAATCGGTTCTCCTATCGGTCTCGATTATATCTCTAGAAGGTCTTGAGAGTCTGCGATGATTATCGCTACGTTGCAAACTTAACATTAAATATAATATACCCTGGGTCTAATTAGTTCAGGTGTAAAGCATTCACTTGGCAAGATAACTGCATTACGTCCAGCACGGATATAAGAAACACTCAAGAAAAATTCGCTCAAAAGTAACATGTGGAAACACGGTGTATTTGCAATGTTTTCCCACATAAAAAGGAGCTGGTATAAGAAATATGTTTATAAAAAATAATCGGATATAAGAAACGATCTTTTATTCACAGAACCAACAATTTAAAAGAAAATTCAATGCATAAAAGAAACATGAATTTTTTTCTTCGCAGAACTGGATTTGAGTTCAAGTATGTATGTATACGTCTCAGTTTAAGCATGCATACGGCTCAGTTGAAGTAGCAACAAAAAATTTTGTGAATACACAGGCGCAAACGCAGGGGGGAGGGATTTGGGGGTTGAAACACCCCCCTCCCCCCGAATTATGTGGAATGAGAAAAAAAAGAGTTGAAAAAATGAAATTCGAAACTAAAATTCTCGGTTAAACATAAACTATCTTTAACGTGTCCCCCAACACCCCTGGGACTACCTGATCAAAACATGAGGGTTGCTGAAGGGCAGTACCCAAAAAACGTATTTCATTCATATTATTTGAAACCCCGCCTCTCCCGAAATTTTTTTCTGCGTTCGCCCCTGTGAATACACCTCTAAGTTTGCGTTTTGCTGACCTTTCATATTATAGAAAACTTTGTTTTTATATAAGTTTTTTTTTATGTAAGAATCTTTGTTTCCTATGACCGTGTTTTTATATAAGAACAACTCGGATATAAGAAAAAAATATGTTTATTTTTGTTGTTTCTTGTAACCATGTCCGACGTAACAATTTTCGAAATTGTCGTTTTCAATCTTAAAAAAAGAAGTTAGAAAAAAAGCAAGTTTTACGGTTTTCTCAAAAATCTATTTCCGCAGAATTTAAGTAAAACAACCAATGCTAGTTAATATATTGGAAAAAAGACTAACGGTTAAAAAAAAGAAAATTAAATAATCGTTTTGTGGGTTTAAAATTTGAAAATATTTAAAAAGAGTAGAAAAACGTTTGCCCCATAAGGATTATAGGCATAATTTTGAAATTAATAGGGAGTACGGTTCATATTATAAAATGTTAAGAAAAATTTGATATTAACTAAAATGTTATTTAAGGTATATATTTAAGGCATTAAGATGTGCCTGAAAAGACTTTAGTTCTCTGAGAGAAACGATACTGCTAATTACGATATGCTAATTATTAAACGATACTGAAAAGAAAGTAAAGATTCAAGGCCTATAACATTACAGCCACCAAATTTTATACAGGCGCAAACCATATAAGCTACAAGTCTACATTAAAATAATGCTTCTAACAGTTTTTTTAAGAAAAACTAGTGAGTAAGTGCTACAGTGTGTACGCAAAAGGTACAGTCCGTAAAAAGGACCGTTGAATCCCCCATCCTATCCCACATTGTCAAATGATGACATTGTTAGTTTTTGTTATTTTATAAGTAGTGCAAACTTCGAAAAGGGGCGTGGTCCAACCGTCTCTAATAACAAACTATCAATTGTAAGATATTTCCAAGTTACGCTTAAATGTTCGTAAAAATGCAATTTTTTGGTTCAAATTCAATATTTTTTAAAAAATCGACCCCTAAAAAGGGTCGTGGCTAATAACTTTACATAAACTAAATCTAGAATGAAGTCTCCTTTACTTAATCTGCTACTTTTTTGTTTTATGCATTCCTAATTTAGGCTCAAAGCCAGTCGAAAATTTTAGGTTTTTCTTCAATTTTGCCTAACAAATGTAGGCGTGGCCCAAAGTCTTGTATGATCAAAATGTAGAACTAAACGTTTTTTTAAATAAACTATAAACGAAATTTTTTCAATTTGGAGTAAAAATATTGAGTAAACAGCATTTGAAAATTTACCCTTAAAATAGATGCTGCGCTTACTGGAGGAGGTTTACCAATTCAATTTTTCTTTTTTGTGTCTTATATTCATCAGGAGATGCTAAATGTCAAACTTCAGCCTTTTAGAACGTCTTACAGTTTTGAAATTTCTGGAGGTAGTTGCACGTCTAGACCGATTGTAGGCGTGTCTTTGAGCGGATTTCGAAAATTTTGTACTGCTTCGCATGACGTGGGCCTTACGTACGAAATTTCAGCACTCTAGCTCAGTGTTTTTCAAACTTTTTGAATGCGCGACCCCTTAAACAATAAAAAATCCCTGGCGACCCCCGAACTATTACAAAACTTAAAGACAAGTCACTAAAAAAAACTTTCCGATCGACGTTCACAAAAGAAGGCGGAGACCAATAATAAGTATGTATTCATAAGTTGAGCGGTTGCGTTGAGATCTAATGATTTGGGTGGGTCTCATCAAAATTCAACGATGTCAGTTGAGTACGGAAGGACAAATTATTGAGATTACGGAAAGTTTTGAAAATTTGTGAGCTCTAAAGCCGCGGTGTCACAAGGAACAGGAACAGAAACAGAAACAGAATTTCATACATTAGCAACGCAAAAAGCATTCAGTGAATTTAGGTTTCAGTTGCTAATGTATGAGATTCTGTTTCTGTTCCTGTTTTACGTTGCTTGTGACAACGAGGCTTAAAAGCTGAAGAAGAGCAATTTTTTGGACCATTTTTTGCTTTTAATTTCACACTTATTAAAAGGAAGATTAAAACGCTCTCTTAAACGCTTCAAGGGAAAGATGAGAATTGTCTTATTGAGAAGATAATACAAATGATTCCTCCTAAAATTTCGTATGTAGTCAGAGTTTTCGAAGCAATTTTTTCAGATGAATCATTACGAGTAAACCATGACATTATTTGCGTCAACAGACACTTTTTGGAACTTGATTCTAATACCGCAAGGACAGAGATGGATATACGAAGCTAATGGGATTCCAAATATATATTTTGAGGCTTTGGCGGTGATTAATCGACATTTTTAAAGTTTTTAGGATATACCGCCTCACACCGCTACAAACTGCGTAGTGTTAATCGCCCATAAGGAACTTCAGGCAGTTTCCCGGTGACCACGCTTAATGAAACTTGAGCGAAGCGTTCGGGGTGAGTACGCTTAAGATCTCACTTTTAATTAAACGCGGTATATCCTAAAAGCTTTAGCAATGTCATTCCAACTGATCGATCGACCATCAATAAAGATAAAAAAAAATAAAGATCCGCAAACCATCCATAATTACTCCATGAAGAAAAGAAAAGACGAGCATATTCTGAGCTCAAAAAGAAGCCTTGAAATTGCTTGTGGGACTCGCCATTTCTTACATTTTTGAGCACACATATCCCCTTAGTGTGTTTTGAGCTCACGACCCCCCTAGTTTTTCTTGGCGACCCCCCAGGGGGTCGCGACCCACAGATTGAAAAACACTGCTCTAGCTCAAAATTTAAGGCCTAAAAACATGTGACATACAGACGGACGGACGGACGTACATTGCTTATTCGATTCAGAATTCGGTCTCGATCATATGCCCTTAAGGTCTTGGGGGTCTACCATTATTATTTCACCGTGTCACAGACTATGTGACAAACTTGAGGTACATTAAGTTGGGAGGATTTCCCTATCCATGAGATGGGGTATAAAAACTGGAGGAAAAGTTTTTTTTTGCCACCCTATATTCTGCAACAATTTTGAGAAATGAAACTAATAACTCGTCCAACATAAGTATAGTTAATTTAAAAATAATACAAAACCATGTAACGGCATCAAACAATCGTTTTAATTAAATAAACACACTATTTTACAAGAGTTGCATAATAAAGATGACCTAAAGGCAACGGATCGGTCTTTGTATGAATGATAAAATCCTCTTATCATGTCAACTGAATGAGAATGATAGTTGTGGAAATACTTAAATAATTTTATTTTGTAGTTGCTGGTATAACTCTTTCTAATGCATTGACCACTCGTAATTCAAATGCCTTCCCTTTGAAATAAACATTTTATTTATCTTTAATTAAATTCAAAACATTTATAAGCTAAAAAATACTTAATATACTCTCTTTTTCCCCTTTTCCTAGTAATATAATTAGTATTTGCGCAGGCTATCTTTGCCTTGTCTATGCCGCTCTTAATTTCAAATTCAACGTCAGATGGCAACGGCTTTTCTTTAAATACAAACCACGAAATGAAGAAAACTTTTCTTGAATGCTGTCTGCGCAGCCAAAATCGGGTTTCACTAACTTTAAACTTAAAAAAATCTCGAAAAACATTTTTGCGTTCCAGACTTTTTCGAAATATCGTCTTTCAACATTTTTGTTTATTCGAGATTTTATACCACTCGATACTTTTCCATTCGAGATTTAAACGAAATATTTTAGAGATTTTCGCCATTCGAGATTTTTGTCGTTCAAGATAACGTCATGATCCCGTGAAAAACCAACGAGATCTACATCCTGCTTTGTATTTGAAGTAAGGTTATTATAAAGGGTGATCCAATAAGTGCATTCTATTTTTAGTTAATTATTTTTATTTATTATTAACAAATTTCGTGAATATCGTAAACTATGGTACCTATAGCTTTAGACAAATGACGCCCTTCCTTATTTTGCAGCACTCAATTCATTTAAAGTAATTTTCGGTTGTTTTTTCGCTAGTTTCGTTGGTCTTCTCTACCACAATAGTAAAATTCTCGGGTGGACGTGCACCATACCATGGTGCAAAAGACTAGCTCTATCTCCATTATTCCCAACCTTTAATTTCTTTTTATTTTGGCCCAAACATTTGTCAAATTTGGACGTTGAAACGCACGGTAATCTTTGAATAAGCTCTTTAACACGCGGTTATTGCACTGTAAGATATTTTTAAAGATCAATTGAGGCTCGAGCTGTAGTAAACCGTTCCATTTTGTTAATGCACACTCCAACAAAAGATGTTCCATTAATTTAGAACTATCAATTGGCGATGAAATATGTTAGCATCCATCCGCTTTTAGCATCCATCGAATTTTCAATATGTTTAAAGTTAAACCACGCGTTGGATCATCTGCTTAATTAAAAACTGCTTAAATTTATGATACTAGAGTTCGAAATAAATCCAATTTAGTCCTTGACTCAAACAGTTTTTTCTTCGTCCGCCTTCAGAAAAAATAATCCAGCGTCCAGTTTAAAGTTATAATCCAGAGTCCAGTTTAAAGCAAGTTGGAGTTCGAAGCAATTAAGTTTCTTTATGGCCCGAAAAAAAGACTTATTTTCATTAATTTAAAAAAAAATAATTAATAAAACTTCGTACTTCTTTTAAAAACTTTGCTATTTTAAATACTTTTCCCACCACTTCCCACGGCCGATGTGATGGTTGTATTATTCCAACCAAAATCCGATTTTCAAAGCCACAGCTATCCTGTTTCGTGAGTACTACCGCGAAAATAAAATTCAATTAACTGACGGGAGAAAAAATAAACTATACAAATTGATTTTTCCCTCAGAAGTGCCCAAGCCTGGGCTCCACCGATGGGTATATTGTCGTCCAACGCCATGAGTTATTGGCATGAAATACAGGAGCTACGAAAAAAGAGTATAATTCAATTCTAAAGTGACAATGCAATATAACGCTTAAAAATATTTCACAAAGGCTGAGGATCGTTCATTTAAATTCATTTAAAATACATCAATAAAAACACGTTGGCCATTGTTTCAGATTAAATCTGTTTTAAATAATTTATTTTTTCTGTTATTTTAAAATCATTCAATTTAATATTTAATTCTTAAATACGCACATTTACAGTCAATAATTACAGATAAACTTATACCAAGAAATCCCTTGCGGATAGTGTTACACAGCATTTTCATCCAGTCCTTGCTGCTATCCAAAATGGATGCATAAAAGAGAGAAATAAAAATTCATTCAGAGATAGATAGTGTTAATATTGCTAAGGGACTCTGCTAGGGTTTCTTTTGTCGTCGAATAGAAAATGAAAAAATAAAATACAATGGGTATCTTTGGGTTATATCCGGTCGAATATCCACAGGATATCACATGTGACATTTTTATACACATACCTTCATTAGAGGACTAATTGCTCGGGGCGTTGGAAGCATATGTAGAGCCCCATTGGAGCCTCGTTGTAAGGACATTGGGGGATGTTGACCCAAAAGTGTTGTTGTCGTTGCTGATGAGACGCATGATTCTCTTTTTCCTTTGCCATAATACGATGTGAGAGGTCTGAGTGGTTAAAATAGGAAAAAATTACATAGCAAAAAAAAATAAATAATTGAAACTCCCGAAACAATTATTTGAAACACTGCTGGTGTGTATGAGTTATGTGAAGTACTGTGGCGTATGTGTAACTTTTTTTCTTTTTAATTTACCACACAAACAAAAATATCTGATTCATGCAACAAAGGCTACTCTGGCTGGAATTCAATTAAGCTGAATAGTATGGATGAAGAGGATGAGGGGACTGTTATGAGTATGCATGAGAAAAATTTGCATAAAAGTAATTTAAAGCTGTTGGGTAGGTGAGTTTTATGAATGAGATCAAAAATTAATGTAAGGCTGAAAGAAATGACTGAGTAAACAATTTGTGAAAGCATCTTAACTAATTCATGTGAAATTATGTTGGGATCATAATAATTATCCAATTTGTGGTGGCAATAAATTTGGATTGGATGGTGGTTCGCAGATGCCTAAAATATATGCACGCAGTTATGACAACTGCACAGTGCACATTTATCAAAGGATACAATTGATCCGGCGAATGATTCATGCACATGATGATACTTAGCTTAGTGATAAATTAGTTTGCAATGCTATTGACAAATTTGATTAGAGTATTGTGCACAGATGCTGTCTACACTGAAACAACAGTGGACGTATGCAGATTTTGAACGAATTGAGTATCCTTAAAAATTATACGAGAAACAAAGAGCTTTAAGGTCTTTTCGAAATTTCCATATGTGGGCGAGCAATATTTTCGCGTTAGTGGACATATTTTCTTACAAAATCGTTATTGTGTGCCACATTTCTCTTCAAATATTTACTTACCCGGAACTTGAATATTGCGACAATTCTACAGTGTGAAAATTGAAATACGCAGATGAATCTACTACAAAATATCGAACTATTACCCTGCATTGAGAACTGGGTTTATGGCGTGAAATTTATGCAGAATATGCCTAAATATCAACTAAAGGAATCATAAGAGAAGTGGTGTATCTGAACACTGATTTTCACGGGAAATTTTTGGAAAAAGAATCTATCTTCAAATTTTTTCTCAAGTGCCTAATTGTGATACACGAAGCGCTCTAGTATTTTCAAATCAAAGCAATGTGAAGTATGTTGTTGGAAGGCTAAATCCAAGAGGATCTAAGGATCCATAACAAATATATATCTCAGGGCCCAGCATGCAAGGGAACACGCGTTCTTGAGGAAACCCTTCAAGAAGAGTCAGGATACAACGGCCAAGAATGGATGTTTATCCAAGCCCTGGCAGTATAGGACCTTTGTCAATTTCGCGTGCAAGACTGGAGACGTCTGGCTGGACCACAGAGCTCTGGCTGGCGAATCTTATTGGCTGAGGTGTAGGTCTACCACACACTGAAGCTACACAGTAAGAAAGTAAGTGAAGATCGTTTAAAAGGGCCAAGAAATAAGTAAATCCACACAAAAAGTTAAGGGCTTACAATTCCTCTAGTTTGACGGCATTTAAGGAATCACATTTCAAATTCAAAGACGTCGCGTCGTCGGAAACAGCAGATTTTAAGTAACGTAGAAATCCCAAAGCTTTTACACCAGTTTGACGCTAGTCAAAACTTAGCTAATTTCATTAAACGTATCAGGTAACAAGTGCTTATATTCACATGATCTGAAAAGATCTATTATATGACCCTCTTTAATCCAAGTTTTAAGGTTCATTCTTATGGTCCTTATGTGGTCCATATGTTGAATTGGGTCTCCCAGTAAATCTATAGGAAAGAAGTCAAGCACACTCTTACAAAAGGTTTTCCATAGTTTCTTTTGCTTGTCCGCATTGTTTGTAGCTTTCAGTGCTGTTGTGCCGACCTAGTTTGAAGAAGTGATACTTGCATATTAGATTTCTAGACAGAGCTCGATATAATCTATGTGAGATTAGGTTTGTTGATTTCAAGAGCTTCCTTGGCCCTTTTGAGCTTTATCGAAGTCACTTTTTGGAGTGCTTATAAGGCTGGGCTGTGGGAAAAAAGAAAGTGAAACAAAAAATTCGTCTTGAAAATTTGTGGACTCCCCACAACTACTATACCATTCCCAATTCCTTTAGCTGGACTGAGACCCGTCAGTATACTTTTTTTGTATTGAAAGATTTAGATAGTTTTTTATTTTTTTCCTGATTTTTAGGCGCCGAAAAAAAGGATCAAGAGGAAGGTGCACTTTGGGTTGATTTTGAGCCTTGTTTTCTAAAACAAAGTGCTCCCGATCCAAAAATTGCATTGTCCCAATAAATTCAGTTTTCAACTATAATCAAGGCTTCAAAGGATCTACGTATTTTGCACAGAGCAGATAAGAAAAGGTATTTGAAAAGTGGAGTAAAACGAAACTGTATCCTTTTATCAATATGTACTAACTGACAGTCAAGTAATAAACACTGCGTTTTCATTCAAATTAAGGATGTCCTTAGATACATGCAAATCTATTTCTAATCTCGATAAAAATCAGACCTTTATCGAGACCTTTTAAGTATGCTACAATATAATGGAGGGATAAGCCGCTAGCACAAATTATTATACGCATCCAACATCTTAGATTAGATTAGATTGCTACTCGCGAGGGCCTTTCTTAGGCTCTAGCACTGCGGTTTCTAAAAAAAGCCAACTGTGCCTGCTCTGATTACATCTTAGAGTCAACTTTTTGCTCCAGGGGATATCAGGAAGATAGTTAAATCTTCTCTGAAGGAACATAGGCTGGGCTTGCCGAAAAAATAATTACCTTATCAAGAATATTCCTTCTCGGACCCAGGAGGGGGCAATCTATGATTTGTGTTGAGACAAAGTCTGTCAATTTGCAATGGCCACTGAAAATTCCTGTGGGGGTTTTTGGATAAGCCCCTTCAAGGTTGGCCAGGGTATAAGACCTCCTGGAGATAATCTGGGAAAGAATCTTTTGGAGTAATACTGTCCAGCTGTGTTAAGCTAGACTTCGTTAGATTCAATTTTAGCTAAATTTTTAGTGAAGTCCTTAAAGAGTGGTTCAGAGCCTAGGAAGTTTGCTCATTTGTGGGCTGAGTCTATTGTGGACTGATTCCAGGGAAGGATGAAAAGATAACTAAGTTGTTTTTAGCTATTTCTTGGATGGTTATGACTGTTTCCTTTGACTTCATTTTGATAGTAAGACGGGTGAGTCAAGCGCCTTGAGACCTACTTGGCTGTCCGAGAAGCTAAATATTGTTCTACCTTTTGTGTAAGAATTAAGATTTATTCTAACACAGTTGATGTTGGCACGGATGCTTGTAGAATGGATAAGCTTTTGCCAAGGCCAAGCAAAAAGTCCACCTGGGCAGTTCTCCATGAATATCAGACAAGGTTAAATTGAGATGGAGTTGGTTTGGATTTTCCTCATTAATCTCTTGGAGGCATTATTGTGAAGCATTTTTTCTGGAAGCTATATTCTTGAAGCATATCATCAATTAACATGCTGAATGGGCTTTCAGATTTCCAGTCTTAAAGCTCACCTTAGTGGCCACCTTTATAGAAATGGGTGTCTATGATATTCGAACAAAGCAGACGATGAATGCTCAGTCTTGCCTCCATTCGGATATGTGTTTGAATTGAATAAGTGTAAGACCCAGGATGACCTTGCTCTAGCCATAGCTAAGATGTATCATCTTAACAGTGTGGTTTTGCCCAATCAAGCTACAACCCGGACTGGCAGTGTTCATGTCATATGTTCACAAAACTAGGCCTTAATTGCTCGGATGTCCAATACACACAGTTGTATGGCTGGAACACCTAAAAAGGGGTTGACATCAGAAATTTAAAAGCTTTCATCAACTCATTCTTATATTGAAACCAAAACATCCTTTTACAAACCAAATAAAAAATAAATTTTTAAACATTGTGGCAATGATCCAAGTAAAACGGACGAAAAAAAGTCTTTTCCAAGCTATTGGCACGATGTTAAGGTTTATTCTTTGACCTTTCTCTCATATTTAATTAATGAATTTGGAATTCGTTTTATCGATGCGATTCCGATGCCAACTCTTTCAATATAAAGAGTTAAGGAATTCAGTATTCTAATAAAAAGTATTTTTATATGGAATAAAAATAAATGTTTATGTTAAATGTTTGTGGAAAAGAAATGGAACAGGAATTCCGTGCAAATGACAAAAACTATCAACACAAAAAACATTAAGAATTTTAAGACGCTTGAATTTAAAGCCTTTTTGGTGGAACTGCCAATCGATTTTATTTCGCTATTATATGTGTATTGTGCATAAACATCAAAGACAAACAACAATTCCAATGAACATAACTTACCTAATGCTAATGCTTTCAGTTCTTGTTCTTGGCGAATAGTCCTTCGAATGACTATTACTTTTCGTTGTAAATCTGCAATGGATTTTGATTCTCATTAAATGTGCCCTCAAGTTCTTTTTTTGTATGGGAATTGGAAAAACGACATAAGTACAAAGCAAAAAAGGAACAACATTGTGCAGTAGCAAGCCCTTGAAATACAAAACCAGACGAAGAAATAACCTAGAAAGGAAGGACAATTTCATGCGCGCACTTAAAAGGAAATTCCTTTCTCTTTTTTTTTGTATTAAGTGGCAATAAATTGCATCTAATCTTGGAAGATTTTTATAGATTACCGCCTCACTTACAGGGTTTATCGTTGATAGTCTTTGTCGTAAAACTACATCCGCCTTCTAGGATGGAATAAAATTGTCTAGCGACTTTGATTAAGGTCAGATAATTCAATGGGGGTCATAACCTATTCTATTCCATTTCTCCATTTCTTTTTCACTTGCTTTTTTCTTTGCAAATACATATCTAAAATACTTCCTTATATACGTTTGAATGGTAGGGCGATTCTGGCAAACACTAGAAGGTAAATTGAATACATCTCTCACCCGTTTTGGGTTCGTTAATATTCATTGACTTTCACTTTATTATTCAATGCTTCTTCGAGTATAGCCCTGTAAAAATGAATATAGAAGGATGATGTTTTCAGTAATGTGTTTTTTTCAAATAAAGATGGAAAAATATGATTTTTCCTTGAATTATAGGAACATTAAGCTTTAAAGTTCAGATCAATGAAATTTTTGATATAACTCGCTTCTCAGAAGTAACGAAAAATTAACTGGTAAAGTTTAAAAATTACGAAGAAAGAAAATGGAACGTCCATGTTACTTATGGAATACTCGTCCTTTTAAACTTTTAAAGGAGGTTAATAAAAGTTAATAAAGAAGCTAGTTCTGACCAAATTTGGGTTGGTTTCTACGAGTTATTTACACCCACGTATGTAAGTTCATGTCGGCACATCAGTATGCAGGACTTAGGACTTACAAAAATACTGTACATGTCGCATAATCTCGTGTCATAAAATATCGACTTTGAGTAGTTAAGAAAGTTATCAAGTGCATATTTCTCAATAGTTATTCTTAAAGCAAAAATTTAAAGAGGTTACTGTGGCGTATACGCAACATTTTTATTGTTATGGGATAATAAAGTCGTATGAACGTGCAAAATTTGGAGTTTCCAAATAAATGTCTTTATTGGATTCTAGAATCCTCAGTTATATGGCCATAGCATGGTAAAATAAGTGGGAAAGTGCAACAGTGGGTATGCAAAAGCTTCAATCCATACCAAAAGGAAAACTGCCACGCCTCCAAAAAGTGGGCGGGATATAAAAATATAACTGTTGAATGCTTTATACTAGGTGGTTGCATACATTTCGGCCTAAAACTCCGCCTTTTTATCAAAAAAAATCACTTTTTTTAACGTCACGCCCACAAAAGTGGGCGGAGGCACATACAACAACATAAAAGTTAGAAAATGCTAATATCTACAGCTTTTGTCATATAATTTTTTGTCAAATTTCATATATATTTATTAAAAAACAGTCATTTTAAGCTAAAATCCCTTAAAAATTGGGCGTGGTCAAAAAAAAGCTAAAATTTTTTGGCCACCTTAAAGACAATAAAAAGGCAATATTACGTACCAAAAATGAATGCGCTATTGTAACATTGCTAAAATTTGCAAAATGTATTTTTTTAAATTAGAGATGGTCGCACATACAGGCCTGTAGTGGGCGTGTCTGTGGGCGGATTCAGCTTATTTTAAAACTTAATCTGAAGGACTAGACTTCCAACCAACCCACAAAATTTCAGCTCTATGCCTTAAAATTTAAGGCCTAAAAGTTGTTTACATACGGACGGACGGACATGGCTTAATCGATTCTTCTGTCGGTCCCATTCATATCTCTAAAAGGTCTTAGGGGTCGAAGCTGCGTTACAAACTTGAAGCTGCGTAACAAACTATACATCAAACTTAATATACCCTGGGTCGGGTATAAGCAGCAGGCCTTTCATGAACCAGCGGAGCCCATAAAAGGCAAAGGCAAACTAGTGTCTAATGATACAAACACATTTTGGGTGAAAAAAGATTGAAAAAGCCTATGATAAACGAAAATAATTCATCTGTTTGCTGAAGGCTTTGGTTTTACTGCCATGATAAGAATGAGTTTAGGTTTAGCCCTGCATGTTGAAGATTTTTACTGACAAATTTTATAATAAGAAGAATTAGTGGTTATAAAGGTTGTGTACAGTTATGTTTTCCTAAGTTTTTTCAGACAAATAGGTAGTAAAGTCTTGTAATAGCTCATATTATATATTGGAATTGGAATGAAATGGAAACGACACCAGGCTATGCATCAAAACTTAATACTAGATATAATTCATAAATTCGTCATCTTTTGTAAAAGTTTTTAAAATCGGTCTTAGCTCTGTGCCAACAGTTTAAAGTTCTACCATTGACTTGTACTTGCTGTACTACTGGTAGACATTGTAAAACGGGTAGTCATCATTCATTTCGTTTTTATTGAGTTTTGGGATGAATAAGAATCTACAGCTACGACAACTATCATATAAGAGATACCCCGACTTGTTTGGGGCAAAGGTCTGTAAGGATTTCCAGGACTAGTCTGGGTACTGCCACATAGATGGTGGCCGATGAACACGTGAGTGGGTCAATGGCAGCTCTCTCATCCTTAAAATGATTAACGAACTCGGGTGCACCAGGCCCGTTGTCCTAGGGTTGAAACACGGACCTGGTCCTTAAATTTCGTTGGATATGCTACAGGGATATCTTCCCGGCCACGCAAAAAAATGTCTGTTATGAGAGAGAAACAAGAAGCCTTGGAAAATATAATTCTTATCAATACTCAATTAAAAACAAGACCCGGAAAGGAATATGAGAGTTGAACTTGAAACGTAAAAGTATGCCAGCACTCTATACATACCGCAGGTACAACTCAAAACCTTGAGTCTATCTTCCTTTGGTAAAAAACTGCTATAAAAGACTGAACATGTTATGCACAAGGCTAAAATAGGCACACGCCTTTATGGAAGACACTGGAGAGTCTGACAAGGAGGCATGTAATGGCTATCTAGATAGCCCTGGCTATGGCTATAAGAGTTGCAGTGAAAAGTAAAAGAAAATTCATATGCGGCGAAGTTGCAGTGAAAAACAAGAGCAAAGTGAGAAGAATACCAAGAGAATGTTAGGTTAGGTTAGAGGGCCTAGACAAAGAGGAATGCTTACACTCACCGCAAGGAGACCAAAGAGTCTAGCGACAAGACCAGAAAGTTCTAATAAAAAGCCAAGCAACTGGCTGCTCGTTTTAGGACCAGAATGTGAAGGCTCTTCGAAATAGTGAGAAAAAGCTCGTTACTGAATCACAAGGGTTAATTGAAGTCTTCAGCAGAATTTTCAGCAGCTTCTAAGCAGGCATCATGTAGAGAGAGTAAAGAGTTGCAAAAGTATTGCAAAGGAACTAGCTTAGTTTTAATAAAGCTTAAAAACAACACCGTCGGCTTTGGAGCTCTTTAAGGCTTTAAGCGCTTTCGAAGGTAAAGTTTTGGTGGAATGTATGCACCAAATCGTATGGGTTATAGAAAGCATGCCACGACATCTGGGAATCACCTCCGGTGCCGCATATCAAAGAAAACCGATCCTATGAACTATTCTATGAACCAAAGCGATATTACAATAACTATCGAGCCTATCAAACATATAAGCACCTTAAGCTGTTCTCTGACACATAAATTGGCATCTTTCAGTGTGGCTTCCGCACCGACAGATCTGCCCAGATCTTCTCACTAACACATTTTTTGGAAAAAACCGTTTTTAAAATTGCATATGGCGAACGTAATCGTCAGAATTCAAAACTTAACTTTCCCGGATAACATAAGAAAATATGCGAGCTCCATGGAAATGTTACAAGCTTGAACCAAATTACAGCAAGAAGATTCATTGTCATTTATTAATCTTCCATCTAGTTGAGGAGATGACGGTGCGAAGGGCAAAGGATAGCACGGAATCACTTTATTCAACAAGTCGCTTCAAATAGTGGAGTATGCGCACGATATCGACATGATTATCATCACTCACCCCAACGGCACCGTCATGGATGTTCTTACGGTTACTAAAGAACAGGCGAAGTTGGTAGGTTTTGAAAAAAAGTAGGATAAGACTAAGTTTATGTTATCAGCAAACAGAAAAACATCAGTCCATTACCTAGGACAAAACGCACTGTTGATGGCAGCAACTGTGAGATAGTTACAGGATTAGAAAAATTAGGAAATTGTTTAAGCATCCTCGGTATTTTCAAAAAAGGACCATCGACTATTACGAAATCTTCAGTCTTCTGTTAGCTTTTTTAAGCTCTATTTTTCTTGATTACATAAATCTACCAAAAACAGGATTTAAAAAGTCTCGATGATAAATGGATTCAAAATCGAGTTTCGCTACATTTTTGGCTCAAGAAACCTCAAACAAATTCTCAAGATTGGAAAAGTGGGATTTGTGATTTTGATTTCCTTTTCTTAAACCTACTACTTAAAGTTATATGTTTAAACACTTTTCTCGAACTTATAACCAAAATAATTATTCACGAGTATAAGTGAGGCATTTCATTAAAGCCTCAAAGCTATGTTATGCTAATCACGTTGTTCTAATTTCAATGGTTGAGTTTCTTTTAAAGTATCTACGGGCACCACGTCAATCGAATGTTTAAAGTCAAAATTTAAATACTTTATAACCCAGGTTGTAAATACTCTGTTGGTTGGAAAACAACTGTACTGCAAGCTCCAACCCCAAATTTAAAGAGTTTCGTTTTTGACGTACAACCGCAATGACTGTAGCCTGGACCTTCTATAAATAGATAAATCCATAATATAACCACAAAGTGTTGAAACCACCTAGTCAGCATCGACTGACCATAGTAGGTGCAATCAACAGAGAGGTATGTTAGTTCCACTCTATGAAGCCAGGTGATGTATAACCACAAGAATGATTTTGAAGAGATCCAATTAAGTGCAGTCATAGAGGTGAAGCAAAAATTAATTAAAAGTTTCTACCAAAGAAGCATGGAATGGTATGGGGCTCGTGGCAGGAAAATAAGTCTGACATTCATTGAATTTAAATGTGCTACTTGATGTTTATTTAAAAGTGAAATAAAGTTAATTTATTTCATCAAAAGCACCGCATATATGGGCAGCTGGAAAAACATTTCCATGATAGCATTCAGATAGCTGAGGAACTCACAACTTCATGTCATTAATTAAAAGCATCCATAGTGCACTTAACATGATGAACGGTTTTATTAAAAATACTACTTCAGCTGATTTTATAAAATGAAACAAATAAGGAAGTTTTTATGAGCTTTTTCAGGATGTGGATGAATACAGTGAGATGATATTGAAAGTCCCCATCATATTTATTGTCATTGCCGATTTTGCGATATATAGTCTAATTTTTTAAAATGCTTACGAACAGATTTATTTTTATACAGATTTAAAAAAAAAAAATACTATATGGATTTTTGTGTGACTTTGTGCGCGTGGATGAGCATACGTAGTTTAAAGTATTATGCATACGTAGATAAAAGCAAAGCAACAAATGTATTTAAAAGGTTTACTATATGCAAGTGTTCTTACGTAATGCCTTTTGTAGTTTTCCTCATTAGATTTTTAACCTACAAAAGCAAGTGTTATTAGTTTATTGAATTGTGTTTTTTTTATGAAACTTTGTTATAAAAAATCAACAACAGGAATTAAAAAAAGCATTGTAAGTTACAAAAGCGTAGATTTAATAATACAACACTAATAGTAACATGTATTGACAATGACGCGGTCCGTATGGAGAAAGTTCATGACGTTTAGAACTATCCGGTTTACTAATTCAGAAGATTCAGGCTGTATCTACTACAGCTGCTACTTAAAACAGCTTCAGTTCCTAGGCACAATCGATATCCTAGTTCGATCCTAGTTCGATAGGCACAATCGTCCAACATTATTAAAGCAGTCGGTCAAATATAAAGAGGATAAGGGAATTTCATATAAATTCATTCAATAATTTGAAAGCTCCCCAAAAACACCCGGTAGGGACTAACGAATATGATGAGGTACACTTAAGTGAAAGGAAACCTCAGCCAACTTTGCATGAAAAATTAGAGACAGCTAGCTGAACACGAGCTATCTGGCGAAGCTTGTTGGCTGAGGCCCAAACTGTAGCACCACCTCAATCAAATCAAAATAGTCAGTACTTTCTTGATTTAAAAAGAATCACAATAAATGCGACTTACTTAATATTTTCCATGTGAAGCATTTTTGTATGTTACCTTAGCTATGAAAAATAACTTAAGATAAAATCTCTTTCTTCTTTGCAGCTTCCGAATCGGTCAACCAACTTTGGGGCTAGTTGAGGGCAGAAAAATGATGAACAATGGGACATCTTAATTTTTTAATGGAAGTGTCCAAGTTAAGTGGATTGAAGTGAATTAGTAGTTTCAAGTTTTTGCTGCACAACGCAAAAATTCTGCTCTGATCTTTCACCACAAGATACACCTTACCCTATTTATATCCCCCCCAGTTATTAATTTTTTTTACTATGGTCTGAATAGTTGGCAAATTTGAACATTGGACCGTGTTTTTTTCCTTAAAAAGTGCACAGTACTCCGCCACACTTACAAACGTGCGACAAAAAATTACACGTGAATTTAGACAAGCCGTATTGTATCACATAGGGAGCGTAATGGTGCAGTGGTTAGTGTGTCGGACTAATGCGAACGAGATTCCAGGTTCGAGGTACCAACCCGGGCAATAAAAGTTTTTCTTTTGCGGTCTCACCTCTGCGAGGGTCTAAGAAACTCTCCAGAAGTTTCATTTTTTGTCATGAGGGACCTTTTAACTACCCGTCCAAAATTGGCAAAAAATTGTCTCCTACTTTTGCGTAAGGATATTTGTTACGTCACACAGATGCATGGTTGTGAGACGTCAGACAATGGCTCTACTCAGTTAAGTTTTACTACGTAGATATAATACTAATAATAAAACTAAAAATAATACTAATTAGGTAATGCTAATAGATTAGTTTCTTATATTAAGAGTATGTAGGTAACTTTTATCACCTTCCTACGAAAATTAAAAAGAAATATGTATGTATACGATATTTCGAAAATTAAATTTTCGTTTTCTGGTTCTCTCGTTTTTATACCCTATTCCACAGGAATGGAGATATTAAGTTTGGATTCAGGCGAAAATGTAACATAAAGAAATAATAACTATAGACCCCCAAGACCTTAAGGGCATATGATCGAAACCGAGTTCTGAGTTAAATGACCCATGTGTGTCCGTTCGTCCGTATGTCACCAATTTTTGTACGTAGGCTCTCTACCATCCGACGCAGAAGGAACTGACCAGAAGGAGTACGTTCTGGGCTTTTTTGTCGATATTGAGGGTGCTTTTGATAACGCGACGTTTGATAGCATGTGCAACTCAGCTAGACAACACGGTGTACATGAAATATTAGTTCAATGGATTAGGGCAATGCTAATGCACAGGACGCTGCTAACCGAGGCAGATTGTGGCAAGTGCGTCATAACTGGGGTAAACAGGGGCTGTCCGGAAGGTGGCGTTTTGTCTCCCCTTTTATGGTGCATGATGGTAGACTCTTTCTTGTCGGCTCTCAACCTTCCTGGAACCTACACACAAGCCTACGCGAGTGATGTCGCCGCTCTTTCTGTCAGCTCAAACCTAGAGACTGTGTGCTCTCAGGCGCAGAGACCTCTAGACTTGATCGATGATTGGTGCACTAGGAATGGGCTTTCAGTGAATCCTCTTAAAACTACGGTTATTGTCTTTACGAGAAGGAGGAATGTCACTGGTCTGACTCAACTCGTGCTTAAAGGTGTCACTATCCCGATATCCGATGAAGTCAAATATTTGGGAGTAATCCTTGATAGAAAACTTCCTTGGTCCAAGCATGTTGAATCCAAAACCGAAAAAGCACTGTCTACTTTCTGGCAGTGTAGAGGGGCTTTTGGCAGGACATGAGGCCTATCTCCGAAAAGGGTCCTCTGGATCTATACGGCCATAGTAAGACAACTCCTCTCATATGCATCGGTTGCTTGATGGAACAGGCTTTCGCGGAAACGTGTTACTGCCTCTTTTGCCAAACTCCAAAGAACGGCTTGTCTTGGCTGCACAGGGGCCATCCCTAGTACGCCAGGCTCTGCTCTAGATGCTCTGATGAACCACCCCCCTTGATATATTTATCATCAGGTGTACGCCGAAAACCAGCTTTCGCTGAAAGAGAGGTGGTTTTTGGTACCACACGCATTGGAATTTTGAAGAACTTGGTCGGGAACTGTCCTTCGACCTCTGTTTTATGGACATGCCCTCTGACGCAATGATCCCAAAAATCCTTTTGCAAAAAAACTACCAAGTGGACTTTCCTCAGGTACTGGAATGGCTTCTGCCACACTCTGAGCCAGGGAAAAAATGCCATCGTATTTTCACGGTTGGCTCCAAAACCGGACAGGGGTCTGGTGCTGGAGTCTTTGTGAAAACGAGAACATTAGACTCTACTACCCCCCTTAGGTAAATACAAGCGGAGATTTTCGCTATCCTAATGGCTATGCGCTATATTGTGACCAACAGGTTTGCGTTTGCAGTGACAGCCAGGCCGTTCTAAATGCGTTGCTCAACCCTCTTGTCTCGTCCAATATAGTGCTCAAACTCAAGTATTCATTAAACTTAGTCGGAAGGCTAGTGAATCTTGCTTGGGTTCCAGGTCATACTGGTATCGAAAGAAATGAGATCTCTGATAAGCTTACCAGACTAGGCTCAGAAGAGGTTTTCTCAGGACCCGAACCTGCTTTAGGCCTGCATGTATCTGTTATCACGTCTGCCATTGATACTTGGGTTTCTCGTGAGCACAGGGCTCGTTGGCGGGACTGCGATGGTTGCGAATAGACTAAACGACTACGCCCTCACATCTGCGACGGGTCAGCGTCTTTTCTTCTATCTCCCAAGAGAATCGATTGCAGACTTCTTGTAGTCCTTACGGGCCACCAAACTTTCGCCAAGCACTTGAATGGGCTAGGCTTGAGCGAAACCACCACCTGTCCTGCCTGTGGAGAGGACGACGATAAAAAAATAAATAAATATAGTGGCGCAACAGCTCGAGGTGAACCAGGGCCAACTTCTCAACAACGTATGCTGGTGTGTTAATTTCTTTTACATACAAAGGGACCTACAATTTTTTGCCGAATCCGAACGGCACTTTGAGAAGTTTTTCAAGACAAATGATACTCTCGGAAGGCTTGTCAGACCCTCGCGGAGGTGGGGACCGTGAAAAAGAACAAGTCTTTTTTTTCAGGTGACGACGGCAGGATGACAGACAGACGGCAGGAGAGGACGACGATACAGCGGAACATTTCCTATGTAGTTGTCCTGCCTTTGCTCGCATCAGGTGGCGGATCTTTGGGGCTGACGCGGTGAGTGCCGAACACCTAAGCTCTTCATCACTGAAGCTCTTTCTCGTTTTTCTTCGAAAGACGGGTGAATTAAATACATTACAATAAGGTGTCCGCTTGGTAGTACAATTGACCAGTAGTTGTGTCTGAGTGCTAAATCGGATACTAACAACCTCCGACAATAAGATATAAAAAGTAAAAACGATCGGCAGACCGTCATCTAGTGTTCGGTGCATCGATTTAAAGAGCAACCCTTCAAATGCAATTAATTCAATATGTAGTTCCAAATCGGAAATTTTAACTTAATGCATTATGTAGAAATACTAAGTTCTACATTTGATAGTTTTTGGCCACGCCCACATTTAGAGGCAGAATTCAAGAAAAACTAAAATTTTCCAGAAAAACATGGATTTCGACTGCTTTTTAGTTTGACTAAGGAAAGAATAAGAAATAAAATTTGGCACATAAAGTCCACGGGATACTATTATAGATTCCGTTCATACAAAGTTTTTGGCCACGCTTATCTTTAGAGGTCGATTTCACAAAATTATTGAATTTTAAGCAAAATATTACATTGTTGCATATATTTTAGCCGCAAACTTGGGTATTTAGCCGTATAAACTTGGGGTTTTTTCTTATCATTGAATTACGAACCAGGGATTGGGCTACTCTTATAACGTAAAACAGCTTGCGAGCAGAAGGGATTAAAAGGGAAAGGAGGAAATATTTGCCATATTTAAAATTATTAAACTAACTACTTGCCATACTCAAAATTTTTAAACCAATTTTTATGTTGTAAGCGAACTTTTCTTATTTTATGGTGAACTCTAAGTTTCGATACTTAATTTTTATTTTTGGAACTACCAGCTGAAAAATACATTTTTCCCCGAGTTTTTGTTGTCAAAAAGAAAACTCGTTTTAAAAAATGCAAAAAGCTTTTTTGTTTTCAAGTTTTGCAACATCTTAACTTAAAGCTCAAGTGTGTGCTAGTGTTATATTAAGTTGGTCAAATGATTCAGAAGTTAGAGGCATTTAATTAGCACTACTTTTTTTTTCAATAAAACAACTTTAAAAATTTTAAGAATATTTCGGAAACCGCTTAGTATTTCTTAACCACTATGAATCGCAATAAAATTTTAGAAAATGGACTGCCTTTGTTTGAGATTTCATTCCAAGTGGCTTATATTACCGTTACTGAGATAGACAGGGAGGCACACGTGCTTTTTTGGGATTCGTTACAATTTTTAAGATTTAAAATCCACAAAACTTTAATTTAGAGTTCTTTTTCAAAAACCGTAAGAAAATGTTTTGCGATTTGCAAAAACGTATTGAGTGTAAAGGCTATTCCTAACAATGCTCCTTAATTTTAGAATAACTATAAAAAAAGTTTGATCTACTGTAAGTGTTAGAATGTTTAAAAGCCTTATGGGTCAAAAAATAAAGGAACTGTCATATTTTCCATATTTTAAAGAGTACAAACTACCAGGATCTAGCTTATTTTCTCATAATCAGAGAAGCACATCATGTTGCGTAGGATCTTAAGGAGCCTAACTTCAGATGAAGCCATTGGGATTTGTAATGTTTATAAAATTATGTTAAGGGCGGATGCAAAAGCAAAGAAAGTAAATTAAAATAATTGTTTAACTCAGCTCAATTAAACGCAATAGTGGTGATAAGCAATGAGCCGTAAAACAAAACGTATTACTTAGAAAAGTTTTTTTTTATGTACATAAAAGCTGCATTTAAAGTAAATAAAAAGGTTTTCTTGAATAAGCCATTCTATAAATAAAAAACGATTAAGTAGATAAATACTTTAAGTGACATGCCATTGGAAAAATACATATTTGTTTTTACTCTACACCAATGATAATATATTTTTAGAATTTAAAGCAAAACCAAGTAAAGAGTGTGCATCTTCACTTACCTTCGACTCTGTCTTAGTTGTCCCAATCGTATGTTTCGTTCGTCCTGCCACCGCGATAAATAATGACGCAGAGCATTTCGAACTTCCGAGTTCAGAAAACAATAGAATAATGAAACAGAAAATCCCTGCATGATATGTTTTCATCCATTGCCACATCCGCGTGAAGGAAACATGCGTAAAACAAGAAGGAAACCAGTAAAAATTATGTTTAAATAATTAATCACTCGTTGGAGTTTGAGGGAAATTAAAACGAATATCACGTCCATAACTCACCTGCGTACTGAGGAGAACAGCACGAATCACGGCGAAAATATTGCTTACAACGCCACTTTCATTGGGTCCTGCGAGCACAACCAAATAGGTTATGCCAAAAAGGGGTATTAGCACGAGCAAAGCTTTGGCTGCCTTTCTATATTGCCGTGTTTCCACCGTATTTGCGGACCTTAGTTTCGTTATGAGCACCTGGAAAGAGCAAACAAATTATTGGAATTTATTATGTACACCTCATGTTAGATGTATTAATCCAGATTAACTGTTAGTAAAAGGATATGCTGGTGCAGTATCTTGTTCTAAGGACGATTATGTGAACCCGTTATGCGATATGAGCGTTGGAAATAATTTCTCGAAACTGCAGACAACATGAGTACTCAGATGTTGCTGATATGGACTTTAGTAATGGAATTACTAATTTACTAAGAGCCAAAAGATGTGTGGAGTATGCAAATTCCGAGGCAAAGTGTTTTGAGAACATAAGGCAGATCCAGGTATGGTTATGATTTATTACGAGAGCACGTTCGCAAGCAAGATTGTATATTGCATGAGGTATGGTAGAGAGACGTTAATGTAGTGCAGATTTAATAATTTTAAGTTCTTAAGAAGGAATATGATTGCTTAAACTACGTAAAATGGCTCATAGTTGCTACCAAAAGAAAATAAGGCAGGAATATCATGTGCCAAGAGCTCTAAAAATTCCTCTTGAAATAATTATTCCTTATTGTACTTCGAGTTACATTTCTTATCTGACAAACTGCCGACTAATTGTACTAACATCCGAATTTTTTCCAAGGTCATGGAAAGAAACATCGATGAATTGATTGTTAGCAAGGTAAATATCTCTAAGTCACCGTAATGTCCATCAATACGGCTGTCGTAACAAAATGTTCACTGTTTGTTTGAGATTATATCTCACCAAAGAGTGAAGCTGCTCCTTGCTATTTCGGAATTGCGCCTGATATTTCCAATGCATCTAAGATAGTCTGATACCAAGGCGTGTGATTTTAGTTGACTCCTTGGAAAATGGTCGCAATATGTCATGTCTTTCATTGTTCTGTTTCTTTATTCTTACAATAAGTGCTTCTGTGAAATAACTAGTTGCGTTTCAGGCCTCAAAGAATTGAATTGTGGGTATTGAACCGCAGTAGAAGGCATTCCCATCAGTTTTTCCTTTTCACGTTATTATAATCCTTAACTGTTCAAAACCAAAGTGCACCAGTACCTATACTGCCTGTGCTCTGATCTTTGCTACTCGTGTTATGTTAATATAAGGAAAATCATAAGCCCATGTTCACAAGTGGATTATAAAATTAACGAGAACCTTCAAAAATTAATTTTGCATAGTCGAGCTTTGAGAGGAAATAAGGTGTCAACTGATCATCGCCCAGTGTTGTCAACGACACTTTTGTGACCCAGGCGAAAAGCAAGGTAACTGGTAACCCGCATACTGTGCTAAAGCTTTTACGAAGCTGACCCTGACTTCAGAGAACTATTTACGCGGAACGCTCAGGAGAAGTTTGAACAAATTCTAATTCTATCTGACATGACGTTCTGAATGTAAAACAAGAATGGCAGCTGTTTTTGCCAGCAGTCATTGGCTCTGAAAGAAATGTTTGTGGAGTGAAGCGGCTGCGAGTTTTAAAATTCCTTGGGTGCAAAAATGTGTCGTACAATGTGTCGAATTAATGTTCATCACAACGAGGTGTGAAGAACTTCCAACCTCGTAGTCAGAACAGCGAGAGGCTTGAGCACGAATACATATTTGTAAAAAAGTTGCTTTGGCAGACTAATGCACCGTCTCAGAGGAAAGAAGTTGAAAGTAAAATGAGAGCAATGTATAACGGAGATGAAGGAAGCACTTTTCAAAATTGCTCAACTCCGAACAGGGCACTGAATCCCTTTTCTAACCAGAAAAGGGCGAAAAATAGTGCAAGAGTAGATAAAGTCACTGTTGCGATTAACTCGCAAGTGTCTTGGAGTTGAAATCTGGTGCGTTAAAGAAAGAAGCACTTAAGGTAATTAAAATGCCTTAGACACACATCGTTAAGGTGGCTAAGTATAGCAGCCAAGCATCTAGCGATTGGCAAACAGTGGTTTAGGGCAAATTCTCAAAAAATGGGCCACAAGAGAGATTGCTCTGAACTGAACGCAGGATTGCTCTAACTCTCTTAAGTCTAACAGGGAAGATATTGGCGAAAATGTTGAAAACAGGGCTGTAATCGAGCCTTTGTAACGGAAAGTGGAGTGCGTATTATCGGGGTCTTCTTCATAAAAGATGGGAGGAGTTATCCTGTAAGATTTTTCTTGCTGGAGCATAAGTAAAGGATTTGCACTGGCTGGTCATCCGGAAAACTGAGCTTGGAGTGAGAGCAAAGATTCCTGTTCCAACCATAATCTTTGGTCATGAAATGTTGGGAACGACCGAAAGAATAAGATCGCGCGTATACTAGTTGCCGAAATAAGATTTCTGAGGTGCGTTACTGATGTGGTGTTACTCTTAAGGATAGAGTAAAAAACGTCAGTATATGTTGAGAAACTATTTCTTCAAGCAGAACGATCCATTCTTCGATTTGGACACTTTGTTGGCGAGCTTACCTACAGGCTTTTAAGACAGGTCATACTATGCTATGCCGTGACGCAAGCGCATCGCCTCCTGGTGGGCCAAAAAACAGATGGTGGGATCTGTTCAAGAAAATCTCTGAGACCCGCCTTGGAATCGCTCTCTGTTTCTTGAGTTGATAGCAGAGAATGAGGAACGATGAAAGGACTATTTAGACGTCGTCGTTCCGTGACCTTTTAAAGAATAATCGGTTAAAATAAATGATTGCTGATAAATCGACGAGAATCTCATTAACGTTTTTCAAGAGTGTTGAAATATCTGAATTTTACAGATTTGACGGTGTTCATGCTTAGATATTGCACTTTTGTAGCGATTTACAAACATATTGTGTTAAAGCGTAAAAATAACTGTCGGGAATCACGCTAGTGGGTGTGGAATAGGTACGGGAAACCTTTTCCTAAGGTTTTTTTTTAAATTTTTAGCGGTGTGGAAAAAAATCAATAGCATTTTTGTTCCAATTTGGTAGAGGCATAAATAATAATTAAAATTATAGGCTTATGTCCAACTCTGAGAGGGTTGTCCACAATGGACTCTATTGATATTCTTGGCTTATAGAAAACTTTGCTTGTAGAACAATGAACGAATTAATGTTGTAATGTTTTTTAAGATATTGTTTCTCACAAAAATCTTACAAGACTGTCGAATTGTTGCTAACTAAAATGCTCCTGTAACAGCAAATAAAAGCACATTTCCTTCTAGGGTTTATATTGTGTAAGGTAGGATGTTATATAGATATATATTAACTAAGTTCCATAAGTATAAGTACACTAGTCATATGCACTCCCTCTTGATGCCTCCCTTTGGCATTAATCACGAGATTCAACCTTGTTAGAGACGTTACAAGTTGTTCATTTTGGTCCTAGCTAAGCTAAAACTTCTCCACTCAGCCAATCTGAAACTCGTGCGACTCGAGTTTCATTTATTTGTTGCTCTTCAAGTCCGCCCAACTGTGGTGAAATTTTGCATCCAAGCCCATTAGCAATCAGTCAAGTAGAGTTGAGTAAACTCCTTTTGAGGGGTATTGCCGAATGGCTGGTAACTGAAATTTGCGGCCAACGGCACATACCTACATGTCAGCACAATTCAGATTCGGAACGGTCACATGCACAAAGGTGCCATAGAGTGGAATAACTTTCCATATGTGAATACAAAATGAATTGTCGCAGAGTTTGTGTTTCACATGTACAGAAAGAGGACTGGACCTGTACTGAAAAGTGACAAAAAACTGAATATTCCTGGGCACAAATATGCCCCTTTTTATCCTTATGCGAATAATCCTTATCGCACATTTCAATTTTTTTTCAACAAAAATAATCGATACCGTACCATATTGGAAAGGATTGAATATAAGACTGACCAGCAGCATAAGCAAAAAAAAAAAAACAATAAAAATTTATACTGAAACTTACCCACATTATTCGCAGTAAAAATATTAAATTCATTATCAGCACTACACAAACTGGTCCCTGGAATATCCAATCGACGGCTGTCTCATGCATCCATGGACATCCAATATCGATCTGCGAAAAAGACCCAAAAACAAAGCATAATGGTGAGTCGAATTCCTCAGCAGGATGCGCCGACATTTTCACACGAATAATTACCTTCGCACTTGCGAATGACGTTGTCACACCTTTTGCTATTGACCATATGGCAACAAAGACTGCTGGGCCACCTGTCAACGTAACGAAGCAGAAAAAAAGGACTCACGTTACAATCCAACGAAAAGGAAAAACAAAACTTTTGAGATGACGGAAACACTCTAAAGCAATTTCCGCTCACTCGTCATCCGGTCGAAATGAGATTGATTGTGACTGCGAGGAAGGACTTACCCCATCCAATCATTGCGTATATGTTGAAACGAATGTTATCACCCGAAAAGGTCTTCACCACCAGCATGTACAAATAAAGACCTGCAATAATCATAAAAAATAAAGGACATTAATTTGGTGCCGAATACACCTACTTATAAGCCTATCACTGTGTGGTTGGCAAGAAAACCAAAAGATCCTCGCAACAAAACAAATCGGAATGGATCCTTGGGGAATTGAAATCAAACCTCAACCGCAATTGATGTACCACCTTTCGGAGGCGACTGGGTTTTTATGTCTTAGCCACTTACCCTCAACGAGCATCCAGAAGAAATTTGTCAACGTGAAGAAGTGAAAGACTGTCACAAGGACTATGCAGCCACCCAAGCCCGTCCGCATCGAAATCTGGAGGATGAAACCAAATAAAAAATTAAATCGCTTTAGCTATAAACAACCGACGACAGCTACAGAGAATACATATGGTGACCAGTGTGTGCGAATGGTTTGTCGAGTCGGAAAAATTCCGATATTAAATATTCGCTTGGTGTCCGAATTTCGGATAGAGGGTATACAACATCTACTTACTACTTACCTGGACGGATAGTGTAAGGATCCAAAGCAGACCGGACATGATGTATGTAAAGAATAAATTCGCATGAATGGAGTTTCGCAGACAGCGTAATTCCCTGCAAGGATTCAAAGTGCGGCTTATTATTTATTTCGTGTAAAAGTATGGAAAGGATGCGAAGGTTTTGGAGGAAAAATGTATGATGGATGCTTTTGAAAGGAAATAAACACACAGGGTGTAACTCACTTAAAGTAGATAAAAACTATAACTGCCAATGTTAGTGACACCAGACTAAGGGTGTATCCTACGTAATAGATGATTGTGGGTAGCTCGATGATTGGCTCGAATTCTGGTACTGTTGAAGGCGCGGGTAGATGCAGACACAGGTCGTAGTTGGTGTATCTTTCCCACGTTCCGTTGGGGTAACAATAGCGGGTGGCATTCTCTGAAATATAGTGTGTGACATAAAAAGTAAGTGGTTTGAAAGGAAAAAATATGAATTAAGAGTGCTAGTTGGTGTCCTTGCTAATGAAGGAACATATTTTTCCATTTAAGTAGGGACTGAAAAAAAGTGTTTGCACATGGAGTAAGTGACGTAAATTCTTTTAATGTTGAGTTAATGTTGGGCTTGTTATATAGTTTCAGAGCTTTAAATTATGCTCTAAAGAAATGAGAATCATGGTGAAAAAGTTTTAAATAAATGAGAGAATAGTAAGTCACAACAGGCGAACTGTGGTCCCGAAATCATAACTTTCGAACCCATAAAGATGTCGGCACAATTTTTTCGTCTTCTTATTACTAATTTCAGGAACTATAAACAACGTAAATTTAAGAAAATTGGCTGCATAGGGTGTTTCGAAATAATTTGCTGAAGTGAGATTTTCTTAGAAAAGGAAATTATCAAAATAAGGCATTAAAGTAAAACTATAAAAAGATCCTAAGACTTGTGGAATTTGAAAAAAGAAAATGCCGACGATCACTTGAATATGTGCTAAGATTAAATTGGAAGTAACAGTGGATGCTAAAAGTAAACAAACCGATTTCTTAAATGCTTTTTTTGCAAGTAAAATAAAACAGTATTTTTTTCATTTTATGAAGAATCAGAAGGGTCCTATAAACTATTTGTGAACATGTTTTATATAAAACAGTGTAGGAAAAAAGTAAACAGACGAAAAAATATATTAAAATTAAATACAAAATACTAGTAAACTCAAGGCGTATAATAAAAAAAAAAATGTTTTTTTCCTTCAAAGTTTATTTAAATTATTTTAAAAAAGGGGCGTGGCATAACCAGTCCAAATAAGTAAAAATCAATATTAGCATAGAAATACCCAAGTTTTTGGCTTAAATGTACACAATTGTAATTTATTGGTTCAATTTCAATAATTGCTTAAAATGGACCCTAAAAATGGGCGTGGCCCAAAACTTTGAGTAAAAAATTCTAGAATATAATCTGGTGTACCTCATATCCTACATATTATTTTCTTATTCTTTCTTTAATAAGGCTACAAAACATGTTTTTGTGGCGAATTAGAGATAATTCTTGAATTCTGCCTACAAATTCTGGTGTGACCCAAAGCTTTGCTTAAACAAAATGTAGAACAAAGTGTTTTCTACATAAAATATCAAGTAAAATTTTTTCGATTGGGAACAAAAATATGGAATTAGATGCATTTAAAAAATTACTCTGTAGTCAATGCCACACCCAAGAGGTGGGGCCCACCGACATCACTTTTCTTTTTTATGTCTTACAATCTTTAGAAGATCCTATATGCCAAATTGCAGCCATTTACGACGTCTTTCAGTTCTGAAAGCACAGGAAATCAGACATATGTATGAGATATGAGATTTCTCCGAAGAGTGCAAAAAGTTGCAGATACAATTTTGCATGCGGTTTAACAAATAGCTAGTGCCAACTTTCCTGGTCGATTTTCCGCGTGAACTTGGAAGACTTTTTTTGTAGGTCAACTTAAAGCAGTGAATGGAGTGAAGCGGCTTGGGGTAGCGGCCGGTGGTGAGGAAAGAACTGCTTGGTTTAAAACGCCTGGAGTTCAAGAAGCCATCAGAGAGAAGAAGAGAGCCTACATTGCGTGGATCCAATGTAGAAACTGAACATCTCGAGCCCGGTACAATGAATCGCGAAGGACTTCTAATCTGGCAGTCAGAACAGCCAAGAAACAGTCATGCAAAAAGTTCGGCGAGAAGTTGGAGCACGATTACAAATCTGCAAACAAGATATTTTGGCAGACCATTCGCCGGCTCAGAGGAAGGAAGCTAAATATTCATTCAAGGGGCTAAATCGAAAGACGGTACACTTCTTTCAAATGAGAGCGATGTCTTGCGCAGATGGAGAGAGCACTTTTCGGAGCTGCTCAACCCCCAACAGGACACTGAAGATGGCATTACCACTGCTGACGAGATAAGGGCGGAGAATAGTCCCACAGTAGACGAAGTCACTGAAGCGATTAAATCGCTAAAAGTTGGCAAGTCTGCTGGAGTTGATGAAATCCGGCCAGAAATGCTCAAGGCAATGGGTGAAGAGGGTTAAATGACAAACACGTGTCATTAAGGTGGCCTGGGATAGCGGAAAGGCACCTAGCGATTGGGAAACGGGAGTTATAGTGCCCATTTTCAAAAAAGGGAACAGGAGAGATTGCGCCAACTATAGGGGCATATCTCTCTTGTGTCTTCCGGGAAAAGTATTCTCGAAGGTGTTGGAAATGCGTTACAGAGCTGTAATCGAGCCTTTGTTACGGGAAGAACAGTGCGGCTCAGTGAGGCACAACCGGCCAGCTTTTGACTCTGAAGGTTATTCTTGAGAAGGCCTGGGAATATGCCAAACCGGTCTATGCGTGTTTTGTAGATCTGGAAAAAGCGTATGACTGAGTACCTCGGGATACACTGTGGAGAGTTTTGCAGGACTATGCGCTGAGTGGGCCTCTTCTGAGAGCCATCCAGTCTTTGTATGGAAACTGCAGAAGCTGTGTACGGATAAATGGCGTCAAATCCCGTCCTTTTGATGTGCGCGTTGAACTTCGCCAGGGCTGTGTTCTGTGGCCGCTTCTTTTCATAGCATATATGGACTGGATGGTGAAGCGCAGTCTTGGCGGAGCAATGTTTCGAATTGGCTGGCATCAGAATGAGCCATCTGCTTTTCGCAGATGATTTGGCCATCCTTGCATCGTCCAAAGAGAAACTTCAACGAGCACTGGATAGGTTTGCAGCCGTCTGTGGTGATGCTGGGATGAAAGTAAACGTGAACAAATCGGAAGTGATGGTTGTTTCCCGAACTCCTGTGCAGTGTACCTTGCACATAAATGGAGTTCCATTAAAACAGGTGGAGAAGTTTAAGTATCTCGGGGTCTTTTTCACGAAAGATGTTAGGAGTGATACTGATGTGTCCTGTAGAATTGGCCCAGCTGGAGCAATAGTAAAGGAACTGCGCCGGCCGGTCATCAGGAAAGCTGAGCTTGGAGTGAAAGCAAAGATCTCAGTTTTTAATTCAGTGTTCGTTCCGACCCTCATCTATGGTCATGAAATTTGGGTAATGACCGAAAGAATAAGATCGCGGGTACAAGCTGCCGAAATGATATTCCTGAGGTGCGTTACTGGTGTTGCTCTAAGGGACAGGGTGAGAAACGTCAGTATTCGTGGGAATCTTAATGTTGAACAGCTACTCCTCCGAGTGGTTCGATGGTTTGGACACGTTGTGCGCATTCCCCCTGACAGACTTCCTAGACAGGTCATGCTAGCCGAGATGTGAGCGCGTCGCCCCCCTGGTAGGCCAAGAAACAGGTGGTGTGGGAACAGGTAAAGAACCTCTCTGAGTCCCGCCTGGGGATTGTGCCGGAGTCTCTTGAGTTGGTGGCGGAGGATCGAGAAAGATGGAAGGACCATTTGGCCACCCTCGCTCCGCGACCCTTTTAAAGGATAAGCGACATTCGAAAATGATTATGATGAACTTAAAGCAAAAAAACTTCCACAAAAGTGTGTACTTTTTTTTATATATTAAAAATAGTAGAAACATTTTTTTTATTTTTATTTTTAATAAAATTTTGATTTGCCTCTATACGAGGCTTTTAGACTATGTTAAAGAAAACTCAAAATTTTTATTAGGTATCTCATAATTATAAATAAATAAATAAATAGAGTGGTGCAACAGCTCGAGGGCCAACCAGAGCCAACTTCTCAACAATGTATGCTGTGTGTGATAATTTCTTCTCATAAAAGGGGACCTACAATTTTTTGCTGAATCCGAACGATACTTTGAGACGTTTTTCACGACAAATGATACTCTAGGAGGGCTTGTCAGACCCTAAGTGGGGACCGTGAAAAAGAACAAGTCTTTTTTTCAGGTGACGATGACAGGATTCGAACCCAGACCTCAGGCGTAGTAAGCAAATTGGCCACTACGCTTGGGTACCCCACCGGTATCTCATAATTGCAGAAAAGAAAATAAAGAAATTATTTTTTTTTTTTTGTTAGGCGTTTCTCTAGTGCAAAGTTGACTAACTTTGAAAAGCTCTATAAGTCAAAATAGTTAGCCGAAAATTATTTTGTTTGCTGTTTTTGAAGCTCCTTTTATATTTCTATTAGAAATAAAAAACAAAACATTAAAAAAAAACATCGAATTTAGTATTTTTGCCACGAGTTTTGCATTTTGTGACCACAGTTGGGCGCCTGTCACGCCTTGCACAAAACACAAACTTTACACGGTTTATCGCAAAACTTGGAGAAAGGTACGCTCCTCCTTTCTTGTAATTAAAATGTAGTAGTAAAACAGTGTTATGTGTTCCAGCTCTACAGAATTGCTTGATAGCATTGGTAGTACCTTTTTATATGAAGCCAATTTGTCAGCGATTTGTGACGAAGCATCTAAGAAGTTCGCCTGATTTCTTAAACTATATTTTAGTAATGTGTTTTTTTTTCTTCAGCACGTGTGCGTATATATGTCGATTTCTGGATCACACATATGAACACACAGCTCTCTATTAATAAAAAGACTGCCGCAATACCTCGAGATGAACCAGGGGCAATTTTTCAGACATGAATGCTGAGTTTGTTGTACTCTTCACATAGAAGGAGACTTACAAGATTTGCCAAATCCGAACGGCACTATGAGAAGTTTTTCAAGATGAATGTTACTCCCGTGGGGCTTGTCAGACCCTCGTACAGGCGGGGACTGTGTAAGAGAATGAGTCTTCCTTTTCTGAAAGGCTGTGGTAAATTTCAAACCTAGATCTACTGCCAAGTAAGCGCACATACTGACCTCTAGCACCACATACTAAACTTTAAAGACTAATTCTCATTTAATTATTGTCTTAACCAATTCACCTGCTATTCTAGTTGGGTAAGCTCTCGTAGGTCTACGGTCATTAATTTATTAAAAGCAGGCTATAGTTCAAAAGTAATTTATTATACCCTGGGGTAAGACTAATCGTGCGAGCTAGCACATGTCCGGTCTTATTGAATAATAAATACAAATTTTTAATCTTGTTTACTGGTATTCATCTCACGATATAAACTATTGATACAAAATCGCGTAGAAATACCCTTTTTGTGAAATGTTAGAAATGTTGATCCTTATATAAAGCGTTGCTTTTTTACTCGCAACTTATTGAATTTAAATCAACTCGTCTGCAATGTACTTTCGACCAGTTTTGACAGATGGACGGTTCGTCCCTTTACCATGGCAAGTGCGTTTTATATTTTCCCAGGTTATGTTGCCACTCCAGGATAATTCAGCAATTTGGATGCAAATAGCCGATATATTTTTTGTCCTTTTGACATTGTTGAGTTTTCTATGTGTGGAAGAAGGTGCCGCACGTTGTTTCCTCGATAACATCAAGGATCTTGTTTTGGGAACACAAGCATTAGGAACTGTTGTTGCATACAACGATACTTTAATTCGAACATTTAACATTGCAGTGCGAAAAACTTCGTTTAAAGATCTTCTCAAAAAGTTCTATAGCGAGATTTACGTTGATGAGTGAGACATCGAATGCTTAATGAATTAAGTATCTCAAAATACTTCTTTATTTTCAGATTTGGAAACCTGTCGACCTACAAGAAAATCAAAAGTTCTATAGCTACTGTCGAGATGTCTTCTGTTTTTTATCTCATATCTTTCGTGTTTTTTCGTTTGGGTCCATTAGGAACAGCCATTTTGTACAACAGTCGTATACTGCCCTATCAATTGAAGCTACACTACGATATTGAAAATCCTTTCAAGTACGGCCTAACATTAGCATTTCTGGCAATAAATGGTGCGTGTATTATACTTGTAATGATCGGGGAGTTCTGTTTTTTTAGTAATTTTGTTGGACATTTGTGTGAACGCTATACGATGTTACATGCTCATTTGAAAGGATATGAAGCTATGCTGCACAAGGACCACACTTTGTTACAACATGAAGTGATGCAAATGTTTCGAAAGACTGTGCGCAATGCCATAAAAGAGATCCAGAATTTAAACGAATTTACCAAGTCTTTGAGTCATGAATACTCGCTTCGCATATTTTCCTTGATGGCTCACAGTGGTACAATACTTTGCATAATAATATTCCAAACATCAGTGGTTTGTACATACCTAAACAGTTATTAAAAGGATAATGCAAAGATAACTTCTCTAGCTAAAATTTGGCTCAACAAAATTTCTGGCCTATATTGTTTGGATGTTTGGAAAATTCTTGGAACTGATAATTCTCGGAGAACTAGGATCACGACTTATAGATAAGGCAAGGGACAAAAAGCACAAGGGAAGACATATTAATATTATTTAGGGCTTTTTTTATTTTACAGACAAATAACATAAGTTCAATGTTCTACCTCTGCAACTGGGAGGCTATTGTTCATCGTTCAATTGACAAGGAGCAGAATGTTCTACTTATGAAAGAGATTTATTCGGCAATACTACTTTTTAACGACCCACTACAGCTAAATGGCTTGGGATTTTTTAAGGTTTCGTTGAGAACTGTTACTTCGGTTTGTATTTTTTTAAGAAAATGGAAAATGTATCCATAAAATATGCCTCCTTTTTCCAGATCATTCATGCATCTGGATCATATTACACATTTCTAGCTGCAATTCAATAAAAAATATGTTAGTCCTTAAAACGTACAAGTTTGTTACAGATCCCGAATTTGTGCCAGCATTTTATTCACAGTATGTAGATAGCACATATTTATCATAATTAGCTGTTTTAACAAAGTTTATTAGTATAGGAAAATACAGCGAAGGGCCTACATTTTTTTGCCGAAAGATGTTTTTTTTGTTCTTTCTCATAGTCCTGAAAAATGATACCCTCTGAGGGTTTGTTAGATCTTCGCAGAATTTAAACTCTAATTGCCTTTAAAAAGTTTTAATTGCCTTGGTCGGAATTCGAACCCGGGACCTCGTGCAGAGTAATTCAACACCGCTACACCACGGAGCGCGCCCACGTTTTAATGCATCCCGCTAAAAGGAGGTCAACATTGTGTGTGCAGAAAATACAATAAAATAGGTATAAACTAGGAATAGGTGTAAGTTTTGCTCACGTGAATCACACTTTAAATCGATAAAACAAATTTTAGGCCACATTTGGTCTATTTTTAAGTTTAAATGTTGATTTGCCAGTCAAACTTCAGTTGAAAACGGAACGTGTGGTGCTAAAACTGTTTCCAGAACTTCCAAAAAAATTTACTTGTAGGATCCAGACGGATCCTTGACTGTTTTGAATTTGGCCAGAAGTTTCTTCGACCATGTGTTTTTAGGCCATGCGGTCCCAAGTCAAGGTTACGCGCCTGAAGTATAGCATATTTAAAATTTCCATTCCACGACATCACGTACTGAAAGAAAATATGAGGAAATACAACGCTCTGGATTTAACCAAATTTCCACTGGAAGAACTGATTACCGAAAAATTTAATTTATATCTGACAGCGTAACCAAGCTAAGTTATCGGATTTGGGAAATCGAGAATCCTCGCGAAATCGATGACACTCCGCATTGTTACAAAAAAGTTTTTGTTGATCCGAGCCGCAGAGTTGGTTGGACCGCAAATCGGGCCATATTTATGCATATTTGTATCGGACCATATTTCTGCATATTCCATGCAATAATCAATTGGAATCGGTACCCGTGGACATTGGGTTATTATATGTCAGCTCAAAAACGTTGTGCAAGATGTTTCAGAAATTGATGAAGAACGGCAGTAAATTAATGTTGGTTAAATAAGTTCATTATACAAGAGTTAAGAGTTCAGAGTCTGTCTGCTACGGATTGCGTAAAATCCTATCGTATTAAGCCAGTAGGGAAGTCCAACAGTGCGTTTAGAATAGCTCGGCCCAACTTTATCGGACAGCGATATATCCTACTCCCACTTTTATTTCTACTCTTTTTCCTATGCCTTATTCTTTTGCCTACTCGTGTTCCTATTCCTATTTCTTTTCCTATTTATTTTCCTATTCCTAATTCTGTTGCTCTTCCTATTCCAATTCCTATTCCTATTCCTTTTCCTTTTCCTATTCCTATTCCTATTCCTATTCCTATTCCTATTCCTATTCCTATTCCTATTCCTATTCCTATTCCTATTCCTAATCCTACTCCTACTCCTATTCCTATTCCTATTCCTATTCCTATTCCTATTCCTATTCCTATTCCTATTCCTATTCCTATTCCTATTCCTATTCCTATTCCTATTCCTATTCCTATTCCTATTCCTATTCCTATTCCTATTCCTATTCCTATTCCTATTCCTATTCCTATTCCTATTCCTATTCCTATTCCTATTCCTATTCCTATTCCTATTCCTATTCCTATTCCTATTCCTATTCCTATTCCTATTCCTATTCCTATTCCTATTCCTATTCCTATTCCTATTCCTATTCCTATTCCTATTCCTATTCCTATTCCTATTCCTATTCCTATTCCTATTCCTATTCCTATTCCTATTCCTATTCCTATTCCTATTCCTATTCCTATTCCTATTCCTATTCCTATTCCTATTCCTATTCCAAATCCTACTCCTATTCCTATTCCTTTCCTATTCCTATTTCTATTCCTATTCCTATTCTTATTCATATTCCTATTCCTATTCCTATTCCTATTCCTATTCCTATTCCTATTCCTATTCCTTTTCTTATTCCTAATTCTATTCCTATTCCTATTCCTGTTGCTATTCCTATTACTACCTTTTAGAGTCAGCAATGGGACCGGTAGGAGATCGATTAAGCCATGTCCGTCCGTCCGTCCGTCCGTATGTAAACAACTTTTAGGCCTTAAATTAAAAAAAAAATTATGAATTTTGAAATTTGAGAAATTTGACTAAAAATTATATGACAAAAGTTGTAGATATTAGCATTTTCTTAATTTAATGTATATGTTGTATGTGCCTCCGCCCACTTTTGTAGGCGTGGCGTAAAAAGTGACTTTTTTAGTTAAAAAGACGGAGTTTTAGGCCGAAATGTATGTAACTATCTAGTATATAGCATTCAACAGTTATATTCTTATATCCCGCCCACTTTTTGGAGGCGTGGCAGTTTTTTTTGGGTATGGTCGGGTATTTTGCAATTCGTCGTAGATGGACTGAAGCTTTTGAATACGCATGATTGCACATTCCCACTTGTTTTTAAGCTGTTTGGTCAAGCCTTACAGTCAATTTTAAACCTTTCCTTCATACCAAAATTTAGGGCGCTTAAATATAAGTAAATCGTGGTTTAAGAGTTTGTAAGATACAGAGATGGTCGAATATGCAGGCCTGTAGGGCGCTTGTCTGTAGGTGGAATCAAATAACTTTCAAATATGACTGGGATTTCTATGAAAATGTAAGACCTAAAAGTTTTTTACATACGGACAGAAAGACATGGCCCAATCATTGCTCCTGTCGATCTAGTCATATATCCATAGGCGCCCGGAGGGGGCGGGCAAGACTATTGGGGCAAGCATAGATTGGAATCTTTTGAAGATATTTGCACATCGCAGAACAATGGCTTTTATGAAACAAAAATTAGAAGTCTAAAACTTTAATGATTCATCTTTTTAACTGATGACAGTTAATACTAATCGATTATGTTGGTCTATATAGTCCCTTAAACCTATTGGTGGTGCTCAGCCAATAATTGATTTAAAACTGACCATAGTGCAAAAAAACTAAGCTACGCTGGCAAAAACATAAGCATGCGAGCCATCACATGGCTGACCTTATTGAATAATGAATAGTAGGTTTTAATCTTGTTTACTGATATTTATATCACGATATCAACTATTTACACAAACTCGCTTTGAAGTCGCCTTTTGGTAAATATTGTGACAAAATATAAAGCAACAAAATGTTGATCCTTTTATAGAGTGGAACTTTTAACTCACTGCATTTAGATCAACTCGTCTGCAATGTACTTTCGACCAGTTTTGACAAATGGAAGGTTTGCCGCAATACCATGGCAATTGCGTTTTATTTTTTCCCGAGTTCTGTGGCCACTCCAGGATAATTCAAATGCTTGGATGCAAATAGCCGATGTATTTTTAGTCCTTTTGACATTGTTAAGTTTTCTATCTGTGGAGGAAGGAACTTTGCGTTTTTTCTTACATAATACCAAGAATCTTGTTTTGGGAACTCAAGCTTTAGGAACTGTTGTTTTATATAACGATATTATAATGCGAACACTCAACATTGCGATCCGAAAAACTTCCTTTAAAGTTCTTCTCAAAAAGTTCTATAGCGAAATTTACGTTGATGAGTGAGGTATTCAATGCTTTAGTGTCGTTAATAACTTAAAATGCTTCTTTTATTACAGATTTGAAGACCTTGCAACTAACAAGAAAATCAAAGCTTCTATAGTTATCCTCGAGATATCTTCGCTTTTTTATCTATCATCTTTCGTGTTTTTTCGTTTGGTGCCATTAGTAACAGCCGTTTTGTTCAGTACGCGTATACTACCCTATCAATTGAAGCTAGACTACGATATTGAAAATCCTTTGAAGTACGGCCTCACGTTTGCCTTTTTGGCAATAAATGGTGCGTATGTAATCCTTGTAATGCTCGGAGAGCTGTGTTTTTTGAGTAATTTCGTTGCGCATTTGTGTGAACGCTATACGATGTTACATGATAATTTAAAAAGCTATGAAGCTATGTTACACAAGGACCACACTTTATTACAACATGAAGTGATGCGAACGTTTCGAGTGAATGTGCGCAACGTCATAAGACAGACCCAGAATTTAAACGAATTCGCCGAGTCTTTGAGTCAAGAATACTCGTTTCGCATATTTTCCGTGATGGCTCATAGCGGTATCTTGCTTTGCATAGTTTTGTTCCAAACATCAGTGGTTTGTACTTCAACAGTAATTAAAAATTTAATGATTTAGGACAATCCAAATACAATTTTTCTAGCTAAAATTTGGGTCATCGAAATTTCTGGCCTATATTGTTTGGGTGGGTGGAAAATTCTTGGAATTGATAATTCTCGGAGAACTAGGATCACGGCTTATAGATAAGGCAAGGAAAAAAAATTCAAAGCGAATATATTAATAATATTTGTGGTCTTTTCTTTATTTTGCAGACAAATAACATAAGTTCAATGTTCTACCTCTGTAACTGGGAGGCTATTGTGTATCGCTCTCTTGACAAGGAGCAGAATGTTCTGCTTATGAAAGAGATTTATTTGGCAATCCTACTTTTTAACGACCCACTGCAGTTGAATGGCTTGGGCTTTTTTAAAGTTTCCTTGAGAACTGTTACTTCGGTTTGTATTTTAAAAATAACGTATCTGCTATTGATGAAAAATTAAATAAAATAACATATGAATTTTTTATAGATAATTCGTGCATCCGGGTCATACTTCACTTTTTTAACTGCTCTTCAATAGAGAAATATGGTTGTTCTTAAAACGCATACACCTGTAACCGATCCCGATTGTAAACAAGCATTTTGTTTAAAGTATGCACAAATTTATTATTATAGCCTGTTCTAGTTAAGCTTATAACACTGTTATAAAATTTTGAGTGTGTAAAAATACTTTTTGTAAGCACCAATTAATCTGATTCATACTTTGAAAAACAAAAACTCTGAAAAAAACTGAAGTTTTAATATGAAGCGTAACAAGGATTTATCTTAAGTACGACACAAATATTAAAACTGTTGAAAAATGCAAACGCAGCAGTTATTTATAACTTTAAAGTTTATCGTCGATGTATGGCAAAAAATGTGTGTCTAGGACTGGGTGGATAATACTGTCTCACCCGATAAGCAAATCAGAAGCCCCTATTATTTTGAAGCTAAGGACCTTAATGATCTTATATCAAAAATTTTCAAGGAACAATGGGCACCCCTGAAGTTAGTGTTTAGAAAAGCAAAAAAGTTGTTGTATCTCTTAACTTTTTGTGGTTTTTCCTGCAAAAAGGAAGGAAGTCATAATTTTAAATGTTTTCAATAAATTAACGATCCTCAAAAGGAAGTATTTAACTTGTTTTGGACAAAAGTTTAGTGCACCATGCTTTTTAAAGCCATCAAGGGTAGATGTGCGAAGTGATAATATTATCCAAAGCTTTCTCTAAAACACATACTTAAAGACGTACGAATAAGAAAAATTTAATAACTTATAGTATAAGGACAACTTATATAAGGCACCAATATTATCATTGGGTCCCTTTTCATTGCAGAACCAAATCAAATTGTAATCAAATCAAGTAAGATTTTTTTGCAATAACCACATTTTTTTTACTGGCTTGCCAAAAATTGAAAATTGATATCGCTCCTGTTCTGATATTGAAATTTGGTATACTTATAAGCTCCGTGAAATATATGAGAACGCATACAAGGACTTTCTTCATACACAGGCACATAAGTGCGCCATCAATTCAAAAAACTTTTTTTATTTTCATTTCGATAAGTTTTACAAAAAGGACCGAGAAGGACCGAGATAGTTTACTAATTAACTTTCTCGGTCCTATCATTCAACGGCAGACGGCTCTAAGCCATGTTGTATATTACTTTTTGTAAACTTCTTTTTGTAAAACTTATCGAAATGAAAATAAAAAGTTTTTTGAATTGAATTGAATTTGAATAAGTGCGCCATCAATTAACCTCTAAATTCTTATGGTAAGAAACCCAAAAAGTGTTTTGGCGTTTACTTTTAAGACTACTGAACCACTTTATTCAAAAACTCGATACTGGGCACTCATTTAAGGATACTATAGATTAAGCAAAGGTTCAAGTTTTTTTTTTTCAAAAAAAAAAGACCCGCAAGTTTGGAATTATACACGGAGCGGTCCGTCGTCTTTTGTTCAAGGGTCAGCGTACAATAATTAGAGATGATTTTGTATAACATTAGTCCCTCGATAAGCGACTTAATGTTTTCTTTTCTCTTACGGACAATTTCCGATGGCATATTTTCACATGTATCTGAATAGCTTTAAATTATGTCGCCTCACTCTTTTAATATTTTGAGCACAATTTTACAAAAATTTTGTGATATTTTTAAAACAAAGAGGGTCATCTTATTCCCTATTTTGATATTTAATCATCATCATAATTTTCTGTGACCGCTTGTCCTTAGAAGGGTCACGGAGCGAGGGCGGCTTAATGGTTCTTCCATCGTTCCCAGTCCTCCGCCACCAACTCAAGAGACACAGTCGTGATCCCCAACGGGTCTCGGAGATGTTCTTTACCTGATCCAACCTTCTCGGACCTGTCTAGAAGTCAGAAGTCTATCGGGGGTCATTCGAACAATGTGTCCAAGCTTTCGATAAATTGGTCGTTCCACTTGGAGAAGTAGCTGCTCAACATTAAGTTTCCTACGAATACTGACATTTTTCACTCTATCCATAAGAGTAGACCAGCAACGCACCTGAAAAATCACATTTCTGCAGCTTGCACCCGCGATCTAATTCTTTCGGTCATTTCCCAAATTTCATGACCATACATGAGGGTTGGAACGAACATTGAACTAAAAACTGAGATCTTTGTTTTCATTCCAAGCTCATCTTTCCTGACGACCGGCCGCTGCAGTTCCTTTACTATTGCTCCAGCTTGGCCAATACTACAGGATAGCTCAGTATCACTCCTTCCATCATTCGTGAAAAAAACCTGGGGTCTCTTACTTAAACTTAGCATTCTGATACTTAAAATTCTCTACCTGTTTCAATGGCACAGCACTTATTTGGAGGGTATACTGCACAGGAGCTTGTGAAACAACCATCACTTCGGATTTGCTCATGCTAACCTTAATCCTTCAAACGCATTTAGCAGCCAGCTCTGAGAATATTTGATAAATTTTCCATCTTTTACTTAGGGTGAATTTCAAGTATTATTTTCCCCAAAAATACGCTGACACACAACTTTTTCTTATTTTTTATTTTTGTTTCTTCTTCTTCTTTTAGCCATACAATCCATAAAACATTTGCTTAGAATCTATTTTCTTATACCGTTATATTTTTTTGATCCATAGGAACTTTTGGCTAGCAATAGCTGTTTTTTCTAGTAAGTTGAGCACAGAATTTCAATGAAAACGGTAATATACGGTTTTTGAATTTGCCTCTTAAGCTCACAAAAATATAAGTTAGAAACGGCATTACTGAGAAATTACTGAGACCGACAGGTAAATCTATTAAGCTATGTCCGTGCGCCCGTCCATCCGTCCGTCCGTGTGTGAAGTTTTTAGGTCTTTAAGATTGAGCTAGGACGCTCAAAATTGGAGCGTTCTTTGGTTCGTATTGGTTTAATCCATTAACGGCCACGCCCACTACTGGCTTCAATGTAAGACAACCTCTATTTCAAATTTTCTTTCAAAATGCCTTTTGGTCAAGTTACACGAGGCGTAGGAACTCAAATTTTGGTATAGATAGAACAGAAATGTATCAAAACCTCTAAGAAGGCAAAAATTGGACCACCCACAATATCGACCTTGCCCACTTTTAACAGTTAGATCTTAAAAAACCCGATATCTCGGAAAGTTCACTCCAAATCGAAAAAAATGTATGACAAATATTAGAGATATTACTATTTGCTAAGTTTGGTTCATACAAAGTTTTGTGCTCCGCCCACTTTTAGGGGGCGTTTTTAGGAAAAAACTGTTTTTTCCGAATTAATTTTCGGTTTTAACGTATTTTGTCATGATTCTAACGAAATAACAATTAATTGGTTTTAATTTTTAGCCCAAACCCTTTTCTGGGGCGTGGCCTATACGCCAGTGCAATAATATACAAGAAACCCAATGCACAAGAGCATACCCTCCAGCGGCGCGAGGAAATTCATCATTATAACCCTCGATCGACAACCACCGAGCCAATAAGAGCAACAACAAAATAGCAGCAGAGCAGCGGCACGAGCAACGGCAGAGCGACCATAGACCGACCGATACCACTACGAGCGGCGCAACGAAGCAAAGGAGCGACGGGACGAAAAAGGGCATCTCGTTGTTCGACACCAAGCAGTGACTTCACTCGTAAAAAGGCATTAAACGGCGAAGCAGGGTGCGCGAGCTTAAATATATTTCTTTTCTGTGCGAGCTATGATATTGAGCGATAATGAAAATACAGTCCACAACAGTGCGTTTCATTTAATTCGAACATTTTTTTTAAATAAACTCCTTTAACGGGGTGATGAATACCCTTATAACACGGTAAAACCTCACGTGGAAGTTTGTTCCACATCCGTGATGTTCTGCTAAATAAAAACATTCCAATACAACACATAGATTCAGTGACAGTGCTGGAGATGCGTTGATGTGTTAATCGTTTCATAACGATCTGTATATCACGAGTTTTCGTGATTTTTTTCGTTTGAAATCAAAATTCGATTTTAGCCGCCTTCGGCAACAACTATGGTTGTTCTATCTGTGTGTCCAAACATTGCACACGGGCACATATATTTCCATTTCTCAATTGTCAAAAGCTTTTCAATACTTTTTTAAATATTCGATATTTATGAAAATTCAATTTTCGTTTAAAGTTTGTTTTTCCTGACTGTAAAAGTTTTCAGAACCAGTGCTGTTCCTTAAAATCTTTAAAAAATATTTTGTCGGCTCCCTGCTTTTGATGCTAAACGGCCAAGAGATTTCAAATAAATCACACTTATCAAGAACTGTTTGAAATTTCTGGGAAACTACCTAAATCGAACTTTGAATAACCAGCAAATTCTGAGGTTCAGGTCGAAAACTTCAAAAAATTTTTTAAAAAAGACATTAAAAAACATGTTGGTACCTATTTTAGCTGTAATACAGATCGTTAAGTATAAAATGTCTCCAATGAACTCCAAAAATTTTAAAGATGTTCAAAAATGTAGTTTTTCACCCTTTTAAAACCGGCAGTTTTTACCTCTTATTCATAAGGTAAAATCTATTAAATAAAAGATTCCCATATTCCAAATGCATGGATTTTCGGCAAGAGAGCTCAAATGCTTTCAAAAAATCAAGTGGAACAATGCTCCTTTTACCAATGCAAAGCAATGGTCGCACTATGTTCAGCGACATATATTATGTGTTTAGTGGACGTTTGGTAGCGAAAATGGTATTACCTTTAAGGAACGGAAAATGCGCGTTTTTAAGGAACGGGCTGGACCAATGCTGTTTTTCATCTGCTCGAAAAGCGACCTCAGATGCAGAACCGATAAAAATATATAATAAGGATTCAATAATAGCTTCTACTGGAAATATTTATAATTTTCCTATTGGTGGCAGGCTAACATAAGCATTATCTAATTTTTATTTTAAATCTGAAACCATTAGAGTATAGAGTACATACATACACGTAGATAACCTGAATCGATAAAAGCATTTTCCGCCTACAGTATTATTTGCACTTTGTATGTATTAATTATTTACAAAAATTATGCAAGGTTAATATAAAAACGCCCCGTGGAAAAAAAGTTTTTTTAGCGCAAGTATATTTAATATATAAAATCCAAAGCAAGTTACTTATTGTGTTTAAATCAATCCGCCCGCAATGTACTTCCGACCAGTCCTAGCGAATGGTAGGTTTGCCTCACTGCCATGGCAAGTACGTTATATTTTTTTCCGGCCTGTATGGCCACTCCGTGATAATTCAGAGCGCTGGATGCAAATGGCAGACACATTTTGTGTTTCCATTGCACTGTTCTTCTTTTTGTCTGTGGAGGAGGCCGGTATACGTTTTTGCATAGATGCACGGAATATTGTTTTGGCTACGCAAGCCTTAGCAGACGCAATTGTATTCAACGATATTATAATTCGAACACTTAATATGGCATATCGAAAAACCTCGTTTAGAGTTCTTCTTAAAAAGTTCTTTCAAGAAATTTATGTTGATGAGTGGGTTTTATACTTAGTGTCTAGAGTCACTTTAACACTTTTTCTTTTTAGATACGAAAATCATGAAAACAACCAGAAAATCAAAAGGTCCCTAGGTGTTCTCGAGATCTATTCGTTTTCTTACCTCATAACTTTCTTGTTTTTTTGTTTGGGTCCATTAGTAACAGCCTTTTTGTACAATAGTCGCTTATTGCCCCATCAATTAAAGCTGCATTTTGATATTGAAAATCCTTGGAAGTATGCCTTAACTTTAGCCGCATTGACAGTAAATGGTGTTTATTCCATATTCATAATGATCGGAGATCTATGTTTGTTGGGTTTTTTTGTTGCGCATTTATGTGAACGATATGCGATGTTGCAGGATAAATTGAGAAACTTCGAAGGTTTATTATATAAGGACCGAACTTTGTTGCAACATGAAGTGATAAAAATGTTCCGAGTGACTGTGCGCCAAACCATAAAAGAGGCTCAAATGCTTAACGAATTTGCCAAGTCTTTAAATCAAGAATACTCTTTGCGCATATTTTCCTTGATAGCTCATAGTGGAAGCATGCTTTGCATTATCATATTCCAAACATCCGTGGTTTGTACTCTCACTATCCCCAGCCAATTTTCTATTCAAGACATTACCGAATTTTAGATTGAATTTGATTCGACAACATTTCTGGCCTATGTTCTATGGATGTCCGGAAAAATCTTGGAGTTGTTAGCCTTTGGAGAATTAGGATCAAGGCTTATAGATACGGCAAGAGAATAAAATTAAGAAGTAATTAAAATGGCCGTTGATTTTCTTCTTTACTTTACAGACAAATAATTTAAGTTCAATGTTCTATCACTGCAATTGGGAAAACATTGCCTATCGTTTCCCCGACAAGGAGCAAAACGTTCTGTTAATGAAAGAGATTCATCTGGCGATTTTGCTTTTTAAAAACCCACTGCATTTAAACGGTTTGGGATTTTTTGTGGTTTCCTTAGAAACTATTGCTTCGGTTTGTATTCTTAAATTAATATGGTGTTTTACTCATAAGATTTTTTTAATAGATCATTCGTGCACCAGGGTCATACTTTACATTTTTAACTACGATTCAATAGAAATTATATCATTGAGAGTACGACGCACTTTCTGGGAACATGTTTTAGTTTTTCTTATTATTTACATTTTAATAAAATATTGATTGATTTTCAGCAGAGATCTCAGAAAACAAAAAATCTTATGGCGGGAAGACACACTTTTACACAAATTTTTGTTAAAGTTCGTTGAAGTCGGTCACCTACGATCGAAATGTAGACTAATTTTCAACGATACAATAAATGTATTTTTCTCAAAACGTTTGCCCTATAATTTTGTTGTTTACTTAACCTTATCTCTAAACCTATTAACCTCTGAGTAACAAAAGTCAGTCTTCTGGATTCCCAGAAGTTTTGGGTATCGCTTTTATCCGGCCACTGCCAGACGTCTTTAAGAGAGTAATAGAAAAGGAACCTTTGTGTCAGAGGTATAACCACATGAAATTTCCCCTAAAAGAAAGAAAAATTAGAAAAACTCCGATCACTGGCATCTTAGATTTTTTAAAAGTAGCTTTTACCATGCCAGACACGTCCAGAAGTGTAAAAATTTAAATCCGTTTCTGGGGTATAAAAAAGGTATAAACTCATAAAAAATAATTCAAAAAATCAATAAAAATACCCTTTTAGGTCTTATTGTGGGCCTTGGGTGTTAAAAATGTCACCATCATCCCGGCAGTCGCATTTAAAAGGGGCCCATAATCAGTTTTTGGTTCAACGATTTAGCCGCAAAAAATGCTTATTAGTACGTGAAATGCAAAAAAAAAAAATTGAAAAATTCATTCACTGAACTTCAATCCAGAATGAAAAAACTAAAAACAAAAAAGTTGTTAGTGTTAAAACATTCATGATGTAAAGGAGGGTTAAGCTAGACTTAAAATTTTGTGCGTGTGCTTCTTGCCATCTGAAGCAGTACAAGTGTTAAGATTTTCGGAATCCAAGCACAGTCTCGCCCCCAATCAGTGTAAATGTGCAACTACCTCCAGTGCTTTAAAAACTGTAATACGGCGTAAAAAGCTCGAAAAAGGATGGACATGTGCACTCAAGAGGATACAAGCATCCACAGGTTTTTTAAACGAATCTCAGTCTATCAACTCCTACTCTCACCTTCCTGTGGTAAACACCGGGTGCCTAGTACCTCAACTGGAGATTAGGTTTCAACCCCTTTGGAAAGTTGTTTGGGGGTAGCAGGCCAGAGAGGGGGGAGGAGTGTTCCCACTAAGGCACTTCTTCTTGCATCCGGACGGCAGCGGAGAAATTCCCCAGATGGAATCAACGGTGGCGTCCACAGTTCCAGTCAGGCTGAACTACTTAGTGAACACCTTATATTGGCTACAACGACGTATTCGAAGCTGAAGCCTATAAGCGGCTACCGACTCTCCGTCCTCCAGCTTGGGGATCGTGCCGTCGGGGTGACTTTCAGGCCACCTAAAAAGCAGAAGCAAGCCTCGGATTCGGACGGTCTTGCTGCCGAACTGTACGGGCTGTACAGCGACACCGACCTAGCTAGAAGAGTCAAAACACAACGTCTACGATGGCTGGGTCATCTAGAGCGGATAGACACTAACGCCTTGGTCAGGAAAATCTTCGAATCGGGACGGCGCAGTAGAGGAGCACCGAGACGCAGGTGTGCGAAACTTCGCGTGTGAAACTGGAGATGGCTTGCTAGAGACAGAGCTGGCTGGCAAAGCTTGTTGTTTGAGGCTCAGGTCCACCTTAGGTGACTGTAGTGTCACCAGTCAGAAGACTGTTTTGCGCGCAACAGTATAAGCATTACACAAGTGGAGAACATCTTCTGTTCAAAGGGTCTATTCTGTATGCACTCAAGAGGATACAAGCATCCAGGTTTTCTAAACCATCCCCGTTGAACAACAGCTGTTTAGTAACTTCAACTTAATTGTAGATTGGGTTCCAACTTATTCGTAAGGTTGTTGGGAGTAGCAGACGAGAGAGGGGTGGTCAGGAGTTTTTGAACCTGATGACAGCGGAGGAATCCCCGAGGTGGAATAAACAGTGGCGTCCACAGTTCCATTCCGGTCGGAACACCTTATATCGGCCTACTTTGACGTATCGGAAACTTAGGCCTATAGGAAGCGGTCCATCCGGTTCTCTATATCTTTAAGTGAAGGCCCAAAAAATGCAAGGTAGATATCACTACCATCTTAGAAAAGCGATGGGATGGACGCAAAACGAGTATGAAAAACTGCGATTTCTGCTACGGGGGCTGCTATTGAAAGGAACGCTTGTTTTGATGCGTTCGTCGTTGGAGGCAGACTTAGGCAAAGAGTCGGAGTATCTAAGTGTGCGCCCTTACGATGATTCTCATTAAAGGCTAGCTTCGCCAGCAGCATCATTTACGCGCATGCCAAAGATGTGTTTCGAGCTCTTGTATAAACGTTACTACCGGCATCAACAACCACTTTGGTCGTATGGTCCGAAAGCTCAGCCTGCACGACGCGACCTCCGAAAAAGGATTCAGACTGATCGGCTTTGCTGCGGAGGGACACGTGGTGGTAGCTATTACATAGTTCCGGCCAAACAAAAGCTTGTAGATTAATGGAATCTTATCATTGTTTGTTCGATTCTCAAGAAACAGGGCATCAGTCTCCTTAAAATCTTATAATTTTTTTTCTGTTATACTGTTCAAACGCCTAAAGCTGTTTGTCAGCAATCTTATAAGTCCATATCAGTGTGGCTTTAGGCCAGGAGATTATATCATCATCAGGTCTTGGACAAAACCCAGGAAATCCATATCGATACCCACCACATTTTCATCAAGGCCGCGTATAACAGTATTTATAGAGATGAACTATACATAAAGCTTAACGAGTTTGGCAGAGATTTTAAGGTTTGAAATCTCTGCCAAACTCGTGGAGTTTGTACAGGATGACAATGGAGAACTCACGCTGTTTCATCAAGACCTCATTTGAATACGAAAAATGCCGCAAACACCGCAATTATGGTCATTCAAGAAGTATTTAGCCAAATAAGAATGTGCAGCAATTTGGCTTTCATTAGAATGTGATAAGAAAACGAAACAGTTTTCCTTTTTCCCAATCATCTGTAAATTTGTGGAATATAAACGCAATTCATATGCGTTGGTTGCGGTATTTTTCGTATTTAAATGCGGTGGCAGTGATTGGTCATAGCTCCTTAGCTTATGCAAATACATTAGTCGGGTTTAAAGGCGAAACATTCTCATTTGACTTCATTGTTGATACTTTGTTAAATAAAAAAATATAGAAAAATTACTTCCCATATAGCAACTGTCAACTTTGCATTGTAGAGTACGGTAAAGATCACACAGCTTGCGGTGAGTGTACACACTTGCACTGGATTTTTTGTAAGTAGATTTGAAGTTGTGAAATTGTGATCGCATACTGATCTCTGGCAGTTATAAAAGAGTGGTCAAAAGGCAGATAGCTATAACTGTTGAGGTAGCTAGGGACCGTGCCTACCTCGGTTCTCCCGTAAATTCAGCTTACGACACCTACGAGATCAAATGAAGGTAAGCCCTTACCAATCGTTTTTTTTTGGGGTAAGAAATAAAGGAGTAGCAAAGATCTATCTCGAGAAACTAAAGTGTATTATAGCCTATTATAGCCTCATCATCTCAGTTTTGCTTTGTCGTGCACAAACATGAATCCTGTAACAAAGAGGTTAAAAACGCTTTAGGTTATTTCGAGAGCAAAGTACTTTGGGTGATTTTTTGTCCCGTATGCACTGATCTAGCCAGAAGGGTCAGAATATAACTACATTGCTATGGCTGGGTCACCAACGAGTGGATAGACACCAACGCTTCAAATCACAGAGGCAACGCGGTAGAGGAGCACCGAGATTCAGGTGACTAAGTGGAAGGGGACTTTGCGAGCAAAACTGGAGACACAATTTGTACCTCATCTAAACTTTAAGCACTAAAAATATAATTTAATTTACACATTTCAAAATGAACTCCAATTATTTAAGTGGTTATTGGAGCGGGCTAACGCACGCCACTTCCCATAAGAATATGTTGAACGTTCTGATAATAAGTGACGTATAGAACCAAACTGAGTTGTCGGTTGTGTACTTCGATTGTGTTTAATGTCTAATGCCTAAAAATTGGCTTAAAAAATTAATGTCAAGTTCTTCTTGAAGTCCAATGCGTAGGTTAGGTAAAACCCCTTTTGAATTTGTTTTTGAAGAGCGCAAAAATTATGGGAAATGAAAATAAATTATTTACAATCACAACGAAAAGTTTCGCAAGCCGATGCATGGTCTGTGTATAATTTTATACATAACAGTTAATCGATCAATAATTTAATTACATGGACTACTTCTAACGGAAGCATCACTTATTTGAATAACAAATTTACAGAAAGACTAAAATAACATAAGGAGTTAGAGCCTTGACGTTTTGTATATAAACTAGCACTTAGAGCACTTTGACTTAAACTAAAGAGTCCGTCATGTATCTTCAGCCAGTGCTACCGGATGGAAGGTTTGTCACACTACCGTGGCAATTACGGTTGGCGTGCTTTAAAGTAATCTGGCCACCGCAGGAAAATCCCACCCGTTGGATGAAAGTAGCAGACTTGTGTAACATATTAATCACTGTGGGAAGTTTTTTATACGTTTTGGAAGGTGCACTGTGTTCCGCGATTCAAAATTTTGACAATATCAAACAGTGTACTCAATCACTGGGAACCGCCTTCGTTTATAACGAAATCATACTCCGGACTATTAGTATGGCCTTGAAAAAGCAATCTTTTGCAATTGTTCTCAAGAAGTTCTATCTCGAGGTGTATGTAGATGAGTGAGTTCAATTTTGTGTTTCTCTAAACCGCAAGCAAATCACTGCAAAAACCTCTATTAATTTTAGGATGGAAGACCTTTCAGTGTATAGGAAAATCAATAAATCTCTTACCGCACTCGAAGTTTATTCTTACATTTATCCTGTTGCTTTTGTTGCCCTATGCTTGGGTCCTGTAATCGCTGCTATTCTTTATGATGGTCGCTTGTTGCCAGAACGGGTAAAACTACACTATGACATCGAAGATCCTTTGCCATATGCTATTACGATAGCCTTTTTGGCTATAAATGGCATGTTTGCCTTATCTGTATTGATTGGAGAGATGTGTCTTTTGGGAAATTTCGTAAATCATTTATGCGCGCGCTATAAGATGCTTCAGGATAAACTGGAGAGGTTAGATATCCTCTTGACCAGAGAAAGCAATTCGGTATCGGAAAAGACTATGCGAAAATTTCGTACGACAGTTCGCAATATGATAAAGGAGACCCAAAAATTGAACGAATTTGCTAACTGCTTAAAGGAGACTTACTCGTTTCGTGTATTTACAATGATATCGCACAGTTCTGTCGTCCTGTGTATTCTTACATTTCAGGCATCTACGGTAGATATATTTGACTTTTCCTGACTTTATTTCGTAAAAATAGTTTCATGTCCACCTCTAGGTACGCTTAAGCTCATCGGAATTGATGGGCTATGTTGGATGGGTCGCTGGAAAATTGTTGGAGCTGATAATATTTGGAGAGCTAGGCTCAAGTCTTATAGAAACAGTATCACAAACACTCAATCCTAATCGCCATGAATTTATGTTAATTAAAATTTTTACTTGCAGACAGGTAGGGTAAGCTCAATGTTTTACCAGTGCAACTGGGAAGCAATTGTTTATCGCTCCACTAGTCAGCGCCAAAATGTGCTCCTTATGAAGGAGATTGGACTGGCAACTTTTCTTTTCAGCAAACCATTTGAATTGAGTGGGCTCGGATTTTTTGTCGTTTCCCTAGAAACTATAACCTCGGTAAGTATATTTGATTTAATCTCACAACAGGTAAATAAAGTAAGTGTGTACAAACCAAGGATTCTTCGAAATAAATTTAAGTGCTGTGTTCTAATTTTCGCAATATAAAAATGCTTTGTGAGGCTCGTTTAAATATATGACCTTTCGAGTTTTGTTAAAAAAGTTTTTTTTTTACAAATTCTTTAAGAACTTCAATAGTAAATTTAATAGCAATAAGCTCAGTGTGTCTTTTAAATATAATCTGCTTTGTGATAATTTGAAATATGAAAGTCTTTTAGTTTTAGATTTAGTTTGTCGACTTTCTTAGTTTGAACAAGGATGTATTAAAGCTTATTTAAAGTAAATAAACAGTTAATTGATAAAGTCTGTTTTTATTTCAGATAATAAGTGCAGCAGGATCCTACTTCACTTGTTTGACTGCCTTTCAATAGAGGCAAAAACCAGCATGATTGGGCTAACTTGAAAACTTTTGTGTGACATTAAAATTGTGGGGTTTTAATGCTTTTTAATTAAGTGCAGTTCATGAATACATGTGAGTAAATAAAGGATCTAGATGTTAACGGTGGATTAGAGCCATTTGCTAAATTCTATTTAGTCGACAAATACCAAGGACAGTATCTGCCAATTGGTGCCCAAATTAACAAATATATTATAATATGAAAATGGGTGACCTGCGAAAGCAACGTTGTAGCAGATCTAGGACCAGTGAGTAAGTTCAACAGTGCGTATGTAATGCTTCGGTCTGTAACGGACCGCGGTATACCCTATTCCTATTCCTGTTCTCCTTTCCATTCCTGTTCTCATTTCCATTCCTGTTCTCCTTTCCATTCCTACTATCCTTTCCATTCCTATTCTCCTTTCCATTCATATTCTCCTTTCCATTCCTATTCTCCTTTCCATTCCTATTCTCCTTTCCATTCCTATTCTCCTTTCCATTCCTATTCTCCTTTCCATTCCTATTCTCCTTTCCATTCCTATTCTCCTTTCCATTCCTATTCTCCTTTCCATTCCTATTCCCCTTGCCATTCCTACTCCCTTTGCCATTCCTATTCTCTTTGCCATTCCTACTCTCTTTGCCATTCCTATTCTCCTTGCCATTCCTATTCTCCTTGCCATTCCTACTCTTCTTTCCATTCGTTTATTTTCTTGTTTTCCATCGCCTTCCCGTTACCATTTGCATCATATTAAAAAAAAAATTAATCCTTATAAGTTTTTGTTTATTTTTTTTTAAAAGGGGCGTGGCATGCCCAATCGCTTTTACCGAAAATCAATATTAGCATAGAAATATCCAAGTTTGCGGCTAAAATGTAAGTTTTGTGAAATCATCCTCTAAGAATGGGCGTGGCCAAAAACTTTGTATAAACGAAATCTGAAATAGTATCTTACTTACTTACTTAAGGTGGCGCTACAGTCCGGGGTGGACCTGGGCCTCAGCCAACAAGCTTCGCCAGCCAGCTCTGTCTCTAGCTAGCCGTCTCCAGTTTCGCACGCGAAGTTGGCTGAGGTCCCCTTCCACTTGCGTGCGCCACCTGAGTCTCGGTGCTCTCCCTCCCGCCTCCCTGCGGTGTGGATTCGAAGATTTTCCGGGCCGGGGCGTTGGTGTCCATCCGCTCTAGATGACCCAGCCATCGTAGACGTTGTGTTTTGACTCTTTTGGCTAGGTCGGTACCGCTGTACAACCCGTACAGTTCGATGTTATATCTCCTCCTCCACTCAGCCTAAAGTGTTTTCATCCGCCTTTGACAGGGCCTATGCTTCTGCACAGTAAAGCAGGACTGGGATGATGAGGGTCTTATACATGGACACTTTAGTTGCTCGAGAGAGGGCTTTGCTACTCAATTGCCTCCTTAGCCCAAAGAAACAGCGATTGGCAAGAGTTATCCTTCGTTTGATTTCAGCGCTGGTGTCATTGTCTGAATTGATAGCGGAACCCAGGTAGACAAAGTCCCTAACTACCTCAAAGTTATAGCTGTCGATCGTGATGTTTTGTCCAAGACGTCGGTGTTGGGTGTCTTTTCTTCATGACAGCATATACTTGGTTTTGCCCTCATTGACTGCTAAACCCATATTCGCCGCTTCCGTCCCAATACTCACGAAGGCTTCACTGACATCACGCTTTGTTCTACCGATTATGTCAATGTCGTCTGCGTATGCGAGTAGTTGAACGGACTTTTGAAAGATTGTACCTCTGGTGTTGGCGCGAGAGTTCTGCACAATTCTCTCAAGTATGATGTTAAGGAAGTCGCATGACAGCGCGTGGCCTTGTCTAAATCCTTTTTTGACATCAAAGGGGTCGGTGAGGTCTTTGCCGACCTTGACGGAACAGCGTAAGTTTTCCATCGTCATCCTGCACAGACTGACGAGTTTGGCAGGGATGCCAAAACTGGACATTGCGCTATATAGCTCGTCTCTATAGATGCTGTCATACGCGGCCTTGAAATCGATGAAGAGGTGGTGTGTATCGATTTGGAATTCCTGGGTTTTCTCCAAGATCTGCCGCAGTGTGAATATTTGATCGATGGTGGACTTTCCTGGCCTAAAGCCACACTGATATGTGCCTATCAGATTGTTGACAAACGGCTTCAGGCGTTCACACAGTACGGCAAAAAAGATCTTGCTAAGAAGACTTATGCCTCTGTAGTTGGCACAACTCAGGGGTTTGGCAATGTTGCCACTGGCTATCAATACTTCATGCTGGCTGCATAGGACTTCGTAGAAGGCTTTGAGAGACTCTGAGAAGGACCTGGCGATCTCTTGCGATTGTAGTCGGCCGACGTCAAACTTCATCACAGTATTTCCATTACTTGGCGCTGGTCGGGATATCCGCAGCCGTACCTTGGCTACAACAAGGTAGTGATCCGGGTCAATGTTGGCCCCCCGGAAAGTTCGGACATCCATGATACTGGAGGAGTGCCTTGCGTCAATCGCAATATGGTCAATCTGGTTGACGGTTGATTGATCGGGAGATCTCCATGTCCCTTTGTGGATATTGAGATGCGGGAACTGTGTACTAGCTACCACAACGTGTCGCCCCACAGCAAAGTCGATCAGCATTCATAAGAAGACGCTAAATAATAAATTTCAGCTTTTCACGACGTCTTACAGTCTGGAAAGCACCGGAGGTTTTTGCACATTTAGACCGATTGTGGGCGTGTCTGTGGGCGGATTGGAAAAGTTTTAACACTTTTATTGCTTCGGACGACAGAGAGCTTACGTACAAAATTTCAGCTTCCTAGCTCAAAATTTAAGGCCTTAAAATTTGTGACATACAGACAGACAGACGGACGGACATGGCTCATTCGACTCCGAAGTCAGTCTCGATCACATGCCCTTAAGGTATTGGGGGTCTATCGTCATTACATGTTACATTTTCGCCTGTATCAAACTTGATATACTCCATTCCTGTGGAATAGGGTATAAATATATTTTATTCCTTATAAAGTTTTTTAATTTATGTTTTAAGGAGGCGTGGTATGTCCAGCCTTTTTAACTTAAAACAATGTTAGCATTAAAGAAGTGAGTAAGTGCAAGAGTTCGTCCGTGTCAAACTTCTATACACCCGACCCTATATACCGTGTATCACAAAATCTTAAAGTTTCTTGGCCCGAATTCATAAATTATTTGTATTGGCCACGCCCCCAAAAGTGGGCATGGGCTAAAAATTGAAATCAATTAAATGTAGTTTCGTTAGAATCATGAGAAAATACTGTAAAATCGAAAACTATTTAAGAAAAAAAAACATTTTTTCCTAATAACGACCCTTAAAACTTAAAAGTGTGCGGAACTCAAAATTTTTTAAAGAACAAACTTAGCAAATAGTTATATCTCTAACATGTTAAGAATGGGCATGGTCGATATTGAGGGCGGTCCAATTTTCACCTTGTAAAAAAGACCTTTTGGGCCAATATTGCTCAGTACCAAAATTTGAGCTCTTACGCCTTGTCTTACTTGAGCAAAAGGCATTTTGGAAGAAAATGTGAAACAGAAGTTGTCTCACATTGAAACCAGTAGTGGGCGTGCTGGTTGACGGATTAAGCCAATTTTCACATTTTGTCTATGCAACAGAAGAACCAAGCCGTGTACAAAGCTTAAGCTCTCTATCTTGATTTTGAAGACCTAAAACCTTCACACACAGACGGACGAACGGTCGGACATGGCTTAATCGATTCATCTGTCGGTCTCGATCATATCTCTAAAAACTCTAAAACGTGTAAGGGGTCTAATATGATATTCACTATGGTACAAACTATGCATTGAAATTAATATACCCTGGGTCGGGTATAAATGTCTAAGTTTGCGGTTGAACCATACGCAAAAGTAATTCTTTGGTTCAAACTCAATCATTTTGTAAAATCGACTCCTAAAGATGGGCGTGGTCAAAGATTTTGTTTGGTCAAAGATCTAGAATGAAGTGTGATGTACGTTTTGTGCATTGCTATATTTCTGACTGTTACCTAAGTCAGGCTTTAATGCAGTCGATGTCCATGATTTTTGAAAAAATTAAAAGTTTTCTGAAATTCATGGCATGGGCATGGTCCAAAACTTTATATGAACAAAATTTGGAACCCAGTACTTCTCGCAAGTTATTTTGGAACAAAAATATTAAATAAATTGCATCTGAATGATTGCTCTGTAAGTATGATGCCACGCCCACTAGGGGCAGGCTGATGACTTTATTTATTTTTATGTCTTACAATTATTAGGAGATTCTAAGTGTCAAATTTCAGCTTTTCTCTGCGCCTTACAGTTTTGAAATCACTCGAGTTAGTTTCACATGAAGACCGTGTCGGTTTTTAAACACATTTGGAAAATGTTAACACTTTTATTGCTTCTGATGTGAAAGAGTTTACGCACAAAACTTCAACTTTCTAGCTCAAAACTTATAGCGTAATGCCTAAATATTGGTGACGTACGGACGTTATTTGGAAAGCCGTATCTGTGGGAACAAGCAAAGTTGATAATTCGGACTAAGCACCCCGAAAACCATGAAGAATGAGTTAAAATATTGGCCTTTTCGGTTGGTCGTCCGGGAGCGTCCGGGAGACTTCTGGACTTTCCTGAAACTGTTTCTTGTGCTCGTTTCTCGTTTGACAGTTCCTCATCTGGATAGAAGAGAAATTTGCGTCTGGTTTTGAATCCAGAATCAAAACCAGAAGCACGCACACAATCATACATGTGTCAATGTCAAGTTGGATAAATGTCATTTGTCTCCTGTAGAATAGCTTTTGCTTCACAAATACAACCCTAGACAAACTTCAAAATCAATAAAAACCTGTTTGGCTGTTCAGAGAGAAGCCCCAATCCGGGAGAAGAACGCCCTGATCTGGGATCGCCAACCGAAAAGGCCATAATACATACTTTTCTATTTTTTTCCTGCAACTGGCACGTCAAAATTTAATTGACTGGAAAAGATATAACATGTAAATGTGGAATAGTTTTAACACGGTTCAACAAAAATAATTGGCAAAGATGTGCGATTTGAAGAAAATTAAAGTGGCTCTAGGAAAATGCTAACTTTTTTCCCGATTTATGCATAGCTTTTGAGTTGCAAGCAAAAAAACAACGAGAAAAATAAATTTTTAAAATATTCATTCATTTCATTCAGTCATTTTCAGCGCGCTCTAGCTGCTTAACTTTTGAACCAAAAAAGCAAATCTAAGGTATGCTTTTATAGGGAATTTTATCTTGTTTATTTTATAAATTGAGGTCTAACTGAGGACATTTATATGACTTTTTGACAGAAAATTTAAAAAGGGTTAACTTTTTTGTGACTTTCGCGACGAAGCCGTGTCGTGGGAAATAGCAAAGTTGAAAATGGGATTCAGTATCCCAGCAACCCTATATAACCAGCGAAAAAAAGCAGAGTATTTTAGTCCAGGAGCAGGCACTCTCCGAAACGATTTCACTGGACTAATAGTGCATATTTTGTTGACAAGGACGTCAACAAGGATGTCAACGTAGTTAGGGGTTCACAGCAATACGGCTTGGATTAAAAGTAAATTGTAATCCTTATTGCTAGGTGTTGCAATGAAATCAATGAAATCTGAAATCGGATTCAAAAAAACTTCCAAGTTTTATTGACTTGCTTCAGACTCGGCCCTAAATACAAAAGATTATGACGTACTGACTGTCTGAAATTTGTTTTTTTTTTGATTAATGAGTTACTTGCAAAACTTCAACTTTTTAGTATGTTTACACAGAATGTGCTTTATACACACAGGATATAATTAATGGTTTTACTGTACGAAAAGCCCAATTAGTATAATTGAAAACAAAATTCTTTGATTGAGTAACAAATTAGTTTTGTTGGCATGAAAATATCCTAAACATTGTCAAGGGTGTGTCATTCAGTGGACGCTCAAAGTTTATGTTCCGGCTTTATTTACCTTTTATTGACCTTAACAGTTTTACGACAGCACGAAGAAACTTTGAAAGGAATTTACGACCAATTGATTTTGCATGAGTCGTTGTGCAAAAGACAAAGTTCCTGGATGTAAATTATGCAGGACATGCTCAAACGAATCACAGCTATGAGAAAAGATTTTGTAGGGCAGGAAATGTTCTTTCAAAGACTTTGATTGGGTCCATTAAAAAATTATGAGGTCAGCTGGTGTAAGGTTGGGTTGGTGACCTTGGAACGAAAGCTACGAAAGCTGCCTGCCATTCAAGTTTTTGCGCCAGAAATAGTTTTGCAAACAAATTTGTTCGTTCTTTGTCATATTAGACAGAGAAATAAAAATTGTCAGACCAAATTGAAGTTTTGTGGCTTAGTTTGACCGTAACATCGATGAAAAATGACTTGACGAGCCCCTTTCCTGGCTCCAAAGTCGCTTTAACTGTCAATTCAAAAGGTTCCATAGAAATCAGTCATTCATAAACATGATCACGAGTCAGCCAGCCAATTCAATTCTCCCGATTTTAATGACAATAATTACGTATTCCCAACTGTCAAATATTATACTCACGTGTGCTATCATACTGAATCCCTTGAAACTCATTTAGGCAGGATAATGCAGCTAGGGTCCCCCGTGGTGTCCGAGGCCAGCACAGAATCGAATCAAATGATGTCGAACAAAATTCACTAGAATTGCCGTACAATGAAAACTCAACGTGTTCCTGGACGAGGCACTGTAGCTCTACGCTCTGATTGATGGCATCAAGTTCATCGGCTGCTAAATGAGTTGCGTTTATCTCACCCGGTCCTGCCACTGTGGCTTTCTGAAATGAGAGAAATTACCAGGCATTACTTTGTGTTGGGAAGGGAATATATCGCTGATCGGAGGATGTGAATTCATATATTTTTTATTAGCCTGAAGCTGAGCTGAATGGGTGCTGTGAAGAGAGTTTTTTTTTCTCACAGGTGAGTTGAGTAATGGGGAAAGTAAGGATACCACGTTTGGCAAACAAAAGAACGGTTTGATTAAGGGTTGCACGGCATATTGCATGTAGACCAATTTTTCGCAGTAATTGCTTTGCACTGTTATCATGAAAAAAATGAAATGACAGCTGAATGGCATACTGATAGGGCTGTCTATTCAAAAAGGTGCTAAGCTAAGTAACTGAACCTGATTGCATGCCAATAGACTTTCTTATAATAGACGGGATACAGTAAGATAAATTTGTCTTTAAGTAATTATCATTCACTACGGTGTTTTTGTTCAACTGTTTTACGATGGGTCCATAATAAAAGCTTTTTTTTTCAGATCTTTACAAATTGGCAGCTAGAATTATAATAAATAAGCCCGGGGACAAAGTTCTTTCTACTGCATAATCCCAAAAATCCTGTCTCCATTCACAGTGCATGTTGTCTGGAAGGACAATTTCTATACCTACGAAACTGTCGCCACAATTTGGCAGTCTACTGGCATTTATCTTAACAGCTAATCTGTCACGTGCGGATGCTTACAAGGACGTTTTCTTACACCACTGTGAAATATGAGGTAAAATTCGAGGTACGCTTTGCACTTCATTTCGCTTGAACTGTATTCCGGGCATCTTAAAAGTCAGATTTCAAAAACCATTTTTTTCCTGGCAGATTAGTGTTAACACTCCTAATATTATGGCATGCAAACTATTTTTGGCAACTCCTCAACATAAGGTCCCCAAAAGTTTCACGTTGTAATATGTTCCCTACCAAATTCATTCAAAACTCAAACGACTTCCATTAACGCGTATAAAAATAGAATGTGACGCCTTAGATGAAACTTTGTGAGAGCATATCAAATTCTCTCGGATTAACATCATCCTTACAAGTTAAGGTACTTATCATATAGGCAAAATGGGGTGTTCCCTTACATTTTTGTGTATAATTATTCCGAAATAACTTTGTCCTACGACGTAGCTTGTGTTTTCAATGGTTTCACTTTCAGTGTCATCTAATCTTTTCAAAGGCCCTATTAATGGGGCTTGTGCTTTTGACAAAACACTTGTGTGACAATGGAAACCTAACAATTTCAAATCTACTTTTTTAGGAGAAACTTATGCTTTAAGGATGGAACTTATCGAGAAGTAGATATATGTGTTCCTAAGTCCCATATCATGTCGTTGATTAATAAATTTCTAGACAAAACAGAATTTTGGGTGACGAGACAAAGCAGCTTTGTGCTGTCGTTTTCTTTTTAATTGTATTTTTTTTAAATTTCGTTTTCGTCCCTATAACATTGAGCGACTTTCTTTCTATAAACAGGATAATCTCCATGACATAAATGAAAAGCAGAAAGACAACTTTTCAAAAGAACTCCCAAAAAAAAATAAGACCGTCAACAAAAATAAATCATCAATGCCACTGCCACAGTCGCGTCCAATTTTTATTTTATCCTGTGAAGTATTGGATTTGAAGGATGAACGTATAATAGGAAAAAAGAAGATTATCCTGATATATACGTTAAGGGAATTAAATTGCGGAAATCTACCCACATAATACGCACATATACGCATCACCATTTAGAGTGATTCATCTGTTCCACTTCGACTACCATGTCGGAGTGGGCATGGAAATCCGCCGCCGTCAAATACTTAGCTGTGTTCCTTCAAGAGAAATTGAAATCTCACCTCAATAAAAGTCCCTCGAATATACCCAGGATATTGGATATTTTTATCATGAAATTGCTTCAATGTTAAATGACAGGACAGGGAAATAAGGACCTGGCTCGATATCGATATATCCGTATCGCAACGTCTCCGATTGCACTAGAATGTACGAGTACTCGTACTCGTACTAATATCTGCTTGTATCTGCGATGTCTTGTGTGAGACCAAACGCTGGTATTCTATTGTAGGTATTGACCTACTTTTCTTTTACATACTATAGGCATTCCCTAGCGACTCTCTTGGAATTTGTATATCGAATCGACTATCCGGGTACAAATGTCATGTACCCGCACTCTGTATACTTATATGTCTGTTAAAGGTTAAGCATTCTATTTGGTTGGGGCGTCAAAATTGAGCTTGGCCATGATGAGGGTCTGGTGTTATATAAATAAAAATATTTGTTTGTTTGCGTTCAAAATATAGACTCTGCGTTTGCACTAGACTCCTGGAGTGAAAAGGACTTTACATTTGTTTAAGGATCAACATGTTATTGAGACAAAGAGCCACGGTATTAGGTGCAGATGTACAATGCGGATAGAGAATGATTGATTAATTTTGTAGGCATACTCGACTGGGTGGCAAGCCTTTTGTATCCAGACATATTGGTGGTGATAAATATGTTAAGTAAGGGCTTTTGAAGGGACTATTGTTTTCAAAAGTGTTGACGTACTTCCACCTGGGACATTCCTTATCAAATGAAAACTATAGGGCTTGAGTTAATTATTTCTGTGTTATGTTACAAACTTTGTTAAATTTTTTTTTCTCTAATATTTCGTAACAACATGTTTTGTGACGAATTTCGCCGAGTACAACGACTATTAGGATTTGATGTTGTGTTTTTTTTTTATTTTTATTGATAAAGTTACAACTGTCGTTGCCGCTTTTTATGCTTCAATGTATAAAATCATGCAAAGAGCATACACCCGAGGTCAAAATACTTAACGACAAAAGATCTCCTTAGGTCGAGGTCCACAGGAAATATTGTCGAGGAAATAAAAATATGGGAGTTTTCGTAATTCGAGATTTTAAAAAGCTGGAAAGGAACCAAATAGGTACCCATGACTTTAGTGGGGGATTTAGGTAATTGATTTAAGTGTAATCGGACCAAACTTAAACTGAGAGGAAGAACCTTTCTTATGGATGGGCTAGTAGAATCCCGTTTTCCATTAACACAGAAGGAGGTTTGTTGGTTGCCTTAAGAGGAATGTTAAATTTAAATTTGGAAGAAGGTAATAGTTCGGATGCGTCAATGTACGTCAGTATTTGTTGTGTAAACACAAGATCGATATTAGTTTGCCTGTATTTTTTTAGTCAAGCTTCACAGATTATTTAGTTTTAACCACGCTGAGAATAGGGTGAGAGGTTAAACATATATAGTGCGAAGTGGATATCCTTAAGCTAAATCGTCGCAAACCTATTAACGTAGGAGATTTGAAACGAACTTTCGAACGAAACTTTTGTTCAGCGAAAGGGTTATATAAGGATCATTTAGTCCTTGGTTTTAACAAGTATAAGCTTGGAGCTAAAGTAAACAGAAAGAAAACTTGGATTGGAAGACAGAACCAAGGCTGCATAGGAACTGTGCATGAGAACTCTAACGTTGGAAATTTTTTGAATATGTCACGACTTGAGGAGGGTTAAGTGTACGTCGATTTTTCTCTTTTCGAAGAGAACTATCTTTCGATCTTTCTTTTCAAAGAGAACTATGACATGATAGTGACTTTATTGTGTTTGATATGTTAGTGTTATCAAAATCATGGAAGTCTATGACTATATTTTACAACTGAAGAAAAATCATTAATCAGTACAAAGAGAAGAAGAGCAAGATATCCCAAGAAAAACCGAGAGGATCCCGAATTGCCTTCGTAAGTTCTCAAGTAAAGGTTAGATATAATCTAGGAAATTAGATAAGGTGAAAAACCATAAGCGATGTGAGTTTAAGGCAATTATTTTCTTGTAAAATCAGACCAAAAGCCTTAAAGAAGTCTGTGTATGTTTATAACAGCCAAAGCGAAAGGACACAATGTTAGTGACAAACTGGGGATAATTTCCTAACAAAAGCATGTGTTGAGCACTGATAGCAAAATGCGCTGCGAGAAGATTAACTCTGTCAAGCTCTAAGCGACACTTTTTACCAAAACTAAAATTTCTTATTTTACCTTTTTCTAAATGAATGTTTTGTTTTAGATTTACAATAGAATTTTACATGACGAAATTCTGGCGTGTTTGAACTATTTTTTCTTTTTATACCCAACCCAGTATATTAAGTTTGATGTATAATTTGTAACGCAGTGAAATAATCATTGTAGACCCTTAAGACCTTTTAGAGATATGAATGGGACCGACAGGAGAATCGATGAAGCCATGTCCGTCTGTCCGTCTGTTCTTATGTAAACGACTCTTAGGCCTTTAATTTTAAGGGAATTTAAGGAAGTCCATGTCCTTCAGATCAAGCTTAAAAACTAGCTGAATGCGCCCACAGACACGCTCAATACAGGCCTGTATGTGCGACCATCTCTAATTTAAAAAGATAATTTTTCTAAATTTTAGCTATGTTACAATGGTGCTGGCGCATTCATTTTTGGTTTGTAAAATTGCCTTGTAATTGTCTTTGAAGTAGCCAAAAAAGTTTTGCCCTTTCATTGACCACGCCTACTATTTTAAGGGATTTTAGCTTAAAATGACTGTTTTTCAATAAATACATATGAAATTTGACTAAAAATTATATAACAAAAGTTGTAGATATTAGCATTTTCTATTTTTTTTTGTAGTATGTGCTTCCGCCTACTTTTGTGGGCGTGGCTTTAAAAAAGTGTTTTCCTTTTTTATTTTAAAGGGCGGAGTTTTATGCCGAAATGTAAAGCTGCTCCTTATACTAGAAAGAGCGGGCTGCAAAACGATTCCCTACGGGGATGATGTAGCCATTGCCTTCTCCGGGGAATATCCCCAAGTACTGAGAGACTTAATGGCACCAGCCTACCGTTTTCAAATAAGGCGAAGTACCTTGGCCTTATTTTGGACAGTAAACTAAGCTGGAAGCTCAATACAGCTGAAAGAGCAAGGAAAGCCATCACGGCCCTTTATATGAGCAAAAAAGCCAATGGGCGCAAATGGGGACTACAACCTCGCATGACGCATTGGCTCTTTACAGCTGTAGTTAGATCAATACTTCTGTACGGAGCAATATGGTGGCCCCTACTCAACGTCGACATACATCTCAACGTTTTCAGAAAGGTACAAAGGCAAGCATGTATCTGTATTAGTGGTGCCCTGAGAACCACTCCTACTGATGCGCTCGCAATCCTATTGAACCTTACCCCCTTAGACATCTTTGGTAAGCAAATAGCTACCAACTGCGCAATTCGACTTAAATCATGCTCCCATAATGGCGTGATTACGTTTACGGACACGCCAATATTCTAAACGAACAGCATCTCACCTCCACGAACCTGGATTATACTTCACCTTCATACTTCCCACAGAAAAGCTTCGAAACCCGGATTCCGAACAGAGACCTGTGGTACGGCGGTAACGCCATACACTTTCACACAGACGGATCCAAGACGTAAGACGGCGTAGGAAGTGGTGTGTTCTCTGAGTGCCTTAACTTATATAAATCCCCTCGCCTACCCAACCAATGCAGCGTCTTCCAAGCAGAAACAATGGCAATTGGTGAAACCCTGTCCTGGCTAAAGTGGAACGTGATATCCACCCGCGATATATGTATCTTTACGGACAGCCAGGCTGCCATCAAACCCCTGACATCAATCTCTGTAAGCTCTAAATTAGTTATTAACTGTCGCAAATCTCTTGATGAGATGTCCGAATAGTTCCACATCCGCCTGTGCTGGGTGCCAGCTCATAGAGACATCATGGGAAACTGTGAGGCTGATAAACTTGCTAAGAACGCCACTAGACTGCCAGAAGATGTAATATATATTATATTACCTATATTACCTCCTGTAATATAGGTACTATATTAACATAGGTACTATATTACCTCCTGTAATATAGGTACTCCCCTAGCTACCTTCAAATTATGGCTCAAAAATCACAGCATACAAGAAACTAACCCCAGATGGAGGACAGGCACCACTTGCTTAACCTCCAAGCAAATCTGGCCTCGCCTCGATCCAAAAAGATCAGATAGCATGATCTCCTTAAAGAGATCCAAAATTAACACTGCAGTGTGGGAATCATCACCGGATACTGCCTATTAGGTCTTCACGCAAAAAGACTAGGTTTATTCTCAAACGACTTCTGTAGAAGCTGCCTAGATGAGGAAGAAGAAGAAAGCGTACAAGACTTTCTCTGTTGCTGCCCGGCACTCGCGTCGTACAGGAAATCCATACTAGGCTCCTGCTTCTACGACTGCCTAAGCGATCTTAGTGAAACACCGGTCAAAAAGCTACTTAAATTCATTGAAAAGACTGGCTGGCTGTCATAAAATTCACGCCAACCTACTCCCTTGGTTATATACCCACGTGGCGGTACAATGGGCCTACTTTTTGGCCTAAGTGCATTTAATAAGCTGCTATTCTACCCACCTACCTATGCCGAAATGTATGCAAGCACCTAGAACTACTTTACCTAGTCACAGTCTTTATGACTACAGTCGGGGCATGGCGCCTTTTTGCTCAACGAAAACGCAAGACGAGTACAGCTTCTGAAACTGACGTGGTGAGTGCCGAATTTAAAGGCTTTTCATCACTAAAGCTCTAACCAAATATGGTAGTACAATGGACCAGTACTTGCGTCTGAGTGCTCCATCGGATAGTAGCAACCTTCGACAAAAAAAGTACCTTTACATTTTACCCACTTTTTCCCCTTCGGGTAGGGGCTAGAATATACCCGAGGTAAGGCATGCCTGTCGTAAGAGGCGACTAAAATCCACCCTCCGTATGCCGAGCGCGTAGCGCATACAAACTATGCAATGGACAAAACAAAAGATATTATTACCCCAGGTGGCAATCCAGTTTCACTGGCAAATCCACCCTCTTCGGAGGTAGGCTCTACGGATTCTGGGGAGAGCCATTTATTGCTTATAAATCCCTTTTTGAAAAAATCAAGGGTGCCTCGATCTCCACCAGCTGGATCGAAGGTCTCCGGGAAAGGAAGTCCGCCGGTTAATCAGGACTCAGCGAAAATTAAATGCTTTGAAACGGAAAACAACGAACTCCGTGCTTAGCTTAATGAAATGGAACGTCTCTACCATGAGCTTAAAAGCGAAGTAGACTCCTTACGTAAAGAAAATGAAGCCTTAAGGAACCCCCGTGGTACTATAGTATGCGAGGAAACGCCGAAACGTCAATGTGAATACCAGACGGACGAGGAAGAACTTGCACGCGAAACGAATCCGGTCTTTAGGAAAAGGCTTACCAAGAAACGAAAGGCCGGTTCTTCACCCGAAGTAGAAACCGTGCAGCAAAAAGAAGAAACACCAGTCGTATCAAACAAAGCGACAGGAATACCCCAAGAAAAAAACCGCCGACCACCTGCAATAAATGTCGTTGGGATCGCGGACTACGGAAAGTTGCGAAACATCCTTAAAAATACTCTTGGGACGAAATATAACTTAACATCACTTCGAAACAACGTATGGAAAGTTAACGTCGATGACTCTGATGCCTATCGGTCACTGTCACAAAAGTTGAATTTAGAGAAAATCCAATGGTTTACTTATGAAAATCACCTCGAAAAGCCGCTGCGGGTTATAGCGAGGGGACTTCACCCATCCTGTACCAAGGACGAAATAATGCAAGACGTTCAAGCCCAAGGCTTTAAAATTCTTGACGCCGTGAACATAATAAAGAAAGAGAAGCAACGTACGGACGAAGGCAAAGATTCCACTGTTGTCCGACGCGGCCTGCAAATTTTTATGCTTTCTTTTGATAGAACTGAAAATATTAACGAAATCTACAAAATTAAATCAATCCTTAACATCAAGGTAAAAATCGAGCCCAAGCGGAAGGGCAACAGGCTAGTTCCCCAATGTAAGCGATGCCAGGGTTTCCGACATACGCAAGCGTACTGCCAGAAAAAGCCGAGATGCGTAAAATGCGCCGGCGAACATCTCTCGACGGATTGCAATGTCAGCAGTCAGGCCCCCGCGGTTTGTGCCAATTGCAGGGGAAGTCACCCAGCGAGCTACCGAGGTTGCGAAATCGCCATTGAGTTGCAAAAACGACATGAAGCTCCCAAGAAAAATACTGAAAATAAGGGCCCAAGCCTAAAACCTCCTAAAGTAGATAAGCCAAAAACCCCTAAGTCGACTAGGGATAAGGGTTTGATTAAAGGCAAAATTCAAATAGCGCAAGAAAACGTCGCTGGTCCTAGTTCCCACCGGAGTCAAAAGGGAGAATCCACACTTGTTGGTCCAAGATCGTACGCTCAAGTCGCGTCACGTGAAAGTAAGCCACAATCGGCCGCATCAGATTCGGTCTCTCAAATCCTAAACATGATTTTAGAAAAGTTTGAGCAACAGGCGAAACTTAATCAAGTAATATTCAACAAATTGAGCGAGCTCGAGTTTAAACCTCGAAAAACACTTAATAAAAAGTCATGAATATGGGAAAGTCAATCAAAATAATTACATGGAATGCAAACGGCCTTTTGCAAAAAATTGACGAACTAGAAGTATTCCTACGGAAGAATAATGTAGACATATGCCTGATTTCGGAAACCCACTTTAAAAAGGGTTCAGAACGCAAAATAAAAGGTTACATTGACTATCACGCGCATCATCCTTCAGAAAATTCGAGAGGTGGATCCTCTCTCTACATTAAAGACTGCATAAAGCACTCCAAAAACGAAGAAATAGAACTTGACTCTATGCAAATAACCTCAGTCTCAGTAAAATTAAGTCACATAAATTACAACATCGCGACGAGCTATTTTCCTCCACAGTATCGGCTGGCAGATGAAAATCTTGCTCTGCTCTTTGATTCACTTGGGTCAAACTTTATCATCGGCGGGGACTTTAACGCGAAAAATACTTTTTGGGGCTCACGGTGCAATTCAACAAGAGGCAGAGCCCTCTTTAAAGCAAGTACAAAACGCGGCGTGATCTTCTTATCGACGGGAAAGCCAACATATTGGCCAACCGACAGAAATAAAATACCTGATCTCGTCGACTTCTTTATCGCCAAGGGGGTACCTCGTTACCTTACGAACGTAGAAGAACGCTTTGATCTCTGTTCAGATCACTCGGCAGTTCTTTTGAAAATCGGCGGAAGCCTAGCGAAAAAGAATAGAGCGCCTAGATTAACTAACAACAACACCGACTGGGACGGCTTTAGAAAATACTGCAAAGAAAACATAGCCTTAAATGTACCGCTCAAAACGCCACTTGAAATAGAAGAAGAATTAGATAAACTCGTGAGAGTTATTCAGAGCGCTGCGTGGAATAACACTTCTTTTCGGAGGTCCGAATTATCGAACAGCGGAACAATATATCCGCGAGAAATAGAAGAGCTAATATGCGAAAAGAGGAGAGCGCGCAAGAGATGGCAACGTTCGCGAGCACCCCCGGATAAGACAATCTTGAACCACCTTTCTAACAAACTAAAGCACGAACTTCAAGATTTTAAAAGTCGCGAGACTACTGTTTACCTCGAAAGTTTGACTGACAATAAAGGTTCGAACTACTCTCTTTGGAAAGCAGTCAAGTCCGTTAAGAAGCCTATAGCACACTCTGCGTCATTAAGAAAAGCCAACGGCGAATGGGCAAGAGAAGACAAAGAAAAAGCGGATTTATTTGCAGATTACCTAGAAGAAACATTTAAACCGTTTGACGGGGAACCGTTGGTCGAGGAGCTCAATCCTTATGCGGTACAAGATAATTATAGAATAAAAACCGTGTCATTGGCTGAGCTTCGTCAAACGATAAATAATCTGAAAAACAACAAAGCCCCTGGCTACGACTTAATTACTAGCGAAATTCTAAAGGAACTACCGAAAAAAGCTTTGGTCAAGCTACTCTATATCATTAACGCTTCCATGAGAGTTTTATACGTTCCAAGGCAATGGAAAGTGGCCGAGGTCATAATGGTTCCGAAACCAGGAAAATGTTCGAACGACAAAAAGTCATACAGACCTATTTCGCTACTGCCGATAATAGCTAAGGTGTTCGAGAAACTATTGCTTAAAAGGTTGCAACCAATCATTGAAGAAAGACGATTGATTCCGGATCACCAATTCGGATTTAGAAAAAAACATTCAACAATCGACCAGGTCTATCGTATAACAAACGAAATCGAAAAAGCTCTGGAAGCGAAAAAGATATGTACTAGCGCTTTTCTCGACGTATCGCAAGCCTTCGACAAGGTATGGCACGAAGGCCTGAAGTACCAATTAAGGCTTTGCTTACCAGAAAAACTCTATAGAATCTTAGAGTCTTACCTTAAAGACAGAATCTTTCGCGTAAGGTACGAAAATGAGTACTCGGAATTCAAAGAGATAAATGCCGGTGTCCCGCAAGGAAGAGTTCTCGGCCCAATATTATTTTTGCTCTATACAAGAGACATACCCCACGATGAGGGAACAATTTTAGCTACGTTCGCAGACGACACTGCTATTCTCGCTATTGATACGACAGTTGAATTATCAACAGGGAAACTCCAGCGCGCTTTAGACAAAATATGCGACTGGACGAAGAGCTGGCGAGTTGTCCTTAACGAGACTAAGTCAACGCATGTTAACTTTACTTATAAAAAGATAAACAACAAACCTTTATTCATTAACTCGGTACAAATCCCGTACTCAAATGAAGCGAAATATCTAGGAATGACTCTAGACGCAAAACTTAAATGGAAGCCGCACGTTAAAAAGAAACGCGACGAGCTCGAAATCAAGTTAAGAGAAATGAATTGGCTTATCGGAAGATTTTCGAAACTAAGCATATATAACAAACTGCTTTTGTATAAGCAAGTGCTAAAACCATCTTGGACGTACGGTATACAACTTTGGGGTTGTACTAAACCAAGCAATATATCTATTTTAGAAACTTTTCAAAATAAGACACTCAGAGCAATCGTTAATGCTCCATGGTATATAAGAAATAGCGATCTACACCGAGATCTAGGAATCGCAACCGTGTCTGACGAGGTAACAAACTTTGCTCGCAAACTTAGTACTCGTCTTCGCGGACACTGCAACAATGAAATTATCCGAACTTTGGATCAGACAAATCTTACGCGCCGACTACAACGAATGAGACCGTTAGATCTAGCAGCATAAGATGAAACCGCATAAATTGACGGTATTGTAGGTGCCTTCGTTGGAAGGCAGCCTGTCACACGCGATTACTACAGAAGCTTGAACTACTTGTTAAGGAAACTTAGTCGTAGTCTGACGGAAAATGGGAGGTTTTTTAGTGAGTAAGAATCTCACACTACTATGAGCACGCGCGGCCGGTCCTCGTAGTGCCTATGAAGGTTTTTCCTACCCACGGAAAAAAAAAAAAAAAAAAAAAAAAAAACTTTTATTGAAATAGAAACTCTGCCCGAAATTTCAGATGGGACATTCGGTTTCGCAGATATTCAAACTCAAAGTTGAGTCAAAATGTTGAGCCCTCTGGGATCGGTGTGTAGAGGGCATTAGATTGTAAGATTTTTTAGCAGTTATTTCAGAGAATTCGCATCCCAAATTGTGTTGGAAGATTTGTAGTTCTTTTTTTTTTAAAGAAAACGACAAGCTCTATTTCCTTTAATTGTTGTCGTAGAGTGGAGTTTAAATACTATCGGACCAAATGTCGAAAGAAATAATCATGTGTGGTTCACTGGCATGGTATGATCCCTGCAACTTTAACCTATGATCATTGGTCGTTTACCTATGATCATACTCTGGTTCACCAAACCATACACGGTTTTTTCCTTAGGCATTTCGGCAGATAGTATTTCAACTCCACTTTAAGACTAAACGTCAGAATAGAGGGAGCCTGCATGACATCATCATAATTGTTAAAATTTACTAAAAAAAAAACATATTGAGAAAAAAGTTTGATCATGAAATTTAACCTAGCACCCAGGACCTTCCATCATCGGTCAGGGGTGCCACCAATTGCATTGAAACCACACTTCCTGTTGGGTGCTTAAATAGCCTGCATATTTCCTCTAGATGAATAGTTCACACAAAAACACCAACACATTTCCTTTGACAATTTAAACTTTTAATTCTGAGGCTTTCTGTTATAGTCGCATGAGCACTGTTAGAATATGAGATTTTACTGACATGCTCAATGGCAATCATATAGACTCCATGACACGTTCTATTTGGTTTTTAATATTGCCGAGCTTTGTACCTATTTTTCAAGCTTTGAATATACCTTCTTTTTTTTTATGTCTTCTCTCAGGAAAGGTGAACCTACAACACTGAAACAGTGCCCCGAGATGTAAGGAGTAACCTTTTTACTTTATTTTTAAAAGTTTGCAGCTTATAAGTGTTAGGAAATATATAATCAGGCAGTGAATTCCAAAGTATTCTTGTTCTATAGAAGAAAGAATTTTGAAACAGTGTAGTGCAAGGTGTTTCGAGGTGAACATGGAACTGATAAGCGCTTAACGCTTGCCTTGTAGATCGAACAAAAAAAGAATTTTCCGGAATTAAGCTACTTAATTCTTCAGAGCATTTGTCATTATAATAATGTCAAAAAAAGAAAGACTGCTCTATGAGCAACCTAAGCCAATAAAATACTTTGGCTTTGGAATACTTGTACGTTGTTTAAGAAAATCTAAAATCAAATTCGAGTTTCAAGTGAACACGATTTTTTTTCGAAAATATGTACATCAAAACCGCAGTCTTAAAACCGTTTAACCAAAACATGATTTAATGTTATAATGTTTGCCCAAAAAAAAGCAATGTTATTGGAATAAAGTGATTCAAAGGTTAAGCCTCAAACACTTGGTTTATACAAAGTTTTGGGGCACGCCCACATTTAGAGGCATAGTTTAAGAGAAACCTATAATTTTCCAGAATAACATGGATTTCGACTGTATAACCAAAAAAAAGAATAAGAAATAAATTTTAGCACATACGGTAGCATATACGGTACAGCGGGATTTCATTTATGCAAAGTTTTTGGCCACATCTTTTTTAAGGGGTCGATTTTTCATAATTATTGAATTCTAGCCGAAAAATTCTATTTTTGCGTATGTTTTAGCTGCAAACTTGTATATATTTCTAATATTGATTTTTAGTGATAGGATTCAAACATGCCACGACTTTTGGTTAAAGTAAATTCAAAAACCTTATAAGAAATAAGCTTGCAACCTTATCAGGAATTTTCTTGGTTAGTTAGTGATTCATGACTGGTAACGAGAAGGGTATGGAAAACCAAAAAATATGGGAATGGTAAAGAGAATATAAATGCAAAGATGTATAGGAGAATAGGGTATACCCCGGTTCGTTACAGATGAGCCGAAGCTATTACACACGCATTGTTGCATTCACTCACTGGTTCAATATTTGTTTGAATTTGTTTTTCTGCAAAACTTTGCAAGATATGACAAAAACACTTTTTGTCCTTTTTACTATCAATATTCAAACTGTAACAAACCGTTGTGTGTATATAAAAAAAGTGCCTTTTATGCACTTTGATTTTTCTGTATACCATAAGATGCCTTTTTTTCATTGGACGGACCTCTAAGAAGATTTGATGATAATCGCCAATGGTCTCCCGTGCTCCTCTGTGACGAATGACTTTTATTTTACTGGAGATTAACGAATTGAAGACCAACGATGCCATTTGGACGACCAGACGCATTTATGAAATTACTCTGCTATTTATAGTACTGTTTTTCTCCGTAAAGGCATAACACTTGCGGTGGTAAGCTTTGGTGTTACTGTGCAGAGTTTTCATATTCCATACTGGCTCATCAGCATTTTCGTGTTGGATTGAGAGTTATCTTTTCTCTTCTTCTCTTCAATATTTTCTATCCTCAAATTTGATTTTGAAATATTTATTTCTGCTCGCAATGTGCTACATAATCCCTTGATCGCAAGTTGATTTTAAAAAAAAAATAACCAACTAAAATCCAGTTCTGATTATACCTTCAGTTAAGAAATTGAAATGGACAATTCGGAGGCTTATTTGTAACACCTATTTGGTTATATATTTTTGGGAGCTCTGTATGTTCTAAAGCAAATCTAAGCATTTCGAGCTGTTAGACACAAAGTTTATTATTTTGAGAATTCTTTAAATAGTGTGTTCCTCCATAACAAGGGTTTAAGGTTGACTGTTTTGATAAAGTTCTTTAGTTGCCTTCATCTCCTCTTAACTGGTATTAAAAACGATTTTTGTTTTCACGTATATAGTGGCTTTGACACTTTACACAGATATTGCCAAAAGGCAGTGCTAGTGAACTGTGCTTCTAAGATGGTCAATTAAAAGACTATTAGTTGAATTATTGCTCTAGGCTCGTTATCCTCTGCGTGTATCGATTTTTGATACGTATAGAAATCATACAGCTCCCAAAGTATTAGTTAATACAATGTTTTGGATTTAAATACCCTATTTATATACCAAGCATATTTCGTGGTAACACACGCACATAAATTATGCTGCCGGCTATTTTAAAACTGTCTGTCATAACCATTCATGGGAAAACATTTTCCAGATAGACTTTTGCAGTCATAAAATTGAAATCAAACATGTTTAAGTGAGAGCAATACAAACGAAAAGTTAAAAGTACGAAAGAACTTTAATTACCCTTGAAGATTCTAATAAAATTTACTCTCGTTGTTTGACTTCTATCAACTCAAATAAAGTATATTCATTAAGCTTCTGTTTAAATTTTGGGGACCACTTTATAAATTAAGTATTCTTAATAAAACTGAGACCTTTAGGCTATATATTTGAAAAACTCTCAACATATTTATTTAACTACGATTTGAAGTTTTCGAAAATACAGCAACAGTGATGTGAGTAAATTTTATTTAGGTTCAATCTTAATCGAGTACAACTTTAATCTCACTGCTTCTTCGTTCGCAATCTTAGCATGAATTGAATTTTTTTTAGATAATAATGAAAGCATTTAGACATTTTATTAAGTGTCCTATTTTTTTTTTTAAATTACGTGAAACAACTTTTTCCAACCGTTGATTGAAAACAAAAAACAAAGATTGCTGAAAGTCCTTATCCTTATCTTTAATCAAAGCCTAAAAGTATTAAAAAGAAACTTAACAAACTTTCCGACAGATAATATGTCCTATTTCTACAACTAAGTACTCCATTCCTCCATGCTACTCAAAGCCAATGTAGGGCGAACATTTCAACCAAGGAATACAAATAAGGAAGCATGAATACAGGAAACCATCAAATTCCCACATGAAGCATTTTCTTCCACATTTTATCCTCTTATGCAACATTTCACAGAGTTTTCGAATGTTCTTATACGTCTAAAGAGGGAGGCGAATTTTTTCCCACAAAAGAAGCATCAAAAAAATTTACTCACAGTTGGATTGGCACCCACTGGTTGATGATGTGTTTTATCGATTTTCAATTAACAATAAATTTTTCAATTTAATTGGTAAAGGATGATGACATTCTTCACGCCTGAAGCGTGATTGTCTACGTGTACGACTTTAACAATAATTTGAAATCGTGTTGATTATTTTCAGTTTTTGCTTAGCACCATCACAATAAAAGGTTGATAATGAAACCATTTGAAGGATTAATGGAAAAGTAAAAAAAATCCCATTTAGGAAAAGCTTAATTAAATAAAATGTCCCCATTTTGCAGGGGCTTATCCTTTTTCCTCCTAAAGCGAAGGGAGTTGTACTCTCAATCACACGATCTTATACTAGACGCAAAATACGCAGGACCCGTTTCCTTTGGCTTTATCACCTCTGTGATTTTAAATCACTTGCCTAATACACTTTCCTGAGATGGAATGTGCTTTAATTCAATACACTCATTTTAATCCGCTCAACGTCTTCAGATGCTATGCAGAGACAAAGAGGAATCTGCTATCCAAACGTGTCGTCGGAAATGGTATTCTCCTCACAGTGGCTGTAAAGATGTCTTAGATAAAAGTCAAAAGCAGAGTGCGAAATGTTTAGATTTCGAGAGATAGGAACTCAGGATGCTTGGTGACTTAAATCGCGTGTGATGTAAGTGTTTTTGAGTTTCATGCCCTAGGCGTGCTTCAATGAGTGCTCTAAAATCTAAATACTCGCGGAAAAAAAACCGGAAGACTCGTAACGTTTATCGCGAGATCGTGCTGTGAATTTCAAGTAATTTCAAAGGAAACTACCATTGCGTGTGGTCATTTGAAATACTCATTGTCATTCGGTTTTTCGCAGATATAATGAAGAAATAATTAAGATTTACTACTTCCATGCGCTTAAAGTGAAATTGACTATATTCTTCTTTAAGTAATTGTAAACTGAGGCATCCTTGAATCTGCTCGGAATACTTATCGTTTTTACTTTACGGAAAATTTAACGTTATTTTGAGGGGGCCACATGGAAAATACAAACAAAGCTGAATTTTTTATTTCATTAAATTACGTAATTTTGTTTGAAAAAGGAAATTCAAGCAAAATGAAAAAGGTTCATCTCGTTAAAATTTCTGTACGTGTACGCGAAAAGTTTTAAATTTTTTCCGCCGTAGGAAACGACAACAGGTGAATGTAGGATATAAAGATGGTCGGAGAGGTACATGTGTACACAAACATAAATAAGGAGAAGGGAAGACTGCTGTTATGTTCGAAAAGTTAAACATACTCTCGATGTAAACGTTGTTGTGAATATTTTCGTTTTAAATTAGCTGGTTTAACCTGCAATGTATGGAAGCTTTGGCAAACGTTTTTTATGATATTATCCTAGCAAAGGATATACTTTGAAAGGTGTTCATAACAAGGAGTTATCAAAATCAATTCCTTTCCCTTTGATTTTTGCAAAGTTATGAGTCATGAGTTGCTGCATGTTAAAGTATGACTGGAAATAATGATTCATTTCGAGGGAAGGAGTCTTTACAAAGTGAAAATTTTTACGAATTATAAAAGGGGGAATTATAGCCTGAATGTTTTGTAAACATAATTACAAAGCTGCTAATTAAAACCTTATGGTTTTAATTGCAACGATCCCCTTGCCAAATTCATCCATGCTAGGAAACGCCTTAGAAAACTTACAATTTCACTACAAATTCGCTTAGGGTAAAAATAAAAACATAAGTTCCACAATTCTTTTTAGACTAGACACGTAAGGGATCAAAGAAGTCAAGATTTGCGATAGGATACCCCTTCAGGATTCTACCTCTCGACAATTCTAAACATAACAATCATTAAGACAAAAAATGCTTTAGCCGTTCTTTTATCTTTAGTATCTTTTATCTTCGGCAAGTTATCTTCGGTGCTGGACAATTGTTTTCACTTGGTAAAAATAGTCTTTTTAAAAAAAGGGGTGTGCACATTTTACTGCAGCCAGAATTAAGCTAGACCATAGTCAACCTTCGAATAGAATTGTTCTGAAAAGATAACCTAACTAAAAGGAGGAACCTGCACATTTTATTGCAGCCAGAGTTAAATTAGACCATAGCCAACTGTCAAACATTGTTGCCAACTTTCGAATTGATGTTCGCCATAAAAAATTGAACTCTAGAATTGGTTTGGTACAAAAAGAAGTAGTTAAAAGTAGTTAAAAAAAAGAATGAAATGAAATAAGATATGATCAAACGAATTTTAATCTTTGACAACACTTTCTATCAGTACCTTATTTTAGCATATAAGAAAATACATCAATACATCCGGCAGATGATCATCATTAAACAATTTAGACGCACAGATGTTTTAGCCTTAAACTAAGAAAAACTACAAAAACAAGCAGTACCTTTTTATTTTAAGAAAAATACGAAAAAAATACTTAAAATATGAGTATATAACAGCATTTATTAATAAAGAACGAAAAAACGTTGGGATAAAGTGAAAAAGCGAATTTTAAAAATTAAATGGCGACAAAAAAAAAACTGTGTAGTTATAAAACAAGAGTTAAATGATTCTTGTAAGTTTTCGAGTCAGTTCCTTCAAGGTTGGGGTCAGAATAGCCTTAATGTTAGGTATGCCTGTCGTAAGAGCCGATTTAACTGATCCACTGGAAGAAGTGGTCTTCAGCATGTTGTAAGTGAAGCTGTCGGGAGTATATACTCCTTGTGGGGGCACCCTTGGCAGTAAAGCTATGACTGAGAGATGAAATTGAAGGTCAAAACAAAACCCATAGTAGCGTCTGATACATAGTGTGCAGCAAACTAGAAAGTGTCTGATCCCAGAGGGGCTGCTGAACTCTAAACAGTTAAACTCCAAAAGCGTCTGTCTCGGGATGAGCGGCTTCTTGGTCGGCGTCTGTTGTCCATGTTAGGATCGGCCGAAAAGAAACCTGGCAGCTAGGTATAAAATGCAATCGCCCTCCCCCCTGAAGAGAAGAAATAAGAAGCGTCGGATATGGGCTGATCCTGGTAACCCAGGGTACTTTTTGGAGTTAGGCTTGAGGGGTGTCAGCATGCGAGTGCTTGGTGGTCGAAACGTCCCACTCGGCATCCAACCGGGTTCAACCCGAAGAAGTTACAATACATGAAGGGGATCGGAAATGGAAAGGCTTCGAAGCCAGAGACTTCGCTGACGGGTGGAGACTTTTCTGGTTTAGCGTCCCACATAATATGACTGCATAGGTGGGTATGGGGATACTCACAAGCCCCCGGCTGTCGGAAAACTTATTGGAGTTTATTCCATTAGGAGTTTTAATCTTAAGGCTTAAGCTTGAGCGATCGACTTTGGCTTAAGTGCAGGTGTACGCAACCAACCTAGAGTCCAGAGTCTTCTTGAACAAATTCGATGCTGCGCTGGATAGAGTGGCAGAAATGGACTTCTTCCTTCTGATGGGTGCCTTCAATGCTCATGTGGATACGGACGACAGTACTTGGAGAAGTGTGATTGGGAGGCACGGTGACCCGGATCATAACACGAATGGAGCAAACTTGTTGGACTTTTGCTGTGTTCATGACTTGTCCGTCATGACCCCATTTTGTCCCACTCAAAACATTGACAAATACACTTGGTACTTGGTACCGGCACAGTTTGAATCAGAGATCTTTGATTGATTTCTTTGTGGTACCATTGTGTGTTCAAAAAATAATTTGTGATCTTCGCGTTTTGAGAGGAGCTAAGCTGTCAACTGATCACCACCTAGTGTTGCGGAAATTGCGCTTTAGCGACAGTATTCCTTTGGCGGTCAAAACAGCCAGAGAACAGGCATGAAAAAGTTCGGCGAGAGGTTGGAGCACGATTACAGATCTTGAAGCATGATACAGATCAAGGGGTTAAATCCAAAGACGGTAGATGGAGCTCAATCCCCAACAGGGCACTGAAGATGGCAATGCCATTGCTGACAAGATTGGGTCGGAGAATAGTCCTGTAGTAGATTAAGTCAGTGCCGCGATTTAATCGCTCAAAGTGGTTCCGCTGGAGTTGGTGAAATCCAGCCAGAAATGCTCAAGGAAATGGGTGAAAAAGGTGTTAAAAGGCTAACACGTGACATTTAGGCGGCCTGAGAAGGCGTTTAACGATTGGCAACAGGAGTTTTACTGCCCATTTTCAAAAAAGGGGACAAGAGAGATTGCTCTTATTATAGGGGTATATCTCTGTTAAGCCTCCCGGCAAAGTATTCGCAAGAGTGTCGGAAACGCGTTCCAGACCTGTAATCGAGCCTTTGGTGGCCTGGCAGAGGCGCGACCGACTAGTTTTTTACTCTGAAGGTTATTCTTTAGAATTCCCGGGAGTATGTTAAACCGGTATACGCATGTTTTGTTGACTTGGAAAAGGCCTATGACCCGGGTTCCTCGGGATAAACTCTGGAGAGTTTTGCAGGACTATGCACTGAGTGGGCCTCTTCTGAGACTCATTCAGTCTTTGTTTGCGAGCTGCAGAAGCTGTATTCGGACAAATAGCGTCAAATCTCAACCTTTAGATGTGTGCGTTGGACATCGCAGAGCTGTGTTCTACCACCTCTCCTTTTCATAGTATTTATGGAGTAGTTAGCGAACCGCAGTCTTGGTGAGGAATCTTTCGAAATGGGTGGCGTCAGGATAAGCCATCCGCTATCCTGGAATCGTCCGAAGAGGAACTTCTGCGAGCACTGGATGGGTTTGCGGCCATATGTGGTGAAGCTGGGATGAAGGTAAACGTGAGCAAATCCGAAGTGATGGCTGTTTCCCAAACTCCTGTGCAGTGTAAAAATAAATTAATAGAGTGGCGCAACAGCTCGAGGTGAACAAGGGCCAACTTCTCAACAATGTGTGCTGTGTGTGTTAATTTTTTCACATACAAGGTGTACCATACAGTGTCAAGAGGTCTTCACATACAGTGCACCCTGCATATAGTCCCATAGAAACAGGTAGAGAAATTTAAGTATCTCGGGGTCCTTTTCATGAAAGATGAAAGGAGTGATACTGAGTTATCCTCTAGGACTGGCCAAGTTGGAGCAATAGTAAAGGCACTGCGTCACCCGGTCATCAGGAAATCTGAGCTTGGACAGAAAGCAAAGATCTTAGTTTTTAATTCAGTGTTTGTTCCAACCCTAATCTATGGTCATAAAATTTGGGTAATGACCGAAAGAATTAGATCGCAGGCGCAGGTACAAGCTGCCGAAATGAGATTTCTGAGGTGCGTTGCTGGTTTGACTCTTGCGGATAGAGTGAGAAACGTCAGTAGTCGTGGGAATCTTAGTGTGGTGCAGCTACTTCTCCGAGTGGAACGATCAATTCTTCCATGGTTTGGATACGTTGTTCGCATACTCCCCGACTGACTTCATAGATAGGTTATGTTAGCCGAGTTGCAAGCGCGTCGCCCCCCTGGTAGGCCAAGAAACAGGTGGTGAGATCAGGTAAAGAACCTCTCTGAGTCCCGTCTGGGGATCGCGCCTGTGTCTCGGGAACGATGAAAGGACCATTTAGCTGCCCTCGCTCCGTGGCCCGTCTAAGGATAGGCTGTCACCGAAAATGGTGATGATGATGATGAAGTTTTCGAGACAAATTTTAGAACTTTTTCAACTTTCAAAGCTTGTCATACGTAACATACCATAGTTAGCTTGGTTTTCGTAATAAACGTTCAACTAGAGACCAGCTTAGTTCTGTAACTCACATTTGGACAAAACGAATTGAGAAATATGGCTAATCGAGAGCTGTCGATATTTTCGATATTTTCAATGCCTTCAACCGCGTCTGGCATAGAGCTTATAGAACTTTTATATCTATACTTATGTCTTACGGTTTCCGCAACAACTTTGTGGTTGGGTAGAATATTTTCTAAATGGAGGATCATTAAAGTCGTAGTTGGTGATGAATCATCCGATTCATTTGCAATTAGCGCAGGTGTTCCACAGGGTTCAATTCTGTGTCCTACTTCATTTCTTATGATTGCTTTAATTCAACCAACAATAAAATATTTACCTTTGTGGTGCATACTATAAGAGTACTGTCATCGTACTCTTATAGTATGTACCACAAATAGGATAATATAAGAAGTTTTTAATTAACATGTTGCTGTTAATGGGCCATATTTGACTTTGAGTAAATCATTTTAACATAGTAGTAAATAATGCTAAACTTAATGCAATTAGCAAACACATCCCCCTCTTTTATTTGCTACATAATATTGATGGCATTCAAGAAAATCATAGGCATAAGAAATCTTGAAAACGTTGGAAACTTAAGTAAAGTACTTTTTCAGATGTGTTTGAGTAACAATAACAATATGTAACAAAAGCAAAAATTTCTTAGCCCCAAAATTAAAGCTATCAACAATAAGTGCGGAAGGACCGCTCCGTGTATAACTTGAGTTTTTTTTTTTATTATTATTTTCCTGCAGCCATCTTCAAATTAGGTAAAGCAACTTTCATGTGGCAAGCTTAACCCTTAGCTCGGACTAATCTCGCATTTCATTCTTGTGCTATGTGTAGACTATCGAGTCTCTTTAATATACTTTTCGTTCGTTCAATAAAACAGCAAAGCATCCATCAAATTTATGATAAGCAATATAATTTCCTCTTAAATAGTAATTCCACACGTAAAAAAAATTATGAAATAATACCAATAATAATTCACAATTTACATTTCATGCTGCATTAAAAGTTCAATGTTTTTTTTGCTAGTGTCCATAGATGCACTTTTACTTGTATCCTCATTCGATATTCCAGTTTATTGGCTTTTTGTCTGAGCGCATAAAAGAAAAGTTTTATAGACTACTCGTTAACTTTATGATTTCCATATGCTGTGACTTAATATTCTATTTTTATATGTACGAGCTTTAAGGAAAATAACACTTACTGTGCATCATTTAAAGCATCATCTTCATGACTTTTTATTTGGTTTTCAAGTTTTACGAAGAAAGGACTGCATGTAATTTGGCTTTTAATTTTTTTTGCCATATTTCCTCTTTAACAACGAAAGAGCAAGGGACGATTTATTAAAAAAGATCAGCCAGGCAGTCCATGGCTTCAATAAGACCTTACAAGCATCTCCATCTGCACGGGTACCTAAGTTATAAAAGCAATAAATAATTAATTGCCTCCATCATAATTTTGAGGATTAAATCATAATTACTTGAGCGAACTTTGCCCACCACAATCCATTATAAAACCACGGAAGGGTAGAAGTATAAATACCCCGTCAGTCAACCTTTGTACACCCACACGTTGATGAGTAGAAGACTTCCTAATGAGTACTCGGTAAATGATTTTAGCAGATGTCTCCACACATCCGCAACCCCGAAACCTTTTATTCTTTACTTTGACTATAAGCTTAGTTGTATCCACACAATGGGTGTGGCTTAAAAACTAGGTAGGCAGAGTGTTTTCAGATGGGTCTTATCAAAGGATACGAATATTATTCAATTTTGCGTGAAAACGTAAAAAGGTGCCGGAATATTTAATATAATAATAATTTATGACGGAAACAATTTCCCTTTATGCAATCCCTTAAAACAAACGCCATAAACTGTTGAAATGCAAAAATAATTTTATTACCCTTGTGTATATTTAAAGCAAACTTGACTACACCATCGTAAAACCATGTGCATAAGGTGGAACAAATGGGAATTCGCGGAAGGCCTATTGTTGTAAGGTTAAGGACACAAGGCAAAACATCGAAGACTTGCTTACTGATAGGAAGAATAACCTTTTTACTGCGTGTCCATAAACGGTCCTCTGGTGGGCTGTGATGTACCACGTGAATGCGAAAGCGTTAGTCTGCTTGTTCCCAACTGGTACCCGGTTGAAAAGAATCATTTGCATGACAAGGATAATTTATATTTTAATAGCCTGTCTCCATAAAATGGCAGGATAAACACTTTATTGCAAATTGCTGGTTTTCTTTTGGATTGAATATCATGTGGATTAAAGCCAAAAATTGGCTTATGCAAGGGAAAGCTGGTACTTTTAAATATTTACTTACACTTTTATGTTTTTGAACACAACATCAACAAGTGAAACTTAAATTTTTAAATTTATTTAGAGGTTGGAGACTTTCTTATTTTTTTCCTCCTGGATGACTTAAATAACCCAGATTTGAATGGAGACAAATTTTTGGTATTTGGATCTTTGATTGATGGAATATTTGAAAAACTGGTTTGTACCGAGATAAAGAAATAGCATCTGCTTCAGAAATAGAAGAAAAATTGCCGCTTTTTCCAGAGAAAGTCATTGCTTTTACCCAAGATGTTTGTGAAGTGAAGCGACTTGCTGTATTGAGTAATAGGGAAAAACTAACTGCGGTTACTAAGGGTGTAAACTGGTTACTAAGGGTATAAGCGAGAGAGATGAGACTAAAGCGTGTGGATTTCGTACACTGTATTTGATCCGGAAGTATTTCCCCTGAAGTCCAAAGAACACGCAAATTAGCAGACAAGATTGGAGCATGATATTGATAAGGATAGTATAAGAATTATAGATAAAAAAGCATCATCTTTCGACAGAGCATTCACCTTCTCAAAGGGACTTACAGAAATATTAATCAACAAAACTCTTTTCATGCCATTATCTCCTTTCAAATAAAAATGATGCCTTTTCCGCCGTCCGGGAGCCAAAGATATACACGCAGACTAAGCATTTTTTTTTTTGAGTTGCACAATCTCCATCAGTACACCTATGATGAAAAAGCCATAATATCGTAAGTGGGTGAAAGAAATTCGAAATCTGTGGCCTGCGTGAGCCAGATTTTCTATAAGCGGTGAAACGGATTTAAAGGCAACTACGATTCCTCGCAACTATCGGTTGGCACACAGGTTAGTCGTACACGTTTTAAAAAAATCTATTAAAGCGACTATTATGCTGTAAGAAAATACGCATTTTGCTCTTCGGTAGCTCATTAGTTTTTTAAAGTTTTTTTGTTTCAAAAACTAAATCGAGTTTTAATGGTTATAGCCGAATATTAGGCAACTAGTCTCCTGGGTACTCAATAAGACAGCGTAAGTTGTACAAACCACTTAACTAACGATGCTGCTATCAATCTTCACAATATGGAGGTAGTTGAATGGATGAAGATATTTGAATATTGTGCAGATTTATGATCTTTGGAGCGAACAATGGAGCGAAGCAAACAAAACCTATGGTTGGACAATTTGCAAAAGAGAAGTTTGTTGTTTACACTTGTTTTTATCGTCCATTAAATGCAGTGCCACTGGAAAACTTTATTGAGTCCCTTTAAACTATATGACACCGCTCGTCACTGTCAGTCCTGATGAGCAAACAGGCAACTAATTAAAAACGGTTACTAAGTCGATTTATAGATAAAACCATGAGGCAGTTGAAATCAGTCATCACCAAGACGCACCTCTGCTACGCGGATTTTCATGTTAAGCTAAGCGCTTAAATAGCCACAAATAACGCTTGAGGAGTGGCGCAGCACAGAACGTAACGTTTTTGTAATCCGACAAATATAATTTTAAAGCTACTATTTATGTCGCAGCAAATGGGAGGGATAGTGTAAAAATATGAAGCTTTAAATAAATTCTAGACTTACATTAATTAACATAGCCGTGGACTATTTATCACGCCAAAATCCACACAAAGTGATGACAAAGACAGCTAAGTGGCGTATGTATAAGTGCATATACCTTAAAAACAATACTCATAGGAAAAGATGAAAAAATCTTCAGAGCCTCGGACAAAAATATAGGATGAAAAAATGTCTCGAAAATCGGTCCCAAAAATCTGAAATTTACAAAATCTCGAATAGGACAAAATTTAGAAATACAAAAATCTGGAATAAAACTTGAAAGCACCTTTTTATTTTTGCTATTCTTCAAATTAATATTCGACTCAGAAACATTCTCTTATACCCAAGTTATCACCCACATCAAATCCTGCATTGTGTGAAAATAGAGGATTTGGGGAGGTTTAAAATGCAGCTTTTAAACATAATCTTTTAAGATATTCTTCTTTTAGAACCTTAGTATTCCGATTCTTATTTTGGGTTTTGGGTTGTTCTAGGTTCTTGTTATCTAAATTTTGGTTTTCTAAAAGTCAGGAAAGAACCCCCATATGTTACGATGGTTTGGTGGAAGAAGATCAACAAAGTCACTACGTTCAAAGAGCTCGAACGAGCATGTGTAACATCTGGTGTAGTATCTGCACGACGGACTGACTTCGTTCCAGCAGGACTACGCCCTTTATAGTATCCTGAGTCCTTCAACTATTCGAGTACACAATCTGGAGGAAGTCAGATGGAGCATTCAATGTCTGTTGTATTTGACTAACATAGATTTCTATTTTTAAAATGGCGCCAACTTCTTCTAAAGGAATCTTAAAGCCTATTTAAGCATTCCATTTCAGGAAAGGTTTACCGACTTTCTTTTATTTATGTAAGTCAAAAATAATTCATACTAAATTTCAGCTTCGCAAGACCTGAATGCATGATTAATAAAACGTTAAACGTTTTGCCAAGACTATAGGTTCATTTTGTTCCCTTTTTGTGCAACTTCAGGTCGGCGCATCTGCCAGGGTTAAGTTGTTTACATATAGAAGAATGGACGATCATGGCTTAATCGATTCTTCTGTCGGTCTCGATCCTGTCTCAAAAAGGTCTTAATGGTCTGCGGTGACTATTTCACTCCGTTACAAACTATCAACTAAGCATTAATATGCTTATGTGGGTAGGGTATAAAACTTTCATTGGCTCTTACACTACTTTCAAGAGAGGAATGGGGAGAGTTTAAGAAATTCTTGCATTTGGAATGCGGAGCACTTGACCGAACTATTTAATAAGTCTTGGTAAAAGTTTATCCATTTTTAAGACTAAAGTTTTTGCTATCAAATAAATCTATTGTCATGTGGCGACAAGAAATATAACGACATGGAGGAATCGCTGCATGCACCCATTGATTCACTTTACGAACACACCCAACTGTCATTTCAGTCAGCTGACAGCAAAATGATATTCCAAGTTCGAATTTCGATATCGAAAATTTCCCCTCCATGGAATTCAGCAGAAGAGTACCAATGGAAAATTACCAAAGGGAAAGTATGGAACGTAATAGAAGGTGCTTCATTTTGTATAAATACACGGGTAACAGGCTCGTACGAGACAGTTATTTTTTAAACGTTGACCTGTGAAAATCGGTAGTAAAGTAAAAAGTGATCGAATTGAAATAAAGTGTTGAATTCTATGTAGCGAATTTAAATTAAGTGAGATTGAATTTAAATAAGTTTTGTTTGATAAATAAAGTGTTGCATTGATTGTTATAAAAGTGAAAATGAGTTTTATTCGACGAACCCAAGACAAAAACATAACACTATGTTCGAACACACGAAAAAGAACAAAATTGATCTTCTCGGATAGCCAAACAGACTTTAAGGCTTTTGATTCACCTATCATGAAATTCAAGCTTGTTTTGGAGGCAAACAGGGGGTCCAATACCCTGATCAACTTGAACAGGGCTAACGCCAAAAATTTAACAGCAGCTCTATTGCAAACTAAAAAAAATCTGCACCGTACTGGGCTTGCCCGAACCCTACATGCAGACATTGCTAACGAAATCGTCTCTTCACATGCAAATGGATTGTGCGGCTCTCCTTTATGAGATTAGGCAGCCTTATCAAAATTTCATTGTCTTCTTAAAGTTTGGCTCAAGCAATTCGTCAGCAAAGTCACGATATGCTTCTTTTGAGAGACCGCAGTACCAGAGCCCCAGGAATGCTCTCCAAATTAAATCTTATCGAATACAATCTAATCCTAATTTTTTGTACAATCTCTATCTCCTTACAATTACAATTATTTTTTATTGAGGCTTCTTTTTTAGATCAGTACAGTTATTTTGTATAAAGCATAATGTTTTAAGTAGCTATGACTAAGTTTTTGTCTGGCTAAAGAAATATAACTCATTACAGGCTGTCTTTCCAGGGTAAGCTAAAGGCCCTCGTAGGTATACATTAGCAGCTTTGACTGACAGCAACTTACCCAACTACTGTTGTACTTCCTTCAATTCTAATCAGATGAAACTTTTTGGGGTGCTATGCTGTAGTAGTCAGTGTGTGTGTTCTTACTACGCTGGAGTCTTTGGTTCCAATCCAATCTCTGTCATCGTAAGAATGAAGACAGACTCGTTCTTATAAACGGTATTCACCTCAGCAAGGGTCTGCCAATGCCAAACCCTCCGAGTAATATTTGTCTTGTAAAACTACTCAGGGTGTACGTAGGCTGTTCGATAAGTGACTTTGAAATTATGTGCGTTTTTTTTGTTGAAAACTTAATTAATTCTTCAAAGTATTCTTATTTCAGCGCCATTCACATTTACCCACGTTACTTTAACTTTTTTAACCCATTCCGAAAAAAGGAATTTTCAACCTTTGTAAAACAGGTTTTCTTCAATTTCTTCAAAATATGTAACGAAGGAAGAAATAATCTATCAGACCCAAATCTGGAAAATAGGATGAATAAAGCAGCAGTTCATGTTGCGATTCAACTAATTCTGCTTATGCTAATCAAATGCGTTTTTCATCCTCGCCAACGCATCAGCTACCTTGTCGATAGTTTTTTTTATGCCGGCCTATTCATGCATCAGAACTCAAATAACGGTGTATATTAAAAGTTCTATAATCATAATCAAATTTTGGTTCGGGTTACGTCCAATACAAGATCGTAGATTTTAGTTAAGATTTCTAAATTGGACGACCTTGATCCTCAGTTTTTGTGCTCGTAGGATAGCAATAATAGCCTTTTGCTTTTGCGCCTTTTGTTATGCGAGAGAGCAGAACACCTGTCATGCTTTTTCAGTCTTTGACTGATCCACTTATTGATGTTACAGTATTTAAAGTAGAGCTTTCTTAAAGTAGGAACTCCTTTTTTCCAAATCTTTCTAAGCCTTTCACTAAATCTCACAAATCAAAATTTTCTTTATCACAGGAAAAAGCTGTTGATCTATCTGATTTTTTGTTGCCTATCAATATTGAAATCAGGAAAGAGGCAATTTTGGCACCTTTGTGCAACTGCAGCGCCATCTAGCATCAAAGTCGCCGACTTATCAATCGGCCAAAAATTGTAGGTCAACAGCAAAACTTGGCCCTTGTACACCTCAAGCTGTTGTGCAACTTTAAATATTTTATAAGATAAAGGTCGTTATGGAAATGGTTCTCATCTGTCGTGGCATGTACGAGAGCAGGAAGCTATTTATTACAGACTAAGGAAAGTCAGCAATTGGAAACAAGGCAGCCGAAGATTAAGTAAAACAATACAACGAGTGGCGTAAAAGACCCTATCGAAAGATATTCTAATCTGTACAAAAATGTCAACTCAATTTTGAGATTTGCAGGATTGAAACAGGAAAATTTTCATCCAAAACTATCGGGAGTGGCTCGTAGTTCAGCAATAAAATTAAGCTTGTCTGCTTTAAGCAAACTTTTCGCTTTTTCAAAAAAAGCAAAGGTAAATTAAGAAACAGGCAGGGGGTTGCAGGGGGCTACAGTTTAAGTGGTATTCTCGAGGGATATGACAAACTCTCCCAGGGGGGCTATATTCCACAAGAGGATTCTCAAAAGTGCGTCTAAAATCAGCGAAAAAAGTATAATTTCGCTCGATTATTAAAATCAACGCTCCCATTTGATCATGAATTTTTTAAGTTTATTTTAGCCATGTTACAATATATATAAGAAGTTCTTGATGCTCCCGAGGGATAAAACATAAACACGAACAAACTTAAGTGAAAAACTTGGGGTCTAAAAATTGCGGTCGATGATTCCTTCAGTTACCCACAGTGATTCTTTCTATGTTGAAGCTCATTGCATTTGTCAATGCTAAAAAATAAAGAAACTGGCCAGATTAATAGTTTAAACTTTAAACATGTTAAATAAAGAATAGAAAATAAAGAAAGAACTGAAAATAATCAGACCAGAATTATTGCTTCCATCTAAAAACGAGCTCAATGTTCTGCTATTAACCCCGTCAAGGACAGAAAAGTGGTGCTCCACTATCCGGACCATCAATTACTTTTTAAGAGCACATTAAATTCGACCATGGACTTCTCTGCTCTACTGACGATGGAAGATGTCCATGCCAGATGATAGGGAGGTCAAGAGCTCGACATAGTTCGTAAATTGCATTTATTGATTTCCTTTTTACAGTTGTCTCGCTTAGTGAATATTACCAGGATACTCATCATTTATTGCAGTGATTCATAAATGTATTCCTGACCAAAATTTTAATGTGACCATGTTCACCCATTTTAACCCAATTATACCTACCCTCCTCATGCTAACATTTATTTGTGTATCAGATTGTGTCTTATGCTACAAAACCCATGGCCACATTGTTAAGGCGTAACCAACATAAAAACTTTTCTACTCCGATTCACAGAGTAATTAAGACCAAAAACAAACAAGTCTCATGCGTTCCTACATAAACCACATCGTTATCCCAAACAAATGTTCAATTTTGCCCGAACCCTAAATATTCCATCAAAAGGGTTTTTCTACCAAAACGAAAACTGAAATATTTAAAGCCACAAAATGACCAAATATGTAAATAGAACTCTTAAATGTAAATCTTTTGCCACACTCTGCGCCTCAACCGCACAGTACAACACAGCAAAAGAGCCAAAAGAGTGTGTCATTATTTTCAAAAAAAAAGTTATATCCTTAAAAAGTTATTCTGTTGCCTAAGATGCCAATCCGTATGCAAATACAAACGAGCAAGCAATTCGAAAGGACTTAGTTCAATCTCAGCGTTGGCTGTTGTTGGAAAACTCATAGGGGAAAACATGTCGTTAACTGAAATTAATAATGAATTTCCTTACGTTGTTTTTGGTTGCTTGTGATTTGTTGAGGCATCCTTAAGGAGCAGGAAAAAACATTTCACATTTTCCGGTCGCTACTTAATTATTGTTTTCATAGGAAATGCTTCTGTTTGTGTATAGAAGTCATTCATTAGGAAGTCGAGTTATAGCGCCAGTGTTGTTTGAAGAAATATTTCCTAAAGAGTCCTGGAATACAGATAGGAAGATATCAACGATTTGTTAAATATTTCAGGCAACCATCTGTTTAGAAGGAATTTGGAAAAGCTCGTAAAGATACGGTTTGAACGCGGTATTTAAATTTGTTGGAGGAATGAAGATGAATTCTTGGAATTGATCTTGATGGAGTGGGTGTGATTGTAGCTTTTGGTTTGTGGTTAAGTTTAGATGCTTTATTTGGGCTTAAAGTGAGAATGATTTAAGATGTTTAAGAAAGAGAGATGTTTAAAAACATAAGCAGCACAATGAAATATTCTAATGCGGTATAGTTAAGAAAGCGGTAGATTACGGTTTTCATATTGAATGGCTCATATGACAGGATATGCTAAGTTTTCTGGCATATCCTTTCATGAAATTCTATTCAAATCTGCTTGCTAGAACACCGCCTCTTCGAACATTCCCTGGTTTTAAGATGACCAAAAAGTGCGAATTTAAGTGAAAAGAATCAAACTTTCAGGGAGGGAAGATTTATTTGTTTGGTTAACGGAAAGCATAAGCAGTAGTAGTGTTTTATAGGAAAGGACCCTCAACCGTTGCGGGTGAAAATTCCACTAAATAATCAAGTCAGTGCCTCGACAGCAAAAGTCCTTTTGAACCACTCAAGTTACTATGTTTAGCATTGAGATTTTTTATGATATTTTTTTTAAGACTCCTCATATGGAACTTAGGGGGCTTTATGAACTACTCACATAACATAACGAGCAAATCGAAAGATTATCACACAAAAAGCTTCAAATGTTTTTTTTTCATCGCTCAGGAATCCTGAAATAACTTTATTTGCGCTATAGACCCATATTTCGATTAGAAAAGTTCAATATAACTCAAGGGAGTAGTTATGTGTTGGCGTCAGTATTAGCGTGCAAAGCAGCAATCAAAAGGATACTCAATTTTACGACGAAATATCGATGGAAGTTAGAAGTTTATATCCTTTGGTCGGCAGCAGCACAAATATAACATTATTTGCCAATCCATATCTCTATGGGGGGTGCTTTACCCTTCGCCTGTGGGGAATTTTCTATTCATAGAAAATTTTGGTCACTAGATGTAACGGTTACATGATAAATGAACAAAGTGGAAAGTGTATTATGTGTGTTGGTACGTGAGTGGGGTAAAATACATTTGATATTATTACATATCCTACTTTTGATTTTATTATCCCCATGGTGCCAATGATATTGGGTTTGGTTGTGCGAGTGTATACGAAAGAGTTTCTTAAAGTGGATATAAAAAATTAAGATGTTAAATAAATACACATCACGGAGGGCTCTTCTCGAAAAGGACTATGCGTATTCTGTGGTTGTTGTCAACTGGCCGCGAAGGTAAAGCGATTGAAAACTGCGCTTGGGGTTTTTATAAAATCTTTGGCTTCGGTTTATGCAAGCTGATCTCAAGGCTGAGATTTAAGGCTTTGAGTCATTGTTTTTGATATGCACAAGAGACATACCCCATTTTGAGAAAACGAGTTAAATTAAGTTCGCTGACGACACAGCTGTGCTCACCAATGTTAAACTCATTTGACTCATCGGTAGCAAAATTCCAACTTGGCTTTATACAAAATATAAAAGTTTGTGAAGAGCTGTCAAGTTGCTTTTAGCGAGACGTCAAGACAATTCTCGTAAATTTAACGTATAAAACAGTAAGCAGACTTAAGTACATTAAGGAAACTTAACTGGGTATAAGTTCCCTATACGCGAAAGAGGTGAAATATCTAGTGATGACACTAAACGCCAAACGCCAATGAAAGCCACACGTGAAAAAGAAACGTGGAAAGCTTGAAATCAGACTACGAGAAATGAATTGACTTGTAGGAAGATTTTTGAAACAAAACTAGGAAGCTGCTCTTTTAGAAGCAATTACCAAAATCATCTTGGATTTATGGACTCAAATCATTTGTGAAACATATTTCCACAGTTTTCGCTGTTAATAGCTCCGTTTTCAAGCATTTTCAAGGCTGACCGATTTCTACCACAACGAATTTCGATAGAACGAAGTTTGCAGGGTCAACTTGGGACTTATAAAAATTTAAATAACAGTTCCACATGCTTCATAAATGTCATTAAAAACCAGTAGAAATTGTTATAAGATCTTTAAGGTAACTTATTAAAAGCATCCTAAGAAGGACAGTTGAAATGTGGGGGCTTCAAGAAAGAGGTCGTTCCGTGATATGGATGCTAAGGACAGGCCTGCTTTGATAAATGCAATTGGCATCCAATATTGTCATCGTAAAAAGTAAAGAGACTCCACACGTAAAGCGGTAGACCGGTTGATCAGGTTGAGGTTTCTTAAAAAAAAAAAACTATTGTGCCTTCCCTGGTGAGATCGCGGAATGAACTTTTTTGAAGACGAGTTTCTTCTCTGACGAGATTCTAGCCGAATGTAGACATACATTTTTTTCTATTAGAATGCTTTGGTTGCTTAGGTAAATGCTTATAAGGGTGCTAGACTGGGTCTTCTCCGCTTTCTAGAAAACCAAAATCTATAAAACATAATTTAGTGCAACAAATATTCGAAAGCAAAACCTCGATTAAAAAATCCCGAATCTCCTGTCATCCTGTTTTTTTGGAACAGCTCTACCCCGGGCCCCTGCAACTTCCTACTAAAGCACGCTTTACGATTTTGGGTGGGTATTTATAAGTTTAGGTACATAAAAAATATTGAAATTTAAAAATTTTGGGAAGCTTACAAAAGAATTGTGTGTTATGAGCATTTGTGTTTCTAGATTTTGTTCCAGTGGAAATTTTTGAGACGGATTTCGAGATTTTTTCCTTGCTAGATTTTTATCGTTGCTGGAGATTTGGCAAGACCACTTCTACAGACTGTATAACGGACGAAGACAAACCAAATACCGCTGTCAGGCAGAATGAACCATTCAACCCGGACGAAGACGTTACCGACGAAGCACACGAACGATATCGCCCACCCGACCTGGAGGGGGTGAAAGTAGCCGTGTCTAAGCTGAAATACAACAAAGAAGCCGGAACAGACTTCCAAGCTGGCGAACTTTTTAAATGAGCTGGCAATGAGCTGGTTAGGAGCATGCACCAGCTAATCTGCAAGATATGGTCGGAAGAAAGCATGCCCGACGAATGGAACCTCAGCATTGTTTGCCCGATCCTGAAGAAAGGAGACCCTCTGAGTTGTGCCAACTACAGAGGCATAAGTCTTCTTAACATCGCATACAAGATCTTTTCTGCTGTACTGTGTGAATGCCTGAAGCCGTTTGTCAATCTGATAGGCACATGTCAGTGTGGCTTTAGGCCAGGAAAGTCCACCATCGATCAAATATTCACACTGCGGCAGATCTTGAAGAAAATCCAGGAATTCCAAATCGATACACACCACCTTTTCATCGATTTCAAGGCCGCGTAAGACATGCTCTATAGGGAAGAGCTATAAAGCGCAATGTCTAATTTTAACATCCCCGACAAACTCGTCAGTCTGTGCAGGATGACGATGGAAAATTCACGCTATTCCGTTAAGGTCGGCAAAGACCACACCGACCCCTTTGATGTCAAAAAAGGATTTAGATAAGGCGACGCACTGTCACGTGACTTCTTTAACATCATACTTCAGAGATTTGTGCAGAGCTCCCTCGCCAACACCAGAGGTACAATCTTTCAAAAGGCCGATCAACTACTCGCATACGCAGACGACATTGACATAATCGGAAGAACAAAGCGTGTCAGTGAAGCCTTCTTGAGTATTGGGACGGAAGCGTGGAATATGCGCTTAGCTTTTAACAGTCAACGGGGGCAAAACCAAGTATATGCTCTCATCAAGAAAAGACACCCAACACCGACGTCTTGGAGAAAAGTTGAGCTTGTCATCGCCATCGACAGCTATAACTTTGAGATAGTTAGGGACTTGTCTACTTGTCTAGGTTCAGCGCTGAAATCAAACGAATGATAACTCTTACCAATCGCTGTTTTTTTTGGGTTAAGAAGGCAATTAAGTAGCAAAGCCCTCTCTCACCTTAGGCTGCTTCGAGAGGAAAATTTTTCGGACGGTTTACGGTCTCATCAGCATAGACGGAGAGTGGAGGAGTAAATAAAGCATCGGCTGTACAGCGACACCGACCTATCCAGAAGAGTCAAAACACAACGTATACGATGGCTGGGTCATCTAGAATGGATGGACACCAACGCCTCGGCCCGGAAAATCTTCGAATCCACTCCGCAGGGGTGGCCAGTAGAGGAGCATTGAAACTCAGGTGGCGCACGCAAGTGGAAGGGGACCTTAGCCAACTTCGCGTGCAAAACTGGAGACGGCTAGATAGAGACAGAGCTGGCTGGTGAAGCTTGTTGGCTGAGGCCCAGGTCCACCCCGGACGCCTACAAGAAGTCTGCAATCGATTCTCCTGAGAGATAGAAGAAAATACACTGATCCCTCGCAGATGTCCGGGCGTAGTCGTTTAGTCTGTCTGCACTTATTGCAGTTACGCATCGCAGTCAGGCCTAAAGCAGGTTCGGGTCCTGAGAAAACCGCTTCTGAGCCTAGTCTGGCAAGCTCATCAGAGATCTCATTTCCCTGGATAACAGTGTGACCTGGAACCCAAAGAAGATTCACTGCATTTAGCCTTCCGACTAAGTTCAACGAATACTTGCGTTCGAGCACTATCTTGGACGAGGCAAGAGGCTTGAGCAACACATTTAGAGCGGCTTGGCTGTCACTGCAAACGCATATGCTTCTCGCCCTCCACCTGTTAGTCACAATATAGCGCATAGCCATTAGGATAGCGAAAATCTTCGCTTAGAAGACAAACGCATATTTACCTAAGGGGTAGTGGAGTCTTATGTTCTCGCTTTCCACAAAGACTTCAGCACCAGACCGCTGGCGCTGTCCGGTTTTGCAGAAAACCGTGAAAATACGAGGGCATTCTTTCCTTGGCTCAGAGTCTGGCCGAAGCCATTCCATTACCTGAGGAAAGTTGACTTGGTAGTTTTGTCGCAAAAAGATTTTTGGGGTCATCGCGTCAGAGGGCATGTCCATAAGATGGGGGTCGAAGGACAATTCTCTACCAAATTTTTCAAAATTCTAATGCGTGTGGTACCAAAAACCACATCTCTTTAAGCGAAAGATGGGTCTTAGCGTACACCCCATGATAAATATATTAAGGAGGGGAGGGGGGGGAGGTTCATCACAGCATCTAGAGCAGAGCCCGGCGTACTAGGGAAGGACCCTGTGCAGCCAAAACAAGCTGTTCTTTGGAGTTTGGCAAAAGCGGAAGTAACACGTTTCTGCGAAAGCCTGTTCCACCAAACAACCGATGCATATGAGAGGAGTGGTCTTACCATGGTTGTATAGATCCAGAGGACACTTTTCGGAGATAGGCGCCATGTCTTGCCAAAAGTCCCTCTACACTGCCAGAAAGTAGACAGTGCTTTTTCGGTTTTGGATTCAACAAGCTTGGACCAAAAAAGTTTTCCATCAAGGATTACTCCCAAATATTTGACTTCATCCGATATCGGAATAGTGACACCTTTAAGCACGAGTTAAGTCAGACTTGTGACATTCTTCCTTCTCGTAAAGTAGAATGGGTGCTCGGGCTCCAAAGCCGAGGACGTAATTCTCTAGAGCTTTCAACGCACATATTTCCGAATGGCTCTAACATTCTGGGCAAAGTACTCCCGAGAGCAGGTACGTCGAAATTTTTGCAACGTCTACCATCTTACCTCAACATGTAAAAAACCCCACAAGTGTCGCTAACATCCACAGCTATGGCTCCAATACTCTAAGCCTGTCCCTCACCTCTTAAAAAAACCGCTTCACACCACTGTGTCAAATAGACTTCTTACCCGTTTACTAACCACACAGTGAAAAATCCAGTCCTGAAATCCTGAAGCCCAGTTTTGACCGCACCGCGTTATTTGGGGGTTTTAGGACTTATGAAAATAAACAGAGGACAATTCTTGATCTCAAGGTAAAGCTATTAAGTAAAAGCGTAGAAAAGACACTTAGACTAATTTTCACGACCTAAAATTACTGTGTTATGTCTTCTGGGTAAGTTTAAAGTGCTTACATGATGAACATCTATCGGACAAGAAAATGTATCGCACATTAAAGAACGTGAATAGCAAACGCAGTTTGTCGATCGTCGAACGAGATTGTAAGCAATGCGTGCCTTTTATTTTGCTTTTCCCAGAAGAATAGAGTTCAAGATCGTGTTTAAGTTAACACATTTAATTTGGGTTCCATAGCGAGCTCTAGCTTCAAAATAGTCAAAAGTCTGCTGGCAATGTTTAGCTCAGATGATAGAGAAGAAAATTTTTTTGAAGAAAAGGTATATTTCCACCTCACCACCGTTTCCTTATACATATGTACATATTTACATAACTTCTCACTCGAATATTTCCCATATCTTTTCTATTGCTATACCTACGCTTTAAGACAGACAAATTTCTCAATGAATTATATCCTTTTATGTCGCGAGGAGACATTTTTTCCATTGTTCCTCCAGAATATAAAGTATGATAACTTTCATTTCTACCAGCTCGTAGGTTTTCACCGAAAAAATAAGAAATCATCCTCTTGACATGATTATTACAACACTGTCTGCATACAAATATGTGAGGATGCCGGCTTCACCAAACACATTTAGGGAGTATCCTACTGAGGTGTACCACAGACAAGGTGATAAAACACCTGACTGTCAACAGCAATATGTACACTTCCATTTCTCTACCTTTGCAGCATGAAAAAAAACTTTTCTTTGTCTTCGTGTTTGTATTTGCTCTTCGCTCTAGCTTTAAGGCAAAGGAAGTGCTTGACTCAAATGAGTTCATTATTCTCTTTTGATCTGAGTTGTGTGCTTGTCTTTTGGCAGGCCAAACAAGCCAGATAAGTACCATACTGAGTTCTGGTAGTCACAAACTCGAGAACAGGGAAGAAGCTTAATTATAACGTAAGTTTCCAGGGTTAAACCAATTTGATGGTTTCTGTCGTATGGGAACATTTCTTGTTTTTTCTGTGAACTTTGAGGAAAAACTGTGAAAATTTTTGGCGTAATAAATCAAACAATTTTTAAGTTAAATAACATCTCCTAAAGTTGCACAGGTGAAAAATGAATTTGAGTAGGGGATAGACCTTTGAAACCCCGTGTGGATTCTAAAAAAAGTTTTTCACATATTTTTCGTCAACAGAAATCTGTTTAGACACACAGACTTTAGCTTTGTATTTATTCTAAAAGTTATGGACTAAAACATGAGGAGGACTAAAGACAGAAGTTATTACATAAAAAGGCTTATAACTTTATCGCCTTGTTTGTGAAAGTTTGCTACCAAGGCATGCCACTTGAGTATGCACAGAGGCATAATAAATCCAAAATGTTATCCCTTAAGCTGGTGTTCGCCAACCAAGGGCTTATTTTGCACCTGAGCTGAGAGATAAACAAAATATAATACTTGGAATATTTTATTCTTCCCAAAGCCCTTGCAACCTTTGACATAATTGTTTACGTTCAGTGTAAATATAAAGCCTTTAACGGAAAATCCCATGGCATTTGTGGGATATTAAATACTGTTGTTTACAAAGTACGACCGGTGCATTTGGTATGCCTGGCCGTAGCTTTGGATTTTATGATGGTGCTTCTATGGGATTTTGATGAATTTTTGTTGGATTTATATTAAAGCCGGCAAACACGCTGGGAAGCCGAAAATTAAAAACTTTGACAAGAGATTCGGAGAATTATGAATGTACTTAATTGCATTGCACCCCTGAGAAGGTGTAATGCAATTCCTATCTACTCTCCCCTAGAGGGAATATGGGGATTAAGGGAATAAGGAATTTAGGATAGAGAGGATAAAGGAGGGGAGAGTTAATTTGAAACTTCAGGTAGCTTCAAATTGAAATGTCTTCTTATTATTTAATAATTTTTTTCTTGAGAAATCTTCCAAAATGAGTAGGGACTAGGGACTAGGGACCAAAGTTCCAAGGCTTGGACGCAAAAAGCCCAAATGGAATAATATGTCGCCAAACACAATTTTACCATGTCATGGAGCCCGTGCCTAAAAATATCACAGAGCCCAAAATATTTTTGAGTCAGTTAATGTCGGTATTGCAACTTACAAAGGACCAATAAACTTTTCTGTTGTTGAGTGTGTCACTGCAAGTCCCTGTAGGGAAAGGGAAGGAAATTGGAATTAAGGGAAAGTGTGAGGTTGAGACTTGAGTGCATGCAAAGTAAAGCAAATATAAAATTTTAGTCTTTAACGATATCTTACAATTTTGAAAGCACTAAAGGAAGTTGTACATTACCGATTGTGGGCGTGTCTGTGGGCGGACTTAAAAAATTTCCTTACGAACCTAAAAAATACCCGCATGTCATGGATCTTACGTGGAAAATTTGATTTCCCTAGCTCAAAATTTAATGCCTGAAATCATGAGACATACAGACGGCCGAGCGGACGGACGAACGGTCGGACATGGCTCTTTCGACTTTCAATTCAGTCATAGTTCCCTTAAGGTCTTGGGGCTTCTCATTATTATTTTCCTGTTTTGCTTTGTAAATGAGCTATTTCCAAAAATTTATTGCACACAATTTTGAGAAGCAGAAATGTGTAAGAATAAATTTTGACCCCAATCCGGTAAGCAGCAGAGTTGCTTTATGTAATTTTTTATGAATTTTTAATTAGTTTCAGTGGTTATTTCGGCCCGCATATTCAGGAGTTTTTTTTTTACTTTTATAAGGTTTAACGTTTGTCAAATAAGGCTAAATCATTTATGCGGTGTCCTGTTGATGTCAATAAAACATGCTACTCCTGCACTTTTCACGTTAAAATTCTGTCGCTGAAATCACATGTTTTCAATTCTTTTATATTCGAATATATTGCAACTACCACAAACGGTTTTTAATTCCTAGAACTCAGAAGACTCTTTTGACAAATAATACCTTCTTTGGCCAAATTATAAGGCTTGGATTACCCTAAGTTGCAAATGTTCTTATGCAGAAAAGTAAGTAATAACACAAGCATGTAGCACGTACAGTGCAATTTTGTTTTAAACGGGGCCACCCCACCTCAGGTACGGTGCCATGGCGCGTCTAAAATTCCGTAGGTGATGCTTACAACGCGGGGAGTCTCGCTTCGATGCTCACCTTAAAATGCTTGCTCAGAGCTTTTTCAGGGTCCTCAACTTAATGAGCTTCTGAAAAACCTTTCTAGGTTCTGTGATTTGTCCCGAAAACTTCTCATGGGTCAGAATTCTAAGTTCACATAATAATAATTTTAAAGCATAGCTTGTAGCGCAATGAAATTATCACCGTAGATTTCTCTAAGACCTTTTCGAGATAAGATCGGAACTAACAGCTGTATATTGTCATAAGTCATGTCCGTCTGTATAGTGAAGGTTTAAGGTCCTTAAAGTCAATCCTGAAAGCTTAAACTTGGAGCACGGGTTGATGCACAGATGCATGGAAAATTATATTCTGCAGTATATTCTTTTAGAATAGGATTCAATCGTGAATATCCTTTAAGTATATCAATATTAAAATCTGAAATAAATTGCGCAGATAAATCCTCCGAGGTCACGCCCACTATTGCCTTCAATGTGAGACAACGTCTTAGTCACATTTTATTTGAAAATACATTTTGACCAAGCAAATCAAGGCGTAGTAACTTAAATTTTAGTGTGCAGAAACTGCAGTTAATAAACTCACAACATCGACCATGCCCACTTTCATAGTGTTACTATATCTGTAAAAAAAGTTTGTGATGCTTGGTAAATAGGGTCGTTTAGTAAAAGGTTCGTTACACTCAAGCTGTTGCACTTTCTCACTTGTTTTTTTTTTTACCAAAAGAGTCTTCCCTATCGTTGAATTAACGAGTCCAACCTGATATCGAGAAAACAAAAATCGAGAACACTAAAAATCTTCACTCGAACACTAAAAAACTCGAACTTCATCTTGTGAAAAAACACTTTTTTACGTAGTTGAATATGTAAACTGGCAAGTTGTCCACGTCCAACCTTCTCCACACGCGGTGGAGATCTAGCAAAAGGATCGATGCTAAATTGAAACAAATAAATGGGGAACTATCGCTCCCTAAATGGAGAAAATAAGTCTGCAAGAGCCTAAACTGGAGTTTTCGAGGCATTATGCACAATAGCTATATACTTCCAAATTGATCAGTCTTTATAGTTGGTTTTCCCAGACACTAGAGTCTTTTTTTCAAGAACCATGGAAATTTTTAAATAAATTTAAAAGTGGGCATATGCCGCGTAGCGGTACCTTGAGCACGGCCCATGAGTAGCGCGCCCATGAGTCGAAAAGATGCCCGGAGTCTGTTTTTTAGGAATCAGACAAACACTGTTTGATTTCCGGTATTTTGAGTTCTGGCCGGTGTACCGTAGAGGAAGGTACCCTGAGTCTCTTGTTTATAGAACCACCTAATCGACGTATGATTTCCGAACTCTAAATACCGGAAATTAAAAAGTTTTTGGGTGATTCTAAAAAAATGACTTCGGGCGTTTCTTTTGCTCACACGCTGGCCGGCAACTGCCTCATATGCAGGTGCTTGAGGCGCCGCTACGCTGCTTATATCAAATTTCGCACTTTTTTAAATTTAAATTTAATCAAAATTTTTTGTGGCGATTTTTTTAGAAATTTAGGGTAATTTTCCATTTTTAAAATTGGAGTAATTTTTCATTTTGAAAAAAAGGCCTAATTTTCGGGAAATTTTTCGTTTTTATTGGCGTGAAGATGCATATTGCAAAAGTTTGGGACCATTTTTTCATGATCAAAAGTTTTCTCCAAAAATGAAAAACTAAACAAAAAATTATTGCTGCTGTTTTCGTAAATTTTTGGGTCTATTTTTAATTTTCAGTTTGGGGCCTTTTCTCATTGCGCCCTTATTTCATGTAGCCTTAAAATTCATGTTGCAAATGTTATAAAAATTGCCCCAATTTCAAAAATGAAAAATTGACCCAGAAAATGAAAAATGGTTCCAATTTGACAATTTTTCGTTGTTGTTGCGTTTCACGTAAAATTTTGGGTGTGATTTTGATATTTAGTTTGGAGCCATTTTTCATTGGGGCCTTATTTTATGTAGTCCAATTTTTTAGCGGTTTCGTCTATAAAAATTAAGTCATTAAGGGCAAACACCAGCCTGTGAAGATTATTCAGCAGCTTGTTTTTTTTTGCAAAGAAGCGATTTCTCGTTTATGTTTTTGGTGTATACCGAAACACAAGTTACTTTCAGGATCACCAGGTACCAAAATACTCTCCCAATCTATATGTAAAAAACTGGAAGGCCTTTGGTTTCAACATAAAGAAAAAAAATTCGGTTATTTTTAGAAGATCAAGCATTTAAGTACTTCAGAAGAGCCAACTTTAAAGGACTCACGTTGCTGCTTACAAAAGATGTTCCGGTTCGATCTGTTTAATTTTCATTAAAAAAAACATATTCAAGCATAAAATTTTTTCCCGAAAAAAAAAGAATTAAAGTCAAAAAAGTCGCAAGGATAATGTGAAATTCGAAAACATGGGCCCCACTTTTTACATTTGCTTTTCTGGTTTGTAACATTCCTAGAGTCGGCTTATGAATTGTTTTTGAATTGAACAGAACACCAGAAATAATACAAGTAAACCAGAATTTGCAAATGCAGTACATAATAAGCTTAAGGAATTTTCGAGTTCTGCTTTTCAAAATTCTGACTTAGGCCAAAAAAGTTCTGATTATTCTGCTGTTCTAAGCAAAAGTTTGACTTAGAGGTAAGAGGGTTGCAGGTATTACATATTCCACTTTGGCACTTTGTTAAAATTGCATTTCCAGAATTTGTAAAATGGAATTTTTAAAATCAGAATTTAGAAAGCAGAATTTTGTAAAAAGAATTTTGACCCCTGAAGAATTCTGACCACAACCCGAAAACTTCTTCAAAAATTTCTAAAAATATCTCCAGAAAAAGTTTGCAAAACTCTGCAAAATAAAATTCAAGCATTTACTGAACGGTCTCACCATAAAGTTAAAGAAACAATATTCCAAGTCTATTTCTACAAAACTCTATCCTTTCTTTGATGCAAGGACCCCTTTTCACACTAGTAAAAAATGCCACACGAAAAGGTAAAATAAATCCTCCCATTCGATGGAAGCAGTAGAAGTCAGCTCTAAGTTATTTTAAGACCACTTCAACATCTCCTCTCCACGTAGTGTATGCATAACCATTCTTAAAACGACTATCGCTGAATACCATGACTTTTCCTCCCACTTGTACGTGCTCCTGTTATTTTCATCTATGGTATCCTTTTTTTTTGAATTCATTACAAGTCTTTTGTTAAAAGAAAATTGCAAAACTTCCGAGGAATCAATGGAAAAAATTGCGCAGAAAATAAACACGCAATCAAAAAAATATGAATAATAAATCCCCAACCTGTGGTTGTAATTCATAATTAAATTTCCAAAGTAAATAATAGAAATGTTAATTTAACCTGCCCTCCGGTCACAAGGCATCATCCTCATTCACCTTATATTCCATAGACATTTTCCCAGGGCCAATTTCATTTCGAAAAAAAGAACACAAAAGGACCACCATCTCGAGCAGATGTTAATGAAATCACAGATAATTAGAGTTTGTTCCTTCATTAGAAATTAATAAGCTCACCCTCCAGTCGCATCATTTGCGAGGACTCTGTACCTTTGGGATAGAGAAGACTGCAAAGACGCCCCTCACAATTTACATCGGTCTTCATTGCTTTCATTTCAAATTGTGAAAAGAAAACGACAAATGGAAGAACAACACAAAGTGAGGGACTCCATCCACACGCAGTAGGTGCGGTGGGAATATGAATCAAGAATGACTTAAGGCATGGTGCTTGGTATGTATTTATGAACGACGAATAAATAATCACACTCAAATCAAATGGTAGCACAATCAAGCATCATTAGCTAATGTAATCAGTGGCCAATTTAGGCGACAGAAATTAGAGAAATAAATAAAAGTTCGCATTCTTATAAATACGTATCCGAAGCCATTTGTCTTTGTTCCCGTTGAGATATGAGCATTTCCTTGACAATAAGATGAGCAAGCAAAGACAACACATGAACATTAATCCTTGTAATTCATTATCATAAGTAATGGATATCCATGGGCGATAAAAGTTACTATATTCCTTCCCTTAGCACCACTTTTCTATTAACATAAATAACGCTTGAGCTTCACTCTTTTTTGCATTCATACTTTTTTCAACACTATTTCCACGACAGGAGAACAACAATCAATTCTGTAGGATGATAGGGCGCGTTGAGGATTGTTGGCTTTAGCTAATTTATCCAATCAAAGCAATTAGCAAACACTTATTCACATTCACTGTTCACACAAAACACACATTGAACTATGGAATTGCTGTTTCGCATAGTTGTATCCGCGTATCCATCCGCTTATTTGAAGTAACCGAGTTGAACTGATTTTTGGGGTAAGATGTTTCTTAGAATGGCGCCCAACGCAAGGCGGTATCTTCTGGTTCGATTGTTACTCCCGCGACATACAGTCGGCATCAAACACGTATTTGAGTAAAATTTCTTAAAACGAACAGAATCGAACAAATACATGTGTTTCGAACTGAAGTTTGAGTGTAAATGCTGTGCCGGTGTCGGTAACAAAGCAAAACAGCAAGACCAAACAAATGCGCATGCCTCGATAAAGTAAACAACCTGTTGAATAATTCAAACCAATTTTTTTTATATTTGCAAATCAAACTAGTTTGCTGAAGCTTTGTGCAGCCAACTTGACCTTATTTGATAAGCAAATATTCTTTGAATGGTTTTTATTAGCAGCTCCAAACTTTTTGCTAATTCCTACCTAATGTTTTTGAATTTTAAGTACCACTCACGCATGTTAAAAGGGAAAGCGCAGGCGGCGAAAGATCCAACCATCAATCATACGGCAATTTAAGGTCGAAAATGTACTCTGTGCCCTTTTTTTTACCAAAATTGTTGTGACTATTATTTAGCTTTGTTAGGGTTCTACTTTCATGCTACTTTGTAAAAATTACCCCTATATCTAAGGGTAATGATTAACTTCTAGCTTCTTAATTTTAACGAAGGGAGCTAAAAAGTTGAGCTTACCCGTGAGAGATACCCCGCGGTCATTATGTTTTTTGCTAAAAAGCCCAAAAAAGCAAATCGTGCTTTCGAGTGATAATATTACTTAATTGTTATTCAATGAACCTTCTTGTGCACATAGAATTTAAATATATGGAAAAACCGGGCACTTTATATCCCCAAAAGGACGCTTTAATCTTTTTCGTGATTATGGAGTCCCAACACCCATCTATACTAGTGTCCTTAAGCTATACGATTTCATCAAATTCATTCATTTTAACTTAAAATTCATTGATTTGTGAAAAATGTGCAAATGCAAATAGGTTTTCTCTTTCATTTTTCATATTTTACTGATGATGCCCCCTCGAGGCAACATCCGGTTTGTCATCCTCTTTCATATTAAAGTCCTTCCTTCCCGGTATTATTAGATATTTGTTTGGGGCGGGTGATAAATTGAAATAAAATGCCGGATATTTCAATTCGTTCCAATGAAAAAGTCAAAATTTAACACTCTGAATTCATTGCAGGATGGATTATTGAAATTGAAAATTAGAAAGCAGGTAATGGGTATTTTTTTGTCGTTTATTGAATGAAAAATTTACTAACATTTGGTTTGAAGCTGGTCAATTTGGTTGTGGCCCTTTGACAGTGGGTAGAGTCGCTTGACAAAGTGAAAAAGAATGAATTGTTTGTGGGAGATGAATGAAACAGTTTATTTTTTTCCAAACATTTTGGAACCAATTTTATTTTTTATTGAAAAGCTAACCGAACGTATCATTGCTCATTGAAAAGTTGCAAAGTTGTATTGAAAAGTTAAAAATTACAACAATTTACAATTCCACAAGCCTTATAATACAACGGCTCTTACCTTTTTAATATTTTTTTAGTTATTTTTAAAACATTGTTTGATAGAAGTTTTTATAAAAAAAACTCCCATGGTAGTTAGTGCTTACTTTTTTGGTGAAATTTTTTTAATTGACTTTATTGTGGTTTTCGCGAGGGTCTGACAAGCCCTTCGAGAGTATCATTTGTCTTGAAAAACTTCTCAAAGTGCCGCTCGGATTCGGCAAAAAATTTTAGGTCCCCTTGTATGTAAAAGAAATCAACACACCAGCATACATTGTTGAGAAGTTGGCCCTGGTTCACCTCGAGCTGTTGCGCCACTCTATTTATTTATTTTATTTATTTTTATTGTAGTTTTTAGGGAAAATAACTTATATTTTATACAAAAACTTATATACAAAGACAAAACCACTGGTTTTCAAGACAATATTTCATAGCGCAAGCGTAAACTTCAAGGTTATGTGTGAAAAAACGATAAAAAGCAATATATTGTACGCATCGAGTTACTCTAATAAAGTAATTCTAAGCTGTGAAAAATTGCAATATTTAACTTTATATAAAATTGTTCACCCCACAAGCTTGGGCTTCTTGTTTTTCTTACTGTACACTGCATCCATCATAAAATAAAATTAAACTTGGTTTCTTGTGCGTTTGATAAAGGTTTAAGTAATCACTTCAGAATGTTAAATTACTAGTACCTTGGGTGGCAATTCGAGAATGTTAAATTAGTTAGTTCTTGAGCAAATAGATATTTACGTCCTTACAGCTGATTTACATAAAGAGCAAGAGAGAGTCAAATGAATTTCAATCAATGGCAATGTATGGGGTGGATCACAATACCGGCGTGATCTCTGTCTCGCTCGCCGAGCTTTTCGAAAAATTGAAAAACCCTCGCTGAGGTCGACGATTATTCTGTCATTCGCTGTTGTGAGTTATGAAACGCTAGTGAATAAACCTTTTTTGTCTCGAAACTTTGTAAAATATAAAATATTCATTCACAATAAAGTCGTAAAATTTAAGAAATATGCTACGTTTTGTCACTATGCAGTCAAAACAATCGTCGCGGTTTCTCGCTTTCATTGTTTCATTTCACAAACCATTTCTCTGGTCTCGTGTTGTCGCTGCCGCTCTGGTTTGATGCTCAAGCGCTAAATGTGAAACGGCCATTATGCAGCCTTAAGGTTGACAATAATAAAAAAATATTTTTAAATGTGTGGGCTTCAAACCCATAAAAGGGCGGCAGATTGAGGTGCTTTTAAAATATATTTTAGGAAATGATGCCAAATTGGAAAAATTGTCATGTTGTGCCGGAGAAGAAGCTTCTGAGAGCTGATGGCGGGTTCGTGAGATTCTTCTTCTTCACTTCCACCTTTAACAAGCCAGAAAACAAGAGCACTGATGACATATTTTTCAGTTTCATCAAATAAGATAACCTATGGTCTTGGTTTATGGTGCTCGTGATATTATAACCCTGTCTGATTAGTTTTGAAAGTTTTGTGTGACTTTCACAAAATGATTTTTTATGCGTTGTTGTGCATGAGGTTGTTATGCAGAGAATAAGTAGGCTGCTTCCACTTCCTCCGAAATGAAAGTGGAGTTATAGTAGATGGTAGCCCCCATGACCGACACTCGGAAGGTTCTGATGGCTTTGAACCCAAAATCAACCAATAACCTTTTTTTTTTTTTTGTCTCCAACATGTCTTGTTAAATATATTATAAAAATTTTGATGACAAATAATTCGTACAGGCTCCCTCTGTCCCGAAGTTTGTCGTAGAGTGAATTTGAAATAGAAGCGGACGAAATGTCAAAAGAAAGAGCCGTGTAAAGTTCACCGGCAGGGTATGATCACTGCAACCTTTACCTGTCGCGTTTTATGCTCCATCAACTGAGCTATACTGAGTAAAAAACAAATATACAAATTATGAATTTTTACGATACATCAGATGCGATTGTATCTTTAGTCAGGTCTTTTTTAAAATAAACAATAATAAGCAAGCTTACAGTTTACTTGATCGTTACAAACTTACATGTATATTACGCGAGTCGCCTGTAGTACGGGCTTACACCGAAGACGGTTACCCTACATCAGCTTCTGCGTGAGAATTCCCCCCTGCAAGTGTTCACACCGAATCGGTTACTCCTGCGCCTTCCCATCCCCGAGGATAATCCTTAGAAGAGAAGCAACGGGTTCGGACTTATACCGAAATCGGTTGCCCCTGCCGGGCTTCCTCAAATATAGGAACTATTCCTCACTGACCCCCCACCACTTCCCCGACCACAAGCTACCCCCCCCCTCCTCCCCCAAACCTTATCAACAAGGCAAATTCCCATCTGGAGGTTAACAGTTAGGACAACTCCTTCCTTCAGGAGTTCTCTCACTGGCCTCCTTAACTCTGCTAACAGCGGTTCACACCGAAACGGTTACCCCAAGCCTTCATTACCCTCGGGTATGTCTCAACCAATCAAACTTTGATTGGCGACCCTCGGTACAGGTTTACACCTACACTGGTTGCCCAGACCCCTCCCACCCAAGTCATCATTTACGTCCCCCGGGTGGTTACTCCGGTCCTACTAGTGGTATCACAATGGACCTCCTTAGGTCTAAGTGTGTCCCTGCCCAGCGGAGACAGCCACCCACCTAACCTAACCTAAATGTATATTGGATGATTCTCAAACAAAATGTACAAATGATTTTAATAATTATGTTTGGAACTTTGATACTTCCACGGTGATGGCTTCACATCGAAGATCGGCAAAGCCATTAAAAATTAAAAAAAAAATGCCGAAAAGTACTAAAAATGTGCTCTTTTCGAAGTAGATTCAAAAATGGTTGGACGAATAAAAGTCTAGATAACCATCCTATTGAGTATTGTCAAGCTCCGAATCGCCTTATACCAGTACAAGTCTTTTGTCCAATATTTAATCATGTAAATTAAAATTGCTTTAAGAAGTCTCTGTTGATCTTGTGTCGATTGCATATTTATACCAAAAATTTAATTATTTTACATAAAAACGTCCCCGAAAATGGGCGTGGTTAAATTAAGTTCTTTTTAATTAAAAGCATACGAATCTATTTAAAAATTTTATTATGAAAGTTTTTTTTTTTTCAAGCAAACATATCGAATAATCACCGACCGTTTGTAAGAATACAAATGAAATGTGACCACGCCCACGTGCGTTGGGGCGCTTAACTATTTACTTTAAATCACAGTAAAACTAAGCAAGGATGCAGCTAACTAAACTTCAGCCGTCTGTGACAATTTTGATTTTTTATGCTATTAAGTGAAGTGTCTTATAGTTTATGTATTTAAATTTTTTTTACACTGCTTCGGGTCCCAGAAAGACAGATATGAAGTTTTAAGTACCAATATTAAAATGAACGGCCTAAAAACTACCGAAAAGACATACGGGCAGACGGACGGACGAATGGACATGGCTCACTCGACTCACTGTTCGATTTCGATAGCAATGCGCTTAAGGTCTTGGGGCTCTACGGTCTTTATTTCTCTATGTTGGATCACAAGGTTGAACCTATCACCTATCACAAGGTTGAAACTATGGATCAACCTTTGTATGTCTCCTATCCTACCGGATAGCATATAATAATATGGTTAAGTTTCCTATAAAAGCTTGCCTCAGATGCGTTTTTATGGTCTAACAGTTTGGCACTCAAGAACTAACCAAAGCACCTGCTTTTTGGAAAATTTTTGTCGTTGCTTTTTCGATTGCAAAAACCTCGACTCAACCTTGATTAAAGGAACTGGGTCCAAGGCCAAAATTATGTTCAGTTTAATCATCTTTGGTAAAAAAAAAAGTTCGAAATTTTATGGTTTTTTTTGCGAGGGTTGAGGTCAAATTTCTGCTTGGGTCGAAAATCTGCCAAAAAAATCTGACTGCAAGGAAAAAACGCCGAATTTTGTATAGTAAAATTTCTGACTTTTGTCCATAAACATTTTAGGCCAGAGACACACGGCGACGAAAAATGCGCGACTAATTGCAGTCCGGCTAGAAGCTTAAGCGTTTATATTGTGGAAAACACACGACTGCGGCTGCGGCAATAAGTCGCGAGACTCGATTTTCGACAGTTTTCCGCTTTGCGACACTTTCAAACCGCACGACAATGTTTAACAAAACAATGCACGACAAAATTTAATTTTTGTTTTTTTCAACGATGAAAATTACAATTTTCACGACAATTCACAAAAACCGCACAGAAAATTATTGTTTATGTACTTCGTTACCACAAAAAGCTTTCAAACTCTTTTTTTCCAACTGTGAAAATTAAATTTTCATCAAAACTGACAGGAGCTGCACGGAAAATTATTATTCGTGTGTTGAGTATGTATGCTGCGAAAAATCGCGCTGTTTTTTGTCGCGCGTTTTTCTGTCGCCATGTGTCTCTGGCCTAAGGCGCAATTTCCTTGATTCTAGCGAATTTTCCTTTTTTTGGCGCTTTTTTTCAAAAATATTGCACGAACATTTTTGCACCCTACCCAGGGTATATTAAGTTGAATGTATAGTTTTTTACGCAGTGAAATAATCACCGTAGACCCCTAAGACCTTTTAGAGATAAGAATGAGATCGACAGGAGAATCGATTAAGCCATGTCCGAACGTCCGTCCGTATGTAAACAACTTTAAGGCCTTAGACTTTAAGCTACTGAACTGCAATTCAATGATTGGAGCTGAGAGTCCAGTCCTTCAGATCAAGTTTGAAAATTAGTTAAATCCGCCCTTAGGAACACCCACTACAGGCCTGTATGTGCGAGCATCTCTTATTTAAAAAAATACTTTTTTCAAGTTTTAGCTTTGTTGCAATCATGCAAACGCACTAATTTTTGGTCAGTGACATCGCTTTGTAATTATCTTTGAGGTAGCAGAAAAGTTTGGCCTTTACGTTGAACACGCCCACTTTTTAAGGAATTTTAACATAAAATGACTGTTTTTCATTAAATATAATATGAAGTTTGACGAAAAATTACGTAATAAATTAATAAAGTTGTAGATATTAGCATTTTTTAACTTTTTTGTATATGTAGTTTCCTCCGCGCACTTTTGTGGGTTTGGCTTTAAAAAAAATGATTTTCTTATTTGTAGAGTTGCATCTTTAGCCCGTAATTTATGCAACGACCGAGCGTAAAGCATTTAAAAGTTTTATTTTTATGTCCTGCCCACTTTTTGGAGGCGTGGCAGTTAACTTTTTAGGTGGGCTTGGGTATTCTGCAATCTGTAGCATACGAACTGAAGTTTTTACATACGCGCTGTTGCACTTTCCTACTTGTAATATTCGAAAAATCTGATGCAAGTATTGAACTTACTTTTAGCTTTACTGGGATGACGACCAATGACGAGTAGAGATTTTTTTTTAAGATTCAAATTCATAAGTCTCTTGTTTTGTAAAAACACCTGTCCCAAAGTCAAACTATCATGCGCGAACACGATCATTTTATCTTTAAATAATCCACCCTAAACGCGAATAAAATTTTTTGCTAAAATGACTACGCTCCGCTAGCATTCTACATCAGTCACAAGGATATACCATGTCGATATGGTGTACATAATAAGACGGTCCTAAATATACATGATAAGAAAAGTACAAAGCTCATCAGTTGAATATAAAATTCTGAAATTTGCAATAGCTTACCTACCCACATTAATTTTTTCTTGGCCCACCCCCGATTTCCTCCAAAATTTCAGTAATTTCGTTCATAATTCCTTCTACATCATTTAATCCGATAACATTATTTTAGAAAGCATGTATCTACGTAAAGGTACACTCATACAAGATGTAACATATAAGGCTGTAAGAAAAAAAAAATTAAACCCAACCAAGTGCGCCTTTTCTCAAAATTGAAAATGTACATCCTTCAGGGATGCTTCTAATCTTTTTCGCAATATTTTTCGCCAAATCCCATAATCCTCCCCAAGCACTTAATGACAAAACACTTTATGCATTCCTTAAAAAAAACGAGAAGAAATTCGGGAGATTACCTATTAGGGCGCAGCACTCCCACACATTTAACTCTCTAAAAATACCTTTCAAATCAACCTTAACGATTTGCGGCCCAGAACATGCAAATTGCTTTGCTCCAATGGGAAATGGCATAGAAAAAAGATTCAAACGAAACGCCCAATTAATTCCGAATTCTGAAATCCCACAGAGGCTGAGCGAGCGAGCGAGCGAGTGAAAGTAGCAGCAGAAGGATTACCAAGGCGCTGTTGTTTTTGAATAATTAATTAAATCATTAAACCATTCAACCTATGGCTTAAAGAAAAGACCAACTTCATGGTCCGTAAAATGAAAACGTCACCTCCTGGTTTTTGTTGCTGGAGCAAAATCCTTTAACTCTCGCCCCATTTACTTCGCCTTGTGCCGAGGCAATTTGTCAAGGTTTTGTTTATAATAATTTTCTTAGGACCAGACTGGTGTAGGGATTTAGTAGTGGTGAGCGCCATATTGATTTTCCTCGCAAAAAAGGACTTTTCCCCGCAATGGGAAGCATTTTATTAAATTTCTTTTGAAGTGTATTTCTTTATGAGCGGCACAAGTATAGTATCAAAACAAAGCCCCCAGCCTGAAACAAAATAAAAAAAAAACCAAACTATGTCCTTAATGTAAGATTGATTATGCTGTGCACGCGTTGTCTTATAGCTAAGCGTTTTGTGATGAGTGTTTTTTTTTCAGTTGTGTTGTAGTGGCGACTACATTTAAATCAACTTAGGGCCGAGTGATATTGATTGTAAGTTTGCACAGAAAAACTTATATTTACATTTAGCAATCTGTCAATACCTTCAAGCATTAAGAACAAAGGGAAAAACTTTCCTTCAAGTTTTAAGGACCACTTGTGATATACTTGAAAGTATTTCAGGGCAGGAGACCATAATTTAAATGGACACTGGATTTTCTTTTCAGACAGAACCTGAGAGTTCGTCAACAATCTTTTTTGACCTGGCAACGAGTGGTCATTATCGATCGCTGGGGCTGTGCTGCTGTGTTACCCATAGCATCAATCCCCAGACCATGGCACGTCTCATGCGTAAAGAAACTACTATGTATCCATATAATCCGTAAGTTATGTGTCACAATCAAATAATTACTTTGAGCAACTTTGCACTTTTGGTAACTTAATTATGACGCCCTCAACACAATAATTGGCTCTTATTTTGGAAGTTCTTTGGTTAACATCGACATTTTTAACAGCTTTGGGATGTTTGATACGTTTTGCTACACCTTTTTGACCTATATAACCACCCACACGTGCATGAATTTATAGATAGTCCAAGTTTTTCGGATGAGCTGAGAGGGATTTGCCTATAAACGTGCGACACTACCCCATGTATTGTTTGTTGTGATTTGATTATTATGATTATTTCAGTTGGCTATTCAGGCACAGTGAAGGTGAAAACTTTTTTACGATTTTGCGTGATAATGAACGATAAAATGGGACTCAGTACTTTAAACCTGTATCGAGGTTCGTTAGCTACACAGGAAGGTAGTAGGTGGTTCGTTGCGAAAAACTACATAAAAAAAGCTTAACATTCCACTCCGCAACAGATAGGCTATAACAAAGCCAAAAAAATCCCAATGATGGAAAATGAAAAAGGACTGGTCATGCCATTGGCATTTTACTTCCATGTCCTTTGCGTTTTGACTGTTGCAAAAACTGGTGATGCATTTGCTGAACAGAATCGAAAATTCAGACACAACGGAACGGGTTTTGACCGTCGAGGAAAAGAAAAAAAAAAACGAAAAACTAAAAACTTTAGAGATGGAAGAATGCAAAGTCTAATGGGATATTCACTAGCCATGCAACGTACAGAGGGATATGCCAGCCCCTGAGCACTTTTCTACTGCATTTGGCAATTTTTTTGTAGCCACTTTTCTGTGTCCTGGTTTAAGGACCACACACTGGTGAATGTTAGTTTTCGATGGCATTGAGTTATGTCCTGCCGTTAGGCAATCCTGAAACATTTCATTTTGAAGTTTTGTTCAGATTGATCTGTGAAAGAATTTTTCGTTTCAGACATATTGGAACATTGGAGAAATATTTAAGAAGTGGATTTATGCAGTACTCTTGACTTTTTTCGAGGGTTTTTTTAAAACAATTTTTTCCTCTACAATCTAAACAGGTGTTTTTTTGGTTTTAAAATGAGTGTGACTTCCTGTATCACAGAATCGCTTGAGTAGATGTTAACTTAATTTTCTAAGTTCTAGTTTTTGCATTTAATTTCGCATTCCCAATTGGTAAAGGTCACTTATAGACATGATCATGTACATTCTTTTGGCCTTATCCTTGATTCTCTTGGGCGTTTCATACGCAATTTTTTTTTTAATTTTGGACACAGTTTCCGGACCCAGTATTTTTTGTCTACCCACGCAGTCACATGAACACTTAGTTTAAAATGTTCAATGGTTATGGCTGGCTTCGTTTGCTGATACAATTTGCTTGTTATGATTACCATTTAGTAACAGCCAAGTAACAGCAGTAACAGCCCAACCAGATCTTACTCGACGTTCGAAAACCTAAGCAGAGCTTAGAAGGTTATTTGACTGAAGTTTTTTCAGCTTCTTCATTTTAATATTAAATCTCTGTGTGACATCATCCTAATTTTGGCGCGTACATCATGCCCCAAGTAACATTTCTGTTGCGGAAAGGTTCTAAACAGGCTGTTTCCCCTCCCGCTTAAAAGTGTGTGAAAGGCCTTGCAGAAGCCCATTTGGAGAACTTTACCGAAACTGTTAAGTCCTAACAGGCTTGTATGAAGTTTCCTGTTAGACTTTACCGAAACTGTTGTTTGTTCTGTAAAGACCTAACAGACTTGTATAAATCCTACTGTTAGGCTTTATCGAAACTGTTACTTGCATAAAGCTTCCTGTTGCAGGCTTTATACAGGCTATTACTTGTATAAGACTTCCTGTTGCAGGCTTCATAGAAATAGGCTATTACTTGCATAAGGCTTCCTGCTGCAGGCTTTGTAGAGGCTATTGCTTGTATAAGACTTCCTGTTGCAGGCTTCATATTGTATCTGAAACGTTTACCTCGGAAATAATCCGCAGGTACTTTAGAGGCCTTTTAGAAGTAATAGCCTCCCAAAATCGAAAATTAAAGCCTTATCGAAATAAAATTGTTACTTGGGTGAGGTCTACTACAAGTATTATCTTCTCCAATTTTGATTCGGGCTTCGTCTTGGCTTAACCTACCTGAGCATGTTAATCCTGAACTTATACTAAAGTAAATAGGCTCAAACTAGCTTTGAATCTTAACCTAATTTAGACTTAGGTTAACTCTGCTCTAATCAGTGCAGAATTTAGCTCTGCATCGATTCTTGCTCTGCAAAACTGTGCCTGACGGAACTGAGAATACACCCTTACTTAAAGGAATATTGAGCTCGGCTGTATGAGCTAGTTCAGCGGAGAGGAACACCTGGTTTTGAATCTTTCTAACCTATTTCAGGTGGCACCATTGCCCATGGTGAATTGGGCCTCAGACAACAAAGATCAAAAGCCATAGGTCTGTCTTCAGCCGTCTCCAGTTTTCACGAGTGAGGTTGGCTGAGGTCTGTTACCACGTGCGCCACCTGAGTCTTGGGCTCCTCGACCAAACGATTATTGTGGCTCGGATACGATGATTTTTCAGGCCTGGGCGTTGGCGTAAATCCACTGCCAGCTATCGCAGTCTTTGTATTCTTACTCTACTGGCTTAGTTGATTCTCCTCAACTCTCTGCCTTTAGAGACCGGGCGGACCTCAAAACACCCAAAGAATTTTCCTCTCGAAGTAGCATAAAAAGTTTTCATCCGCCTTTGACAGGGTCCATGCTTCTGTACCGTAAGGCAGGATGGGATGATGAGGGTCTTATAAAGCTGATACAAGAAGATCGAGTGAGGGCGTAAGTGTACCGTAAGGCAGGATGGGATAATGAGGGTCTTATAAAGGTGATACAAGAAGCTCGAGTGAGGGCTTTGCTAGTCAGTTACCTTTTGAGCCTAAAAAATCTGCGATTTTTAAGGATTGACCTTTGTTTTTCAGCGCGTGTGTCATTGTGTGAATTTATAGCGGAAACCAAGCAGACAAAGTCCCTTACAAAAACAATGCTAAGGTTGCATGAAGAAATGATAACGTTAGAACCCTAAGACGTGAATGCCTTAAAATCCAAAGACCTGAATGAGTCCAAATTCTAAGCCATATTCGTTCGTCAGGCTTGGGATACACGGCGGCAGAAAAACGCGTGATAAAAAACAGCGCGATTTTCTGCAGCAAGCATACTCAACACACGACCGATAATTTTCCGTGCGATTCCTGTCAGTTTTGATGAAAAATTCAAATTTCATTGTTAAAAAAAAAGAATTTGCAAGCTCTTGTAGTATCTGTACACAAACACTCATTTTCAAGGCGATTCCGGTGAATTGTGGTAAAAACAACACTTTTTATGGTTAAATAAAACAAAATTATATTTTTGTCGTTTTGCTGCTTGAAAGAGTCGCAATTCGGAATTTTGTCGCAAATCGAGTCTCGCGACTAATTGTCATAGCCGCAATCGTGTGTTGTCCAGTATTTAAACGCTTGTGCTTCTAGACGGACTGCAATTAGTCGCGCGTTTTTCTGTCACCGTGTGTCTCTAGCCTCAAAGTCACTCGTTTTTAGGCTTTAGATTTGGAACTAGGAAGCTGAAATTTTTTTAAGTAAGCAACACAAGTGCCAACATTTTACTTTTCAAATAAGTCACAACAGGCACACCTATATGTGCAATTACTTCCAGTGCTTTCAAGGCTTATAAGACGTCGTAAGGGGCCAAAACTAGAAACTTAGCATTTTTTAATGACTGTAAGACATAAAAAAAAAAATGCAGTAGACCCCTCCTAGTGGATGGAACATTGCCTTAAATAGAAATTTCTTACATGCTTCTAATTCAATTATTTTTCTCCAAATTTGAAAAAAAATTCTGGGTGAATTATGTAGAAAACACTTAATTCTACATTTCGTTCATACAAAGTTTTGGGCCACGCATATATTTGAAGCGGAATTTGGGAAAAAACCCAAAAATTTGGACTGGCCTTATGCCTAATTTAGGAAAGTAAAAGAAACAAAATTTGGCACATTAGATATGCAAGAAACTGCGCTTGATTTTTTTTTCGCAAAATTTTTGGCCACGCCCAGCTTTGGGGATTGATTTAAAAAAATAATAAATTTGACCCAAAAAACTTGCGTACCTACTTTAAAAACTATTTGAGTACATTTAGGCCGTCAACTTGGACATTTCTATGCCAATATTGATTTTTAGTTCTCGGAGTCATGCCACACCCCTCTTATAAACTAACTGAAAAATAAATAAAAGAATTTAAAACACCTTAAGCTTAATAATGATTCCTGATTTCACGAATGGCAACGGGAAAACAAAGCAATGCGAAGGAGAATGGAAATGGGAAGGAGAAAAGAAATAGAGTCCGTGCATGTATAAAAAAGGTCCACAATTTTAAACATAATTCAAAGGAATAATACTGATGCAAAAAAGTACTCAAAGATCCCGACTTAAAAGTTTATTTTACTTGTTCCCAATTTAATAGGTATTTTGTGTCACTTTTATTAAGAAGCTCTATAAAAGCAAACGTTTTACAGACTCCCAAAGGTGTGTATGCATTGTCTTCCAAGCTGCAATAAAAATAAAAACTGTCAACACAGAAGCAGCAATCTCTGCAGAAGGCTAAAGGCCTGGTGGGTTGGTCTAAGCAGTGAGCCTGGACACAAAAATGCCGAAGTCAAGGCAACTACTGGGAACTTCAGTAAAATAAACCCGTTGAAATGTTTATGTTGCGGTGAAGAAACGACATTGTGCTAACGACATTTATTTAAGAAAAATAATTGAGGACTACCAAGCTTCTTAGGCTGAGTCCACACCAAATCAGTGGGAAATGTACTAAATTCTGTCTTTGCTTTGCCTGATATGGTGTGTATAGTCGGATCTGCTAATCAGTTCATATATATTTATTGAAAAACAGTCTTTTTAAACTAAAATGCCTTAAAAAGTGGGCTCGGCCAATTAAAAAGAATATGAATGAATACCTTAAAGACAATTATAAGGCAATGTTACGTACCAAAAATGGATGCGCTAGCGCCATTGTAACATAGCTAAAATTTGCAAAATGTATTGTTTTTTAATTAGAGATGGTCGCACATACAGGCTTGTAGTGGGCGTGTCTGTGGGCGGATTCAACTTATTTTCAAACTTGATCTGAAGGACTGGACTTCCAACCAACCCACAAAATTTCAGCTCTCTGCCTTAAAATTTAAGGCCTAAAAGTTGTTTACATACGGATGGACGGACGGACGGACGGACATGGCTTAATCGATTCTCCTGTCGGTCCCATTCATATCTCTAAAAGGTCTTAGGGGTCTACGATGATTATTTCACTGCGTTACAAACTATACATCAAACTTAATATACCCTGGGTCGGGTATAAACACATTCATACCTAGAAAGTACTTAAATCTCAAAGGATAGTCCCCTTGAAAAATGAACTTGTCTCAAATCTTTTGTTTTCTTAAAAACTTATCTTAAATCGCCTACAGCCAGTCAAAAGCAGATTCAATCCCATTGACGACTCCCTCGTAAATAAATTTGGCCAAAACTCTACCGTCTACCATCGACACACTACAAAGGACAGTTATTATTTCAAATTTATCATCAAACCACCCCTAAACTTTTCCAAGAGTTTAATTACAGACTTTTTGTTTACAGTCCCACGAGTAATTTACCTGAATATCAAAAGATGTTTAATGACGCCAAAGATTTGCCTATCATGAACTGATTGAAGTTACTAATTGAGTAGACGGAACAGAGAGTATACGTACTTCCGTCAGGATGGCGGGCGTCTCTACCAACACGCCTCAAATGCCAGCACAAAATTCTGTTTAATGTTTTATTCAGAAGACGTTCACTTTTAGCAAGAATGATATTTATATAAAATTGATTTTAATGGGCCGACTTTTGAAAGTTTAGTAACGCAGGAAAATTTGAAGGTTAAGTACCGCCAAAGGACGTGACATGAAAAACTTTTTGTTTGTTTGGCGAAGCGAATTCCTTTACGTCATACTTTAAGTCAATATTTAAGGTTTGTAACTTTTAATAAAGTAAACGTTTTCTTTTTTTTTTAATTTTCTTTGGGAAAGGCAAGTGATAATGGATTTGAGAAAATGTTCGTAAATATTATATGAGTATCATGGAGACTATTTTTGAACATTTGAAGACGAAACGAACTTTTCTACCTACAATAATTTTGATTCGTTTATTAATAACCATGAAAAAGCATTTATAATATTCAATCTTCGTTGCGTGCCCCGGTGACTTGTGGGTATTTATGTAAGAACTCTAAGTGAAGGAGCGATTTGAAATGAAATATTTTTTCAATTTCGTTGTACTATGATCGAAACTTAGTGACAATTTTTAGATAATGGACAATTTTAAATTTCAAACATTTGGGGTCTCTTTCAGTGGAATGAAAGAGTATTGCGCCAGAAATGTTTAAAAATGTGCGTCACATGAAAAGCTGCTTCCCTCGTTTGAAGGATTCAGTCAGAAAGAAAATTTTAAGAGGTCAAAAACCATTTATCATACTTAATCATGTCAAGTCCTGAAGCATTAGAGTACAAGAGTATTTTTCTTATCGTAAATTTTGCAGTTGACACTAGATTGAATTATGCATTAGTATTTAAGTTTGATTTATGGAAATTCGCTTCGGTTTTGACCCTCAAGGCTACATTGCTAAATTATGCATACATAAACACCTTGGGGATGAGCCCTGCATTACACCTAAATGGAGAAACTTCGCCTCCAACTTTTATGCAACAATGATTATGTTGATGTATGTACGTAAGATAGTTGTGCCTTATGGCTATCTCGAATTCGGTGCTTATAGAAAGAATAAAAACTCATTTCCTATTTTTCCGTGACCACGAAAGGTGTAACCCTTTCGAAACTTCGGGTAATTGTTTTATAATTTAATTCACGGTAAGTTGCGAAAAGTTTTTATTCTTCGCGATGCCAAACAATTTAAAAGTTAAAATTCGGTGCTTATGTTTTTCACGGCCGACTTGGGCTGAAAATCAAAATCAAAATCAAAATCAAAGCCATAAAAAGTAAAATATAATACAGCAATATCGACTCGAGCTCTTATAAAAGTAGTGGACAATTGAAAGGGACATTAAGCTTTAAATAAATTCGTATCATAGTGTCAATTTAGAATGAAAAAGTTTCGTTAGCTGAACTCCGACAGACAATAAGGAAACTTAAAAATAATAAGGCCCGGGTTACGACCTGATCACTGGCGAAATATTGAAAGAACTACCAAAAAAGGCACTAGTAAAGCTAAATTATATGATAAACGCTTCTCTTAGACTTCTATACGTTCCAAGGCAATGGAAAGTTGCTGAAGTCGTTATTGTTCCAAAACCGGGGAAATGTGCAAATGATAATAAATCTTATAGGCCCATATCGCTTCTGCCGATAATATCGAAAGTATTCGAGAAACTTCTGCTGAAGCGATTACAACCAATAATTGCAGAAAGACGCTTGATCCCGGATCACCAATTCGGTTTCAGACCTAACTATTCCACATTAGATCAAGTCTACAGAATAACGCATGAAATTGATAAAGCCTTAGAAGGGAAAAAAATATGTTCAAGTGCTTTCCTCGACGTATCGCAAGCCTTCGACAAGGTATGGCACGAAGGCTTGAAATATAAGCTACAGCAAAACTTGCCGGAAGACATGTTTAGAGTATTGAAAAGCTATCTTGAAAGCAGACTCTTTCGTGTTAGGTGTAGTACTGAATACTCGATTTTTAAGCTAATTCGAGTTGGAGTACCCCAGGGAAGTGTCCTGGGTCCGACCCTGTTCCTGCTCTACATAAGAGACATACCTCTAGATGACAAGACACTTGTGGCAACGTTTGCGGACGATAAGGTCATCCTGGCAACAGGTGAATCGGTCGAGTCATCAACGAGAAATCTCCAACGAGCATTGGACAGAATTTGTGTCTGGACGAAACTTGGCGAATCGCTCTTAACGAGAACAAGTCTACGCATGTGAATTTCACTTACAGAAGGGTTTACAATTTACCTCTGTTCATAAATTCTGCACAAATACCTTGTGCAAATGAAGCGAAATATCTAGGGATGACACTGGGCGCTAAACTAAGGTGGAAACCACACTTAAGAAGAAGCGTGACGAGCTCGAGATTAGGCTGAGGGAAATGTATTGGCTTATCGAAAGATTTTCGAAATAAAGCATATAAAACAAACTGCTCTTGTACAGGCAGGTGCTAAAGGCGTCCTGGGGTTGTACCAAGCCGAGGGGGTTGTACCAACTTTGGGGTTGTACCAAGCCGAGCAACATTTCCTTTTTGCAGACTTTCCAAAACAAGACACTAAGAGCAATTGTGAATGCTCCATGGTATATTAGGAATAGTGATATTCACAGAGATTTAGGAATAGCTACCGTGAGCGAAGAAGTAACAAACTTTGCTCGAAAGCTAAGTGCTCGCCTTCATGTTCATTGCAACAATGAAATGATCCGTACTCTCAACGAGACTCTTAACGATGTAAACAACGAGCGACGACTACAAAGAACAAGACCCTTCGATCTAGCGACGTAGGTGAAGCCGCACGAAAGAACGGCTTTAGTAGGTGCATTCACTGGATAGCAACCTACCCAATGCGATAAACACTACGGAAGCGTAAACTGCTTGTTAAGTTTATTTAGTTGTAGTCAAGAAGTATTATGAGAGAGCGAAAATTTACTACTATGAAGTGCGTTCTGGCAGTTTATTAGTGTCTCTCATAAATGGGTGGTTGTTTAGCACGTGGAAATTGGGCATAACCAAAATCGGCTACTTCGGTATTATATACCTGCTATAGTGGGCGTATTGGTATCTTTGAAAGATTTTGGGGTTTTAGCCTCCATCCACCCTAGTATTCAAAAAAAAAATTGTGTCAATTTATGGTGGAATTGATTGCAAAACTGCCGAGTGGATTGACAGAAGCTGAGTAAGTGTTTGAATGTTACCTTACGCCTTATTTTATCCATCTCAGAAGACGCTTAATTTTGACGCGGCATCAAAGCTGGGTAACAAAATAAAATAAGCCACGTTGGTGCTCTTCATTGTTAGTTTTTTTTTAACTGTAATTCAATCTACAACCTGATCTACCTGATCTATATTGCTCTCAGTCCGCGCTTCGTTGTCTTAACTCAGATCACACGAGGAAATCACACAAACGTCCAAGGGACTGCCACCCAGTGACCCAAGGCTCTCGGAGGAGTATGGGAAAACAGATAAGGGCCAAAAGCGATGGGAAGATTTAATCTAGGCGATCGATTCCTTTGCTCCCCTAAAAACACCGAGAGAGAATGATATTTGACGAATAATGGCCCAAATAGCAGGGTGAGAAACTGGTAAAAATGTTTGCCAGATCCTAAAAAAGCGTCCAAGAACATCGAAGCACATGCTATATTGCAGCAGACACTAGAAAGCAGTCTATGCATCTAGATTGGGTTTATGCTTGGGTTTTGCTCTCTATGCTCACAAGGACCCTGGTGATGTATGAGCTGTAAAAGGCTTTAGAGAAGGATGCTTTCATTGTGAGAGCGCATATATAAACGACGTGGTAAACCTATTCCCAGGTGAATTCCCATCAGTTCTCAGCGATCGACTCTTTTAAGCACTTCGTATTGTGATTATATACGTCAATGGTCGCGGACTCTGAATAAATTCATCTAAGGCGAAATAAGTCTTGTTGTTTACCAGAAAAAATGCAATTCAAAACATCAGGACACCCACAATGAGACTAATACCTACCGATATCAACTAAACTTTTAAATTGATTTCTTTGCAATTTGTAGACATTTTAAAGGATTAAACTTTTTTTGTTTAACGGACTTACCGCAATCGTTTTTATTATATCCCGACGTTTCGAAATGATAACGTTTAAAGTCTATGACGTTTCAAACCTTACGAAAAACAAAAAAGTTTATTCCTTTAAAATCCGATATCATTTACCTGGGCGATATATTCGACTCTTAAATCAACTGGAGGTAGAACAAGGAAGATCGCTAGAAGTGGGCATACGTGGCTCTATGCCTGCCGCAGAAGGTACGGAAGCACGCGAGAACTTAAACTGCGCATGGTTCACTGGACGCATGTTTATAGAAATGTTTAAACCCATCTAAGCATACGACACTTTTGTGAGGCTACAAAAATAATGGGTCATCTCTGTTAAGTCACTAAAGTCCAAAACGCGACTTGGGTGGTCTCTCAGGACCACACCCACTGCAGAATTGGAGACACTACTCAACCTTTCACACTTGGATATCTTCTACAGCAGTAAGTCATCTAAAATAGCGTCTGTCTAAGAAATCTTGGAGTGTGATCCTATAGACCATGGACAGGCTCTGTAAAATCTCAGTGTGTGGCTCTGTTGATACTCCAGGCTACCTACCTATCTTGGCTTTCAAGAAGAGATTGAATACCAGAATACTGGAAAGCTGTGAATGTGCTAGAAAAATAGTCGCACTTCATCACGAGATCATCGCCTATCGTCCATCGTCGCTCTGATGGACGTCGGAACAGGTGTAAGCATCGTTTGTGAAGTTCTGGAATTCAGAAGATCGATGTTGGGATGAACGATGACTGCAGTGTTCATCGAAATGAATAAAAGCCATGGATTCAGTTGTGGATATTTCTATACAAGATGTACATTGACAATTCTATAAAGCTGGGTGCCAGGTCACGTCGCTATCACGTGAAACTAAGAAATGTACAAGCTTTCAAGAGCAGGTAAGACTGCAGAACCTAATGAGTTCTACTGAGCTCGGTGGTCAAAACAATAAAGATCTAAAGGACTTTCCAAGATATGTGTGTATACAAATCTGGATGGGTTAAAGCCAGCAGAAGTTTGATTTTTTAACAGGCTTTTATTCTTGTTTCAATTAAAGTGTTAAGAAAGTTTCCCAAATAGACACAATGGACCTTTTTACTGTTCTAAACGAACCGTAACTATTGTAACACGGGCATTAATCATACTAAAGTAACCTTATCATGCAACAATTTATACGGGTAGCTTAAAGAGGACTTCGGTGTGGGAGCAAGAAGTCGCTATCAAACTAAAGTTGTAATTAAAGTAATTGAAGCTGTACTGCATACCACAGTAGCCCTACATCAAACGACGAAGGATTTCACCTGTAAAACTCTTTTCGTTAAAGGTTTTCAACGAATATTATGGCAAACATAAAATAATCCTGCAACTTTTCAATTAATGAAAATTTAAAGAAAGACTTATTCGCCTTCTCTTGATTAAAAATAAATTTCGTTATATGCGCACTTTGAGAAGCACCCCATCACCACACTAACGTGATTTAAATTTTAGCTTTCTACCTCAATGTATGGAAGGAAGGACATACGCTCTCCCTTTTTATCCTCAAAATGTAATGCTAACATAATTATGTGCTGTAATTAAATGTGCGAAGAAATTTTAAGAAGCTAGCTCCCCCGCCGCGTGGGGGTAGAATGCTGCTTGATAATTAATTCAATTAATTTTGTATTAAAAGTGGGTCGTTAATAAATGGGTATGTAGTCTTCTTTTTCTGCAGCAAAGAGAAAATAATCTTTCATTTTAGCTAAATTCATGCAAATATGTTAATATTCCAAATTTGAAAAATTATATCATTTTATGTAGTTTTTTCTTGTGTAATGTGCAATAAAAGCAATAAAAGCGTATTTTTGGTCTGGACACAAGGGCTTAAATGTAACCAGGTATGTATGAACAAACCAATATTTGGAGTGCTCTGTTAACTGAATTCTAAACTTCTCTCACGATTTTCAGTTTCCGATAATAAAAAATTTAACATTAAGGCCACGTTCTAAAATTACTTGATGTAAAAGATTTCAATTGCATGGATGGATGGACGAACTAGTGGAACATATTTGAGTTTTCAACTAAATCTACTAACCTATTCTTTTGTTTAATGTAACAAAAGTAAAAAAAGCAATACTTTTCGTAATAAGGTAAAAAAAACTTGTATAGTATTTGTTACTGTTATTTCTATTCATTAAAATGAAACAAACCCAAAATATTTTCAATAACCACTTACCGATACGATTCACTAAGACTTTCTTTAAGGCTATAAAACTCGCAGCCATCCTACACCGTGTTGTTGGCTTATCGCACTTGTTTATGAAAAGTCATTATTTTCTGCTAAGTTTGACAGGTGTGATTTTCCTGAAAGGAAAATTTTATTATACAATTCAGTTCTATCTAGAAGTGTTTTGAAAATTGACCACTTACCGATTCGTTTTACTTCCTTAAGCTCATAAGGTTTTGAACCACCCTGTACTGTGTTGCAGGTTCATAACTTTTGGTTATAAAATGGCATTATTTCCCACTTGGTTTAACACGTATCATCATTTTCATCGCTCATCTCCTGAAAAAAAATTTTTATTGTAGGTACGATTCGTTAATTCTATTTAGAAGAGTTTTCAAAAATTAAGACATAAATAATAATTGAAGATTTATACGAAAATGCCGTCCATGAAAATTTCCTTTATAAACATGCATGAGAAAACAAAAAAACTCACAAGTCTGTTGGTCTTGAGAATAAACTGCTGAACTGCTGAAACAATTGAAAAAAAAAAACGATCCGCTAACCCATGCCATGGACCCAACAGCTGAAAGGACCACTTGATAATGAAAACGAAAACAGCTGAGTTGAGCTGACGAGTGAGATTTGTAGAGAAATTTCCTACTGACTTGTAGCCTTGTAGAGAGCAATGCATTCTTTATTCATTGCGTTCACTTGTTTGGTCTCGGTGGCTTTGTGGATGAGGGTGGTTGAGAGAGATCAGTATTTAAGAGATCTACTCTATTGGGGAGGGAAAAAGTCGCATATTTCCAGTTTCCACGAAGCTGGTGAGAGAATTTCGGTCAGCAGGAGACATTATACATATTATGGGAAAGTACATTTTGAGATAAAATTTCAAGAGTTGTTAAATAATTTTTTAAAATTTAATGATTTCAGTAAGTAAACTTTTTAGTTGGTAAATTTCTTTATATTTGAGAAAGAATATGAACAAATATCAGACAGTAAATAATATTATTCATGTGACACTTATTTGGGAATAGACTCGGCAAGTTTACGTTATGACTTTTGGTGTGAGCATCGCTCGGAAGTTTTTGAAAATGCCTTACAAGGGGCAAAGAAAATAAAGGAAAATAATATAGCGCTTAGGTACCACAGCATTAGAAAAAGGTATCAACAATTCCCTTGGGCCTTAGCTTTAAGTTTCGGTAAAATTATTACAAGTGCCCTTTTCAAGTTTCAATTGATTTCGTTAAACCAAATGCAGTGGCCTGACGCGATAATTAATGTTACGAAATTTGAAACTAGGAATAAGGAAGAGTGCCTAGGGAAGAGTTGTGAAAACTTGTATTGCTTCAGAAGTTAACGAGATTACATAACAAAGTTTCATGAGACTTATACCTAAAATCGAAAGGCTTAAAACGCGATGTATTGATTGCAAACACGTGATGACTTGCATTCATACGATCATATAAATTCAAGAACTCAACGTTGTTTGAGTATTTAACCACCGCAACCGCAGTATAGAGCAGTTAAATACCGCAAATACACTCATTAGTTTAAATGACCAAAAAAAACAATTCGTTCCAATATGATAGGAAGAGGAAAATTCTTTCCTCTCTCCCAACCGTTATCTAATTTCTGGAGTTTGAGCGCAATTATTCATTTGCGCTGTATGCGCTGTTTCCAAAACTCAAATGCAGTGGCCGTTTTTACTCCCACCGCTTTGGCTTATCAACATGCGGTGGTACAGAAAACAATGACTAAAACTCATTACTTGAGTTTAAAAGACAAGGATACTCATTGCACACATTTATAGAGAGTATGGTCCAAATACTCATCGCTCTGTTTGCTGCGAGCGTACACCCTTGCACTCCATTCCATGGGACAAATTCACTTTCGCACTCGTACAAATCCACTGGTGTCTCAGCACATGGTATCTCCGCCATTGTTTTGAAGAGGTGTTCTTTCACGCTGGCAAACCACCGCGTAGGCTTCTTATTCTGTCGTACTCTTCTGGTCTCTTTCTGTTAGATGGAAAACTGCATTCACTCAATCCGTCGCGAAAAAAGGCGATTGGACTGCTTTGACCAGTTACCGACCAAAACGCTGATGGAAAGCATGGAAACGCTGATGAAGAGTCAGTTTACGAAATACCTAGAATCACGGAAGTTTCTCAATGATACGTCAAAACGGCTTACATGGCTAAAAGCTCACTGGTGATCTGATGGATTATTTCAGTAAAAAGTGGAGCCGTTTCTGACACCTCTATGGTGAAAGAAAGGTTATGGTGCTCGATATTTCTAAAGCATTTGCCTGAGTCTGGCACGTAGCTCTCTTGTCAACGATGTATGCATCAGGTCATGCATGTGTCATTTTCTCGTTGGATTAGAAATTACCGTTCAAACCGATCAATCTAAATGACCCAATCCATCGTATAAAATCTAGTGTTCTCCAGGGTTCAGTTCTATCTATCCTAAAATCTTTTCGATCTTTATAAAAGATATGTTGTCTGTAACAGCAATACCCTATTGTTGCCCTTGCAAACGTCCCAGTCCCTTGGGCGCTAAATGGAATGGTACCGTATGTTGAACTCATTAATTTTTGACTAGACTCTTGACCGATTTCGATGTTTAATGAAGGTAGATGTTTTCGGCTGTTTTGGCCACAAGTGCTGTTCAATAAAAATAACCATTCATGATATTTTTTTTGCCGAAGTTTCGACGGGGGTTGCCGCCCTCTTCTGGGCGTCTTTATTAAACATATAGAAGTATGGAACCTTAATGTGTATAGGTAAAATAACAATAAGAATAGAAGAAGTGTGTTCCGGAGTTTCACTAACCTCATCGCGAATTCTGCACAAGGGTTCCCCCGTAGCACCAATTTTCCTTAAATGTTCGAATCCTGTAAGAATACGTAAGTTATTTTTACTAAGACCGATGCATGCCTTGAATCTCTTCTGGTTTTAGTTTCATAAAAGCTTTTTAGCTTGCATCAGGCCTTGAAGGCTTTTCCATGTCTTAACTTGGTTTCCTAACTTGGTTTCTTAATTTGGTTCCCGAACTGTGTGTTCCCCTATTCCGTAGAAAGGTTCAGATCATATGAAGGGTTTTTCTACCCTTGAGTCGGCAAGGAGGTCGCAGCTTCGTTTCCCCCTTCTTTAACATGGCCAGGTACCCAATCGAGAGTCACTTTTTTAACCCTGCCCAGATCATAAAGCTTGTGTAGGCAACCCCATACAAGTTTCGATCTGACAGCCTGGCTGTCTGACATTATTCTTATGTTGCGATTATTGTAACTTCTGTCTACACTGAATTGGACACATGTATCTATAGCGTATATTTTCACTTGGAAGATGCTGGTAAATTTGCCCATAGACTCAAAGTATTTGGTTCTTGGCCCAACTACTCCTGCACCAATTACATCATCAGTTTTCGAACCACCATTTGATGGTGCTGTTGCTTAGTCTATATGTCGCGGATTCTTTATTCCAGCTCTTTTTAGTGCTAAGCTTCACAAGGAAGTTCCTCCGTAACTTCTTCAAACTGTCATCCTTAAGGATAGCCAGAAGGGGGAGTTTTCCAAGAAGTGTGTCAAATTGCCTTGACCTAATGCACCTTTCGTCTTTCCCGATCACCTGCTTAGCCATCTTAAAGATCATTTTCCGTTTCCTCAACCACGATGCGAAATGAGGTTAATTCCAATAGCACTTCCACGGCTGCGGAATGTTCGCATAGCCCCAGTTATGCAGAGGCATGCCAGTCTTTGCACTCCTTAAGTGATTCCCTTGTTTTGCTTAGACTGGTTCGTTTTGCCCATGCAACTGCTCCATAAGTGATTATTGGTCTCACTATGGCAGTGTATATCCATCTCATGATGCTTGGGCTGTATCCCCAAGACTTACTCTCAAGGCTCCTGCGTATCATATGAGCACGAGTAGGGGTTTTTTTAGATTTCTTCTGGACTTACCCTATTATACTTAACCTCTTTAACTGGTAACAGTTTCGTGTGCGATAGTCTTGTAGGTTTCATTTGAATATTCCTTTTCCTGGTGAATGGTACTATAGTTCTCTTGGCCGGGTTGAGACTGAGCCCAGCTGTGTTGCACCATGCTTAAACTGCCTTGAGTGCCTTTTGAATAAACTCGGGTGTAAATCTCATGTCTAGGCAAGTGCTCCTAAGATAAATTTACACCTACTCGATAGGATTCAAAAAAGTGGTCGACTCTTTCATTGTTTTATTGCTTTTTCCATAAAGAGTGCTCCAACAAAATACCCAGCTGCTTTCAAATTGAAAAATTTAACTGTATTATCCACGCAAGAAGGAACTGGCTCATCAGTACACCCCTGAGGCCAATTCGGGACGATTCACATTGTATTCGAGTTCAATTTTTAGCCGAATAACAGATTTCCGCAGGATGGCTTTTCTTTTCACTACAGTCCAGTTCAAATCAGTTCGGAACCAAAAAGCACCCTTTCCTCTTCTCTCTCTAAACTGACCCTTTCAAAAAAAAGTGAAGTATAATGTACCATCATACTTCACTTTTTTTTGCTCAATATTGTCTTGTAAAATTGAAGAACCACAACACCCAGCTGTTATCCACGAAGGCGGTCATTTGCATCGCTGAAGCCAAAAGATTGTCCATCCTCAGGTCGCATAATGCTCATAAAAGTCTCTTGTATCATATGGTCACAAAAGGCTTAAGAAACATTTCATCCCATTTTATATATGGCTATTTTGTTTGAGTGAGGTTCAAGGACTAGCGCACCCAAGCCAAGTATCGAAAGAAAAAGGCCGTTTTTGACTCATCGTCAGTGCATAATTCTGCGTACTTAACAGGCTTGAGGTGAGCGATTTCTTTTTTGTAGTCGAATGACTACTTGAGTTTTAAATTTAATACAGTGTGCTTTAAGGGGTGGTGAAATAAGACCGCGATTATTCGCTTTATTTGCGGTTCTATTTCTTCATTTGACTAACTTATAAAACCTCAATTATAGTTTGTCTTGTCTGTAGTTGTAGACAAGAAAGGAATTTTATCAAGGTCATGGTTCTCATTATTACCGTTTAGAGCTTATTTGAGTGGCTTAAGGAATTTAAGTCAAATAATGCCTTGAACTAAGCAGCCCAAACCGATACAATCAACAAAGGTTTGCTGCACATCAAAGTTCCCACAGAATGCTAAGCTTTCAACTACTATAACCATTAATTTCTTTTACAATTGACAACAAAACAGACAGACTAAACCCAGCAAAGGCAATAAACGGAATCGTTATTTGAGAAGGAAACAAGGATATCTGGCAGGGAATATAGAAAATAACATCCATACTCTGAGCGGAGCAGTGCTCTGCATTCGGAACACAATACCCAATTCAATACAAGGTATACTTATTACATTAAGCAGACACAATCAGAACGAGAGAAATATTGTGTACATTCACTTTTGCTTGTGGTTGAATGAATTGCATTGTTGAAGATTGATAAATTTAATTAGATTCGCAACGTAATGTTGACTTTGAATGCTAAAAAAGGAAAGTTCCCATAGAGTCTTTAATGGAAGAATGGACATTAAAGGCGGATCCAATTATTCCAGGACCATGGAGCTATTTTTTATGATAAAAAAAAAACGCTTTTATCGACAGATGAAGGAAATTACTCTTGCCGATGGATGCCAACTATACAATTGGAAGAGAATGACAACAAAGCGTTATTGTTCACTTCCTTGGAAATATTTTGCTTGCATGGATTACAGATAAATTTTTCAAGACCAAATAATATCAACAGACCACAAATCCGTATCACTTGTTATCTGTTGACCAATAATAGATTTAATCACAAGTGTAAGCTATGCTAATAACAAAAATCATTCTCGAATAATTTGTCCACCCTCTGGCGAAGGGAAGCCACAAAATTAATGATGCCTAAAACCCCAAGCAATTTCAAATGTCACATTGATAAATTAATGACACAGATGTTGGCCAGAAACCCAAGATATTAAGTTGAACACAATCATCCATCGCCTCACTTTGCTGTCAGAACATGACGGGTACTCAGAAGATGTTCATTGATCCTTCATCAATGAGGTTCCCAATATAATATACACAACAACACACATACCCATCGACAAGGACTCCGATTGAAGGGTGTGTATTATTCAATTCAAGAGTGTCTCAACATGGAAGCAAATCGATTTAATTTTGTCATGCAGTCTGTTCGAATGTGTTCTGAATGGGTTAAATGCGGACAGCTTTTCGAAATGGTTCTGCATTTAAGAGTGATGAACTCACATTTATGTGAGGATTTCGAAGAGTCGTATGGTGTGTCATAAACGTCCTCAAACTTTGATGATTTCCGAACGACCTCAAAGTAGAATTAGTCCTTAATTAGGTGTCTGGTCTAGTTGATATTATTATTTCGAGTTTCCCTCATGGAATATTGGGAAAAACGCCTGCAGTGATAGTAGTAGCATGTCTGCGAGACATAATTTCCAAACACTTTATCCTATTTGAGCTCTCAAAGAATGTCAGCTTAATTGGATTCAGAAAAGAAATATTTTATCAACCTTGTGAATATGATTAGTCACGATAGACGGTTGCAAAATGGCGTGTCGAATATAATTTTACACTTGCTCATTTAATATTCCTAGTCATGATACAAAATTTATCACGTAATATTCGATTGGCTTGGGAACTCATGTTGAAAATATGTAGGGACTATTTTGTTTGTAAGGATTATTCGAAAGCTGAGAGAATGAAAATTGGGTAGACTTAAGGGGGGTTTGTCGAAATAGTGCATAAGGAAATAGCAGATTTTGTATTTTTGGTGCCACTTAAAGTGGGTTAAATCCCCCGAAGAAAATTTTACAAGATCCCAAGTGAAAATAATTTTATTTCGCAATCTAGTTGCAAAATCTAGTTGCAAAACCAGCCAAAATCGTTGAAGAGATCCAAAACCAGGTTGCCTACTGTTTATAGTGAGGTACGTACAATTGGCGTACCCCACTAGTGGACCATTTGCAATACGAGTGAAAACACATCAAAATACATATCACTTTTGTGCTGAAACTTTGTGCAACGTGTAGTTTTTTAAACGCACAGTAGTTTAGTTAAAAAAAGGACCAAACTCTGGTAGCTTCTTACACAAGTAACACAAAAGCTCTTGTTATGGCCACCGCTACCTTTACAGCACCACATAATAGAACCTAAGGTTTTTGAAGGTGCTTTTATGCAATTTACAGGGCCTCTTACAAAGCCCCTATAAGGGCGGCTTGACACTTTATAGAACCTATTTTTGGGTGCAAAGAGGGTTCTACTTGGAGGTCTTATACAAGTTATTGGACAATACATGTTTAAAAGAATCTGTATTTGCATGATGTTCACCTATTATCTTAATGGTGTGGATTTTCTTTTACTTGGGTATACATACATTCTTACCTTATCCTTTGAAAGTGTTGATGTTTTTGCAAAACTAACTTCGTTCACATTAAATAAGGTGATATAACTTATGAGTAAAAGAGTGCAGTGAGTGAGTGTACTTCGCAGAAAACACGGTGCGCGTTTAAAATCTATGAAGGATTTATTATTGATTATTAAAATATTGAAATATTGAAAAATACAAATATTAAATATTGAAAAATATTGAAATATTAAACATAACATAAAACCAGTGAGTAAGTGCAACAGTGCTTATTTAATGGCTTCGGTCCGTCTGTAACGGACCGCGGTATACCCTATTCCTATTCCTATTCTCCTTTCCATTCCTATTCTCCTTTCCATTCCTATTCTCCTTTCCATTCCTATTCCCCTTTCTATTCCTATTCTCCTTGCCATTCCTATTCTCCTTTCCATTCCTATTCTCCTTTCCATTCCTATTCCCCTTTCCATTCCTATTCTCCTTTCCATTCCTATTCTCCTTGCCATTCCTATTCTCCTTTCCATTCCTATTCTCCTTTCCATTCCTATTCTCCTTTCCATTCCTATTCTCCTTTACATTCCTATTCTCCTTTCCATTTCTATTCTCCTTTCCATTCCTATTCTCCTTTCCATTCCTATTCTCCTTTCCATTCCTATTCTCCTTTCCATTCCTATTCTCTTTTCCATTCCTATTCTCCTTTCCATTCCTATTCTCCTTTTCATTCCTATTCTCCTTTCCATTCCTATTCTCCTTTCCATTCCTATTCTCCTTTCCATTCCTATTCTCCTTTCCATTCCTATTCTCCTTTCCATTCCTATTCTCCTTTCCATTCCTATTCCCGTTTCCATTCCTATTCTCCTTTCCATTCCTATTCTCCTTTCCATTCCTATTCTCCTTTCCATTCCTATTCTCCTTTCCATTCCTATTCTCCTTTCCATTCCTTTTTTCCTTTCCATTCCTATTCTCCTTTCTATTCGGTTTATTTTCTTGTTTTCCATTCCCGTCCCGTTACTATTCGCATCATATTAAATAGAAAAAAAAATTATTCCTTATAAGTTTTTGTTTACTTTTTTTTTTTAAAGGGGCGTGGCATGTCCAACCCCTTTAACTGAAAATCAATATTAGCATAGAAAAATCCAAGTTTGCGGCTAAAATGTAAGCAAAACTGTAATTTTTTGGTTCAAATTTAATAATTTTGTGAAATCGACCTCTAAGGATGGGCGTGGCCGAAAACTTTGAACGAACGAAATCTGAAATAATATCCAGTGTTCTCTATGTGGTAAATTTTATTTCTTATTTTATACTTAGTAAAGCTAAAAAGCAGTCGAAATCCATGTTTTTCTGGAAATTTATTGGTTTTTATGGAATTATGCCTCTAAGTTTGGGTGTGGCCCAAAACTTTGTATGAGCCAAATGTAGAATAAATAAATAGTTTCTAAATATTTTCTACATAACATATTAAGTAAAAATTTTTCGAACTGAAGCAAAAATATTGAATAAATTGCATTTGAACAATTACTCTTTAATTCGATGCCAAAAATGTAATTTTTTGGGTAAAATTCAACAATTTCGTAATATCAACCTTTAAACATGGGCGTGGCCAAAAACTTTGTAGAAACGAAATCTAGTACAGAACCCGGTGAAGCTAATGTGCTAAATTTTTTTTCTTATCCTTACTTAAGTTTGGCTAAAAAGTGGTCGAAATCCATGTTTTCTGGAAAATTAGAGGTTGTGCTTTCTACATAAGTGCTTTCTACATAATATATTAAGTAAAAATTTTTCGATTTGGAACAAAAATATTGAATAGATTACATGTGAAAGATTACACTTTCAATCGATGCCACGCCCACAAGGGGCGGTCTGCGGACTTTATTTTTATTTTTTATGACTTGTCATCTGACTTATGTTATATATGTTATGACTTGACATCTTCTTATCATTAGAAGATGTTAAATAATGAATTTAAGCTTTTCACGTCTTACAGCCTTGAAAGCACCGGAGGTTGTTGCACATTTAGACAGCCTCAGTTGTCTCAGAACAGACCTAATATTACGACTGCACTGTAAAACTGAACTTTCAACAGAAACCGACAGATGGCTCCGTGTACGACTTTATACTTGAATGATTTTTTTTTATAAGGGACACACGCGTTATAGGGTCACATTGTAACATAATTATGGAACCATCTTTTCAACAAAGCAAACATGTCAAATTTGACATTCACTGTTCAAGTTAAAACTTTAAATAGGGGAACGAACGTTTACTTAAGTAAAGATAAACCGTTTGCATAGCTGTCACCAGCAATTGTCAAAAACTAAAGTTATGCTCGAGTTTGTTAGGACATTTCAGTTCTTCTTTGAATGGGAGAGTAAGGCGTGTTATTCCTCGCAATGGTAGGGGAGGGTCACATGACGCTAGCAGCCAAGAGATAAGTTTATTATTATGATATCCCTGCATTTGTACGTTGGATGGTTTTGATTTATCCAACATTTGTGCCGTTAATTGCTTCTGCTTAATAGTTTAACTTTGGAACTTAACGACACGTACATAGTTTATTCCAACTTTTTGGAGGAAACTATAAATTGTAACTTTTGATTTCGTATGCAAGCAGAATAATTATGTGTGTGTACATGAAAAATGATTTAATGCAGTCCATTAAGATTGATTATTCTTTCCTGAGACATTTTATAAAATCAGAAGGGTGTAGTTTTCTGTCTTCTTTCCCTGAATGTCTTCACTTTTCCAAAATCCCTTAAAGAAATGCAGTACCTTCCTTTCAGAGAAAAGTCAGAAAAAGTGCATAGATAGATTTTGAAATAGAGTTGAGTTCAAGTCTTTAAAATGTCTTTTGATATCTTGAAATGCCATCTTCAATATTTTTCATGAAAAATTTTTCTAGTACCTTTATTATGCTTTTACGCAATACTTTTTTCTTTACGGTCAATAATTTTAACTCTTGGTTGATTCTTTTCTTAGAATTTGCACTCAATTGAAGTACTTTTCCACTGTCGTCCTTGGATTTAAAATAACTTATTAAAATTCCGAACTTGTGCGCAATAAAAATCCCAGTGCTAATACCTTGGTGACAACCGTTCATGACATCCACTTTAAATAACTCAACAAAAAGAGCTTTACAACTGCAAGAGAATCCTCGTGGATGCAAGACACATTTGAGGGTATATCTAAGGATACTTCAAACGAATGGTTTTCAGGGAGCTATTTTCCTTCCTGAGCATTATTAGTTTACTATGGAATGTACCACTTAAAGGACGAAATTTGTCTCCCAAGAGCTGCTTCACTGTTGGATACAGGAAATTTTATTGCTGTTGCGCTTGTAGATCCTTCATATAAAGTGGCAAGAGTGTTTTGTAGTCTATAAAATTCAGTGGCTAATATGATGCACAAACAGCGATAAAAAACGTGTAGATATTTACTTTTTTGAAAGCTTACAGGATGAAGACATGTCGGCGAGCCAAAAACGGGGGTCTCCTTCCATATTTCGTACACATTTCAACTCCACTCTACGCTTAAATAAAATGATTAATAACATTGCATTATTAAAAACTTCCTGACAAGACAAATTTTGCACAAATTTTACAAACAAAAAACTCAATTTTTTTATAGTGATGAATTTTCGGGAAAGAACAACTTTGTGAAAAAGCATGTCTGATGTATTAAAGTCCAATTAAAGTCCACCCGAGGAAGTTGCCTGCATGAACATCAGTCATAACGGTTCAAAAGTAACATGATTTTATACTCCCTGCTTTTGGTTGCATATATTGTACATATACAACGAAGGCAATTTAAACCTTAATTAAAAAAATTATCTCAAACTTAAGATTCATTTTCTGACTAATTTCTAATTTGATGTTTACGATCCGTGAAAGGATAAACTCGATTTGGATGTCTGAGTAACATTTAATCATCTGAATGCGAGCCCTTTATACGTCCTATCCTTAATGTGCTTACCGCAAGGTCGTAAAAAAGTAATTAAAGTCCTCAATTATTGCCGCGGACTTCATTTGACGAGTTTAGCGGTTAGGGCAGTCAATAAAGGCAAAAAGTTAAATTCTCTTCTGCTCTAAATGCAAAGCTAATTAAAACTTCTATTCAACTATGCAAAGCGAATCAAATTTACAGTCCAATAAAATGTCGAGCAATTAAGGGCAGTCTAACCGACTGAATAGAAAGTTCTATTTTTTTTTAATTCTCTTTTGAAAAGGCCGAATGGTTGGCCTTTAAGGATCAAAGGCGTCGTTAAAAGGTGAAGCCTCTAAATGGGAAGCGTAATTGTGAATTATATAATATGTTCTAAAACAATTTAAATTTGACTTGATGGTTCTCGTCGTTTATTCGAAAATGTTTAATGGCTACACTGAAAGGGACTTACTCTTTCTACTGTCCTTTCTATCCTTAGCATCCAACATGTCGGTTCAAAAGGCTTACTTCACAGCATTGATATTATCTAATATATGGACACTACCTGTGCAAGACTTGAAGCGTCAAGATTTCTATAGAGTCCCTTAAAACGAATTATTAAAGAAGAAACAAAATCAAACTTCGTTTTTCCATTTAATGCAATCAATAGATTTTCCTTGACTACAAGAAAGTTTACAGATGCAATCCAAATTGATGCAGAAGAATAGGGGATTATTAAGGCATAGAATGTTTTTGAAAACTTTCGAAAACTCAGTCATTGGAAAGGAATTTGCAAAGTTTTTGAAAAGCGCTGCTGATTGAAACTGAATAGTGCACATAATTGCATTGCGTCTGCATTAAGAGTTAATTCTGTCTCTGGTTATTTGAATAGGATGAGTTTTCTCGTATGCAAATAAGTTTAGGGTGGTATTCACAGAGCGATTTTGAATTGTTTATAGTTTTAGTAGCTCTTAGTTTGAAATTTTTATTATGTAGGTTCATATTCAACAAACGTAATCGAAAAGCTCGAATGTCTTTGCGAAACATAAAGTTTCGGAATCCCTTTAAAACTTTTCTTTTGCCAAAAGTAAGAACATTTAACAAGCTTTCAGTTCCCGTGTTAAGTTGACTTGGTTTCTCTACCAATTAGTTGTGGATCCGTTTCTTAAGGCCTTATCATAATAGACTTAAATGAGCTTATACCGACTTGCATAAATGTCCTATTACACACAATTTGTTTGACACGACCTTAATACCATGTCTCCACCGGGCACCAATCCGTGATTAATATAAATCTCTATTAAATCACGCGATTTACCATACAAATTTAAATCCTCTCGGCAAGCGATTAAAAATAAATCCTCTTATAAATCCCATTTGCCCTATTCACTAACAGATTTGCTGCACATTTGTAACAATTTGAGAATCAAAAAAGGAAACTGTCCCTGTGCGACGACCGATCTGATTTTTACAGCAAAAATAGTTTTCCACTTCTGGGAAATGAATTCGCGACGTTGTTTTGAGAGCCAAAATGAGAGAAACAGAGTGTTCGTGTCAAACAAATCCTAAATTTGTCCGGTGGAGCCACTTTGGGATTTATTTTTAATCGTCTCCTGCTAATACTTTCTTTATTGTCGGTGTAGACATTGCCGATTGAAGGCAACCTCCCGACGGAGAATAGAGGAATATGTACCTGCAACAACGTCAGTTTTCCAAAAATTTCCAATGTATCATTCAGCTTTGATCTCCTTGTCACTTGGGTCAAAAATGAACAAAAACTGACCAATCAAACTAAGGCGGGAAAACAGCATTGAAATTTTTGACAGTCAACAAACAGTCAAAATATTCTGTTTGACATTGTTGCAGGTATGTAGAGACCACTACTGTAGTAGTATAACAGGCTTTTGCTGAATTGCTTTCGTTAGGTTTTCGTTAACTCTTGTTGGCTTAAACTAGTCCCAGTCAAGTGAGAGGTTGGACGCAACATTTTGACAGCTGGTGTGAAACAAACAAATCTCATACAATTTCCGAATCGTTCACTTCACAAGCCTTTGGCAAAAGTTGAGTGGGATTATCGATGTATTTTGATATAAGGTTAATCCCAGTTAAAGCTAGAAACAGATTACACCAGCAACCGCAACATTGACAGCACAATTTTTATGCCCAAGGCCAACTTCTCAACAATGTATGCTGGTGTGTTTAGAATAGAATTTTTTACCGATTCCATACGGCACTTTGCGAAGTTTTTCAAGACAAATGATCCTCTCGGAGGGCTTGTCAGAACCCCACGGAGGTGACGACCGTGAAAAAGAATAAGTCTTTTTTTTCAGGTGACGATGGCGGGATTCGAACCTAGACCTCCGGCGTAGTAAGCGCGCACACAGTAATCATTACGCCACGCCACGGCACACCAGCGTATATACTCCACGGCAACATCGACGTCGACATCGACGCTAGACCTAATCCTGAATTTCCGTGTTGCTGTGCAAGTGCTACCAAATTCAGAATGCAGCTCTCGTAAGCAATATAAGAGACATGCACACAAAAAGCTACTGTCGATGTTCTCAAAATGTTTTTCACAACTTTCGGTGGTGGCTGTCGATGTCGAAGTAATGAATATCTTTCTCGCATATAGCTTTAATGGTTGGGCCTTTACCGTTTAGATATGTTTACATTCTACAGTGCTTTTTCTTGTGTCAAAAAAGTTTTGCTTTTACTCTACTTCTTCCATTTAAAACTCCGTATTTGAAGACATTTTTCAGCTTATTGTTTTTAGTGTTATAAAAAGAAAACAAATTAAAAATGAATTTAAAGGGCTACACAGAACGGTTGATGTTGATGTGCCCGAACATGTCACTCATTTTTGACATTTTTGTGGATACAGATGATGCCAATTGCGAGTACAATTTTTAAGGTAAATATTTTTACAAAACCCTCAAAGTAGACCAAATAGATACATTTGGAGATTCTTAAAAAACAAGACGCTGGGTATCTTTTTGACTTATAAAACGGCGACCTTCGGCTTCACATGCAGATGATCAGGGCGCCACTACGTGGCGTATGTCCAATTTTAAATCTTTAAAAAATCAGGCTATTTTTTAGTTTTCTTTTCTTAAGAAATTTGAGCATTATTGCAATTCTAAATTTGGGTGTTTTGGTTTTGGGCAATAAGTACTCACGCTTTTGGTCATGTCGCCCAAAACCATAACGCCCAAATTTTCATAACGCCCAAAAACAATTCTTAACATTTCTGACATTTCATTTGGTCTTTGTGACGCTTAAGACTTTGAGATTTAGGCGACATGTCGCTTTTTGGGCGTTATGACATCTTAAAATTTGGGAGTTATGGCTTTGGGCGATAAGGCCAAATGCGCACGAGCGTTAGGTTTTTCATAACGCCCAAAAAATTTCTTAGCAATCTGTTGTTCTATAAAAAGTCAATTTGGGCGATATGGAATTTCATTTGGGCAATTTTGTAGCTTTTTTGGGCGCTATGACTTTTTAAATTTTGGCGTTGTGGTTTGGGGCGATAAGACCTTACGCCGGGCGATTGATTTTGGAATTTTACGAAATGCAACATTTGAGCAAAAATAACAACATACAAATTTTGATAAATCGTGTCATCCTACTTAAGTTGAGTATTCCACTGATGTAAGCTTAGTATTTGTTAGTTTTCGTAAATAACCAAGTATCCTAATATATGTAAGTGTTTTATTAACAAGCAGAAATTTCCTCTGGCTTAATGAAGCAACGCTCACTTCTCCCCACTGTACGGACTGAGTTAAATCCTTATAGCATGTTTAAACAACTCAAATAGCTTGTCACTCTCTGTCACGTCAATATTAAAAAATAAATCCATAATTCCTCTATAGTTTGAGAGTTAAGTGATATTGTGTGTTGAGTGAAGTTTTAATGTTACAAAAAACCCGAAAAAAATCATTATTAAATCATCGAAGTTTTGTCATCATAGTTTTCTCAAACGAGCGTTCCATTCTTTTGAATAATCGTTCTTATCGAAAGAAATGGGCTTGACACTGACAACATTAATAAATCGCCTTTTTGGCAAAAAAGAAATGCGAATACTGATGGTCGGCTTAGATGCGGCTGGAAAGACAACCATTCTGTACAAGCTGAAACTCGGTGACATTGTGACAACAATTCCAACAATTGGTTTCAATGTTGAAACTGTTGAATATAAGAACATTTGCTTCAATGTCTGGGATGTTGGAGGACAAGCAAAAATACGCCCCCTATGGCGTCACTACTTTCGAAATACCCACGGAATTATATTCGTCGTCGATTCAACTGATGTAGACCGACTGGTAGAAGCCGAAAAAGAGCTGCATAATATTCTACTCGAACCCGAATTGCAAGATGCTCCACTACTGGTATTTTCCAACAAGCAGGACCTACCAAATGCAATGACAGCAGCAGAAATAAGAGATAGGCTGCATTTGCATCAAGTTCTCCTTAGGCGATGGTATATACAGGCGACTTGTGCAACGCAGGGACATGGATTGTACGAGGGCCTCGATTGGTTGTCACATGAGTTGGATCAAAGAATTCCAAATCGAAGTGTGTTTTGATGATTGTTTTGAATAAATTAATTTAATTATGCAGTGTATGAGTAAATAAAATTGTTTTGATAGATAAAGACGACTGGTGCTAATTTGGAAAACTTTAAGAGTTCCTAAAAGACACAGGATTCACTTTAAAAATTAGTTGAATAAATGCTGATGTAACTGAGGCAACAGCTGTTCAAGAGATCCTTTGAGATTAATTTCTGTATTCTTGCATAAAAAATTGATTACATGGCAAGACGACAGGAAGTTCTATTGTTATCAGAAATACAAAAATTGACGAAAGAAGATGTAGGCACCTCCAAAAAGTAGTGGCATAAAGGATACACGAGCTTTGCGTAACATTTCTTTCTTATTTTTTCTCAAAAGAAAAGGAACTGTGGGCCAGGTAACCTCCTTAATTTCAAGCGACTTTTGCGCAGTTTATGTACGTCAATCCTTTGACTCCTGGTTCTATGTGCGCTACGTTACGCGGCATTAGAGCCTCAAAATATAAAGGAAAATCTAATATTAGAAGTCAATTGGTTGTTAATCGAAGTGTTAGTTACTTAAGAAGGGTACATCGTGGTTGAAGGGTACAGTTGTCGATGTTATAAGCATCCTAGCATTCAAAGCAAACTCGACACCAACCACATTTAAGAAATCATATTCATAGCCTCATAGACTATGAGTCATAGCTGTAAGCTGAACTGCCAATGGCTAAATCATATTTAAGATCTTATCACTAACCCCTTAACGCATTACCACAATCCAAGTAAAAAGGATTAGCGTTGAGAATGGGGGTTAAAAAACACTTCTGTTTTGACTAGTTAAGGACAATAATGATGAGGACACGCTCAACCGGAAAGCATCTTCCACATGCCTGCAAATTTGATTAAAAAGGAACTTCAGTAAAGAGCGGAATTCTTATTCAAGTTGATCTCAAGTGTCATGTATTACGAATTTCTTCTATTATCTTCTATTCTACTGTGTAGGTGGACTGGAAGTTATTTTTGGAGAAAAACTGCTTTTCTTCCTCCTTGATTTCACGCCACGAACTCAAGTTCTTCAAGCGTGATCCTCAGCAGAATTCAGCTTCAGGCCCTTGGCGAGACTACAGAGCGCATACGCTATATCTCTGTATTCATGAACCTTCTTGGCAGTCTGTCTAATAGCGAAGGAAGACAATAAAGTAAAGGACTGAAGAGAGCTAAGTATCTAGGCAGATATGTAGAGTTGGGATTTAACATGTGAGAGCCCAGGTTAGATCTGAATCTAAGCCCTGCCAGCTTAACTGCACGCTTGTTGCTTTTCCCCTTACTGTTCCCTGGATAAGCGTGATACTAAGATGTTAACCACGGGCCAGTTTCTGCTCTTTTACTAAAAATATGAATATTATGCCGCTTGTAGGATGATTGAAAAGTCTTTCCTTCTAGAAAGCCTGCCTAGTCGAGAAGCGTACATGCTTTGCCTTTTGATTATCTTCGATTTTATTTAAGGTTGTTAAGATTTCCAAATCGTTACCCACCATCTTTTCATGCATATCAAGGCTGCGTAGACCATACATAGCGATGAGCTATATATCACCATCTTGAACTTGAATCCCCCCCAAGTGTGTCAATTTGTGCAGAGTGACGACGGAAAACTCATAACTATTTCACAACAAGCGCGTCAGCGTCAAACAATATCGACAGCGTTAACACGAGCTAAGAAAATCGTTTGTTAATGCCCAATGAAAATGAGAAACTGCGCTACTATTTGACTGTAAAGTGTCAAAACAGAACGTATTTGTAAAAATTTATAGACTTTTTTACACACGTATGGTTTTTTGTTCACAACAATTATTGAGTTCGAAAAAACCAACCAGCGAATGACAGCATAATCGTCGACCTAGGCGAGGCTTTTAAATTTTTCGAAAAGTCCGACGTGCGAAACGGCGATATCGCCGGTATAGTAAAACAATCCGTTGCCATTGATCGAAATTCTTTGGACAACTTGCCCGAGACTCTCGCTCGCTCTCTCGCTCTTGTTATATACAACATCTATGACGCTGACCCATCATATTTCTGTCGATTTCGAACAGCGACTTGAGAGACATCTCTCGCCAGTAATCGATAGTCTTGGAGGGTTTGGTGCCATCGTAAAAAAAAAACTTATATTGCGCTGTTCGAGATTAAAACTTGTCACATAAGCCCGGAACACCTTTTTCTCCAGCACTGTCCAAACGAAAGAAATTGAGTGGTTTTCGTATCTTTTCGCAAATGACAGCCTAAATGGTTCCCTTAAAAAATTCGGCAGAGGTAAGTGAATTTTCATTGCAACATACTCAAAATATATGAATGCAGACTCTCAGACTTTATGAACTTGTGAATGATTTTTACTACTAATAAAATTAAAAAAAAAAAAAAAAAATTTAAAGAACCTTACAGCATTTCAGTGCCGCCAATTAAGTGAAAAAAAAATTGTTAGTAGTGGACATCCTTCAACATTTTAGCTCCGGTCGGATGGTGACATATTTTATATACAATTTAAAGATATCCAACACCTTGCAACGTCCATCATAAAAAAATATAGGTATTATTTTTGCCGTCTATAGAAGCTAATGAAATTTTCAAATCACGTTTGGATAGAAGATTACCTTTCACGTTATGCTGTCATCAATGTTTGCTACTCATCATCAGGCCTTAACGATTTAACCTGAAAAGCAAAACGCTCCAACAGAACTGGGTTAATGGGCGATTATCCTGGGAATACCTTTTGAATGTGCTCCCCAAGAACTCATTAGTGGTGAGGGAAGAGTGATAAGAATGACACGGTGTCATCTTCATCGGATACCGGTGTCAACGATGGCGAGATAAAAATCTCATTTAACTAAGCCGGCCGTTGATGTGGGAGAATACCCCACCACTTGAACGTCAAAAATGATATTGCTCCTTGTGAGCATATGCAAGCAAATTCGTTGGATGATAAGTGCCAGACGTACCGAATATTTTTTTTGGTTTCGGCTGCCTTCTCCAAAATCCTGTAATCGAAACCTTGAAGAAATCAGACATCGTCTTTAATATAACCACAGAAAAGAAGTGAATAGGATTGTTATCGATTAAATTATCGTTTTTTATTTGGGCAATTTCTTGCTTGATGACACCTGGAAATGCCATCATTCTCAATTTCTGTTCCTGTCAATTAAACTTGAATGCTGCATTGGAAAATCGATTTGAACAGATGGAGAAAATATTCTGCAGGGAGACCCCGGAGACGGAAGGGAATCCTAATTGAAATTAGCTTCTGAATGATTTTGTTCAAATAAACTTAAGTACTAAATTAAGATGTTAAAAAATTTTTGTTTTTGTTTTAAAACTGTTTCGTAAAATATTTCTAGTTAGCTTTTTTTCAGCGCAGAAATATAAAAAGCATATTATTAAGAGCAAAAAAAGCATATAGAGAAAAAATCTTTACCTATCAACTAGATTAAGTCTTACCCGCATATACGCATAAAGTGTTACTGTCGGAAATTGAATATTAGGAAACGCGTTATTTTTGGCTGAGTGCACATTTTATAACACAGTCCAAATGTGTTACATGAGTCCTAATCGTATAAATAATGTCCAGTGTGTCAAGGTTATAATTTGTTCATTGGGTTTCCCTTTATGACAATATAATGATTTTTGGTATGAAGCTGTTATTCAATGATGTCCCATTAGAAAACCATTTGGGACCCATACTCTGTCTCTGGTGTATTCTAGACTTTGAGACTTTTTGTGTGACTTTTCATAGCTTTATTATGGGATGGGATTGTGGCCTGTATACTTTATTTGCAGACCACGTTTTATTTGGTGTCCCCCGTTCCTGGAGGTACTTCAATATAATACATGATATAATTTGGAAGCAAAAAGCAGACAGAAAAAGGTAGGTACTACAATATTTTTGAAATTATTGAAATTTCGGTAGGGTGAAATGTGGGAATTGAAGTGGGCATATATGGCTGGACTTTAAATCAGTGTGCACAATATTTTGTAGAAATATTTAAAGTTTCGGTTAAAGCCAGACTAGACATTGTGTGCTCTAGGACTGCAAAGGACTTTAAAGGCCTTGAAGCTTCACATGAAACTGTTAAACTAAGACTCAGTTGGCGCACGCAATTGTATAGGCAACTCAGCTAAATATGGTTATCAAAGCTTGTTGCTTGATGCCCAGGTCCACCCCGCCATTGTAGCGCAATTTAAATTTACTTTAAAAGGGTAAGAGTAATTCCCAGATATCTATGGCAAGGCATGTGGTTCACCGACATTATAAGAAACAGTTGGTGGTTAGGAATTAAAACTAACAATTGCATACTGAAAAAACACAAAAAATAGGAAGCAAAGCGTGCCTTTGGGTGCTTATACCCGATCCAGGGTATATTAGTTTTAATGCGTAATTTGTAACAAAGCGAAAGAATCACCGAAATAACCCCAAAAAACCTTTTAGAGATATGATCTAGACTGACAAGTGAATTGATTAAGCCATGTCCGTCCATCCATCCGTCCGTATGTGTGAAGTTTTTTGGTCTTTAAAATTGAGCTAGAAAACTAAACCTTAGATGAAAATTGATAAAGTCGTTTTACAGCTACGTCCACAATTGACTTCAATGTAAGACTACCTCTAATTCACATTCTATTTCAGAATGCCTTTTGGTGAAGTTAGACAAGACTTAGAAACTCAAATTTTGGTGCAGAGCAATTATAGTGGCCAGAAGACTTTAATAAGGCAAAAAATTGGCTGCCCACACCATCGACCATGCCCACTTTCAACATGTTCGTTATCTAAAAATCTGATTTCTCTGAAAATGCATTCGAAATCGAAAACAAAATTATATAAAGAATGTAAAAGATATTACCAACATGCTAAATTTGTTACATACAAAGTATTGAGCTCCGCCCTCTTTAAGGGGCGTTTTAAGGAATTTTTTTTTTTAAGCAATAATTTTCGCTTATAACGCATTCTCTTAAACGAGATAAGATTTAATTGACTTTCATTTTTAGCCCAAACACATTTTTGGGGGCGTGGCCAATACCAAAAAAAGACCGTCAAGTATGAAGACATACGCGGAGCGGTCCGTCGACTTTTGTTGAAGGTTATGGTCATCTAACTATATTGCGCAGTTTGTGTAACATTCTATTTATTTATTAAAATTATTTCTGGACATATTTTACAGTCTGTAATATACTTTTTTCGTAGTGTTCCTGTTGGGTTCTGTACTGTTTCTGAGAAAACGGTAAAAATATGCTCTTTTTTATTTCGCTTGTTTGAATGGGCTTAAAAGCTAAGGGTCGAAAACGGCAATTTTGAAACGTTTCTGATGCAGTTCGCTTGCCTTTTAAACATCACATACTTCAGCCAAATTAAAACAAGAGTCATAACCGTAAAGTAACTAGAAATCTTTAAAAAAAAGTTTTCGAAAATGTTTTCACGTTTTTCAATTAAATATTCGAAGTTTTTGAATAAACCTTTTTGAATAAAAGTTTTGTATAAAATTTGAGAAGATGGACTATGCCCGGTGTTAATTTAATAATTATACTTTATACCGTTTATGGGATAGAGGGGGGACATGCGTTCTTTTGATCTTTTTTTAATTTTTTAAATTTCAAATCCATAAAGCAAACATTTTGAAGTTTTTTCCAGTTCCCGTTAGACTTTTTTCCAATAGAACAACCAGCAGCACTAGCCTTGGATGTTTGTTTTTAATTCTATGGCCACCGGTTTATGCGCAAACGGTAAAACAAGCTCCTTTTTTATTTCGTTTTTTAAATAGGCTTCTAAAAACTTAGGTTAAAAACGGCAGTTTAAGACAATTTTAACGCAGCCTTCCTTCTACTTAACCGAATCTGAAAAAGATCGCTTATACCGTTAAGCTACTAGTAGAGTTAAAAAAAATTGTTTTTGAAAATGCTCTTATGTTTTTCAGTTAAATCTCAGAAGATTTTGAAATTTCAAAATCCGCTATAATTTTCCTTCAAATTTTGAATTATTATTTTTGATACATGTGATTTTTTTCATAGAATTCCACCAAACAGCACCGGAGATAAGGGGGACACACACACGTTTTTTCATGCATTTTTGCAATTTTTTTTTTTCGAAAATGCGTCAAAACTGCACTACTCAAACTGTTTTTGAAAAATGTGACCTAAGCACTTGGTTTACTTTGAGTTGCTTCATACGTGTGTTCAATATTGATTTTGAGCGATAAGCCGTTCAGTAGTTATGGCCTCCAAAACTTTGAAAAACGTCATGCATTTTCGACTCTTCATTTCTCAAAAACGTTTTGATATTTCGAAAAGTTTTATATTTTAATTAAAGCTTAAAATTTAATAAACCTAAGTTTCGTTTTTCTAGTTCTTGCCTACTAACCTTCTTGAAAAAAACACTAAAAAACATTAAGTCATTCTCACATGAAAGTTCAAACTGTAATTAAACCGTTATTTGTGCTTAAAAAAATTTATACGTAGTTTATACGCACACAAAATTTTGTCTTTCTACGACTTACCGTTCAGGAGTTATAAAGTGATTGGACGGACAGACGGACGGACAACGTAGCCATAAGAGGTCCTTTTTCTATTTTTGACGGAGCGCTAAAAATTTACATACAGCATATGAAATCATGCCAAAAAACGTTAAATTTGATGTTACATCGTAAACAGAGTCGTGTATTTAAAATTTCGTTACAAACGATCTCTTGCACTTTACACACTTCTTGCTTTTTTTTTAGTTATGTGTTTTAGGGGTAGAAAGAGATCTAAAATGAACTTAAGCGGAGCATGTTGTGAAGGATCGTAGCTGTTTTGTATGGGATATACTACAATAGTGTTCAATTAGAGTTATCCCCTCCCTCCAAGTTGTGCCTAACAGTCCTGTCGGCTGAAAGTTCGATAAACGCCGTAGTGTTTTAAAGCAGTCCTTACATCCGCCTTCCGCGTGTTACATCAGCGCCAGTACTTGGTCTGAACAACTTTTCGAGAGATTCAAATCGAAGCCCAGCCTATTCTAAAGGTGCTTCAGCATGTTGGAATCTATCGTATTCTATTCGAATTTAAAATGTTATTTAAATTTGAGCGAACAAATTGTGCCTGAAGTATTTTTCAATCTCTCGGTAATACTGATGACTTGATCAGAAAATTGAAATTGAAATCTGTTTGGCGAGCCTAAACTATAACAATATTTGATGCTTTTTAAGATACCTGTTTTGTTTTAATTCTTTAGTTTTATTTAAGCTCGCAAAATTTGATATTTGAATGTACAAGAAAGGGGAAAACACACATATGTGATGATACCAACAAACAATTTGTATCCTTAACTGCTTTTCTTGTTTAAGACAAATCAGACATTAAACACAAACAAGGAAAGCCATGTTTTCTAAATTACTGACATAATCGGTGTAATTAATTTGAGCACCAATTAAAATTATCTCTCATTTAGCGAAAGCATTTACCTGCACCCCATCCCCCATAGCATGGCTAAATTCCTTAAATTAATTGAATGTAATGAAAGAACATGAATATTAATTGTAGTACTAAACAAAGAGAATCGTCGTAATGGGATGATTTTAAATCTTTATTCTTTATGCCAAGAGTAAAATAAAGAATACCTTTTTATATTGATTTCTATAAAAAACACAAATCTCCGCACGCTTCACCTTTCAGAAAGGTTTCTGGAATGAAAAAAAAAATACTTTATTTTAATTACCCTTAGATGCCACCCACTAGAGAAAGGCTGTGGATACTTTTTTCATTTTTTCCCCCCTTGGTTTCTCATGTCTCCTGTATTTTCATTTGACTCTTTGACTTGACCGAAGGTCTAAATAATAATAACTGATAACTCAAGGGAATGGTGGTCCCATTAAACAGAAATAGGCTTTGCCAACATCGTTTGAGGTGAATAAATGACCTGAAAGACTTTATGCCTGCTATGGGTTATTTATGATTCGTTGGAAAAAAAAATGATGAGAAAATGATATTTTCTCGTTAAAAGAAATAAAAACGGCTTCGAACTGATGATGAAAAGGGCGAAAATAATAAGCATAACACAATCTATGAGGTTCGTGAATTAATTCAGGGCATTCCATATTTAAGTCAGACAAAAAAATAAAATAAGAATGAGCAAGAAATTCTTCCTTGATTTCTGGCAGCAAGGATTTTGCGAGGCTACCTTGACTTTGATTCCTTGAACCAAGGATTTTGCGAGGCTACCTTGGCTTTGATTTCTTGAACCAAGGTTAAAAAATCTCCTCGCGAAGTAAGGAATCGCTTAGATTGTAGATTGTAGTGGTATAATTCATCCCAGATCACCGCGGCTACAAGTGGGCCTACTGTGATATCCGCCATACATAGCTCATCCATGATGCCACAGTTTGTGTTAAAGTAGGCTAGGTCTTTGGGTGTGCATCTTTATCCGCTGCTTCAAGGTAGAACTTACCAAGAAAACGTGGATGTGTTTTTATTAAACAGTTACAGTCACATAGTGCTCTGCTGTTTCTGCGCCTTCGTTGCATAGTCTGTATGTATTGTCTTGCTCATGGTCATGGGGTATACATCAGGTCATGGGGTACATCAGGTGTTTTCTTACTTGACAGTGCCCTGCAAGGAAGCCTGTGACAAACCGAATCTGACTGTTTTCTTCTTTTGTGGCAGCTATTTAACATGAAAACTTTGACTTGTCTGTTTGCTTCGGTTACCATCCAGAAATAGAGTTTCCTTTCGTTCAACCACGGTTTCACACAACTTTTTATGGTGTTATTTGGTAGCCCGTAGAATGATCTTGGTATCATGAATTCGTCTGCTTTTTCATTGCCTTCAAATCCATTGTCCCCGGCACCCAGATCAAGTAACCCTTGTTCGCGGTCGCCAACATTTGAAGTAATTGCAGATCCCACACCAATTTTTATAGACAGATCCCACACCAGTTTTGATGTTATCTCAAAGGCGTTAATCGCGAGTAGAGCTGCCCTGCTATCAGAGAGAATGTAGATGTTCTTATTTGTACCTAATAAATCTATCTAGATGCTCTCGAATGCAAAGTTCTATTGCGTGTACTTCAGCCTGAAATACGGAACTGCTTATGTCCATACGTTACGTTTACGTACTTAAAAAAAAGTACGTACTAACGTTTACGTACTTAAAAGTTTACGATACTAACGTAAACGTTTCGGTTCATACGTTTACGATACGTACTATCATGACACCTTAGGTTAGGTAGGGTTGCTAGCAGCCAAAGCCACCAGCTTGCACAGGCCCTTTGGAGACAACCTGTAAGGAATAAAAATGTAAGTATATATGTGATACTGAGTAAGTTGCAGTATCCTGAGCTTCGAAGAAAAAATTGGCCCAGCCGGAGTCCCTGCTGAACTTCACGATATTCACCACCGGTATTTTTGCAAGTTCGTCCAGCTCCTCAAAGAAGAGTTGTCCTAGAAGTTTAAAACGTTGCCTGCTGGCACTTGGTCATTGGCAGAGGAGGTGTTCTCCTTCCGCTTCGGTATCGTGACAGCCCCTGCAAATGTAGTTGGTGTTAAGCTCAAAACAGAGGAGCAGCGGTTCTGCACGTATCACTGCAAGCAGCACTGCCAATAAAACTGAGGCGGGAACACGCACTTGCTCTGGATTGAATTTTTTGTCAGTCAACAAACAGTCAAAACTTTCAGATTTGACGGTATCAGTGATGCCAGGTATCTTATATATTTTTTTTGTTTTTATTGTGGCTGCAATGAAACTAGGCACCAAATTTAGAAATAGAGACTTCGAGCAGTTACTGCAACCCCTGCAGTAGCTGGGTTCGCCTGCCCCATAAGAGCCTGCCCCATTCATTTCTGTTGCACGAACATTTCTGCACATCTGTTTTGAGCTTTAATGATTCTTAATTTTGCCTGTGGCCTGTTATCGCTCTGCGGCAATGGCCACTGATGGCCTTTTTAGTGCTACAAGCTTTTTTGCGTTGTTGCTGTCTATGGATGGCCATAACGCCTGCAGATTATTCCACCTATTTTGGGTTATATTTTGAATATCAGTTATATTTCATAAGAGAGCAGATAGTGAGAGCCCTTTTGTCCGCTGTAGTGATACGTAGATGTGAGCCATGTTTCGCTACCGCTAGGATACCGAGTTTCTCAGAGCATACACCTGCTCCAGTACCCTCAATCGATTTAGAGCCATCTGTGGAGATTGCTATCTCGGAGTGGATTACAACACGTTATAAAGTCTCCTGTCTTCTCTGCTCGGAATGTGAATGGTGTAGTCTTGTTTGAAGTCAAGATAAAGAGTTATGTGGTCTGCTGTACCTGCACAGCAACCTAGTGTGTGTATGATTGATGCCCTGTGGATGTGTTACTCCAGTGGCCTATCCAATGAAGTCTTATTGCGCCTTTTGCAGCGCTTTCTTTAATAAGCAGGTCCATAGGCGTAAGGTTTAGAATTGTCTCTAACCCCATGGTAGGAGTGGATCATGCAGACACCTTACATTAATGTATTTAGTTTACCCCTCTTTGGAAGAAAGATGTAAAGGAGCTTCAGTCATGATGAGCTCAGGTGTTCAGCACTCACCGCGTGAGCCCCAAAGATCCGCCACCTGATGCGAGCAAAGGCAAGACAACTACAAAGGAAGTGTTCGGCTGTACCGTCGTCCTCTCCACCGGCAGGACAGGTAGTGGTTTCGCTCAAGCCTAACACAATCAAGTGTCTAGCAAAAGTTTGGTGGCCGGTAAGGACGCCTACAAGAAATCTTCAATCTATTCTCCCGAGAGAAAGAAGGAAAGCCACAAATATTCATACGAGAGAATAGAAATGTTTTAGTGCACGGACCATTTACTCCGGCTTAAGCTTCTTCATTTGTTTTGGATCCATCTGAATACCATACAAGTGAGTGAATCAACGAAGCAAATGAAGGAATCGCTTAAGGAATCCTTGATATGAAAAATCGTGCAACTATGGTGAAATATCGTGTTTTTACCTGAATTTCCCCATCCTTTATACATAAATACGCAATGATGAGCAGATGAGGACCTGAGGGCCCTGATCTTGATCTATTCATGTACGCTGATGGGTTGTTGTAACCGAATTAACTAAGGATACAGTAATATGAATCAGGATCTCAGAAATGACTCAAAAACAAGCTAGCAAGTACCCACATTCCGCGAACGCGATAATCGGACCTCTGCAGTTGAACGCTGAGGTTATAATTCTGATGGAATTTTGATCACTGTTTCGCCTTTACAAAGATAAGAAGAAGAAAGACACCCTATAAAATTTGTCTAGTTTTAGAATACGTGGTTCAGATTTTGTTGGAACAGAAGTGCTTACTAGTAATAAAAATATTGGAACTTTTTTACTATTCTTGTCCCTCATCAACTGAAACTGTCATCATTTGAAGGCCTTTTAATTTGCATTGGAATCCTAGTCCTCTTTAAGGTTAGCCTAAGAGCTCACCCAAATAACATTGGGTGTAATACCAACAGGTTAGAGTCATGTTCTGTTTAAATCAATTTCAATATTCCTTAACACTCTAAACAGCTGATCAATATTACTATACTGCATAATCTGCCATAGAACAGAGAGGAAATGTCAGACCATATGGCACGACGAATTTTGGGAAATGTTCATTCTGTATCGTCTCCTTTCCATCCATCGCGGTGCACTTGTACTTTACTAAATTCAATCCATGACTAGGTTGAGCTTTTTGTTTTGGTTACGCTGTAGGAATTTTAATAAAAACAACTCTTAACGTATATGGATGAACGCATTCATTTCTTTATTTTTATTTCACCGTTTATCAAGCGAAACACATAATTGAATAACTATAAAATTTTTAATATCACATCAAAAAGCACAATATGTCCTTAAGTTTATTTCACCTATCTGAGGCTAAATTTACACCTTTTCATGGCACCTTAAATCATAAAAAAATAAATTCTTAAAAAGCGTCTCCATAAAAAAACATTTATGAAAATATTCATGAGGTAATTTCGTGAAAATTGAAAGAAATTCACAATAACGGCACAACATTACATTTAACTTGACTTTTATACCCAAATGAAAGACAACACAAGGTAAACAGGTACTTTTAAGAAAATATGCATATCATACAGGTATGGTTTGTTTGCCAAAACAAATGGGAAAATAACCAACCCTCACTTTAGGGTTATGGGCACCTAAAATTTTGAGCTTGTGTGTTTTTTAATAAATTCTCAAGGTAATTTTTCGGTTGTTGTTTGTTTAAATTCGTTTGGATTTTTAATATCCTTGAAAAATATACCTGCTATGCAAGGTATTTCGACAGAAACCTTTCTTCATTCCAGTAAATTTAATTTTTGAAGCTGCTTTTTGTACATTTGCATTTGGGCGCGTTATTTAAAACTTTAAGTTATTTTTGTCATGATCGTTGACATTACTTTCGGTCACTTGCATTCCTGTCAGTCGCGTGGACTTATTTTTCTATCCATAGTATTTTAAAAACTGCGAATACGCAATGCCAAGAGGAAAAAATGAGACGTTCCCTTCATAAACGCGAAAAAAATCATGCTGCCAAAATTTCATAGACATACAGAAATTAAAAAAAAATATGCCGAGTGCGATAAAACGTATGTCCCATAATATTGGAAGTAATTAAAAAACGCGATTTCAGGTGCGGTGTGGTTCTCAGTTTAAGTTTCGAAAACAAAGATTGAGCCAACAGATAAAGCGGATATTGACCTTGATTACTATCATTAGCTGACCTTAGTAATGTTGAATTTTTGAATGGATATTAAGTAATATCTTGGGCAAAGCTGGTCAGGGACCCACGATTAACGCAACAATGTAATTTTGTTATTCAATCTAATAGCGAAAACGGGCAATCTGAAAAAAATAAAATTCGGCAAGGGCTTGGAAAATAGCTAATCTAGTTCCTATACCAAATCCAAAAAAACTACCCGATAGCTCGAATAGCTATAGAGCAGTAAGTTTATTGGAACTTAGAAACTCAATGATGTATTGCTGCCTTAGTATAACTGGAGAAGCCGGAGACTACTGAGAGTGCTTGTGTGAGAGACTCCTTGAAGTTGGTTGGTCTGGAAGAAAACGAGGATAAGACTTAATATATGTAATCAGCAAACAAGGAAATATTAACTCTCGCGCCGCTTAGGACAAAACGTCACGTTGGTAGCAGTTACTTCAAAGTTGTTCAGGAGTTCAACCTTGGATTTTACATCAACTCTACAAACGACACCTTAGTGAAGATTCGTCGAAATCTCCTCTCACGAAGGACAAAGTGTGATCTCCGTAAAATCCTGGGGTGGAATCGGCTATGGTGTTCTATGATTTTCACATTTTGTAATAGTCAATGTGATGAAACAAAATAATCCGTGTGCGTAAGGTGATCGCAAAAATATTGTTCCGAATTGTTGCTTTGTTTAGGCTTCTGATGTAAGAACACTGACTTTTATTCGTGCATGCAGAAAGTCAGCCTAAGAGTAGGCAAAAACACCAACTTACCAGAAAGTTTGAAAACTGGTGACCAGCTGATTTTGACGGCGATTGATCGGGAGCTGTCACAAGAAAATTGTGATGATCATAGTTTACACAGACGAATTTTTGTGATTTGTGACATCACTTACCATAGATCACCTTTGCCGATTCCACTCCTGATTTTGCCAGCTCTGCTTTATGGCGCCGAGTGCTCGACGATGCAGAACGAAAAATTATACTTGTTTTTTTTTTCGAAAGAAAAATCCTACGGTGAATTTATATTCCTATGTGCATAACCCTGAACTCTATGAGCTGTACCAACATGTGGATTTTGTTCAAAAAGCCAAAACCAAAAGACTGCATTGGCTTGATCGCATTGAGCGCATGCAAAACGAATTCAAGCTCCAGGCTCAAGACGACCAGTAAAACTCGGTCTCCCGTTTTAAGAACCAAGCTATTGTGGATGCCGGAGCGCTTGGTCTGGACAGCCCAAAGTCATACAGGATGAAACGCTACCATGAATCAAGCAGAGACGCGCTCCATGGGTAGGAAGCTACATAAGTAAGTAAGAAGAGACCTTTCTATGCGTCGTTTTTATACCCGACCCAGGGTATATTAAGTTTGCTGTATAGTGTGTAACGTAGTGTAATAATCACAGTAGACCCCTAAGACCTTTTAGAGATATGAATTAGACCGACAGGAGAATCGATTAAGCCATGTCCGCCCGTCCGTCCATATGTAAGCAACTTTTAGGCCTTAAATTTTAAGGTAGAGAGCTGTAATTTGGTGTGTTGGCTGGAAGTCCATTGGACCAGATCAAGTTTCAAAATCCGTCCACTACAGGCCTGTATGTGTGACCATCTCCAATTTACAAAAAATACTTTTTTCACACTTTAGCTATGTCGAAATGGTGATATGACACTGATTTTTAATACGTGACACTGCTTTGTAATTGTCTTTGAGACAGCAGAAAAGGTATGGCGTTTGTATTGACCACGCCCACTTTTAAAGGAAATTTAGCTGAAAATTACTGTTTTTCAATAAATATAATATGAAATTTGGTAAAAACGTTTTGTAACATAAGTTATAGATATTAGCAATTTCTATATTCTTTGTACATATTATATATACCTCTGCCTACTTTTGTGGGGGTGGCTTTAAAAAAAGTGTTTTTTTTTGTTGAAATGACGGGGTTTTAAAAATGTATGCGACCACCTAGCGCTAATGTATGCGACCACCTAGCAGTTATATTTTTACATCCCGCCCACTTTTTGGAGGCGTGCCAGGTTTCTTTTTGGTAGGGTCGGGTCGGACTGAAGCTTTTGCATACGCACTGCTGCACTTTCTTACTTGTTTTTTATTGTTTTTATAATATTGTTCCTACTTCTCGCTGTTAGCGGCTTTTTCAAGTAGGTACATGATGGACCTAAAGCGTCTATCTTATGTAAAAACTTCATAACTCTTTTGTTTAATGACATTTGTTAGCTATTTTTTTTTACAAAAATAAATCTTGCAAGGCTTAGGAAAAGCATTATATGACGAGCAAAAAATAGCCAGTCAATAATTTGTACTTACCGTGCCTTAGTTAGGGCGTTAGAAATCTTCCATCGGCACCAATTATTCGACCTGTAGTGGCTAAAGTCGAACGGTGGATATGTGAGGCAGCATTTTCCTCAGTTACATGATCCCCATGGTGGATTTGGGAGAGAAAAGTTTGCTTTTAGAAAGTGGCTGCATGTTTTTTTTCTTAAGTGCATTAAAACAAGCGAATAAAGCTTTGGTATATGAAAAAAATAAATAATTTGGTTCATAATCCGTTCTTAGACAAAAATTACCTATAATTTTTGGGTTATATAGGAAACACAAAACCTCGCAGCCCATCAGTTTTATTTTCCAATACATCATAAAGGATTGCTGGGCAAATTGTACACTTCTTTACCAACTTTATCTACGAGGGTAGGTCTTCCGAACATTCCTTTTTATAAAAATTTTAAAACGTACATAAATCTTTTTACATTGCGTTTCTTTGGACACAAAGCAAAGTACTTTTTTTTTTAAATTGTTGACCCAACTGCGTATTCAGGTTTGGCAGCTGAAAATACTTTGCAATAATATTTTTTTTGCTTGCAATTATAGGTATAGGAAAAAACTCTGCATTCCTAGTTCAGATTCAGATGCTTGAACTGTATAACCTTATATACATATTGTGACATGGATATAATATTTTTTTGTGGTCCCTTATCAAATCTGCGCGACGAAATGTGATTGCCGTTTTGAAGACGATACCAGCATTAGTAGACCACTGACATGGGAAAACTTTTCTAATGACCTATTTTTCAATATCGTTGACGTATCCTTGTAATCACCATTTGAATTGGGTAAAGGGTGCACTTCGAAAAAGTTTTTTTTTTCGGCTGGCCCCTAAAAGTTATCATAATACATACAAAACATGGAATCAAAGAGTATTGATGTCAGCGACAGCCAATATTTTTAATGTGGGTAAAGTCGTGTCGACCGATGTCCTTCAGTACAACACGATTAACAAAGTGTGTACGAAAAATGTGAGAAGGGTATAAGGGCAAGATTAATAGGAGAACTGGCTTCAAGGGCTAGACATGGTAGCTATACTGACATTTTAGACAAGAGATTTTATTGATTTTAAATGGCCTGGATTGGCATTAGGTGAAGTGATGACTTTATTTAATACAATAGGAAGTCTTCAACAAATGTCAAAGTATTGATTACTTCAATTTTCCAGTTTTCACGGTAATATTTAACGTGTTTGCAGTGAAGGCAGTTCTTTTTACGGATTGCCAAAAAGTTTTCTCATGAAAGTTGTCTAACACAAATAAAGTTGGAAATTTATTGCATTTAATTGATTTTTTAGGTTTTTTTTTTAGAGAGGATTTAATGTTCTAGCTGGATGCATTGTTAAAAAAAAAATAATTAACTTGCTTAAAATTGTAATTGTCTGGTAGTCATTGAATGTAGCTCTCTTAAGTTGAGAGGAAAATAGCACAATATAAAAGTGAGAAATTCAGTGGAAATTTCTATCAAAGCGCTTATATATTTTAAAATATATATGAAAACATTTTAAGGTCAAGTTCCTGACTCCTACTGTTAAACAATAAATTCTCCACTTACTCCTTCAATTTAAACTCGAAACAAGGATATTTCCATATAATTCATTTTAAACGTATGCGAATAGACACTCATGCCGAAGCAATTGAGCATCATTTCTTGTGTTTCATGCTCTAAATATAAACCACTTTAAGAAGCACTTTAAAAGCTTGTCGATTTTTCTTAGATGCCACCCACCTCTGACGTGAAATAGGAAGAATTGTGCTTAAAAATCCTGTAATTGGATATCTTTTTAGAATGAACTTGTTGATTTTATTTATATCTCCAAGCAGCGTATCTCATATCATTTAATACTTCTTAGGTTCCAAGCAATGGAAAGAAAAAACCCTCATTAAGTCATTGATATCACGTGTTCTTTCTAAAGGAAAAAATATTATGTGTTAAGGTTCGTAATAAGGACGTACCTTAAAGTGTTTTTTGGTAAAACTTAAAACTTGGTATTGGAATTTATAAATGAAACATAATGACGAGTAGATCTGGAAAAGGCGTATGACCGAGTCCCTCGGAATACACTGTGGAGAGTTTTGCAGGACTATGCGCTGAGTGGACCTCTTCTGAGAGCCATTCAGTCTTTGTATGGAAACTGCAGAAGCTGTGTACGGATAAATGGCGTCAAATCCCGTCCTTTTGATGTGCGCGTTGGACTTCGCCAGGGCTGTGTTCTGTCGCCGCTCCTTTTCATAGCATATATGGACTGGATGGTGAGGCGCAGTCTTGGCGAGCAATGTTTCGAATTGGCTGGCATCAGGATGAGCCATCTGCTTTTCGCAGATGATTTGGCCATCCTTGCATCATCCAAAGAGGAACTTCAACGAGCACTGGATAGGTTTGCAGCCATCTGTGGTGATGCTGGGATGAAAGTAAACGTGAACAAATCGGAAGTGATGGTTGTTTCCCGAACTCCTGTGCAGTGTACCCTGCACATAAATGGAGTTCCATTAAAACAGGTGGAGAAGTTTAAGTATCTCGGGGTCTTTTTCACGAAAGATGGGAGGAGTGATACTGAGTTGTCCTGTAGAATTGGCCAAGCTGGAGCAATAGTAAAGGAACTGCGCCGGCCGGTCATCAGGAAAGCTGAGCTTGGAGTGAAAGCAAAGATCTCAGTTTTTAATTCAGTGTTCGTTCCGACCCTCATCTATGGTCATGAAATTTGGGTAATGACCGAAAGAATTAGATCGCGGGTACAAGCTGCCGAAATGAGACTCCTGAGGTGCGTTGCTGGTGTTACTCTAAGGGACAGAGTGAGAAACGTCAGTATTCGTAGGAATCTTAATGTTGAGCAGCTACTTCTCCGAGTGGAGCGATTGATTCTTCGATGGTTTGGACATGTTGTTCGCATGCCCCCTGACAGACTTCCTAGACAGGTCATGCTAGCCGAGATGCGAGCGCGTCGCCCCCCTGGTAGGCCAAGAAACAGGTGGTGGGATCAGGTAAAGAACCTCTCTGAGTCCCGCCTGGGGATTGCGCCGGAGTCTCTTGAGTTGTCACCCTCGCTCCGCGACCCTTTTAAAGGATAAGCGGCATTCGAAAATGATGATGATGATGAAACATAATGACAAGCTACTAGCGCAACCTACCATACCGTCGATGTGTCCCCATTTTACGCATTGAAATTTTGAGCTAGAGAGCTGAAATTTTATGCGTAAGCTTCGTGACATGAAAAGTAAAATACTGGTTAAAATTCCTCAATTTTCTCCCGCCCATTGACACTCCCACAATGGGTCTTAATATGCAATTACCTCCAGGGCTTTCAAAATTGAAAGACGTCGTAAGAAACTGAAATGAAATTCAGCATTTTTTTTATAATTGTGAGATGTGTTAAATAGAAACAAAGTGTGTTGTGGGCGCGGTCATTGATTTAAAAAGAAATTTTTCAAATGCATTTAATCTAATATTTTTTTTCCAAATGGGAAAAGTTTTACTTAATATATGTATTATAAGAAAAAACTTAGTTAACTTATAACTTAGTTAGTTATACCTTTTGTTTTCATAAAGTTTTCAGCTACGCCCACATTTTGAGGCAGGATTTAAGGGGGATCTCGACTACCTTAAGTCTTATTAATGAAAGCCATAAGGTACACCAGACTCTATTCTAGGTTTTGAGGCGTCTGAGGTGGCCGAATCTGGACAAAGAATCAATCGTGTTCACTGTAGCTCAACCGTAGAGCATTACTCGCGACAAGTAAAGGTTGCAGGATCGTACCCTGCCGGTGAACCGCGCACGGTTTTTTCTTTCGACATTTCCGTTCGCCAACATTTCAACTCCACTCTACGACTAAATGTTAGAATAGAGGGGCCTGTACGGCTTAATTGTCATCATAATTGTTATAATTTACTTAACAAGACATGTTGGCAAATTTGAACTGTGGAACGAACGACGAAGCAGCTGAAGAACTTTCTCTATACATTTCCTGTCATTGTTTGTGTCATGTGGTGGATCTTTTGGTTGTCGTGTTAAGTGCCGAACACTCTTCATAACAGAAGTTTATTGCTTTATTTTTTAGCAAATTGGGTGGAAAACCTAATTATTATTTATTAATAAAATAATTAATTATTATTAATATAATTTTTTAAATCGGGTTAGGCACTGCGTGATATGGACAAATTTGTTGTCAAAATTGTTTCTGAGTGCTTCATCGGATTGTACCAACATCCAACAACAAAAAATCTTACAGTGGTTCTTATAATAATACAGTGGTGGAAATTCGATTATAAACAACAGTATAATAAGCAAAAAAATTAACACAAAATTTGACTGTTGAAAAAAAAAAAGATCGGGATGCAGTAGTTGAACTTTTTAAAATGATGAAAAATGGGTAGAAGTTCGATGCTGAACACGTGCAGCTTTTAACAGTTTTTCGTTATTTCGCTGACTTTTTAATGTTTTGAAATTCAATCCTAATTGTGAATGGGCCCTTCTCAATTTTCTGGTATATTTACAAGAACATTTGGTATTGATATGGGAAGGCTTTTAAGCTTTTAAGTGCTGAGTGCTGGCCAAGACTCTTTGAGCAGCTTAAGGCATGGTAAAATTGCCTTCCATGTCACTAATCAAACTGTACAGAGATAGCCAGCTCTGTAACCCCCTGCTCTCTCAAGCCCGCAAAAACACACACAGGGAACGATACGAAACGTATTGAGATCTGCCATGAGATTTGCCTTTGATTTCCTGTCTGAGTGAAACATTTTCCAGTTGAGAATTTTGTAGTGTGCTAGGTAAAGCACAGAACACGTATGCATTCCCCAGTCAGTGGAGGCTTGGGGCCAAAAATAGAATTTTCGTGCCGAGTTGGCTTAGACTATCTCCTTATAGTCTGATCAGTGTCCACGTGAGTAGATGAAAGAATATTTCACACATCCTCGGTGGAGTACAGGTCTGAACTTCGCGCCAGCATTGTCATTACCTATAAATTTCCCTACGAAAACCATAAGTCCACGGACCATGCGTTGCGGACAGGTGCGTTACGATTTAGAATACGAAATTTTCGGGAAGAACATCGATCGATATACCCAACTACATACCCTACTAAAGAAGACAACATATATAGGTAAAAAGATTTAAAAGCCGTTCGAAAAGCGTTGTTGCCAATCATAGAAGCTAAGGATCCTAAAATCCTTACAGTATCCATGCCAAGCTATCTTGCAGATTTGCTAGAAAAAAGAGAAGATCCCATTGTTCCTATTGTTTAGGCTGAAAATTTTTTTCCCCCAAAAAATTAAGCCAAATTTAGAAAAACCGTTTAAAGCTGCGTTAAACCAGTGAGCAAGTGCTACAGTCCTACAGTGTAAACGTAAAACGTACTGTTGAATACCCCATCATGTTATATTTTTTTGACATTTTATAAGAAGACTGAACTACGAAGGTGGGCGTGGTCCAACCGCCCCTAATTACAAACAATTAATTACAAGATATTCATCATCATCATCATCTTCATTTTCGAGTGCCGCTTATCCTTTAAAAGGGCGCGGAGCGAGGGTGGCTAAATGGTCTTTCCATCGTTCTCGATCCTCCGCCAGAAGATATTATATTATAAGATATTTATATATTTCCAAGTTACGCTTAATGTACGTCAAAATGCAATATTTTTGTTCAAATTCAATATTTTTGAAAAATCGACCCTTGAAAGGGGGCGTGGCTAAAAACTTTGTATGAAAGAAATTCGGAGCGAGCTTCCATTTATTGAACCTGCTAATTTTTGTTTCTTATTCTTTCAGAAATTGATAGCCAGTGGCAACATTGCCAAAATGCCATCAGAGACGCCGCCTCTGAAGTGCTGGGTTTCACACGGCGACCACAACGAAACCCCTGGTTTGACGATGAATGCCGGCAAGCACATGCAGCTAAACAGGAAGCATACAAAGCGGCGCTGCACAGAAGGACTAGAGCTGCTCGCGAGCTCTACGAGCAGAGGAGGAGAGAGGAGCACCGGCTTCTCCGAAGGAAATAGAGAGAGCACGAGAAGCGCGCGGTTGAAGAGATAGAGAGATGTTACAACAGGAATGAGGTTAGAAAGTTTTACCAAAGGATCAAAAGGTCCTGCCAAGGGTATAAACTTCGAACTGAAGCCTGTAAGGACCATCAAGGGAACATCGTTGTAGAATTGCAGTCGGTGCTGAGGATTTGGAAAGACCACTTCTGCAGACTGTATAACGGCGAGGAAGAACCAAATACCGCTGTCAGGCAGAATGAACCATTCAACCCGGGCGAAGACGTTACCGACGAAGCATACGAACGATACCGCCCACCCGACCTGGAGGAGGTGAAAGTAGCTGTGTCTAAGCTCAAGTGCAACAAAGCAGCCGGAGCAGACGGCCTAGCTGCCGAACTTTTTAAATCCGCTGGCGATGAGCTGGTTAGGAGCATGCACCAGCTCATCTGCAAGATATGGTCGGAAGAAAGCATGCCCGACGAATGGAACCTCAGCATTGTTTGCCCGATCCTGAAGAAAGGAGACCCTCTGAGTTGTGCCAACTACAGAGGCATAAGTCTTCTTAACATCGCATACAAGATCATTTCTGCTGTACTGTGTGAGCGCCTGAAGCCGTTTGTCAACAATCTGATAGGCACATATCAGTGTGGCTTTAGGCCAGGAAAGTCCACCATCGATCAAATATTCACACTGCGGCAGATCTTGGAGAAAACCCAGGAATTCCAAATCGATACACACCACCTCTTCATCGATTTCAAGGCCGCGTATGACAGCATCTATAGAGACGAGCTATATAGCGCAATGTCTAGTTTTGGCATCCCTGCCAAACTCGTCAGTCTGTGCAGGATGACGATGGAAAACTCACGCTGTTCCGTCAAGGTCGGCAAAGACCTCACCGACCCCTTTGATGTCAAAAAAGGATTTAGACAAGGCGACGCGCTGTCATGCGACTTCTTTAACATCATACTTGAGAGAATTGTGCAGAACTCTCGCGCCAACACCAGAGGTACAATCTTTCAAAAGTCCGTTCAACTACTTGCATACGCAGACGACATTGACATAATCGGTAGAACAAAGCGTGATGTCAGTGAAGCCTTCGTGAGTATTGGGACGGAAGCGGCGAATATGGGTTTAGCAGTCAATGAGGGCAAAACCAAGTATATGCTGTCATCAAGAAAAGACACCCAACACCGACGTCTTGGACAAAACATCACCATCGACAGCTATAACTTTGAGGTAGTTAGGGACTTTGTCTACCTGGGTTCCGCTATCAATTCAGACAATGACACCAGCGCTGAAATCAAACGAAGGATAACTCTTGCCAATCGCTGTTTCTTTGGGCTAAGAAGGCAATTGAGTAGCAAAGCCCTCTCTCGAGCAACTAAAGTGTCCATGTATAAGACCCTCATCATCCCAGTCCTGCTGTACGGTGCAGAAGCATGGACCCTGTCAAAGGCGGATGAAAACACTTTAGGCTGCTTCGAGAGGAAAATTCTTCGGACGATTTACGGTCCCGTCTGCATAGACGGAGAGTGGAGGAGGAGATATAACATCGAACTGTACGGGCTGTACAGCGATACCGACCTAGCCAAAAGAGTCAAAACACAACGTCTACGATGGCTGGGTCATCTAGAGCGGATGGACACCAACGCTCCGGCCCGGAAAATCTTCGAATCCACACCGCAGGGACGACGCGGTAGAGGAGCACCGAGACTCAGGTGGCGCACGCAAGTGGAAGGGGACCTCAGCCAACTTCGCGTGCGAAACTGGAGACGGCTAGCTAGAGACAGAGCTGGCTGGCGAAGCTTGTTGGCTGAGGCCCAGGTCCACCCCGGACTGTAGCGTCACCTTAAGTAAGTAAGTAAGTATTCTTTCAGAAATTAGGCTTAAGGCCAGTCCAAATTACGCTTTTCTGGAAAACTTTAGGTTTTTCTTCAATTCTACCTCCAAATGAGGGCGCGGCCAAAAGTCTTGTATAAGCAAAATGTAGAACTTAGTGTTATCTACATAATAAAGAAAAATTTTTCTTTTAAAACAAAAATATTGAATAAAATGAATAAAATATAAATAAAATTAAAATTTAAATCGATGCGATTAAATTTTTATTTTGTGTATCCTTCAATAAACAGGAGATGTCTTACAGCTTTGAAAGCTCTAGAGGTAGTTGCACGATTGCACCGATTGTGGGCGTGTTTGTGGGCAGATTTGAAATTTTTTTACAGTTCTACTGCTTCGGATAACAATGAAATTCCTTAGCTTAAAATTTAAAGCTTAAAAACGTGTGACATACAGACAGACGGACGGAGGGACTTATTCGATTCGATTCAGAAGGCTTATTCGATTCAGGCTTATTCGAAGGCTTATTCGATTCATCGAATTTCCACCACTAAATGTATCTGAGCTTGGTAATTTGTTTTCCTGCGGTAAATTTAACTTGTCCATTCAGATGACTTGTCCCAGAATGATTTATCTTCTTTTATTACCTTCAACCAGACTTACTCACTGTTTTTTCTGTAATTTACAAGGAAAGCCCATAATTTTGTGTTTATTTTAAAGCAAATTAAACAAATTGTTGATTTTGTTTTTCTATTGCGTAGGGCGAAGCCTGATGTTTGCCTGGATTGACATGAGGCGTAAATTAAAATGCTCTGATGGGTTATAGAAACCTCTCATATTATTTGATTGATTTTTTAATTAAGTCCCGTTTTACTCACAGAAAATTACAAAAACAACATCGACACAATTTTAATTAAATTTTCTCTTTGTTTGCAATCAGGTTAATTGCAAAATTGAAATGGGACATAAAAAAGTTGTACATTGTATGTACGTAGACAGATTGAACATGATAAAATATTTTGCATGATATTGTTCAATCCTATATCTAACTGGATTAAATGGAAAAGGTAAACAAAGTAAAAAAACACTTTTTATTTGAATGCAGGATTTCCACGTGTGGCAGCTAAGTTGGTTGGTGGTATATCACCTCAGTCAGGTCTAATACATCGGATCAAAAAAAATTTCTTTTACAGTCGTACTCAGTCAGGATGACTGAGGGTACAGTAGCATACGTATTCTCACGAGCAGCAGACTATTGGAGCCCTATTAGAATCTTAAATAGAAAGTGTGCCTAAAGAAATCAATTTCCTTCTTTGCATTTGTGATATGACTAAAATCCGTAAAAAACATACTTGGAAAAATGGGTAGGTAAAATTAAAATGAAGAAAGTTCAGGTTAAGGTAAAATTGCGGTACCTTAACGGTAGAAATCATAGGTATTGATTGATTTGCAGCCTGGGGGTATACCAGCTGTATTTTAACGGAGTCTTTATGACACCTACTTGAACACAAACTCCTTGCTTTATCATGCTACTATGAGGCTCTCCATATTTCTCGCGCTTCTTCTCTAAATGGATTCAATAAAAACTAGTGGGAGGGTTGCAATCCGCTTAGGCGAACCATTGGATACCCCACCCAAATTAATTGCTGTCAAGCTCCGAATGGTGTCATAAATCTTGGTTGTTAAAAAATTCAGTTTCTATTAAATTTAATTGTTTTTAGATATTCTATATATATTCTATATATATTCTATACATATATATAGATAAAATTTTCTTCCTTCAAAATGAGGCGTAGCATCAATCCCTTTTCAATGGCATAGCTTTTTTGACAATGACTAACACAGATACACGTGTTGATTGCATTTTTATATAAAAAACTTGGTTTATACTTAAAAACGCCCCCAAAAGTAAGCGTGGCAAAAATTATGGGTCAATTCATTTGGGTTAATAGCTTACGCAAGTAACTGAACATTTTATAGTGCAAGTTTTTTGGTTTAAAAGCAAATATATATTTATCTAATGAAATTAGAATGCAAATAAAATATGACCACGCCCACATGGGGGTGGTTTTTACTTTTTTTGAAATGCCAATCACAATACAGCTAAGCGAGCATATCTCATACCGAATTTCAGCTTCCTATGACAACTTTGATTTTTCATGCTAGTAAGTAAAGTGGGCGTGTAAGTGGGCGGGCTTCAAAAATTTTTACTTTTGTACTGCTTTGGACCTGGAAAGAACAGATATCAAGTTTCAAGTTCTTTGCTCAAAATTTAAGGCCCGAAAAGTACCGACAGACGGACATGGCTCATTCGACTTACAATTTGGTCTCGATCACATGACCTTAAGGTCTTGGGGCTCTACGGTGATTATTTCTCAATGTTACAAACTATGAATCAATTTTAATATACCTCCAATCCTTTGGGATGAGGTATAAAAATCAAAACTTTTCAACAATGCAGCATCTCCGGGGCGTAGTTGTAGGTTAGTGCAACCAAGCGCCAGTCAGATCCCCAATATTATGAAACAAGGCTAGAAACCGACTGCGGTAGGTGGGAGCTAAGCTCTAGCCACCCTGTTGGTAAATATGACTGTAGAGCAGAGGTTGGATGTATGACCCTCAGGAGTGGACTTAGCGGGGGAGGTATCAAATATTAACACCGCTACATCGAAAAAGTCTTTGCAGCTAGAATAGTGAGAGAAAAAAGCAGAAGAACATAAGGTTCAATCAGGACTGAACACCACACACCGGTGCAGCGGAAAAGAGAAGCAGAAACTCCACGACGTCGCCTGCGAGTGCAAACACGGCAAACACGGTATAAAAATTCAGAGGATTTGAATATGAGAGATCCAAAGCAAAGCTACTAATAGTCAGCACCGTGAGGGCTTAGAGAAGGTAAACTTTTGTAATAAGTTTAAGGAGGAACGGGTTTTGGTATTTTCGGTAGGGATATTCACTAAGGAACAGCATCACCAAAGTGTAAACAGATTCGTCAAGAACTGATGTGAGAACAGGTTTGGGAATGTTTGGACCAAGAACAGAATATCCTGAATCGTATCAGCATCTTGCAAGCGGAAACATACTCTACAGATAGATATTTCCAATTTAGCCTTAGCAGTAATTATGACAAGGCAATAATGTCAGACAGCCACAAGCAGCAATCAGGAGGCGCAAAATCGGCCATATAGTGAAAACCTATTTTTTCGCGATTGCCGGCACAAGCTCATGATTTACGCAGGGCCAATATAATGATCCTCTATTGACCATCTGGAGGCCCTCTCTGCGGAATCAAGAGTTAGACAACGAGCAGAAGAATCAGTCAGAGGACATCAGTTTTTCTGTGGAATAGAGGGGAACAAACGCTCAGTAAAGAGTTCAGGAAAATGGAGAAGGTAAGCTAAACTAAGACTTGGGAAAGTCTTCAAGACCTGAGGCAAGCTAAGAATTTTCCATATAGAGCTATAGCCAGAACTATATTCATCAGAGTAAAAGTTACTTAGATATACCTACTTACATTGTAGGCTCGAAGGTCACTTAAGGATAAGGGCTTTGGAGCCACAAAAGGAAAAAATTGCTGGGTAGATAACATCATAAACTCGGCAGAGAAATGCACACGTTGTACAAAATTCTTTTACTCAGATTCCAACGTTAAATTTGACTTTAGAAAAGTGCTTAAGGGGAAGGTCTTTCAGACTACACCTTAAACGATCATTTACAATAATTGATACTATTTAGTAATGATGTAAAATACGAAAAAAGCCCTTTCCAGGTACACAATGTAGACACAGTACACTATCAGGACGTACAACAATACGGAACAATACGGTTAACATATTCAAACGCAAATTTAAATGCAAATAAATGAAAAAATAAACATAAAGATTAAAAAAAGGGAAAATAGAATATTCTTTCAAATTTGATAACATATCTCCTAAAATACAAGTTGGCATAACTGGCCTGTTTGCCACATGTGTTCTTAAAGCTGAATTCGTTTACGAAGTCTTTGAAGTCAAAAGAAAACTGCGTTATGTCTAAGGCGTTAACCCAGTAGCCTATTGGACAAATAAAAAGTATTGAAGTGTTCCATGCAGCTGACACCTTTACCCTTAAAATGTAAAGTGTTTTTCTTCGTGTCCTTTCTATTGTACTCTAAATTTCAATAAAGTCCCTACAACAGAGGGGATATTGACGTCATATGTGGAAAAGGGGTTTCTTACTGCTTATCGTTATAAATTTTTGCTTATAAATTTCTGTCTGTTGCCAGTATCAAGTTTCGTAATAAACGTTTTGTTTGAGTTAAGTCAACTTCATTTTTTTGGGGACAAAAAACAAGAAGGCTGCTTAAGATATCTATTTTTCCTCTTCTTAAAAAGCTATCTGTGCCTTCATTAGACAAAAGCATGTTATGTTTTTGTGCACTAGTTTGGAATTTTATGATGAAAGGCGTACTCTAATTTCCATTAAGACACGAATTGTAACTCCGAGAAATCGGAGATAACTTCAAGCTTAAACTCGATTAAACAATCTCTAGAATTGGTATTAAAATTCTCCAACCTACCTCATCAACTCCACATTTTTTAGTGAAAAAAACTATTACAGTTCAGGGTGCTCTTTTGTTATAGTGCTTTGTTTTGAAATCGCTCTATCCTTCACAGCCTCATTGAAGTCAGTAATGCCCTTCTTTTTATTGCCTGCCTTTTGTTGCATTTAACAGAAATCAAAGCCAAAAGAACAATCAAGCGTCGTTAAAAATACCCCCTCACAGTGTGAATCTTGGCAGTGTCCTTTTGCTGTAAAAAAAGGAAAAAAGAAAGAATACTTATCGCTCGAGGCGAGGGCGAGACCCATAAAAATACAATAAAGAAAACAATACGCAAATCGTTTAGTGGTCAGACGGAAACTTCTGAGTTGCCGAAAGAATGGTCCATTAATGACCAAGCTAATTAGGGGTCTTGGATATTGTTTAATTTTTTAAACCTAATTCGAGAGATTTGGTGTCTTATAATTAAACCAAAAACCATAAGTTTCGGAGTAACTTTAATATTTACTCTAAATCAAGCAATAATCTTTAAGGATATTTGCTGAATGAAAACTGCTTCAGGCACATCATTCCTGAGAGCAAACTTTTACATTTCTCTGAACTAAAAACCAGTACAAATCTCTGGCTATCCACCTTCAATTACTCAATTTCCTTTTTTATTCTGTTGGTTCAATATCCTCCTTTTCAGCAACTACAAATCTTTTCAAGTGTGGCATGAAAACATTTTCCATCCTGCTGCCTGCTGCCAGGGAAATGCATTTCCCATAAGATGCTATGATCCAACACGAAGCGTTCTCCCATGGTATTGATTGTGTAGGTATACATTGTAAGCTCTTTGCACTTTTATGCTGTGACCTATGCGCATACGACTTAAGGGGCATTATTTAATCGACCTTTTGTACGCCTTGACAGTTGTACATTTTTAAACACTCCATAGAAATGAATGCTCCTCTCTCCAGGACATCTATTTTTGTGGCTATAAATAAATCCAAGTGGGTAACGAACGATGATGGCCAACAAATTCCACGTTTTGGCAAAGTTTTTCTTCCGGAGCGCAATGGGAAAATATTTGCCAAAGTGAAGCATCTTATAGTGACGATTTATTTTTTCCTTTTCTCTTGTATTTTCTTTAAGTGCTTGCTTTCTTTCGATGGTTCTTTTTTTTCAGGGAAGACAACATTGTTTGCTTTTAGATATTTCCTTCTGTTCTATGAAGTCGCAGAGGAAAGTCCTTGACTAAAATTTGTTTTAAAGAATTTTTTTCCTTGAAATCGGAGAAGTACAGACTTGAGAAAAGATAAGAGATGGCGTTATTTAAGTTCATTTGGTCAACCCCAAAGTGTTGGCAACACAGTATAATATCCTTCTTTTCCAAGAAGAGATAAATGGCATTATCAAGTTTTTATACAATTTCGGTTAGTCGCAAGAAGTTCGCTATTTAATTTCTTCGAAAGTTTTAGACATGCTATCAGAACCGTGTGGTGTTGTGATAGCTTCTGGCGACGCAGTAAAGTCTCATCCATTTTTTTTTTTCGAAACAGATTTTAACTCCTGTACTTTGGGTACAGAAAAGGGTTTGAGTCAACCTAAACTTGAGTACGTCAAAAGTACTGAAAACTGGGGTGGTGCATTATTTGGTATTTCTAAAAATCTAAGCATCAATACACAGGGTGTATCGGAAGCACAAAATAATCAAATTGTTGTAAACTGTGAATAAGATTTGAGGGCTCTTTGTTTATTAATTATTATTGTGTGCTCAATTATTACAGGGCAAATTACAGATGCGTTCGATGAAGCGGAGACAACAACCCACGTGCCCTCTGCACTATATTCGATGTGTGAACCGTGGTGCACTAATGGGGGTGTACTGTAGGTTTCCCGATGATTTTATCTGTACCGAAAATATAAAGTTAAAAGCTGTAAAATGTTGACGTTTTAGGTCTTTTCCTAACGACGTTTTTAGGTCTGATATCACAGTCTCACAGTCCGGTACTTACTTTCGCGCCAGAGTCTTGCAAATAAATTTTTTTGCAGTTCACTGTTCTCTTTTTTGAAGTCACTGTGAATTATTTGGCTTTAACGATTAAGCACAAGTTTATTACTTCCCTCATTTTATTTTAAAAGGAAAAAAGTGGTTTCTGCATATTCCCTGCAAAAGCTCTCTATTTTTATATGAGTTGACTTAAGGTTTTACTATTGCAGTAATCTAAAATAAATACCTACCTGGGTAAAATGGTAATTCTAAGTACGTAAAAACTTTATGATATTCGCTGACCCAATTTTGCTTAAATAACATAAAAAAAACAAACATTTTCCCAACTTAAATTTGACGTCAAATCTAGAATAGCACCAGCACTATAATTGGATCACGTTTAAGACGGTTTAATTACTTTACGGGTGCCTTCAGTCACCAGGACTTTAATTAAATCTTTCGCAAATGCATATTAGAGCATCAGAGAACACATAAGATGAAAATAAATCTCGTCGTGCAAACGACATCAGCTTTTCGTTCTCACAAAATGAGACATTGTTGGACTTCTTACAAAAGTATTGCATTTAACTGTCAGAGAACGTAGCACCCTTGAAAGGATTTGAAAACTTCATTAAAAGTGATGACAGCAACTAATTGAGATGTTAATTTAATTATATTACATAAGGAAGCCTCCAAATAATTTAGCCGAGCGCAAATGTCGCTCTAGAGAGAAAAGAGTGTGAAAACAATTTTAGCTATAATAAAGATCAAGTTAGTTAACAACACTATAAAGAAGATGAAATGGCCACTTATAAATTTGTATGTGTTTATACCCGAACGAGGGTATATTAATTTTAATGCATAGTTTGTAACACAGTGAAATAATCACCGTAGACCCCTAAGACCTTTTAGAGATATGATCGAGACCGACAGGTAAGTCGATTAAGCCATGTCCGTCCGTCAGTCCGTCTATCCGTATGTATGCACTTTTGAGGTCTTTAAAATTAATCTAGGAAGCTGAAATTTGCAGCGTTGCTGGGTTCTAATTTGTACAGACAAAGTATGAAAATTGAAAAATCCGCCCACAGCCACGCCCACAATTAGCGTGAATGTCAGACAACCTCAAATTTACATTTTATTTCAAAACACCTTTTTGGTCAAGATAGACAAAACATATGAACTCAAATTTTGGTGGAGAGCAATATCAACCAGATGCCTTTAATAAGGCAAAAATTGGACCGCCCTCTTCGTTGACCATGCCCACTTTTAACATCTGAAATCTTCGAAAACCTGATTTCTCGGGAAATTCATTCTAAATTGAAAAAAAAAAAATTATATGACAAATATTAAAGATCTTACCATTTGCTACACATTACCATTTGTTGCATACAAAGCATTGAGCTCCGCCCACTTTTAGGGGGCGTTTTTGGGAAAAAAACTGTTTTTTTAAGCATAAATTTTCGCTTTTAACCCATTTTCTCGTGTTTCCCACAAATAAGAGTTAATTGATTTTAATTTTCAGCCTACGCTCTTATTTAGGGGCGTGGCCAACACAAATAATTGACATTCAGTATATGAAACAGACCAAAAAATTTTAAATTTGATGTTGATGGGTAAAGAGGGTCGGGTATTTCGAAGTTCGTTACAGACGAACTCTTGCACTTACTTACTTGTTTATGCTAGCATTGTTTTGTCACTCCCAACCATAGTTTTATAAGTTTAATACATGCTCGCAAACTATTTTTAGTGGTCCGTCCGAAAATGGTATGGTATCACTACGTTGTCCGTCCATTCGTCCGTCAATCCAATCGCTTTTTAACTTCTGAGCGGTAAGTCGTAGAAAGACAAAATTTGGCGTGCGTATAAACTGCAGAAATAGTCTAAAGAGAGCAATTTTTTTTTAAAGCACAAAAACGGTTTAATTACAGTTTGAAATTTCATGTGAAAATGGACTTAATGTTTTTCAGTGTTTTTTCAAGAAGTTTAGTTGTGTTTTTATAATTTGAGTAAAATAATTTGAGTACTGCAGTTTTGACGCATTTTCGAAAAAAAATCGCAAAAATGCATCCTTATCTCTGATTACCCCAGGTGGCAGCCCAGCTATGCTGGAAAATCCACCCTCTTCGGAGGCAGGCTCTACGGATTCTGGGGAGAGCCTTTTATTGCTTATAAATCCTTTTGAGAAAAGGACAAAACTAAATCGATCACCACCACCTAGATCGAACATATCCGGAAAAAGCAGTCCACCGGTAAACCAGGACTCTGTGAAAATTAAGAGCTTAGAAAAGGAGAATAATGAACTCCGAGCTAAGCTTATTGAAATGGAGCGACTCTTCCAAGATCTAAAAATGGAAGTTGACTCTCTGCGAAAAGAAAACGAGGATATTAAAAATACTCGTTTAACGAAAGACTGTGAGGTAACGAAAGAGTGTGTAACACCGAACCGACCAGCAGTCGAATACTTCACGGACGAGGACGAACTTGCACTTGAGACCGATTCAGTCTTAAGGAAAAGGTCTAGCAAGAAGCGAAAGGCGAATTCCTCTCCCGAAGTAATACAAAAAGAAGATAAGCCCTCTGGCTCAAACAAGGCTAATCCAGAAGCGAAAATTCGTCCACCTCCCGCAATAAACATCGTCGGGATAGCAGACTTTGGGAGATTGCGCAACCTTCTTGCAAACACGGTGGGAACAGAAAACTATAAGCTTACCTCGCACCGAAATAACGTGTGGAAAGTAAATGTTGACAACGCCGATTCCTATCGCGCACTGTCTCTTAGACTGAATGCAGAAAGAATCGAGTGGTATACTTATCAAAATAAGTACGAGAAACCACTGCGAGTCATTGTAAGGGGGCTCCACCCATCATGCACAAAAGAAGACGTTGTAAAAGACGTAAAAAATAAAGGCCTTAAAATTATTGATGCCGTCAATATCATTAAAAAGGAAAAGCAACGCACGGAAGGAGAAAGAGACACTGTGATCAGACGCGGCCTTCCAATTTTTATGCTCTCCTTTGAAAGAACTGAGAGCATAAACGATATTTATAAAATAAAAATGATACTTAACATCAGGGTTAAAATCGAACCCATGCGAAAGGGCAATAGACTGATACCACAGTGTAAGCGATGCCAAGAATTCAGGCACACAAGTGCCTACTGCCAAAAAGAACCACGTTGCGTGAAATGTGCCGGAAAACACCTGTCAACAGAGTGCAAGGTTGACATAAAGGCTCCAGCAGTTTGCGCCAATTGCCACGGAAACCACCCCGCGAACTATCGAGGATGCGAAGTAGCCATAGAGCTGCAAAAGGGACGAGAACCTCTTAAGGAAAATACTAGAGGTCAGAATCAAAGCCTAGGACGCCCAAAACCTGCTGAAACTCCTAAGCCAAAGACTCCAAAGACGCCAAAACCGATCAAAAGTGGAAGATTGGCAAAGGAGGCGTCGACAAAAGGCGTAAAAGCTCCACAAAAGAGCGGCGCCAGTTCAAGTGCAGCGGAGAAACCACCACTGGTCGCACCGAAATCATACGCACAGGTTGCGGCAAACGAAAGCAAGGCAAGATCGCCCACAACAGATGCAGTGTCTCAGATCCTCGCTGTAATCTTGGAGAAACTTGAGGATCAGACTAAAATCAACAAAGTTATATTTGACAAACTGAGCAAGCTCGAGTTTAAGCCTCGAAAAAATTACAAGAGAACATGAATATGAAACAGTTATTTAAAATACTAACATGGAATGCAAACGGCCTTCTGAATAAAATAGACGAACTAGAAGTATTTCTACGGAAAAACAATATTGATATTTGCATGATTACGGAAACTCACCTTAAAAACGGGTCTACACCCAAACTTAAAGGTTACAATGACTATCACGCACATCACCCTTCGCAAAATTCGAGAGGAGGATCCTCCCTCTACATTAAGAACTGCATAAAGCACTTCAAGAACACAGAAGTTGAGCTAGACTCTATGCAGATCAGTTCAGTTTCTGTAAAAATTGACTGCTTAGATTATAACATTGCATCTTGTTATTTCCCGCCAGGATATAGACTGGTGGAAGACGATCTTGATCGTTTGTATGACTTCATTGGGCCCAATTTTATCATTGGGGGTGACTTTAACGCGAAGCATACTTTTTGGGGCTCACGATGCAATTCAACAAGAGGCAGATTACTGTACAAAAATAGTATGAAGCGTGGGGTGGACTTTTTCTCCACGGGTAAGCCAACATATTGGCCAACCGATAGGAATAAAAAGCCTGACCTTGTCGATTTTTTCATCGCTAAAGGGTACCCCAAATACCTTACGCGAATTGAAGAGTGTTATGATCTTTGCTCAGACCACTCAGGAGTTATCTTGAAGATGGGTGGAAGACTGGCGAAAATAGAAAGAACTCCTAGATTAGCTAGCAAAAACATGAACTGGGACGCTTTCAGAAAGGACTGTAAGGAGGGTGTTGGCTTGAATGTGCCATTGAAAACTCCTTTCGAGTTAGAAACCGCAGTTGACAAATTCATTGAAGCAATTCAGAGCGCTGCTTGGAACAACAATTCGTCCCAAAAGAACGCAGTTAGCACCGACGGGCATGTACGTAAAACATATCCGCTCGAAATCGAAGAATTGATTCGTGAAAAGAGAAGAGCGCGTAGGAGATGGCAAGGCACGAGGGCCCCCCCAGACAAAACCCTATTGAACCACCTCTCTAACAAACTGAAAGGAATGTTGCTAGATCTTAAAAATCGTGAGACCACTGAATACCTTGAAGGCTTGTCGGCGGATAGGACCTCAAACTACTCGCTGTGGAAAGCAGTTAAGTATATCAAGAAACCTATAATCCACTCGGCACCAATAAAAAAAGCTAACGGCGAATGGGCAAGAGAAGACAAAGAGAAAGCGAATTTGTTTGCTGAACATTTAGAAGAAACATTCAAGCCTTTCGACGGTCCGCCGTTGGCTAACGTTCTAAACAACAACGGGGAACCTGGTAGCTTTAGAATGAAAAAAGTTTCGTTAGTTGAACTCCGACAGACAATTAGCAAACTTAAAAATAATAAGGCCCCGGGTTACGACCTGATCACTGGCGAAATATTAAAAGAGCTACCAAAAAAGGCATTAGTCAAGCTACTTTATATGATAAACGCTTCTCTTAGACTTCTATACGTTCCAAGACAATGGAAAGTTGCTGAAGTCATTATGGTTCCTAAACCGGGGAAATGCGCAAATGATAAAAAATCTTATAGGCCCATATCGCTTCTGCCGATAATATCGAAAGTATTTGAGAAACTTCTGCTGAAGCGATTACAACCAATAATTGCAGAAAGACGCTTGATCCCGGATCATCAATTCGGTTTCAGACCTAACCATTCCACAATAGATCAAGTCTACAGAATAACGCATGAAATTGAAAAAGCCTTAGAAGGGAAAAAAATATGTTCAAGTGCTTTCCTCGACGTATCGCAAGCCTTCGACAAGGTATGGCACGAGGGCTTGAAATATAAGCTACGGCAAAATTTGCCGGAAGACATGTTTAAAATATTGGAAAATTATCTTGAAAGCAGACTCTTTCGTGTTAGGTGTAGTAGTGAATACTCGAGTTTCAAGCAAATTCGGGCTGGCGTACCCCAGGGAAGCGTCCTCGGTCCGACCCTGTTCCTGCTCTACACAAGAGACATACCTCTAGATGACGAGACAGTCGTGGCCACGTTTGCGGACGATACGGCCATCCTGGCAACAGGTGAATCAGTCGAGTCATCAACGAGAAACCTCCAACGAGCATTGGACAGAATTTGTGTCTGGACGAAGACTTGGCGAATCGCTCTTAACGAGAACAAGTCTACGCATGTGAATTTCACTTACAGAAGGGTTAACAATTTGCCTCTGTTCATAAATTCTGTACAAATACCTTATGCAAATGAAGCGAAGTATCTAGGGATGACACTGGACGCTAAACTAAGGTGGAAACCACACGTAAAGAAGAAGCGTGACGAGCTCGAGATTAGGCTCAGGGAAATGTATTGGCTTATCGGAAGATTTTCGAAATTAAGCACATATAACAAACTGCTCTTGTACAGGCAGGTGTTAAAGCCGTCCTGGACATACGGTATACAACTTTGGGGTTGTACCAAGCCGAGCAACATGTCCATGTTGCAGACTTTCCAAAACAAAACACTAAGAGCAATTGTGAATGCTCCATGGTATATTAGGAATAGCGATATTCACAGAGATTTAGGAATAGCTACAGTGGGCGAAGAAGTAACAAACTTCGCTCGAAAGCTTAATGCTCGCCTTCATGTTCATTGCAACAATGAAATGATCCGTACTCTAAACGAGACTCTTAACGATGTTAACAACGAGCGACGACTACAAAGAACAAGACCCTTCGATCTAGCGACGTAGGGTGAAGCCGCATTAATGAACGGCTTAGTAGGTGCATTCACTGGAAAGCAACCTATCCAATGCGATCAACACTACGGAAGCGTAAACTACTTGTTAAGTTAACTTAGTTGTAGTCAAGAAGTATTATGAGAGAGCGAAAATTTACTACTATGAAGTGCGTTCTGGCAGTTTCATAGTGTCTCTCATAAATGGGTGGTTTTTTAGCACGTGGAAATCGGGCATAACCAATATCGGCTACTTCGGTATTATGTACCTGCTATAGTGGGCGTATTGGTATCTTTGAAAGATTTTGGAGTTTTAGTCTCCGTCCATCCAAGTATTCAAAAAAAAAAAAAAAAAATCCTTATCTCTGGTGCTATTTAGTGGAATTCTATGAAAAAAATCACACGTTTCGGAAATAATTCAAAATTTTAAGAAAAATTATAGCGGATTTTGAAGTTTCAAAATCTTCTGAGATTTAACTCAAAAACATAAAAGCATTTTCAAAAATAATTTTTTTAAGTCTTCTAGTGGCTTAATGGTGTAAGCGATCTTTTTCAGATTCGGTTAAAGTACAAAGCTTACAAAAAGAAGGAAGGCTGCGTTAAAATTTTTTTTAAATCGCCGTTTTTAACCTAAGGTCTTAGAAGCCTATTTAAAAAACGAAATAAAAAAAGGAGCTTGTTTTACCGTTTACGCATAAGCCGGTGGCCATAGAATTAAAAACAAACATCTACCAGCACTAGCTGTGGTTGAGCTATTGGAAAAAAGTCTAATGGGAACTGGAAAAAACTTCAAAATATATTTTTTATGGATTTGAAATTTAAAAAATTATAAAAAAGGTCAAAAGACCGCATGTCTCCCCCTCTATCTCCCAAACGATATAAAGTATTATTTTGAAATTAACACCGGGCAAGTCCATCTTCTTAAATTTTATACAAAACTATAGCAGACTTCGAATATTCAAAAACTTCGAAGATTTAACTGAAAAATGTGAAAACATTTTCGAAAACTATTTTTTAAAGATGTCTAGTTCCTTAACGGTTATGACGACCTTGTTTAAATTTGGCTAAAGTATGTAATGTTTAAAAGGCATCAAAAACTTTTCAAAATTACCGTTTTTGACCATAAGTTTTTAAGCCCATTCAAACAAGCAAAATAAAAAAAGCATATTTTTACAGTTTTCTCAGAAATCCATGTCTGCAGAATTTGAGGAAAGTGGCAAATGCTAGCACAGGTGGTTGTTAAAGTGATCAAAAAGTCTTACGGTAATTAAAAATAATCGAAATTGCTGTTTTATAAGTTTTAAATTATAAAAATCCTAAATAAGGCCAAGAAAGAGTAAGTCCATCCCTCTATTTTCGAAACGGTGAAGCTTTTTGTCAGCCTATTTTTAGAATAACGAAACCCAATATAAAATCACCCAATATAATATATAGATTATTATGCTTGGTGATGATTATATAGAATCACCCAATATAAGATTAGTAGACAGCACTAAAAAAAAGTATGTTACAGACTGTAAAATATATTCAGAAATAATTTTAATAAATAAATAGAATGTTACACAAACTGCGCAATATAGATGACCATAACCTTCAACAAAAGCCAACGGACCGCTCCGCGTATGTCTTCATACTCAACGGTCTTTTTTTTAGTTTAATATTAACAAATTTAAAAAGCTAAGCTTAGATATTTGGACTTATGGGTCAGTGCGAGGTTAGAATGTTAATGTTTAAAAATAAAATTAAAAATATTAGTCTCTTAAGTCAGTTAAGTTAATTAAAATAAATACGTTTTATTGAGAGTCAAACGAACAAAAACCTCTTCACACCCCAAGCTACAAATGAAATCGACTCCCCTATCTAAAGAATCAAACTTAAGAAAAAACAAAAATTCACCTATTTATAGAAGCTTTAAAAATCAAATATCGAAAGGAGTAAGTTTATAAGAAGGTATAAATGAATTGCTCCCTGAAGCGAAATGATGTTAGAGAGTAAGTCAGCCTCAGAGGCGGAAACGATTTTCCACTTTATGATGTTGTTATAAGACATCAAAGGAATCAATTGTTCATTCGGAGAAGAGAAAGTTGTACTCCAGTTTCACTTCGATGCTCCCCAAACAAGGTATTTAGAAGGGTTGAGGCTTGAGGGTAATAAAAACTCCTCAGCTAGGATGGAATGCTTTGTTTTTAAAAAAGACAAACTACGGTTCGGCGATTTATAGTTTACAGTTTTGAAGCAAGTATAAGTTTAGACTCGTAGTGTTTTGGATATGATGTATGTTCTTCATATAGCATAAGCCCCGCAAATTTTAAATTGTTTTATCGTCTGTTACTTTTTCCAAAAATACATTTTACACTCTTTGGAATCATAACGTTTTAATTGCTTTTACAAGAGCACAAAGTGAAAACCATAAAAAATATGCATTCGCGAAAACTCCTTAAATAGAAAAGCCATAAAAATCTTCTTCTAGCAGTAAACAGGAACTTCTAAAAATAGAAAATAAAAAATTTTATTACAGGACAATAAAAGTAATCTGTTTGTCAAAACAGAAATCAAGGCTCCAAGTAGGAAAATCCTGACGAATATTAGAAAAAGAAATAGTTGCTAATAGTTGCATGCGAGAATGTAAATTTTAATGAGTTATCTGTAGGAACAGAGGAGTCAATCCATCTTAGCGAACGATAGGATTCTTTCCCCCAAAATTATTTTGTAATGTTAATCTAAATTGTTTTCTTCCTCTCTTCTCCCACCTAATACACTGGCCTATTTCCTAATATCAATATTAAAGTATTAATCTTAAGACTTAACACTTCTACGGTGTGGATAAGTTAATAATCTGTCGACTTATTTTACCCAAACCGTCCACAGAAGTGGGGAAGTGGGGGTAGTGTTATACATTATACATACTTTTAAATCTTCACATTTTTCTTGATTTTAATCAAATTCATTGTGTAACAAGTTTTTAAAGCGATATCTATGAAATGCCAATGTTATATCCACATGGAGTGTCTTAAACTTTTTGCAAAACTCCAATCACACAAAGTGTTAAGGCAAGGATTATATAAAGTACGCGTGTCAGTGTACTGTTTCATAGTGTACCTAGAAAGCTAATAAGATATGATAATGTTAAAATTTTCAGTTGAAAATAAGGCACTCAAAACTTTTAAAAATTTCCAAGAATTGGCTTTTAAATTTTTAACATATTTTCGATTCGAATTTTAGAACTTGCTGAACATTCCAATAACGGCGGAATTTGCATTAACATTCCTTAGAGGCCACTACCTGATATAAGCAACGATACGTTCGGTTAGATTTTAAATTATGTCCCAATTAATAATTCATATTTGGACAACTTTTGGTGTGTGTGAACTCTCTTCAAGTATTGCTGGATTTTTTTTTCTATAAAAGTGATTTTTAATTATACTTATTATACATATATATTTCGCCAAACTCAAGCAATTTTAAAACAATTAATGATAATAATTAGCAGGATAGCTAGGATAAAAGTGAAAATACGATTCTCGGTTTTCATTTAGCCTTTTATTCAAATCTTCAGGGGTTTCGAGTACACAATTGGGTACTTCCTCAGCTGGCAGATAGAGGATTGCATAACAAATATTGTGGGTACCCGTATGTAAAATATGAGGGCGGACCAAACCCAGCGCCAAACGAAATATTAGGGAGGATCTCAAAATGTCTCAAAGTGAGCGGCTTACAGGGCGGGAATCGTTTATCCAGATTTAAAGCTGGATGAAAAACTCAGAATCAGCAGTTGTTCCAACATGAAAATCGAATGGACAACGAGATTTCTACTTATCAATCGAGTTGGAAAAGTAGAAAATGTTTCTACTAAATACTCTGATTATTGATTATATCATTGCTTTTCTCCGTAAAGGCATAACACTTGCAGCGCGGGTTTACGCTTTAGGGTTTCGGTGCAGGGTTTTCGTCTTCGGCATACTGGTTCATTAGGGTTTGTGCTCGATTGAGAATTCCTTTTCTCTTTTATTTCTTTTATCCTAAAATTCTGTCCCATTTGAAGGATAGTCATAACTACGGTGAGCTTATTTAATAAAAAAGTAAAACCCACACATTTGTCCAGTTTGCAGCTTTAAACTGAAATAATCTAAAAAATTTAACTTCTTATTACTTCTACAGAATAAAACCACTGAGTAACTGCTACAGTCTGTAAAACGAAAGGTTGAATACCCCATCCTATCCCACAATGTAAAATGCTGATGTATTGTTACTTTTTGACATTTTTTCTGGAAAATTTTAGGTTTTTCTTCAATTTTGCCTACAAATGTAGGCGTGGCCTAAAGTAGTGAATAAGCAAAACGAAGAACTAGATGTTTTCTACATAAAATACGAAGAAACATTTTTTCAATTTCGAACAAAAATATTGAGTAAAAAGCATTTGAAAATTTACCTTTAAAATAGATATCACGCCCACTGGAGGGAGCTCACCAATGTAATATTTCTTTTTTATGTCTTACATTCATTAGGATATGCTTAGTGCCAAATTTCAGCCATTTAAGGCGTATTACAGTTTTGAAAGCTCTGGAGGTAGTTGGACCAATTGTGGGCGTGTCTGTGGGCGGATTTCAAAAATTTTTACAATTGTACTGCTTCGCATGACGTGGAGCTCACTTACGAAACTTCAGCACCCTAGCTCAAAACTTAAGGCCTAAGAACATGTGACATACAGACGGACGGACGGGCGGACGGACATGGCCTATTCACCGTGTTACGCTATGCGACAAACTTAATATACACATACCTCCTATCCTATGGGATGAGGTATAAGCCTAAATTAAAAGAAGTATGCTATGACAGCAAAATAAGCTACTTTAAAAAGTTCCAACAATATAATTATCGTAAAATCACAGACTAATCACAGACAATCTAGGTACTCAAATTCACTCACCGAAAATAAAGTATTTTAAAATAAATATTTTCCGAAATCGCAGATTAGCTTTAAGTTTTGCTTCAAAAGCCTTGTCGTTCGATTGTATTAAGCTAGAAACATATCGTTGTCCTTAGCTTGGTTTCTTTTAATGAAAAAAATAAAAATAAAAAAAATAATAATCATTAGTACCTTAAATTTTGTATAATATACAAGTATACCTTTTCGTAATTTTGAGGCCCTAGCTTTATAAACAATCAAGTTTAGATCCGAAGAGGAGGGATAGATGGCGTTCCCTTCAATTTAGAATAAGTATAGTTGCCTTAATGGGAAAAAGTCAAGTTAAAAAGTTTTTTTTTTTTACTTTTATTACAGATTGTAACATTCATCTTACCTTTTCTAACTGGAACCCATTAAATAATAAAAAAAAAAACAAACGAAGAAATAAAACTTCTTAATAACACCAACACTTGACAATTATTTTTTTTTAAATGGAAAAATAAAACGAGAGCAAGAACTCGCCCATTCATGATTGCAAAGATTCAACTATCCACTCACTTTACAAAAAAAAAAAAACTGACCCTTGCACAAACTAACGACTTGACTCCACAACGGTCTGTTTGATAATGAAAGAGAACTGAGCTCTCCAATTTTTAAAGAAAATCCCCGACTACCCATTCCATTAGAATGAAAGAAAAATTCCCTGAACACTTTTGCTTACTCATTGGAGTGGAGAAGCAGCTTAAGGTCAGCTACTCAGTCAAGCACTGCGAGCCGAGCAGTGGAGACTGTCTCGATTGCCGATTGTTGTTTGAAGAGAGTAGGACATTTTTATTAAGCGTTCGATCGAGAGGCAAAATTGAGTGCTGGCTAAGAGAATACCAAACTTGGCTGAGAATTGCCAAAACATTATTCAAAATCTAACAATTTCAAGGATTTTATTTTGTAAGGAAATTTAATAATTTTTAATTGCGCCGAAATTAGGTTCAGAAATGTATAGTTCATCATAGTATGTATTTCACTAATTTAAACTAAAAGCCAAATCCAGATGCTATATTTTGTTGTGGGCTTCGCCTTGTAGTAGCTATCCTTAAGCTGTGATTTATTCCGATTTAGACATTTTTTTTTTTCTTAAAAAGGAGATTCGACACGCATATTCAAAATGCGGGACACGAAACATCTGGGAAGGCTTCAAGGGTTTTTTTAAAGCCCGATTCAAATAATATGTCATCTCCGCGTTGTTATTTTTTATGTGCATAAACCATGCAGTGATTATTCACTTTCTTTCTCAAGTACAGAAAATAAAACAATCGGAGATCTTCAAAAATTTCCGAAGGCTTTAACCAACAATATTTTCCGTTTTTGTGTCAATAAAAACCATTTTTTTTTTAACAAAGGATAGAACGAATAGGTAGTTGCACTAAAAACACTATCTGAAGAACAACAATGGATATTTACTCAAAGCCCTGACCACAAGATAGTACAACAGACTTAAGAACTACAGAATTTCATCGACCAGTCTGTTCCAAAATAAGAGCTTAACAATGCAGCAATTTTTTTCCTACATTTGTACACACGTTTCTAAAAATGATAACAAATTTCTAAATTTTCCTCCAAATTATTAAATTTTGGCAAATTTTTAGACATTTCTAAATTTTTACTCCAAAGTGGTTTCCCCTCACTTGTTTCTCCTCACGCTTTTACTCTTGCTGACTTAAATAATACTCAAATTAGTTTGGCGAAATTTTCCCATTTCTCCATCAACAGCTGAGTTGACAAAAGATTTTAGCTGATCTCTACTGCAATGGAAGGGTTCCGTTCCAGTCGTGAGTGCTTTTAAAACTTCTCATCGATACCAATGGGAAATTTCTCCTGAGAGTTGGAGGTTGGAGAGTTTCTATGCAAATCTCTGTCAGTAGCACAGCTTCTTTCATTGTAAAGTGGTATTTTGTGAAGCAAAGTTCATAGCTTTAACTCGGGTACGGTTTTGTGATAATTTGTTATTGTTTATATGTAATTAGCTGTCCACTGCGCTGCCATGATGGGTAAGTTTCCATTTTTGTTGTTGTAAGTACGCTTATAACTGTGTAGTGTTTTCCTAAGACAAGTCTTAGTATGAAGGTTTGCTGTCAGGTGTTTTGGAGTGGACGTTAATAGTGACACTCCATGTTTTTAAAGAGTTTGCTTGAAGTTATTGAAACAAAGTAATGATTCAAATTCATTAAAAGAAAGTAATGAAAAAAGTAGATAGTAAAACTAATAAGAAGTTAAAATAATGGCTTAGTTATATAATGGCTAAAATAGTGCTGACTAATTGTAAGTCAGCACACAATATCAATTCCAATTCATCTCACAGAATTTGGATTTTTTCTGAGTAGTAGTAGTAATACTAAGAGTTTCGAAAAGCCGTTTTATAGATTTGAAATTTAAAAAACTGTGAAAAAACGCGTGTCCCCCAATCTTTCTTATTTTTTTTTTTAAATACCCTCGCGAACAAGGGATTAGGCTACCCTTTAATTGTTACACATCTCGAGAGAGGATTAGAAAGAGAGGAAAAAGAGAAGAGGTACCGATGCACTCTTGTTTTGAATAGCTGCATGTTGTAATGGCATGCGGTAGGACATTCCACATTCGTGTTGTACGTCTTATTAAAGAACTTTTAAACTTCACCGTACGCTTAATTTTTTTTATATAAAACTAATTTAAATAAATAAAATAAACTAATTTAAAATTAGATTAGGTATAAAATATTAACAAGGCAAGATACCCGCTTTCAAATTTCTTACATATTGTCGTTTTATACCTAAGTTTTACTAGGATTATTTAAATTTTCTTAAATATCTGTTCGCACAGAATTAAGGCAAATTACATAGTCGTTTTACCGATTTAAAATATAAAGAATATTAAAAAAGTAAAATACATAACGTGTAAAAATAAGCTAGCTCTCTATCTTCCAACCGGTTTGGGGTTTTTCGACTTTTAAAATAAATAATGGACGAAGTCCATTTTCTAAAATTTTAAGAAAAACTATAGCGAAACTTAAACTGTAAATGGTTTCAGAAATGTGCTTGAAAACACTTGAGTTGTCCGATCTTGATCTCTAACTAAATAAACCTCATGCAAACATTTAAAACAAGTATTTACTCTTATAGTGGGGTGCGGTGGCGTACTGGTTAGTGTGTGTGCTTACTACGCCGGAGGTCTGGGTTCGAATCCTGCCATCGTCACCTGAAAAAAAAAAGATTTGTTCTTTTTTACGGCCCCCACCTCCGCGAGGGTCTGACAAGCCCTCCGAAAGTATCATTTGTCTTGTAAAAACACCTCAAAGTGCCGTTCGGATTCGGCTAAAAATTGTCGGTCCCCTTGTATGTAAAGGAATTAACACACCAGCATACATTATTGAGAAGTTGGCCCTGGTTCACCTCGAGCTGTTGCGCCACTCTGTTTTCTGTTTTTTATGTACTCTCATAACACTATTTTTTTTTAAGAAAATGGAAATTGAAAATACATAAACTGGAATAAATTTTTTCCGATCCTGTATTTGGAAACAATTTAGTGCAGCTAGACTAACATTTCGTCGAACATAAGAACACAAGATGTGAAATTTATAAAAAAAAGTGTAGAACCCTATTGAATATACATAACAAGCAATAAATTTAATAAAAAAAAACAGTATATTACACAAACTTTTTAATGAGGATGAGTCTAGCTTTTAATAAAGGCTGACGGACCGCTCGGCTCCGTGTATAGGGGTGTTCACACGATACAACATGCTGTACAACATGTTGGACAACATCCGATGTTGTATCGTGTGAACGAAAGAAACAACCGCTTGACAAGTCGCTTGATAGTTTTCAAAAAATTTCGATTTTTCTGCTGGCTTGTCAAGCCATGCAACCCGTGTGAACAGATGTTGGTCAATCTTCCTTTGTGTTTGCAATTCGGAAAAATTTTTCGTGTGGTGGCAATATCAGATAAGGCGTTTCGAAGGAAATTTTTTGAGGGAAAAAGCACTAAAAACCAGTGACTAAGTGCTACAGTGTGAACGCAGAAGCTACAGTCCGTAGAACGGACCCCATCCTATCCCACATTGTAAAATGCTGATGGCATAGTTATTTTTTGACATTTTATAAGTAATGCAAACTTCAAAAAGGGGCGTGGTCCAACCGGATAATAAGATATTTCCACAGATATTTTCACTTAAATGTACGTAAAAATGCAATTTTTTGGTTCAAATTCAATGTTTTTAAAAAATCGACCCCCAAAAAGGGGCGTGGCTAAAAACTTTGTATGAACGAAATCTGAAACAAAATCTCGTTTACCTAACCTGCTACTTATTTTGTTTCATGCTTTCGTAAATTAGGCTCAAGGCCAGTCGAAATTAAGTTTTTCTGGAAAATTTTAGGTTTTTCTTCAATTCGGCCCTTAAATGTGGGCGTGGCCCAAAGTCTTGTATGAACAAAATGTGAAACTAAACGTTTTCTACATAAAATATTAAGCAATTTTTTTTCAATTTCGAGCAAAAGTATTGAGTGAGCTGCATATGAAAATTTACCCTTAAAATAGATTCCACGCCCACTAGAGGCGGTTTACCAATTAAGTTTTGTCTTTTTTTGTTCCTTACATTCATCAGGAGATGCTAAATGTCAAATTTCAGCCTTTTAGAAAGTCTTACACTTTTGAAAACTCCGGAGGTAGTTGCACATTAAGACCGATAGTGGGCGTGTCTTTGGGCGGATTTAAAATTTTTTTAAAACTTGTACTGCTTCGCATGACGTAGACCTCACGTACGAAGTTTCAGCACCCTAGCTCACATACAGGACATGGCTCATTCGATTCAGAATTCGGTCTCGATCATATGCCCTAAAGGTCTTGGGGGTCTACCATTATTATTTCACCATGTCCATCCTATCCCATGGGATGGGGTATAAAAACTGAAGTTGTACAACATGCTTGATGAATGTGAAGGAGCCTTTCCTTTAACTGTAAATTTTTCATCAAGCAATGTTGTACAACATGTTGTACAGTGTGAACCCCCCTTACGACTTCATGTTTGGCGGTCTTTTTTTCATATGTAAGTTGGAGCTATCCATCAGAGTCTTCCCCAAAATACCCTGATGTCAACAGGTTTCCTAATTTTTCTTCCTCGAATTTTAAAGCAAGTGTATGGTGATACTTGCAGTTTTAAGACCGAAACAAATAAGTTTGTGATCATAAAATGGCGCTTAAGTTAAAAGTCCTTATATTTTTTATCTTAAAGCTTAGATTCTGATTGCTTTCATGCCTTTGCTTTGTAGATGTATAGTTTTATGTCCTCTGAATTCGCCGTCACAGAGAAACTATTTGTATCATTCCTTTGTCTGACAGATGACGTACTGCTACACACAAGTCTACATATTCGTAAAAAATTCCCATGCATGAACTGACCCAACCAATTTCAATGCAAGCACAGCAGATGACATGGGTCATGACGAGCATACAATTATGCTATAGTGTCTTTTCATTGTTTCCCTTGACATCATTCTCTGAGGCATTATTTCAATTGTTTGGCCACTGATTAGTTTCTGGAACCAAGAAAACAAGAATCCTTTTGCATGTGTTCCAGTATCAGAGTTCCATGAAACAGAAACACCTTTGCGCACATTCAGCTAAAGCTTGTGACAACCACCTGCTACTGAAATGCAGCTTAAGGTTACTAGTTCCATTATTAGGGATGAAACTCAATTAAGTAAATTAACTTCACTCAAAATAATACCCATCTTCTATGCTGCTTATGTCGTATATGTTGTCAGGTGCATGCTGTGAGAGATGGATGCGCTTTGCCATCAGCCTTCAGCAGCAAACTAAACAGCTGCATACCCATGCATCATATTTCTATTACGAAAATTGTTTCGTATGTCTAAGTTGGCTTGATACACGAGGAGTATGAGAATAGTTTATTCTTGAGATTACCAACACAGATATGTATATTGGTCTGACATCCTTCACTTATTGCGCAGACTTCCTTCACATGTCTGTCTGCCGGCTTAGAACTTCAAAACACAGTCGAACGGATTTTATGTGAACTCCAACAACTGGCAATAAAGATATTGATTCAAACAGGTTTGTGGCTACCGTCGCTGAAAATCCTTTAAAAGACGCCATATAAATTTAGATTTACTTTCAAAAGTCTGACATTCCAAGCACGAAGCCGCCATAAATGTAACAGTCCGATAACTTTTTCACATCCATTAAGATTTAGAGCGCTCATTCAAATATCCGAGTGAAAAACTCGAAAACAATTACTTCACATCAGATTAAAGTCGCCAAAGTGTTCTTTGGCGAAAGTCAAATAGTCCGTTCTGCTTTTGACTTTTATCGTAAACGACTTGATAACCATTGCCAAGGCAATTCAATTTCCGAATCACGTTTTGATGGAAAATTTCTTGTCGGTAAAGACGCCCCGCCATTTCCACGCGACACCTTAAGGTAACTGTAGGATAAAGACAAGTTACATTGAGGTAAGGGTAGAATCTACCAGATACTCATTGTCATTACAGACTGTGGTGCTAATGGATGTTGTGTTCGTGTTGTGTGATGAAATATCTCACACTAAAGACCAAGTAGGCTTACAGCCTCCGGGCTCACATAACACTGACTCTATGTATGTACCCCATATGTGACGTGATATGTTGTCGAATTCGGATTTTTGGAGGAATGGGGTTTTTTTTTCCTGAGAATCCAGACTGTGTATGTGCAAAAAAATCTGGTAAACGGTCTTAAACTTGAGTTTTTTTTCGATAATTGAAAAACCGAACAGAGAACACTCCAATTATTTGCTTGCAGCGTAGCAATTACATGCTCCATATCACCTACAAAAGCTTTCGATGTCGATTTGCGGAAGCTCCTTCTTCCTTTTGGTTTTTTTTTTTAAGAAAAATGATAAATCAACACTAAATTGAAAATCAATGTGACACCTCATCAAGCCAGTTCAACTGTAAATTTAATTGCTTTTCCTGCTTTTCAAGAGCAGAGGGCTTAAAAATTATTGCCATGAGTTTGAATGGAGTATATGGAAGCCTCTGGAGTATTGAGGAAAATTTATTTATAATTTAAACAAAAATGCGAATTAATTATAAAAAAAATAACTCATTTAAATTACTAGTTTTCTGTTAGAGCTGACTTCTGAAGAGTGCAAATTTTCATCCTATTCTGATTTCAGCAGCATTCACAATATGTCTTGATCCCATAAACGAAGGTTTGGTTTTGGGGATTGGGTCATCGGAGTTCGACCTTCATAGTTCTGCCTTTGGTCAGCCAGCGGCCAGATGTAGGAAAGCTGTTAATAGCAGCCCAATAAAATTGCCAACCTAGGCTGGGGAAGAAAAATACTAGAACGTACAATTCTTTAAAGGACCAGGGGAGGCTCTTTGAGGAAATAATAACAGCTTGAATTCGATAAACAAATATCAAATTTCTTCTTTTTTACGTTTGTGTTGGAGGTTGTACTATCCGATGGAGCACTCAGACGCAACTACTAGTCCATTGTACTACCTACCATGCAGACACCTTACATTAATGTATTTAGCTTACCCGTCTTTCGAAGAAAGATGAGAAGGAGCTTCAGTGATGAAGAGTTTAGGTGTTCGGCACTCACCACGTCAGCCCCAAAGATCCGCCACCTGATGCGAGCAAAGCCAGTGCAACTACAAAGGAAGTGTTCCGTTGTATCGTCGTCTTCTCCACAGGCAGGATAGGTGGTGGTTTCGCTTAAGCCTAACACATTCAAGTGTCTAGCAAAAGCTTGGTGGCCGGTAAGGACGCCTACAAGAAGTCTGTAATCGATTCTCTTGGGAGATAGAAGAAAAGACGCTGATCCCTCGCAGATGTGAGGGCGTAGTGGTTTGCTCACGAGAAACCCAAGTATCAATGGCAGACGTAACAACAGATACAGGCAGGCCTATGGCAGGATTTCAGGTCCTGAGAAAACATCTTCTGAGCCTAGCCTGGCAAGCTCATCAGAGATCTCATTTCCCTGGATACCAGTGTGACCTGGAACCCAAACAAGATTCACTGCATTTAGCCTTCCAACTAAGTTCAACGATTTCTTGAGTTCGAGCTTCGAGCACTATCTTGGATGAGGTAATAGGGTTGAGCAAAGCATTTAGAACGGCTCGGCTGTCACTGCAAACGCATATGCTTGCCCTCCACCTGTTAGTCACAATATAGCGCATAGCCATTAGGATAGCGAAAATCTCCGCTTGGAAGACAGACGCATATTTACCTAAGGGGTAGTGGAGTCTAATGTTCTCACTTTCCACAAAGACTCCAGCACCAGACCCCCCAAGTAATACAGAAGCTCTTGCTTTGGCCACCGTTACGTTTTCAGCACCACATCGTAAAACCTTAGGTTCTTGAAGTTGGTTTTATACAAGTAAGGGGGCCCCTTACAGAACCCCTATAAGGATGATTTGACACTTTATAGAACTTAATTTTGGGTGCAGAAAGGGCTCTTATTCGAGCTCTTATATAACTTTTTTGACAGTCAATAAATACATTTTAGGCACACACTTCGAGGTGTTTACCTTTTACTGTCATGGTGTAGTTTTTATTGTAGTTAGGTATACACACATTTCTATCTTATTCTTTGAAAGTGTTGATGTTTTTGCACAAATAACTTCGTTCATATTAAATGGCGATGAAATCAATGAGCAAACCGAGTGCATTTAATTAGCAGAAAACAAGGTGCGCATATTGTTTCTTCGAATGAATTATTCAAATAGGACGAAAAGAAACAATGCTCTTCTTGAAATATTAAATATAACATAAAATAAAAGAGTGTAAGGTTTTATGTAGAGCCCACACGTAGCACCGTTGTAACACTTAAGGTGTTCTGCACTGTCTAGCTTCATGTAGAACTTTTACAAAGTTTTGTGTTTTCTGTCAAACATGGCGCTAATTTATTTAGGGTTGCCATCACTCTCTTTTCTTTTAGGATATACGTTATTTTGACTACTTGAAATTATTGACATGGCAGACGTTAATTGAAATATATATTTTACAGGCTGTTTTTATCTTATCCGTGAATGTAATTTATACATTAACAGTTTTAAACCCCAAGGAGGAAACCTGTTAAACTTCTACCTTTAAAGTTGTGTCAATGTCTACCTTCAAAGCATGTCAGTGAGCTGATAAAATACTTGAAGTGCTGGACCAAGAATGCCTAAACCTAAGTTATTTATCAGCTAGAACATAGAAAAGTGAAAAATTTCAACAATTTACAATAATTCTACAAGCATTATAGTCATGACTGGCCAAAATATAAGCAACGATACGCTGTGTCAGCTTTTTGATGAATGTTCATAGAAAAAACAGCATAAAAGCATGAATTATCTCTTGAAATCAAATTTTTGTGTATGATATGCTTCTCCAGCCTAATATGTAATCTAGTTAAAATTCGTATCATTCTATAAAAAATTTAAGTTTCTTATGTTTAGATGTTTGCTTGAAATGTTCTCACAACAATGTCTGTCAATTACATTGTTTTCTATTGTATGACTTATGGCAACCCCCAAGTACTATATAAGAGTGCAAAGTAGTACTTCGGATGTGTCAAACCTATAGTGTTAGAAAACAGGTGCTAGAAAGGTCTATAGAACTTGCGCTATAGAACTTAATCGCTCAGCACTTATTTCCTTATAACTTGAGTGCTAGGAACGTTTATAGCACCACGTTTACGGAACCTTTGGTGCTAGCACGTTTAGTTTTATAATTTTGGTGCTGAGTACGTTTCTATGACCAATTTTATAAGTAAATAAGCTGCGCACCAATGGTACGATAACGAAACCTTGCAAAACCATTAGTGCTACTGAAGAGCATTTTGAGTGTCTTATAAGTCTAATATTCAAAAACCAATGCTTATGGTTCCAGAGTTTGCTACTTGGGCCCTGTCCGGCTTTGGAGCCAACCGTGAAAATACGACTTCATTCTTTCCCTGGCTCCTAGTCTGGCCGAAGCCATTCCATTACCTGAGGAAAGTTGACTTGGTAGTTTTGTCGCAAAAGGATTTCTGGGGTCATTGCGTCATAAGACGTCCATAAGACAGGGGTCGAAGGACAATTCTCAAACAAGTTCTTCAAAATTCAAATTCCGTTTGGTACCAAAAAACCGCCTCTCTTTAAGCGAAAAATGGTTTTCAGCGTACACCCCATTATAAATATATCAAGGGGGGGGAGGTTCATCAAAGCATCTAGAGCAGAGCCCGGCGTGCAAGGGAAGCCCTTTGTGCAGCCAAGACAAGCCGTTCTTTGGAGTTTGGCAAAAGAGGCAGTAACACGTTTCTGCGAAGGCCTGCTCCACCAAACAACCGATGCGTATGAGAGGATAGGTGTAACCATTGCCAAATAGATCCAGATGACCCTTTTCGGAGATAAGCCCCATGTCTTGCCAAAAGCGCCTCTGCATTGCCAGAAGGTGGACAATGCTTTTTCGGTTTTGGATTCAACATGCTTGGACCAAAGAAGTTTTCTATCAAGGCTTACTCCCAAATATTTGACTTCATCCTATATCGGGTTAGTGACACCTTTAAGCACGAGTTGAGTCAGACCAGTGACATTCCTCCTTCTCGTAAAGAGAGCAACCGTAGTTTTAAGAGGATTCACTGAGAGCCCATTCCTAGTGCACCAATTATCGATCAAGTCCAGGGATCTCTGCACTTGAGAGCACACAGTCCCTAGGTTTGAGCCGACAGAAAGAACGGTGACATCATCCGCGTAGGCTTGTGTGTAGGTCCCAGGAAGGTTGAGAGCCGATAGGAGACAGTCTACCACCATGCACCATAAAAGGGGACAGAACGCCACCTTGCGGGCAGCCCTTGCTTACCCCAGTTATGGTGCACTTGCCACAATCTGCTTCGGTAATCAGCGTCCTGTTCATTAGTATTGCCCTAATCTATCGAACTAATGTTTCATCTACACCATGTTGTCTGGCTAAGTTGCACATGCTGTCAAACGTCGCGTTATCAAAAGCACCCTCAATATCGACGTAAACGCCCAGCACGTACTCCTTCTGGTCAAGAGCACATTCAATCCTACCAACAAGGTTTTGAAGCGCAGTTTCACAGCACTTTCCGCGCTGATAAGCGTGTTGCATCTCAGAAAGAGGGTGCAAACGAAGAACAACCTTGCGCACGCGCAGCTCAACCAGTCTCTCTAAGCTTTCCAGCAGGAAAAAAGACAGACTTATGGGTCTGAAACTTTTGGCTAGGCTAGAGTCTGACTTACCTGGTTTTGGTATAAAAACGACTTTAACCATACGCCAAAGGGTGGGTATGTAAGCCAAGGCAAGGCTCACAGTGAAAATTCTTTTCAACGTGGGCCAGCTGTTGCCTAAGCCTTGCTTCAGCATAACTGGGTAGATTCCATCTGGACCAGGTGACTAAAAGCTCTCAAAAGATACAATAGCATGTTTGATAGCAAATTTTTTCTTTGTTCAGCCTGTTTAAAGTTTCTAATGATTCGTCTGCAAAAAGCAGTCCGAATAAAAGGAGGGAAAATGAGATTACGAAACGAAAAAAAAAAAATAAACGTGCCAATCTCAGTAACAGAGATTGAAAAGAGTTTTGGATTTCGATTACACTGATTCTTGTTTTATGTTCAACTTCTTATTTATTCTTCAATTATTTATTTTATTGAATTTGAAAAATCGAAACTTCTCTGCAAGTTTTTACTTGACGTCAGCTACTAGTTTACAAGTACAAACCAAAATACTCAGCACCAATTTTTACTGACAATCAAATAAGTACAGTGGATGCTGGTGGTTAGTTCTTTCATACAGCCCCTCCTTAAAATAAACTTTTTGCTGCTTTAAGGCTAAACTTTTTTCGAAGAAAAGTTCATAATCATTTAAACTTGTACGAATCAAAGAAACACCCGCATCGAGAACTTCCAACAATACTCATCAGCAAGGCTTTGAACTTGAAACTGGGTAGTTGCGCGTGTACTTATCATGTGCTGATACAATCCAGAACCGTTTGCTGCCAATTTGACCTCCTGTTTCTCATGGTGGTATGTGCTTGCCGATCTCATCACTATGCAATCAAACGTAATCATTCGGCCAGGCACTTTGTTCGCCATCCTTATAGTCACAAATATACAGCGGCCAAGAATTGGCGAAACGTGCCTTAATAGGTATCGAATAATGTGATTTGCTTGCGAGTTGATTAGGACCATGCTTATCCAATTAGATACAAATTGAGTAAGGCATTCATATGACGAGGTTCCGCCCGATATGAGCTCTGTGTACAGCCTTTTGTAAAGGCTGGTTTGTTCTTATTACATTGGGTTTCGATTGTTGGCTAAATGTGGAAGAGTGTAATTGCTTTTTTTGTGCAATGCACTTTCTCATGGTATTGAGGAAAAACGTTTTTTTCCACAATTACTTACGATGGGGATCGCAGTACTTAAAAATATTGTAGGGGGAATGATATAATTAATAGCTATGTTGGACACACTCATTCATCACACACGAATAGCAAGCAGATGGCCCTTAGAATACCACATGTGGTGCGAACTAACTCAAATCCATTAATTAGTGAAGGTACGAAAAATGTTACGTATACGCCACCGAAATTTAAGGTTTTTTTTGTTCGTCGTCTTTTATGTTTTTCTTTGACCGCCTTTAAATAGAAGGTTTCCCTTAAATATGATTAAATACAGCAAGTCTGAAATTTCCTATTATATTCAAGATTGACCCAATTTCTCTTATCTCAGCGGTGGACCTCCGCCGACCGCACAAACCCCTTTATTTATATTACACAGCGATGCCAAGACTTAAATTTCCCGGAAATAAATTAAAAAAGGCCTGTATGAAATTTTCTTGACTCCTCGGGGAATTTCAATTGAAGTTCCATTTGCGGCCCCCAAGAAGAAATTGTTTTTTTTCTCCTTGAGACATAAAATACTTTAAAGCTTTAATGTCAATGAGAGAAATCACATTACGGAGAAGTTTAACCCCGAAAGAAATTTGAAGGTATCGTTTTCTGCGGTTTCTATAAAAAAATGAATTATTTTTTCTCGTATTTATAAAAGTTTTCATCTCTTGTTTGCAATATAGATTGCACATAACAAGAGAATATTGTAAAGAACCTTCTTTATTAAAGTTTTTCGGATCCTCTCTCTATATTAAGCAAGCACTCCAAAAACGAGGAAATAGAACTTGACTCTACGCAAAAACAGCTTCAGTCTCAGTAAAATTAAGTCACCTAGATTATAACATCGCAAAGAGCTATTTTTATCTGCTTGCAGATGACGACCTTGTTCTGCTCTTTGACTCACTTGGGTCAAACTTTATCATCGGGGACTTTAACGCGAAAAAAAAAACATTTTGGGGCTCACGCGGTTCAATTCAACAAGAGGCAGAGTCCTCTTCAAAGCAAGTACGAAACGTGGTGTGCTGTTCTAATCGACGGGAATATAAATAAAAAACCTGACCTGATCGACTTCTTTATCACCAAGGGGCTACCTCGTTACCTTACGAACGTAGAAGAACGCTTTGATCGCTGTTCAGATCACGCGGAAGCTCTTTTGAAAATCAGCAGAAGAGCGCCTAGGTTAACTACTAACAACATCGACTGGGACGGCTTTAGAAAATACTGCAAAGCAAGCATATACCTTTAAATGTGCCACTCAAAACGCCACTTGAAATAGAAGACGAATTAGAAACTCCTAAGAGTTATCCAGAGCGCTGCGTGGAATAACACTTCTTTTCGGAGGTGAGAAATATCGAACAGCCTAACAATATATCCCCAAGCAATAGAATAGGTGTTATGCGAAAATAGGAGAGCACGCAAGAGATGGCAACGTTCGCGAGCACCCCCGGGTAAGACCATCTGGAACCATCTTTCTAACAAACTGAAGCACGAACTTTGAGACTTTAAAAGTCGCCAGACTACTGTTTACCTCGAAAGTTTGACTGTAGATAAAGGTTCGAATTACTCACTTTTGAAAGCTGTTAACACCATTAAGAAGCCCATGGTACACTCAGCGCCCTTAATAAAAGCTGGGGTATGTCTATAGCATAAAGCAAAAATAATATTGGTCCGAGAACGCTTTCTTGAGGGAAGCGCTCTCGGCCCAATATTTTTTTTGATTTATACAAGAGACATACCCCACGATGAGGGAACAAATTTAGCTACGTTTGCTGACGACACTTCTATTCTCGCTATTGATACGACAATTGAATTATCAACAGAGGGAAACTTCAGCGCGCTTTAGACAAAATATGCGACTGGACGAAGAGCTTGCGAGTCGTCCTTAACGAGACTAAGTCAACGCATGTTAACTTTACTTATAAAAAGATAAACCACAAACCTTTATTCATTAAAAAAAAATAGAGTGGCGCAACAGCTCGAGGTGAACCAGGGCCAACTTCTCAACAATGTATGCTGGTGTGTTAATTTCTTTTGCATACAAAGGGACCTACAATTTTTTGCCGAATCCGAACGGCACTTTGAGAAGTTTTTCAAGACAAATGATACTCTCGGAGGGCTTGTCAGACCCTCGCGGAGGTGGGGACCGTGAAAAAGAACAAGTCTTTTTTTTTTCAGGTGACGATGGCAGGATTCGAACCCAGACCTCTGGCGTAGTAAGCACACACACTGATCACTACGCCACGGCACCCCACCTTTATTCATTAGCTCGGTACAAATTCAGTACTCAAATGAAGCGAAATATCTAGGAAGCCTCTGGACGGAAAACTTAAATGGAAGCCGCACGTTAAAGAGAAACGCGACGAGCACGAAATCAGATAAAGAGAAATGAATTGGCTCATTGGAAGATTTTCAAAACTAAGCACATATAATAAACTGCTTTTGTATAAGCAAAGTGCTAAAACAATGTACAAGTGCTAAAACCATCTTGAACGTACGGTATACAACTCTGGGGTTGTACTAAACCAAGCAATAATCTTAGAAACTTTTCAAAATAAGACACTCAGAGCAATCGTTAATGCTCCATGGTACATAAAAAATAGCGATCTACACCGAGATCTTGGAATCGCAACCATGACTGACGAGGTCACAAACTCTGCTCGCAAAATTATTACTAGACTTCGCGGACATTGCAACAATGAAATTATCCGAACTTTGGATCAGACAAATCTTACGCACCGACTACAACGAATGAGACCGTTGGGTCCAGCAGCATAAATTGACGGTATTGTAGGTGCCTTCGATGGAGGCAGCCTGCCGCACGTGATTACTACAGAAGCCTTGAACTGCTTGTTGAGAAAGCTTAGTCGTAGTCTGACGAAAAATGGGTGGTTTTTTTAGTGAGTAAGAATGTCACACTAAAATAAGCACGTGCGGCTGGTCCACGAAAAAAAAAAAGTTTTAAAATATCGAAAGTGGTAAAGTAAGGCTAATTTAATTCGTCGGCTTGGCCATTGTCAAATTTAATAGGTAAAATAGGAACATTAAAAATGAATACCCAGATAAGAACTTTCAAAATTTTGTTACGATAGCTCGCGCAGTTTGACCCATAAGATATCTTATCGTACTAATTAATTCGAATTTGACTAGATCGGCTAATATTCCCGAAGAAGTAAAGACCTAGAGTCTTCCATCCTAAAGTTGGTAGAGCTTAGCAGTACCGTTGCCTATGCAGTCTCTACAGAATGAAGCACGACGTATTGTGGCATGTAGCTAACTCCCACATAAAGTCTGTTTTCATCTCACACCTACTTTTATATATACTTAACTGAAGACCAATTAGAATGTACGGCCTTTTCTTTGCCCTCATAGTCTTTGTGTCCTGAAACCTAATAAGCTTATTAAATTTGATAGGATTTATACAATTTTCTGGAACTAAACACAACCTCTTATCAAGCTCCGTTTGGTCCCAGCACTTTATAAAAATAGCCATCTTAAAAACAATCTTACTGACTCAAAGTGAATTAGTTTATATCCTATTTTTCGACTCAGTGAACAAAAATAGGTAAATGATGTTGTATGTTCCTAGTAAAATTTCCGTAAACAACATCAAGGACGTTCCTTGAACTCTCCTCAAATTTTGGACAAACTCTCGTGTCCTCTGGAATACACAAATCCAGTCAAACCAATCCAAATACACAATCTACATACGTATGAAAATTTTTATCTTTATCTGAATGTATTGAAATCATATTATAAAATTCCTGTTTATCGCTTCACAGATTTTTTATGAAATCAAGTTTCAAAGAGAATAATTCATTTTTCCCCAATTTCAAAGTATTGTGCGTTACAGATAGGGGCATACGTAAAACACGGATATTCATATGTTTCTCCATATTTTCTGCATATGAGATAAGAAATTTCAAACCTTCTTTCTTGGAATAAAAATTTATGTTTACCTGTTTTCCGGGAAAAGTTCAATGATTATGCCATATTTGCCTTGAGTGGAAAAACTTTTGAAGAGTCCTTTATAGAGGTCCTTGATTTATTGGCACTCCATCTGTAAACATGTGCAAGAAAGTATAGTATGATGTAAAAAGAAAATTAGTAGATACCATTTGATAAGGGGTAATTGTTGCTCTTTAAGAAAAATAAGATTTCCTCCTTTGCTGTAGAGAGGAAATCAAAAATCTTAGTATATAAAAAGTCAGGTATGAAGTCATTCAAAGAGCAGTCAATCGGTTTTTTTTAAGGGTTTGTGTACAATTATTTCTTAATTTCCGACTTATACTTTTTTTTAAATTCATCTCAATGACTCCTTTGTTTCGCTCATATAAGGTTCATTCGTTGAAACTAGCCACAGTGAGCCCTGAAAATGCACTCACACTTTTCAGTGCGATCAGACGATTGCCAAAATTTCTGTTCTACCCTGAAATGTGCACTGTTCATCGAATGCAAAAGGCCACGTCGGATCCTGTTGTTCGCAAAACTTACTTAGACTCCATTTGTAGAATTTGGTTAATAGGAGAAAAGGGGTGTCCTCCTTTTCGGTTATTGCATTTTTTTGCGAAAAAAATATGCCAAACCGTTTTTTTGCTTTTAAAATTTTTACAAATTTTGGCTTGCCGCTTGACTAGGATTGTGCTTGCGTGTAATTAAGTTGATAAGAAAGAAAAAAAAAACTATAATTTAAGTAAATTACTTAAATGATATTAAGCGTATCTCAAAAACCAGACAATATTTAAGACGTGCTTTATTTTTCTTTCGAGCCCCAAAAGAGTCAATGTCTGATATTTTTTCGAAATGGTATATATTACTGTTACAGAGATAGTGGAGGTAAGTTTTCGAGCTTTATCAAATCATTTGACCCTTATAGAAACGGGTAAAGTAATGGTGCCAATTTTTTTAATTTGAGTTGTAAGTAGTTCGACCGACTGAGTATTCTAGCTTTTTCGATAAGGCCGATGAGGAAATATTTTTGACGATATTTTAGAAAATGTTACAAAACCGCAGTTCTTGGCCTCTCCCTTCTGCCTCGCCAGCTAGCTCTGTCTCCAGCTAGCCACTTCAGTTACGCATGCGAAGTTGGCTGAAGTCCTCATTGCGTGCTCAGGTGGCGCACGGTGCTCCTCTTCTGCGCCGTCCCTGCATGGTGGATCCGAAGATTTTTCTGGCGAGGGCGTTGGTGTCCATTCGTTCTAGATGAGCCTTTGTATTTCGACTATTCTAGCTAGTTTGGTGTCGCTGTACAGCCTGTACAGTTCGATGTTATATCGCCTCCTTCACTCTCCGTCTATGCAGACGGGACCATAAATAGCTCGAAGAGTTTTCCTCTCGAAGCAGCCTAAGGTGTTTTCATTCACCTTTGACAGGGTCCATGCTTCTGTACCCTAAAGTAGGACTTGTATGATGAGGGTCTTACTAATGAGCCTTTTTACGACGGACAAAGGATTGATACAATAGAAGGTCCTTTTTCCATTTTTGGAAGGACCGCTAAAAAGTTATTGCTCTGATTAAATAAGTGAGCAATGACTTTCTGAATTAAATTTTTTAAGATGCATGCTTAAACAAAAATATCTTCTGGTAGTGCCAACATAAAAGGTAAAGAGTGGAGTTTCTTGGCAACACCCACTGAAGAGTATTCAGAATGCCAAGATCGTTGAACGAAACACACATCGATCAAAAAACTGGGGTTAAGACCAAATGATCTTAAATATAGAAGGTAATTATTTTCGGCTGGTTGTAAGAATTTCTCATAATGATTCTGACAAACTTTCTGATAGACGTAATAGCAGAACACGGCCCTGGCAAAGTCCAACGCAGACATGAAATGAATAAAATTTCGTTACAGATTTCCTACATGGATACTGAATATCTCTCAGAATAGCCTAGTTCTATTTTTGAAAACCCTTGAGCCTATCCAGGGATACTCTGTTGTAAGATGAGAAAAACCTGTACTATTTTTGCCATTACAACGTCTCTATAACAGCCTTGAAACGTGTTTCCAACACCTTTTTATTATTGAAATTATTATTTTTTTCGAAAGATTTGAAAAAAAAAAATGCATTCCTAGACCCAATCTCTCTTGTGCTTCCCCGTTCTCCCAGGCCACATGAAAATGCCACATTACAGCCATTTAACCCCTTTATTAAGCCTTGCCTCAAGCATTTCAACAACTTTAGTAGAACTATCGACTATTAACTATTATTAAGTCGTTAGTAGTGGCCCTCTACTGTGGGACTACTTTGCAATCTCATTTGGGAGTCGAAAGAAGCTTGGAGAAGTGTTCGCTCGTCGCAAAGAAGGGTGCCGACATTGGATTTAACGCCTGGTACAACACTTAACTTTTTTACTCTGTTCCACGGTTCATACCTCCAATCTCAAGACATACACCCTTGATTGTACAGGATTCGGAAAATAAGGTCCCAAAATGGAATTCCCACAATAGGGATTCTAAAATTTTCATGAAAGTTTTTTAAACTCCCACTATTCTTAATAAGGCATCAAACCCCAGGCCGCTTCACTCCACAAACATGTATTCATGGTTCTGGGACACCAGGAATTGATTTTTATTCTGTAAACACTTGCAAATATAGTTGTCAAAAGCGGACCTCTGCGTCGCTTAGGTATCCAGGTAACCATAGTATAGAAAAAGTTTTTTAAAGGCAGTCTCTATATGGTTAATATATTTTTATTATTATGTGTTACAAAATTATTGCAGCAAATCATGGCAATATAACAACCTGCCCCAGACAATCGAAGTCATCGTCAATTTTGGGGTCGCTGTCTGCGCGTTGCCCACTTCAATGTTGCTGCTGTGGTGCCCTCACAGTTCAAGCGTAGTCCAGAGCAAAGGCAGGTGTGGCTTCTAGCACCCACAGGAGTCACTTTGCATTGCATGAAAGAAAGTATGCTGAGTAGAGGGTTCCAGAAAGGGAACACTCCACTCAGCATCCTTTCCCTGCGCATCCTTTCCCTGTCCCTGTGTAGAGAGGACCAGAAAGTTTTGTTGCTTAGATTGGCTGCAATCATTTTGTGATAACTATGAAAATACATAAAAACCATAAGGAAACTACCTTAATAACTCGCTTTATACGAAAAAAAAAACTAGACACAAAAATTTTTCGAAATGGCAACAGAAATTCACGGATTCACAAATTTAATATTCTTTCTTCCGAAAAAAAAAACAAGTGGGAAAGTGCAACAGTGCGTATGCAAAAGCTTCAGTCCATATACGACGAATTGCAAAATACCCGACCATACCAAAAAGAAAACTGTCACGCCTCCAAAAAGTGAGCGGAACATAAAAATATAACTGCTGAATGCTTTATACTAGGTGGTTGCATACATTTCGGCCTAGAACTCCGCCTTTTTAACTAAAAAATCGCTTTATTTAACGCCACGCCCACAAAAGTAAGTTTTGTCATATAATTTTTAGTCAAATTTCATTTTTTTTATTATTGAAACAGTAATTTTAAGCTTAAATCTCTTAAAAAGTGGGCGTGGTAAATGAGAAGGCTAACATTTTTTGGCTTCTTCAAAGACAATTACAAAGCAATGTTACATACCAAAACTGAATGTGCTAGTGCCATTGTAACATAGCTAAAATTTTGAAAAAGTATATTTTTAAATTAGAGATGGTCGCACATACAGGACTGTAGTGGGCGTGTCTGTGGGCCGATTCAGCTAATGTTCAAACTTGATCTGAAGGACTGGACTTCCAAATTTCAGATCTCAACCTTAAAATTTAAGGCCTAAAAGTTGTTTAAATACGGACGGACGGACATGGCTTAATCGATTCTCCTGTCAGTCCCATTCATATCTCTTAAAGGTCTCAGGGGTCTACGGTGATTATTTCACTGCGTTACAAACTATACATCAAACTTAATATACCCTTGGTCGGGTACAAGCATTTCAAGTCGGCTGCAGAGTTTTTCGAGTTGTAAGCAAAAAACTGAAAAAAGTGCTAAAATGCTGCTTTTTGGTCCTGAAATACTGGTCCTCGAAATATTGTTGAAATCTGTTTAAATTCGGTGACCCGAAAACCAAATCAATGAAAAAACTCCATATGTACATTTATTGAAAAGCCACGTTCAGTCAAACTTTGTTGCAGTCAAATTTGTGTATTGAATTTAAGTGCACAACCCTTTCTCAATAATAAAATCAATAATCCCTTAGATTAGTTTCCCCGTAAAAGACCCCTTTTTAAATTTTTGTTTTCCCTCTCCCGGAAGTACCATCTACTCGACAACTCTGCGTGTTAACTACTAGAAATAGCTTTTATGCAAGCTAAACAAATGCTCTACAAAGTCCTTCTGCGTTCAATGGTCCTCCAATAGATTATAAAAGTGGAGATGGTACTTCTTTATAGTCGTTTTTCTCTGAAACACATTGCGGTGATCTACTTGAAGGATATTACGCTGCCATGAGCTTGTAAGCCAGAGCAGAAGAACAAAGGCTGAGAAAAGTAATTTGTACAAATAACTTTGGTACTGCGCGAATAATTTTTTGTGCATTTTAGTCAGTTAAGAAAAGAAACATGAGCACGCATTTCGCATTTGTACAAGGGGTATATAAGGAATGACAATCGTCATGCTTTTTGGGACAGTTCTTATATAACTTATATAAATTCAAAAATAACTTCAGTTTTTCAGTTAATCACTTTATCAGCTTATTGGTTTTTTATTTAACCAGAACTCATTTTCTTAAAAAATAACTTTGGTTATATTGTACGAAAAAGGAAAACACAACGGTTGCAGGTTGCATCAATATAATATACAAAAGCAATTATACTCGATGTGTAGAGGAAGTCAAGCACTCCCAATTATTTTGTACACAAATATCCTTTCAAAGGGCCTTATTTCGTTCTATTGCCGCACTCCGCCACAACTACAGTTGTTCTACCAAAACCACAGACATTATTGAAGATAACCAAAAGTACTTTAATCAAATTGCTCATTGATCTTCTTATCTAATTACATTCAAATTATCAAGCTCAGCTCTGAATGGGATATATGGGAAAATACTTAAACGAATATTCCATCTTTGTGCTTAGCTTAATTCAACTCAATTATCCTGCAAAGCATTGATTTTATTATTCTCACTAAACTTGTTGGATAAAATAAGATTAATTACATTTCTCAGTAAGAAGGAGAAGGAATTTAAGGAAAAAATTGCCATGGGCCTTAAAAAGGTTAATGAGCAATCAACTTCAAGGCAACGTATTGCGTTACGCATCTGATTACCATTTTAATGGCGAAAATATATTCCTTGTCTGCTGCTCCTGAAGTGGGCCCGCATAGTGCTGTGTAATTATGAGCTCTCTCGGGTGGCCTTATTTGAAAATCCTATACCTTAAACAAGTAGATACAGTATTTTAACTTGTTGCATGCAAACTCAAATTAAAGCATCTTTAATTAAGCTCAAGTGATAGAGAACATCTTTAAACGATTTCAAAAGCAAGCGTTTACGATAAAGCAAATATAATTTGAATCATTTGCACTTCATTGAAAACAGGGTAAGGGAACCACCTTTATCTAATTCTATGAACTTTAATTGAGACCTGATCTGGAAATAATTTCTTCAATTCGGTCCTTAAATTCTATTTCCGTCCATTAAACACATTTCGAGTGTAAAATACTTCTTTGAAATCGATGAAAATTGGACACATTTTACATGCATGTGTAAAACTCTCTACACTAATGTCCTTTATACCTCTACCAAACGTGCAAGGCTATAAATCACTTTATTTCTTTGAGCAAGAAATTATTACTTCCGTTTCCTGTTAGGTGCATTCCGTTGGAATAATGAGGTTGACCAAAAAATGGAAACTGGCGATGTGAGTGTATATCTCCTAAATTTATCTAAAAAAAAACAGGTAACGAAAGAAGAAACGAATTTTACGCTTGACACCCAACACGTGATTTATTCCTTTTCCCTCTCGCAGCAGAAAAAATTTAAAACCGGAAATGCGGACCACCTTGTGTAGTGTTTGTGTCCTGTGATTTTATAGACCAAACTTAACGAAACTACGCCAGTACACATCTTTTCTGCTCTTTGGTTTTTAGTGCATTAAATAAAAATAAATAAACAGAGTGGCGCAACAGCTCGAGGTGAACCAGGGACAACTTCTCAACAATGTATGATGTGTGTGTTTAATTCCTTCACATACAAGGGGACCTACAATTTTTTGCCGAATCCGAACGGCACTTTGAGAAGTTTTTCAAGACAATTTCTACTCTCGGAGGGCTTGTCAGCCCCTCGCGGATGATTTTTAGTGCATTGTTTGTAGAAAAAAAATATTATAATCACCAGATCGAAACTGGCCAATAAATTTAGAATACGCTAAAAAAATTTGTGTATGGAAACTATTTTCCGAAATATTGAAATTGTATAAATCTGGTTGCTCACACCTGCCATTAAAGCGACTTAAATCAGTCAGTTGTAACTTGCATTGAGAAATCATTTGACAATAAGGATTTCACTCTAGTATCATTTCCTAACATTGAACGAGCCTTTAACAATGTCAGGATAGAAGATGAACTTCGAAAGCTGTAGATTGGGATGCCTTAAATCAGGATTATCAATGTCAAGCTGGGGTGATGTCTAACTTACAGGTCCGTGTGCAGAGGCACCCCACAGGGTGGTGTATTATCGCCAATAATATTGCTCCTCTTAGCTTAACTGCTCCTGATCTTGAGGAAAGATAGCATTAAAGTTATTGCCTGCGCTAACGTTATTGCAATAGCAATATCAGGTAAGTTCTTCCCCACAATTTGGGATTTGCTACAATATACCCTTAGCAAATTACTAGCTAAGTAAGCGGATCGTGTTGGTCTTGGCGTGAGTTTTGCAAAGACTGAACTGGTATTATTTACAAGAAGGTAAAATACCTATAACCTTATTGGTGGTATTTTATACCACCATCAAAACTGAAACGCGTTAAACTAAGACCGTCAGATAAAAATCTCAATGCGAAACTGAATACAAAAGATCATGCTAAGAAGGCCGCGATTGCTCTTCACTCCTGCAGGAACGCCCTAGGCCCAAAACAGGGGACTCCAGTCCCTGATTTAACATGAATATCCTTAGAAGTCTTTGGGCCCACATACGGAGTTTTGTCTGGTTAAAGGCACCTGACAAAAAAAAAAACAATACCGTAGTAAAAGTTCAAAGACTATCTTGTAATTATACCACAGGTGCTCTTAGAATAACTCTTTTAGGTGCGCTTCAAAAAGATCTCGACTTTTCCGTTGACAACTTTGGGAAATCGATGGCAGCAAAAACAGCACTTAGGCTTATGGAATCCCTGTGGCTGGCTCGTAACAACATGCTAGCATCCTTACTGGCCAAGTTACTATTCTTCGTTACTCAGACTACATTATGCCTTGACTTTAATGTCATTTTCAAGGCCGACTTTCCAATCAGAACTGCCTGGGTTTTGGGTGAGATCTTTAACGCATCTGCAATGGAAATCAACGCAGATGTATTAAAGCCACCACTTTGAGCATGGGCAGGAGTCTTATCTTGTACTAATGACTTATGTATCTCCAAACGTCTGCCGGGTCACTGCAGTGTTTTTCAAGCAGCAATCTTATCTGTTCTAGAAGCCGCGGCCAGGCTTTTAGTTAACTCAATAGACTGCAACACTATTGTTTTCGATATGGACAGCCAAGCTGCAATAAAAGCCTTGGTATCGCCAATGATACGATCCAGGTTGGTTTAGTAATGCCGCGAATCCCTTAACGAGACTACCATCAGATGTGACATCCTTGTGCTAGTTTTTTGGCCACAGAACTAGCTAGAGAAGGTATTATGCTAATGCTTATACGACTCTTGTAATCGAACCGGCAGCACCCATAAATTAGGTAAGGACACCGAAGCCATCACAATCGCCAACAATAGGTAGAGCAAAATCAGCTCATGTCTTTCTTCCAAACAAGTATGGGAATAGCTCGATTGTAGGAAAGCAAAGATACTTATCTTCTCTGCTAGGCTGAATCGTAAAAAGATAATTGGGGCTCTTACAGACCATTTTTCAGAGACTTGATAAGTTGCAGGGACAAAAAGGAGGAAGATACCATGGTACACCTTCTGTGTTACCGTCCGGTTCTACCTACCTTGAAAAGGAGAACTCTAGGCTAATACTTCTTCGAAGATCTTAACGAATCTAGCAAGCCTCAACTAAATGAGGTTTATTTCGGGTCGAATTGGATGAATGCCTAAGTAGTAAACCACGCAACCCATCCCTTATACCTTCTGGGAAGTCAATCGTGGAGTACCTACAGTAAACGCAAAATACCCCAGCATTCTACCCTACCCACCACACTACAAGATCTTCCCTACATGGCTGGTCTGGCACGGGCTCAGGCGGTTCCGGTTGCCTTCACTTCCACGCCCTATATCGAGAACACCGGTATATATTCTCCCGGCTCCATACCAGTTATGAACCCATTTACATGCCACTTCGGTTACCCCTCACCTCTTTTAATTCTGACTTAAGTCATCTGAAGTACGGAAACCACCCGCGCAGGTAGACGGTTTACACTTAAACTCTTACCCTTCACATGCGTCTTGCCTAAGAATTCTCCCCCGACAAGGGTTCATACCGAAATCGTAGATCTGCGCTCTCCTATCCTTGAGGCTAATACTTTTGAGTAGTGGAAATGTACGGACTTATACCGAAATCGGTTGCCCTCGTCTTTGTCTTGTCATATGAGAATCATTGACCTCCCACTAACTTTATGACGCAACTTCAGACCCGAAAAGGTTACTCCCAAAATCAATTAATTCCCTCAAATTCAAACCAACCTCACTACCCCCTCTACATCATCCTTCAGGGAAATTTCTATTTGGGGTCGAATGGTCACGGGATCCTATTCCTTGGGAAAGTCCCTCATTGGACCCCCTCACAACCCTGCTGGTTGTAGTTCACGCCGAAACGGTTACCCCCAGCTTTCATAACTCTTTTTGGGCAAGTTTCAAGCCGCCGTTTGGTAAACAACGGAACAAGCTTATGCCCTTACTGTTTGCCTCGAACTTTCCCATCGGGCAGTCATCATTTAAATCTTCAGGCTGGTTACTTTGGTTCTGCAAAAGTGGTATCGGAATGCCTTATGGTCTAAGTATGTCGCTGCCAAGCCATTGCCCAACGTCAGCCAAATCACTTTGCCAGCGAGGCTTTTTGATCTGTAATATTTAGTAAGGAGTTCAATGCTGGCTGTTCTTTAAGCCGCCGATGGTTGCCCATGAACCATTTTTCTGTTCTTATTTTAAGCTAGCTTTGCTGTTTTGTTACTAGCATTAGGTTTATAAATAACTTTTTTTGTATTTACATATATAGCCCCTAAGGCCTGTATCCGAGAGTTTTTTTTATAGTTTTTTTGATTGCTGTCTACGGTAGTTTCTTAAGGTTAGTCGATGCTCGCCGCACCGGAAAAGGGCATAAAATATTGTTTTGCTCACCGCAATATTTTTTTTAAACACAACAACATCCAGCTGCTCTTCGAAGAGATGGAAGTGGACCTAGTTGTCCGAACATGGGATAGATACTTTCAAAAGCCTGATATCAATGGTATTTTAGAGGATTTTTCTTAATCGTGTTATTCAAAATTAAACTTTGTTGGAAAACTTTATTATACCCGACCGAGGGTATATTAATTTTAATGCATAGTTTGTAACACAGTCAAATAATCACCGTAGACTCCTAAGACCTTTTAGAGACATGATCAAGACCGCCAGGTAAGTCGATTAAGCCATGTCCACTTTTGAGGTCTTTCAAATTAAGTTAGGAAACTGAAACTTGCAGCGTTGCTTGGTTCTCATTTTGTACAGACAAAGTGTTAAAATTGAGAAGATCGACAGCCACGCCCACAATTGGCTTTAATGTGAGACAACCTAAAATTTACATTTTATTTCAAAGTGCCTTTTGGTCAAGATAGACAAAACATATGAGCTCAAATTTTGCTGGAGAGCAATATCGACCAGCCTTTAATTAGACAAAAATTGCACCACCCACTCTATTGACCATGCCCACTTTTAACATCTGAAATCTTTGAAAACCTGATTTCTCGGGAAATTCATTCTAAATTGAAAAAATATTCTATGACAAATATTAAAGATATTACCATTTGCTAAGGTTGTTGCATACAAAGCATTGAGCTCCGCCCACTTAAAGGGAGCGTTTTTGGGAGAAATCTTTTTTTTTAAGTATTAATCTTCGCTTTTAACGCATTTTTTCATGATTCCAACGAAATTAGAGTTGATTGATTTTAATTTTTAGCCTACGCCCTTTTTTAGGAGCGTGGCCAATACAAATAATTGACATTCAGTATATGAAACAGACCAAAAAATTTCAAATTAGATGTTGATGGGTAAAGAGGGTCGGGTATTTAGAAGTTCGTTACAGACGAACTCACGCACTTACTTATTTGTTCAAGATCCTTTATGAATTTTTTTTTTGCGAGAAAATAAGTTATCGGTCAACATTTGCATACACATATTCCAGTTTTTTGATGTTACTTGTTACATGAGAACATCTCAGTAGCAAGCACCCTTAACTCAAGCTTATTATCCACATGTCTGAGGTTTCAGTTTTGGACAGCTATTCTTGAATTTAATAACCTTTCAACATTTTCGAGGACCTTGGGAAAGTTTGTCTTAATTCTGTCTACCCATGTACGCACAAATAACTCTTTTCTCCCATACGGAGTTATCTCAAAATACGAAATTAAATTTGAATGTAGCCTCAGAATCGCCATAGGCGATTTTAACCGAATAACGAGACATGCGAATGCTATTAGCACACAAAACACACAAAACTTTGAAACAAACTCTTGGGTTAAAGAAAAATTACTCTGCCCTGCGGAGTAACACGGAAGTTTGCGAAACTCTGTCGGTCTGTTTAAAAAAAGTATAAGAAAAACTTTATGTATCGCAATGTGAACTTCAATTTACTGCCGCTCCGCCGCCGGGTGGATGTAACATACGGATTCTTGACTTTGTACTTTTAAAAGATTAATAATTAAGCTTGTAACTTTTAAACGATTTTTATTTTTTGTCCAGTAAAAATAAAAACATTGAAAAAATGAATACGAAATATTTTAATGAATAAATTTTATTTGAAGTGCTTGCAACTTTTTGTGATATTAATTGTTTCTCTTTGTCAAAACAATATCGTTTAAGAAGTTAAGGTTGCATAAGGGTAACATGTGTATAATATTGGGTAGTAAAAAGGACTATGGCTACGGGGTGGTAAATTAATATGGGTAATTTTAAGTTTATTCAAATAAACATTGTGCATTTAATGAAGACTGGATCCTTCATCAAACTTTTTCTGAAAGTGTTTTTGTGTACTATCTGTGGTGTTCTAGAAATTTTAAGTCCTACAGGACAATTTGTTAAAATTTTGTTTTTAAAGCTAAGCAGTTTTGATTGCGACTCAGATCTTACCCACAACCCACACGGGCTTCTTGGTCGGCGTCTGCTATCCAGCTTATGGTCGGCCGATTATATTTAACACTTTTTTTTCTTCCAATACGCAAATAGAATGGACAACCATTTGATGCATGCCAGATACATTTACGAAATACTCTGCTAGTTATATTGTTGCTTTTCTCCGTAAAGGCATAACACTTGCGGGGGTAAGATTTGGCGTACTGGCTCATCAGCATTTGCGTGTTGGATTGAGAGTTACTTTGCTCTTCTTTTTTTTTATCCTCAAATTCTTTCTGCTCGCGATGTGCAACGTACGCATCTTAAGGGTAGTCATAAAACCCCATGATCGAATTATAAAAAAAAAAACCAAAACTACTATAGTTTTCTTGTTCTCAGGATGCCATACTCAGCAACATTTGGATAAAATCAATAAACAGATTTCATGCCTATCATCTTTGGCAAATAAAAGCTACCCTAAAGTTTTTCAATTGCCCAGAGTAAATTTTATTTGATTGTTTACTTTAAATTGAAACAGGTTCTTCTATCATGGGAGCCTCAATGTCCTGGAACTGCCAAAACCTTCGTTAAATAAATATTCACCTTCAGATTCACTTAAAGAGTGCAAACCTACTGTTTGATTGAAGCAAAAATCATTGAAGCAAGCTTTAAAGGGCACTGAAGCTGTTAATAATGAAAATAATAAACAAGTTCATGAAGCCCACTAAATTGAATGAATTTTTAAGTATCTACGAGTTGTTGGCAATTGAGTGGAACTTTCATTCAGGTTAAGTTTGTTCTTTATTGTCCTTGGAAGTATAAGAACATGATTGCGTTCAGGGAAACGCTTGCATATTGTTTCTTGCTTGCATATTATTGTTTCTAACTCTTAGAAAAAGTGCTTCACTTGGTCTGCCTAAGTTCTTTCGAATATGGCATATTTTTTAACAAATATATTATTAAATAGATTATACACAAACAATATTAATATATTCAAAACAAAATATAATATACCAGCGAAGAATAGTTGGTATCTCATTCAGTGAAGTGTGTTAGGTGTACCTCAAATATTTGCACCTCTTGACAAAATGTAGCAAAAACCTATCTTTATTATGCCTCGGGGATATCGCGAGAATCAACACGAGCGCAAAAAGGACCTTTGTTGGTCATTTCTGTTGTATCCACAGACACTTTAAAGTGAAATAAAAGCAAAGTGGTCGAGAAGCTAATATTTACTTTATGTTGTCGTACCTGTTTGAGTACAGCTTGTTCTGGCTGGCGAAATTTAATTGTTTTTTGTTGTTTTACGTTTAAAAAAAAGAAGAAAAGTAGTCTGAGCAAGGATTTTCTACAAGCTTTTGTGGTGGTATAATTTTGCCTTTTCTGTGGGTTTTTGCTGTTTTTCTGCAATCTGTTGCAGATTAATAAGCTGTTTTTCTGCAATCCTGTTTTTCGATTTGTCAATACTCTTATTTAAGAGAGTCTAAGAGAATGGACACTTGACAACCATCTTTTTAGCCTTTGTATGTATAATCCTGTAGAACTTCAAAAATATTTAACTCTATCAATTTCCAACTTTCAATTTAAAAATAAAATTTTGTAAGGGGCAGTCTCTTTAAACAACTAGACGCATTGTTGTCTAGCTAATAACAATATCGAGTCTTAGTTTTTTCATGAGTTCTTTCATAATCTATGAGAAAAAAATAAATCGGTATGACAAGTTCAATCATACTTAATCAGATATTAGACTAAAAGCGGCTTTATGGCTTAGGTTACTCCTATATACCTACATGAAATGTTATCACCTAAATCAGAAGGCTTTCTTTTGAGGTACCTTTCTTAAAACCTTAGCCGAGTTTAACATTAACGACAGGCAAAAAATACAATAAACACTTAACTTCTCATCATGGTATTATTCGACACATTTTTGCTACATTCTTTGACACGTTCACATGTTTTTAGAAGGAATGCAAGGATTTTATTTGGCATGGCCACCTGACATTGCTTCAGTTCGCAACCAAGGGTGAATTTCATAATTTGTTTGGTTTTTTTTCGAAAACAATCGTGATTCACAAAGAAATAATTTTTTTTTCTGCATACCTACCCATTAGCTGTGACCATTTAAACCGATTTTAATGTAATCCGTTCGCGAGCAACAAAAATATCTTTCCAGATGGGATCAAAATCCAAGTGGATACCTTTTCTTTTCAGTTCTGCTTTGCTTCCATAGGGATTTATATCGTTGGTGAGATTTGGCATCACAAAAAAATAAAAAAAAAACACCCAAAAGGAAATTTAAAATCGGATCAATCGGAAAACAGATAAAAGTGTATTCTTTTCGAGGATTTGTAAAAAGGTGGACAGTGTTAGGCATAATTCCCCCTTTTCGGAACCTTTTCGTCTAAATGAATTTTTTTTTAATATTACTTCAAAATACTAACAAAAGCGTTAACAAACTGAAGGTATTTTTGAGATGGGATATTTAATAGACTCCTTTTAATGTAAGGCAAACTTTTACTACGGCCAACTTGCGAGGTAATAGGATTATATTTTTGATCCTCTTTAAGGAAAATCTGGTTAAAGTGCTTATGTATATGTATTAGTGAAAGCTTGTGTAAGTAACGTTAAAACTCTTCACGCTTATACATTTTTTAACTGTTTGGAAAGTGCTAAGAGAAAGGATAGAACAAAATACAAAATTTTATAGGTAGATTTCAATAATACTCGTTGACAATATGAGAAACACGTTAACGTTAAAGTTCTTGGCAGGCAGGAATTGATAAAGTCAACTTCACGGAGAAGGATATAACTCTTAGGATTATTTCACACACGCGCGACAGCCGGCAGAAATTCCTTTAAGGGTAAATTTCGGAGCATAAAGAGAAGACCAGTATGAAAGCGACGTGTCAACAAGACCTGAGATGTCACTACTTAAGGTGGCACTACTGTCCGGGGTGGACCTGAGCGTCAGCCAACATGCTTCGCCAGCCAGCTCTGTCTCCAGATCAGCGTTACCGTTGAAAAATTTTAAAGTGGCGCCAAAAAAAGTCCATTGATTTTTTACATAAAATAAACGTAAAAATTAAAAAAAAAATCCAATTAATTTTTCATAATATAACTTTAAGAAAAGAAGGATACCCACAGACAAGGAGCAGACCGCGCGATGCCATAAAGAATAGGAAAAAAGAATAAGAGCATGTGAAATAAAAGCTTGCTTGAAGTCGTACGCAATTGCCTAGGGTTGCCAGATTGTTTTTCAGGGGTAAAAATTAATTGGCATGTCCTGTGCTCTACGTTTGGTACACTTTGACAGAGAATTTTAAAAGCTACTTTCTATATAAGTAATGAGCTTGTTGAACAAAGGGCTGTGGCCTATAACGGCTACCACGCCAATGCTGCAAGGGCCTTGAAATTAAATTGTTGTTGAAATTAAACACGATAATTATACATTTCAGGAGGAGGAGGGCCCCCTTATTACATTTTTTTTTTTTGGTTAAAATATGTCAACCTTGGAACATCGGCCAGAATTTACTAGCTTTTATTTTACCTTCAAAAACTATTTCCAGTTTAGTCAAAAAGTATTCCCCATGAAACAAACTAGCTTGAAGTTAGTAATCACAAGTTTTTATACCCCCTCCCATAGGATTGGAGTTATATTAACTTTGTCATATAGTTTGTAACCCGTTGAAATAATAATGGCAGCCCCCAAGACTTTAAGGGCATATGATCGAGACCGAATTCTGAATCGAATAAGTCATGTCCGTCCGTCCGTCTGTACGTCACATGTTTCTAGGCCTTAAATTTTGAGCTACGATACTGAAATTTCCTACGTACGGTCAACGTCATGCGAAGAAGTACAAGTGTAAACATTTTTGAAGTCCGCCCACAGACGTGCCCACATTCGATCTAAATGTGCAACTACCTCCATAGATTTCGAAACTGAAAGACGTTTTACAAGGCTGAAATTTAACATTTAGCATCTCCTAATGAATGTAAAACACAAGAAAGAAAAATGTTTTTGGTTAACCTCCTCCAGTGGGCGTGGCATCCATTTTAAAGCTCAATGTTCAAATGCAGTTTACTCAATCTTTTTGTTCCAAATTGAAAATACTTTGCTGTAATATTTTCTGTAAAAACCGCTTAGTTCTACATTTTTTTCATACAAGACTTTGGGCCACGCTCATATTTGGAGGCAAAATTGAAGAAAAACCTAAAATTTTCCAGAAAAACGCAATTTCGTCTGGCCCTGGGCCTAATTTAGGAAAACATGAAACAAAAAAAAATAGCAAGTTAGGTAAACGAGGCTTCATTCCAGATTTCGGTTACGTAAAGTTTTTACGGTGGACCACGCCCCTTTTTGAAATGTTCAGTACTTATAAAATGTCAAAAAATAACAATGCCATCAACATTTTACAATGTGGGATCGGATGGGGTACACACTGTAGCACTTACTCATTGGTTTCTTACGCGTTTCAATCTTTCGTTAACCCATTCTCTAAGTTATTCTCTGTCGAGGCTACCGAGCCATTGAATAACAAGTGGCTACTTCAAGCTTTTTTGTCAAATTATTGCTTATAAGTTGACAAACAAGCTTCGAATACATCCTTTTCACGGTAGTTAGGAACACACACTGCTCAACACGTGCGACATTCATTAAGCAAGCAACATACGCAAATACTTACGTTTTGATATTTGAAATTGGAAAGTCAAATTCGCAGTTTAAAATATCAATTAAAACTTGATATTTTAAATTGCGTTCCAAAGTCGCCTGTATTAAAGGGGTCCAAAAAAGCCTTATTTCGAAATGTGGTCACCAAGCCTCCCAACAGTAGAAAAGTCGCCATTTGGCGACATATATCGCCCATCGGTATCCATGCTCCAGATAGCCGTCTCCAGTGGCTGAGATCCCCTTCCAGTTACGTTTGCCACCTGAGTCTTGATGCTTATAGATTCGAAGATTTTCCAGGGCAGGGCGTTGGTGTCCATCCGCTCTAGATGACCCAGCCATCATAGCTGTTGTATTTTGAATCTTCTGGCTAGGTCGGTATCGCTGTACACCCCGTACAGTTAAATGCTATATCTCCTCCTCCATTCTCCGTCCTCTTCCACTCTCCGGGTCCATGCTTCTGCACCGCAAAACAGGACTGAGATGTTTTGTTTAGTTGCTCGAAAGAGGGCTTTGCTACTCGATAGCCGTCTTAGCCTTAAGAAACAGTGATTGGCAAGCGATATCCTTTGTTTGATTTCAGCGCTGATGTTATTGTCTAAATTGATAGCGGAAATCCAGGTCGACAAAGTCCCTAACTACCTCAAGGTTATAGCTGTCTATGGTGATGTTCTGGTTAAGACGTGCGTTGGTGTTGATTGTCTCTTGATGACAGCATAAACTAGGTGTAAAGCTCGTTGACTGCTAAGCCTATATTCACCACTTCCTTCTCAATTCTCACGAAGGCTTCATTGACATCATCCTGTGTTCTTTCGATTATATCAATGTCGTCTGCATATGCGTTGAATTTTACAGAGTTTTCAAAGATTTTGATCTACTGTGGGCGCTGAAGTTCTGAATAGACCCTGGTTAAGACGTGCGTCGGTGTTGATTGCCTCTTGATGACAGCATAAACGAGGTGTAAAACTCGTTGACTGCTAAGCCTATATTCTCCACTTCCGTCTCAATTCTCACGGAGGCTTCATTGACATCATCCTGTCCTCTTTCGATTATATCAATGTCGTCTGCATATGCGTTGAATTTTACAGACTTTTCAAAGATTTTGATCTACTGTGGGCGCTGAAGCTCTGAATAGCCCCATAACAAAGAAGACAAATGCCAGCGTGTCGCCTTGTCTAAATCCTTTTATGAGATCAAGGGGCCGGTGATGTCTTTATGGATTTTGGTAGAACAGCGTGAGTTTTTCAGAGGAAAACCTGCCTATAAGTGGTAGCATGCCGTTTCCTAGCCTGAAAATTCATATGATCTAAAGTTGTTTATTTCTTCAAAGTCCAGATCCTCTTTAAAATGCCTCAGAAGTTCATTTAAAATGCATGTCTGCAATAACCCTAGAGTGTTTTCTTTTACACCAATTTAACTTTCACTTTTATTAATGGTGAAAAAAAATTAGTTAATTGAAAACAGCCAAGAATTTTTATAACTTATTACACAGAATATGTCCCATGCATTACACTTATATTTAATGTAAGTTACAAAGCTACTTAATTTCCTTATTTACTTTATTTACTTAAGAAACAATAAATTTTGCTTAACATCAAAAATTTAAAAATACAGAAAAATGATTCATTCACACCAACGATAAAAGTGCGAATAACCCTTTTACAGGCACTTGTAACGGAGCATAACGGACGGAAATATATCGGTTTTTTTTTCAAATAATGGTATGGTATGCCTCTTTCGAATACAGGTTTTTGGTGAATTGAGTGCATTTTAAATTACTCCTCTTCTTAACCCTCCTTGACCTTATATTAAGAATACGCATCAATGTCTTAACTAAGCACATCAGGATGTTAACTGATTAAAAAGGAAATTGTACAAAGTAAAGAAAGTTTAAGAGGAGACTAAAGTTCTAAGCTAGGTTAAAGATTCTTTATAGTTAATTTAAGTAATTAAAGTAAGTAAGTAATTAACTACTTAATACACTACACTACTATTAGTAGTAGTGTTAATACTTAATACACTACACTACTATTAGTAGTAGTGTAGTGTATTAAATTAACTACACCGCTTAAATAGCGGTGTAGTTAAAACATAAAGTTATAAGTTCTCAATTATAGTCTCGCGTGAATTTTCTAAATATGATTTTCTCGTTAGGTCTAATTAACTATTTTATAATATAAGCTTACAAATTTATAAATAATTTAAAATTTATTTATTAATTATTTATAAACTATTAGGTACTTTTAGTAAATGTAAAAATAATAGTTTAAAAAATCGCGATATTTTCATACTATTGTTTTCTCGTTTTATATTTATTAAGTAGGGTACTGAGGCCGTTTTATGGCACTGTAACAAATCATTCAATTCCTTTACTCTGGTTTGACAAACTTATTACTTGAATATCGACGTTTTTTCAGTTATTTTCTAAGGCCAGAAATTGAAGGCTATGATCGAAGGAAAAAAATCTTTTGAATAGGTAAGCTAGTTAGCTCGTGTAGGCGGCAAAATGGCTTTTTTTGGGAAATTGGAAATTTCGGGTAATAGCAGAATTAGTCGCGATAAGTCTGAAAAGAAGTCTTTTCTCTTAAATAATATTAACATAGTGATTATCACAGAAAATATAATTTTAAAAGTCAAACTATGACAAAAGATATTACTCCAATTTGTTTTCTTGTTGCATTCTTCAGTGCATTCAAAAATAAACTTTATGTTCTCTAGGCTCTATGGTCTCGTCTGGTTTCTTGCTCAATTGTTAATTTTTTTTCATAAATGTGCTTCTTTAATAAGAATAGACCAGACCTCAGCCGTTAAAATTTTTCTATGAAAACCCTGAAGTGAGTGGTAAAATGATAAAAAAATAAACCATCAAACTAACAATATTCATACGAGTACCGTAAATCATAAGAAAGCTATCCCGTGTCAGTCTTAAAAAAATACAACTCGGTTTGTACAATATACCCACGTTATTGGTTTCAACATAAACTCTTCGAAGGAGTTGTCTCTTCTACACAAAAGCTGACAGTGAATAGACGGCGGTTTCGCCCACAGATTCATACATTGTATAACTTTAGGGTGAGTTCACTGAAACTCATAAAATGACTTTTTATGACAAGGCCATAAAATTTTTATCCATGTAGCAAAAGCTATAGTGACCAAAGGGGGAGTGTTTACTTTATTCCGCAAATTAAGTGTTTCTATGATAAAATTTTGTTTTAAGGATCAACTAAAATGTTCGTGCAAATTAAAAGACATAACGTTTAAAATAGAATCAGTTTTCGAAATTGATTGTTTTACTTTGTGGTTAACAGCTTATTCTAAATCGGTCAAACGAAACAGAAAAAACAGTGACAAGTGAGTCATTGTACAAATCGAATTTTCTCTAAACTTCGTTGCTACCTTTCGTGTCGTGTAACTACCTATTAAACTTTCACACCGTGTTCACTCGAATGGCTGTCTTATAGGAAACGTTGTCATTTAACTTTGTGGTCCATTGCCAAGCTTTAGCGATTGCAATTCTGGAAGCAGAAACTCTCCAATGAAATTGGGTTAATGTTCCTTTGTAGTGGCGCTTTGCTACCTCTCGGATGTGTTCTCCGAGAATTCATTGTTGCAAGAAGTGATAATAGAACGGATGACATGGTGTCATTTTCGTCTAATATTGACACCGACAGTGTAAGATAGAGATAAAAAGCTCATTTCATTTAAGCCATCCCAACAGGATCATAAAGGATCCTATTTCAAAATGTCAAACAATACAATATATTATGTAGCTCTTGATAGGTGTTAACGTGTGAAACCATTGAACAAATATTAAAAGCAAAAGCAAATGACTACAAATTGTGGGCGTAAATAAATGGAAATCTTGGAACTGTACTTCCAGGAAGACAGGATATGCTTTCTCGTGTCACAAGATATTTTGTTGTACTATTGATTTCTTTTTTATTTTTATTGTCACAATTTATTGGTCTCTTAACACCTATTTGATTTGTTGTCTTTCTCGATTCCAGTTGCTGTCAATTAAATAGTGATATAAGATTGTGAGTTGTGCAATCTATTTGTGATGTGTTTTCAATATACTCATACGTCAAAAATAAGACAATGTTGTCAGAGTGGTTCAAACAAAACCAGAAAATGTATCAGTTCAGCGTTTATATCTGTGTCTAAAAATAATGATATAAGGTCGATTGGAGTGGGAAAGTGAGGTATTTCCAGCAAGGAAGCCTTACAGACTCAGAGTGTGTTAAGCCCACATTGCATGCAACGTGTGAGGAATAAACTCTCAGGTTTTAGTTGTGATAAACCGCTTGCCCAAATAAATCGATTACCGGAAATGTCGAATTCGAATCTGCTTGCTAAATATTCTTCCTTAGATTAACCGATAGAGACAACGGATAACCTAAATCCGTGGAAACGCATGGAATGGTTTTGGGGTTATAAATATAAACAAAGACGAAGGCTTGTGTTAAAGCTCGTCAATTTCAAAGTTAATTTTTCGCTAGGGAAATTTCTGTTGAGACTTTGCTTCCAGTCTCTTAAGCTATTATTTAACGTTTAATCTAAGCCGTACCACAAGTACGTTTTGTTTGACATAGATACAGACAAATAAAGTAGAAATCAGCAAGTAAAATAATTTAGAGCGTTTCCACCGCACCTAAAAACTAGATTAGCATAGCAAGATGAAAATGTTGTCCCAAATCGTTTCCACAAAATTGTCATGTTAAAAAACTTTTTTCTGCACATTTCCTTGTTAAAGTGTTTTAATCTGTTGTCTGATTAAGAAATAATGATAAAAAAAAATTATTTTTAATTGCCCGAATATTTGATTTAACGAAACGAAAAAGCACCAAAAAAAGAGAAACGAAACGTCAAAAGTTTAAATGGGCTTTTAGTCCTGAGTTCGTGATACACAACTGTCAAAAAAAGGTTTTGTTTGATTTGTTTCGTTGGCTTAAATACAAATAGTAAGTCTTGCGATTTAGGGGACTTATCGAAGATTTGCCATAATCGTTGATTAGTGTCCGGTGAAAACACTTTATGGCACTAAAAACTAAGACTAAGAGCTCTAATCCGCGATATGGTGAGTCGTCTGAGAGGTCAGGGTGACATCTACGAGGGAGTTTTGTAAAAGTATGCCATATTGCTATAACCGATCCGTCAACTGTCGCAGAAAGATGAGTTTGTAATGCCCACGCATGCAATATATCAACACAGAATACGCCGCAATTGAAGCGCATGCGTTTAAGTTTTACCCAGAAGTTTCGAGGTAGTTTTGCGTAGCGAGAGGCGTGCAGGACCCTTCATAAGGATCATTTCCTAAGCCATGGATCGTCTGCGTCTAAGTGACAATTATCCTTGCCATCAGTTGTCGTTGTGGTCGGTTGCAGGGATTTTTATCTCGTATGTCGGGCTAGAGTAGCGATTTCGTTGTGCATTGGCAGAAGGGTGTTTCTATAAAGTTTTTTGTGCTCTCTGGCTAATGCATTCAAGCGGCGTATCTTCGGTGGTGCCCTGCTCCCTGGCTAACTGGTCTTGTGTACATCTTCGATCAGAATTTGTCTACCTGGGTTCCACTATAAATTCAAACAATAACACCTGCGTAGAAATCCAAAGAAGGTTAATGCTTGCCAAATGCTGCTTCTTTGGGCTGCGAATTGAATAGCAACTGCTACCCTCGAGTGGATAAAATTCTCATCTTCCAATTACCTATTGGTGTACGGTGCAGAAGCATGGACATTATGAAAGGCTGCTTGGCGCTCCTTCTAGAGGAAAAAGCTTCGGGTGAATTTTGGTCCCGTTTGCATGAACGGAAAATGGAGGAGGAGATATTATGACATCGAATTTTACAGGCTGCAAAACGCCACCAAGCCAGAGGAGTAGGAATATAATGGCTACGATAGCTGGGTCTCTTCGGACTGAATTCCTTCTCCGGAAAATCTTCTACTCCACACCATATAGGGAAGAATACCAAAACTTAGGTGGTGGACCCAATTAGATATGGAAAACTTCGCATGCAAAACTGGGGATGGTTAGCTGGAGACAGATCTGGCTGGCCAAGCTTTTTGGCTGAGGCCCAGGTCTACCCCAAATTGTAGCACCACCCTGAGTTAGTAAGTAATTAAGTATTGGACAGCTTGAAATAAGGTCACTTCCTTTTTAACGATCAAGATGATTTGGTTTGATTTTTGTTATCAAGGTATCACCCAGAAAATTATCCTCTGAGAGAATCATTTCTCATGAGAGACTTTTCAAGACTTTCAGACTTTTCCTCTACTGAGGTTTAAGTGCCTGTAAGTTTTAAGTTTGTAATTAAAGGGTGCAACAATTCTGCAGCCTTCGTTGGTTGACACTATGGGTAGCTGTATTCTGCTGCTGGTCCATGTTCTTCGGAGGGGTGTCCTCTGTGCAGGTCTTCCGCGTCCTTTGCAACTTTGGCATAATTCAAGTTTCTTATTTCTCTGGACACCTATGAATTTTCCTATTTAAAACGTAACGATCGACAACGAGGAAGGCCTGGTGACAAACTAAGTTAACTAACAATTTTTTTCGATGTGAAAATCGCATGTATGCGCCAAGCCTTTTTAGTGGAGTTTGAAAAAATAAAATTTTACTTCTGAAGTTATGAGCTAAGCAAATCAGAAAAGATCTAGATGTTATTTTTTGACTTGAGGACCGATCGATTTCGCAATTACTTTAGTTCATAAATTATACAGGTGACTAAAATCGAAATTCTCTGAAGTATTAAAGTGGTTAAATCTTAGACTATGCATTCGGTTTCTACCTTATGCTTTTTTTGTATTTCAAAAATAATTTCTTGCATTTCCCATAATTTGGTAACATTTTCCAAAAAATTAGCTTTTTTGATTTTTTATTTCTCACTGTACCTCTTTTGCTATAATAATTAGGGTTCAATGTTCTGTCATAACAAAAAAAAAAAAAAAATAACTCGACTTGATTTGACACGACACCCCAACAAAAATTAATTACTCGCCGCACAAAAAGTGAAAAATTTACTACGATAATAAATCAAAGTAAAGAATATTATTTCCCCAAACGGGAAGCATAAGGAATGCTTTAATTAATTATTTCTTTTCCGTTTTCCCACGCCAATCTGAAACAAGGGACGTAAAAAAAAACTACGTCGATTGATTACCCTATGTAGCTATATCCTTTTTATCAATTTACAAAGGGGAAATGCGGACATGGTCTTCTGTCATTTAGGATAGGAAGGAAAGCTCCACAATTTGTTTTTGTTTTCCCTGTTCTTAATTACTGAACGACACGGCGCCACCATATCAGATTGCTAAAGGGACATTTTTTCTTTTCTCTTTTAACTTTTTGTCTTTACTAAAGACGGAAATAAATTCGCAGGTAGGTAAGTCAAAGGAACGGTTTTCTCATTAAAAATTGATAAGCGCGTCCTTCTTTGTTTCGAGCCAAATGTACCCCCATAAGGAGACTTTATATTGGCGCCCTTTTGATTTATTTACATTACCGTTGAAATTATAAATGAGACGAAAAATGCGAAACTGACACAATAATTAAAGGGACCGAAATAGTCCATAAAGGTGAGTAGCACAGCGGGCAAAGAAGGAAATAATTGCTTGAACTTAAAAGAGGAAAACTGGATCATTAGCTCTAATGAGTTCAAGGAAAGTTAACGAAAAAAATTGTATATATTTTTTTTTCTATTATTTCTTGTGACTTGGTAGGTATAGCCCTGGACCAAGTGAAACATACAACGTGATCTTTAGTTTCGGATATCTGGGGATCTCCCTTTACTAAAAATTTAAATACTGATTTTTAATTCATTTGTGATCAAAAGATTTCTTGCATTTGCACAAATGCTGGGGCAAACTGTTGGGATTGTGTCCTGCCTAAACCAGAACTGAAAACCCACTGATATCCTTTGCTTAGGCAAATTAATTCTTAATAAATTCTTAGTTCAAACCAAGTTTTGCTTTCAAACCAAATCTAACAAAATTGAGTGAAATATAAGCTCGAAGGAAACTCACTCAAAATGAGTTCTGTAATCAAATGTGCGCATGAACCTGCCATACAACAACCTGTTGGATTTATGGCATGCACTGCAAATCAGTTTATTGGGCTGTGCATCTTCACGGCGAGAAGCTGATGCTTAATAGTTTAGTTTTTACTCATAAAAAGTAGTACATACGATTCGCCACAAGGTTTCCTGTTTCATCAGTCAATCAAAGTATTTTTCCACCGGAACGTCAAAGCAAACTCCTGTTTAAAGTTGTGGCTGCCGCACTTTCTATTGAGTTCAGTTTAGCTCGATTAAAGTTGAGTTTGCACAGACATCCTTCACTTATTTTCTGTTGCAAGCTCTGAGGAAAATTTGCCTTTAGCGGACACATTCACATTGAATTCCTCCTTAGGGCCAAGGATATAGCCTTTTTTGGCTCTGGCTCTACGGTTCCTTGAAAAGAAGCTTATTGTGCTTAACCTGATAAATAATAGCCCCAGAGGTTGGAAGGAAGACGACGATTTTATCTGGACTCTGGAGGAATCTCGGCGGAATTTACCGATGAAATAAGTTCCTTGCCGATACTATTCCTTCAAAGCTGAAGAAGGGTCGGGCATTTCATAATTATGTGTAAAGAGAAAATTAATCGCTCATAAGACAAAGGTTACATGTGGTCCGGTGAAAGGCGAATGTGGTGACATTTTTTTCAGTTTGTGTGCTGGTATCCAATCAAGGATGACTAAATTATTCACAGCTTATTCTGATATAGCCAATGGCCATTGGCCTGGCCTGCCATGTTTCCAAGAAAAAACTACGATTATGTAGCAGCAGGTCCTAGAAAAGAATTATTCTTGCGCAATTGTTAATGGCAACGTTTTCAGTCAAGAAATTTATTAGCTTTTGGCACAGCTTTTTGAATGGTTCATTTTTAGTTTTCCATGAGTTCCAGATCCGTTCTCTGTTCCCATTTTAGAACCTTATGTGTACCAGGGCTCAAGCCGTAATAGAATGGGTTTGAAATTTTCAAATTTTTATTCTGGAGAGATTATAGAAAAAATTTTTTTATAAGCTAAATCCATTATGCATTTTATCATGCATCAGAGCTTAGACCTTTACACAAAAGTGACTCGATATTACTTAAATGGAATGAGTTCCATTCAAGTCGAGAAAAGTCGGAAACAGTGAGACAATATTTTTCAAACGATTATATCTCTCAACTCTTTTGAGATAAGAAAATTTTTTTCCGATGATATGAAACCACATATCTCCTCAACCTAACTGCCATTAAAACATTAATACACAAAAAGAAGAAAGAAAGAAAGAAATAAAACATCTTACCCAAAAGTTAAGTTGTTGGATTAAGTCAAACTGTCTCACTGTTGTCTGGAAGTCCGAATAGTGAGTCAGCGTGGGACGCACAGTGGGACAGAGCGATAATTTGCTTAAGAAATCAGAAAATTTTTTAAAAATAGTTAAACATATTTTTTTATGAAAGTTTGTTCCTTTTATAACAAAATATGTTTAACTATTAACAAAAAACAAAAAAAATGTTAATTAATGCACCGCAAATCAACTTAAAATTTTTTTTAATGTTTTATTTGCTTCCAAGTGAAAATTTAGGGGGAAGTTAGGTAAAAAATATTTTTAAACATACAAAAATCTTCTTTCAAAATTCTTATTTCCAAAGTTCTATTTTACAAAATTCTGGAAATGGCGCCACAGTGCTGTACCTGTTTTTTTCTTTTTTCCTGTTGCTGCACTTCACAAAAGTGTAAAGTTTGCTTAAAAACAAGAATAAGCTGAATTTTATTGCTTTAGTCAGAATTTTGGAAGATCATCAAAATTATTTTGAAATCGGAATTATAAGCTTTTACTTCGTAGCTGTCTGTGCACCAGACCATTTTACTATAGATTTGGAGTATATCACTGGCCTAACCACGAGTGAGTGTAGCCAGTATTATGTCTGCGGCCTGAGGACCCTTGTGGTCCCTAATTATGGCCGCTGATTCGATGCCAGATCCATAACGATCTCTCGTCTCTGTTTACGCTCAGTTCCACTTCCAACCCGAGGACCATTTCGCGACGCAATATGTTATATATGTCCCATGTGCCGTCGATATTATTAAAATCTGCGACTAAAATGAAAGATTTTAAGACATATTTATGAGAAATAATGCAATTAAAGAATATTTCCACACGAGACGATAGCCCACCAAATAACAATTTTAAGCCACACAAATGCGTAATTGTGACCCATAGGACACAAGATGCAGTTTGTCCACGGAAATATCGAAGTTTCGCTACTCACACAATTCCCATATCGTCAAAAAGTGGTCAAATTTTTTGTATAATTTTCTACTGCGCATTGACCTTTTCGGACTTCCTATAATAAATAAGAATTCCTATATAAGCGATTTTATCATATTCCCAAATGACAACTTTTTCACGCAAAAATAACGCAGAAGGAATTTGAGTTAAAAAATTGCAGTTCCAATAAATACCACGCCCACTGGAGGAGGTCTACTGATTTTTTTCTTCTTTGGTATATCTTACAATTACTAGAAGATGCTCAATATCAAATTTCAGGCTCCTAAGACGTTTTACAGTTTTGGAGCACAGGAAGTAGTTGCACATATAGATCGATTGTCGGCGTGCGTGTCAGTGGGTGAATCTAACACTTGTACATGTAAACCTTAGCACTAAAAAATACCTCACGTACAAAATAAATGGCCTAAATGTTGGTGACTTACGGACGAACATGGCTCATAAGACTCTTTAATTTTAATTTAATTAAGAGTCTTATTAATTAACTTAAATTTAACTTAATTAAAGAGTCTTATTAATTAACTTAACTTAATTTTATTTTTATCATATATGCCCTTAAGGTCTTGGAGATCTACCGTTATTATCTGTATGTTACACTTAGTAACTCTGTATGTTACATTAATTAAATGGAGTGAATCAAAAAAGGGTACAAAAAAGTTTCCCTTCTGCGCACCACGTCATCGAATTAAATAATAACTATTTAAATTTTTTGGTAACCTTTTTAAAATTGCTCTTTTATTTGTTGTTCATTACGTGGGCTGAAGTTACCTTTAAGCTTTGCTGATAATTGTATATTTTGATAAAAACTATTAGGAAGGATGCAATCGCACCCGAAACGTCGGAAAAATTCATTTTATGATTTTTGTGATTTGAATAAGCAGCACATAAAGTTCTTTAAATATTGCTACTGATTTGTCCTCAGACGTTTTTGGAAAAAAATCGATCCTTTTTTAAAGGACAAATTAAATTGACAGTAAAACATCGCCGGCGTCACACAAATATCACACTCAACCAGTTTTAAGGTGGCGCAATCTCTATATTTTCTTAACTCAAGGCATCTTAATTATGTGGAATTTGATTAAAGTAGACTTAAATAGACTGATTTTATAAATCTTTTAAGAATTTACTAAAATAAAAAAATTAAATTTTATTTCATAAAAGAAACCTATAAAGTAGAATGACTAAAATTTAATTTTTTTATATTTTATTTTAGGTACCTACGCCATCTGTGTGGCCAAAGTGGAGCAAAATTTCTACGTTTCCTTCAACAAGGTAAAGTATTTGTTAATAAGAAATTCTTTAAAAATAAAGCGAACACTCACTTTTTCTAGAGGAAAGGAAAAAAATTCTTATCTAATTTGATGGGAGTTTAGTATGACACGGGAGTTCAATATGACGACAGTTGAGGCTTAAAACCAATAAACAACATTCACCATTCTTCAAATTATTGGTAAGTGAATTTTGTATTTTTTTCTTAAGTTTTGTGCCTAATGCTGAATTGCTTTTTAAAATGAAATTATTTTTAATTTATAGTTTTTTCTCCTTAAATGTACAAAAAATTATCTGCGATTCAATGATAATTTTTTTATACCCCATCCCATAGGATGGCACATAGCTTGTAACACCCAAGTAACATTTCTGTTGCGGTAAGGTTATATACAAGCTATTTCCCCTCCCACAAAATAGTTTGTATAAGGCCTTAGAGAAGCCAATTTGGCGCACTTACAGAAACTGTTAAAGCCCTAACAGCCGTGTTAAAAGTTTCCTGTTAGGCTTTACAGAAACCGGTGTTTGTATAAAGTTTCCTGTTAGGCTTTACCGAAACTGTTACTTGTATAAGGCTTCCTGTTGCAGGCTTTATAGAGACTATTACTTGTATAAGACTTCCTCTTGCAGGTCTTATAGAGGCTGTTACTTGTATAAGGCTTCCCTTTGCAGGCCTTGTAGAGGCTATTACTTGTATAAGGTTTCCTGTTGCAGGCCTTATAGAGGCTTTTACTTGTATAAGGCTTCCTTTTGCAGGTCTTATAGAGGCCGTTACTTGTATAAGGCTTCCTGTTGCAGGCCTTATAGAGGCTATTACTTGTATAAGGCTTCCTCTTGCAGGCCTTATAGAGGCGTTTACTTGTATAAGGCTTCCTTCTGCAGGCCTTATAGAGGCTATTACTTGTATAAGGCTTCCTGTTGCGGGCCTTACAGAGGCTTTTACTTCTATAAGGCTTACTGTTACAGGCCTTATAGAGGCCATTACTTCTATAAGGCTTCCTGTTGCAGGCCTTATAGAGGCTATTACTTCTATAAGGCTTCCTGTTGCAGGCCTTATAGAGGCTATTACTTCTATAAGGCTTCCTGTTGCAGGCCTTATAGAGGCTAATTCTTCTATAAGGCTTCCTGTTGCAGGCCTTATAGAAGCTATTACTTCTATAAGGCTTCCTTCTGCAGGCCTTATAGAGGCTATTACTTGTGTAAGACTTCCTCTTGCAGGTCTTATAGAGGCTGTTACTTGTATGAGGCTTACTCTTGCAAGCTTTACCGAAACTGTTGTTGCAGAGCAAATCTCCGAAATAAATAAAGAAAAATTCTTTCGCTGGTTGAGGCTTGAACCGTGGTTCTCGCTTACCAAGGGCAAGCACTCATCCACTAGGCTACATCGTTGCCGTGCAACTCGTCGCGAAAACATCACATAAAAATAAATGGAGCATAAAACGAAAAAAAAAAAAGTTTAATTGTACAGTCTCCTTCCTTCTCTGTTGATTTATCTTTTCCCTCTATTATCTGGCTGTTGTTAATTCTTGCTGTCTGAAATGATGTCAATTATTATTTAGGAAACTATATTTGTGAACATTTGATATTTGAAATATTTACTTACTTGGTTGGGATCGATCCTGGGTCCTCTGACGTGGCAGTCGTGACTCCTTCCACTATGCTATCGCCTTATATGAATAATGGAAACGAAAACGGCATTAGTTGATACGTAAAGTAAAGCAGCTTCGGTAGGACCTCTTTTCAGCTTGTGTAAGGCCTTACCGAAGCTTAACCACATGCTGTCTCGCTCTTTAAGGAAACATTTCATTAACAGTTTCGGTAAGACTTCGCATCTATTTCTATAAAACCTAACAGAAGCTCGGTTGTTTCGCATGCTCAAATGTACACAAATACCAATAAGCAAATTATTGGTATTAGTGTACTCGCGCACTTTAACGAAGATGTTTCATGAACACTTTCGGTAAGACTTCGCATCTACTTCTATAAGGCCTAACAGAAACTCTATTGCTAGTCATACTACAATGATGCACAAACACCAATAAACAAAACAGTTCATCTCTCTCAGTTCAATAAACAAAACAGTTCTCTCTCCCACTATTCATATAAGGCGATATGCTCCATTTATTTTTATATGATGTTTTCGCGACGAGTTGCACGGCAACGATGTAGCATAGTGGATGAGTGCTTGCCTGTGGTAAACGAGGACCACGGTTCAAGCCTCACCCGGCGAAAGAGTTTTTTTTCTTTATTTATTTCGGAGATTTGTTCTGCAACAACAGCTTCCGTAAAGCCTGCAAGAGTAAGCCTTATACAAGTAACAGCCTCTATAAGACCTGCAAGAGGAAGCCTTACACAAGTAATAGCCTCTATAAGGCCTGCAACAGGAAGCCTTATAGAAGTAATAGCCTCTATAAGGCCTGCAGAAGGAAGCCTTATACAAGCAAAAGCCTCTATAAGGCCTGCAACAGGAAGCCTTATAGAAGTAACAGCCTCTATAAGAACTGGAACAGGAAGCCTTATACAAGTAATAGCCTCTATAAGGTCTGCAACAGGAAGCCTTATAGAAGTAATAGCCTCTATAAGGCCTGCAGAAGGAAACCTTATACAAGCAAAAGCCACTATAAGGCCTGCAACAGGAAGCCTTATAGAAGTAAAAGCCTCTATAAGACCTGCAACAGGAAGCCTAATACCAGTAATAGCCTCTATAAGGCCTGCAACAGAAAGCCTTATCGAAGTAATAGCCTCTATAAGGCCTGCAACAGGAAGCCTTATAGAAGTAATAGCCTCTATAAGGCCTGCAACAGGAAGCCTTATACAAGCAATAGCCTCTATAAAGCCTGCAAAGGGAAGCCTTATACAAGTAAGATCCTCTATAAGAGCTGCAACTGGAAGCCTTATACAAGTAATAGCCTCTATAAAACCTGCAACAGCAATCTGCAAGACCTTATACAAGAAATAGCCTCTATAAGGCCTGCAACAAGAAGCCTTATACAAGTAACAGCCTCTATAAAGCTGCAACAGGAAGCCTTATAGAGGTAATAGCCTCTATAAGGCCTGCAATAGGAAGCCTTATACAAGCAACAGTTTCGGTAGTGACTACAAGAGGAGGCCTTATACAAGTAACAGTTTCTGTTATACTTGAAACAGGAATATTACGACAGAAAACAACATTCAATCTACAGTTTCGGTAAAGCATTCAATAGGAAACTTTATACAAGCAACAGTTTTTGTTATGTCTGCAGCCGGAGGCCTTATATAAGTAACAATTTCGATAAGGCTTGCAACAGAAAGCTTTTTACAAGTAACAGCTTCTGCGAAGCTTGCAACAGGAAGCATTATACAAGTAACATTTTCTGTTACGTTTGCAACAGAAACATTGCAACAGAACTCTACATTAGAGTAACAGTCTCTATAAGTCATGCAATAAGAAATCTTATACAAGTTACAGTTTCGCTAAGGCTTGCAGCAGGAAAGTCTATGAAAGCAACAGTTTCGGTTGAGCCTGCAATAGGAAACCATATACAAGTAAATTCTTCTGCAAAGCATGTCACACGAAGCCATATACAAGCAACAGTTTCGGTAAGGCTTGCAACAGGAAGCTGGTTTCAACAGTTTCGGTAGGGCTTGCAATGGAAAACTTTATACAAGCAACAGTTTCGGTTAAGCTCTGCAGAAAGAAACCTTATAGAAGTATCTGCTTCGGTTAAGCTTGTAACATAATGCCTGCTACAGGTATAGTGATTCCGAAACTTCTATACGGCCTTATAGAGGTAGTTCACATTCTGCACTGAAGTACGGAAGCTGCTATAAGGCCTTATAGAAGTAGTAGACTTCTTACAAAGTAACAGAGGAGATTAACAGAATCTTATCCCTCTGTAAGACCTCGTTGTAGCTTCTTTAAGGTCTTATACAAATTGGGTCAGAAATTTCTGGCTTGGAAATAATCGGCAAGTGTTATAGAGGCCTTATAGAAACAATAACTTCCCAAAATAGAAAATTTAAGCCTTACCGAAGTAAAATTGTTACTTGGGCACTGATATGTGCCATGCTTATGGTTGTGTAAACCAAAACCCCCAAGATCTTAAGGGCATATAATCGAGATCGTCCGTCCGTCCGTCTGTATGTCACATGTCTTTGGGCCTTAAATTTTAAGCTACGCTGCTGAAATTTGGACCGTACGTAAGGTCCACGTCATGCGAAGCAGTACAAGTGTAAAAACTTTTGAAATCCGCCCAAAGACACGCCCACAATCGGTCTAAATGTGCAACTTCCTCCAGAGATTTCAAAACTGTTAGACGTTCTAAAAGGACGAAATTTGACATTTAGCATCTCCCAATGAATAATAAGACATAAAAAACAAAAATTTTTATGTCTTAAAATCCCCTCGATTTTTTTTCAGAATGGAAAAATTGTTGCACAATATTTTATATAGAAACGCTTATGGCGTATTCCTTTGAACTCCGAACTGCCACAACGAGCTGTCAAAAAAAACTCGGTGTTTGCGACAATTCCAGCGTGGTGTACACTCAGTTTTAATTCGTACAGAAAGGCAAATACTGCACCCGTGCAGTCATCACGTTAAGTGTCAAACTGTTTTGACTTCATTTTTTTTTTTTTTTTCATTTCGCAGAGTGATTTTATTGCCGTCGGTTTTTTGAACTTTTTAGTTAAAATTAATTTTGATAGCTTTGAGTTTGGGATATTTAGTTTGGTATTTTTGATCGATTTCTTACAATTTCAGTCGTGTTGTAATCACGAATGAAATTTGAGTCGAAACGTCACTTCACATAAAACTACACCCAGCCTCCACTGTCAAAATACGACGGTGCCGAAATGTCGAGTTCGGTGTCGACACCAAACTAATTCGGAGTTCAAAAGAACTTTTACACGATCACGATTCCGTTCAGGTGTACGTGAAAAGAACAATCTTTTTCTGTATTCAACACCAGTTTCACGATTTGCTGTTGAAAAGAATACGCTATTAGTTCTCCATTTTGTTCACACAAGACTTTGGGCTACGCCCACATTTGGAGGCAGAGTTGAAGAAAATTTTCAAAAAATTTCTTTAATAATTTTTTAAAGTTTTAAAGAAATTTTTTGATTCCGCTTGTTTAATACTCTACCTGTTGATCTGAGATGCGAAAGGCGTAAACAAATTTTCTTGAAAAATGTTAAGCACTTACTCTTTTCTTACAATCACTCAGAAATAGATTCCGTTCTGAATGTTCTAGTTTATTTTATTACCGAATACTCTAATCTCATTCAACATTTGTACTAATTTTTTATTTTTTTGTTTGTTTCTTTTTGAATTGCAATGCAACAAAACCATTATAATTTTTTTTTTTTTGTTTTTTTTTTTTTTTTGACAACTGATTATTATTTATAGCATAGAATTATTTTATTATTAATGGTACATTCGCCTCTTGCCTTAAGCAATTGAATGTCCCTATTTATCTTGAAGTTTTAAAGCAATATCTATATTGCTTTAAAAAAAACTTATATATATATATAAGTTTTTTTTTAATCAGTTAATATCAGTTACAGTTTTATAATCAGTTATTTTAAAGAAAACTAATGTTAGCTCTAAGACGTTCACGAAATAAAGCAGAAATAAAATGAAAAAAAAAAAAAGATTTTGTTCATACAAAGTTATAAGCCACGCCCCTTTTAGGGTGCGATTTTTCAAAAATATTAAATTTGAACCAAAACATTGCATTTTTACGTACATTTAGGCGTAACTTGGAAATATCTGTGGAAATATCTTATAATTGATAGTTTGTATTTAGGGGCAGTTGGACCACGCCAATTTTCGAAGTTTGTACTACTTATAAAATGTCAAAAAATAACAAAGCCATCAGCATCTTACTATGTAGGATAGGGTGGGGTATTCAACGGTCTGTTTTACGGACTATAACTTCTGCGTACACATTATAGCACTTATCCACTGGTTTTTTATGCAATTGTTAGTGTTTACTGATTCTAAAGGTCTTGGCTGGGGAAATATAAAGTTTTTCACCGTCCAACCTCCCCAAGGGTCTGACACACCCTCAAAAAGTATCATCTGTCATGAGAGACCTCTCGATCCGCCATTCGAAATCACCAAAAAATCGTAGGTCCCCTCCATATGTGTAGGAAAACCTAAAACGCCCACCACATACATAGTTGGGTAGGCGCAATGTAAACAACGATACGTTCGGTTAGGTTTTTAATTAATGAACTTGGTAATTATTTAAATGATACTGCTCGGCATTGACGGTAATGGCCTGGCCAACTTCGTTCTGAATTTAATTTAACCAATGACGCCGCTAACCCAAGTTGTCTTCAAGAAGTCAAGCTTTCATCCCAAAAACTCCGCTGCGTCCGTTACGCTGAAATACACAACTAACAACTCAGTGAAATACACACTTCTATGGACTTCTTCTATGGGCTGCTTCCCATAAGAACGTGTGTATTTAACTGAGTTGTCAGTTGTGTACTTCGATGTAACGGACGCAACGAATTCATTGGGCTGAAGGCTTAATTTGGTCGGGAAGCATTGCACCCTCTTTTATCTAATGGCGATTTCTACAGTTCTAGCTTCGAGAATTTTGTGTGTTCTGATGATGACCTAATTCATCGCGTAATAGCCCAGAACATTAATCAACTGCCTATGGTCAAAAGTCTCTAATTGAAAATCAATTTTTTCAAAAGTCTCTTTTAAAGAAATTAAAGTTCAAAAAATTCTGATAGGCATAGGATCATTACACTGTACAGGACATAAAAATCATGAAAATAATTTCACGGAATATTCAGTTCAAGCATTTTCTGCAAGCTTTAAATACCTACCCATGAGAACCCTTTACTTAAAGAAAACAGTAATGGAAAAGGAACACAACAAATGGGAATGGAAGTGGGGTATAGTAGAGTGACCACTACAAACAGATTTAAGTTATTTAAGACTGCTATTCTTATAGCTTTTTAGTTTTATTGAATGCAGTCTATCAGAAAAAAAATTCGTATATTGTCTTACTTCTTTTAACCTTAAAAAAAGGATTTACACCCATTAGGTAAGGCTTTTTTCATAAAATTAATAAATATGTTAAGAGTTACATATCACAGCTGAGAACTATTTAAACCCGTATTAAGAACATTTATGGCCAAGAAATGACATGTTTTTTTCGCTCTTCTCGATGTATGTAGGTACTCTAACATATCTGCATGTTGCTCATGCCATCATAAAGGATAAAATCTTTGCGATGCGTGCCAGCTTCAGATATGACTATAGGATATGGCTTGTGAAAATTCTATGAAAATTAGTTGTCGTGACTTGTGAAGAGTCCTAGAATTTCGTGTTGCAGTCGGAGTACTTATCCCAAGAGCTCCATTTCCGCTGCAAGACAATATTGCATTCGTAGTCGCATCTAACAAGCATATAAATCACATTCACATTTCATCTGACTTCGTTTCATAGAGTAAGATTAACGCACTGGAGCGCGATAATAAAGTGGTGATATTAACGTGCAAGGATGCATGTCGGAATGCATACACCCATTTCCCGACCGCATAAATCTAGGATTTACGTCTTTGTGGACTTTTTTCTTACTCCGAATGCATTTACTTACTCGAAAAGCATCCGGTTTACAATTGGCAGGGTAGGTACTCTGCATGCTGTGCGCTGTAAGTGAAAAGTTTCTTGTGGTGTACGAGTACACTTGTGCAGCAAGATCTTATAACAAAGACTGGATGCTTCAAATTGCAGAGATATAATCTAGAATAAAAAAAAAAAAAACAAGAATCCACCCAATGCAACAACGGTTATGGTTGGGTAGTTTCATTTGAAAATTTACTTAAATTGTCTCCAATTTTGTCAGAATTTCTTAGAAAGCTTGAAGTTCAACGAAATTTCAAGGAAATCGATTTTTTTGGATCTTCCATACATCTTATATTTGGCAAGAGTAGGGTAAAGGTTTTTATATACAATATAAGCTTTAATGTTATTGCTTGAAGTACTAATTCTTGTCAGACGACTTTACACTTCAATAAAATTGTGTAGTAAGGACTTTAACACGGAGTGTCAAAGTCAAGAGTGTCATGATAATTAAATCCCGGAACTTGACGCTTGTTTAATTGGCTTTTGTTTTCATAGAGATGATAAAAGGAGGGAGTAAAATGTATTCGCTAAACGGAAATAATATTATAAAATTGTTGCATTTTCTATTTTATTTTTTATCATAGTGGGTATGTGCAGCAACACGGTGTTAAAAAAAACCGCAAAGTCAAAAAGAAGATGGCTTTTGACAAACTTACTAAATACATACTAAAAATTGGGGAAGAGGTAGAGAGACGTTAACAAATTGATGGGAACGACACACGTTGGCGTGCTGAATTTTATAAGCGTTATTGGCTCCATACAATCACTGCTGGCATTTGGTCAAGAGGATTCCCAAAGTCCTGAATAAATAATAAAAAATTATTCGCAATCTCTAATTTATTGAAATTCAGAATTAGCTACAAGCTAATGTCCTTGTTTTCCTTCACATTCAAATGAACCAAAATAAATGGCATCGATTTTATATAAAGGTGCGGACATATCTGAACTGACAAATGCTTTATAGCATCCTCCGTATTCACACGTAAATATGCCGCCCAAATAAATAAAACAAAATCCTTTATTTATGCTTACTCACTTCTATTTTTGCTGACATCAAACATAAGGAGTCAGATTGGCGTAATGTCCATCTGTTAAGGATGAATAAACTTGAATAATATTTCGTTCCCTCCTAATAGATGTGTGTGCCCTCCGGAATGGATAAGACGTTTCTCGTATGAATAATTAATTTATGAATACCTACAACGTGGGCCATCACAACAAAAGCCAAATCTCGTATATCAAACAGTTTGCTGGGTTTTTGTATAAAAAAGACATTAACTGTGTGAATGTTAGGAAATCTAAGTTAAGGTGTAACATCCTTTGCTGATTTGCTGAGAACAAGGCTGATAAAAAGAATGAGAAATGAATTTTGTTTTGAAGAGCTTGAAAGATTTATTGGATTTTATCTTGTGTTATAGAAGATTGCCGGCAGGCAACTTGAGATAATGGACTTTTTGATACTTCAAGCGTTAAGTTCCTTTGATGCTCAAGACATAATTCAGAAGGAGAACTGTTTTTAGGTCTTATCATGTTCAAATATTTTCAATTGTTTCGGTCGAAACCCTTAATCAGTTGCACTCAGGGAAAGAAATTGAGTATTTTATAGAAGAAAACTAATTTTTTGTGCTAACATAAAATTGTCGGTGCAAGGTTTTATTCTTATGAAGAGACCTTTTAAAATCCTGTGAAGTATAAACTACACCCAACAAGGAAGCTGAAGTTTCGGTGGCTCCCGCCGACCCATGAAAGGTCCCTGTGTGGTCAACGGTAGTCTTATACCCTCTCCAATTGAGTGGCATACTGCTTCCAGCTCAAACGCTGTGATGTATGCGATGCCTTCGCCCTTAAAGCCAAGGTTCGGTCTTCCGTCTTCCTGGTTATCGTGTGCCTGGAGGCTTTAATTCACATATCTGGTCATCGTGTGCCTGGAGGCTTTAATTCACATATCCTCCTGGCTGGCGTTGGTGTCCATTGGCTCGATGTGGCAGTCGGGTTTTGAGCTACGTCTTGGTAGAGTACAAACCTTTCTTCATTCACCATCTTAGAACGTAGAGCAATATATCCGCCGTTAAAATTTTCCTAGTAGTAAATAAGCTTGTAGCTATATTATTATTGCCAAAAAAATTACATTATTGCCAGGCAATAGAGGCTACTCTAATTTTTTATTTGAAGTAATCACCGTAGATCCCCAAGACCTTTTAAGCCGCGTTGTGAGAAGCAACGTAAAACAGGAACAGAAACAGCATCTTATACACTAGCAACTGAAGCCTCAATCCGCTGAATGCTTTTTGCGTTGCTTAAACATTAAATTCTGTTTCTGTTTCTGTTCCTGTTACTCTTGACAATGCGGCTTTAGAGATATGATCGAGACCGACAGGTGAATCGATCCGTCTGTCCGTCTGTCCGTCTATCCGTCTGTCCGTCTGTCCGTCTGTCCGTCTGTCCGTCTGTCCGTCTGTCCGTCTGTCCGTCTGTCCGTCTGTCCGTCTGTCCGTCTGTCCGTCTTTCCGTCTGTCCGTCTGTCCGTCTGTCCGTCTGTCCGTCTGTCCGTCTGTCCGTCTGTCCGTCTGTCCGTCTGTCCGTCTGTCCGTCTGTCCGTCTGTCCGTCTGTCCGTCTGTCCGTCTGTCCGTCTGTCCGTCTGTCCGTCTGTCCGTCTGTCCGTCTGTCCGTCTGTCCGTCTGTCCGTCTGTCCGTCTGTCCGTCTGTCCGTCTGTCCGTCTGTCCGTCTGTCCGTCTGTCCGTCTGTCCGTCTGTCCGTCTGTCCGTCTGTCCGTCTGTCCGTCTGTCCGTCTGTCCGTCTGTCCGTCTGTCCGTCTGTCCGTCTGTCCGTCTGTCCGTCTGTCCGTCTGTCCGTCTGTCCGTCTGTCCGTCTGTCCGTCTGTCCGTCTGTCCGTCTGTCCGTCTGTCCGTCTGTCCGTCTGTCCGTCTGTCCGTCTGTCCGTCTGTCCGTCTGTCCGTCTGTCCGTCTGTCCGTCTGTCCGTCTGTCCATCTGTCCGTCTGTCCGTCTGTCCGTCTGTCTGTCTGTCCGTCTGTCCGTCTGTTTGTCGGTCCGTCTTTCTGTCCATATGTGTGAAGTTTTTAGGTCTTTAAGATTGAACTATGACGCTAGAACTTGGAGTGTATTTAGTTCTTATTTTGTGCAGACAAAGTGTGAAAATTGGTAAATCCGCCAACGGCCACGCCCACTACTGGCTTCAATGTAAGACAACCTCTATTTCAATTTTTTTTTTCAAAATGCCTTTCGGTCAAGTAAGACAAGACGCAGGAACTCAAATTTTGGTATAGAGCCATAATTGCCCAAAACCTCTAAGAAGGCGAAAATTGGACCGCCCATTGAAAGACAAGACAGTTTGATCTTTAAAAACCCGATTTCTCGGAAAATTCACTCCAAATCGGAAAAAAATATTATGACAAATATTAAAGATATTACTATTCGCTAATTTTAGTTTTCAATAAATTTCGAGCTCCGCCCACTTTTAGGGGGCGTTTTTAGGAAAAAATTGTTTTTTCCGAAATAATTTTCAGTTTTAACACATTTTCTCATCATTACAATTAATTTATTTTAATTTTTAGCTCAGACCCACTTTTGGGGGCGTGGCCTATTCATTGCGACATGGATAATAATATATGAAGTTACTCGGTACATAGGGTCGGGTATATAATTACATACAAATTTGTCACAGACGAACTCTTGCACTTATTCACTTGTTTTGTTTCAAAATATTGACTACGTTTGCTATTTACTTCAAATGTTTGCCTCTTATAGTTTCAAATATAGAGGGAAGGACATATGAATAATTTCTGGGCCTTTTTTACTACCTACATACATATAATCTTATTTAGTTTATATTTATAATTACTGTAAGGCTTTTTTAACTTGAAAACCAGCTACGTTTCATTGGCTTCTTTGCTTAAATTCTGGGGACATCGATTTCTGAGGTAAAACGTGTTGTTTTCTATTTAATTTGTTTAAATTTGTTTAAAACATTGAGGTTGGAAACGGCAATATTAAAACTCTTAAAAAGCATTAAGCTTGAGCTGGATGAGTGGGGTGCCGTGGCGTAGTGGTTAATCTGTGTGTGCCTAGTACGCCGGAGGGTCCTAGGTTCGAATCCTACTATCGTTACCTGAAAAAAAAGACTCGTTCTTTCGACTCGCAAAAAATTGTAGGTCCCCTTGTATGTGAAGAAATCAACACACACAGCATGCATGGTTGAGAAGTTGGCCCTGATTTACTTCGAGCTGTTGCGTCACTCTATTTGCTTATACCCCATCCCATAAGATAGGAGGTACATTAAGTTTGATTCATAGTTTGTAACATAGAGAAATAATCAACCCCAAGACCTTAAGGGCATATGATCGAGACCGAATTGTAAGTCGAATGAGCTATGTCCGTCCGTCCGTCTGTCGGTAGTTTTTAGGCCTTAAATCATGAGCTAGGAACTTAAAACTTGATTTCTGTTCTTTCTAGGTCCCGAAGCAGTACAAGTGTAAAATTTTTGAAATCCGCCCATTTACAAAGTAGCATAAAAAATCAAGGTTGTCGTAGTAAGCTGTAATTTGGTATGCGATATCCTCGCAAAGTGTATTGTGATTGGCATTTAAAAAAAAGCGAATACCGCCCCCTTGTAGGCGTGATCATACTTAATATGCATTCTAATAAACGGTTTTTATTTAATATATTTGCTTTAAATCCAAAAAACTTGCACTATAAAATGTTCAGATATGTGCGTAAGCTATTAACTCAAATGAATTAATTTTTGCCACGCCCACCTTTGGGGGCGTTTTTAAGTAAAAAATCAAATTTTTAATATAAAACTGCGATCAACACGTGTATACCACATCTGATAAAAAATATGATAAAAAAAATTATGTTATTGAAAAGCGGTTGATGCCACGCAATTAAAGTTAATAGAAACTGAAATTTAACAACCAAGATATTTGACGCATTTTGGAGCTTGACAGTGGTCAATTGGGATGAAGTATCCAACGATTCGCCTAGGCGGATTGTAACCCTCCCACTTGTTTATTTTAAGCTTGAGCTTGAAGCGCGTAGTACTTTAGCTAAATTTATATGAGATTATCATTGCCGTTAACGAACCAGCAACCTTTAATACTTCTTCGAAGTATTTTAAATCTCGAAACATAGGGAGACATTGATTAAGGGTGGAGTGGAAACTAAAGTTCCTTATTTGCAGAAGGATAGAATAGTTCCCTTTTAGCAGAAAAATTTATGACAGAAGAAACTCCATTCTGCTACGCACCTCTTGTAGAAACAGTATTAATAAATTTCCGTGTACAAAAAGGTTAACGTGAAATATGACTTATAAACCATTGGTTTGAGTATTTTTAAAGGAATAAATTCAAAATGTTTTATGTTGCCTGAATTCGAGCTCTGAAGATTGTTAGAAATTGTGATTTATTCCCGGAATGTATGTTGGCATTGGGACCGCAAATTTTCTTTTCGTAGATATTTTTCATAAAAATAGAAATATTTTTCTTCCGGTATGACGTACGGTATGACTTTTGGTGGTTGGCTTTTTCCTTATTGGTCAGAGATTATAGGGGTTTGGGTTAAATTCTGGGTGGGTAAAATATTATTATTTTTTTTTAGAAAAATGTATAGAAAGTGCATGAAAATGAAAATGTAATGAGTGAGCTTTGAAGATTTTTTCCATTTTTAATGCATTTCAAATCTTCTCCTTTATTAAGGATACAGCAAGTTACGCTGATGTTCCATTCATCAAACATGTTTTCCTTCTACCATATTTTACTCAAATCTTCAAAGATGACGTTGTTTTGAGTAGTTTCCATAGGAGGGTATCCAGTTGTCAATTGAACCCTATTGGATTATCCTTCTTCCACTTTAATTTGGGAAGGTTACCATAACTATCGGAGGGAAAGGAACTATTAGAAGAAAACTCCCATTTGCTTAGAAAACCCTTATTTTCTTTTGATCATTGGAGTCCTGTTCATGCTCAAATTAAGATAATGATCCAAAGTATAGGACTTTGAGCCATACAAATCTTACTTGTATCTATCAGCATTTTAAAAGTCTTCTAACTGCATGACTTCCACTGAAAAAAACAGATCCAATGTCTGCAGCAAATAGGCTTTAACCAACAAAATCATTTAAAACTTCAAGTAAAATAGACTGCCTTAAAGACAAAAATTTAAAATGGGTCTCATTTAAGCCTAACTTTCATACACCACTTATCAACCCACCCCCACTTGGGTGCTTATATGAGCGTTCAATTGCCATTAATGTACCTCCACACACTGCCCTGTCTCTCAATTAAGGAATGAAATGAAAATCTATTGCTCATATCGTCCTTTGCCAAAACACCCAACACATAGCATTTGCAATCGCAGCATTCCCATAATAATTGTTATCGTCATCAATAAAATCCGATACACCACCCCGCCGTCTATTGTTGCCATTTAATCGTCTACGCAGCACTCATGACACATTGGTGTAACAATTGTCCATATGAAAAAGAGGCTTGTCTATAACAAAAAAATAAATAAATGGTCGTCCATTCCATTACAATACCTTTCACCGCCATTTATTTCTCCACATCATTTGCCATCGCATGGGTCTATCAATCAATGCTTGTCATTGATTTTTATGACAAACCAAAGCCTAGAGAGCACACACCACAGGATATACAGCGTTAAAGGGACCATTGCATATAGTAGGCATTTTCATGAAAGGGTCAGCCTTAAATTAGTTAAGTATTTCCGACATGCAAACCCTTTAAAAGGTATAAGAAATCGCCTTGTGTTATTCATGCAACTACTATTGAAGCTAACGTGCTGGCTGACTTTCCTATTCAGCAGATTATTTGCCAACCACACGCTAGGCATAATTTACTGACCGCTCGTAGGCCACCTTAAGTAGTTGCTAAACGAGGGTCGAAACGAATAACTAACCATTCTATAAGACACTATTTGCCGGCATATGCCAACGTCTCCATTAGCGTGCAAAGAGATTAACTAAACCATGTTAGAATGCTGGTAAGATAGGCCAAAATTATAGGGCTACTCTCAGGATGATATTGTCACTTGACCCTTTTTTCAAAACAAAACAATACAGAGATGGTCCCAGTACTGTAGTTATCTGGATATGTGTCAGCACCACATAGGAACAGAGTACCGGCATGACCATACGAGAGTGCTGGTGACATCCGTTCTTCCACTCATGCCAGGGCACTGATAAATGTGACTGTGCATATTTTAAAGGACCTTCAGCCAGTTATCATTTCCCTCTCTGGCTTATCCTAAATAATAAAGGAACATTGTTATCGGCATTAAGCTCCGGTTAAGCCTCAACTACACTGTACAGGATTGTGCTTTGTTTTCTTCCTGAGAGATGAGTGCGGTGTCCTTGAAGGAAATTTATTCAGTACCTAAATAAAAACAACTTCACCCAAGATGGTACAGAAATAGTAGTGCGCTCTTCCATATCTGAGTAAGTCTTTTGAATAATTCAACAGGTTGTTTGTTCACCAAAGATACAAATATGCGTGCAGTGTATACAGTTTTTGTTGTGGAAGCCGTGTCCTTAATCAATATTTTTGTTCCACTTGAGTTATTCCCTTGAGTTGGCATTAAAATAACATGAAATACTTGCTTTTAGAGGTTTTTTCCTTTGAAGCAATTAGGAAGAAAAATTTTGTTACACATCGTCCTCTGAGATTTGTCCTGGAAATATGGGAGTAAGGTTACTTTATGACCTTGGATCAACGATTATATATTATGTTTGCCTTGATGTTAATTGGGAGGTGGAAACGAAAGAGTTTTTTAAGTTTAGTAATTGGAAAAAGAATTTTATGAGATTGGGTGAAGTGAAACGAGGCTGAGGAAAAGAGGAACCTAGTTTTTACGGAAACTAAGTAAAAGTGATGTATAACTTGTAGTACCTTAATAAATAAGTATGTAACCTGCTTTAAATAACTTTAAACAAATTCAGAAAATAGCCTTTTTCAAGCTATTCTGAGGTTGCAACTTTTTAATGTCGATGAAGGATTGATAAGGTTCTCCAATATGTTAGATTTGTTTTGAAAAGCTTCCCAATGTGCAATTTGGCTTAAGCTCAAAAGTACTAAGGATTGAATTATACCATGCATTTTGTCAAAAGCCTTGCCCTTGCTCACACCGTGCTTTTCGGCTTTTATGTATGCGAGGTTGATTTTTCAACGGAAAATGCATTAAGGCATTGGTAAACTTAAAAGATCTAAGGGCGGTATCGGAGCTGTTTTGTTGGTGATACAGGTACAGAAGTAGTAAGAGCATAGTGTCCTCTAATTGCCAGTTTCTAAAAAAAGAACGTAATTTTTTCAACGTTAGAAAATATATGCAACACTAGTAAAGAAGCCTGTCGTATGACAGGAACGACGCAGCACACATCCATTAACATAAAAAATAAAAAATTGCACTGGGCCCGACGCATTTTGTGTCCAACCCAACCACTACCAGGTTAGGAACTCCAATGAACCCAAAGAATTCTGAAGGAAGTGGGCTGGATGTGGAGGGATCCTTTATAAAGGGCAAGCATATCATTTGTCGGTACCACGGGGCCAGGAGCTCCAATGAACCCAAGTAATACTGTTATGAGCCCAAAGAATTCTGAAGGACTTGGGCAGGAGCTGGAGACATCCTTTATAAAGGGGAAGCATACCATTTTTCGGTACTACCGGGCCAAAAATTCCAATGAACCCAAGTAACGCTGTGATGAGCCGTAAGAATTCTTTAGGAAGTGCGCAGGATCTGCAGGGATCGTTTATAAAGTGGAAGCATATCATTTTTTAACAGGTTAGGAACAGCAATAAACCCAGGAACAGCAATAAGGAATACTCCAATGAGGCCAAGGAATTCTGGGCGAGGTGGGCAAGAGCTGAAGGGATCCTTTATAAAAGAGAAGCATATAGTTTTTCGGTACTACGGCCAAGAACTCTAATGAACCCAAGTATTACGCCAAGGTATTCTGGAGGAATTGAATCGCGAGAAGGAATCTTTAATTCGCGAGAAGTCCATATCATACCTAGGAACTTCAAAGAGTCACAATAATTATGTCAAAGAAACATGTTAGTGATCATATGAGCTAAAACTGGTGATAAGTGAAAAAAATCGACATTCGAGGCATGCAAGAAGTGCTCCTCGAACAATAGCGATAAAAAACTTCGTCTGTAATTGGAATTAGAAATCAGCAGCAGCCTTGCTTAGGAGAAGTGCGCCCAGGATCAAACAAAGAAAACGGTGGGCCTGTATCAAACTAGGCCACAAACGATCTTCGACAAAGATCCTTGAATAAGGGGACCACAATTTTTGAGAAGGAGAGCAGAAATTCTCAGGATGCTCATGCAGTTCATCAACAATACTTAGGGCAAGCTTCTTGAGGAATACGACAGTATTGTAAGGGACCTTTGAATGCACTGTTTCTTAAGCAAAACTTTCGGGAACAAATCACTCTTATGGGAAGAAGTACAAGGCATCACAGTTGTCTTAAAGTAGTACAAAAAGCGAAAAGCAGTTAGGCCGAATCATATACCCTCCAAAGTTCTGAAAAAAGCAAAACAGTGGGTCCATATGGCTTGCGACCTTCGTGTCCAAACAAATAAGAAGCGATCCAGTTCTAAATCAGTACTAGTACAGTAATACTCTCGGAGGGCTTGTCAAACCCTCTCGGAGGTGAGGACCGTGAAAAAGAACAAGTCTTTTTTTTAGGTGACGATGGCAGGACTCGAACCCAAACCTCCGGCGTAGTAAGCGGACACACTAGCCACTACGCCACGGCACCCCACTAGTGAGTATTGTATAAGCCAAAAGAAAACCAAATACCTGTATCCAGAAAAGGGGAGCACGACTGGCTTAGTTGGTATTGACATGTACAATAGGGAGATTCTATACGAACCCTGCAGAGAGGCAATTTAATCAATATTCCGACACAATCACGAAAAAGAGGATCTACCTAAATATTTGTAGATCTTACTTGCTTACTTACTTAAGGTGGTACTACAGTCCAGGCTGAACCCAGGCCTCAGCCAACAAGCTTCGCCAGCCAACTCTGTCTCTAGCTAGCCAGCTCCAGTTTTGCATGCAAAGTTGGCTTAGGTCCCCTTCCACTTGCGTGAGCCACCTGAGTCTCGATGCTCCTTCACTGCGCCATCCCTGCGGGGTGGATTCGAAGATTTTCCAGTTGGTGTCCATGCGCTCTACATGACCCAGCGATCGTAGACATTGTGTTTTGACACTTCTAGCTAGGTCGGTGTGTTACTGTAACGATGTTATATCTTTTCGAACTCTCCATCTATGCAGGTGGGACCGTAAATCGTCCGAAGAATTTTCGTCTCGAAGCAGCCTTAAGTGTTATCATCTGCCTTTGACAGGGTCCATGCTTCTGCACCTAAAAGCAGGACTGGGATGATGAGGGTCTTATACATGGACAATTTTGTTGCTCTAGAGAAGGCTTTGCTACTCAATTGCCTTCTTAGCCCAAAGAAACAGAGATTGGCAAGAGTTATCCTTCGTTTGATTTCAGGGTTGGTGTCATTGTCTGAATTGATAGTGAAACACAGGTAGACAAAGTGCCTAACTATCTCAAAGTTATAGCGTCGACGTTTTGTGCAAAACGTCGGTGTTGGGTGCCTTTTCTTGTCGATAGCATACTTGGTTTTGGTGCCTCGTTGATTGCTAAGCCCATATTCGCCGCTTTGTGACCCAATAGGTGCGAAGGCTTCACTGAAATCACGCTTTTTTCTTCCGATTATGTCAATGTCGTCTGCGTATGCGAGTAGTTGAACGGACTTTTGAAAGATTGTACCTCTGTTGTGGGCGCAGAAGATCTGCACAATTCTCTCAAGTATGATGTTAAAGAAGTCGCATGACAGCGCGTCGCCTTATATTAATCCTTTTTTGTCACCAAAGGGGTCGTTGAGGTCTTTGCCGACCTTGACGAAACAACGTGAATTTTCCATCGTCATCCTGCACAGACTGACGAGTTTGACAGGAATGCCAGAACTAGACATTGCGCTATATGGCTCGTCTCTATAGATGCTGTCATACGCGGCCTTGAAATCGATGAAAAGGTGATGTGTATCGATTTGGTATTCTTGGGGTTTCTCCAAGATCTGCAGCAGTGTGAATACTTGATCGATGGTGGACTTTCCTGGCCTAAAACCACACTGATATGTGCCTATCAGATTATTGGCAAACGTTTTCAGGCGTTCACACAGTACAGCAGAAAATATCTTGTATGCGATGTTAAGAGGACTAATGCATCTGTAGTTGGCACAACTATATAGAGGGTCTCCTTAGTTTAAAATTGGTCAAACAATGCTGAGGTTCCATTCGTCGGGCACGCTTTCTTCCCATCGTATCTTGCAGATGAGCTGGTGCATGCTCCTAACCAGCTCATCGCCAGCGGATTGAAAAAGTTCGGTAGCTAGTGCAACAAAGCAGACGGCCTGCTCCGGCTGCTTTGTTGCACTTGAGCTTAGACACAGCTACTTTCACCTCCTCCAGGTCGGGTGGGCGGTATCGTTCGTATGCTCCGTCGGTAACGTCCTCTCCCGGGTTGAATGGTTCGCTCTGCCTGACAGTGGTATTTGGTTCGTCTTCGCTGTTATACAGTCTGCAGAAGTGGTCTTTCAAAATCCTCAGCACCGACTGCGATTCTACAACGACGTTCCCTTGATGGTCCTTACAGGTTTCGAGGACCATCAAGGGAACGTTACAAGTTCGAACTTTATACCCTTTTCAGGACTTTTTGATCCTCTGGTAAAACTTATTCCTGTTGTAACTCTATCTCTTCAACCGCGTGCTTTCTCTTTTTCCTTCGCAGAAGACGGTGTTTCTCTCACCTCCTCTGCTTGTAGAGCTCGCGAGCAGCACTAATCCTTCTGTGAAGAGCTGCTTTGTATGCTTCCTGTATAGCTGCATGTGCTTACCGGCATTCATTGTCAAACTTGGGGTTTCGTTGTGGTGGCCGTGTGAAACCCAGCACTTCGGAGGCGGCGTAACTGATAGCATTTTGGCAATGTTTCCGCTGGCTATCAATACTTGATGCTGGCTGCATAGGACTTCGTAGAAGGTTCTGCGAGACTCGATTGGGACGAATATTCGTAGATCGCATATATCAAAACCTTGCGCCTAAATTAGAAGAAGAACAATCTTGTCAAAATGGCGCTGTTATCACTTTTGGTGTATTTCGTTGTGAAAATTACCATTTTATAATTACTCATAAGTACTCAGCTAAAATCTAAAAGTAGAAACATTAAGCACACCGCAATAAATCAGCCACTCATTTGTCATGCATATCCATTCAGTGCAAGGCCTTGAGGCTCTTGAGGGCAGCAATAAGAAAAAATGAATTTTCCGAAAGTTATTCACCTAAAAAAAAATAATAATTTACAACCTATTAAATCTCCATTTTTATGCAAAATGGCGGAGGTTCCCGGGAGAGGTTCATTTTCTAGGAAAACTGATTTATGCACAACCAACGTGCCTGCGTCTGGGCCTTAGACTAAAAAGTCTTGTATCACGACAACGAATAAATAGTTCACGTTTCCTTCTAATATTTAAATATTTTTTATTTTCTTATCTACATTGTTTGCTACAGTTTCTTAATAAATATAAATTTATCTGGACATAACAAATTTACCAACATTTTCAGGCTTTCTATTGTATTTTTCCAAACCTGCCTATATATCGAAAAATTACTTTTGTATCTACAACTCTGTAATAGGCAAACTATTTTCCTTTTTCGATTACAAACTCATGAATTTTGCAAAGTAATGCCTGAAAACTTATAGTGACAATAATCCTATATACAATTTATTTAAATCAACCCTTTATATTGAACTAAAAACAACTCCCCCGATATCCGGTTAATTCAGGCAGTTTTTGATTATATTCCCGCAGCTCGCACTAAACTTTGAGCATTCATGGAAAATGTAATAAAAATTGAAATTCCCATTCAAAATAAAGTCGAACAGCACAAGCAAAGAAAAAATATACAAAAAAATATGTCTAACGTCTAACGCGTGCCTACGTTGCGTACATGGAACACAATCAAATTCACAGCCTGCTACAATTCCGTGGGGAATATTTCTGACGTGTTATCCTTTTCATAGCACGTTGCCATTGAAAATAAAGTGAAATATTATTTTTGAAATGTTATTAAGAACCAGAGCTGGGGCGTCAAACTCCAACACGATTTTTTCTCAATTATTATTTTACTTCATATTTTCTTATTTCGAGAATACATAATAATGTACGGAGTTATGGTATTGGTACATTATTCAATCCAATTTTATGTTTTCTTTTTCAAAAGATTCAACTAAATGAACGTAAACAGGTAAAAAAAACGTGTGGCTGGCAACTCTGAATGCTGCTCTTGTTTACTGTAAGATCTGCATTGTAGAGCGCTTATAACAAGCCCCAAAACTTCAAACAGGAGGTTGCAAAAAGATATGTTAGTGTTTCCCACTAACCACTTACTTACAAAGTAGAAAGTTGTGTTGTGTGCGTAGGGTCGTTTGGGTAATTCATCAGTAATTTTACCATACCTCTTAGACCTTTTATTTGAGCTGAGTTATCATTTTAATTAATTTGCTTTTTTGTGTACCGTCGTCAACTGAAACCTGAAAGACTTCATAAATTTTATGAAATAAAAAATACAACATTATTATTCCCTACGGCTGGAATTGCCAGATGTCTTGTCCATCCATATGGAAAAGCTTTTTATCCTTTTAAGTGCCCGACGTCGCGTCGTCTACATCCTCCACATATTAAATCAGCTTGTCTTAATCTTATTTCGAAAACGTGAGACGTTTATCCAACTTTTCTCAATTAGTTAATATGTCATTGAAGCTTAATGGAGAATCATATTACACTTTCGTATACCTACTAAGTGTCCTTGAGTACTAATGCACCTTCGAATAACGAAGAGTTCATAATTGACTTGTGACAGGACCATTATCTCCTATAGTATACATTTTTCTTGGAAGAATTTCGGGGTTTTCTTCAGGATAGAGTAATACTTTTTGCACTTTTCCAATATTTTTTCCCTGATTTGTACTTGGAGTTGTGATGGAAAAAACGAGAAAGTAAGAGAACGCCTCTCATGCCAATATTTTGGTATTCAATGATAAAAAAAAGATCGAATTTAGAATCAGATATTGTGATTGCTTTTTGGTATACAGAATTGTTTTTTGGCGTGTCAGCAGATCTTTCTATTTGTATTTGAAAAACTTTCTAGCTCTTTCAAACACTTTGGCTTTTTACTTCAGTACCTATTTTTTTTGTAAATTTTGATACTTAGTTACTGAAGTATGTACTTAGATTATGACTTTTTAACGGACTGTCCAAAAATACGTTTGCAATTGTTGTAACTTTTCAACGGTCAAATTGCCAAGGACAATTTTTGTGTACGAAGAATAAGTTTAATTTAAGTTTGAAATTTTAAAAATAGTGAAAGTGTTCTTGGTACCATTAATCCGATACCTGCCATTTTTATACCCCATCCCGTAGGGTAGGAGGTATTTTAAGTTTGTCACATAGTTTGTAACACGGTGAAATAATAATGGTAGACCTCCATGACCTTAAGGGCATATGATCGAGTTCTGAATCGAATAAGCCATGTCTGTCCGTCAGTCCGTCCGTATGTCACATGTTTTTAGGACTTAAATTTTGAGCTAGGGTGCTGAAACTTCGTACATGAAAACTTCGTACGTAAGATCCACGTCATGCAAAGCAGTACCTGCAAGTGTAAAAATGAATGAAATCTACCCAAAGACACGCCCACAATTGGTCTAAATGTGCAACTTCCTCCAGAGTTTTTAAAACTGTAAGAAGTTCTAAAAGGCTGAAATTTGACATTTAACATCTCCTATTGAATGAAAGACACAAAGAGGGTAATTTAAGGGTAAATTACTCAATATTTTTGCCTGAAATTGAAAAAAAGTTGCTTCATATTTTATGTAGAAAACGCTTAGTTCCACATTTTGTTTATACTAGACTTTAGGCCACGCCCACATTTGGAGGCAGAATTGAAGAAAAACCTAAAATTTTCCAGAAAAACTTAATTTCGACTTTCAAAAATTTCAAAAATATTGAATTTGGACCAAAAAATTGCATTTTTACGTACATCTAAGTGTAACTTGGATATATATGTGGTTTCTCATTAGAGGCGGTTGGACCACGCCCCTTTTTGAAGTTTGCATTACTTATAAAATGTCAAAAAATAACTTTGCCATCAGCATTTTACAATGTGGGATAGGATAGGGTATTCAACGGTCCGTTTTACGGACTGTAACTTCTGCGTACAAACTGTAGCACTTACTTACTGGTTTTAAGTACAAATAACGGTTTAATTACAGTTTGAAATTTCATGTGAGGATGGACTTAATGTTTTTCTATGCTTTTTTCAAAAAGTTTTTGTAGACAAAATTGAGAAAAACGAAACTTAGGTTAAATTAATAGTAAACTTTAATTAAAAAATTTAGTTTTTTGATAATTTCAAAATGTTTTTGCGCAATGAAAAACAAGCGAAATAAAAAAACAGCATATTTTTACCATTTTCTTATTATGTTTTCTTATTATGTCCGCAGAATTAGAGAAAAGTGGCAAATGCTAATACAGGGGCTTGTTAAATTAAACAAAAAGTCTTACAGTAATTAAAACTAAGCGAAATTTCTGTTTTATGGATTTTAAACTATAAAAAAGGCCAAGAAAACGTATGTCATTCCTTTTTTTTTGAAACGATAAAGTTTTTTGCCAGCCTGTTTTTAGCAACATAAAAATATGCAATATAATATATAAAATATTATGTAGGGTGATGATTATATAGAATCACCCAATATAAGTATATAACAAAGCATAAGAAAAAAGTATATTACAGCCTGTAAAATATATCCACAAATATTTTTAATAAATAAATAGAATGCTACACACGCTGTGAAATAGAGATGACTTCAACAACGCCGACGGACCGCTCCGCGTGTGTCTTAATACTTGAAGGTCTTTTTTTTATGTTGGGAACAGGGAAGAATATGGCAAGCAAAATGATACCAATAGGAAGCGTGTAGGGTGGGTTAAACATTGAAAGTAGGCCCTAAAAGTATAAAGTATGTTATACATATACCATAAAGTATATTTTATATATAAACATAAAATTCATTGACGATTGACGAAAGTTCCCGAATCCCCTACTTTATTATTAAAATGCTCAGATGCATTTAAAAGCAGTTTTATTATAAGCAGTAAAATAATAACAAAATATCAATATAACAAAAACAATCTGCTTATGAGTTTTCATTTTATTTATTTGTTAAAGGACGGAGCCCTTATTTTTCGGTAAAAAAAAATCGAAATTCGTAATCAGCAACAAAAAAGAACCTATAATAGGGAAAATTCCATACCGTAAGCTTTTAAAATGGCCAAACCCATACTAAGGGGTGGATTCAACCCCCTCTTGCTAACTGCAGGGTAATTTTTTTTAAATTATTATCAAATGTTTCAACTTAGATTACGAAAGAAGTTATTACGAATAATTTGAGTTAAAAAGTATTAATGTAGAAAAATCCACCTTTTACCTCCTTTTTAACCCCACAGTTCGAAAATTTCGAATGTTGAAATTTTTGTTAAATATTACCTACTTGGTATTCAAATAAGAGATTAAACCATATTATTTTGATTTCCATTACCACTCAAAGCGCAAATATCGCTAAAGCACCCTCTTTGGGAGTATATTTGGGTGATGTAAGAGTAGAGGCCCAATTACTCGAGAAAAAACGCCGAGTTTTATGATCAGCGATCCAAAACCTATGCAAAAGCAAAATTAGTGCTGGCTAGAGGGAATACGACCAAAGCCGCAAATTAACTGGAGTAAAAGCAACACAATGCGTTTCTCGTTGTGTCTCTGATCTGATTTGAGGTGGGGGAAACTCGGTGAGACATATGTTCATCGTGGCGCAACTTTTTTCTTTAAAGAGACAATGATACAGATCCGCATCCTAAAGTATGGTGGCTAAAAAATATCAATAGTTTTTTTAAACTATCGATGTACTCGATAATTTTTCAATATCGATACTATTGATAGACTATCGGTGTTTAAGCAACCCTATAGGAAGGCGAGGAGGGATAAGAATAGGATATACCGCGGTCTGCTACAGACGGACCGAGACTTATTTATCCTTTACTTTCCATCTATAATTTTTTATCCGTTACCTTTCTTCCGCGATCTTTCATCCTTTATATTTTGCATCCGGCATTTTTTTTATCCATCATTTTTCCTGGGTCATACATATATGACGGATGATGCGAATGATGAAGGAATATGATTAAAAATGACGGACAAAAATGATGAATAAAAATGGCGAATAAAGGATGGCAGATGAAAAATAACGTAGGGAAAATTTCGGATTAAAAATGTCGAATGAAAAATGACAGACAAAAAACTATGTATTAACGACTACGGATGAAAAAAATGGCTGATGACGGATTAAAAATGACTGATGAAAAATAATGGATGAAAGATGACAGATGAAAGGTAAGTGATTGTCGGCGAAAATTGACGGACAAAATATGGCGGATGAAAAGTGAGGGAAGAAAAATGACGGACAATAATTGACCGATGAAGTACGACGGATGCAAGTGGTGGATGCAAAATGACGTATAAAAAATTACGGTAAAAAAATGACGGATGAAAAATGTTTGATGAAAAATGACGAGCAAATGACCGTGGATGATAAATGACACACTAAGTTCAACGGATAAAAAAGGGAATAGTAATTACAGATAAAAATGCCAGTGAAAAATGATGGACATGAGCATCCGACATCCTGTATCTAACATCCAGTATTCCGGCATTTTAGGTCAAAAAAAAATTAATAACCGCAAAAAAACGAGTGCCCCTTCCATTTATCACCGAAATTGCAATTCATATCATTTCGAAAAAAAAATCGCAGGCGTAGTCTTTTTTTAATTTTAAGGAAAAAAAAAAAACGGAAAAATTTCGGATTAAAAATGTCGAATAAAAAATGAGAGACGAAAAACAATGTATTAAAGACTATGGACGAAAAATGGCTGATGATGGATTAAAAATTACTGATAAAAAATAACGGATGAAAGATGACGGATGAAAAGTGAATGATTGAAAATGGACGATGAAAAATTACGGACGAAATATGGCGGATGAAAATTGACGGAACAAAAATGACGATGCGTGACGGAAAAATGACGAAAGAATGACGATGGATAAAAAATTACGGACTAAGTTCAAGGGATAAAAACTAAAGGGAATAATGGCAACAGATAAATATTCGAGGGAAAAATTATGAGTATGAGCATCCTAAATCCGGTATCTGACATCCAGTATCTGACATCCGACACCCGACAATGGCATCCGTCATTCGTCATACGGCCTTCAACATCAAACATCCGGTATCCTCATCTCCGATGCTATAAAGCAAACAATTGAAAAAAATGACACTTATCAGAAATTATATTTGTGGATTGTAGATTGTACTGGGGAAATGGTACAGTAAATCCCAGATCACTGCGGCCACCAGTGGGCCTATTATAATGTCCTCCATTTATAGCTCATCTATCATGCCCCAGTTTGTTATAAAGGCGGCTAGCTCTTTGGGTGTGCTGGCAGCTATGTCCGCTGCTTTAAAGTAGAGTTTATCTAGAAAACATTGACGTGTTTTTATTAAACATTTACAGTCACATGATATGTGCTCTGCTGTTTCTATGTCCTCGTTGCATAATCTGCATGTGTTGTCTTGCCTTATACCCATGGTCATCAGGTGTTTTCTAACTCGACAGTACGCTGTGAGGAAATCTGTGACAAATCGAATCTGACGTCTACTTAATTGTAGCAACTGTTTCGTTTGTAATGGTAGCAGCGGTTTGGCATGAAAGCTTTGGCTTGCCTGTTTTCTTCGGATATCCTCGAGAAATGGAGCTTCTGTTCGATCAGCCCGGTTTTCACACAACTTTTTATGGTGTTAATTGGTAGCCCGCAGAATGGTCATGGCGTCAGGAATTGGGATGCGGATCCTTTTATGACTAGTTCGTCTGCTTTCTCGTTGCCTTCAAATCCGTTGTCCCCGGGCACCCAGATCAGGTGAACCTTGTTCGTGCTGGCCAGTATTTGTAGGATTTGAAGACAGTCCCAGACCAGTTTTGATGTTATCTCAAAGGCGTTAATTGGGAGTAGAGCTGCCCTGCAATACAACCAGTTTCAAAATGCAGCAAGTTCTTATATTTGCCTCAAAAAGTTCTTATATTCAAAAAGTTCTTGTATTTGCCTCAAAAAATCTCGAAATCATTCGAAAAATAGAGCTGTCTCGCCTTTTTCGCCAAAATTGAAATTCTTAAAAAAATAATACATGCATTAAAGCTTATTTGTGACAATATAAAAAAAAATAATAAAAAATTTTACATAATTTAAAAAAAAAAATAATGGCCAAAACTGACGGACCGCTAGGTGTGTGAGTTTATACTGGACGGTATTTTTTTTATTTGTATTCGATTCAATTAAGACTTACGATAGTAAACTTCAGACAACAAGTTGATCAGCGTCTGTCATTTTAATTTGACTAAACTATTTCTTGTACTGTGTCGTGTGCCTCATACGTGACTGATAACAACAAAATTATGATAATTTTTTGTTTTACTAAATCGCTGAAGCCAGCTTAGCTTCATTCTATTCGGATTTTAAATCGTTTTTATTTGCCAGTCAAATCGATGGTCTTAACAGTAACAGATCAGTACGAATCATAAAGCATGGACAAAAATTTCTTAGATATGACGCACATGTTTCGATTCACGCGCTCTAAATTATCATTATTTGTTTCAAAAGAAAAAGTGGTGGCTACCACAAAAGTTTTTGCTACGTTCTTCTGATTAACATTGTGTTGTTATTTGAGTGATTAAAATTTGTGTTCAATAAACATAGACTAGTGCTCAAGACACTTGAAACGGTGGATGTTAAAAAAGTAATTTTTTTAGAAACTGTGACTAAACTACCTTCTTCCACTCACCCCTTCAATTACTACCTTTGTTTTGTTCAGTTCTTTTTGTCCGAGGAATGGTTAATTACATACCTTCAAGGCAAGTTCAATGGTAATGTAAAGTTTTTCGTAAAGTCAAATTGCAGCATCAGCGAAATTCACATTTGTTGACGTTGAGTGGCTTTCAGGTGCACAAAAAATGCGACAGATTCTCTTTTCAACAAAAACAAAGACTGTGTTTTCCTGTTTGGTACTCCGTGCTATGTAGCCCAAGTTTTTCCACATTTTAGCCTTTTTATTGACTGCACATTTCTATGGGGATTTTTGAGGGCATCTGTCTACTTTGTTAAACAGTTTAAGCTAAGAAAAAAAAGTTCAAGCTTATTTATATGAAAATCTACTGAACAATAATGTCACACCAAAAATTTAATTCTTCCAGAGAGGTCCGCTGTTTCAAGCTCGTTTTCCAATTTCACAAAAATTAGCAGAATTCTTAAATTTTCATACTCAGGAAATTCGTATGTTTAAACCATTCCATAACTCTTCCAGATAATCTTTTTAATTATTAATTCAGCTGGTTACCAAAATCTTTTCCACTCAATCACCTCAATTTAGCTACAACAGCAAAAAATACTCATTCAAAGGTTATTATGATGATTTTAAATATTTATATCAAATCCATGCGCCATGTTTCTCGCCGCCCATCAAACAGGACGTGGGCTAACCCGTAATTTAAAATTCGTATACTCAGTAAAGTCCTGCCTTTCATGGAATGTATTTAGTGGTTTTGATAACCACAGACAATTTCCAACTTTAATGGAGTTTCAAAAAAGTTTTCGCTTGTATTATACGTTTTTGAACTCCCCACAGAAAAGACCCAAACATTGGCGAATATTTATTTAATGTTCAAGATAAAATTGCTTCGTTTTTCCGTTTTGCGAAAGTCTCCTTATGGGAACAACGGAAGACGGAAGTTATTTTAAATTCTGACAAGACGCTTTGCTTACAATTTAAATTGGCAAAAGGTAAATGTAAAAGAGTCAAAAAAGTGTCATCAATTAGGGAATTCTGAAGGAATCATTTTTTTTATTGTTGTTGCTTATCTTCTTTATAATTAACTTGCGAAAAGGATGACTTGCGACAAAGATAAATCCATTTGACTTTAGTTGGTATTGTTTGAAAGTCAATGGAAATTTTTTAAGGACTATTAAGACAAAGTTCTGAATGATGTATGCGGGTTTTCGTTTTCGCTTGAGTTGTTCTACGATTGGTTTTTTATTCGTCTACAGCTACTTAAAAAGCCAAACTCCTAATTTATCAGGACGATAAAAAAAATCGTTGGATTTTTGGTGATAAAATTATACAAATGTGACCATCAGTGCGACTTATGAGGGCGGTTACGACAAAAAAAAAACGGAAATGAAATAGTCCAGCCATCGCTACGGCTATAAATCCGTGTAAGTAGCTGTAATAAAGCCAAGGAGTTTATGGCTTTATTTGCAGGATGACTTCTCTAGGCCACTTCAATTATGCTTATTAATAAAGAAGTATGCACAATGGCGGCAACCAGCAACTAAAAGAACCAAGAGGGATCTAAACTCGAGAAATCTGTTTAAAATTCAATTCCATAAGGCACCGTCGTGATTCTGGTGTCGTTTTTTATTTGTCTCTATCTTCCATTTTGAAAAAGTAACAAAGGCATTGAATCGAAAGTGAGCATAAATTTTATTGCCACTCATTCGGGGAAGGGAATTCAATCCCATTCCGTGGTACTCAGCGATACTCGATTTTCTATATGATCCACTTATCGAACGGAACGAAGCAAGACCCAGCATCCGAAGGACCGGCTCCATATGAATAAAACCCCCACAGCAGCAGTACCATGTGAGTGAACCCGAACCCAGTTGTTGTGGATGTGATTTTCCATTTTATGATTTTGTTATGAACATCAAAAGCATCGATTACTTCGTTCACACCATATCGTATAGGTGAATTTCCATTTCAGAGGTTCTTCTGCATCACTTGTTTCAAGTTGGAAAACACAGAACGCATTTGTCTCGGCCTTGGGGATGGTAAGGCTTCTTTTAAAATATTAAAACGTATCGAAAGGGGGGCTTCGTATAAAGCTTTCGAACTACAAGGATAAATTCGGGTTGATGATTTATTATCCATAATGTAGTTGTGAAGAGTGTGTGTTTACTCGAGACTACAGACTTGTGGGTGTATATTATGAAAGAGTTTGCCATTATTTTTGAGGGGCTTTGAGTCTTGATGGACTATATTTTTGAAGTAATAGTACTTGTTTGGGTTCCGAAGGTAGTGATGAAATGATGGTAATAAAATTGTTAGCGAAACTTAACCTTTGACCATTGCCTCTTGACCAGAAGTCATGTCAGTTGTTGTGTCTTAATATGAGTGTTGATTAAAAAAAGGGTTGTCCGTTTATTTTTAGCCTGAATAAATGAAACCCGTGTGTTAAGTGGCGCAATAATACAGCACATTTAACCGTGGGACCACAATGCCCGTAGCGGTGGTATGTAGCAGTAGTACGTATTACAGCCGTAGAGCCATGTGGCGTAGTACGGAAAAAAATTGAACACAATGGTGTGGCGCGGCTATGTCGAACAAAAACCCCGTTTATAAACAATGGCCGATGCTCTGAGTTAATTTGAACTAGATTTAATATTTTTGTACAACCGATGACACAAATTCCATAAAATTTCTTTAGATTTAACCATCTCAATAAACTTTTCGACGTACTTTTCCTCCATTGTTTACTTAACTTGTATTGAACTGTCCACCGTGTAGCGCTGTCAACCGTGTAGCGCTACGAAAGTTAAAAGTTGGCCAACTCTTACTACCGCCACAGCTACGCGCTACCGCCACAGACACACATTGTGTGCGCAATACACTGAATACATGTGTTTTAACTTTTGACAGCTCTTACTACCGCTACTACTACCGCCACAGCTACATCTCTGTGGTTCTACGGTAAATCACATTTAAATCACAAATCATTTTTGTGGTTACAGGAACAAACCATGTAATCCATTCGAAATTCGTCGAAAATAATTATCGAATATTTTCTGTTAATCCCATGTCCTTTAACAAGTACTCAAAGAGCATTATCCGCGCATTATTCAAAAACAATTGATTTTAATTTTTAATAGTCTCACTGAATAATTCATTTCGCACGAAATTCATTAATATCCGTGCAATCGTTTTTTTTTTTTTTGAAAATTATACATACATCTACGTTAAAGTAATATCCTGTTTGTAGCTGGTAATTGTAGCTGGTACTCGCCATAAAAAGCAATCTTCTATACCACATTATGATGAAGCACTGATATTTTAAAGAGGGCATAGAATAAGGATTAGCGCACAAACCCGGTAGATGGCAGTTTTTTGAGTTAGGAATTCAAATGCCTATTTCAATCGAAATCGGTCATTGTCAATATTAGGCACGTTAAGTTAATTATGTGTTATACAAAAGAAAGCGAACAAAATAAAAACTACCCACGGACCCAAACACGGGTCCGTCCCTATATCTAGGGAACCGAAATCTAAAACGAAAAAATCCCTTACACAAAACAAGTGAGTAAGTGCAAGAGTTTGTCCGTGACAATTTTCTATATATCCAACCCTATAAGCCATGTTATACCAAATCTTAAAGTTTCTTGGCCCGAATTATGAAAATTTAAATCAATTAATTGTAATTTCGTTAGAATCATGAGAAAATACGGTAAAAGCGAAAATTATTTTAGAAAAAATAAACAGTTTTTTAAAAACTCCCCTAAAAAGTGGGCGGAGCTCAAAAATTTGTATGGAGCAAACTTAGAAAATGGTAATATCTTTAATATTTGTCATGTAATTTTTTTTTCGATTTTGATTTAACTTTCTGGGAAATCGGGTTTTTAAAGATCTAACATGTTTAAAGTGGGCATGGCCGATATAGTGGGCGATCCAGTTTTTGATCAAGGTCTTAAGGCAAATTGCTCAGTTCCAAAATTTAAGTTTTTGTGCCTTGTCTAACTTGACCAAAAGGCATTTTGAAAAAAAAAGTGAAATAGAGGTTGTCTCACATTGAAGCTAGTACTGGGCGTAGCCGTTGACGGATTGAGCCAATTTTCACAGTTTGTCTGTGCAATAAAAACCCAAGCCGTGTACCAAGTTTCACCTCTCTAGCTTGATTTTGAAGACCTAAAACCTTCACACATACAGACGGACGGACGGACGGACATGGCTTAATCGATTCACCTGTCTGTCTCGATCATATCTCTTAAAGGTCTTAAGGGTCTATGGTGGTAATTAAAAATAATATACCCACAGTCGGGTATAAAGAAAAAACTCGAATGTATGTCAATCCTGAAGAAATATTGTCAAAATTTTGCGGGCCAGAATGCTGCGTATTAAAATTTTGACTAAAGTAAAAAAAATATTTCTAAGTCTGCTTTGCAAAGTTTTCACGAAATTAGGCAAAGGACCAAAAGCAAAAAAAAAACATGCATACGGGCTGCCGAAACATGTGTCGTTTAATTTGAAAAGCACAATTTTGAAAGCAGAATTATGAAAACAGAATTTTTTAAAGCAGAATTTAGGTAAAAAAGTTTTGACACAACCAAAATTTTGACCCAGAACATGTATGAACTATGCTGCCTCACCTGCTTAAGCCCGGAATAAGATTTAGGGTAAGGGTTTATGCTAGTTTGGAAATTATAAAAAACAATTATAAATTTAATTCTCTTATTTTAATAATTTAAAAAAGAATGTTACTAGATTTTTCGAGTTTGCAGAGATCTATTTCGATGGACGAAAGAACATGCCTTAATCAATTCACCTTTTGGTCTCGACCATAATATCAAATTGTAGGTCTTAGGGGTCTACAATGATTATTTCACTGCCTTTACATACTATACACTAAAATGTATAAAGATATATTTACCCTGGGTAGGGTATAAAAATTGGCATACAATGACAGAGGAGAGAAATGGAAAGAGAACAATTCTCAATTTTGTCGTTTTTCTCATGGGAATTATTTTGCAAAAATTTGACTCCGTCTCAATTCTGCAATTTTTGTTTTCAAGATTTATGTAATTCTAGGTTTTTTTGTTGAAAAAATGTGTAGTTTCTGATCAACAACCCAAAAAAAGCTAATAATAGAGAAAATTCCATCGCGATAGCTATTGAAATGGCCAAACCCATGTGTAGGGGTAGATTCAACCCCATCTTCTAAGCCGAAGAGTTAAATTTTTTTATCAATTATTATTGAATGTTTCAACTCAAAGTCAAAAAAACAGTTTTAACGCATAAATTAAGTCAAAATGTGTCATTGTAAGATAGTCTTCCTTTGATGGTTGCTTTTCACCTCTTTAAATCAAGCCGGATGCTGAAATTTTTGTAAAATATTACTTAATGTTCAAAAATTTAAATTAGATCTCCTTACTTGTGGCCTGTATGCGCAACGATTGATGTTCAAACGAAGAGAAAAAAAACTGCTTAAACACAATTAAAAACCAAAAAACAGATTTTTTATACCCGACCCAGGGTATATTAAGTTTGCTGTATAGGACCGACAGGAGAATCGATTAAGCCATGTCCTTCCGTCCGTATGTAAACAACTTTAAGGCCTTAAATTTTAAGGTAGAGAGCTGAAATTTGCTAAGTTGGCTGAAAATCCAGTCCTTCAGACCAAGTTTGGAAATTAGCAGAATCCGCTCACAGACACGCCCACTACAGGCCTGTATGTGCGACCATCTCTAATTTCAAAAAATACTTTTCCCAAATTTTAGGTATGTTACAATGGAGTTAGCGCATTCATTTTTGGTGTGCAACATTGCCTTGTGATTGTCTTTGAAGTAGTTAAAAAAGTTTGGCCCTTTCATTGACCACGCCCACTTTTTTAAGGGATTTTAGCTTAAAATGACTTCAATATTCAATAAATATATATGAAATTTGACTAAAAATTATAATTTTCTTGTATATGTAGTATGTGCTTCCGCCCACTTATGTGAGCGTGGTGTTAAAAAAAGTGATTTTTTGTTAATAAGGCGGAGTTTTAGGCCGAAATGTATGCAACCACCTAGTATTCAATCAGTTATATTTTTAAATCTGCCTACTTTTTGGAGGCGTGGCAGTTTTTTTTTTTGGTATAGTCGGGTTTGCAATCCGTCGTAGATGAACTGAAGCTTTTGCATACGCACTGTTGCACTTTCTCACTTGTTTTACTTAAGACCTTTTTGCCATACGTCAAAGAAATAACAGGTTTTATTTCTGCATATTGAAACACCGAGTTTCTTATATTTTCAAAAAAAAAACACCGATATTCTTATACGGCAGCACCAACTTTTCCAATGGATATATTTAGGAAAACTTAAAGGGACGTGTGTGTTTTTAGTGGCGAAGGATAAAATACAAGCACAAAGCTTATAATCTTACGTGGTTATAACAGGCTGGCCCTAGCTGACACCTCTTAATTTTTTTAAATTCTTCAATTCTTAGGTAGAATGATTGACTTCTCTGTGAACTATTAAGCGTAAGGAATTTAAGAAGGATATAAATAATTGAAATAAAGACTTCAGAAGAAGACAAAAACAAAGTCAAGGGCTTTCAGACTATTATGTCTGTTTAAAGCTGCCAGTTAGACGCATAAAATCATTATACACTCCAACCGATAGACGTGAAATCTTCTCATGTCCATATTTTTAGTCACAGCTCACATTAAAAGCAATGTTTGAATGGGCAAGTTTTGAACTTTTGTTTTATTTATTTTATTTGAAATTCGGCGCGAAAATACTCTTGGAATAAAAATGAAAGCACAGTTTTAAATATCACTCAATGGAATGAACTGAATGGAACAAGCTTGAGACAATTTATTGTGAACTTTTTTTATGTTCCACAAAGCTTTCGTGCTGAGATTCATATTAAAGCAACCTGTTGAGTTCATAGCCACATGGTTGGAACTAAAACGAATAAATAAAGCTTTTTAAGGATAATAGCCAAAGCAAAATTAGTCTAAAATCTCTGCATAAATTTGCAGTGTCTGGAATCTGCTGTTAGATACTTATCAGTTATCTCGTATAATCTAATCAGATAATAAATTGGTTCTACTCCAGCTGAAATACTGAGTATAAAGGAAATAATTCAATTTATCAATGCTGTATTTAAGCTCTTTTTATATATAAGCAAAAACTCAACCTTATACTACTTTTTCGGTCACATTTGGTTTCTCTTTATTTAAGCTATACACAAAACAGGTACATCACTTTTGCTTGCCAGTTTTCTCAAAGTAATTGGCTGCTTGAATAACTCTGTCGTACAAAATTTGCTTTACTGGCAGTGCCCAAAGGAAATCCAAGTGGTTCCATTTCGGAATAGGTACATGATAGCTCTCCACCATATTGGGCAGCAATCGTTGCAGTTTCTGAACGTCGACCACAGCCGCAAAGTAGTCATTGTCGGAATAGTACAACCTCACAGGAGCAACAATATTCTTCTCAATGTATTTCGGTGGAGACCACTGGCTGTACTTCATGTTGTTCCTAACCTTTCCATAGTCGAATTTTCTAAAGTACCCAGAACTGTATTCCTGCAGAAAGTGTATAAGCTGGCTCGTGGACGAACCTGCAGGGTGAGTTTCCATTACATCAGGCAGAAGTGTCTGTCAGAGAATTTAAATCATATAACGACTCGTTAAAAGTTGTGTTACATTCTACTCACATAGTTCAAGTGCTCAGAGTCCCAACCGGCCATCAGAAACAGTGCATTGCTGCACATTGGTTGAAACACTGAAGCATCGGCACAAGCCTTTGATCCCAGCATACCCATGAACTTGTTGCTGGGCATGAATTCATTGCTTCCGATTAGCTCACTGAGGAGCGATGGTTTTCCGAGAAGAGGTCCCCCAACTTTGGCGAAGGGGCTAGCCATGTGCTCCATGTATGCAACCGGGGCAAGCATATGAGATGTCTTAATCTTGGAGTTATAGCTCGGAATTTGCGACATGAGGACAAAGAATACCGTAGTACCCTGCGAATGTCCTACGTAGTGAAGGGACTTTTCGTTGGTCTTATGAAGCACATAATCTATCATTGCTGGCAAGTCCTTTATAGCAATTTCGTTCCAACTGAAATCCCAGAAACTCGGCAGGAAATGGGTCAATTTCACGTGCTTTCTGGAGTAGGTGTTTCCTCGTGCGTTGCCCATCCAAACATCGTAGCCAGCGTCCACTAAAAGATAGGCAAGGGCATCGCGGGGACCGTTCAAGATCCAACAATCCGAGGAGCTAAGCAATCCATGTTGGAGGAATGCCACAGGCCGGCGTTTGTTTTGATTTTTCAACTTCGGTGAGTAGGGAATACGAAACATGGTCAGTATGTAGCCGTCTGATGTTTGCACCTTATGGGTTTCCACTGGATAGTTAGCTCTGGCAATCCGTTGGTCCTTAAATGAGTTTTAACTACGTGGACTATGTTAAAATCAGATATTAGTATGTATGCACTTACTGTGGTTAGGACTACACCTCGAGCCGCGGGTTGTTCTGCTGGCGTGGTCATTGCCACACCAACTATTGCAGCAAACAGCGCTGCTTGAATCAGACTCATTGTTGTAGATGCACTTTAGGTCTGTGACTAGTTAACTAAACGGAGTCGCGTCCTGCATTTATAGTAAACTCTGTAGTCAATTCATAAAGGGCTCGTCCAAGATAAATTGTTAAAGTGCCACTTACTACGGTTGATAATGTCTGTAATGCTGCACTTCAGTAAGACCCTCCCGCGAAACAAAAGGTTCAACACTCTCTAGGTGAAGTGCTGACATTGCGAATTGCACGTGTGAATTATTGCTTCAAGTTTTCCAGATTTAATTATTTGTTTATATTTCACCGTAAGGGACACTAGAGCTTTGCTCCAGTACTCTCTCCACTTGTCATTGAAGCAGACATGCTTGAGGGATCGCCAATTTTATTTACACTCTGTGCAGTCATGCTTCGAAAGTGCGATCCACAGAAACGCTAAGGAATAGAAGATATGTAAAAAAATACCTCACTCATGGTTTTGAACAAATTTTTAGGAAAAGCCGCTACAGAAAAATGTGGCATTTATGCAAAAATCAAAACGCTACATAAGATGGTGTAAAAAGAAGACCTACGCAGTAAAGTAGGTCTCAGAACTCAAGAGCATCGAAAAACCTTGAGCTCCAAACAACAACGTAAGAAAGTGATGCTTTTGAAGCCAATCAACTGGCAACTTAAGGGAAATTAAGAATCCTCAAAGTAACTATGAGAAGCTATGGGACAACCCATCATATTCCAAGACCCCTACGAAATGTTGCATAGAGATCCTATCGCAATCGCACACATTCCGTAAGCGCTTTCGAGTGGTTGAAATGGGTTTAAGGTTGCCTTAATGACGAACAAAGTCAAAGATGTTTAGAAATATGCAGGAGAAGATAAAAACGCAGATTTTAAACGCTGCATAAAGCCTTCAAAATTCTCATGACCGTTGGGGCTTGGCCAATGTTAACAGTCTAATTAACCATTCCCAGCTTACAAGTTCGAGAGGGCGGGAAGATCAAACCTCCGTTTTAAGGAATGAGACCTTTTGTATAATTTTTTATTTTTGTTTTCAAAATTTTAAATTATTTTAGTTTGTGGTTTGTGCTAGTGTAAGGTAACTTAAATAATTTTTAGCGCATCCCGAAAACCATACAATATTTCAGTCCCGTTATGTTTTTCTTTCGAGCTTTGAAAAATATAAATATTTTTTTAACTCTAATTATTTTTTTATTTTTGATGTAGAAATTGCTTTAATTCTGGATGAATATATTCAATTTTTATTCTTATACATTTATACAAACAATTACACCAATTATTTTTACCTTAATTTTATCATAAGGATTATCATCATGAATGAAATATCAAGGATTGCTTTATTAGTCTATGTCCGAGATATTTTTTTGAAATGGTATACATATACCGTGACCCAGATAGTCGGGGAACCCATGCGTTTTAGTTTTTTTTTCAGCATTTTTTGGATTTAAGATCCATGAAACCATTATTCAGGATCTTATTTCGAATACCGTTATATATTTTTGCCCCTCAAGTACTTTGCGACCCTCTTGCTGTTCAACTTTTTAAGAATAGTCCCAAAACACTTTTTCTCTTTTTTACCAAGAAAATTCCAACTATATATATTCCAACATTCACTATATAAATGTGAGAACGGGAATCATTTCTTGTTGTACGCTTTTTTAAAAACTACATTTAATTAATAATCCCAAAACTTATGATAATTCAAGAACTTTATTTTTTTAATAGAAGTAAGTACCCCATTGCAATGCAGCTGTTAACTCCTCACTGGCAGAAGCCCTTGAACAAAAGGTGTAAGGTACACTTAGGCTGAATTTGAAGTACGTAAGTCAGCTTTTACCCCCTGCCAATTTAAGTAATTACTATGTTCGTATCTGTCTTGGTTATATTATTGCTTCTCAAGTACATACATAGAATAGACCCCACTGATTAGATTACCCTTAAAGCAAAATTTGCTGCATGCAGTTTTTAAGTAGGTATCAATTTAGACGTAAACAAAATTTGTTTTTTATAATATTTTCGTATTAAACAAAAAGCGCCACACTTAAGCCTTTTACACTTAGAAACTTAAAACATTACTTGAAAATAAAAGCTAGCTGAGAAAATAGATTGAAGATGCTAATGAATGTGGTGATACTGACCATCCCGAAAAACCTAAGTTAATTAAAAACAAGTGAGTAAGTGCAAGAGTTCTATTCCTCCTCCTCTCTATTACCTCTACCCTCTATTATACCAAGTAACAAAAAATTTGAAAGTTTTATTTGGGCGCCTCCCCTGGTGGCGGCTAGGGAAATACTTATCGGGTATGGTGGGTACCGGTATGGAAAATATCCTGGCGGGCCAAAACAAGCAGCAAACGAAAAATCGAGAAGCGTCTGCCTCAAAATTAGCGTCTTCCTGGTCGGCGTCTGTTATCCAGGTTAGGATCGGCCGAATACAAAACACCTTTTTCTCTTCCAATATGCAAATAGAATAGACAATGAGATGTTTCTATGAAATATTCTGCTGGTTATTCTATTGCTTTTTTCCGTAAAGGCATAACACTTGCGTGGGTAAGCTTTGGTGTATCTGTGTAGGGTTTTCATGTTTGGCTCATCAGCGTTTGTGTTGGATCGAGAATTTCCTTCTTTTTCTATCTTTTCCATCCCAAAATTCTTTCCGCTCGCGATGTTCTACGCATTTTAAGGATAGTCATGACCCCTTGGTCACAAGCATATTAAAAGAAAATATATTTACAGTTTTTTCCTTAAAACGCCTCCTAAAGGTGGACGGGGATCAAAACTTTGTATAAAACAAACTTAACAAATAGTATTATGTTTAATATGTGACATAGCATTGTTTTTCGATTCAGAGTAAATCCGAAAATCGGGTTTTTCAAAATGTAACATGTTAAAAGTGGGCATGGTCAATGGTGTGGGCAGTCTGAAATTTGCCTTAACATGGGCTTTTTGCCAATATTGCTCTGTACAAAAATTTGAGTTTCTGCGTTGTTTGTGAAATAAATAAGCCGAACCAAATCTGATATGGAATCAGCCTTTGAAATTCTCAATAACGAAGCAAAAGGTGAACAGTTTAAAGTAAAGGGGGATTACTTATTTAAGGAGTTTAAGGTATACTTGAAAAGGCAGTGGTTTTTATAAACTTTTATTCAATTATTCGCTCGAATTTTAAAACTATTTTTTTTTTTCATTCACTTATAGATAGTATTTTATAAATAATTTCTAAGTGAACGTAATAAGGTGAATAAAGTGAACTATTACTCTCTCGTTTACTTAGAAATTATTTATAAACTGCTGACATGGCTTAATCAATACAGCTGTCAGTCTCGATCATATCACTAAAAGGTCTAAGGGGTCTACGGTGATTATTTTCACTGTGTTACAAACTATGCACTTAAGTTAATATACCCTGCGTTGAGTAAAAAAATGTTTCTATTTTTAACAATTTTAATAACTTAACTTAACTATGTTCTTACTAATTAGCTATGTTCTTATTCTTAACAATGCCACTATAAAATATAGTATATAAAGCTATATAATAAATAAGCTATATAATAAATAAATACACAAAGCTTAAAAAACGGTACAGCGCTATAGGTACAAAATAAGCAATTTACGGTAAAACACGCTGTGTTTTATTGCGTTTGTTAATTTTGAAACATTTTTGATGCCAAATTTAATCGCGAGTCAATAGTTGAGGGCCTTGTTATCTTTATAAGTCGTGTTCGAAAATCTTTTTACGTTTTTGAGTCAAATCTTCGAAGTTTCTGAATATTCCCAGTTTGTTATAGATTTGTATACAATTTCAAAAGATGTCCCTTTTCTGATAATTATCTAAAAATTATTGTTTAACCCGTTTGAGAGGGGGAGACCTTATTTTTAATATTTTAAAATGCGAACAAAACAACTCTTTTGAGCTTTCTCAGTCACCGTTAGACTTATTTCCAATACCACAACCACCTGCGCTAGCATTTGTTTTGTATTTGTGTTTTTAAATTCTATGAACACCGGTTTTCACCGGTTTTTCTTCGTTTTTCAAATAGGCTTAGAAGGTTGGAAACGACAGATTGAAAAAAATTTTGAAGCAGATTGCTTAATTTTTGTACGCTTTGTACTTTAACAACATCTGAACAAGATGCTGTTACCGTTGAAATATTTGAAGATTTTCAAAAATTGTTTTTTAAAATGCTTTTATGTTTTTGAATTAAACTTCAGAAGGCTTTTAAACTTTAAAATTCGCTATGATTTTCATTAAAATTTTAAATAATTTCTGTTACGTGTGGTTTTTTTCATATATTTTCTCTCAAGAACACCCGAGATAAGGTTTTTCATGCATTTTTGCAATTTTTTTTTTCGACATAACTGCGACGAAACAACAGTGTCAAAACCAATTCGGAAATACATGATTTAAGCACTTGATAAACTTTGAGTTGCGTTATACGTGTGTTAAATATTGACTTTGTGCTCTGAGAATTCCAAAAGTTATGGCCTCTAACACTTATGGAAAAATGTGATCCATTCAACTCTTTATTTCTGAAGAAGTTTTCAATATTTAGAAAAAATTGGATTTTTTTTATTCAAGCTCAGTATCTTCTTAATTTACACTTTTTTCAAGTTCCTGCTTGCTAAGCTTCTGAAAAAAAGTATTTAAAAACATTGAATCAATTTTCCCATAAAATTTCAAACTGGAATTAGATCGTTATTTGTGCTGAAATTGGTTGAAAAAATTGCAGTCATTGGGTTCTCTGAAAATTTCCACAGTTTAAAAGCACACCAAATTTTGTCTTTCTATGACTTACCGTGCAGAAGTTATGATGCGATTGGAGGTAAGGACAAACGCAACGGTAGTGATAGGATAGGATAGTGACGGACCTATAGAAGACGATCATAAAGTCTTATATAATTTACTGCATAATCATTTTGTATAAAACGAACTCGGCTTAAGAATCAGTATCGGCATAGGAAAACCTAAGCTTCCGTTAAAAATATTTGGTGCATTTATTGTTGTTTTTTTTTTAACACATCCTGTAGGATAGCAGATAGAACGTGCCAATATTAAGTTGATATTAATATTGGTTGACTGTTTCACTGTCTTTCTAATATAGAAAAAAATCACAGGAGATCCCCAAGACTCTGTTGATCATAGGACAAAAGCCGAATTGTTAGTCGAATGAGTTCGCCCGTCCGTCTGACGGTATTTTTTAGGCCTTCAAATTTTGAAGCTAGAAACTCGAAACTTCATGTCTGTTTTTTTAGGAGTCCCGCAGCAGTACAAATGAAAACAAAATTCGAATTCACCCTTTGGCACCCCTACTTTACTTACCAGCCAATAAAATCGAAATTGTCGTAGAATGCTTTGGTGCATATTGATATTACATTTAGTTTGCATTCTTATAAACGCCATTTATTCAGTCAGCTTAAAATCAAGCAAAACTTGCATTAAAAAATGTTCAGAAATTTACTTTTACTTTTACTACTTAGGAAATTTTTGTGGGGTGCCGTGGCGTAATGGTTAGTGTGTGTGCTTACTACGCCGGAGGTCTGGGTTTGAGTCCTGCCATCGTCACCTGAAGAAAAAAAGACTTGCTCTTTTTCACGGCCCCCACCTCCGCGAGGGTCTGACAAGCCCTCCGAGAGTATCATTTGTCTTGAAAAACTTCTCAAAGTGCCGTTCGGATTCGGCAAAAAATTGTAGGTCCCCTTGTATGTAAAGAAATTAACACACCAGCATACATTGTTGAGAAGTTGGCCCTGGTTCACCTCGAGCTGTTGCGCCACTCTATTTTATATTTTTTATTGGGGTAATTTTTAAGTTAAAGTCTTTTTTTGTATAAAAATGCAAACATTACATCTGATTTATCTATATATATGAAAATGAATTATTGTATGTTTGTTTGTCTTACACACGTGTCTATGCCATTCATCAGATTGCAATGAAATTTTGTTGAACGGCTGTTTGCATACTCGCCGCAATAGTTGTATCAAAAAAAAATAAAAAATTGGCGAAGGTTAATGCATCAAAAGAATGCTAAACGCTTTATGGATTGTTCATATTTGACGATTTTGGGATTGATCAATTTGTATTGGCCCAAGGAAGGACAAGGACTTTGGCCCAAAAATAAAATTCCCAGAAAATTTTCAATGCAACTTGCTTACATTTACTCTGTTTACGTTATTTTAATTTAATCAAATCAAAATATCAAAAATTAAATTAAAACTATGCCTATGGCCATGTTGCTAGTGCATTTACATTATTTCAGCGTATTTTTATATTACCTGTAATATACTTTGTAATATAATAATAATAATTAAATTAAAACTGTAAAAAAAATTTGCCTTTGTAGGCCACAGTGTTTGGGTGGACCGCTTGGAGGATTTAAAGGATTTCATCCCTCTTATTCGCGGGGCTTAGCCGATAAAGAGGGTTGAAAGTTTCTTTTTAAAACTACTTACTTAAAGTGATTTCCATCCAGTTCGAATTGAAAATTCAAAGCTTGGACAAGATAACGTCTGTCGGGTCAGCTTGGGCGGGTGTCAGCTGGCTGGCAGGCGCCTGTGGCCATGTACGGATATGTAAAGACCGACAATTCTTAATAGCATAATCCATATATTAGAATGAAAAATCCAACAAATTCCACTCCGACCTACAGTAAACTTAGTGCCACAAAAAATTACTTTAACGATTTACAAAAAAACAGTTCTCAAATATATTTGTTTTAAATAGTCGCTAGGTTCAAAAAGTTAAGTTTTTTTAAATTACTTAAATTTTTGGTCAATTGTCTTTATTTTTCTATCCGTAAGAAAATTCCTTAAAGTATAAGAAAACTTTTTGATTAAAGTTGAATGAAATCGGTAATGCCATCCTCAAGTTATGTCTGGACCAAAGGGAATACGGATCGATTTGATGTTGACCATCGAGGAGAAACCGAAAGCCAAGATCAGTGTTTCAATTTTGTTTGGATATCAAAAACCATTTGTAATAATAAAAAATATCATATTTTAAGTAGTTTTCATTCCAGCTCGAATTAGAAAATTCAAAGCTTGGACAGGACAACGTCTGCCGGGTCAGCTAGTATTTTAATAAAAAAAAAAAACAACACAATATTATTGACGTTGTTGATGATCCGTTTTTTATTGAAGCAGATTTTCCAATCTTAAATGCTAATTGCATTTTAAGTTAATATAAACAAATATTCTACAACCAAGATTTATAACACAATTCGGAGCCTGACAGGGATGAACTTTTGGGGCAATGGGGTACCCCATGATTCGTGTAAGTGAATTATATGTAACCCGCCCACTAGTAATTTATAAATTTACGCCAAATAAATAGTGACTGAATAATAACTAATATTTTTTGCTTTGATTTGAAACACTTGTAAACTTTTGCAAACACTTTAGTTTTCTATAAAAATGTATCTATATGTATCGCTCCAGATAATTTAACATTTTTTAGAATGAATGACATCTTCCTCTTGGCACGTGATTATACTAAGGCGTTAACAATAGAGTAGTGTTGTTCTCATTAAAAAAAAAGTCTTAAACACTTGAAATATACTCAATTAAAACAAACATTTCAATAGCCGTTTGTGTAATAGCAACTTTACACGTAGAAAAGCTTCGGCTAATACCCCCAGCTAACTGAAATTCAAGTAGATACAAGTGCAATCGATGTAGAATACACAGATAAAATCGACGATATTGTTTTTCATCGTTATAAGAGGGAATTTTTTCTATTGTTTTTTTGTCCGATAACGAAACTTATATAAAACTTATAAAAATTTACCGCAATATCTGCATAAGTTCGGTGGCGTTTCATAAGCTAAGGAGCGTTTAAATTTTTTACCTTTTTTTCGCTTTGCGTTTGACGAAATAGGATTTAATTATTTTGTTTTAATCTAAACGTATTTTTGGGGGAGTGGCATTCACAATTAATTGACTTAGGCACAGTGTATGAAATCAGACCAACAAGCTTTAAAATTGGTTGTTTCAGCGTCAATTGAGCAGGGTGCTTAGAAGTTCGTTGCAGACAAAGTCGTAAACTTATTCACGTGTTTCTATTAAACTTTATTTCAGAACAAAAGTGAGTTGAAATAAATACAGATTTCTTCTTATTCTTTGCCACTACCAATGCCCTGACACTCACTTCTTTCATTTCCGTCAGGCTTTCAAATTAATTTTCTTCTTCCTCGAGCGCGCAACAATAAATAAAACTGAACTGAAAAAAACCCTTCAAAATAAAAGATTCCTTAAGTAACTGTCGAAACATGTTACTCAACTGAAAAGCTTCAATTCAGAAGTACCCATCGTCGTCCTCGTCGACAGAAGCAACCCAGAATCGAACCAGAAGTAAAAACACAAAATTCTTAACATGAAAGCGGAAAAGGATTCTTAAGGCATTTTGCTACTTCTTGGTATCCAAGTCATGTGGTCGTTATTATCGTATTAGTGAAAACATTTTACACCGCTCGAGTGAATACCAACGAGCCTGATATGTAATTTTTGATGAGATTTTGAGCACATACATACATATGAGAACTAGAGCATTTCACTTTGCCACTAAGACGTGGGAATTGTACTCGTGGTTAGCTTTAAGCGTAGTTCATCATGTGTCCTTTCAGAAATCATGAAATTATGAATAGATATATGAGTTTTAAAGCGAGTGTTAAGAAATCAATGAAGAGGCATTAGCTATGTTTAGAATACAATTTGTTAGATAAGTTTTAGTTGTGCATACTACTGGGTTGCATCAGTTTGGAAACATTTAATTCTTAATGGCTTTGTCAGTTTAAACAGACAACAACGGAAGGCAGATAACAAGATTTTTGCTGGGCCAAAACATCATCTCCAGCTTGTATTCTTTAGATTAATCATCTTGTCAACGTAATCGTGAAGTTGGTCGCTGGACTGTTAAAGACCACTGCTATAGGCTTTAATTATGCTCTTTCGATCTTTTTCCCAATAGACGGAATGTTCAGCTCTTTCTCGGTAAAATATCATTCTAGTACAGATTATTTTCTTTGGCAGCTTAACCTTTAAAATAGTCGCGGAGTGAGAGTGACTTAATATCTTTCGATCGATCCCGATCCTCGGCCACCAACTCAAAAGAAAGAGCGCGATCCCCAGCTGAGTCGCGGAGATGTTCTGTACCTGATCCTACCTCCTGTTTCTTGGCCTGAAGCTCTATGTGTTTGAAACCACGAAGATCTCTTTTTCATTTTTGGTGAAAGACAAGATTTCTGCACTTGATATTTCGAAAGGATTTGACTCAATCTGATATGGGGATGGAGAGAATGGAGACTGGGATTTCCATATGACGAAAATGACTAAATTTGGAGTAATGTTCTGAGCCGTAGTAGTTCTTCTAGATGGTTCAAGTTAAATGCTGGTGTAATCCGGGGCTCAGTGTCTCCACTAAAATTTTTTTTGATACTTATACTATTATCTGTCACATCAATTTAAAAAAATTAGCAAAGTTTCTCATAAGTACTAGAAAAGAAGGTTTCAGGCTGTGAATTGTAAAGGATACTTGTTTTGGAGAAATAGAAATTTCAGTCTTTCCAGGGGGACATGGAAACCAATAAGTGCTTATGGCTTGTCTTGTTGATGACGTTTATAAATCCTGCAACTGGCATAAGAAATTGTGAACATGTTCTTCAAACTGAATGGCATACTTAATTTCATCACTGTCAGTTTTATATAACCGATTGCAAAAATTTCTTTGAAATCCGATTATTCAAATTTCAAATTATCTCGCATTGGGTATGCGTAGGTACATATAGTCTACACGTCAACATATTTTTCGACAACAAGTAACTAATCGCATTCACTTGATTTATTTTATTATTTCTTTGAAGCTCTATACCTAAGGAACCCATTCTACATTTCACCAAGGCATTTTGTCCTTATCTTAAGTAACCATGGAAGATGAGGAAAAAATACTTAAAAGTTTCCCTTTCACCGAAAAGAAAGGGCGAACGTTGCGTATCCTTTTGAGTTTTTTGTTTCGCTCCGTAAGGAATCCTTTAGGGGTGAATTTAAAATTATTTTCTTTCGCAAATACTCGCTTTTCGTGGAACCAACATTGAGTTGCCCACCCCTCCATTCCAATGGTGGAGCATACCACATGGCATTAGTCTTGAGATCGCTTGGATTCCTTGGGAATGTATCGCATAAACAAAGTGATGAGTCTTCCTTTGATACCAAGGAGAGAGGGAGATCTCGAAGTGAACAATTAAAAGTGTCCTTAAGCAACATTAACATTTAAACAGAGAAAGCAACTGTTGCCTCATGGTTGTTTCTATTGAAACCTTAAACATTCTCGTTATTCTGATGCAAGTTTTAAGGGTAAGTAATCAGCAGTATGTATTACGAAAAACCAACACAATTGCTATAGTGGCCGTAACCATACTATTACTCATCTGTCATCTCATTTAACTTATCGACCAAGTGGAACCATTGAAGGAGTAGTTGCGACATCCTAAGGCATGACTGTCATCGTTAAGTTTGTTAATTACCTATTTAATGTTGTCATGTCATCTGTGTTCCACCGTGTGAACATTGCAATTAGGTGCTTTGTGAGCTACGCAGATAGAGAGTATAACGACACACTTACCCAGTTAGCTTGGTTTAAAATTAGAAGACATTAGCCGGAGCATGTTGCTTTGTATGTGTTTCAATTTAAATATAAATGGATCGCGTATTTTTATAGCTTTTTCATCCTGCGTCAAGAAAGGTAGGTACTCATTTTCTTTAAGGAGGTTGAGTCTAGCCCGTAATTAAGCAGACGTGACCCTGGGCCATGGTATTCCACCAGCGTCCTTTCTTGAGGTGAAATTCTTCAGCTGGGATGGAATAATGCAGCGTTTGCCAGAGGAACCTTTTTGACAATAAATTGCTGTTTTCAGTTGCGTTGTATTTCAAACACGGGTGGAATCATTAGCAGTTGGGACGTACTGCCTTTCGCCTTCCGACAGGAACAATTTGAAAATGAGTCGAGTTGGTTAACTATTTTTTCCTTGCGTAAAAAAATAAATGGAAATCACTTAATAATGTTCTATTTTAAGAAGGAATATCTTTCATTTCATTTCATTATACACCTTAAATGGATATTTATATGTACCTCTAGATATTAAAGAATAATTAATGATTAGGTACTTAGATGAGATCTCATAACGAAAAAAAAGTATTTGAAGGACAACACCCTCATGCGATGTTATACAATTTAAGGTAACGTCGGCGCTAAGCACTTTCCATTGTAAAAGCTAAATCTAAGATGGGAATACATGATTTCTAAACGACGAATTCGTTAAGCCCCTGAAATCGCGGATCCAGTGTGTAATCGCACTAAAGAAAACGTTATCAAGCCATAACTTATTCCAACTAAAACTCTTAAGAACTCACCAAAGCTAAAATAAATCTAGCAAAGGAATCAACAGCTCGCCTTTTATGAGAAAGTCGAATGAATGATGGACTGAGTCCTTCGCTAAAACTCTAGAATTATTTTTTGTAACAAATTGATAATTTGATAACAAATTGGCAAATTGATCTTACATCTAATTTCCCATAGAAAGCTGAGCTCCACCCACTTTAAGAAGGTGCAACTCAAAAAAACCTGTGTTTTTTTGCTTAAGGTTCCGCTTTAAGCACCTTCCGTCATGATTTTAACGAAATAAATTTAAAGGAAGGATTTTCTTCTAACTTCACGCCCATTTTTGGGGGCGTAGCTCATACACATAATTGACTTCCATTAAATTAATTTAGTCCAAAAACCTCCAAAAGTTGGTGTTGTTGCGTAAATAGGGTGGGGTATTTAGAAGTTTGTTACAGACGAACTCTTACACTTAGGTACTGACTTGCTTACTATCAAAATTCAAACTGCAGTTAAACCGTTAAGTATGAAATTATATAAAAACAAGTGGGAAAGTGCAACAGTGCGAATGCAAATGCTTCAGTCCATCCACAACGGATTGCCAAATACCCGACCATACCATAAAGAAAACTGCAACGCCTCCAAAAAGAGGGCGGGACATACAAATATAACTATCGGCAAACTAATTCCGCATTCTTAACTAAAAAGTCACTTTTTTTTAACGCCACGCCCACAAAAATGGGCGGAGGCACATACAACACATATGTAAAAGTTATCAAATGCTAATATCGACAACTTTTGTCATATAATTTTTTGTCAAATTTCATGTATATTTATTGAAAAACATTATTTTTTAAATCCCTTAAAAAGTGGGCATGGTCAATGAAAAGGCTTAAAATATTCTTTTACTAAAGCCAAAAGGTTACTTCAAAGCCAATTACAAGGCAATGTCACATACAAAAAATGAATACGCTAGCGTCATTGTTACATAGCTAAAATTTGGAAAAAGCATTTTTTTTAAATTAGAGATGGTCGCACATACAGGCCTGTAGTGGGCGTGTCTGTTTGCGGATTCAGCTAATTTTCAAACTTGATCTGAAGGACTGGAGTTCCAGCTAACATACCAAATTTTAGCTCTCTACCTTAAAATTTAAGGCCTAAAAGTTGTTTAGATACGGACGGACGGACATGCCTTAATCAATTCACCTTTCAGTCTCGATCATATCTCTAAGGGTCTTAAGGTTGTTACACTTTTTCCTGAGTTAAATAATTAATACACGGAGGTTGCACCGACGATGCGCTCGCGGATGTAAACAATTTGACTAAAAGGCTAGCGGCGAAAAAGTGCAACAACACAGCAAGTTGTTGCTGTGCGTCCCGACTGCTCAGCAAGAAGATGGGTCCCGATTGGGTATTGATACGCGAGATAAGATGCTTCAATGATTTTGGTAGGTAGATTTAAATAGGCACCAGCTGTTTTATAAGTAAAACAACATAACTGTAGATAGCTGAAAATGACTGGGTCCTATAAAAAGAATAACACAAGTGTTTTAGGTCGTTATAAACGTTCAGAGATGAACGAAGGCGATTCATTAACAAGACTGTAACTAAAAGATTTGGCCGATGAATTACTCGAAACAAAAGAATCAACGCATACAAAACAAATAGCCGAATGAAAGCAAAGCTTAACAATTGTAGAAATATCGCCGCAAGAGTAGAATGGCTCACTATATAGGGTCCCGAATATTTAAAATAGGTAAAACTAAAAGGGTCGCGCGTCCCGTCTTTTCCTAGGGATTTTTCCGAAACGAAAGTCTACCAATCAACTATTTCTTCCTCACAAAACAATAACGCAAATCTCGTTAAACACTCTACTTATCTTTTCTTTTTCTCCTTTCCGTTCCTTTTTCCTTCTCCTTTCTATTCCTCCTATTAAGTCCCTTATCCTGGATCTTTTGGCTTCCAAAACTTCTTCTCTGGATCTTTTCCTCAACAATAATCTTTTTCTCTACTTCCAGCTCTCTTTTCCTTCCGCCAAACTCGTAACTTCGGGTAAACCAGAAGTGATTCACCCAAGCTTGGCTTGGCCTTTTCCCAAGCAAACCATGACTCATTCACACATATTAAACCAATCCTCTCACACCGGTACAGTGGTTACCAGGCCCCGCATTTCAAGCCACGCTCAGCTTTTTGCTGGGTATGCTTGCCGTTATTGAACCCCAGCTGCATTCCTTTCACACAAGAACTCGTAGCAATTCGCCCCACTGCGAATTATAGGGAAGAATTCGAAGCCGAACCGAAAAGAGAGCATTCAGTGATCCATATCATTTAACCCTATTCCCAAAAGGAGAATAGTGTTATACATTTTAATAAGGAGAACGAAGAAGGAACTACCATACTCAACACGCGATATACTACATTACCCTAGTGGACTTTCGCGCAGATTTGGGGGAGAGGCCTCTATCTATAGTAAGCCATTCTTTACATAATCAGAATTTATCAAGATGGGCCCTCGGCCATTGATGATCTTCGCTCTGGGTGGATCTCGGGTTAATAAGCGACCGTGTGATTATACTTCACAGCATTTTCTCGGTGGTGTCTCTCAGCACTTGTTATAGTAAGGCTCTTTGACATTTGAGCTGTGTGCACGGTTTGATGGTGGTTTACCGGGTTATCGGGTCCATTATTGGGAATCGTGAATCGCAAGTTGGGAGCGTCCTGACCGTCCGGTTTGCTCCAGCGAACTTGTATGGAAGAAAAGAGGGAACACAAGTGGGAAAGAAAGACTGGGAAGTGGAGGGATGGCACCAAAAGCACAGACAAAGAGCTTTTTTGTTGCGCGATTTTTGACCGCAACAAGGTCTTAAGGATCTGTGTTACAAACTATGCACTAAAATTAATATACCCTCGGTCGGGTATAAAAAATCACTTTTATTAAAGCTAGGCAAAAAAGGGCGCGAAGACTTGTCGACAGTACTTTTTTTGAAGATTTTAAATAATACCTAGAGAAACATCACTTTTTTTTAAGGTTTCATGTGATTTTTTTGAAACAACGTTGTTTTAAGTAAACCCAATTAAAAAGTGGGCATGGTCAATGCTAGGGTAACACTTTTTTGTCTTCCAAAAAAAAAACACAAAGTGGTGCTGTATTTGAATTGATGCTTATTGTGCCTTCCCTGATGAGCTCCTAGAGGCAAGAGCCATCTCTTAACCCCGGATGCTGTCAGGAAGACAACGTTTTTCTCTGGATGGATATCAACTATGTTGGTCGAAGGTAAAATATGTACGATATTCTTTCTCGGATACAAGAGGCCCGGCAAATGATTTTTTGCTCTCTAGACGAAACCTGAGTGTAGAGTCAGGTGAAAGGCCGATGCGATGTAGATGTTTTTTCAGGTTTTTTTTGTAACGTTTTTGAAGAGTATTATACTGACTCCACATATAGCTCTCATTCCCTAAGAGCGGTGAAGTTGCCCCACCTTAAGCTGGCTAGTCTGTTAATATGTTGCCATCAATGTCGGGTTGGAATCCACTAAAGGTTGATTAAGCCGTTTTTCGCTAGTTTTTTGTCGGCCAGACTTTATCTAGAACAAGCTTTGAATTTATGAATCAAGCGTCTTCGAGCTAGGTATGGTGCCTGAGAAAACAAAATATTGTTCTACCCTCTTGCGTAGAACTTAGATTTATTTGAACACCGTACTTGATGGGTTAGGACTTCCGCCTGAAAAATTGATAAGCTTTTGCCAAGGATAACTGAATAGTCAACCTGGCCCGTTTTCCATGAATACCATATTCGGTCCCTGTTTCCTTTTTTGAACCATCTGTGTACCAGACGAGGTTATACAGCGATGGGTTTGCTTTCAATTCATTTCCATTTTTCTCTTAAAGGGATTACAATGAAGAAGCAAGCTGAATGCGCTTTAAGATTCAAAAGTCTTTTAGCTTAGCTAATTGGCTACCTTAGTAATAATGGAGACCTATGTTATCAAAAAGTGTTAGTTTCTGCCAGGTTTCCTGTTTGTGAACATATGCCAGACTATGCGCACAGGCTATGCCTACAGGTAAACCCCCTTGTAACAGTGCCGGAAAAATGTCATTTTCTCATACTGCCTTGAACGGCTTCAGGGAGGAAATGGCACATTCCACAATATGTCGCAATTTTCCAGTCTACCACTTTCAGCAGACTGCTCTGCTTGTTTCAGGGAGCTAGGTTTATCGTGAAGGGATCCAAGATTTTTGATCGAGGAAAGCGAGTTTAGTTGTAAGTACGAATTCAAGTGCTTTTTTTTTACTTTTTGTGGGACGTCCATTATCGTCGGCTTACCTTGGGCAATGGGTTTTTCAAGGAGGCAAGAACTTTGTGGAGACAGTAACTGGAAGGTATATAAGACACGTCTTCGCAGACCAGCCTTAAACGATTCTTTTTTAGCCTTTTCAATTGCTTGATTGTAGTTGCTGAGATCGCTAGAGTATGTCTGCCGGCCACATTTATGTTTTGCTCTCTTGAAAAGATCTGAGCTTTAGGGTTTCCATTTCGCCATAGGGCTTCTCTTTTCAACACATTGATCTTAGGGCAAAAATTTTACTCGAAAGCAGAAATAATGGAAGATAACCTAGACCGAAATTTCCTAGTCTAAGTTTACCTTAACCGCTACTAGGTATTCTATCGTCAGCGCGCGTGCACTAAAAATGTTGATTTTTTATACCCGACCCAGGGTATATTAAGTTTGATGTATAGTTTGTAACGCAGTGAAATAATCACCGTAAACCCATAAGGTCTTTTAGAGGTATGAATGGGACCGACAGGAGAATCGATTAAGCCATGTCCATCCGTCCGTATGTAAGCAACTTTTAGGCCTTTAAGGTAGAGAGCTAAAATTGGGTGGGTTGGCTGGAAGTCCAGTCCTTCAGATCAAGTTTGAAAATTAGCTGAATCCGCCCACAGACACGCCCACAAAACTTTTTCCAAATTTTAGCTATGTTAAAATGGCGCTAGCGCATTCATTTTTGGTATGTAACTGTTCTGCTATGAACGGGTTCCATTTTCTTCGTATGTGTTTCTCGAAATTAAGTGGACTGTAATTTAGCTGTAAATTCTCTACTGTAAAATTCCGTATTGTATTAAATAAAACGACCGTTTTAATTTGTTACAATGCAAGAAGAAACTTTACTTTTTTTTCTTTTGAGTTACATGACCAATTAACCTTCAAACATGTAAGGTTACAACTGTCAACAATGTAACTTGTGGGGGCGTTGTTGCACGGGTGATGTTGGAGAGGTGCATCTTCATGGGCTCGTAAATGCAACCTGTGTTGCGGTGATGACGCAACAGTAACATTGCCTTGTAATTGTCTTTGAAGTAGCTAAAATTTTTTAGCATTTTCATTAACCACGCCCACGTTTTCGTGAAGGCGGAAATGTATGCAGGCCGAAATGTATGCAGCCAACTAGTATAAAGCATTCAACAGTTATATTTTTATATCGCGCACACTTTTTAGAGGCGTGGCAATTTCCTATATGTTATGGTCGGGTATTTTGCAATCCGTCGTAGATGGACTGAAGCTTTTGCATACGCACTGTTGCACTTTCCCACTTGTTATCTCAGCTGTTAAGCTGGCAGACGTTCAAAATGCTGATTTCGAGGTGCCTTAAGAGGTCTTTTTGTGAGTTCCGCTTTGAGGATTCCTATCTAAACATCGTTAACATTTGCGGCCTCAAAACGACTTTTCTGCTGAAGCATGCAAAATTAAATAATTCACTTTTAAAAAAAAAGATGTGGTCTAATACTTTTTCAAAGTCTTCAAACACCTCGTTTGATGAAGCACTAAAACGAATCACCCCGTTTGTTAGTAAAATTCTGATCTAGACCCATATCCATTCCAGTTTTCTGAGTCGTCTAACTCCTGAGACAGTGATATTTAATTTTTTTTTTTATCTTAAAAACATTAAAAGGCTAAAAAGGCCAAGAGCTAAGTAAACCTTTTGTGCGAAAATCACTCATAATGCGCTTAAATGTCAATCAAATGCGTCGCGACAGGCAGATGACATAATGCTAGCTTTGTGGAGATAGGGGATATCTAACAATCCTATGAGCTCTATAGATAAGACAAACTTACGGCATACAAAAATTCGCTCTTTTGCTTTTGTATTTTTATATCTGGGAAGGCTGTGCGCATACCTGAAACTAATAAATTAATTTCAGTGAGAAATAGTGCTGGGTTTAGTTTAACTATAACCCGTCGGTTCGATTTCCAGCCGGGTTTCCAGTCTACTATTTTTCGTCACAGCAAAAATCTTACTAATAATTCGATCGTGGAAAAGTAGCATGGGAAGCTCGACATACTTACATAAGGGAAAATGGTTAGCCTAGAGTGCCTGTGTGTTCTACCTAGCTGTTCTTCAGATATGTATACGCTTAATTATACCACTTAGTCATCCTATCCTTGTCCGTCGTCTTGTTCTTGTGCTTCAGGGTTGCCGTAGAATTTTCTTTTCAGACCAACAACTCACGTTAATAAAGAAACTGCCAACGTTTCACGCAATTTCAACACCATTAGCGTCAAAATCATCCCATCGCAATTTCGTACAACCGCAATATATACGAAGGAACACACAAGCGCAAAGTACCCCAATAAACAAAAGAATCACGAGAACTTATCATCCGCACCCCCATCGGACGTAAAATCAAGCCAAATCTGCATGTAATCTTCGCAAAGATACAAGATAAAATCACTAACAATTAAATACGTTCCACAATAGAGTACTTTGTACTTTGCAGTAGATAAGATGTATGAAAATGAGCATCTTCTTAACCCAAGCAGAACAGCTCCCGCTTCAGTACTGCGTACAAAACGCTATGACAAGAGTTGAGTTCCAACACATTCCATTATCCACACACAGCCCCACTTGGGGCTTAAGCTTTTTCCACACCGCATTCTGTGGATTGGATACACTCAAAGATATATATGCGGACACTCTCAATGTTGGGGGTGTTGTTGGTACGAAACGCACAGCCGAAAGCTTTGCATCCAAAGTACCGACTGAATAAAAATGAATTCAATAGATAGCGAAATAGTGATGCAGATACTTTTGTTTTTCGCAGATGTTCCTTCGTTTACGTTGTGACGCGACCGTTAGATGTAAGGCCAAAGTGAATAGCTTGAGTGGTTAAAAAATTGAAAAATAAATAGATATGGTTCTCTGCAAAAAATAAAAAAAAAACGTCGCGATAAGATACACAAGTGAATAGCGAGTTTCTGACTCAAGTACAAGGCGCTGCAGCACATTTGTCAGTTGCATCTGTTGATTTAACGCCAGTAGTGCGAATGGAATGTTTATCATTAAAGATCATTTGAGAAGTGTTAAAGTATCCATAACTTTGTGTTGGATGTGCCATGAATAAAAAAGAACGTTCATGCATCTGTGAGTGCCGTAATTGTGCAGCCATGGAATATAGTGGCCAATTAAGCCATTATTAAGCCGACCAAAGTGTTTATTATTCACCTGAGTGGCTTCGAAAAGTAATGAATACATAAATTAAATTCTGACGGTAAACATTTGTTATTGTTTATGTGAAACGGAAGCTCGATCAAATAGTCCATTTCGGCAAACATCCGGTGGCATCTTTGGATCATACGTTTGGGGTTAAATTGAGTCCTTTTATTCTTTACTTTTATGCTTGGATTTTTATGATTTTTTCAGCTCTTTTCATATCTGAGCACATCGATGCTTGAATATCTGTGGCAAAAGTTCAAAGATAAAACCTATCTGCGAAAATAGTTTTTTTTTGCAAAATTAACTGATTAAGGTGAAGTATATACTGTCTTCCTTGGACCCTCCAATCAGGGGTAACGTTATGGGGTTAATTTATTTTCCTTGGGTGAATATTGAAACGATGTCGCCAGTTTTGAGTGGACATCTGTTTAATTAATACTCCAGGAGAAACTGAAGAGGTAATTGAATATCAGCTATCACGAAAGAGCTATACCGATGAAAACTAATTTTACATTTTTAATTGAATTTGCTTATAGCATGCCTGCCTTGCTCAAGTCTTTTAGCTATTCTCGTGCCGTCAATCTAATTGATGTATCTACTTGTTGATTGATCTCTGCGTTTGAAGTTTACGATTGTTTAAACTTATGTTAAATCTAACAGTTACGGAGAAAAAACTATTCTTTATATAGGTCAATCTATGATTTTTAATAAACAAAAATAAGTTTAGGCGGATTCATGATATCAAATTAAGGCAGTTCGATTCTTGAAAACTTTTATGTTTTTTTCGAAGTTAAACACGATTTTCATTTCTTCAACTCGGTGAGTCTTCAATACCTTGATTAGCAGAGTCCAGATTTAAGATTTGATCAGACGGACGTTGCCTTTTTTTTAAAACAAACTAGCGATCAAGGGGTTATGACTACCCTTAAGATGCGTAGCACATCGCGAGCGGAAAGAATTTGAGAATAGAAAAGATAGAAGAGAAAATTTACTCTCCATCCAACACGCAAATGCTGATGAGCCAGTACGATACATGAAAACTCAGACAGAAACACCAAAGCTTACCCCCGCAAGTGTAATGCCTTTACGGAGAAAAGCAGTAATAAATGTAACTAGCAGAGTAATTCATAAATGCATCTGGCATGCATGTAATTGTTGCCGATTCTTTTTTGGTTATTGGAAGAGAAAGGAGTGTTTAATATTCGGCCGACCTAGCCTGGATAGCAACCGCCGACCAGGAAGCCGCTCATTTTGAGACAGACGCTCTTGGATTTTTCGGTTGTTGCTGATTTTGGTCCGCCCCGGATAACTTCCATACTGATACCCAATTCGCCACCTGAGGAGGCGCCCAATTGGGGATCAGCAATCTCAAAAGGGAAATATATGTTCAGCAGCTTGCAAAGAATTTGGTTTTTACAAAGCATCGAGATATGTCGTCTTCTGCTGGGATCCCGAAAGCTGGCCTGCTGTCAAAAATTGTTTTCTGGCACAATAGCTTAACTTATTTAGGGCTCTGGACAAAAGCATTTTATGAAGTACTTATTTTGTAGACGAAATTTCTTTTCATAGGTCTGCGCAAGAAAACCTTTAAATAAAATGTTACCACATTTTCTTCCAGTCCTTGGATGTGTGAAAATCTTAAATCTATTGGTGCTGCCCAATTCAAATACATACTAGATTCCAAATAACATGCATATGTGCTTAAAAACACACCTCTTCTGACAGACTCTATTAGAAGAGACTGAGAGCGGGTAAAGATTGTGCTTTCAAAATTTCTGCTTTTCTGTTTTTCTTTTTTCAAAATTGCTATTTCTGCTTTTTAAATATAATTTTTACTTTTTTGAAGTATATCAAAAGTTAAAAAGACTAGCACGGGATTATAGGGGAGGGCCGCACGCCCCGCCACACGTATTTTACTCCGTCGCCTTAAAAGTGAGATTTCCGGAATTGTGTATAGGTAACAGAATTTTAAAAGTAAAATTTCGTAATAGTTTGTCTCGCGATATTTCAACACCTCTACTTAAACCTAAGACATTGCTATTTCTTAGCAATTTGTGGTTGGTGCAAACGTTTAGAATATTAACAAAAATTTCCTCAACACTCGTTTTGGTTGTTTCTTGGAAAAGGGCGTGGTCTGTCGGCGGCATAAATGTAATTTTTTTATTCACATCATTTTTTTCGTCAAATCGACCCCTAAAAGCAGGCGTGGTCAAACATTTTATTTGAACTAAATCTAGAATATATAGCTTGGATTAGTGCAAATTTGTGTTTTTTATTATTTCCACAATTAGGCTTAAGGCCAGTCTTAAACCACGCTTTTCAGGAAAATTCAAGTATTTTCTTCAACTCCGCCGCCTAATGTAGTTGTGGCCAGAAAAAAAGTTGCAAGGACCATTAAGTTCTTGGTAGAACTTAGTGTGTTTTTACACAATATACCAAGATTCCAAAAAAAAATGAATAAAATGTAGTTTGAAAACTACCTTTTAAATCGATGCTACGCCAACTAGGAGAAGTTTACCTTTTTTATTTTCATAGTCAATAACTTACAATCACCAGGAAAAGCAAATTATCGAATTTCAGCCTCTTACAACTCATGCTCGTCTTACAGTTCTGAAAGCATTCGAGGAAGTTGCACATTTAGACTGATTGTGGGCGTTTCTGGAAGCAGATTTAAAGAAGTTTGGCAGTTGTACAGGTTCACATGACAAGGAGCCTTTGCACGAATTTCAGTTTCCTAGCTCAAAACATAAGGCGTTATACCTGTGACAAACAAATGAACGGATGGCTATGGCTTAAGATCTTAGCGTTTTACCATAATTATTTTACAGTGGGGTATAAAAAAAAGCAAAGTCGGACCCAGGACTTGAAATTTTTGAGTATTTAGTAACGTGTATCATGCAAAATAGTCCGTTTTTAGGGATGGTTTCCGATTTAACTAAAATTCTTTCCCGGTAAGGTTTTTGTCGAGCACTAGTGAAACTACGAAAGAGACGCTACATCAAATCATGTCCCGTTTATTTGGAATTCTTCCTTTTAGTGTCCAGATTGTGTGCCTATTAGCGGGAGGTCTGGGTTCAAACTCTAACGGCGTCGCGTGAAAAAAAGACTCGTTCTTTTTCACAGTCCCCAGATCTGACAAACCCTTCGAGAGTAAATTATGTCTTGAAAACCTTCTCTCCAATATTGTTCCCGAATGCCACTCGGATTAGGAAATTGTAGGACCCCTTGAATGTGAACGAATACAACACTAATACACACAGCATGCATGGTCGAGAAGCCGGCCCTAGATCACTACGAGCTGTTGCGAGACTCTATTTAATTATTTTTAATTACTTTTTACGAAAATAGTTTTAAATTAAAAAAAAAAACTCAAATGTTAATGTGGGAGTTTTATTTGTTTGCTTCAGTCGATATTTATAACCACTGATCAGACTATAAAGAGATAGCCAACTCGGCACAAGAATTCTCTTTTTGCCCCCAAACTTCCACTGACTGGGGAGTGCATATGTGTTCTGTGCTTTGCCTGGCACACTACTATACTCTCAGCTGGCGAGTGTTTCACGCAGACAGGAAATCAAAGGCAAGTCCCTGTAGGTGTTTTTGCGGGTTTTAGCTATCTCCTTATAGTCTGATCAGTGTATATAACTATACTATTTTTTGCTTAATTAAATATCATCTTTATTATTTTAATTCTAAGAACGCTTAAGTGCAAATTATACGAATATCTTGTTTGCTGTTTATTTAGCAATAGATTTAATAACTTATTTGCATCATGCCTTATTCATATAAATATGCCTATTTTAAATTGCGTTTTGAAGATTTACTAACAGCAAAGAAACTTTAGGTACACTTCTTGCTTTTGTGGTTAACAAAAGCGTTAAGCAACTCTGGCTTGAAGAGGCAAAAAAAAAACATTTTAACTATTTAAAATATGTGGGGTATATAAACCTAACAATGTGGCTCAAAAGTAAAGCATTAGTCTTTATTTTTCACTCAATAACAAACAGGAGATATGCATTATTTAAAATTAATTAAGCGCAAATAGAAGTGTTAATCATTCACATCGCACAATGGCTTTAAATTATTAAGAAATTTTAATTAATATTGAAAGTTGATGAATTGCAGTAATCTACAATTTTTAAAACACAATTTTTCAAAACAAACCAGCCAGTCAGGCCACGACTGTCTTTAAATTGATTTTTAAGCAATCAAGAGGATAAAAATCAAATTAGTTCTTGGATGATGACCTTATGACAATAGTTACTGCTCACTCCGACCAACAGTGTGGTCCATTTAGGATCCTTGTAAACGTGAAAAATGAAGAAGTAACAACTTTTAGAAGCCTTGAGTTAAAGAAGCCTCTCTTAGATTCAATTTACTCAACGTTGCAGCATCTTACACAATGGTCATTCATTACCCAATAAACCTCACCAATCCAAGTGCAGACCTAGAGCAAAGTGCCCCATAAGAATTCTCCTTAGTACTCCGGTCTCGGGTATCATATCGGGGTAGTCCGACCAAATATAGTGATCTTCTTTTACCTACTGCTGGCCGTAGCTTTTGTAATGATATTTTCTTTTTAAGAGCTTTGCCTGCTTGCCGCTGCGCTGCCGGATGCACGATCTCCGCCAAACTGGCTCTGGGTCTGGGCTATAATAGTCCTGTTGGTGAAATCCGAAAGCTTTTTTTGTCAACTGTGCAATGTTTTTTTTTTCTATAATGCACTCGCATACAAGGGATTAGTTACCCTTTATTGATGTAAAATCTCCCGACCGGAAAGGATAAGAGGAAAAGGAAAAGGAGGAGAGGTACCGATGTACTCTTGTTTTGAACAGTTAGGGGTTGTCTTGCATGAGAGATTGATCGTGTTAGGACATTCCACTTTCCATATTCGCGTTCTACGGCTAACGAAAGAACCTCAAACTTTACAATACATCCGAAAGTGGGCTCAAGGGTGAACTGATGTGCATTCGAACTTTGGCGAGTGTTACGGCTGAATGTTTTAAAGGGCGGAATACAATTGCTTATTTCGGTGGAACACTGTTTGTAAAAAAAAAAAAACGATAGAGCAATGAATCGATGCTCGAGTGAGTCAATTGACTTCACAATATTTTGGTCACCAATAAGTTTTATCGCTCGTTTCTGGATCCTATCTTGTAGTGCTGTTTTTTGTTTTTGACCAGCCCAGACATGGGAATCGTATTTTAGTTTAGGGCGGATGAGGCCTTATATAAAATAGCCAAATCAGAAGGGGTGAAATATTTCTTACATTTTTTGAGGAAACCTAGGCATTTCGCAGCGTTCTTAGCAACATCGAATATGTGGTCATTTCAAGTTTTTATTGACACACATACCGAGAATGGAAAGCGTATCGATTTGTTCGATGTAAGTGCCATTCAGGGGTAATGGCTGGGGTGTTTTGGTTTTGGACAGGAAGCAGCATTGAGTTTTGGAAGCATTGAACTCCACTCTGTTAAGAGATCCCCATGATACAATGCTGTTGAGGTCGGAGTTTGATGAGTGTAATGAGTTATATAACTCATTACAACTGTGTAATGAGTTATATAACTTTTATCTGGTGGTGAAGAAGATATTTATAAGCTAAAGATCTCTGGTGATGAGAATGTTGTCCCAACCTTTTGCAATTGGTAAAGATCTTTTTTTTTCGACAAGAAAAGTGTTGAACGCAAATATCCATCTGGTAATTGGGAGCTTTGTGCCACCTTTTTGCTACCGGCCATTGTCTCCATCTGCAGACTGTCAGGAAAAGTGAAAGAGTAACAAATATCAAAATCTGGCAACTGGAAATTTGTCTCGATCTTTTGTTACCGGGATTGAAATCACTGGTTCGTCAATGTGCACTCGTTTGCAGTATCCTTTATCGGTCGGTCGAGGAGTCAGTAGAGTCAGTAGGCGACTTTAGGTACACCTTTGCCAGGGTAACCAACCACATATATCTGAAGTACGCTCTCCTACAAATTAAAGCATCTCACTAACTTAACGAATTTTATGTGTTTCGCTCAATATTCAAATAATTATTTGAAAATGGACAAAAACGAAAAAAAAGAATAAAAAGCATTTCTAACGCTTTCGCCATTTTTATGCGCCTATACGTTTTCCCATCTAAGCATTCACCTCATCCGAATTTGTTTGATTTCAATAATTGGTATGGTAACGCACTCACGATGAAGCCTTCCTTTCATTTTGACGTGTACTAATATCCAGGATCCAAACAAGCGGGAAAAGATTCTTACTTCTGATTCTTGTTGTCTTCCTAAACAGATTTTTGTGGGCGCGGCGTTAAAAAAGTGATTTTTTTAAGTTAAAAAGACGGAGCTTTAGACCGAAATGTATGCAACCAACCAGTATAAAGCATTCAACAGTTAAATTTTTGTATCCCGCTCACTTTTTGGAGGCGTGGCAGTTTTTTTTTGGTATCGTCAGGTATTTTGCAATCCGTCGTAGATGGACTGAAACTTTTGCATACGCACTCTTGCACTTTCCCACTTGTTTTTGAGTTACTTGGAAATATTTACGCTGGTTGTGATATCACTTATCGCCAATAACTTATTTGCAAACATCTAAGCCAATCCATCGTGTTCAGCGAGAACGAAGATGAGTTTGTCGGTCTATGGTCTAAGTGGGAGCGATCCTTCCCTGCTCTCGTCATGAATATCGCTTGGACTTCGCTCCAATTTTTGGTAGCATAACACATCAGTGAACGATATGACGATAATAAATGATACAAAAATAATAATAAATGATAATAAGTAACCGATTTTCAACCATGGAATGATAAATTAATCTACTCTTTATGGTCTCAAACTATCTGACCGGTTTACAACCAAACAACAACAATGCACTTATCCCCGCCGGACTAAATACCTGCGGCGGTAACACAGACAACGGAAACGGAAGTTCAGCCAGTTATCCTTCGTTTGAGACTACCCTTCCCTGGAGCCTTTAAGGGAACAAATTAATTGATCGCCCAGGCCAAGATTTTTTAATGTACTTTTAGCCCTGATCTTTTGTCCCTTTGTTTTCCTTGGAGAACTTTATGTTGCTGATCATTTTTCTCGTGAGCGTTTCAGACACCTGGGAATTAACTTAATTGACATTTGACATCCAGGGTTTCTTGTGTGAAACAGTCAGCTGTCATCGATCTTCCTGGGCAACCACAAAGGTATTGGTGCCTTAGAAAGGAGTTTCCGCACCCGCGACACTTCAACTGTAAACAAGGTCGATCCAAAAAAAAGTCTCCTTCTTGGGGATTTTTATGCTCTCTTTGCAGTTCTTCCAACCGATGAGTTCCTGTTTTGGAAGTTCCACCTGCATCTTGAGCTCTAGATAGGCAGAGTACTCCTATACTCTATACTCTACTGTTCTCCTCCCTCCTTAAACTTTCCTATGTAAAAGCCTCAACGAGTAGCCAGCATTGGTCTCGTAGTGATGCCTCCCTGGATACTGAATACGGAAGCAAAACTGTTCTAAGACAAGAAAATTTAATCTTCGTACCAAATCAAACAAAACTTATTCTCTTTACGTTTACGTCTGAGCATCGGAATAGCACAAAGGGATATCTGAGTACTCAAGGGAATCCTCACGGGACACTGCGCGGTCTACACGCCGAGTGGCTAGGCATTCCGATCACTGCACAAGCTGCAGGTACGTTGTAGAAATTTAATCTATTCGTCATCTGCTATGCAAATGCCCAGCTCTAAACAGCTGCAGGCGTATTAACCTCAGCATTTACTTCTTCAACGAGCTCGAAGATCTAAATAATGTAGATCTAAATGACCTCCTGGGTCTTGTATACAAATCCGAATGGGTTCAAGAGGGCGGCTCTCTGAGCTTCTAACAGCGGATTATTTCTGTTATCATTTTAGGTTTTAAGAAGGTTCCCAAATGGACACAATGGACCCAACTGCTGGTCTCGGTGAGCTGTGACTATTGTCACATGGGCATCAATCAACCTAAGCTAACCTTACCATATCTGAGCATCCCAGGTATGTCAACGCCGACAGAGACTTTTTTTAAGAGGTATAAAACTTTAACAATGCTGAGTTCTTTTAACTGACATGAAACGTTTATTTAAAAGATAATATTCTGGCATTATAAGTTTAATATAATTTCTGACCGCTGGCTTGAACGTTATCGAATCTGGAGGTCCAATTTTCGATGATTTTTTCTACATTTGTGGCTGTAACGCCGTGAGTGTTGCCTTCCAAGTGGTCAATGTGGCTTATCGGCGTAGACTAGCGACTTCGCATATCCCCACAGAAAAAAACCGGCGTTGAATCGCACGATTTCGGAGGCCAATTCACGGGTCCGTAACTATGCGGTTACCAAACGTTTCCTTCAATAAATAAATAATGGCACGAGCTATGTGACATGTTGCGCCATCTTGTTGAAATTACAGCTCCTGCACGCCTTCTTAAATTAGGTGGCTCCGCAGTCTAAGTTGACCACAACCAACAATATGCCCGATCAATATCTGTGTAAACCTAGCTTTCTCCGATTTGCATCCGAAGCTGGTTCAGTAGCTTCTTCAACTTGTGCGCGTCGCTTAAGGTTTGAGTCTCTATCTTCCTTCCAACAGGTCAAGTATTTTCTCGGTTAGAGTACTGCCGTTAATCCGTAGTAGGTAGTCTACCCATCAGAGTCAGATGCGTCACCTCCTTCTCTACTCAACATTAAGGTAAGTGAGTAAAAACCACCCCAAAAAATTCTGAAACTTTACCCAAGCTATAATATAAATCTAACTTATAAAAATTCACAAAGAAGTTTTCCAGCCTGTGAGACGCCACTAATTTTATTTAAAGTTCTTTTCTCACCTTCTCATAGTTTTCAATGACTTTTTTACGAGGCATAAACTCGCTCAAGTCTACATTTTCGTCCAAACGCAAATCAACTTCGCATTTTATTCCAAGCCACTTTGGTTGACCATCAACCAAATAACCATAAATTCCCAGCAGCAAAGTCTTACAAAAATATTTGCAAATATCCCTCTAACGCTTTGTCCCTAATCCCGAGAAAATAAATTCCATTTCAAGCATCCTCCAATGAGCATCTACTCTCACTTCAACCGGATTAGCCTTATTACCCACCAAATTGGTTGACGAAATAAAGTAGCGTAGTAGTAAGGTACTGCGAAAGTATTTTTATTTGTCCATCCCACTGTGTGTGTAAATTAAGTTTATTTGCATATAAAGTGTACATTGACTCTCTTAATGAGGGTCCTAGCCGTTGATTAAATACATCTGCTGACGCGCTGACACCATCGAGATGTAATCATCTAATTATCGAATGAATTTCGGCCATACACTAGACAGTGTAGGATTGTATTACTCAGGGATGTACCTACTATTTTCGGAATCTATTAGCACTAAAATGGGAAAGTGTGTGGCCGGCTTTATTTTCGGACGGGGGTGGTTTGTTTAATACCTAATTAGGTAGTGTGTAATCTATTTTGAAAATGTGTCATCCATTAAAGCAAAAACAACGAGATAATGAAAAGCAAACAAAAAGCAAATTGGAAACGTATGCGATTATGCTTCAATAGGAAATATTCATAGGTAAAAGCTATGCAAAATTTATTAGATTTTCTATTCCAAAATTAATCAGAAAGCAAATCGGTTTCACTGATAATAATCGCTGAGTACGAACGTTTGTTTATTTTAAATAACAAATCAGTCAATGCAAAAGCAATGGCGGATGGTGTTCTTATGAGTAGGAATGTGCTGCCAGCACCGTTTTCAAAAGCTCTGAGGATCAGCTTTTGGAGACGGTGCTGGCAGCAAGTTTGGAGCCCATTGGGCAATAGCTTTGTTGTGGACGCTAAAATAAAGCCAGTAAGCTCTGTAAGGCTCAGAAGTAAGGCCATGTTCTAAAATTGGAAAAAAAATTTAACTTCACTCACAAATAGGGAGTGCAACCGGAATCACGTTACAAAAATGAATATTGGTTAGATTGCCCATTTTAATGTCCACCCTAAAATTATATGTTAGGCTTGATAGTTTGTAGAGATTATACGGTCGTCCTAGTATCCTGTGCAGTGGCGTGGTACCAATGTGGCAAGAAAGGGCCTCTTTTAGGAGCCCTTAAAGCATTGGGTATTAATTATTTTATCAACACCAACAGTATTAATTATTTTATCTAATTATTTTAAAACCCTTTTCCTAAGAAGAGTTCTATTCTAAATTGGAAACAAGCATGTAATCTATGCCCGCTTTCACGGATTTTTCTTAACCTGATCCCGCCATCTATTTATAAGCCTACCAGGGGGCTTTTAAACAAACTTTGAAAACGAAATTTAGTTTTTTAAAACGAGCTTGAACCAAAACAGTTGTTCGGACGAAGTTAAGACTGCACAAAATTGTGAGTCAAAAAGATCAGAACAGCCGAATAACAATCATAGTCAAACAGTTTAGTTCAACAATTTTAAGACTTTTATTTGGAAGAAAACAGAAAGCTGAAACTCGTATAATCTCTTTAATATGAACCAATACGACTTGTTACTTCTGAAACTATTCAAATTGAAACTCGTTATAAAAAGCAGAGAATTTGTATTTACACTCTGTTCAGGAAAAAAGTGAGCGTGAGTGTAGCGTTTATGGGAAGAGATTTTACTTTTCAGTGGGGCATATAAATTTTTTAAGTATGCAACAAGGGACCAAGAAATACGCACGTGGATTTTCCCTGCAATATAGAATAGAAAAACAGAGAAAGTTTGAATAATATCCATGCGCATAGTATCCCACCATAGAACTGGGTGCCAACTGATCCTGTTCGTGACCCTTTAGTGAACCTTAAGAATTCATCTTCACCATCATCATTTTCTTTTGCCGCTTATACTTCAAAAATGTCGCACAACAAGGGCAGATGAATGCTTTTCCCTTTCTTCCTGGTCGTCCGATACCAACTTAAGCGACACGGGTTCGATCCCCAGACGTATCCCGGAATTTTTTTAATGATCCTGCCACCTGCTTCTTGGTCTAGCTGTGGGAAACGCACTTGCATCTGGGCTAGCATGACCTGTCTAGGGCGTCTGTTGGGTGGGCCATGCGCAAAACGTGCCTTAACCATTGCAGAATTGATTGTTCCCCTCGGAGAAATAGTTGCTCAACATTAATATTCCTACGAAAACCGAATTTTTTCACTCCACCTATCCCTAAGAGTAACGCTAGCATGCGTATTTCTAGCACTTAGAAATCCCATTTTTGGCAGCTTAAAACCGCAATATAAATCTTTTGGTCATCAGCCAAATTTCATAACCAAAGATGAGCGTTGGAATAAATACTTAACTAAAACCGAGGTCCTTGCTTTTGCCATTTAAAGCTCCGTTTTCCTAATGACTGGCTGGCGCAGCGCCTTTATACTAGTGCTCCAGCTTGGCCAATGGCTACAGGATAACTCAATATCACTTTTCCCGTCTTTCGTGAAAAAGACGAGATTCTTAAACTTCTCTACCTTCTTCAATGGGACTCCATTTACGTCCAGGGTATCTACACTGCTCGGGAAACACAGTTCGAAAAACATAACTTCTGATTTGCCCAAGTTAACCTTCATCCCAGCATCACCACAGACGGCCGCAAGCCCGCCGAGTGCTCGCAGCAGTTCCTTCTTATCTACTGCAAGCATAACTGAATCATCTGCAAAAAGCAGATGGCTTATCCTGCCACCAGGCATTTCGAAACATTCCCCGTCAAGACTAAGCCACACCTTTTGATGCGTGCTACGAAAAAAGAGGCTATACAAAATAGCCTTGGCGAAGTTCTACGCACACCGCTCCTGCAGTTCCCATTCTTCTTCTTTTCATTTATGTGCGAGGTTATGATCTGAATTGAGGGATCATAGCCCTCCCACTCCTACTACATTAAACTACTACTTAATGTAGTTAAGAAGTAGTTAACGATCACTTTATCACTGAGTCCAATTAAATTCTGTTTTGATTGCATATGTGCGATCCATGAACATTTAGGCCTTCCTCTCTTTCGCGACTCTGTTGGAATCTTGATTGACATTGCCTTTTTGGCAGGGTTCATAGGATCTTAACTACAGAGTTCATAGGACCCCTTCTGGGGTTGCCGGTACCGAATTAGGCGCCTCCCCAGGTGGAGGATAAGGAAATGCTCATCCGGGGCGGATCAAAACCAGAAACAAACGAAAAATGAAGGAGCATCTGTCTGAAAATGAGCGACTTCGTGGTCGGCGTCTGTTATCCAGGTTAGGGTCGGCCGAATATGTTCTTTTTCTCATCCAATATGCTAATTGAGTGGACAACAATTAGATGCATGCCAGATGTTTTTTATGAAAAACTCTGCTAGTAAATTATTGCTTTTCTCCGTAAAGGCATAACACTTGCGGGGGTAAGTTTTGGTGTTTCTGTGCAGAGTTTTTATATTCCGTACGAGCTCCTACTGCCATGGGAAGCATCTTCATCTCAGCCGAAGTAAATATGCTCTCATAATTCTTATACACTTCTGCAGTACTTAAATTAAACTTCTTTTAATTGGAACTTCAGCAGTTCCCATTAAAGGACCGAATGGCTCTCAAAATGAGGTTCATTTAGCGCATTGTCCTGCAAAACTTTCTAGAGGTTATTTTAATGAATCCGGTCATAATGCTTTTCCAAATCTATGTTAAACACGTATAGACCGGTTTGCGACATTCTCCAGCCTTCTCGAGAACAACCTGAAAAGCTGATCGGTTGTGCCTGCTCTTGCTGCAAAAAATTCTTGATTACAGCTCTGGAGCGCGCCTCCAAAACCCTCGCATATACTTTTCTAGGAAGACTGATTTATGCCCCTAAAGTTAGGGAAATCTCACTTGTTTTCATTTTTAAAGAGGGCACTAATACTCCTGTTTGTCAATAGTCAGGTACTTTTTTGCTATATCAGGCTCACTTTATGACAGGTATCGCCATTTAACACTTTTTCTGCCCACTGCCTTGAGTATTTCTTGCCAGATTTTGCCATCTCCAGCAAGCTTGCCAATTTTAAGCAATTTTATCGCAACTGTGGCTTTATCTTCTATGGGACGATTCATTTCAGTGCCTTGTTGAGGGTTGAACAACTCCGGAAAGTACTCGCTCCATCTGCGTAAGACATCGCTTTTATTAAAAAAAAGTGTGCCGTCCTCGGATTTAAACCCTTACACGATTTGCAACATCTTTCGTTTGAGAAGGTGAATAGACTGCCAAAACATTTGTTTGCAAATCTGTTTATTCAATCCCTCGCCAACCCCTCGCCGAATTCTTTCCATGTTTGTTTTGACTGCTTGATTGGAAGTTTTTCGCACCTCGTTGTACCGGGCTCGGGAAGATGAGTTCCTTCATTAATTCCACCCAATATAAGATCTCTTCTTCTCTCTGTTGACATCCTGAACTCTGGGTATTTTGAGCCACGAAGATCTTTTCTAAAGACCAGCTGCTACACCAAGCCACTTCACTCGACAAACACTTCTTGTAGAGTCAATGATAGGTGATGAAATTGTGTCATTCTTTCTGCCACACTCGATCTTTCATAATTAAGCTTTAAGATTTCGACTTTGCAGAATGCGCTTTTACGTTCAGTAAATTTTTTTTATGTGAAAGAAATCCTTTATAATGATCGACAAAACCTTTGGACCGTAGACGCGGACATGGAAAGGCTCTCATTTTAAAACAGACTTTGGCTTTTTCTCTTCCGCAGGACCTGTTCGGTTTGTTAAAAGGGTTGGATTACATATTATTCGATAATCAAATGCCTGCCAACATTTAGGTCATGCCAATCAAGTATCTCATTCAAAGTTATTTTTACTACCCACAACATTTTTACATGCTTGCAACCAAACTTTCCCCTTTATGCCGCTATGTAATCGAAAATGCGTTTATATCCGCCAGTAATTCCAATATTGTCAACATAATGCAGCAAGCTTAACACGAAAACCAAATAGTACACCCCCACTGGTGTGTCCCTGCACAATAAGTTCAATCGCCCGAAGCCACACCATCAATTTATTAGACGTTCGTCACTGACAGAGCAACTCATGTGCAGCATATGAATCAAGTGTCTGCAAGGACATAAATTTTGCGGAGATAATTCAATTCCTGAATGAAATGAGGTTAGTTTACACATCAATTTGTGCTGTTCTATATTGATTCGCATGGCTAATTTCTACAACGGAGCCGTATATCGACTCGCAGGATATTTCTCCAGACAGAGTCTTCCAAAAACAATGCCTGTATGCGTTCGAGGTAAAACAAAAGCAAAAGGATTTTAATCAAACCTTAAGCAGTACGGTATTCGTATCGTTGACATATGTGGCACTCGAGGTATTTCTCTACTAATCAAACAATGGTTGACATTTAAAAAAAAAAATCTGCAAAGTTTCTTACTCGATCCTGTGCATACATACTACAGGGTTTGGTGTACACCTACAATGAGCGTAGGTATTTGAAATGGAACTTTACATTTAAGTGTTGTTTTTCTTTTCTTGGTTTTTTTTTCGAAAATGTATTCATTACCCAGCGGGTGTGCTGGGTATATCAAGGTATGCTTGGTTGCACTGAGTAAGTGAACCAGTTGGGAGGTGGAATAATTTCGAGAAAGTTTTATTATTTAAAGAGGCTCGAGGGAAAGTTTTACCGAAAAGTTTGTTTACTCTGATTAGAACTTGAAGTATTTTGTTTAACTTTCAATGAGAACTGGTTGCATTGTAAAGAGTTTCAAATGGTGCAGTTTTTTTATGGCCTCTTGTGACTGTAATTATATTTTCAGGGACGAATTATGTCGCTTTAAGCCGCCACTCGAGACCTGGTTTCAACCAAAGTATGTTTAATGCTTGAAACTGGGTTTTGGGTCAATGAAGGTTTAATACCTACTTGTTTTATTTAAGCCTTTCCTGACCCGGGTACATTACAATTATTACATATTTTGTGTCATTGTGAAAAAAGGTTGTCAAGTAAGAAGACACACGCAAAGCGGCTCATCAGCTTTTGTTAAAGTTTGGGTTCAACTTGCGAAGCTTGTGTAAAATTATATTCGTTTATTCAAATTATTTTTGGATGCACCTATTTTACATTCTGCTTTTTACTTTTATCGTAGCGCAATCTCCTGTTCTCATATTGGGTGCTTTTTAGTTTTGTTACCTTATAAAACGGTGGCAAGAAACTTTTTCTTTAATTTTCGTTCTTAAAAAAAAAAAAAACTGGTATTAAGTTTTAATTTTTTGAATCTAATGGGTTGGTTTAGGTTCATTTTATAGGTTCATGCCTGCGTCAGATTTGGTTGATATAAAATAAGTTTTCTGGGCAACTTATTTTATATGCAACAATATACATATTTTCTAGCAGCATCTAACATCTTTCTTAGTCAGTCAACTAAAGCGTTTCAAGCATATTTAGAAAACGATTTAGATTTTTGAGTCAAATATTCGATGTTTTTGAATATCCGCAGTTTTCTATAATTTTGTATAAAATTTCTGAAGATCGACTATGCCCGTTTTTATTTCAAAATATTACTTCATACCGTTTGGGAGATAGAGAAGGAATTTTAATTACTTTTAGATTTAAAATCCGTATAAAATTACTTTTTTTTTCAATCGCCGTTAGATGTTTTTTCATTAGCACAACCACTTGCACTAGCAATGGTTGTTTTACATTAATACTTTTAAGCATGGGATTGTGATATATGGTAAAACAATCTCCTTTTTTATTATTTTTTTAATATGCATCGAAAAACTTAGGTTAGAAATGACAATTTTAAAAAATTTTGAACACAGCTTGTTCTACTTTTGTACGCCGCAATTGTTCTTAATCTGATTCTGATAGCTTTCACCGTTCAATACTAAAAGATTTACCGTAGAACCACAGTGATGTAGCTGTGGCGGTAGTAAGAGTTGGCCAACTTTTAACTTTCGTAGCGCTACACAATTGACAACGCTACACCGTGGACAGTTCAATACAAGTTAAGTTAACAATGGTTAAATGGTTAAATCTAAAGAAATTTTATGGAATTTTTGTCATCCGTTATACAAAAATATTAAATCTAGTTCAAATTAACTCAGAGTATCGGCCATTGTTTATAAACGAGGTTTTTGCTCGACATAGCTGCGCTACACCATTGTGTTCAATTTTTTTTCCGTACTACGCCACATGGCTCAGCGGCTGTACTACGTACTACTGCTACATACCACCGTTACGGGCATTGTGGTTCCATGGTTAAAAAAAATGGTTTTACAAATGCTTTAATGTTATTAAGTTTAATTTCAGAAGTTTTTGAAGCTTTAAAATTCGTTATAGTTTTCTCAAATGTTTAAGATAATATCTGATACGTGTGGCTTTTCATATATTTCTCTAAATAATATCAGTAAGTAGGGATACACACACACGTTTTTTTCATGAATTTTTGCATTTTTTTTCGAAAACGCGTAGAAACGGTAGTGCTAAAACATTTTTAGAAATATATGACTTAAGCACTTGATTACTCTCACTTGTTTTATAGCTTTTATACCCTCAACAGCTTTGAAAGTCGTCATTTATTTTCAACTCTACATTTGTCAAAATCTTTTCAATATTTTTGAAAAAAAAAAAAATTGCCTTTTTCATTAAAGTTCAGTAGGTGCAAGGGCCTTATATTTTTTGTTTTTCTAGTTCCTGCCTGCTAAACTGCCTTAAAAATGTACTGAAATCTTTTTTCACGTGAAACTCCGAACTGTAATTAAACCGTTATTAGTGTTTTTAAAAGTACACCAATTTTGTCATAGTTGTGTTTCCAGAAAGAATTTAACAAACATAAATTTAAAAAGCAAAATTTTGTGAGATGATCCTGGGTCATAATCCTGCTTTTTCGAAAAATTTCTGCTTTCGGAATTCTGATTGTCGAAATTCAGCTTTTTCAAAATCCTCATTTTCGAAACTCTGACTTAAGCGATAAAATTCTGCTTATTTTGCTTGTTTGAGAAAACTTTTGACTCTTTTGAAGTAAGACAAAGGTAAAAGACTAAACAGACATGGGCGTTGCATCCAGGCGCATCTAGGCACATAGCACATTCACTCGACGTTGGAAATATAACACTGGATCAAACCCAAACTGGGTTGGGGTCAAAATTCTGCGGGAGTCTAAATTTTGCTATCAAGGTTCTGATTTTAAAAATTCTGCTTTCACGACAGTCCAATATGGTCTTCGAAAGTGTTAGCAGATTGCCTTTGCCCGCCAAACGCAAAGCTTTCTTCACAATAACAACATTGACAGATCAAGGGATTCTTTGATCTGTCAATATGGTACCTTGTGGTTACCAATATGATATACCAATACCAATATGGTTTGTTGTCAGTGAGGCTTTCGAGTGACAAACAAAAAGTAAGTTAGGTTAGGTTAAACAGGGTTGTAGTAAAAAAGCCCACACAGACACTAGGCACCAAAACGGGCCCATCGCGATCTCGGGCGAATCAGCTGAACTTAACTTTCAAAAGGCAAAATAACTTAACTTTCTTCCGGGTGAAGCAGCCTATTTTCCTGCAAAAGCCAAGAAGGCCTTTAAAGTTATTGCCGTCTTCCTCCGCTAAACCTTGGAAGATATATTCTCCTAAAAATTCCTAAGGTAGGCTTAGGTGATAGACTGTCACATAAGCAGACGGAATGCTTCGTGTAAGACTTCCCATTATTTATATCATATTCTATGACAATCCCTTTCTTAGACCATCTTTCTTTTTTTAATTTGTCAAATCACCTGCATTTGCAATACAAGCTGCGAACAAAGTTTCCCAAAGTTCGTATCTGTTTAAAAATGAAGTACACGACCACACCCAAGACGTGCACGACCACACCCATCGAACCGCGTTAAGTTTCCAGGTACTGTTAAGGATGTACAATTTAAATTCTAAATTAAGTAAATTCTATGCATGGTATCTGAACTTGCAACACGCACTTAAGGATAAGAGGTGTATGCGATTTGCATTTCAAAATAGGTGCTCAGGATGCACGTGTAAGCAAAAAGGATAATCTTGTCTACGGACGGAGAAATAGTGTATCAAATAGGTGCAGAAAGTTGCAAGTTTTAGAGTGAAGTTTTGGGCAAGCACTCAACACTAGAGGAACTCAAATTTTTCTGTTTTCTTAAAAACTGTATTTCCTTTAACAGATTATTCTGTGAGGCTTCAAAAGGAGTAAACCTTTATGATATTAATCCAGCTAACGAATACATACACCCTTTGATGCTCGAAAGGCAACCATCTATTTCTCTCCTTGAATTGATATGATAACATTAACAAATGATTCATTTTCATCCTTTCAACAATGTTACTGTCGACTACCGAAATCCAGGTCAGGCGTCGAAAAAGAAACTCCATTTGTATCATATGTCATGGGGAAATCATGTCAAAGATAAACCTCAAGACGATTTTTTACAACACCAGGGAGATGATAAATAACAAGCTCAAAAGTTATGTATTACACTCAAGTAACAAAGTTTTCAGGAGACTTGTTTCACAAATTCTGACTACCCTCAAGCATCAAAATTTACGTATTTACCCTCCCACCTCAACCCCCTCTGAACATTAAGACTAAAGACATCACGTCTTATGTTGATGATTTCCTTCTCCCCCTTTTGAACAATTTGTCTTGAAGAAATATCCAAATCATTGTTTATGAGTTCATTTACTCGCATACGAATACGAGCGTAAGTAGCTGGGCTTTATGAACTTGCACTAACCACTTAGATTCCCTCGTGAATGCCACCTCTTGAGCCTAGGCCAGAGGGAGGCTCTCCAACATTTTATTCATTTAATAAGTTATAATTCAATCAGTTAAAGTTTATGTGGGTACTTTGTCCCATATATCCATAATCGCGATGCTGACTGCTGAGCTACAGATACTTTTCCATTTAGAGATACGTGCGCTTCTCTTGAATAATATTTCAATACCGCTGAGACTGTATGTAATCCTGTGGATGGGTTGTTTTGTGGGGCTGCTTGTGGTGTATAAGACGTATACTGTACCCTGGTTAACCCCACCGCACAATCCAGAGCATATCTTCTCTATTTCATTGCAGTATCGTCTGAAATAATTCAGATTGCGGAAGTTTTGTTCGCGTGATAAACGAAGAGATTTAAACTTTTACATTAACCGTGAGTATTTGTGGAAAATCCAATGAACTTTAAAGGGAATAACGAGATGATGCTCAGGTCTGTTGTGCGTTGGGATCAGAACGCCTTCAAAGGGGATTTGTTCCGCAGAATGTTTTGTTAACGCTGCCAACACAACACGAGGAGGCTTACCTGGGTACGGTTGCTTGAGTAGACGTTGTGAAGCACCCCACGTTTCATTGGTCATTAATTACTCTTGGCATTTTGAGTAGCAGTACACGTTCTCCGGTCCGTATCTGCTTTTAAGGAAGCTCGACATCATGTCAGCGTAATTGCCTGGTGTTCTTCTTTCAAGAGCATAATGCATGAGCTTGCGTGCGTGTTCTAGCAGAAGTTTGAGACGATGACACATTGGAATTTTAATTGCACTTCTGTTTGAAATCTTATGTCATAAGATTAGCTTATTCGTTCGATTGACGTATTTTACTGATGCTTGATGCTACCGTCCAATTGAAAGCAAATGGGTTAAAGATTTAAATGTGAATTGGACTTTGAAACTACCGATTTTTGAACACTGCAACAAAAAAGGATATAACAAAGAACGCATTCTGACGTAACAGAAAAAAGAGAAAGACCGTCAAGTATGCAATCATAAAGGGAGCGGTCCGTCAGATTTGTGTTTAAAACTGTCTATGTAGGTACTACTTGGAAAAAAAAAACTTCAGGGAAAATTAAAATATGGTGGGAAGGCAAAGCTTGGAATGAAAAGCGGGAAGTCTCTCACACAATTGCTCTCTGTAGGCTCCAGCTATACTCCAGGTATGTTGGTCGCCTCAACACACCTGGAGTAGCCGGAGCCTACAGAGAGCGCATGTGTGAGAGACTCCCCGCTTTGCATTCACTCTCTTCAGATGTCAACAACCAGTGAAGCCAGTACCGCGACACCATTAGAAGCGTGGCTGAATTAATTTTAGGTTTTTATGCACCCCTAAAAAAGAGTCCTTGGTATGATGATGATTGCGTGAACAGGAAAAAAGTGACAGAAGATGCATATGCGAAGACGTTGCAGCGGAAAACAAGAGCAGCGTATTAGAAAGGAGGAGAAAAAGTTACTGCGTAGAAAGAAGAGGGCCTACGCAATATCCCAGCTTAAGGAGATCGCAGAGTCTTGCGATCGAAACAAGACCAGAAAGTTCTATAAAACGGCTAAGCAACTGGCTGCTGGCTTTAAAACTGGAACGCAGGCTCTTCGAAATAGCGAAGGAAGCCTAGTCACCGAAGCACAGGGAATAGTTGAAGTATTTAAACAGCATTTCCAGCAGCTGCTTAATTGGCATCATGCGAAGAGAGTGGAAGAGGTACAAGAGAAAGAAGAAACTGTACCAGGAGAGAACGAGAGCCCAGTCGACCACGAAATAGTCCCACCACCTAGTATTGAAAAAGTTAGCCTAGTTATAAGGAGGCTTAAAAACAACAAGGCCGCTGGCTCTGATGGCTTACCTGCAGAGCTATTTAAATACAGAGATAATGTTCTGGTGGGGTGCATGCACGAAATCATTAAGCAAGTGTGGGTGACAGAAAACAAGCCCGAAGCCAGATTCATATGTTCCATCTTCAAGAAAGGCGATCCTTTGTCTTGCAAGAACTATCGAAGCAAATCGCTGTTAAATGCCGCATATAAAATCCTGTCAAACGTACTGTGTGAGCGTCTTATGCCGTTCTGTAACACACTAATCGGCACCTACCAGTGTGGCTTCTGGCCCGACAGATCGACCATAGACCAGATCTTCACACTATTCTATCTATTCGACCATAGACCAGATCTTCACACGCAATTCCGGGAAAAGACCAATGAATTTCAAGTCGAGACACACCATCTTTTCATCGACCTTAAGGCCGCTATCTGGCGTTGACCGAATTCAAGAATCCGCCAAAACTCATCAAACTGTGCCGTGTAACATTAGAAAACATACGGTGCAACAGTTTGGGAACAGCTCCTCGGAACTGTTCCAAACATGCACTGGGTTTCGGCAAGGAGATGCATTGTCATGTGCATTCTTCAATCGTGTTCTCGAGATGATAGTGCGCAGGGCAAAGGTCAGCATGAAAGGCGCTATCTTTAACAGATCGGACGATGTCGACATCATCGCCCGCTCCAGTCGTGCGTGATAGAAGCTTTTGAAGTACACGGCGATTGAAGACCAAGCGAATTTGGTTGGCCTGGAAGTAAATGAAGATTAGACCAAGAGTATATGTTATCAACAAATAAAGAAACATCCGTCCGCCGCTTAGAACAAACCATCACTATTGGTATCAGCAACATCGAGGTAGTTAAGGAGTTCATCTACCTTGGAGTTAACATCAACTCCACAAACGACACCCTAGTGGAGTTTCGTCGAAGAATAGCCCTAACAAACCGCTGTTATTTCGGTTTGGAAAAACAAATGGGTTCAAAGCTCGTCTCGCCAAAGACAAAGTGTAAGCTCTACAAAACCCTTATTCTGCCAGTTCTGCTTTATGGCGCCGAGTGCTGGACGCTAAGCAGAGAAGTTGAAGCTCTTTCGAGAGAAAAATACTGCGGCGAATTTACGGTCCTGTGTGCGAGGAGGGCGAATGGGGAAGAAGATATAACCGCGAACTCTATGTGCTGTACCAAGATGTGGATGTAGTTCGAAAAGCCAAAACACGAAGACTACATTGGCTCGGTCACATTGAGCGAATGGACAACAACGCTCCAATCAAGAGGGTCTTCGAATCCAAGCCCCCAAGGCTCGAGGCGACCAGGAAGACCGAACCTCCGTTTTAAGGATCAAGCCATCGTGGATGCCAGAGTGCTTGGTCTGGACAATTGGAAGCAGCGGGCCCTGGATCGCAGAGGATGGAAGGCTACTGTGAACCAGGTAAAGACCCTCCGTGTCGTCGAGAGCCCTTCAATTTCAATTTTTAGGTTGGAAGGGTTGTTTGCACGTGGTGCAAGTTCACTTGGTGGCCAGACTGGCCCATTGTGATTACCCTTGTAAGGTAGACAAACATGGTAGGACATATGTCTTACTAACTGAACGAGCCTGATCTTTTAATAAATCTTTTTAGGTCTTGTAGTGCTATTCCTGCCAGGCCGTCCAGGCTATCAAAGAACCTGACTCCTAAAAAGGTTAGTCGTCATTCTTGGAGAGCTAGACAGTGGCAGAGTGGCAGGGAAAGTGTTCTATAGACTCGATTTCTTCTTCATCCCTACAGCTTCTGCAGAAGTCGTTTGCAAAGATTCACATTCGTGTAGCGATGACACCAATGGTACAGTGTCCTGTGATTATACCAATCAGTGTTTTCATGAATTTTCTACTGAGAGATAAAAGGGTCGTTGTTCTTTTTAGGTCGAGCACTGGCCCTAAGCTAGTTATCATACAATCCGTAGACTGTTGCCAACGTTCACCGGCTAGTTTGACCGTGTATTGATCTATAAGACATTCGGCTGTGTTGAAAGGGAGGGGAAAGGGAAAGGGTCAGTCGTCGTTATGTCCATAACAGAACTTTTCCTGACCAGTTCGTCCACCATTTCATTTCCAGCCACGCCAATGTGCCCAGGAAACCAGCAGAGTAGAACTGTGTGGAGGCATAATTCCTTTAATGCCATGAGGCAGTCCTTGACACACTTGGAGTACACGAGGTTAAGTGCTTTAAGTGCTTCTTGACTGTCAACACAAGGTGGTGGTGATTTCCGTTGCTGGAAGATCCATAGATTGAACTGTCTGTGCAGCTCTCTTCACCGCATCAATCTCAGCTTGAAAAACACCGCAGTAGTGATTTATTCTATATGACTGGTTGATTTGCAGTGTTTCCGAGAAGACTCCTGGACCTGTTCCATAATCTGTTTTCGATCCATCGGTATAGATAGCGATACCTTTGAAGTCAACATTGGTTTCCACCCATAGTCTTTATTATATTTTGCTTAACTTCTCAACCTTGCAACTTTATATAAAACTTAACCAGAATTTTTGACTCCTCACAAAGTCCTTATAGAAGTCGTTTATTGCTTGCACACTTAATGAAATTATTTGCACAGAAAGTCTTCCTACTTATGTATTGAAACAGACTTAATGCACAAGTATCGTTGGGGAGTTGTCGCCAACATGTTTGATGCATGTTCTTCTCTAATAACATCTTTTGAATAAATGTACCCAAATACGAACATATTTATATTTGCTCTGCATTAAACGAGCTGTAAAGTGCTTTTGGGACAGGATCTAGACGTCAAGGTAGCATTTCGATACAATAATTATAAAATCTCTGGTCTTTGTTAAATTTTCAGGTCAAGGAAATTGAAAATAAATATTATATTCAGTTTTATCCATGTCATCTTAAAGCATCTCCCTTTATTAATAAAACTTAAACTTTTACCTCCAATAATTTAATATTCATTGATCCTACAAATCATATTTCTATCGCAACGAATTGCCCATTGCAGTTCAAAATAATATGTTGCGCTTTATTTTAGTTTATGGCCATCTGAAGTCATAATTTATTAAAATATCTGGATGGCGTTCATTTTCCGACTCTGCTTTCGCCTACAACTGATGGGTATTGTTTCTTCCGGCTCCATTCACAGTTGTCTGGATTGCCAGAATTCATTGGAAATTTATGCAAACGTGGATATTAAATTTCTCTAGTCGATTTCGATGGACAACGAAAAATATTCACCATCCCGAACTGAGCTGTTCACTATGGACTATGCCATTGGCATTCGTATTCAGTGAGAGATATTCGATATTATTTCAGGAAATTTATGTGGTCATAAGCATTTAGGGTAGGTGCCGTATGTCTGCGTATATTAAGCCTCAATACATATTGAAAGGATTGTATGATTTATCATGGGTAGATACAAAATATCTCAGCCTATTGCCATGACTTTGAATAATCTCGTCCGAATCTAAATCCATAAAACTCAATTGCATCACGGCTAATTGCATTCACCGAATGGTTCGTTCAATTATCCTCTTACTTTTCAGATGTTATTCCACAGAAATTCCTTAAATCGCTGTGGGTATCAATTCAATGCAACATGTGCTTCGTTGAATGCAAATGAATTTGCGTTTATTTTTGTTTTGTTTGAACAAAGAGGGAATTTAGATTTCGATGCTTTTTGAGGAAGGAAAATAAAATGCAAGTTTATTATTTTAATGTCATATGTCTTGAGATGTTTAGAGAAATTTTGTTTGAAATATTTTGGGTAAGTGGGATGCTTGATCCAAATCGCTATATTTGTGTTTTCAAAATTAATTTAACATCGTTCCAAACCGCATTAAAACAAACAAATTGAATAAATCTATTTTGCAAAATATTTACTATGCATTATGCACAAACTGTTCTTTTGACCACAGTATTTCGGTATATATGAAATATTTGAAATCTGCTTTGATCTTAGCTCATGCTTTAAAGAATCTATCAGACAATCTTGATGAAGTGATTTTGGTCTTAAACCATGTTAACAGGAAGTCAAACTATTATTTTATGGGAGATGACATAAGGGTGTTTCATCATCTGTTTTATCTAAAACAAAATTTTTAATGTTCTATCGCAGAGCAATTTTGACATAGCTCTGTAAAAGGCCTCATCATTGGTCACCGTTACGGGTTTCCCATATGTGCTTCATATCCCGTGCATACAATAAGAAACAAAGCGGGCGTGACGGACTACTTTCGGAATGGAACATCCTAGTAAATGGGCCATATTCTGTCGTTCCATCAGGTTGCAAAGTCCGTATGAAATTCGAAGCTCCGGAAGCCTCCTCTTCATGTTGGTAAAATATGTCTTTTCGTCCAAGTTATACTGGTGTTGCCTATAGTAGGTACCGCCTCTTGCACACAATTACCCCTGGTAGTCAGAATGTGCTTGAGGACTAATTTTAAAAGCCTTCCACTTTCCAATTGCATAACTCTTACAATATACTTAAAGTAAGCATTGCTTAGTACCTACGCTTACTGCGATCATAATAGAGCTGCGATCATAACGCCCAGCTGTCTCTCTTTAAGGAGGGCGATGATACATGAGTAAATAAAGTATCTTTTTTCTATGATCACCATGTTATGTGATCCTTTATTACCAACAGGGTAGTGAGAACCAAAACTGAGGAGACTTCATTGTGCGACTTGAATTGCAAATATGCGATTATGTTGCAGAAGTTTTGTTGTCGGTCTTACGAGGCCAACCAGTTAGATGTAAACCGTTCAAACGACCTAAAGATAATTGTAATACTCGCAGTGTTGAATTCATCTACGACCAAAATTTGAGACACAAAATAAAACATTGTTCCAACTGTAGACTGAAGCTGCTGACAGCTCTTCCAGCTGTCACCATTTTTGAAAAAGAAAAACTTTACTTGCAGCTTATTTTGTTACTAGGTTCATGCAGATTTTGCCATATTTTTTTTTTTTTTTTTTTTTGCACTATCAGATCTGAGATGTAGGGTTAAGCAAGCAGCAACTACAAGCAGAAAATTGCCAAGCAAAATATTGCTTACACAGGCTCATCAACTAGTGCAGGTGTTAGTGGTTAATGTAACGATCACTTAACACATACACAACAATTAAGAAAATAGGAAAAAATTAATAAAATAGATACACATAAAGAAAGAAAATTACAATTGCTTAAGCAGCTTTTTCAGTGTCGCTTTGTCAATATTAAAATCTAGAACACTACTATATAAATTGTACAGGGTACTCATGCGTGTAATAGGCTCATGCATGCCGTAATTCGATCTATGATTCGGAACGTTTAACAGATTGATATTACGTAGGTTATAAGAGCCACCACGAAATTTAAATTTGAAAGAGGACAAGAGGTCAGGTGCGTCAATGTGACCTAACAATATTTGCTGAATAAAAACGAGATCGGTGTTAATACGTCTTTGAGGCAGGCTCTGCAGATTAAGTAATTTTAGCCTCTGGGAATAAGGTGGAAGGTGAAATGGATCTTCCCAAGGAAGGCCTCTTAGCATAACAAATTTGGGATGGTGTCCAAACTTGTGAAGCATATTCGAGGTGTGGCCTAACGAAACTATTGTACAGCGAAAGAGTTGCATAAGGATTATTAAATTCCTTAGCCCATCTTTTAATAAACCCCAGCATACAGTTAGACTTATTAACGACATGATTAATGTGTTCGGAAAAAGTAAGATCGGAGCTAAAGAAAACACCAAGATCACTAAATCGAAAGACACGACCAAGGATGTGGTTGTTCATTGTATATGAGAACTCCGCCGGCGTACGTTTTTTTGAGAACGTCATAACCTGACACTTACTTGGGTTAAGTGTGAGTCCATTTTTATCACACCAGATGGTGAAACTGTCGATGTCTGACTGCAAAAAACTATGGTCCGACACTGACTTTATTGTTTTTGATATTTTCATATCATCGGCATATGCAAAAATATCACTATGTTTCACACTTGAAGGGAAATCATTAATTGAGAGTATAAAGAGAAGAGGACCAAGTTGGCTCCCTTGGGGAACACCTGATACCGCGGAAAAGATATTTGAATTAGTCCCTCTGAAATTTACTTGATAAGTTCTCAAGTGAAGAGAAGATATAATCCAAGATATGAAATTAGGTGAGAAACCTAGGGATGTAAGTTTAAAAACAATAATTTCATGTGAAATAAGATCAAAAGCTTTTGAAAAGTCTGTGTAAATACAGTCAACTTCAAATTGACTCTCCAGAGCGTTGGTACACTTGCTGTGAAAGGACACGAGGTTAGTGACAGTGGATCTGTTTCTTACAAAGCCATGTTGTTCTCTACAAATGATATTGCGACAGAAAAAGACAAGACTATCACAAACAACTTGCTCGAAAAGTTTAGGTATGGATGATAGCTTTGCAATTGGTCTGTAATTTGACACATCACACTTATTCCCCATTTTTAAAACAGGGGTTATATACGATAGCTTCCCAACGTTTGGGAAAATTCCAGAAGAAAGCGACAGCTTAAATAAATGTTGGAGGGGAAAGGCAAGTATATCCTTACATTCTTTTAACAAAATAGGTGGAATCCCGTCTGGTCCTGCAGAACAATCCTCTTTAAGATTAGACATGAACTCTTTAATAGACTCAAAAGCAACTGGTATTCCATTAAAGCTGACTTGTGCTGAATGCTTAAGATATTCAAAGTATTCCGTGTCGACAGGAAACGGACCATCTCTGAACGATTTAGAAAAGTTGTGAGCGAAGAAATTACAAATCACGGCAGGGTCATTAGATGAGTAACTGTTATACGTTAAATTCGCTGGATATCCGTCCGTCTTTCTCTTCGAATTAACGAATTTCCAAAATTTATATGGATTAGATTTAAATGATGCTCCCATTTGAGAGATATAATTGTTATATAGATAGTCCGAAAGAGCTTTGAATTCCTCAAAAATTACTATAAATCTTTCGAGGTCTGTATGATTTAAACTTTTTATATATAATTTCCAAGCCTTGTTTCGTTTGTTACGCAAGGATCTAAGTTCACTTGTATACCAGGGACGGTCACAAATTTCGTTTTTCTTTAATTTTCTAGGAATAATATTACCTATGGAGGTATTCAAAATAGAATAAAAATTATCCACGCAGTAGTCTACATCAGAAGAGTTCTCAACGTTAGAAATACCTAACCTTGTTAACTCTTCTGAGAGAGCGTGAAAGTTAGCCTTTTTGAAATCAAAAATGTACATGTACAAAATAAGGCTTGAAATCAAGTTTTACACATACAATTTCCATATTGACAGAAAAGGGGAAGGGAACTTTCGACGAAGTAATGTGTTTCCGAACAGCGGTGAGAACTCCTCCACCCAATGCTTTCAAATCGTCCTAATGACGATCTTTTCTATGTACTAGAAACTCATTATTAAAGAGCTCCGCGTCAGTAATACTAGCATTGAGCCAAGTTTCAGTCACAACAATGACGTCATGAGGAAAAACCATTGAATTTTTAAATGCATCTTCCGATTTGTGTTTGCTGCGGATCGATCGAACATTCTGATAGAAGCAGCTTAGTCTGCTGCTTAGTTTTTTGAAAAGATGTTTTGTTTACTTTGTGGCTTAGCCTTTGTGGATCGATATGTAAATTCCTTGACCAGAGTGTTAGTTGGCCAGATATAACCGCCTGTACTCGAGCGCGTTCGTACAAATCTCAAAATTTATAAATCTGCTGAAAAAATATCCCATTTAACCGTTGTTAAAGCTTTTCCATCTGTCCTACTCCTCAGACATAGTAGGGGGAAGACCGAATTTGTCCTGCCCATATCCAAAAGTTTGATCCTTCTTTTAGCTTAAGCCTACAAAAGATCTTGAGTGACGAAAGTTTCTTAATGGCAAAGGTCCACTGGTGATCTGATGGCATATCTCAGGGAAAATTGGAACCGTTTCTTGCCTCATATTGGTGAAAGCAAGAGCATTAACCACGATATATCAATAGCATTTGACAGAGTTTGGCAGCAATCTTTCTTGTCGAAAATGCATGCTTTTGGAATTTATGAATCTCTAAGTCAATGGATTAACAATCACCTTTCAAACCATTTAAAACAACATGTTTTGAATTGTGTAAAGTCTGCAGTTCACCATAAAAGACGCCGATGGTTCTGTTTTGTTCCTGACCGCCTTCTTCGCTTTCATAAACGATTTCTTGTCCGATGCTACTTATCCAATCCACTCATTTTCTAATGACTGCAATGTAACCAAGATAGAAGTCAATGCGACTGGATCGGGCTTATGCTAAGCACATAGCAGCACATAGAAGAAGTCAATGATAGAAGTCAATGTGACTGGATCGGGCTTATGCCAAGCATAACCGATATTTAGCCAAAGTATGCATCAGACAAATCGTCGAGGGAGAAACACCGCAAAGAGGTGTCCTATCTCCGCTCATATGGACCCTAGTAATGGACGAATTGTTAAAAGTCCTGCAGAGGGAAGGCTTCGTTGTGAGCGCATACGCAGACGAGGTGGCAATCCTAATCCCAAGTAAATTCTCATTAATCCTCAGCGATCGACTCTGCTACGTATTCTGTATTGTTGGTAGGTACTGTGTTGAGGATGGTCGAGGAGTGGAGTTACCGATATCCCATTCGGTCAGATCATATTGGACCCTAAACTTAGTTGGAAGGATAATGTAGAAGAATATCAAGCGAGCATACGTGGCATTATACGCACCTGCCGCAGAACGTTCGGCAACCAAACATTGTGCACTGGATGTATACATCGGTTGTAAGACACATCCTAATTTATGGCTCAGTTGTTTGGTGAAAGGCTACAGAAAAAAGTGTCATCTCTCTAACCTCACAAAGGTTAAAAGGGCAGCCTGCTTGCGAATAACAGGGTCCCTAAGAACCACACCCACGGCTGCACTAGAGGTACTACTCTATCTAACACCCTTGAACATATGCTGCAGCAGCAAGGAAGCCTTAACTACTGGCCGCCTAAGGGAATTCGGGCAGTGGTCTTCAACATCTTACGGATACGCCTCTGTGGAAAGTCAATGGGTTGCCTCCATAGATACCCCAGCCACAGATTTCCTTCCTATGACATTCGCTTTCAACAGGGAATTCGCTACTAGAATACCTGCAAGGTGTGAATGGGAAGAGAAGAGTATCGCAGAGATGATGAGATCGCCGGCTTCTAAGATGAACATCGAAACCTGGGACCTGAAGTCCTGGGACTAGCCATATTTAAAGCTGATACTGAGCTCAGGAAAGACAGCCTTGTAAACACGACCATTACCATATACACTGACTGACAGTCAATCGGCCATGAAAGCCATGGAATCAGAGTTGTTAAGTCAAGTGCTGTGAAATAACGCAAGGAAATTCTGGACGAGTGTTGGGTGCCAGGTCACAACGATATCGCGGGACATGAAGAGGCGGACAAGCTTGCGAGATCAGGGATGAACCAATCTTTGGCCGCCAAATCTATAAGAACTCCGCTCAGCTCGACAACATGCAAAATACAAACTGAATCCTTGAGTAGAACCAACCTACGTTGGGCAGAACTTGGTATGTGCAGACACACAAGGGAGCTATAGCCAGCGGTAAACAGAAACACAGATCGAGTGGTGCAAAAGCCCGAGGTGAACCAGGACCTACTTCTCAACAATGTATGCTGTGTGTGTTGATTTCTTTTCAATAAGGGACCTTCAATTATTTTCCGAATCCGAACGGTACTTTGAGAAGTTTTTCAAGACAAATAATACTCTCGGAGGGCTTGTCAAACCCTCGAGAGTAAAAAAAGAGCGAGTCTTTTGTTTTTAGGTGACGATGGTAGGATTCGAACCCAAACTTCCGGCGCGGGTAGTAAGCACACACACAAACCACTACACTACGGTACCCCATGGGTGCAATGGTGTATGCTAATTTTGCACTATCTGGCCTGCACCTGACCTCTCATAACCATGCATGCTATATGCTCTACAGATGTTCTTACACACATGGGCGGACTTCGCATAATTTTGCCGGGTCTGAACGGTGAACTGTAAGGCATCTTTTAACAAATTATGGTGGGGTCGTTAAACAAGTTTTATGGCACCGGTCTGGATTCGAACCCTTCTAAGCTTCGTGTTGCAAAAGTCTATTTTTATACCCCTTTCTTCAATCTGGATTTTTAGACCCCATCCCATACGATAGAAGGTATATTAAGTTCGATTCATAGTTTGTAACATAGAGAAATAAACACCGTAGACTCAGAAGACCTTAAGGGAATATGATCGAGGCCAAATAGTGAGTTGAATGAGCCATGTTCGTCCGTGTGTCGGTAGTTTAGGTCTTAAATTTTGAGCTAGGAACTTGAAACTTAATATCTGTTCTTTCAAGGTCCAAAGCAGTACAAAAGGAAAATTTTTCAAAATCCGCCCACTGACACGCCCACTTTACTTCTTAGAATAAAAGATCAAAGTTGTAGTAGAAAGCTGAAATTTTGTATGTGTTATCCTCGATTACGTGTATTGTGATTGGCATTTCAAAAACAAAGGCGAAAACCGCCCCCATGGTCATATATGTACCGCCCGTGGTCATATTTAATTTGTATTCTAATAAAGGGCTTTTATTCAATATTAATTATGACGCTCCGACTTTATGTCAATTTATGTCAAGCTCCGAATGACAGTGGTCAAGTGGGATGGGGTGTACAACGATTCGCGTAAGCGGATTGTAACCCTCCCACTAGCTTACGCTGTCTTTATAGCTAAAGAGCTTATAAACTTATAAGCTTTAAGCTTATAAGCAACATGATAAATGTTGCTTATAAGCTTAAATGTTCTCTACAGCCGTGATAATAAAGTGCTGATATAGTCCTTTCGTGTTAAAGTGGATTAACCAAGGAGTTTTGAATCTGCAAAAAGGATTAAGGACGTTTTTGAAAAAGTTTTCTATAGAGTATTTCTCTTGTGCAAAGTGTTTATAGCGTTCGAAAAATATTCAATCATTGAATGCATTTGTAAAATTTATGCCGGAGCCCTTGAAGTTCTTTTTCCTGAAACATAGCTAGGTTCTACAAGTCTAATTTTTTTAAGGTTGCTTAACTTAATTTAAAATGTAGGTACTTTATTTTCCCTCTTATCTTCACATCAATACTAGGTCCCAGCTTCTGCAGAAAAATTTTATTCTGATAAATTAAATCATCGTCATATAGCACGTGGTTGAACAGATTCCAAGGCTGGTGATCACTATTTAAATTTAGATACCAAAACGATATCAATATCATCACTTCAATGCCAAGAAAAAAAAAAACGTTGTAGGCTTCTAATCGTCTCTTTCATTATTCATTACAAATCAATTAAGGATTTCCAGGCGCACCGCAAATTGTTCGAGACGCCTTGTTTACCGAAAAGAACTTTATCGATTGTGTGTCTGTCTGTGGTTCTGTGCCTCTGGTGGTTGCCTTTTGGTATAATGGTACAATAATAGATCTATCAACATCACAGCTAATACAGGGTCAATTGGGGGGAAAAGTAAATTCGAATGAAAATAAACGCCGAATCAAAACACCACAAAGTAAACAAATAGGAATAATGGTTGGCGCGAACACATCAATCAATCAGGAGTGTTCTGTCATAAAATTTTGTCAGGGGAAAGTAGGGATGCAACACCACAAGGGATGCTGGGGGGTTGGAACCCCATATTTGGGGCATGATAAATTTACAGATTTGTTCAGTATGAAATGTGGCATTTATTATTGAGATTAGAACAAATCAATCCATTCTCGTTGCTGCTCAATCGATCCAGAACAATGGAAAAGCCAACGCTTTCGGGGTAATTTGGTGTATCCCGATTAGGACACCGTCTATTGAAACGTATTAGGGGCCAAAGCAAGATGTTAGAGGCTGATTGAACGCCACAGAGAATGAGAACATGCGTTCTGTTCCTATTTCTTAGAAATCAATATTGATTGGTTTTTGGCGTTGCCCCGAATGTGGTCAGTTGGGGTGGCTTAACGTCAAATGCTATGCCGCATAATAAAATACTAAACGACGAGACGATTAGCGTGCAACAGGCAAATTAATCGCGTGTTACGATCTCCTCTTTCAGACAGATAGCCATGAAGGGAAATTTTTGATTAATGATCCTAGATTCGGATTCATTTGGCTAATTACCGCATTGAATGGATTGTAAATCTGTTTGAAGCAATATTATTCGCACTCTGCTGGAGGTGGGCACTAGCTGCGAGATAGATGAGCGAGATAAGTTTATTAGAATGGGAAAGTCAGCCATTTGGATGGTTAATTACCCGTTTGTCATCGACTCATTTTGTTTGTATGTAATACGCAATCGTCGGAATGAAAATAATTTACTTATCCAGATGAATGATAAGAATGTTTGAACTTGCCATGAGGTTCACCGGAGGTTGAATATGATTCCTTAGGTATTTTTGATATGAAGGTGTTTTTGGGGGTGAACTTGAAAGTTATTTGGAAGTGCGCATTTTTGTATTGAGATGTCTCGTTTTATGACTTAATTTTGTGTGCAGGCAGATTGAGATTAAGTCTGTGATAAGAGTCTTGGTGGGTCAACGTACTTATCATGCAAAAAATAAAGTAAGCGAAATGAAAATAGAGATTCAGTTAAGATATACATGATATACATGATGTGTATGGACATAGGTACAGTCAGACTTAACAGCCCAATTAAAAAATACCAAATGCTCCATGATAATCGAAAAAAGCAACACCAAAAACTAATATAAAAAGTCAGCTTCCGGAATTTACGCTGTTCTTATACCCCCATCCATGGCAAGAAGGTAATAAGTTTGATTCATAGGTTGTAACATAGAGAAATAATCACCGTTGACCCCCAAGACCTCGATAATTTAGGGCATATTATCGAGACCGAATTGTAAGTCTAATGAGAAATGTCGTCTGTCGGTAGTTTTTAGGCCTTTAATTTTGAGCTTGGATTTTGAAACTTCATATCTGACCATGCTAGATCCCGAAACAAAACATGTTTAAATATTTTCAAAATCCGCCGACTGACACGCCCACTTTACTTATTAGCATGAAAAATTAAAATTGTCGTAGGACTCTGCTTTTGCTTAAATATATTGACATTGACGTTTCGAAAAAATCGAAAAACACCACCATGTGGGCGTGGTCGCATTTCATTTTCAGTTAAGCAAATGATATTTATATGCAATGCGTTTGCCTGCAATCAAGAAAATCTTGCATTATCTGTTAACGTATTTCTGTATACTATCATCTTCTTGGGAAAATTTTCACAACGCCCACTTTTGGGGTCGTGGTTGAATAAAAACCTAATTTTCGACATAAAAATGCACTTAACACATGCAAACCAGTTTTGGATAAAGTAAAGGCTACAATGCTTTAGAAAAGGGGTCGATGCCATTTTTTTTTTTATATAAAAGGAGAATGTCAACAGATAAATGCGATTAGGAGCTAGAATGGGGTAAATTGGGAAGGGGTATCCAACGATTCGCCTAAGCGGATTGTAACCCGCCACCCTTTTGTTTTGAAAAAAAGCTGCAAAATTTTTGTGGTTTCGCGTTTGGAAAAATAGTAGGGTTTGCTTGGAAAATGTTGTCGAAATTCGGAAACAATGCCAAACAGATGTGGAAAAAGTAACAGAATCAAAAAACTTAAATATACATAAATTTGATCCGAATTTTGCATCCATTTTAGAATACAACCTAAAAAATTGTAAAAGCTCTAACTGATGCTATTCATATTCAAGGACGCCACTGCTTAGTTGAAGGCTCGGCGACATCTTATTAAAAAATCTATATCAGAAGAAATACGCCTAAAATAATGTCTTAAATAACTGTTAACTTGCAAGGGTTGGGATCAAAATTCCGCCGGGGTCAAATATTTTGTATACGCCACCCAGGGTATATTAATTTTAATGCATAGTTTGTCATCACCTTAGAACCTTAAGATCTTTTAGAGATATGATCGAGACCAACAGGTGAATCGATTTAGCTATGTCCGTCCGTCCGGCTGCCTGTATGCGCGAAGTTTATAGATCTTTAGAATTTTACTAGGACGCTGAAACTTGGAGTGTATCTTGGTTCTTATTTTGTACAGACAAAATGTAAAAATAGGGTAAATCCGCCAACGGGCACGCCCACTACTGGCTTCGATATAAGACAACCTCTATTTCAAATTTTCAAATATAGAAGGCGTAGGAACTCAAATTTTGGTATAGAGCAATAATAGCCCAAAACCACTAAGAAGACAAAAATTGGACCGCCCACAATAGCGACCATGTCCACTTTAACATGGTAGATCTTTAAAAATCCGATTTCTCGAAAAGTTCACTCCAAATCAATAAAAAAATGATATGACAAATATTAAAAATATAATATTTATTATATTAAAATATTATACAATTCGCTCAATTTAGTCCATATTACGTTTAGAGCTCCGCCTACTTTTAGGGGGCGTTTTCGGGAAAAAACGTTTTTTTCCGAAATAATTGTCGGTTTTGAGGCATTTTGTCATGATTCTAACGAAATTACAATTAATTGATTTAAAATTTTAGCCCAGACTCACTTTTGGGGGCTAGAAAAATAATATATCAATTAATATATCATTATATCATCAAAATAATATATCATTTTGGGACTTCATATGGGTGAAGATAGGTCTCCACATAATTTTGTGGGCACAACACCCAATGATAAATTGGACACCTTATGTCCCTGGTGTCGATCACCATTGAAATCGATGCACAGACTTAATAAGGATCTGACAAAATGTGGTTATGTTTGGATCTTCATATGAAGACCCTATGGACATGACATGACATGATGGACATGATCCTATCTTCAAGTGAATTGACCGTTGTTAAGCTTTTTTGCATGGGTACACCTTAGTATGCGCTTAGTAGCTCATTATGTATTTTTGCCGCTTGCGTTTTTCAAGTCCCTGCAAACTCCTGGTATTAATGTCCAACAACACTAATAATGATCTATATTGACAACTGCTTTAATAATCAACAATCTTATTTGATTTGAATTCTTTTAAAACACTTAATAACGGCAGGCTCAGTATGTAATACTTTAGTACTTCTGATCCTGGTAAACAGTCTTACCTCATCCAAGTTAGTACACGAACCCAACCTTTCGCTGTACTTATTCCGAGGTTAAGCCCAGTGAATCCTTTCTAGATCCCAGGTCTCACAGGTATCCAGGAAATCGAGATAGAGCTGCTAATCAAGGCTCATAAGAGAATTTCTGAGAAGCCATACCTGCCCTAGGTCTGTTTGTAGGTATCTGTTATCACGTCTGCAATTTTCCTGTGAGCACAGGGCTCGCTTGCGTAACTACGAAAGTCTTTCGCTCTGTCTCGCAGGAGAACCCGCTGCAGGCTTCTTGCTCCTTCATCAAATTGTATCCAAATAGATTTTTTTCAAAGACCGCAAAGCACAGTTCGTTCTGTTTTGCTAAGAAGATGATAAAAAAATAGAGCCGCGCAACAGTTCGAGGTGAACCAGGGCCAGCTTCTCAACAATGTGTGTGTTAGTTTCTTCACATACAAGGGGACCTACAATTTTTTACCGAGTCTGAACGGCACTTTGAGAAGTTGTTCAAGACAAATGATATTCTCGAAAGGGCTTGTGAGGTGAGAACGAGTCTTTTTTCAGCCGACGATGGTAGGATTCGAACCCCGACCTCCGGCGTAGTAAGCACACACACTTACCACTACGCCACGGCAACCCACTACGCCATTCAACCCATTGCCATGGTTCGAATCCGTCCATGGCATAAATGAAAATTTTTCTGTTAAACCTTTCCGCAGTCAATAAAAAAGATACTGAATGTAAACACTGAACAATATCGTGTTTGGAAAAATACTGAGTCTTAACTAAGGCCTTATTTGTTACTGTTTATTTTAAGTCTAGCTCAGTTGCATAATTCCAATGTACTTTGCACTTTTTAGAGCATAAAAAACTTTTAGAGACTGATTTTTGAGACTCTTTGCGAAATCAGTTTCTGCAAATTTTAGTACACTCAAAAATACGTTAATGAGTTTTTTGAGTCAAAAATCCAGAAAATTTTTGTAGAAATGTCTGAAATTTCAAGAAAAAATTCCATTTTCTCCATAAAAATTTCCGGCGTAATATCCGGAAGCCTAAAAAGTGTTTTTATCATAACCAAAATTATGTTAAACAAAGACAAGGGTAAATTTAAAGAACGCAACAAGTTTTAACTATATGGAATAAAATCTATAAGAGGTCCTTCTTGGGCCGCTAAAAATTAAAAGAAAAAAATTAAGAACAGACATTAAAAAAGTAAATACTTTTTGTCCACTATGTTCTCACATTGGTTTGTTCACTTTTTTCCACACTATTTTACGTTTTTAGAATACTAGGATGGACGGAGACTAAAACTCCAAAATCTTTCAAAGATACCAATACGCCCACTATAGCAGGTACATAATACCGAAGTAGCCGATATTGGTTATGCCCGATTTCCACGTGCTAAAAAACCACCCATTTATGAGAGACACTATGAAACTGCCAGAACGCACTTCATAGTAGTAAATTTTCGCTCTCTCATAATACTTCTTGACTACAACTAAGTTAACTTAACAAGTAGTTTACGCTTCCATAGTGTTGATCGCATTGGATAGGTTGCTTTCCAGTGAATGCACCTACTGAGCCGTTCATTCATGCGGCTTCACCCTACGTCGCTAGATCGAAGGGTCTTGTTCTTTGTAGTCGTCGCTCGTTGTTAACATCGTTAAGAGTCTCGTTTAGAGTACGGATCATTTCATTGTTGCAATGAACATGAAGGCGAGCATTAAGCTTTCGAGCGAAGTTTGTTACTTCTTCGCCCACGGTAGCTACTCCTAAATCTCTGTGAATATCGCTATTCCTAATATACCATGGAGCATTCACAATTGCTCTTAGTGTTTTGTTTTGGAAAGTCTGCAACATGGACATGTTGCTCGACTTGGTACAACCCCAAAGTTGTATACCGTATGTCCAGGACGGCTTTAACACCTGCCTGTACAAGAGCAGTTTGTTATATGTGCTTAATTTCGAAAATCTTCCGATAAGCCAATACATTTCCCTGAGCCTAATCTCGAGCTCGTCACGCTTCTTCTTTACGTGTGGTTTCCACCTTAGTTTAGCGTCCAGTGTCATCCCTAGATACTTCGCTTCATTTGCATAAGGTATTTGTGCAGATCTTATGAACAGAGGTAAATTGTTAACCCTTCTGTAAGTGAAATTCACATGCGTAGACTTGTTCTCGTTAAGAGCGATTCGCCAAGTCTTCGTCCAGACACAAATTCTGTCCAATGCTCGTTGGAGGCTTCTCGTTGATGACTCGACTGATTCATCTGTTGCCAGGATGGCCGTATCGTCCGCAAACGTGGCCACGACAGTCTCGTCATCTAGAGGTATGTCTCTTGTGTAGAGCAGGAACAGGGTCGGACCGAGGACGCTTCCCTGGGGTACGCCAGCCCGAATTTGCTTGAAACTCGAGTATTCACTACTGCACCTAACACGAAAGAGTCTGCTTTCAAGATAATTTTCCAATATTTTAAACATGTCTTCCGGCAAGTTTTGCCGTAGTTTATATTTCAAGCCTTCGTGCCATACCTTGTCGAAGGCTTGCGATACGTCGATGAAAGCACTTGAACATATTTTTTTCCCTTCTAAGGCTTTTTCAATTTCATGCGTTATTCTGTAGACTTGATCTATTGTGGAATGGTTAGGTCTGAAACCGAATTGATGATCCGGGATCAAGCGTCTTTCTGCAATTATTGGTTGTAATCGCTTCAGCAGAAGTTTCTCAAATACTTTCGATATTATCGGCAGAAGCGATATGGGCCTATAAGATTTTTTATCATTTGCGCATTTCCCCGGTTTAGGAACCATAATGACTTCAGCAACTTTCCATTGTCTTGGAACGTATAGAAGTCTAAGAGAAGCGTTTATCATATAAAGTAGCTTGACTAATGCCTTTTTTGGTAGCTCTTTTAATATTTCGCCAGTGATCAGGTCGTAACCCGGGGCCTTATTATTTTTAAGTTTGCTAATTGTCTGTCGGAGTTCAACTAACGAAACTTTTTTCATTCTAAAGCTACCAGGTTCCCCGTTGTTGTTTAGAACGTCAGCCAACGGCGGACCGTCGAAAGGCTTGAATGTTTTTTCTAAATGTTCAGCAAACAAATTCGCTTTCTCTTTGTCTTCTCTTGCCCATTCGCCGTTAGCTTTTTTTATTGGTGCCGAGTGGATTATAGGTTTCTTGATATACTTAACTGCTTTCCACAGCGAGTAGTTTGAGGTCCTATCCGCAGCCAAGCCTTCAAGGTATTCAGTGGTCTCACGATTTTTAAGATCTTGCAACATTCCTTTCAGTTTGTTAGAGAGGCGGTTCAATAGGGTTTTGTCTGGGGGGGCCCTCGTGCCTTGCCATCTCCTACGCGCTCTTCTCTTTTCACGAATCAATTCTTCGATTTCGAGCGGATATGTTTTACGTACATGCCCGTCGGTGCTAACTGCGTTCTTTTGGGACGAATTGTTGTTCCAAGCAGCGCTCTGAATTGCTTCAATGAATTTGTCAACTGCGGTTTCTAACTCGAAAGGAGTTTTCAATGGCACATTCAAGCCAACACCCTCCTTGCAGTCCTTTCTGAAAGCGTCCCAGTTCATGTTTTTGCTAGCTAATCTAGGAGCTCTTTCTATTTTCGCCAGTCTTCCACCCATCTTCAAGATAACTCCTGAGTGGTCTGAGCAAAGATCGTAACACTCTTCAATTCGCGTAAGGTATTTGGGGTACCCTTTAGCGATGAAAAAATCGACAAGGTCAGGCTTTTTATTCCTATCGGTTGGCCAATATGTTGGCTTACCCGTGGAGAAAAAGTCCACCCCACGCTTCATACTATTTTTGTACAGTAATCTGCCTCTTGTTGAATTGCATCGTGAGCCCCAAAAAGTATGCTTCGCGTTAAAGTCACCCCCAATGATAAAATTGGACCCAATGAAGTCATACATACGATCAAGATCGTCTTCCACCAGTCTATATCCTGGCGGGAAATAACAAGATGCAATGTTATAATCTAAGCAGTCAATTTTTACAGAAACTGAACTGATCTGCATAGAGTCTAGCTCAACTTCTGTGTTCTTGAAGTGCTTTATGCAGTTCTTAATGTAGAGGGAGGATCCTCCTCTCGAATTTTGCGAAGGGTGATGTGCGTGATAGTCATTGTAACCTTTAAGTTTGGGTGTAGACCCGTTTTTAAGGTGAGTTTCCGTAATCATGCAAATATCAATATTGTTTTTCCGTAGAAATACTTCTAGTTCGTCTATTTTATTCAGAAGGCCGTTTGCATTCCATGTTAGTATTTTAAATAACTGTTTCATATTCATGTTCTCTTGTAATTTTTTCGAGGCTTAAACTCGAGCTTGCTCAGTTTGTCAAATATAATTTTGTTGATTTTAGTCTGATCCTCAAGTTTCTCCAAGATTACAGCGAGGATCTGAGACACTGCATCTGTTGTGGGCGATCTTGCCTTGCTTTCGTTTGCCGCAACCTGTGCGTATGATTTCGGTGCGACCAGTGGTGGTTTCTCCGCTGCACTTGAACTGGCGCCGCTCTTTTGTGGAGCTTTTACGCCTTTTGTCGACGCCTCCTTTGCCAATCTTCCACTTTTGATCGGCTTTGGCGTCTTTGGAGTCTTTGGCTTAGTAGTTTCAGCAGGTTTTGGGCGTCCTAGGCTTTGATTCTGACCTCTAGTATTTTCCTTAAGAGGTTCTCGTCCCTTTTGCAGCTCTATGGCTACTTCGCATCCTCGATAGTTCGCGGGGTGGTTTCCGTGGCAATTGGCGCAAACTGCTGGAGCCTTTATGTCAACCTTGCACTCTGTTGACAGGTGTTTTCCGGCACATTTCACGCAACGTGGTTCTTTTTGGCAGTAGGCACTTGTGTGCCTGAATTCTTGGCATCGGTTACACTGTGGTATCAGTCTATTGCCCTTTCGCATGGGTTCGATTTTAACCCTGATGTTAAGTATCATTTTTATTTTATAAATATCGTTTATGCTCTCAGTTCTTTCAAAGGAGAGCATAAAAATTGGAAGCCCGCGTCTGATCACAGTGTCTCTTTCTCCTTCCGTGCGTTGCTTTTCCTTTTTAATGATATTGACGGCATCAATAATCTTAAGGCCTTTATTTTTTACGTCTTTTACAACGTCTTCTTTTGTGCATGATGGGTGGAGCCCTTACAATGACTCGCAGTGGTTTCTCGTACTTATTTTGATAAGTATACCACTCGATTCTTTCTGCATTCAGTCTAAGAGACAGTGCGCGATAGGAATCGGCGTTGTCAACATTTACTTTCCACACGTTATTTCGGTGCGAGGTAAGCTTATAGTTTTCTGTTCTCACCGTGTTTGCAAGAAGGTTGCGCAATCTCCCAAAGTCTGCTATCCCGACGATGTTTATTGCGGGAGGTGGACGAATTTTCGCTTCTGGATTAGCCTTGTTTGAGCCAGAGGGCTTATCTTCTTTTTGTATTACTTCGGGAGAGGAATTCGCCTTTCGCTTCTTGCTAGACCTTTTCCTTAAGACTGAATCGGTCTCAAGTGCAAGTTCGTCCTCGTCCGTGAAGTATTCGACTGCTGGTCGGTTCGGTGTTACACACTCTTTCGTTACCTCACAGTCTTTCGTTAAACGAGTATTTTTAATATCCTCGTTTTCTTTTCGCAGAGAGTCAACTTCCATTTTTAGATCTTGGAAGAGTCGCTCCATTTCAATAAGCTTAGCTCGGAGTTCATTATTCTCCTTTTCTAAGCTCTTAATTTTCACAGAGTCCTGGTTTACCGGTGGACTGCTTTTTCCGGATATGTTCGATCTAGGTGGTGGTGATCGATTTAGTTTTGTCCTTTTCTCAAAAGGATTTATAAGCAATAAAAGGCTCTCCCCAGAATCCGTAGAGCCTGCCTCCGAAGAGGGTGGATTTTCCAGCATAGCTGGGCTGCCACCTGGGGTAATCAAATCTTTCGTTTTGTTCATTGCCATTTTTTTTGTAACTTGTCGTTTTTATGAGAAATAGGTAAGTCACTTCTATTTTCATTTTAAAATACAGCCGCCCCTTTGGAGACAGACGCCGACCAGTGAGCCGCACAATGTGTGACAGACGCTTCTGGATTTTAGTTTAACCTTCAGATTCATCTATAAGTTAAAACCTTACTGCCAAAAGTTGCCCCAAATGGAGCAGCATCGACAGCATCCCTTGAAACATTAAAGAATATTTCTTCCGGTGGATTTTAGTCGGCTCTTACGACAGGCATACCTTACCTCAAGGCTATTCTAACCCCGACCTTGCAGGGGTATACTATTTTACGTTAAACTATTTTGGGTTTAGTTCAGATCATAAATTTTTGGATCTCGGCTTCCCCTGTTCCGAGAAAAACAAGATTCCGCTAAGATCAGATGAAATTTCGACCCGATTCACTTTTTTCGGTAACCGGGCGACGAGATGACCCAGTATTAGAATAGTGGGTTAATTGCAGCTTTCTTGAGCTTTTTTGTTACGTCTATTAGAAATTTGTAGCTTAAGCCGGTTCCGAGTAAACGATTTTTAGTGCTGCTATCTGAAGCTAGCAAGCACACAACAACAGCTGAACAGGGTATCGCAGCTCCAATTCAATTGTAGATCTTCTGCAGCTTATTAATTACGCCTGATAGAAATTCGTAGCTTACCCGGTTCTGAGAAAAGCACAACTGGGTAAGCTTTGCAGACCTTCCCTCCACCGCCAGATTTGCTCTACTATTTCCTTGTGTTTTTTTGGGTCGCTAAACACGAATTTTTTTCTCGAGAAATTGGGGCTTCACCCTTAAATCACCCAAAAAAGGATCTGTTTTAGCTTTATTCGCGCTCTTAGTTTTTATTGATGCCAGAAAATATGGTTTTACCTTTAATTTGAATTTTAAGCAATATTTTATAAAATATTAAACATGGAAGTGAAGTTAGAGGGTAAAAAGTAAATTTTTACTTCTGTAAAGCTAACTTTTGAGTATGTTTATCTCATTTGCATAAAATTTTGAAGATATTATGTATTTTCAACCACAGATTTGAAACCGTGTCATTATTTTCTCTGAAGCTTACAAATTGTATAGCATCAGAAATTTTCTTTAACACGAAAAAAATTAAATTGTGGCGATATCTTCCCTCGTTTAGGAAGTCTGATTTTCGCAAACAAGAAAGTCAAAACTGTGAGTAGGCTCAAGTCGAATCGTCTCCAATTCCAACGTTCATTCACTCGGGCATAACTCTTTTCTCAAACAATATTCTACAAAAAAGTTGGTGCATGCTCTTAACGAAATTATCGTTAGAAATTCTTGATCAGCTACTTTTACTTCATCCAGATCGGGTAAAAAAAAAGTTGGTCGATGGATTGCTGAGGTTCAATTTTTCATTTCTGCATTACAAATGTCGTCGCACTTACTAAGTAAGGCAGTCATATTATTTCCATAATCTTGAATATCGATTCTAAGGTCTTATTAGCCGTTGTTTGTTACCTATGGTTCGAGGTAAGAAAGTCTTTTGTAAGACTTACGGGTCTCATTCCTGCTGTACTGTTTGTCTATTTCCTTGCTTGCGCACTTTGAATGGCCTTCTATGAAGCCGATGTTCCTCTCTATTCATTGCTCGTAGAGCTCGCGACGAACAAGTGTCCCCTTCGCATTAATTAAAATGAGCAATATGGGCCCTATATGTAACCCTTTATAATCATCTTTTGTCTTTTTCCATTTAAAATAAATTTTCTTTTAAAATAACTTTTCTTTTTTAAGTTGCTTCAACCTTAAGAAATATAAAGTCCCGCCCACATTTTCAATTTCGGCGGTTTTAACTCGCATTCAAAGAAAAAGGACACAACACACATTTCTCTCCTGCTATTTTTATTTATTTGCCAAAAGTACGCCAACATTTTTCATCTTTGGCATTATTAAATCCAAAGACGACCTAACCTGCCCGTGTATCAATATGTACCTACCAACAGTATCCAAAGTAAATACGAGTCTTAAAAAGGTCATATCTACCTACCAATATTTGTACTTCAATCAAGGCTTCCTTACGCAAATTTTCTGCTGGTCCCTTTCGGGTTTTCTTCTCTCGGAAGAAACCCAAATTAACGTTGACCTTGCGAAGGTATGTATATCTGACATAGAGCCCTCTTGTAGCCTTGCACACTGTGCCACAAAATATAGTCTAAACAGAAATTTTATTAAAGCGGCAAAGAGTATATCTACTACACCACCTGTGGATAGTAAACAACAATATTTTGTTCATTTTATATTAGATACCCACTTAATTTCGCAGGGAATATCGACGCATCGTGTTTCCTCCCAAATGGGGTTGGCATTGCGGCACAGTGTGCTCTGGTATTTCGACATCGACATCACCTGTATCCAAAATGTGTCGGAGCAACCGCATCGTTTTCATTCAACACAAATGTAATTAAAAATGAACAACTTGTTTGACATCATCGTCATCCACTCCCTTGGTAAATATAGAAACATCCTTTATCCTGTGATATCTACCCTGGCTGCATAATAGAAAACCCCAACAATCAATAGCCCGCAGAATGTCCTTAGGGCTTTTACTGCGTCGGTGATTGTAACATGCATCTGTGGAGCAATTTAGAATCCCTCGAACGGTTGGTTGCCTTGTTGGGGACAGAATCGCGCGAGGGCGCAGACATCATATGCCCGTGTTCGTATTCCATGCCACCGAATGTTTACTCCGTTCCAACGATAATATTTTTGTAGATAGATACTCGCGTTCATGTTGTATCTTTTCCATGAAAATATTCAATTCAAGATTTTTTTTTAACAATTTTCCCCAGGCAAAGTATCACCGTTTGTTTTGTTTTTATCCAATTTCAGAGCTACGGCTACTGTTTGTTTTATTAAACAATGAAAATGTCGAAAAACACAGCCACAGAGGAACGACAACGACGAAGAACAAGAACAAGGGAAGAAGTTAAATAAAGGAAAAGCAAATAATGAGCCAGTATAGTATTTTTATCAAGATACTGTTGTGTGACTAAACTCGAAGACACAGATATCGCACCTATTCCGTAGTCGGTGTTTGGTTGATGCTGACGTTCCCCAACGGGTTTTGGTGCACACGTTTTTGTTTTGGATCCTTGTAACGGGTTTGATTCTTAACCCTGTCGGTTGCCAAATCTTTTATGAACTGTTCGGAAGACGTAAACTAGAAAAAGATACAGAATTGATGCCACACTTAAATAGCAAATTTCGTTTTGTAAAAAGGACAACTCTTTGCTGTGGGAATGTGAATCCTTAAAGTTTGACTTTGCCACAGTGCCGGTGTGGCCTGCGATGTTAAGTGAACCTCAGCAGCGTGCTGAAAATTTGAGTGCAGCCTGTTTCATCGTTTAACTTCTTGAAATGGATAAATTTGATCTCAACGAATTGGTGCGTCTGGTGGAAGACGTTGAGGGAAACGATAACATACACTCCGAACTTGTTCGAGCCGCTGTCAACAAAAGTATTGAGATACATTGCCTGCTGAAGCAGCAAGAAGAGCACAAGGACAACGCAAATGTAAGTGTTTTAAATGTTTACCCATTACAGTTTTTAAGTACCTAGATATTATTCCTCATGAAAAGGATAAAGTTTTTTCTCTTGAAGACAGATTAACCTAGGTGAGGGTTGAAAGCGGTATTGTGAAGGCCACATCTGCGTGGAAAAACAAAATAAATATTCACTGTTTGCGGAACGAGTAAACGTTGTGTATTTGTTTAACTTGGGTTTCAGGGAACACATAAGCTTTTCCTGTGTTTGCCTCTATCACAGCAACTGAGTACACTTGCGTCAAAGTAAAAAGAATTACCTTTGGTGTTTATACTCTTACGGATTCCTAACGTGCTTTACGGAGATAAAGTAACAAAAATGTCAAGAAGTGAACATGACTTTGGAACTTCAGCATAAATTGTTATGTTTGGCACTTATGAATGACGCCTTGAATGACTATGAAACAGAGTGTACACCACGCTGGAATTGTCGCGAACTCGGAGTATTATTTGACAGCTCGGTGTGGCAATTCGGTGTTCAAAAGAACACGCCATAAGACTTGTCGAATGCCAGGATTTGAAGTAGAAATGCCAGGAAGGCTGGTGGTGAGCCAATCTGCAATTGAAACGTACACAGGAATATAGAAGAGAAGCCTTTTCTAGTTAAGGTCTTCACTTGTGCAACTAGATATGGCTTATAAAAAGCCAGATCTTGGCTTTTAATAAGCCAAGTATATATCTAATTCTAATAGCACTTTTTATATAAATAGCTTAAAGACTAATGTCACTGTGCAGAGCTCCAGGCTAGTGACATCAGTATAAGAAATAATCAAAACAACTGGAAAGCGGGCGAGCTAAACCAAAAAAGTTCTAATGGAGCTTATTGGAATTGTTTTAATTATGATGTGAAACAATCAAAACCTGTAACCTCTATAAAATTCCATCTAGATGCAGAAATCATCTAGAAACCAAATAAAAGCATAAACCAAAAATTATAAATATATTTAGTCCTTACGGATGATTACCGGTAGACATGCCATAAGGCTTGGTGCCTCCTTTAATAATTTTTGTAGAAGCTACAGAAAGAAAGCATAACGGCTCATTAAGATTTGATTATTTTTAAGACTAGGGAAGAAGCTCAATTCTTGCGGACAAAATGTCAAAAGAAAAAAACACATTTTCCATCCCAAAATGGAAAAGGGATCGCTACATCTGTCCGTCCGCACCTGTCGTAACTTTTAGAAAGTCCGTTATAGAAAGTCCTTGAGAAAAATTCATCTTTTTTTTACGGAAATAACTGATGAAATAATGCTGATGGTAAAAAACACACTAAACGAATATTCAACAATTTTCATTATAGGCGAGAGAAGGTAGTTTTTTTCGAAATTTTTTAAACAGGGCGGAGTTTGCACTTCAGTCCTTTTCATGTAAGACCCGTGAGTAAGTGATACAGTATGTACGCAGAAATTGCAGTCCTTTAAACGGACCGTTGAATACGCCATTTTATCCCACATTGTAAATAACTTATGTTATTGCTATTGCAAACTTTGGAAAGGGGCGTAGTCCAACTGCTCTTATTTTAAACTATTAGCATATATTTCTCCGCTTAAATGCACGCAAAAATGTAATTTTTTGGTTCAAATTTAATATTTTGCCGAATCCAATCCAAGCCACAGAAGGCGTGGCTGAAAATTTCACAACGGGAAAATCTATAATGAAGTCTCATTTACCTTAAATGCTTATTTTTATTACTTATTCTTTCATAAATTAGGCTTAAGGCCTGTCAAAATTGCGTTTGTATGGAAAGTTCAAGGTTTTTCTTTTATTCTGCCTCCAAAATGGCACGAGGCCCAAAATTTTTTTTTAAACAAAATGTAGAATTAAGTCCTTTCTACATAATACACCAAGAAAAATGTTTTTCGGAGCAAAAATATTGAATAAAACGCATTTGCAAATTTACCCTTTAAATCGGTGATATGCCCACTAGGGGAGGTTTAGCGATCCTATTTCAATAATGTATGCCTTAGAATCTCCAGAAGATAATAAATGTCGAATTTCAGCCTTTTAAGACGTGTTACAGTTTTAAAAACTCTGAAGGAAGTTGCACATTTGCACCGATTGTGGACGTGTCTGTTGACGGATCTCAAAAATTGTAACACTTGTACTGTTTTGGATAACAAAGAGCCTATGCACCAAATTTCAGCTTCCTAGCTAAAACATGTGATATACAGCCAGACAGACCGACGGACGGACATGGCTTATTCGATTCAGAATTCGGTCTCGATCATATGCCCTTACGGTCTTGGGGGTTTCTACCATTATTATTTCACCGTGTTACAAACTATGTGACAAACTTAAGATACCTCCTATCTTAAGGGATGGATAGGATTTTTAGCTAGATTAATTAATAAACCATGTCTGTCCGCATGTCACCAATTTTTAGGCACTAAATTTTGAGTTAGAAAGCTAAAGTTTTGTGCGTACGCCTTCTGTCATCCGAAACACAAGTGTCCCCCAGACACGCCCACAATCGGTCTAATTGTGCGACTACCTCCAGTGCTTCCAAAACTGTAAGACGTCGTGAAAAGCTGGAGTTTAACATTTAGCATCTCCTTATGATTATAAAGACATAAAAAATAAAAATAAAGTCCACAGACCGCCTCTTGTGGGCGTGTCATTGATTGAAAAAGTAATTCTTCACATGCAATTTATTCAATATTTTTTTCCAAGTTGAAAAATTTATACTTCATATATTATGTAGAAAAAAATAAGTTCTACAATAAGCTCATACAAAGTTTTAAGACACGCCCACATTAAGATACAGAATTTAACTAAAACCTTTAATTTTTGGACACTGGTTTTCGTTCACACAAAGTTTTTGGCCACGCCCGACTTAAGGTGTCGATTTTTCATATTTATTGAATTTGAACCAAACGAAATCCACCCGGGGTGGATTTCCCCCGGGCCCGGGAATGCATAAGCTATACTCATAGCTACTTTTGTTTGTCTGAGATGTACCTCCATACCTAAAAAAAATTCAAGAAAACAACATTACGGAAGAAACTCTACCGCCAATCGACTCACATGTAGGAATACTCTGGTTGATCTTATGTTTGGCTGTGGACTGTCGACCGTTATTCGTGAAGGCAGCGATAAGGGGTTGTTGTGGTTTTTGATCTTGTGGTCGCTCCCAAAGTTATGGATCAAAATCACGCAGTGGAAAGTCCATCACACGAATGCTTTAGCATGTAGGTGAACCTGTGTTTCGTCCGTCCCGTCGCTAGCACGCCATGTCGGTGTCGGTCGTGTTGCTGAACGCAGAACATAAGGGTTGATGTGCAATTGGATTTTGTTGTTGGACTCAAGTACACAGCATAAGAATATGTGAAAAAGCTCAAAATGCTGATGATGGGTGATGAGTTGTTGTGTTTTTAAGTTCGATCGCAAAATTTTGAATCCATTCGAAACTATTAAAAAACAAGGGGCCCGTACATGGTTACTCTGGGCCAGGATTTTCACTCGGCGGCCCTTCGTCTATACCGCGGTGGTTACAGACAGATCGAAGCTATTACACATGCTCTGTTACATTGCCCACTGTTTTTTTTAGTTTTTCAATTAAAAATCTAAGAAAATCCATATTCTAGATAAAAACATACAAAAGGTGTAAGATATATTTAACACAATTATTAACTAATGAGTAAGGACATAACGAAAAAATAGCCGAAAAATTAAATTTTTGTTAGGTCTGTTTTTTCGTGATGAATTTGAAGTTTTTCTAAAATGCATCCGGATAAAAAATGCGCAAATTTTTTTTCAAACATAAATCCAGATTTCTTTCATCAACGATAAAAATTACATAAAAAAAATTTCGAAGAATTCTAGAACAATTTTAGAAAAGTTTTTTATTTCTTTTGTATCTACAATTAAAAAAATATTTATTTCAGATTTTTTAATTATAATTCAAAACATGGTAAAAATAGCTTCTACAAAATTTCTGACCTTGCCTTTAAATTCTGAACAAGTAACTATTGACTTCTTTCACACGGGCAGTTTTGAACTGTAAGGTTATTTTTTAACTCGGTATGTTTTGAATAATGATCCAAAAATCTCAGATGTAAAATTTATGATACGTATCAGCGGCGCGGGATTTGTTTGCTTTAAAAAGGAGTTTCTTGAAAACTTTCGATAAATATTGAACTAAATTTAAAAAAAAAATTAAAATCATAGCGGGAAAACAAACCAGGAAAAAACATAATTAAAATGTTTGTACTTTTGAGGGTTATTTATTTTAATTATCTGATTGATTAATTAAGTGATGAGAATTTTTATACCAGACCCAGGAAAGCTATAGCAAACAAATATTTGGCAAATTCAGCTGAAAAGCTTTTTCATATTATTATTATTATTATTATTTATTAGCATAAAAATAAATTCTTATACTAAAATTACATTGGGAGCACTAGCTGCAGAGGCTTTCGGCTCTTAATGAGTAGAGCTTTTATTACCGAAGAGCTTTTTCATAAACGAAACAATTTTTCATAATATTGTGGTTTGTGGTATCTTAACGATAACATCGATTATAATGAAGATGTATAGAGATTTCCAACATTTGTTAAAAATATCGAAAATTTTAAATAAAAATAAAAATCCATATTTTAAGAGTTGCCTAAATTTCTTTGCTCAGATAAGTATAAGGATATAGTAGATAGATTACAACTTTCCCTGGAGGAAATCAAAGGTTTTCCCATTATCTATATCAATAACAGCAGCGTATTGGGATGCGATTTAATCATATTTGATTCCTGAAAACCTTTATAAGCAATTTTTGTTTTTAAATTTTTAACTAACGAAAATTTAAAGCAAAGAACAAGTGGAAAAGGCGTATATATAAAAGGATTCTCTAGCCTGGAAATTGCCACAGTTACAAAAAGTGGGAGGAAAAATATTTTTTTCATGTGCATGGTTAGGGTATAAACAATGGAACAAGTTATTATGTTGCTTAAAATTCCTGGCTAAGAATTTTTATTATCTGAAATTGGGTAAGATGTGTTAAAAGATTATTTGTTCTATTACTCAAAGCTGACAGATTTCCCAAAAGTTAACACCAAAATACCTTCCCTTTAGACAGGGTATAATTTTCTTTTATCAAGCCTCACGTATTTATCTTATCTGTATACAAATTATGCTAAACCTCTGGAGCTTGTAAATTTTAGTTGTGCAAGATTATTTCTAATTTATGATAAATACAAGCGAAAAGAAGTAAATAAAAATCTAGACCTAAACCATACAACAGCTTCTTGCCACCAAAACAATCATTTTGAAATCTTTCTTCTTGCTTAGTTATCTTTGTCTCAATGTTGGAACTTCTGTCTATTAACAGCTTTTGAGTTTGTACGTAGCTTAGATTTTGATTGTTTTTTTCAATTGAAGATTATGCAGTGTGAATGCCAATGCTAAGGAGGGTATAAAATAACCTCATGTATTATTTTAATCAAAATAAAATTTTTCTATAATCGAATTTACCTTAGGCAAGTTTTTCAATATGAATTAGTTTTCTTACCCATGACAAAAATGGCATGATTTTTTTAGGAATAAACCATTCTTTATATTGATCCTGTCAAATTTTATAGGACGTTAGGCAATTTAACCTTCTTAAGCAATTACCAGTGGTACACAGCGATGTTGAATGTCCCTGTGTGGGCAGAACAATGTTGGTAGTGTCGTAGGTAGTTAGTCTCCCAATATAATAAATGTCCTTATCTTACGATGAAAAAAAAATCACACACAAGAGCAATAAAAACGAAGCCATTAACACATAATTTATATTTTTTCCTTTAGTCAGACCGAAGCAATTTGTTTTATCAATAATGGATCTATTGGCACAGTTTTTACAACCTTTCATTTTCCTGTGGCAAAATAATTAAGATTTTAAAATTATTTTCTTCTTCCATGATATTTTCTCGAATGTAAGCTGCAGGGGATGAGTTGCACCTCAGTTGCATACAGTAGCGTTTGTGTATATTTTGCAACGCAGCACTTTCTAACAACCCATAAAGCTGCCCTGGGGAGATAAATTTTGTCACGTGGACACAAAATAGAAATCGTGCAACCCACCATATGTGCCCATAATGCATGAACCCATAGATACACAATATATAATGCAATTTTATACTTTATTTCCTTTTTGATAATTAATTCAATATGAAATTTTAATTAAAACATAAAATTTATCGGAACCACAGTGTATATGCTTTAGCCTGAGGTAAATGCTGTGGTTTTATTCGTCAGCAATATATTGCAATTTTTGGGGTGGCAGACATGATTTAAGTATATGGTTGACCAAACCATGGAATCTTCATGTAATTATCATCGATCCATTATCCTTCCGGCCATAATTCAGTGGCCCGGAAAAACTGACTTAGCTCGTTTTGCAAAATGTGGTAGGGCTTACCTTTTTTATGGGAAATCCATTATAAGATAATATGTGAAACGCTAGAACCTGGCTCACCTTGAGCTGTAATGGTGTGAACATTTTTCAACCCATAAATAAAACACAGTAGAAACTAAATTGGAATTAGTATTGGTAAAGTTAAATTAATTAAATGAGGACGCATGTGTGCTCATTTTCAGGGTGCGATTTATTTCACGAAAACATTATTTTTTAACACACATTTTCGAATAAATCCGAGACGCACAAAATGACAACAATAGAAAGTCTCATTACCTTTGTTCAGCACAGTGCACCAAATTTTATTGAATGGTGTAAAATTATTGAGTTTTTTTTTTAATAATAACACGAGTATATTGTTGTCTGCGAGCTTCAGTTTCACAAAAATGTACAAAATTATTAAAATCAGAAATGTAAAATGGTAAAGTGGGTAAGAATTCCAAGAAACAAGCTGAGATTTTAGCCTGAACCAAAAAGGTCTGCCAAAATGTCTTGAATCTATTAAGTATCATTTGTCAAAGAGGTTTTTACTATTATGCCAGATGTTACTCGTACATTTATGAAATGATATTGGATTTGCATGGATTCCAGTTTTGCAGTGCTTCCTATTTTTGGAACGGGGAAATAAAAGAAATCAGAGTATAATTCTTACAAACCCGATGCAGAGTTAAACGATCCAAAAGAAAAAGCGATTTCCAAGAACGCCAAAACGCTTATAAGATGGGCACGCTTGACAATAAAAGGGTGATCAAGGAGTAAAAATAAAGATGCTTCAAACATCTTGGATGCCAAAGATCACATAACCCATATGGGCCAGAAACAGGAGCCGATGGTATCCCAAACAAGGCTGTGAAAGGGGTAGCTTAGCCGAAACCTCAAAATCTCGTTGCAGCAACCTAGAAGTATCTAAGGGAATAATTTAACCCTGACCCAGCCCTTGCAAGTGATATAATCCCTTTGGAAAACCCTCGTCTTATCGTCCAATTTGTCTTCTGCGTAGCTGGGCAAAGAGGAGATGTGTCAGACCAGGATTACAGAAAGCCAAGATACAAAACAGCGGATAGAATCAAATAAAGCAATGTTTCGGCGATTGTTTCACCGGTATGAATGCTAGGGCCCCTATTGTTGATCAACATGTGCGACGGTGTGCTGCGACTAAAGCTGCTAAATGAAGTTTAAATAATAGCATTAGCAGGCGATATTGCTCTTACAGCTCTTGAGCCATTAATGAAGTACTGGCCATAATCAGAATCGAGCTACTTTAATTGACTTTATAGGATACGCTACAGCCAATAAGCTTCGCCAGCCAACTTTTTTTAAAGCAAGCCGCCTTCAATTTTTTACGCAAAGTGGGCTGAGGAACCTTTCGCACTTGCGTACGCCAATACTCATCTTCCAAGTATATCAATGTCGTCTGCGCAGTAATTGAACGGACTTTTGAAAGATTGTGAGTCTGGTGTTGGCGCGGCAGTTCTGCACAATTCTCTCAAGTATGATGTTGAAGAAGTCATATCACAGCGCGTCGCATTATCTAAATCCTTTTTTGATATCAATAGGGTCGGTGAGGTCTTTAAAGGCCTTGACGGAAAGGGGTGAGTTTTCATTCTGCACAGACTCACGAGTTTGGCAAGGATGCAAAACCCAGTCATTGCGTTAGCTCGTCTCTATAGACGCTTTCATACGCAGCTTTTAATTGCTTTAAAAGGTGGTGGGTTGGATTCGCAGGAATCGATTTGGAATTCCTGGGTTTTCTCCAAGATTTGCCGTAATATACTTAAATATCTGGACCTATCAGAACGTTGACAATCGGCTTTGGGCGTTCACACAGTACAGCTGGAAAGATCTTGTATGTGATGTATAGAGGCCTGTGTAGTTGGCACAATTCAAAAGGTCTCTTTTCAAGAGAATGGGGCAAACAATGCTGAAGTTCCATTCGTCGGGTATGCTTTCCTCGGACCATATCTTGCAGACGAGCTGGTGCAGGCAACCAGGTCATTGCCAGGGGATTTGAAAAGTTCGGCAGATAGGCCGTCAGATCCGGCACTTTGTTAGACAAATCTTAGACAAATCTACTTTCACTTGATATGGGTCGGCTGGGTCCGCAACTTTTTCGCCTGGGTTCATTCTACCCAAGTTCATCTTCACCGTTGTACAGTCTGCCAAAACGTTTTTTGTTTTTAAATCCTCAGCATGGGTTCCCACTTTTACTTCGATCGGAGTCGGTGCTGACGTTCCATTGATCGTCTTTACACGCCTCAGTTCGAACTTTATACCCTTGGCCGAACCTTTTGGTCATTTGGTTAGAACTCAAGAACCGAATTTCTGTTGTAGAATTTCCCAACCTATTTAATTGCAACCTTCACGTGCTCTCTCCAGCGTTCCTCTCTCCTTCTCTCTCCTCCTCCTCCCGGTTTAGTCCTTCTGTGCAGAACCACATTAAATGCTTCCTTAAACAGGCAAAAATTGGACCGCCCACAACAACGATCATGCCCACTTTTAAAATGTTAGATCTTTAAAACCCGATTTCTCGGAAAGTTCACTCCAAATTGAAAAAAATCTATGACAATTATTGAGGATATGACTTTTTTTTATATACATACTAGCTGGCCCGGCGTACTTCGTCCCGGCCAAATTTGTAAATGTGATGGAAATTATGGGTTGGAGTACAAACCCACAACCCCGAAAAGAGAAAATTTCTAAATACAGAATTATATTAGGTATCTTAAAAGTGAAATATAAATAGGCAACCCAATCGCTTGGCGTTTTTTACAATGCTTTATGTTAAAGTACCAATTTCGTGATATTTTATACACATATGCAGGCGGAAATTTGCTGTTAATTTTTGTCCATGAACTTTTCTAAAATTTTAATAGCCTACAGCCTATTCTGGGTGGAAACGAATGCAAAAATTAAAAAATCATTAAAATCGGTTCAGCCATTCTTGAGTTATAAGAAGTGTAACACACACGACTTTGCTTTATATATATAGATTTGTTATATACAAAGTTTTGAGCTCCGCCTTCTTTTAGGGGGTGTTTCTAGGAAAAACTGATTTTTCCGTAATAATTTTCGCTTTAAACTCATTTTTTCATGATTCTCACGAAATTACAATTAATTGATTTTAATTTTTAACCCACGCCCATATTTCGGGACGTGGCCAATACAAATAATACATGCATTTGGGTCAAAAAGCTTTTAGATTTGGGGTTACACGGAACATATGGCCGGGTATGTAGAAGTTTGTTACAGACAAACTCTTGCACTTACTCACTTGTTTTTTTTTCGAAGGTTGCTACTATCCGATGGAGCACTAAGACGCAAGTAATGGACCATTGTACTACTATGCAGACACCTAACTTTAATTTGGATAGATTTAAGTGATGCAGAGCTTATATGTTCGGGACTCACCACCTCAGCCCCAGAAACTCGCTTTTTCTTGCGTTCTGCGTGTTTGTTGAGCAGAAAGGGAGGCTTACCGAGTCGAACAAAGATCCGCAAGAGTAGTTTTTTTTCCTCAAATGAATGTTAGGGCCTCCAACTGCCATGCCCCGACCATAGTCATGGGGTGCAATTGCCAATACCGCAATTCAATTTTTTATTTACAATCCACTTATTTATGATTTTCGATGGGATTGAAAATGGGTGGAAGGGGATGATTTCAGGGTTTGGGGTTTGGGGTTTAACCCTGAAGGAAAACTCGAGTCCGCGGGGTTGTCACTCCCGTCACCACACCTAAGTGAAGCTCTCTCGCGGCAAAATTTTAAGGTTACATGACTTTTATCGTTACTTAAAGCAAGAGGATCATCTATAACTTATTTTTATTAAAAAAACCGTTTAAGGAAAGCAGCTAATTAATATTCTCTTAAAATAGTTCAAATTTGTATTCACAGCCGAAACGCCTCCGAAACGCCTGATGATAACCGCAAAATAATTTGAATCCTCAAAAGAGCTATAAATAAACAACTGACCCGCCATTAATACCCACAGGCAATTGGAATTTCGGCGAAAAAGGAAACGTAAATAACCAAACCAAGTTGCTCATCCGTACCATAAGATAATAAAGCCCAAAATGAAGTGGATCTGGTAGGAACTATGTATTCGTCAATTCGTCATCATACAAAACAATCTTTTGCCACATACCATCGGCATCTTATATCGTCGTCCATCAATCTGCAAGTAAAATAACTCGAGAGCACAAAACAGTCTTTTGGGAAATAATATCGAAACAATTTCCCCTCAAATTTCCAATTATGGTGATTTCATTTTCATTCAGTGGAGCGCTTCAAGCGACTCCCGTAAAACGACAAATTGAATTATAAATCCAGTAGAACTTGCCTCGGGCGTAGCAATGAATTTGATGAAGTCCTTTCGGATGGTCGCCCTATACTGAATGGTTGCTTGCTCTCTTGTCTGGCTTTATTGTGTTAAAGGAACGATAAATTTACTGTGACTGCTCCAGAAGTTTGCCTCAAAACAATTTCATCTGCAACAGATGGCAAACAAACGAGTCAAAAATTCGGCTTGCAAAATAAATTTATTATATTGCTTTGTATTTTCATAATATCGTGATTCTAATATGTAGACACTAATCTTCTGTTTTTTTTTTTTTTCTTTCAGGCAGCAGGATGCCCGACATCCTTTGACTCGGTGCTATGCTGGCCGAGGACACCGCCCGGAATGTTGGCCGTGCTGCCGTGTTTTGAAGAGTTCAAAGGGGTTCAATATGACAGCACACGTAAGAAGATTTTAATTTACATAAATATACTTGGAAAAGAATTTGCTTTGGGTTGCATAGGTAAAAAGGGACAACCTTCCGAAGAAGTATTGCTGTAAATATTCAAAAGGGTCGGCAATATTATTTGGATTATTCACGCCACAAATAAAAGAGAAAAACAATGTACGGCATCTCCTTTGAGTGCTTTGGCCGATAACAGATCTCTTTCAAGGGAGAAAAATCGATCAAGAACCCAGTATTTGCAGCGTTGTGATTGTGAGCCACCACTAAATTTCTTTTAAGGCTTGTAAACGTTTTTTTAAAACTTGTAATTCATATTGTGGGTCTTATATTTTTTGAGTGACGCTACAGTATTAAAAACATAGGACTTAACCAGCACGTGTAGTGTATCCAATCCAGATAGTTCGGTCCCTAGTTATAGCACCATTTTCGAAATTCAAGCTGGTTACAGACCTAAAATAAGATAGTTCTACATTACACAGTTTGTCAAAAGACAAGATATTGATACGAGTTAAAGAATTAAAACTTAAGCTCTTACAAAATGTGAAAACTTAACGTTTTTTTTTTGACGATTTAATTATTAAGCCCCTTAAAATTCTCAAGCTGTCAAAGCAAAATGAAAAGATTTCTTAAATTACCTGCATCGCCTTTGTTCAGCGCAAGGATGCTGAATAAAATATCGTTGGAAACTCAGAAACTTTTGAAAAAAAACTAAATTAAATTAAACTAAACTAAAAATTAAATAGACACATAATGTATGAGTAGGTTATTTACTTACCTAATTCATTTAAGCAGTTCGCCCCAAAATGGACCTCATTCATCCGTCGTCCGTCTGTCAACTCGCGTTGTAGCATCTGAAATCGTGGAAAGGCAAAGTTGAGTGTAAGTTTTTTTTTAAGTTGCAGACTTAGTCAGAGAACGCATGCTAAGGCATTTTTTTTTTGTATCCACACTTTTAACGGATGAATTACAGTTGAAAGTTCCATGGTGTAAATGTTTTTAAGTATTAATTTTGAGAAGTTTTGCAGGCAAGAACGAAAAAAAAATAAACTTATACCATGTCTCCACAGGGCACTAAACCGCGATTAATAAAAATCTTTTATAAATCCTCTGCAAATCATGCGATTTACCATACAAATTAAAATCCTCTTGGCAAGTGATTAAGAATAAATCCTCTTAAAAGTCCCATATACCCCATTTACCAACCTAATTTCTGCACATTTGTAACAGTTTGAGAATCAAAAACGAAACTGTTCCTGAAGCTGTCCCTGTAAAGACAATTCTGTCACAAGTACGTTTTCTATTGTGATTTTTACAGCGAAAATCGTTTCTCGCTCCTACGAAATGATATCGCCACTCTCTTTTGAGAGCCAAAATGACAGAAACAGAGTGTCCATGTCAATTAAATCCTATATTTGTCCGGTGGAGCCACAATGGGATTTAGTATTAATCGTCTCCCGCTAATCGTCTTTTAATTGCCGGTGGAGGCATAGTATCAGATCTAGTAAATACTGAGATTTACAAAAAAATTAATTTTTTTTTATAATAGGTACTTAAAAGTTTTTGAGAAACGAAGGGTCGAAAATAGATGCGGTTTTCTGCTCTGTTTGAGGCCCTACAGTTTTTGAACCACTTAGTGCTTAAAACCTTTAATTGAACAAACATGTAAATAAACTCTTAGTGGACCAAGTTCTTAAGTAATATTTTTCTACGAAATTTTTAACACTTCCTTTAGTATTTTCGAAAAAAAAAATCGCTGGAATCCACACAAGCACGTATGTGAGTATCCCATTATCTTCGGCGACATTTGGGTCATAATCAGTAATTATCCAAAATTTTAAGAAAAACTACAACGAAATTTGTAAATTCGAAAACTTTTGAAATTTAACGCAAAATCATAAAAGCATTTTTAAAAACAATTATTTTAAATCTTTTAGTATCCTAACGGGAACAGCGAACTTGGTCAGGTTTAGTTGAGTACAAAGCGCACCAAAAGAAAGCTAGTTGCGTTAAAAAAGTCCTAAATTATCGCTTTCAACATAAGTTTCTCGAAAAAAGAAAAAGAGATTTTTTTACCGTTTATGCGAAAATGGGTACCCATAGGATTTAAAAAAAAAAACAATGCTAGAGCAGGTTGTCAAGCTTTTGGAAGAATTTTACATCTTAAACGTTATTTTCTGGATGTTAAATTCAAAAAAAATCCTAAAAAGATCAAAAAAACGTATGTCCCCTTCTGTCTCCCAAACGGTATAAGGTTTAATTTTGAAATAAATGACGAACATAGTCCATCTTCTGAAATTTTCTAAAAGAAAAACTATAGCAAACTTTGAATATTCACACACTTCGGAAATTGCACTCTTAAATATAAAAGCATTTTTGAAAACGATTTTTTAAAAGTTTCTGGTATCATAACCGTTATATCGATCTTGTCTGAATTTGGTTGACGTATAGGTACAGAAAGTTTTACAGGGCAAGCTAATTAAAAATGTTCGAAATTGCTGTTTCCAACCAAATTTTTCTAAGGCTATCTAAACACACGAAATATAAACGAGTGAGTAAGTGCTGCAGTGAACACGCAAATTTTAAAATGTTGCAGTCCGTCAAACGTACTGTTGAATCCCATCCTACATTAGAAATTGCTGATGTTAGTTTTTGACTCTTTGCAAAACCAGCAACCAGAGGCATAACACTTGCGGGCGTAAGCTTTGGTGTTTCTGTGCAGAGTTTTCATGTTCCGCACTGGCTCATCAGCGTTTAAGTTTGATCGAGACTCGAATTACTTTTCCCTTCTATATTTTCTATCCTCAAGTTCTTTCTGCTTGTGATGTGCTACGCATCTTAAGGGTAGTCATAACCCCTTGGTCGCAAGCTAAATATAAAAAAACAAGTGGAAAAGTGCAACAATGCGTATGTAAAAACTTCTGGCCGTCTGTGACGTATTGCAAAATACCATACCCTACCAAAAAAGGAAACTGCAACGCCTTTAAAAAGTGGGCGTGATATAAAAATATGCATACAACGTTGCATACATTACGGCCCAAAAATCCACGTTTTTAACTCAAAAAATCACATTTTTAAACGCCACGCCCACAAAAGACGGCGAAGGCATATGCTATATAACACAAAAAAGTTAGAAAATGCTAATATCTACAACTTTTGTCAAATAATTTTTAGTAAAAAATTCATATATATATGTTGAAAAACAGTCATTTTAAATTAAAATCCCTTAAAAAAAGTGGGCGTGGTCAATGAATAGGCAAAACTTTTTCTTCCTCCTCAAAACCAATTTTAAGGCAATCTTACATACCAAGATTGAGTGCGCTAGCAGCACTGTAACATAGCTAAAATTTTAATTTTTTTTTTAAACTAGAGGTGGTCACACATACAGGCCTGTAGTGAGCGTGTCTGTGAGCGGATTCAGCTAACTTTCAAACTTGATCTGAGGGACTGGACTTCCAGCCAACCCACAAAGGTTCGGCTCTCTAGCTTAAAATTTAAGGCCTAAAAGTTGTTTACATACGGACGGACGGACATGGCTTAATCGATTCTCCTGTCGATCCCATTGATATCTCTAAAAGGTCTTAGGGGTCTACGGTGATATTTAACTGCCTTACAAGCTATACAACAAACTTAATGTACCCTGAATGACATAGAAACTGTGAGCGTGGCTCAAATTAAAAAAAAATGTAGAACTAGATTTTTTAAGAATTTTTCAATTTGGAACAAAACAAGTGGGAAAGTGCAACAGTGCGTATGCAAAAGCTTCAGTCTATCTACGACGGATTGCAAAATACCCGACCATACCAAAAAGGAAACTGCCACGCCTCAAAAGAGTGGGCGGGATATAAAAATATAACTGTTGAATGCTTTATACTAGGTGGTTGCATACATTTCGGCTTAAAACTCCGCCTTTTATACTAAAAAAAATTTTTAACACTTTTTTAACGCCACGCCCACAAAAGTGGGCGGAAGCACATACCACACATACATGAAAGTTAGAAAATGCTAATATCTACAACTTTTGTCACAAATTTTTTTGTCAAATTTCATATATATTTATTGAAAAACAGTCATTTAAAGCTAAAATTCCTTAAAAAGTGGGCGTAGTAAAAAGATGACAAGGCAATGTTACATACCAAAAATGAATGCGCTAGCGAGTCTGTGGGCGTGTCTATGGGCGGATTCAGCTAATTTTCAAACTTGATCTGAAGGACTGGACTTCCAGAAAACCCACCATAAACCCCACCTTAGGGGTTTACTCTCTACCTTAAAATTTAAGGCCTAAAAGTTGTTTACATACGGACGGACGGACATGTCTTAATCGATTCTCCTGTCGGTCCCATTTATATCTCTTAAAGGTCTTGGGGGTTTACGGTGATTATTTCACTGCGTTACAAACTATGCAGCAAACTTAATATACCCTGGGTAGGGTATAAAAACTGTGAGCGTAGGTCAATTTTTTTTTTTTTAAATAGTTCTTTTAAGAATTTTTTGTTTTGGAACAACAAAATTGATTAAATTTCATTTGAACGATTATGTACTCTTGAGATCAATGCCACGCCCACTGGTGTCGGTCTGCTTTATTTTTATTCGACTTTATTTTTATTTTTTGTCAATCATAAGGAAATGCTAAAGGTTAAATTTAGCACTTCTATTGGTTCGGATAACACTGACATATAGAACTTCAGCTTTCTAAAAATAAATAAAATAAATAATTATAAATTTGTTAATAAATTAAAATTAAATTCCTTTAAACAAATAAAAAGAAATTTTATTTTTCTTTTATTCATTTATGAATTTAAATAATAAGAATTTAAATTTCAGAATTTTAAATAAAAATAAAATTAAGTTCCTTGAATGTTTTCATCGGGTCAAATATGAGGTTGGGAACAGAGCGCAGAACAAATGAACGGGGCTTCTTTTAGGGTGCCCTCATTAAAGTAGATGGCAACACCTTAGTCGTCTATGACCCACGTATTCGCACTGTGGGGCTCTTTCGAATAATGTTTAGTTAATTAATTTTTTTACGGTTTACCTTTGTCTCCTAAACCGATTTTTGGGCCCCTTTGGAGACGTCTGGCAGGGTGATGGCGACGCTTTAAACGTCTGGTGCGCACATATTTGCAATCAGCGGCTTTTTTTCTGGATTTTTAAGAAAAAATTTACGAATTTAAATACTTAAAAATTTCAACAATTGATGTTTTCAGACTTAATGTTTTTATAGAATTTAATATCACCTACTACTCCACTTCCCTTACGTAAATAGATAATGTGGCGTATTCTTTTGAACACCGAGCTGTCAAACAATACTCGGTGCTCGCGAAAATTCCAGCGTGGTGTACACTCGGTTTCTTTGTGTACAGAACGACAAATACTGCACCGATGCAATCATCACGTTAAGTGACGAATTGCTTTGTCTCCATTTTTTCCTTTTTTTTTTCATTTCGTAGCGTGATTTTGTTGGCGTCAGTTTTTTGTACTTTTTACTTAAAATGAATTTTGAAAGCTCTAAATTTGAGTTTTTAACGATTTCATACAATTTGAGTCGTGTTGTAAATAATCACGAATGAAAATCGAGTCGAAACGTCACTTCACATACACAATCAAAGTTACACCCAGCCTCCACTGTCAAATACGACGGTGACGTGATTTCGAGTTCGGTGTCGACACCGAACTAATGCGGAGTTCAAAAGAACATTTACATGAGCACGATTCCGTTCAGGTTTACGAGATAAGAACAATTTTTTTCTGTATTCCACACCAGTTTCACGATTTTGTGTTGAAAAGAATACGCCATTAGTTTTCGGTTATATTTCCAACCCCGAAATATGCTCTCGGCTCTTGGTCTATAAGGGTCTTGGGCGTCTATCCTTATTATTTCTCAGTGCTACATTTTCACCTGTACCAAACTTATTATACTCGATTTATGTGGCATAGGGTATAAAAACCCTACAGATATAAAGGTAGGTATAGATGGCGGTTTGAGCAGCAGGTCGTAATATAATGTACTGTTATGTTTCCATTTATGATGTACTCTTATGTTAGCTTTTTTCCAACCTGTAGACTAAGGCAAGAGGTACGATTTGGTGATTTCGGGTAGGCACCAGCCCCTACACCACAGTTCATCTTTGACCCGTCAGTGTATACGGCGGCGTCGATGCACCTTAGTTTCATTCCTCTTCGACTGAGTTTCGGTAGTCGTAGGAAACTGTTCGTGGAAGCCCTATCATGAATTCTTATTTGAGTGGGGTGTAGTGAGTTGAGAATTCTCTGAGTCTTACTGTACAGTATCTTTTGTGTGTTGGTCGAGAGGCAATACATGAGCACAGAAAAGCCATCCGTTGTAGTAGACCTTTGTGAGCCCGTGGTGCTTACTTCGGCTCTTCTTTGCAGTCTTTTGATACTAGTCATCCATAGTGATCCATGGGTAAGAATCAGACGCACTAAAGCTACGTTCATCCACAAGACCATATTTGGTTGCATAGAAGGCAGCACATGCCTCCTTGATGTTATGATACCAGTTGTTTTAGTTTTGGATCGAGTATGAGTCCATTATTATTAGAAAACTAAGACTCTTCTAGAAAACTTTGCATTTGGATGTGTAGGACACGCTTTAGTCTTTAAGGTCAAAGAAGGTAAGACTAATCGAAACTCGAAACTAATTCGAGACCTGAAACTCTTCCTGGATGGAAGGGAAAAAGAATAACTGTTTGCAGTCGTCAAAGATAGTGCCCGAATTAGAGATCTTGCTCAACTTGCCTGGAAGCCAAAACACAGTGTATCCAAGGAAAAAAGATGATTAATTAAAGTTTTCTCAGGACCCCAGGTCTTTTGATAGTTGGGAACACAGGAAACTCAACTGCTGACTGTAGAGTTCTTTTTAAGCTTTAGCCTAATACTTTAAAATATTCCAAATGACTTTGAAGGCAATTGTTGTATCTGGTTTAAGTGTATCTTGCCATTCCTCTTCTCTATGACCTCCTCTTTGAAGTGATCATAGACAAACCACAAGCACTGCCAACAGCTTAATATTAATGATTTCAATGAGATAAGTCCTCATTGGATTTAATAAACTGCCCCAGTGGTGTCGTAAATTGAACTTTATCAAGATCAGAGTTGTTCTCATAACGTGTAACTTTGTGTCCGCTAAGAGATAAGAAAAAAATTCCTTTATACTGTTTTAGCCGTTAATTTATTTCATTAATAACACTATTTACTTAGTTAATTAAGCTATCAGATTATGGCGTCTATTAATTTTTTGCAATATAGAAGCTCTTACTAGCGAACGATTTAACATTATATAGGACTTGCGTTAGGGCTGCTTATAAAAACTGACGACTTCCCAATCAAAATAGTTGAAAACACGACAAAAAAATATGTCCTCTGCTTGGGTTGGCCTTTTTGTGTGCTCTGTTCTGCTTACAACCAGAGCTGAGATTTTGGATGAACCTCCTGAGGTTCATGGTGCAATAAAGACATCAGTAAGTATAAGTTTACCCAGGTGTTTCCCAGCTTATATTTCATTCAATGCATTTTAAAAGACTGATCGCATTTTAAGTTACAATTATCCTGTGGAGTCACATCGCTTGGTAACTTCGGATGGCTATGTTCTGACATTGTTTCGGATCCCTTACTCGAACAAATCGAACGACTCGGTCACCTACAGACCAGCCGCTCTTCTCCTCCATGGGATCATTGACTCCTCTGATTGCTGGCTTCATAGCGGACCAGATAATGCACTTGCGTATCGCATGGCTGATGCTGGCTATGATGTTTGGCTGGGTAATACACGTGGCAATGTATATTCCAAAGAGAACGAAAACATTTCGCACTTTTCCCCCAAATTCTGGGACTACAGTTGGCATGAAATCGGCACAATTGATTTGCCAGCAATGATAGACTACGTTCTTGAGCAAACCAATGAGACTGGGCTTCACATTGCTGCGCATTCTCAAGGCACTACCGTCTCCTTCGTTATGCTTTCGGAGCTTCCCAGCTACAACAGTAAGATCAAAACTCTACACATGCTAGCGCCGATTGCATTCATGAAACACATGCAAAGTCCCATCAGAATAGCTGCACCAATTTTAGGTCATCCTATTTTTGCCAATCTCATCCCAGACTTTGAGGTTTTACCAGGTTTTGAGCCAACGGAATTTGTCTTGTCAGAACTTTGCAAGGATTCTTCGGTTTTGCAGCCGATCTGCAAGGCGGTTCTATTTACAATTGTAGGCGTTGATTACAATCAATTAAACGCGGTAACTACACCAACTTAATATTCTAAATAATTATTATTGTTCTGATAAACTTAATGCGCTGTTTTCAGACGCTGTTTCCCGATCTATTAGAGTCTTTTCCAGCGGGATCATCGATCAAGCAGTTCATTCACTATTGCCAAGAGATAGAGTCCGGACACTTCAGGAAATATGATTTTGGAATTGTGAGAAATTTGCTCGAATACGGACAATCTGCGCCACCAGATTATGACTTGAAGAATATTATTGCTCCGGTGCGTTTGTACTACGGTGACAATGACTTTTTGGCGGCAGTTCAGGATGTTGACAGGTTGGCCGGCTTATTGCCTAATGTAGCACAATATGAGCTACCACTGGCCAAGTGGAACCATTATGACTTCTTGTATGCAAAGAAAGTAAATGAGTTAATCAATGATAAAATAATACGCGCGGCTAATTTCTACGAACAAACTGGAGAACAAATTTAAGACCCGCAGTTTTGAGAACCTTCTTAATTTGAATAAAATGTACTTATAGTAGTTTGTAGCAGTCGGTTTTTTGAATCTAAAGCCGCTGCAGGAAAAAATTGCATTTTTATCAGAAATTGATTTGACGAGTTTGCCTGGAATGCTCTAAAACCGTCAGTTTGTGCAGGATGTCTATGAAAAACCCTCGCTGTTCCGCCAAGATCGGTAAAGACCTCACCGACTTCTTTGGTGATAAAAAAGATTAAGACCCTTCGGCGTGGTGCCATGTGGCTTATTAAGTTTCATACATCAAAGCATTGTGCTGATCTCGCACGCCAACCCCAGATTTCAACCTCTCAGGAGTCCGTAAAACTACCACATTCGCGAACGACACTGACATAATCGGAAGAACACAGCGTGATGTCGTGAGAAGCTTTCGTGAGTATTGGGATAGAAAGAGAAATTGTGCAATCAGCAGTGAACTACGGGGAAGCCAAGTATATGCATTCATCATTAAGATGAACCCAACGCCGACGTCTTGGTCAAAACCATAAATTACTGAACAACTAGATATTCAACTTCGGTCATGTAAAAGCTTTACCCACAAGCTGAAATTGATGAATTTACCCATCCGCCGACAATTGTTTACAAATGTGAGTAAATTCATCAATTCGTCATTTCCATGCAATTTCGTTTTGGAGCTTTTACATCAGCTGATCGCGTAATGTAAATTGTTGTTGTATCTTCTCACACGTTTTGACCGACACAGAAATTTAAAACTTTTTAAAGCTGTGAAGGCTTTATAGAAAACGTAAACAAATGGGTGTTGGAGGGTAAGAGGGACGCAAGTTGGATATCTAGTTATTCAGTAATTTATGGTCAAAACATAACCATACCTTTGTAATCAATTGTAATAACCTTTGTTATCTCATACGTCAGAGTTCTGACTTTGGCCTTGCTTTCCAATACCTGTCTTCTCTAGTTTTGTGGGAGTCCAAAGTTCGGTCATCTGCTGTTCTCTTCAGTTGTAGCTTTTTTTTCTCCCAGCTCTTTATTGGGGGATCAGTTTTTTTTTCCATCTTATAGCGTGTTTTCACCGGGCACCAATCTGCGATTAAGACAAATCTCCCTTAAATAACCTCTAAATCATGAGATTGAACATACGAATTTTGATGTACTCACGAAGAGATTAAAAAATAATCGCGGTTGAATTCATCTCTTCCGCGCATGAATTGTTGATCCAAACCATGCAGTTTTCTACGTTTTTCGTACGTTATCTTACAAAACAAATCAAACTAATCATTGTTTGACAGCTTGGCTTGGTATCAGCAACTCAGCTATGTTTGTAAGCCGGCTATATTGTGTAAAGGGATGCGCAGAACGGTAGAAGTTGCTGTTGATGTGAATGTAACTATAGAGCAACGCAATGTTGGATCTTAATATTGATACTGTTGGTTGATGTTATACGTCAAGTTTATCTTCTCGATTCCGATGGAAAAACTTTGGGATTAACTTTTAATCTTCGTTCGTTAATCTCTGTCTTTTGTGCGGTAGAAACATCCTATTAGCATATTTGCAAAAGATTGATCGCCCCAGGCCCTTATTACTAACGTAACGGTACGGATTCTTGTTCTTTTCTGCTTTTCACGACGCCCTTTTATCTGGGTTCATTCTTGCTTCTCAGCTGGCTCCAGTTTCATTGTCATCGCCTGCTTTTGGTCTGATTTTTTCCGGTTCACTATCCACTTGATTCTCTGCTTTTTTTTTGTTTTGTCGCTGTGGGCTCGCCTGATCCCCTGACTTGGGATTCGTGTCTCTCCTTCTTTTGCTTGTGTCCGTTGCTTGCCTTCTATCAATCTGCAATGTATTCCCTCGAAAGAGCTCCTCTCACCCTACAATTCGTTAACAAATAATATCGCAGGTTTATGCTCATGTTTCGTTTCGGCTGAGAGACCTACCCCTAGATGTCAGTTTCAAGTAGAAATCTAAGAATGTGAAGTGGGTCTTAGGTTGGTGCCCAAGGTAACACAGAAGCTCTTGCTATGCCACCGTTATGTTTTCAGCACCACATCATAAAACCTAAGGTTCTTGAAGTTGGTTCTATACAAGGAACCCTTAAGGGGCCCCTTACAATTATTATAGAACTTAAATTTGGGTGCAAAAAGGTTTCTACTTCGGGCTCTTATAGAACTTTTTGACAGTCAAAACATTTGTTAAAGCATATTTAGGTACACACACGTTCATGGTGTTTACCTTTTACTGTCATGGTGTTGTTTTTCTTTTACTTGGGTATACACACATTCCTTTCTTATTCTTTAAAAGCGTTGATGTTTTTGCACAAACAACTTCCTTCATATTAAATGGTGATGAAATTAATGACTAAAACAAGTGCATTTAATTAGCAGAAAACAAGATGCGCATCTAATTTCTTCGAATGATTTATTCAAATAGGACGAAAAGAAACAATGCTCTTCTTGGAATATTAAATATAACAAAAAATAAAGAGTGCAAGGTCTTATGTCGAGCCCACACAGCACCATTGTAATATTTTGGGTGTTCCGCGTTGCCTTTTAGAAACTTTCAGTTCTATGTAGCACTGTGTAGCTTCATGTAGAACTATTATAAGGTTTTGTATTTTCTGCCTACATTTATTTAGGGTTACCCCATCACTGTCTTTTCCTGCCATCGTCACCTGAAAAAAAAGACTTGTTCTTTTTCACGGTCCCCACCTCCACGAGGGTCTGACAAGCCTTCCGAGAGTATCACTTGTCTTGAAAAACTTCTCAAAGTGCCGTTCGGATTCGGCAAAAAATTGTAGGTAAGAAATTTGACCTTTATATAGACCCTTCAATAAGACCCTTGTATGTAAAGAAATCAACACACCAGCATACATTGTTGAGAAGTTGGCCCTGGTTCAGCTCGAACTGTTGGGCCACTCTATTTATTTATTTATCACTGTCTTTTCTTTTATGATATTCGTTGGTTTCTGTTTCCTATATTACGAGGTTTGACTACTTGTTAATAATTGAAATGGGAGACGTAAATTAAAATTTATTTTTTGCGGGCTGTTTTAGTCGTATTCATGAATGCAGTTTATACCTTAACAGTTTTAAACTCTACAGAGGATACCTTTGAAACTTCTACTTTAAAAGTGGGCATGTCAGTGAGCTTATAAAAATCTTGAAGTGCTGGATCAGGAATGCCGAAACTTAACTTATTTAACCAGCTGGAACATAAAAAAAAAATTAAAAAGTGATAAATTACAACAATTTAAAATTCAGGTCATGTAAAAAATGTAAAATTCTTATATCTAATTGTTTGCTTGAAATGTTTTCACAACAATTTCTGTCAATTACATTGTTTTCGATTGTATGACATCTGGCAACCGCCAAGTGCTATATAAGAGTACGAAGTAGTACGTCAGATGTGTCAAACCTATGGTGTTAGAAAACAGGTGCTAAAAAGGTGTACAGAACCTGCGCTGTAGAACTTAACCCCTCAGCACTTATAACCTTATAACTTCAGTACTAGGAACCTTTATAGCACAATGTTTACGGAACCTTTGGTGCTAGCACTTTAAGTTTTAAAATAATGGTGTTGTATACATTTCTTTGGCCAATTTTATAAGTAAATAAGCTGCGCACTTATGGTACAATAACGAAACCTTGCAAAACCATTAGTGCTACTGAAGAGCATTTTGAGTGCCTTATAAGTCCAATATTTAAAAACCAATGCTAATGGTTCCACAAAGTACTAATTGGGGCCTCTTTGATGTCTGGTATCCAAAATTTAGCAAAACATTTTGTCCTTAAATGGCCTGTTGCAGAGCATATTGTGCGAAATAGGAGCTGTGAAACTGGGTGCCACTTGTAGACCATAGAATAATACCATGCCTACAAAGCGGCTGCATTGTTTACAAATGCGGTTTCAAAGTGCTATAAGCGCCAGTAGGTACTTAGTCCGTACAACTACGGCCAGGTTTGAATCCTGACCAATCCTGTTGCTAATTATCCACTAAATTTTTTTTACTTTCTACGAAAAGTTAAGAACTCGGTCGATAAAATTCATGCTAAGCCTCTTGCCGGTCTAAAAAAAAAAATCCGAAAAAGTGCCACACTTCCTAGATCAAACATGTTATAACACTTGTTTAAAGTAGATACGCTTAGGTTTTTTTATAAGGACACTTCACCAAATTTCCATAAATCAACTGCTTTTAGCATTGATTTATAATAACATTTTTGCATTGCTTGCTAAACCCTGATCGGGAAAAATAGTCAGCACAGCGGATGGAAAGAGAGCTTTTCTATCCGTCCGTCCGTCCGTCCAATCGCTTTATAACTTCTGAACGGTAAGTCGTAGAAAGACAAAATTTTGTGTGCGTATAAACTGCGGAAATAGTTAGTTTTTTAAGCACAAATGACGGTTTAATTACAGTTTGAAATTTCATGTGAAAATGGACTTAGTGTTTTTTTCAAGAAGTTTGGTAGGCAAGAACTAGAAAAGCGACTCTTAGGTTTAGGAAATACTAAGCTTTAATTAAAAAATAAAACTTTTCGAAAATATCAAAACGTTTTTGAGAAATGAAGAGTCGAAAATGCATGACGTTTTTGAACGGCTCATCGCTCAAAATCAATATTGAACACACGTATAAAGCAACTCAAAGTAAACCAAGTGCTTATGTTATATTTTTCAGAAACAGTTTGAGTACTGCAGTTTTGACGAATTTTCGAAAAAAAAATCTCAAAAATGATGAAAAAACTCTCCTTCGCTGTAAGCTGTCTCATTTTACTTAAAAAGAAGGGAAAACTAAACTAATAACATTAGTTCAAGGCATCTGTATGCTAGTCCAATTTCCGAACTTGTAGTTATGTCTGAGTGTTTCATCGGTGTTTAATTTGTGTTTTAATTCCTTTAAAATTGAATTTAAAGAGAGGCAATACTTAAACACTTTAGCTACCTGTTAAACAGTCTTAAGACATATTTATAATTCTCCAGTAAATGGTAAAACATATCTCTTTAAATATATGCACAAGATAATTAGAAAGGAAGTGCACAAGCGTCGTAAAATCAAATATTTGTTTTCAAACACAAAAAAGTTTCGATAAGGGCGGATCTTAAATGTATCTAAACAACGGAAGTGCAATTTGCGTTCCTAAGGCAAAAGACAAACAGAGATAGAAATTTGTAAATTTGTATTTGCAAAACAATACGGTATAGCTACCATAAATTTAGTTTCGACTTTTCTATTAGATAATAATAGAATAATTATGAGCTTAAATAATGTCTTATTTAAGCTCTTATCTTAAATATGAGAATTTTTATCTTTTACTTGCAAAATGCATTTTTCGTATTCAGTGAAGAAAAATTTCCACGTAAAGGATTGTGGGTGCATAATGGCAAGAAAAGTTTACTTTTATTCGACTTCAAAAGAAACGTTTTTCCGCTTGCCAGTGCAGTTTCGTTATTCAAGAGAGGACACTTTCAAAAATATTAGAAAATCCTCCTGAAGAGCTTTACACAAAATGGCAAAGATCCAACACCCATACCGTAACTCATAAAAAAAAATTCTAATACACAGTTGAAGTTGACTTTTAGTAAAGAAGATAAAGTGCAATAAAGTATCCTTGCGTAAGAACTAAATTGCTTTCACATTGTTGTGAGTTTTTCTAATATCCTGCAGGAATTATAAAAGCTGCTTTCGCGAGGCATGTATACTCAGACTCACATACAATAATAGTAAAGATATTATAAGGAAACTTCTGCGAAAGTGGGCGAACATCCTAAGGATTAATTCGTCCTCATAATTAAGACTCGTGTTCGGACGTTTTCGCCTCACAGCGACCGTCTTACTTCAGGCAGACATGCGATCCATAAGGGAGAGGGAATGAGTGGGCTTTAAGCTAGGACAAAGCAATAATATGGCAACGCTATTAAAAGGGATTATGACATCTTGCCTTTTGACAAACATATGTGTATGATTAATGCATTGAGGCAATGATAGAAAGGATCGACTTCATTTCGCTTGACATGCGATAATGGAGAACCAAATGTGTTCAAGGGGTAGCAGTGCAGAATGGATGTGTAAGGTATAGAGACTACAGGGTGGTTGTCATCGTTTATGTTTATCAGCGAGTGTTTAATTATCCGCCAAGGAAAATGTTGATGGAAATCGTTATAGGTATTTTTTGTAAGGATGTAAGATACAGCAAATTTATTAAAAGAGTTTTTCTTTAGCATAGAAGTTGGGTACTTTGGCAACTAACTTTTCGGGTGTAATGAGATGAAGATTGATTATTATGAGACCAGATTAATGTGTGTGTGCTAATTAAGAAAAAGGAACGTACATACGTCAAGAAATATGGAAAGAACTATTTCAATTTCCACGAGAATTCTCCATTTTTTTAGGTACATAATGCAAATCCTTCGACATAATTGATGTAAGAATTCTTCGAGTCAGAAAATAAAATGTTAAAAACAGCTGGCAGTGTATTTTCATAGTGATTTTACCAGACAATATCCCACAAGAGCTCTTTTGTCACATATATATGTTTCCTTAGAAGACATTACTGTCTCCTGGTATTTTATAGCCCACTTCTGGCTAAACTACTTAGAGACTTACACAAGTTTTAATAGTTTTGCCTGGAGTTCACAACGAAACACTTTATGAAACACAGCTTATTTAAGCTCAAATCTCAATTCAAATCAACTCAACGAATTTCAAATTCAGCACTTTTAACTTTTTGCTTTGTCTCTTGATGTTCACAATTCAGTGAGTCAAAATAATCTGTCAGAGCTAGCTATCCGCCTGTTGATACAAAACGATTCAAGCTCTCGAAATTTCTCTTTTGATAATTTTGCACTGGTACAATTGTGTAGGAGGGGAAATTTCGGCATCGAAAATCTGATTTCGAATTTCACTTTGCTGTGTGGCTGGCTGGAATGACAGTTCAGTCTTCAATGGGTGGGTGTATTCGATGAGTAAGTCGATGGGTACATTCATAGTGTTAGGGTGGTAAGACGACAAAAATCATCACATTGTTTCGCAAAACCCATTGTATTATTTCGCACCAATTTTGAAGCTATTCTATTCCTTTTGGTATTAATTTGAAAATCTGTCGATTGTATCGTGTAAAACCCTTAGTTTGGCTCCTTTTAGAGCCTGAATATCCCTGTGCTATGCCGAGGTAGCTCAATGAGTCGCCATACTTTGTGCTTATTCATAGTTTAACCAAAATATACCAGTTCAACTCCTTTTCAATACTAAAAAGGTAGTAAAATTTTATAATTTTATACCATATCTTTTTTTAATGATTTCAGAAAATGCCACAAGATTATGCTTCCTCAATGGGACCTGGGCAAATTACACAAGCTATGACAAGTGTCACCATGCACCACCATCGCCCATACCGGATTTCTCGCCGGGCATAGAGTTGCCAACACTCATCTATTGCTCGGGATATTTCCTTAGTCTAGCAGCTTTAACCTTAGCCTTAATTGTTTTTCTTTATTTTAAGTGAGTATACAATGTGAAAGCTATAAGGGTACTTTTCTTTTGCAGATGGCTTATAAAAAGATTTGCTTCTTTTAGAGACTTAAAATGCCTTCGGAACACAATCCATGCGAATTTATTTTTAACATATATTTTATCAGCGCTACTTTGGATCCTAACACTCTTTTTGCAAGTTGTAAGTCTCATCGGAAAATCGTCACGGTAGCATTAGAATATTGCAATGATATCATTTCAGATGACCGACCATCCCAGTCAGCCGGGGTGTATAAGTTTAGTGGTGCTTTTCCACTACTTTAATCTGACGAATTTCTTTTGGATGTTTGTGGAAGGTAAGTGCAAATGAACATTTATCACCAGTGCGGTAAGTTTGCATAAAGTAGCTCTTTGCTATTTCTGCCATCCCTCTCTCGGGACTGGGATAAGAATGAAAATGAAGCAATAAGAATATGTTGAATATCCATAAAACGTAGCTATACGAAACAAAAGAAAGCGGCACTTTATGCAAACTACCATTATAAGCCGGAGCCCCAGCAACGGTAAGGCTGTCAGTTTAATAAATAAAAGCACTGCCGGCAAACAGCGCGCGGATGCTCCTTTAATGCACGATGTAAAAACGGGATATTCCTTTTATGAATATTTTCCTCACGTTACAGGACTCTACTTGTACACACTGGTGGTGCAGACTTTCTCCAGTGAGAATATTTATTTCGCCTTGTACGCTTTCATTGGATGGGGTGAGTACACCGTACGCTCTGTGCTGGGTGCTGTGCCACCGCCAGGACTTAAGGTTATGGTGGCAAAGCAATTTCGCAACAGATTCCTTATGAATTTCTTAAATTTGTTTCCTTTTGGTTTTGTTTTTTCATGCCCGCAGGATGCCCAGCTATAATAGTGTTTGCTTGGTCGATAGCGAAAATCTATTCGCCACCACTTGAGACTGAACGATTCAATGGGGTAAGTTTAATTTTGAGAAAGGATTTCCTTGATTCCCGCAATGATTACAGTGAAAATCGTTTTCCTGTTTGCCTGTCTGCTGGTGGTGAAAAGGGTTTTAATTTATTTTTTCCTTAAAGGATTTAATCTCACTATATAAACGGTAGGTGTTGCGCCAAATGCAATCAGCCTGCATGTTAGATGATCTGCTGTTGGGTCGTGCATAGCTAAGTGGTTTTGTGATTAATGCTTATTAATGCTTTAATTAGGTTTCCTCTATAGTGGTCAGATCCTAGGAGCTTTATTCACAAAGGTAGGAAAATAATCTTAAAAGAACGTTTAAGAAAAAAAACATAACCCTTTTACTTGATACAAGTTCGTTAAAAATTTCATTCCACAAAATTATTCATCAGTTCTAATTATAAAATAAATAGAACGTTCAGAAAGTTTTGAATAATTTCGGATAAGCCGCGTTTTTAATTTTTATGAGGACAATTGTGAACTCACCCCGAACGTTTCGCTTCGAATTACATCGAGCATGGTCACCGGAAAACTGTTTCTAGTGGTAATGCTCGATGCTCGATCAATTCTAAACTGGTGCTGGTGGTGGATTATATTTGGGGATATAACGTTCTGCCTAAACCATGACAAGATCTCTTTATCGACCCAATTTCAGCTCGAAAAACACAACAATTATTTGGAAGACGGGAAAAGAAACAGATTTAGTATTTCTGATAATACACCCCGCCAAATTCACATTTCAAGGACGCACAGTCATCTCAAGAGGACCTAGGAGGGATGGATTGTCTAGAAGTCTTGTCAAACCTTAGCTGAGGTATGGTATTGGCGAAGTAAATTTTCTAAGAGGGGACATGAATGTGTTCAGAATAGCGGAGTGGCCCATCTCACTATCGGTCCACTGACAGCTAGCTTTGAGGCGTGTTTCCGTGACTGCAGCTGTTTGTTTGCTACAAATGTCAAGGGGAATCATATGGAACAGGATGTGCTGCGGGGGCAGTTTGGTGCGAAGTGCTCCGCTTACACCATAAGCAAGCTGACTTTGGACCTTGTTCAACTTGTCACAATTTTGTCACAATCGTTCCATATGTCAATGGGTCAGTGGGTGATTCGGGGTTGGATTCCGCACTTGTTTCCAATGGATTTTTGAAGAGGATGAGCTCAATTTTGTGGGGGTTGACGCTGTCAGCCCGTCTTGTTAACTTGCTTAGAGCATTTGAAAGAGTTCTTGGTATTTAGGTGCTTCCCCGAAACGGCAATTGACGTCATCTGCATAAGCGATCACTTTGCAGCCTTCTCCTTTAAGGATGGCCAGCAGTTCGTTCACCGTTCCATAAGAATAGGGATAAGACTCCACCTTGCGAGATTCAATACTGACAGATCTTCTGGCCGTGCTCACACTTAGCTATGAGCTTATAACCCTTCTCGTTAAAAGTTGATTTATTGACTCCCTTATTAAAAGCGCCTTCTATATCGAGGAAACTACTATTATGTACTCCCTGTGGTGAAGGAAATACCCAATGGAACGTATAAACGTATGCTAAGCTGTTTGCACCGATCTGCCCTTACAGTATGCGTGCTGAGAAACAAATTAGAAGCCTTTTATCAATGCTAAAAATGAAGATTCTAGAGTTTTTCGGAAAAATGATAGTTCTGAGATCTTTTGGAGTAGCATGGGAGCTTTGAGTATAAAGTTTAAAGAGACGATTAAAAATAAATCCCGAAGTGTCTACACCGGACCAATATTCGATAAGTTTAACACCAGCGTTCCTTTTGGCTCTCAAAAGAAATTGACGTTGACATTTTCCAGGAGTGAAAATTGATTTCCGTTGTAAGAATCCCAATAGAAAACTGTTTTGTGACAGATCTGTCATACAGAAACAGTTAAGTTTCCTTTTGCTATTTTAAAATGTTTGAAAATTTTTAAAAGCGGCATAAACGAGGTTAGAGATTTATTTCTATTTCCTTGCCGAGAGGATTTAAATTCGTATGGTTAATAGCGTGATTTGTAGGGACTTTAGTTATGATTTATATATTTACAGAATGCAAATAAAACTCAAAAAAAAAATGACATTTCGGGATTTCAAAAATCTGTCAATTTTTAATGGATTAATATCTCTCAATCTCTTGACTCAGTTCCGATCATGAGGTCTCAAATATCCAATATTAGAAATTCTAAAAAAAAAATGAACCAACCCCAAGGGCCCTCTCATGGCACAATGTTTTCTAAAAACAAGATCAATTTAACTCTTTAGCATTAATAGGAACTTAAAATGAAAATTTATGTGGACGGAAAATAATTATAAATGAAAATAATTATAGACCAACTGTAACTGCCCGCAGTATTTACCGACATTGGTTTTAATTGTGTGGAACTTGATTGTGGTTCTGACACAAAATTGCGCCAGGTGTTGGGTGCGTATAAAACTCAGTTTAAAGAAAGCATCAGCTGTAGTCTCTCTTTAACTATTTATAAGTATAATGTTCTTCTCTCTGGCGACTCTAGCTTTAGCTATATTTGTATTCAGTAGTTCTGTGGCAGAAGGATTTCCAAAGACAACTGTAAGTCGTTCTAGCCCGAAATTATCTCCACAAACTCTAATTAAAAAAAGTTTTAAGGCTGACCGGGTGGCTGAGTACAACTATCCAGTGGAAACTCATACCATTCTGACGTCAGATGGGTATGAGCTTACTGCCTATCGTATTCCCTACTCACCTTCGCTCCAAAATCAGAACGAAACACGACCACTCGTTATTATTATGCATGGAATTTTCGGTTCCTCAGATTGCTGGATTTTAAATGGACCCGACGATGCCCTGCCTTATCTGTTGGCCAACGCTGGCTATGACGTTTGGTTGGCTAATGCGCGTGGCAACACCTACTCTAAGAAACACAGCAGAATACCGACAAACTCCCCGAAGTTCTGGGATTTCAGCTGGCACGAGATAGGCGTCAAGGATCTTCCAGCAATAATAGACTACGTGCTCGAAAAATCTAACCAAACAAGTTTACATTTTGTGGGTCACTCTCAGGGTGCCACAGCTTTCTTCGTCATGGCTTCGGAAGTGCCAGCGTACAATCAGAAAGTAAGAACCGCTCATATGTTAGGGCCCGTCGTATTCGTTGAGCACATATCAAACATTTTGGTCCAACTTTTCGGCCCACTTGCAGGAGGTTCGGCAGTTGGGAGTGTGATGGTGCCAATGGAAATATTGCCAAATATGAAAGCTCTAAGCGCTTTCTTGTCGAAAGCCTGTAGCGAATCTTTGAACCTGCAATCCATCTGTGTACATGAACTGAGTCCTAAGGCTATTAATTATGTGAGTACAAAGTCTGCTAGCATAAAGGGAATCGATTGATTTTTTGTACTTCCGATAGACATTGCTGCCAGAAATGTATGAAACTGTTCCAGCTGGAGCATCGTCCAAGCAATTGCTTCACTATGCGCAAGACTATCGATCAAAAGAATTCAAGCAATTTGACTATGGTTTTTTGAGGAACAGAATACTGTACGGGAGAAATACACCGCCACACTACAATTTGTCAAATATTGTGGTTCCGATTAGCTTGCAATACTGTCAAAATGACATTCTTGCAGACATTTCAGATGTCAAGAGATTGGAGGGTTTGTTACCGAATGTTGTTGACAGTCATAGCGTTCCCGATCCTAATTGGGGACACACTGACTTTATATATGGATTGCGAGTTAAAGAACTGGTAAACGACAGAATTGTACAAGCAATGAATAAGTATGAAAAGACAGGGAAACCATAGTTTAAATTAAGAAATTTATATATAATGATTTAATGACTAAAATCTTATCCACCAGTTTTAAACTTGATCTGTAAGCAGGATTTTCAACTCAACTACCAATAGACCAATAGACCCAAGGCAGTCAGAGGCAGTAATCACACCTCAATTTTCTTACATCTTCTTAGGTTTCACAAAAAAACAAAATCTCTGACAACATTTTTGCATGCGAGTGTACAATACTATTATACTGCGCTAAGTTTAGACATGGCATCACATGTGATGCAACAAAACCAGAATCCGATTGTTAAATCAGTCAATCCCCAAGACAAGAGTTTAAAAGCTCTACAAAAGACAACTGCGGTGTAGAGCTTTCCTTTCAGCTTAGGGTGCATTTTTGGGTCACAGAAGATGGCGGAGATTTCTCGCCACTTCATCCACCCTACGCTTACGCGATGATTGATGTCGTCATCACAGTTTGCTTTGTTATTGATCATAGACCCCAGGTACTTGAGCTTTTCACACTTGGGAAGCACCTTTCCATTCAATTTAATGTCTGGATTGGTTCGGATGGGTCAGAGAATGGGCAGCACAGGTACCCTGTTTTCTTTTGGCTAATACGATACCCATTCCCCTCTAAAACATCCACCCATATATCAAGTGCTCACTGCAGGGATATATGATCTTCTCTTATGATGGCCGCATCATCAGCGAAGAATAGTTGATGTACTTTCAGGTACGTCAGTTTTCCTTCAAGCAGATAATCAAGGACTACAATGAAAAGCAAAGGACTTAGGACGCTTCCCAGTGACTCCGGAAGGACTCTTGTCTTTGCTCCATCATACATGTTTTTGATCATTCGCACGCAGGCTTCTGGAACCCCTCGTTTTCTTAGCGCCACCCATATCAGATCTCGTGGAAGTCTAACGAAAGCTTTTTCAAAATCAACCAGCACCATTATGCAGATCTTTAAGGGCATCACGATGTTTATACCCGGCCGAGGGTATATTACTTTTAATGCATAGCTTGTAACACCTTTAAGACCTTTTAGAGATATGATAGAGACCGACAGTCAAGTCGATTAAGCCATGTCCGTCCGTCCGTTCGTCTGTCCGTCTGTTCGTATGTATGCATTTTTGAGGTCTTTAAAATTGAGCTAGGAAACTGAAACTTGCAGCATTGCTTGGTTCTCATTTTGTACAGACAAAGTATGAAAATTGAGAAAATCCTCTTACAGGCACGCCCACAATTGGCTTGAATGTCAGATAACCTCTGTAGCGGAGAATTGTCGGCAAGAAAAATAGCAGTATGTTCGAGGTAGACTTAATTCCTTTTATTAAATGCGAATACTGAACATCACCGCCTGTGCGGTAAGCGTATTTATACCTCATAAGTATATAAGTGTTTGGAGACTTTCAGGTCAATCTGCTGATCGGATGAGCGGCATTTCCTATGACGAGCAAACAGCTAGCAAATATACTGCACGATATTATTATGCTACAGTGTGTTGTGAAAGAATGTCCACGCATAATATATAATCTTCTACAGCTCGGCCATCCTGATCAATAGATCGACCCGATCACAATTAATTATAGATACATTTTTAACATTCTATAAAAAAAATAAATATATCGTTAATTCAAATTCAGAATTTATAGTAATGATATCCAATGCGTATAAATACAATAATTCAAAAATACAATCTAAAATTGTAGAAATTCTTTAGAAATTATTTAAACTATAAAAGCTAAGGATATGAATTCAGTTTAAACAAATCAATATGAATGGTTAAAAAAATTAGTTTAATCAGGAGAAATTATTTAAAAAAATTAAGATTATAAATTCATATAAAAGATACATTAGAAAAAAAAGAGCTTGTATTGCAAAAGGTGCAACTGTGTTATCAAAATATCAACTTTCAGCGTCGGAACCAAGATCTTCCAAATTTTCAGTAGCCTCCAAGTCTTCATCAGTTTTCAAGTCCACTGTCTCTACCTTATAGGGCCTCATATTTTCTGGAGAGAATACGCCTTTGTATGGCAATCGAGTCAACTGTAAACCCTCAATATCCGAAATGAGATATCTATCATTAGGTAAAACTTTTTTGACCTCATAGGGACCACGAAATTTAGCTAAAAGCTTTTTATTTACACCTGGAGTTGCCACTGTATTTTTGATCATTATGTAATCACCCTGCTTGTATTGTTTTGGTGTTTTGTGACGATTGTCGTAATAGCCTTTATTTTGCATTTGAGAACTCTCTATATTCTGGAGCGCCCTTTGCCTAACACTTTCTAAACAAGCTCGTTCTTCTATAAACTTGTTGTCAAGGAACTCCTTCAACCTGTCTGAAAATTGGCCTTTCTGATCAACGCCAAACAGCAAGACACTCGGTGTAAACCCTGTGCTTCTGTTGACTGTATTGTTCAGAGCAAACTCTATCTTCGTTAAATGCTTATCCCAGTCACTGGTTGTATTTGAATCGCACTCTTTAGCAAGCATTGGGACCAGAATTCGGTTCATGCGTTCCACCTGTCCATTTGATTGGGGTGAATGCGTTGCAACTTTGACGTGTTTGATATTATTCTCTTCCATAAAGTCAAGGAATTCTTTTGAAGTGAAACATGTTCCACGATCGGAAACAATGCGCTCTGGTCTTGAATAATTCTCAAAGAATGATAAGAGACACTTGATTGTTTCCTTGCTTTGAGTTGTTTTTACCGGATACAGTTTAATAAACTTAGTAAACGCATCAACTACAACCAAAACATGTTTTCTTTTTGACCCAGAATTCGGTAGAGGTCCAAGATGGTCAATATGCAACGTGAAAAAGGGAAGATTTCCTTTTGGAATCGAGTGCAAAGTTGCTTCTACTTTGCCAGAATGAGGGGAGAAATATATGCATTTGAGACAGGTCTGAATATAAGTTTTGATTTTGTTTTTCATTTTCGGAAACCAGTAACAACCAGACAAGTGCTGATAACATTTCTCTGCACCCAAATGACACATAGCTTCGTGATGGGTGCGAATCACTTGATCTTCCATATGAGATGGGACGTAGAAAAGTACTTTGTCTTTACATTTTCTTTATATTAAGCCATCGACCATTTCGTATAAAGGACTTTCCCTTTTCTCAAGATCGGCTGCTATTGAAATTATTGTTGGATCCTGCTTTTGTGCAGCGGCTAGAACAAACTCAAAGGATTCATCATCCACATAGAGGACATTAAAGGACCTACTCAAGGCATCGACATGAGCCATTCGGTCACCTTTCCTATGCTCAACAATGAAATCAAAATTTTGAAGTTCTAGCGCCCATCTGGATATTCGGGGATTTAATGACTTCTTCTTCAAAGTTAAAGTCAAAGCCTGGCAGTCGGTTACTACCTTAAAAGAAATTCCCACTAAATAGATTCTAAATCTCCTAAGAGCATATATTATCGAAAGTGTTTCCAGCTCAAAGCTGTGATACTTACTCTCTGCTTCGGTGGCTCGTTTCGAAAAATAAAAAATTGGGTGAAATTTCCCATCTGTCTGTCTCTGCATTAAGACGGCCCCGAATCCAAACGAACTTGCATCGCAATGCAATTCCGTTAAACTGTTTGGACTATATATGGCAAGAACTGGAGATGCAACAAGTTTATTCTTCAACGAATTAAAAGCTTCCATTTCGTTTAAACCAAAGGTGAATGGCGTGTTTCTTTTCATCAAATCATAAAGCGGCTTAGCTATGTAAGCAAAATGCTTTATAAATTTCCGGAAGTAGGAGCAAAGTCCTAGGAAGCTTTGTACATCTTTAGCAGACGTTGGCATAGGAAAACTTTTAATTGAGTCTAAATTACTTTCATCAGGCCGGATACCATCTTTTGTGATCCTGTAGCCAAGATAAACAATTTCTGGAAACATAAACATGCACTTATCAAACCTAAGCTGCAAGTTATTATCTACAATCAGCTTCATCACTGAATCAAGAACTTCTAAGTGTTCCTCAATAGAAACGGTCGCTATAAGAATGTCGTCTAGATAAGTGAGTATTTTTTCTTTAGCAATAAGATCTCTAAAAATATGTTTCATAAACCGCTCAAACACAGGTGGGGCATTTTTCAAGCCAAAAGGCATACGGGTATACTCGAATTGTCCCATAGGAGTAATAAATGATGTATATTTCATCGACTCCTCCGAAAGTTTTACATGGTGAAAACCATTCTTAAGGTCTATCTATAGTACTGAAAATTTTTTTATCCTTAAGACGATCAAGGTGATCTTCAATAAGTGGCAAAGGGTAATTATCACGTAAAGTGTTTTTGTTGAGCTCTCTAAAGTCAACACAAAGTCTAAGTTCCTTGTTCTTTTTATGAACTAGCACAATCGGAGAAACGAAAGGGGAACTAGATTCACGGATTATTCCTTTAGCTAATAAATCATCGAGGATTTTTTGCAATGAAAGTTTGTGTGCATGAGGAAGCCTTCTAGGTGCACAGCGAAAGGGGGTTTCTTTCGAGAGAGATATTTTCATTTGAAAATCGGTTGACTGACGTTGAATTCCTGAGCAAGATAACGCATGATTTATAATTTTACTAACCCTTATCTTGATATCCTCACATAAACTTGGATTGATATTCAAATCTAACTCACCGTCTTCTGTACTATCGATGTTCAGGATTTGATCGATGACGTCAGCAAGGGGATCTAGATCATCTTGTTGCGGAGATAGAGATGTAGACTCGAAAGCGACGATGTTGGTGCTTGATGATCTTGGTTCTTGATTTCTGTTGATATGGTGATTAACGTTTCCGAATGCCAAGCCCGTTTTTCTAATAAAATCTCTACCTAAAATGATCGGATAAGTCATTGAGAAATTCTTTACTTTTAATAATTGAATATTTGTTACTAAACTTTCAAATTCGATGCTGGTGTTGATACTTCCAATCGCTTCCAATGGGCTATTGTTGACTCCACAGTATGTATGTTTAGGCTTCTCCAAAGTTTGCAGCAAAGCCGATGGCAAAAATCGTTCTTGAAGAAAACTGATGGGACTCCCAGAATCCAAGAGCGATAGCAATATAATTGAAGCTTCGATTTGATGACCGGACCACTTGCAAAGAACGTTTCGTTCAAATTCGTTGTTACACGTTGATATCGCTGTTGGGATACGATTGAAAGAATCCTTTTCATATGGTTGTAATGCCATGACTGGGGCTTTGCTTTCACATCTGGTTGAAATGTGGCCAGGTTGTCCGCACTTGTAGCATATCACTTCCTTTTTGTTGTACTTCGAGTTGATGGGCAGCGGTATGTTATCCGTAGGTGTTTTAAGTTTATTTGATTGTCCAAGACGGGTAAACGATGTCAATTTGGTAACTCGCTCTGTACTTTCCCGGTGGTTATTCCTTAACTTGGTGTATTTTTGAAGGGCCGATATTAGTTCGCCGATATTATTTGCGCTGTAGAAAATACTTTTATTAACTTCAGAGTCTGGAATACCTTTTATGATGAACTGTATTAGATCCTCTTCTTCAACTTTGCTGTGTGATGCTAACTCCTGCATCTGTAGAACATATTGCTGCATCGATTCGTCGCGATGCTTTCTCCTCTGGCGAAGCTCGTCGTATACATCAGACCTTGTCACAACTCTTAGAAACTCACTTTGCAAAGCACCTTTTAGCTGCACCCAAGTTTTAACATTTACTGTTCGGACAAACAATTTGGCTGTGCCCTTCAGAAGTCTCTTAGCATAAATGAATTTGTTACGATCATCTAATCCCAAGACCTCCGAACACTCCTCGAACTGCTCGATCCAGAACTTTACGTTAAAATTATCGTCTCCGCTAAAAGATGATACTGAGTCCTCGACATCTTTAAAGTTGCAAACCGAAGTTGGTCCAGAATATGGCTCCATCTCATCTAATTGCAAATTGCGTAGTTTCTGCTTTAGCTCTTTGATCTCCTCCTTTTTCCTACAAATTTTTCGCAGCTTCAATATTTCAGCATCCAGCGTCGCTTCGTCTTCGCTGCTGGATCCACTACCAGAATCACGGTCAAATGGGGGAACTGAATCGTCGATACTTATTTCCTTGCTTGTTAATTGGAACTCTTGCATAAGCTTGGTGTAGTCTTCGTTAGTGTAGTCCATGACTGCTTCTTGTACACGAATTTTTAGTTCGGCTTTAGTACCGGTTGTTTGACACTTTAAGAGCTTAAGTAAGTTCTTGAGCCTAGGAACTGTGGCAGACTCTAAGAATTGCACCCACTCTTCAGACATTGTCTATGCACACCACGCGAAATTAGTTTTTTGGCAAAAACAAAGGTACACTCGCACTGGTACAGTAGCTCCAATACTTCGTATTAAAAAAAAATTTTAGTGCGCTCGCGGTAATCCCACTTCTGAGATTTGTAGCGGAGAATTGTCGGCAAGAAAAATAGCAGTATGTTCGAGGTAGACTTAATTCCTTTTATTAAATGCGAATACTGAACATCACCGCCTGTGCGGTTAGCGTATTTATACCTCATAAGTATATAAGTGTTTGGAGACTTTCAGGTCAATCTGCTGATCGGATGAGCGGCATTTCCTATGACGAGCAAACAGCTAGCAAATATACTGCAAGATATTATTATGCTACAGTGTGTTGTGAAAGAATGTCCACGCATAATATATAATCTTCTACACCTCAAATTTACACTTTATTTCAAAATGCCTTATGGTCAAGATAGACAAAACATACGAACTCAAATTTTGATGGAGAGCAATATCGACCAGAAGCCTTAAATTAGACAAAAATTGGACCGCCCACTCTACTGACCATGCCTACTTTTAACATCTGAAATCTTTGAAAACCTGATTTCTCGGGAAATTCATTCTAAATTGAAAAAAAAATTATGTGACAAATATTAAAGATATTACCATTTGCTAGGCTTCTTGCATACAAAGCATGAGCTCCGCCCACTTTTAGGGGGCGTTTTTGGGAAAAAACTGTTTTTTTAAGTATTAATATTCGCGTAATGAGAAAATCATTTGGAATAGTTCCCAATCGGCTATGCCAGTTAAAAATCTTTGAACGGGTTTAGACAAGACTGTAGGGTTTCCGAATGCTATCGTTGTAAGGATTGGGTAGTGGTCGCTACCATGTAGATTGTCAGAGATGGACCAGGATCTATTGGGAATAAAAGAGGGAGTTGAGAGGGTTTGGTCAACGTGGGTGAATGTTTTGTGCGTAGAAAAGTGAAAGGGCTGTCCATTGTTTAAAATTGCTAGACCAGCGTTTGCTATAAAGTTCTCAATTTTTTTGCCACGGGCATTGCTGATCCCCAGGAAGGGCTCCACGAGTTGAAGTCGTCTGTTAGGACAACGGGGGTGGTTATGTTGCTTGTAATGTTTTCGAGATCGTTGCTTTCGAATGTTTGGTCAGGTGGAATATAAAGGGATATGACGGTAAACTTAATTTTTAATTTAATTTCAACTGCAATCGCGGATATATTAGAAGTAATAGTGACTCGCCTATGTGGAATTGATTTATAGACTAGCAGCCCACATCCTTGCTTTGATGACGTATTGCAAGGAAGATTGTGAAAATAAGGAAAAAATGTTTTAGGTGAAAAGGGTTGTAGGTTGTTTTCAATATGTGTCTCTTGTAAAAAAATAATGGAAGGCTTTTGTTCTTTTATTCAAAGTTGTAGTTCATAATATGTAGTTCATATATGTAGTTCATAATGAATTATTAATATTCCATTGAAAAATTTTGAATTGATTATTATCATAGATAGAGCCTGACTTACTACCTGTACAATTTAATGTACGAGCAGAAGCATTAGCTTTATCAGAATTTTCATATCTTTGGCGCCCCAAAGGCTGCATGAGACCCACTCACTGTGATTGTGAGGGGGGCTCCTGCCGTCGGTGAGGGCGCTTTGTTTGGGTGGGGAGTCAGTTTGATTAAGAGGTGTCATATTCATCTTCATCATATTGATGTTGTTTTTGTTGTTAATTAAAGAGGGTGAGCTTAAGAGAGAATTGCATTCAGCTGTATTACTTTTTTGAGTAAAGCGTGCAGATTGAGTGTTTCCAGTTTTTGGGTAGTCAGTTTGAGATTGTTCCGTATCGGTAGTGTGTGAGAGGTTTGAATGATCAGTGCATGAGTTCGATGTGTTTGATAGATTTACTCCGAGAGATGTATGTGGGTGTTCAGAAATAGTGTCTTTAGTATTGGTGGGTTTTTCGGTTTCTGGTTGCGTACACTGATCTATTTTTGTGTTTGAGTTGATTGTTTGCTTTGCTGAATTCTCTTCAATAGGTAGGCTAATTTCGTTTGACTGAGCTGATGAGGAGGACGGCTCATTATCGGCAGTAGTCAAGGCCGTAACCAGGGGGGGGATCGCAGGGGTTTGATCCCAACCCCCGAAATTTTTAGAAGTGAGTTTTTTAAAGAGAACAGAGCAATAATGTCGGTTACACGATATTGTTTCCAGAACTTTGGCAGTGATTACTTTTTATGCTTGTGGTGATGCTTTTGAGCCCCGCGTTGCAATGGCTAGTATGTAGGACTACTTTGCACGAATTCTCAGGCTCGAATCCCGACTGGAGCGCCAGGGTCCGCCAGGGTCGAACGAAAGCTCCGAGAGTCCGTCTGTATGTGTGGAGGTCTTAGGTCTTCAGAATTAAGGAGAGTTGAAACTTGGGCCCAGCATGGTTCTTATGTTGCACAATCGAATCGTTAAAATTGGTAAAATCCGCTTACTACCACACCTACAATTGACATGAAAATCAGACAACCCAAAAATTTACATTTTATTTCAAAATGCGTTTGGTCAAGTATAACAAAGCGCAGGAATTAAAATTTTGGAGTAAAGCATAAGTGGCCAGAAACCTTTAACTAGGAAAAAATTTAACCGCCCACATCACCGGCCGTGACCACTTTTAACAAGTTAGAAAGATATTTAAAAACCTGATTTCTCGGAAAATTAATTCAAAATCGAAAAACAAATTATGCCAAATATTTAGGATATTACTGTTTGCTCAGTTTATTACATACAAAAGTATTTAGCCCCACCCACTTTAAGGGGGCACTTTTAAGAAAAAACTGTTTTTTTAATGAATAATTTTTTGCTTTTGGACAAAATCCGTTTTCTCATGATTCTAACGAAATTAGACTAAACTGAGTTTAATTTTTAGTCCACGCCCATTTTCGGAGGCGTGAATACAATTAATTGACATACAGTAAATAAATTCAGGCCAATGTTAGAAAATTAGGTTAAAAAGGCATGTGGTGAAAAAATTCACTCAAACACTACACTAGACACCAAAACGGGCTCATCGCGATCCCTGGGGAACCAGTTGAAATTAACATTCAAAAGGCTAAACAACCTAAACATTCTTCCTGGTGAAACAGCCAATTTCCCTTCAATAGCCAAGAAGGGCTTTGAAGTTAGTCTACTTTTGCTAAACTTTCGAAGAAATATTCCCCTAAAAATTTCCTGCGCATACGCGAAATAACCTCGCATTAGCACAGTATGTGTGTTATATTCCAAGCCGCCTGCAGAAACGACTAATGTGAATTCACGCCAAAAAACTTATGAAATTATATTAAAGTTCATTACAGACGAACGCGTGCACTAAATCACTCGTTTTTAGTTTGACCGAGTCAAAGGTTGGGCATAGTCAATGCTAGGCCAACATTTTTTCTCTCGCCCTAAAGACAATTAGAAAATTATGCTGCATACGAAAGATCAGTGTGCTTGTGCGATTGTCATATAACTTTTATGTGATTATATATAAAGACTGTACAGTCTTCAAAAAAAATAGAGGCGTTCGTACAAATAAGCCTTTGGCGGGCCTGTCTGTTTGCGGAATTTGTTGATTTCCGAAATTAACCTTATAAAATGGAAGCGACCGTCAAATTTCAGCTGTCTAGCTCAAAACTTACAATCTGGAGCCTGCTAACATCCGGCTGGACACTGCAAATCAATTCTCCTGTCTGTCTCGTTCATTTCTTTTTAATGGCGTATTCTTTTCAACACTGAATCGTGAAACTAGTGTGGAATACAATAAAAAAAAATTCTTTTCTCAAACAACTGAACGGAATCGTTCTCGTGTAAATGTCCTTTTGAACTCCGAATTAGTTCGGTGTCGACACCGAACTCGAAATTTCGCCACCGTCGTTTTTGACGGTGGAGACTGGGTGTAGCTTTGAATGTGTATGTGAAGTGACGTTTCGACTAAATTTTCATTCGTGATTATTTACAAAACAACCAAAATTGTATGAAATCGATAAAACTCAAATTTAGAACTATCAAAATTCACTTTAAGTAAAAAGTACAAAAAACCGACGCCAACAAAATCACTTTACGAAGTGAAAAAAAAAACTATACAAAATGAAAAATATTTTTCAAAGATCAAACTCCAACCCCCCCCCCGAAATATTTCTCTGGCTACGGCCTTGGAGGTGCTGGTAGTGTTGCTTTGAGCTTGTTTCAGTTATTCAGAGTATGAAACAGTAGAGAGTGTGGCGTGATGTGGGATTCGTTCTTTTTGAATGCGTCTGGCTTCGGCTAGCGAGCATTTGTTTCTGGTTTTTATCTCCAGAGTTTCGTTGTTCTGAATATACTTAGGGCACGTTTTGGATGAGGCGGGGTGAGCGCCGAAACAGTTCGCACATAGGGTTTGGGAACAATTGTTGTTTTCGTGTGGAGGGAAATTGCAAGTAACACAAGAAGCAGGTTGCTTGCACCATTTAATAGTATGACCAAGTAATTGACATGGCCGGCATCGCATGGGATTGGGAATGTATTCTGAAATTTCGGTTTTGTATCAGCCGATTTCGATTGTGCTAGGGGCTAGGAACAAGTTAAATGTAAAAAGCCGTCCTGCAGTTTTGTAAATTTGTATACATCTCATACATTTTCACTTTTCAGTTCGGAAATAATCTCAGTTTTGGGAACATTAATACGGCACGGAGCATTCGCAATTCCTTTTGAAAGGTTGAGGCTAGGATGGAGTTTCACAGTGACGAGATGGTGTCGAGACGTCAGATGGTGTCGAGAATCTTGGATTGAATGAATTTATCAGCTGTGCTTTGATATTTAGCTAGAATCAGAATCGAACCGTCTCTCAATTGAGAAATTTTTTCGTATTGAGTGCTTATAGAGTCTATTGCTTTTTTCAAAATGAAAACACTGATCGAAGTTAGGGGTTTGGATTCGTTTTTGGATGAAACTAACACAAACCGTGGGTTTTTAAATGCAGATTTGTTTGGGAGATCTGGAAATTCACTAAAAACTGGGGTGCTTTTTTTGAAACGTTTATTCGGGGGGTTTTTAGGAGGAGGGTCTGAAAGATCCCACACATCTAGAACACCAAGTCGGGGCCATCCCGCAAAGTTTAGTTCACACTCAGTTAAAACAGTTAAAAAAACCGACTTGGATTTGAATGGATAATAAAATTTAAAGGGAAAACTAACAAAATCAAGGGAAAACGATTAGATCTTAACCAGAATGGTGTGTTCGCTTAGAAGGTCAGCGGATGACTGGGAAAATCATTAACGCAATTGTTTTCCTGTTTTTTCGTAATAATTTGCTGCTTGTATAATCCTATCGTACAGCAAATCCTTTACTTCCATTCCCCACAAAAAATCCAAATGATTCCAATCAGGAAAAGGTACATGGAAACGCTGCGCCAAATTTGGTAATAAATGAGCCAGCTTTTCTACATCCTCCACCGCAGCAAACTTGTCGTTGTCACTGTAATACAATCGAACTGGTGCGACAATATTTTTAATTTCGTAACTAGGCGGTGGCCCCTGGTCGAAATCGAAGTCAGTGATCTTATCTAGAAGCGATTTTTCGTATTGCCGGAAATAACCAGACCTGTACTCCTGCAGGTAGTGAATAACTTGTTTGGTTGACGACCCAGCCGGATGAGTTTCCACAACTTCTTGCATCAAAGTCTATTATAGAAAATCAACAATTTAAGTCAAGTATCGGAAACTTTTGGCTTTAACTTACATGATTAAGGTGCTTTGATTTCTTGCCAACCATCAGGAACAACAAGTTTGTACAGACTGGTTGAATAGCAGATCTGTCAGTACATGCCAAAGATCCAAGCATCTCAAGCAAATTACTGTGCCCCATAATGTCGCCATCTCCAATCAGCTGCGAAATCAGCATTGGGCTGCCAAGTATTGGTCCGAAAATCTGGGCCAACTCACTTTTCATGTGCTTCATGAACGCAACCGGTGCCAGCATGTGTGAAGTCTTAATCTTGGCATTATAGCTGGGAATTTGTGACATCAGGACAAAGAAAACCGTTGTCCCCTGAGAATGTGCCACATAGTGTAGGGATTTTTGTTTTGTTACTTTTAGGACGTAGTCAATCATGGCTGGCATGTCATAAATCGCAATCTCGTGCCAGCTGAAGTCCCAGAACTCCGACTGTGTACTAAGCATTTTCGAATGAGATTTTGAGTAAGTGTTACCCCGAGCATTGCCCATCCATACATCAAAGCCAGCATCAGATAAGAGGTAGGCGAGAGCATTTTCGGGGCCATTCAAAATCCAGCAGTCAGATGAACTTAGTAAACCGTGTTGTAGGAAGAAGACTGGTCGTTCCTTGTTCTTATTGTGCAGCTTGGGTGAGAAGGGGATGCGAAAAACTTTTAAGTCGTAACCATCGGATGTCTTCACGATATGAGTCTCTGCTGGATAGCCGTGGCTGGTAACCCTTTTAGCCTTGAGAAGGTTTCAATTTTATTGTATTATTTAGATGAAAACTTGAACTCTCACCGTGTTAATACTTTTTCCCGTAGCCAAGGAGAGAAAATTTGCAGCCAAAACTGCGAATAGAAACTTCATTACTGACGATTGATTTCTACTGTTACACGAACGCCAGTTGTCAGAGAAAGCCTCGTCTTATAAGGGTGCTTCGCAGGCAGTATTTATGCAAGCTTCTGTTGATTCAACTGATTCCTCAAGTGTTATAATAGTTGCAAATGGTTCGTCGACTGCAGTTTGAATCCGTCAATACAATTAGAATTTATTTGAACATATTGCTTTAAATAAATAGATGAGATGCATATTTTTTTCACACTCAACTTATTTGTTAAAAAAAAGATTTTATTATTCCATCAGTAGTTCAAGATACATTGTGTAAGGAAACTGCTTCCTTCTTATACTACGTTTTCGTTAGGGCCGATATGAGCTCATTATGAAATTCGAGAAAAAACTGTTTTCATATATAATTTCTAATTAGCTTTGGCAGCTGCTCCAGGGACAGAGCTGGAGACTCACTGCAGAACAAACTCAATGGGGCGCGTGGAAAAGCGTTTGGATCTATTAACAATATTGATGAATGAATTAACCGTAAAAATTAAAATCCTACAAAATTTTTGTTATCTCTCCATGTTATTTTACAAATATAACAATTAAAATCCATTGCGCTTGCACAGGCGCTTATGTTGAAAAATTATGCAGCTAGTTCGACGCATAAAACTACGCCAAATCGGAAAAATTGTCCTTTTACAGGACACAAACGTCTCTGGTATTTAAAAGACACCGATTTATCATCAGTGATTTGTTTGTTTCTGTTATTCCCAAAAACTGATGGAAACGGGCGATTTTTTTCACAGATTTCAATTAACATTTAAGGATCAGTGACATTAACAAAACGTCGAGTTCCGTCTATATGTTGTGTTAATAGGACACAATTAACAACTGGGCAAGGCTTAACAGTTTTCGTTTTCATAGTGTTCATATTTAAACCAGAAGTTAGATAAAGATGAAGTACAAATATTTCCTTGAAAATTTCGTGGTACAGTAAAAATACATCACTGCAAATGGCTTTATGTATCAAAGATCTAAAAAAAGGATCTAATGGAGAAGCCTGCATTAAATATATGCGTTGCTTGTTCTTAAAAAAAAATGTCACCACAATGACACGTATATGGTGAGCGGGCCCTTTAAATTCGGGACACCCAATGCGGTGGGCCCTGCGAACTGTCGCTGCCGCACTGACTTTTTCTTTTGTCAGAAATAAAAACGTCGCTTAAAGCGATAAATTTAGTTTTGCTAGTTTTGAATTTTACTCATTAGCAACCGAATTAAATGCTTAATGTAATTTCGTAATGAGAATCAGGTCGCATTTCGAAATATTTTGCGAAATGATCTCACTAGGTCTAGTGAAAACGTAGTATTAGTAACTTTATCAGTTCAAAAAGAAAAAATATCGTCAAGTATGAAGGCATACAGGCAGTGGTTCGTCGGCTTTAATCGACGGCTAAGGGTATAATTATTGCTTAATTTGCATAATATTTTATTAAGTATGTTAGCGACTGTATGTTTTCTTTACTTTTAATGACAATTTTCGTCTTTCATGGCATATTAATTCTCTTAACTAATATTTATATATTCCAGTGCAATTTTAAGAAGATATATGTATAAAGGCGTGCGTCCACGTGAGGGTAAAACTACTGCGAGTAGCTCTCAAGCTACTCTTGAGAGTCTCGAGATTAATCGCAGCGAGTTGATTTTCTTGTCTCAAATCCCTGAATCCTTGAAAATCTCTATCTGCAAGACACTCTCGTAACTCTCGAGAGTGGCTACAGAGTGGAGTACTCTGTTTTTGTTATTAATTATGGGTTTTTGATTTGCTTTTTAAATGCCGTTTCTGAAAATTTTAGTTAGAAACGACATTTTTGGAATATCTCAAAAAGTTTAGCATTTTCTCCGCACCTTTTATATAAAAACCAAATTTTACTGCAATCAGCTACCATGGTTACTCTACCGGAATATTCTAAAAATGATTTTTTAAGCTTTTGAAGTTTTTGAAGTTTTTGAAGCTTTCCAGCTAAATCTCGGAGTCTGGTAAATATTTAAAGTTTTCTATGGTTTTCCCAAAAGATACAAATAATTCTTTATATGTGTGATATTTTTCAAATCGTATATAGTAGGTATATCCGATATAGTGGTGGGGACAAAATTTTCTTCACGACTTTTTTTTAAAAATACGTCAAAACCGCAGTTTTAGACTCTTTAAACAAAATTTGACTTTAGCCTGTGATGCCATAAGAGGTCCTTTTCCCATTTTTCAACGACTGCTAAAAACCAAATATCGATCCGAATTGAGTAGCTGGTAATATACTCAAACAGTTGAAAAAAGAAGCAAAAACAAAGAGTTTACACAATACATCATCAAGGCGTTAAAAAAAATTTACGAAGAAAAACAACACCACATGCGACCTACTCAAAAATCCATTCTCTACAGCCAAAGTTGATACTGCTCGCTCACTCCTCAGTAAAAAATGGAATTGCAGCAAGTGCGTACGAAATATGCCTCGAATTCCTTAAGCACAGTGGTTCAGTTAGAAAATGTCTTTTCCGGACTTTTTCCAGGATGCTGTGATCTACCGAGCTACCTTAAACTTTTAAGAATCAAAAATCAAAAAGCTACCTGCTGTCACTTGGCCTAAAACGTTTTGAACGAATGACCCTGAACTGAGTGGAGCGATCGATTCTTCGAAGGTTTGGACACGTTGTTCGCATGCCCTTTGACAAACTTCCTAGACAGGTCATGCTAGCCGAGATGCGAGCGCGTCGCCCTCCTGGTAGGCCAAGAAACAGGTGGTGGGATCAGGTAAAGAACCTCTCTGAGTCCCGCGGTGGCGGAAGATCGAGAAAGATTAAAGGACCATTTAGCCACCCTCGCTCCGCGACCCTTTTAAAGGATAAACGGCATTCGAAAATGATGATGATGATGATGAACCTGAACTGAATAGGCGAGGTCTTATCCCTTACAAACTTTATAGAAAACGACGTTCATCGAAAAATTAAGACTTGTATTGCTCCTTGGAGCAAGACTTGTGTGGAAAAAAGGCCTCCTCTTTAAGCTTCTCAGAAACATCCCGCACGCAAAAATCTGCAACCTAGTATGTGTGATGCTCAGTGACAGGATGTTTAATGTTTTCCTAAACGATAACGGCAGCAGAACAAGAGAACTCAACAACGGCATTCTGCAGGGGTCAGTGCTGGCGCCTAAATTTTTAAGTGTATATACCTGCAAACTCCCAGTCACGCTCTCTCAAAAGTTAGGCTACACATACGCAAATGACTTGGCGCTTGCCTTCCAACACAAGTCTTTTGGAAAGGTGGAACAGTAGCGAAATCAGACTGAACCATCGCCATTTGCCTTCCCCCAGCGCAGCAAAAACCAAAATCTGTTATTTCCACCTCAATCATAGAGACGCCCGAAGAGAACTGGAAGTGACCCTTGATGATGTTAACCTAAAACACAACTTCATCATCATCATCATCATTTTCGAATGCCGCCTATCCTTTAAAAGGGTCGCGGAGCGAGGGTGGCTAAATGGTACTTCCATCTTTCTCGATCCTCCGCCACCAACTCAAGAGACTCCGGCGCAATCCCCATGCGGGACTCAGAGAGGTTCTTTACCTGATCCCACCACCTGTTTCTTGGCCTACCAGGGGGGCGACGCGCTCGCATCTCGGCTAGCATGACCTGTCTAGGAAGTCTGTCAGGAGCATGCGAACAACGTGTCCAAACCATCGAGGAATCGATCGCTCCACTCAGAGAAGTAGCTGCTCAACATTGAGATTCCTACGAATACTGACGTTTCTCACTCTGTCCCTTAGAGTAACACCAGCAACGCACCTCAGGAATCTCATTTCGGCAGCTTGTACCCGCGATCTAATTCTTTCGGTCATTACCCAAATTTCATGACCATAGATGAGGGTCGGAACGAACACTGAATTAAAAACTGAGGTCTTTGCTTTCACTCCAAGCTCAGCTTTCCTGATGACCGGCTGGCGCAGTTCCTTTACTATTGCTCCAGCTTGGCCAATTCTACAGGACAACTCACTATCACTCCTCCCATCTTTCGTGAAAAAGACCCCGAGATACTTAAACTTCTCCACCTGTTTTAATGGAACTCCATTTATTTGCAGGGTACACTGCATAGGAGTTCGGGAAACAACCATCACTTCCGATTTGTTCACGTTTACTTTCATCCCAGCATCACCACAGATGACTGCAAACCATGATGCAAGGATGGCCAAATCATCTGCGAAAAGCGGATGGCTCATCCTGATGCCAGCCAATTCGAAACATTGCTCGCCAAGACTGTGCCTCACCATCCAGTCCATATATGCTATGAAAAGGAGCGGCGACAGAACACAGCCCTGGCGAAGTCCAACGCGCACATCAAAAGGACGGGATTTGACGCCATTTATCCGTACACAGCTTCTGCAGTTTCCATACAAAGACTGAATTGCTCTCAGAAGAGGCCCACTCAGCGCATAGTCCTGCAAAACTCTCCACAGTGTATCCCGAGGGACTCGGTCATACGCCTTTTCCAGATCTACAAAACACGCATAGACCGGTTTGGCATATTCCCAGGCCATCTCAAGAATAACCTTCAGAGTAAAAAGTTGGTCGGTTGTGCCTCTGCCAGGCCGAAAGCCGCACTGTTTTTCCCGTAACAAAGGCTCGATTACAGCTCTGGAACGCGTTTCCAACACCTTCGCGAATACTTTTCCCGGAAGACTAAAGAGAGATATGCCCCTATAGTTGGCGCAATCTCTCCTGTTCCCTTTTTTGAAAATGGGCACTATAACTCCCGTTTGCCAATCGCTAGGTGCCTTCCCGCTATCCCAGGCCACCTTAATGACACGTGTTAGCCATTTGACACCCTCTTCACCCATTGCCTTGAGCATTTCTGGCCGGATTTCATCAACTCCAGCAGACTTGCCAACTTTTAGCGATTTAATCGCTTCAGTGGCTTCGTCTACTGTGGGACTATTCTCCGCCCTTATCTCGTCAGCAGTAGAAATGCCATCTTCAGTGCCCTGTTGGGGGTTGAGCAACTCCGAAAAGTGCTCTCTCCATCTGCGCAAGACATCGCTCTCACTTGAAAGAAGTGTACCGTCCTTGGATTTAACCCCTTGGATGATATTTCACTTCCTTCCTCTGAGCCGGCGAATGGTCTGCCAAAATATCTTGTTTGCAGATCTGTAATCGTGCTCCAACTTCTCGCCGAACTTTTTCCATGACTGTTCCTTGGCTGTTCTGATTGTCAGATTGGAAGTCCTTCGCGCCTCGTTGTACCGGGCTCGAGAAGTTGAGTTTCTACAGTTTTCCACAACTTCAACCAAAAATATCTGGGTATCATCCTAGACCGAACGCTAACAAATTTCTAACCTAAGCTTCTCAACAAATGAAAACTAAGAACAACTTTATTCTGGGGTGCCTCCGCAAACTGCCTATACACCTCCGTTATCTCGCTGATATACCCGACTTCAGAATATAGAGCCTCAGACATAGCACCTTCCTATGCTCTGTAAGTTGCCCCACTCGATCTAAAAAGGAAGAAAACATTTATAGCAGAATGCCACAAAACTAGAACAAAATAGAACTCGCAAAAAAGTTAAGTGTCGAAACTTTACCCTGGAAGAGACCTGGCCATCAACGTGGGCTTATTCATTCAGGCAAAGCCCAGTATCCAAAAACGAAAAGCGTGGTGAAACTAGAACCGGATACGGACTTCCCCTGATAGATGCAATGCTACCTCAGCTAGATGGGGTCAAGGTACTGACCCATCCTACCCACGCGGCGCTCCCTCTCAAAGCAGAGAACATATCCTGCTCAAATGCAGAGCTGTCATACAAGGGTTACCTTCTTTTCTTTTTATTTTACTAATATCTGCTTTCCAAATTCTGTTTTGCAAAATTGTGCTTTATAGTTCACCCCATTCTGCTAAATCTGTAAGGGGGAAATACCGCCCCCTGCAACACCCTTGCCTGTTTATTTTTATACCCCATCCCATAGGATAGGAGGTATACTAAGTTTGATTCATAGTTTGTAACTGATGTTATTAAAAAGGGGTTGATGCCACGCCCCATTTTTAAGGAAGAAGATTCTTAACTGCCAAGTTCTAAATACTTTATTAATAGAAACTGAAATTTAACAACAAAGATTTATAACGCAGTTCGGAGCTTTACAGTGGTGAATTGGGATGGCGTATCTAACGATTTGTCTAAGCGGATTGTAACCCTCCCAATAGTTCTTCTTACCTTAAGTGACGCGGTCAGTTGCCAGTATCCGGTGGTAATCACCTGGAGGTAAAATAACCACTTACGAATAGGCGCCCAACAATGCGGCATCCACAGGTTGATGCGGATCAGTTCCTGATCGCCCTCTTCCTAAATACCCTCTTTTTCCAGAATCCCATCACCATTGTAACCAATGCATTCAGCTTTCAGTTGATAGTGTCCGTAATTTTCCAGATGGACGAACATCTCAGCTTTTTTCTTGGGACCCAAAAAAAGTCCTCAATTAGCTAAAATTCTTCTGTTCCAGTAACAGAACCAAAATATTTAAATTTAAAATCTATTTCAATGGAACAATACAATTTCTATCAACACAATTTCGTTAAATCTGTTCTCCTGTTTCCTCAAAATGATTTACGGACCGTATTATTCTGTCGTATGACAAATTCTTTACTTCCAATCCAAATAAAAAGTCAACATGAGACCAATTTGCTGTGGGAATTTTATAGCTCTCCACCAGATTGGGTATCAGTCCCTCCAACTTTTTAACGTCTTTAGAATCGGCAAGATCATCATCGTCGCTATATTGAAAGTGAACCGGAACCAAAATATTCTGCAGGTTGTAATTTGGCGGTGACGACTGTTTGTATTTCAGTAGGTTTAACAATTTGCCTTTATCGAAGTATCTAAATTCTCCTGAAACATACTCCTGGCCGTAGTGAAGCAGCTGCTTCAAAGATACTCCTGTGGGATGAGTTTCAAATATTTCAGGCAGCAAAGTCTGAAAGATTAGACAAATGTTAAAAGGCCTAAAAGCAATGCCTTATCTACGTACAAAATTAACATTTTTTGAAAGCAGTACTTGACACCCTGGCAAAGAAAATGAAGTTTCATTGCATATCCTTATTCCTTCTATCATTATCCGTCCATATGCTTCACTGTAGGGAAAGAACTCGGTGTGTGAAAATGCATCAATTTCTGGTTTGTTGCCCGCCAATGGAGCAAATATCTTGACAAGTGGGTTGTACATATTTTTGGCAAACGCAACTGGTGCCAGCATATGAGCGGTCTTAAATTTACTGTTATAACTTGGCATTTCCGACAGCAGGACAAAGAAAACCGTTGTGCCCTGCGAGTGTCCAATGTAATGAATAGCTGTGTCATTGGTGCTTTCTAGAATATAGTCAATCATTGATGGCAGGTCTTTCGTGCCAATTTCGTGCCAACTAAAATCCCAAAATTCTGGCGATTCAGGAGAAATTCGTTCGTTCTTTCTAGAGTAAACATTTCCTCGTGCGTTGCCTAGCCAAACATCGTAGCCCGAATCAACCAACAGGAAGGCCAGTGCGTCATCTGGACCATTAAGGATCCAACTGTCAGAAGAACATAGAACACCATGTTCAAGAAGCGCAACTGGTCGATAATCATTCTGATTTTGCAGTTTAGGTGAATACGGTATCCGAAATATCTTCAATACATAACTGTCCGGTGTTGTAATATTATGCACCTCCAATGGGTAGTTGTATTCAGAAACTCGTTCGTTCTTAAAATAAATTTATAAAGTTTTGCGAATTCAAAAATATTGACTTACAGTAGACTTGAAAATACAATGGATCACAGGAAGATGCACAAAAGCTGTAATAGTAATAAACAGAGTTAACTGAGCCGCTTTCATTTTAGTATGGAATATTTCCTTGAACTTGAGGAAGTCTTTCAAAAACGCTCTTTTTATAGTAAAAGCTGTTTACATGTATTTTACTTAAATTTTGTCAAGCGAAATTAACATCATTATTGTAATAACGTAAAATTACTACTAATTACTATTACTCTTGGCAAAAAATCGAAAATATTTTATGTGCTTATATAATCTATATAAAATAATGCTGATAATACTTGTAATTGCTACAAATTTACAAGCTTTGTTCTAATATTAATTTGCATTGTTTGTTGCAGTTTTTCAAGACTTTAAGTACAACTAAAGTATACGTGGTTCCAAACAATTTGTCGTATTTCAAAAAACTTTATGGTTATATACAATCTGCACAGATTTAAGATTTTGTCTACCGTAAAATTGGCCAATGCACTATAAAGTAGGCGACCCGAACAGCAAGTTTCGAAATGCACAATTTACAGGCTCTATAAATGGCAAAATGTACTAGCCCCAAATCAGCTTTTAACTATCTAATTAATAAATTGTAGAACCAATGATGGCAGCTCAAAAACCTAATCTCATAATAAAATACTATTTTTTTTATTAGAGGTTAAACCAGTTTGAAATGGCTGGAAGTGGCAGGAAGAAGAATCTGTACCTTGGTTATCTCTTCTCGTCCTCCAATCAGCAACTTTGGCAAAGTTGGCGCGTCTTCTACAAGCCAAAGAACAGTCCTGGTTTTCTGGTAACTGCAAGAATTTATCTTAATAATTGATCGAAGTTCATGGCGTTTCGTACTGCAAAGGGCTACTTTCGTACAGTTAAGGACTGTAGTGACGAGGAAAGACATCAATTTCATCATCATCAGACCCAACATTGAATACAAAATTGGGCTCAAAGGTGCATTCATTCCTAAATATACTTTTTTGCGTAGATATAGCAGCTTTGTTCCTTGAGGGGTCAAATGAAGCTGACGACTTTCAGGAAGAGGACTAAAATGCAAATGAACCTCTCTATGGGAAAGGCGATAAAATAACAAAACAAGAGGCATTGCGAAAGTATGTTTCGAGGAGTCAATTGATTTCAGCAATATTTAAGCCACATATCAGTTTTGATGCTCGTTTTTGGATCCCATCATGTAGGTGTAAAAGGGCCATAGGTGCTACCCAGACATGTGAGTTATGTTCCAGTTATTCCTTAGCATTTCACTGTGTTCTTCGCAACATCGAATTTGTGGTCATTCCAAAGTAGTTTGTCATTCACACATGACACGCGTTCAGAAGACGGAGAGCTTTTCGTTTTTCTGTAAAGTTCATGAGGCCAGAACAGCTGAAGATTCGCTAAATCTGCTCGGAAGTCAGTATACGTAGCACTGGATTTTAGATGAATTCTATTTCACCCTGAAGTCCAAATTCTGAAATTCTGTTAAGGTCCTAATTTAATCATTTCACGATATGTAACCGTTCCACCACAACTTAAAAAGGACTGGGAACGATTGCATGGATGTCAACAAGTCGATTCACTGTCATGAACGAAAGAATGAATTGGCAGACTAGAAATCATTTAAGAAAATAAGAAAGAACGTCGTAGATAAAATTAGTTATGGGGAACACCATGATTCGTACGTTATGAATTGAATTGGCATAGAGTCGGAACTGTCTTAAACCACTTGAATTGAACAGTCCAAAGGAAATTTTTTATTAAATGAATAAAAGACGCATCGACTACAAACTGAACGCATTTTCGACAAAAGATACCTAGTGGCAAATGCCTTAAGAACACATGTCTAGGGTGTACACGGCCGGCGGCCGCTATACTAGTTTACAGTCATGTCTTTTGGGCTGTCCAACGCCACAACACCACAAAATGTGCAGACTTAAGGGTAAAGTGATACCAGCATGGTTTAGACTTATACGTTTTCATATATTTGGACGATGTCTTGATCTACTGTCGAACTTTTGAAAACCAAGTAAAGATTTTTGAGAAAGTGTCCGAGGAAAGAGGATTGACAATTTACTTGACTAAGAGCGAATTTTGCCATAAGGAAATTAAATTACTAACGTTACAAAGTTGAGAATGGATGCCTCCGGATGGCACCCTAGAAAACTTTCGGCAGTATCGCAGTTGCCGATTCCAACTTTGGACGATAAAGATACTTTATCCCGAATTTTGCGTTCATGACAGCCACCGTGACATGTGGAAGCGATTGAATCTTTTGACAAACGCAAAAAGCGCTCAAAGCAGCACCAATCCTGACGAACCCGCATTTCATTTCAGGGCATTTCAGGAAGAGTTTTTATATCCAGTGAGAAGCGTTGATAGCTAGCGTAGGGAGTGTGCTTTCTAGGTGGACGAGGAGAACAACGAACGACCCATAACATACATGTCCCAGAAAATAACTCGCGACGTAACTCGTGACGTAACTCGAATGCTATGCGGCCTTTCTGGCATTAAGGAAGTACAGGGCCTACGTGGAGGGACTGCCTTTCACTATCATAACCGATGAGGCAAGTATGTAGTGTTTGATGACCCAAAAGGATCTTTCAGACCGATTGGGCAGGTGGATTTCAAAACTTCAGCTTCTATTCAGATTTGTCTTCGATTTAAAACAAGTGAGTAAGTGCAAGAGTTTGTCTGTGACAAACTTCTATAAACGCGACCCTATATACCGTGTACCTTACTTACTTAAGGTGGCGCTACAGACCGGGGTGGACCTGGGCCTCAGCCAACAAGCTTCGCCAGCCAGCTCTGTCTCTAGCTAGCCGTCTCCAGTTTCGCACGCGAAGTTGGCTGAGGTCCCCTTCCACTTGCGTGCGCCACCTGAGTCTCGGTGCTCCTCTACCGCGTCGTCCCTGCGGTGTGGATTCGAAGATTTTCCGGGCCGGGGCGTTGGTGTCCATCCGCTCTAGATGACCCAGCCATCGTAGACGTTGTGTTTTGACTCTTTTGGCTAGGTCGGTATCGCTGTACAGCCCGTACAGTTCGATGTTATATCTCCTCCTCCACTCTCCGTCTATGCAGACGGGACCGTAAATCGTCCGAAGAATTTTCCTCTCGAAGCAGCCTAAAGTGTTTTCATCCGCCTTTGACAGGGTCCATGCTTCTGCACCGTAAAGCAGGACTGGGATGATGAGGGTCTTATACATGGACACTTTAGTTGCTCGAGAGAGGGCTTTGCTACTCAATTGCCTTCTTAGCCCAAAGAAACAGCGATTGGCAAGAGTTATCCTTCGTTTGATTTCAGCGCTGGTGTCATTGTCTGAATTGATAGCGGAACCCAGGTAGACAAAGTCCCTAACTACCTCAAATACCGTGTACCACCAAATCTTTAAGTTTCTTGGCCCGAATTCATATATTATTTGTATGAGCCACGCCCACAAAACTGGGCATGGGCTAAAAATTAAAATCAATTAATTATGATTTCGTTAGTATCATGAGAAAATGCGGTAAAAGCGAAAATTGTTTCAGAAAAAAACAGGTTGTTTCTAAAAACGCCCCTTAAAAGTGGGCGGTTTCAAAACTTTGTATGGAGTAAACTTAGCAAATAGCAATATCTTTAATATTTGTTCTACAATTTTTATTTTCAATTTGGAGTCAATTTTCCGAGAAATCAGGTTTTTAAAGATCTAACATGTTAAAAGTGGGCATGGTCGATATTGTGGGCGGTCCAAGTTTTGCCTTGTTAAGGGCCGTAGGCCAATATTGCTCAGTACCAAAATTTAAGTTCCTGTGGCTTGTCTAAAAAATGTGAACTAGAGGTTGTCTCCATTGAAGCCAGTAGTGGGCGTGGCCGTTGACGGATTGAGGCAATTGTCTGTGCAATAAAAGAACCAAATTGTGTACAAAGTTTCAGCTCTCTAGGTTGATTTTGAAGTCCTTAAACCTTCACACATACAGACGGACGGACGGGCGGACGGACATGGCTCAATCGATTCACATGTCGGTCTCGATCTTATCTCTAAAAGGTCTTAAGGGTCTACGGTGATTATTTCACTCTGTAGGGTTGAAATTTTGGTGAAAAAGGCCACACAAACGCTAGTCGTCAGAAAGGGTCCATCGCGATTCCTGGGGAACCAGTTGAATTTAACAATTCAAAAAGCAACACGACCTAAACATTCTCCCTGAAGAAAGATCCAATTTCCCTGTAATAGCTTAGAAGGGCCCTAAGGTTTGTGCCGTCTATTTCCTTTAAACTTTCAAAGAAATGTTCCCCTAGAAATTTCCTACGTTTACGTGCAATTGACTCGCACTCACACAGTATGCGTGTGAGTCCTTAACCGCTTGCATATCGCGGCAGAAGCGACAAATATGCGCGCCTCTTCGCGTGTTTCCGCAGGAGTCACTGACCTATCAGAATTCCCACTCAAGCCCTAAGCTTGACCCTGCTCATTTTGAATAGTTCTTTTGATCCTTTCCGATTAAAACGTGGCCAGAGAGCCTTAGATAGATACCCTATATGCCCAGTTAGACTGGACCACCTTTGGTTAGCAGTCATAATAATTTTCTTCTCAATAGTGCCTCTTACTACGCAGAGGTGTGGTTTGATGTTAAAAACCTCACTATTTTCAAGGAACCCTCCTCTTCTTGCAAGCTCTTCAGCTTGTTCATTTCCAGAGCTGTAAAAGAAAGAAATCATTTGCCACCTGAAGTCATTTGAATTTTCGTGAAAATGATTGCAATCATTGACCAGTCATTTTACCCCATTCAAATGATGATTCAAGTAAAACTTCCGCATGAAACACAGGTGAGAAGTGCTGTAACTAGTCGTCAAAATACGCCATTGACGGACCCAAAGATCTGGAAGTTCAACCAAAGTTTCTCGTAGTATTTCCACCTTGCTGTAAAGATCTTTAACTTGCACCCTCAGCTTTGTACCACGAAGATTTTATATTTCAACGTCAACCGGGTGAATTTTGTCAAATCAACAAGTCCTGTAATATTTTGTGTCTTCTGCTTTTGACAACATCAGGTTTCCTTTTGGGAGAAATTTTCAAGGAAATGAAGTTCTGTTTTCCAATCTAAAACGAAATTTTCCAATATAATTTTATTCATCAATTTTATCCATCAACACAATTTAGTCAAATCTGTTCCCCTGTTTCCTCGAAATGATTTGCAGACCGTATTATTCTGTCATATATCAAATCTTTAACTTCCAATCCATACAAAAAGTCAATATGAGCCCAATCGGATATAGGAACCTTATAACTCTCCACTAGATTCGGAATAAGTCCCTCTAACTTTTTAACGTCTTCAGTATCGGCTAAACTGTCATTGTCGCTGTATTGAATGTGAACTGGGGCCAAAATATTCTGCAGGTTGTAGTTTGGGGGTGACAAACTTTTGTATTGCAGTAAATTTGAAATTACTCCATTATCATACTGCCTAAATTTTCCTGAAACATACTCCTGGGCGTAGTGAATCGCCTGCTTTAACGATGATCCTGCGGGAAACGTTTCATAATAATCATTCAGCAACGTCTGAAATTACTAGACAAATTAAATCAGGCCTTGAGGATCAGTTCTTAATCTCTACGCACCAAATTAAAATTTTTTGACATGGAGTATTCACACACTACTGGCAGAGCAAATGAAGTTTCATTGCATATTCGAAATTTTTCTATCATCAACTGACTCGATTTCTCACTGACGGGCGGGATTTCGATGTGTGCATATGAAGCAACATGTGATGGCTGGCCGGCCAATGGAGCAAATGTCTTGACGAATGGGCTAGACATATGTTTGGCAAATATAACTGGTGCCAGCATATGAGCGGTCTTAAATTTATTATTATAGCTTGGCATTTCCGACAGGAGGACAAAGAAAACCGTTGTGCCCTGCGAGTGTCCAATGTAATGAAGAGCTGTCTCATTGGTGCATTCTAGAATATAGTCAATCATTGTTGGCAGGTCAATTGTGCCAATTTCGTGCCAACTGAAGTTCCAAAATTCTAGACTTTCAGGAGATATTCGTTTATTCTCGCGGGAGTAAATATTTCCCCGGGCATTGCCTAGCCATACATCGTAGCCAGCGTCAGCCAAAAGGTAGGTGATTGCATCATCTGGACCATTAAGGATAAAAGCGTCAGAAGAACTTTGAAAACCGTGTTGAACAAACGCAACCGGACGATGTTCGTTCTGATCTTGCAGTCTGGGTGAGTATGGTATCCGAAAAATCTTCAATACATAACCGTCCGGTGTAGTAACATTATGAACCTCCACTGGGTAGTTGTGTTCAGAAACTCGTTCGTTCTAAAAGTTAAATTATAAAGCTTTGCAAATTCTAAAATATTAACCTACAGTTGACTTAAGAGCACCATGGATCACAGGAAGATGCACGCATGTAGTGATATAGACAAACAAAGCTAACTGAGCGACTTGCATTTCAGTATCGGTCTTTACCTCGAAACTTGAAGGAAATCCTTGGAAAACGCTATTTTTATAGAATTTGATATTTATATTGTACTGGATTTTTATCAAGCTAAGTGAAGATGATTTTTTTGATTATAATAATTTAAGACTATAACTAAAGATCTCGTCAAGAGATCTTTATACGTGTAGGGTTACAATGAAATGCTAATAATTATCGTATGCGCAACAGGCTATTAGTTTTGCTCTGGTTGATAAAAAAGATTATGAAATAATAACATTTTTATTATTGTACTCCGCTGTTGACAAAAGCTTCATGATTTCGCTGTTAATACTGCAAGAATATACAAATAGTAAATAGAATGGCAATTGTCGTCTCATCATCTAAGCTATGTCTTTTGTGTAACGCAGGATCAGGATCGGACCGGGTAAACCAGCTCAAATTCGTTTGAAACTCGAGTACCACTATTCAGTACCACACCTAACACGAAAGAGTATGTTATCGAGATAGTTTTTTTTAATAATTTTTAAAATGTCTTCCGGCAAGATTTGCCATTGCCATAGCCTTCGCGCCACACTTTGTCAAAGGCTTGCGATAAGTCGAGATCAAAATCCTTATCCCTTCTAAGGACTTTGATCTTTTTCCCTTCTAAGGATTTTTCAATTTCATGCGTTATTCTGTAAACTTACCTTTGCTCTTGAATGGTTTAGTTATGAAACCGAATCGATGATCCAGGATCAAGCGTCTTTTTGCTTGGTTGTAACCGCTTCAGCCAAATTTTCTCGAAGACCTTCGATAATTGTAATTAGAGAATTGATTCAGGACGGTCACCCGAAAAAGGATACAATCACAAAGAGGAAGGAGGAGTTAAACGAGGCTTGGCAGAGATTAAAGCAGTTGGCCATAATTAGGCAAGAAAAGTTGTTTGGAGCCATGAAATTCAGAGCTTCAATCGTGATGTCGACGAGACAGTTGCATGGATTGCCGAAAAGGATGTGGATTTTAATGGACTATAATGGTAGAGATTTTTCCAGCGTACAGACGTTGGTTGCAACGAAAGCAAAGCATGAAGGTGTAGAGCGTAGCCTTGCTGCCCTGGAAGACAAGGTGTTGACACTGGGTGTTGAGGCGCAGCGACTGTGTTCGATTTATTCCGATCATGGTAACCAAAGACAGGATAGACAAATGGAGATTGCTGACTACTGGTAAAACTTGACATCTAAGGCTTGAGACCAAGAATGTTGCTGGTGCAGAGGTTCTTTTGGAGCGCCATCAAGAACACAAGGGGGAAATCGATGCTCGGGAAGATACCTTAAAGTTGAATACTGAATTCGGACGAAAACTACTGGAGCTGCTGAGATTCAAGAATTGTTGGGTGCATTGCAGAGCGACAAGAGTGTGCTGTTGTCCCTTTGGGAAGACCGTCGCATTCTCTACGAGCAATGCATGGACTAGGACTTGCAATTATTCTACCGCAACACCGAAAAAGCCTGGATGGCCAGGCAGCAGACTTTCCTAGCCAACAAAGATCTCGGCGATTCATTGGATTCAGTAGAGGCTTTGATCTAAAAACACGCAGATTTTAAGCAGAGCTTGGCAGTACAGGAGAAGAAAATAAAATCCCGGATATTTTTGCCACCAAGTTGATCGATTGCCAGCAGTATGCAGCTGATGATGTTGTCCAACGACGGCATATGCGTAGAGCTGTCCTCTAAGAAAGGTCGTCGAAGCATCGACACTTGCTGGATGACTCGAATCTGTGACAAAATAAAAAGGATGAATTATCGAGAATCTTAAATTCACCACCGATGGCAGCTATTTGACCTCAACCAATTTGAACGAAAAGACGCGGAAGCACCAAAACTTTGAGCATGAGTTGAACGCCAATATTTCGCGTACCGAGGACATCACAACTGTGGGCACAGAGCTCACCGAGAACAAGCACTATGCCACTGATTAAATCAACAGCCGTATGCAAGAGCTTGTCGTATTGTGCGAGACTCAAGTCCAGGCCTCAGAAAAGAAGGGGTGCAAGCTGCAGGAAGCCAGTCAACAGCAGCAATTCAACCGCACCATTGAAGACATCGAGTTGTGTTTGAGTGAGATCAAAGGTCAAATTTTGCCTGAGGACCACGGCGCGAACCTCGGTTCAAAACCTGCAGACGAGGCACGCTCTCTTGGAAGCCGATGTTATAGCTCATCAAGACCGCATTGAGAGCATATAAATAGCTGCCAACAAGTTCATTGAATGCAGCCATTTTGATGCCGTAATTCTGTAGCCTTGCCTTATTCTTGAATGGTTAAGTTCTGAAACCGATAGAATGATCCGGGACTAAGCGTCTTTCTGCAATTATAAGTTGTAATCGCTTCAGCAGAGTTTTTTGTGGTTCCTTAGACCTTTGGAGCCAGGAGTTTTTATAAGTTGGGAACTTCCTCGGTTTTTCAACCATTACTTTAGAAATCGTTCATTACCTTGAAGCGAAAAAAAGTCTTAGAGCAGGGTTCATCATATAAAGAAGCTTGATTAGCGCCTTTTTTTGTAGTTCTTTTCCAAAATCTTCTTGGAAATAAAATATAGATTTGAGGTTGTCTTATATTTAAACTGTGCTTGTACCATTTGTATTTGTGAATGTCTCTGTGTGGGAAAAAGGCGATCATGATGGACAAGCCATATGCACAGCAAAAGTCCAACAACTTCCCTCCGTGCCTGTTTTGATCCGGGTCACCGTGCCTCCCGATCACACTCCTCCAAGTACTGTCGTTTGTACCCACATGTGCATTGAAGTCTCCCATCAGGAGAAATAAGTCCATTTCTGCCAATCTGTCCATCAACTTCGTTTAAAAAGGACTTATACTCTGACTCTCGATTTGGTGCATAAACCTGAACCAGAGCCAGAGTCGATCGATCAAGCTTAAGCTTTAAGATCAGAATCCTTCGCCCTAACGGAATGACATCGAATACATTTTCTGACAACCGGGGGCTTGTGAGTATCCCCACACCAGCCTGTGCAGTCATGTGATTTGGGACGCCAGACCAGAAGCTCTTTGCGTTTTCTTTTAATTGTTGGGGGGGGGGTGCATTTTATACCTAGCTGGCAGGTTTAAATTCGGCCAATCCTAACCCGGACAACAGACGCCGACCAGGAAGCCGCTCGTTCCGAAACACACGCTCCTGGATTTCTGTTATCTGAAGTTCAGCCGTCCCTCTGGGATCAGACGCTGTCCAACAAGCCCCACAATATGTAACAGACGCTGCTGGATTTTATTTAAACCTTCGGGTTCGTCTTTTTCAGTTACAACTTTACTGCCAAGGGTGGCCCCACAAGGAGTTTATACTCCTGGACAGCATCACTTCGGATTTCAGTCGGCTCTTACGACAGGCATACCTTACCTCAAGGTTATACTTAAACCCGACCTTGCAGGGCATGAGAAGGCCTTGAGAGGGCCTGGGAATATGCCAAACCGGTCTATGTGTGTTTTGTAGATCTGGAAAAGGCGTATGATCGAGTCCCTCGGGATACACTGTGGAGAGTTTTGCAGGACTATGCGCTGAGTGGGCCTCTTCTGAGAGCCATCCAGTCTTTGTATGGAAACTGCAGAAGCTGTGTACGAATAAATGGCATCAAATCCCGTCCTTTCGATGTGCGCGTTGGACTTCGCCAGGGCTGTGTTCTGTCGCCGCTCCTTTTCACAGCATATATGGACTGGATGGTGAAGCGCAGTCTTGGCGAGCAATGTTTCGAATTGGCTGGCATTAGGATGAGCCATCTGCTTTTCGCAGATGATTTGTCGGAAATGATGTTTGTTTTTCGAACTCCTGTGCAATGTACCCTGCACATAAATGGAGTTCCATTAAAACAGGTGGAGAAGTTTAAGTATCTCGGGGTCTTTTTCACGAAAGATGGGAGGAGTGATACTGAGTTGTCCTGTAGAATTGGCCAAGCTGGAGCAATAGTAAAGGAACTGCGCTGGCCGGTCATCAGGAAAGCTGAGCTTGGAGTGAAAGCAAAGATCTCAGTTTTTAATTCAGTGTTCGTTCCGACGTTGTTCGCATGCCCCCTGACAGACTTCCTAGACAGGTCATGCTAGACGAGATGCAAGCGCGTCGCCCCCCCTGGTAGGCCAAGAAACAGGTGGTGGGATCAGGTAAAGAACCTCTCTGAGTCCCACCTGGGGATTGCGCCGGAGTCTCTTGAGTTGGTGGTGGAGGATCGAGAAAGATGGAAGGACCATTTAGCCACCCTCGCTCCGAGATCCTTTTAAAGGATAAGCGGCATTCGAAAATGATGATGATGATGATGATCTTATATTTAAATCATTTGCTGGAGCGGCTTGTGGGCAGTTGCGATACTTTGTTAATATTAAGTAAGAACTCACCTCCACCAGTTCAAGTTTAAGTTCACTAGATCAATTTTAAAGACCTGAAACCTCAGGTAAGTGATCATATCACTTAAATATCTTTGGGTTCTAAACTATGCATTAAAGAATAATAACCTAGGTAGGGTATGAAAAGTTCCTTCTATAAGTTTTAATGTTTTCACGCATTTTTATGCAAACAGTGCATGTTTCCTTAAACTCGACAGTTTTATATAGTCCCCGGAATCGTCTCCAGGTAATTAAATGTTCGGTCGCCTGTTTAAGGCATAAGGTACGAAACGAAGTTTAAATAAAATTTTCAGTAAAGTGACATCAGGCAATGAAATATATCGTTGGACAAGTTCAAGCCAAGTTTCACTCTGTTTATTGAAGCTCTTAAAAGCAAATGAAATTTAACCTTACGTTTAAGTCTGCCTATATGCATGCATTTCAAACAAAAAATTTTTAAAGCTGCTTTTGAACACTCTGGCGTATACGTAACAAAATTAAAGTATGGAACCAGAAGTGATTACTGGAACCCATAATTTGCTGGATGTAAGATAACCTCAAATTTACATTTTATTTTAAAATAAGGCCTTTTGGTCAAGCAAAACAAGGCGTAAGTAGGCCTAAGATTTAAGTCATTCACTAAGTTTTTAATAAACAAAGTAACTGTTCTTTTCACATCTTTTTTCATCTCTTGCACATTTTCTTGTGATTCTGATGAAAGATAAAAAAATTATTCTTTTCACTTACTCACTTGTTTGGGGTGAATTTAAGAGTTAATTTTTTATTTATATTCTGTCCCATAAATACAAAATATAAATCAAATATTATAGTTACGATGTGCTTGTACTATAAGCAGCAAATATGATATTCAATCATATAAAGCTGGATGCACTTTTCTTCCAACTACCAAATTATGGTGGACTGAAAATTCTCTAGTTACTTGACAAAGCCAATAAGACGAGTGACTTAGTTTTCAATGTCAGTCAATTAAATCTGAAAGAATAGTGTGAAATGTTACTAATATCAACAAAAGCTTAAAATGTAATTAACTGTCAATTTATTGAAATAAGAAATGTAAAATTATCACCAGTGAGTAATTGCTTAGGGACATTGAGTTTTCTTAGCTCATGTAATTGTGTTTGCATGTCAAGGCATAGGGAATTCAATATCCAAGTTTCCCTGATGGTTGAAATATCTTCGCACGTTCCATGCATATTTTCCAATTTATTATTGTCAAAAGAAGAAAGTAAAATATGCCAACATCTCGTATCCTTAAAAGGAACACCTTTTTGCATCCTCAGGAATCATCTATTAGTCAGACTACAAGTTAATCGTGTTGCTATGTGCTCTCACTCTTCAAAATAACATTCGTGTATTTATCACACATACTCGACAATCCATCACTTCAATTCACTCCAACTCGCCCATGCATTAACAGAGCAACCACATGTGCATTCCATTAGACCAGCTTGTTGCCCTTTTCTTTTCGAATGTGGCAAAAGAGCAAAAAGGTTTTTCTCGCATTGGTTTCCATTTATCAGATGTCCAGCTCCTTTTCAATTAAAAAAAAAACTTAAATCTTCTAATTTATTTTTTTTTTTCTATTTAAATTGCAGCTAGTAATTGAATGCTCATGGATGCGAGAATCCCACATCGATTGGATATTCCAGGGACCAGCTAGTCTTGTTATTTTGCTGAATTTAATTTTCCTCTTCAGGATCATGTGGGTAAGGCAATGTGCATTGGTATATATGGCAGAGTCCGCTGTAAACATCCAACACTCCAACCATGTTGTCGTATTATTTATATTTATTTCCTGTGGGGATTTGTTTCTTTCTAAAATGTCCTTCGGTTTTACACTTTATAAGGTACTTATTACAAAACTACGTTCGGCCAATACCCAGGAGACTCGACAATATCGCAAAGCGTCAAAGGCTTTACTTGTCCTGATACCATTGCTCGGAATCACGTACCTGCTGGTGCTGTACGGACCAGAGCACGGACTGGAAAGACACGTGTTCGAGATTCTAAGAGCTTTTCTCATTAGTACACAGGTAAGGATACGTTTATCCGCCTTTTGCAGTCGATTGTTTTCTTGCCTATACCATATGTTGTTTTTGTGTCTATTTGACAGGGATTTTCGGTATCGTTTTTCTACTGCTTCCTCAACTCGGAGGTGAGGCAAGCTCTGCGGCATCGATTCGAACGATGGCATGACGCTAGAAATATCAGCTCTGAGCAATCGATGCGAAATAGGAGGTAATTTTCTATTGTAATATTTTTTTAAATATATTTTATTTTTTATGCATATTTTCTATGAATTGAATTGAATTGAAAAACGAATTTGGGCTATACCTGTGTCTTACAATGTTGGACTAAGTTAGTCAAAGCCTGTCAAAAAGTGGTTTTGACTCTAATTTTTAATTGCACACTGCTTTAGTTTATTTTTTGTATTTTAAGGACTTTAGTAGACTTTTTATTACAAATAGATTTTAAGCACACTTTCTGCTGAAAAATGGGCTTTTATTTGTTTTTCCAGTTTCTCAATACTTAAATAGATTTAATAAGAGAGAACAACTAAGTCACTTTGCCCGAGGTCGGCAGTAAGTATTTGAAAATGAAACATTGTTTCCAATTGCTTGTAATGAAACTGAAAAAACAAATAGAAACTTGAAGTTTTGTCCGATCTTAAAGTAAGCTTGGCAAATTTGTGCGGCAGCCACATCGTGTAGCCTCGCAAACGCTTGTGCTGCTATTTCGCCAAAAGATTGTTACATGGTTTTCTGTTGTCCTGTTTCCTGGAATGAATTGAATCATCCCTGAAGATTCATTTTTCTTTCGGGCAGACCTTTTATTTTTCTACACCTTTCATCCTTCTCTCTTCCTAATGATCTTCCTGATGATCTTCATCCTTCCTGATGATCTTCTCCATCAGATACCCAAGCATCTTGTTAATATCCTGCATAAGAGGGTAGGTATTCATTCAGAGTAGGTATTGAAAGCAATAACCTTCAAATCAACAGCTTATGTACACCTAACTGCAAGATTTTATGCAAGACTATAATTCTGAAAATGCTAGCCTGCAAGCCAAATTTGAAAATTATATTTATAATTATGAACACGATGTGTTGACGGCATTAGAAGATTGAAATTCAAAACGACGCCTTAACTCTTTTCAGTTGAGTTAGGAATATAAACTCAAAAAAAAGTAGGTATTCAAGTTCGGTTAGCTAGTTATAGATTACCTCTTATAATTGGAATAAATGTTGGGTTAATCACTTAAATTGAAGGAAGGGATCCAAACTAGAAAAATTGGAGTCACAAAGCCCAAAATTTTAAATCGCATGGTATTATGATGAAGCGACAGAGGGTTGGGTTCAAAATTTTTCTTTTCAATATTCTGCTAGGCTCCAACGAGCGAAAATTCGAATTCCCCATCGACGGCGAAAAGGCGTAGAGGACCACGTGGTACTAAGAGAAAGCATCAAGATACACCCAAGAGCCAAAAGCAATATAAAAATAACGACTGACCACATTAGCCAGAAACATATTGCTGGAGCAGCATTACCTTAATTTAACAAAAGCCGGCTTTTCAGGCTACATCGTAGAAAGGGATAACCACCAAAGTAGGATGGGAAAAAGCTGCTAAAAACTAAGCGATTAGATAGTTCCAACGGAGACAAAGGGCCAAATAAAGGCTCTCCAAGTGGATCACCTACATCGTGTCGTTACCATAAGAGCAGAGCGATGATGCATGCGCTTGTTCTAGACGAGCAAAACTAAGAAGGGGACAATGTGATTTGGCAACAATCATACAGCCGTTCAGTACGAGTGCTCTTGTTCTGGACGAACATAACTAAGAGGGGGACAATGTGATCTAGCAATATTAATTTTAAAAAGCTTTTACATACATACAAAGAGTGGCGCAACAGCTCGAGTTAATTTCTTTACATACAAGGGGACCTACAATTTTTTGCCGAATCCGAACGGCACTTTGAGAAGTTTTTCAAGACAAATGATACTCTCGGAGGGCTTGTCAGACCCTCGCGGAGGTGGGGGCTGTGAAAAAGAGCAAGTCTTTTTTTTCAGTTGACGATGGCAGGATTCGAACCCAGACCTCCGGCGTAGTAAGCACACACAATAACCACTACGCCACGGCACCCCACTAAAAGAGCTTTTGCTCTCATACAATAAGCTCCTCTCTTTGGGCCTTTTTGAGTCTTAAAAGGCTCTTTCAGATATCATCAAGACTTTGTTTGCATTTGAAAAAGTGTTCTTGAAGACATCATTAAGAGCCATTTGTGTTGCTTGGGTCTCCCGGTCGTTCAGTATGAGTGCGCTTGTTCTGGACGAACAAAACTAAGAGAGGAACAATGTGGATTGACTACAATCGCCTGGCTGTTTTGTATGAGTGAGAATCTCTCAATAATAAGCGAAAGCGAATGTAAAAGCAGTTTAAATTAAATAATATGTTTCTCCGATACCATTTAAATTCGACGTTTCGAGTTTTATTCGACGAAATCCAATATTACACTATGAAGCTTTACAAAGCCTGAAAATAAAATTTTGTTATCGCCGACATTGTACATTTTTTCAAAAATAAATGTTTAGATTTTTTTTAACGTTAAGATACTACATGCCACAATTAAGCGTTATGGTTTTGGACATTTGACCTATCGCTTTGGTGGTGTTATAGTCTTAAGCTTTTCCTTGGTATATTGGTTTTATAAAATCTTACTTAGTGTAGAAACCCGAGATGCTGGCACTATGCATTCATTCATCTTATAAAAATAAAGCTTGAGCAAGTTTATCAAAAAAAGATCAGCCATAACTTCGAACTCAAGCAATATCCTACACGGATCATAATGGAAAAATATCGCTGCTCACGAAATTATTCTGTATAAAGATCCTTATGTTGAAGAAAACTTTCAGTTGGCCACAAAAGGGTCTGCAAAATTTTGCAATAATGGTTGATTACTTCTAGAAAATCGTGTCAATATGATAAGTGTATCAGTTTCTATGTATCTATTTATCTATTTCTAGAAGTAATCAACCATTATTGCCAAATTTTGCAGAACCGATCTTGACGATAAAAAAATGTACAGAGAAGCAACCAAATTTGGTGCCCAAAATCAACAAATAAATGTGTATCACACTTCTCACATGAAGAAGTTGCCTTGGCTAACCTCTTGGCTTGTGCCCCAGAGTGAGCATTCAGTGCTTGGTTTTGAATTAAAAAATCAAAAATCAAGCAGGTTAAATTTAGAGATGATTCAACTGTTTTCAGGCTGATAGACAGGTTGGTAGACAAGAGGTTGAAGAATATCCTCTGCTTGCAAAATTGTTTGTTTTTCCTTAGCACTTAAATAAATAACAAAAACTTCAAAGTGTTTAAAAAGCATGCGTGAAGATTATTCAGAAATTCCATCGGATGAGACTGCTTTACTTACTTGTATAGTAAATGCTGACTTTGCCCTTACTATTGGCCTTCTGGACATTCTTTATTTTAACGGAAACATGTTGCTAGTGCTCGATTCTATTTTGCGTTTTCAAGTTCTCTGCTAACTAAGAACTTTAACTATCTTTAGCCTAGATTGTAAGCCTGAATGTGTCGTTACTTCCTTATGACATCTTCAAATGGCAGCCATTCAACCACGTATGTGATCTCACTCCAGGCCGATTTTCCTGCCTCTTCTCATCTCCAGAAGGCTGTGTTATACGCCTAAATAAAATCTTTTCTATCAGAAGTCTCCACGGTCTGTGGTTTGACTGATACCACAAAATACCAGTAGCTCTCTTGCGAAAAAAGAAGTTGCAGTGTTAAGAAGTGAAAGTTAAATCAGATATGATAGAGATTAGTTAATCATTAAGATTAATTATGTATATTGGCTAGCAGCAGCCGAAATAAGTAGTAAGCTCAAGCTTTAATCCGCCCCCACATGTTTTCCCGATTTAGTAAAACGAAAACTTCACGAGATCTACTAAAAAAAGGTTTTGTTTCATTCCAGGGCGACCATACTTTTTCCATTTAGATTTTGATGACGGTGCGTTACGAGAAGTGCTTGCATCAATAAATTGATCTTATGTACCTGTGCCAAAATAAACCAAACACGAATGATTTTCATAAAATGAAAGTAAGATTTATCCGCCTCTGCCTTGAAAAAAAATTTATATTCAATGATCCGCAGAAAACAATCAAACTTTGCTTGTATTAAGTACAAAATAAGGGAATATGTCTTAAATCTCTAACATAATTTCAAACCAAACCCTCGAGCATAACTAAAGCTTACTTAAGTTTTATTTGAAAACTCTCCGGTCCAAAAATTATTAGTTGCGTTCCATAATCCTTACAAATTCTTTCAGTTAAAGTACAGTTTACGCTGTATCTTTCTCCCTTGAAAATACAAAATTTGAATATTTCCTCTATAAATATATCCATTAGTATGAGCCATAACAAATTCAATAAGTCCGTATCTCTCTCCATTGTGTATTCAAGAAGTGATTGCAAAAGGTTATAGCCATAATAGGGTATGAGTGTAAGCCCTTTTTTGCTTCATCGGGTAAATCTGTTGTCTGCATGAATAATAAAAATTCCATTAAAGTTCATAGCCCGACAGAGGTAAATGTGTGAATTTTACTCCTCTCTATTATCTTTTATCCTTGGGATGTGTTTTCTTTTTTCGTACCCCTCATGTGATTTTTTAATGGGATGTATCTGCTGGTTTTTTGACTGTTTCTACTTAATGCTAAGAGTGTTTTTATTAGTAAATGTTTTACACATATCAAGTGTTCTTATGGTTTGTTTTTGTTTGTTTTTTTCTTTTCAGGTACAGATTCTCCAAGGATTACTCCCTTAGATCAAGAACCGAAAGTTTACGGTGAGGGGATGATTTTTTTAAAGCCAAATATAAACTCAAAAAAAATCTCTCTTGTTGCTCGTGATATGTGTATGTTTTGTTATGTTTTTTTTTATTACTCTTTTTTATTCAATCGTTTGTTATTCATACATAAATAAAGTAACATCATTCATTGAACATTATACATTGCAAGTCTACACATTTTTTTTGTTTACTCTAGATGTTATTATGTCCAACTCGATAGGGTTTCTTTGAGTACGTATAACCGTCTATGAACTGCATGGAATAGCATTCAGTATATCATAAATTATTATTGATCATCTGGTCTCAAAGGCCAAAAAATGTCTTCAGTTTTGCCTTAGTTCTCAGAGAATTGAAATGTTGACGTATCATCGACGTATTCTAGGGTATAGAGGCCTCCTTTAAGACCCTCTTTCCAAATTCCCAGTCGAGGCTATTTTGGGGAGAGACAGTTGTCTTGAAAATAAAGTAAGTTTCGTTTCTACCTTTTTTTAGAAAGGAAACACTTGTAAAAGTTTCAGAGAGCCAAAGTAGTTTTCAAGCGAAAATTGTTGAAAATAAAAAATGGGCAGGAAGCAACTGATTTATTCAATTTAGAAAGTGTTTTGTGTATGAGGCAAAACTGATTTACAATGCGGACCATCAGAAAGTATTTAGTGTGATTGACAGTTCGGGACAGATTCTTAAAATTCTTCAATCTATAAAAAGAGCTGCCTGGCAGAGTCATATGCATTAAAAAATCTTGTTTTCGAATAGTGCAGTATGAAGAGAAAAGTTTCAATACAAAACTCCCTTTTTCAGAAACAAATACAGGGATAAGTGTGTCGAACAATTGTGCAAGAGTTGCTGGTTTTAGTCCCAACCGGGGAAACAAACATTTTTAACAGCCGCACCTCAACTTTGAAGGGCTTTTAATAAACCATTCGGAATCGGAAAAAAAATTCCCCTTTACATGGACGATTTTGGCATTTACCGGGCTCTGACCGTGACTTTAAGACGCTTCAAGAAGAAGCTATTCTTTTTCTCGAAGTAGACGTGGAGACTAAGTAAATTATCAAACAAACAAACATCCTTACGCCATTCAGTGGTACAAGCAAATAGTTACTCAAACATAGACGAAATTCCCAAATGATGTTCTAGTAGAGTTGCATCACGTCAAAAATCAGGGACTTGCAAGATGCGGCCAATATGTTTCAATTGAGAATCGCGCAACCTCAACACTGGCAAAAGCAAATAAAACTGATGATCATAGTGTTAATACCAGTTGGTACTTCTTCACTTATTTGGCTTTCGAACCATGGAGGGTGTCAGCCTGGTTAACTCCATCCTCTGGGATCTTGAGCACGCTGTTCATTGTCCAACCCAAGCGGTCTGGCATCCGCGAAAACCTAAAACGGAGTTTAAACTTTGCTGGTCGTCTCGAGCCTGGGAGACTTGATTCGAAGGCCCCCTTAGCTGGAGTGTTTTTGCGCATCCTGTTGATGCGATTGAGCCATTGCAGTTTTCATGTTTTAACTTTTTCAACTACCTATACATCAACATCGTGGGGTGCCGTGGCGTAGTGGTTAGTGTGTGTGCTTACTACGCCGGAGGTCTGGGTTCGAATCCTGCCATCGTCACCTGAAAAAAAAAAGACTTGTTCTTTTTCACGGCCCCCACCTCCGCGAGGGTCTGACAAGCCCTCCGAGAGTATCATTTGTCTTGAAAAAACTTCTCAAAGTGCCGTTCGGATTCGGCAAAAAATTGTAGGTCCCCTTGTATGTAAAGAAATTAACACACCAGCATACATTGTTGAGAAGTTGGCCCTGGTTCACCTCGAGCTGTTGCGCCACTCTATTTATTAATTTATACATCAACATCTTGGTGCACAGAGACTTATGGCGTATTCTTTTCAACACCGAATCGTGAAACTGGTGTGGAACACGAAAAGAATCGTTCTTTTCTCGTTCACCTGAACGGAATTGTGCTCATGAAAGTGTTCTTTGGAATTCCGAATTAGTTCGGTATCGACACCGAACTCGAAATTTCGCCACCGTGGTATTTGACGGTCAAGGCTGGGTGTAGCTTTGATTGTTTATGTGAAGTGACGTTTTGACTCAATTTTCATTCGTGATTATTTACGAAATCGACATGTATGAAATCGACAAAAAACCAAATTTAAAGCTAACACAATTAATTTTAAGTAAAAAGTAGAAAAAAAAACCGATTCCAACAAAATCAACGCTACAAAATTAAAAAAAAGTAAATAAAATGAAGTCGAAGTAATTTGACACTTAACGTGATGATTGCTTCGGTGCAGGATTTTTCGTTCTGTACACAATGAAACCTAGTGTACACCACTCTGGAATTGTCGCGAACACCGAGTATTATATGACTGCTTGGTGTGGCAGTTCGGTGTTCAAAATAATACGCCATTAGAGATTGCGGTTGTATACTCCATTAGGCCGCTCCTCTCGAAAAAGCCAAGTAGAATTCTCTGCTTATCGCCCAGCACTCGGTGCCATAAAGCAGAACGAGCAAAATAAAGGCCTAAACATAATAGGCTTGTATAGGATTAATCAAATGTCAAAATGATACGAAAATCCAAGTCAAGTTCTACCAAATGTTTGCGGTGCCCATAATAAACCTAAGAAAGCGCTTCGAAAATCGCATGAGATTTGTGCGTTTCTCAACAGCTGCCAAATTTATGCGTCAAAACTCTAAATTGATTGGGACTGGCTTAAGCTAACAAAAAAAAAGGCAAATAAAACTTAGCGAAATCAAGCAGAAGGCTATTTTGGGCGTGGCATACGAATTGCGTGTAATGGGACAAGCCGACTTAGGATAATCACTGAGTTTTCATTAGATTTTGTTGGCTTAAGCTAGTCCCAATCCTGTGTTTCAGGCGGAAATTTGACAGCTCATGAGAAAGAAACAAATCTCATAAGACTTCCGAATTCTTTTAACTAAGTCTATTATGGTCACCGCTAGCGTCGAAAAATCTGCTCTGAATTGAGTGGATTTTTCGTTGTATTTTGGCAATCCCACTTAAATTATGAAACGAAATCGAGCAAAATGCAAATGTCATACCATTTCTATGTTTTCCAATGTTTGTTTGGTTTGGCAATCGTAAAATAAACGTAATTTAACGTAATGTGACTCTAAAGCGAAGCTCTAGTTCGAATATGCTGAACATTAGCTTCATCTGACAGCTAAATAGCTGAGAAAAAAAGTTAAAATTTGTAATGTAGCGCGCTGAGAATAATAATTATTTTAGCAGTTGTAGATTAGTAGTTGTACACACACATTAAATCAGAATAAGCACTCTGTAGACGAAGAATAAACAATTTGTCAAAAAAAAAAGAAATTTAAAATATCATTTGACAGCCGACGGACGAATAGTGACGGGGCGAAGAAGAAGCTAAGGCTCTGTTTGTGAAGCTGCCTTAACTACCTCGAAGTTGCTGGTAGCAACAGTGACGTTTTGTCCTAAGTGGCGGATGGATGTTTCCTTGTTTTGTTGGTATCATATCAGTAGCAGCTGCTACGAAAACAAAAATAACTTCTTTGAGCAAATCCACAATTTTCTAGCATAGGAATGGCAAACAATAAAATTAAAAATCGATTAGGAATTTATTACATTTCGGTTCAAAAAACACCTAAACTACCTTAAACGCTGGCCCCTGGACCAAACTTCATTTTGGCTACACTTCATTTCCACTAGGATGTTGTTGCCATTCGAGCATTGCTTCAACTAAAGCATTCTTCAACTAACGCTCTTCCACACAAAAACAGCAAAAGGCGAGCTAAAAAAATGTATGTTGCTTAGCCCCCAGGCGCAAACAATCTACTTTCGCCAAAAATCAGCAAAACACCAGGGAAGCATAAGCTGTAGTAGGTCGCGTTTACTTTATTTTTCACGTAATTATTTCTCTCATTTCTTCTCTTTGCCGTCATATATAAAGGCACCGCCCACTAGAAGCTCTTCATAACAAAACGAAGAATCTAGTTATCTCATTCGCATCAGTGTTGGTCAGCCATTGCATACATGCTCTAGCTTTTTTAGAGAGTCTAAAAAGATTGCAAAAGCAAAAGAAAGATCGATAAAGAGACCAGTGAAAGGGAAATGCTGCAAAAAAGAAGGACAAAGGGTTGCTTTGAATCTAAAGACAAAATAGATAGAAAGTTTATTATCTCTAAGTCTGCTAGCCTGTTTTTTTGAGAAAGAAGGCAGGATTGATTGGTCGTTTCTTCAAACATAGATTGTAAAATAAGTGGTGAATTACAACAACAAGTTAGCTACTGCCACTTCATGTTGTCCTGGTAATTGATTTTTTTTTTAAACCAAATGGTGGGTCTGCGTAATTCTGTTACCCCTAAAAGTATGCAACGACTTGAATTCGATAAACGAATACACTTCAAACTAAAAATTCGAAGATTTCCTCTACGATTGTTTTTATTCATGCAATAAAATAAAGCTTTGCTTTTTAGTTTATTATTATTGCCACTATGGACGCATTATTTTAACATATTTTTGCCACTTGGACGCAAGAAGTCTGTGTAATTAGAACCCAAGTTTTTGATATATGATTCCGTACAGTCATTGAATTTAATCAAAAATGTTGCCGCATTTTATTCGCAGAGTCTCTAAGCTTTTATTTGTTAGCAAAAGCTGAGTTTTTCAATTTCGACGCGAATTTCTCCATTATTCGTTGGATTATAATTAACAAAACAACCGGAATAAATAAATTTGGAAGTACATATTTAACTTTGCCAAACTTTGTTTTTTTTATCATTGCATAACGTTCAGGCGCGATCACACAAGCGCAGTCTGAATAAGGAAAAAACACCAGGCAAGCATAAAGCAATAGTAGGTACCATGCAATATTATTCCGCTGATTGTTATCATCTTTTTTTATTTCTCTTTTTTCTTATCCCATCTTTCTACGAAAAAAAATTCGTATCATTATCACCCACACTTTCAAACTGAGATAGCACTGAAAGAAAAAACATGGCTGCTGCAATCCGCCACTAGATGCGAGAAAGAGATGGAGTAATTTATTTTCGTGGAGACTGGAAATACCCAATGTGTGAAGATAAACGCAAAAAGAGATCATTGGGGAAATTGTTGTAAGAAATGGAATGATTCGTTATTATAGGAAAAAAAAGAGATGGAATACCTTAGCTAGAAAGAAAACACTTTAAAGAAGTTACCTACTGTCACTTTATGTTCGCCTGGTATTTAAAGATTTCTCACAGCACCAAATTCGGTGAATTTCTATGTTGCCCCTGTGAGTATGCAATGTTTTATATTATTTAAATAGACATTGAAGGCCAAAAGTTGTAGGCGGTCTGCAGTCCTTTTTGTTTATGAATATTATAATGTGTTACCTTTTCAATAATTTACTCTAAGAGGCAAATTTTAATTCTAAACCATTTAAGACATGTCCGCCTGAACAATTTTTATCCGTAAAACTTTGGAAAGGGGAACTGGATGTTGATAATAAAGGGAATATCTATTGTTTTGTGTAGGTAGATGGGTTCAGAGCTAATTAGTTCCAGGATACATTTCTTATCCTAAAAACAATCTTATGGTATTGCTACGTTGTCCGTCCGTCCGTCCAATCGTGTTTTAACTTCTGAACGGTAAGTCATAGAAAGACGAAATTTGGTGTGCTTTTAAACTCCGGAAATAGCCGGAGAATCCAACGAGGCAATTTATTTTAAGCTGAAATAACGGTTTAATTACAGTGTGAAATTTCATGGGAAAATGGATTAAATGATTTTCAATACTTTTTTAAGAAGTTAAGTAGGCAAGAACAAGAAAAGCAAAGTTAAGAAAATACCAAACTTAAATGCAAAGATTTAATTTCTTGAAAATATTGAAAAGCTTATGAGAAGTGACGAAGAGATCCAAAACCGGGTGGCCTGCCGGTATGTTCTGAGGTCAAATCGGCGTACCCCACAAGCGGACCATTAGGAATGCAGCCGAGTGGGAGGGTTATAATCCATCACTTCAGATTATAACCTCGCTCCTAAATGAAAAAGAAAGAAAAAAGAAAGAAAATTGAAAAGCTTAAATGAAAAAAAAGAAGAAAGAAAGAAAATTGAAAAGCTTAAATGAAAAAAAAGAAGAAAGAAAGAAAATTGAAAAGCTTTTGAGAAATAAAGAGTTGAAAATGGGTGACGTTTTTCAAAGTGTTTGAGGCCATAACTGTTGAACCGCTTAATGCACAATGATAATATTGGCCACAGGTATAAAGCAACACAAAATAAACCAAATGCTTAAGTCATATTTTTCATAAAAAGTTTTAATACTGCCATTCTTACGCATTTTCGAAAACAAATCGCAAAAATTCATGAAAAAACGTGTGTGTGTCCCCTCTTAACTCCGGTCTTGTTGGGACAAATCATATGAAAAAAATCACACGTATCAGAAATTTTGCAAAATTTTAGGAAAAATTATAGCAACTTTAAAGTTTCAAAAACTTCTGAGATTTAACTCAAAAACAGAAAAGCTTTTTTAAAAACTATTTTTTAAACCTTCTAGTATCTTAACGGTATAAGCGATTTTGTTCAAATTCAGTCCAAGTACAAAGCATACAAAAGGAAAGCAAGCTGCACTAGAAAATATTTAAATTACCGTTTCTAACCTTAGTTTTTCGAAGCCTAATTAAAAAAATCTAAATAAAAAGGGCCATAGAATTGGAAAAAGCATGATTGTTAGCGCAATTAGTTGGGCTATTGGAAAAAAGTCTAACGGGAACTGAAAAAAAAATCGAAATTTTTTAGATTTGAAATTTAAAAAAGTATAAAAAAGTTCAAAACAAGGTGTCTTCCCTCTAGTTCCTAAACAGCATAAAGAATAACTTTAAAATCTTCTTGGATTTCATGTAAAGCTAAAGCAAACTTCGAATATTCAAAAGCTTTGAAAATTTGACTCAAAATCGTAAAAATATTTTCGAAAACGATTTTTTCAAGGTTGCTAGTCTGTTAATGGTAATAACGATCTTATTTAAATTTGGCAGAAGTATTAAGCGTTTACAACTTAAGTTTACTAAATTTAAAAAGTTTTAAAATGTCCATTTCTAACCTCAAGTTTTTAAACCTATTAAAGCAAAACAACAACATGGAAAACAACATATTTTACAGTTTTCTCAGGAATCCATGTCCGCAGAATTTATGAAAAGTGGCCAATAGAACGTAGCTGGATAAAAAATTGAAAAAAAATGTAAATTGCTGTTTCGTAGATTTTAAATTTCAAAAATGGTAACAAAGGCCGATAAACCATTCCTCTATTTTCGAAACGGTGTCGATAAGAGGCAAAAATTTGATATAAATAGCGAACTACCTGCCTACCTAGAGTGACGCAGTTTGGAAATAGTTAATGGTTTTCTAGATGTGCTTGAAAACGCTTCAATTCACTGACTTAAATAATGCTGCTAGCAGATAATATATATCTATAGTATATATCTAGATAGTATATATAGATAGTATATATCTATCGAAACTTCTGGGCCCTTTTATTTTACATCAATGAGAGCTCTTTTTAACTTTTCTATTTTAAGGAAAAAATTAAAAAAAAAAAAAATATATAGAAAAAGTATTATGTCACCCTGTTTTGAAGTGACAAAACTAAAAAATCATTAAATATAAGTTTAAAACAGAACGCAAAATATTCCCAGAAATAATAATAACAAATTAAGTTTTACACAACTGCGCAATAAATATTAGCTTAACCAAGAACAAAAGCCGACTGACCGCTCTTCGTATGTCTTCACAATTGACGGTCTTTTTTTTGATAAGTTAGGCAAGCTTAACAAAAATTAGGTTTTGGTGAAAATTCAAGAACTTGTTTTGAATAAAATCTTTTTCAATTTTTTCTAATCAAAATTAAAGTCCCATTTAACCTACCATCATCCATATGCATCAGCTGAAATTGACCTGGTTGTGTATACATTTTTTCTATTGAGAAAAAAAATTCACTTACAACCACACCCACAATAACATCCTTGCAGAGGAGCAGCATACCATTATACGCACAACACCAGACAATCTCATTCCGTACAACAGTTTTCGTTTACCTCATCCGATACACACATTAACTTATTCATGGCTCGTTATTGGAATGTGTTCTTTTTATCGTTTATTCCATTTGAACCCTTTTTATGCTCTCCATGTTTTCTATTTTTATTTTCCTTTTTTTTCTTTTTCCAGTCTTACATCGACAAGTCCAGTGCCCGCAGCAAACAATGAATAAATTTTGCACGAACTATTGTCATTAAGTATTCAGATGTTTATACCCTGTTGTATGTACATTGTGTGAACCGATGTGTTTGAATCCTTTTACTAAGACCAAGAGTATAGTATTAAGCATACATATTTATGTAAATCATTTGCATCTTTTTCCTTAAATTATATTTGTAAATAAAATTCAAGAAAAAAAAAATATTTTTGTGTAAGTTTTGAAGTGTTCGTGTTTTTTTTCTACTTTTTAAATCAGCTGTTTAAAATAGTTTTTACTTCTTATAAAATGCAAGTACAATACAAGTTAAATAAATAATTTAAAATTACTCTTGTATTGAAATTTTATTGAGGAAATATTGATCTTATTTCAGCACCGAGGAATATCTTGTGTTTGTGCATAGCACGAAGCATCACAGAAATTCATGCCAAAGGAGCTCAAGGAGTGAAACCGATTTCGTTTAGGGATGAGTGGCGGCCCTAAACTGAAATAACACATGCGTCAATTATGTAAAATAAAAACAAACACAGTTTTGAATGTACGAAAAAGTTTTTTTAGGGAAAATATATTTTAATGCTCTCTGTCTGTCGAACGAATTCCGATTTTTAAATAAAATGTCTGAATGTGGAAAATGAAAAAAATGCATCCTACGAAAATAACTTTTGGCTCATGCAGAGGAGTATTGAAACCTCCACTTTTGTGAGTGCGAGTTCAGTTGAGACTTATATGAGACATCTGAGCTAATCTAACATTATTCAATTCTGGCTAAATGTCGTATTTGAGGCGATTATCCCTCTCATACCATGACTAAGCGTACTAAAAATAGGGGCTTGTTGATAAAGCTAAAACTTGTTGTTTTACTAAATAGCGTGCATTATTATCAGTATTTGTTTTTTTTTTGCTTAGTTTTTAGTTTAATTTTCAAAATCACATAAATAGTTTCCGAAAAAAGTTTGAATCGAAACTCCCAGAAATGATTGATGATTGTATTTGCTCTTCCAAGAAATTTGTTGTTATTCCGTTTTAGTATTTCATTCATTAAAAAAAAGTGATAATTTTAATTGTGTTCATGACTTAATAAGCGACGTAATATTAAATCGTAGAACCCTATCTCGATTGATTATTTAAACTTTATTTCGTAAAATTGTGGCATGATCTAATGTTGTTTGTTTACTTTTATAATTTGTACTTGAGCATGAGCAGACCCCTTTTAAGATCAGTTATAAAATCCTTTTTCAAAATGTGAATGAGTCAGCCACAAAATGATTTATTTTCGGAAATTAAGTCAATGAAAATTTCTACGAGAAAACGTTTAAAAAAAAAACCTTTTCAACTAAATGTTTAAGTCTTTTGAGTTTTGACTCCCTCGAATCGTTTTACTGGAATGAAATGAAACTCTTCTGGGTTGCTGGTCCCAACTGGATGCCTCCCCAGGTGGCGGATAGTGAAACGCACACCAGATATAGTGGGTTCGAAAATCCAGGAGCATCTGCCTCAAAATGGGGGGCTTGCGATCGGCCCCTCCGATGATTTTGCACTCGTCCATCTAAGTTTTATCAATCTTTTTTATTGCTTCAAAAATGCGGCAGCCACCTTGCCGATCATTTCATGATCGTATTTCATGTATTTCACATATGTATACATGTACACTCAAATACATAACAGTATCGCTTAAAATTGTAACAATCTTCGAATTTTTAAGAACTATGATTCGGGGGATCGTCCAATACAATTCAAATCTAGCAATTTGATGAGGTTTTTTTAATTATGACGTGTTTTGGACATTCTTGGAGCTCAGCGCCTTTTGTGCTTGTGGCACAGCAAAAATAAGGTACTTGCCCAATTTTGAGGTTCGGACAAACCTTAAAATTTTTTAAGCGTTTAGGCTGAATGATTTAGTTAAAAACTAAGGGACAATAATGTAAATAACAGTTGCTTACAAAAAAAAATTAAATTTCGTTAAACAGTTACAAAAATTAAGTTTAAGGACAGGAACACAAATTTTCCACTGACAAACAATTTATTTAAAAATTGATTATAAATTAAGTTACTTCGCTCTAAACAATCGTATAAATACCTTACTTAAAAACGGGTTCCAGAAGTAAAAATAAATGAATTCTCAATAAAAAAATATGGAATAAAATTATGTTTTTTGGCGAAATTTCATTTTCACTAGGATATTGCTGCCATTTGAAAAGAATTGTATAGTTTCCTTTTTCGACTGTGATTTTTTTTACGGGCGACTACGCAATCTCCCGCCCTGACAGGCGATATTACAGCAACTTTAAAAAAATAGATCTTAAGAATTTTATGGTGCACGAATGCAGGCGCAAACACAACTTCTTTCCCAAAGGCCGCAAATCAGCAAAACACCAGGCAAGCATAAGACTGTAGCCAGCTTATTTTTCACCTGATTATGTCTCTCATTTCTTGTCTTTGCAGCATGCAGCCTTAAATAAAGGCACCGCCCACTAGAACCCCATCATAATAAAAAAAAATTACTCATCTCACTCGAGCTCACTGAAAGTGGCTTTTTTTCTGAGATATTTTTTTCCAAGAGTCTTAAGAATGCAAAAATGGAGTGAAATCTAGAAGGAGAGCAGTGGAAAAAAAATTCTGCTAGAAGATAGGAAATCGGTTGCTTCTATATAACACACAAGCAAAAAAGAGATAGAGTGTTAGAAAATTTCGTTGGTGGCCTTCACACGAAGATAGTAAAATTAGAGGCAAATAACAAGAATAAGGAAGCTTTTTCCACTTTATGTTCTCCTGATGATTTATATATTTTTTTCAGCGCCAAATTCTGCGTTATTCTACTGCCCCTAAAATTATGCAATGATTTAAATAACGTTAAGCTTGAAGATTGCTCTTGCAATAGAATGTATATTTATGTCTGCTGTATTTTAACCTTAATTAAGTTAATTCAAGTACAATCCACATCAATCTACGGGTTGAATATTAAGCACATTTTTCCCTACAAACAAGCAAATCTAAAGCACAGCAAGGTGTCTAAACTTCTTGCCTCGAAGTTGTTACTAACAGAATTACATTCTGAAAAGCGCTGAAACAATAATTGTTTGGTCGACGATAGTACGAAACTGTTGCTATCCTCATTAGCTTCATCAGTACCTTGCCCCTCGAAGTAAGTAGAAGTGACTAGTGCCCTAGCTTTCCCGACCAGGTAAGGTTTTTCACGGATTCAGGTAAGGTTTTTTAATACAATAAGAAAAGGCGCGAAATGCTACTACCCACAGACTTCTTCCCTGACAGCTCGGCTTTCATAACCCATCATAACATTGAGCATTCCAGTCGGGGGAGTAGTTAATCAACGTTAAGATTCCCAAGAATATGAATATTTCTCAATCCATAATTTTTCTCGTTTTTTGCCAAATTTTATGGCTAGCGAAAAAACCCGTTTGTGGATCACCGGCAAGGTTGAATCCTACAACCTTAACCTTTCGCAAGTATGGCTCTAACCAATTGATCTATGGTTTCACCCGATTTATTCTCAGTAAACATTTGACCACCTCTCTGGTCCTTTACCTTACGTATGCCAGAATATTCGTTTCTATTTTTTGTAGATGATACATGACTTTTTTTTCTCGATACATTCCTTTCCTGTTTGGCTTATCTTCCAGTAAAATTCAAGACTCTTTGCATAATTAGTGGGACCTTCAAATCAATAATTGATTCAATAATGATTATTGATTTGATTCAGTAATCAAATTTTACTGAAAGAAGTTGATTCATTTTTTATTTTTTTTACTGGGCTAAAACTGAGATCTTTGTTTTTTTTAGGGCTATTAACCGAACTCTTCAAGGTTCTTAGCACAGTTAAGTGCCCACATTACATCTACAAAATGTAGGTTGGGTTTTTTTCCCCTCATGGCTTCAAGGGACTGTATTTAAGGACAATCCCTTTTTTTCTCATCACGCGTTGCCACATCTAATTTTTGGACCTGGGGTGGAATCGGCTAAGGTGCTAATGATTATCACAATAATCGGCTTGTGATAAATGATGTCACAAATCACAAAAATTCGTCTGCGTAAACTGTGACAACTCAATCACCGTGAAAATCAGCTGGTCCCCAGTTTTTTAACTTTCTGTTAGTTGGTTTTATTGCCTACACTTAGGCTGACTTTTTGCATGCATGAATAAAAAAAGGAGTTCCTACATGACAAGCCTAAATAAAGCAATGTTTCGGAACAATACTTTTGCGATCACCTCACGCAGACAAATAATTATGTTTGATCTGCCACAAAATGTGAATATCACAGATCACCTTAGCCGATTCCACCCCTGATTGTGGATCTAAATATGGACTAACCGATAAAAAAAAAAACTGAGGGCACCAGCTTATGCATGCGTCTGGTTATACGGGGGTGAAATCGGCTAAGGTGATCTGTGGTTTTCACATTTTGTGACAGTCAATGTGATCAAAAAAATAATCCGTCTGCGTAAGGTGATCACTAAAGTATTGTTCCGAATCGTTGCTTTATTAAGGCTTGTGATCTAAGAACAGCTTCAGAATAATAGAAGAAGTGGTTCTACAGTATGGGCCTAATTCCAACTTATATATTTGTATTTTGGGAATTTAAGAAAACACCTACTTTGGTGTACCCTAATCCATGTTTACGGTCATTCCGCTGTTTTTTAGAAGAAATAACAGCCTTTGCGACTGCGTTTAAATAATTTAAATAATTTTCATATCCAGCCTTTTTAGCCTGTTCCATATTTCGTACGCATGCCATTTTTCTGAATTCAGGAACAATTTTCTGAAAAAATTCCTAATGAATAAAATGATTTTATAATGTTTGAAATGGGCTTTCAGGTCATTGTTTTTTGAAATGCGAAAAAAAGAACTTTTATTTCATTTTTTTCCCGATGTTTCGTCGATTATTTGTCGACTTTCTCAGGGGTGTTGTTTATTAGTTCTTATGCTGGTCTAAGCAAACAACGGTAATAAAATGTTTTTTTTTTTTTTTAATGAGCATAGCAATGGTATAAATAAAAGTTCATGGTGAGTTTGCGGAAAACTTACTTACTTACTTAAGGTGCGCTACACTCCGGGGTGGACCTGGGCCTCAGCCAACAAGCTCCGTCCGAGGCTTGTTTCTGCTTCGTAACTGGTGTTTCTTTACGTGACCGGGAAGTCACCCCGACGGCAAGACCCCCGACCTAGAGGACCGGATCCTTTGTTTAGCTCTAGGGACGGAGTGCCGGATAGCCCGCTCCTTATAGGCCTGAGCTCCGAGTATGTCGTAGTAGCCCATATAAGGTGTTCACTAAGTAGTTCGGCCGGACTGTAACTGTGGACTCCACCGTTGATTCCATCTGGGGAATTCCTCCGCTGCCGTCCGGATACAAGAAGAAGTGGCTTATTGGGAACACTCCTCCTGAAAGGGTTTTTGCTTTATTCTCCAAAGGCTATGAAAAAAAACTATTTTGTGAACTATTTTGTGTGGTTTAAGATAATTTTTTTATTTTATGTGTGTACCTACCAAAAAATTATAACAGGTGCTCAAAGTATCGTTCTTGACTTCGAGCCTGTTTTTGAATTGCCCTCTCAACGTTTATTGAAGTTAGCTGCTGCCTCACTTATGATAAGGCTTGGAGAATATACCCTTATTCAAATCATTCAAAGCTCCTTTGTCATTAGAATAAAGAAGTTTTTCCATTCTTACGCATACAAAAAAATCCATTTAAGGCCTGGATATATTGTTAAGCTAGTGAACTAACCCTTTTCTTCCTTTTCAACGATCACCGTTCTTTTCGTCTAGCCAATTTTCAGCCCCGCGACAGTAGTGTGCAAATCAATAATCCATTTGCGCAATTTTTAATCTGCTTGTGACCCTGTTTTTTAAAAACAAGGTTTACAGAGCCAAGCCGAAAGAAAACGCCACTGTTCCAATATGATTGAAAACAACATCAAAATCATTTTAGTGTAAAAGAGGATTTCAAAAAGGTGATCCGTTTTCATATAAGACATGTGATGTTACACTAGGCCGCTTCACTCTACAAAAATGTCTTGCTGAAGCAATGACCGCCAGTAAACACGTTTATAAGAAATCTCTTAGCATTTGTTGAAATTTTTATGAATTTTTGAAAGCGTTGTCTTAAGTCGTGACAATTTTCGTACAAATAAATACTAAAAAGCTTACACTACCGACCCAACCTACCCTCATATTAGCCACATTCGATCAATTCTTTCGTTGGATTCCAGCTTCTAAGGCAGAATTACCTTACTTCAGGGGTATTATAACCCTTTTCTCCTGAAGGCATCTAAATTGTCTATAAAATGAAATTAAAGTTTGGGTGTTTTGATATTGAGGTCAATAATATGTCGTTTTTGGCAATTCATAGGTACTTTAAAATTTTAAACTGTTATCGAAGATAAGTTCAAAGTCCTTATACTTTGCACATGCGAATAAACGAAAAGGCGGATGGATTTGGACCGTACTCGGATCTATCAAACCATCTGTGGGTGTAGGTTAAAATGGTCCTTGGAGTTTTTATTAATAATTTTGCTCTGGTAGTACAAATTCATTACATTAAGTCTTACTATCATCCAAAAGCCTGAACTGAAACTCATAGCCTTAAAGCCACATTGAACTTTTATACTCGCAGTTGCATCAAAACAAAATGTTGTTTAAATGAACGTTAATTTATCTTTGGTAGCCGGCATTTTTTTTTTCTCGTTTCTTTATTTTTTTTTTTAAATAAATTATATAAATAAAATAATCATCGGCGTTTCCCAATTTTCATTCGCGCATTTACATACATCATGGACACGCGATAAGCCATCGACTGTGGTATCCGCCCCAATGTCAAGTTCAACATTTAATTTAGAATTTTTATTCGGTCGTGTGGATTTTTTTTTTGTTTGCATTTTTGTTTGACTGTCGAAAATGTTGATTGTCCATGGACAAGCGATTAAATTAATCGAAAACAAAAACAAATACATACCAGTGTTTTGAATTTTCAATTATTTCCTCTTTGAAATATGATGACGTATACCTGCTTCGGCAGTGTTTCATGGCATGGTGGAATTTCTGAAAATGGAATAGTTTCTCAGTAGGTACTACTTGAGGAAAAATTCAAGTCACACGAGCCTAAGTTGAGTTGAACAAACTCATTAACGAAAGCTTTTGAGAGAAGTGTGTTACATTTCGACTTGAGTTTCACACTAACCCACTTACTTTGATTCTGAGAGGTTTTGGCCTTGTGTGAGATTTTTAAAACAAGGTCAGAAGATAAAGTTGCGAAAAATATTCATGATTTTATTTGGTTTTTGAGCACTTCATGTTAAATAATCACTTGAGTTTTTGTAAAATGTTTATCAGAATCTTGCTATTTTATAGTTTATAGAATTTATTATAAACTATAAAATTGGCGATGGCATCACTGAAATCAAACGAAGGATAACTCTTGCCAATCGCTGTTTCTTTGGGCTAAGAAGGCAGCATAAAACACTGAATAACAAGATATTCAACTTCGGACATGTAAAAGCTTTGCCCAAAAGCTGAAATTGAGGAATTCACCCGTTCGCCGATATTTGTTTAGAAATTTGAGTAAATTCATCAATTCGTCATTTCCATGCAATTGTTGATCGCGGAAGGTAAATTGCTGTTGTATCTTCTTACACGTATTCACCGACACGGAAATGTAAAGCTTTATAAAAGCTTTAAAGGCTTTATAAAAAACGTAAACTAATGGGTGTTGGAGGGTAAGAGGGACGCAAGTTGAATATCTAATTATTTAGTAATTTATGAACGCAGTTGAGTAGCAAAGCCCTCTCTCGAGCAACTAAAGTGTCCATGTATAAGACCCTCATCATCCCAGTTCTGCTTAACTGTGCTGAAGCATGGACCCTTTCAAAGGCGGATGAAAACACTTTAGTCTGCTTTGAGAGGAAAATTCTTCGGACGATTTACGGTCTCGTCTTATATCTCCTCCTCCACTCCCGTCATGGACGTGAGTGGAGGAGGAGATGTTATATATGAGGAGATGTTATATCTGAGGTTATATATGAGGAGGATTAATCTGAGGTTATATATGAGGAGGATTAATCTGAGGTTATATATGAGGAGATATAACATCGAGCTGTACGGGATGTACAGCGACACTGACCTAGCCAGAAGAGTCAAAATACAACGTCTATGAAGGCTGAGTCATCTAGGACGGATGGATACCAACGCCCCGTAGTAGAGGAGCACCGAAGCTCAGGTGGCGCACGCAAATGAAAGGGGGCCTCAGCTAGCTAGAGACAGACCTGGCTGGCGAAGCTTGTTGGCCCAGGTCCACCCCGGACTGTAGCGCCACCGTAAGAAGAAGAAGAATTTAACAATTAACTTTCTTTTAAGGGCTTATGGAAGCACTGTTTATGAGACAGCATAACTTCTGTAGAAATTATCAGGGAAGAGAGGGAAGAAGAACTCTCCTTTAAAACTATTTTGTTACTCGTTCTCAACTATAACAAGTAAGTGAGTGCAAGAGTTCGTCTGTAACGAACTTCTAAATACCCGACCCTCTTTACCCATTAACGTCAAATTTAAATTTTTTTGGTCTGTTGCATATACTGAATGTCAATTATTTGTATTGGCCACGCCCCTAAAAAAAGGCGTAGGCTGAAAATTAAAATCAATTAACTCTGATTTCGTTGGAATCACAAGAAAATGCGTTAAAAGCGAATATCAATACTTAAAAAAACAGTTGTTTCCCAAAAACGCCTCCTAAAAGTGGGCGGAGCTCAATGCTTTGTATGCAACAAACTTAGCGGGCGTGGCTGTGCGCGGATCTTCTCAATTTTCATGCCTTGTCTATACAAAATGAGAACCAAACAACGGTGCAAGTTACAGTTTCCTAGCTCAATTTTAAAGACCTGAAAAATGCACACATACGGGCAGACGGACAGACGGACAGACGGACGGACGGACGGATGGACGGACGGACGGACATGGCTTAATCGACTTACTTGTCGGCCTTGATCATATCTTTAAAAGGTCTTAGGGGTCTACAGTGATTATTTCACTGTGTTAAAAACTATGCATTAAATTAATATACCCTCGGTCGGGTATAAAAAGTTTGACTGAATTTACGAGTGATACCAGATTGGCAATCAACCACATTGCGATTGACGCAAGACGCTCATCATGTATATTATGGATGAACCTTACGAGGGGCAGACGTTGACTAGGAGCACTACCTGACCACCTTCTACTATTATATTGCGATAGCTAACGTTCCAGCTGCCGATCTTTTAAAAGTGGCAAAAGATAAGGACGGTATATCTGTAAAATATGGTCAAAAGGCAACATGGCAATTAATGGCCCTTTGCATTGTTTTCCTGGTCCATAAAAAAGGGGCCCTCTGACAACTACAGAGAAATCTGTCCCTTTAACAGCAAATACAAGATTTCTTATGCTATACTGTGTCTTAAATCTTCAGCCGTTTATCAAAAGCCCAATAGGACCATATTGGCGTGACTTTAGGCTACGAACGTCCATCAACGATCGAATAACTCTGTGGCAGATCTTCGAAATAAAAAAAATCAGAAATTTCTAATTGATGACGGACACAATCTTTTTATCTGATTCAAGACCGTGTATGACAGCGTCTATTGAGACAAACTAAATAGGAAAATGTATCTAATATCTTTGCCAAACTCATCAGTTTGTGCAGGATCAAAATGAAAAACACACATAGTTTTATTACGATCGGTAAAGAACTCACCCCTTTAAAAGAAAACACTTTGATATCCGAAAAAAAGGTTTGGCATGGGCATTCTGTCATGTGTCTTCTTTAACATCTTACTTCAAAAAGTTATCCAGAATTCCCGCGCCAACACCAGATTCACTATTTAACCAGCTGTTCGATTAAATAACTTTGGACGCACTAGTGAAATCGATGGATTTTTTAACCTTTTAATTTCCTTCCGGGTTGAAAATATTTCACTTCTGTTCAAATTTTGTCTGTAAGTTTGCAGTTCTTTTTTTTTATTTTTTTGGTTTGACAACAAATCGTTGATCCAATTTTGATTTGCTCAATTGAAGGTTACTTATAGGACATTGGAGGCTAAGTGAGATTTCAGCTTTCTAACTACAGAGAAACTTTTTTGTAAGACCAAAACGTCTAGTTAAAGTGATGTATAGAAGGCAAACCACCTAAAAATATTCCTTTTTATTTTCAACAACACATGATAGTGTACAATTTGTAACGAAATATCTGAGTTAAAAGCCCAAAAATATTCAACCAATAATGGGTAATAAAAAACTAACCATTCCACTGCTGATACGATCCAAAGTTCTTGATGTAGGTCTTGTTTGAATAACCCCAATACTTTTCTAGCTCATTCAAATAAAATTCAAAAATAGCAAACTTTCTTGAAAATTCCCGCCTAAAATCAAAAGTAAGTCAGTGTCAAAAGAATAGTAAAATTGCTTTATAGCCCCAAGAACAAATTGCTCATGACATATTTTCCCAATCGCCACATTAATCTTTATAGAAAGTCGTTAAACTAAAAATTTTCTTTTAATTACGACACGTTCGCATAAAAATTATTCTTCATAAACATCAGCAATATGAATGAAAATCTAGAAATTTTGTTGAAAACTTAATGAGTTTTCCCATACGCAACGGCGGCAATGTGCGCACGTCAATCTATGCCAGTGGTTTCTTTTGATGGATTCCATTAAATATGTTTTATTATGATGTCAAGATTAGAAATTTCTATTTTCAATAAACGATTTCCTTTTTAATGGAAATTCCAGCATGTGCACTAGCAACCTTGTAACGCACACAAAAAACGGAAAAATTAAACTCTTCGAGGAAAAATAAAATAAAACTTAAATACATTTTTTATTCACAGACAGAATAGAATAGAATAGAATAGTGTATATAAATAAATTGAGGTTCCTTAAACAACTAGGCATTTCAACAATAAACAAGTCTCCATTTCACAGTTTTTTTTTCCTTCTTTTCTTTCTGTTTCTTTAACTGCCGAAAAGTTTTTATATAACAAAAACCCACAAATTTAAAGCAAGTATTAAATAAAAATATAAAACAAAACAATTCGTTTTCATTAAGCTCAAACACACTTATATTAATACGCAGCAATATTCTTCGTCTCCGCAATCTGTTCCTGGCCTACGAAGACCTCTGGGGCATCTATCTTTACATTCACCCAAATGCTGTTGGCAGGGTGCTGGCCTTATAAATACTAAAAAAAGGAAAATTTGGATTAAAATTAGAAATAAAATGTATAGTGTTGATTCAACTTACGCTCGTAGCAGCACTCTACTCCGATATGGCTATTCGATGGGCAAAGTCCAGACTTTGAAGAGGCCTGGAGGCAATCCCTCCTTTGGACACAAGATCCGCCAACCATTGCACATTCCCTATCGGTTGTATACATCTTTACTCCTTGGAACACTGGAAAAAAAAACGATTTTAATATCATAGAGACGGCCAAATGGAAAAAAAAGTTTGTGTGTCTGATATAACCGAACAAAAATTTAACTTTAATTTTGTATATTTATTTTTATTTTAATTATTTTTATTTTGTATGTTTAAAAGATTCCGTTAAAAAATGACCGTCAAGTTTGAAATAGTACACGGAATGGTCTGTCTAAATTCGTAAACAAGTTGTATAGTAAATTTGTGGCTTTATGTTTTTTTTTCCATGGCATATTTTCTATAGCATCTTGAGCCCCGCTATATTTTTCTTTCAAACTCCAAAAAATGTCTATATCTGAGATTTTTTTTACACGGTACATATTACCGTTACTGAGACAGTTTGGAGGGACACACCCATTTTCATACCCAACACACAGGTATATTAATTTTAATGCATAGTTTGTAACACAGTAAAATAATCACCGTAGACTCCTGAGACCTTTAAGAGATATAATAGCGACCGACACGTGAATCGATATAGCTATGTCCATTTGTCCGTCTGTCCGTATGTGTGAAGTTTTTAGGTCTTTAAAATTAAGCCAGGACGCTCAAACTTGGGGTTTATCTAGGTTATTATTTTGTACGGACAAAGTGTGAAAATTACCCACTACTGGCTTCAATGTAAGGCAACCTCGTTTTTAAATTTTCTTTCAAAATGCCTTTCGGTCAAGACAAGGCGTAGGAGCTCAAATTTTGGTATAGAGTAATAATGGCCTTCAACCTCTAAGGCGTGGTTTTTCAGTACTGAGTTAAGAACAATTAAACCAAGATCTGATAATCCCGTAACAAAGCCAATCTGGAGTTAAACCAGCAGTTTTTCAGTACAGAGTTAATTTCGCGAGCAAAATTGTCAAAATCTTCGACTCTTGAAATTATTGACTCTCCCAAATCTCAATACTTAGGAAAAGAAGTTCGAGTTGTTCTCAGATGTAATTTTTCATAAAAATACACAAATTTACTGTCATTCTACACAGAAAAAACAATCAAAGAAGTTCATACTGTTCACCAGAGTTTATCCGGGATTAACTCACCAAATTTGGCGAATTAAGCCGAGATTAGGATCTAGATTAACTGAAAAACTCATTTCTGGGGTTAATCTCAGATTAACTTGGAAGCTCGGATCATCTCGCACTGAAAAATTGGCCCTAAGATAAGCCCTTTAGCCCAGACCTACTTTTGGGGGCGTGGCTTATACAAATAATACATGAATTCGGGACACAAAATTATAAGATATGGTGTAACCGTATTTGAGGTCGGGTTTGTCATTAATAAAATACCGGTTTATCTCAATAAAATGTAAAACCAGTGAAGTTGGTGTAAATTTTCAGATAAGATATAAGTATATACACATTGGTGCAAAGAACTTAAATTTAAGTTTTGCATAAGTTTTACTTGGCAAAGTTATAGTTTTTTTTTGAAAAGATGCTCCGAACGGGCCTTAATTATTTATTAAAACAGGCTTCTAAGGACAAGTGAAGTTAGTCAAGTATTTTCACAAAACTATATTTTCACAAACTAAATTTAAAAAAAATGCTTATATAATTTATTTATTTAAATGTAAGTTTTTTTAAACTTATGTAACAAAGAAAATAAAAAAACATAACAAACTTCACTTAAGACCGCTAAGGTCCATAAGACCATAAGGTAAAACGGAAAGTTTTTTCATTAAATTAAAGGGTCCACCATCTAACGCTTTTTTTCAACTAGCTAGTACTTATTTCGTAAATGGTAACACTTAGCTCATGTCTGATTTAAAAGATAACTAGTTTTATCCTTCTGCTGAACGAATATGGATGTGAATACGCTTAAACAACGCTGGGCAATTGTTCCCAACACTTCGCTAAGTGGGCCTGCGGTAGACTTAGAGAAGATGCCGATTTAGTCAAAAAAAAAATCATCTTGTCAGATGAATCTTATTTTGATCTTGGCGGGTATGTAAACAAGCAAAATTGTCGACTTGGGGTACAGAAAACCCGCACGCATACATTGAAAAGCCGATACACCCAAAACGAGTCACTATTTGGTGCGGATTTTGGTCCAGAGGCATAATTGGGCCATTTTTCTTCGAAAATGAGCAAGGAGTGGCCGTTACAGTCAATGGCGGGCCATGTTGAACAAATTTTTGTTTACAGAAATTGAAGAAGAGGATATTTGCAGCATCTGTTTTCAACAGGACGGTGCTACGTGCCACACAGCCGAAGCTGCAATCGATGTTTTACGCCCTGTTTTTGAAGATCGCATTATCAGCCGCAGAGCTGATGTCGTTTGGCTACCTCGGAGCAGCTGCGATTTGACACCGTTGGACTATTATTTGTGGGGTGCCGTACGTAAAAATAAGTGTTAGGCCGACAAGCCAGAGAAAATTGACGCTTTAAAGGACAATATTTGTGAAGCCATTCGTGAAATACAGCTGCACACAATCAATAATGTGCTTAAAAATTGGACTGACCGTGTAGGCTACTGCATGGCTAGCCGGGGCAGCCATTTGAATAAAATTATTTTCCATTATGAACTGGAAGGATTGTACTTTTAAATGAAAAAAAATAAATTTTTAAAAAACTGTTTTGTTAAAAGTTTAAAAAACAGTGGCTTCCCAAACCCAGCATGATCGCAAAAATCAACAACTTAATTAATGAATGACTTTAAATGCATGAATTCCTTGTTGTGCTCTCTGAATTAAGGTATTTCCTTTTATTATGACTACCTACGTGCTCAGATTTGAAAACTTTTTTCTTGTTAAACAAGTAAGTAGGTAAGTTCAAGAGCTCGTATGTAACGAACTCCTGATCCTCTTTACCCGTTAATACCAAAGTTAAAAGTTTTTTAGTCTCATTTCATATACTGTATGGCCCCCCAAAAAAGGGCGTGAGCTAAAAATTAAAATCAATTAATTCTAATTTCGTTCAAATCAAGAGAATTCGTTAAAAGCGAATATTACTACTTAAAAAAAAAAACAGTTTTTTCCTAAAAACGCCCCCTAAAAGTGGGCGGAGCTCAATGTTTTTTATTTAACAAACTTAGCAAATAGTATGTAAAATCTTTAATATTTGTCATATAATTTTTTTTGATTTAGTATGAATTTCCCGTGAAATCCTCCCGTGGGCGATCCAACTTTTGTCTAATTAAAAGCCTCTATAAATAAATTGTAAATTTGAGGTTGCCTGACATCCAAGTCAATTGTGGGCCTAGCTGTGGGCAGATCTTCTCAGTTTGCATATTTTGTCTGAACAAAATAAGAAACAAGCAACACAAGTTTCAGTTTCCTAGCTGAATTTTTAAGACCTCAAGACTGTATACATACTGACAGATGCATGGACGGAGGGACATGGCTCAATAAATTCACGATTAAATTATCGATAGGTGAATATCTCTTAAAGGTCTTAGGGGTTAGGCTTGAATATATTTTCAATTATATATTTTTTTCACTTTTATTTTTTTGACTAGTACCGAAATCTTTAATTACTATAATCCGTAGGACTTTTAAGAAAAGAACAGCAAAGTTAGCATATTTAGGAGTCTATTCTGTAGCAAGGTTGCTACGAACAAGGTGGAACAGAAATGATTCATTCGTTAACAGTAAAAAAATTTTGTAAACCAAAACCGAACCCTAAATTCATGCTCACATACACGTGCAGAAAGAAGAACACTATCATTTCCACTACGTTTTCTAAACTTGCTTAGAAGTGGCCTAAGCAAATTCTGGAGTTGAATTTGCTTAGGCCGTAAGCAATTCCACTCCAGAACCCCATTCATCGTTCACTCAAATCGTTCACTTAAATAAAAATCATTTTGTTAAATAATACTAATCAAAGTTACCCGTGCAGTAATTATATACTAGAAAAAATCTTTAAGAAAATAGCGCGTTCTGGGTTCTAATAATAAAAATATTTTTCTGGTTTTCAAGACTTGGTGCTTTTTAAAGCTTTTCGACCGTGAAATATATATAATATGGGTAGGGGGTGTTAAAGTCCCAACAGGAAAATTTTGTTCGGCCAGGAATAATTTTTCGATTTTAGACTAAAGTTTCGCACGACCTCAAACTAAATGTAGGTAAGTAAGGTATATGTGATTTAAGACTCAAACAAAATTTAAGCGCATACCCACTGTTTGACTAGTCTCTACTATATTTTTTCGGCTTACAGGTTCGTCATTATATTTCTCTGGCATTCAGATTCATCCAGTTTCTGGTCATTTCAATGAGGAAATTCGGCATTTTACTTAAACTAAGTCACATATATGATAATTTTTACAAATTATTTAAAGATTTTTTAATATTTTAAAGGTTTATTGTTTTATGCCACACATTTTAAAATAGCTCCAGTACTTAGATCAATTCTCAATCAAACTACAACAGAAAACCAACATTCCTTAAAAAGTTTTACCTGATTAGCAAAAAATTAGCACGTATTCCAAATACTATTACGAAGAGAGGTAAAAATTTTATTCTTTTTTACTGACAGTTTATTGAAACGGTAGTTCACCTTACGTTCTAAAAAATGCTACTCATATATGAAATAATAAATAAAAAAAAAGTCGGTCATTCATCCCAAAAAATTAACACAGTTTTTATGGAAATCATAAACACCAGTTTTACAAGCTCGTATAAGCAAATTTGCAATTTACAAATTTGCCAGTTGCGATACAATGTTTACCAACACAACTCAATGAGTAATTAGGTGGTGAACAAACTTTTTATAATTAAAAGTACATCGGAATTGTAGTGTCATAAATTTTGGTGACATGCTAGAAAAGGCCCTATTTTCTCAAGACACTTCAATGAATCACGCTGTAATATAAGTGCGTCAGAGACATAACTACATCCTTTGAAACACCAATTTCAAATAGACTTATTTGTTGAGCAAATATCTCGATTGTTAAAAAAACAAAAAATCCTGAAAAAATGCTAAACGTCTGTTTTAGACAGAAGGAAGTCTCAGACTTCTGCTTATTTGGCAAAAGCCAAACACATCTTTTAGGTTTAACCGCACGCATAGCGATTCTTCTTTCAAGTTCTTCAACAATGTATTATAGCTAGAACAAAGTGTTGAGGTTCACTAAAGTGCACAATAGCCAGTCTCAAGGAGACCGGTCTCAAGAGATTCACTGCAAAGAAAGTCGGTTAACTGGTTTCAGCTCAACCATAGCTCGCTGAATATAATGTTCTGTATTTTAGATCGTCATCGCAATCGCAATTCTCGTAAATAACAAGCCTAATTAAAAAATTTCCAAATCCTGTTTTTCAAAGAAATTCACTTATTATCCACTGCTCATTACCCCGAAACACTTTGCATTAACAAATTATTTTATTGCGCAATATAATCAACATCATCAAAATGTCTTATTTATTATTTTCAAAAAAAAACAAAAGGTTACGAGTTCAAACTGATAAATGAATTCATCAATGTTTAAGCTTAAAAAAAATATGAAGAAAGTCCAAAAAACACCAGTCACGTAGGTATATTGAGTTGAGAGGAAAAAAAATTAAAGCCTACACCTTGGTTAAAACACATTTTCACTCAAAGTTCACTTTGAAAACTTAATAGTCTCAACCTTGCACCAGAATCCAGTAAACTTACTGTAAGTGCTGTGAACTTCATTATCTTCGATGTCAGCTAAAATCCCTGTGATTGCAATCAGTAAAAACACTGCAACTGCTGCTAATGACTTGGACATGATTTGATTATTTTTTTTTTCAACACTGGTTCTTTCAAAAAATTAAACTTCCACACTTTTCGACAAAAAGGTAATTGTTAACACTTCTCTAGTTCGTTCTCAACTGAATGTTCTGAATTCCGGTGCGATTCCTTTTAAGCAACTTTTAATTATTATTTAAACAAAAAGACAACATAAAAGCGTTGTGTTGTGCGCGCTTTCCGATTATAATTTCAATTCTGATTCTGCCGAATGGCAGCGACCACGTCCATACCGCCACACTTCACTTTCGCTTGAGCTGTGCTGTACGGGTACGGGCTTCGGGCGGTCCGAAACGAGAAGAAATATAATTAAAACTGAATCGTTTTGAATTCGTTTTAATTACAGGCAATCATATAAAAAAAAATCCAAACGGGTGTGGGACAAATTAGAAAGAAATTAGTTTAGCTGGAAGCAACATTTTCGCAGATGTTACGTCCGATGGCGGCTCTAGGGAGGAGGAAGTGACAGACTACCGCCAGGCCCAGCGATAATGGAATCCGAGGCAGTCTGGTGTTTACCATTTGTCAGTGTTTAAATGGATCTAACAGCGCAACGCGATGGTGGTCATGCGGTCAGTCTCTCGAGGAATGGGCAATTTGTGTGCTTTGTTGCTCTAGGGGGGGGGGGTGGACCAGATCCGCGGCAGACGGCCGACGATGGGGCACATCGTATCTGCTGCAATGATTGAGTGACATTTGGACAGTCCGCGGTCGTTATAGCGATAGCAAATTATTATTTGCGCATTGACATTGAACATGTCGGCTTATGCAATGTTTTCGAGTTGCCTCAAAATATTTACACTTTACGCTACAGAGTAAGGCTTGAACTGTAGTGAAGAGGGAAAGTGGGACTTCCCCTGTACTGATAATGCGCTGAATTTAGAATCTCCTACATAGCGTTGATCGGTAAATGGATTCTGGAATGGATTTCAATATTTGAAAATGGTCTTGTCTTTATTAATATAAAGCTGCGCTACGAGTCGAAAAGGTCCTTGTCAAAATTTTTAATGAACGGTGTTGTGCGTGGATAAAAGAATTCGTATGCCGCCAACCGTCAAGTTAAAACGGTTCCATTATAGATCCGAGACTTAATTTGGATTAGACTAGACTAGACTGTAGAGAGAGGTGGTATTTAAAATACTAAAACACTGCGACTGCAAGTAAACCTAACGTGATTTCCTCCATTTATAGCTCATCTAAATGGAGGACATCAGCTAGATAATATTAAACACGAATGCCGACAATCTCAGTTGATGCGTGCATATCAGCTGTTCCTGTGTCCTCATTGCGTAGTCTGCAAGTATTGTCTGGTGCTATACCTACCCATGGTCATCAGGTGTTTTCATATTCGACAGGACAGTGTGCTGTGTGGAAGCCAGTGATCATTAAGTTGCAACATATTATACAAAATTTCTTTCACTCAACTAGTGCAGAATAAAACACGAAATATTCTATGCAGGGTCTGAGTCTGAAGGACAATATAACTTTATTGCATTAGCTTGTCAGCCTTAGCTAATCTAATGCAAGAGAGAGGTTCGACAAGAAAATCTGGCAGCTAGTAAGAACAAACCAATATGTAACATGTATTATATATACAAATCTACTACGTTTTCCTAATCGTTTATCTACAATTCTGTCTATTCTGACTAGAGGTACCTCAAACGATTGTGTGGGACGTGTGAGACTTTCATTTCTGACAATAGGTTAGTCCAGCTTGTGCCTTTTATGTTTAGCCCCTTAAGACTTTTCATTCTGAATATAACTATCCATTTTAAAAATATATATAGACAAATCCATAACCAATGGTGTCAAAATTGGCGGCTCTTTTTGTCGTAGGCGTAGGCACACGACGTCCAAAAAATGTGCGACAAGTTGCTGTCCGTCTCGTTGAAGGGATTCAAGTGTGAATTTCAATGACGACTATTAGACGCCAGTTTTCATTTAAAACAATTTTTCGGACTACGAATCTATTAAATCGCGCGACAAATAGTTTGCTCGCAAAAATATGCTTGGGTTAAAAATTTGCACGGTTATTTGGCGCACAAATTTCTGCCATTGTGTGCCCCAGGCCTTGACTAGAATTTCTACGAGTCGCATGAAGATAGAAACCTGTCAACGACGCGACGCCCAGAAATGGCATATTATACATCTACATATATGATCTACATCATACATATATCTACGTATATGATCTACTGGCTACTGGTGCGTCCCATTGGAGTAGAGTAGCGACTTGTTGGGTAAGGCCCATAACTTTTCTGCAGAAAAAATAAAACGGAAGCCGCCCACTGTATTAGCAACAGGAATTTTACCAATGTCAGGGTTTTACTACTCCCCGGCAGGCCGTTTTTAAGTTTATTAAATGTTTTTCCTTGATAATCTGCTTTCGTTGGCCAAGACCAAAAAGCCGCAAGTGTAAAGATAAATCGGACATTTTTCTCTGCCTGGTTCGAGCTATACTCAAATGCAATTTTTCACAGCAACGCGCAAATCAGCTGACATTTCACGCAGAAAATCGTGTGATTTCTAGTCTCCAGAGATGATCCGAGATTAACTCATCAAATTTGGTGAGTTAAGCCGAGATTAACCCCAGATCTTAGTTCACTGAAAAACTCATTTCTGGGGTTAATCTCAGTTTAACTCGTAAAGTCGGATGATCTTGCACTGAAAAACCGGCCCTTAGAGATATGCTTATATGATTAAGCCATATCCGCCCGTCGTCCGTCCATCCGTCCGTCTGCATGTGTAAAGGTTTTAGGTCTTCAAAATCAAGCTTGTAAAAATGTGAAAATTAACAGGCCACGCCCATTATTGGCTTCAATGTGAGACAACCTCTATTTGACATTTTCTTTCAAAATGCCTTTTGGTCAATTTAGATAAGGCATAGGAGCTTAAATTTTGGTACTGAGCAACATTGGCCCAAGACATTTTACAAGGAAAAAATTGGACATTTTACAAGGAAAAAATTGCCCACTTATAAAATGTTAGATTTTTAAAGACTCGATTTCTCGGAAAGTTTACTTTAAATCGAAAAAGAATCATTTGACAAATATTAAAGATCCGCCAACTTTTAAGAGGCGTTTTTATGAAAAAACTTTTTTTTCTGATATAATTGTCGCTTTTACCATATTTTCTCATGATTCTAACGAAGTTACAATCAATTGATTTTAATTTTTAGCCCATGCCCACTTTTGGGGGCGTGACCTATACAAATAATATATGAATTCGGGCCAAGAAACTTTAAGACTTGGTGTTACACGTTATATAGGGTCGGGTATGAAAAAGTTTGTCACAGAAAAACTTTTGCACACACTGACTTATTTGCTGATAACTTATGATGGACAACAGGCTTAAAATGTATTACTTTTAATTATATCTATACATTTTCAAAAATTTATTAGGATTAACCTTTTTTTTCAATGACTTAACTCTTTAAGATCATCACAGGGCATACGATTTGTAAGACTTCCAAGGTATTGTTTTAAATATTTCAAGGGAAAAATATTTTTTAATACATTTGAAACCGCCGAAAGGACTCAAATACAATTTTTTGACTTAAGACCTTTTTACCTAACGTTAAAGATCGTATTGACCACATATCATGCATATAAGATGAGATCTATTTTTGCCTTCGCTTATAATGTTTAAAGTTCAAAAATAGCTTCAACTGCCGTCAGGGCCATCTATTCGCCCATACAAAATTAACCAAGCTCTCGAAAATTCACTTTTTGTAATTTTTCACGGTATTTTTCCACTAGAGTGGAAAATGCGATATCGAAATTCGAAATTCGAATGTCAGTTTGCTGTGACCTTACAGGAATAAAATTTACTTGGGTGGGTGTGGCGTTAGTGAGTCGTTATCTTTGCGCTTTAGTTTGCAACGTAATAAAATAAACACCGTAGATTGAATCTCAAGACCGTTTATAGAAATACAATCAATTGTTTTAATAAATTAACTTGGACCCAGTTGTTCCAAGTCAATTTATACCTAAATTTTTCTGTTTTCTAAAAGCACGTACATTATGTACAGATCGCGATGGACCCGTTTTGGAGCCTAGTCTTTGCGTGACTTATTTCTCCACTCTACTGTTTAACCTATGTGCAGTGCAAACTACACTGGTGGACAAAATTAAAGAAACAGAAGCAAAAAGTTAAATATTTTAATATTTTTTTAATTCAAATTTATTTTTATGTTAAGTATTTTTTTTTATTTTTATTTTTACAACATTTCAAAGAAAAAAAAATTGTTTACCTATTTTCATATGAAAAAAAACACGAAAACCTAAAAAACCGGATATTTTTCAATAGCTAAAGGTTTCACTAATTTATAAAACGTCAAACAAAAAACTACCATCGTTCCTCTATGGTATGTTTGCTTCTTTTACGCGTGTATTGGTTCTGCATATTGATCCAGTTACGCACGAATTGCCATAACGGGCAAAACTCCACCGGTATGGTTTTTAGCTAGTACCATAATCGGGCGTGAATACTGAATTTTTATCACAAGTGACATTTACATGATCTTCATAAAAACTCGAAAATCGTTCTTTAATTTTTAAATCCGTGTTTTTATAACCCATCCCATAGGATAGGAGGTATATTAAGTTTGTCACATAGTTTGTAACACGGTGAAGTAATAATGGTAGACCCCCAAGACATAAGGGCATATGATTGAGACCGAATTTTGAATCGAATTAGCCATGTTCGTCCGTCCGTCCGTCCGTCCATATGTCTGTATGTTTCATGTTCTTAGGCCTTAAATTTTGAGCTAGAGTGCTGAAATTTCGTACGTAAGGTCCTTATCGTACGTCATGCGAAGCTGTACAAGTGAAAAAACTGTTGAAATCCGCCCAGAGACACGCCCACAATCGGTCTAAATGTGCAACTACCTCCAGAGATTTCAAAACTGTAAGACGTTCTAAGAAGCTGAAATTTGGCATTTAGCTTCTCCTAATCAATATAAGGCACAAAAAAGAAAAATCGGATTGGTAAACCTCCTCTAGTGGGCGTGGCATCTATTTTAAGGGTAAACTTTCAAATGCAGTTTACTCAATATTTTTACTCCAAATTGAAAAAAGTTCGCTTAATATTGTATGTAGAAAACGCTTTGCTCTACATTCTGTTCATACAAGACTAAGGGCCACGCCCTTCTTAAATTTGTTAGTCCAAATTTAAGAAAAACCTAAAATTTTCCATAAAAACGTAATTTCGACTGGCTAAGTTAGGAATGCATGAAATGAAAAAGAAGCAGGTTAGGTAAAGGAGACTTTATTCCAGATTTCTGTTATATAAAGTTATTAGCCATGACCCCTTTTAGGGGTTGATTTTTCAAAAATATTGAATTTGAACCAAAAAATTGCATTTTTACGTACATTTAAGCGTAACTTGGAAATATCTGTGGAAATATCTTATTTTTGATAGTTTGTAATTAGGGGCAGTTGGACCACGGCCTTTTTCGAAGTTTGGACTTCTTATTAAATGTTAAAAACTAGCAATGCCATCAGCATCTTACATTGTGGGATAGGATGGAGTATTCAACGGTCCGTTTTACGGACTGTAACTTCTGGGTACACACTGTAGCACTTAGATACTCACTGGTTTTTTATGAAATGAGAAAAATTGAGCACTGAAATATATTTTAAAAAACCAACTGTGAGACATGTTAACCACTTCCAAATTGTCTTCCTTTTTACTCGAAAAAAATGTCTATAGCTTAGTATGCTCAAAGGTCCAAACAGTGAGGCAGTTCGAGTTTTTCTACATTACAGCTTGTTGTTGTGCAATCTTTCATTAAAATTTGTTATTCATCATCGAAGTGAAATAAGGCTTAAAATGAGCTCAAAGCTTGGCTCCGATTCGTTGGTAATGTTTAAAGATAAACCAATTTCAAAGATAAGTGTCTCACTGTTCCCACCTTCCTCCTACACAAGTTTTTCGAATCCTTATATCGTAGCACTCGGCAATAATTGATGAATATGGCGAAAATGCAGGCATAATGATGGCCTGCCGCTATGGATCCACAACCCTGATCCAAGTTTTTTTTATTTTATTTAAAAGAGATTTACATACACTCTTTTTTGACAAAATGAACAGTGCTCTGAAAGGCTAACTTTTTAAGTTTTTTTCTTGGTCAAACAGTCACATGACTCTCGATTCTCAAGCCTATTTAACACGAACCAATTTAAATTCCGCAGATAGACGTCGTCGGTCGTTTTCTCGTGGACATGTCATATTGTTTTGATTAATCATGTCACATGAATTATGACTTCATCGGTCAATATGCTACTGCCTGATATTAACTGCAGTGATACATAATTCACGAAGAAGAATATTATTCAAACAATCTCTATGATTTAACACCAAGGCAAGACTACGAATTTATTTGATTTAGGATCTAATTTGTTTCCCCTTTCGAACTCAGATTCGACATGAAAATAATTTTGCCCCACTCTGCCGACAATGGATTTCTTTGTATGACTCAGATGATAACATACTCCCTACTCCATAAATACTTTATTTCATCTCATTGAGTACCTGACGCAATTTTCCATTTCAACTTAACTTCAATCTACACCACCACTTGACGTCACCCTGCCGTGATTGAAGGAAACCTAATTTCTCTTTCATGTCTTTATCAGGGAAGTATCTATTGTTACCCATACCCAAGTTGGTACTGCGGAACAGGTGCATAAAAAAAGCCCCAACTGTTGAAATCCTATTGATTCGTTTCGCACAACAAAAATGTTTTTGGCACATCCAATAACAACAAAAAATCCCCGAGGTTACAATAAAATCACATCGGATGGCAGCTATCGTAGGTACCTGGTGAATTTCAAGCAATTGCATTTATAATTCGCCAACAATAGGCCTTGGTTCATATTCATTGGTAAAGCGCCTTAAAACCTTATGTGTGAGGGGATTTTTAAAGCCACTGCCATGCCAAGTGTAAGTACTCGTGGAAAGCACCACAGCTCAAATAAAATGTATTTGATTACAGTCGGCGTGTTTGTACGTTTTAAATATAGACATGAAGCTGAAACCCAAAGAGAAATCCTTACACCCTTGTAGTAATGGCAACAGAGTGGTTTCCCGTTTCTTTTAGATCTCGCATCCGATTGTATAAAACATGCCGCCACAACACCACCCTCAGAGGCGCACACACATCGGCCCCGCGCTTGATGTCTCAATTAATTGTCATATCGTCGAGTATACATATTTTTATAATCGTGCCTTGGTAACGTCATGGGAACGATTTTAATAAAAGTCACGCGACACTCTCATGTGATTGCCCTAGAAGCAAAAGAGGAAGTCGCGAGGCATTGAATCTTGCTCAGTAAACTGATAAATCCATCTCGGACGCGAATGAAGCACGTGAAGATATTACTACCCCCAGAAGCAAACATAACCGAATAAATGTTGCGGAAGGTTCGGGGTATTCACCTATTTTATCGGTGCGTCCCCAGTATAAATATAGAGGCAATACTATCTAGCGTTGACACACATCTACAGGTATATCCAATCAAAGAAAAATGTCCTCACCTCATACAACACGATAAGAATTGAGTCATGTTTGTAACGTATATTTGATAATATCTGCAGGTGAACCACCCCTACATCTTTTTAGTGTTTGCGGGTTTTTAATGGGGCTTTTTTTTAATTAAATTCTTATCGCATCGCAATTATAGCGATACATATGTATGCACAACACATAATTTTGATTTATCCCACCTGCATGAATATTGAAAATTTATTTAAAGAAAATTTATTCAAGCAGCACTTCAACGCATTCGCAAGTCGCTTATGCCACCTTATGTGTAGGTACCTCTATACACAATTAAATGTTGCTTTGACCAAAACCTAATGGAATGAAGTAAGTGTTACTAGTAACGGCGCTTAAAACAAGCGTTGAACCAGCATACGGAACTATTGAAAAGTGGAAATATTCCCAATTATTGGAAGGAAGTACTAAAGTTACAGTCTTTCGACTGAAAGTGACTGGGGTGACAACGTTGTTTCAAAGTCCGCCAGAACTTTATCATCACTAAGGGGTCTGTTATCCTTCCGATAATTGAGAATATTTCATTTTTTCAATAAGACTTTAAAAAATGGCTCACGTCATAAGGGAAATACCCAACAAATATCCATGACAAATTCAGTGGAGAAGCTTACATAAGTACTGAAGTACTATTTTTGATACTTATCAAACAATCCTTCAAATAGAAATGGCTGGCAAAGCTGTTGGTTGAAGCCCAGGTCCACCCCAAAATGTAGCGCCACCTAGAGTAAAGTTAGTTGACAATCCTGTAAGAATATTTGCATTCATTTAAACTGGAATCAGTTACAAAGCAAAAGCTGGTGGAAGCTATTTCCGAAGTTGAAACAATCGCAGACTTCAACCGGAAATAATGATTGCAATGCCATCTGTTGTGGGCTTTGCTGCCTGGTGTTGTAGAGAATGAGGTACTTTCAGTGCAATTTTGGATAATATATTTTTTCTGTACTTTTGCAAAGAAAGCTTTAACAATTAATTTGTTGTAAAGAAAGTAAAAAAAAGAAATAGTTAACATCTATTATTTTTATTATTGATGTAGATAATAATTATTTACGCATCTCTAGGTCTGTACTGCTTAACTTTTTTCGAGTCGGACCGATTTTGATTTAGGGTGCTGAAATTTAAGCTTCACGTCAGGCGAAGCAGTACAAGTGTAAACTTTTTTGAAATCCGCCCACAGACACGCCCACAATCGGTCTAAATGTGCAATTACCGCCAGAGTTTTCAAAACTGTCAAAAAAAAAGTAATTGGAAACCTCTGGGCGTGGATCTATTTTAAGAGGAAATTTTCAAATGCAATTTACTCAATATTTATGTAGAAAACATTTAGTTCTTCATTTTGTTTACACATGACTTTAGGCCACGCCTACATTTTGAATGGCAGAATTGAAGAAAAACTTAAAATTTTCCAGAAAACGTAATTTTGACTGGCTTAAGCCTTATTAATGAAAGCATGAAACAAAAAAATTACTAGGTTAGATAAACAAGATTTCATTCCAGGTTTTCTTCATACAAAGTTTTAATGCACGTCCCCTTTTGGAGGTCAAATTTTCAAAAATATTGAATTTTAACCAAAAAATTGCATTTTTACGTACATTTAAGCGTAACTTGGAAATATTTATGTTAATATTGATAGTTTGTAATAAGGGGCGGTTAGAGCATGTCCCTTTTTGAAGTTTGCAATACTTATAAACTGTCAAAAAATAACAATAACATCAGCATTTTACAATGTTGGATAGGAAGGGGGGTTAGGACACGGTCCGTTTTATGGACAGTAACTTCTGCATATGCACTGTTGCACTTACTCACTGGTTTACATGAAGGTCTTTTTAAGCGGCAAATATTGAGGCTAGATTTTGGTGCCATGAATTAACAGTTGAAAATTTTGGTCCAAGATTCCATGTAGAAAAAATAACAAAACTCAAATAAAATTCAGTTTGTTCTAAACAAGCCACAGCAAAAATGTTCATGGATTGGCAACCATACCACAGCTGCCACCATACTTGTGCTTAAAAGGACATTTTGACCAAGTGAGAAAAGGCGCAAGAACTTGATTTTTGCTGTACACCGCAACTGTTGACAAAATCCTAGAACTCGAACAAAATTTACCCGCTACCGACCATGGCCACTTTTATGCCATACTTGATACCAAACTTTATACAAACCAAACTTGATACGAATTTGCTCTAAATAAAAAATTTAATTTGCTAACTGAAATTCACTAAGCTTGCTACTTTCGTATTGTGGAATTCAAAGAAATTTAAAAGAAATCATATTTTTTATTTGTGCTTGTTTCTTAAATTATTTTCGAAGTGGCACAACTATGGCCATCTGTCGGGAGAAACATGGATATCGAAAAGTCACGTAGACATGATAAAGGTGATACAGCGAAATCATCTATACTTTATGCATGCAGCTGTAGAGTGGATTGAAAACAATAATCACCTACAACACTACTTGTTTGTGATAAACATCAACAAGTTTAGGTCTCCTCCCACTCGTCACAGGGATGTTAAATGAAGTTCCTATTTTATGAAAATTAAAAGTAAGGAATAAGGCACTTTTTTTTAAACTTCATAAATTATATTGCAATTTTGTGACTTCTTCGTTTAAGGCCAGTAAGGCGAGAAACAAAAAAGGCCAAACTTCGGAAAAATTTTCGGAAAACTGAACTTTGATGTAAAGCTTGGTAAATGGCAATGACTTTTTTAGCAAAATGTCAAAAGTCCCCATTGATCCGAGCACCGCTAAAAATTTTATTGAGGTCAAAGATAACCAAAAACTGTTTTGAATGAGTAGATATCCGTATCCAGTTCAAAAAAAACTTATTATGACCAAAATATAGCTCTGGACATTCCTTAAAAAAATATGCCGATAATTTTTTTGGTAACCGGTTCGAAAATATATTTATACGCAAAGTTATTTCTTAAATACCGTACCCAGGCTTTATGAATTCTGAAGTAGGTATAGTTTGTAACGATGTGACCCTAAATATATTTAAGGTATATGATCACTAGGTACTTACAGAAGAATCCATTGAGCTCTGTCCAATTGTCAGTCGGTCCGTCCGTCCGTATGTATACAAGTTTTGGTTCTTAAGTTTAGTGACAAAATACCAAGGCAAAATATTAGAATGCCTTTATAAAAGTCTCGCAAAGCTGAATTTTCGAACAAAGCTAGACATTACCATTCTTAACAAATTGTCAAAAGCCCACATTTATCCGAGCACTCGGAGCAGCTAGAAATTTTTTTTTTTTTTTTTTTTTGTGAAAAATTTTTAATTTTGCGATTTTTCGGTCCTAAAATTTTTTCTGTAAAATGTAGCCTTATAGTAACGAAAAACTGTTTTTTGTGACCTTTGATCCCAGTAATTTTTTTGCGGCAATCGGAACGATGAAATTTTTCATACCCAATATGTTTAGGGTAAAACCCCCAGTAACGAGCCCCTTAATGAAAGTTTTGAGTTCGTTGCTCTTCCAAATTTTATTCCTTAGACATACGGAAACAAGTTTATCATTTTAATAATGCTTGATGTATTACTATTTGAAATAATTAATAACTTTTTAAGAAAGAATGACTTGGATTTAACAAATTTTAATAAAGTAGAAAATGAGACATGAACCAGTACCGAGCAGCCCCCTCTGTTCCTAATTCGATCCCTTTGCGTTCCAGTAACGAACCCACCATATAAATCATAGCATGACAAGGAAAAAAGTCCAACAGTGCGTATAAAAAAGCTTCAACTCGTCTGCGAGGCATTAATAAAATAGCTTAAAAATGAAATTGCCACGCCCCCAAACAATTGGCTGGGATAAAAAATATATTTGTAACGTGCTCTATTTCGTGCTGAACCGCTCTTTTTAACTTATAGCATCGCTGTTCTTAAAAAATACGTTTTTTAAACCAAAAAATGAGACGGGACATAGTACAGATACCAAAATATTAGTAAAAGCTAATACCTACTTCATTTTTGTGTAATTTTTTGTCAGATTTCATATATACATACTTAATGAATAAACGTAGTTTAAGATAAAACTAGGGATACATTTTTTTTTGTTCGCCTTAAAGACAATAAAAAAAGAGTTGCGTACCAAAAATAAATGTGTTGACTGACCTATTATAAGAACGCAAAAAGTGTTTTCTTTTTAAGCAGAGAGGGAGAGGGTCGAACATACGGGCCTGAGCCTGTATGCGTGACCTCGGCGGATTAGATATTTTTTTTTACTTTTTCTGTTCAACATCAGAACAAAGCTGCTTCCTGAATTCCACGTCTCTAGATCAATTTCAAAGACCTTAAAATAAAACTTTACATACAAAGACTGACTAACTTCCGTCTGCTCATACCTACCCAGAGTATAGTAAGTTTAAGGAATAGTTTGTAAGAACGCATTCAAATAATCACCCTAGACCCTCAAGACCTTTTAGAATCTGATCAAGACCGACAGGAGAATTGAACAAGCCATGCCCATCCGTCCGTTCATCTTTATGTATAAAAGTTTTAGGTCTTCAGAATAAAGCTAAAGAGCTGAAACTTGAACCACGGCTGAACTCCTATGTAGCACAGGCAAAATGTTGAAATTGGTTTAATCCGCCGACCGCTACGCCTACTGTAGGCTTCAATGTGAGACAACGTCTAATGCACATTTTGTTAAATGTTAAACAAGGCAAAGGAATTAAAATTTTTGTGTATAGAAACTGCGGCTGAAAACCTTTAACACGACGATAAGAACTGCCCACACCATCGACCATGCCCACTTTTGCAGTGTTATATCTTTAAAAACTTGATTTCTCTGAAAGTTTACTCTTAGTCAAAAAAATATTATATGACAAATATTCCAGATATTAGTATTTTCTAAGTTTGTTCCATACAAAATTTTAAGCTCCGCCTACATTAAGGGGCGTTTTTAGGAAAAAAAAAGTGTTTTTTGGCTTAAATGGCTTTTAGCACATTTCCTCACGGTCCTAACGAATTAAGTTTAAATAATTTCCTTCTTAGTCCATGCCCAGTTTTTAAGGCTTGGCCCATTCGCGTAATTGACTTCGAATGAAAACATTCAGGCCAAGAACTTCAAGGGTTGGTGTTGCTGGGTAATTTTTATTATTTTTTCGTCCCAGTAACGAGCCGCCAAGAAATTTTAATAAATAACTTCTTTTTCTTACTTTTTCTTTTGAAAAAATGAATTATAAATTATTGTTGTTTTATAAAGCCGTAATTTGTTAACTTAAACTAAAAGAAAATCGCCTAACTTCTTGTTTAAAGCTTCTAGTTTCTTAAGAAATTTCACAAATTATGCTCTCTTTTTCTTGCTTACCAAAGACTACGAAACACTTTGAATTTTTTTAACCACCTAAAGACAAATTACCTGAAAATAAATTATACGATGAAAAGAAAATTTATCAGTTATTTTTTTGGTTAAAAAACATTTATTGTTTTAAAAGCTGAAAAAGAATTCAAGTCTTAAGTCTAAGTGTGTAAGAGCTTGAAAAAAGAGAAAAAAAACTGAAGGAAATAAAAAGCAAGAAGGCTGCCTGCTGTGTAAGCCCATGTTGTGCTGATACAAGAGACGGGATGAATACAATCAAGTCCTAGTCAAGGAACTTAGTTGTTTTTGGTTTGGATTAGCACTTAAGTTTGGACTAAACTGAGTCTGGACTGAATAAGTTTGCACTGAACTCAGCTGAGGTTAGGCCTCTTAGAACTTGCATAAGAAAACTATTGAATAGATAGGTATTAAAACATCAACATCTTTTTATGCTTTCTTGAATTAGTATTGATTGTGTGTTTTAATGTTTTGTAATAAAATCAATAAACGAATGCCACAATAAAAGACGAAATATTTTATTACCTACCTTTAAACGTAAATTAATATTTTCTCCTCTTAAAGCTTGGCGCAACTTTCGTAATTTTGCAGTTTCCCATTATCCTACATTCTTTTAAGTTCCAAAAACTCCCCAAATTTTGTCTATACTCCCTATGAAAAACGCAAATCGCGCTCCGCTCGTCTTAACGTTTTGGCTCTGCCCCAATGAATCCATTGCGTCCGTCATGTCAAAGTGCACAACTGACGGCTCACTCAAATACACACGCTCTTATGGGAAGTGACGTAGGTACGTCACGAGCTTCTTCTATGGGTCGCTTTTCATTAGAACTTGTGTACTTAACTGAGTTGTCAATTGTGTACTTCGATGTGACGAATGCAAAAAAATCATTGATCTAAAAGCCCAAGACGGTTTTTTTTTACTTTTTTGGTTAAATTTACCCCCGTCAATATGGTGCTCGCTTATGACCAAAGTATTCCAAGAGCAAACTAAACAAATTGCGTTAAATGTCAAAGAGTAAAGTATGAAGTCATAAGGTTCTATTGTTCAATATTTAATCATCTAATCACTATTTGGTATCTGTTCTTGTCAGTGGGACGTCATAACCCAAACATTATCAAAAACTTTATCAAGATAAGAACATGAATATTTGACTGACCTACTCAAAGCTTCTTAGTCAAATACAATTACGTCAGTTGTTGCACTTATGTAGATACTATTAGCTAAGAATTACTAAAAAAAAATATTTGCGCAGAATTTAAGGAAACATTCTGTCACAAAATCACACAAAATGCAATCTAATCCTTTTCAAATCTGAGCGAGTCATCACTCAACTGTATAAACGTACTTTAAACCGTATATCATAATATATATTTACTCCAATGAGATATGTATCTTCAAGAAAAACAATTATTTTATTAGTTCAAGATCATAACTTTCTTATCGTTCAACGAATTGTTAATGCAAAATACAAGAGACCGCTTCCAGACTGGGTTTATTGTTATTTTTTTCAATTCTAGATACATATTTGTTCATTCGGCATCAACAGATAAAAAAAAGTTCTTATTGATTAAGTGGCTTTGTGTTCTTAGCGAATTAGTAAATAAATATTGTGCTGCAGGTATACGGCGACGTTGCATAGACTTAAATCACTGCACCTCCTATTCCTGTGTCGGACTTCTGACTTTTATCAGCGACAGTCAGATGCTAAGTATGATACTGGGGTGAGCTGTCTTTAAATGACTATTTATTCCTCTATGGCTTCAAACCATGGAACTTTATTTGTGGGCTGTTAAAGACTTTTTCAAAACTTATTTGAATTTTCCTACCTAATATTCGATTGTTTTGAGTCTTGGGCTGATGCATTCAAGTTTATCACAAACATTTCAAGGACCTTTAAAAGTGATGCCAAGTAATGCGAATAAGGTTTGGCCGATTGTTACCTATTTTGACAGAGTCAATGTCAGACACCAATATCTAGCGAACTAGAACAGGGCACAAGACTTCCAAACGAATGCTCTCTGCATTAGCTGCGGTTATCAGGCAAAACCAGGAAAACGTCTTCTTCGTCGAATAAGCCTCCAATTGACATAATTCTACATGTATTAATAATTTAGAAATAAATAATTTAGGAATTTAAAGTAGTGTTGAAACGAATATTCGGTTACGAGATTTGCACGCAAAAAAGAAACGTTTTTTTCGAACATCGACAGCTTGGTCCTTTTTTTTAAGGATATTTTTTGTGAAGGATAACCGTAGAGCCACAATGCCCGCAGCGGTAGTATGTAGCAGCAGCGGCAGTATGAGGCGCGGACCTGTGCGGCGCGGCACAGGAACACAATGGTGAAGCGCGCTTATGTCAGACAGATACCTAGTTTGTAAGCTAAGGCTGAGAATTTTCACTCCCGAACTATTTTATTATTATTAAGTTTAAAGAGGGAATACAAATTCCATAAAATTTGTTGATTTTTCACAATTTTAAGAAATTTCTCCACGTCCTTTCCTTTATTGTTTACTTTCCTTGAAGCGAACTGTCAACCGTGCAGCACTGTCAACCGTGAAGCGCTGCACAAGTTAAAAGTTGGCCAACTCTTACTGCCGCTGCAGTACGCGCTGCCGCCACACATTGTGTGCGCAGTACACTGAATACACGTGTTTTGACTTTTGACAGCTCTTACTTCCGCTGCTACTGCCGCTGCGGCTACATCATTGTGTTCCTAAGGTAAAGCTTTGTCATATAAACTACATGGAGCGACAAAAAAAAGCTTTGGAATTTCTGTGGAATGATCTTATGGTTTAATCACCCATGTTCGCTCCAACTGTGTTCGTACTTTTCAGAACTTGACTCTTAATTTTCTTACGAAAATATTTCATAAACTAAAATTTTCACAAAATTAGTAGAGGACTTAGTCTATATGGTTTTGCTGAAGGCCGTCTACTAGAGTTTTTCAGAACTTTATAATCTGAAATAAAGTCGAATAGTTTAGCCGAATATTCGGTATTCGGCATTAAACCCGTTTCAACACTAATTTAAAGAATTCTCACCTTTCATAAGAGGCTCCAAAAGATTGGACCAGTTAACTCTATGAGTACTATCGATTAAGGCCTTTCAAAAATCTTGCCGTTTATGTATCTTGCAGGGGCATAACACTTACGTTACCATTCATCATCATCCACGAGAGAACAATCTAAGTTTCCTAACATTATAATGAAACAAAAGCATTATTTTGACAGTTTTCTAATTTCATTAATAAACTTTAATTCGATCGCAATAATACTTTAAAATACTTTCGTTTAAATATTTTAACTATATAATAATACAAATACGCGTATACTTTAGTGCAGAATAAATAGCTATTTAACAAATTTCATCAAATACCATCTACACAATGTCAGTCTTTTCACACAAAAATTGTTTCAAAAAACAAAATCCACTTTGCGATGGCTTCTGCGAAATTATAAATCTTATCATCAAATTGACTAAAACATTTTCTTATTTCACTAAAAGAAGACACTTAACCTAACATCACAGTTTTCACAGTCTATCCACAGATGGCGAACTTTATCCACTTCCAACCCTCATTAGTGTGTCTACTATCTGGTAGCGGTTATTTTATGCAATTCGTTGACTGTGTGAAATGTGAATGGTGGTGGTGGATCCTTTTCCTTTTCTGGCTCCTCGTAGGGGACTTGCACAACAAATACAGCTGGGAATATTTTCGGCATCACCGACTCATAGCTTGGCGGTGCGAATTCACTGTACGATGGTGCCGGCGTCGGTGGTGGCTGTTGTGGTTGTTGCTCCTCTGGAGTGGCCACCGCTTGTGGTTGTCCACATTTGCGATCGGAACAGGCCATCAGGAAGAAGAATGCCATCAGCGCTAGGAAGGTAGACACGTACCATACAACTGTGATTGCATCCATTGTTGTTTGGGAAAATTCTGAAGGTACCCTCGATGAAGCTAAAGTAAAACAAAAACAGTTTAGTAAAATGCACAATTTTTATAAATTAAAAACAAAAAACTTACTTGTTACAGTATAAACTTCTGTAATGTTTGTATTGTTCCCAATTTCAAAGGTCTTTTGTTCAATTTGTGCGTTGCCTCGTTCGTCACTGTAGGTCAGTAGGAAGGCCTGTGCATCTGTCTGCTGTACGACTGCCAAAACTGTAATGACAAACACACAGGTACAGGTGTTGAAATTAATTAAATAAAAATGTGTTTGTGGATACAAAATTGCGATAAGGATTTCCTCTGTCAATTTATTGTCTTTCCAATATCTTATCACACGGAAGCTTTACTTATCAGTATGCTTTCGCCATGTAGAGTAGATGGTAGAATTTGTGTACTGAGAGCTTCGTGTGCATTTGCAGTCGGCCATATGATCGCACCGACAAGTGTGTACTCAGCGCGTTACTTAAACGGCTGCTAGTGATTCAAGAGTGGATCAATTCTTTGAGTACTTCGCTATTTTCGTGGGAATTTCCCCATGGCAATACAAATAATAGAGTGATGACATTTTGGAAGCGAACTTGGTATATTAAGTAGTGACAAGATAAAAAAATATGGCTTGAGACATGACGAGCTAAGATAAAAAAAAACTGTCAAATGTCCTAATGGTGGTTTCTTACATCTGAAAAGTCACACTTGTCACAGGTTAACGAGACGTAGTGAAATTCGTCACTAATTATAATGAGAAATGAGGTAGGTGTGCAGCAAAAATTAGAGGCTGAAGAAGGATGTGTTTAGCGTAGACTGACACTTTTCACTCTAGACTACCTTTTGTAGTCCGGTTTCACATAACGGGTGATTTTTTAGCTGGTTTGGTTTTGGCAACACTGGTTTTGACAGCTGACGTGTGTTTAGTACCTTGTGTCACTGTCAAACAGCTTCAGTTTGGTTTGCAATTTAACCATGGATCGTCTTACAAATGAACAACGCTTGCAAATTATTGAATTTTACTATCAAAATTCGTGCTCGGTTCGAAATGTTCATCGCGCGCTGCTTCCATTTTATGGTCGGCGAGTTTGGTGAACAGTTAATTTTACGTTTCGGGCCAGTCAATTGGCCGCCTAGATCGTGCGATTTGACACCATTAGATTATTTTTTGTGGGGGTATGTCAAGGCTAATGTCTATAGGGACAAGCCCGCTTCGATTGACGCACTGGAAGCCAACATCCATGCATTCATTCGTGAGATACCGGCCGATATGTGTGAAAGAGTATGCCAAAATTGGACTCAGCGGATGGGCTACCTGAGACGCAGCCGCGGTCAACATTTGCATGAAATTATCTTTAAACATTAAATTGCAAGGTTCAAACTATCGGTTCAAATAAATATTTTATTAATTTTTTCGAATTTTTTGAGTTTTTTTTTTTAAAAAAAAGTTCTCAACCTCTTAAAAAATCACCCGTTATAAGAATCTGAGAATGAGAACTGGGAGGCGGATCTTGTTTTTCAGGCATTTTACCCTTTTGTTGCTTATTGCCGCACAGGGTTTAAGCATGTGTTCCGAAGTCTTATTGACCTCATCGCAAAAGTTGTCAAGAAGCTTCGGACTCGGAGCCACCACTTTAAGTAGGTATTCTCCGTGGTTTTATCACAAATCCGAAATCCTGTAAGATTTTCTTAGCTATTTATATTTATACTGAAAGCAGAAAATGCTAGCCACATAAATATATTGCAGCGTGTTGTATAAGGACAACAACTTATAACACGAAGAAGATGTGATTGGCGGTAACACCCCATAACACAAGGACACAAAGTTAGTAGAGGAAGACCAACAAAAAAGATGTGACCTTACCCGCTCATCTTTATGCAAAGAAATAAATTTTTAAAGACCCTGGAAAAGGAAAGCTTCATCGTGAGCGCTTATGCAGATGATACCAATCAAACCAGGAAAATTGCTCTCACAAAATGGCGATTCCACACGTTAGGATACCAAGAATGGAGGGAACTTATCTACGTTTTATTGGACTCCGAACTCGACTTGAAGAAGTAGTACAAAGAAAGATCATGTCAAATGGGCATATTTGGCTCTATATGCCTGGCTGAAGTTCTTTCGAGAGTATGTGGGGACTTATCCCCATACAGGTACACTATAGATGTACCTACTGTCGGTTAGGTTATGTTAGGTTAGCTGACCGTCTCCGCTAAGCACGGACACACTAGAGGTCCATTGTTATACTACTTTTCGTAAGACTGAAGTTATTAGCCCCATAACCCGATTTCGGTGGGTAAGTCGAGGAAACCAGGATCTGTATAAGCCTGTTCCCCAATCGATGGTCGATTGATTAGGGACTTACGCGAAAAGGGTAATGAAGGCTGGGGGTAACCGATTCAGTATGAACAACTTTCAGCAAAGCGGTGGGTGCCAGCGAGAGGCTTTCTTGAAAAATAGAGTCTCGTAACTGTTGGAGATGGGAATTTGGCTTGAGGATTAGAGTGTGTTTTGTTGGTATAAAATGGAAGCGTTATCGGCGCGAAGCTGGGTAACCGCTATCGGTGTAAGCCCGTACTTCAGGCGACTTAAACTAGATCCCTTGGGGGACTTTGAGAGCTAGAGATAACCGAAACGGTATAGGGACGTACCAAGGTGAATACCAGGGCGAAGAGGTGATGGCAATCGAAGCAGTATGAGCCTGTACCAGACCAGTCCTATAAAGGAAAAACTTAAGGTATGGTGTGGTGTGTGTCGGGTGGAATAGTGGGGGATTTGACGTTTGCTTTAGGTGCTCTACGATTGAGTTTTCGGCTGTAAAATTTGACGCGGAGATAAAGCTCATCACCTTCTTGAAGTCGAGTCTTGCTAGATCGTTTAGATGTTCGAAGATATATTCGCCTAGGGCTCTCCTTCTTAAGGTCTATATGGCAGGATAGTTACACAGAAAATGAGCCATGGTTTTTTCCTCCTTCTTTATCTCTGCAACTTCAAAGAAATCGTTGATGCAGACCAAGCCTGCTGGCATGTCTTTCAACCAGACAATAGACTCTGAGGTTGCAAACTATCTTTTAAAAGTTGAGCCTATTAAAGGAGGTAAGTCTCTTTGTTTTTTTTTTCGATCGAGCACTGGGAAGATCTGTTTGGGAGAGAGATATGTGCTGCTTTGGTGTCCAGGTGAAACTCTTTTCATAGTCGGACTAGCATCAGTCTAGATAGCTCGTCAGCTCTGCAGTTGCGTGGAATATTTCTGTGGCCTGGAACCTAGCACAGGGATATGTCGCACTTGATGACAGTAATCTCCTTAAGGCCTCTCTTTACAACTACTTTAAGATAGCCCTTATTAGTGTTCCTATATGGGGATTGTGCTGTGGGTCTCTACGTGGAACGGCTATATAGGCATAGTGCAAAACGACTATTGTAGAAGTTGCTGGCACGATCAGAAAATTATGACTCTGTTCCTCACCTGTGCTATGTGAATGCCCGGCGGCTAATAGCAGTAAGTTTGTTTCCCATCAGTGGGATGGTTCAAAATCACTCATTGCTTTCTTTGGTCTGGGGGGAAGTAAGAAAGCATTTATAGCACCTTCAATCCTTTCTTATATAACGGCGGAAAAGAATTTACATCTGCATAAATCTTCGGCGCCTAATTTCCGTAACTTTTTGCACTTCTTTCGCTGCGGCTCCTTAGAAATTATAATTCTTAATATCTTGCTATTTTTATCACCATTCAAGGACAGCCCACTTAAGAATAAAAATCTCAAGAGCCCTTAACCATCGAAACGTGAATTATTCTTCCCTAGCCTAGCCAACCACTTGTTAAATAGCCTACTTCAAATTTTATTTATCGATCCGAAAAATTTCGCAATCAAATTCCAAAATTACACTATTTGAGTCGGTGTTTTTTTACGTGCCAAACAAAAAAAAACAACAAGTCTAGCAAAGTATACATTATTGTGATTAAGTGGACTTATCAGGTTCAGCAAATAAATGTTTTGGTACATTATTTAATATCAAGATTGAGATAAATTTTATTTCCGTCAAACAAGCACACTTTGTTAATTTACAAATGCGATACTTCAGTTTTTATTATTATTTTATTCAGACGCTGGTGGTCAATTACTAAAATTGTTTTGGCTACTCAAGAGGTGAGGCTTGAATTGTTCTCACTCGCCTTTTTAAGCTCGGCGATAAGGAGGTTAGCAGAGGTGCATGGTGTTTGAAAAATCTAGCTTTTATCGCATTTTAATCAATTAGCTTATAAGTGATTTATAATAACTTTAATCATTTTAAGTGGACTGAAAAACTTTTAAATTTAAAGTTTGGCAGGCTCGTGCGTAAAAAAATGGAGCAGAACTCAAGCCTTCCACATAGCTAAAATTAAAATAAATAGCAACACGTGATGGAAGTTTTAAGCACTTTATCATAAAATCCCACGAAAACACTCAATGAAACAAGCTCGACTAAAGCCAAAAAAAAAGCCGAAGCCCTGAAAGAGGCTGAAAGATATAGTTGCAATCTGATGGATTTGATTAGAAAATAAGCGAGTCATTTTTCTATGTGTACGAAATACGATGACAACCTATAAGAACTAATGAATACACATGTTAAACTCGTTTTTCCTCCAATTATGTACCTACTTTGTTGTCTTTTTTACCGGTCCGCCCAAAAATGGAAAAAGGTATTTGTGGTATTGGTATCACTACTAGCACAAATAACGGTTTAATTACAGTTTAGAGTTCCATGGGAAAATGGATTAAAAGTTTTTGAGTAGGTATAGGCCGTTCAAAAACAGAAGAAACTACCCAAATATTTCCCAAAGGGATTTTTCTTTCTCTTAGCACGTCCCTTCTTTATCGCTTTGCATTAAAAAACATTTCTGCTTTATTTTTTATAATTGCATTTCTCAGAGGAAGTGTTTTCTTCGCATACATTTAGCAACACGCTCCATAATTTCCCATTTTTTGGGGTGGGTAAATGTGTATCTATGGCAGAAGTCCAACGTCGATGATGTGTGCTGTGTCCATTGAATAAAGAGACAAGGAATAGCTCTTTTTCACATATACAGTGTGTGTGAGTGAAGCATTTATTTTGGCATTCGTCGGGTATCGACTTGTAAGTGAATGTGTCGAATGTATCACGAATCGGGGTACAAATGTCACCTTAACTCAGGAATGTTAAACAAAAAAAGAGGCAGCTCCCAGAAACGAAAGAACCTCGAGCCGTCTCTCATGACATGCCTGGTTGAACACATAAGTAGTCCGCACTCACACAACTAAAACTGATGCTTCACTTTTCCCCAAAAACACCACTTCCTTGTCTCTTTATTCAATGCCTGTGTCCTGTGTGGGAAGCCAGACGTGTGCGTGTCTTGTCCGGCGTACGAGCAAGATATTTGGCGGAAGTTGGGATAGGCTAGGCGGCATACTTCATTGAAAACTCTCTTATATTTTCTCAAAGAGAAAAAAAAAATCCTATAGTTTCACTTGAAATTGAAATTGAACGGCCTAAACTACTTTTTAAGAAGTTTATCAGGCAAAAACTAGAAAAACGAACCTTAGGTTTAGTAATGAACTTTAACAAAATAAAGAAAATGAAGAGTTAAAAATGGACGACGTTTTTCAAAGTGTTCGGGGCCATAACTTCTAAGCCCTTTAAGGCACATAAAGCGAATATTGAACACACGTATTAAGCAACTTAAAGTTGCTAAGTGTAACTCGTATTTTTCAGAAAAAGTTTTAATACTGCCGTTTTGGCGCGTTTTCGAAAGAAAAATCGAAAAAATGCTTAAAGATGATCTCAGTTTTTTTTTTTAGAATAATGAAACTAAGAAGAAGAATAAATAGAATTTACTCGAATTGCGCAATATAGATGATCTCAACCTTCAACAAAAGCCCACGGACCGCTCCGCTTATCTCTTGACCGTCTTTTATTGCATTCTATTCTCTCTGTTCGCGAGCCGTATTGACCATTTACATTAGTGAACTAGTTTCGGAGCCAGTAGATAAAGCCGGTAGACAGGGTCATTAAAAACAAATTTTTTATTTTTTTTTTTTTTTTTGTTTCTTTTATGATGTAAACTGCACCACTGTTCATAATACGCACAGGTATAATGAAGAGTTAAAAACCTAGTCTAAATTTCATTATGCACACTAAGGTTTCACTTATACTTGTTTTTCACAATTTACTTGCCAATTTATTTGGTGTTTCCTCTCACTGTTAAGTCATTTAAGCAAACTTAAGCTTAAAAGTCAGTAAAAATTATATCGAAGTTGATGATAATTATTTTACTTTCTAAATATTTGTTCAAGATAATATTGACTGTTGTCTTTATTCCTTTGTGGGGCCTTTATTGCTTTGTAATTATAGTTAAGATGAATTCCATATACCTACCCTTATTTGAATGTGTAGGTGTGTAAGAAGTATCTACACCCCTGTGTATACTTTACGTTCTAATAGAATCTAATTTGTTTGGCCAACATTTTATTGCATTGAATTATCTTTGTTTGGGTTGCTTTGCTTGGTTTTTTTTAAATAATTCGCTGTCTACAACAAAAACAGAACTGCATCTACACATTTATCATCCTTGACAAAGGTGTGTATATATTTTGTGTATCATTGCAAATGGAACAACAGAGCGAAAGTAGGTTAACCTGTCGGCAGTAGAAATAATTCATAAACAACGACAACAAAACATTTAAAAACGCGTCAGTAAAAAAACCTTAGATAAGGCATTTGACACAGGTACATGTAGGTACTCTGTAATTAGCTGTTAATAATATGGAACATAGCACCTTCAATTAACGATTCGACGCCATTTCACGAGTTTGTTATTAGGTTATAGATTTTTTTTAAGGTTTGATTTTATGATGCCACACTCCATTTCGGCGGTACACCCTCTTTTATACACTCTGCGAAAATTTCTTATCAGTCAAAAGAAAACAAGCACGTGTAAATTTTGTCGCAAACTCGTGTGAACCAGTGTAAACATAATTTGATAAACGTTAACAAATTAGGTGCTCCTATCCATAAAAAAAAATTTATAAACATTCAATTCGTAAGGTACCCCTAATGCTGACAAACATAATCATGGGTTTGGTTCACCTGCTTTAAAACATTGATAAAATATTAAGCGTAGGTAATAATGACAGATGTGTCGGTCAACTGATTAGGATACTACCAAAACAATGGCTGACAAAGCTGTTTAAGTCAATAAAACTAATAACACTGCTTTAAAACGAACGACGTCAGATAGGAGTTGGAGCTGAATAAACAAGGTTACATAAGACTACTGCGTCAGCGGGTATTAAAAATAGTTCAATAACATGATTTGCATGGGTTTTTTATGTTTATCTAGCTTTGCTGGTAGAGTCTATTTTAAAATATGAAAATTTAAATGATAAATGTTAAAAATAATACCTATATTATAGTCACAAGTTTCTGAAAGAGGTAAAGTGACTAGGTAAACCTTACCTAGACATTTAAGCTCTTAATCTAACCAGACTTTTTTGTTGATTTCATATATTTCCCCCTTTCCTAATGTATTGCTACCCCATATCCTTATGTAGTCTATAAAAATTTAAAGAGTTCTAATCGGCCTTGATAAAATTTAAGGGAGTTTCGACGATCATAGGCTGCGTAACCAAGGCTACATCCTTTCAATAACAGCTATACTTAAGATCTAATGTGTGAGTTATGATTTGAGACATCCATTAGCAAAAAATGTAAGGCTTGCAACAATGACACGCATGGCCAAATAACTTGGAGAGAAAAAGTCTGACTTTAGGATATTGTCTATGATATATGTTAGAGTATAGTCAAGTAGTACTATGAAAAAAGCGTTAGACAATGGAAACATAACTATAAACTGGAGCATCTCGAAGCTGGTTTGAAAATAAATATTTATCAAACTGACACCTAAACCTAGCTTAAATCGAGTTAAAAATCGCTCATGTTGTTCGAAAAGGTGACACTTCCACCGCTTACTTTCAGAGACGATAAATTACGCTTGGTTTTCTTGAAAGATCGGTTCTACGGTCTGTGCGAGTTAATGGTTCTTCAAATGGGAAGATACAATAGTGAAATCTGTGTGCTCTACCAAGATGTATTTATATACAAAAGTTAAGACACGACTTATATAGATAAATATCGACGCTATGGCCTATTTAATTTCCACACTCGTGTGTCAATTATTTGTATTGACCACACCCCCAAAAACGGGCGTGGACTGAGAATTAAAATCAATTAATTGTTATTTCCTTAGAATTATGAGAACGATAACGCTTTGTTAAAAGCAAAAATTATTTTAGAAAAAAAGCAGTTTTTCCTAAGAACGCTTCTTAAAAGTGGGCGCCGCTCAAAACTTTGTTACAAAATTGGCAAATAGTAAAACCAATCTTTACGATTTGTCATATAAATTATTTTCGATTTGGAATGAATTTTCCGAGAAATCGGGTTTTTAAAGACCCAACATGCCAAAAGTGGGCATGGTCAATGGAGTGGGCGGTCCAATTTTTGCCTTAAGGTTTCTCGCCAATTTTGCTCTGCACCAAAATTTCATTTCCTACTCCTTGTCTAACTTGACCAAAAAGCATTTAGAAAGAAAATGTAAAATAGAGGTATAGTCTTACATTGAAGCCCTGGAGGAAACATCTCCCAGAGGCCCGGGTACCACGCGGCAGAATGTTATTTTTGTGATCTTCTCACTCAGAATAAAAAATTTATGAAGGCTAGAAAGCTGTTGATATCATTAAAAAAAATGTTCATCAGCTCTAGCTCTAGTAGAAGTAGTCACTGCGCGATTAAATCGCTTAAAGTTGGTAAGTCTGCTGGAGTTGATGAAATCCGGCCAGAAATGCTCAACGCAATGGTTGAACAAGGTGTTAAATGGCTAATACGTGTCACTAAGGTGCCCTGGGAAAGCGGGAAAGCACCGAGCGATTGGCAAACAGGAGTTAAAGTGTCCATTTTCAAAAAAGGGGACATGAGAGATTACTCTTACTATAGGGGTATATCTCTTTTAAGCCTTCCGGGAAAAGTATTCGCAAAGTTGTTGAAACCGCGTTCCAGAGCTGTTATCGAGCCTTTGCTGCGGGAAGAGCAATGCGGCTTTCGGCCTGGCAGAGGCACAACCGACCAGATTTTTACTCTGAAGGTTATTCTTGAGAAGGCCTGGGAATATGCCAAACTCTACGCGTGTTTTGTAGACTTGGAAAAGGCCTTTGACCGGGTTCCTCGGGATAAACTCTGTAGAGTTTTGCAGGACTATGCACTGAGTGGGCGTCTTCTGAGAGCCATTCAGTTTTTGTGTGCGGGAACTGCAGAAACTGTGTTTGGATAAATGGTGTCAAATCCCAACCTTTTGATGTGTGCGTTGGACTTGGCCAGGACTGTGTTCTATCGCCTCTTCTTTTCATAGCATATATGGACTGAATGGTGAATTGCAGTCTTGGTGAGGAGTCTTTCGAAATGGCTGGCACCAGGATAAGCCATCTGCTTTCCGCAGCTGATCTAGGTATCCTGGCATCGTCCGATTCGGAACTTCATCGAGCACTGGATGAAGCTGGTGAAGCTGGGATGAAGGTTAAGGTGAGCAAATCCGAAGTGACGGTTGTTTCCCGAACTCCTTTGCAGTGTACCCTGCACATTAATGGAGTTCCATTGAAAGAGTTAGAGAAGTTTAAGTATCTCTGGGTCTTTTTCACGAAAGATGAAAGGAGTAATACTGAGTTATCATGAAGGATTGCCCAAGCTAGAGCAATAGTCAAAAAACTGCGCCGGCCGGTCATCAGGAGAGCAGAGCTTGGACTGAGAGCAAAGATCTCAGTTTTTAATTCAGTGTTCGTTCCAACCCTCATCTATGGTCATGAAATTAGGGTAATGACCGAAAGAATCAGATCGCGGGTACAATCTGCCGAAATGAGATTTCTGAGGTGCGTTGCTGGTGTTACTCTTAGGGCTAGAGTGAGAAACGTAAGTATTCGTAGGAATCTTGGTGTTGAATAGCTGCTTCTCAGAGTGGAACGATCAATTCTTCGATGGTTTGGACACGTTGTTTGCATGCCCCCCGATAGACTTCCTAGACAGGTAAAGTTAGCCGAGATGTAAGCGCGTCGCCCACCTGGTAGGCCAAGAAACAGGTGGTGGGATCAGGTAAGGAACATCTCCGAGACCCATCTGGGGGTCGCGCCTGGGTCTCTTGAGTTGGTGGCGGAAGATCGGAAAAGATGGAAGGACCATTTAGCCACCCTTGCTCCGCGACCCTTCTAAGGATAAGCGGTCGATGAGCTCTAGCCCTTACACTAATAGAGAAAGTTCAGTTCATTAAAGGTATTCTCGGGACCCGTGCTATGCCTGAACAGGACTCGTTAGCTTGACTGCGATGGATGCACACAGACTGAAAGATTACGCCGAACAACAACATGGGTCCTTTCCTTCTGTCCCTGCTTAGAAGCCAGAAAGCTTTTGTTAAATGCTTGAATGTGGTATGTTTAAGCGAAACCACCGCATAGAGAGGACGACAAAAAAGCGGAACACATTCTGGGAGGGCGTTATAATTCTGCTTAGTTATCCTGCATTTTCTCGCATCAGGCAAGTCGGATATTTGGGGCTTACGTGGTGAGTGCCGAACACCTAAGCCCTCCATCACTGAAACCACTCCTTCTTAGAAAGACGGCAAAATACAATACACTAACGTTAGGTGTCTTCATGATAGTACAATGAACCAGTAGCTAATGGCTGTGTACTCCATCGGAAAGTATTCAAACAGAAGCAAGCTAAAAAGAAGTAAACTCTGTTGTTAAGTATAGCGACTAGATACGAAAAAAAGGAACAACATTTTACCTCAGGCAAGTAAACGTCCAGCAAAAGAATGACTTTGGTGCTTCACCTTTAAAAAACTCGGTTATCAGCTCTATGCTTTCTTAAATCTATCTAAATTTTCAAAGTTAGCTTAAGCCAAAATTAATTAACCCCGTTTAGGCTATATAATATTCCTTTATTAATAATTCATGTTAAATTTGCAGTATAGTATAGACAGGCTTCAACCTTATGATAATATGCTTTGAGGACAATAAGTGTGATGATGGTGACTAATAACTGTATAATTTTTTGATCAACAGTCTGATTAGAAAATAAATAAGAAAAGTGATGTTAATGAGAATGTCATGAACGAGATAATGAAGACTTCTAATAATAAGCACGATTTCGATTAAGTATAAGGTGGCTATAAGAAAGGCATGGTATTATAAAGTGACGAAGCTTATGCTTTAATAACGTACCGACTCTCGTCGTTAGGGTAAATCCTTCATTCGTATGGATATTGTGCGTCTTTCTACATTGTGCGTCTTACACAAGCCTATCGCGAGCGAAAATTATTAGTAGACGAAAGAGGAAAAAGGAGAAGAGATGAGTTGTCCAAAATAGCAAACCGCTGCGCTTCTGAGTACGAACACAAAAAAAACTCAATATTAAAACACCCCAACACTTCCTTTTGAAAGAAAGGGAAGAGGTGATGGAAGAGAAAGAGTGGTACTGGCTTTTATAATCAGCTGGGAATGAATAATAAATCGGTGGGCCCCAACTTGAACAACAGGTGTCAAATAAGATGCCGGTCACATATTCCAGATATGCTGGTTTGGGTCCATAAAATTAACTCCATTCCGGTACCATTCACATTTGAGCGTTCCCGGAATCTAAGAGGTTTATCCGTCCAATCAGGTATTTCCATCAGCAAACGGATAACAACGGAGAAGTGATTTTGCTAAAATCTAGCTACGCGCGAAAGCACAAGTTGTTTGGTTCACTATACTTAAGCCTAAATCTACAATATGTATATCTAACCATTAGACCGGATACAGCTTCGGCTGTAGCTGTCCTTCTGTTAGTTAAACAAACTACTATTAAGACCTATGGTAATGGGCACCAAAAGTGCGTGCAAAAATTCAAAGGCCACGTTTATTTAATGTCAATGTGACTTTTGGTTGAGGAAGGCTAACCGATCAAAATGTAGGTAAGCGACCCACTTAAATCTTCTCAAACAACATACCAACAAACACAGGAAATTAATAATGTGGGCGTTTAAATTAAAACCGGAAGCATTAGAAAAAATAACACCGATGTCTAATGTCATCAAAGAAAAATCACCACAACCACCACTGATTCATCTCACAATTATTGTATTTATCAATTCCATGCTGTTCGAGTCACCTTTTCTTTATTTGAATCGCAGAAGATTCATCTTAATTACCCTTAAATCCTCATCTTAACAAAAATAAAAAAAATATGTACTCACCAATCACTGTAAAAACTCCAATTGCCATCGTTTCTGAAGCCATCTTCAAGTTGTAAATTATTTCACAATTTAATTTAAATATACACAAAATGTAACGCGACAATAAAGAAAAAAAAACTTGATTCACAATTTAATAATATAATTGTCCAAAACAGAATCACTTTTTCCGTTATTCTTCTTTAATTTCTTTGTTCCCTTAAAACCCACTGCACTTCCATACAACACTTTCGTTTTAGTCTGACCGACTCAAATCACTGATCCACTGATTCACTCCTCCTCCAAAGCGATGGCTTTGTCCGGAGTATACAATATCGTGGTTGGAAATGAAAACCGCAGCACAGCTGTTACTCTCTGAGTTGCCCCACCACAACTGTTATATACGAAACTCCAACCTTAACTGAACCGATTCTCCAAGATACTTTCGTTGTTATCGTTATACAGCTCGGCCGAATGATAAATACCCACAGGTAGAGCAGCGACAAGCGTAGTTCTCTGAACTCCCAAGGCGTATATACAAAACCCAGTTCTGCTGTGTGATAATGACTTTCATTTGAAGGCTTTATCAAACAGACAGCGCTAATTGTATCTCTGCAGAATGTGAACATCCATCAATTAGTTCCGTGCAAAGGTCAGGCTGGTGAGTTTAAACCGGCTTCGGTGATTGGAGCTTCGTGCCAAGAGAAATCTACACAAGTTTCAGAGCAGCTGACGTTTGGGGGAATCTCCTGTCCCGAAGATTTCGTCACATTTGGCTTAAGTTTCAGATTTCTGTTTAAAGTCGCTGTCGCACGGGCACGTCACAGCTTACGGTAGATTTCACTTAAATTACGTGACTCAGTGACTTTTTACAAAACCTAATTCAAACCTAATTCGAATCGGCGTCATATTTACTTCCTCTGCTGAGTCGGCACACGGCGCGGCGTCAAAACGTGGAACTAATGGCCGCGCAATATGTGTGCTAATTGTCGTGTTACCTCAACAATGAGCTGCCATTAGGCTGAGCTCGGCTTAAGTATGTATTATGATCTGTCAGAAGACATAAAACAGACGAGATTTTCTTCTACAAGTTGATTGAATACAGTTCCATCAAACTTGTTATGGAAATTAATGATCGATCGGCTTCGACAGGTGATTTGCTCTTGGTTCGAAGATTTATCTCTGTGCTACCTTATTCTGGTGTATTTCACAATTCGCTGGATTGTTAAGACGCCGCATATAACATATACAGAACTAAAAAGGTGTAAATAGAAAAACCTGAAAAGATACCTATTTATAGATTAATTGGTTAGAAATGTGCCACATTTATCAGTTAGCGACATTGCCTTTTCGTCGAGTCTTTTCGATTTGCCTTTGAAATAAAATGACTCATCGGTCAGCTTAAATTTGATGAAGAGACTTTTTTGCCAGAATAAAAAGAGCCAGCTAGTCGGGTAATGCGGTAGACCAGAAAGCTTCGTTTTAGAAGTGTGCTTGACACGCGGTATGCATGAGTTAGTTTTGACACTGCGTGAATTTTTTTCCAGCATGTGCCGCTACCAACCATTCATACCAAATTACGAAATGTGAGATAAACACCGAATATAATTATGCTGATTTCGAGTTGATAAAGAGGAAAATTAGGGCGAGGAAGGCAAAAGTCCTCAGGAAAAAAGTTAACCTCTCATTCAATGTAGGTTACCGGTCCACTGCCACTTCCGACATTAAATACTTTAGGGTGCTTTCCTTTTAAAGTTAAAAAATTAATCGTCAGCGATACGATTTGTCAAAAATAGCATCACACATTTTTGAGCGTACATTGAATAGTAAAAAAAAGAGAAACAACCGACAAGTATTAAGTCATACAGGAAGCGGTCCGTCGGCCTTGTTTGAAGGTAAAGCTTATTCTCATTATGCAGTTTATTTCAAATACTGTTTCTAAATTAAAATTAATGCTTGTTATATTTAACATGCAACTTTTTCTTATTTTGGCCGAATTTTGAGTTTTGTTGTTCTGTCTACACTGTTTCAAAATATGTACCAACCAACTACATCTTTTTCTCCAGTTTTTATTTTCTATTTTTATTTTTCGAGCTCATTTTATTTTGTTTCATATCTTCTTGTTCTCAAATGCTTATAAAAAACTTTTACCACAGTGTATCGCGCGCACTTTTTAGCCAGTCTTAAATAAGAATTTGACTTTTTTTAAATACAGGGTGTTTCCAAATTCGATGCAAATATTTTGACACAAGATTCTTGGGTATATTTGAAGAAAAAAATTGTTCTACAGTATGGGCCTATCTCAAATTTTGATACCATTTATTGGGAATTTAAGAAAACACCTACTTTGAGGTACCTTGACCCATACTAACACAAATATCTCCGCTAACACTTACAACAGGTACTTCATTTAGGACCTAAATTTTAGAAGAAATAGTACTCCTTTTAACTGCATTAAAATAAAATTGATGACTTTTTTAACTTTCGAGATATTTGCTTTTAAGTCGGATCCTTTTTCCCTGCCCATGACATTTTTTTGACTTTCAAGACACATTTCTGCGAAAAATGCGTAATAAACATATCGGTAATTTTTTTTTTCTAGTGCACCTAACAATACTTAATAAAAATTGCTAAGACAAGTTACCCGAAAAACCCACAGATTTTATGATACTTGGGAAATCCCATAGCAGGTAAAATTATGAAAAACTCTTTTCACGAAGCCGCGACAGGTATAAGGTGGAAATATGATTTGTGACCTACTTTTATAACCGCGATTGACGACAAAAACGATTTTTTGACTATGTATTAATAATTTACGAGGTTTTAGAGCATGCATTTTTATTAGACTACCTGATAATAAGGTATTTTCCCTATAATTTTTTTGTTAAATCCCAAAAAGGATTAAGTTTGAGGTTGGTCGCCTAGTTTGAAAATTTACCTAATGTAAATTGTATAAAAGGTTAGAAAACAAAATTAAATCAATCAAAGTCATTTTTGAAGCCGAGGTGACACAACAGTTGTTAAGAAACCCTACTTGAAATGGCATCTTTTACAAACGAAGAATACGCCGATATTATCTACGTTTATGGGATGTGCAACGGAAGTTCTATTAGAGCACAACAAAGATACCATCAGCTTTATCCTTACCGAAGAGTACCTAATCCCCGCGTATTTACAAATTCGTTTCGCAGACTTCGGGAAACGGGATCTGTTTCAACAAGACGACCTAACGCGGAGCTTCACCAGGAAGAATTGCAGTTGATGAAAGAATACTGGAAGCGGTTGCAAATGATCCATCAATCAGCATCAGGCGCTTATCCTTGCGATTTAATGTTTCAACACATAAAATTGTTCGTCTCCTGCATACGGAAAACTTGTATCCATACCACCATACACCTGTGCAGGAACTGCTTCCGAGTGATTTGGAGCCGAGACTTGAGTTTTGCAACTGGTTGTTAGAGCGGAACTTGGATGACAACGGTTTTATAAGCAGAATCCTATGGACGGACGAATCTCAATTTACTAGAGATGGGATTACAAATTTTCACAATCTACACACATGGGCTGCGGAAAACCCACACACAAGGAGAGAGTCATCATTTCAACACAGATTTAGCGTCAATTTGTGGGCAGGTGTTATTGGAAACAACTTAATCGGTCCCTTCAAATTGCCTCCCACACTGAATTCTGCAAACTATCTGGAATTTTTGCGCAATGATTTAACAGATCTACTGGAGGATGTTCCGGTAACTCAACGAGCTTCGTCATATTTTCAACAGGATGGAGCCCCAGCCCACTTTGGTCGCGAGGTTAAGAATTGGCTGGATGAAAAGTACGTTGGTCGTTGGATAGGAAGAAATGGACCAGTTCACTGGCCTGCAAGATCTCCAGACCTTACAATTATGGGTTTTTTTGTATGGGGGAGAATGAAAGAACTTGTTTATTCTACAGAAATATCAACTCTAAATGATTTAGAAGATCGAATTCTCAAAGCCTTGTCACAAGTGAGGCAGAAGTTATCCTCAATAAACGTTGACAGCGCAATCCAAAAACGGGCTCTAGCATGCATACAAAATGGAGGAGGACACTTTGAACACCTTATTTGATTGTAAAGTTAACTTAATGAAATAAAAAAAAAACATAAACCAAACACAAGCATTTTTATTCAGAATAAAAGGAATTGAAAACTATGAATCGAGTTTTTCATAATTTTACCTGCTATGAAATTTCCCAAGTATCATAAAATCTAACTTGTAACTTGGTAACTTGTCTTAGCAATTTTTATTAAGTATTGTTAGGTGCACTAGAAAAAAAAACTACCCATATGTTTATTACGCATTTTTCGCAGAAATGTGTCTTGAAAGTCAAAAAAATGTCATGGGCAGGGAAAAAGGATCCGACTTAAAAGCAAATATCTCGAAAGTTAAAAAAGTCATCAATTTTATTTTAATGCAGTTAAAAGGAGTACTATTTCTTCTAAAATTGAAGTCCTAAATGAAGTACCTGTTGTAAGTGTTAGCGGAGATATTTGTGTTAGTATGGGTCAAGGTACCTCAAAGTAGGTGTTTTCTTAAATTCCCAATAAGTGGTATCAAAATTTGAGATAGGCCCATACTGTAGAACAATTTTTTTCTTCAAATATACCCAAGAATCTTGTGTCAAAATATTTGCATCGAATTTGGAAACACCCTGTTAAAAAATTTGCTACTTTTTTCGTATACATCTTATATGTCTGTTTTGTGCCCGTGGTTAAAAAAAATGTATTTTGTAGTCAAATGGCAGGGACCGTCTTAAAATTATGCGGTTATTGCACAAAGCACCTAAAGGTTAAATTTTTTTCCGACCCACATTCTGGAGGCGTGGCAATTTATATTCAAAGTAGAGTAGGGTATTTTTCAATCCGTCACAGATACTAAAGCTTTTACATTTGCACTGTTGAACTATCCCAATTGTTTTTTGTTGTAATTAGCTTGCTTTAAGAACGCTTTATACTTACACAAATTCTGAACAAGGTTGTCGTTATCGTTGGGTTACTAGAAACGTATACATTTTTGTTTTCGGCCCAAATCTTAGAAGTTTTCCTGTAAAAATTGCTTTAGTCTTTCTTAAAATGTTGGATTATTTCAGACAAGTCTGATTATTATTTCAAATGATTTGTCCACACAACATTAGAGCGAAAAACACACGATTTTTAAGTGCGTTTTTGCGATTTTTTTAAAAATAGCTTAAAAAAGCCGTATCGGAACTCTTTCAAAAAAATATGACTCCAGCCCTTGTTGAACTTTAAATTTCTTTATATTTGATTGTGTTCAATATTAGCTTTATGGAGTCAGTGGTTCAAAAGTTATAGCACAAAACTCTTCAAAAGCAGCATCTACTTTCAACTCTTCATTTCTCAAACCTTTCACTATTTTCTAAGCTTGAGGACCTTATCCCATTTGACAATTTTTTTTTGTCTACGACAAAGCCATCACGGACCTTTTTTATGAGCAAAAAAGTCATTGGGCACAAATGGGGACTACTACCTCACATGACGCATTGGCTCTTCACAGCTGTGGTTAGACCAATCCTTCTATAAGGCGTAGCAGTATGGTGGCCCATACTCAACGTCGGCACACATTCTCAACGTTTTAAGAAAGGTACAAAGGCAAGCATGTATCTGTTTTAGTGCTGCCCTGAGAACCACTCCTACTGATGCGCTCGAAATCCTATTGAACCTTACCCCCTTAGACATCTTTGGTAAGCAAACAGCTAACAACTGCATACTTCCAATGGCGTGTTGAGAACAAAATCTCACCTCCACGAACCTGGATTATACTTCAGCTTACTTCCCAGGGAAAAACTTCGAAACGCTTCGAAACAAAGAACTGTGGTACGGCGGTAATATACCTTTTGGTAACGCCATACACTTTTACACAGACGGATCAAGACGGAAGACGGTGTAGGAAGTGGTGTATTCTCTGAGTGCCTTGACTTAAATAAATCGCTTCGCCTCCCCAACTAATGCAGCGTCTTCCAAGCAAAAATAATGGCAATTAGTGAAGCTTTGTCCCGGCCACAAATTACTGAATAAATAGATATTCAACTTGCTTCCCTCTTACCCTCCAACACCCATTTGTTTACGTTTTTTATAATGCCTTTAAAGCTTTTTTAAAGCTTTAAATTTCCGTGTCGGTGAATACGTGTAAGAAGATACAACAACAATTTACCTTACGCGATCAGCTGATGTAAAAGCTGCAAAACGAAATTGCATGGAAATGACGAATTCATGAATTTATTCACATTTGTAAGCAAATGTCGGAGAATGGGTAAATTCATCAATTTCAGCTTGTGGGCAAAGCTTCTACATGTCCGAAGTTGAATATCTAGTTATTCAGTAATTTATGGTCCTGGCGAAAGTGGAACGTGATATCTATATCTTTACGGATAGCCAGGCTGCCATCAAATCCCTGACATCGATCTCTATAAATTATAAATAAGTTATTAACTGTCGCTCAACTCTTGATGAGATGTCCGCACAGTTTCACATCCGCATGTCACAGAGACATCATGAGAAACTGTGAGGCTGATAAACTCGCTAAGAACGCCACTAGACTGCCAGAAGATGAAATCTCCTGTAGTACTCCCCTAGCTACCTTCAAATTACAGCTCAAAAATCACAGCATACAACAAACTAACGCCAGATGGAGGACAGGCACCACTTGTTTAACTTCCAAGCAAATCTGGCCTTGCCTCGATCCAAAAAGATCAGATAGCTTGATCTTCTTAAAGAGATCCGAAATTGGCACTGCACTGCAGTGGGAATTATCACCTGACACTGCCTATTAGGTCTTCACGCAAAAAGACTAGGTCTTTTCTCAAACGACTCCTGTAAAAGCTGCCTAGATGAGGAAGAGGAAGAAAGTGTACAACACTTTCTCTGTTGCTGCCCGGCAATCGCGTGGTACAGGAAACCCATACTAGGTTCCTACTTCTGATGCGATTACCTATATCACTATATTACTAAAATTCATTCAAAAGACTGGCTGGCTGCCATAGAATTCACGCCAACCTACTCCCTTGGTCATATACCCATGTGGCGGTACAATGGGCGTACTTTTGGCCTAAGTGCATTCAATAAGCCACTTTCCTACCTACCGTTTAGAAGCTACAACGATTTTTTAACGGACGGGCGAACAACGTTACAATACCACAAGAGGTTCTATTTCCATTTATAGACGAACCCCTAAAAAATATAGTTTCGCAACTTAAGGTCTAAAAAATCTTGGCTCGAGAAAGCATCTTGAAAGCAAAAAAAAGAGACTTTGTATACTTGGGTTCCGCTATTTCGGAGCTCTGAACTTAATATGGACGAAATTTCGAAAATGAGAATAACTTTAATATTTGTCATATAATATTTTTCTCCGATTTAGAGTTCCTATGTTCGATTCGAGTTCCTATGTTGGAGTTGGTCGAAAGGTCTTATGAAATAAAATGTGAATTAGAGGTTGTCTCACATTGAGGACAATAGTGGGCGTGGCCGTAGGCGGATTGAAACCAATTTTAACACTCTGTTAAAATTGAATTTTAACACTCTGTTAAAATTTAATTTTAAACCTCTGTTAAAATTGACAAACCAAGCTGTGCCCCTAGTTTCAGCTCTCTAGCTTGATTTTAAAGACCTTAAATCGTAAAGATGGACGGACGGACGGATGGACATGGCTGAATCAATTAACCTGTCGGTCTCCATATTGTAATATTTTCGGCCTGGGGTTCGTCGAATAAAACTTAACTTCACTTTTATGATTTCACAATGAAACACTTTATTTATCAAACAAAACTTATTTAAATTCAAATCACACTGTTATTCAACTTTTCTACTTAGAATTCAACACTTTAATTCAATTCAATCAGTTTTCACTTTATAACCGATTTTCACAAGTCAACGTTTAAAATATAACTGTCTTGTACGAGCCTGCCACCCGTGTATTTATACAAAATTAAGCACCTTCTAGTACATTCCATACCCCCTTTGGTAATTTTCCATTGGTACCCCTCCGCTGAATTCCAAGGAGGGGAAATCGAAATTCGAACTTCGAATATGACAGCTGCTGTCAGATGACTGGAATGGCAGTTGGGTATGTTCGTTTAGTGAATCGAGCGGGTGCGTTTGTAGACTGAATCGATGGGTGCATTCAGGGACTCCTGCGAGTTGTTTTATTTCTTGTCGTCGCCACATAACAATATGAAAGGTCTTAGAGGTCTATGGTGATTATTTCACTGTGTTACAAACTATGCATTGATGTACCCTGACCATGCAAATTAATATACCCTTGATTGGGTATAAAAATATAGTTAGGCAAATGAAATAACGTCCAAATCAGTTCTAATGAATCAATATATCAAGACCGTTGCCATAGCTGACCGTTTGAATAGTTTGTTCTTAACTTTCCACACACTTCTATATAGCAAAACATTACCGGTAATTTCAAAATGGACCTGCCTCCAGACATATCAGAATAGAACGTAATAAAATGAATATGACAATGACATTTGTATTATTTTAAGCCAAGCCATGGCAGCAAGTCGTGAAAGAAAAAGTGCAAAATGAATAGTGTGCTTGGTAGGTTCCACAGTTCCACAGGAACAGGTCAAATTTTTATCAGGTCGACTACAAATTGGTGGTTCAAATTCTGTAGCTCATTTTTTCTTACTTTCAAAGAGCTTCAGCCAAAGAGCTTCAGAGTTCGGGGTTTACTATACACTAAATTTTTTGTTTTTGCAAAAATCTCAAAAATCATTTACTAGTTTTCTAAAAATATTTAATGCGTAAAAGAATAGTGAAAGCTTATAAGTAAATAATACGCTGGTAAATTATATATAACGCCCTTATTGATTAAAACTGACATAAAGTATTATATGAAGTGATAAGTTGTATCAATTTCCCTCAATCAAAATGGATATTTGCTTCAAACAAAAGTTTAATAATAAAACTTACTGTGCAAATGGAAACCAGTTATGGCGACTATTAAGTATGTTCTTATCACTTAAATATTTAAACTTTGAATAAGAGAAGAGAGTTGAGTGCAAATTTTGGTTCACGATTTCGATATAGATATTTTGAATTATTTGCATGGGGAACATTTTTTTATAGGTTGAACAGCCCCTTTAACCCAACGGTAAATCATTCTTTTTTATCACCGTACAAGGTGAGAAAAACGTGAGGTCTTATAATACTCAATGTACCCGAGAACCGGGCCACAAAACTATAAATAAATAAATTTTAAACAATAAATTACTTATAAAGTGTGAAGAATTGTTTGCATAAAAAACAGGTAAAATGGAGAACATAAGGTCTATTTACTTTGGTTTTTCTTAATGCCCGTCTCCACACATATTCCCCAAACATTAAGTACTGTTGTGGGAATATATGTTGGTATGATGTTGCCATGATCAAAGAAAACTTTTTGGGTATCTCATAATCTAGATTATCTTCACTGATCACTGAAAAGACTTAGAAAAGTTTTTCATTAGTAGCATCTCGTTAGTACAAAAAAAAAAAAATCTTGTGTATGTGCCTGTTGTAATAAAAGAGATAAAACAAAAGGAGAAAAATAAAACCCCTCAATGTGATTCCCTTAATTTATTTAAATACCGTTATCTTTTAAATCTTATCGAAAAGGCATCAAAACAAACCTTTTTCATTGCCGTATTTGGAGAGTCAAACCCAAAGGGAATCACCTTATCACATGTGATTTTGCAACCAGTTCTATTGCTTTAGTAAGGCCGTCATATTTCAATTTTTTATTTCCCAGAAAATATTTGAGCTACACCGGTTTACCTGTTGTTTAAGATAAATACATAAATATTTCTTTCTGTCAGCGAGCTATCTTCTTGGGAGTTTATTTGACTTGCAACTGTGAGATACATTATGAAGATAGAGTGTATACATATATTTGTATATGAATAAACATAAACGCTCTTCTTTATCAGATCTTGACCGTGAGTCAGAGCTTGTTAAGGGTGACATTTTAATCACGATGTTTTGCTTGGGTCTTGCAAATATTTGTAATTACCTACTGCCAATTTGTTCGTGTTCTTAGTCTCCCACCATTGTAATCGGGGATAGTTAGTCGATGAACTTGGTCTTTGTGATAATCCGATATGAGTTCCTATCTACGCATGTAATATTAATAAAGATTCAAGATCGCTTTAATGTCTGATTTTAATAAAATAGGTACACTTGACGTAAAATTTTTTTAAAAACCGGATATAAAGGTCTTATGGGAAAGCTTGTTGGAAAATAAAATAAAGTGAAGTCTAAGGCGACTATTATGTTGTGCTACATAGGTAGGTACCACTTCCAATTGGCAGTTTAATAATAATTATGACCAATAAATCAATAGCACACGTGCTGGAAATTAATAATTATTCAAAACAGATCAGGCAAGAAATTTTATTTTACTCTAAGGCTTCGCTCGATTTGTACCTAAAAGTTAAGGACCCTGATATTATTAACCAACCTCTCTATATTATTCCTTGTTTCAGTGCCTTTTTTAGATCAACGTGCGAGCTAAAAAAAATTGGTTCGATTATAGGTATTTAAAATCTTTGCACAATACATCCCTTGTGCTTTATCGTTTTCTTTCAAATATTAAGCAAAATATAGAAGATACAGCCGATAACTTATGCTTATTATAAAAAAGACAAAAAAACAACAGTGAGTAAGTGCGTACCTCGGCATACCCTATTGCCTTTTCCTATTCCTATTCTCCTTTCCATTCCTGACCTTCTTTCCATTCCAATCTCCTTTCCATTCAAATATTTTTTTGTTTTCCATCCCCGTCCCGTTAACATTCATACATCATTTAAAAAGAAAAAAAACAAATGGTATTCCTTATAAGGTTTTATTAAATTAATTTTTAAAAGGGGCGTGGCATATCCCACTCCTTTAACCAGAACTCAATATAAGCATAGAAATATCCAAGTTTGCGGCTAAGATGTACGCAAAAGTGTAATTTTTTGGTTCAAATTCAATAATTTTGTAAAATTGACCCCTAAAGATGGGCGTGGCCAAAAACTTTGTATAAAAGAAATCTAACATAGTGTCCGGTGTACTTTATGTGGTAAATTTTATTTCTTATTCTTTCCTTAGTAAAGCTAAAAAGCAGTCGAAATCCATGCTTTTCGGTAAAATTAAAGGTTTTTCTTGAATTCTACATCTAATTGTGGGCGTGGCCCAAAACTTTGTATCAACCAAATGTAGAACCAAATTATTTTCTCACTGAAACAACTGTCTTTTAATTTTGCCTGTCTTTTGATTCTGTCAAATGATTTTGCAGCATATCGTAATAAACTTTGTTTTATTTTTTTTTGTTGGCGAAAAATGTTTCGTTCGTTGTTCCTCGAAGGGTCGCGTTTTCATCGAAAAAAATGCGGCACAGCGTGCAGCTATCGAAAAGCTGGAAAAAACGCCAAACTCGCTGCAGGAAAAGCTGCTCCAACTCCAATGTAGCCGAAATTGTCCGGCAACGAAAAAAACAATGAATCCAAAGAGGGCAATTTTTTTCAAGCCCAAATAACGGTTTAATTACAGTTTGAAATTTCATGTGAAAATGGACTTAATGTTTTTAAGTGTTTTTTTCAATAAGCTTAGTAGGCATGAACTAGAAAAACGAAACTTAAGTTTAAGAAATAATAAGCTTTAATTAAAAAGCAGAGTCGAAAATGCATGACGTTTTTCAAAGTGTTGGAGGCCATAACTTTTGAACCGGTTATCGCAATATTGAGCACACGTATAAAGCAACTCAAAGTAAACCAAATGCTTAGGTCATATTTTTCAAAAACAGTTCGAGTACTGCACTTTTGACGCATTTTCGAAAAAAAAAATCGGAAAAATGCACCCCCCCCCCTTATCTCCGGTGCTGTTTGGTGGAATTCTATGAAAAAAATCACACGTGTCAGAAATAATTAAAAATTTTAAGGAAAAATATAGCGGATTTTGAAATTTCAAAATCTTCTGAGATTTAACTGAAAAACATAAAAGCATTTTCAAAAACAATTTTTTTAAGTCTTCTAGTAGCTTAACGGTATAAGCGATCTTTTTCAGATTCGGTTAAAGTACAAAGCTTACAGAAAAAAAGGAAAAACTGGAACTGGAAAAAACTTCAAAATATTTTTTTTTTATGGATTTGAAATTTAAAAAATTATAAAAAAGGTCAAAAGAACGCATGTTTCTCCCTCTATCTCCCAAACGGTATAGAGTATAATTTTTAAATTAACACCGGGCATAGTCCATCTTCCTAAATTTTATACAAAACTATAGCAGACTTCGAATATTCAAAAACTTCGAAGATTTAACTGAAAAACATGAAAATATTTTCGAAAACTATTTTTTAAAGATTTCTAGTTCCTTAACGGTTTTGACCACCTTGTTAAAATTTTCCTGAAGTATGTATCTAATGTTTAAAAAGCAAGCGAAATGCATTAAAAACGTTTCAAAATTGCCGTTTTTGACCCTAAATTTTTAAGCCCATTCAAACAAGCGAAATAAAAAGCAGCATATTTTTACCGTTTTCTCAGAAATCCATGTCCGCAGAATTTGAGAAAAGTGGCAAATGCTAGCACAGGTGGCTGTAAAATTGATCAAAACAGTCTAACGGTAATTAAAAGAATCGAAATTGCTGTTTTATGGGTTTTAAATCATAAAAATCATAAAGAACGCCAAGAAAGAGTGTGTCCTTCCCTCTATTTTCGAAACGGTAAAGCTGTTTGTTAGCCTATTTTAAGAGTAACGAAACCCAATATAAAATTACATAATATGATATATAGATTATTATGTTGGGTGATGATCATATAGAATCACCCAATATAAGAACAGTAGACAGCACTACAAAAAGTATATTACAGACTGTAAAATATATCCAGAAAAAATTTTAATAAATAAAAAGAATGTTACACAAACTGCGCAATATAGATGACTATAACCTATAAAAAGCCGACGGACCTCTCCGCGTATGTCTTCATACTTGACGGTCTTTTTTTATTGTGGAAACGAAAGCGAAAATTAAATGCTTTAATGCCCCAAACGATTGAAAATGTGTTGGTGCAAGCGCAACATGCCTATCCTTAATCCTTGATGGCTCGGCTTTCGTAGACAGTTAAGACCTCATTTTTTTTCTTAATTTTATACCATAAAAAGCCCTTAGGAGGCTTAAGGTTTTTTGAAATAATTACGAAAAAGTGTAGGCATCACAAACAAAAAAGAAAATGATGAAAGCTTGCTGTTACTTTTTTACAATTTGTTTGAACAAATAAATTTTGTAGAATAATAAAAGCCTTTGTGTGAAGCAATACTTTTTAATTTTTTGCAGTGCGGCATATTGGAAGCGAGTTATTCACAAAAACACAGGAAAATGCCGAAAAAAACATTTTTACTTATAATTTTCGTAAAAAAAATTGCCGGTAGTGCAAATTTTGTTTTAAGCTTTTCTCTTAAGTGCCTATCGATCCATAAAAAAAACTGACCATACCTCTACGCGCAAGGTAAGCTTCTTTTTCACCACGCGTCGACTAAACTTATTCCTGTGAAATAGGGTATAAACAGCTTTTACCAACAGCTTCTACCTCAGCTAACCATTTGCTACAAGATCCATGTCCGCAGATTTTAAGAAAAGTAGCCAATGCTAGTGCAGGTGGATCTTATATTGATAAAAAGACGAACAGACAAAAAGACAAAAGTATAAAAATACTAGACAATACAATTCGACATTTTTCATTTTTGGCGATTGAATACCGAGCCAAAAGTGGCAGCTGCGCAAAAGTCTGCTTCAGAAAAGAGCTGAGATTTAAAAAAAAAAAAAAAACAACAATATAGTTTAGCATACCTATATGTAGTTTAGTAACTTGTATAGTAACTTGTGCTGCAAGGACAGCCAACGCAAGATCTAAAAATAGCTTTTCTTAGATAAAAAAAAAAATTGGAATTCGTTTATTTTTTCAATTTCCCCTAAAGTACATGACATTTGAGCATACAGTTTTCTTATTTTAACCAATTACTAATAAGAACTAACAAGAATTTGAAAAAAAAGACATAGTACTTAGCATAAAACTCAGTTTTTCAAAAACTGTTCCCTAAAACGGCATTCTTTAAAATTAAAATAAAAGAAAAAATGTCTACCTTTATAAGCAGGTATATCAAATATTATTGTGAGTCCTGTCGTTGGTTTTTAAAAAAAAATACGTTTTAAGTCCCCTTTTTAACATTGTCGCTCCTGGCTAATCGAAAGAAATGGACCTGCCAGTCTCATAACATTTTTTTTGTGTTGATCCAACCTAGGTACACTGTCTGGGCTTTTGAAGCACCTTACCGGAGCTACCCTTCATAGGTATTTAAAGTAAAATTATATACTTCCATCTTTTTGTTCAAATAATAAAAAAAAAATTGGTAAACTTTAAAGCATAAACAACTAATTTTAGTTTTGGCCATAAAAATCCTTTCGGTCTTACAAAAGACCGAGGTTGTTGTTGTTGTTGTAGCAGCTACTCCAAAGATGCTGTTTCTAGACCAAGGAATGTGGCCACGTCGGTGGGTTGCAGCCAGAGTGCACTCGCGTGCAGGTTGATTGGATTTGCTGCACAGTTGAACAGGTGCCTGGTGTCATGTGGACCATTACCGCAGTCAGGGCAAATGTCTGCGATAGACGGGTCGAGGCGGTTCATGTAATTGTTCAAGGTGCGGCACCAACCGGAGCGTAACTGGGCCAGGGTAGTCCTTGTCTTGCGCGGTAGACTGCGCTCCTCATCGGCAATGGGTGGTGGTCGACCTCCGAGCACTATATTGGGGCGAAAGCTATCTGTGGTGTTGGACACAGTGGAACGGTGTATGCTCGATAAGGATACCTTGTAGGTTTGCATGTTGAAGTCGGGATGCTCCGCGTATGAGCTGACATCATTTTTGTATGTTAGTAGTCCCTGACGTATGGCACGAGGTGGTAGTGGTGCCATTGTGGTTTCGTAGTTGGGGTGGTCTTGGAGGTGGAACGCTAGGAGAAACTGTTTAGAGAGCATGGTGTTGTGGTCTCTTACTGGCTGCAGCTTCGTCTCGGTGTGGAGGTGATCTTGATGGGACATCAGGTGACATGCGGTGATAGTCCTCATTGCTCATTGCTGCATTTTGACAGGACTGAAGATGCCGCCAGTTTGTGTCGCTAAGTTGTGCCGTCCAGATTGGAGCGGCATAGTTTAGCACGGAGCGTCCAATGGCCTTGTAGGTTGCGAGTAGGGTCTCTTTCTCCATCCCCCAGGAGCTACCAGCTATGGATTTGAGAATATTGTTCCGGGTTCTGAGGCGGTTCATGACGTTCGCTGCATGGGTGGAAAAAGTCAGCATGCTGTCAAAGGTGACGCCAAGAACTTTCGGATGATTTGTGGTAGGGATGCGACGACCTGTGATGTTGATATCCAGAGCTAGCTTAACTTCCCTTGTCCAGGCTGTAAAAAGGGTAGCTGAAGGTTTTTTCGGCCGACAGTTGGAGGTTGCGGTCAGTGAAAAATTTTTCCAGAGCCGGGAGATAGTGGTTCAACTCTGTGCATAGTCTGGATACGTTGGGACCAGTGGTGAGAATGGTGCAGTCGTCCGCATATGTAACAATATTTATTCCGTGTGGCGGCAAGGGTAGTTTGGAGATGTAGAGGTTGAAGAGGAGTGGCGAGAGAACGCCTCCTTGTGGTACTCCTTGTTTGACCCTTCTGTGCTGTAATTTGACGTTGCGAAACTCGACGAACGATTGGCGGCCGTTAAGGTAGTTGGCTATCCAACGCTTGTGCGTGTTGGGCAGAGAGCACTCCAGGATGTCGTGAAGGAGCGTGGCGTGATCAACGGTGTCAAACGCTTTGGAGAGATCCAAGGCAACAGCGATAGTCCTGTGGCAAGGTTGTCTTTGGTTGAGTCTGTTGGCAATTTGCGATGTGATCTCATTAAGAGCTGTGGTGGTGCTATGCATTTTACGGAAGCCATGTTGGTGTGGCGCAAGCGTCAGATGGTCAGTGAGGTCGGGTAGGAGTAATGCTTCGAGAACCTTGGCAACCGGGGATAGTAATGAGATGGGCCGGTAGGATTTGCCTTGATCAGACGGTTTTCCCGGCTTGTTTAGTGGGATAATCCGAGCGACCTTCCAGATTCCGGGGATCTGCAGCGAGTTAAACGAGAGGGGGAGGACAGATGTGAGGAAATCCAGACCTGTTTTGCCGAGCTTTTGAGCATCAACATTGAGATCCCGTCAGGACCAAGCGCTTTGGAGGGTTTAGCCTTTGCTATGGCAGCCGCAACTTGTTCCGATGTAAAGCTGTGGGAAACATCGTTTGTTGAGAGGTGGTGCAGTTTCCTTACTGTAATTCTTTTGCGGCGGCTGATGTTTTGTGGGTGTTCAATAAACTGTTGGGCGAAAAGTTTGGCACATTTCTTTGGGTCGCTCAGGGCGATTCCGTTGAAAGAAATTGCTATGTTGTCGTTTTGTTTAGTGGGGTTGCCTTGACGGTGGACCACAGTTTCTTGACACCTGAGCCAAGGTTACAGTTTTCCAGATGTTCGTGCCATTTCTTCCTACGGTGTTTATCAACTAGACGATGGATCTCTGTGTTGAGCTGTTGGATTCTGGCATCGGCAGGGTTGCTGCGTCTGATGGAGTCGCGTTCGTCGGCCAATCTAGCGGCTGTGGCAGGGAAGTTCGGACGTACCTTGGGAATTCTTCCTGCAGGGATGAAACGTACTGCTGCTTGGGTGATGATTTTGCGGAATGTGTTCTCGCCGGTAATAGCATTTGTTGGTTGCGGTATGTTTCTAAAATAGTTGTTGGTGTAGTTGGTGAACTTAACCCAGTCCGCTTTGATGAAGTTGATGAAGGTCCTTTTTTCGGGGACTTGGAAGTTATCTGCGGTTTCAAATGTGATGGTGATTGGCAGGTGGTCAGGACCCAAGGTGACATCAGTATTCCAAGTAAGGCTGGTAAGGAGATGCGCGCTGGCTAGGCTGATATCAGGGGAACTTTGGCAGTTGCTGGTGATTCTGGTCGGTGAGTTCTCATTCAGCACGCAGAAGTCCGAATTATCCAGTCGTTCTGCGAGGATTGTACCACGGGTGTCAGTGGCTAGAGCTGAGAACCAAAGTTCGTGGTGAGCGTTGAAATCACCTAAGATCAGCCTGTTGTTTCCGTTCGTGAGGTGTTCAAATGACGGGCGGTAGGAAGGTGCACAGCTGCTGGTGGGTGGTATGTAGATGTTGATAAGTTTAATATCAGGGTTTGATGTGATGGAGATGCCGTGCTGTTCAAGGAACGTGTCAGGCGGTGATGTTGAGTGATGGTAGAGTCAGAGGGCTGTATTTAATGGTGTTGTGGATAATAAATGCCAGCCCTTCGCCTGAGTCCTTAGTTCTGTCTTTCGCTAAGATGGTGTAGTTGCCAACCCTGTCAGTTCTACGTTTCCTCGAGCTGTTAGGCTTAGAGGTGAGCTTGGTCTCCTGGATGGCGGCTATGAGGATGTCGTTGCGGTCCATGAAGTCAGTAAGTTCGTGAATTTTGCCAGAAATACCGTTGCAATTCCATTTAGGGATTTTCAGATTGCGTGGTTGTTGACCTTGGACCGAAATTGCTTGTGGTTGTTGCTGGATGGTTCTGCAGCTCCTGCAAGTGAAATCAGTATTCCACACGAGATGAGAATACAGACCTGAGCAGTTACGAAGATGGCACCAGTTGCGGCAGGAGTTGCATTTCACCGAGGTGGAGTTGTGGTGAATCGGCTTATGGCAAACCGAGCATGGCCAAATCGTGGGTCCTGGGTAGGGTTCGATTCCGGCGCACAGTAAGATAATGCGGAGCAGTCCTGCCGGTGTGGGCCGCCCCATTATAGAAAAAACAAACTGTGGTGGGTTCACTTGTCCTTTGGTGACTTGGTTTGGAGTGTAGCTGAGGTTGACGATCCTTGGTCGAGGGCGAGATGTTGAGGACCTCGCGTAGCTCCGGTGCGAAGACCCGATCTTCGTGGGAGCCAAAAAGACCGAGGTCAACAAAACCGCCAAGCACACCACTAATTGTAAAATTGGTGCCATATTTTAAGAGTGCTTTTTCTAGACTCTTTTTCATTTGAAAAAATGTCCTGTTCTTTTTTAAAAAAAAATTATTTCGCGGAATATTATATTTTTGGGAATCAGTCCCGGGGTATAAAAAAAGGACAGAGACACTCACTTTTAATACAGCAACCAAAACAACTGAAAAATATTCAATTCAACAAGAAAAATATAACAATTTTAACTTTTCCTACAATTTGGGTTACAATTAACGTTTGCATTTATTTTTTTTTTATTATTGTTGTTGTTTTAATTACAATATGTATCTCTTAATAAATAAAAACACATCTCATGACAGAATGTCTTTTAGTACCCATAGGTATTTTTTGTGAAATAATAAAATTAAAAAAATTTATAAACAATAATCTGCTTCTGTTTTTTTTTGTTTGTTTTTTTTTTTGTATTTAATTGTACCGCTTACTTTAAAATTGACACACTTACATAATTAATTTATTAATTAGCTAAAAAACAATAAAATAAAAACAAAATAAAATCTCTTTAGCAGCTTAACCAACTTTGCATTTTCGAATATTCGCTCTGTTATGATCTCTGTCTGTGCCCTCAACGATTTCTTTCAGTTTTTGAGATAAGATCATTTTTTCTGGGATTCAAAGAACTGCAGACAATGCGAAACAAAAGGTGCGCTAAACAATTGATTAATACTAATTTTTCTACGGATCTATCTAAGCTTAGGTACGCACCACACTCGCCAGTGTTGGAGCACGTAATATTTCTGCGCTAAAAAGGATGCCGGCTAGACGTGTATTTATAGTAACTTTTTTGTATATACAAGTCCTTTTTTTCTACGTGTATCAGAGATTCAAACAGGATAGTAGTTCTTTAAAAAAAAATAATAAATAATGTAAGACTACGAGATTACTATTTACACATTGAGAAACAGAAAGATTTTGAAATAAAATAACAAGAATTGTTGAGAATAAGCCGGTGCACTGATGTGTGCTTGCGCGTGTGTGTGTTTGTGTATAGGAAAATTTGGCATTCGGTGCTGTTGCACTCGGAGTTTTATCTATCAGGAAACAGAGATTCGTAGCTTGGAGGTAAATCCTTTGGTGTTGCTGGCTGCTGATGGTGTGGATCGCCAACTGGTGTGATTATTCCCTCGTATGGACTCTGTGGCAGTTCGATTGTGGGAACGTCCTGAAAAATATGGGATCATGAATTTAAGGAAAATTTTGAAGTTTTTGTTTTGGCTGAAATGAGTTTACATCGACGGTGATTTCGGTTGGTAGGCAGCAAAACAAAAATGTTTGCACTGCACAAATTGGTTGCAAAATACAGGCGGCAGTTCAAAACATAATGAAGCACTTCAAAAAAGCCTGAAAACCGCAGGGAACAAACTACGCACAGAGTCAGAAAATACCAATATATCACTTTCTGTGTGCTCTATAGGTAAAGAACTACCCCCACCCGCAATACTTTCCTCACTCATGTACTGAGCTTGGCAATCAACTGAAGCTGAATCAATTTAAATGCCTCTTAGATCTTCATGTGTTTACGAGCTGATACAAGACAAATATTGACGCATGTGTTGGCTACAACGCAATAAAATTCTCTAAAATCCAGTCGCTTTCAAGGTCGTCGCTACACTATGCTCAACTTTTATCTGCCGTTTAGCCCACTCGTCCGATATAAATTAAATCAGTTTGCCGCATTGTCTAGTAGGGTGACTCATCAACGTTAAGATGAAAATAACACCCAGATCTACCCAATGTTGCTCCAATGGGCTCCCTGTTCCAGCATTAACATTTAAGACTTAAATCAATGTTTTCTTACCCTTGGACGATTGCTTTGCGACTCCTCGTGCGCCGCCTGTTGCTGGGCCGTAATGCAATTCCAGTACTTCCAGCACACCCAAATGCAGAATCCCACTCCGGTCATAGTGAATATCAACGAGGTAATGGCACTGATGGCCACGTTAGCGGTATCAACCTGAGAGATAACCGCATCGTGGAAGCAGTTGTTCTCATCCTTGCACGGATGCAAGCAATTCGTGATATTGTCGCGCACAAAGTACCGCGAAATGCATGAGAGTGGATCCTTCAAGTCGCATTGGAAATCAGTCGTGTATTTGCATTTCGAGTGCGAAGTAACCACCATGTTTAGTTCAAGGGGCTCATCAATGGGCAGACGTCTGTCTATGAACACATGAACGCTGACATCGTTGTCACGTTCGTCAAACATAAGCCGCCCCGACGGGCCATCGGGGCTGATATCGTGACAAATTCTATCCGAAGGCCAACGCTGTCCGTTGGTAAACTGAATGTAGTCGTAGCAAGTGTCCGTAACCGGATCCCGACGGAACTTCAATTTCGTGATCACTGTGTACAGACCAGGTCGGTCTTTCGTGACGATCCGAAAGCGACAGTCGTACTTTAGCTTATTGTGCCAGGTTGAATTCCACACTTGAGTGATTATTGCAGCAGACTTTCTGTCCTCGCCAAGATAAATGGAAGGATCACCCTTAAATGGTTTCTGCAGAGTGAGAATGAATTTGTCTGCACATAGGCGATCTTGGGGGCGAACTGAAAAGACAATGCAAATAGTTTTCGTTGTTTCAGAAGCTCTTCGGGGTAGGCAGAAACTTTTTCTGACTGGCTAATGAGGTCCAGAATAAAATGACTGACCCTATGCTAGGACTTACCATAGAGATATGCAAAACTATTGCAGACTTGTGTTAGCAGCGTTGAGAGTAGAAAGTATTGGCTTAAAACGAGCATTTTAGTAAAAATCTTGATAAAAATAACGCGAAAACATTTAAGATGACGAGTAGATATTTATTAAAGGGAAATAATATTTTGGTTTTTCCTTATTTGACATCTGAGACAGGTGTCAGATTCTGTCGTTGCGGAGTTAACCAAGTGATGCCAAGTTTCGCGAGAGGTGAGAACGTGTTTGTTTTGTTATAATTCAAAAAGTTAAAAACTATACCATATACCATACTGAATAACTAGAAATTCAACTTGCGTTACTCTTGCCCTCTAAACAACCATTTGTTAAAGCCTTATGCCCCCTACACACCGTATCAAAAACCGTGTTTTCGCGAAAACACGCGAAAACTTCCTCGAAAGCCTGAGTTTTCGCATACATTTTCCTGTTTTCGGGTTTTTGGTAGTTTTGGATGAGTTTTCCTTGCAATCGTAAGATTTCATAAGCAAACAAATCCTAAACCAACAGAGCTGACTCTTTCTGTCAAGACAAAATTGAGTTCAAATTTGTTTCTCTTCTCTGTTTAATTTCTCTTCGTTTGTGGCATGTATTTTCTGTGAAAAATCAAAATGAAAAATAAAATGCCCTTTTTTTAATAGATAATGGAGGAAGCTGGGTAAAAGTAAAAATTTGCACATCTGCGCATAGAAAAGGTGCTCCTAAATTCCTTTTCTTTTGATGTCTATGCTATGGCAGTTCTAATATTCGTTGGCGACGTTTTCTTTTGTAGAGGCTATCATTGCTAGTCAAAATAGTTATTAATGTTAAATGTTTTTACGTTAGTTTGAACACTTCATTAAAAACTATTTTTCTTAAACATTCTAGTTCATTGTTTACAAACGCCAGTAAACAATTTTGATAAGTGTCAGAGTGACTTAAATGTCAACCAAACCTTGGTAGTGTTCAGTGTGATTGACTATGTTTTCGCTGCTTTTATAAGGCTTTAAATGTTCTCCTCAGGTGAATACATGTGAGAAGACGCACAAAACAATTTAGCCTTTGCGATTAGCTGATCTTAAAGCGCCAAAACGGAAGTGCGTTGAACTGACACTTGAATAATTGACGAATTTACTCACATTTGTAAACAAATGTCAGAGGATGGGTAAATTCATAAATTGCAGCTTGTGGGCAAAGATTTTACATGTTCGATGTTAAAAATTTAAATACTAGTAATTCAGTAATTTATGCCCCCAACACCCATTTGATTACGTTTTGCCTTCAAAGCTTTTCTACAGCTTTAAGATTCCCTGCCGGTGAATACATGTGAAAAGATGCAACAATAATTTAGCTTACGTGATCAGCTGATGTAAAAATACCAAAAGAGAATTGCATGGAAATATTCAGTAATTTATGCCCCCAACACTCATTTGTTAACGTTTTTTATAATGCCTTCAAAGCTTTTCTACAGCTTTAAGATTCCCTGCCGGTGAATATGTGTGAAAAGATGCAACAATAATTTACCTAACGTGATCAGCTGATGTAAAAATACCAAAAGAGAATTGCATGGAACTCACGAATTGACGAATTGAACTCACGAATCGAACTCACGAATTGAACTCACGAATTGAATTGAATTGAATTGAATTTACTCACATTTCTAAACAATGGTCGGCATGGGCAAATTCATCCATTTCAGATTGTCGGCAAAGCTTTTGCATGCCCGAAGTTGAATATATAATTATGCAGTAACGCAACGTATGCCACGACCATAATAGAATTTTGCTCGAGCATTTCTGCACATCTGTTTTAAGCTCAAAACAGATGTGCAGAAATTTTCGTGCAGCAAAAATAATTACACAGGCTCTTACGGGGCAGGCGAACCCAACTACTGCAGGCGTTGTAGTTACTGTACGATGTCTCTATTTCTAGTGGCCACCAAACTGGCGCTTCTTCTCACCCTAGTAATTCTGACACATCAGGTTAGGATAAACCAAATGAAAACAGGCACTTAGTTTTATTGGTCAGTTTTTGTTTACTCACCCAGTTGAGAAGTATATCAAAACCGTTTGACAAACTTGTATAAAACTTGGCATCGTTAATGTCTGAAAGGGTGCACATCTGTTTAAGAGGTAGTGCTGCTAGCACTGATACATGCAGACCCGCTGCTCATATGTTTTGAGCTTTAAGCTTAATTTAACAACACATTTAACAGCAAATGTTAAATGTGCATCTTGAGCTCCCATGTTTTTGGGCACATCGACCCTGTCTACATCACTTGCTTCTAGTTAATGTCATGTTTATTTTGCAGCTGTCCGTCCAAGATTCGTAAGTAGTTACAAAGCGGTAGAAGAGCCCCAAATTAGGTCTACCATAAAAAAAACGGCAGCCACATGCCGATAGTTTTTTTTATGCCGAAAGATTCATGCAGTATTCAAATAACGGTATAGCTTGAAACTGCTATACCGCGAAGATTGGAATCGTCCAACACAATATCGTGAATTTTTCTGATGATTTCTTAACTCTTATGTCATTTGAAAAATCTTGGGAGATCAGCATCTTTTGTGCTCGGAGGACAGTAATGATCCACTTATTTATTGAGCTGTGTCAATCGTGATAATTTTGATAATTTAGACCCGACCCTTTGTATTAGAGATTGCAATCCCGGTTGGGCAAATTAAACGTTTCCAATTCCAATCCTTTTCTCCGTTTAAGCGAACGAAACGAATGAAAAAGTAAAACCAGTGTTTCCCAATATCAATTCTTTTCAAAAATCAATGATTTTTCTTCTCTATTAATTTTTTGCGTCTTAAAAAGTCTACAACTCCGAGTACGTCCCAAGAAATTAATTGAAGGGAGAGTACCCTTTTCCATGACTTTTGTTTGATGGGCTGGGTTTTGTTTTTGTTATACAAAAAATATACATATTTTTTAATCTAAATTTGATTTGATTTATTATTAAAATAAATCTTGTCTAAGAACTAACAACAAAATGCACACCATGTGGAAAGCAGTTTGCAAGTAGCCAATATCGTAGGTGTAATGCCCTCTACACACCTGACCAAAAACCCATGTTTTTGTTTTCCAAATTTCCCTTTCTTTAGAAGTCGAAGCAGTTCTCAGTATTCGTTGGCGACATTTTCTTTTGTAGAGCATTGATAGTCAAAATAGTTATTAATATTTTCACGTTAGCTTGAACACTAGCCTAATTAAAAATTATTGTTTTAAAACATTCAAGTTCATTGTTTTTCTTTGTTTACAAACGCCAGTTAACAATTTGCCGATTAGTGTCAAAGTGACTGATATTTCAACCAAACTTTGGTCAGTGTGAATGACCCAATGAGTTTTCGTAGTTTTTTTCCCGAAAACTCAGTTTTCGGTCCGGTGTGAAAAGGCCATATAGATTGCTCGTGAGACCAAACTACTCTTACACCAAAACTCTCCCGTAATCAAAACAAACACACTTTTCCAAGGTTCTCCAAAATTTTGGCATCTGCCAAATTGTTGTTTACATTCAATTGTGAATCTCCCAAGTAAACTGTTTTGTATCGGCACGGCTATAAATTTTGCGATACCGTTTGCAATGAAGATTTTATAAAAAAGAAGGAATATATCCGAAATTTAACAGTACATAATCGCTAAAAAAAATTTCGTGAAATATTAAGAACCAAAAGCAACATTTCAATGACTGAAGCAAAGAAAATGCTAATCACCCAGCGTAATCGCAGCGGTAAACTAATTTTTAACATTCTATCTGCGGATGCGGAGGATAGTTTTGCTTTTGCGGAACAGGATAACACGTTTGTGGCTCGGCTGGCGGAGCGCCTACGGATGCTCTCAGACGAAAGTCGTATCAATGCAATGCTGGAAATCTTGGCGATTTTAAACCAATTCACCCGAGCAGAGGACACTCAATGAGAGACATCCAGTCTTTAGGATGAGTTTGTTTTTCTTTTTATTATCATTTGTTGTAATTTATTTCTTTTAGGGCCTAATCATAGCTGTCATTGTTTTGCGTAATTAAAAAATTTATTTTTACGTTTTTAGACGATTGCGCAAGAAATGTTGGCTTTAAAATTGCTTAAATTTCGCGTTTAAAAACATGACAAGAAAATTATCAATTATGTAAACCAATGATAGCTTGATTAGGTCTTTAGTTATGCTGGCATTTTGTTAACTTATAATCAGTTTCTTTTGTATTTGGAAAAATAAAAACAAATTAAAAAATATACTCCAAAAGCTGAAGTGGTTGCCCGGTGTCTGCTAGTCGCAGATTAACAACTTGGTTGCGAAATAATGCAATATTGGAAACCCAAATATACCGAATCTATGCTGCTATGAAATGCAAGGAGAAGATACAAGTTCAGGGTTGATCCATTCGATGCTGTCGTCGGCTTATGACTTTCATATCTGCATCCACATCTTGTTAAAGCCTTCGGCCTCCCAGCACACAACCGTAAAATCGTGTTAAAGTCTGCTTCGTGAAAGAACCCAGTAAAACTTCTCCTCTTCTGATGCGATTATGTTGCCAAAACTCCCTGCATGTAGGGAATACTTCCTTGAAACACTTCCAAAAGGAATGTTACGCGCCACAGTTCAGACCTGAATTAGTTTTGTTTATATGCTGAATTCCAGAAGGAGTCCATTCTCTGGGTGGCTAAAAAAAACTGCAGAAAAACAACCCAGGTGTAAAAGCTAAAATAAAATCGTCTATATTCATATTGGCTAGAAAGAAAGCAACAAACAAACAACAACGGAAGGCACTTGTGATCATCACTTGTGGAAAGTTCTGCGTCTACATAAAGTTATTTTTCGTATGTTTATCCCTAAGATCGAGAAGTGTGTCGAAGAAGAGCAGGACCAGGGTAGAGTGTGGTGCGATTCGTAGGTAGTTGGCCCAAAATCCCTTGTACATGCCGTAGATTCCTTCTGTGCGTAGAATTTTCAAACAGCAATCCCCCATTCCACGGTAGTACAAACCCCTACCGTGTTCGTCAACACCCTGGTTGTACAAGCGCGTAGCAACCACATCAGGCGGTGTGATCGCCAGTGACATGATAGAGCCGGCAATTAGTCCGGCGGCAAAGGAGTTCGCGGCCGGTTGGACAATAATATCGTGTTCACGTAGCAGATCCTTTGTCACGCCGAAGGAGGCGATTTGTGCTCCACTGCCAAGAGCTGCACGTGGAATTGTCGATTGGGCACCACGCCATAGGCCCATAAGACCCCTCTGGGCGTAGATCTCGGCCAGAGCGCTAAACATACCCGTGTGCTTGTGCTGGTAGCCCACAGCGATGGCCTTGACAGCCTGTGACTGGAGCTGTGTCTTAATCTGTAAAAATGTCTGAGTTTATGCAAAATTCTCCCAGACTTGCATCATGTGGTGAAATTACCAGAAAGAATGGGCTAGATGCCAGTGACCCGATTACACCACCTGCAGCGCCAAAGAAAAGCCCCCGACCAAAGGACACGTTACCGTTCTTATCCTGCATCCATCCTTTCACCGAAGCTGTATTGTACAACCCCAGGCTACATAGAGTCAGTGTTAGAAGTCAAAATGAAAATAGATAGTAACATACCCCCAAGAGGCTTCCAACAACTCACCGAAAGAAATTCAAAATAAACTGGAAATAAAGCGCTGGAGCCAGTCCTTTTTGCAGTCCAGACCATCCATCATTCTTCACAACAGTGACGAAGGCGTTCAATATACCTTTGTACGGTTCCACATAGGTGCCGCGAGCAGCCAATTCTCCTTGCAGCTGAATTCGAGTTTTTATCACCTGAGCATTCGATTTTAGGATTAATTGAGTTCGGTATGAGTCATCAGGACGCATCTAACAATAGAACCTACCTCAATGGGGTTCGTAAAAAATGTCGCACCGACAGAAGCAGCGCCACCGATTACGTAGTCACTTAAATCCATGTGCCGAAAGTGTTTTGATTGGATGTGGTTGTCTGGTGATTTTTTTCCTGTTTTGCTTGCAGCTGATAGGGATGATTTGTGGTGTTATCACATTGTCTGCATGATTGGCTGCCTTGCGTATCACAGTGTAAGCGCCCGGTCGGTCAACGTGAACTTTGGAAGGAAATGGGAAACTAGTGAGCCTGCTGTGCAGGTCGCTATCGGAAAATTTGTGAAAAAGAAGACCAAAACAAAACACGAGTCAGCTGTTATGAAATGTCAAATCGAAATGTTTATGGGGTGCGATATCGATAAACCATCGGTTATCGATACTATCAAGAAATTGTTGAATCGTGGTCCGTTTCACAATTAGGGCGTGCGCGTCAATCCAGCACGCAGTCATTAATAACTAAGGCAATATCACAAAGCTGCGTCGTCGTTTGCTTTTTTCCCTAATACCATGTCTCCACCGAGCACTAATCGTCAATTAATATAAATCTTTATTAAATCCTCTACAAATCACGCGACTTACCATACAAATTTAAATCCTCTCGGCAAGCGACTAATACCATGTCTCCACCGAGCACTAATCGTCGTTTAATATAAATCTTTATTAAATCCTTTATAAATCACGCGATTTACCATACAAATTTAAATCCTCTCGGCAAGCGATTAAAAATAAATCCTCTCATAAATCCCATTCAACCTATTCACAAACCTATTTTCTGCACTTTTGTAACAGTTTGAGAATTTCGAAAAGGAAACTGTAACTGTCCCTGTACGAAAAATCTGTCACAAGTACGTTTTCTATTGCGACTTTTACTGAGGAAATCGTTTTCGCTCCTTGGAAATAATATCGCCACTCTCTTTTGACAGCCAAAATGACGGAAACAGTTTTCGTGTCAATCCTTTACTTGTCCGATGGAGTTACTTTGGGATTTATTTTAATCGTCTCCCGCTAATTTTCTTTTAATTATCGGTGGAGACATAGTATAAAAATAAATCCTCTCATAAATCCCATTCATTTATTTTCTGCACCTTTGTAACAGTTTGAGAATCAAAAAAGGAAACTGAAACTGCCCCTGTACGAAAAATCTGTCACAATTACGTTTTCTTTTGCGACTTTTACTGAGGAAATCGTTTTCGCTCCTTGTAAATGACATCGCCACTCTCTTATGAGAGCCAAAATGACAGAAACAGACTTTTCTGTCATGGAGCCACTTTGGGATTTATTTTAATCGTCTTCCGCTAATCTTCTATTGATTATCGTTGGAGACATAGTATAAGATCCGAACAGCCAAATACGTTTTGCTTGATTTTGAAGTTTATCTGGCGTTTTACTTTAACTACGCCGGCCGGTCATCAGAAAAGCTGAGCTTGGAGTGAAAGCAAAGATCTCAGTTTTTAATTCAGTGTTCGTTCCGACCCTCATCTATGGTCATGAAATTTGGGTAATGACGGAAAGAATTAGATCGCGGACACAAGCTGCCGAAATAAGATTCCTGAGGTGCGTTGCTGGTGTTACTCTAAGGGATAGAGTGAGAAACGTCAGTATTCGTTGGAATCTTAATGTTGAGCAGTTACTTCTCCGAGTGGAGCGATCGATTCTTCGATGGTTTGGACACGTTGTTCGCATGCCCCCTGACAGACTTCCTAGACAGGCCGTGCTAGCCGAGATGCGAGCGCGTCGCCCCCCTGGTAGGACAAGAAACAGGTGGTGGGATCAGGTAAAGAACCTCTCTGAGTCCCGCCTGGGGATTGTGCCGGAGTCTCTTGAGTTGGGGGGCGGAACATCGAGAAAGATGGAAGGACCATTTAGCCACCCTCGTTCCGCGATCCTTTTGAAGGATAAGCGGCATCCGAAAATGGTGATGATAATCTGGCGCTGTATTTGTAAAGTACTTCTCCAACTTGATACATGTGTTGTATGATTGTGTGTGTGCTTCTCGTTTTGCTCTTGGATTCAAAACCAGAAGCAAATTTCTCTTGTTTAGAGCTTTTAACGGTTTGACGTCTACAGGTATTTCCGAGTGCGGGATGCCAAACAATGTTTCTTTTTATATGGAAAAAGAACAATAATTACACATAAGCGCAAATAATATATTTAAAAAATGCAACCGTGTGTTTCAATGAGCGAGAAATTTGTAGACTTAATCAGCCTTCCTAGGTAAGGCTAAAAATATTTTAGTTATGAAACACGGAAAGGATTTGAAAAGTGTTGGCTGTGGTCTGAAAACAGTGCATACGACCACAAAAGGGTACTCGGATTTAAGGAGATGACATCTTCGCAGCACTTTTTCGATACTTTCCACTTATTTTATTAAAATAATTTTTGGGGTCAATTTAGAGAAGGGAATAAGCACAATAACTTCTTTCCTTATCGGCACACCCTAGGTTGAGTAGTTTATTAATAATTCACACTTCTACAGAAACTATTGTAATTTTTCATATAAACACGCGATTTTCTTGGCATCCCGTAGTCGAAAAATGTGAGAGACGTCAGATTTTGACAGCAGTGGTAAAAGGTCTATCTTTTGTTTTGTGATCGTGAGCTGTCATAAAAGACATACTTGACATTGAAATACTCGTACATCAGGCTACGTTGTGAACTCCGCTTTATGATTTCGGGTGATTTTTGGTTTTAAATCTTTGTAATTTGAATTGTGAAGATCAAGAGCGAAAGTAAAAAGCGGTTAAATTAAAATAAAGTGTTGAGGAGTTAGCTATTTTTTTTTTGTGGTGAGTTAAAGTTTTATTTTAATTTATTTGTGTTGTGTGATAAATATGTACTTGCAATGCGGTAAACATTACTTTTGCCCGGCTTAATTCGATGGGACCCTGTACCTACCTTTTTCTTTACTGTTATACTATACAGTTTAGTTAGACAGATCAGGAAGCTCTGTCCCTTTCCAAAACTCCATTCATTGTGGCTGGAACCCTTTTCTCTAAAAAAAATTAAGCGAAAGCAACCCGGATTGAACTCTAAAATAAAATCGTCTATTAATGTTAATTGGTAAAAACAAGGTGCAGCAAACAACAACGGAAGGCACTTAAGTAATCATCACATGTGGCAAGTTCTTCGTCTAGGTAGGCTTCAAGCTTTTTATCAGTCCATCCCTTAAATCAAGTAATGAGTCGAAGAAAAGCAGCGAAAGCGTAGAATGTGGTGCCATTCGTAAATAGTTGGGCCAAAATCCCTTGTACATGCCGTAGATACCTTCTGTGCGTAGAATCTTCAAACAGCAATCCACCAGTCCACGGTAGTACAAACCTTTGCCATGCTTGTCGACCCCCTGGTTGTACAAACGCGTAGCAACAACGTCAGGTGGTGTGATCGCCAGTGACATAACCGAGCCGGCGATTAGTCCAGCGGCAAAGGAGTTCAAGGCAGGTTGAACAATAATATTGTGTTCGCGTAGCCATTTCTTAGTTACGCCGAAGGAGGCAATTTGTGCTCCACTGCCTAAAGCTGCCCGTGGAGTTGTCGACACGGCACCACGCCATAGGCCCATAAGACCTCTTTCGGCGTAGATCTCGGATAGAGCGTTAAACATACCCGTGTGATGATGTTGGTAGCCCACTGCGATGGCCTTTGCAGCCTGTGACTGGAGTTGGGTCTTCACCTGCAAATAGGCCAGGGTTTGTTAAACATGTTTCCAAACTTGCACTATTTGAGATGAAATAACCAGAAAAAATGGGCTTGATGCTAACGACCCGATTACACCACCTGTTGAGCCAAAGAAAAGCCCCCGACCAAAGGATACTTTCCCGTCCTTATCCTGCATCCAACCTTTCATGATAGCGGTATTGTACAATCCCAGGCTGTATAGGATCAGTATTTAAAGCCAGAAGGAAAAATAGGCTGTGAATAACTCACCGAAAGAAATTGAAAATAAACTGGAAGTAAAGCGCTGGGACTAGTCCCTTTTGCAGTGCAAACCATCCTTCATTTTTCACAACGGCGACGAAGGCATTCAAAATACCCTTGTAGGACTTTACATAGGTGCCGCGAGCAGCTAGTTCGCCCTGCAGTTGAATTCTAGTTTTTATCACCTATGGGTTCGATTGTAGGATAAATTGAATTTTGTATTTGTCGTCAGGACGTATGGGACAATAGAACCTACCTCAATGGGGTTTGTGAAGAATGTCGCGCCGACGCAGGCAGTACCACCGATTACGTAGTCACCTAAATTCATGTGCCGAAAGTAATTTGATTGGATTTTCTCGTCTGATGATTTTCTCCTGTTTTTTTTTTTGCCACTGTTTGTGGTGTTATCACATTGAATAATTGGCTGCCTAGGATATCACAGCGAGAGTCCAGTCTGTTGGCGTCAACGTTGGGAGTAGTGGGCAGTTGCAGTTTGCTGTCCGAAAAGTTTTGATAAGAAATTCAAAACAAACACGAGTCAGCTGTTCTGATTCTGATACGTTAAATCGAGTAGTTTGTGGGGTGGTGATATCGCTATAAAATCGGCTATCGAAACTATCGAAGAAATGTCTATCGGTTGGTTGTTGTCATGGGTACGCAAGCAACAGTGAACTACAACACGGCAGAGATGTTTATAAATTTATTTATTAAATTTATACAGTTCCATTCTAAAAAAATTTAAAAAAATTATTTCTGAAGTATTATACTGATCATATTAAAAACATTGCATGTCGAGTTTTTGGCAGGTTTTAATTCGAACTTTGTTTTTCTACTACGTTTTTTGCCCATTCCCAACAATCAAATGTCACGAAAAGGGTGGCCCTCTCCGTCAAATTCGTCGTTTGTTCTCTTTTTGTAGACTATTAACATTGAAAAGGCTTCAGTGGTATGGTGTTAGTAGAATACAGTAAAGTATATTGCTGTTCCACGCCGTTTTATCTCTCTTGAGATTTGAGTATGTAACTAAGTGCGCACTTTTTGTAGGATTGTATGCGCCTTTAACCATTGACATTATACAGTGTTTCTGTTGGTGTGTGTATTTATGTATTTCAGTGTCCTGATAACGAATATGTTATTAAAAATTGTCTGTCTCATTTAGTTCAAAAGTTATAGCTATTCAAAGTTTAAATTTTTCCATACAAAGTACCTCATGTTAGAGTTTTAATTTTTGCCTAAGAGTATGCTATAGAAATCTGACCCGATTCGCTGGCGCCCTTCGCGGGTTTAAAGGATTTAAACTCCCTTTTTCGCAGGGTTTTGCTGCTCACGCGACTTCGTCGCTCCGCAAAGGGTAGGTGCCAGTTGTCTGGCAGGCGCCTATGGCCATTTACGGCTATGTTAAAGTTGCACTCTTTTTGAACTTCTTTGGCTTATAACTTCTAAACTAGTCGAGACCGACAATTTTGAATAGCATATTCGAATTAGGAAAAAACCAAAACCATATACTAAAATAAAAAAATCTAATTCATCCTTGTATGTAAAAGAAATGAACACACCAGCATACATTGTTGAGAAGTTGGCCCTGGTTCACCTCGAGCTGTTGCGCCACTCTATTTATTTATTTATAATTCATCCAATCCATTTACACAAATTCACCATGTTCTGGACGGTTCTAAGCTGGTAATTTTCCATTGGTACTTTTCGTTGAATTCCACGGAGGGGAAATTCGATATCGAACTCGAACTTCGAACGGCAGTTTGCTGTCAGATGACTGGTAAGACAGTTGGGTATGTTCGCTTAGTGAATCGAGAGGATGTGTTCGTGAAGTGAATCGATGAGTGCATTCAGCGATTTCTGCATGTCGTTTTATTTCTTGTCGCCACAGTATAATATATTATTTTTTGTTTATTGCTCAAAACTATTTGTTCGTTATTATTTATTTTTTATTTAGTTTTTATTATAATTAACTTTTTATTTTTTTTATTCTTAATACGGTGTCCTCATATAATACAGAGATCAACGCAGAAAGATTAAAAGTTAATCCGAAAGTGTTTCCGCGGGATAGAGGAGATCAACTTGAATTATACCTACTTTCGTTTTTGACATTTCTCAATGACATCACGTCATCCGCGCATCTCCTAGTATAAGTGAATATTTATATATCTCGGGCAACTCAGATTCAGAAATAATTAAATTTATTTTTAATTGCTTCCGTTTCATTTGATTTAGGCCAGAGACACACGGCGACTAATTGCAGTCCGGCTAGAAGCTTAAGCGTTTATATTGTAAAAAACACACGACTGCGGCAATTATTCGTGAGACTCGATTTGCGACAATTTTCCGTTTTGCGACACTTTTAAACCGCACGAAAAAAAATTTAATTTTTGTTTTTTTCAACGATGAAAATTACAATTTTCATTACAAGTCACAAGAACCGCACAGAAAATTATTGTTTGTGTAACAAACAAAGTACCATAAAAAGCTTTCAAACTTCGTTTTTTTTTTCAACTATGAAAATTAAATTTTCATCAAAACTGACAGGAGCCGCACGGAAAATTATTATTCGTGTGTTGCGTATGCTTGCTGCAGAAAATCGCGCTGTTTTTTGTCGCGCGTTTTTTGTCGCCGTGTGTCTCTAGCCTTATGAAACGATACAACCCAAAAACAGAAAAACCAAACGGCAAATATATTCTTGGGGCTTACCAATGGGAACAACACCAATATTCGTCATTATTTTGTAGTGTGCACACCTTATCGCATATAACTTTTTTGACAGATACCGCCATATACACATCAACAGCAGCATCAGCCGTTCTGTGCATCCCTTACACCATGAATGAAAGAATATAAAGATTACGACACGCGTTTGTTATGACATTTGTTTGGTAGACCTAACTGTAAATCTGACGTCATGGAATGGAACTGTCACTTTCCATGCATGTAAAAAAAAAGCCCGTTTGTTCACTCAATAATCTGTACTGGCCAATCACAGATCAGCAATTTGTTTTGCTTGACATCCAATGACGATCGACGCAGTAGGAGTACTGTTTTTTGTCCCAATGAGGCATAATCTCAATATGTTCTGTGATTTGTGCCTTTACACCACACAAGAAACACTGCTGAGTTAATTGATACCCAGCTGTCAATACAAGGTGTATTTGTTTAGTTTCATCAGAAAACGAAGAGAACACGTGGAATTCTGTTCGGTTTGATTTAGAAATTCTTGCGTGGAAGATATTACTTACGCGATTAATTTTTAATCCCCCCGTGAAGTTATTAATATTCTTATGGTAAATCTCGTAATTTAGAGGAGATTTAAGGATTATTTGTCTTAATCACGGATAAGTATCTGGTGGAATCACCCTTAAAGTCTCATTAAGTTACTGTCATATGGGTAGTCTTATTAGTTTATTTCGGCAGCTCATGGTAAATGTTGCGAAATTGCAGATAATCAGTAGATCTAAAATAATCATTAGTTAAATGAAGGTTTTGCAGGTGCCCCTGCACTCTCCCTGCCTCTTTCATTTTTTACCTTTGATTTCACATGGGGACTTATCTCAAACCTTTTCGAGGTCTTTTTTTATTTACGGTTTGGGGGGCTATTTCATTTTTCATTTGAGAATATTTCATTGTGGGGTTTTATCCCCGTGCCGATTCATATGGTTTTTCTTTTGAATGTATTAATTTAGTGTCTTTTAACAAGTATAATAGATTTATATTAAGACATTTTTATACCTCCCCAGAAAATATTAATTTCAATAAAAAGTTTGTAACAAAGTGAAAAAATCGTGGATCGTGGATGCATAAGATCTTTTAGAGACATAATCGAGATCGAAAGGTAAATTGATTAAGCTTGATTATGTTCATACGTCCGCCTGTCCGTATGTGTGATGTTTTTAAGTCTTCAAAATAAAGCTAGAGAGCTGAAACTTGGTACACGGATTAGTTCTTTTGTTGCACAGACAAATTGAGAAAATTGGCTTAATCCGTCAACGGCCACGCCCGATACTGGCTTCAATGTGAGACAACCTCTATTTTAAATTTTCTTTCAAAATGCCTTTTGATCAAGTGTAGATAAGACATAATTTTGTAAATTATTTTATTAAGCATGAAATTTGACAAGATCCGCGTACAGTCACACCCACAATTGACTTGAATGTAAAACAATCTCAAATTAACATTTTATTTAAATATACATAATGTACCTTTTGACCAAGTTAAGCAAGATAGAAACTCAAATATTGGCGTATTGTAGCTAGAAACCGTTAAAACGTCGAAAATTGGATCGCCCACACCATCGACCATGTCCACTTTAACCACGTTAAACTTGACTCTAAACTTCAATATCTTAAAATTAAACTTAAATGTCTTTAGACTTGATTTGAAATATTATGTGACAAATATCAAAGATACTAATATTCTCTCAGAATATTAGAAATGTTTTTAGGAAAAAAAAAAAAATGTTTATTTTTGTTTTAGTTCCTATTGTTAACACATTTCCTCGTCGTTTAACAAATAGAATTTTGTCCTCAGTCAATCTTTGAGATTTAAAGTTTTTTTGCCGGCTTAAAACCCAGCATTGGATATTTGGAAGCATTCAATGCTTGTCATAACCCTTCGATTAGGTAAGGTTAGAATGGGGGTATGGTATTGAAGTGTCACCACAAAAGACCGGGCGAAGAAACAAGCCCATGGAGATCGCCTGGGTAGGGAAACAGTTGGATTTTTATTTAGAAGGCAGAAAACCTGCCCCTTTGGCCATTTGCTGCGTGCTAGTAGGTCGGCGTTACTCACACACACCACCCACAAATTCTGATATTATTTATTTTATATCAAAATTTACCATCTTATTTCAATGGCCGTAGTCAAAACCATCATTTGGAAAAGGTATGGAGAAGGGTAGCGTGGCCGAGCGGTCTAAGGCGCTGGTTTAAGGCACCAGTCTCCTCGGAGGCGTGGGTTCGAATCCCACCGCTGCCAAGAGAATTTTTTTTATACTTTTTTTTTACTCTTTTGGTTGTTTTCATTACGTTTTATATTGAATATTTTGGCTTTATTTTTAGGGCTTTTATTTGATTTATTTACATATAAAGCGTTCTGATTTTCGGGGACTTGAAAGTGTCATTGATTGGTATTACTTATATGTTTTCTTATTTCGGTGGTATTTTTATGCTGTTAACTGATTTTGTTGGATACCGCAGACAATCAAACATTGAGATCTGTTAGATTTAATAAAGATTTCTACTAGTTAAGGGTGTAAACAAAATTTATGTGACGTCTTTTTTTTTGTGTTTTCAAGTAGGCAGATTGGAAAAAACACAGCTAATTGTACAAGTGTTATTTACGTGTCTAATCAATAGATTGGGAAAGATGATTTTGATTTGTGGCGTTGTGTCTGAGGAATTATGTTTTAACATAAAAGTATTTGACCGAAAAATTAAAATTATCGTTAAAATGGAATCGCTGATTTTGAAGCTTTTGTACAAGTTCATTGGGTAGCCATATTGCGCTAAAAGTTTGGCCAAATAAATGCAATGCCGAAAAAAGGACACTCATGACTATGGCTTGTCATAAGCTGATTATCAATTCATGTGTTAGTTTCGTGATTCTTAAGAATATCTAATCACAAAGCGACTTTTGTGATTGCAAAATCAACGTTTACCATTTACACGACTTGGCTGTATGACTAGCAGCTTACGTATGTAAACATTGCTAGGAATATCGATAATTTTGGTCGTTTCTTAATCTAGGTTCCAATCCAACCACGAGTGCTGTGACGAATTTGTTCAGGAAATTCCAAGTTAAATCAAAGTCTATTATTTTTTAACCTTGGGAATTGTTTGACACTGGAAGATCTAGAACTGAATTCTTGAGTCTCCAAAAAACGACTTGTCAAATGGTCTAGGCTCTAGGTAGGTGATGTTACAATTTATTACACTAAGGGCCAGTTTCTCAGCGCTGAGTAAAGCCCAGCTTAAACCGAGAACTGTTAATCCCTTAACAAAATGAATCTAGAGTTAACATAGCGAGCAGTTTTTCAGTGCAGAGTTAACTACGTCAGTAAAGTTGTTAAAATATTCGACTCTTGAAATTATAAACTCTCCCAGCTCTCATTTCAAATAGAAAAACACAGGAAAAGAAGTTCGAGTCATTTTCAGATGTCATTTTTCACATAAACACGCAAAGCCACTGTCATTTCACACAGAAAAAACATCCAACGAAGTTCATACTGGTAACCAAAGTTGATCCGAGATTAACTCACCAAATTCGGCGAGTTAAGCCGAGATTAATCCCGGGTCAAAATTGACTGAAACTTTAACTCGGAAACTTAGGTCGCTTTATTTTGATGTCTTCCTCATTCGACGCAGCTGAATATATTAGTGGCTGACCGTTTGTCAAACTTATGAATTATACAGCCACGGTTAGTTGTTATAAGAACTTAATTTAAAAAATTTGATGCTTTGACTTATGTTAAACTATTCAAAGACGTTTAAAAAACTTATAAACTACATTATGTACGGAGGTTGGTGGCACGTTATTTAATTAAAAACTCCCTTTAAAATCTTTCTACGCTCCTTGTAAGCTCACCATAAAGAAAACCTATACCCAGGACAAAAACAAGTTGGTCCATAAGGGCATTGGGATATTTACAAATACCGTCAACAAAACATCATTAACAATTCAAAAAATCATAACATTTATGGTCCGTAAAAGTCATGAATAAAAAAAAAAGGTTTGACATTTTCTTGTGGGATCGTTTAACTTCCTCCACCTGTTTCGGAATGAAACCGGAATAATTTAATTGTGCGAATCTGGGCAAATGAAAACGAAAGTTTTTTGTTTTTAAATTAGCTTAAACGAATCAGCGGTTAACGACCCACGCTCCATTAAGCAAACAAAAGCAAAAAAAAAAAAAGTTGATGCGCTGTCAAAAAACACAACACATTTAAGTTTCAGTGACTTTTTTGTGGCTACTAACAATAAGACACTTTTTTTTTGTATTAATCAAAAGCACTTGTGGCAACTGCTAAAAATAAACGTCCTTAAAGGACGTTCATCCATGTGAAAAAATATCCGATTTCCGTTAAAGAATCATTGGCAACTGAGAACAAATGCCATTTGATGGCAAACACGAGTGTGCGATGGTTACGAGTTAATTGGGTGGCAATAAGATCGTGATTGGATTCTTGTCGTTACGTCTTAAATTATGTTATCCTTATTGTTGCATCATTAATTGAATGAAAAGATTATTTCGAGCTTTTATTACTTAATATTCAGTAAAATTATGTCTCCCCCGGCAAATAAAAGCGGATTAGTGGGAGACTATTAAAAATAAATCCCAAAGTGGCTCCACCGCACAAATATAGAAGATATCTCAAAAGAGAGTTATAGAACGGCGAAAAACGATTTCCGCTGTTAAAATCACAATCCTTTTGCTTTTCAAACTGTTACAAAGGTGCAGAAAATAGGTTTGTGAATAGGGTGAATGGGATTTATGAGAGGATTTATTTTTAATCGCTTGCCGGAAGATTTAAATTTGTATGAGTAACCGCGTTATTTGTAGAGGATTTAATAAATATCTATATAAATCGCGGAATAGTGGACGGTGGAGATATGGTTTAAGTTTCTCCCAAGTTTTTATGGTTATGACAGCTCATTTGCTCCGAAATGAATCAATTCAGCTTGCTGCTTGTGCAAGACTTTAAAAAGTGCTTGGTACTAGGTAAGGTATTCTAAGACTACGCTTATAATTTGTAGGGAGAGATACAAATTCCTTTCAATTGAGCTCCAAACTATTTAAGCTTCTATTAGGATTCAACCTGATTAACAACTACTCATGTAGCTTTTTGCCAATAAACACCTTAAGTCGCAGTTACTTACTTACTTAAAGAGGCGCACAGTTGGCTGAGCCTCACCCAACAAAAGCGGAAAAAAAGGATAACAAAAGGATTCCAGGAACTCTTTAATTAAAAAAGAGTGTCCCCCAAAAGCGGTTAACAATAACGCAGATTTGGAATAAATAACCGCGAAAGTAGCGGAGGAGAAAGGCATGTCTGATGCCATAATCTCTTGTCCCATGGTTACAGAAGCACCTAACGTTCTTAATGCTTTTTGACGATAAGTGTTGAATGATGCCAATGAAGCCAAGGCCTAGGTATAGCATTATTAGCACATAATACCACCAGCCCAACAAAAAAGGAGCAACTGTGCTTCCCTTATAATAGCGGGCAAAAGTGTCTCTGTAGAAACTCTCCTGTGGATAAATCCAGTAACAGGTGAGGACAATATTCCTTTCGAAATTCAACCCTTAAAAACTGTTGCAATAAGCGTGTGGGGGTGAAACTATTAGCAACATACACATATTCGAGTCCTTTGCTACATGTGTCCCATTTTATCCTCCTCACATTTCGAACATCCTTTGAAATTTACGAGTACAAAATTTGAGTTAACACTGAGCTAAACTCAATCGAAATTTCGAATGAGTGTCCAGACATGCGTCAAATTGCCGGATAATGTACTAGATTTCTTTACTCCTCCGAGTATCGCTCATGGAAGTTTCACCCCAATTTCGAACTTCCACAAATGAATCTTTACAACCACAGCACAGTATACACTAGACCGTGGCAGCATCCTCCACCCATGCCATACACCCACCTGATACCACCTCGAAAGTGGTGGCGAAATAACATTGCCATTACGCACGGTGTTCTGTTGCTGTGGCCATTGTTGCCTGAATATTTATGGACACACTTTTTAGCCATTAGTCACCCGACTACGTCGACAGCCCACCCCAATTCGAGAGTTTGGCACGGGTTGGATGATCATTTAATTTTGCACAACGCAGCTCATTGGTTTTGAGTGTCCTGGCGAGGTTTTTGTCTCTCAAAGGAGTGCTGGCGCATACTGCCTCCTTTTTCGCCATAATCGATACTAATTAGCATTTAGCTTAAACAGCTAACCCAGTGTCTTGTCCTGTTTGTTTTGCTCTTAATAATCTGTGATGATGGCAAAGAGGAAACAAAAAAGGATTTTATTCGAGGACATTCGAGAGCGTACTTCGAGTGCCTCGACTTGGAGCGTGTCATTTTGCATAAAGAAATCATTTTGTTTTAAAGTTTGTGGTCAAAAGTTGATGCAAAAAAAAATTATGTATTTTAAAAAATTAAAACTGATTTGCACATCCTAGCGTGACTTGTGAATTTTCTGGTCACTAAGGGAACTGAAAGTTATCCCAGAGGGAAGGACCAAGCAATGTCAGAAGAGCAACTTCTCGATGAAATGCGTTTTTCCTGGTGTCCATGTCTCTTGCTTCTTTTTACGAGTTGTTTTCCGTTTTCTGCCGAAGAACAATCGTTATGTGCCTGGATATCCGGTGAATTCTAGATGGAAAAAGAGCAGGAGTCGGCAGTGCTATTTTTTTATGTTCCGGGATCTAGTGTTGTGCATTTTCTTTTTTTTTAATTTTTTCTTTTCCTTTTTTAGATTAAGTCGTGTTTTTTGTTGTAGTCTTTTCATCTGTCTCTTCTTGTAGTCAAATGATGAATTGCTCTTGGTAACCTTTATTTGGGTGGCGACCGTATATCAGAAAAGTTTCTAGCTTAGGTCAGTTGGGTTAAGTGGGCAAGTTTTTGTTAAGCTGCCAATCTACGAGAGGGTCCTCTCAGGCGTATGAAAAGAATTCAACAATCGAATGTTTTGTTCGCCATGGCATGGCGCTGAAAAGTTAACATCAGACACGGCGATGAACAGGTCCTTGAGAGTTCTTTTTATGAGTAAGTTAACGTTGATTGGAGGTAGGGGGAGGGGATGAAATTTATTTTTATTCAACATTAAAAGGACTGACGGAAATTTGAAATTTAACCAAACACGAGAGATGGGTTGAAAATATTTGAAGCGTAATAGGTACTTGGGAAAGTTGAAAGCGTCTACATTTTTCGGACCGCAGTAGACATAATAAATTTACCCTTTATGTCAAAAGCTGTTCGCTTTGATGTAAATAATGCTCTTTCGAGGTTAAGGCGGAAAATGAAGTGAGTAAAATAGGTACATTATTTACTATTTAGTTTGATTTACTTTATTTTATTTAAGAAAAATATCAATTTATTGATTGCGCTAACCACGGTATATTTGATTTAAAAAAATTTAAGTTTTTAGATAATTGTTTGAGAACTTAGACATGTTTTCGTAAACGATTAGAGTCAGTTTGAAGCAAAACCGACTATCGAGTTAAGAGTTAAAAGCAAGTCACTGACAATGGGCTTTGGAGCTTGAAATCTGGCTTATAATTGTCTTATAATTCCAATAAGATAACTACACTTTTGCAAGAGTTTAAATGGTGTGTTCTTATACCCAGTGCCACCTTCTTTGCAAATTAATGGTGATGGAACCAAACGAGTCAAAATTTATCGCGCTCAGTCAGATTCTCGTGTAAAACTGGAGAAGAACCTGAGTAACGAAGCTTGTTGCTTGAGCTTGTTTGCCCTGTTATAAGCTTTCGCATTAACTTTAGATAAAAAATTTGCAGGACTATGGACTAAAAAGTCCTCTTTGAAGAACCATACCATTTCCAGATGATTTGTCCGGATAAACGGCGTCAAATCACAACCCTCTGAAGTTTGCGTTGAACTTCATTATAGGAATGAGTTATGTCAACCCCCCTTTTTGTAATATATAATGTGCTGGATGTTCAAGTGTAGTCTTTAAGAGAAACGTTTCGAATTAAAAACTCATAAGTAAAAGTATTTGGCTTCTGGCGGATGAAGAACTTTCCCAAGCACCAGATAGGTTTTTTACTAACATGAGTAACTCGGAACTGATCCGAGTCTTCCTGGCCTCCTATACAGTAGCCCCATTAAGAGAGTTGAAGAAGTTTAGGTAGTACTTACTTATAGGACTCCCGAGTCTAGGTAACCTGGTTCAAAGCAACCTTTTATCCTCTGCGACCCTGGGAACCCTGTTTTCAATTGTTCAGACTAAGCGGTCTGGCATGTGCGATGGCTTGGTCCTCAAAATGGAGGTTTTGTCTTCTTGGCCACGCGAGCCTGGAGGCGTGGTTTCGAAGACCCTCTTAGCTGTGACCGTGCTTCGTGCTTTGCATTTTGAAACTACGTACATTCACATATTCCCCTTCATTAGCTCTCCACCAGGAGCATACATTCGTCGAAAATTTTTTCTTGTAAGAGAGCAGGTACAATTTTTTCTTCTCTGGTTTTCGTGCAGGCCTCGGGCCTTAAAGCAGATTTAGTAAAATAAAGGTTTTGAAAAGCTTACGCTTTGTCTTTCTTAAAAACACTTTTGAAGCCTTTTGCTTTGTCAAACCGAAATAGTAACGGTTTCCTTATGTTGTTCTTCGACGAATCTCCGCTAAGGAGTCGTTTGTGCAGTTGATGCGAAATCCAAATTAGATGAATTCCTTTACTACCTCGAAGTTGCTGCTTCTATGCGGGCGGTAGTATGTTTTTTTTTTTTTTTGTTTGCGGATAGTTAGTACTTACCCTCAGCCTCTCTTACTTCAAGACCAACCAACTTTGCGTATTTTTCAATCACCGCAAAAGCCTCTATCACAGCACGGTTGGGCGATGATGACCCCAATGTATACAGCATACGCCAATTTTAGCAGATATCTGTTAAAGATAAAGGATAACATATGCCTTCTATGCCCTGCTCATTATGATCTCCAGAACTAGATTGAAGAATGTCTATGACAATGCTGAGATCCGGTGCATGTTTGGTACAGTTCCTTACCTAAACTGCACTTTGTACATACATATTTCGCATATTTTCTAATTAAGACACGTGGCGCAGTTTTATCATGCTTTTTGAATGCTGTCATATTCGGCCTTCTTATAATGAAAAGATGCGCCCTCAACTTTAAATTCATTAATTTTTGCCAAAATTTGACTTAGTGTGATCTATGGTCGATCTGGCCGGGCCGGAAGCCAAATTGTCGATAAGTGCATTACAACACGGCTAACACACGTTTGATAGGATCTTTTATGCGACATTTAATAGGGATATGCCTCGATAATTCTTATAAGACATCGATTTGGCACCAAAACGTGACCTCCATATTAAAAGAGCTTCCCATGTAAGCCATTAAGGCTAGCGGCCTTGTTGTTTTCTGGCCTATTTATAGCTAATCTAACCATAGGTAATAAATACTAGGGGTAACTTCCTTTTGGTTCATACCTAAGTATACCAATACCTAAGTATTATCGCCCAAAACCACAACGCCTACATTTTAAAATGTCATAACGCTCAAAATGCGACATATCGCCCAAATCTCAATGTGTAAAGCGTCACAACGCCCAAATAAAATGTCATAGCGCCCAGACCGACGATTTTTTACAACAAAAAATTGTTAAGAAATTTTTTGGGCATTATGACATTTTTAAATTTGAGCGTTGTGGTTTTGGGCGATAAGACCGTACGTTCCTTGAAACACAGCCACTTGAAACCCGCTGTCGAAATAAGACCAGATATTTCTATAAATGGCCGGTTACTTGGCCATTTTATAGAGCTTTCTGGTCTTGTCTCGATCGCTAGACTCTTTCCTGAACTAGGATATTACGTATGGGCACCCTTCCTTTTACGCAGTAGATTACATTGGATTATTCGTCGGGAGAGAACTCCTGGGGTTCCCTTATGAAATCCAAGACAAATTTTTTCGGTCCGGACTACCGTCGGAAGGATCTTGGTTCTTCACAGAAATAATTTCTTCACCGCGGATATACTTCCTCAGGCAATCCTTTTGTTTTTAGATAAGACTCTTTGTTCTCTAGCCAAAGTCTGCATGTGGAGTCCGGTGAAAGGCCGATGCGATAGAGATGTTTCTTTAATTGAAAACTCCAACAAGGATTCTTTAATTAGCCCTGTCTAGATTGGGTAGGGTAGTATACTACGCAGTAACTTTTTTTCCTCTTTTCTCATGGTTTGATTCTCTTCATATGCTGCTCTTGTTTTTGGCAGCAACGTCTTCGCACACGGATCTTTTGTCACTTTTCTCCTGTACACGCAATTATCATCATAACAAGGACTCTTTTTTAGGGGTGGCTAAAATTCTAAAGTTGATTCACTGGTGGTTCAATAGTGTACTGGCTCCACTGGTTGTGTACATCTGGGAGAGTGAGGGCAGAGTGGAAAGTCTCTAACGCAATCATCCAACATTGAGGTTTTTTTTTCTTGGCGGCTCGCAGCTTCTTCTCGTTGGTAGGTCGAGGTATGAATCTATCCACAGCAAGCAAATGGTCAGAGTCTACGTTAGCCCCAGGAAGGTGTCCACACTTAAGATGTTTGATGTGTGCCTTGCGTTGATGAGCACATGATATATTTGTTTGGCGGTCCGATATTCTGGTAACCGCCAGGTTGGCTTGTGGATTCTGAGTCTTGATAACCTAGTGTTACGAGCTGCTGAAAAATCAAAAAGTCGGTATCGGTACGGAAGTCGTTATCTGTTGTTCTTGAGGCTGTGCTTATCAACTTATACATCAAATCCATGGTGTAGAAAACAAGGACAGTCAACAAGTTTGTCCCGGGCAATCTCGGGGTCTTTTTCACAAAAGATGGCATGACCAAGCTGAAGTTAAATTAAAAAACCGATGACAGCTGGTCATCAGGAAAGCTGAGCTTGTAGAAGTAAAACTGAAAGGAGATATGCCAGTTTTAAATGTAGTTTCTGAGTGTAAAATGTCTGTACCTGTACATATTCATGAGAGCCTCGACGTGCTACTTCTCCGAGTGAAACGATTAATACGTCTACTCCCTGACAAACTTTTTCGTGTCATGAAAGCGAGGAGATAGACAGAATGAAAAACAGTCCAAGTTGACTGATATCCCCCCTGAAGAGCCCAAGTTGGTGGCGGAGTATAGGTTAAAATATTAAAGGACTACTTGCGCACTTTCTGAAATTCAGCATCACGATTTTAATGGAAAGAATTCTAACGATTGAGAGATTGATTCAATGCAAGCAAACCGGTCCAAATTTCTCCGTTTCGATAACAAGTTCATTCTCAACTTAAAAACTAAATCTTCAATCGTTCTTATAGTAAAGAGATTTCGTCAGATTTTATACTATTCTTTATGTATTGGCACACGCTGCCAGGTGCTTTAATAATTCCATAGTCTCTTTCAATATAGGCTCTATACTTTACCTGTAGGTGAGTTTAGCTCCCACAAACGTGTCACTTGTCTCTCTCCACTACTCTTTGTGTCTCTTTTTGCAGAATAAATTTTCTTCAATTTCCAATTTTTTTTACCACATTTTTAAGCTTAGAACTATTCGATTTCCAATGATTACGACGAAAGCATCGTTATTTCCGATAGGAAATATGATCTGGTTAAGTGTTTCGTTTGCAGTGAATTTCCTTATGACAGCCTGATCAGTGTTTTCCAGTGGTTGCAATAATAAGCATCAAGCAATCATTTCCTCATTCCACATTCATTTGGGTTGTTGATCTTATTTGTTATGATTCAAAGAAACCTTTCAGGCTCTATACTTTTATTAGATACTCATCGAATTATGGCCTTGCTTATAAAGCCAAAAGCTTATTGTGCACCTAATAAAGAAATTATATGGTAAATTTACAGATATTAGGATCAAACAAATTGTGGCACCAGTTCGTAGGCTCATCTTGTATTTTTTTTTTTTGTAAACACAAATAAGGTTTTAATTTTCCAAGCATGGTAATAAAGTCATAAATCTTCATATAAATTATACGGCAATAATAAAATATCCAAGCAAAACGATTAACATCAATAATATAAATCGGTTAATACAAAGCTTGCTGTCAAAGATGTGTATAGTGTATACAATGCACCAAAATTTTATAACCAAAATCTTATAACAGTCGTGTTCAACTCGTTAGATGAATTGATAAAAAAAATAGGTACTCGCATGCGGTCTTTTTAAAAATTAAGTAACAATACAATAGTATTATAGAAGGTAGTAAAAGACTTGTTAATTGTAAAAGTAAATAAAACATTTTAAATCTAGAAAATCAAATTTATAATAATTAATAATTTAATTTTTGCTCTTTGAGTGTGTTTCCAAAGCCCTATTTTAGTCAAGCAAAACACTCGCACTGCTGGTGTTATCGTGCTAATCAAACAAACATTTTCGCGTGTGTGACACAATGATGATCCAAAAGATACCAGAGAATAGAGCAATGCTAACCGAGGGATTGTTTGCCGAAAAATTTAGGTCCATTCGTATAAGTTGGTATTTATCATTATAGCCTTTTGGAAATTAGTTCCATTGATTCGCATATATTAGAATGTTGACACACTAACATAGGAAATTCTTCTGTCCATTTATTTGTCTTGGATTAAATTTATTATTAGGTAATTTTTGATAACATCTCTATATAATATTGACTTTAAAGAAGTTAGCCGAAGATGTCATTTGGTTGACAACCTACAAAAAGAGAATGATATATTGTGGCAATTTGAGGTAAGATGTTTTTCCTGGGTGGTTTAATATACCAACTTGTTGTTATACCTTTGTTTAACGTGACCTTGAGAAGAGCTTTTGTAGCAAAGAAGTGTTTTGATGCTCTTCACAATAAAAAAAAATATTTAAAATTTAAGGAGGTTACAACTTTTCTTAAGGGCCACCTGTTGGCTAGAGATTTTGTCGAAAAAGTTATGGTAGGCTATAAGGTTTTGGTTCGCATTATTGTCACAGGGCTCTTTTGATTTTTGCCGGAGTTGTAGCTTGTAAGTTTTGCTATTTAATAATGCGTCAAAAAATATTTGTGCGTTGAAGAAGCCGCTGGCAGTTATAGGTGTCGTATGAATAGGCTATATTATAATATACGCTAGATTATGTAATCGATGCTTAAAAACAAGTGATTTGGCCTTGTCTGCCTTGGCGAAATTTGGCTTTAAAGACGCATGAATTAATGAAAGTATTGATCAAGGAGAGACTATTTTAACACTGAAATGTCCATAAAATATGACTGATGGTTACTCGAGTATGAGAAAGAAAACAACTTTGAACTGCTCAGATGAAAAGGAGGACACACAGCAAAAAAAATTCCAAACAAGGATCAATGGTGGAGCTGCAATTTATGAGGATTTCCTATACTAAGCAGGGAATTTAAGCGAAAATAATGATGGATAAACCACTTAGGGCCGGTTTTTCGGTGCCGAGTTAAGCACATCTTAAACTAAGATCTGTTAATCCCGTAACAACATGATTCTGGAGTTAACCCAGCGAGCAGTTTTTCAGTGCAGAGTAAACTCCGTAAACAAAGTTGTCAAAGTCTTCAACTCTCGAAACTATTGCCTCTCCCAACTCTCACTTTACATAGAGAAACACAGAAAAAAAGTTCGACTTCAACAACTATAATTCCACACAGAAAAAAAATCGCAAAAGAAGCAAATCAACTATAATTCCACACAGAAAAAATATTCAAAGAAGTTCATACTGTTCTCCAGAGTTGATCCGAGATTAACTCAATAAATTTGGCGAGCAAAGCCGAGATTAACCCTAGATACAAGTTCACTGAAAAACCCATTCACTGAAAAACGGCATTATATGGCCTAGTTGCCCAGATGCCTTTTTTGTAATTTATATTATAAATTACTATGTAAATAAATAACCCATTCCTGAGGTTAATCTCAGTTTAACTCGGAAGGTCGGATGATCTCGCACTGAGAAACCGGCCCTTAGGGCCTATTTTGGCCTATTGTAGCCTATTTTCCAGTGCAAGATCATCCGAGCTTCCGAGTTAAACTGCGATTAACCCAAGAAATAATTTTTTCAGTGAAGATTGATCCGGGTGATGGTGAGTCAAATTTGGTGAGTTAATCCCGGATCAACTCCGGTGAATAGTATGAACTTCTTTCATTGTTTATACTGTGTGAAATTGCAGTGGCCTTACGTGTTTCTGTGAAAAATGACATCTGAAAATAACTCGATATTCTTTTCCTACGTTTTTCTATGTGAAATGAGAGCCGGGAGGGTCAATAATTTGAGAGTCGAAGATTTTCAAAACTTTACTGGTGGACTTAACTCTGCACGGACAAACTGCTGGTTGGATTAACTATAGATTGTTTTAGATTCTTTTTAACTCGACACTGTGAAACCAGCCCTTAGTGATCAACGAAGACTCTTATATTCTCAAGGTGAACCATCTGGACAAAGAAAAATGGACCTAACCCTAAGTTCGAGGATTGTGTTTTCGGGGTACACTTTTTTCAAAACGCTTACTATATCCGAAACGCCAATCTGTACCATAATTGAGGATTTGCATCTCAAACCATAGATCCTTCAGGTCACACCAGGTATGACTGAAAAATGTAAGTCTGATGTCTCTCTGTCCCACAAAACACGGATAACACAGAGACTTAGGCGAAATGATCTTCAGGTTAAAGATCATCGTGTAAATCCGATCCAAATTAAAGCCATATTTCAAAACATCAGCCCTTAAATCAGAAGCTCTTAAGAATAGCCTCTAGGAGTAGTACGATAAGTAGTACGATAATATAATATAAGTAGTACGATAATAGTACGATAAGTTTAGTATTACAAAGTCAGTCGTAGACTTTTTTTTACTAAACTCAGAAAGAAAAAAATTTTTGGCGGATCAATTGGTATGCACAGCCTCAATCGCACAAACAAATATAACGGCTACAGCCTGGTAAACTGCACTAGCATGCAATGGTAATATGTAATACAAAAGTTTCCGAGGCTCATAATCAGATGGCCGAAACATCAACCAAATAGACCATAGGGTTAATTCAGTTTTTCAGCTACTTCTTCTTAATAGGGTGTTTCCACCGCACAAAAGTCAAAGATTAACTTAAAAAGATTAAAAGTTAATCCCATAGTGTTTCCACCGGAAAAGAGGGGATTAACTTGACGTGTAGATTCATTTTTAACATTTCTTATTGACGTCCTGCTGTGTGAAATGGCACTGTCTGGGCATCACGTCCTCTATATCTACACATCTTGAAAACGTGAGTTTATTTTGGCTCCCGGGTAACTCAGCTTTAAAAATAATTAAATTCAAATATCACTGAAACTGATTTTTTTAATTTACGAAGCGAAATAACTCAAAAAAAGAAAAACAAAACGGCAAATATGTTGATGTGATTATGGTACACAAATTCGACAGTATATAGACCAACTTGTACAACATCAACCAGCTTCGCCAAGAGGACACCCTGTCAGCTGACTCCGCTAATATCAGAGGAATAAACTTTCAAAGGTCCGTACAGTTACTTGCATATGTTACATATGCGGCAAAATTGTCGGAATCACACAGCACCAGCGTGAGCGTGATGTCAGTAAATCCTTCGTGAGTATTGAGGTTTGAGATTGAAGCGGCGAGTACATAGGTTTTGTAGTCAACGCTGATGTCCTGGGCAGAACTTCGCCATAGATAACTTAAGTAGTAGGTAATTAAAACCAAAGATAATTTACTAGTACTTCTTATTTTGCTAATGTAAGTTTTTTTTTTATGTGAAACAAGAAAAATGTAGTGAATCTAACATTGTTTTTGAATCTGAATCTCTGCGGCTATAACATTGAGTCCACAATGTCATTGGACGTAGCTTTTAACCTTTCTTGCATAAAAAAGTACTTTTTTACACTTCTTTTCGACGTTTCAATAAAAGTAATTGACATAAGAATTTTTTTTTGCTAAGCCGTTCTCACGATACTCCTTAAGACGTCTTAATTAACTTAAATGGCTATCGAGTAATGCGCAAATGTCAGTGATCTGGTCCTAAGATAAGGCCCGTTTTATATCCCAACATCTATCTGTACCACAGTCAACGCAAAACCCGAAGGGTGGACGGGTTCACTATACTCGAAAAAATAAAACTATACGATAGTCTAACGTGGGGTACTTTAATAATTCCCTTCCACGAATGAAAATTAATTGTCTGAGATTATGTGCAGTCTACTTGACAATCTATCCTAATCGTAAATACACAACGTGTCGTTGCCCTTCGCATCTATTACTCACGACGTGCACCTCAATCATCCCTCAGGCTCATCTGGATGAAAGAATTTCTCATTAAAAACTCGTTCCCTCGACTGATTTCATCGAACAATATAAACCGAGATAATCTAAAACCATTCACTGGAAGGAAGCTCACTTCCAACGTTGCTCTTTCGCTCCTGTACCGGAGCAAAGTGATTACGTTGTTTAACACTTAATTAATCACTTTATTGACCTACATCTCAAGGACGCCGCGCCGCACCGTACACAAGCTGCCTTTGTATGAAAGCACCTCCGCAACCACATCGTCATCGACGATTTCTTTAAAAGGTTCCAACTCGCTCACCTTTCCGCGCGAGGAGCAGAGCATAAGGACCACAGGACTCACTTTCAAGTGCTCATCCATGTACAGATAATGTGGCACATCCCTTTATGTGCCGTCCTTCTCGTTCGTAACCTTTAGCCAGTCAATCTTGTTCGGCTCCCTGAAACTGAAGTGTGAAACGAAGCCCTGTTTATCTGCAAACAGGATGTAAATCACAATGAAAAGGACTGCGGTGCATGCAAACGGAAATAAAGGTTGAATACCACAGCGCACAGCACATTCAAAAACAATTTCAAAACTTTTAATGATGAAGATAATTTGCTACATTTTACACTTTAACCCCATTTCACATCGCGTGGTTGGAGAGAGGTCCTTTCGAAAGTATAGTTTTTGCTTTTAATTTTATACACTTTGTGTGTGCATTCAAAGAAGGCGATGGCGATTTGAGTTCTCTGAGACTTAATTTAGAATTTAAGCTTTTATGATGGGGGTAACCGCCATCAGAACTATACTGAAGCTACAGAGGAATATAAATGCGAAACGACACTGTCGCGCGAGTTGTTTTAAAACTCTAATATGAACCAAGTATACCATTGTGAATAGTAAATAGGATTTTCCAGGATCGCGAGTAATTTCCCATCTACTCGTGCGCGAGTTTAATGAGATTTTAACTTTTTCACAGGGTTTCCTTGGCAATTGGACATTTATTTAAATTTCCGGGCTTAGTTTGAAGGACCATTGGCAGGAAGTGTTTAACTTTGTCGCGAAAACGTAATGAGATATCCTTGATATAGGTAACATTGAAACGGATTGGATTTCTTCGTCATTAATTTTGACTTAACTGAAATTGGGAAGTTTGCTTAACAGTTTGTTTTTATGACCTGTCAATATAGCAAAATGTCTTGGCCTTATTTGCTTTCAATAACACAGATAAAGAGCACTTAGAAAAATTTTAAAATGACAGGAATTTAAACATAAATATTTACAAATCAGAATTATTCATTGTTACTTGGATTATTATAAACAATTGTTGTAATTTTTCGGTTCGTTTCTCATAATAAATAATTGCCACTTAAGTGAAGGGATTCTTACGGATCACTTTGATTTTGTCAATACTTTATAGAGTCTTCTAAAATCTCAGCTCACATATAAAATCTGTGAATAAGACTTCGTTTCAGGCGTTAGCCATACTAAGCAAAACCACCAGATGAAAACCTCCAGAAGATTCCTGATGGAGTCTACCCAGTTATGCTGAAACAAAGTTTAAATCAGCTGTTGCCCATGCTGAAAAAAATGTTTACTGCAAGCCTCACCTTGGCTTACATTCCCACCCTTTGGCGCATGGTTAAAGTCGTATTCATACCAAAACCTGGTAAGTCTGACTATAGCCTAGCCAAAAGTTTTAGACCCATAAGTCTATCTTCCTTCCTGCTGAAAAGCTTGGGGAGACTGGTTGAGCTGCGCGTACGCAAGGTTGCTCTTCGATTACATCCTCTTTTTGAGATGCAACACGCTTATCAGCGCGGAATATCCTGCGAAACTGCGCTTCAAAACCTTGTTGGTAGGATTGAATGTGCTCTTGACCAGATGGAGTACGTGCTGGGCGTTTTGGTCGATATTGAGGGTGCTTTTGATAACGCGACGTTTGATAGCATGTGCAACTCAGCCAGACAACACGGTATAGATGAAACATTAGTTCAATGGATTAGGGCAATGCTAATGCACAGGACGCTGATAACCGAGGCAGATTGTGGCGAGTGCGTCATAACTGGGGTAAAGAGGGGTTGTCCGCAAGGTTGGCGTTCTGTCTCCCCTTTTATTGTGCATGGTCATAGACTCTCTCCTATCGGCTCTCAACCTTCCTGGAACCTACACACAAGCCTACGCGGATGATGTCGCCGTTCTTTCTGTCGGCTCAAACCTAGGGACTGTGTGCTCTCAGGCGCAGAGATCCCTAGACTTGATCGATGATTGGTGCACTACGGTTGTTCTCTTTACGAGACGGAGAAATGTCACTGGTCTGACTCAACTCGTGCTCAAAGGTGTCACTATCCCGATATCCGATGAAGTCAAATATTTGGGAGTAATCCTTGATAGAAAACTTCTTTGGTCCAAGCATGTTGAATCCAAAACCGAAAGAGCACTGTCTACTTTCTGGCAGTGTAAAGGGGCTTTTGGCAATACATGGGCCTATCTCCGAAAAGGGTCCTCTGGATCTATACGGCCATGGTAAGACCACTTCTCTCATATGCATCGGTTGTGTGGTGGAACAGGCTTTCGCGGAAACGTATCACTGCCTCTTTTGCCAAACTCCAAAGAACGGCTTGTCTTGGCTGCACAGGGGCCTTCCTAGTACGCCGGGCTCTGCTCTAGATGCTCTGATGAACATCCCCCCTTGATATATTTATCATGGGGTGTACGCTGAAAACCATCTTTCGCTTAAAGAGAGGTGGTTTTTGGTACCACACGCATTGGAATTTTGAAGAACTTGGTCGAGAATTGTCCTTCGACCCCTGTTTTGTGGACATGCCCTCTGACGCAATGAACCCAAAAATTCTTTTGAATGGCCAGACTCTGAGCCAGGGAAAGAATGCCATCGTATTTTCACAGATGGCTCCAAGACCGGACTTTGTGGAACCGGTCTTTGTGGAAAGCGAGAACATTAGACTTCACTACCCCTTAGGAAAATATGCGTCTGTCTTCCAAGCGGAGTTAGGATCGCTATCCTAATGGCTATGCGCTATATTGTGACTAACAGGTGCAGGGCAAGAAGCATATGCGTTTGCAGTGACAGCCAAGCCGCTTTAAATGCGTTGCTCAACCCTCTTACGTCGTCCAAGATAGTGCTCGAACTCAAGTATTCGTTGAACTTAGTCGGAAGGCTAAGTGCAGTGAATCTTGTTTGGGTTCCAGATCACACTGGCATCCAGGGAAATGAGATCTCTGATGAGCTCGCCTGACTAGGCTCAGAAGAGGTTTTCTCAGGACCCGAACCTGCTTAGGCCTGTATCTGTTGTCATGTCTGCCATTGATACTTGGGTTTCTCGTGAGCACAGGGCTCGTTGGCGTGACTGCGATGGGTGCAGACAGACTAAACGACTACGCCCGGATATCTGCGAGGTGTCAGCGTCTTTTCTTCTATCTCTCAGGAGAAACGATTGTAGACTTCTTGTAGGCATCCTTACGGGCCACCAAGCTTTCGCCAAGCACTTGAATGTGCTAGGCTTGAGCGAAACCACCACCTGTCCTGCCTGTGGAGAGGACGACGATACAGCGGAACATTTCCTATGTAGTTTGTCCTGCCTTTGCTCGCATCAGGTGGCGGATCTTTGGGGCTATTAGCAACCTCCGACAAATGAATGAAAATGAAGCAAAACACAAAAGAAAGATGTCCTTCGGTTTTCTTGTGAATTCGGATTCCCACTCAATAACTGAGTCAGTTACACCAATTCGGACAAAAGCAGAGTAAATCAGATCATTGAAAAAGTCTTTCACCAGAACTCACACATGTTCCAAAAACGTATGTTCATGAATACGGCAATGGACAGCTTATACTCAAAAAGACTTAATAATCGAGGTCTTTTATTATATACTTAAGGATATCTTGAATTTAATATGAGTCAAAAAAAATACTCATCATGTAATGTGAGTTATTTATAAATAAGTGAATCAATAAATGAATTTAAATGAGTCCTAAAACCATTTGATTGACATTTAGACCTTCAACCCTTGCGGTGTAATGAACTCCTCCTTGTTCTCGAGTGGATCAGTTAGTTTGAGTATCGTATTTAATGATGAAAACAAGCTTCAGTGGTCACAGTTTTATTTGTCCTACCGTCAAATTCACAAAAGTATTGCTATGGCAAACGTTTTGTATCGTTTAGCCACACCAAAGTTAAATCCATTAATTTCAAGTTTTCTACGTGAACACTGCTACCCAGATGAACCGTTATCAAACGCCTGTATTCCTCGAAAGGCCAATCCGGACCTAGGAAATTTTCACATGAAAATTCTAGCGAAAGACTATAACTTTAGCTGGATTGCAACGAGTCAAGATCAAATTGTGGGTACAATATTGGCTTCTGTTAAGTTACCTTGTGAAAGTAGCTGGACAAGGACACATCTGTTAGATGAGGCTAGTCAGGTTGAAGGAACTCACTTGGCAAATATACTTAGCCTCATGGCAGATATAGAACAGAAATATAACGTCTTCGATCAATGCAATGTCGATAAAGTCTTGCAAGCTTATGCATTTACGGTGCACAAGGATATTCGCAGCAAAGGAGTTGCGATGGGGCTTCTTAAAAGATTGTTTGATAATGCCAAACAACGTGGATATCCAATTGTCGTGGGCAACGCTACAAATACTCAGTCTGCAAGAATTTGCGAGTTTATGGGTATGGACTGCGTGCATGTGTGTTCTTTGACTGACTTCCGATTACCAGAAAGAGACGAGCAAGTGTTTTTTCCTAAGGAGGAGCAGAAGTATGTAAAAACTTTTATAAAGAGACTTATGTAAAGTATTTTTTAAAGCTTTTGAAAAGTTGCAATAAAATGGGTCATACGTAACCATATTGAGGAAGGATTTTTAAAATACAGTTATTAATAAAAAAAATGGTTGCTCTTTATAACTTTACATCCATCATCCACATACAATCGAAAATATTTTAAAACTCGTTTTGTGGCAATTATGAACTCGTTTTTTCCTTACATCAATAAATTGCTGAAAAATCTGTTTTTCTATACGAATCTCTTTTCTATAGTGTCCTTATCCAAAAAAATTGGCACTTGATGTTCCCTCGTGAATATACGCATAAAATTGGTTCACCCTTTTCCGGACTTTATTCGTTCACACTCTGACGACCCGTATGTGGCTGGCGCATGTTCAACGAATGTCACTCATGGTTTACCTCTGAAATGTTGCGCTTGCAGACGTGATGCTTTCATTAATTTTAATTGCAAAAAAAAAGTTTGGGAAAATTGCTTTTCCTCCCAACTTTTGCGAAACGGATTAATTTTTCAAAAGGGTACAACGACACTTTGTTATATTTTTGTCTCTTGTAATTTTAAATGAAAATTCGCCAGCAAAAAGAATTTCTGTGGACTCGAAAAAGCTTTAGTATTTTACGTTGTCCATCATCAGCAAAGCGCACCGAGATCAGGAAATAAATATTTTTTCAGCTGCAAGGAGACCACTGAGAATAACTTCCAGGTCAATTTGTGGACGCGCACTTGTTTATGATTAAATGATGAACCAATCGCATACGAACTGATACGTCAAACACTGACCTCGTTCAAGATGTGAATGCGCCCAGTGGAATATTAAAGTTTTTGATTGTTTTTCGATTTTCAAAAAATTAATATCCAAAGCCAGCACCAATTACAAGGAATTACGAGTGAAAATTCAATCCAACATGGCATTAATTTAAAAAGATAATTATTATGAAATGGTTGAGTGACTATATGAAGCGGCCATACAAAAACGGTGCCAGGTGGTATGTGACAAATTAGCAGCGATTACTTTTATGTATTTGATTCGTTGAGTACCTGGTGCTTAGAAACTAGTATTTGAAGAGATCGACTGCCCAAGTTACAACTGCTTTAATACTTTCATTATTTATTTTTTTGCTTAGAAAGTACTTAGGTATAAATAACTGGGCTTTTCGAAATTTTTAGGAATTGAAGCGCGATGATGATTTCGTGGAAGCCTGATACTTCATCTTGAATTACTCAACCCAACTCAGCCTTAAAAGTTACCTACTTTCATTCTTACTCAATTCAATTTTTTCAAAAAATCGGAGAGCTGAGGAAACTATCTTTCATTGATGACTGAAGGTTTGCTTACCCCTGGCGGTCAATTTTGGAATATGTGAAGACCTATACACGTCAACGTCATACATTTTTTTTACGTTTTCCATAAAGATATGTTTAAAAAGGCTAAAAGAGGTTTAGGACTTTATGAGGGTATTTATTTTCAATCGCTCGCAGAGAGGATTAAAATATTTATGGCAAATTTCTATATTTAAGGGGGTTTTTTTTGGGCTTATGTAAATAGCGGATTAATGTTCGGTGGAAACATGATACTACGGTTAGAGAATTCCTTCATATCCACTTAGTGGGCGCATAAAAGTAGTTTTTGGAAATATAAAGAGATGCTACTCTATTACTTAAAGTAAACATTTCCAATCAAAGTTGACAAATACAAAAGTTGTAAAGCCGTATTTATATTACATTTCTTAAAAATGTATTTCAGTTGTTAAGTTAAGATTGCTTAAATATTTGAATTGGCTTTAAGCAACGTTGTTTAAATTTCTATTAATAATCAATTTCGCTTTGATGCTTAACTAATCAACAGTTGTGTCAAATAGCGTAATAGAAAAACCAAATCTAGTACAAATAATTCTAAAAACTATTGCACAGTACCAAAAAATGTTATTTTTCACAAATAAATTTTGCTAATAAACCCTAAATACATGCCTTCGCGTCCAATTCTTTTCCTGAATTTCGAGAAAATGTCAGTATTTTACAAAAAGAAACCTTTTATCTTTAATTAAAGACTTTTATTTGGGTTTTTGACAGTTATGAACGCAATAACGAATCTAGGAACTTTGACTGTCCATAACATCGCCTCTTTCACCCATCAGCATAATTAAAGATTATCAGAATTAGACTATAGGACACACTGCATTAACACACAATTTTCCTGTATGAGTAAAATAAATCTGTTTATACTCAATAAAATAATAAGTAATTTGTGACAAATGGAAACAAGTATGTACTATGTTTACAAACTAAATGCTAAAAATTCCACAATACATAATAAAAAATAAACTACTCAAAAACTAAGTGGCACTTACAGCTCAGAGGAGCCCTCGCCTGACCATTATGGCCCTCGCCACAAACATGCGCATGCGGTGTGTGTTTCAGGTGTCCTTTAACACATGGAGGGGACTTAAACTTATTTTCAACGATTTCGATTGGCGAATTGAAGAAATCGTTGTCTATCATGACGAGTGATACTCTCGGAGGGTTTGTTACACCCTCGCGGAGGTGGGACCTTGAAAAAACTTTTATATCCACACTGGTGCTAAGCTTAATCGGTTTTTAATCTATGAAGTTTTCCTCTAACTTAATTGTCAAAATAAGGTCCCTTTGGTACAAACTTTACATTTAGGGATGAGCAGCATTTTCGGATCAATGCTTTTGCTAAGAAGAAAATACACAAATGCACATAAAGTCTAAAATGCTGTATGTAGCGTTATTTTTTCGAAAACCGTCAAAAACGGCCAATCAACAACCGATTAAGGCATGCATTAACCTAATGTCAAAATGCAACGAAAAGTCTTTCATGTCAAACGCTTGCGGTGCTCGCAATAGACTTGAATGAAGCATAAAAAAAGCTTATGAGCTCTGCTTATTTCTCACCAGCATGATATTGATAATTTCCGTTGAGAAAAGCGTAAAGTAAGTTCTGTGTTTATCTCACCAGCTGTCAAATTTCCGTGTCGAATCTCTCCATTCATTTTATGAACTTTCGATTGGTCGTCTTCAGGATTCTCCTGAAACAGTTTTCGTTGGCACTCGGTTTACAGTTCCTCCACTGAAAAAACATAAGATCGCCCCTGGATGCCAATCCAAAAGCAAAACTAGAAGCACCAGAACACACAACCATACATGCATCAAACTAAAGCGTTTAAGGGGGTAATCATAGCTATCATTGGTTTGCTGTCAGTGAAATTTTTATTTTCACGTTTTAAGACTATTAGGCAAGAAATGTTGGCTTGTGTTGGTATCAAAATAAAGCTCTTCGGTCACAAATTTTTTTGCCTAAAGAAAATACAAAAAATATATTGAAGCTTTTCTTTGAATCGAATTTAAATATTTCACTGATCATTGGAATTTCACTGATCATTCCAATGATCAGTGAATCAGTCAATTTAAAGAAAAACCTTAAAATGTTTTTCATATTTTCTTAAGGTAAAAAATCTGCAACTCATAAGCTTTATTTTGATACCAATAAAAGATTACAATCGCCTTAAAACATGGAAATAAGATTTTCACTGACAGCAAACCAATGCTAGCTATGATTAAGCCCTAAGTGTAACGACTCTCATTTTTAGATGAGAGTTCTCTGCTAAGAATTATCCTCGGGATAGGAAGGTATAGGGGTAACCGTTTCGGTGTGAACCCTTGCAGGGAGGAATTTTCAGGCAAGAAGCTGATGTAGGGTAACCGTCTTCGGTGTAAACCCGTGCTACAGGCGACTCGCGTTAGAATGGGGGGAAGGTAGAGGTAACCGAAGCAGATAAACCCGCACCAGTGAGAATTATGTGCTGGTGATCGCGTGGAGAGGTGAGGGCAACCGAAGCGGTAAAAGCCCACACCGATCCAGCCATGTCTACAATTAAGAAAAACAAAAAGAAAAACATTAAAAAACCAGAGAGTAAGTGCTACAGTGTGTCCGCAGAAGTTACAGTCCGTAAAACGGACCGTTGAATACCGCATCCTATCCTCAGTGTAAGATGCTGATGTTGTTTTTATTTTTTGACATTTTATAAGAAGTGCAAACTTCGAAAAGGGCTGTCGTATAACCGCCTTTTACACATTTTGTAAAGTTCCAGTCATAGTCAAAAAATAATTCTTTATATAGATTCTCACTCTTTGTTTATCGTATAGACTTAAGCCACCATGCCGATGTTGGGGGCAACAATAATTATTGTCTTCGAACAGCTAACGAATCAACATGAATAAAAATTATAAAAAATTACTAAGTAAACTTACAATATGTTCTACTTTCAAGGCCTATCCTCCACAGCAAATAATCGATTTATTTTTAATTCATTTATTTACTAAATGCAAATTAAATTTATCGCACCTTGAAAAATAAATAACTTTTCTTTTAATTATGTTCGTTTGGCAGCACTGCTTATTCAATGTCTCTACTGGAAGGAAGGAGATAAAACATAATTTCGTCTCCCTCGCGATGATCTATGACATTTCTTTTCTACGTGAATGACCGCAGCTGGTACTCGCCTATACAAAATTCTCACCACGAAAAAATAAAATTTCCTGCAATAAGGTGAGTTCATAAATACAATATACATAACAAAATTTTATTGTGCGTTTATAAACATTTTGCAACAACAATACAGATAATAATCCACATTTTTTTGAAGTAATTTCCTTTTTTTGTGCAGTTTGCAGACCAGAAATTGTTATCTTCATGCCTCTCGTAAATCCTCGACATTTTCATTGGGCTTCAATGCTCGCTAACTTCACTGTACATATTATTCTTTTTGAACAATTCTTTGGCAAAAATCTCGCCTGGATTTGTTCCTTAAAAAATGTTTGAGACTCTGGTATTAGTTTTGCCTCCAGTAAGAAGTCCGTTATTCGCAGATTTTTTTTGAGCAAAAACCGGGCGGTCATCATTATAAAATCTGGTTGCGTTCAGCTTAATCTTGGTCTGCAGACCCTAAGCTTAAATGTGAATTAATTTTAGTGCGGGAACCTCCCCATCAAAATTTAAAAAGATTCTTTTTTTTCTTTTGTTTAATAAGTTTTCCTTATTTTCTTTTTAGACAATGCGGGGTTTTTATGGTGTTTATAACAGAGAGTTGGTAAGTTGTGGTGATTGTTTCCTGATTTAATCAAAATCTAGATTCTTCATCGTCGCGTTTAACGTCCATTTCATCCTTGTCTTTTTTTGAACCTATATCTTCTTCATTTGCTCAGATTAGAGTGCCTGCCCTCAATGTTTTATAAAAAAAAATACCGATCACCAGTGTAGCTGCTCCTCTTGTAACTTAATGGCCGTTCTAAAGTTTTTCAATGGCTTCAATTGGCAAGAATAGCGAACAAGCGACGCGACGGCGCGGCTTGTTTGTTTCGCTAGATGCTTTCATCGTCGCGTTTAACGTCCATTTTTTCCTTGTCGTCTGAGCCTTTTAGAGGTATTTTAAATAATTCCTTTCTCATTTGCAAGTAATTAAAGTGCGTTTTCTTTTTCATGTGTTGGACTTTGTTACAAAATCGTTTGAGTTCTTGTTGAAAGCCTATCATTTAAGTTCTAAGCTGTGTTATTCCCCTTGGGGGTGATTCGTATTTGAAAAAAGTGTTAAAATATTGTCATCGCGAAAAGAATACCGGGAAGGTTATGATTGTCAAAGCGAGTTTTGTGAAAGTGAAATAAAGTTCATTTGAGTCCCAGTGCTCTTACTCAAATTATGTCTGTATGGAGTTTCCCTTGTAATTCCCCATAATATGGTGCTAATTTCGAATCTATCCTTTGCTCTTTAATGCAAAAACTCAACGATCGATGCAATGAAGTTCTTCAAGCAAAAATATGCCATCAAAATTCATTGAAAGTCTTAAGCAAAGGTGAGTCGCTATAAGCTACATTTTAAATATTGTTCTGCCATCAAATTTTAAATTATATCCTTGCACAGAATAGAGTTTTTAAAATATGTATGTATTTTTTTTTTTCCTACATTTTTTTTAAATTTTCTAGGTGTAGGTGTAAGTTGGTTGTAAGTTACCTTTATGTAGGTGTAAGTATCTACATACCAATAACTAATTTCCTTGCTCTTATTTACGCTACATGCCAAACTTGATTCGCTTTTATAATTATACAACGAAATACTTTATTCAGCAAGTACTTTAATTTATTAATTATTAATTAAAGTACTTAGTATTAGTATTTTAAGTTTAAAAATTAGACACATTTATCCACCTTTTTATAAAAAACGAACCCAAGCTATTAAAATTTCTCTTCAGATAAATATCGATTCGATATCGAAATCAGAATTCAAGCGTCACTTTGCTGTCAGCTGGTTCTGACTGATCAATGATACATATGCGTGTTCGCATGCATTGTCTTTGCCTTAATTTGGTAATGCAACAGAATGCATGACAATGAAAATCGTCATACTTTGTTGCCACATCACATTGTCCCCCTCTTTGTTTCCTGTCAGCTGGTTTGGGTGACAGTTCTGTGATGGGTGGGTATGTTCGAAGGCATTGTGTTCGCCTTAACGTGAGGCGAACTCTTAGCCTTTCTCTTTATTGCTTTCGAGGTGTCGTTGTAGGCGATCTACATGCATAACCTTAACCTTAATTTCTTTTGGCCCTTTATGGGTTCCAAAAACAACCTCATTTGTGTATAATTATTTCGGTGGAATCTTTTCAGCTGCAGGAGATGCAACTGTGCTTGGTACTTTCTGGGCCTTTCAATACGGTTTGAGCTGTAGAGCCATACCAGATATCGTGTCTGCTAGGGATAAGGTCGGGTGTCATCCGATTGCTGCTCATATTTCCCGAAATATCTTCCACTCAAAGATTCGTCCCTGGTCGGAATGAAATTCTGTAGACACAGCGACTGATCCACAATCCGGTCAACAACGGCTTTAGCTTCCTTGTGTGCTGGACCATTTTGCCTATTGCTTTGAATTCAGTGTGCTCACTAGCTGCGCATTTGGTTCTAGACGCACTTTCGGTACTAGTTATCGTGGTGTACTGTAATTTTTTTCATTAGACAAATAAAATAGTCCCCATACCTTTTCCAGTCTCTTTTTGTACCAACCAGACACCCGTCAGGTATTTAAGGTAGGACTTCTGTCATAGATATCTCTTGCGTTCAGCTTTTCCATAGATTTCTTCCACACATGGAAGGAATCTATGTCAGGATCCTATTGTTGTTTATCACGAAGTTCCTCAGTGTCCAACCATCTACAACAGGCTGAGCTCTTATTCTCTGGACATAAATATCTTCGTACTTCTCTACTTTTCGAACACAGTGTTTGAAATTGGGCTTACATGGACTCCGGAATAGTTTGTCTGCCTTTTATACAATTTTCCTTTACGATGCTTAACTTCGTTAAGATTCATCTTGCTACTATCTCCTCAGGATCTTTAAGCTGAAGCCACATTTAAGATCTGTCTAAAATGTATGCAATGTGAACTCCTGCGCGTCGAGGTACTTGTGGAATTTTTTTTATCGCCTGCAGTCCTAACACCCACATTAGCGCAACGTCTACGTTCATACTAAATGCTGTTTCAGGTCTCAAAGCTAGTTTCGCACGCAGCTGGTCATTTAAACTGTCTTCCGATTTGGGTCAACTGGTGAAGTCGCTTCCCGATTCTGGCGAAATCCTTCATAAGCCTCCTTCCTGTATTACATAGCGAGACCGAGAAATTTCCTCAGCAGGTGTTGACATCGATGACATTGTCCAAGTACAACAAACGGGGTTCCACGTTAGACCATGTGATACATGTTCTATTGTACTCTTAAAGGTAGCCAGAGTGCAACACGACACAAATTTCCTGTTGTGAAAGCGCTCATTTCTCTGTCTTTTGGATGGAACGATAGATCCCAGGAACAGCCTTTTCATATCAAGGGTAAGAAACAATTTGGCTCCAGAAAGGTTATGCTAGGCGTGCCATCTATTCGAGGCAAAGAATTGCTGGTCTTCTTCGTTATGCCATTTAGCCTCTGGTAATCCACGCAAAATTGAGTGCTGCAATATCATTCTTTCTCACAATGCGTGATGCCCAAGCAACTTTTGATTAAACTTGCTTTAAACTTTTGATTAAACTATTAAAAAAGTATCGAAACAGCTCAAAAACTAACATTCGAACCATAAGAACTGAAGATATTTTTATCAACAGATTTAACTCTATATCTAAAGCTTTTTTATACTGAGCCTAAGTGCTTAAGCTGCTTTTATTTATACTCCTACGAGCAATGCTCACTTATCAATAACACTCCTCTGCTCCTTCACAGATAAAAGAAATCCATCAAAACTAGTATTCTGATATCTAAAAGTAATTCCCCACCAACCACTTGTTAAGTTCCAATGTACAAGTGTTTCATTAGTACTGCAACAAAATGCAGTTGTTGTGGTCACACTGTCGGACGATCAACTGAACGAGTGTCTATCGAGCGCCAAGCAACAAAACACATTTAAACGTTTCTATTATTTTTTATTCGTTATCTTTTTCCAGCTGAATTTAAAACGTCGATCAGATCAAGGGGCGCTCGTCACTATCAAATTCAACTACCACCTTGCGCTCAACTTTCCATTCTCCACCAAAACAAAATGTTACGACGAGGTGCATTTCGCTTGATCGATCATTTGGCTGAATATCCGCCAAGCGATCGTGCCGATCGAATCAGATGTACAAACAGTATCTGCGAGCTAGAATTGTTTTACCATTGCGTTGCGGTGTTGAAATTGGAACTTTTTGTTTTAAGTGCTCCTGTGTATGACTCTCCAAAAAATTTTGATCAGAAATTCTCTCACTCTCCTTCGCGCGTGCTGCTGCTGCTGCTTAGTAGTTGACGACGGCTCGTCATTAGTGTGGCGTATAAGTGACACTTTTTTTTGTGACAGTGCGTGAAACGTTTGTCCTAACAGTGTATAGAGAGGCAGCGATTAGTGGTAGTCGAAGAAGCAAGAAGCTTACGGAAAAAATTCTTTTGCCGGGAACAACTTTGAGTTCAGTTCACATCGGTCGTGTTCCGTGTAGTCATCGTGTTCCAAAAAAAGCAACAGGTGAGTTGTGCGATCGCGGTTTAGTTTTAACCAAAAAAAAAAAAATAAATTATTTGTTCATCTGTTACACTTTTTTTTATTTTTTTTTTTTTGAGAAACCAAACTTATTTATTCACCTTTGTCTTAAATCGATCTGTGTGGTTTCCAATTGATTAATTTTTATGTCAACATAAATCGAAGCAGTTTTACCTTATAAATGTCGGTGTCAGGAGATGATTTTGTAACTGTGAAAGATATTTTTCTATTTTGTGATCTGTTCGAATTCAAATTAATTCTGGATTATTTCGCTGATCGTACATTTTCTATTGTTAAAAATAATCACTGTAGGTGTTAAAAGAAAAGAAAAATTAAAACGATATATTTTGTGTTAAGCAAAGTAATAAATAAGGTTTTTAAGCTAATTAAGAGGATTATTAAATAAAAAGTCATTGCTTTTGTGCTGCAACAAAACGAAACCAACAAAACTGCGCGAGTTTAATGCATTATGCAGCGCACTTTGACTAATGAACCTAGTCGGACATTTACAATTCAATTTTGATTGCAACGTTGTACTTAAATTTTCGGTTCACTGTGACGTATGTGGAACTTTTTTTCTACTGAGAGTGCAAGTAAAGTGTGTTTGTTTTTTTGTTTTTAATTCAAAATTTGAAGTAGAATACTAAGACATTTAGACGCACTGCACTCAGGTGGCACAGGTTATGAAAGTTTTGATGATTTGATAAGCGGCACGCTTATATAATTGTCCGATTACTCTTATCTTTCTTTTTACGAGTACTGCTTGCCTCAGTGCTTGACCTTACAACATAAAACCACTGATAGATGGATAAGGGAACGGGCGAATATTTAAAAAAAATGATGGTGATTCTTTTTTATGACACCAATTTTCTTTGAGCGATCCTTTTTGGTCATTGTTGACATAAGAGAACTTTTAAGGATTTAAAGTCGTAGGTTGGAAAACCTTAGATTGGGCCCCGGCTAGCCCTCCAATTGGCCAAGCAAATCGATGGAACTGCTCATAAACATAATTTTTTGAGAAAGGCAGGCATTGCAAGGATATTAAAGGTTTTGCTATACAACCTTGCAGTGGGCCTTTCATTTACCATGCAAAAGGACCACGATGAAGATGTTAAATCGATTTGTTTTAAAGTTTAAACAACTAAATCATATATTTAAGCGGAAAAAAGTTTATAAGCGATCTATCAACTAAAATTGAGTTATGTGTAGTGTTGTTGTTGGAAAAGTCTGGTCCAACTCCTGGCAATCAAAACCTTAAAATCTCTCTTTGGTGACTCTATTAACTGTCCTGCTTCGGCCATTTTTTTCTTCTTTCTCGGTGTTTGGACTAAATAAATAGAGCTCCGCAACAGCTTGAGGTGAATCAGGGCAAACTTTTCAGCAATGTATGCTGTGTGTGTTCCCCTTCACAAAATACAAGGGACCTTTACCTACAGTTTTTTTCCAAATCCAAACGGCACTTTAAGAAGTTTTTCAAGACAAAACTCTCGAAGGGTTTGTCAGAACCTTGCGGAGGCAGAGACTGTGAAAAAGATAACGAGAGTTTTTTTTAAGGTGACGATGATAGGATTTAAACCCAGGCATCCCGACCAATGATATAGTTGTCTCTTATATCCAGGCTGTATATTCTAGTCCCTTTCTAGGTCTCTTTTCCTCCTGCCTAATAAGCATAAATACGCGTTTGAGGCTCCTTACGTTAGGCGATTAGTGTTCATGAATATTATCAGAAGGCAAGCAATACCTTATGATTAGTCTTTTAACCCCGATGATTCCTTAAGCATCTATTGTACAACCTTTTTTGACAGCACTGCCCAATGGTCTTTAATAAAAGCATTAGTGGAACGTTTGGGAAAGGTCGAATCCCTTATCGTTCTGGTTGACTAGTAGCATTACGAAACATTCGGTAGTTTTGAACATTTTTGACATCGAGACCTCCCACTGGATCATACAGTTCTGTAGAAAAACATTGGTGTCAAAAGCATAGCCGTTTTTGGCCAATATTTCGATTTCCTTTACGTCCTAACAGCTCCTACGGAAGCTGAGAACTAAATCAATAAGTCTGTTGACAATGTCTGACAAGAACAGTTCTTAAATCTTATACTTTCCGCCTGTATTTTAAAAAAGTTTGCAACATCATTTACAACGGCTGCAATTAAATTTTCTGTGCAAGTTGCCGCCTCTAATCGAATCGCAGTGGAAACTTTTGAACAATTCCAAAATTTTGTGGCAAGTCATCGGTCCATTTCAAGATTGTTTATTACGCTAGCAGGTTACCGACCCATATCGAAGATAAAATTTTGTTTTGCTCTTTGGCATTGAGTAGTTGACAAATTTCCTTTTTTATTTCCTTTTGTGTATTTTAATGCAGCTGCCATTAGCGAATTCCCCAGTGTCGTCATTTGATAAATCGTCAAGTTTTGGTTGATTTTCTCCTTTCCCCGTGTGTATTGACAGCTTTAAGTTTACGCAAGCAATGATGCACTGTCGATGTTTGTCATCTTACAATTTTGTTATTATTTTTCGTACATAGCGGTCATTGTCCTTTCGAGAAATTTTTAATAGATCTATTGACATTCAAAAGATTGAATTACAATTTACAAAAAAAAAGTTAATTGATGGCTGGAATTTTATTACTCACGATGTTCAACGATTGGGATAATGATTCCTTGCATGAAGTCGGATGAAGTGCATTTAAAATTCTTGGCAACAATACCTTTAATAATGAGCTCCAACCTCCGACTCATCTATATTCAAGGTCGCCCCGATAATGAGTAAAGTAAGTTTTGCATATCTTATTATAATGTACTTGTACTATGAAACAAGTGGCGACTTACAATATTGTTAATTAGCTTATCAATTTCATATCAGGCGAAGTTTTGTTTACACAAAGTTGTTTGCTCGTGGTAGAAGGAAATTTTTCGTTATTAACTACTCGGTCCTATTGTGTATAAGTTTGATACTTTATTGTAAACATGAGCAGTAGCTTTTGCGTTTTCGTAAATTATCAAAGTATTGCAATTCTTAACGAATAGAAATCAGGCGCCATTTATTTGCATAACCAGATCCTGCCATTAACGTAGTTTTATATTGGCACATTACCTGTGTCATAGCCATTGAAAATTCTATTAGTTATTAGGAAATGTAAAACTACAACAATTTAGAAAATAGTCTGTGGCTTCAACTTTAATTGCAAAAGAATTTCTTAAAGTTCTTTGACACATCTAAACCGAACGTGTAGTTTCGTATACATATACAAAACTATATTTGAAATGAAAAAGCGAAGTTCCAGCCTTTCAAAAATTCTCGAAACAAAAATTTAAATTTGACAACACTTTAAAGGCAATGACAAACGCATCTTTGGTCAATCATAATATTGCGGCAGCTATGCTTTCTTTGATCCTTTATAATAAGTTGATCAACTCAGCCTGACACTTTTTCAACAAAAACAATTATCCTGATTTGCAATTGCATAACTTTTTCGCTCTGACGAAAGTAGAGACGATTTACTACTTTATCACCAGCATTTATGGGCAAATACCTTGTTAAAGTTTTGATTTTTACATTTACGATATTTGAAAATACAAAAACTTTATTATGTGACATGAATAATGCAAAAAAAAAACATCTTGAACATTATACAAATACGAAAGCATAAAAAATAAATACATTTTCACATGTTTGGTATATTATGTGTTAAAAGATCCCACGGATCATTCCATTTTTATGTGTTGAATCTTTTTAAACGAAATTTTAAAATTTGGATATTCTCCAAAAACCATTTCGTGAAAATATTAAAAAGCGACAACATTCTTTTTTTAAGATTTTGCCTTGTCTGCGTACCTATTTGCTAAATTATATAAAAAAAATAAAAATAAAATTATGTGCTATACAGACTTAACGTGTTGTAGAAATTTCTTTATGTGTGCTCACAAACATTATATCACAACCGAATAGTTCATCGACTGAGTTCAAGTTTATGAATGAGAAAAACTTTCGAAACGTGCTGCCCAAATCGTCGTTTTGGTATTGGCTAAAAGCATCCGATAGGCAAGTGGTGGAGCAATGAAAATGACGGAAGCTAACAAAGCTTTAAAGAAAACTCCTAAAATGGGTCTTCATATTAAATGCATTTGCTAACGTTTTTATGCCCACATTGGGTGAGCTATAAAAAGACCAGCACATGATGTTGACACTCATTTGATTAAGTAGGTATTTTTTTTTAAGTCAATTTGTATTCTGCATAAGGTAGACTGAAGGTGATTTTGTAAAGTAAATGCTAATCGCTTAGGAGGGCCATGTTATAAAGTTATGTAGGTATACATGGAGTCTTATTTAACAGACGTTTTCAAAGCGGTTGACATGAAGAATTCTTTTCAAATGGATGTGCTTAAAGTGGTCTCTGTCTTACTGACATGTATCTAGCTCTAAGGTGGTTATAAATCTTGATTGATACCTAAAGGAACACATTAAGGACCAACATACCCATTTGCCTATGTAACTATATGTTATAACTTTTATCCCAATGTTTCTCTTTGATATTGATGTTGATTGATGTTTCTCTTTGATATTAATTCCATTTAAACGAAACATCATTGACAGATACAATTACAATCCAACCAAACATAAATACATTTGAAGTTAAAAAATTTAGTTTTAAATAGTTTTAGAACAGACTTTAACTATATCTCCACCAGACACTAATCCGCGATTAATATAAAGCTACTTCTAAAAAGTCCGAGATTTACCTAGAATCCTTTTGGCAAGTAATTAAACATATTACATCTCCTCGTAAATCTTATTCGCCCTTTAAAAAAAATTTTAGGACCTTTAATTCTTTTCGAACGCCTTAATAGTTTGAGATTCGAAAAAGGAAACTAAAACTCTCCACGTATGAGAGATTTGTCAAACATTCGTTAGCTATTGAGATACTTCCAACGATTTTGTTTTCTCGCTCCTGGGAAATGTCAAACGTCAGTCGCTCTTAGATCCATAATTATAAACAAACCAGTGCTCGTGTCAAATTAATCTTATGTTTGTCCAGTGGAGATACTTCGGGATTTATTTTTAATCTTCTGCCAGCCGCTAGTCGCTGTCTTATGACATATCGTTTACGTATCGTTATTGATCTTACTTATTTCGGCTCATAAACTACCGACAGACAGACGGATGGATGAACATGGCTTTAATTCGGTTAGGTCAACCTGTAAGGGATACAATTTTTTATAAAATATGAGGCTAAGTTGTCGTTTCCAGAGTTTTAAAGAGAAACTTGTCCCAACCGTAGTTTCTTCTGAATCCAACAAATTTAGTTGCTAGGTTTATCTAACGAATATTTTCATCGCCGAAGATATTCTGCCTGGAGACCAAGGAGAGCCGGGCAATCCTAGATTATGTGACTAGAGGATTCATCGCTTTCTAAAAAAAATTACTTTTAAGGTCCATTGAAGGGGTCCATTTTTAGGGAAATATGTCTTTGAAAGTTTAGAGGAAATAGACGGCACAAACCTTAGGGGCCTTCTGGGCTATTACAGGGAAATTGGATATTTCATCAGGGAGAATGTTAAATTTAACTGGTTCCCCAGGAATCGCGATGGGCGCTTTTTGGTGCCTAGTGTTTTTGTGGCCTTTTTTACCACACCTCTGTTTAACCTTACCCAACCTAGGGTCCATTGAAAGGCCCGCATGCTTCAATTTGCAACAGCTTCTAAATACTCCAGTGAGGATTTTAAACAGGGCTTAACAGTCCATGTTCGTCAGGGTATTAGGCCTCCTAAGGAGAATCTGGGGAAAAAATCTATTAGACCAATACTCGACAGGTATATAAAGACAAACTTCATTGGATTCGATTATAGCTAGGCTTTTAGAAAAGCTCTAAAAGAGTCCTTAACTAACTACACAAAATTCTTCAGGCCCTATAAGTGGTGTTTTTGCACTGACTTTAGCTAGAAAGTCTGATAATTTCTTTCCTTTAAAACAACTATGGGCTGGAATTCAGTGAAGGCTGATTGGATTTTTCTTCGATAGTCCTTGGATGACCGTAAATTTTTTCCAAACAATCTCCGATGTTATGACAGGTTAGTCAAGGTTCTTGGGAGCAGCTAGATTGTCTAAGAAGATGAATATTGTTGTCCTTGCCGTGTTTTAGAACATAGGTTTATTCCTTCTCACAGTAGATAAATGCAAAAACTTCAGCTTGACATTTTGATAAGCTTTTCTCAAGGCAAACTAAAAAGTCCTCAAGAGAGGGTTTCCTATGAGAAGCAGACCCGGTTTCTATCTCCATTTTAGAACCATATGGGTACCAGACTAGCTCAAACCGAGATTGAGTTGGTAAAAGTTTTTTCCATTCATCCCTTGCCTTGGTGGGATTATTATAAAGAACTTTTTCCTGAAGTCATATTCTAGAAGCTTATATTTTCTAGTTGTATGCTGAATGGTCTTTCAGATTATAAAACGTTAGTCTTCAGTCTTGCTTAGATTCTAGTGGGACAAATGTGTTTGAGCGACTCAGGATATAATTATTAAAACGTTTCCGAAAGCTTTTTGGCCGTTGTGACTTTGTTGATCTTTGTCCAGGTTAGTTATCTTTTAAAATCTTTTAAAATTGGTATTCGTAATTCTTAATTTTGCCGAGGATTTTCCCAACAGGTTATGGCCTGTTATCTCTTTTGTAGCTATGGCAGTCGATTGACTTTTGAGTGCTATGAGCTTTCTTGATTTTCTGCTCTAAAAAGTGCCCATTACGACTTTGTATGACAGCAATTCGGTAACTCTATTCTTCTGTCTATTTGGTGATATTTTCTGAATGATCTAATTGCTTGTGCCTAAAAGTTATATTGCGCTTCTGCCGGCGTTGAGAATTGTCTCTAGAGCTATAGATCTCAGAGCACTTGTGGTCACGAGACTAAGACATTCCTTGTACCTCAGACTAACACATTCCTTGTACCTCAGTTGTTATCATTCTTATTGCTGGCCACAAGACAGAAAATCCGGATATTTGTCCTCACTATAACTGTGTAGAGCCAGTTTGTTATTTGGGACGAAGGACCTATTTATCCGCAGGTTCGGTTACAGAAATATAAAGTCTTAAACGCTTTCTTGACGCTCTCTTCTACATTTAGCTTCCAATTGAGCTTAAAATCGAGAAGGATACCCAAACATTTAGCCAATTTGTAGACAGTTGAACTTTTAAGCCTTCGAGTATTGGTGGCTGTGTTCAGGAAAAGGAACTACATTTTGATTGAAAAGAGGACAAACTCTCTTATTGACGGTTTGACATTAAGGCCACATGATATGGCCAGTCGCCCGTCCCCTTAGTTTTTTGTGCAACGTGTCTTAGATCAAAAAATGTTGGCAAGAAGAGTGGTTGCTGGTCCCCAATTGTGCGCCTCACCTCCCCAAGTGGCGGATAGAGGAACGCTCACCAGATATTGTGGGTACCGGTATGGAAAATATCCGGGGCGGACCAAAACCAGCAACAAACGAAAAATCCAGAAGCGTCTGTCCCAAAATGAGCGGCTTCCTGGTCGACATCTGCTACCCAGGTTAGGGTAGTTATGGGAATATTAAACACATCTTTCTCTTCCCATATGCAAATATAATGGACAACACTGCATGCCACATGTTTCTATGAAATATTCTGCTGGTCATACTTTTGCTTTTCTCCTTAAAGGCATAACACTTGCGGGGATAAGCTTTGGTGTTTCTGCGCAGATGTTTCATGTTTGGCTCTTCAGCGTTTGTGCTGAATCGAGAATTTCTTTCTTCTTCTTTCTTTTCTATCCCCAAATTCTTTTCCTGTCGCGATGTGCTACGCATTGAAAAAAAAGTGAATTCGTGCGAGCCATGATTAAAAAGTCGTCAGTACAAAACGAGCACCAGAGCATCATAAGATATGTGTTCATTACGAGAAGCGATATGAGAAGTGGTAAGACTTCCCCTTGAAAGGTCCCTTAGATGGTAGATATCCTTTTTGTTTAATCTGCGTAAAATTAAAAATAATAATAGGGAAGAAAGAAGGTTTAATTTTTAAAATTTGGCCATCCTTAACTTGGAGAGCAGACCCTTACCAAGAAGCAGGTTAATCGCTAAAAATATTTTTAGAAGGTTGCTTTAAAAAATATAAAAAGGTCGCTTAAAAAAAGGTTGCTTAGCGCTCAGCGGTAATCCTTCTTGACAGCCACTTATATTAAGACAGACTAATTTTAGATTTTTTGACGGACACCCATTATGTCAGGGAAACGCACCGAATTACTGTCGCTATCCTCCCCAGATAGTCAAAAAATATATAACAAAAACAATGCAAAATTACACTTTACCTAATCTGAAAGCTTTTTAACTTAAACTTATTAAAAAGCGGTTCTCCAGTCAATGCGAAATGGATCTCTCACAAGAAAGATTATTAAATATTCGGAATATTGTAGCGATTTCATTGATTTTTTTTCTATTTTGCGCTCAGTTTACTCGTTTCTAAGTTCCTACAAGTGGGACCCTTTGCGTAAAAAGAAATATAAATTTTCACCCTTATCATCATCATATTTTTTTTTTAATACTAGGGTGGACGGAGGCTAAAACTACAAAATCTTTCAAAGATACCAATACGCCCACTATAGCAGGTATATAATACCGAAGTAGCCGATATTGGTTATGCCCGATTTCCACGTGCTAAAAAACCACCCATTTATGAGAGACACTATGAAACTGCCAGAACGCACTTCATAGTAGTAAATTTTCGCTCTCTCATAATACTTCTTGACTACAACTAAGTTAACTTAACAAGTAGTTTACGCTTCCGTAGTGTTTATCGCATTGGGTAGGTTGCTTTTTAGTGAATGCACCTACTAAGCCGTTCATTCGTGCGACTTCACCCACCGTCGCTAGGTCGAAGGGTCTTGTTCTTTGTAGTCGTCGCTCGTTGTTTACATCGTTAAGAGTCTCGTCTAGAGTACGGATCATTTCATTGTTGCAATGAACTAATCATCATCATCATATATTGAAAAGATTCAAAGCTCTCATTCGTAAATCAAAACTGACTTACTTTTACCATACAAGTGGTATCAAAGCATTCGCATAATTTGGAATGGCTGTTAAAGGTGATGACATACATCGAATGACTGCAGGTAGCCACGGTAACGACCATCAAGAGCCCGAAATTGAATTTTGTGGACAAGCAGAACTCCAGAAATGCAATTTAGTAGGAGCATATCTCGTTGGTATAACCTATCTGTGGCTTTGAAGTATCATGATTTGAACTTTTCAGTTAGTTACTTAGAAATATTTCGATAACTTTTATTAAAGTCTCCTTTGACAACCACCAACAGGAAACCCATCAAACCTCAAATGCAAACCTGACTGAAGTGAACAATAACATTTTATATAGCATTGTATAGATTTCTATAGAAGAAACTTAGGGTGCCTCTCGTTTAATTTTACAATGAACTTTGGAGTAAAAATGACATTTAATTGAAGTGGTGGTTTAATAATAAAAAAAACCCATCGAAGAATTAATATGAGAGAAAACATATCCGTTTCTAAATTGCTATTAATCGGTGTAAATTTTTAGGACTTCATTTATTACTCTGTGGCAAGCAGGTATTACCCCGAAAAAATATAGAACAACAGCATTTCAAAAAAGTACACTGTATAATTTGTCGTAAAGTTTTGCGGTGTTTTTCTTAACATTGAATAATAAACATCAAGTGAAGGGATTATCCCAACCAACAGAAAACCTATAAAATAAACTTGATGCTAATTTGGTGAACGGAAATCAACCGCGAATGGTTAAAGTATTCCCAACAAAAAAAACCTTATTAAAACCTTTCAATTTCATGTGACATTCCCATTATGCCGACAATTATTTCTTTTTACTTATCTCTCAATCTTTAATTTATTTGGTCTTTTCTTCTTCAAATTAGTCATATCGAAAGAAACGAAGCATCTTTTGTGTGTTTTTAATTTTAAATCATTTTTCGTCATCACTTCCGATCGAATTGCTACAAACATGTGAATCACATCTTGTTGACGTGAGGAAGGTCAAAGATTTTATTAAAAAAAATAAAAAGCATGCTTTCTACTGTGCAGTAAAAAATTAGATTAATGTCAAGAAAGAATATAAAAATGTTTTAAAATGCATGTTTTTGGTTGGTCAAATTGGTCAAATTGATTTCGGATGTGGTTATGGTGATGGAAGTAGTTTTGGAACACATGTTACAAATTCTTAAGTTCCTTATATTGCAATCTTCGATTGGGATTAGATTTTCATTTTTCATATGAGGGCTACAAGTGAAAGTATAAAAGAGCAATCAAAAAATTTAAAAGAGTCCCAACCCTATTTTTAAATATTCAAAAAATGGACGAAAGTGGTTTTTATATTTATTTTTACAACTGGATTTAGTCAGAATTTTTTTTAAAATAACTTTGCCCTCATATTATGAACTAACTTGAAAGTTTTTTTTAAATTTCATTATTACATATTGATAAATACATAAATTTGCTAAAGAATTATAGGCAAAAAGCTCAATCCGTGTAAATTGGCTCTCAAATAATTTTTTTCTGTTTAAAAGTCTCCAATCTGCAATGAATAATTTGCTTTAATTTACATTTACTATAAAAACAGTCAAAATAGTCCATTTGTTGATCCTCTTTGTATTTTTATACAGCACGTGATTAAGCTCCCATCATGAAATCGTTTTTTTTTACCAAACAAAATTTATTCCACCACAAGGTTGAAAGCCCAAAAATACTACAACAAAAAAAGCAAACAACCACGAAAGTAATTAAAACCCTCTATCATGAAAACCGCCACCCGTTTCTATAAACGGTAGTTGATGCCATTTTCTATACAAGAGAGCAGTACATTAAAAATAATTTTCCGGTAATCGATTTACCCGAACCCAAGGTAAATAAATACTTTGGTTCAGCTTTACTATTGAGTAAATATGGAATTAATTAACTCGAATCGTGCTGTCAAATTTATTTGCAATGCTTAATAGGTTCGCCGCAGCGCTAATAGATGGCATAAGGTGTTTTTTTTTTAACACTCAGCGCCCAATGCACTCTTGTGTTTTCACCTCAAACGTCATGTCAGGGCGCTTAAGTGTGCATTACGGGACGTCATCATCATTTATTTGTTCACTTGAAATCAGGCTGATGCGTAAGTTAAACCCCTGAATGCTTAAGGAAGTGTGCATGCACTATAATGAGATGCTTTAAGTTCATTTCATTGTTTAAAATTTTTTTTTTCGATGGAGGCTCTCCGGACAAGTTCAGCAAAAGTTAATTTTAGCTTGATGGGAGTAAGAGCTGTGACCAGCTTCTTGTTTGTTAATATTTAAGGCAGTCTACTAAACCAATTAAGTTCTTACGATTTATTTTTATGAAATTAGAGCTAGATATGAAATTATGAAATTAGCTAGATATTTATTAATAAAACAAAAGACAATGCATGCAGCGCATTGCATAGCACACTGGAATATAGCTTGAATGAAGACTGAAAAATAATAGCAAACATCTAAATGTTCAAATTTGCATTGCAAATATTTGAAACATGACATTGTGAACATTTTAATAAGATTTGCATGAGAAAATGCTGTTTAGGTGGGCGTGCTTTAAATATTCAAACAAATATGTAGCAAAATTCTTAGCTTCAAACAAATCAAACTAAAAGTTAAATTATTCCTAAAGCCAGGCACACACGACGCAACGACAGAAAAACGCGCGGCTAATTGCGGTCCGACTAGAAGTTCAAGCCGTATTATGTGTCTAGAAGACAACATATGATTTCGGCTACGAAAATAAGTCGCAAAACTTCATTTGCGACAATTTTCCGAATCGGGACTGTTTCAACACGCAGAGGAAGAATTTGAGTATTTTTGGATTGGGGGTGATGGTTTTCACCGTAATTCACTGGAATCGGACGGTAAATTATTGTTTGTGTGCTAAATTTCCCCCAAAAGAGCTTTCAAACTTTTTTCAAAGATGAAAATTATACGTTTTCAATCAAAACTGACAGGAACCGCACGGAAATTTTTGTCCTTGCTTTGAGTATGTTTGCTGCAGTAAATCGTGCGGTTATTTGTTGTACGTTTTCTATCGCCTTGTGTCCCAGGCCTAAGAGTTGAACGAAAATCTTTCTGAGCTTCGTAAGCCATTGTATTTAATCAATTAAAAAGCTTTGACACATTCTAAAAGTAAAGCAATTGGCGGTTGAAGGTTTTCCCCTGACGGTCAATTTTGGAATATGTGAAGTGTGACCTATACACTTCAACGGCTGGCCGTTGTTGTCACTCCATTTTTCAAACGATTTTTTTTTGTTTAGGAACGATATTTTCCTTCTTATTTGCTTTTTGTGAAAGATCAAACTATTTTATTCATAAATCGGCTGATGACTTACAAGAGGAAACGCCTATGGGTTTACCGAAGGCAGGTCAACTTGTCAACTTCAAGATTTGTGTTGACAGCTAAAGGTCTTCACATATTCCAAATTTGATCCCCAGGTATCGCATTCTGATTTTTCCAATCGTCAATAAAGTTATTTAGTCGAATGCTTTCCCAACCTACTTATGATCAAAAAATATTTAACCAGTGAGTAAGTGCAAGAGTGCGTTTGTAATAGCTTCGATCCGTCTGTAACGGACCGCGGTATACCCTGTTCCTACTTTCCTTTGCATTTTTATTCTCCTTCCCATTCTTATTCTCCTTTCTATTCCTATCTTTTTTCCATACCAATTCCCATTGCCCTCAAAAAAAAAAAATCAGAAAAAAAAATTTTTTCTCATAAAGTTTTTTTTTAATATAATTATATTTATGTTAATATTATAATATTATATAATAATATATTAATATTATATTATAATTAATAAAATATAATTATATATGTTATAATTAATTAAAAATATTTATTTTTTTTTTTTTAATAAATTTTGTGAAATCGGCCCCTGAAAATGATCGTGACCAAAAACTTTATGTAAACAAAATCTAGCACAGAGTCTTGTGTGCCCCATTTGCAAAGTTTTTTTCTTATTCTTTTCTTAATCAGACTTAAGGGCAGTCGAAATCCAAATTGCTGTTTAAATCCGCCTTTTTGTACATAACTTATGCAGAAAAATATTCCATCTGGGGTTGAGTCCAGGGGCCATAGAAAACTAAAAAAGTTACTTGCTGCTTTTGTGGATCGTGAGTAAACTATCGCTGCTTTAATAAATTGAAGCTTCTAACCCTAAAAGTGGGTTTGGTCAAAAACTTTGCTTAAACATAATCTAGGGTTAAGTTTATTATTTCTATTTCTATTATTTATTCTTTTCTAAGTTAGGGCCAGTCAAAGTTCACGTTTCTCGGAAAAATTCAATGTTGGTTTTTTGAAACTCTACCTCCAAATGGCATGGGAGTGGCTCAAAGTATTAATGGCAAATAATTTGGAGCGAGGTATTTTCAACATAATACGTGTATATTATTAGATACTTTACTTTCAATTTGTATGAATAATATTGAAAAATGTTGTTGTCATTTTTTTCACATTTTATAAGTAGTGCAAACTTCGAAAAGCGGCGTGGTCAAAACGCCCCCAATTAGAAACTATCAATTATAACACAGATATTTCCAAGTTACGCTTAAAATTATGTAAAAATGCAATTTTTTGGTTCAAATTAAATATTTTTGAAAAATCGACCCCTAAAAGGGGGCGTGGCTAAAAACTTTGTATGCACGAAATCTGAAATGAAGTCTCGGTTACCTAACCTGCTATTGTTTTTTTTTTTCGTTTTCGTTCCTATGTTAAGGCGAGTCAACTAAAAAATTTTCAGTTTTTCTGAAATTCTGCCTAAAAATGTAGGCGTAGCCCAAAGTCTTGTATAAACAAAATCTAGAACTAAGTATTCTTTACATAATATTGAATAAAGTGTATTTGAAGAACTACCTTTCAAATCCATGCCACGCCCGCTAGGGGAGGTAAAGCGATTAAATTTTTATTTCTTGTATCTTACAACTAATAGGAGATAATAAATACCAAATTTCAGGCTTTTAAGAGGTCTTAAAGTTTCGAAAGCTCTGGAGTAGTTGCGCAATCGCACCGATTGTGGGCGTGTCTGTGAGCGTGTATTCAGATAACAACAAACTTATGCATCGAATTTCAGGTTCCCTGCTTAAAATTTAAGTCCTAAAAACGTGTGACATACAGACAGACGGACGGACGGACATTATTTATTCGATTCAGAGTTCGGTGTTGATCATATGCCCCTAAGGTCTTGGGGGTCTACCACTATTATTTCACCGTGTTACAAACTTAATATACCGCCCATCCTATGGGATGGGGTACAAAGAAATTGGCCGCTCTAGAATTTATTCCAGATTGTGCCTTTCTCTGGTTTGTTCTCATTCGAGATTTTGAACATTTGAGATTTTTGAAATATGGTAATCATTCCAAATGCGGTAATAGTAATCATTCCAAAAGCCGTAAAACCAATTTCCTTCTCTCAATTTTTCACGAAATTTTTTTTATTTAGAAAAATCAAAAATCTCTTTTCCCTTTCTTAAACTCGTTTTACCTTGCAAATGCGCTCGACTCTTCTCCTCTCAGAACTACCTATGTACATGTTATGACACTACTTTATAAGAACAAGGAACAAACTTTTTGACAAAAGCCACGCCAAAGACCAAAACGTTTTATACGTAAATAAACAAAATAAAAACTCAATATACGCAAAAATCTCAAGTGAAACTTAACATTTAAATGTTCACAAAAAAAAGAAGAAAATTATATATTATTAGTACGCATGTCAACAAACGCAATTATTTCTATTTTTACGGTTTTTCGTTGGCATAACACGTTGATTTATATAAGCAAAAAATAGAAACAAAAATATAATATAATTTGCCTCAATGACAACGTATCCAGTTGAACTGATCGCGCATTCCATCCAACAATTTATTACACTTTTTTTCTGGTTTTTTTTTTTTTTTTTAAATTAAAGAGTATCCAAGTCACTTAGTCTATTCGCCGCTAGCCGCATTTTGTTATTGTCTGAGGTAAATTTAAAACTGTTTTTAATAGCAAAGGAATTATTTTTCGAAAGTAGAATAATCTTGTTATTAATTATAATTATTGCTATTGTAATAGCGACAAAAACACCAGCCTTGGTGTATTGTATTTAAGAATAAATCATTATTTGGTTGGGGAACTGTTGAAATAAATTAATGCAAATCTATGTTAATCGTTTGCTTAAATTGCATACTATAAATGCATTGGAAAAAAGTGCTATTCTCATGGAATATGAAAGAGATTAAATTAAACTGTACATGAACTGCATACTAAAAGAGAAGAATAAATTAAAAGAACCTATCCTAGAGCAATCAAAGCTGATGAGAGATTCGTTGTAGTTTAGTACTTTGAAAAGTACATACGGCGAAGTATTCATTAGATACTTCGAGCAAAAGATCCATGTTTGTGTTGTTTTGCATTCACAAGTTAATGAATTCATACACATTGGTTTCACACTAAAATGGAAACGATTAAGGTTTTTAAGCTTTTTGGGGTCATAAACCGATAAAAGGTTTCCTGTCCACCGATGTTAGGAATGCTTTCCGGACAAGTTGAACAAAGTGTTGGCTTAATTAAGATAATGTTCCTAATAGTCTTTATCAAATTGCAATCATTTTGAAATAATTTGTATTTTTTTCAAGGTAAATTGCTGATATTGAATCGGCCTTTGACTTGGGGTGCACGTATATTCGTATACTATGTCGAGGGAAAAGTTCAGGCTGATTCTATCTTGGCCCTCTATCTCTGAGGTGCTTTTATTTCGTCTTGGTATTTAAAAAAAAAAGACTCAAACTCGAAGATCACCCTTACTAGAGCGGAATTCACTCAATCTAACAGAGTCACAATATTTCGGCTTCTTCAGTTTTATCCTTCAGTTATTATAGCCTTTTCTTATAGAATTCGTTGTTATACCTGGATTCTGCAGGATACTGTAGGCAACCTGACTACTGGAGAAGATTTGAAAGAATTTTCTTAGAAGGCTTTAAAAGTTAAGCTACGCTGTCTTGGTAGTCGTTCTCTAAGGTTTTCCAATCAAGCGATTGGGCAAAAGTCAACGACACCCGTTTAAAACAAGTATCTTGAAAACAGTACCTATTCAGAAAAACTTTTTCGAAAAAAATTGTATGTAGATCTGAGTTTTTCATGTAGTTTTTTAACCATGGTGCTATAAATGTATCACTGCAGTTATAAGGCTGTAAGTGCTGAAGAGGTGGGTGCTGCAGTGCAGGCTCTATAGACCTCAATTGCTTTTTTATAGCACCTTTTACAAAACTTATAAATATAGGTTAAACACATCTCAAGCAATACTTTGCAATGTAACAGAAATTGTTTCGACAACATTTTAAAAAAAGTACTTGTATACGAGACTCTTACATCCATCTTTTAAAGAATACGAACAACAACTAGGTTCAAGACAAGTGATACTCTCGGAGGGCTTGTCAGACCCTCGTGGAGGTGGGGACCGTGATTCGAACCAAGACCTCTGGCGTAGTAAGCACACACACTAACCACTACGCCACGGCACCTCACAGGTTACATTTCTAGGCTAGAAAAAAATACCATACAAAAATGTGATAAAAATATTCTTCCTTTTTTACTGTTCTTTCTATGATCAAGAGAGTCAAATAAGATATGTTTGGGCTATCTTGGTCCAGCTGTACGAGTATTTCATCCGCTTACTGAACACTTTCTAGGCAGGAATTAAAAATAGTCTTTCTTGGAGATTAGGACTTAAGGTATTAGGTTAGGTATGTACTGCACCAACGCATAAGAAGGAAATATCCGCAACAAAAATGCGTTTCAATTAACGCCTTCTGTGTTTAGAAATAGTGAAAGCAGCTACTAGGGGAACAGAAACAAACGCAACGTAACTTTTTAGAAGCGAAAGTGATGGTAACCCTAAATAAATTAGCACCATGTTTGACAGAAAAACAACATTCGTTTATGGAACCCAAAGTTTCTAAAGGGTGACGCAGTACACTAAGGTGTTATAATAGTGCTATAATGGATTTACATAAAACTATGCACTCTTTATTTTAGGTTATGCTTATTGTTTCAAATAGCGCGTTCGTTCTTCTTTCATAAATGTTTCTTGGTGTTGGTATTCGTTCGTGTCCTCTCTAGATATCGCATTTTGACTCTTCTTGCTAGATCGATGTCGCTGTATATCCCCAACAGTTCGATGTTATACCTCCTCCTCCACTCTTCGTCTATGCAGATGGGACCATAAATCGCCCGAAGGATTTTCCTCTCGAAGTAGCCTAAAGCGTATTTATCCACCTTTGACAGGGCCAATGCTTCTGCACCGTATAGCAGGACTGGGGTAATAAGACCTTCTTAACCCAAAGAAGCAGCTATTAGCAAGATAAGCCTTAATTTAATTTCAGCTCTGGTGTCGTTGTCTGAATTAATAGCGGAACTCAGGTAGATAAAATCTCTTACTACCTCAAAGTTATAGCTCCTCATCATCATCATCATTTTCGAATGCCGCCTATCCTTTAAAAGGGTCGCGGAGGTGGCTAAATGGTCCTTCCATCTTTCTCGATCCTCCGCCACCAACTCAAGAGACTCCGGCGCAATCCCCAGGCGGGACTCAGAGAGGTTCTTTACCTGATCCCACCACCTGTTTCTTGGTCTACCAGGGGGGCGACGCGCTCGCATCTCGGCTAGCATGACCTGTCTAGGAAGTCTGTCAGGGGGCATGCGAACAACGTGTCCAAACCATCGAAGAATCGATCGCTCCACTTGGAGAAAAAGCTGCTCAACATTAAGATTCCTACGAATACTGACGTTTCTCACTCTGTCCCTTAGAGTAACACCAGCAACGCACCTCAGGAATCTCATTTCGGCAGCTTGTACCCGCGATCTAATTCTTTCGGTCATTACCCAAATTTCATGACCATAGATGAGGGTCGGAACGAACACTGAATTAAAAACTGAGATCTTTGCTTTCACTCCAAGCTCAGCTTTCCTGATGACCGGCCGGCGCAGTTCCTTTACTATTGCTCCAGCTTGGCCAATTCTACAGGACAACTCAGTATCACTCCTCCCATCTTTCGTGAAAAAGACCCCGAGATACTTAAACTTCTCCACCTGTTTTGATGGAACTCCATTTATGTGCAGGGTACACTGCACAGGAGTTCGGGAAACAACCATCACTTCCGATTTGTTCACGTTTACTTTTATCCCAGCATCACCACAGATGGCTGCAAACCTATCCAGTGCTCGTTGAAGTTCCTCTTTGGATGATGCAAGGATGGCCAAATCATCTGCGAAAAACAGATGGCTCATCCTGATGCCAGCCAATTCGAAACATTGCTCGCCAAGACTGCGCCTCACCATCCAGTCCATATATGCTATAAAAAGAAGCGGCGACAGAACACAGCCCTGGCGAAGTCCAACGCGCACATCAAAAGGACGGGATTTGACGCCATTTATCCGTACACAGCTTCTGCAGTTTCCATACAAAGACTGAATGGCTCTCAGAAGAGGCCCACTCAGCGCAAAGTCCTGCAAAACTCTCCACAGTGTATCCCGAGGGACTCGGTCATACACCTTTTCCAGATCTACAAAACACGCATAGACCGGTTTGGCATATTCCCAGGCCTTCTCAAGAATAACCTTCAGAGTAAAAAGCTGGTCGGTTGTGCCTCTGCCAGGCCGAAAGCCGCACTGTTCTTCCCGTAACAAAGGCTCAATTACAGCTCTAGAACGCGTTTCCAACACCTTTGCGAATACTTTTCCCGGAAGAAAGTTATAGCTGCCTATGGTAATATTTTGTCCAAGACGTCGGTATCGGGTGTCTCTTCTTGATGACAGTTTACTTGGTTTTACCCTCGATGGCTGCTAGGCCCGTATTCACCACTCCCATCCCAATGATTACGAAGGCTCCACTTACATCATGCTCTGTTCTTCCGATTATGTCAATGTAGTATGTGCATACGAGTACGAACTTGTGGAAGATTGTGCCTCTGGTGTTGGCGCGGAAGTTCAAGAAAGATCTCAAATCCTTTTTGACACCAAAGAACCGGTGATGTCTTTACCAGCCTTGACGGAAAAGCGCGAGTTTCTAATCTTCGTCCTGCAAACTGTCGAGTTTGACAGTGATGCCAAAACTAGACATTGTCCTATTGGATCGCTAATAAACGACTTTAGGCATTCACAGAGTAGATATAGCAGATAATATTGTGTATGCGATGTTGAAAAGGCTGATGCCTTTGTACTTGACACAATTCAAAGGGTCTCCTTCGCTTGAAAATCGGGTTAAACAATGCTGAGGTTCTATTAGTCGGGCATGTGGTGCATGCTTCTTACCGGATCAGCGCCAACGGATTTGACAAGTTTCGAGAGACATCTACTTTCACTTCATGCAGGTCCGGTAGGCGGTATCGTTCGTATACTTCGTCGGTAACTTCTTCGCCCCCGGCTTGAATAGTTCATTCTGCCTGACAGCAAGATTCCGTTCGTCCCTCGATCATGCTTAGAATCTCATCCTGTTGCAAGATCACTCCATCTTTTCAACTTCGAGCAAGTCCTTCCTTTTAAATAATTCCTGTAAAGCTGCATGTGCTTGCCGACTATGAAGTCAAACCAGAGCTTTCGTTGTGGTGGCCGTATGAAACCCAGCACATCAGAGGCGTCATCTCTGATGACTTTCTAGAAATGTTACTTCTTGGTATCAACAGTATGCTGGCTGCATAACTGTTGATAGCAAGAAGGCGGGCATTCTTGCTATCAACAGGATGGCCGGAACTCGAGAGACACTCGGTTGGAGAAGAACCTGGCAATCTTTCGCGGTATAAGCCTTCTTACGTCAAACTTTCTCACAGCATTTCCATTCCTGTCGTTGGTCGGGATAACCGCAGGTGTGTACCTTGGTTACATTGAGGCAGTGATCCAAGCCAGCGTTAGCTCATCTGAAAGTTCGCACGCCCATGATTCTGAAAGAGTGTCTTGGGTCGATCGCAATATTGTCAATCTCGTTGATAGATCGGAAGATCTTCATGTCCCTTTGAAATAAATATTGAAATGTTGTGCATACTAGTTACCACAACGCGTGTCGGCCCGCAGCGAAGTCGTTCAGCCCTAATCCGTTATCGAAGGCCGTGTCGTGCAATTAAAGATAGTGCAAAAGCTGACTGTTCCGTGTTCGGTTTTGAGACCACGGAAAAATGTTCGTCATTGCACTTAACCGGTAGTTTCAGCAGTTCTTTTGTCAGCATCGTAAGTCGATATTCAAATTTGCTTTGCCTCAATGGAACTGCATGTTGTCGATGACTGCGATTTATGACTCTATTACAATTGACCACACAGGACATCAATACGTTCACTCTTAAATCATACAACATAATAAATTTCAAAGTTAAACAGCCCGCGTTAAAACAAACGGAGTTCTATTGTTTGCTTCTGGAATAGTATCCTTATAGTAGTTCAAGTCACGTGTTTTACGTCCTGTTCGTGTTTGTTCCGTCAGTGAATCCTTATCGATGAATTCAAGTGTAACAACCACATAATGGACACAAATGCCGATTTACCCACCACAAAAATTTTGCATATCCTGCGCACTGTGTATAAGGTGAACACCTGTCCGGTGTTCCTTTGACTTTCAAGGTTTTTTTTTTTTCTTTAACAAAAACATTTGTAGAATTAGTCCCGCGTTTTGCTTTTAGCTTGTCTCCCAGCCCGTCTTAATATCCCTAAATATTATTTCGAACTTAATTCAGTTGGGTGGTGGTTACTGTGGCGAATTTTATGCTTCATTAACACGCTCGTACCAGTCTCAATTTGTATCCGTTATTGCACTGTCCTACCATAGTGTCTAGTTGCCTAAAAGTATATTTAATTTTTGTGTTGTGTTTGATGGCTTTAATTGAACAAAAAATTAATCAATAAATTTGTGCGGCTTCAATAACAACGATAATACAGAGACTCGTATTCGCTCATGTGCTACATGTGTAAATTTGCCTCAAAGGATATGAAGGTAAGCCGGGGTCTGTAACGGCGAAAGTTCAAATGGTTCAAGGACATTACGTTTATTAAATTATCGTTGTCTTGTCTCTAGCTAGTTCAAGGACCTTTTGTTTAATTAAATTATCCCCATTAAAGTGTGCAAATAAGGCTACTTCCCTTAAAGTAATTGTATAAAACAACCCTTTGGCTTGTTTCCTCAAATATTTTCAGCTTTGTGATTCGTGTCATTTGACGAATGCCTTGTAAATGAAATATTTCATATCCTTATCAAGATTACAGTCGCTCGCTTCCACAGAGACATACATATGATTGATAGCAGTCTACTGTCTGCTGTCTGGCAATTGCAATCACGACAACGTCTCCTCGAGTGTACACATTAATCTAAGTCTAAACGACATTACAGGACGAATCTGATAGTGAAGGTAATATTACACGCGTTGCGTTGACAGGTGACAAATAAATGCTGTCAAAGATGTAAATGAGCGAAAATTTGAATTTGAAATTGAATTCTGGTTTCACGGTATCTGCACTTATTGAACCGTGACATTTCTGTCAGTTAATAGTACTTACAGAATGTTGTGAGAGTTCCCTAACCTCCCATTTCAAGATACCAGCCTTATGCAACAGCAAATCACATCACAGAACAACTATCACCATAAAAATAGCAACTAATTTACCTTATCAGGACATACTTGAGCTAATCGTAAAAAAAAAATTAACTTTGATCGAATATTGACGGCTGCATGAAGCATACTAGGTACGTTTCAAATACCCAGGCAATAGTCAGAAGTTTGGTGAAAAATAAAGGTCGATAGATCGCACCACCCGGTTGATAAACTTTCTGATTATTCGCGTGAATCAAATAAACAAAAATTCTACTTCATAATACTTTGCTCTACTTTGATTAAGTCCGTTTCAACGATTGACGCTCTCAGGGAGATAGTGATTCAACAGAACACCAATTAAAATCGAATGATACACCCTTAAGCTAAAAGTAGTACCTAATCAAAGACTTCGACAAATCGCAAGTGACTTCCCACTATAAATCCGTCTGCTTTCGGCTTGAGACCCAAGTTACTTAATCGATGATTAATGGCATTTTTAACCAGGTGACTTACTGGCACAGTACAGTAATTCATAAAGTCGTAATAGGCGTAATAAAGGCGAATTTTTGTGTACTTTCGAACTCCAACGAAGTCTGACATTGTTTACCTTTTTGCCAGAAGCTTGTTATCATGACATGTCCAATTAGTGTTGAACTTTGTACTATTCCTGCGAAAGCGAAAATGCCAACAAACAGTTGCAACACACAGACATGACATTTACTTGTCCCCGGTTAAGGGTATCTTATATGGCATTGACCTTTGTTAAAAGTGGAATAAATTTCATTAACCAATCGTTGTTGGGAGCAATTAAAAAAGCACATGTTCGGTTGACTCCCCTGCAATGCGATTAATTTAACAAAAATAAATTAAAGAAAACTCAAGCAGTTACGTTTACTTTTTTTGTTAGAATGATAAGGACTATCAGTAGTTGATGTTTTATTCCACACGAAAATATATAGTTCAATGCCAGATTTTCGAACGTAGCACAACTAGTGTTTGCCATAGACTATGAGGAACGCATGTGATAAGAGGGATTACGAAAGAATTTTTGAGCTTAATTTTAAGGCCAGTGGAATGTCTCCGGAGTACATGAGGTGGTAATACCATAACGCTTCTGGACATAGAATGGATGTGTGGAGAGAAAATTATCAGCTGATAGTTATTTTGGCAATTTACAGACAGTTTAGGAATGGAGTTTTCCGAAGATGCAGCTAGAGTTCTTGTGTTTTTGAAGTCTATTAGTCCTTAATAGTATTAATCAGAGAGGTTTTTGTCGAAGCCTTAATGAAGGACATGGTTTTTGAACTAGCGTTAAGATAAGTCATAAAAAGGCAACGAGCTCTTGAATGGGCTTGTGTTGAGGAAAGAAAAACAGAACACAGTCTTCAGTGCAGTGACCGCATCGTTATCAATAAAATCTAATCAAATAAACAATCGATATAATCTGTTATTCATTTTATATTGAAAACATTTTGAAGAGGCATTATCGCGTGTTTTCCCAAAGAACTTGAGTGTAATAGATTTCACGATTACTTTGTTAACAATGGTAAAGGCTCAATGCACAGTAGACTAACAACAGTCTGGGTTTTGTAACCAATATTTTAAATTAATAAACCATTCAATGCTTCAGTTTTTTAATTACATACCTGTCTGTCGTCCTTGAAGTTCTCGTAACATTATGGTACGTTTGCCCCGATTTATAAACTTAGTATAACCGATTTACATAGAGTTTCTTCAGAACAGCCTGTTTGAAAAATATAAGCTAGATTTTCCTTGAAATGAAGAAAAAAACAGATCACATCTTAAAAACGTCTCGTTAGTATAAGCTTAGTTAAAAAACAATTTTCTCATACCTGTTTTCAAAAATTTACTTGCAAATTTAGGAGTCAATTTCAACATAATCTTTAGAGTAGACACACTGCCGATATGACATAAGAGGTTCACATCCTTCAAACTATCTTACAAAGGGCGCGGAACATAGTTTTTGGTCAAAATTTATGACAAAATTATTGTACTGTGGCCTGTTTTTTAGAATCAAAAATCAAAATCCACGTTTTTCGAAAAACAAATTAAATATTTTCTTTAAATCTGGCTTAAAAATTGAAAAAAATCTTCCGTTTGACTTGACGCGTTGATTCCCAAAACTTTTTAAACTCAAGTTTCCAATTAGGATCGATAAAATTATGCACACACATTCTTCAATTCTTGAAGAATGAAAAGTTTGCAGGTTGCTGCTCACATTAGTAACTTTAAATCTTGGCTTCACAAATGTCCTTTTGGGTGCCTTACTTTATCTCATCTTCTTTAGTTTTTCAAGTGAATTTCAATGCGTATGATACTGCTCTGTTTATGTCGATTATACATACATTTTCCTGAAGACTTTTTAGACTTCTTCAAACTGCACTTAATAAAATCGAAAATTAATAAAAAAATGGAAGATTAAGATACCTGTGTATACAAAACACAGGTTATGTATTTGGATTTCTGGTCTAAAAGACCCAGAAAAACTTGATTTCTTTCAAATGCTAAGCTGTTATGCTAAGCTAAAAGTTCCACAGGCATTTACCGGCCTCATGAATGTAAATATCTTCGAGTTGCTATGGACAAAAAAGTTTTTGTGAAGCATAAAAACAGAACAATTAATTCTTGAGTCCTTAGCGTTTTCCTATGGAGACAAACTGTAAAGGACCAGAATTTAAATGTTTCGAACAAAAACTTGCCCAGCCGGAGTCCATGCTAAACTTCGCGATATTCGCTATAATAATAAATAATAATAATAATAGTAATAATATAAGTAAATAAAATAATAATAATAATACTTGCAAAGCTTATCCAGTTCCTCAAAAATGATGTCCTAGTCGTCTGGAGACTGCCACTTAGACACTGACAGAGAGGTGGAGTTTCACATCCAGTTTCGCCTTGCGATCATGATAGCCCCTGCAATTGTAGTTGATTTAAATGATTCTTAATTTTACAGAGACTTTTCCTAACGCATTGTGCTTCCTGTTATCACTCTTTCTTGTGACCAGTGATGGTCCAGTGACCAGTTATGGCCAGTGTGGCCAGTGATGGTCTTTTTAGTACTATAAGCTTCTTATATCCGACCGAGTAGGCGACATCATAGACCCTTAAGACCTTTTAGAGATATAATTAAGACCGACAGGAGAATCGATTAAGCCATGTCCGTCCGTACGTCCGTCCGTCTGTATGTGTGAAGGTTTTAGGTCTTCAAAATCAAGCTAGAAATCTGAAACTTGGAATCCGATTTGGATCTTCTGCTGCACAGACAAAGTGTGAAATTTGGCTTAATCCGTCAACAGCCACGCCCACTACTGGCTGCAATATGAGGCAACTTCTAAAACAACCAAAATGCCTTTTGGTCAAGTTAGAAAAGTCATAGGAACTTAGATTTTGGTACTAAGCAATATTGACCTTTAACAAGGCAAAAATTTGACCGCCCACAATATCGAACATGCCCACTTTTAACATGTTAGATCCTTAAAATCTCGATTTCTCGGAAAGTTCACTCCAAACCGAAAAAAAATTATAAGGCAAATATTAAAGATATTACTATTTTTCCTACTATTTGCCCCATACAAGGTTTTGAGCTCCTTTTAAAGGGCGTTTTTAAGAAAAAAATGTTTTTTTGTGAAATAATTTTCGCTTTTACCGTATTTTCTCATGATTCTAACGAAATTACAGCTAATTTATTTTAATTTTGAGCCCATGCCCACTTTGGGGTCGTGGCCTATACAAATAATATATGCATTCAGGCCAACAAACTTTAAGATTTGGTGTTACTCGGTATATAGGGTCGGGTATATAGAAGTTTGTCACAGACGAACTCTTGAACTTACTCACTTGTCTGACTTTCTGTTGCGTTATAGATAAAAGATAACCATAACGCCTTTGAATGGCCGCAATCGACGCATTAACGCAAATGGAAGTATTTCACTACTTTGGACTTTTCGGCGGCTATAAGGATTGCTAGAATTTTGGCATGAAAGATCCTTGTTAGAATACCAACATTCTCAGAGCATACACCTGCTCCAGTACCCTCAAATGTTTTAAAATCGGGCTGAATAGATTCCTACTCGGGGTTGGTTATAACGTCATCCAGCCTCCAGTCTTCTCTCTAAGGGATGTGAATGGATATGCAGTTGTCTTGATTTTAGTCAAGATAAGGTAACAGCATCTATTGTTAGTTGGATTGAACGATGTCCTGTTGATGGTGATGTACTCCAATTGCCTGTACCTTGAAGGCTTATCGCGCTTTTTATGGGGCTTTCTTTCATTCTTTCTTTCTTTTATGTTCATCTATAGGCATAAAGTTTAGGATTGTATCCTAGCCTCACACTAGCAGCTGACCTCGGAGCACCTGGTAGTGACGTGATAAGCCATTTTCTGTTCCTCAGTTATAAGGTTTTGCGATTTTACTGCTTTTCATGAATTGAACTATTAACTTATCTCAAGAGTGTGGAGTTAATTTTCACCCTTGGGTGATTGTGTTTCTTTCTATTTTTTTGTGATTTTTTGTCTATGTCAAGAAAGAAAGATGTCAGGAAAAAAAACAATCTGCAATCCAAGCTTCACCTTGCATCAAAGTCACTGACTTGTCGAACAGCAAGCTTGAAGATCACGCAAAATGATTTTCTCTGAGTTGAGTAATTTATAACCATCAGTTCGTCGGTGTCCATTGCTATTGTTTGTGTGATACCATATTATCAGCCCCATCCTTATAGCAATTAAAAATTGCTCTCCGGTGGGTGCTTTAATAATGTTAATGTCGTCAGCGTGAGGACTTAAGCATATATGTGCCGCTAGTATTGGCTAAAAAGTACCGAAGTACCATACGAAAAGCACCAAAAAGATGTTTTCCAGCCTTGATAGAGTAAAGCACATTCTTCTTTGCCATTCGCAAACGGACAATATTTTACACGGGTTATATACTGCTGGTACAATGAAGTATCGTTCTTAAAATTGATGGATTGTTCATTGTGGGTGATTCAACCCAATACAAAATTCGAGGGGCCTTTTGAAACATACGTTTCTGTTCGTAACCGCTGATTGTTTGACTTGATTTTCTGTACATATTTTTTCATATTTGTCTGCTATTTATCCCTTGAAGGTTGATAGTAGCAGAAAAAAAATTCTTAAAAAATAAAATATATAATTTTGAAAAGTTCTTTAAAAAATGATGAACTTTTTTTTTATCATTTACCAGTGACAGCCCAAAAAGTATTCTAATTTATCGATTAGATTCTTGATTTATCATTGTAGATTCCTTGGACGTTTCTAGGATTGCCACACCACTAAGACTTTATTAAAAAACTTTTTCGAATTTCTTATAATTATTCGTATTTAAAAGTTAATGTTATACAGCATAATTCACCAGAGTTTTCATAACTTTTCACAATAATTTAAGTGATCTATGAACGATCAATCCTTCATCTAAGGACGCATATCTGAGTTTGGGGATTTTCACCTTTAACTAGCTTAACCATGGAGCAATTTGATGTAAAAAATAAAATTCTCCGATATTGTTATTATATAAAAGATAAAGCAAAGACCTAATTTGATCATTGTTCTTGTTGGTTCTGCCTTATCAAAGACATGCATCGAACAGTAGTTAAGTGGTTCAGATGTTTGATAAACGGCAGCAAGTTATTTGAAAAGTATGTCTTACAATTCAAAAAGGGAAGGTAAAAACGGATGTTAAGTCTAATTGTCTGATAAGCTGAGAATGTGTTTATTTTCTCAATAGTCACTTAAACAAAACAAGATCTTCTGAAAAAATTCATAAAACTACTACAAAAAAAGATTGTTAACCAAACTAGAATGTAAACTAACATGATTTGACATGATGGTAAAATGATTTTTTTATCAGTTAACTTCATTTATTTCTTTTGCCATATTATTAATTCGACAAGGCTCTACTTATTTCTTTTTTCCAATAAAAAGGATAACGCTCCTGAACTTGTGTAATTGTCATCATTATCGCACATAATTAAAATCGTCTTCCTGTGAAATTTTAATTCATGTAAATACAACTTAAGTTGCAAAAATAAATTTGTCAAAGAATGTTATCTCCAGTTTATTCGGTATGTTGATACAATAGCTCAAAAGATTTACAATTTATCTCGTGGAATAACGTTTGAATAGGAATCTTGAAAGTGGAGTAAGTATACCTACATGCTTTTACTTTACTTAGATAGCACGGATTAATGCTAACTATTGAGTATTGACCTAAAAAACATATCAATTTGATCATTCAGGGCACGTCCCCACAGGTCAGCTGCATCACTTTCCGATTTCGACTGAAACTAGTCTGGTCCGTAGTAAATTTTTCCGTAGTAAATTTTTGTGATTTTGCACAAAAATTACACATACGCCATGGTGACTTGGTAAAACAATTTTATTGTTCTACTTAACTATCGCCGAGTAACGACCTTTTAACTGCAGCCTATTTGCATATTGCACCTTCTTTAAGTGTACATTCATGATGGACAATTTTCAAGTGCCTACATAAATATATGCGACCTGCATTTTTACCCGTAAGCCATTTAAAAATTACCACGAAGCCAACATATTGCATAATTACACAATAGAGCACCGCCATACAAATTTATTTATCCAAAGGTTGCTTAAGAAAAAAAACTGAAAAACTAAAAATAAACAGTCTACTATCAATGGAGCATTGTGCCATAAAATAAAAATTAAAGATAAAAAAAAATATCAAACATAATTCAGTTTCATGGCTATACTTTACGTATCTACAACAATTCTGACAAAAAGATAGATATGCCAATAAATTCGCTTGGGTGTATCTTGACTCCAGATCGATTTATCATTATGACTCTGCTGTTGGAAAATCGGAAATAATAAAAATGAAAAAAAAAAAATACCGGTTCTATCCACTTGAGTGTAATAATACACTAGTTGATGTATGACAGAGTTTCCATAAATTAAACAAAAATGAATTAGTACTTGATGCTCATAAATTTTAATGCAAAAAAGAATTGTACACCACGTTATTATCTGGGAAACAATAATTTTAGCTTTTGGGGAATTACCTTGTAGATGGTCTTCTGATTTGAAAAGACAATGGATGAGGGAACAATTAAAACAATTAAAACATAAATTTAATATGAATTTTTTTTTTTGTTATTTAAGCACTTAACAATAGCTTATATATTTGAGAGGTCGTGATTTGATAAAAAACTGAGGTTTTTTAAAGTGAGCCTAAAAACGACTTTGGCTGACGTTCTTGTTTCCTGATCAGGGCTTAGCAGTTCAAACACTCATACCTCGTACAAGGTAGCCTCTTTTGAAATCACAAGGGGAGAGGTTTTTGCAAAGCTTACCCGAATCAGATTTGTTTTGGAAACAAAAATTAATCCAGTAATATTTTAAGCCAAACCTCGGGCTTCATTTGGTTTGTCTACTTTTGCTTACATTTAAAAATGTCGATCTCACTTATTTCTGAAACTTCCGAAAACTTGAAGAAAGTGACACTTTTTAACTTTTTACGAAAAATTAATCATCAGGATAACACTGAGAAGCATGGAACTCATTCCTCATTTTTTTGTACCCCACCCAGGGTATATTAATTTTAATGCACAGCTTGTAACACACAAATTATAACCGTAGACCCCTAAGACCTTTTACAGATATGCTCGATACCGACAGGTGAATCGATTTAACTATGTCCGACCGTCCGTTTGTCTGTCTGTGCGTATGTGTGAAGTTTTTAGGTCCTTATAATTGAGCTAAGACGCTCAGCCTTGGAGTGTATCTTGGTTCTTATTTTGCACAGACAAGATGTTAAACTCGGTTAAATACGTCGACGGCCACGCCTACTACTGGCTTCAATGTAGGACAACCTCTATTTCAAATTTTCTTTCAAAATGCCTTTAGATAGACAAGGCTAGGAACTCCAATTTTGATATAGAGCAATAATGGCCCAAAACTTCTAAGAAGGCAAAATTTGGACCGCCACAATATCGACCATGCCCACTTTAACATGTTAGATCTTTAAAAACCCGAAGTTCACTCCAAATCGAAAAAAAAATTATGTCACAATTATTAGAGATATTACTATTTGCTAAGTTTGCTCTTCACAAATTTTTGAGCTCCGCCCACTTTTAGGAGATTTTTTTTAGGAAAAACGGTTTTTTTTCCGAAATAATTTTCGGTTTTAACGCATTTTGTCATGATTCTAACTTAATTACAATTAATTGGTTTTATTTTTAACCCAAGCCCACTTTTGGTGGCGTGGCCTATACAAATAATATATAAACACGGGACAAAAAAATTGAAGGTTTGGTGTTACACGGTATATATCGTCGGGTATATAGAAGTTTGTCACAGACGAACTCTTGCACTTACTCACTTGTTATTTCTGTAATGCGTTTCCACAGTAAAAATGCGGTGATCTTTTAAAAAGCGCTCCATTTTAATTAAAGGGCACTATCGAAAGTAACATCTGTCAAATTTCAGTGATGCGACATGCACAGAAAAAAATTACAATAGATTAAAAAAGTGCGTTCTTTTTGGGTTACCCTTTTCAATAAGAGCCAGTTGTTCAGTTGTTCATCAAACTAAAGCTAGCCCTGGGAGTGAGCTGTTTATCAATTACAATTAGGTCTAACCTTGGACCAATTTGCCAAATTTTGTGAGTTAAATTTTTAGAAAAATTTGAATTACAATTTCAACTTTTTTGCCAGTTTTCATATGCAATATCACAGTTGCCTTTCATATCTCTGTGGAAATCATGTTTGAGCAGCCTGTAGGAGACCAACTCGAACTTATTTGCCAAAAAGTTATCCACCTCTCCTATAAAGGTGCTAGCTGCTAACTGAGGAAATTTTTATGTCTTCAGCACTCGGTTGATCTCGGAAGCATAAATTCCGAATATTACCATAAAGGGATGGACTTTCAAATAGAATTACGTTCCGCATTTTCGGCTTCTTTAAGACAAAGTCGGAGAATCGACTATTTTTATTACAAAAAGGTGATAATCCTGTAGTTCGCTTTGAGGTATCCTACAAGGTTTTCAATATCTTGCCTATTTATATTGGCTCATTTAGCCTGCCTAAGGGCTGAGTACCGCTATAAGAGATGCATGGCTTATGCTCCCAGTTTTTTATAGCTTCATTTATTGCCAATTTTGGGGTAAGGTAAGAAAAACAGAGTTTTTATAGTTTTTTTGTCTAATGTGACCGCGTAGTGCATACCACGTTCCGGGACCTCCGAGCAAAATTTTTAGTAGGTCTGGGTGGTCTTTAAGGCTTAGCTCTTTCACTTGTTATTGACTTGCTTTGCTACCCGCGTTGTCTCTTTTGGTAGGTGCAGAGGTATAGGCTTATATTGCTTCTACAGCAGCTGGGGGTACGTTCGCCCATAGCTTGTGGTATACCCAGGCCTTTTTAAGTTTTGGAATGGCGATCTGTTATGTGGTCTTCTACAGCATACAATACAATCATAATGCAATGATGAGCCTGACTATCATTATATTAATCCCGTGTGCAATCGCGATTAACATAAAAGGGATAACATTGAAAAAGGTTCCCATTCGGTGCCATAAAACAGGTGCGTCAGTTTCAAAATAACAGTCTTCCTGGTCGGCGTCTGCTAAGCAGGCTAACATCGGCCAAAAATTAAACGCCTTTTTTCTTCTAGTATGCAAATATAATGGACAGCAATTTGATCTATGCCAGAAGTTTCTAGTAACCAATCTGCTGCTGCATTGCTTTTCTTCATAAGGCATAACCCTTGCGGGAGTCAAATTTGGTGTTTCTGTTTATATCGAGGGTTTTCAGATTTGGTAATGGCCCATTACGAACCTGTTGAATCGAGAACTCCTTTTTTTCTTCTTTCTCTTCCATGCTCAACTTTTTTCCGCTCGCAATTTTCTACGCCTTTAAAGGGTAGTCGGTAGTCATAAACCTTAGATGAGCTTTAAAAAGGCTCGATGGGCGATCGTGAAAAAGAAGCCATCGTGAAAAAGGCTTCTTTTTCACGATGCCCACATCCGCGAGCGTCTGACAAGCCCTTCGAGAGTATCATTTGTCTTGAAAAAATTCTCAATGTGCCGTTCGGATTCGGCAAAAAATTGTAGGCCCCCTTGTATGTGAAGAAATCAACAACACAGCTTACATTATTGAGAAGTTGGCCCTGGTTCACCTCGAGCTCTTGCGCCACTCTATTTTTTTTTATACACTTTAGATGACGATCTAATAAAAAAAGCATGCGCCGGCAAACCCATAAGGCGTTGGTTGCTTGAGTGACTTCGTGGCAAGGGTGGTGTGAGTTCCAGAGACGTCCTTTTTTGGAATAACTCTTCCATACCAGACTTCACTGGAGTACTCAACGAATTTGTTCCTTATTGAAATCAAAACCCAATTGGATATTTTTCCTTTTAGTGAAGGCAATCATGCCGGCCTTAATTATTATGCTTATAGAATGGTTTTTCCTAGTACACACCCGTTTTACTAACGCGAAGTATCTTTATTTGACTCTTCATTTCTATGACGACGACTAGGGCATCGGCGCGGGTAATCAATTTTGTTAAGACCAAAGTTGCTTAACTTATTGCAGGCTGTAAATGACCAGAGACCACAGCAGGGGTGACAGCACGCCTCCCTGTGGGCTGCCTGGGCTAATACTGATGTCAGTCCTAATATAGCAGTGATCATCTGACTTTCGAGCATCGCTTTGATTCAGTTTATGGTAGCTTGGTCTCTATGTCCAGAATGACGCAGAGTGCAAACTCCTGATCGTGGGAGTTTCAAAGAGAGCAAACTCCTGACTGGCCTTAAGTGCCTTCAATCAACGCCGTTGAAGTAAATTTTTTCAAAATATCAAAATATTACAACTTCTTTAGCTAGAAATGCTGAATACATTTTTAGGAAATTGCCAGCCTCTTTTGGTGCCTTCAAAAATTTAGAGAAAGAACATATTGCCCAAAAACCTCATTTAATGATTTAAAGAAAAAATTTTATTGACAGTTGTTGAAAGCAATAGTTGTAAATTTTGTGGAAGCGCAAATTAAAACTCGCCATTTTGTGTTTTCTCTATAATAATTGCTTGCGCTTCTAGTTGAAACCCCGACGTTTTAGCATCCTCTTTGCAAGATCAAATTAATCTTGCCTCAATCTGGTCTGCGCTTATCCTAAACCAATTTTCGAGTTCTACCTACACAGGGCTTACATAAAAAAAAGAACTCTGTTTCTATCACATTCAATTATAAGGCTAGAGAAACGACGCATTTCCTGCTTTAAGTGTGCTTGCAAAGAAGCGTCATCTTGCTTTTGTCTTTTTCCTCTGTCGCACAGTCAACATGACTCTTAACTTACAATTAAACTCTCAACTTTATGAACCCTTTTTTCAAAAATATGTACACACTTCAGCTAAAGCACATTTTTATATAGACTTGCTTAGTTTACTAATATGCGTTTGCAGGTGCGGCTCTTCGACCAGGCAAGCACCACAGTACAATCATCATCCTTTCTAAAAATTAACGCTTTTACTTTCTGTCACCAATTTATAGCACAGTCTCGTTTTAGAAATGAAAAGCTTCTAGCTATAAAATTATCTTTATTGTCTGTATAAACCTTATACAGATAATTGCATTGTAACGATAATCACAGCATTTGGTAAATAAAAAACAGTGTGTGGCAAAAATTTTCTTATACTTGTTATAACCTCGGCGATTAAGGGCTTAAAAAAAACGCTAATCTAGTTTTTAACTTATGCGAAATTAGTTTTGGTGCACTAATTTTATAAGACCACCGTTTCTTCTCACTTTATTTAAGTTAATTAGTTTACTTAAGTGTAGTTTCAGCCCCTTTTCCGTAAACGTCAAAATTGTTTTAACCTTAGGGACTGAAATACAACTGGCACACCATTCGGACGAATAAAAAGACGAGGAGGAACGAAAAAAAAAAATGATTTCTTAGAGTTTAAGTAAAAATGCCACTATTCACTACGAAATTTTGTTAACATCGCAATAGATATTACAATGGTAAAAAAATTGTTTTTGTCACGATAATTTTCACCGTTCACCTTTATGTTGTAAACCAGTGTAATTTTTTTATGGCACATGTCATGCTAAGAAGAACGTTTTCTCACGACAAAAATTTAAAATGTTTTGGCCTGCATTTAAATGGAATCCCATAACATTTTTCACCCCACTGTATTTCAACAACATGATGATAGCGTACTCCAGCCGCAGGAATGTCAATATTCGGCTTAGCGAGTTTATTGTTTCAATATAAAGTGGAAAGGTAAACAAACGATATCATATTAGCAAGAGATATGTAGCTATATGGGCCCCTGCAAAATGTCGACTTGTCTATCTACACAGCGAGTGTAATCATGTACTTTTAGTCCTAAAATTCGGTTTGACAGGGGTACTCTGTGTTGGACGGTGTACTCTTCGCCTGACAGTTGTGACACGCGACATTATCGCATTGGTAAACACAAGCAAGTATTTTCACCGTCCGGTGTACTAGTGGAAATCCAAACAGTAACCGATTAGAATTTTTTAATTCACATATCATCGTCGGCGACACCTTATCGATGATTTTATAGAGATAACTCGGCTCAGCAGGTTGACACAAAACCCAGAGAATATAATGTTTGCAAAATTAAACGAAAACTTGCTTGTTTATCCTTTCCAAAGAGATAACCAACTACGCGTCAAGCCTTCACATTCTTTTGCCATCCTTTCGCTACCAAGACATTATCCAATATTTAATCATTCTGCCTACCAGAAGGTATAGAGATAAAGACCAACGTAATACCAGCAAATACTTGAGATTAAGGAAATAAGAACCATATAGGCGTTTCCAACCGCCAGTCGTCGTCTTCATATAAAACGCGATACTAATTTAATCTCAATTTAGTCGGTTGTAGTATTTCATGGATTGTACAGAGGTGAGCGCCAACACTGTGACGAGTATTGAGTTACGTTTCAAAGAGATCTATTCACTGGATCGCGTTTAGTCAATCGGATTAGTACCTTTTCGTTCTGCAGGAAGAACATCTGTACATTTTCAAGATCATCGTTGTGTTTTTGATCCAGAATTGGAATGTAAGTCAACCGTGGTGTGGTGTGAACATGTGCTCAAAAGAAAGTGTTATACGGCTTCGTTTGCTCGTCGCTGCCTTGCTGGTGACGAGTTTTATTGGTGGAATTATATCCTACTGATCTTAAGTGAAATGCTCACAGAAACGTGAAGCTCGAAATTTATGGTGCATCGTATATTTAAAACGTGCCAAGTGTGCTTAAGCTGTGATTAGGTAATCTCTTATGAGGTTCTTGTGATCCATTTTGATGGTGGTTGATCGTCATGTGAGGGAGGATTTGTTTATCAACAAATGTTGACTGTCGAAGAGTTCTAGTACTCCCTATTCTGCAAGACCCTTGAAGAATCCTTTGGCTATTCTTTATTCAAAAAATTTGTCAGAAGGAGTAGGTACAAACTTTGTTGTTCGTTACGAACCCCAGGAGCCGTATTTAAGCAAACCTTAAAAAATATGGCTGGAAAATCTTGAGCGTGGGCTAAACTTTCGCGGTTCTTAAAAGGTGCTAGAGTCGTATTGTGGGTCAAAAAAGCTTCGTGAAATTCGAATGGAGAAAACTAGAAGAAACATATAACTGAAGGAAGTTGATAATGTTGTTATATAAAAGCCAGTGTGAAAGTGCCACAGTTCAACTTAAGTGCTATAGTTCGTGTCTACAACAACCAGGAAATATAAAAACGCAACACCGCAAAACTGGGATTGCGATTCGATAGATCAATTTCGATTTTGGATGCTGGTTCGCGAAACGCTAAGACAATTGAATATTTAGAGATGATTAGTATTGTTGCACTGTTTTGTAAATATCCTTAAGGTGACAGAAAAACTATTGACCACACCCACTTTTTGTGTCGTTTAAAACTAAAATTTAGTTTTTTGTTTTTAATTAATTTATATAAAACTTCAAAAATTTGTGTTGGCGTTGCAGACTTTAGCGTTTTCTAATTCTTTATAAGATTTCCATGTCTCTCCAACCTTTTTTGTTGGTTGTAGTTGGAATTGTAGTTACCGTAAAACGGACTGAAGATGCTACTGGCGATTAGTGTCTAATTAATAGTCAGGCTAATAACCGCGACAGCCTCAAAAGTTATATCTCGTAATTGAATTACCGATCCTGGATTGGACACCTCCCAAGGTGGCGAATAGAGGAACGCTCACAAGATGTGGTGTGTTGGGTACCGGCATGGCCAATATTCGGAGCGGGCCGAAACTAAGCAAAAAAAGTAAAATCCAGCTCGCCTGTCTCAAAAAGAGTGGCTTCCTGCTTAACTACCCAGGTGTTGGTCGATCAAAATTTAACATTACCTGTTTTTGCTTTCGCCCCAATATAAAAACAAAGAGGGAACCATTCAAATGAAAGCCAAGTATTATAAGCACTTTGCTGCTTATACAAATTCATTTCTTTGGAAAGGCATAACACTTGTGGGTGTATAAAATTTGGTGTTTCTATGCAGGATTTTCATGTTCCATGCTGACTTAGCAGAACTTTTGCGTTAGATCGGAAATACTGTTCCCATATTTTCTGTGATTCCTTTTGCTATTGATATATTTTTCAATTTTAAGAACTTCAGAGTCGGGCCCCTTACTATCGCACTGAATTCAAAGCAAAAAAAAAAAAAAACAAGAGGAAAATATATAAAAAAGATTTAGCTGGTAGACTTGGTAAGCAATAAACCAAGGAAGTCAGTTTCGAAAGAAAAAATTTCGCAACAAAGACTTTTAAACTTCAGCAGCCCTCTACAAACCGAATCCAAAACTGTGATTTCGTGAAAACACGCGAAAACTTCATCAAAAACATGAGTTTTCCCAACACATTTTTTTTAAATTTTCTGTTTTCGAAACATCAGTTTCTTAGTAGCTTTCGTTTAAAATCACTGTGAAAGTCATGCTCATGAATATCAAACTGCCTTGAGAAAGCCATTTTTGTCTCAACTTTGGATATAAATATCTGCGAAACCGAATGTCCCAACTGAAACCAGCTTGTAGTTTCGAGGTCAGCGTAAAATTCTTGATAATGTTCTCGTCTTCTATAGATCTCTTAAAGCACCTTTAAAAATAAATATGAACAAATAAAGAACGAATAAAAATTCTAGGCAGGGCGAAAATGGCTAAACGAGTTTTCGAAACCTTTTTGCGCTAAAATCAGTTCTTGATTAAGTGTGAAGAGCGTATTAGTCTTTTGAACATTTAAAAAATAGTTCTTGTTAGGCATTTCAAGACAAATTCCTCAATTGTTGTTTAATCAAACCGTAAAGGGTATCAGACTTAGGTTTTACTACTAAAAGTCGATAAGTCAGAAAAACCTCACTTTTACAACATAAATTTTGTTCTTTTTTTTAATCGTCTCTGTGTGTTCAAAAAAAATCGGCAAAATCAATAGAGGTACACAGAGCTCTTAAATTTTCCTAAATCCAGGTTAATCCATAGTTTTGGTAAAAAAGGCAAAAAATATTGTTTTCACGTTCGGCCATATTGATCGCGGCGTTAAAGTTAGCATCCTTTTTAGATAGAAGGATGCGGACTTTATCTTAGCCATTTTTATACCTGACCCAGGTTATATTAAGTTTGATGTATAGTTTTTTGCGCAGTGAAATAATCACCGTAAGACCTCTTAGAGATATGAATGGGACCGACATACAGGAGAATAGATTAAGCCATGTCCGTCCGTATGTAAACAACTTTTATGTCTTAAATTTTAAGGTAGAGAGCTGAATTTTGTTTTGGGTTGGCTCGAAGTCCATTGGACCAGATCAAGTTTGAAAATTAGCTGAATCCGCCCACAGATACGCCCACTACAGGCTTGTAAGTGCAACCATCTCTAATTTTTAACAAATACTTTTTCCAAATTTTAGCTATGTTACAATGGTGCTAGCGCACCATCATCATTTTTGGTATGTAACATTGCCTTGTAATTGTCTTTGAAGTAACCAAAAAAGTTTGGCCTTTTAATTGACTACGCCCACTTTTTTAAGGGATTTAAGCTTAAAATTACTGTTTTTCAATTAATATATATGAAATTTGACAAAAGCTGTAGATATTAGCATTTTCTACCTTCCGTGTATATGAAGTAAGTGCCTCCACCCACTTTTGTGGGCGTGGTGTTAAAAAAAGTGATTTTTTAGTTAAAAAGGCAGATTTTAGGCCGAAATGTATGCAACCACCTAGTATAAAGCGTTCAATAGTTATATTTTTCTATCCCGCCCACTTTTTGGAGGTGTGGCAGTTTTTTTTTTTTGGTATGGTCGGGTATTTTTCAATCCGTCGTAGATGGACTGAAGCTTTTGCATACGCACTGTTGCACATTCCCACTTGTTTAAAATGCTGCGGTTACCTTTATACCGGTAATGGAATAAGTAGAGTAAGCTTATAGTCTAGTTGAGGACGAAGTTCTTCTACCATTCCGCAGACGCAGGATAGTCTAGTCTACAAGCTTAAACCTCCCCAGGCATTTATACATGGTTTTTCTAGTTTAGTACCGTCCATCATCCCAAACCAATTCACATCACCCATTCAAGTATACTAAGGTAATTGTGGTTAATGTGGTAATGTCGTTCAGTGATTTGTCTCGGATCTAGCCTTCCTTTCTATCCTTGGATGCAGAAGAAAGTTACATGACTTCTAGTCATTTGAAGACTACCAAGACGTATTTTTTACGGCAAAATTAGTAAAAATATTTTGGAATCAGAAAATAGTTATTCGAATTATTGAATTAATTAATTTTTTTCTTATATTTTTGACGAGACTTTTAGTTACTACATTACCAACACTGTTTTAAAATCTGTACTTTTTAATGAGTAAGTGTCAAACCATTCTGAGGGTATGTTGCGTTAATTTTGCATGAATTGACATTTAAAACATGCAGAATTCTTACTTAAAAAACGAGTACTGTGATTATTTTTATCAACAACAATACCCAATATTACTCTTCATCTACAGTCTGCTGATAGTCTACAGGCGTTATTTCATTTTTAACACTTCCTGATATGTAACCAAACTTCATTTCAGATTTTTTTCGATTAGTATCAGATCAAGTATCTGTTCAACTCCTGTTGGAGTTATGTATGGTATTTTCCACCTTTAAATTAAAAATTTTTATTAAAGCTTTCACGGATCCAGTCCGAGACTGATTGTGTCGTCCAACTTTGTACAGTTCATCTACTACATAGTGTATCAAGTCCCTCCAAACACCTTAAATTGTGTTCAGGTATCGAAGAAATCAATCGAACTGAATGTTCGGGCCAGTCGTACTCTTTCGCATAGTTGCGAAATTTTATCCGTCGACTATTTCCAAACCACAAAATTTATTAGCACCAATTTGACACAATGTGAATATTATTTAAATCCTTTTAAGTTAGTCAAAAGTCAGATTGATATGTACCAAGATCACAAGAAAAATTAGTGAGATTTTTTTAATTTTTCAAAAACTAATTTGCACTCTTCTTTATGTATACAAAAAAACAACCTTTTAATTAGAGGCGTTATGTTAAATATTCTTCACGTGCACTCAATTTTTTCTATCGTGACTATTATAAGTTGCTTCTATTTCAACTATTTTCACTATCACTGAGGCTAAAAATATAATCCCACGTCAATATAGATTTTAATATGCGCAATCAATCGCATACAATCTTGTTTACAATGGTTTTACTTACTAAACGTTCGTTGCATTTAAATGGATTGAAAAATAAACTTCTTATCTTACTTGCACAATATACTAGGGTCGGCAGTAATATGCCACTTAGTAAACAATAATATTGCAATAAATCGATTAAATCAGTAAGCATTCAGTTAATTTGGATTGCACGTCATATTTGCATTTGGTTTGTAAAACTGTCACCTCTTATCGACAAGATGATGAAGGAAATGCTGTCAATGATTAGGTTCATGACAAATGACATCTGGTAGACTCAAGAACTTATATATCCCTAAGTGCCAATATCCTTTCATTCAGTGTTCACTTTTCGCTGTAAAACTGATGAGTCAGACACCTAAATGACTTTCCAAATTTTTCAAATTTCAATAAACCATCAAAACCGGTTTACAATTCAGGAAGAATAATGTGGGGTTTTTATTCAGAACACAGCGTGTACAAATTTTTGTTTTGCAACAATTTTCAAGTTCAAAGTCAAGTAGATATGCACCAACTCGCGTCGTATTTACCTTTCATTCTCTTAAATACCATCGAGAGTGCAGCAACCAATCACATCAAGGCTTGCTTGTAAAAAAATAATTAAAAAATAAAGAATTGATCATCTATAAACGTCATCTTCAAATATAAAACCGGATAAAGTGAACGAGAGTGCCAGCTCGTTGCAGTTTTTTTTTTGTAAGATCTCTTTTGCAACCTAAATAAAACTCGTCTCATCATTCTACATAAAAAAAAATCCAAACCACAGTGAGTCATTCCCATCCAATCCCATGTGCCATCTGGCTTTCCCGAAATTCAGTGTACTTCAATTAAATCTGTTGTTGATGTTTTGAGAAATAAAATTCGTTGGTTTGACTTGAAGCAAACACATGCTCCATTAACTTTGTTCAATAGTTAACCTGGAGTATTAAACTTTTGTTTTAATATTCTCTTACATCACCTGAAACTTCACTAATATTAAAAATACTTCACAAACAAACAAAAAATATCCAAATTTTATCGTTAAAATTTTCCTATTTAATTTGCATTTCCGAGCAAGTTTTTCAAGCTGATTTTAAAACTTTACTGCTTTTAGCAGTAAATCAAATCTTCCAGAAAACAGTTGGAGTTCTTTACTCTAAAAAAATAAGTGTGAATGTTGCTTTAATCTTGGTTTTATACACCCATTGTCTAAAAGCTACGCCTTCTGTCAGGATGCCTGAACATCTATTCCAAAAACCTATACCTTAGCACTTTCCAGTGTTTCCAATTTTAATAAAAAACTTTACATTGACCTCAACTTTACGTTCAGTTATAAATTTATCATGTGGGTTTAATGATTATCGAATAATTAAGGAGATTTCTTTTGTTTTTGGTCGTGAATCCAATGTTAAAGGCAGTTTCACAACCAGACTTACGTCACGGTAAGAAAAAAACTTTTAATCGACTTTGAAATGACATTTGTTAAAAAAATGTTGTTTTTTCGGGAAAAATTGTTTTTTTTTTCTACTAAAAATTTATTATTTTATTATTTTATGATATTATTTTATGATTTATTGAGGATCAGCGCGCATACATAAAAAATTTTTATTTGGATTTTTTGTTTGTCAGCTGCTAAGCTGCTAAGACGCAGCCAATATTCAGTACATTTTAAAAAGATCTTCGCTCTGGTGTGAAATTACGTAACTGTATTAGGAAACGCTGAAATCGTATGGTTAAATTCGTAAACGTCAGGCCACGGCGGAAAAATGCTTCATTATGAATCCCACTTAAAATGTACGGCCTATAGCAACCAACCATATTCAAAGCGAAATACATGGCTTATCTATACTAAAAGAGATTCCAATTGTCCAGACCAAGTGCTCTGGGGTCCGCCATGGCTTGGTCCTTAAAACGGATGTTCGATCTTCCTGGTAACCTCGAACCTGGGGGCTTGGATTCAAAAACCCTCGTGGCTTGGCTCTTTACCTATACATTATTACATGTAACTTCTTTACTATTAATACATATTACAAGTAGGTCTTAAATAGTAATTTTTATTTAAACTAATAAAAATTAATAAATTCACAAAACAGCTGAAGTCGAAAATGTTATAGATGAAGCAGCTTTTTCGAAACTTGATAGAAATATCCGACAGCGATTGCTTATCCTGGTTAACTCCTTCTCGAAATTGCATTTCTTTATTCCATTCCTTGTTCCATTTTTGGTGTCGCTATTCTTTTATAAGCAAACACAGTGCTTTTGCTGCTTGTAATATTCATAAATTGGGGTGGGGTGCCGTAGTGGTTAGTGTGTGTGCTTACTATGCCAGAGGTCTGGGTTCGAATCCTGCCATCGTCACCTGAAAAAAAAAGACTTGTTCTTTTTCACGGTCCCCACCTCCGCGAGAGTCTAACAAGCCCTCCAAGAGTATCATTTGTCTTGAAAAAACTTCTCAAAGTGCCGCTCGGATTCGGCAATAAATTGTAGGTCTCCTTGTATGTAAAATAAATTAACACACCAGCATACATTGTTGAGAAGTTGGCCCTGGTTCACCTCGAGCTGTTGCGCCACTCTATTTATTTATTTATTTTTTAATATTCATAAATTACAATAAATGGCTCCTTTTGCGCATATCTATAAAAAAACTTTATTAAAAGGTTATTTTGGGCCTCACTGGGGCTATAGACCAATGAAATCTTTTTGTAGAATCAATTTACCCTATTCACCGCACATGTAAACTCTCCAGAAATATTAATAGCGCATGAAAAACTTTTCATTTTTATACAAATTAACTATTTGCTTAAGAAACTATTTTATTTATTTTTTTGTTTAATTTTACTCCCTTTTCAAGTCCTGCGTCCAAATATTTAATTTAAACAGATTTGCACTGGAAACTCGTACCAAGTCTAAGGCTTTCAGATCAGGCAGAAAATATTAGTTGTATTAATAGACTGGATGATTTTGGTAACACCTTTTATGACGCTGTTTCTTAGCCAAGTTTTTTTAGTAGTAGGCCAAATCAAAAGTTCGGTTTAGTAAATCTGCACAATCTAATTTGTTTTTGGTTTCAAAGATTCATTTTGTGGTAGACCATAAATAATGGCGTATACGCCATGACAGAGACATGCAAAATTCTTCAATTTTGAAGTTGAAATACGTGATTCAAGGACAGATACTCCTGAATCTTTTTCTCGCTGGTTTTGGTGCACTACAAGTAATTCCCCACCAGGAAGTCGAAAGCCTTAAAATCTAATGAACTTTTTCCTATCAGCCTAATGTGGAGGCACCCGAGCATTCTGTGGAGACTTAGACATATTCCTAAATTCATGTTTTTAAATTTAAATTCAGAAATGGATCCCCCATAGAGAAGGATAAAGTTGAGCCAACGCTCATGCATTGTGTTAAACTTAACTTCATTGGTACCTACAAAAGAATCGGTAACCACTTGGGCAGTTTGATACCCTTTCCATTTCGCAGATAGCCTCAATCCCCACTCCATTACCAATAAAGTTCTATCAAGTTCTTCTATATCCAACCGCTCCTAGATAAACCAATCTCGAATCTCGACCCTTAATCAAAAAATCTCGGTTAAATCAGAATTTATTGCATCGGTTTCAAGTGGGGCACTTTCGCCCTCTTGTCGAAAGCCAGACAGGAAACCACACCATTTTTGTTGTTTGATAGGTAAACATGGATACACCTCACCCATATTACTGCAATATTTGCTTCCCGCTCAATAAACCTTAACAGACTGCATCACGGTTGCACCTGCCTTAAGGGTTGAGGAATAATTTCATTAAGTCCTTGTTTGGCCGCAGTTCATCAAGACCACTATGGGATGCATAAACTTGAAGTGTTCAATCAGATTTAATTGTCAGTTATGACCCGGTGCCACAAAAGTAATTGCCTGGGCGCTCATATTAGATTATACCACCAACTCTTGACTAATTATCAATGTCATCGTCCTGGGTGTCATTACAAACGTGATATCGATTACACGATAGTCAGCATTGTGTGCGTTACGGCGCGGCTTATACTGCTGGCGATTAGACGCCTTATCTGTTCAGATATATTCGTGTTGATCTAATTGCCCACAGATAGTCAAGTGTAACAGTTGACATAAGAATGTAGGCGCTCTCGTCCTTGCAGCTAAATTTTTTTTCTTTTTTATTAATGATTTTTACTTGTTTTTGTGATTCTAGACTAGCCCAGCAAAATGAAGGTCTCGACACTGGATAAAATCACCGTCTTCCTGTCTGAGTTGATCTCGACAGGCCTATTGGTGTTTCTCGGTTGCATGGGATGCATCAAAAGTGACCTGTTCTCCAACAGCCATCTGCAGATGTGTCTGAACTTTGGTCTGGTCATCATGATCTTGGTACAGTGCTTCGGTTGTGTTTCTGGGGCCCACATGAACCCGGCCGTAACTGTTGCCGCTGTTGTCTATCAGCTCATCACCCCGCCCATCGGAGCCTTGTATGTTGCCGCTCAACTACTCGGCGGGTTCATTGGATACGGATTGCTGAAAACCGTCGTTCCGGCAAACACCATCAACGCACCTGGAGCCGCTCACGGTATGTGCGTAACCATTCCCATCGATGAAATCTCTAGCGTGCAGGCTGTTGCTATCGAATTCATCCTCACAATGGTCCTCATCTTGGTGTGCTGTGGTGTCTGGGATCCAAGGAACGCCAAGCACCATGACTCGGTACCAATCAAGTTCGGTTTGGCTGTCGCCTCATTGGCTGTCACTGGTGTAAGTTTTTACTCATCCTTTTCCCAGATATGGTCTTAGGGCTAATTCTGTATACTTTTCAGGGATCCTTCACAGGTGCCAGCATGAACCCAGCCAGATCTTTCGGACCGGCCTTATGGAATGCTGACTTCCAGGATCACTGGGTCTACTGGGTTGGACCATTGGCTGCTGGCGCTTTGGCTTCACTCGCCTACAAGGCTGTCTTCAGGAGGGAAGTACCCGAGGAGAAGGACGCCAAACTACGCGCTCTCGAAGAACTGCCACTGCGTTAAGTCATCACACTCAAACAACTCACATGCACACACTTATACGTACCCATAGATAGTTGTTAGATAGATGAGATTTGTTAATTTGTTTTACTTATATATATTTTCGGTTCGTAGAACTTGCCAAAAAAAAAAAACAACAAGGATTCAGTGTAATGCGACGACACGTCGTGAACTCAAATCTTTCCATTATATACTTTGAATCTGTTTTGCTGATTTGCTTATGTTGATGTTGTGTTCTGTTCTGTTCCTCAAACTTAAGTTTTCGAAGAAAAAAAAAACGAACAAAAAATTAAAACGTGAAAAATAACGAAAAAAAATAGCATTTTTAATTTTTATTGTGTAAAAATAAATGTATAAAGTTTAAACGTAATAAATATTAATTTTGTAAAAAAAAAAATGAGTGTATTTATCTAAAAAAAAACATATTTTTAAGACTTTAATCTGGCCAGTAAGTTGTAAAAATATAGATACGGATTGCAGCAAGTTTTTGATTTTACTAGCTCTTAAGTCGCGCGTTTGGGTCTTTTTTTTAGAACTTAAAACCGTATGAGGCTTGATTGTGGTAAAAATAAAGGTTTTCTGTTCTTTTATAAGCCAGCAGTGCGGTTGTTTTTCAAAAGTAAAACTTCTCAGTTGGTTCTGACAGTGTGAGAGCAGACGATTTACGTCCTCAATTGTCATCAACGCAAACTCTTTTTTAACTTGAGACTCTACCATGCCTTATGCCACTTATTAGTTCTTACACTCGTTTTGAGATACTTAGTGCGAGGTGTAATAAAATTTATTAATTCGTTGCATCGAAAACAGCGATGTTTTTAGGGCAACGCATTGAATAAAACATCGATGTATATTTAGCTTGAACATCCCTTATCTCGACCGGAAAAGGCAAAGTTTCCTTTACGGTTCCACCTCCGTAAGGGTCTGATAAACCCTCCGAGAGTGTATCATTGCCCGTGATAGATCTCTCAATTCGCCGTTCGGAATCGCCAAAAATTGCAAAAAATTTGGCGCCATTTGGTTCACGACTATCTCCGATGCTATAGGCCCAAATGATTTTTAAAAAAATCTCAAACATCAAGAATAATTTAAATTTTTTACGAAAACTATAGCAAACTTTAAGTAATCAACAGATTTTTAGAGTTACATAGCTTGAAATCTTCAAATACGTTTGAAGACATAAACAATCTTCAAAGACATAAGCAATTTTTAAAAGAAAAATATAGCGCCTGGCAGTGTTTCCAGGCGAACATCGTCAGGAACCTTTATCTTCCTACGGTTTCCCATAAGAGTAGGTACAAGTATTTGAAGAACAAAAAAGAGCAACACACAGTATCAAAACACACAAGTGTGGCTACCAATACTACGAGCTACCGACTGCAAACTTAACAATGACAATGACGAAAGTATTTTATGAAAAATTAGAATACTGGGTCTTTGATGCATTTTTCTGTCTTCGAAGGAGAATCTTTATTAAATCTTCTGTAAATCACGGGATTTACCATCCCATTCACTCTATTCACAAACCTATTTTCTGCACCTTTGTAACAGTTTGAGAATCAAAAAAGGAAACTGAAACTGTCCCTGCACGACAGGTCTGTTACAAGTACGTTTTCTGTTGTGATTTTACAGCGGAAATCGTTCTCCGCTTCTGGGAAATAACATCGCCATTCGTGTCAAATTAATCCTATATTTTCCGGTGGAGCCACTTTGGGATTTATTTTTAATCGTCTCCCACTTGCTTACTTACTTAAGGTGGCGCTACAGTCCGGGGTGGACCTGGGCCTGAGCCAACAAGCTTCGCCAGCCAGCTCTGTCTCTAGCTAGCCGTCTCCAGTTTCGTACCCGAAGTTGGCTTCCACTTGCGTGCGCCACCTGAGTCTCGGTGCTCCTCTACAGCGCCATCCCTGCGGTGTCGATTTGAAGATTTTCCGGGCCGGGGCGTTGGTGTCCATCCGCTCTAGATGACCCAGCCATCATAGACGTTGTGTTTTGGCTCTTTTAGCTAGGTCGGTATCGCTGTCAAGTACTGCCCGTACAGTTCGATGTTATATCTCGCCCTCCTCCACTCTCCGCGTATGCAGACGGGACCGTAAATCGTCCAAAGATTTTTCCTCTCGAAGCAGCCTCAAGTGTTTTCATTCGCCTTTTACAGGGTTCATGCTTCTGCACCGTAAAATAGGACTGAAATGATGAGATTTATATAAATGGTCACTTTAGTTGCTCGAGAGAGGGCTTTGCTACTCAATTGCCTTCTCAGCCCAAAGAGTCAGCGATTGGCAAAAGTTATCTTTCGTTTGATTTCAGCGCTGGTGTCATTGTCTGAATTGATAGCGGAACCCAGGTAGACAAAGTCCCTAACAACCTCAAAGTTATAGCTGTCGATGGTTATGTTTTGTCCAAGACGTAGGTTTTTTGGTGTCTTTTCTTGATGACAGCATATACTTGGTTTTGCTCTCGTTGACTGCTAAACCCATATTCGCCGCTTCCGTTTCAATACTCACGAAGGGTTCACTGACATCACGCTTTGTTCTACCGATTATGTCAATGTCGTCTGCGTATGCGAGTAGTTGAACGGACTTTTGAAAGATTGTACCTCTGGTGTTGGCGCGAGAGTTCTGCACAATTCTCTCAAGTATGATGTTGAAGAAGTCGCATGACAGCGCGTCGCCTTGTCTAAATCCTTTTTTGACATCAAAGGGGTCGGTGAGGTCTTTGCCGACCTTGACGGAACAGCGTGAATTTTCCATCGTCTTCCTGCACAGACTGACGAGTTTGGTAGGGATGCCAAAACTAGACATTGCCCTATTTAGCTCATCTCTAAAGATGCTGTCATACGCGGCCTTGAAATCGATGAAGAGGTGGTGTGTATCGATTTGGAATTCCTGGGGTTTTCCAAGATCTGCCGCAGTGTGAATATTTGATCGATGGTGGACTTTCCTGGCCTAAAGCCACACTGATGTATGCCTATCAGATTGTTGAGGAACGGCTTCAAGCGTTCACACAGTACAGCAGAAAAGATCTTGTATGCGATGTTAAGAAGACTGATGCCTTTGTAGTTGGCACAACTCAGAGGGTCTCCTTTCTTCAGGAACGGGCAAACAATGCTGAGGTTCCATTCGTCGGGCATGCTTTCTTCCGACCCTATCTTGCAGATGAGCTGGTGCATGCTCCTAACCAGCTCATCGCCAGCGGATTTAAAAAGTTTGGCAGCGAGAGGCCCTCTGCTCCGGCTGCTTTGTTGCACTTGAGCTTAGACACAGCTACTTTCGTTCCGGTGGGCAGTATCGTTCCTATGCTTCGTCCGTAACGTCTTCGCCCGGGTCGAATGGTTCGTTCTGCCTGACAGCGGTGTTTGCTTCGTCGCCGGTGCGGTGTTTGCTTCGTCGGTGTTTGCTCGCCGTTATACAGTCTGCAGACGTGGTCTTTCCAAATCCTCAGCAATCGTCTCCCACTTATCACCTTTCAATTGCCGGTGGAGACATAGTATTCCGCTTTTGACTTCAAACTTTAGAGTCTCTTTTCTTCTCCCTGACACCCTGGGAGAAATAGTACATTGATTGAATGGGAATATCCGTCTGTATGTTTGAAGGTTTTTTTTCTTCAAATTTGGTTCTTCAGTTGCACACACTGTGTGAAAATTGGGTTAATCAGCCAGCGGCCACAAGGATATGTGAGACTACACCTCTATTTCACATTTAATTTCAAAATGCCTTTGAGGAAAAAACAGAGTAGCCTCTGCCCCAAAAGGTTTTTAAATGGGACGTTACATAGACGTTTTCAATTTCTAGCTCTAAATTTGTCTAGTTGTCAGTCCAATTGGATTTATGGTTGTTTGCTAAACAACTAAATATTTTTTTTTAAACTGGACCATCTGCCTTGTTTATTTATTTATTAAATTTTATTTTTTATTTTTCAGGTACAGGTACGATTTTTTTTAAAACTCGTTTTCAATTTAACATTCAATTTAACAACTCCTTCGCAATTTAACATAATAAGACCCAGCGCAAACATCTCCTCCCTAATAATATTTAATATTCCCTAAAATTATCATTAAATCACACAAACAAAACAAAGAACATTGCTAATCCTTGCAATTTAGCAAAACAAACCTTAAAACTTCATTCAGAATCTCCTCCTCCATCCTTAAAAATATATTTGAAAAATATTGCTCCCAGTGCTCCTCCAAGCAATGGGCCGACCCAGTACACCCAGTGATCGGTCCAGTCATTATGCCATAGAGCAGGGCCCAATGATCTTGCCGGATTCATGCTGGCCCCCGTCAGTAAAGCCTTTTTTCGAATATTTCAAATATAATATCAGTATTTTATTTGTGACTGTGAATCAATAAATCTTTAACTTACGCCTGTGCAGGTCAAGCAAGCAAAAGCCAAACCGAACCTAACAGCAACTGAATCCTGCAGTTTTTCATTTCTTGGATCCCATAAGGCACACCACACCCAAGTGAGCACCATTGTTAATAGAAATTCAATGGAAACTGCTTGAATGAGGCTGATAGTTGACATTGGGAATGTAATACACAGTCCTCGACCAGCAAAGGCCTTGTTTACCAACATTTTTGGTAAAACTGCAGTCAGCAAACCATATCCAAGGACTGCGCCCAGCAACTGTGCAACCACATAAATAGCTCCTGTTACCGGTGTAATACGTTCATAAATAACTGCCGCCAAGGTGATTGATGGATTCATGTGGGGACCGGTTGAAAAACCCTCGCCGAGGTTGACGATAATTCTGTCAATCGGTGATGTGACTTTTGACATGCCGTTGAAAAGACATTTTTTCTCGAAGGTAATACTTGTTGTGAAATTTAAACTATTTATGTGCAATAAAGTCGACAAATTTTTGGAAATGTGTTATATTTTGTCACTGTGCAGTCAAAACAGCCGTCGCGGTTTCTCGATCTCATTGTGTATTAACAAACGATTTCTCTGGTCTCATGTTGTCGTTGCCGCTCTGGTTTGACGCTCTCGCGCTGAATGTGAAACGGCCATCACGCTCACGGCATAGCGTGCCGCGTCATCGATAAAAATGCGACGCTGTAGCTGAGTATAAAGGCCTGAGTAGCTTGCAGCGTAGCGTGCCGCTTGTTCTTATATCGATCACAATTAGACGCTGTAGCTGAGTACAAGCCACGCTTGTCACTACGTTTCTTCTTATACTTCAGTGGCCCCAATTCCCATATACCTAAACACAAGATTTTAAACCTCATCCGATAGGATAGGAGGTATATTAAATTTGTAGACCCCCAAGTCACATGTTGGCCTTGGTCACAAGTTTTAAGCTAGGAAGCTGAGTATTTAGTACATAGGCTTTTTCTTATCCAAAGCAATACAAGTGTTAAAAAATTTTTAAATCCTCCCACAGACACGACTACAATCGGTGTAAACGTGTAACTACATCCAGAGCATTTTAAGCTGGGAGACATCTTAAAAGACTGAAATTCGACAAAAGTGAAATCGTTTAACCTTCCCAAGTGGGCGTTGCATCGAATTAAATGGTAAATTTTTTAAGAAAGGGTAAAACATAAAAAAGATGTTTTATGTAAAAAACACTTAATAGAATTAAGTGTTTATAGAAGATTTTGGGTCTAGAAGAATTTTGTTTATAGAAGATTTTGGGTCACGCCCACATTTGGAGTCAGAATTGAATAAAAACCTTGAGTTCTCCATCAAAACGCAGTTTTGACTGCCCTTAGGCCTAATTTATGAAAGAATAAGAAATGAAAATAAACATTTTAGTAAAACTAGACTTCATTCTAGATTTAAGTCTTGCAAATATTTTAGCCACGCCTCCTTTAAAGGGCCGAATTCACGAAAATACCGAATTTTATCCAAAAAATTAAATTTTTGCGTACATTTAAGCATAACTTGGATATATCTATGCTAATATTAATAGTTTCAAATAAGGGCGGTTGGACTACACCCGTTTTCAAAGTTTTCAGTAACCGCAAATATTCAAAAAATAACAATAATTTAGCAGATTTCCAATATGGGATAGGATGGGGTATTCAGCGGTCCGCTGAATCTTTTTTGCCTACAAAAATCTTTTCTACGCCCACAAAAGCACAAAAATGGACGGAGACATAAACTTTATATGCAAAAAAAGTAGCAATTGCTAATATCTACAACATTTGGTAATATAATTATGAATATCATACCCAGGGTATATTAAGTTTGTTGCTTAGTTTCTAACGCAGTGAAATAATCACCGTAGACCCCTAACCTTTTAGAGATATGAATGGGCGAATCGATTAAGCCATGCCCGTCCGTCCGTATGTAAACAACTTTTAGGTCTTAAATTTTAAGCTAGTGAGCTGAAAATTGGTAAGTGGACTGGAAATTAATTAGACCAGATCAAGTTTGAAAATTAGCTGAGTCCGCCAACAGACACGCCCATTACAGGCCTGTATGTGCGACCATCTCTAATTTAAAAAAATACATTTTTCAAATTTTAGCTATGCTACAATGGTGCTTGCGCACCATAATTTTTGGTATGTGACATTGCCTTGTAATTGTCTTTGAGCTAGCAGAAAGTTTGGTGTTCCGAAAGATGGTGTTCCGAATACTCCGATCATGCGGAATGAATAAAGAAATACACCCATTGTGTTTGCTCTTATGAGAATAAGAGCTTTCGCCTTCTCTACTTCATTTGCTATTTACTTTTTTTAGCTTCAGCTACAACAACAGCGTCAGCTTCACCCGTACGTTCTGATAATTACTCATATACCATTTAATTTTGGCCTAGTAGCACTGATAATAGTTCAATTGTTCCACAACCTAAAAATCCGGATAAATACCGTCAAAAATGCAGCCCATACAGGCAAGAAAGACTAGCAGCCCAGTTGCTATAAACTCCGATAAGAATTCGAGAATCTTGCGCTTATCGAAGAATCTTGCGGTTTTCATTTTGTTAAAAAGATGTTCTGTTGATGATCGCGGTTAATATGAGAGTTTTTTTTATTATATTCTAACTTCACTTTGAAGGAAATTTGTTCTCTGAACCTGCTGAGACTTTTACACAATTTTCCAAGTCCTTGTTTTACTTTTCTAGATCACAATTCAGGCGTATTTAAAGGCCGAAATATGAACTTAGCCCTCTGGTTGTCAGTCTGATTGAATTTGAGCTTGCTAGCTATAAATGGACGCCAGTCAAAAACTTCTTCATTTTTATCGTCTGTTGCATACAGACAGGCGATTAAATGCATGCATTTTAGCTCGCCTACAAATCTAACAAATCACGGAAGGTGTTAGCATAAATGTACGTCATTATTTTATACAAAACAATAGTATAATGTTAGGTGAAAAAATTTAATGAACATTTACTGGGGTGGAATCGGCTATGGTGATCTGTGATTTTCACATTTTGTGACAGTCAATGTACAAAGTCAATGACAACAGTCAATGACAAAATAATCAGTCTGCGTAAAGTGATCATAAAAATATTGTTCCGAATCGTTGCTTTATTCAGGCTTGTGATGTAAGAACACTGATTTTTATTAGTACACGCACAAGGTCAGCCTAAGAGTAGGCAAAAACACCAACTTACCAGAAAGTTTGAAAACTAGTGACCAGTTGATTTTGACGGTGATTGATCGGGAGCTGTCACAAGAAAATTGTGATGATCACAGTTTACGCAGACAAATTTTTGTGATTTGTGACATCACTTATCATAGATCACCTTAGCCGATTCCACCCCTGATTTACTGTTTAGCTGGTGAAAAGCTGTCGATAACCACAGTAAAGGTATTGTAATTAATTTTATCAAAGAAAACCATTACTTATTTTTGTATTATAAGAAAAGAAAAAACCTGCCTAAGAGCATGCAACAGATAAGAGGATTCGGCATAATTTGTTTTAAAATCCAGCATGTTCGGATCATTGAATGAGACAAGGAATAGCTCTTTTCCACATATACAGTGCGTGTGAGTGAAGCATTTATTTTGACACTAGTCTTCTAAAATCGGATATCGAATGCGAGTGGATGCGTCACGAGTCGGGTTACAAATTTCACTTTAACTCAGGAATGTCAAACAAAAGAAGAGCCAGCTCCCAGAAACTATGAACCTCGGGACGTCTCTCATGACATGCCTGGTGGAACACATAGGTAGTCGCCACTCACACAACTTACACAGATGCTTCACTATTCTCCCAAAACACCACTTCCTTGTCTCTTCTAAACAGAGAAGCGAGAGCCGTCAGACTTTTTTTCCATTTCAACAACGCTGCCCCCATGGACTCGTGTAATCTTTTTTTCTTTAGCCAAAATTATTTCATCAACATCCGTCTTATATAATTTGGAATACTACGAGTAAGTAGTGTTCTACCCGGTGCAAATTTATAGTCTTTCTGGCTTGAAAAATGTTATGATAATTCCCATTAAAAGCCAAGACTTCCAATTCACTCTGAAACTGCAGTTCTCTTTGCACCCAAACAGTGACGAGATAAATTTGCCTTTGCATTCCAAGTTTCAACTTAACGATGAATGAACTTTTACCACAAGTCTGTTGTCACCATTACGAGCAACTTTCAAGTCGTAAAAAGAAATCGTATTTTCATGACCCTTTGAGCAGATACAAGTTCGATTTAACTCTTCTAAAAAAGTTTGACAGCACCGAGTGATAGGATATTCACCTTTTCATGTCAAAGACGACCTTCACGTGCAGATGATGTGATCCCTTCAGGTGGAAAATCTAGCGAAATTAACCTCTGAGTATAATGTCATCGCCAACGACAATGCATTTAAATTGGGTGAAAACGCTACAAAAGGGTTTTTGGATCAGTAGACATGATTTCAATTTCAACTGAGTGGAGTGTAATAATTGTTACCCCAATTCAAGTGTTCATAATGTCTTTAAAGGCGAGTAAATGGCTTAAGGTTAGATCTCAAGGTTACGTTTGGACACAAACCAACACACACGTTTAGCTTTCGAAATAAATGTAAAGACTGTCAATAAGCTTCAAATTAGACGAAGAAAATGTGCGCCAAAGCTGAAGAGGTGTAATACAATATTTCTGTTTAATCCATTTTCACTGCAACAGAATCTTGTTGCGTTTTGACGGACTGCAATTTCCTTGACAATTTGTCATTATACAATAATTGTCTAACCTTAATTACATACACTGCTTATGAGGCTCATCCTTTGTAATAAATTGATTGACCAATTAACAACATTGACAGAGTTGGTAATTAGTTTTCTCAATTGCTGCCACTTATGTCCTTTCAATTCCCTTCCTAGGAGCAAAACAATAAATCTCATCCCTAATTACTTTGTTTCGTGCTAAATCGTTTTCAATGACCTGTGTCTCTATTAACTTGGGACATGAAACGTTCTCGAAACGGTCCCGAAACGACTTGGAAGATTTTAAAATTAATCATTTGAACTTTCAGCATCCAATTGGCGATGCCCTTCGAGCTTTAATTGCAAAAGTAACTGGACTGGATACCACGTAGCCAAAATCACGAAGTAACGATAAATGAAATTTAATGTGCCCTAAACTCATCAAAGCTGGGTTGAGTAGGGATCCAAAGAATTTATTGGCTATTTAGTGTGATTTGTCACCACTTTACAGCGAATGGTCAAGCATTTTTCAAATCATTTGCAATCCCCCTTGTGGCACGGATTCAACTCTCGTATAACGTTACCAATTTGGCAGCATTCCAAATGTCTAAATGGATGTCCAATTTGAGATACAAAGAATATTGGACATTTTTTTCTAGAGCCATATTTCAAAAGGAATAAATAGTTGAAGCATCAAGGAACACAACAGCCAGTATGGGGGTGGGCTTTACTTTGAATACAACTATAGGTAGAAATTATTCATCACGCCTGGTTACAATCGATTTTTGGGAAAGTTGAAAACTTGATTGGATGCACATTCAAATCGAGTTAAAGTCAAAACTTCTTCTTATATTTAATTTTACGCAATGTGTTCCGTCAGCACTAGAAAATTATGTACAGAAATGAAGAAAGTTTGACGTTTGTTTTGTTGGAATTTAAATTGCTTTAGTTTTATTTGAAATTCTTCAACTCACTCAGCGAGAACATAATTGACTTTGCTAATAGAATTGAAAAGGCGGAAATCCTTTGGCAATGCCAATAAAGTAAACGAAAAGTGTGTTTGAATTGAAAAACAAGGTTTGCTGTTTGACGAGGTTTCACAGGGAAATACCACTTTCTAAAACCTTAGGGTTCTAGAAGTTGGTGTTACTCGCTCATATACTTACTTACTTACTTAAGGTGGCGCTACAGTCCGGGGTGGACCTGGGCCTCAGCCAACAAGCTTCGCCAGCCAGCTCTGTCCCTAGCTAGCCGTCTCCAGTTTCGCACGCGAAGTTGGCTGAGGTCCCCTTCCACTTGCGTGCGCCACCTGAGTCTCGGTGCTCCTCTACCGCGTCGTCCCTGCGGTGTGGATTCGAAGATTTTCCGGGCCGGGGCGTTGGTGTCCATCCGCTCTAGATGACCCAGCCATCGTAGACGTTGTGTTTTGACTCTTTTGGCTAGGTCGGTATCGCTGTACAGCCCGTACAGTTCGATGTTATATCTCCTCCTCCACTCTCCGTCTATGCAGACGGGACCGTAAATCGTCCGAAGAATTTTCCTCTCGAAGCAGCCTTAAGTGTTTTCATCCGCCTTTGACAGGGTCCATGCTTCTGCACCGTAAAGCAGGACTGGGATGATGAGGGTCTTATACATGGACACTTTAGTTGCTCGAGAGAGGGCTTTGCTACTCAATTGCCTTCTTAGCCCAAAGAAACAGCGATTGGCAAGAGTTATCCTACGTTTGATTTCAGCGCTGGTGTCATTGTCTGAATTGATAGCGGAACCCAGGTAGACAAAGTCCCTAACTACCTCACAGTTATAGCTGTCGATGGTGATGTTTTGTCCAAGACGTCGGTGTTGGGTGTCTTTTCTTGATGACAGCATATACTTGGTTTTGCCCTCATTGACTGCTAAACCCATATTCGCCGCTTCCGTCCCAATACTCACGAAGGCTTCACTGACATCACGCTTTGTTCTACCGATTATGTCAATGTCGTCTGCGTATGCAAGTAGTTGAACGGACTTTTGAAAGATTGTACCTCTGGTGTTGGCGCGAGAGTTCTGCACAATTCTCTCAAGTATGATGTTAAAGAAGTCGCATGACAGCGCATCGCCTTGTCTAAATCCTTTTTTGACATCAAGGGGGTCGGTGAGGTCTTTGCCGACCTTGACGGAACAGCGTGAGTTTTCCATCGTCATCCTGCACAGACTGACGAGTTTGGCAGGGATGCCAAAACTAGACATTGCGCTATATAGCTCGTCTCTATAGATGCTGTCATACGCGGCCTTGAAATCGATGAAGAGGTGGTGTGTATCGATTTGGAATTCCTGGGTTTTCTCCAAGATCTGCCGCAGTGTGAATATTTGATCGATGGTGGACTTTCCTGGCCTAAAGCCACACTGATATGTGCCTATCAGATTGTTGACAAACGGCTTCAGGCGTTCACACAGTACAGCAGAAAAGATCTTGTATGCGATGTTAAGAAGACTTATGCCTCTGTAGTTGGCACAACTCAGAGGGTCTCCTTTCTTCAGGATCGGGCAAACAATGCTGAGGTTCCATTCGTCGGGCATGCTTTCTTCCGACCATATCTTGCAGATGAGCTGGTGCATGCTCCTAACCAGCTCATCGCCAGCGGATTTAAAAAGTTCGGCAGCTAGGCCGTCTGCTCCGGCTGCTTTGTTGCACTTGAGCTTAGACACAGCTACTTTCACCTCCTCCAGGTCGGGTGGGCGGTATCGTTCGTATGCTTCGTCGGTAACGTCTTCGCCCGGGTTGAATGGTTCGTTCTGCCTGACAGCGGTATTTGGTTCTTCCTCGCCGTTATACAGTCTGCAGAAGTGGTCTTTCCAAATCCTCAGCACCGACTGCGATTCTACAACGATGTTCCCTTGATGGTCCTTACAGGCTTCAGTTCGAAGTTTATACCCTTGGCAGGACCTTTTGATCCTTTGGTAAAACTTTCTAACCTCATTCCTGTTGTAACATCTCTCTATCTCTTCAACCGCGCGCTTCTCGTGCTCTCTCTTTTTCCTTCGGAGAAGCCGGTGCTCCTCTCTCCTCCTCTGCTCGTAGAGCTCGCGAGCAGCTCTAGTCCTTCTGTGCAGCGCCGCTTTGTATGCTTCCTGTTTAGCTGCATGTGCTTGCCGGCATTCATCGTCAAACCAGGGGTTTCGTTGTGGTCGCCGTGTGAAACCCAGCACTTCAGAGGCGGCGTCTCTGATGGCATTTTGGCAATGTTGCCACTGGCTATCAATACTTGATGCTGGTTGCATAGGACTTCGTAGAAGGTTTTGAGAGACTCGGTTGGAGAAGGACCTGGCGATCTCTTGCGATTGTAGTCGGCCGACGTCAAACTTCCTCACAGTATTTCCATTACTTGGCGCTGGTCGGGATATCCGCAGCCGTACCTTGGCTACAACAAGGTAGTGATCCGAGTCAATGTTGGCCCCTCGGAAAGTTCGGACATCCATGATACTGGAGGAGTGCCTTGCGTCGATCGCAATATGGTCAATCTGGTTGACGGTTGATTGATCGGGAGATCTCCATGTCCCTTTGTGGATATTGAGATGCGGGAACTGTATACTAGCTACCACAACGTGTCGCCCCGCAGCAAAGTCGATCAGCCTGAATCCGTTATCGGAGGTCGTGTTGTGCAGGCTATGCTTTCCGACAGTACGACCAAAGATGCCCTCCCTTCCTACCTTGGCATTAAAATCGCCTAGGACAATCTTAATGTCGTAGCTAGGGCACTGCTCATAAGTTTTGTCCAGGAGCTCGTAGAACATATCTTTGGTCTCGTCATCTTTCTCCTCTGTGGGGGCATGTGCGCATATCAGGCTAATGTTGGCGAATTTAGCCTTGATGCGGATCGTCGCGAGGCGCTCGCTTACAGGGTTGAAGCTCAAGACTTTTTGCCTAAGTCTGCCTCCAACAACGAAACCACATCCAAATAGGCGCTGTCTTTGATGCCGATAGCAGTCGCCGTAGTACTCGCTCATATAATAAGAGTTATAAGCCCATTACAAGATCCTTAAAGTGCGAAAAAGGTTCGACTTCGATACTTATTTGACTGTCGATAACAAGACAGAAAGAACTTAAAAAGAATCTGTTGATGTAGGATCACCCATGGGCTGGTTTCCGTAAGGAATAGGTAGTCACATCCAAGATTCCTTATTTTTTATAGGTACCTTATACAAGGACAGGCCATGTCCTAGGAGAACGGGTATAAGTTATCAAGCCTTATTCATTGATTACTGCATAAAGTCTAAGCCCGCGGTTCCCAAACTGTGCTCCGTACTTGGTGCTCCGAGAGCGTTGACCAAGTGTTCTGCGAACATATAAGTAAAAAAAATTAAAAAAACAAATGATCACAATATTAGGAAGTCAAAATTTTTAATCAATGGCTGCCTTTAATAAGGGTTGAGGAAACATCGTTTCTGATAGTTAAATACTGAGTTTAGTGTCAGAGATTATATTAACGATTTTGTTTTTAGGTCTATTGTAGATATTTTGAAAAATGTAAATGTTTTAATATTGTCGCCTCAAGAAATCACAAAAACCTGCTGCAGACAGTGTTGCGTCGAAAAAGTTGGCTTCCCTTACATCGTAGAAGCATACAAATTTTAAAGATTTTATATGAGGACATTAAGGCAAGAAGAACACGGCGAAGAGATCGTTTCGGATCCCTGGGTTTTGATGGATAAAAAACGAAACAATTATTATTATCGCGTTTCCATGCAGAGTTGAATCCAGCTTCAATTGCATGGAAACGTGGTTTGAGTCGACTCGACTACACTTTCGAAGTCGAAATTATGCATATAAAACGCGAGTTTAGTCAAGGAGTCGAGGAGTCAGATTTTGGCGTTTCTGGATAATATGCTTAAGATTCATTGGTATATTCATTGGTTTAAGTTTACCAGTTCCAAAAAACGACAACTTTGTTTATTGCCAGGTACACATCTTTCCAAAATTTTGCTTTTTCAGAAAAGATGAAATTCGATAACAAATGTTGCCTTGACTGGTCGCCCATTTCGAAGTAAGATTACTAAATAGCAATACTTTGTTTCCACCGGACACAAATCCGTAATTTGCACAAATCTTCAACTAATATCCAACGAATATAGAGATTTTCCATACAAATTTTAACCCTGGGCGAGTAATAAAAAATAATTCTCATCGAAAATTTTCTCTTTTAACTTTTTTCGCACACATTTAAAACCAGTTTAAGATTGGAGAAAGAAAACAGAAACTAACCACGTATGATAGATCTGTCACAAACATGATATTATTGGTGGGTTAACAACGAAATGACTTTTTTTCTGCTGGGAAATGACATCGTCACTGTCTTTGGAGAACCAAAATGAGAACAAAAGAGTGCGCTCGTGTTGAATTAATCTTATGTTCGTCCAGTGGAGACAGTACGGGATGTATTTTCTTTAATCATCTCCCCCGAATTGCAGTTTAACGGCTTGTGTGGACATAGTATTGATTAACAATTAAAAACTCTGCAAATAAAATTTAAGAAAACTTTTACTGGAAATTTGAAATAAATTTATAATTTGATAAATATTCAAATCTGATTTCAAAAAATAGCAGCACCATCTGTTGATTCATCTTTAAAATTTGTGCATCAGGCTCTGTGATCTGCTTTCGCATAAAATTAAAGTATGCATAGATTTCGTCCGTCACTGTCCTATGCAGGAAAAGAAACACACATTTTCGGTAGCAGATGTCGCAATCTTAAATTCAGCACCAGCAAACCGCATTGCACCGATTAAAACAGTTGCATCGCCGACAAAAAATAGAGTGGCGCAACAGCTCGAGGGGAACCAGGGCCAAAGTTGCATACCATCTGAAAGAAGTTGCCTTACTGAAAGAAGTTGCCTTAGTTATTACAATGCGTTGTTATAAATTTTTATGTCATGTTGCTTTTTTAAAAGAATGGTGCTCCGCCGTTGAGATCTCCTTTTAAAAGTGCTCCACGACCGAAAAAGATTGGGAACACTGGTCTAAGCATTTCTAAAAGCTTTCTTTAGGGTCATAATATAAGATCTAATCATATTGAACGAATTTTTGTTCACAAAATCTGAAGAGGAGGATATTGGCAACATTTTGTGGTTCCAACAGGACGGCTCTACGTGCCACACAACCGAAGCTACACTCGATGTTATGCGCCCTGTTTTTGAAGATCGCATTATCAGCCGCAGAGCTGATGTCGTTTGGCCACCTCGGAGCTGCGATTTGAAACCGTTGGACTATTATTTGTGAGGTGCCGTAAAAGAAAGGTATTACGCCGACAAGCCAGAGACAATTTACGCTTTAAAGGACATTATTCGCGAAGCCATTGCTGAAATACATCTGCACACAATCGATAATGTGCTTAAAAAATCTACCGATCGTGTAGGCTACCGCATGGCCAGCCGAGGCAGCCATTTGAATAAAATTATTTTCCATTATTAACCGGAAGGATTTTTCTTTCAAATAAAAAAGGAAATTTGAGAAAATATTCAGTAGTTTTTTTTTTATAGCATTTAAAAAATAAGAAGTTATTTGGCGGATTCTTTACCTTATGCAAGCACAGGCCATATCCTGAGAGAACAGGCTTAAGTTATCAAGCCTTATTCATTGATTGCTGCATATAGTCTAAGTATTACTAAAAACTTTCTTTAAGACTCATAATATAAATAGGATCTGGTTTCGAACATGGGATTTTTCACATCTGATTGAGTCACTTCGCTTATTAATAACGCTTACCTTGAGGATTTTTGTGGTTATTGAATATTTTTATGCCTGTACTTAGTGAAAGGAATAAGATGCACATTTAATTTCGTCTGACAATTTATTGAAATGAAAACTTAAAAGAACGACGCGCTTCTAACGTAACGATTAAGTCCCAAGACCTTGAGGGCTTATGATCGAGACCGAACTCTGAACCGAATTAGCCATTTCCCTCTGTCTGTCCGTATGCCTCCAATTTTTCGGCCTTAAATTTCGATCTAGGGGTTAAAATTTTCATCGTATTTCTTCGAAGCAACACCATTATTAAAAACTTTCGAATTTCAAGTAATTTCGAGCTGGCGTACCCCAGGGGAGTATCCTCGGTCCGACCCTGTTTCTGCACGAACAGAATTCTTAGTTGGCCTCTGAGATTTAAAAATTGTGCTGATCCTGTGCAAAGAGTAGCCATTATGGAAGAACATTTCAATTATAGGTCAAAATTCAGCCTTCTGTAAACCATCCTATGTTGCGATGCCTGCTTATGGGACACTTATAGGTGTCCCATAAGGCCACTGAGCTTTTCCTTAATATAGATGACAGGCGCTGGGTTGAGTGAAAACATCACCTACCCTGCGTGTGGAGAAGACGGACCACTTCCTTTGTATTTGTCTTGCTTTTGTTCGCAGCAGGTAGATTTTCAGAGTTGACGAACTGAGTGCCGAACTGAAGCTCCTTCTCGTATTTCTGAGTTGTGCCTAGGTGCTCGCTCGAAAATCTGCAGCCTTAAACATAGAGAACATACCAGATTTCTGCCTCTTAGAACACCTATCCTTAGAACATAATGTATAAATCGCCTCACAATTGAAAAGTTAATAGCTTAATATTTGTCGGAAAAAACAGGACCGTGCTTCACGCGGCACTCGACGAAGGATATCATATCGAATGGCGCCCCATGTCCAAAAATCGATGTGAAGCCCAGTTAAAAAAAAACCACCTCCCTTATCTTTCCACTGTACTCTGACAAGTGCATTGTTTCGTCAATCGACATTCACAAATGGAATCAAAACGCGCTGCGGCTTTCGATTTCCTCGGAAGCCCAATAGGGATACCTACCTATACCTTCCGTTTTGCCACCACACACTACATATAGTGATAACAGTCAGTGTATGGACTCTTCAAAGGACTACAGGCAATCCACCCTTCAAATGTTGATAGTGTAGTACGAGAAGTGTATGCATCGCATAATCTGTGGTCACAGTGTACACAGAGGCAATGGGGATATGTACTCTAATGCATTATTCATGACGTGTAACTGCTGCCCAACTATCGCAGGTAATCGTGTCGATTGTTTGGTTCTGTGCTCACCCGATTGGGGGATATGATGAGTTTCGGATTTGGATTTTTGGCCTGGAGATGGAGATTGGTGTTGTTGCTACCACGCTGCGCTGCTTGTGGTTTTGGTCGTAGTGGGCGATTCAGAGGTATTTTAATTTCCCTTTTTATACGTTGACTGAATATGAAAACTTAAAATTTCAAAATTGATTATTGTATACGTAAGCGTGTTCAGCAGCAATATTCATTTTTTTGTATATCACTATGAGAGATTTTTTGTTTCGTCGTTATTGACAAATTGCAATGAAAAAAGATTTCATTGCGGATTTTCGATTGCCCTCAAATTGTCAATTAAATAGAAGTTTAATTTGTTTTCGGTTTGAGCAGTACCCGTCAAAGTAGTCGGCCAAATACAGAAAATTTTTATAAAAAAAAAAGTAATGTAAACATGAGCTGAACCTCCTTTTTTTGTTTTGTGACATTTAACCTCTCGCCCGATTCACGGCCCAGATTTTCCCTAACCCTTGCCTGAAGGGTCTTGCATTCTTGGCGGGTATTATCTTTGCGTTGCTTGAGGAAGAGTTTGTGTGCATAGACGTCCCGGGTGTATGTGACTACAAATCTGAGACACAATAAAATTAAATTTTGAATGGTTATATCTTCATCTGGTCCTCAATGGTCATCGCGAGTCATCAAAACGAAAATTAGGCCTATTTTGTATTCTTGCATTCGTTCACCATATCTTATAATCATTCGGCCTATATAACCTAACCTAATATCTTAACTTTATTAGGTCTAATCTATATTCGTTCGCTTGGCCTATCTTGTATTCTTTCACCATAATAACACACGACCAGGCATCAATCATTAATGTTCTGGGATATTCTGCAAAAACTTCAGCCACGCAGGTGAATTTTCAGAGGAACAGCTGCTTTTGGCCTTCAGGAACAGCCAGTAGCCTATGTTGTCCCATAATCTTGTTGACGTATGTTGACTTGACAAATGTCAAAGCATATTTAAGATTATTAAAGATCTAACCGAACGCACTGCTTATATTGGGATGGGAAGCGAGCCCTGTGGGAAAGATTTATAAGATTCTTTATGCTCCATCCCATAGGATAGGAGGTATATTAAGTTTGTCACATAGTGTGTAACACCGTGAAATAATAATGGTAGATCCCCAAGACCCTAGTATGATCGAGACCGAGTTCTGAATCGAGTAAGCCATGGCCACCCGTCCGTCTGTATAACACATTTTTGTAGGGCTTAAATTTTGAGCTAGGGTGCTGAAATTTCGTACGTAAATTTCAAGTCATGCGAAGCAGACGAGTGTAAAAAAATTTTAAAATCCGCTCAAAGACACACCCACAATCGGTCTAAATGTGCAACTACCTCCAGAGCTTTCATAACTGTAAGACGTCTTAAAAGGCTGAAATCTAGCATTTCCCAATGAATGTAAGTCACCAAAAAGAAAATTTTAATTGGTAAACCCCCTCCAGTGGGCGTGGCATCTATTTCGAGGGTAAATTTTTAAAGGCATTTTACTCAATATATTTGTTTCAAATTGAAAAAAAAATTGCTTAATATTTTATGTAGAAAGCACTAAGTTCTTCATTTGGTTTATGCAAGACTTTGTAACACGCCCAAATTTGGAGGCAGAATTAAAGAAAAAACCTAAAATTTTCCTGAAAAAAGTATTTCGACTGGCCTTAAACCTTGTTTAGGAAAGCATGAAACAAAAAAATTAGCAGGTAAGGTAAACGAGATCTCATTTCAGATTTCGTTTGTACAAAGCTTTAGCCACGCCCCCTTTTAGAAGTCGATTTTTCAAAAACATTAATCTTGAACAAAAAAAGCATTTTTACGTACATTTAAGCGTTACTTGGAAATATCGGGCGGTTGTACCACGCCCCTGTTCGAAGTTTACACTACTTATCAAATGTCAAAAAATAAAAATGTCATCAGCATTTAACAATCTGGAATAGGATGGGGTATTAAATGGTCTGTAACGTAGTCGTTTTACGGACTGTAACATATGTGTGCACATTGTTGCACTTACTAACTGGTTTGAATATTGAAAAATGGAAACCATAAGAAAAAGCATTGCATAATATCTTAAAGGAAGATCATTTCGAACGTAGCTAAATGTCAATTCTTTTACTTACTTTAGATACCCCGGTTATACCCGGGGCCTTAATCAACAAATTTTGCCAGCCAGCTCTGTTTCTAGCTAGTCATCTCCATCCTTGCGCTCGAAGTGAGCTTAGGCCCCCTTCAACCTGCCTACGTCACCTAGGTCGCGGTGCTCCTCTACCGCCATCCCTGCAGGGTGGATTCTACTAGACTTTCCAGGCCGGACCAACTCTAGCTTATCTCTAGACGTAAACCCTAAGATTCCTTAATAATATGTAGTCGCTGAGGAATAGGGAGGATACCGACAGTGAGACACTTTTTTTCAACAACTACAAGAAAGTACCAAACTTATTTCGATGGCTCAAATTATATGATGTCTCAAATATACGATAACTTGAACAATCCAATAACTTGACCCTGTAATATCTTTCCCATCCATAGTTATCTTATAACTTGAACACACAATTTCTGAGAGGCTCGTTAGCTTGATTTTTTGATTAAGGTATTCTGTAGGTTGAACAGGTTGAATTATTCACTGACTCTTTAACTTAAACCAATTTCGGCGTTATCGAAAGCAAACCACGTAGACTACAACCTTTTAAAGGAGGAATCCCCCATTTTTTCGGGATTTCTTTATTCATTGTGAGTTTTCATCTATGCAAAATGCAGGTTCCAGGTGAAGTTTTGGGAAAATTTTGAATGGGGTTGAAAATAGGCCAGAAAAATTAAAAAGTTGACTCTTAAACCTCTAGTGACTCTCAAGAGTGACCTGAGCACTACTTTCAGTAGTTTTACTCTCAAGTGGACATGCGCGCGAGTGCATCAGGAATGAAATGAAAAACTTTAGAATGCTTAATAATATAAAGACGCTGATATTGGCTGATAATGGGGAGGATCCACCGACAGTGAGACACTTTTTTCAACAACTACAAGAAAGTACCCAACTTATTTCGATGGCTCAAATTATATTCGGTGATAGGTATAAACCTATTACCCTGCGAGAAAGAAAAACTGAAAATACCTTGAACTTAATAATTCACATGTCTCACTGTCAGTGATTAGGCACCAACAGTCAGATGGAACCTTACCGAGAATGAGACAAACAAAATGCTTTGAATGAGGGGAAAAATCATTATCATTATTTTCTATGACCGCTGATCCTTTAAAAGGGGCGCGGAGCAAAGGTGGTCCTTACATCCTTCGCGATACTCCACCACCAAATCGTAGGCCCCTAAGACCTTTTAGAGATATGATCGAGACCGACAGGTGAATCGATTAAGCCATGTCCGCCCGTCCATCCGTCTGTATGTGTGAAGATTTTCAAATGAAGGTCTTCAAATTCAAGCTAGAGAGCTGAAACTTACTACGCGGCATGATTCTTCTTCGGCATAGACAAAGTAAAAAAATTGGCTCAATCCTTCAACAGCCACGCCCACTACTGGCCTCAACGTGAGATAACCTCTATTTCACATTTTCTTTCAAAACTCCTTTTTGTCAAGTAAGACATGGCGTAGGAGCTCAAATTTTGATACTGAGCAATATTGGCCCAAGACATTTAACAAGGAAAAAATTGGACCGCCCATAATCTCGACCGTGCCCACTTTTGGCAGGGTTTTTAAAGATCTTTAAAAATCCGATTTCTCGAAAAGTTTACTCCAAATCGGGAAAAAAAAAATTATGGCAAATATTAAAGACATTACTATTTGCTAAGTTTGCTCCATACTAAGTTTTAAGCTCCGCCCACTTTTAAGAGGCGTTTGCAGGAAAAAACTGTTGTTTTCTGAAATAATTTTCGCTTTTGCCGTATTTTTTCATGATTTAAAAGAAATTACATATAATTGATTTTAATTTTTAGCCCAGACCCACTTTTGTGGGCGTGACCTATACAAATAATATATGAATTCGGGCCAAAAAAAACTTCTAAATTTGGTGTTACACAGTATATAGAGTCGGGTATATAGAAGTTTGTCACAGACGAACTATTTCTCTTACTTACTCGTTTATTCGAAAAAGGAGCCGACTTTGTGACAGTGAAAAGACGTTGCGCATGCAAGGATAAGGTTGGCATAACCGCATAGAGCTTTCGAAAGATAATGAACCAGTAGATTTTTCTTCCTTCCATGATGCTGAGATGCTGAGTCTCTTGCTTTTATTTTTATATACAATTTTATAGGTGTGACAGTGACAGTGTCTCACTGGTTGGCAGCAGGAGACAGGTTCACTATTGAATGAGCGTCAAAAATGTGTAAACAACTACACAACGGTAAAGTTGCTTCGTAAAATTACGATACGACTGTATCGCAACGCATAAGCACCCAAAATAGCTTCTATTGTATCCTTTATGACAGTGAGTGCCACTCATTTAAATATATCATTATTTAGGATTATTCGGAATATTTCACTGCTGGATCAATTATTGTCAATTATTTTCTGCCGTTTCCAATGAGGGATTATCTATATTTGAAAACCAAATAAATGCGAAACTAAAAATCAAAGCACCTGACAACGGAGCAAGTATCTATCAAACAGTGGTGTGAAAAAACTATCCTCCCATTGTCCGAACAGTTCATACAGACAAAAAAACTCAAATTCAGAAAACCAATTTTTCGAAATCTTTTCTTTGACATTAATTTCCAAATCCATAACATAGTTTATTTAAAGCGGATGCACTTATCAAATGTTCATCTCCTACACCTGAATTTCCAATCGGCTTGCTATAAAAAGCAAATATTGGCACGCAAACTTACCGAATTATCCAACGTAATGAATGGAAACTTGATGTTTTTCGAATAAAATACTCCCATACATAGACTGTTCGAAATGCGATTAACATGAATCTATTCTCTTATAGGGTCGCATCCATAAATACCACAATTAAACGCGTTCGTTCGTTTAATCCACTTAGCGCTTTATTTAGCGCTGGCATCGATTTTATCATGATTTTGCATTTTAGTGACTGTGTGTAATCTAAACAATTGTGGTCGTTAGGCAGGTATAGGTACCGACCGTAAGTTTGTACAACAAAGTATCGCCACGTTGTCATGACAGTCTGCCAATTTATTGGTAATTAAATGCAAATCACCCGAATGGTCTACCAAAATTCAGAGATTTTGATGCATATACATCGTATACGTATTGTTTTGTGCGAGGTGTTTTTAATTGGAAAAGTTAAGCCACCGTAACGGATTAAATAAAATTTATAGGAGTACTTAAATTGGCAGAGCATACTTCAGTTACTTAACTGCAACTAATTGAAATATCCTCTGAAATCTCGTTGCTAGGAAAAAATGCAGTACAGTACTTGTAGTGCTTAAATTTCTCCCTGGGGTGGAATCCTCTAAAGTGATGGCTGATGGTCACCATGTTGATTATCAAAATTGACCATCACCCAGTTCTTGCACTCTGTTGAGTGATCACCAAAAAAAATTTTAAAACTTGGCAGCACATACATTTTCATCTGTCAGTTGATGTCATTTTAATACAGCGCTTCACAAATAAATCTAATTTACTTTTGTTTACATTTTTCGGCAAGTGCAATTACATTTATTTTATTACTGCGATGTAAAAATGTACGTACATATTTTAAGTTATTATTTTTGTTTGAATTCTTCAATTAATGAATTCAAGGTTTCAAGCAAATAAACATCAAATCGAAAGGATGGCCGATTTCATGGCAGCCCACCCCTAATTACCGAAAAGCTACGATTCACGACTTACGAGCTACGACTTTCATGTGTTGGAAAAACCAATCAATAATAAAACGGGAACATTTTTGCTGGTTGTAAGTCAAAATTGTGCTCCAAAAAAATCAATCCCATAACGAAAAATAAAAACTTAGAATATTGCGTGAAGCAGTCCTTAGACTTCGAGTTATCCATTATCGTTCTTATTTGTTTTTTGACTGAAAATCAAACTCACTGAGTTACACATATCACAGGTACACATAGGTAATCACCAAAACTGCCCGAGTTCAGAAAAAAAACACAAAAGGAACCCAATTATTGCAAAAACAAGACTAGCTTTAATGGAAAGTGACACTAAAATAGCTGTCAGCTGAAATTCATCACAAAATGGTGATGATCACTGTGATCATCACCTTACGGGATCCCAAATTTAAAAAATGTGATGATCAACTATCAGTTTTCACTTAGAGGATTCCACCCCTGATCTTCATTCCAAAGCTCTTAACTGTGGCATACAACATACCTATTATACCCAAAAGAGTATACATATTATAATCCCTGGATTTGAGCTAAGTACTCCCTGAAGCTTATGTTGATTCATTGATGTAATGTTGGTTTTAGTTATTACACTCTGTTGCCATTTGAGTTCCGTATGGAATACATTATGTATGGTAACGTGCGCCCTCCTTACTTACATGCCCCACGTTCAACTCGGTCTCATGAGATTGTTTCAAGATTTTTCGTCTGATATTGATCTGGACGTGTTAATTGCGTGTCGTCTCTGTTAGGTTTTCATAATGCTGCGGCATCATCAACAGATATTTAGTATAACATTCATGAATGGCTGTCGTGGGACGAAATTAGTAAAATCATTTTGGCAGATAAAAATCTACACAGGAAGCGTGTAGGTACACATGTTTCTATTATCCACGTCAACAGAACATGCTTAATGTGAATGTCTGAAGGAAATAACGTGGAAAGTAATATTGTATGGAATGGAGATGTCGGAACTTTCAGGGAAGGACCTGTGATTAATACCATGAATGATTTATTCAAAGAGTGTTGTCCATGGTAGAAATCCTGACTTTAATTCTGTGCAACATAAAGAAATCCTTTTTTGGATAAGCTAATGTCAATAGAGACAGGTATTTGTTCTTCTGTTTTGTCGAGAAAGATTCTCCGAGAATTTCTTAGTTATTATAAAACTGATATGACTAAAACTAAAAAGTCCTAGGCGTTATCTTAAGTAATGATAGAAACCCAAGTTTTAAATCGGCATTTCATCTTTATGAGTTTTTTTTTATTTTTGAAGTGCTCGATTGATTAAGTATGCGAAATTTACAGACTTAATAATGTGGGATTTACAGACTAAAACAACCTCTTTTCCCCCTTTTCTATAGCCCACAATTCTTTACGGGAAATATTAAGCAATTTTTGATGCCAGCTTTTATCTTTTATTTATTTTTTAAGCTGTCCGTCCAAAAATAGTAAAAGGACCTCTTATGGTATTGCTCCGTTGTCCGTCCGTCCGCACCTGTAACTTTTGAACGGTAAGTCATAGAAAGATGAAATTTTGTACGCTTATACAGTCAGTAAAAAAATGAGAGTGCGCATAAAAAGGCAATTTTTTATATAAACAAAAAAGACAAAAAGTGTTTTGGTCTTATCTTAAAAAGTTTTACAGACAGTGAGAAGAAAACTAAAACATGCACTAAAAAGATATTAGATTTTCATAATAAAATCGAACTTTTTTAAATCTTGAAAAGTTTTTGAGAAAAAAGGAATGGAAAATAGATAGGTACCCATTTCCAAAGTGTTTAAGGTCATAATTTTTTCATCACTTTATCTAAAAAGCTAATATTGGGCTTACATATAAAGCAGCCGCAGTTTAAGTAAAGGTTGAAATCAAATTTTGGTTAAACGGTTTTAGAACTGTAGTTTTGGCATATTTTCGATAAAATCGTGAAAGAAATTATGTCTCCCCCACTATCTCCGATGTAGCATCGACCAAAAAAAATCATACACATCAAGAATTATTTGTAATTTTCGGGAAAACTACAGAAATTTTCGAATACTTAGCAGATTCTGAGATTTAGCTCGAAAACTTCAAAAACATTTCAAAAATTATTTTTGAAAATATTCTGTTACCTTAACTGTGGTACCTACCGATTATAATGAATTTTGGTTTGTATATAAAACGTATGAAGTGGTTTTTAAAATTTTCTGTAACAGTTTAAATAACAAATTAAAAAACTTGCTTTTATAACCGATAACTAAAAATCCTGTGCTCTGAGTATTAGGAAAAAGAAACGTCGCTAGCGCAAAGTATATGGCAATCAAAAAAAAAATAAAACGGTCTACAACAAAAGATTCTGAATAGACGTTTTATGAATTTTAAATCAAAAAAATGCAGAAAAAAAGCTTAAAAACCGCGTGTCCCCCAATTTATCTCGATAACGGCTACATATACCGTTTCGAAAATTATATCAGACATAGACAATTTTTTGAGGTTCGAAAGAAAAATATAGAGCGGCTGAAATATTGCGTCGTTTTTTGAGATACACACGCTTCATCATTTGGTTGATTTACCAAAATGGTTGTGCTAAAAATGGCTATAAGTTCTTTCATTCAAGTTGTTTCTACCTTATCAATTAAATTTTACGCAACCACAAATTACTGGAGTAGAAACCAAAATATATAAGAAATAAAAAACTCGTTTGTCATTATTCCTATACCCGACCGAGGGTATATTAATTTTAATGCATAGTTTGTAACAGTGAAATAATCACCGTAGATCCCTAAGACCTTTTAGAGATATGATCGAGATCGACAGGTGAATCGATTAAGCCATGTTCGTCCGTCCATACGTCCGTCTGTATGTGTGAAGGTCTTTAAAATCAAGCTAGAGAGCTGAAACCTGGTACACGGCTTGGATCTTCTGCTGCACAGACAAAATTTGGCTTAGTACGTCAACGGCCACGCATACTACTGGCTTCAATGTGAGACAACCTCCATTTCACATTTTCCTTCAAAATGCCTTTTGGTCAAGTTAGACAAGTCATAGGTAACTTACATTTTTGTACTGAGCAATATTGGCCCAGGACCTTTAACAAGGGAAAAATTGGACCGCCCACTATATCGACCATGCCCACTTTTAAGATGTTAGATCTTTAAAAAACCCGATTTGAAAGTTGACTCCAAATCGAAAAAAATTATATGACAAATATTAAAGATATTACTATTTGCAAAGTTTGGTCCATACAAAGTTTTGAGCTCCGCCCACTTTAAGGGGGCGTTTTTAGGAGAAAACTGTTTTTTCCGATTTTATTTTCGGTTTTAACGCATTTTGGGATGAATCTAACGAAATGACAACTAATTGATTTTAATTTTGAGCCCAGACCCACTTTTGGGGGCGTGGCCTATACAAATTATATATTTATTCGGGACAAAAAAATTAAAGATTTGGTGTTACACGGTATATAGGGCAAAGTTTGGTCCATACAAAGTTTTGAGCTCCGCCCACTTCAAGGGGGCGGTTTTTGGAGAAAACTGTTTTTTCCGATTTTATTTTCGGTTTTAACGCATTTTGGGATGAATCTAACGAAATAACTATTAATTGATTTTAATTTTGAGCCCAGGCCCACTTTTGAGGGCGTGGCCGATACAAATTATATATTAATTCGGGACAAAAAATTTTAAGATTTGGTGTTACACAATATATAGGGTCGGGTATATAGAAGTTTGTCACTTGTTTTACTCACTTGTTTTTTTTTTTTTAATTCACTTGTCACCCTGCGTTTCAATAAAAATTTCAGTACCTAAACTTAAGATTCGGCTAGAATGAGTATAGTAGACTTGTAACAAAATATTAACAGTACCGTTAAACTAGTAAATGTACAAGTGCAATAAAATAATAAAAAAATATCTATATGTTATTATTTAAGAACAGCAGCGTAAACTTCAAATTCTTTATTATAATTCAACTTAATATCTATTAGAGATTCAAAAAAGGTTGATAAGAGAGGACGGCCAAATTACGAGTGCCCAACCATGATTGGAAATTTACATCAACTGTCAAGTGATTTCACAGAAGACAGCCGTTGAGACGCTTCTGCAAAAACAAAGTCGCAAATGAACCTACTAAAAAACTTTTTATATGCAAATTAAGGAATAATTCTACGCTAAGCCTAAGAAAAAAGGCGAACGGACTGCTCCGTGTATGACTTCATACTAGACGGTCTTTTACAGACATTAACAAATGTGTACATATTTTTTTTTTTTTTTTTTTCTTGGGTAGGAAAAACCTTCATAGGCACTACGAGGACCGGCCGCGCGTGCTAATAGTAGTGTGAAATTCTTACTCATTAAAAAACCTCCCATTTTCCGTCAGACTGCGACTAAGTTTCCTTAACAAGTAGTTCAAGCTTCTGTAGCAATCGCATGTGGCAGGTTGCCTTCCAACAAAAGCACCTACTGTCAATTTATGCGGTTTCATCTTATGCTGCTAGATTCAACGATCTCATTCGTTGTATAGTCGGCGCGTAAGATTTTTCTGATCCAAAGTTCGGATAATTTCATTGTTGCATTATCTGCGAAGTCGAGTATTAAGTTTGCAGGCAAAGTTTGTTACCTCGTCAGTCACGGTTGCGATTCCAAGATCTCGGTGTAGATCGCTGTTTCTTATGTACTATGGAGCATTAACGATTATTGCTCTGAGTGTCTTATTTTGAAAAGTTTCTAAAATAGCTATATTGCTTGGTTAAGTACAACCCCAGAGTTGTATACCGTATGTCCAAGATGGTTTTAGACTTGCTTATACAAAAGCAGTTTGTTATATATATGCTTAGTTTTGAAAATCTTCCGATAAGCCAATTCATTTCTCTTAACCTGATTTCGAGCTTTCTTTTTAACGTGCGGCTTCCATTTAAGTTTCGCGTCTTGAGTCATTCCTAGATATTTCGCTTCATTAGAGTACGGGATTTGTACCGAGTTAATGAATAAAGGTTTGTTGTTTATCTTTTTATAAGTAAAGCTAACATGTGTTGACTTAGTCTCATTAAGGACGACTCGCCAGCTCTTCGTCCAGTCGCATATTTTGTCTAAAGCGCGCTGAAGTTTCCCTGTTGATAATTCAACTGTCGTATCAATAGCTAGAATAGCAGTGTCGTCAGCGAACGTAAGCAAAAATGTTCCCTCGTCGTGGGGTATGTCTCTGGTATAAAGCAAAAAAAATATTGGGCCTAGAACGCTGCCTTGCGGGACACCGGCATTTATCTCTTTGAATTCCGAGTACTCATTTTCGTACCTTACGCGAAAGACTCTGTCTTCAAGGTAAGGCTCTAATATTCTACAGAGTTTTTCTGGTAAGATAAGCCTTAACTTGTACTTCAGGCCTTCGTGCCATACCTTGTCGAAGGCTTGCGATACGTCGAGAAAAGTGCTAGTACTTATCTTTTTCGCTTCCAGGGCTTTTTCGATTTCGTTTGTTATTCGATAGAACTGGTCGATTGTTGAATGCTTTTTCCTAAATCCGAACTGATGATCCGGAATCACTCGTCTTTCTTCTATGATTGGTTGCAACCTTTTAAGCAACAGTTTCTCGAATACCTTAGATATTATAGTGTTCGCTAATTCGGTAGCGAAAAGTAGCGAAATTAACGAAATTAACTTGGAACCATGATAGTTGTTCCGATGTCCTTTTATGCTAGGATGAACTTGGTAAAATTACTATTTTACTAAGTTCCCAGTTTTTCATTTCCCAATATTTTATCAAACTTGTGCACTCGTGCATATGGTATAAACCTTATTGCTTTTGTTGAAAACTGTTTCACTTAAAAAAATGCTTCTTCTTCTTCTTTTTTTTCTGACTTGCAATTGCAAAAACCACAGTCTATGAACATCCGTTTTAATTTAACTCCAAGCAGCTACCTCTTGCAATTAAGTTACTGAAGCATTAAAAATGAGACCAGTTACTGTGGAAGGTTTAATTTCTTTATTCTTGTCTGTGAAAGGTCCTTTATAAAGCACTTCTTTCGATATCTCGTTCCACAAACGGGTCAAAATAAAAAAGTGAAAATAAACACAGAAAATTAATTAAAATATTATGAACGTACTCAGGAGCCAGGACTACGCAATGCTGGAGCTGTTACATCTCTGCTTGTTACCATGGCCGATCTAGTGCGGGAAATTATATTTTCCCTACACTGATTATAAATACAGAGCTTAAAACTTTCAACACCAATTACAAACTTAAACAAAGGGATAATTCATTATTTTAGGAACTATTCGATGCAAGTTATGCCATGAATATGGTACAGTGTATGCAAGAATCTGTCCAGAGAAGAAGATCGCAAAATGATGAACGAACTTCATGCTAAATATACTATCCTGATGGAATTCTCAAAACCAACACTTTTTTTACCTTCTCATTCCTTTATGGTTAAGTAAGGGAATGAAAAGAAACTTTGAAGAAACTTTTGCCAACGCACAGCCTTGTGTCTCACATTACACGACCTTATGTAACTCGGAAGTGTTTTTAATTGGATAAAATATTATACTTTTACAGTAAAAAGTGGATAAATTCCGACAAGGCTCTTGAGGAAATGTTTTCACATTTGAAAATGTTTACGTTGAATAAGTCAAACGAGCATTGTAATCATGGCAACGTGTTTTTGAACAGTAATTGGCTTTAAAAGAATGGATGTGCAAGAGTCTTCAAACAAATTTGTAAGAACTTAGGTTCATGACCCTGGTTTCGTGATTTGCATTATACAAAAGGAACACCGACAAGAAAGCACCTATACTAATGATTAAAATCTGCAGAAGTTCCGTACTGAGAACTTTTTATACCCGCCCCCAGGGTATATTAAGTTTGATGCATAGTTTGTAACGCAGTCAAATAATCACCGTAGACCCCCAAGACCTTAAAGAGATATGAATGACACTGACGGGAGAATCGATTAATCCATGTCTGTCTGTCCGTCCGTATGTAAACAACTTTAAGGCCTTAAATTTTAAGCTAAGGAGCTGAAAAATGGTAAGTGGACTGTAAATCCATCGGACCAGACCAACTGGAAATTACTGTTTTTCAATAAATATACATATATAAAATTCGACAAAAAAATTTCACAAAAGTTGTAGATATTAGCATTTTCCAACTTTTTTGTATATATTATAAATATTTCCGCCCACTTTTGTGGGCGTGGCTTTAAAAAGAGTGATTTTTTTAGTCAAAATGACGGGGTTTTAGCCCAAAATGTATGCAACCACCTTGCGTAAAGCATTTAACAGTTATATTTTGACATGCCCCCACTTTTTGGAGGCGTGGCAGTTTTGGTTTTGCTAGGTTCGGGTATTTTGCAATCCATCGCAGACCCACTGAAGCTTTTGCATACGTACTGTTGCACTTTCCCACTTGTATTAACAGACGCATCTTATGGAACTCTACCTATTTCATAGTTTTATCTTTTTAATATTCGAAATAGCAAAAATTGAATCTCGAGTAGATTAACGCAGCTACTTCTCCTAGTGGGACGCTCCATGCTAGGACACGTTTCTTTCACATGCCTCCTGACATACTTTCTAGACACCTTATGAATGTCATGGGGTGCCGTGGCGTAGTGGTTAGTGTGTGTGCTTACTACGCCGGAGGTCTGGGTTCGAATCCTACCATCGTAACCTAAAAAAAAATACCTGTTCTTTTTTACGGTCCCTACCTCCGCGAGGGTTTGACAAGCCCTCCGAGAGTATTAATTGTCTTGAAAAACTTCTCAAAGTGCCGTTCGGATTCGGCAAAAAATTGTAGGTCCCCTTGTATGTAAAGAAATTAACACACCAGCATACATTGTTGAGAAGTTGGCCCTGGTTCACCTCGAGCTGTTCTATTCGCCACTGTTATTACTGTTACACTGTTACTGTTATCACTGTTACACTGTTATTACACTGTTCGCCACTCTATTTATTTTTTTTTTTTTTTTATGAATGTCATGGGTAGGCGCCAATTCATGTGGTCTAGCCAAGTTAAAAAACCACTTTTAAAAACAACTGAAGAGCCCTAGTTAAGGCAGTTGTGCCTAACAGTGGTTCAGGCAGTTGTGCCTCAGAGATGTAGAGGGAAATGATCTTCTATAAGCGTCCTGCCTCATTTAGCCTTTGATGGACGAGTGGCACAGAAAATAATTATAAGAGAAAAAAAGTGTGACCCTAAAGTGTTAACTGTGCTGAGTAAGACCGGTATGCAAACCCTGCTTAAGAAGAGCAAAGCTTCCTTCCGCAAATGTGAATTTAAAGCATAACAATCTGAGTAAACTGCATCAGCCTGCCATGCATTTGAAATGGGTCCCAACTTGAATAACTGAAATCGCCGAAAAAGCCTTTCCTATTAAGGTTACCGTATTTTTCTTTTACATTACATTACCGTATTTTTCGTTTTGTTGCTGGGTTTGTTCCGCCTCTCTAGTTTCCATACTGGTACTACATACTGGTACATCTGGCGAATGGTGGGTGCGTCCCTTTCCGTCACCTGGGAGGCACTCGATTCGAGACCATTAATTCCAAAACGGAAATTCAATTCCAAATTGATCTGATATTACACTCCATACTCAGAATAGAAATCTAGAAATGCAGCAAGAAACTGAGATTCCTGCGACAGTATACACAGCACTTGGGGCCATATTGTATCCATTAGGGAGCCTGCTTAATACCTAAACAGAATCAAAAAAGCCAAAGTTAGAAGCACAAAATTACGCTTTATTGAATTCATCTGGAATTGCATACAAAGCTCAGGAGGTCCTTCGGCTCCACAATATTCCCACATTTCTCTTCTAGGTCATTGAACCAATTTATCAGGAACCCTTCAATTTAAAAACAATAAAACCCCGCTTCCGTTGAACTCGGGCCTGCATTGAAAATATTGAAATTCTTCGAAACCTTTCCGGCTTGTAAAAGCCACCGCTATATCGTTGCGCTCAATCCAAGACCCTTGGTAACCAACTTTCCGTCTTACTTCCTTAAACTCAATCGGAATTTTGAATTCCTCGCGCGTAATCATTGAATTTCATTACAAAATGAAGCGGAGAAAAAAAATTAAAAGAAATTTATATTTTTTAATAACGTATGTGATTAAAATAGAAATGGTCATCAATTGCACCGATGATTGCGGTACGATGTTTCCGTGCGCGCTAGCTTTACAAACCATTTTTGGTCTACCATTCTTCCTTAACATGGCATCGGTACCTATTAACAAAATGTCGCCATAACTAAACGGAAATACGTAAACATCATGATGAACTCTTCTATACTGAAACGGTTTGGAATTTGAATAGAAATTATAAACAAGAAAAAAATTAAATTTATTATGTAAAGTATAGAAAGACAGTTAAAAACAAAAAAAAAGTACAGATATAAGACAATGAAACCGAATCGTCTACCCACACCAGTAAGCAGCAGAACCATACCCACAATACCACCGTAGACGGAGACGACGACGACGGTAGCTTATCAATAGGGGTCTTCACTTACCGGACGTGATCTGCATACGTAATTGGGCGTAATGTTTCATTTTGAAGGTTTTGGTTCTTTTAAATGTTGGTAGTTTTAAAAAAGGTCCAGTATTGGCTTCGGGGTATACTTTTGTTAACAATAATGTATCCAATTTGCTCAAGGAAAACTCTTGTGTTCACATTTTGATCTTGGAAAATTATTGTCAGTTTGAAGGTCTCAGAGTATCGTACTAAAACTGTTTGCGAGTAAAACAAAAATTTGGAGTTGAATCCTTTTGAAACAAGAAAATGACATTCCATAGCCAGTTCAAAAGAGTTATCTAATTTTGGTTATATACCAACTTATGATTACAAGTTGCCTACTTACAATAAATCGTTTATTAAAATATCTTTCAACCTTGATTGAAATGAGGCAGTGCACTGTATTCGATGAGAGAACGTTGACGTTGCGGACTATTGCAGCACAAGGTTCATACTATGAAACTAGCCCCATCAGCGCGGTTAGCTGGTTGTTAAAAACTCAGTGAAACCCTTAAGCCTTCAGCCCAATGAATCCATTGCGTCCGTTTCATCGAAGTACACAACTGACAACTCATTAAATACACACGTTCTTATGATAAGCGGCCCGTTAGAAGAAATGCGTGACCTACATCGTTTCCCATAAGAACGTGCATATTTCACTGAGCTGTCAGTTGTGAACTTCGACATGACGGACGCAACGGATTCATTGGGCTGAAGGCTTCGAAATGAAAATTTTTCATCAAACGCAAAAAGGTCCACCGGATTGTGTAACTGTGAAGTTGCACTGCAAAGCTGACAAAAAAACGAAACGTCAAATTCTTTAGAACTGAATTTTCTGCCCCAGTGAAATCCATGGGGCACTTTTGTGCAATAGGGCGTCACAATGCTGTCATCGATTACTCAGACGCCCGGATTAATTTGATCGAGCATTCTGAGCTTAGTGTTTAAAAAAAGGCCGCTCCTGATTGGCGTCTGTTATTCAGCTTCGGCCGAACTTTGAGCCTGGCAGCTGGGTATAAATTACACTTTCCCTATCTATGGCTTATTTTTCTTCCTGGGTAGCATTGAAGTACTAGGTGGGCTGTCATTGAATACTCTGCTTGTTATACCATTGCTTTTGAACGTAAAGGTTTTGCAGGACTTTTTTCTCTACAACGTTTTTATGTTCTGCCATTGCCGCGTGGTTTTTGTTTAACGCCGGCTACCATCTATCATTTTCTCTGCTTTTATCTATTTGTTTAAACTCTGTTTCTGTCGTTTTGGCTCTCAAAAGAGAGTGGCGATGTCATTTCCAAGGAGCGAAAACAATCTCCTCAGTAAAAGTCACAGTAAAAAGCGTACTTGTGACAGATTTTTCGTGCAGGAACAGTTTCAGTTTCCTTTTTTGATTCTCAAACTGTTACAAAAGTGCAGAAAATAGGTTTGTGAATAGGGTGAATGGGATTTGTGAGAGGATTTATTTTTAATCGCTTGCCGAGAGGATTTAAATTTGTATGGTAAATCGCGTGATTTGAAGAGGATTTAGTAAAGATTTACGAGTATATTAATCGACGATTAGTGCTCGGTGGAGACATGGTGTTTCTACACAATGATTTAGTTTCCTTAAAGAGCTGAACACTAGTTTAAGCTTTTGTTTCAAGTTCCTAACGGGTTGTATAGTAACTTCATTTTTTTTTTATGGAAATCGCCAAAAGGATTAGTGATCTTCCTAATCCCAATATACCAATGCCACGGTGCGAGGTTCGTCATGGACGATTCACACATCTGTTTCCGACTAGTCAGTCGATTACCTTGTTTATTCGACAAAATGAATCGAATTGATTTGTAACCGTTTTGACTCAAATCGATTCCACTAGCAAACTAATCAAGTAGTTTCAAATTAACCGGTTTGAAAATTATTTCGACTTTTATGTCAAACTCGAACAATTTGTGAAAAGAATTTAAAAGTAATGAATTTGATAATACCGATTTGAAAACCGGTTTTGTGTAAAGCGATTCGAATACTTACATATATCGGTTTCAAAAAGTGTAGATAAATATGCTATCGAATTTCGTGAACTCGATATCGTTCGAAGCGATTTAACGTGTCGGATAAACGGATTAAATGTATTCTATAGGCTAGGTACCTACATATGTCGAGGGCTGACGTTCCTTACTCTGTCCGTACGAGTAATACCAGAAACTTACCTCAGAAATATCATTTCAGTAGCGTGTAACCGTGATCTAATTTTTTCGGTCATTACCCAATCTTCATGGCCATAGATAAGGGTTGGAACAAACTCCCGCCCACTCAGGTCATCGTCCTGCAAACTCTTGGTCATAAGCCTTTTCTGAATCTACAAAACACGCATAGACCGGTTTGGTTTGCTTCCAGGTCTTTTCAAAAATAACCTTAAGAGCAAAGAAGCTGGTCGATTCTACCTCTGCCAGGCCGAAAGCCGCACTGACGCTCTCTTCCAGTTACAAAGGCTTTATTATAGCTCCAGCTCTGGATAACGCGTTTTCAACACCTTCGCAAATACTTCTTCCTGGAAGATTTAAGAGAGATAAAACACCGAAATTTAGAGATCGCTCCAGTAGCCCTTTTTGGAAAGCACTCTATAACTCCTGTTTGCCAAACGGTTAGTGCTTTTCGGCTATTCCAGGCTACCTAACATGTTTTTAGCATTTTTCACCCATTGCCTTGAGCACTTCTGATCGGATTTCATCAATCAACTTTTAGCGATTTAATCGTGGCAGTGACATCTACCGTGCAACTTCCCACCTCAATCCCGTCAGCAGTAGGATTGCTATTTTCAGTATCCTGTTGGGTTGAGCAAAATTGATTGGGGTGACCAAAATTTGACCAAAAATTGTTCGCTCCACCTGCGTAGAAATATGCTCTTATTTAAATAAAAGTGTATCGTCCTTACTTAAACTTAACTGTTCGTGCTACATTCAACATCTTTCTGCTAAAAAATTCGAGCTCGGGAAGTTGAGTTGTAGGCATTTCTTCTTATCTCTTTCTTCTTTTAAAAAGTGTACTTTGGTTCTTTTCTCACCATCAGTGCCTATGGCTACCCCAAACCGGTTCACTCCACAACAATCCTTGCAGAGGCAATGGCAGATAAAAATAGCTAAAATTTTTCCTCTACATTCAGAAAATCAGTTGAAATTTTCTCAAACTTCTCCAAAACGTATCGTGCAAATGTGTGGGTGGTGTTTGTGATGGACAAATCGTTTAATCACAGGGCAAGTCACCGTGCAATCACACTCTTCCAGTGTCTGATTGCTTTTCGTCAGTGCCCACATGAGAATTGAATTAAATTATAAAATAAAAATAAATAAAAAATAAAATATAAATATTTACGTACTAATATTGAAAGATGAAAAATTACAACAACTTACAATTTTCAAAATAAATCTCTCTCTTTTCTCTCTACTCCGAAATCTCGCTTTCATAATACCGGTTTTTACCTATTTCCATTTACATATTAGAGCTTTTTTCTTTGCAGGAGGACCCTAACGTCTAATCTTTACAAAAATCGGCGCGCGACCTATTTAAGTCCAATTACATATATTAAAAGCATTTCTTATTAATAAAGAGACTATAAGATATGGATTTAAAAAAAAATAGGTATAAATTTTTCTTAGCTAGGGGTTGATTTTGAAAACATATGAGACAGGTATGAGCGATTTTGTACGCCTCGTTCATCCGCCTAATTTTATGCGCCTTCGCCTTCACCTCATAGGTATAATGTTTTGCTCTTTTTTCAAATTGATGGCCGATCGTCGCGTTCGTGGGGTAGTTGACGTTAACCATGATCGCCAAGTTACCAGCCAGAGCCACCAGCTACCAATATTGTTTCTTTCAATTACCCCAGTGAGCACTATGAGGCGGAGCAGGAGGAGACGCGTTAAAATTGTGTTTTTATGAATCACGCAGCAGCAACTACAGTGCTGGCAGAGGCTCCTCTTCTAATTAATTTGTATGCAGAGGTGATAAGTACCCACATTGTCGGAGTCGGTGGAGGAATGTACACACATAAGAATCGTTTTATTTGACAAAGTATTTGAGGCTTATAAACACACAGGTGCCAGTGTCACTGTTATAGTGAATGTATAGGTGTCCGGATGGTGCGGCTATATCCCCACCCAAAGCATGCAATAATTATTAATTTGATAGCCCCAAAAGGTGCAGTTAATATGGTAGACTCTACATAAGTCGTGGTTATAGAGGGCGGCTATTAGGCATCTTACCGCTCCTGATGGAGTTCCTTATAAGAGTGTCCCGCACACATGAGAAACGAAACGAACCGATACCTACTTTTTCAATTTCTCTACGATCTCCCAAAGGAGTTGACGTGTCGCACGTCGGAAGAACGTTGATCATATTTGGTCTCGCAATATCATATTGGGGGGCCACGCTTGGAATTGTCCAGCTAAGCCAGGTGATGGATTTTTTGGACGAGGTGTGGTGCTTACTTCTATCAATTATTTTGGATTCAGTATCTAATCAGCCGTGGTTAAGACGGTAACGCGTACGCGATACTTTCTGGACGCGATATGAACAAGTGCGATCAGTGAATATGTTAAATTTATTTGGATAACCCTTACCAGAGAGCCTTGACGAAAATAAATTTTAAACTAAACTCTAATCATATGTGTACACTGATGGATAAACTATGGGATTACCTGTTGATGAATTGGCAAGATGTCGGCATAGCTGACGTTCATTGACAGCGGCTATGCTACATCTAGTCAATTGTTTCAATGGAGTGTCAACATTTCAACCTATTTTTTTAAACAAACTTGAAAATAATACCTAATACCTTTTAATATTTTGTGTAAAAATAACCGTTGCAAAGCCTTTGTAAATAAAGTGTTAACTCTAAATATGTGAATTTCGATAGTTAAAAAAACAAAAAAATTATTTATAGTAGGAAAAAATACCTTAAAAATGCTTCTGATACAATTTTCCAACAAGTATCATCAACTTTCAAGACTGGATATGTAAAAGTGCCAGTGAAGTCTACTCTGCCGACTGGATAATATTTTTTTTTTTTTAAATGCTGTTTGAACCCAAAATGTTCAATCGATTAACTAATTTAAGTTTTTGCTTTCGACCCCAAAACGTCTGAAAATCTGGGCAATGGCAGCACAAATCTTTCTTCCCTGCCAGTGATGCGGTTCCCGGTGCACTCTACATCAAGGAGAGGGCCCAAATTTTTTCTGTTCGACAAAAAAAAAAATTGTGGAAATTGACTGAAGAATTTATTTCAGGGGCCAACCTTAGATTTCAACTTTGAAACACGAAATGATCTTCCTATGTACAATTGGCCCTTAAACGTCCATACCACAATTTTCTATACTTAACCAATGTTACTTATCATTTTTGCTGTTAGACTTATTCTTCATAGTCCGTCAACGAAAATAGAGCCGAATATCTTGCAAGGAACTTGTGCAAGGATTCATTTTTTTAATGTGCTTAAGAATTGAGTCCAGTAGGTTCCTCGTGACAATAGAAACAAGGAAAATCAGTGTTCGATTGATTTCCATTTCTTGATTTTGTCCTCTTTTCTATAAAGCCCTCATTAAGACTCCATAAAAGATTCAATCTCAAGAAACGGCGCGCTCTTTAAATAAAAAGAATTTCTGTCTAAAAAACATATTGAAATAATTGTACAAACTTTTGAAAAATTGGGCCGCTGGTGTTGGCGTGTGAGGCGTGGAATCTTTGGTTATCGTTTTTCACCCATCTTGACCATAAAGTCACCCCTTTTTCTCCATTGTCATTGTACTCTGGCTTTTGTAATGTACGCTGTGCAGTCCGTACCAGGTCAGTGTTATTCTGTCCTTCTCTACTCCTACCAAAAATCACCCGAAGCATTTTCCTTCTAAAACAACATAAAGCGTTTTCATCCGTCTTTGACAGGGTCCGTGCTTCTGCACCGTAAAGGAAGACTGGAAAGATGAAGGTCGTATGAATGACAGAAAGAGGATCTATCCTGACAAAAAAAAAATCGCTGAATCTGTGGAGTATGAAGGACCTCTCCGCTTAATAGATTTTTGTTTCCATCCGAATTTGAGTAGTTGAAAGACCAGTACAAAAGTACTATGGCTTTTTGTATTTGATGCATGGAATTATCGCAAATTCACAGTTGGGCCGTATTATTGTGAACGTTTTTAAATAAGTCATTTTGTAAGTCATTTTTTATGCCGTCCGTTTCAGCATAATTCTTTTAAAAAACTTTGGTTATGTATTTTAGAAAACTTGATTTAAAAAAAGTGTGTGAGTTATTCGGTTTTCTGAACAGATTTAGTTTTCGTGGCATATTTTTTTTTATTAACCACCAAATCTTTCTGTAAACTTTTTAAGTACGCACAATTCCGGACAATCTGTGATTTACTTAAGCCCTTAACTCTTACTTTACACGAAATATTTTTTCTTTGGTTTCCGGTGCAATGAGTTTCTTAATAGAGCCAAGAACATTTTTTTTAAGTATCTTCCTCAGTTGTTGAATTATTAAAATAGGTCCGTCTATTACCCTTATAAAATTAGTTTTAGCTATTCTATGTCTTCACCAGCTATAAAACTGCGATTAGCGGGGACGATACAGAATAGATCCCGAAGTGTCTTCACAAACATTAACTGAATCTTGTGATTTGAAGGGGATTATACCAGTTTTCATCGGCCATAAAACTGCGATTATCGGAAAACGATTAAAAGCAAATCCCAGTGTCTCAATCGGGCCAACATAGTTTTACACAAGGACCCTTTTGTTGTTAAAGGGTGAATGATGTTTTTTCAAGTCAGCGAAAAAACAATTTCGTTGCAAAAATCCCCATAAAAAAAACTTATCTATTAGTGACAGATCTGTCATACGTGGATAGTTTCGGTTTCGAATCTGCTAAACTGCTATTTTCTCGAGATTTGTGTGAGATTAGTTGAAGATTCTTTGTTGATCGCGGATAAGTGTTTGGTGGAGGCATGATATAAGTTGATGATTTCTGTTAATTGCAGATTACTGTCCGGTGGAGACATGCCTAGTATAAGACAATGCGTTGTTCTCCATCCTAGAATTCTTTGTTTTATCTGCAGTGTTTTTTATAATCACGTTTCCATAGAGACGGCACTACCTTGAAGTGAAGGGAAAAGCGGTTTGAGTCCAAACTGTTTTGATTACGATTTGGGAGTAGAGTCGAGTCCAAAGTATGCATAGAAATACGGGTTGAGGACTCCAAGTGACAGATCGTATTTGGTGTGAGTAGCTACTCTCTGTGTTAAGAAGGAAACCCGTTTCGTATAAAAGCACGTTCAGTGCGTGTGCACTCAGTTGAACTTCACCGCGTTCACAGTCAAGAATAGGAATAGGTTTCGACTCGACTACTCGACTCAGTGGGCGCAAAGACGCGTCTCGATATTGAACTAAGTACTCAACCCTTGCAAGAAAGCAAGTATGACAATTCACGAGAGATTTTGGAGACAACAAAGTTCGCACAGCCGGTGAACTTGCGAACTGTGACCAAGTGAATTTTACTACATTTACGAATATAAAATTTATAAAAAATTATTCGAAAGGTACTATAAACTGACATCCGCAACAAATTAATTTGCACAACTTTGGCAAAGATACTTACGGCCTTTTCGGTTGCCCGTCCGGAAGCGGCCGGGAATATTCTGGACTCTTTGAAACTGATATCTTGGCACTCGTTTGCCAGTTCCTCTTCTAAAAAAATGTGAAAATTTGCTTCTGGTCCAGAATCCAGAGAATCCAAAGCCTGAAGCACGCACGCAATCATACAAGATACAACGCTTGTGTCAAGTTGGATAAATGTCATTATTGCCTCTTGTAGAATACCTTTTGCTTCAGCGGCAAATAAAATTCAAAATCAAGAAGAACGTGTTTGGCTGTTCGTTTGTAGGCTAAACTACGGCCGAAGAACGCACTGATTCAGGATCGCCAAACGAAAAGGCCTGTATTATGTATTTTTTTATGCTGAAGTGTCGAATTATAGATTAGTCGTTTCTTGTTAGTTAAGTGTAGTGTACATAGTGTGCAACTCGCGTTGTTTCGATTTCGTTAGCTGTGCAGGTACATTTACATTTTAAGGCTTTCTGACGTACACCTTTAACGTTTCAATGCAGAGTTTGAATAGTCGAATTGTGTACCTACTGTGTTTCATGAAAGCAACACCGAATGGAAAGAGATTTCAAAACAAATCGACTGTCAGATTAGTTGAATACCATACCACTTTGGGAATTTGGTAACATTCCTTTACACGTATTAAAAAAAAAAATGTTTTCCTTCTTGGAAGTTGGAACATGTAAGTAGATAAGGTACCAACATAGCATACATCTGTCACTTGGGCTTCCCAACTCATGTTTGCACAAGTTATTTCAATTTGACTCAACCCGAAAAGTGTCGTCGAGGCGAAACGATCCAATTCCGACTGAACTCTATTTTCAAGTACCTACCTACACATTTAAAACCAGTTTGATATTACATTCAATCCTGCATGGAAACACAGTAATAATATGCTCTAAAGCAAAGACTTATAGGAATATCGAGTTTAAAAAAGGTCGACTTGAACCAACTGATGAGTTTAAGAAACTGCCTATTGGTCTTTTTGCTGTGTGTGATTGCTCTCCACTAAACGTTTTGATGTCTCAATATAATTGTGTTGGTTCCTAGCGCGAATGTCAAAGCTCTTCAATTTCAATTATAGTGATCTAGGATATAAGAGTTTTTTCTAGCTCTCGCCGAAACATTGAAAGACTTTAAATTAAACGTCGTTGTTATTTTGGGCAAACGCAAACATGAATTAGTTAAATTTAAAAGGAACATATCTTATGTTTAGAGAAACTTCGTTTGAAAGGTTACCATGATAACGCAAAGGTAACTGCGAATATTCTTTTCATGCCAGGAACACTCATCTTACCATCTCTCAATACAAGACTTCCATAGCAGTTGTCCTTTAGATATATAAAAATAAATGTTAACGCTTATTGCAGAATAATTTTCATCGCCTGCTGGGAAGGATGTGGTTTCCATAAATTGCACGCAAAGTTGGATAAATTGAGTTGCAGGTTGCTGACACAGAACACCTGTGCGGGGAAGTTAGACTTGTACTTTTGTGTTTCTGCTACAGCACTAGGCTTGAGTGACACTGGGTTGCAAAATGATCCTTGCAATTCCTTTAGTTGGCTTGCAACTCAACATCGAAATCAGAACCAATTTGTGCAGCCTGACGTGCATTTGAAGTATCTTTCGCTTGAACGATAATGAGGTACACCTGCAGATGGCAAATGCTGGAAACAATTTATTTAAGGATTGAATGTAGGTTATGTCATGTTTGGGGAAATGTAGCACAGAGGTATAAGTAGATACTAATGGTAGCTACACGGTGAGTGGGGATTTTGGAGTAAAATGCAGTTTGTAGAGGGATAAGGTCTTTTGACTGCAATAGTGCTAAAAAACTTTTTGAACTTGAAATCATGAATAGTAATTCTGGAATTCGGTGAACTCTGACATGCTTATAATTAAACAGTAAGCAGTTGTTATAATATTTAATTGTTGTCTGTATTAATTCGTGTCATACCGTCTTATGGGAGTTGGTTCTAGCTTAGCGTTTCAGTTTTGTAAATGTTTCGCTTGGTTGCTTCGTTTGAAGCTCTGCTAGAAGAAAAAATTAAAAAAAGTATAAAAAGTAAGAGTATAAAAGTCAGTGTTGTGCGAATTATGTTTTTGCGACGGTACCTATCCCTTCTTCAATTTTCACACAGGTAAAAGCCAAGACTTGTAACCCGTACACGGTGGGAAAGACTAAAGACTGATGACTTTGAAAAAGATTGAACTTTACTCCAGCTGATCAAACAAACGGTTCGCGCATTTTGAATATTGTGTACAAGGAAGTAAATCCAAGAACGGAACACTTCTTCGATACGAGATAAGGGCGAGATAAGGACGGAAACTTAATAAGTTCACGGAAATGCTGATTGCAGATTACCCGCCGATTGTCATATGTAATTCAGGTAAGCTCTGAACAACTCAGCAACACGGTCTTTTTCGCCGCGCGCCGGTTACTGGCTGTTTGAAAGGTTAGGAGTTTAGGCCAACATACTGGAAGGTGGCGGTTAAACCATACTAGAATAGAGATGGTGCTGGCTGAGCTCCTGAGTGAGTCGATTTCATTTCTTTGAAGAAAGACCGAGGAAAAGCGGATGTGACAACAACATACAGGGAGTGAAAGCGATAGGAGCATTTTACCGCAATCAGTACCTACAGCTTCGCACGAGCACTTGATTTAAACAAGTGAATAAGTGCAAGAGGTTGCCTATAATTAACTTCTTTATACCCAACCCTATTTACCATGTAACACCAAATCTTAAAGTTGTTTGGCCCGAATTCATATACCATATGCCAATTATTTGTATTGGCCACGCCCCAAAAATATGGACGTGGACCAAAAATTAAAATCAATTCATTATTATTTCTTAAGAATCATGAAATGTCACATCAACAATTTGGGATATGACAGATCACACAAAAGGTGAAAATGTCAAATGACCCATAGTACCTTCCTAGATCTTGTTCCTACCAGTGTTTGTGTTTGGCGAGAAAAGTGAAGCTTCTGTTGAATTTGGTGGAGGTGTTGACTAACCTGGTGTAAGACCCGGGGTATGTTATGAGATTCAGAGCGCGACTTTCATATGCTTCTAGTGGCTAGCAGTGGCACTACTTTTGTTTAACATAACTGCGTTAAAGTGACATAAGCCCCTTACGGCCACGCATGTACACGTATAATCCGGGTCGCTTATCTCAAAAATAAATGCTTCACTCGCAAGCACTGTAAGTATGTGTGAATAAGAGTTAATCCTTGTTTGCTTATTCGTTGATGTCTATTTAAAAATGTTATGAAAAATTCTTGCTGATTTATTCCCCAACAAACGCAGTTTGCGTTACCCCTTCCATGCCTCTATTTGCCATTCTATACATCTTCTGAGATAGGTGTACAGGCATTATAGGTGAGAGGAAGTATGCCTTTTCTCTGCTCAAGCGATCAGCGAGTGTTTGTTTTCAAATAATGTTCGAAAGAGTGAACACTTATACTGTGTCTCGACCGAACTCAAATCTGCGACTAACATAAATCTTCAACTAATCTCCTACATATCTCAAGATTAACCATACAAAAAAAGACACTAGACTTTGTTATTTCCCTTTTGTAGTCACAAATTTCTTCTTGGAGGATCTGTTACAAATACTTTTTTATTGGGAGGGATTTTGAAAACGAAATTGTTTTTGCTGGGAAATGTCATCGTCACAATTTATCCACAATGAGAGTTGGTTCTAGCTCCAACCACTTTGTCCAACTTTAAGATCCAAAATCACACCAAAATAGTGCTCGTGTCAGATTAATCTTATATTTTTCCGTTAAAGGTACTTCAGGATTAATTTTTAATGGCCTCTCGCTAACAGCAGTTTTGTAAAAGAAAACCCACAAAGATATTTATTAAAAAAAAACAAGCATATACAAACGAATAAAAAATGCGAAACTTCGCACATTTAACTAATTTTTCTTTTTGCTTAAAACCGCGTTGTCACAAGCAACGTAAAACAGGAACAGAAACAGAATCTCATACATTAGCAATTGAAACCCAAATTCGCCGAATGCTTTTTGCGTTGCTAATGTATGAAATTCTTTTTCTGTTCCTTGCGATTACGCGGAACTTCATACATTAGCAACGCAAAAAAAAAACTGTCTGCGGCTCGTGTAACTCTGGACGACACAGCGCCCGTGTTGTCAGAAGTAGCCATGAGGGTTCTCTTTCATTGTCCTGTGTTGATGAAGCAGAGCTGGGGAAAACCATTCTCGACGTTAAATCAAATGCGGTGGGTTCCGACAACATTGAGCCCAAGTTTATAAAAATTTTGCTGCCTGTCATACTGAAACACCTCACACACATCATCAACACTATTCTCACAACCTCAGTTTTCCCCGACTGTTGGAAAGTCGCCAAAGTGCTACCGATGCCAAAAACGTCCGAGCCTGGCTCCGATGTCGACTACAGACGCTACTATTGCCATACTTCCTTTCCTGAGCAAAGCGTTTGAAATTATAATGAGAAAGCAAATAAAAATGTTTCTTAATGCTAACAAGCTAATCACCTCCTTCCAATCTGGGTTCCGCTCAAAACATAACTGCACAACTGCTCTACTGAAAGTAAGTGAGGACTTACGGTTAGGCCTAGATAAGAAAATACTGGCCGTCATTGTCTTTTTGGACTTTTCAAAAGCATTTGATAGTGTTGACCATCATATCTTGATCAAAAAACTTGGATCCCAATTTCTGTTTGAAAGTTCTTTATGCAACTTAAGCCGCGTTGTCACAAGCAACGTAAAACAGGAACAGAAACAGAATCCCATACATTAGCAACTGCAACCTAAATTCGCTGAATGTTTTTTGCGTTGCTAATGTATGAAATTCTCTTTTTGTTCCTGTTCCTTGTGACACCGCGGCTTTAGTGTCCTCATATCTCTCCAATCGGTCACACTATGTTTTTCACGAAGATAAGTGTTCATCATGTCTCCATGTTCCTTCAGGTGTTCCTCAGGGATCCGTTCTTGGGCCCCTTACTTTTTATTTGCTACATAAACGATTTAGCAGGCCGTATTATCAACTGTAACCATCACATATATGCTGATGATGTGCAATTGTACTATATGTTTCCTAGAACCCAAAAAATTCAGGCAGCTACGAAGGTAAATGAGGACTTGAACATCATACCTATCTGGGCACAGGACAACAAACTCTGGCTTAATCCAACAAAAACAAAGTCCATGGTCATTAATGCAGGTAGAGGAACAGCAAATTTCCCCCCACTCTATTTAAACGAAGCCCCAATAGAGTACGTTGAGAATGTCAAGAACCTTGGGGTCTACTTCAACCAAAATCTTAACTGGAACACTCATGTCAACCGAACAGTATCGAAAATCTACGGAGCCCTCCGGGGACTCAGACCTACCTACTGGTACCTCCCTACCAGCATTACAATGAAACTTATGAGGGCCTATGTGCTACCTATCCTCCTATATGGCTGTGAAGTATTTTCGAATATGGACTACGAGTCTAAAAGAATACTCACGCATACAACAGTTGCGCGCGATAAATTTTTGGTATAAATAGATATCAGCGCATCTCATCCTATACTAAACTAATAGCCGGCTGTTCTCTGGACACACTTTTGAAACAAAGAACTGTTGCATATCTGCATAAAATAATAAACGTCAAAGAACCAGCCTACCTGTATTAGCAGCTCAGGTTTGCGAGGAACCAAAGAACATTGCAACTGATTCTGCCTAGGTACAAATATGTTAACACGTCACGTCAATTTTTCATTCATGCGGTTCAACTCTGTTGAACTGTTTGTCCATAGACATAAAGCGCACAAACAGCACAAACACGTTTAATATAAAAATATTGCAACACTATGAGAATAATCCTTAATATTGATCTACTCTATACTTTTTTCTTCTTTTCTCTTCTCTTTTCGTCATCCCTTCTTATCATCTCTACTTTTCTATCTCCCGACTCCTCCGAATTATGCAAATAGTTTTTAAAAGTTTAAGTTGTTAAATTTAACAAAAAAATCAAGCTTGTTCAATTTAAAAAAGATGTTTTGTACTTATCTTATTTGAACTAAGAATTGTAAATAAAGAAACATGAAATATATAAATAAAAAAACATTGAAATTTAGGTTTCAATTGCTAATGCATGGGATTCTGTTTCTGATTCTGTTGCTTTCACCAGATCAAAAAATCCGCAGATTCAGTTAGGATTGCGCAAGTAAAAAGCGCCAACAAATAGTGCGCACTGACACTACTCACAGACTCAAACATTGAGAGATAGACATAATGTCGCGGAACAGCGGCGAACACTTATAACGCCAGTGCAGTACTTTTCCTTATTAAAAGGTGTAGAATTCCGAGTACACACTTGAAGAACGTGGTGAAGACGTTTCTTCCCTTTCGGCGACTTTTTGTCAAAAAGAAAATAAGAAAAATACGCTATAATGATTTGTTATTTGCCTGATTATTGACCCTTTCAACTGCAAATGTGTTCTATTTGTCGAAAGAATCAAGAGAAAAAATAAACAAGCAAAAATTCACATTTATCTTTTGTATGTATATGCCACAAATTACTTAATAACTAGATATTCAACTAAAGCGTCCCTTTCCCCCCAAAACCCATTTGTTTATTTGTTGTTGTTGTTTTGAGTTCCGTGTCGGTGAATACGTGTGAGAAAAGTAAACAAAAATTTGAGAGCCCGCCAAAGTAGCGAGGTGAATTTCACACTGACATTTGAAAAATTTAAGTACATATCTTAAAAAAGTCATAAAAGATAACACACAAGTCATTAAAGTCAAAATGACAATTCTGTTTTATTTTGCCCACACTTGGGGTGAGCCTACATTGAGACTACAAAATCGTAAAATTTAGTTCATTTGAATGTGCCTGGAAATACTGGAATGTTTATGACGTAATTGGATATTTTTACGAATTTGGTCTTATTTTCAATATAGTTCGGGTCACAAATTACTTAATAACTAAATTTTCAACTTGTGCGTCCCCTTTCCCCCAAAACCTATTTGCTTATTTGTTGTTTATGCTTTTCGGTTTTGCGACGGTGAATGCGTGTGAGACGCTTATTATTATTATTACGCAGTTGGGCTTTTCTTTTCTCCAGAATCGTTCATGTGTTGTTGATGTTCAGTTTTTAATTATGTAGGAATGCAGAAAATATTAGTTATTCAGCAAAACAAGAGCAACAGTTAGGAAACAATCGAGAAAACTTCCATTTTAGGAAAAGGCTTTTGATTTTTACATGCGTAAAATATTAAGCATTCCCAAATTTAAGAAAAATGAAGAAGTTTAGAAGCATTAAATATAGCTTTCATTGGATTGCATCACTGAAACTTTTTTTACTTGTGATTAAATTTGTTTGTTTAATGAATGCTTCTTTTGGTGTCAATCTCTATTGTTACCTACAAAAATATACATAAACATTTTTCTTTCGACTACTTTGCTATTTCACTGACAGAAATCAATTTCAATGTGCTACTGATTTTTTTTACGAAATGGGTTCACTCAAAAGTGCATTATTCTTCTGTTCTCAGTTGCCAATTTGACTTTTAATGTTCAACTCTAATCTCAAATGCATGCAATAATATCGACTTGGAAGGATAAGGATGACAATTATATCATAATATTGATTTGTTCGAATAATGAATTCAAATTATAGCTTTAATAAAAATAATAAAAGTGCCTTTGAACCTTTGTAATGACTTTTACTTTTTAATATACTAACGATTGATTTCGTCAAAACATGTAGAAAACATTTTATTGGTACTTAACCGTAAATTTTGCTTTTTAAAGCTTTAATCCGGTCACATAAAACAACAACTTATCAGAGGCACAGGCATTTAGGCAGTAAAGAATTAGTTTCATTTGCGCTTTTCGTGTTTTGCTTTTAACTATATATGAAAATATTTAGAAGGCATTTGAAATACATAATGTATAACTGGAACACAATTAAGATAAAAATGATTTTTATCTTAGGTCTCTAGCAAAACAACATTAATGTAGCACGACCCATTATGTGGCGACTTCCAGATATTGGAATTCGTTACAATTTTTGTCCGGTAGACGGAGCAAAAAGCTGATTCCGCCATGTTTTCGTGGTGAATCACTTGAACTTCGTGGTGAATCTCTTCAAGTGTGGAATACATTGACAAAATGTGCGAGTATGCGTAGTTTTCCAGGTATATCCATGGCAACAGCTTGTAGGCCCCTCGGATTTCCAGTCTAGTTGAATATCGAATTCATTAAGTAATTTGTGGTATATGCATATTAAAAAAGTGTTATACGCGGAAATGTGTAGTATAAGAATTCATAAACCACGAAATGGTCTGAATGCAACCATCACCGAAGTCCATTCGAAACTCGAAAACCACCCTCTGTCAACAACAGCTGACATTGACATCTAATAAACTGACAGTTTTTTCGCTTTTCTTGACTGGTGATGGTGAGGTAATCGACCGTAAACTTGGTGTGGATATTATTTTTTCAATTCGGATGTATCCAAGTGTTAATAAATTGTGTAAAAACTAGAAATTACTTGAAATAATTGCGAAATCCACGTACCCAAAGTTAAGTGCTCAGTGAAATAACAAATTACCGAAGTTATGGACAGCCAGGTATGCGGTAGTGTAGTGATAAGTCGTTGCATGTGAAGCAGAAATTGTATTTGCCTTGTTTCTTTCTCCAGCAACAAAGCTGTTGAGAAAAGTAAATAAAAAAAAAAAAAAAAAACGAGTGATTTTGTCATACTTGCTCTATACAAGTGATTTGCTATCAGTTAGAAGTGGAAACGTAAACAAATTCGGTGTTCCACTGATGCCTTTTGTGGTGGCCGAGCCCCGAGTGTTCCTAATCTTCAACAAAACCCAGTCGTGATTTTCTTTGTCTTTTTGGGTAAATTGTGGAAAGATAAAAATTCTAGTATCCATGCGTTGTGTAGTCATGTCATCAATCAGCTTGGATAAAAATCCGTCGTCCCTCCCTTAGTTTTGTTATTGTTTTTATCTATTCGGGTGGCATAATGGTATCAAAGGGATTAATTAATAATTTTGGGTTGAGCAGACCGCGTTAGTCATTTTGCAAATAATTTTCGAAGCAAGAATTTAAAGGTTTTTTTGTGTTACTGTGGGAACAAGTGTCAATTGTTTTGTAATGAATGCGAGGTAAATTCACCTGGAAATGAGAACGAGTTACATTGTTGAGTTGGTGAATAATAGTGTACCTCTACCTACTGTAGTGAAGCTTAAGTTACGTAAGCACAAAGCCCTGCATTAAAATAAACCAAAGTCATAGAAAAGTGTATTGTAGCACCGTCGAACAATATGTGTTACGACGGTAAGTAACTTTTCACACCTTTTATAAAACAAAGTAACGAAAACGTACGGACTAAGCCAATATACTTACTTTTCAAATTGAGTCTGGGGGCGCAGGCGGCAGCCGTCATAAAACAGAACCATTGAAAAACCGCTTAAAATGCAAGCTATGCTTTAATAGACTTTTTGCTATCTTGGGGGAGAAAACTGTTTTATCTCAAATGTTATTAAAGGACCGTCTTTATATGTACTGTTCTTCAGAGCCAGCTTCACCATCTGGCATTTGATCAGGGGACCCTTAAAAACGCAGTTCTTCTACACTACACCACATAATGACCAATAGCAGTGACATTCATTTTTCAAGATCGGTGATGAAAAGTCAGCTTACGGCCCTATCGCCGACGAAATGATTTGCGTAGCAAAAGATCCACTGGTGACTTGATGGCTTTATCTCATCAAAAAGTTGAACGTTCTAAGGAATCTCCTTTCTGACAGCAAAGCCAACGCGATTGATAATCCAAAAGACAGAGCCTGGCACCAAGCCTTTGTGTTCGATGTGTTTTGAATTCAGTAGATTGAAAACTCTCCTTCTAAAGAACAATCACAGGCTCAATTTAACGCGTATTTGATTTTCATTCTCATCATTTTCGGTGACCGCTTATCCTTAGAAGGATCACGGAGGTAAAACGGTTAAATTGTCCTTCCATCGTTAACGATCCTTACCTCAAACTCAAGAGACACAGGCGCGATCCATAGAAGGGTCTCGGAGATGTTCTTAATCTGATCCCACCACCTGTTTCTTGGGCTCGCATCTCGGCTAACGTGACATGTCTACTAAGTCTGTCGGGGGGCATTCGATTCTAATAGCTATATCTGGTTCTTAATTTTTATACCCCACCCAGAACCAAAATCTTCACCTTGGGCTCCTGAAACTTTCTTCTATCATGATCTTAGCGATCCTAAGACAACCGACCCAAAACGTCTGTTACACGCTTCATTAGAAGCTCGAAATGGTTCAACGATGAACGACTAACTAGACAATATTTCCAGATCCACGTGTATCACAATGGACGTGCATAGGTCTAAGTTTATCGTTTCTTCAGGACCCGAATGCCACTTTAACCCAACCTATCTAATACCCCACCCCATAGTATATGGAGTTTATTAATGGCCTTTAAGGTTGGTCGTCCAGGAGCAGCATTCTGGACTCTCCTAAAACCATTTCTTGGCACTGACTTAATAGTTTCTGTTCTCCAATCAAAACCGACCCACACGCGATCTTACAGCACATATATCTTCCTTCTTTCCTTGTAGGCGCGAGATGATGATCTAAAGTTTTTTTTTTTTTTTTTTTTTTTTTTTTTTTTTTTTTTTTTTTTTCCCGTGGGTAGGAAAAACCTTCATAGGCACTACGAGGACCGGCCGCGCGTGCTCATAGTAGTGTGAGATTCTTACTCACTAAAAAACCTCCCATTTTCCGTCAGACTACGACTAAGTTTCCTTAACAAGTAGTTCAAGCTTCTGTAATAATCGCGTGTGGCAGGCTGCCTTCCAACGAAGGCACCTACAATACCGTCAATTTATGCGGTTTCATCTTATGCTGCTAGATCTAACGGTCTCATTCGTTGTAGTCGGCGCGTAAGATTTGTCTGATCCAAAGTTCGGATAATTTCATTGTTGCAGTGTCCGCGAAGACGAGTACTAAGTTTGCGAGCAAAGTTTGTTACCTCGTCAGACACGGTTGCGATTCCTAGATCTCGGAGTAGATCGCTATTTCTTATATACCATGGAGCATAAACGATTGCTCTGAGTGTCTTATTTTGAAAAGTTTCTAAAATAGATATATTGCTTGGTTTAGTACAACCCCAAAGTTGTATACCGTACGTCCAAGATGGTTTTAGCACTTGCTTATACAAAAGCAGTTTGTTATATATGCTTAGTTTCGAAAATCTTCCGATAAGCCAATTCATTTCTCTTAACTTGATTTCGAGCTCGTCGCGTTTCTTTTTAACGTGCGGCTTCCATTTAAGTTTTGCGTCTAGAGTCATTCCTAGATATTTCGCTTCATTTGAGTACGGGATTTGTACCGAGTTAATGAATAAAGGTTTGTTGTTTATCTTTTTGTAAGTAAAGTTAACATGCGTTGACTTAGTCTCGTTAAGGACAACTCGCCAGCTCTTCGTCCAGTCGCATATTTTGTCTAAAGCGCGCTGGAGTTTCCCTGTTGATAATTCAACTGTCGTATCAATAGCGAGAATAGCAGTGTCATCTGCGAACGTAGCTAAAGTTGTTCCCTCATCGTGAGGTATGTCTCTTGTATAGAGCAAAAATAATATTGGGCCGAGAACGCTTCCTTGCGGGACACCGGCATTTATCTCTTTGAATTCCGAGTACTCATTTTCGTACCTTACCCGAAATATTCTGTCTTTAAGGTAAGACTCTAAGATTCTATAGAGTTTTTCTGGTAAGCAAAGCCTTAATTTGTACTTCAGGCCTTCGTGCCACACCTTATCGAAGGCTTGCGATACGTCGAGAAAAGCGCTAGTACATATCTTTTTCGCTTCCAGAGCTTTTTCGATTTCGTTTGTTATACGATAGACCTGGTCGATTGTTGAATGTTTTTTTCTAAATCCGAATTGGTGATCCGGAATCAATCGTCTTTCTTCAATGATTGGTTGCAACCTTTTAAGCAACAGTTTCTCGAATACCTTAGCTATTATCGGCAGTAGCGAAATAGGTCTGTATGACTTTTTGTCGTTTGGACATTTTCCTGGTTTCGGAACCATTATGACCTCGGCCACTTTCCATTGCCTTGGAACGTATAAAACTCTCATGGAAGCGTTAATGATATAGAGTATCTTGACCAAAGCTTTTTTCGGTAGCTCCTTTAGAATTTCGCTAGTAATTAAGTCGTAGCCAGGGGCTTTGTTGTTTTTCAGATTATTTATCGTTTGACGAAGTTCAGCCAATGACACGGTTTTTATTCTATAATTATCTTGTACCGCATAAGGATTGAGCTCCTCGACCAACGGTTCCCCGTCAAACGGTTTGAATGTTTCTTCTAGGTAATCTGCAAATAAATCCGCTTTTTCTTTGTCTTCTCTTGCCCATTCGCCGTTGGCTTTTCTTAATGGCGCAGAGTGTGCTATAGGCTTCTTAACGGACTTAACTGCTTTCCAAAGAGAGTAGTTCGAACCTTTATCGGCAGTCAAACTTTCGAGGTAAGCAGTAGTCTCGCGACTTTTAAAATCTTGAAGTTCGTGCTTCAGTTTGTTAGAAAGGTGGTTCAAGATTGTCTTATCCGGGGGTGCTCGCGAACGTTGCCATATCTTGCGCGCTCTCCTCTTTTCGCATATTAGCTCTTCTATTTCTCGCGGATATATTGTTCCGCTGTTCGATAATTCGGACCTCCGAAAAGAAGTGTTATTCCACGCAGCGCTCTGAATAACTCTCACGAGTTTATCTAATTCTTCTTCTATTTCAAGTGGCGTTTTGAGCGGTACATTTAAGGCTATGTTTTCTTTGCAGTATTTTCTAAAGCCGTCCCAGTCGGTGTTGTTGTTAGTTAATCTAGGCGCTCTATTCTTTTTCGCTAGGCTTCCGCCGATTTTCAAAAGAACTGCCGAGTGATCTGAACAGAGATCAAAGCGTTCTTCTACGTTCGTAAGGTAACGAGGTACCCCCTTGGCGATAAAGAAGTCGACGAGATCAGGTATTTTATTTCTGTCGGTTGGCCAATATGTTGGCTTTCCCGTCGATAAGAAGATCACGCCGCGTTTTGTACTTGCTTTAAAGAGGGCTCTGCCTCTTGTTGAATTGCACCGTGAGCCCCAAAAAGTATTTTTCGCGTTAAAGTCCCCGCCGATGATAAAGTTTGACCCAAGTGAATCAAAGAGCAGAGCAAGATTTTCATCTGCCAGCCGATACTGCGGAGGAAAATAGCTCGTCGCGATGTTGTAATTTATGTGACTTAATTTTACTGAGACTGAGGTTATTTGCATGGAGTCAAGTTCTATTTCTTCGTTTTTGGAGTGCTTTATGCAGTCTTTAATGTAGAGAGAGGATCCACCTCTCGAATTTTCTGAAGGATGATGCGCGTGATAGTCAATGTAACCTTTTATTTTGCGTGCTGAACCCTTTTTAAAGTGGGTTTCCGAAATCAGGCATATGTCTACATTATTCTTCCGTAGGAATACTTCTAGTTCGTCAATTTTTTGCAAAAGGCCGTTTGCATTCCATGTAATTATTTTGATTGACTTTCCCATATTCATGATTTTTTATTAAATGTTTTTCGAGGTTTAAACTCGAGCTCGCTCAATTTGTTGAATATTACTTGATTAAGTTTCGCCTGTTGCTCAAACTTTTCTAAAATCATGCCTAGAATTTGAGAGACCGAATCTGGTGCGGCCGATTGTGGCTTACTTTCACGTGACGCGACTTGAGCGTATATCTAAAGTTATGGATCATAATCCCCTCACTTTACTCCATGGTACTCTACTCCTAATGGTACGCCTATTTGACCTCAGAACATACCGGCAGGCCACCCGGTCTTGGATCTCTTTGTCACTGAGGCCAAATAAATGCTTTTGCCGTTACATTTGTGTGATCCATGAATGTTTAGGCCTTCCATTCTTTCGTGACTGTGTTGGAATATTGATTGACATTGCCTTTTTGATGTTCATAGGATCTCTCCTTTGAACATGGCAATACCAACTGAGCCGGTCAAGCTCCATTTTTCTCGAGATCCGCTCTTTTGCGGCTTCATCGGATCTTACTACTTTTTATTCTATCTCGCTTTGTTACTCCTGCTGTCATGCGAAGCATTTTCACCTCAGCTGCCATAAATTTACTCTCAATTACTCTTCTTATACGCTGTACATGTACAACATTGTGAACCATATGAGATCTCCGGACGCCCAACTGTGGTGCAAAGCCTTCCTTTCATCTTAGGGGCCCTTTTCGATCACAGAAGATAGCGGAGCTTTCTCGCCACTTCATCCACTCTACGCTTACGCGATGATTGACGTCGTCATCACAGATTGCTTCACCATTGATCACAGATCCTAGGTACTTAAACTTTTCACACTTTGAAAGCGCATTTCCATTCAAATTAATGTCTGGCATTAGCTCGGATGGATTAGAGAATAGGAAGGACAAGTACTCTGTCTTTTTTTGGCTAATGTGATACCCCTTCCCCTACAAAGCATCCACCCATATATCAAGTGCTCGCTGCAGGGATGTATGATCTTCACTTATGATGGACCCATCGTCAGCGAAGAAAAACTGATGTACTTTGGGGTCCGTCAGTTTTCCTTCAAGCAGACAATCAAGAACAACAATATAAAGCAAAGGACTTAGGACGCTCCCCTGGGGTACACCGACTTTAATTGGGAACTCATCAGTGACTCCGGAAGGACATCTTACTCTTGTCTTTGCTCCATCATACTTGCCCATGATCATCCGCACGTAGGCTTTTGGAAGTCCTCGTTTTCTTAGCGCCAACCACATGAGATCTCGTGGTAGTCTATCGATAGCTTTTTCAAAATCAATTAGCGTCATATGCAGATCTTTAAGGGCATCACGATGTTTTTTCATTATGATCCTGACACTTTGGATTGCAGCAGTGGTTGATTTGCCCGCGACAATCCCGCCCTGTTCCTCAGACAGCCTTATTATTTTTCGCAGTCGACTATCTAGTACCCGATCGACGATCTTCATTGTGTGTGACATCAGCTTGATAGAACGGTAATTGCCACAGCTTCGTGTTGATACACGACTTTGTACAAAGGAAGTAGATAACTTTCCCTCCACTGATCAACTAGACATTGGATCACCTCTTATTAGTTTGGAAATGAAGGTCGTGAGCCAATTGGACCCGCTGTCTCCCATTTTTTTTCAGAACTCTGAGGGTATCTGATCCGGCCCAACCGCTTTTCGCTTTTTGGAGTATTTAAACCGCCATCCAAACCATTTTGACTATGATGTCTGGTACTTCTTTTTAGTTGGGAGTATTTGCTTCTGGAAAGTATTGCCTGGGAAACTGTTCATTCAAAAGTCCCTCACAATTCTGCAGCCACCTGTGAAGAATTTCGTCGTCATTGACTCGCCGTGAGCATTGTTGATTAACCTTGGCGAACGAATCTTCTGTGCATTTTTCTCCTCTGAGCGGTAATCTTGAAGATTGTGGCCCTGTTATTCAAGGGGCCTTGGCGACGGTCCTGTGTTGCCCGGTGTGTTCAGCAGTCGGAGAAGAACCTTCCCCTAATTTCCGATACAGGCTCCAAATTCTCTTTGCTTAAGCCTTAGCGTACTTCGTCTTAGCGACACTGCTGCGGTGTCTATATGCCAATTCCAGGCGAAGGTTTCATCTCTATTGATCGAGGCACTTTTCTTCCACTTTTTTAATAACTTGAATGCCGTTTTCTTTTTACTAATCAATAGTTTCGCATCATCTGACCATTACCACGTTTCTTTGACCTATTTGAAGTGGCCCTCTAAAGTTCCTAGGAATGATTTGGCCTTCTCTATGTTCGCTCTAGGTTTGCCCACATATCTTGTGCTCTGCACTCTACATCTTCATTTTTGTCAATGATTCAAAAACACTTCGCCTCCCAGATACATGTGCTTGCTAAGTTTTCTTCTTTGGCGTTTCCATAAAAATGACTGTCAGCAGCAGACGTTGTTGTGTTGTGATCGCCTCACCCAAAATCACTTTTCAATCTTTGACCCACGATTTTAAGGAATTCTGAACGAAATGATAGTCGATCTGGGTCTCATTCCCATCAACTACTGCGGTAAGTGATCAGGTGTCTGCATTCGTTGATGAATATGATATTAAGCACGGTAAGGCCGTATGACTTGCAGACGTTTAGGATATCTTCACAAAGAGTTCATAGTTCCGTACCCCTTTACTCCATGGGAGTCTTCATAGTCCTCGTTGGATTTCCCGGCATGCCCACTGAAGTCTCCGCCTACAAGCAAAAGCTCTAGATTTGGGATCACCTAGATGAGATTATGAAAGTCTATTCAGAACGCATCTTTTTCGCTCTGCTCGCACCCAACTTAGGGTGCCATATGCACTAACGATATTCCACAGCTTGCAACACCAGCTTGAGAGACATTAACGGGTGACTTGGCTTTGAAACAATTAATATGCCAGCTCCAGCAAGTAGCTCTACTGCAAGGATGATACCGGTTCCGTTCTTACCTTGTTCGGTATAGTATAGCACAGTACATTTTGTGAGTTTTTGTCCGTAAGTCCAAGCAACGGGCCCGAATTCCGGTGTTCTGCCATTTTCCACTTGCCTTGCCATCATCTCTTCAAGTTCGTAGCTACGACCAGTCATGCTTCCAACATTTTAACTCGCGATTGGGGGCGCTGCAGTAATATTCTTACTTAGTAATAAAGTACTCAAAGAGAACTTTGTTAGGTGCAATCTGAAAGGCTTCTTCCCCCAATATAGAAAAAAACAGAAGTGTATTTTTTCAACTTAAAGCAAGGACCCAAAACACAACATTAGAGCTCAGTATAAAATGCAGGTCCCTGTAAAATGTAGGTTGTAACCCGGGAAAGGAAATATTCTTGGTAATTTTTTAATGTACAGCAGATTTTAACAGAGTACTCACCCGTTAAAGGTACAAATGCGAACTTATCAACTAGATTTAGAAAAATTTGTAGGTTCATGCTCACAAAATTTTACTAAAAACGGTGTCAAAGCCTAGTACCTGCTAATGCCGGATGGTTTTAGTGTCACCCACATTATTTCGTGGCACATATGGCCAGTATTGCATATTTACGAACGCCACATGTGCCAAAAAAAAGAAACATGAAATCGCACATTTATCTAGTTTGCATACGGCCAATAAGTTCGCATAGAAACGGGACTTGTTACGACTTTTGATGCAAAATCCAAATGTGTTAAACTACCAATAATGCAAGGACATGCCATCATAAGTTGTGCACCCACCATGAATCCCATGCTTAAAACTTTTTCGCCAAGTTGTACTACGCATGAACTTTAGTCTCATGATCGCTAAAATCTTGAAGCAATTTATTATTTATCTCGATTATTTTACGACTTGAGATAGCAAGTAATATTGTACTGATGTGGAGATATTTGTTTGGTGTTGGGATATCTAGACAGCGCGAACATTGATTCGCATATTATTCTTTCAAAAAAGCTACCAAGTCTTATTTACTTTAACGTTTTAGGCTCCAATTGAAGGTTACTTGTTGGACATCGTAGACAATAAGTGGCGCGAAGAGACCCTACCATTCGATCAGATTCTTGTACCTGGGGACAAGTTGCCCGACCCAGAAGCCGATGGTACTGATTCACATTTGACTTTAAGCGAACAGGTTGGTGGACATAATCATTTTGTACAAAGCAAACCCTTTTAACTCTTCATTTTTAGGAACAACGATGGACTGATCTTGCTTTGGGTACTCTCGCTCCAGAATCCGGCTTTAGTGATCAACTAAATTTAACCGGAATCTAAACAACAAAATCTTGCTTCTCAAATTTAGTTTGTAAGTCTAAATAATAAGATCAAAATGAATCAACACTTGCATTCGCCCCACAAACTGACGGAGTTCGCTCGCGATTTCGAAGAAGAACCCGAAACGTTTCTCAGCAAATTTGTTAATAAGATCCAAAATGCCTACAATGCCAGCTACAATACTGTTAATGATGCGCCTACGGGCGGTGGGCTTGGGCCGTCCAACGTTCCGAAGTCCACATCGCACAGTACATTCTATGCTGACGTTGGTGGCAGCATCTCGCGAAATAGTTCCTCCTCCAGCCTGAGCTCGTCGAACAAAACTGGAAACACGCCGTCGAATCAAGATGGATCTGGGTCCACAACTACGGAGGAAGTTAGCGAAACAGGCGATAAGGTAAAAGACGGCTAAAAAAAACGCAGAGTAGAGGAGTAATAATATGAACTATATTTGTAGGTCGAAGAAATTCCGCCAGAGGCCACAGAGGGTAGGACCATGGTAAATGTCCTTAAAAGGATCAGCAACATTGTCGCTTCAAGGAACAGCGTAATTGCTTTAAAAAATTGATCCATTTGCAAAGAATTAAAATGCTTTCTTTGCAGAATCTGCGGAACTATAAAGACACGGATCTGCAACGCTTCTGGATGCCAGATGCCAAAGCGAAAGAGTGCTATGACTGTACTCAAAAGTTTTCTGCATTTCGCAGAAAGCACCATTGCCGCTTGTGTGGCCAGATCTTCTGTTCGAAATGTTGCAATCAAGTTGTCCCGGGAACTATCATCATGTGCTCTGGTTTGTCTTCAAAAAAGTTTCAATAATCCTTTTTTTATGAAGAATGCTTCTTTCAGGTGACTTAAAGGTCTGCAACTACTGCTCGAAAATCGTACTCAGCTACCTTAAGTCCCCGAACATTACTGTTGACCTAAAGTCGGACCTGCAAGCTCTGCAAGAGGATCTCTCAAGCAAGCTATCGCAAAATAACGAGTCCAGCGAGAGTCTCCAACCACGCTTAAACCCACATTCTGCTCGAAAAGTCTCTGTTGGCTATCAGGAGGAGCGGTTCGCCACCAATCAAATAAACAGTCTTTCGAACGCTGATCGTAAGAACATCCTCCAGCAATCGAATTCGCTAATAACGCTTCACGAGGAAATGATTCGGCTGCTTCCGACGCAAAACTGCGGTGTCGATCTCATTGACTACCTGAACACAAATCAAAAATCTTCAAACCGAGTCCAAGCGGTCGCCATCTTAAGTGCTATGCTTGCGGCCGGATTTCTTCTGCCCATTGTTCCCGACTCCGAGCAGACGGACTTTGATGAGAATTTGCACTACAAGTTTTCCCCTAAGCGTGCAGATGTGATGACCTCTGGGATAGCTGAAATCGATGTGGAAAATGACACGTCGACAGTTGGTATTCCAATTGAATCCAGTCCACAGTACGAGAATGAGTTGCAGCCACCAAAATCGCTCGATGTAAGTTTGAGCTTCCAGTCGGTTAAAGATGTTGAAATCGAAAACTCCATACGATCCACAACCACCACCTCCAAACTCTTGGAGTCGTACTGCGATCACGAAGACCAGTTGCTCGTACAGATGTTACGAAACTCGAACCTGGATCAATTGTGGGCCAAGGTGCTGACTCCACTATGCTGTCGAGCGGCGAATCACTTCAGGCCTGAATACTGCACCAACGAATCCATGGACATACGCAATTATGTGAACTTCAAGAAGGTTCCCGGCGGTAAGAGGCAGGAGTGCACGATAGTTGGAGGAGTGGTCTTCTCGAAGAACGTGGCGCACAAAGATATGGCAACGAGGGTTGAACGTCCTAAGATTTTGCTCCTGCAATGCCCCATTGTCTATGAACGGGTCGAAGGCAAATTTGTCAGCATTTCCACTGTTCTGTTGCAGGAGAAGGAGTACTTGCGCAACGTGACTGCGAGAATAATGAGCTTCAAACCCAACGTGGTGCTGGTGCACAAGAACGTCGCAGGCATTGCTCAGGATATGCTTCGTTCGCAGGGCATTACTCTTGTGCTGGATGTAAAAATATCAGTCATGGAACGGCTTTCCAAGGCGCTGCAGTGTGACATTGTGTCGTCGATTGAATCCAACATCGGCAAACCGAAGCTGGGCATGTGCGACGCCTTTTACATCAAGAGCTTTGAAGATGGGAATGGTATGCTGCGCATAGTCTTGAAATGAGTATTTTTTAAATGTTTCTATTGCTTTTAGGATCCACGAAAACGCTGATGTATTTTGAGAAACTCTCCAGCCCGAGGGGCTACACGTGCCTCCTTCGAGGGGGCACTAATGCCGAACTCGCGAAGGTCAAAAAAGTGGCATCATTCCTTGTCTACGCTAGGTAAGTAACCCATGTTGTCATAAAGTAGTCGTCTATGAAAGAAATTCTCTTACAGATACAATTGGCGATTAGAAATGTCCTTCCTTCTAGACGAGTTCGCTCGACCACTCTCTCCAAAGCCTCCCATTTTCGATTCCAAAGAACAAAGCCCATCAGACGAAATCGAATCAGATGTTATACTTCGTCGTGATCTTGATCAAAAAGAGCCCGAGAAGACGGCACAGCCACCGGGTAAGAAGCTGCTCGAACGTAAATCCGAAGAAAAAATTGTCACAATTCAAGATGTCAGCGACTTTACTGATCCTCTTCGTTCGACTGAGCTGCCCACCAATAAACTCTCACCAGACTCGTCAATAGTTGAACTAGCCGTTGAGACACCATATGATAACCGTTTCCGTACAGCTCTTAGTTCGACGATTCTGTCTGTTTCGCCATTCCTTACCTTCCCCTTGCCATATCTGGAGACCGAGCAAGGTCGCAAGTGTACCCTGCGTCCACATTTCCCCAAAGAGCTATTCTTTTCCAAGCAATGGTCTACGACTTCGAATGAAAAACTTCCATTAATAGAGAACGAAGTGCCTAAGAGTCCCGAAAATTCTTTGCAGTTGAAGCCTCCACATCCATTTCTCAAAAAAACGATCACCGCTCCAATAGACAACCGTGAGCTTCAGACACTGCTGGCAGAGTTTCGATCATTCGGCGGAAGGTACCCCAAGAAAAAGAAAATGATGAAACTCAAACGACGTGAATCGTACCAAAAGCCACAAAAGATCAGCGACGATCAGATGTACAAAGACGCCCTGGACATCGAGAATCATCAGCGGTTACCGGTGCTCTTCTGTAGTTTCTATTACAACACGAAGGCTTCCTCGTTTTGCGCACAGCCGACACTGTTAGACATGAAGTTCTACGGTCAGCAGGACATTATGTTGGGTCAATTTCTGTTGCGCTACTGCTTCCGAGTGTCCTACATTTGCCCGCTGTGTGATCTACCCATGATGGACCACGTTCGAAGGTAAGTCTTGCAGCTGCTGGTGATTCATTTCGTTTTAACACTGTTTCTGCTTCAGGTATGTACATTCCATGGGTTGTGTGCAGGTGCACCTCAACGAAGACACCAGCAAGAACGACCCAAATCGCATCTACTTTACGTCGTGGTGCACCCGCTGCAATGAAGTCACACCAAGTGTTCCAATATCAGACACAACCAAATGTCTGTCGTTTGCAAAATACCTTGAGCTTCGTTTTTATGGTCACGCGTACAAGAAGAGAGATTTAGAAGACGATAGTGACTTGGAAGGTCACGATGCCAAGTGTGCTCATTCCTTGCATCGTGACTACATTCATTATTTCTCCTACCACGGCATCGGTGCGAAATTTTTGTACACCCCCATTGAAGTGTGGGAGATAAACCTGCCACCACTGGTGCTCCATTTGAAAAAACCCAGGCCATTCGATCACTTTCAGGTGCTGGAAGACATCAAAAAATTCTCGATGATGGGCCACGAGGTCTACTCGAAGATTCACGAGAGAATCGCTGACTTTGCCACCGAGGACGAATCCACAGGGATGACGTGCATGAAGACCTCACTGCAGATTGATCAGTTCAACTTCAAGAAGCACGTGGAAATTGTACAAACACTCCTCACCGAGAAGGAGGCGAACTCGTATGATATTAACGACGCCATGCTGATGGCTAAACGGGCCCTAGCCGAAAGTATTGACATTTGGGGCCCTCGCCTGCACGAAATGGCGGTTCATTTAAAGTCGCTGCATAAGCATGATCCTGCACAACAAATCGATTCTGGTCAGATATGCACTGAAGACCTCCGCTCAGATATGGATTCACCAACCGGGGAACCAAAACCGATTAGCGAGTGTCCCGAGGAAGTGGTTCGAACTGATGGCAGCTCGGACGAGCAAAGTCTACCACCGGCCGAGAAAAACAAAGCCCAAGATCATGTGACCGACAAGAAGACAATCAAAAAAATGCTTAGTCACTTGTTGCCCTCGACTGGAACGACAAATCTCCTGCAATCGCCACTTTCTCAGAATGAACACTTAACTCTGCAACTGGGTGCATTTCCCATACTGGTTCACGATCAGGATTTAAGTTCGATCATTGCATACAGTTTGACATCGAACGATTACAACCGCCTGGTGGATACGATCTCTCTGAATATTGGCTCCACTAACAATGCTCCAACGAGTAGTCCCAATCCAAAGCGCAAGTCAAATGACGGGTAAGTTGCAAAAGTTGTTGCCTTTTTGTATCGATTCAATGCATCCCATCTTAGATCCCTTGAAGCGGATGACAAAGAGCCCCCGAAGCCCGCCGAAGAAGAGAAGAAACCCACAAAACCCAACTCCCACATCGACATATCATTCCAGGACCACTCGACGCAGTTCACTTGCAGGATCTACTTTGCCAAGGAATTCGACTCGATGCGCGCAAAGGCGTTAAAAGTCCCCAAAATGGGCAAGAGCCTTTTTAAAGAATTACAACTCAGTAAAAAGCGTGAAGAGCTCAAGGTTACCCAAAAGGGCTCCAACTCAGAGCTAGAAATTATTCGCAAAGCCAGTGATCCCTCGGTACAGACGACATCCAAGCCCGCTGATCAACCAAAAGACGAAAGTACACCATCGGAAGCTGAGGAGACAAGAACGTTCTTAGCCCGATCACTGTGCAGAAGTATGCAATGGGAAGCAAGAGGTGGTAAGAGCGGTTCAACCTTCAGTAAAACCACAGACGATCGGTTTGTTCTGAAGGAGATGACAAAGACCGATGTGGCGATCTTCGAAAACTTTGCGCCAAACTACTTTGATTACATCATCAAGTGTCACCAGCAAAATCATCCTACGTTGTTGGCGAAGATTTTCGGAGTTTTTAGAGTCACCATCAAAAAGAAGGAGTAAGTTCTGGGCTGGGTTTGAAAGGTAATTGAGAGTGATGTGTCTTTTATAGTTCATTTCAAGAGAAAGCCATGCTGGTGATGGAGAATCTGTTCTACGACTGTGACATCAAGAACAAGTTCGATCTCAAGGGCTCCGAAAGGAATCGTCTGGTCGATCCGACAAATCAGCACGGAGAGATTGTTCTACTAGATGAAAATTTGGTACAAAGTGAGTTAAACCTCGTTAAAATCTCAAGTGGATTAGATGTTAAAAAAAAATTGAAACCCCTTAGTGTCATGGTCAAAGCCCTTGTATGTACTTTCGCACAGCAAAGCTGTCCTGAAAGACGCCATCAATCGTGATGCATCCTTTTTAGAAAAGAACCAAGTAATGGATTACTCACTGCTGGTTGGATTGGACAACAAAGACAGCGTCTTGGTCCTTGGAATTATCGGTAACCAAAACACGAAACAACCCAAAGTCCTTGTCTCGTACTTAATCGAATCCAATTTCTCTAGATTACATACGCACATTCACCTTTGACAAGCGCGTAGAGTCCTTTGTCAAGCAAACAGGCATTTTGGGTGGCGGCATGGGCAAGCTGCCGACTGTCATATCACCCGAACGATACAAACAGCGTTTCATCGATGCCATGGATCGATATTTCTACACTGTGCCTGATCGGTGGGAGGGCTTATCGAAGGCTTAACAAACTAAAACACAGATATTATGCATAATACTAATTTATTTCTTAGAAAATTAAGTGTTGAAAAATTTGCAATTAAAAAAAATTACACGCGATTTGTTGTACAGAATAAAAATGGTCCAAAATTATTGATCACTTCTTAGCTCAAACTTTGGATATAATTTAGCCTCAATTAACTTTTTTTCAATCAAAGTTACATTACTAGTTGAATCGTGTAAACTTTTGTAAATTATGAGTCAAATAAAAACTTTACACTTGTAAGATTGTAGTGGATTCAAGAGGTTAAAACATTGCCTCTCTTTCTAAATTGACATCGAAACTTTTAACTACATGACTTTTTTGTCTATTTTTTTCCTCTTTATAACAACCCTGACTTTTTAGATTTTACGCAATTGAAGAGAGTTCCGCTATTTGTGGGCGGAGATTACAATACACACATATTTTCTTTGTTTAGACAAAAAACGCCAGTAATGACGGCAAGCCACCACAATAAGGCAGAATTATTGTGGTCGTTCGCAAAAAAAATTAAAGATGGGAGAAGTCATCATAATGATATTTGCATGCGAGTAGGTGTGAGTAAAATTCTGCAAAAATGTACTCTATGCCGCTCCTGCTCTCCTCTTTGTTTTGATGTAACAACAAAGAAAGTCCCTTGATAAACTACCAACTTCCCCTCATCGCCATAGGCTAGAAAAGGATAAAAAAGTGAAACAGAAGATCGAGTTCGAGAATGACAACAAAACGGTGGGCTGGTAAAAACAAAAAGTTTGCCTTCTGCGACTTATGGTGGCCTGGTAGTTTGAAAAAAATCTTAGCGCCGTCGCTTGTGCTGATCTGCGTAGATGATAGGGAGCGAAGGTGTAGGTGAGAGAGGCTGTAAAATATGCGCTTTGCTGTTCCCCACCCAGTAAGATAAAAAAAATCCCTTGACAAAAACAAACTTCCCTTCATCACCATGTGCTAGAAAAGGATAACTAAGTGAAAAAGAAGATCGAGTTGAAAAAGTGAAGACAACCAAGCGTTAGGCTGGGAAAAACGAAGAGTTTGCCTACTGCGGCTTATGGTGGCCTGGTGGTTTGGAAAAATTTCAATGTAAACTGTGCGTCACTGCGTGGGTTTAGGTAGGTTAGAGGCTGTAATAGTGGGAGCTCTGCTCTTCCCCACCCACTTTTTCTTTTTGCAACGGGAGGAAACGAAAATCACCTGACAGAAAACAAACTTCTCCCTATCGCCCTCTTTTTCTAGCCTTAATACTAGAACGAGAAGATCGAGTTCAAAGCTCTGACTCGGGAAGACGTTAATAAATCACAGGCTGCCTACTGCAAATTATGATCACCTGGTAGCTCTAAGAATTTTTCAACCAAAATCGTCGCCTGCCTCCACCTGTTGTCAGATTTTTCCATGACATGTGTGTGAAGTGCATCTGTGTGCTGTTGCCTGCCACCCACTTCTTTCTTGTTTTTCATACAAAAAAAACTCTTGATTTTACTACAAATGTCTCGTCATTGGGTAGAAAGGGAGAAAAAAGTGAAACAGAACGAGAACACATAAGATCGAGTTCAAAGAAAAGAACAAACAAAGCACGACTCAAAACAAACGAAAAAAGCAGTTTGTCTACTCTGTACTGAAACTTATGGTGGCCTGGTAAAAGTAAACAAATTTTCACCATGTTGATTGCACGAGAAGAGACTTTTTTAGTGTGGGTGAACTTTACTTTTTATGAGGATAAAACACCATAAGGTATGCTAGAAAAGGAGAACGAAATGAAACAGAAGATCGTATTCAAACGAGAGGATGACAACAGTTGAGTGGGAAAATAGCAAAACGAAGAGGTTGCCTGCTGTGACTTATGGTTGCCTGGTATTTTAAACAAATTTTGGACTAAAATCATCTACACACATAGACAATTTCTGCTGGTCATGATTTGTAATACATATATGTAGATTTAGGTGTTGTGATGATGATGAGGATGGTGATTACTTTTGATAAAATCTTGCCACTTGTGGAGCGAGAGAGATGTAGGCGTAAAAAAAAAGAAAGCGATAAGAAACCTGTTTATAGTCTTACTCACTTTCTTTCTCGTAAAAAACTAAAAAAACAGCCGAATAATGACAACAGGTCGCCTGGTAGTGTGGGTGTGGGTAATTTTCGTTTTGCTATGGCCCACTTATTTTCATTAGACAACAAAACAATTCGCCATCGGCTAGAAAAGGAGAGCGAAATGAAATAGAAGATCGTGCTCAAATGAGAGGATGACAACAAAACGCCGACTGGGGAAATATAAAAACGATCGCAGTTGTTTGCCTACTGCGACTTATGGTGGCCTGGTAGTTTGAACAAATTTAAGACTAAAATTATCGCTCAGGGTTTTTTCTCAAGCCGGGAGTAAGCTCCCGTATGCATAACTATATGTTACACCTGCCATGACTGATGTCATGAACGATTTCTGTAACATACATACAATAAACCATACATATAGGTGCATATTTTTGATTTTTCTTTTTTCGTTTGTTTACTTTTTAAGAAGTTCCGCGGTGGTGGGAGAGATGGGCGTGATGAATAAGAAAAAAAAAAGCCATAGAAAACCTGATTTGTTATGCTGATTTTCTTACTCACTTTTTTTCTTCAAAAAAAAAAAAAAAAAAAAAACAGCCAAATGATGACAACAGACACCTACTTTAAATTCATGGTCGCCTGGTGATTAGCGAAATTTTCGCTTTGAATTTAATCAGGCAAATTGGGTTGTTGTTGTTGGGATGGCACCTAGGTTTTTTTTCGGTGCCAACCCTTTTTTTATTATAATTAACAAGCTCGGGCAACCCATTTTAAAGGTAGTCAGTAGTCACCTTTAAAATGGGTTGTCATAGGAATAGGTTTAAAATATAAGGAAATGAGTTCCTCATGCCACGCAAGCATTTTTCAAGCAATAAAATCCGTCTACAGCAGCACCAAAGCTTATTAGTGCTGGACGGGGATTGCCAGATCAGGCAAGAGTTGGGCCTATGGGGAAAGTAATACCAGCAGAATATTCAACTAGAGTCTGCTTTTATTTGAAAGCTGCCAATTTAAATTTTATTGTAGAGGAAAGGAATAGAGGATGTTGTTTGACATCCCGCAGACCTTGCCATTGAATACAGGCATCGAACATGAAGTTGTTCAATATTTTAGTAAGACACGTGGTCTTGCATTTTGGTATGCTCCGAAATTCCATCCTGGCGCCCAACCGGGATCCACCAAGTGATTTCTTTTTGGAAGTTGATAATGTTAACATTCATACTTCTATACCATGTCTCCACCGAGCACTAATCCGTGAGTGAAATAAATCTTTATTAAATCCTCTACAAATCACGCGATTTACTTTAGGTACAAATTTATATCCTTTCGACAAGCGATTAAAAATGAATCCTCTCATAAATTCCATTCACCCTATTCACAAACCTATTTTCTGCACCTTTGCAACAGTTTGAGAATCAAAATAGGAAACTGAAAATGTCCCTGCACGACAGATCTGTCACAAGTACGTTTTCCATTGTGATTTTTGCAGCTGAAATCGTTTTTCGCTCCTGGAAAATGACATCTCCACTCTCTTTTAAAAGCCAAAATTACAGAAACAGGGTATTCGTGTCAAATTAATCCTATATTTGTCCGGTGGAGCCACTTTGGGATTTATTTTCCATCGTCTTCCGATAATCCTCTTTTAATTACCGGTGGAGACATAGTATTATGTTCCGTTAAATACAAACCTTTTTTGGTTGATTCGGATTCTTCTTTATATTGCGCTGTAGTTCGGTGTAAACTTGGGCCTTAACCAACATGGCCCAATGTATGTATATGTGATTCGAACTTACCCGAATATTCCACGCACACAGTCCTGGAAAAAAGGCTTTTAGAAAAAATATATTTGCTGCTGGTGAAAACTAACTCTGATTTCTCTAAAGTAATCAGAGTAAATATTTTCACAAAGCTTTCGAAAATGATGGGATTGAAGTTGTTAAATTATAGAATGGAGGAATCTTGTAAGTTTTTTATTTGCCAAATTTCAGTTTGAAGCAATTCTTTAGATCAATGTCCAATTAAGCGCCAGTTCGCAGGTCGAAAGTTCGCCGGCTGTGAAAGTACCTTAAGGCCTGATCAGGCGAATATTGTGAAGTTTCAGCATGGACTCCGGCTTGGCCAAGTTTCTCTTTGAAGCTCAGGATACTTCAACTAACTAAGTATAGTATATAAAACTACATTTTTATGATTGTAAGTAGGCCCTTACCCAAAGGAGAAAGTTTGCCTGTAAGGGCCTATGAAGACAACACGTAAGGAACCGGTAAAGCCGCGTTGTCACAAGCAACGTAAAACAGGGAAAGAAACAGAATCCCATACATTATAAACTGAAACCTAGATTCGCTGAATGCTTTTTGCGTTGCTATTATATGAAATTCTGTTTTTGTTTCTGTTACTGTTCCTTGTAGGGCTATGCGAATTGCTGGCTTTGGCTGAATAAAACTGAACACGTATTCTCATAAGAACGAGAACAATGATGAAGCTAGATGAAGCTGATAGCTGTAGCAGAAATTATTCAACTCTAAGCAAGACGTTTTTCAAGTATAAAATTTTTGAGTTTTTTGATTTTTTTGCTAGAAAAAAAATCTAAGAGGCACCATATTTTTTGAAGTAATAAACATTTGTGGTTTAAAAAAGTTGATCACTGCGAAGATGCTTTTTATGAACTCAGCTGGGACTCATGTTTTTAGCAATACATTGGGCAGCTACAGCTGCATTGAGATATGTCTATATTTTAAATTTACAAATTTTAAGGATAAAGTACCCTCTGTTAAACATCAATATTTTCGGCAGAATTAAACTCTTATTTTTAAAAAGCAGGGCAAATTTGTTGTCCTTAAAAAATACAAATCACAATGATATAACGGACTTAGGGGGTTTTATGTGCCTATATTTCGTCGCTGCAGTGATAAATGTTGTCACATACTTACTATGGTTGTTTTTTGTATCTACAGCACTTATCTTTGGAAAACGCATTTAACTCTATATTTTTTTGAATTTTTTTATTATATATTTAATAATAGCAATTGTAATTAATAATTGTACAAAGCATCGATTTCTTTCCTGTTTTTTTTTCTTCTTGCTGCCGCTGCATCTATTGAATTATATTTTAAATATAGTTTTTTTTTCTTTTTTTATATATTTATAACACTTTTATATTAAATTATTAAATATAATACTAGACAAAATGTGTAATATTACTGTTGATTTTATATATTTAAATGCTTAAGACTTGCTTTTTCTTGTTTAGTAAAAAGTACAAGTAAAATGGGAAAGAAGGGAAATAAGAACAAAACCCTCGATACACAGTTTAATTTTTTTCCTTAGTTATGTTATATTGAAATTTTTTATAACTATTTAAATAATATATAATGTATATATATTTTATTTTAAATTCTTAAGCTTATGTAAAGTTGTTTTTTTTTCTGTTTTTATTAGTATTTTGTTTCTATTTAACCATTCACTGTGGTTTTAAAAATTAAAAAGGAATTACGGTAATACAATTCGCATGTACTATTTAAATATTCGTTTCTATTTCAACAATATTAGTTACACAAGTAGTTTTTGTTTTGTTTCTTTTTCTATATGAAAACTAAGCTAGATTATAGATTTTTTTTTTGTTTAACGTGTTTTTAATAGTAATAGTGTATTCTTTTGCTTATAACTGCTTTAAATAAGAAAATGTGTTGTCATTTAAACTGTTTTTGATGGTTAGTTAGGGAAGAAAAGTGGAAATGAAAACAAGAAACATTTTCAAGTTTTTACCGATTTTGTTTTGACGTGTTTGCATTATGATATTGATTTGATAAAACGAAAAAATATTTTTTTATGACTTAATAATAATTGAATTATAAATAAAATGTATATAAACTTTTACATAATAACTATTTTATATATATAATATTTATATAAAGGATTTTTATTATTTCCTATGAGTGTATTCCTCCACTCAAGATATTGACCTCTAGAACAAACTCTTCTTTTTCTTGTCTTTTTTGTCTTTGCCGTCGACGGTTCTGTAAAAAGGGAATTTTTTTTGGAGAATTGTTGTTTTTGCTGTTTCTAGTTTCTGTTTTTTATTTTTTTTATATATCAAGTAAGGTTATGAGTTGTCTTAGATGAGATGTTGAACTTTTTTTTACAGTGAGTGATGATTTTCTTTACACAAAACAATAAAAACAAAAAAAAAAACGCCTAAATGCAAATAAAAGTTAAAAAATATTAATTTCTGCATATTTGTATAATAAGCTTTTTGCGTTGCATAAAGTGATTTTTAGCGCTTAGTGAAAATACAACTGGCGCAGACCAAAGCTTTGTGGAGTTGAGATAAGAATTTTCTTGTGTTTTATGGTGGACCTATTTCCACGACTGAAAACAAAGTAAATTATGTATTTAAAAATAATGAATATGTCATGTTAATGTTGTTCCTGCGTGCACTTTTCTTATTGTTAAAGCTGCGTTGTGAAGGGGATAGCAAAAGCTAAGGGATTAAACCGTCCACCACTAATGGGAGATGATTGTGTATATTTTTGTGCATTAAAAAAACGTTTTTAAGTCTAGTGAGTAGTTTTAATTTGTAGGATTTTTTCGGGAATGGTGGTTTCATGACTCTTGAAATATGTTAAGTTGTTAAGAAGAAAAATATGGAAGGTGACTATTTTTTATTCACTAGTTACCTTTTTACAATATCGCACAAGAGTCTTCACCTTTTTTTTCGTCAAAGTCAATATCTAAGCCTAGATATGATTATTTAGACAAATTGGAAAAAATATACCAGTGACATAAAAAAATTTATGTTTGCCGTTTATTAACACGTGCAACAAAACAAAAAAATGCGCGCCCTCAAACAGCGTGTCGCGACATTGTGCCAAATAACATAATTTGTATAAAATGTTAAGCATACAAATGTGGAATATATACGGTGTGCCCCTAAGCAACCCCCTTGCTAGATATTTTTTGATCTTTCCTTGAGGCCCAATGTGATTTGAAACCAAAATGGGTTTATGGGATGGGCCTTACCACCTTACCAAAGTGTCAGAATGCCAAACAATAGAAATGGGCCTAGTGTCACTTTCACAAGCCTCATTATGCCAAATTTCGATAATAAGCATAATGGCACGGCACTCTCAAAAATGGGTGGGATGAAAAACATTGGTTTGGCATACTCTGTATAATGATGGTATGTTTGCGCATAACGAATTGATACTTAACGAGATAAATTCTAAACAAACAGAACTAAGTTCATCCGTTTGAGTGACGTTTTTGCGATTGACAAAAAGGAAGCATGTGTCGCAGCTGATGGTCTGTTAGGGCTCAGGGTGCTGGGAGTACCGAATTTAAGGCGCCCGCTCACTTAAATAATGAAGACATTGGGCATATATAAACGTACGAAGCTTTTGGAAAAAAATATTAAATGCAGGCACTAAGAAATGCTTACTCACATACTCTTAAATATTCATCAATCAATCAAGAAATTCATCAAAATATGATTTTATATTGATATGTATTAATGAATTTCTTTATATAATCAGCCGCTTGGTTCAAGTATAAAGGTAATGAAAACTAACCAACTTCGCCTTAACCTTAATGGGCGTTTTTCTCTTTTAGTTCAGAGTAGAGCACTAAACAGAGCTCGAACTGAGCGTCTCCTTTTACTTTTGGCCTTAGGAAAACCTTTTTTGTTTGACAGTTCGAGCTCTACTTTAACTGAAAAAAGGAAAAAGTGATTGAAAGAATATAAGGATTGCGCCATGCGTTTGTTATGACAATTGCTCGGCAGACATAACTGTAAATCTAACGTCATATTGTACGAGTGCCTGAATTCCCTTGCACATGCAACAATCTCTTCTGTCGAATGCCAAAACAAAGCAATTTTATTTCTTTCGATTTTATGTGCGGACGTGTTTTTTGGTTGCCAGCCCATATGTGTAATTTAACCTGTCGCTAAACGGGGAAGCATGTTTTATTGAAAGGTGCAATTCTCGGTTCTTTCAAGTTTCAATGAAAAACTGTATTAGAGATGTAATTAATTTTCTTAACTGGCATAATCTTATGTTGTGTGATTTGTAAAAGAAAAACGAATATAAACAGATTGCATTTTATGTTTTGGTAACGTCACCTACCTTATACATATACCAATTTAAATAAACAAAAAATCACGAGCTTCCCCATGAGTCCATGTGAATCACAGAAGTGATTTAATCAAAAACTCAGTGAAACACTGAAAATTCAATTTCTTAGACTGTGAAACTAGGAAATTCCAATGCACAGCTGATAAAGAAGTGAAACGTCAGATTCTTACAGCACTAATTGGCGGTTGGCGATCCCGGATCAGGGCGTTCTTCTCCCGGATTGGGGCTTCTCTCCGAACAGCCAAACACGTTTTTCTTGATTTTGAAGTTTATCTAGCGGGACAAATGACATTTATCCAACTTGACATTGACACATGTATAATTTAATGCGTGCTTCTGGTTTTGATTCTGGATTAAAAACCAGAAGCAAATTTCTCTTCTATCCAGAAGAGGAACTGTCAAACGAGTCCAAGAACAGTTTCAGGAGAGTCCAGAAGTCTCCCGGACGCTTCCGGACGACCAACCGAAAAGGCCATAAAATTTCTATCGTGGCAAAATCCATTTTCGTGCTGCAAGAGTGCGCTACAGTTCTGTCATCGAATACAGTGCAATGTGTAGTGATTACTGAGACTGACTGAGTTGTCTTCGTGACACCGAACCCGGAACTGTGAAAAAGTGTGCTCTGTGGCGTCATATGGCGCTCTAGGGCTTTCATCGAAGGCACCTTTTGATTCTTTAACAAGACCACAAGAGCGAAATGTCTCCATCGGACAAGCATAAGATTAATTTGACATAAGCACCAGGAGTAAAAAAAAAATTATGTTGTAAAAATCCCAACAGAAAACACATTCTTGACAGATTTGTCATACGTGGACAGTTTCAGTTTTGTTTTTCGAGTCGAAAAACTGTTATAAAGGTGCACGAAAAGGCTTAAACATAGTATAAAGGTTGGTGAAGAGAGTTAATTAAATTTACGAGTCGATTTATTTTTAATTACTACGATTCAAAATTGTATGGTAAATAAAGTTATTTGTACGAGATAAGTTGGAGATTTATGCTGAACGGAATCAGTGAATGAATCAGTGCAGAAATAGTATAAACATTGACAAATGCCATAAGATTATTAGGATATTGACTTTTTGCGTTGTTTTCAATGATTTATATACGTTTCATCGATAAAAATCAAATTGGACAATTGAGTTTCTTTCACATAGTTTCCAGCTCCGCCCCGAAACAACTGAAAATGCGAATATTATAAAAATATTATATGAAAACTTGAAATGTCCATCACGCCGCGAAAAATTGGAACAGTAGAGTATTTCTTTCTACATTTATAATTATTTTTTATTTACATTTATTGAAGAACTTGGGTTCAATTTTTACACCAGGCTTCCTTAAGCGCACTTTTCACTTGTCCACTGCATACTTTGGTGGACTCTTGGAACTGTGTACAAGGAGGGTGCGTTGGTTAAAATATTAAACCGGGAGCAACAATACGTAGCAAATGTATTTTAAAACATGGTGCCTACATTTGCTCAACCACACAAACTGATGGACAATCAGGACAAAGACAAGAGGCTTCGTATCCCCCAAAAACCGAAGGCCATTGATGGACTGAAGATTGTAACGGTTGATTTTTTAAGAGGTTGAGAACTTTTTTAAAAAAAAAAACACAAAAAATTCGAAAAAATTAATGAAATATTTATTTGAATCGATAGTTTGAACCTTGCAATTTAATGTTTAAAGATAATTTCATGCAAATGTTGACCGCGGCTGCGTCTCAGGTAGCCCATCCGCTGAGTCCAATTTTGGCATACTCCTTCACACATATCGGCCGGTATCTCACGAATGAATGCATGGATGTTGGCTTCCAATCGACATTTCGCGGTCTTCTGTCACACTAGCTGATACGGCCACAATATTTTCTTCACTACGCACAGTACGTAAACGTGTTGGTGGTTTAATGTCCAACAAAGTAAATTTGGTGCGAAATTTGGTCACAATCTTCCGAATAGACTGCTCAGAAGGTCGAGAATGCCGACCATAAAATGGAAGCAGCGCGCGATGAACATTTCGAACCGAGCACGAATTTTGATAGTAAAATTCAATAATTTGCAAGCGTTGTTCATTTGTAAGACGATCCATGGTTAAATTGCAAACCAAACTGAAGCTGTTTGACAGTGACACAAGCTACTAAACACACGTCAGCTGTCAAAACCAGTGTTGCCAAAACCAAACCAGCTAAAAAATCACCCTTTATAAACAGAAAAGCCTTGCTGGGGCTCGGCACTACGGCCTTTTTTGTGATGAGTCATTTTGTGCACTGCTAATGACATTCTAGGGCTTTCTTTTCTCTCCGGAGGCAGGCAGAAATACGACATCGCGAATATTTTTCTTAATATACACAAGGGCCGGAAAATTCATGTGAAGAAGTTTCATGATTCTCTAAACAAAGTCTAGACATGCAGGGTTCGGTAAAAGGCCAATGCGATGGATCTTTTTTTTTAATTTGCAATGGCGGCTGAGAAATGTTTCGCTTAGAATTTTTAGGAATGGCCGTACAAAGACAGTTGCTTTTTTAAATTAGAAAAAGGAACATTCCAAAATGTATCGGAGAACTTTTGTCCTTCGATGATAGAGTTCGTCTTTCCAATGAAGCTATCTTAAAACAGCAGTGTTAGCTTTGTTTGGACTCAAGCTCCTAAAACCAAATTGGATTGCAAGCATAATTTTTTTAAAAAAAAATTAATCAATCAATTTTTTTCTTTGACCGCTTTTCCTTGAAAGGGTCGTGGAGCGAGGGCGTCAATTTTTCTTTTTATAAAAATGTAAATGCTTGGGGTGAATTTCCCTAGGATTAGTGGCCAGTAATTTATTTATTTTTTAAAATTAATGCTTGAGAAAAGTAAACCATCGGGGCATCATGTGAATCTCAGGGCCTAAATACTTTTATGTATATTAACCGTTACAATGCGAATCATAAGAACCGTCAAGTAACGCTGTTTTCAACTAGCCCAAAATTAATATATTGTGAAACGTGAAACCATATTTGTTAAGAGAGATAAGAAAATATGGCATAAGGTTTAAGAATAAAGCTTTCCACTAGCAGCTAAAATTTTTGATCAAGGCATTGTTACTGTTTGAAAAATTGACAGCATTAATGAGGTTTTAGTCAAGTGTTTTTGGTGTTCAGCAAAATGATATTGTTGAAAAAAATATATGCTGCATTTGAATTAGGTGCCAGTTAGTAAAATTCACCTTATTCCATCCAACACAAGAGCGACAGTTTTACTTCGCCTAATATTGACGGAATCTACGATAAACGACAATGTGGCCTGTGTTTATTGGTGTCGCTAAAATGGAAAACATATTCATATTTTTAATAACTGACTTAAAAAAAAAAAAAAATTTGCGAAAGATTTACAAAGCCAAAGGGACACAGACCAAAGAAGAAAACATTGTTTTATTGTTCAGGACACTTCACACACATGATCAATCCTTTCAAAACTTTTAACGATTTTATTTTTGCTTATATGTAATGAACTTGTTATCGTTAGAAATGATAAAAACAAGTGCATTTTCAATAAGCTTTTGTAGTGTGAGAATGAAGGTACTTTTGTATTAGAATTAACAATAGAATGAGCGGCGTCATTGCCGAAACCAGCGTTTTTTGTTTAATTTAATAATGTTAAGGTTTAGAAAGCTGATATCAATAGTTCCAATTTTTTATCGAGCGATGGTTTTTAGTGTGGTTAACCAAGAATCCAAGTATTATTATGAATCCTCTGAAGGATTTGTGCGTTAAATGATTTTTGTGAATGATTTGTTCGTATTTTTGATCCAAAATGTTGGTTTGAAAAAGGGCAAATTGTTTAATCAATTAAAAATTTTCTGAAGAGCGTATTATTTTATAATAAGACAATTATTTTGGTAATAAAACAATCATTTGAAGGAAATGCCAGTCCTAGCTTTGGGTCAGCGCCGAAATCCTGGAATTCAAAATCGTGACCTCAAAATCCCGGAAATAACACAATGTTTGGGTGGTTCTAAAAAAAACGCCCCGGGCGTCAGTTCAACTCCAACACCGGCCGGTCTTCGGCTCAATAACCGGCCTTCTCATGCTCAGGGCGCCGCTTCTCAACGTACCTATGTTCAATTTTACCTAATCTGAAGTTTAAATTAGAACACTTATGGCGTATTCTTTTCAACACCGAATCGCGAAACTGGTGTGGAATACGGAAACAAATTGTCCTTTTCTCGTACAGCTGAACGGAATCGTGTTCATGTAAGTGTTCTTTTGAACTCCGAATTTGTTCGGTGTCGACACCGAACTTCAAATTTCGCCACCAACTTATTTGACGGTGGAGGCTGAGTGTAGCTTTGATTGTTTATTTGAAGTGACGTTTCGACTTAATTTTCATTTGTGATTTTTTACAATGCGATTGAAATTGTATGAAATCGACGAAAACTTATTAAATAGGTATCTCAAATTTAAAGCTATCAAAATTCATTTCAAGTAAAAAGTACAAAAACCGTTGCCAACAAAATAACACTACCAAATGAAGAAAAGTAAACAAAATGGAGTCAAAGCAATTGGACACTTAACGTGATGCCTGCACCGGTGCAGCGTTTGTCGTTCTGCACACAATGAAACCGAGTGTACACTACGCTGGAATTGTCGCGAACACTGAGTACTATTTGACAGCTCGGTGTGGCAGTTCGGTGTTCAAAAGAATACGCCATTATTTTTCCGAGATTTTCAAAACCGAAATGTTTCCAAATTCGGGATTTTTGAAAAATGGCAGGATTCTGACACTCAGAATTTTCAATTTTTTACCGCTAGATTTAAGAACTTTCAGGTTATTGGGGCTTACGCCTGTGATGGCTGAATCACCTAGAGCGGTTGGGCACCCACGCCACGGCCTGGAAAATATTCGAATCCGATAGAGCTACAGCGAGACACAGGTTGCGCACGCAACTGGAAGGGGTCCTCAGTTAATTTTGCGTGGTAAAACGATATTAATAATTTTCATTAAAAGCCACGCCAGGACTCACTAGGCAAGATTCTACTCTAACCATCCGATAAATAAATAAATAGTTAACTAATAATGCATTTTAACAACTTATTTATTTTAAACGTTTTCATATGTATTTTAACCGTCAAAATATCAATCAAAAAGATATTTTTTTAGCTGCAAAAAATCACTTTATGTTTATATAGACCCCAAACTTATTTCATTTTAATTTTTTCATTATAAATAAAAAAAAAATGTTTTGTTAAAAAATAATACAACCATGCAGAAATTAATATTGAAATGAAAAGAGTGTTTAAGTTTTTTGTGTGTTTATGGCACGATCAAATGGGTGTTTTTATTTTGTGGTCTAAATATGCAGGTATATAAGTATAATGTAGCACATCAAAAAGCAAACTTTTTTTTACGCCTTAAGCTGGTAAGGGGTGTGATGATGGTAATGAAATGACTTTTATTAAACGAATTTTTTTTTTTATAAATGTGTGCAAATTTTTTACAAACTAAAATAAACCATAAATACATACTGGGATATAATAAATGAAATATATGTATTAAGACTATATTTTACCGGAAATGCACATCTTTTTATTATAATAAAGAAAAATAATGTGCAATGTGAGCACATACAATAGTTTAAACATAAAAATTGGAAAATAATTGAAAAACAAAATAATAAACAACCTAAATTGATATTCTACAAAAGTTTTGTAAAAAAAAAGAGTAGATAATACATACTCAGAAAAAAAAAATTAATTAACATTCTTATAAACAAAAAAGTTTAAGATAAATGTTTAGAAATTGTTGATATGTATGTTATGCGTTTGCGCTTAGTTTTTATGTGATTCGTGATTTTCTTCATTATTACAATTTGGTGGCAATGAATTGGTTGAGTTGAGTCCAGCCGTTGGTATGGCTTGACTGCCGCCACCACCCCGATGTAGATGAGAATCGGGGGCTCCAAAACTTGTATGACGTCGTAATAATGATCCAAACACACGGCGACCCTTCGACTCATCCGAACCTCGTGATGTCATTGATGCGGTCCTGGAAAATGTCGGGGGTATTTGTTTGCTTTGCTTTCATTTTTTGTTTCTAACTCTATATATTTTTGGTTTTTAAGTTTTTTTTTTTTATTTATAGCTTATCAGGGGTTCTCGTAAAACTGAGCACGAAAGTTGCATGATTTTTTAGCTTCAATTTGATGCGAAGTAGTCGAAAATAAAATGTATTTTTCTTCAATAAAAACAAATAGGTACAAGTTCAATTACGCTAAACTTATCCATAAAAAAAAAAAACATGTTAAGATGGGTTCAAATTTTAATAAGAATAACAATTAAACAAATTTGTCCTTAAGAAACTAACAAAATAAATTTTCTGTAAGGAAAACTTTAGCTTAAAGAGTTTTATGCATCAAATGAATAAATTTGAAGACTCGTCCTGATTCAGTATTTTGAAAAACTTAAAGGCAGCTAAAATTAGAACCTAGTCTAGGGCTAATGTTGCGTATGGTATTGTTGTAGTTAAGCACTTTTGGACACTAGCCAGACAAAGAAAATGCAATTGGTTTGAAGACAGGAATCGACAGCAAAACAAAGTTGCTTAGCGTAAAACCTTAGTCAGTCTTTTGCTTTTCGTTTATTAGCGATATGAACGAGGGTTTCAGTTTTGTTCAACTCTTAAATTTTTAGATTTGACCAATCCAAAGACATTTGCTGTTTAAATAAGCCTCTTTCGACGTTGGCAAAGAAACTAGCCACTTGAAACCACGGTTTAGGAAGAATCACACTTGCGAGAAACTTTTAAAATGTTACTCAAAAGAGTCGTTGGGATCAATGTGGTGTTACTATCGCCCTTCGTTTCAAAAGCGATTTTTATTGGGGCATTGCAGTCTGATCATCACCCGTCGATTTGCGAAGGATATCGAAACGTTGATGAAGGTCACTTAAAATCAGGATGTCTTTCCTGAGACCAAAACATTTTTAGACAACTACATGATTCTAAATTAAGAGTCTGGTGGTCGTTAAACTTCTTTCTTTGACCCTGTTGTACACTTCACATATAAGGTAGTTATCCATAAAACTAGGAAAGGATAAAGGCCAGGTACGCTCTGTTATGGATTCAACTCTGCAGAAAGACAAGTTCGTTATCAAGTATTCGCGAAAAATAATTTACAAGGAAAACCAGCTCACCAGGTCATCCATACTCTAAAGTGTCGGTGGCTATGTTCTACACTACGACCAAAAACCTCTACTAGGCTAAGGCGACCAAAAACCTTTCATAAGCAACGGGAAACAGCAACGTTCCGACGCGACGGCCACCGGTGTACTGGTGAAATGATGAGAACGCCAGACTGCGTGAAGAATGCCACAGGACGCGACGATTGTACAAGCGCTCCACGGGAATCCAGCAATCACGATGAACTCATATGAAAGATTCAGAATCACCCGAACGAACTTAAAAATGGCGTCAATTTCAGCAAGAAGAGGGACTTCGACGAGCTGTGCAAGGAAGCCAATAAAAATCCGTGGAGAATCCTCTTTGCTTGTTGGACCGAATAATAAGTGATCTACGAAGCAGCACTTACTGATCACCAGTATGTTTTCCGCAAGGCACGTTCTACGATCGATGCCATCGGCGAAGTTGTAAATACAGCAAAAAAAAGCCATAAAAGGAAGACGATGGAAGGGTAGGAGTAAACAGTACTGTTCAATTATCACGCTGGAGGTCAAGAACGCTTTTAACACATCAAACTGGAGCAAAATTCTGCGAGCCAAGAGAGTGCCAGAATATCGCAGAATGTAATGAGGGACCACTTAAGAAACAGAATATGAAACTACGGCACCGACACACGACGGAATGAAGCAATATAAAATAGGGCCTCTTCTGTGGAGTCTTCTGTACGACGACGTACTTAAACTCCGGATACCCAGGTCACCGGAAATAATTAGATTCACTGACAACATAGCGATCGTTGTAGTGGCCAATTTTCCTGAAGAGCTAGAACATGACTGTAATGAAACCATTTTAGAATGGTACAAGATTGGTTAGTAACCAAGGATCTACGGCTAGCAGAGGTAAAGAAAGAGGTGGTAATAACCAGCAGCAGACGAGTAATAGAAACGAGAAGAGTTGGAAACGAGAAACGAGAATAGCTATAGAGTTATACATAGTTTCTAAAGCAGAGTTGAAGTACCTCGGCGTCACAATAGATGCTAGCAACATCTGCATCATGCAGCGGAGAAGGCAGTAAGAACAACCGCCGCTCTGTCAAGGATCTTGCCAAATATGGGAGGACCCAAACAGAAGAAGAGACAACTACTGGCAAAGGTCGCAACGCCAACCATACTCTCTATGCCTTCCAAATATGGGCCACTGCAATAAAGACTAGGTCATACAGTCGGAAAACAGAGGCAGTCTACAGAACCATGCACTGAGAGTATGAAGCGCCTAGCGAACAACACCATAAGATGCCGGATGCGTAGTAGCTGGAATGATGCCAATATACCTCCTTGTTAAAGAAGCTGAAAGAAAACATCGTATCGCCAAGACAACGTTATCTACAGTAACGATCCGGAGAGATAATAAAGTCCCACTGAGATCAGCCCCAGAATAATGGCAATGTAGATGCACTTCCTTCGACAAAGGTAGATGGACGCAGAGATTGGTCGCTAATATTGACACTTGGATCTTGGATCTTGGGAAAGCTTGGGGAGCTGAACTTCCACCTAACGCAGATGCTTGGTGGTCATGGATGTTTTAGAGACTACCTTCACAGATTTGGGCATGAAGACAACCCTTACTGTCTCTTAGACTCTTAGACTCTCTCTCCCTTTGAGAGAGAGGAAGATGATCTCCAAAGAGGATAAAAAAGGATGATGGTCTGGAAGTTTTTGAAATACTGAGCTTGAGTATTTGTATCTGACGCGTCCTATATGATTAGGAAATTTTGCACTGGCAACATATAAGAAAAACTGTTTTTCAATCGTGAAAAGAATCAATCGTGTTCACTTTAGCTCAATTGGTAGAGCATTGCTCACGAAAAGTATGGGTTGCAGGATCATCCCCTGCAGGTGAACCAAACATGGTTTTTTCTTTCGACATTTCCGTCCGCTAATATTTTAACTCCGCTCTACGATAAAACTATTTTTCTTTGCTCGTTTATCAGCTGATTATAACTCTCTTTGGGCGGACAGAGCTTTCCTCATGATGAAAAAAGGGAATTCAACAAACTACCAGGTCAAGATAGTCGGACAGCGACCTCTCCGTAAGTTTACATAACGTACGAGTAGTGCAAGATTTTTGATTGATACCCAAGTTTATTTTCCAAAATAAAAACAAAAAAACAATATTGAATGTAAAATTTAAATACAAACTAGCATACCATAAACAAAACAAAAAACATAAACGTTAACGTATTAAATGTGATTTTCTTTAGCAGATCTAGACTAAGCAACTTTCGAGCACAGTATTCGTACGTGGTAGGGATAGAAAGATATAGAGTTATACTATGGAATACTAAATCATAAAAGTAAGAAAAAACGTAGTCAAACTTAATTAAATTAACAAATATAAATAAAATTTAGCAAAAAAGCATAATAACACAATTAAAAGATTATTCGAATGCATTAATTTCTCCTATAGTTACTCTATGGGTGGTTTTTCGATCCATTAGCCGCAAAATGTTACTTTTAAGTTTTTATAATGTTTAATCAACCATTTTTTTTTACACGCAAATACATACATAAGTAAATTTTTTTTGTAACCAAAAAAATATGTATATTTTTCGAATTATATGTATAAGAAAAAAACACTTAATCAATGCAAACTTTGAAAACTTTTATTTTATTTTAAGACAAAAACACATAAAATTTTATCAGAAATATTTAAATTATAAGTGATTTGGAAAATGCATATTATATCCCAGTTTGTAGTGTCAATAGTTGTTCCTGATCAAGTATCAAGGTTCCAAAAATGTTGTTGCAAATTATACATAAACTTATTGTCTTATTTATGCTTGCGTGTCTTGTTGTTTCTTAAAATTTAGATTTAATTTAATAAAAATTAATAAAATAATAATATTAAATAAAAAATAAATGTAATAAATTATTTACAAAAAAAAATGAATATAGATAAAATAAAAGTGTCAAGCAGTTGATAAAAGCAAGAAGATTCACAAGTGAATGAAATGATAAAGTCCAACAGAAAAAAGTATAATGAAAAAGGAAAATTATAGTAAACAAATCAATAAATGAAAATAGCAATAAAAGAAATAAGTGTTTGATATAAGAAATTATTGAACCAAAGTGATACAAGAATAATATTATGGAAGAGGGCGTGTACTCACTCTTTACTATTCGCTTCTAAGCTTCGTCGTCTGAGTTCGTCTAATGTAATGTGGTTGGTGTCTTCCCAATCTTTTTTCTCCTGTTCAAAGCCTCTTCTACGTTCTTCCAATTCACGGATCTGTATTTCAAGTGCCTGTGTGGGAGATAACAAATATAATATTAATCAAAATAGGATCAAAATATATTATAGCGAAAATAGGATCGGTTGCCATGATGGAGTGGTTTTGAGAATAAAAATAAAAGAGTAAATTTATTTTCCTCGCAAAATTACTAGTTTTTTAGCCGGGCTTTTAAGCTTTTGACAGCTAATAAATATACATGTATGAATTATTGTTTTTGCGCAATGTTAAAGTTTCCGACGTAGAAGTAAGATTTTGCTGTAGCCGGTAACACTTTGGACAGACAATCGGAAAGAAAGGTCAGGGGATCAACACCAAAGCAAACAAAATAATTGTTTGTATATTTTCAGCATTATGAAAGGCGAATAACGGTCAGATAGTTGAATTAGAACAGAGAAAAAAACCGGTAACTATAATGGCTTAATAGGTTCAAGCATTACCCGGAAAAGGTGAAGTTAGTAGGATCGTGCCCTGCCGGACGCAAAGTAAAGCTCTATTGAGTCGTCAGACTGCCTGCAGAATGCCTGGCACCATAGGACGCGTCGATTACAGGATGCTCTAAGGAACACAGCAACCACGAAGAGGAGCTTCGACGAGCTGTGCAAGCCGATGAAAATCGGGAGAGAAAAGGCTACCAAGAGTTTATGACGAAGTTAAAGGGTGGCAGAAAACTCCCGCCCACGTCCATACTGTTTCTGGAAAACGTTGTACTTTTCCCACGGCAAGAGGAAATAGAGGAACCTAGAGAGGAAAGCTCTATTGGATCACCTTTTTTTCGCAATTCTTAGTACATATTCTTCATTTTCGAAAATTCTTAAAAATTAGATGGTTGAATTTAAACAGAGAAAAAACCGGATCCCGATAGCTTAATAGCTTAAAGTGAAGTAAGCAGGATCCGTAGCCTGTCGGTAAGTTAAAAAAAAAGTGTTTTTTTCTTTCGACATTTCGTCGTAAAAAAGAGCTCAGCACAATACTTGAAGTCTTCAAAACTTGGGCAGTTATCGTGGGGCCTGTTCAAAGCGTATAAACATTTTAAAGTACAAGTTCGGAAAATATCTTAGGTAAAAGAGAAAATTTGATTCTGGTAGTCCATCGAAATTTTCAGTTAAAAATAAAGCACAATTAAATAAAACAAAAATTGTGAAATTGTTAACATATTTTTTAAATATGTTACTTATATAATTGTTCTTTGTTTTGGACAACAAAGGTGGCGCTAAGAAGATTTTGTGATTTTTTTATCTTAAGAAAATCGTTTTAATTCCCTTAAAGTGACGGTAGATCACCATTAGTTTTTCGTACTAGATGAAATTTAGTGACTATGTAAGGACACTTTTGAAGCCTGTATACTATCGCATGATCAACAAGAATATTTTTGCTATAAATTTCACTATATTGAGGCACAAAAGGCTCTAATAGCAAAACTTTGCAAATCCACACAAAACACGAAGAATCCTTTAATCGTCTATTTTTTCTATTTTTTTTTTTTTTTAGGATAAAAATTTATGGTACAAACCTTTTTACGTTCCTCGTGCCGCCTTGTCAATTCTAATTCAGAATCTTTAAGTTTTTGCTTCTTTTCTTTCACCTTCATTTCGAAGACTTGTTCCATTTCGGCTTCCATTTTTTTCATTTTCAAATCGTGTTCACGTTTCTCCTCTTCCATTTGAGCAAGTGGATTCCTGAAAATTTCGTGATGTTGGTAAAAATTCAAAACAAACAAAAAATTGAATCAAAAATTAACAACACACACAGAGAGGGCGCTTACTTTCTAGAATTTAGCATAAGGGAAAATAAAGCAAAGCACTGAATAGAATAGGGTGTCCCAGAAGAAAAATACATGTTTCAAAACCTCAAAACCCAGGGTTAACGTATTTTTAAAATTGTTATTTTTCAAAGCAAGAACTTATAAATCGGTCTGTCGTCCTTAACGGAAAAGTTGCTATATTATGTTCTGGGGTAAGAAATTTGATTTATATATTATTTTTTTATAAAATAATTTGGCGTATGTTCATCTTATGCCTTTATGTAACCTTTCTAGGTTTGTAAGAAATCAGTTGGCAGAAATCACAGACTTTATTTATATCTACAAACCTGGGACAGGCAGCATTAGACCAGAAAAGGTTTTCGAGCGTGAACTGGTGTAAATTAGTTTATTCTAGAAATTGGCTATTTTGCTGGAGCATTGTTTGTAAAAGTGGCGAAGTTCCAGCGAATCACTTTCACCAATAAGTTTAAGCCCTGTTTTTAAATCCTATCCAGAAGGGACAGTAAAGACTTTCGAGACTCTGCCCAAACATAGAAGTTGTGTTCCAATTTCAAGCTATGGCGAATAAATGCTGAATGAATATAATAAATAAATAAATAGAGTGGCGCAACAGCTCGAGGTGAACCAGGGCCAACTTCTCAACAATGTATGCTGTGTGTGTTGATTTCTTCACATACAAGGGGACCTACAATTTTTTGCAGAATCCGAATCCGGCGCTTTTTGAGAATTTTTTCAAGACAATTGATACTCTCGGAGGGCTTGTCAAACCCTCGCGGAGGTGGGGACCGTGAAAAAGAACAAGTCTTTTTTTTTCAGGTGACGATGGCAGGATTCGAACATAGACCTCCGGCGTAGTAAGCACACACACTAACCACTACGCCACGGCACCCCACTGAATGAATATAAAATATCATATCTAAATCAGACGGGTTAAAATATTTCTTGCACCTTTTAACAAGGAATAACGAATTTCGCATTATCCCAAGATACAATGCTGTTGAAATGATTGCAGATCAGAGTTTAATAAGTTTGAAATACGCTGCTGTCCCACGTTTTCGAAAGTGAAGAAACAAGAACAAATATAAAAACCTGAGGTTATTGTCATCGGCAAAGGAGTGGATTAGATTAGTAGTAGCAGACAGAAGATCGAAATCAACTTAAGTTGAATAGTTCTAAAGGTAATAGCCTTGAAATAAGAGATTCTTCCATTGTAATGCACGCATGTTCGACAAGAGAATTTGGTGCCGAACACTTTTGCAATATCAAGTGCAACGATTTTGCTCTCTGCAAGGGGCGGTTATACTTTACGGTGAGATATGCCATCAAATCGCCTATGGACTTTTTACGCGAAGACCATATTGCCTTTCGTTTTTATTATTATTCGTGGTTATTATTATACGCTTAAAATTATTCAGCCTTTACCTGATTTTGGAAAGAAGGGTAATAAGAACAACTAGAGGCAGAGGAATTGTACATTTCGATAGGCCAGCCGAACCATATTTTTCGTCTACTCGGACTAGAGGTCTACTAGGTCGATAGACCTCGATACTCATCTAGAGGTCTACTAGGTCGATAACAACAGAATATTTGATTCAAATCATTGCTTTTCTCAGTAAAGGCATAACACTTGCGGGAATAAGCTTCCATGTTTTTGTGCAGGGTTTTCATGCTCTGCACTGCCAAGCCGCCAAGCTGCTGGCGTTTGTGTTGCGTCGGGAACTCTGTTTTACCTCGTTCCTCCGATTCTTCCCTCCGCGAATTGTTTACGCGTATTTTAAGGGTAGTAACAACCTTCTTGACCGCGCAGGATAAGGTCAACTAATACTTAACAACTAATACTTCAGATCTTATTATAATTTGAACTATTAGTTGTTTCCTGAAATTCATGTACAGTAGAGCCTGCACGCACATAGTTGGAGTCCCGTAGAAACAGACTGAGAATTTTAAGTATCGCATCATTCACGAAATATGGAACGAAAGATAGTGAGTTATTCATTAAATTTTGTCAAGTTGGAGCAAATATGAAAGGACTATGACGGTTGTTTATAAAGAAGTCTGAACTTGGAGTTTAAATCAGATCTTACATCTTATTCCAATTTTCAGCTTTTCATGAAATTTTTGTAATAAAAGAATAAGGTGGGCCTGTAGTTACAATCCGCTGAAATGAGATTTTGGAGAGACAGAGTGTTTCTCACCTTTCCTTCCATCATAGGAATCTCGAACTTGAAACAGATAATTTTATGAATGGAACTATCAGAACTAGACAAGTTTTTCACATACCCCTTAAGAGACTTTCTAGACCAGTCAGGGTAAGCTACGAATAATGTGGCTCAACCAAGTACAAAACCTCTTCTGATCCAGACTGAAAATAGCGCCCAGAATTGGGTGCGGAGAATCGGAAAAAAGGAAAGAGCACTTACAATAGCAGTCTCTATCCACAACCCTTTTTATGGAAAGGCGGCACAGAATACGACGTTTTCAATTCTGTTAATAGAATTGTAAAAAACTTTCATGAGTGTCAATAATGTTCTTCTGACACAAGAGATTCACACGGAATCAGACGAATAAGAAAGATTGGGTGTCCACTGCCCAGACTTGGACTGTTAATGTTAGCGATCACTACTGCTTTAACTGATGCTTTGTAAATGGAAGGCGGGAACATAAATTCCTTTGTGTAAGAAACAAAACTACTACCGGTCAAAACTACTTAGGCCGGTTTTTTCTGAGTCTGAGTTTCGGAGTCAAATTAAGGCTCACTTCAGATATGAGTATTTCAGCCTATTTTGGTCTGGAGTTGCATCGATTTGACTCGCAAAATTTGTCGAGTTAAGCCCGTCATAAACTCTGAACTTATTTTCCTGTTTTTTTTTTTTTTTTTTTTTTAATAAGTGACAGTTTAGACTTCAGATAGTTGGATCATTGGATCAGAAGCATGGATTTACGGAATTATCCCCAAACTGGATGCTGTTCCCTGGGTTAACCGCAGATCAATAGAAGACTCGGTAGAGCTGATAATGACAGGTATAGGTCGGGCGGTCTTTTACAATTCTGCACAAATAGTAGATTGAAAATAAACCAAAAATAAGGTGAACAGGGGTGTAACTCAGAGTGCAAAATATTTTTTTTTGTATTTAGTATGATAAGAAGTTGCTATTAAATAAAAATTCGGTAAAAAAAATCCTGTTCTGCTAGTGAAAAGCGGGAAAATGAGGATTTCAACCAATTAATAAAAAATCTTAATTCTTCCGCCAAAATCGGTTTTTTTTTTTTTTCTGCCAATCCCTTCCCAATCATGATAGGTCAAATTTGAGTTTATAAATGTCTTTGCATTTTAATAAACTCTGGTGAATTTACAAAAAATGTTCGGACTTTACTTACAGTGTCCATTTTTGGGGAGTTCATCGTTTTATTATACTAAAGACTAAAAAAGAGTTTATTTTCACTCTGAGTTACATCTATAACAAAAGACAGGTGATAATAATTTACAAGACAAGTGCATGAAAAAGTTAGTAGAAATAGCAATTGGCCAGAATTAGATATCTACTTAGAATGTTGTTTGGGACACCCAAGGGAAAAAAGTATTAAATGCCAAAAATAAATCAAGAATAATGTTTTACAAAAAAAAAATGTATACTAAATGGCAAGATGCAAGGGATTTACTGTATAAATCGAATAGGAACTCAGAATAAATGGATAAAATCGCATAAAAAATTTATAGAAACTGGAAAACAAGGAAGGATTTGAAAGATGCTCTAGATTTTTTTCAGTAACATGGTATTCACATACTTTCAACTTTTTATTTTTACAAAAGAAAACTACTTTTCGAAAAAATCAACAACTATTCTACTTTGTTAAAGTTGGCACTTTATCTTAAGGTTCGTCTCCTTAACGATACTGTTTACAGACCTACCTTTTTCGAATAAGTTTTTAGGATAGTGTAACTTTCCAAAACATAAAAAGTTCAAACCTTCACAATTCAAAACTAAAGCCTACATTCTTACACGTTGTAAAACTCAAAGCCATCAAACCCATCAATGTGGAAGCTCCACATGGTGATTTTTGATGCATAAAAACTATAAAACTAAAGTCATATACACAATGTTCTCTACAAATAAAAATTATAAAAAAAAACAAAACTTTAACAAAATGAACATGAACTTTGAATGAGTGATACGACAGACAGAGAGAAAGAAAGAGGTAAGAATGAGAGAAACTAAATAAAGAATGTGGGAATGAACTTACCAAACAATCATAAAGCTATTCATAATTCCTTGAGGGCAAAAACTATATGAGAAAGAGAGACAAGGTATACAACAATGATGAACATCGATGAATGTGAGTTTGTAAAACTTTATCTCTGTTTGTTTGTTTTTTTATGAAAATTCTATCCATTTAATCAAAAGTTAAGGGGATTTGATGTTGTTGATTGATAACAAAAAAGAGGTAAATAAAAAAAAGTAAAGAAAAATCCACACAACAGCACCAAAGAAAACTAAACACACAAAAGCACATTCAAATCGTCAGTCAATTAGTCAATGAGTGACTTCACTTACTTGTTGGTCAATCTGGCTTTTCCGTCGGCTCCAAGACCAGCCAGCTTTCTACACCGATAATTCTCGTAGTGTACATTGTTAGTTACGTCCTTTAAGTCTTGCAGATGCGTCCGGATAACCATATTGCGTAGAGCAATAAAATCGCAGTGATCGAGATTTTCAACTGAAATCAAGGTTTTTGAATGACATTATTGGTAGCTACGGTCAGGACACAACACTTACCTTCAGCGATACCCCAGGGATATCTTCGTCCACGTATTTTCTTTCCATCGACCTCGATGACTGTGTTCGCACCAACCACAGCGAATGGCACACGACTTCTGAGCTGTCGCAAGGCTTTGGCCTCCTCCTCCTCTTCGAGTGGTTCGGGAAAATCATAAATCTTAATTTTATGTTGAGCAATTTCGTTGAGAATTTGTTTTTTAAATAGTTGCACTTCTTCGGGTGTCATTGTGTCGGCTTTGGCAATAACTGGAATTATGTTCACTTTATCGCAGAGACGTTGCATGAACTCAACATCGAGTGGCTTGAGCCCGTGACCCGATGGGGCGATGAAATACAGACAAGTGTGTACTCGGTTGTCGGGTGTGGCCTTGCGATGTACGCGGGATTCAGCGGTAAGATATTCTTCGTATTTGCTTTCGACAAAGTCGATTATGGGCACCCAACTGAAAAAAAGAGAAAGAAATGCATTTTACTAGGCTCAATTTAAAAATTTATTCAGATTATACTATTCCATCCTTCCCATACGAGTTTGGCAATATTACCCTAAAAGTCGGCAGAGATTACTTAATAGAGCAAAAAAAAGTTTGACACAAAAAAAAGTCATCAGGCGGTTCACTTGCCAGCATAACTTTAGATTGATAATATCTAAAACTTTGAAAATGGCTTTAATGTATTGTGTTAACTGAAAGTGCTACTAAAAGCCATTCACCAGCAGGGTAAAAAATATCAAAACATTTAGAGTGAACAGACCTACCCAACGCTCCATTCCACTGAACCTTTAATCAGTCGGAGAATCCCAGACTACAAAACGACATCGTCTTAGGCAGCGTGCAAGAATGCAACTGTGCCGACTCCACTGTAAAACAAACTCTTTCCATAGTTTTGCAACTGTTGTGACTTTGGTAAAAAAAAAAAGTCCACGCAGAGCTAGAATAGATTTCTGCACTGTTACAGCCCCTATCTTGAATATGTCTACGTAAAAGATTTTTTTTCAAATGCCATCAGGTTTCTGCAATATTTTCTGGAAGGATTTCCGTGGTCTCGATGGATTTACCCTGGTCTCGATGGAATTAAAGCAAGGCCTGGGCATACTAAGTACCTGCCTCCACATAGTTTTTAAGACTTCTTTAAGCTTCTGTTACATCTCTAGTTTCTAGAGAAGGACTAGTTCATCATGGAAAGAATTTAGTCGCAGCTTAAGACTTACCTCAACCAAGCCTACTTTTTATTGAAGTCTCTGTAGAGGCAAATCGTGTGGAAAATAGAATAAACTCACTATTCACACTAACAATGTATCGATTAATAGTGCCCTGAAAATGTCCCTATCAATGCCTTCTTCTGCTTTCGCTCATCATTTATAAGCTTCTGATCTGAATGCCATCTTCTGCTCTCGTTCAGACATGGGATGATCTGAAGAAAATGCCCAAATTTTCCATCCTTTTGCGTTTCCTCCTCGGAAAATTTTTAAAGTTTTTGCATGTAAAATTTTGCTGATTGTACAGAAAAATCTGTATTTGGATTACAGTGGGTTCGTGCAGTCCAATTGTTCTTGTTTTTCGATGATCCCCCAACACGTCAGCCTATGAAGTTGCGTGCAGACGTGAGAGAAAGTTTTAAGGTTTTAAAAAAGTCACTGAGATTAATTTAGTGGTAGAATTGCGTAGATGTGATTTCTTCCTTAGCTGCCTCTTGCGAAAAGTGTCCGTGCACTTTGGGGCTTACGGCAGGAGTTTTACTTGCAGTCTGTCTGGTCTGGCTATACTTGACGTCTAATCGTAGGTCTTTCACTTTAAGTCAAACTCCCAGGGTATTTTTTAACTAGGGCAGGAAGTCTTCAAACTGCGAGTCATCTAGACTTTCGATCTTTATCTTTCTTTAAGTTGTGGAACATCATTAGAGAAGGGTAAACGTGGAATAGCATTATACCGCTTAGAGATTATGGATCTTAAAAAAAAAAAAATTATTTGTTGTTTTTGCAGCCTGAACCCAACTTGCGTCAACCTTAAATTCAGCTAAATCCCCAATTTTTTATAAATCTGTAATAAAACTGTAATATACTTTCTAGGCTTACTTACCAATTACTGTTATCGACTGCATCACCAAATCCAGGTGTGTCCACAACAGTCAACGTTAGATTGACGCCATTCTCTTTGAGCAAAACTTTTGTCGATTCTACAGCAACTGTTTTCTTTATGCGTAGCGACGGTCCCGGATGTTGGTCTTGATTATAAATGTCCGACAGGAACATCGAATTAATAAGGGTTGATTTACCTAAACCGCTTTCACCTATAATAAAACCAGAAAATCTTTACGTAAGCTCTCTGGTCGAAAAAAACCCTAGTTCGAAAGAAAAAACTTACCCACAACCATAAGGGTGAATTCGAAGCCCTTTTTCACCGCTTTCCGGTACACTTGATTCGGCAGATTCGCAAAGCCCACATAGCCGTCGAGCTCTTTGGGCTTGGGTCGTACGACCGCTTGAACCTTTTCCTTATCATATCGCTCACTGGCGATCTTATTGGAGTCCGAGTAACTATCATTGTTCATTAGGAGCTGTTGTTGTTTCTCCTTTAGGGATAAATTGTTGATATTATTCGCCAGAGCAGTGACATTCGATGCGACACCACCACCGCCAGATGTCGCTGAATTCACTGTTGCTGTGGAATTGGAAATTTTACTGTGCTGCTGCTCTTGCGATATGAGACTGGAACTGCTGTTTAGTGTTGACGACGAATTGTGGTGGTTATTTTGGATATTATTGCTAATATGATGGTGTTTATCGTTGGCTGCAGCTGGTGTATTGTTTATCGAGGAATTCTAAAATGTAAGAAAAGAATGTAGCGTAAGTTTTCGGTTCGTGGCGACAAGCTACTTAGCTTTGCATGCGATGAAGAAAATAAGGATTTATGCGTTATGCTTTTTGTAATCAATGTTTGAAATCAAATATGTACATATATGCGAACATAAAAATTGTAAAGAAATGAAAATATTCGTGACGTGAAAATTATTGGATACAACTAGTTATAAATACCTAAATAAATAGAGTGGCACAACAGCTCGAGGTGAACCAGGGCCAACCTCTCAACCATGTATGCTGTGTGGGTTGTACTCTTCACATTCAAGGGGACCTTCAATTTTTTGCCGAATTTGAACGGCACTTTGAGAAGTTTTTCAAGGGAAATTCTACACTCGAAGGGTTTGTCAGACTCTCGCGGATGTGGATACGACCAGTTCTAGGATTACTTAACGGACTTTGAAGGACTTTAGCCCTAGATGTCTTACTTCCTCCTTTCATTACAAACACCCTCCTTAAATAGCCACGATCATTTTTTGTTTCTTCTCGTTATATTTCCCAAACGACCTGATAACCCGTCCAGGACGATCGGTGTTCATGTGAGTAATCCAAGATGAGCAACCTCGGCTTTGAAAGCATTGATAATATCATCTGTTTAAGTAGTCATACAAAACTTATCAATCGCTTCATTAACTGCCCGCTCATGGCTTTGTATACTTTTTAATCCTTTCCGAAGTTACAACTGTGAGAAAACGTTCACTGATGTGAGATAACCCTTTTCAACCATATGCGAGTTTTAGTTTGAATAATCTTTAAGAGTTGTGCAGAAAAACAAAAGTGTTTTCATGATAGCTCCGTTTAAAAAAAAAAAAAAAACAGGTAATATACTGGCCATCTTTTGAAGATCTAACTATATAAATAAGCCACGGTGGCACGTGTATATGAGAATGTTTTGGCTCTACAGCTTATTTGGGACAAATCACCAGGCATAGAGAATATATTAATATTGCGTGCAGCCCATCACCAGCAAAAAAAAAAAATAGAAAAAAACAGGGGTGTCTGTCTCAAAATGAGCTGCTTTCTGATCGGCGGCGTGTCTGTTATCCAGGCTAGGAAGGAGATCGCACTCTTCCCGCCTTTATGGATATAGAAAATGCTTTTGATAATACGGGATAGGATATGATGCGATACTAAATTATTTAATCCACAGGAACACTGGTCAAGCTTCCATAAGCTCGATCAAAGCTATACTCGAAAGTCGGATGATCACTTCTTTGTCAGGTCTGACTTTTGTATCAGTTTTAGCGGTAAGTAGCTGCCTACAGGGGGGCATGCTCTAAACCCTGCTGTGGTGAATTTGGAACTGCTCCGACATCTCTTTAAGAGATGATTGGCAGTCTAGGGCTACTTGAGAGTTTGTGGAGACTGATTCCAGACACTTGATGGCCGCCTGACTGTCAGAAAAACTTCGTTTATTCTACGTTATTCTTAAGCCAGGCAAGACTTCCTTTATCGCCATAATTTCAGCTTGAAAAACACTATAATGATCCGGAAGTGGGAACGCGAGGCTAAGATTAAGTCTTTCTGCGAACACACCCCCATCTAACCCATCATTTGTCTTTGACCCATCGTTGTCGAAATGGATCGATTCACATTCCAGAGGAGCACCCTCATATCAAGAGGACCTAGGAATGATGTTTGTTTCGAAGTTCTAGTCAAACTGTAGTTGAGGTATGGTGAAATCTAAGCTTCTAGAAAGGAACGTGGGACGTTCAAAATAGCAGAGCGTCCTATCTCGCTATCGCTCCACTGAGAGATTGCTTTGAGGCGAGTAGCCGTGATTGCAGCTATTTGTCTGCTGAAGATGACAAGGTGAATTAGATGCGACAGGATGTCCAGTGCTACTGAGGCAGCGGTGCAAAGTGCTTCGCTTATGCATAAGCAAACTGATCTTTGGACTTTACTTAGCTTGTCAGCCAGCGATAGTCAGTAAGCGACTGTGGGCAGAAGTCCTCACTGATTTCTAATGGCTCTTTTGCAGGAAAAGAATGCTACCGTAGCTTTCCTAACCCTTTCCTGTGTAATAGATTTCCAGCTTAACGTTCTGTCTAAATGAGATGATATTTAGGTTCATCACAGAAGATTAAGACAGAGAACAATTGAGTATGGAAAGCATCCTCGCTGGCAGCGTTATTAAATTCGTGCGGAAGGTAGATAACCTTTAGTCTAACTAAACTATCCTGACGTTCACGGCACAAAAGACTCTTCCGGGTTAGGTGCCATAGTTCACAATAGGCGAGTCAGAAATAAAAATAGAAAGAAATAAATATATATAATATATCCCAGCTAAGGTCGCTCGCTTTTCTGAATAAAATAACTTCAAAATGGCACCCTTTTTCTCAACTGAAGCTATTTTAGTACTCTACCCGACGACCAGAGGCTTGCAAATGTTTCGCCTCCCACCTATGCAGAATTTGTCATGACAGACCTTCATGGGGAACATGCTAAAAACCTCTATGGCAAGGCGAGCTAAGCTTCAGATTTTATGTCACCGGTTTGTGAAGAAGATTAAGGCTGAAGCCGAAACAAAGAAAGATTTTGAAGGCGAAAAAGACTAATCTTAAACACTCAAGTTTCAAGCTGTAACGCGCGCCAATAATCTACTAGTGTCCTTAGGATAGGAACACATTGATATCGGCAATATACAAAGCTTCTGGTTCGTAACTCTGCCAAAAAAAAAACACTTCAAGTCGAAAATTGCGACCTTTTGATGTAAGAATAATGGTAAAAAATTACATGAAGCTAAGCATGAATCGCACAGGAAAAGGAACGCAAGGGAAGGCATTTTTTTTTTGGGAGCGGGGCGTTATTCTGTTTTCCAAAATTCTGTATTAACAAAATTCTGGAAATCTCTTAAAAATTCTGTATTGTCAATATTCTGTTTTCCAAAATTCTGTTTTTCTAAAATTCTGTTTTCAAAAATTCTGTTTTTCCAACATTCTGTTTTCTAAAATTCTGTTTTTCCAAAATTCTGTTTCCCAAAATCCTGGAAATGCTACTTTCTGTAAAAAAAAATTCTGTTAAACTGTACAATAACAAAAAATAAAAACAATAAAAAAAGTTAGGTGTTTTCTTTTATTTTAACAATATTTATAGGAGGGTAGTCAAAACAATAACACTGTAAATTGTGCAATCAAAAAACTTAAAATAATTAACCAAAAAGCAACTTCAACAGAAATTTTGGAAAAACAGAATTTTAAAAAACAGAATTTTGGAAAAACAGAATTTTAAAAAACAGAATTTTGAAATGCAGAATTTTGCATACAGAATTTTGGTCCATTCAGAATTAAGACCCCAACCCTTTTTTTTTCTTTAACCCTCGTTGTTGTGTAGGAATTCAGTTCTTGTAAGACGAGACAGAACGTCTTTATGCTTTTGCGGATGACGTGGTGCTACTAGTTTTAGGGAAGGATTTCTCTGTGATTTGTTATAAAGCAGACTGTTCTAGGCGTGGAAAATCCCAAAGCTACTAACTGTGGTCTCGACTTTAACTTGAGGAAAGGCGAACTGATGCCATAACTAAGATAATCGATTAAAACCTTTCCAGTCTTGATGCCAATCACCTATATCTGTTTCATGCTTGGTCAAAAACTTTCCCGATATATGAAAAAAATGGAAGTAAATATACAAACTTTTATTTAAAAGTTCACCATCACTTGACCTCTTCTCTGCTTAACAAAAATCGACAAGTGCTGATTTGATGACTCCTAAATTTTAAAATCATTAACACGGACATGCTGTTGACTTCAATAGTCAAAAGTCAACGAAGAAAAACAAGGGAGTTGATATGGAACCTTAAGGGTTCACAAACAAAAATAAAGACATCAGAGTAAAAAGTACCCAAATTATGCCAGCAAACCCTTAACGTTCAAAAAAATGTATGATACAAATTATATAAAACATGTTTATTTTTAAAATTAATATTAATATATTAAAATTTATTTAAAAATAATAAATAAAAGCATGCACACATTCTAACATTTTTACTTGAGTTGAAAACTACCCCTTCAAAACTGTTATTTATTTATTCATAAAGCAGTTACAATAAAAGCATGTCACACTTGTCAAACCATCGCTAGTTTGACTGTGTTGACTTCATTTAAATATTTCTCAAACACAAGTTGTCCTTATTACCTGTGATGTTGAATTACTATTCACATGATTGTTTAACGTTGGTGGTGTAGGCGGTGGACCAGATGGACTGCTATGTGAGTCGCTCTTGAAGAACATCTCACGCTTCGATTGCAGCTGCAAATATAAGAAAAAAAAAAAAACATTTTCGTTGCAGAATTATTTATAATTTTAATTAAAACAAACATCAAATGAACGAAAAATTAAAAATTCAAAGTTGTCAAATATTGACTGACAAAATATACTTTATTATTTGACATTGACAAACCCAACAACAGACAGTGTAGGAGTGCTTAAGAACAAACGGAAATGCATCGTTCCCAAATAATTATTTATTCAAAGATAACTGCCAGAGAAAGTTCAAACATACATACAACTGTCGGCATGCATGAAACAAAAGTTTCAAAGTTTGTTTGGTTAGATTGAAAACTTATATGAGCGGGGATGATTTGCAGTTCCGCAGTGAATTGTTAAGGCTCTTTTGTACCTTTGACCATGGGTGACCATTTAATTTCTTTTTATTTCCGTGAGGCTATAAATTTTTATCGGCAGTTAAGCAACAAGAGAGGAAAATAAAGAAACATCTTATTAAAGGGAAATTAGTGTTATTTAATCGTGATACTAAAGGGTTTATGTGATATTGGAACAGGATAAAGTTGTGAAGGTGATTTTTTGTTGCAACGTTGGAGAGGAGCGAAGCACAACCGAAGGGGCGCCCAACGTTATTAATTCTAGGTTTTTATGAGCTTACGATGAGGACGGCATTGATTTGGTGTCAACATTAACGGGCAGATTGGAACAGGAGCTATTAAAATGCGACTCTATTTCCACTTGGGTTGACGCTTCTAATGAAATCCAAGGGAAGAGATCTAATGTAGGTATATGCTTATTTTGCTAACCCCTTGGTGTAAAAAAAAAACTTCCAATAACAGACTGTGAAACTGTGTCCTTTTATAAGAGTCATGCAACAGGTTTTATCAGCTCTAAAACAAGCGTAAAACACAAAGTGTAAAGTCACGCATTTTTATGACCCTAGCAAGAGACCGTCGCAAGTTTATGATTAAAAAGTTGCATATCAATATCAAACAAGTTGATCGAAAAATTATGCAAAATTAAGTCAAACTTTCTCGGAAGGTAGTTTTATTAATTTATGTATGAGCAAAGTTTAATTAACACAAACGACACAAAACCTAACCCATTCCATATTCCATTCACTGGGATGTATTTTTTTTTTTTCGTTTTCTGTTTCCTCGAAATAAATATTATTTAACCGCAGCCTTTGAAGAGTAGAGTGAATTTACTTCAATGGAAAATATTGCTCCCTACAATAATGGTTCGAAAATATTTATAAATTCCTTTTTAGCCCTTCCGCGATTTTTCGCAACCTTTTTCAAATCGCTAGGTTGAGGTGTAATCAAAAAAGACTTCATTGAAAATAAGAGACAATTCCTGTAACTATTTAATTAACTTTATTTTTTTTATAATTCAAATAGATTTTAGTGTGAGGATTTTAGTCCCCAAATGTTCCACTTTTTACACAAGAACTTGAAATCAGTCAGTCTTCGAAGCGGAGCTATTATTTCCGCCATATAGGTGGAGTTTTATATATTTTTAGAGTTACTTAAATTTTTGTTATGGTAGACGTCATCCTGTGGGAGTATAAGCATTAGGTTTCTCATACGAGTTTCATATGTAACATCTTAATGTAAAACAATCATGGTAGACCGCCAAGCTTTAAGAGGATTAATGTTTAAAAGCTTTTGGTATGACCCATGACCCATGTGGCAAACGTTTTTGAGCCATTCATAACTTGGCTTTTGAGATAATGAAGCAGTAAAAAAATCGTATAAACCCAGAATCCATGGAATATTCGGCAAAATTTAATACATATCTCTAGGTGGTCGTCAGGCAACACTGTGCACGAGGACTCGGGTTCGAATCCCAACAGGGGCAATAATAGTTTTCCCCGCCTTCGCGAGGATCTAACAAGCACTCCAATAGTAACACGTATCTTAGAAACATTTGTTATGGAGACTTCTAAACTCGGCGTTCGAAATTGGCAAAGAATTTAAGGCTTGACACAAAGCTGTGTTGCGTGTGCGTCAGCGTTAATTTGACAAATTAAATTCAAACACATTAAATTCAATGGGAGATATCATAATGTTGCTTCGACCATCCGTCGTTACGTTTTTCTTACGTAAGAAAGTTTTGAGAAAGCAGAAAAATTCAACACAATGTTTTTTGCGTGCGCTTTGACGTTTCTTGTGAACCTGTATTTGTTGGCTTTCGTGGTGGTTTGTGTTCTTGGTGACTTGTTGGCACTTTATATGATTTTACGTACGAGCATAAGAGAACGCAGCTTTGTGACAGAGCCTTGAAGGTCCCCTCAATGTGTTTAAGCGCACCTTTAACGCACACAGCGACGCATGAATCTGGAAGGTCAGGTTACAGATCCTCTATGTTATAAGCGGCAGTTAGTTTCTTGCCTCCCAGTGCGCGTGGCATTCTTTCAAGCCTAGTATACTTATGTAGTCGTAGACTTGTTTTTGACTGCAGCACTCTGTGTAAAAAAGAGTGAGGTAGTTAAAGACAAAAGACGTTACGACGGCGCAATTTTTTAAAGAATCAAATGACTAAATGACACGTCTCCCATTATTTTAAGTACTCGCTTTGGGTACTATCAATTAGCTACAATATTGTGTTTGGAGCACCTGGCAGGATGAAGAGTTTTTTGATACTCTTTTAATTAGGCAGTGCTTTACTTATAATTTGGGAACAAAGAAGTATGCACCCTCCAGCCTGTGCAATTTTGTCGCAAGAATCCGGAGTTTTCCAACAAAAATCAAAAACTCAGGCAGTGCTTTACTTATAATTTGGGAACAAAGAAGTGTGTACCCCTGCTTGTACAATTTTGTCGCGAGAATCCAGAGTTTTCTAACAAAAATTAAAATCGAGTATACAATAACTTAAATCATTTATAATCATCATTTCCGGTAACCGCTTATCTTAAGAAGGGTCGCGGAGCGAGGGCGACTAAATGGTCCTTCCATCGTTCCCGATCCTCCGCCACCAACTCAAGAGACACAGGCGCGATCCCCAGATAAGTCTCGGAGATGATCTTAACCTGGAGCTTCATCGCGTAAGTGAACGATGATATCATTCTCGATATTGTTTATAATAATTATGTGAAATAAGCATAAAACTTCTTTATCGTTTAGTCGAGATCGTTTTGATGATTTGAGTTTTGCTTCACGGAAGCCGAAAATAAGTCAAATATTGTCGATAGCGATTGAACGATATTAAAATTGATATCGTCTCCATAGTATTGAATCACATATTCACAATTCGGTTTGAAATTTATCGAAAGGGGAAAGTGATCGAAACGAGGGCGATGACGAGTGTTCTGTGAAGCAAACTTTTGTCGATATCGTTCAAGTCAATCGTGCAGTCGACAATAGTTTCAATATTTACGCGATGAGGGCCCTGTTCCCACCACCTGTTACTGGGCCTGGGGGACGACTTAAATCATTATCAAAATTATACTAAAATTATAAATTTCATACAATTCAAAGCTGTATAGACATGAAATATTTGGCCTGACATAAATATTAAGACATTAATTAAGTTGAATCGCTGAATAATTAAGTTGAATTCCCAGCCTCCAGAGAAGGCTTACTTGCTTAAATTTTTTAGGCACTTGCAGAATCAAATATCGGAATCCATTGCAAAGCTTGAAATCTCGTAAGGAGCATGCACCGGCTCATCTGCAAGATATCGTGGATGAAAAGCATGCTCGAAGAATGAAACCTCAGCATTATTTGCTTAATACTCAAGAAATGAGACCCTTTGAATTGTGCCAACTACAAAAGTAATCAGTCTTTTTAACATAGGATACAGGATCTTTTAACATATCAGTGAGGCTTTAGGCGAATAAAGACCACCATGGATCAAATATTCACACTGCGACATTAAAGTTGTTTTGGCATCCCTGTCAAACTCGTCACTGCTCCGTCAACGTCGGTGGGACCAACCTTACCGACCCCTTCGATGTCAAAAACGTATTAAGACAAGGCGACGCGCTGTCATGTGACTTGGTTGGGAGCGGGTCGTTTTTCTGTATTCCATAATTCTGTATAAGCAAAATTCTGTACGTCTCTTAAGAATTCTGTATGATCAATATTCTGCTTTTCAAAATTCTGTTTTTCAAAATTACGATTCCTTCTCAGCAACATGAAAACTGAGATTTTGCAATGAGCTTGCGCCTTGAAGCTAAACATTGTTTTTATACCCGACCCAGAGTACATTAAGTTTGATGTATAGTTTGTAACGCAGTGAAATAATCACCGTAGTCCCCTAAGACCTTTTAGAGATGTGAATAGGACCGACAGGAGAACCGATTAAGCCATGTCCGTCCGTCCGTATGTAAACAACTTTTAGGCCTTAAATTTTAAGGTACAGAGCTGAAATTTTGTGGGTTGGCTGGAAGTCTATTGGACCAGAACAAGTTTGAAAATTATCCGAATCCGCCCACAGACACGCCCGTATGTGCGACCATCTCTAATTTAAATAAATACTTTTTCTAAATTTTAGCTATGTTAGAATAGTGCCAGCGCATTCATTTTTGGTATGTAACATTGCCTTGTAATTGCCTTTGAAGTGTCCAAAATTTTAGCCTTTTCACTGACCACGCTCACTTTTTTAAGGGATTTTAGTTTAAAATGGCTGTTTTTCAATAAAAATATATGAAATTTGATTAAAAAATTTATGACAAAAGTTGTAGATATTAGCATTTTCTAACTATGTGCCTCCGCCCACTTTTGTGGGCGTGGCGTTAAAAAAAGTGATTTTTTTAAGTTAAAAAGGCGGAGTTTTAGACCGAAATGTATGCAACCAACTAGTATAAAGCATTCAACAGTCACATTTTTGTATCCTGCCCACTTTTTGGAGGCGTGGCATTTTTTTGGTATGGCCGGAAATAACACAGAAATCTTAGACAATTTCGGACATCTTGGAGCATCACCATAGACAGTTTTAACTTTGAGGAAGTTAGAGACTTTGTCTACCTGGGTTTCGCTATAAGTTGAGGCAACGACACCAGCGCCGAAATCAAACACATACAACACTTGCCAGTTGCTGTTTCTTTGGGATAAGGAGCCAACTACTAGCAAACCCCTTTCTTGTGCTTAAGTGTCCATTTATAAGACCCTCATCATCCTAGTTCTGCTTCACGATGCAGAAGCATTGACCCTGTCAAGGGCGGATGAAAACGCTGCTTCGAGAGAAAAATCATTCGGGCCATCCACGATCCCCGTCTACAGAGACAAAGAAAGGAGGAGATAATATAATATCGAACTGTACGGACTCTACAGCGACACCGACACCGCCAGAAGAGTCAAAACACAACGGCTGCGATAGGTGGGTCATCTAGCTAATGGACACTAACACCCGGAAAATCTTCGAGTCCATCCCGTGGGGACGGCGCAGTACAGGAGCACCGAGATTTAGGTGGCGCACGTAAGTGGAAGGGGACCTCAGCCAACTTCGCCTGCGAAACTGAAGAAAGGCTAGCTGGAGACAGAGCTGGCTGGCAAAGCTTGTTGGATTGAGGCCCAGGCCCACACCTGACTGCAGCGCCACCTTAATTAAGAAAGATTAATTTTCAATCGTCAAGATGTAGTAACATGTTAAACAGCGGGTTTTTTGTGCAACCCTATTTTTGAAACGCCCAGTGCTCAGCGTTTCGCAAGGTTACTCGTGCGAGGGGCGATATCGAAATGACATATCGCCCCTCGCACGAGTAACCTTGCGAAATTCAGATCTTACGTGAGTTCCTTCCAAAGTACTGGAAATGGATTCACTTTAAAAAGTCGGCCCCAGAGAACTGTCTACATATCCACCCCCAAGGCCAGCGAAAGGATACGCACTACACTGAAGAATCATAATCGCAGGTTTTAACTTCGAAAACAAGTGGGTGTTTTCTTGCAGTTCCGAGATGTTCCATTCAACGGATCGTCAATGAAAATCTCCACTAGAATCTTCGCAACAATTTGTTGCGGTAAAAGAATTGTCTTAAATGAATGATTTTAAAGCGAGACAACTCGAATGCAAAAACATTCTTACTGCATAGCTTCGTAACGCTGTCGTTTTCTTTCACATACGAAACACATTTTCACCTCAGTTGTTGGTTTTACATGCTTTAAGTTGCGCTACAAGATTAAGACAAGTGCCGGAAAAATTCATGCGCTTCTTTCTTGCACTGGCCAGATAGAGCTGGAAGATGCATGTCTTTTTTTTTTGTAAGGAAGTTTGTTTTTATCAAAATTTAGGATGTTCATTAGAGGCTCTTGTGTAAACTGGACAGTTTACCAAGATATTGCAACAATAAAGCCAATTATTCCATCCAAACTACAATTGTACACCTGTTTTTATAAGAAGTTTTGAATAATCAATTATATTAGTAGTCTTGCCGTGTTTTTGTTACTCTCTTTACGGCATCATTTCTGAACCAAATTTTATGAAGCGTGCACCAAATGAAAGGTTATGTTCCAAGGAAGTACACAATATATTTTATTAGTTTTGCTTTAAGATATAAATAGTCGAAAATATTGGAAATAAAAAAATATAAATAAATAGAATGGCGCAATAGCTGGAGGTGAAACAGGGCCAACATCTTTGAATAACTAGATTGAGTTATAATTTAGTTAAGATAGGTATAATGCATAAATGATAGCGACAAAAAACATTATTTTGTACGTATTACAAAGACCATCATGTATGGCTTAATGAAACAATGATTAATTATTTATTTGAGCCTATGTTCCTTCTAACCTGGAACTGTTTGCAATGGTCAAGGTATAAGCGTTTATGAAGACATGGGTTGATTACAAATCTCATAATGGGGTGAATACGCCTATTAGAACGCGGTCAGTTTTTTATTAGTGCTCTATGAAAACGAATGTTGATATGTTTTAAATTCATTTGAAAAACATGGTTGTAAGCATTTTGACATGTTGACATTTTCTCGCTGCAGATTGATGAGGTTGACGAAAGTGATCTTACCCTAAGAATCCGTCTGCAAATCTTGTTCATACATGAATACAACTGTCAACTGAAATGAGACAACTCGCGGAGTGAGCTAAAACTCATCGGCAGAAACCACAAGCGATGGCACAGAGGCGCGTGGTAGCAGCCAAGAGAATATAGGACATGGCTAGTAGGTAATAGAAATATTGTAGCCGAAAATTTTCTAAACAAAGAAATGCAGCAAATTTATATAGGCAGTAGATAAATAGAAAAATTATTCTATATTACGCAAGATACGAGAATGATATCACTTGAAGTAGAGTAATTGCAACCGATTCTGCGCATTGCAAGGTGTAAAATAGTGACGGCGCAGGTTCTAATAAGTTCACGGAAATAATAAAGCCTATTCAAATAAAAACAAGAATTAGGGTGAACCAAGTATTTTGAAAACAATTTTGGCTCTTAATTAAGATAAGCTTTGGCAGCGACTGCCACTTTCATAATGAAAACATAAGCCACTGCTGCGAATTGTTTCTCAGAATTAAGATTCCTTTCGATTCATTGTTTTAATAGGGGCGTATTTACCCTCTGAAAGTTTGCTTGCTTTGGCACACAATCACAGGAAATTTGGGGTAAAAAAGCCAGTGACAAATGTCCTATATTTAGAAGTAAAGACCAAGAACTTAAGACAGATACATCACTAAGACACTCACTCGATTGTCGACTCGATTAAAGGAATATTTGCTGTTTCCACCTATGCCACGATTGTAGTCATCGTTCGAACGTATCTTATCAGCGAAATAGCTCTGCAATTGAGTTACCCGACTCGGACTGTTGAACGTGTAGCTACTCATAGCTGCTGCGACACTCAGAAAAAAAACTTTCCAAAACAAATATGCGTATCTTTCAGATACAATGCAAATCTTCTCCAAACAAAAACCAATTTTTTTTATTAATTAATAACAAGGCGGAGAAGAGAATAAAAAAAAAACTCGATTTGTTGGCGTTGCACCAACACACTCGCTCACGCACGGACGCACGCACTATACCAAATCAACTGCGGATCGTTACTAAAGGCAAAAAACCGTTTAACTGGCCCCGCGATGCAGCCCGTATTGTTGTAGTATTATTCACCTCACCTCACAGAGTCGTTGTTCAACCAGTCAGTCAGCTCTCCGAAGCTTGTGAGAGCTGCGTGAATCACTAGGCGGGCGGGTCGGTCACAAGGGAACGGGTGCCAGTGAAATGCAGTTTGTGGAAAGTGTCTCGAGTCGCGTTCATAAACAGCTCGTGTTTGATCAAACCCAACTTCAGGTCCACCACCATACAAGAGCCAAGTGGCTAACCAGCCAGCGTTAACTTTGGGACTCTGCCTGGCGTCCAACAACCGCAACGGGGTGTGGAAAAAAGAGAGAGCTTTTTATTTACGGTCTCGAAAATAATAATTAAACACACAACATTTATGGGATACAACTAGTGTCGTCGCCGTAGCAGTCGATACTTTGACAAGAGTCTTACACTCTTGCCTGATAAGATTAGAAAGACGGGTGAATCATGTCGGCGACAAAAGAGGTGTGGAATCGGGGGCACAACGAATTTGTAAAACGAGACCGGGTTCCAGAGGAGAGAAAAAAAAACTCAGACCCACTATCAGCAGTTATAGGAGAGAAAATTTCAAAAACAAACACGAAGCGCTGCTGCACCATACACGGGGAGAAATATGATCGGTTCGGCTTTTGGACAAAAAAAAAGTATCTATACAATTTATCGTGATGGTCCGGTGTTTGTATTAGAGGCGTGCACACATTAATGATGACGCTCTAATTAGGTAATTCAAGAAGGAATTGAAACGTAAAAAGGGCCTCTTGAGATGACGTTGCATGGGCCACAGAGCAATCAGAGATTGCTCGGGGCCACTGTTAATGTGATTAGTGTCATTAGGTGATGCACTACTTGTTGTGCGGTAAGGTACCTAGGTACTTCTAATCGCCCGATTCGTTTGAGTTTGTCATTATAAGTAGTGGTTCTGGAAAATAGAGCAACGTGGAATGGAGAATGGTGACTGGGCAGGGCAGCAGCACGTTCCATTTAACCCGATGTGGGGCGAAGGTGATATGGGTAATGAGCTGGCAGTTAGGCTCTGGGTGCCGGTGCAACTTGTGGATGGTTTGACGAGAAATTTAATGGCATTACAGAAATTGAGACATTAAAAGTTTATGTTCGTGTGTAAACCTTAATTTCAAAGTTAAAAGTAATTCAGGTGAAACACAACAAAAATGTTTGTGTTTTTAAATATATCTACAACGTGGACACAATAAAATTTTCTTAATTCTAAACTGATCATTGAGAAGACCCATATGATTGCGGAAGTTCGAAGCTTCTATGCGACTCAAAAGCGTAACGGACAGCCTTTAAGGGAACAGTCACCCAGTGATTAAAATGGGTGTCAAAATGTATCTGCCGATCATTTTTCAAGTGTAAATATTTTTTAAAATATTTGTATGTTAAAAACAGGTCCACGCCCCTATACACCACGCCCCGGCGCGGAAAATCTTCGAATCCACACCGCAGGGACGGCGCAGTAGCGGAGCACCGAGACTCAGGTGGCGCACGTAAGTGGAAGGGAACCTCAACCAACTTCGCGTGCGAAACTGGAGACGGCTAGCTAGAGACAGAGCTGGCTGGCGAAGCTTGTTGGCTGAAGCCCAGGTCCACTCCGGACTGAATCGCCACCTTAAGTAAGTAAGTAAACACAAGTCTAACGCTGAGAACAAAAAAATTTATAAAATGCCAGATGAATGTTGTAGGTAATTACAGGCGATTGCCTTTAATAATCAGTTTCTCGCGGAGGTGGGACCGTGACAAAAACTTTAATTGCTCCGGTCGGGATTCGAACCCGGAACCTCATGCACAGAAGTCTGACAAACTACTGCACGCACACATTCTGAGAATCGGTAAAAAAATTATTTAGTGCAAAAAAGTAGGTACATAGAACATTAAAAGAGCACCACAGGCTACATAGCTCCCATATAAACACTAAATTGCAAAGCTAAGTGAATCATATGAACATATTTAAAAAGTTGTTAAAATTAAAAAAAAAAAAAAAATTAGCATAGGAACTGTAGGCGACGTGCTTTTTTCTGTTTTATTCCTTCATGAAAATTTATATATATATTTTTTTAATATAATATATATTATATTCTGCGCATAAAACTAGAAATTATTCTGAGAATTGAGAGTATCCGGCAGTGTTCCAAATAGGGATATTCTTTAAGACTTTTCTTTTTGACTGAGTATATCCAACAAACGTAAAATTGTTGTAATTTAAGTATCAATAATTAAATATGTTAATTTATTTGTTTATATCGGTCAGTATAAATAGCACAGTAGGGAGCACAAAAACTTTTCCCTACAAAAATTTAAAAGATGCATTTTAACCTCTCGAATCCGCTGTTTTGGCGAAAGTTCTAAGCATTTCTCTTGAGTTTAGCATTCCAAGATGTGTAGGCTCTCCAATTACTTGTTGACTTTATTTTATAATCAGGGGTTATGAATACCGTTTTTTTTTTAATGCGTAACCCATCATCGCGAGCGTAAAGAATTGGGGGATAGAACAGATAGAAGAAAAAGAATTGGTGATCCAACACGCCCACTGTTAAACCGGCATGACACATGACCCCCACAAGTGTTATGCCTTTGCGGAGAAAAGAGATGAAAAAAAAACAACAGAGTACCTAGTCAATAAAAACATCTGGCATACATCTAATTGTTGTCCTATGGGCATGATGGAAGAGAAAAAGGAGGTTAATATTTAGCCGACCCTAACCTGAATATGGGATAACGACGCCGAACAGGAAGCCGCTTATTTTGAAATAAATACTTCTGAATTTTTCATGGGTTCCTGGTTTTGGATGATATCGGATATTTATCATACCGGTACCCATCAGAACTGGTAAGCGTTCCCCTATCTGCCACCTGGGCAGGCGTCCAAGTGGGGATCAGTAACCCCAGAAGAGCATCTAAGGTAAAGTCATTCTGTGCCATGCTAAACCTTCGAGGGTTTACGTCATCAACCAATAATTTTTTTGCTACTATATTTCTTTGTTTTAATTAGAGAAAAAGTTGATTGACCCCAAACGTCATGCGATTCTTCTTGCGGAATCGAATTGAAGGAGTAAGGCCCATGTCAAAAACCTAAGGTTGGAATTTGCTAAGGTTATGTGCAATTTTCTTTTTTGTCACACATTTTGTGCCAATCAATCTGATCAAACAAAATAATCGATGTGCGTAATGTGATCACAAAGTCAAACATATTGTTCCGAATCGTTGCTTGTTATTCAGGCTTGTGATGTAAAGGCATTTTTTTTTTATCTTTGCATGCCAAAAGTCTCCTTAAAGTGTACGCAAAACAAGTAAGTGCAAGAGTTCGTCTGTAAGGAACTTCTAAATACCCGATCCTTTTTACCCGTAAGCACCAAATTTAAAAGTTTTATGGTCTGATTCGATATACATCAATTACTTGTATTGGCTACGCCCCCAAAGCAGGGTGTGGGCTGAAAACTAAAATCTATTACTTCTAATTTCGTTGGAATCATGAGAAAATGCGTTAAAAGCGAATATTAATACTTAAAAAACAGTCTTTTCGTCTTTCGAGATTGAATTTCCTGTCAAACCAGGTTTGAAAAGGTTTAATATGTTAAAAGTGGGCATGATCAATGGTGTCGGCCGGCGGTCGAATTTTCATCGAATTAAAGGTTTCTGGCCGCTCTATTACTCTGCAAAATTTGAGTCCATATGCATTGTCTTACTTGACCAAAAGGCATTTCGAAATAAAATTTAAATTTGAGGTTGTCTGAAATTTAGGTCAATTGAGGGCGTGGCGGATCTACTCAATTTTCAAACTTTGTCTGTACAAAATACGAACCAAGCAACACTGCAAGTTTCAGTTTCCTAGTTCAATTCTAAAGACCACAAAGCTGCACACATACGGACCGACAGACGGACGGACATGGCTTAATCAATTCACCTGTCGGTCTCGATCATACCTCTAAAAGGTCTTAGGGGTCTACGGTGACTATTTCACTGTATTACAAACTAAAAATATTTGGTTAGGTTAAAAAAATTGGGGTATAAAAACCAATTAAGCAAAAAGTTTGAAACCTGGCGACCAGCTGATTTTGACGGTGATTGATCGTGAGCGACCTGTCACAAGAAAATTGTGATGATCGTAGTCAACGCAAAATGAGTGTGACCAACAGGACTATGGTGCAGTCCCATTACCGTCTCGGGTGCTTAAAAATTAATTGGTACTCTTGAAGCTTAATATACAAGGAACAACTTTTAAGACCTGGCGTTGGAACTGTTATTGTTTCTTTTATACTTTCTTCAAGAGTGAGGTAAGTTTATTGTGGAATATTTGTTGTAAAAATGAACTAGTTGCCTGCACTCGCGATGCTAAAAGTCAACTATCGTAAAGATTGATGTCAGGTGATGACATTGAACATGGGACTATGGTGCTCGCTTTTCTGACGACAGAAATAAAAATTGACAAACAAATGCGATTGAGTACATTTAAAGACGCGTTGCCTCAAGAAACAGAATTTCATACATTAGCAACGCAACAAGCATTCAACGAATTTAGGTTTCAGTTGCTTCTGTTCCGGTTTTACGTTGCTTGTGACAACGCGACTTAAGGATGACGGTGCTTGCTACTAATTTTTGTACCGTATCAAAGTATAGACTCTTTTTACGATCATGGAGCAAATTGAATCTTTTCTTTGTTACCTTTTTTTGCATTTGCCCAGACAAGAAAGCTGTGACAATACGGGCCTTAAAGATCGATTTCGAACTTGTATAAAGGAGCAGTATATTACATAAAATAAGACACTACGATAAGGGGGTACGAGCGGATAAAAATAGTTTCTACTATGTGACAGCTAAAGATGAAGAAGTTGCGAAGGAGACACGTATATGTCTTCATAAAAACTTAATGTCACTCAGTTTACAAGAGACATCGCCCGACTTTTCACAATCAATTGTGTCGCAGGTGTTCTGACTCGCATGGGGGAAACCTTAATTTTTTTTTCCGATTACGAACGGCGACATATATCTAATGACAAAAAATGCCCTCGAGTGGAAGATCACCTTCGTGGGGATCTGAGCCCCGTCAAACACAACCTCACAGAGGGTGGACCTGTGAGAAAACTGTTATTGCCCCGGTTGGGATTCGAACCCGGGATCTCGTGCAGTTTTCAGACACGCAAACCATTTTAGCACGGTGCTTAAGTCTACGAGGGTTGTTCGAAAAGTCAATGACTGATGCCAGATGAAGCTGGGACTAGATTAAGGTTAGTTCTAGTCCCAGCTTCATGGGGTCCGAGAATAGACTGAAAAACATGACAGGGGCTCTGTTATCTATGTTATCGGTAATCGTTCTCTGCTATTTAAGAGCAATAAAATATGTTGAGCTCCAAGGCCGTCTGACAATTAACAAATTTCACCGTATTGTGTTGGAGCAAGTTGTAGGTCTGTAACACTTTTAAATGATACCGTTATTTAAATTATGGGCATAAAGAAATTATCGTCAAAGTGGCTGCCGCGACTTTTTATTGGAGACCTAAACTCTATGCGGATGAAAACTTTTAACTCCGATTTGGAGCTGAAAAAACGATCACCGAAGAGTATTGCGTCAATTAGTAGAAAAGATTTGGTGCAGAATTTATGAAAAAACGACCCGTTTCGAAGAACAAAAAAATCTTATTTTACCAAGAAATGGACGAACTTGTTCCTCCGCAGAAGCAAAAGCAATATAAGACGTGTTGCCTAATGAACCCGCTGCCTTATTTATCCTATTCTCCAGATTAGGTCTGTTTGATTGTTTCTTGTTTTCTTACGCATCTAAAGAAACTTCCCAGTAAAAAAATGTTAACAATTCATAAAATTCTGGTTGAAACAAAGCCTATTCTGCCTTTAATTCAGAGCTGAACATTTTTTTCGAACGGTATTCAAAGTGTTAAAAACTTTGAATACCCTTGGGAAGTGTAACGCGCTGAAATAAGATCATTTTGAAAACTATTTTTTTTTGCAAAATACAAATGCATCAATACAAAGCAACTGACTTGTCGTACAGCCTGCGTATACCTAACATTACCGATCATTGAAAAACCTTAAATTTGGAAGAGATCTTTCGACAATGAGAGAAGAGATCTTTCGACAAAGGATCTTTTGGAAGAGATCTTTCGACAATAATTAAGGAGCTTGCTTGAGGTTTTGTATAAAAACTAGATTAAAAGATTCCTTTAAGGGTTGCTCGCCCACAATTAGGTGCCTCCTCAAGTGGCTGTCCAAAATTGACTGCATCCAAACGAACGGTTTCTTTTTCAGTGTCTAACAACAAGTTTATGATTGACCGACTATTTACCTTGACCAGAGCATATGCGGCAAGCATAATTGAAAATTTATTGTTGTCCGCAGAATTTCCACGGTTAATAATATTCTGGCTTAAGAATAAGCTCAAGAGCGTGATACTTTTCACTTTTCTAGGGTTGTGAAGAACCTCGGACTGTGACCCAACTTATCGTTCATCAACATTTTACCAAAAAAGGTACGTCAAAAACAGAGCGAAATTCATGCGGAGCACTACCATTTTATGGACGCCCGCGTTGCTTGCGTGTTATATCCTTGCAGTTATAGACATTAGACAAGGGTGAAACACCAAGAAAATTACCTCCGGAATATAGGAAACGAATGGATCGAAACCTTTCATTAAACGACAGAAGTTTGTTGACAAGAAGTTGACAGCTCTTTATCAATCAAAAGTGCGTGCCTGGGTCATTAGCCCCAGGGCGACAAAAAAGGGTTTTCTTTATAATCAACTCATTAGCAAGGGGTAATGAGGACTTTCAATTATGGAATAGACGAGAAATCATGACCAGAAAAACTGCGAATAAATACCAAAAAACATTAATCCTGTGAGTCTTATGTCTTCAAGAAGGATCCCTATTGTTTGAGATGTCCTGAATAAAAAATTTTGTGTTGTACTTTGAAAAGTTAACCTACAGCCAAAATATCCTGACATCGAAGCAATATTCTATTTTACTTGGTGCATAAAATATGTGCAGTACGGGTCTTATGGAAGAGCTTTAAGCACATCAAAGCTATATTGCCAATGATAAATGCTTACAAAATTTTTTTTTATTTGGATTTCGTAAGGGAGCTTTACAGGAGCTTTTTGTTAGTTCATAATAATGCAATACGGAAACAAGAATTTCTTTAGCACGTCTAAAATGAATTCCTTTGCAGTTAGAGTGAGATATATGCATCCTATCTTTCTCTAATTTGCTTATATTAAATAGATAAAGTATGGTCGATTTGCTCTAAAATTCTTGCTCAAATTTTCTCAAAAATTATACCCACTTTATTGATACTGAAATTAACAAAATCCTTTCGTCCAGTGCATGTTTCTTTCCAGAAATTCAGCATTCCATGCAACATTATTATTCTATTAATAGATTTTTACCTACGAATGAGATTTGTTTCATGCCAAACATAAAAGCATCCATGGAAGAATCACTCTAGTCTACCATCGCAGCACACTCCACCTAGCCACGAGCAGCGTGGGCATCCATCCTAGGAAGATACGTAACAAAAAAAAGGAAAACCGGTAGACGTAAATTGCGTAGGGTACCTACACCAAGGTACACACCATCATCAAAATTCTATACACTTAGCCAGCACAGATGCATAAGAATAAGGTGCAAATTGCATAGATATACCCTCAAAACAGGATCCCAATGTGGGCAATTAACGACGGAACGCGATGATTCGGTTCATAAATTTAATTCATCGGATATGGAGCTGACAACAAAGTGTCGTGTATTCCCAGTTTAAGCTGGGTTGCTGAAAACGTACATAAATTAATCAAGAAATCATGATTCATGTGGCAATCCTTTGCAGATATTGTTTAATAAGTCAGTTGGGGGTGATGTTTTTTTTTTACAAGACATTGGAAGTTGCGATCGTAAATATGTGAGTCATACATTATTTTGACAAAAAAAAAATAATATGAACCACAAGTTTGATGCCGGTCACTTTAATGGTCCGTGAATTGAGTTGGAATTTGCGGGATATGTTCCAGTTTATTGACTTGGTTGAGTTGTTCCAGATTTTAAAACAGGGTGATTAAAAAATTGTGGGGTATGGGCAACACTGTTTTAAAAGACAGGATGACGGTTTTACGGTCTGATTTGTTTTAAGGCAAGGAAAAACAAATGACCCTTAACCAGTTACATTTAAAAAAATAAAACAATACAAGTCCCCGATAGTAAATCCTTGTCCTCAATGCTATTATAGTGTCTCGAATCTCCTTCTCCTTTATACTTTAATTATTTTTTTACCAGCAAATTTTAAAACATCCAAATGTTAATCCACCACAACAACAAGATAAAATATGTTTCTCTCCCGATTTTTATTTTCTTTGGCTGTGTTTAATTCAGTCGCTTACCGTCACTGTGCCTGATGTTGCATTAATTGTTGATGTAAAAGTTGGCATATTTTGTATAACCGAGTGTCCATTGGTTGCCTCGTAATGTACGCCATTCTTTTCGAGTGATACATTACCCATGCCACCATTTTGTTCGAGCATACGTTGTCGGTTAGCCAACCGATCCAGACTAGCTAAACGATACGAGCCACCGATTCCCTCCTTTAAACAAAAATTAAACACAAATGTTGATGGCAATTGCTTCAAATGAATAAAAACAAAAAAAAAACTCTTAAAAAAAACACAAAAATGGAAGTAGTCAAATCAAAAGCCAAAACAATTTTTTTTATTAAATTTTGCTCCAGTCTCCCATTTTTGTTGCCAATCGTGGTTCTTGCATTTTGTTACATTACTTTCAAGCACATTTTGTTTTAAGCATTAGCGAGGATTATTTATTTAATTTTTTATTTTAATTTTGACAAGCAAACACCGTGCCAATTTTTTAAGCTCAAGCGATACATAATTATTTTTAAATATAATAAAATACTCTCAAGGGGGTATAAAATCCCTTTTACCAAAGATCGAATAAATAAATAGAGTGGCGCAACAGCTCGAGGTGAACCAGGGCCAACTTCTCAACAATGTATGCTGGTGTGTTAATTTCTTTACATACAAAGATCGAATAATGTCCTTAAAAAATTCAAATCAATTAAAATTTTGAGTAATTTTGACAAACTAGTATGACACATACCACCCAGAGTGTTCGAGTGGGTGTCATAGCATGTCAGTTTAGTTTTCCAAGGGAAAATACCCACAAGAAAAGAGATGGGGTGACACACATAAGTGGTAGATTAATCTTTTTCATTTTTCTTCCCACCAGACGAGCGAGGCGATAAGATAGGCGAAAGGTCACCATAAAGGAGTAATATCTCTTGTCTGATTGTTGGCATGCATACAAACAAGGTTGAGGGGAACAAGAGAAGGGACTATTTAAATAAGAAAAATGTTTGACCGGCTTTACATAGACATCCTAAATTCAAACACCGGAAAAACGATATCGATTGATGAGTTGGTCAATTCTTTGGGAAGCCTTTTCGTGTTTTTAATATCAATTAGATAAGAAAACGAAATACACAAAAAATAGTTAAGACCTATGTCAACTTTTTAATAATGGTTTAACAACTCATTTCCTTGATTTAAAAAATTTTAATGTCAAGAATTTTTTGTCGTCTGCATAAAACAGCGAAACTAGTGTATATGGTTAAAAAAAAATCAAAGAATTTAACTGTGATTTGTCACACCTCAGTCCAAAACCTGCGTTCTTACACACATTCAAGGAACGTAAAGTTTTTGGTCGATTCCGAACGGTGAATTGAGAAACGTCTCATGACAATTTGATCTCTCAAATGTGACAAATCACTCCTCCACGGAGATGAAACGGTGAAGCTTTTTTGATTAAATTGATCCGGCCGGGATTCGAACCCAGGACTTGATGCACAGTAATCTGCCACGCCAACTACGTTCATATGAAAGAATGTCACTCGAAATCGTGTACCAGGAAAAAAAGGTATCTGGCACGCTGAACTACAAACATTCACGAGAATTGAACAATGGAAAATTACCTTAATAGTTACATTTGTAATTATTCGAAAAATGTTTAGAGAAGGGCTGTGGTACATTGGATCGGGACTACTAAGAACTGTAGTGACGAGAATTCTTGTAAAAGTGATTACACTCTTTTTTACGTGGTGATTGCGATTGCAGTGAATTCAAATTCTGAGAGGGGTTTTATGCAGCGCTCTTTATTAAAAAAAAATGCAGGAAAAGAGACGTTGCGCTAATTTGACCAGGAGTGAACTAACTTTGCACTGGTTTCAAAACAATTTTTTTTTAATCGCTGTGAAATAAGTTCGATACCTACATCGTGCTTTAAAGATATTCTGTCTGCTAACGTTTAAGCAGTTTATCCGTAGTCCTTGTCTAGGACTTTTCCTAGATTTTTTCATGTGTTTCAAAATTAAGGAAACACTTACATAACACAGGTGCTACAATTTTACGCTTCGGAATCAAGAACTAAAACAGCACTTCAGAGAGAAAATGACCGTAAATTGCACGGACTACCTGTACAAAGTATTGGCTTGGTGGAATACCTAAAGCGGACTTTTCGGCATCCATTGAAAGAATATGAAAATCCCGCAGCTTCGGTCATCTCATCTTTATTAGCTCCAGATAGGTCAAGACATAGATACAACAATGCAGGCCGTGATGGTCATATTATTATGTACACAAATTAAACGGTGATAGATATACCATTTTCCTCGGTCCTGAGAGATGCTTTCATAAGCCTCTTATAAGACGACTCTTGAAAGAATTTTCAATGCCTAGCAAGCAAGAGCAATGAATATTTTTAAGATTACCCTGCCTGGATTTGAAAAGGTAGGACGTGTTGGTTCCTCGGACTCAATATGCTGCGCAAAACCTAGAGGTTGGGACTAGCCGAGAGGTAACCCATTTGGTCGTTTTAAGCTTGAGCGGCGTATTTTAGTGAGAGACTTGATTCATGCTTAAAAAAATGCTACCTCATACTGTCAAAGTCGTTAAAGCAATCTTCAAAAATTCAAAGTGATTACTGTCGATTAGGGTAAAGTGTCAAAATTACCTTTGAATTTACCATTGATGTCCGTTCGTCCGTCTGTCCGTCTGTATGTGTGAAGTTTTTAGTTCTTTAAAATTAAGCTTGTAAGCTGAAACTTGGATTATATTTTGCGTTTCATTTTGTACAGACAAAGTATGAAAATTGAAGATCCCCCCACAGCCACGCCCGCAACTGACTTGGATGCCAGACAATCTCAAATTTAAGTTTTATTTCATTACCCTTTTGGTCAAGTTAGACAAGGCATGGGAACTCAAATTTTGATGAAGAACAATAGTGGCCAATAGCCTGTAATTAGACAAAAATTGGACCGCCCACACCATCCTACCATGCCCACTTTTGAAACCTCGGAAAAATCATTCAAAATCGAAAAAATATATCATTTATTTTACGGATATTACCATTTGCTAAGTTTGTTACGTACAAAGCATTGAGATCCGCCCACTTTTAGGAGCGTTTCTATGAAAAAAAAAAACACTTTTGTAAGCATTGATATTTGCCTTTGACGCATTTTCTCAGGATTCTAACGAAATTAGAATTAATTGATTTTAATTTTCAGTCCACGCCCATTTTTGGAGGAGTGGCCAATACACAAAAGAGGCAAACAGTATGATTCAGGCCGAAAAGAACTTAAATTTTGTGATCCCGGGTATAGAGGGTCGGTGTATATTTTTTTGTACATTTTCATAGGTATATATTATGTATTAATCAAATTAAAACTTAAAAAATAAATTAAATTATGTATTGTTAGGTGCCTAGGAGAAAACGTCAAAACTTTTGGTATAGAGATTTTCCGTTTTTTTTTTTTTTCATTTTCTTTTTTTTTCAGACAGCCATCACCAGATTCTTGGCATGTACCCAGTATTACATAATTGTCCGAGTCGACAAAAACTCGAAACGATAGAATATCTCAGGGCGCCTGTTTTAATATGAAGTGCTTTGTAACCTGATCAGAATCTCTGTTATACAGGGTATGTTAGATTCGACTGTTTTTTAAGCCTGGCAGTTTGGGATTTAATCATTTTCCCTTTTTCTTATCTTGTCACGAATGTAAATATTCCAAGTAACATTTGAATATTTATCAGTCGGTATATGACTGAGTTATAGACCCATAAAGGCATGACACTTGCACTTAAACTAATCGTGAAATCAAAAAATTTTCCGCGACATTTTTTTTAAAAATTATCCGCATAAGTGCTTACTTCACGTGAAGTCTCTACGAGCTTTGGCTCACGAGATATGACTTTGGCATTGCTAACTTCACGTTAGCAGTTATGAGGATAATTTTGAAAAAATGTCGCGGAAAATTTTTTGATTTCACGGATAATTTACGGCAAATTATCCACTTGTGAAATCAACGATACGTTAAAATGGTCCTGCCAACTTTAGAAAGGTACTTGACCGTCCGTATTTGTGTTAAATTGCGTTTTCTACGTGGTTTTTTTTGTTTTGCTCGCGATTTGCTTGAGGTCTCTCAAGGGCGCAGTGGAAAAATTTGGACTGAAATTCTTTATGAGCTAGCAAAAATAGGCGCCTTTTAAAGAGACGGCAAAGCCAGAGCACCAGTAAGGAGCTGTTGCACTTTGATAATCTACTGGACTTAAGCTTCTGGAACATTGCGAGTCCACAACGATTTCTTTAACTCAAGTGCCACCACATTTACTCCGGAAATGTAATCGGAACTAACTTTATCATGGATTCGGTGACAATTTCCGGTTCTTCAGGAAAATATCTGAATAGAATCCCAGATAAAGAGCCCAGGAAAATTTGGTTCAAAAATCCTAAATGGTCATCCATCAGCAACAAAGCGCTAACTTGACTTACATCTTGAAATGCTTTAAAAAGCCGCAGCAAAAAAATGTAAGATGAAATGTAGCATAGAAAAAATATTATCGCGATTGTTTGTACTGTGCTTTTCATGACAGAATTGATACGGATTTATTTTTCCTTCTAAAAAAGACACTAAGCGCACGTGTCACTTTTTGTGTTATAGGATCCTCGCAAACAAGCCGATCGAGAAATGCTGAAAAATATGATTTTTTTAAAGCTTCACTAAAATATCATTACTCTACTCGGAGAAGATTATTTTTTTTTGAAACATAACACCAAGAAATCGTTGATTCTTCTTTTAAAGGATTTTGAAATTTGGTGGAAAAAACTTCACCATCTCTTTAAAAGTGTCAACCTCCAACCTAAACAATTTTTAGTACATATTTGCGAAACGCTCCCTTTCTGCTTGTAACTCGATTAACGCTTCTTTTTTCATCAGATCCTATTACCGACAAGTCCTTGCTCCTAATTGAATTTACCAGAACCCAACTACTTTCGTTCTATTTGCAACATCCTGTTCGTGTCAATTTCTATCAGAAAAATCAATCACGTCTCCCAGAGATGTTAAACAAATACCATAAGTGTAAATAAAACAAATACTTCCTTTGTTAATGAATTTCAATTAAAAATTCCCATCACACACCCTCCATGCCGGACCGTCCGTCGCGTCGTCGTTGTCGGCTCGGCCTTGTTTTATAAAATATTCTCCAACTGCCTCTCGTTTAATGTCATTTTGCCCCAGCCATGGGTACATTCTGATTTTATTTTATATTCATTTTGCAATCAATTAACTAATTAAGCGATAAAGATATATCAATCCAGTGTATAAATTTTATTGATGTGTGATGATGCCCGACGGACATCTTTCGAATGTCAATTGTGCCAGTAAAAATCGATGGTCCTTTTGAATTCAATTAGCGGAACTAAGGGTCTCGCTCGAAGCTGCAACCTTAAATGTGTGCCAAAAATAAAATGCAAGTTCAAGCCAGAGAACACCGCACTAAGTGGGGTCGTTGGGTGAATAATAAATTTCCATTCTCAAGATGCAAACGCACTTGATTAAGGGTTAGTTTCACTGCGCTGTGCTACTGATGCTGCGATGATGATGACGTTAGGTGGTGCCTGTTGTGCTGGGCAGAGGCAACAGAAACCATTGCACTCTAAACGACGACGGCGGCGCGGTGGTTAATTTGTGCCAAGTGCAGAGCCAATTGTTTTATTAATGGCCACCAATAAGCCACTTTGCACCGAGGATAAAGGCTTAAATGTTGCGAAAAAGACGGATAAATCAAGGCGTTTAAATTTTGAAGGGGTTGCTATTGCGGACTTGTGAAGAGAACTGTGTGCGGTGGTGCAACTTCACTTTGAGAGGGGCTCATGCTAATATAGGAAAAAATAAGCTGGTGCTGCTACTCGTGTTGTAACAAGGAAGTACGTTGTTGGAGTGTTTTCATTGATAGAAGTGTGGTTGTTGCCCCCTGTTGAGGGTACTCGCCGCTCGGTGTTTTTATTTGCTTAATTCATAGGATGCACTCGTCGACACTATAACATGCATAATACGGAATCTGCAGAAAGTGCATGAGCGGAAATCCGTTTTTAATAGTCGGAAGTTTTTATCCATGTAACGTTGTTTTAAGTTAAGGATTTTAAATCACTTGTTATCAAAATGAATCTTCAAAGTACGCAAATTTATGTTATTATCAAAATGTTGTTAAAATGAATCATTTTGAGTTGTTATCAAAATGAATCTTCAAAGTATGCAAATCAGAGCCGTACTTCTACTTATCCTTGAAGTTTTAAGTGAATGCAATTCAAGTCAGCATGTTCTTTGCAAACGTAAGCCGATTTCTCAATGTTCTTTGCTTAACAATAACAATCCATCGACAAAGATTCAAAAGTCCTGCAATTGAATCCTTTGCAATCGTATCCGTATAATAGGCACAATTTCCTGAATAACGTTTTCATACACCCTCGTCGTTTGCCTAAGCTGAAGTAGAGCTTTCAGGAAAAAAAAGCAGGACACTACCCCCCAATACTCCAGACAACTATGACAAATTACACAATTTTATTCCTTTTTGTATGGATCCTGCTTCACGATATGGGTGTAGAAAAGCATGCAGACTGAGCGAGTTACTTCCCGAAAGGAAGTCATTTCCAACGAATGCAAACGGTAATTAAAACTATCTAAATGCAAATGTAACGAAGTATCATGTACGGACCGGGTGGTGAACGTCGACGGGTGGTGCAGAAAATCGCCACTTATGAATCCAACGAACTACAAACACTATGACGGCGCGCGATGGAGAAAGGATGTAGTTGGGCTCTCGTACAACTGCAACGACCACACTTACAAACGACTACAACGGGTGGCCGAGTTCAGTGGATCGAGCCCAAACCGGGGAAGAGAAATTTGTTACGCGATTCGAACAAAGGTTCAAACTGTCAAAGTTAATTTGATAGACATTGCTACTACTTACTTACTGCGGAGTGAATATAACAGGCCCTCAATTAATCAAAGGTATAGGTATATAGGTAGGCGAGTTAATAGGTACATGTGATTGTGATTTTTTTATTTTTAACAGTGGTAGGTATATACAGCATACATATAGATATTTACAGATTGAAAATTAAAAAAGAAACAATATTTGACACATGAACGGGCATATCGAACACAACATGGATGCACACAAATTCAACATTTTTCATTCCAAGAGAATGCGTTTTTAACTTCAGCTTTTTTTTGTGACGTATGGCTGACGTTGTTACAAACAACGAATTTATAACAAGAACTTGTAACGAACAAAATGCAAAAACCAAGAAATAAATATAAATATATGCTGGACTATGATAAAATAAGAGTTTTGATTTTCTAGAAGCATTAAATGACAAAAGAACTTTTTTTTAAACAAATTTAATTATAAATCGATTGCAGTGGTTGGATTGGCTTGTAAAACGTATTATTTTTATTATTATTATTATATTTATCATAAAAAAAGACATTATTTTAACCTTACTTTAGATTATGTTTTATGTTTAAACATACACCTGTTGTGTTAAAAAACGAAAAAACAAAAGGAAGTTTGAAATTTTTTTTATATATATTTTGCAAAAAGACTTCAAAAGCACTTCAGGGATGAGCCTGTGTAAGCATATTTTCGCTTCGCAACGCATTTTTTTTGTTAATTTCAAGCATAAAGATCAGACTCAGGTTAACTGTAGGACTGAATAAAGTTACACACACAGACATTTTTTTAGACCTTGTTTAGAGAAGACCTATATTTTTTTCACGGGTTAGACCACGTTTTTTTGTTTGTTTAAATTAAAAAATGCCTTTTAAGTCGATGAGAAAACCCTTTGTCGACTTAAGCAGAGCGTAGTTTGACACCAGTCTACGTCAAATGGCTGGATCGAATTTTTACCGGAGTAGATCAAAAGATCAGTGGATTATGTTCATTTAGATCAGTTCTTAGGAAGTCTAAACGCTTGAGCTTCAAAATGAAGAAAAGCATTAATTTCTCTCTTAACGTCTGACAAAAAGGCGAGTTATGCGTAAAAAACTGTGGACACGAGAATTTAAACAAGAGACTGTTTTCTTTTCACCGTGCTGACTTTCTGTCTGCGTATGTTTTGATGAATAGCTGATCTTCAGTCTAGAACAGCACCGGCATATACAAAGCATGGTCATTCTGAAATTACTTTGAAGGTAAGATTCCCACGTTTAGAAATGAAGGTTGAACGGTAAAACGGGGTTGGGTACATTGTCTTATGAGAAAGTTTGCACGCTTGCAAGAACTGTTTTTTTTTTTTTTTTTTTAGTTTTAGTTTTTTTTCAGCTTTATTTCAAGGAAATCTTAGGTTTTAGACCTGAGTGAATATAATATAAAAAATGCAGGTATAAGAAAAACAAAAGGAAAAAAGTGCCTCAGGAATCCAAAAAATAGTTAGGATCATTCAATTGTCAGATGACAAGAGGGGAATGGCCCGTAGTCAATACGACTGTCATCAACTTTCGAGCCTCAATAAAGCTTAACGAAGTTGATCTCTCAAGTTTTGTCGTTCGATTAAGAAACACTTTTGGAGCCTCAGGAACTTTAAAGAAATGAAATCTTAACTCCTTTATTAAGGGTCAAATGGTTCAAGGGAAAGATATTTAATCACAATCATTTTGGCTCCAAAATGGATTAATTTTTAGTTTTCGCGGTTAACTTATGTACGTAAGCTGGAAACCTTTTATTGCTGGAGTTTTAACTTATGCCTACCATCCATAAAAGAAGGGCAGTGCGATGTAGACATTGTCGTTCAAGCATTGGAGTGAGACTTATGCCCGGTTTCACTGTGAACGTTTAAACTTAGGATAACTTAAGCTTTATGAAAGCTTATACTCAGTGCTTAAACCGATCGTGTTTCTCAGTAGAAATTGATCGAGCGTTTAGCTAAACTTCCGGTTGTTGTCTTTCGTTAGATGTGCAGGCCACGTTAAACATCAACTGTCATATCTCAGCCCATATTTATTTTTCAGATTGGTTTAAAAAGAATCCGTGTAAAGACGGAACATATCAAGAATTGTACGGTGTTCTTAAAACTACAAACCGGTTTCGGATCGGGAATTCTGTTTCGGAGATATTTGAATCCAAAGTTAAGACAAATGTGACATTCTTCGCAAATCTAATTTGAAATTCCCAAGGCAACGTGATACTTGTGACGTTCACAGTATTTTTGAACAAAACTTCATTCCCCTATTCATGTCGGTTTAAACGTTGAACGGCGTTGAACGTTTAAACCATCAAGGGCGCGGCGGTCGTTCAAGTTAAACTGCCGTTCAAACTCTCGTTTAGGTTTAAACTAGCACTGAAAAACACATTTTTGTTTTGAACGTCAGTTTAAACTATGAATGTCGCTAAACGGAGTTTAAACTTGCACTTTTAAACCGGGCATTACTCTATGCCATTTGTGCAATCCAAATCACACTTCAAAAATGTTGGTTACAAACATTTTAACAAATAATGTTTGCAGGGGATAATTTGACAAAAAAAAATTACTTGAAGTTTAGAAATGTTTCCGTTTCTTCCTCTCAAACACCAAAAAATTTTAAAGTAAAAACAATATAGTGTTTGCAGGAAGCAAAATAATTACTAAGCAGAAACAAAGGCTACCTGAAATTAGGATTAAAACGATTTGAGTACCTATACTTCGAGCTATTACCAACGTTCATATTTTGGGATCTTTTTATCATGGAAACATTTACTTTGGTTTGAAGCAAAAAAGTGAATGCTGAAAGCATTTTTAAAAACACAATTTTCTGCCAAATATGTGCTGTTTGTGGGCACAGTCAGAATTTTGAAAGCTGAATTTTTTCTCCGAAAAAGTATAATTTTGAAAGCAAAATTATGACCCATTTTTTAAAAGAGAATCCAAAGTGCAAAAGAATCCAGGGCAATCGGTTTCAGTGTTAATTCGTTCCTCAATTTTGTAATTAATTCAACAGACTCGAAAACAGAATTCACCTTAAGGATGGGTTAATTTGTGGTATGAAGCCTTACCGGAGGGTATATGGAGGTCAGACAACGAAAATTCAAAAAAATATTGGCGGCCTGCCAAAAAGACGTCCTGAGAAGTTAAATAAAATAAATAAATAGAGTGGCGCAACAGCTCGAGGTGAACCAGGGCCAACTTCTCAACAATGTATGCTGTGTGTGTTGATTTCTTCACATACAAGGGGACCTACAATTTTTTGCCGAATCCGAACGGCACTTTGAGAAGTTTTTCAAGACAATTGATGCTCTCGGAGGGCTTGTCAAACCCTCGCGGAGGTGGGGACCGTGAAAAAGAACAAGTCTTTTTTTTTTCAGGTGACGATGGCAGGATTCGAACCCACCTCTCTGGCGTAGTAAGAACACACCCTAACCACTACTCCAGTTCACCCCACGAGAAGTTGTGAAAAGTTTAACTTGGAATGTCTGCTAGCTTGTTGTAAGAGCCGTGACAAAGAACTATAGGCCCAGCCAGGTAAGGAGTCAGAATCAGTAAGCACGCATCCACAAAAGGCTGTACCAGGGTGTGTTTGCCGAAAAAGCCCAAGCAAAATTTTTTTCACAGAGAAGCCTGAAGTTTTTAAGTTTAAAAGACTAAAAACCAACGACGTTATGAGGCTAACTTTAGGGCAAAAGTAAAGCTAGCATAGAGCTCCAAATCTCTTGAATAAACAATTTGCTACTTTCTAGAAAAAAATTAAAAAAAAAAATGAAGCCAATCCATCGCAACTAAACAATCGATCTATGATGATATAACACAAATTTTGACAAACTAATTTTCTAATGAAACATTCCAATGAATTTGAAACAAAGCGATTTTAAAGTATTTGTTTCTAAATTAACATTTTTCTTAAGATAAATAAAAATAAATTAAAAAAGTGCAATCATACCTTTTCCCGTTCGGCACGATCAATTTTGGCAAAATCATTACGCTCCCGATCGATTTTGCCAAAGCTCGATGAATATTTCGGCAACGTTGGCGGTGGTATTGGTCGAGCTGCAATCGCAGGTTTCTCGCTGCTCGGTATGTGCGCTTTATTAACACTATGAATACCGGCCGTTACTGTACCTGTACTACTGAGATTAATATTTGTCGAATTAACAAAATTGTGTTTATAAGCACCGGGGGAGGAGAGGACCGGCTTGGTTGGCGGTATCGGTGGTGGTCCTATCGATTTCGATGTCACTGTTGTTGACGACGATGAGTTGTTGGTGGTGGTGGTGGTGTTCGTATTGGCGGTAGAATTTGAATTTGAATTATTCAATGTGTTACCGGGTGTTCCGGAGGTGTTTGTTGTCGAATTATTATTATCGTTGGCGCCAGTGCCACCATTTGTGGCGGGAGTTGTATTCGCTGATGTTGTCGTACTCATTTTAGCATAGTTTTTTGGTTTTGTTGGTAATTTATTTCATAGTTGATTGAATTTAAGCTGAAAGAGATTTTAAAGCCTTATTAGGAACAAGCAACGATTTGGCATTTGTTCCCAAAAAGTAGACGAAAGAGAGCAAATTTCCTCATCACGATGGGTGTGTTTCACCGCCACTTTTTCACTCGACCGATATAAACACGACTTCTATGGGGGCAATCAGGGAACCATAAAATCCGGCCTAAATGCCTATTTAATTGGCACTCATTCGTCGGATCGCAAGACCGCATCTGTAGTAGACAAAATGAGCAGCACAATGCGAATCATATAGCACATTTGTCGCTAAACGATTACGATTTGTTCTACGAGCTTGATTTGATTTGTGGTTTTATTGCGTTTCTCTTAGAGACGGATGTGGAACAGACTGTTAAATGGCCAGCAGCACTACGACGACGACAATTATGGGAATGGTTGCAATTTATAATAATATGCACTGCAGCTACTTAACAGTGTCGGAACAACAATTTGCGTAGCCCCTCTTGACAGGGTAGAGAGATGAGCCAAAGTGCAGACAAACGGATGGATGAACAGTTGTGATTAAATCGGGCGGAGAGAATGATGTCAGATTTTTAAGTTCCCTTAATTGGAATGCTGAGAGTGCAAAACAAAATGTAGGTAAAGTGATGCCAAATGAGATGCAAGAAACTACAACAGTGATTAATTATTTTTAAGCGCGTGACACAATGTATAACAAAGTGGTGACATAAGAAAAATTATTGTAACATCAAACAGTAAAAGCATAACAAGGTTATTTCTGGAGAGACAGACTAAAAATTACCTAACAAACTGGGATTGAATAAAATTTTATAAGAAACTAGGCACGTTTTTTATCAAATGTTCTCGTCTGGTTCCTTATAGATAAAATTGGAAGAAGGAAACTTTACAAGGAGCATTCCTCCAGCAAGCTTGGGAGTTCCAGGAATCTCCGGTCGATGTCGTTGGGAGGCGGATTCTTGGGCAGGCGACACGGTGTCAATAACATCGGTCACCTGGATTTCTTGGCGAATCATTGATTGTCGTGAAACTTTCAAGCTTCCTGAAGACAATGTTTGAGTCAGAATTTTTGGTATGGAAAAGGTTTTGGGCTTGGTCGGTAATTTCGTAAGTAGTTTTAGTAGAACGTCGTGAATAAAATAGCGTGAAATAAATAGCTAAGAACAGCTTTTTGACCTGCTTTTTTTCCCTTATGCTTTGGCACAGGCTCCTGAATTTTTCCCTGCTATAGCAGGAAATATACACTATTTCCTGCTATAGTGTATCAAACAAATTTTGCACAAACTAAGCGGCGGTGTTTGGTGGTCGACAAACGAACGACTTCTTATACAACGCCTAGTCGAGCTCATAGAACGTGAGTCGGACAAGATCCAAAAACACCGAAGGTAAACTAAAGCCTGAATCACAAGAATGGTGCCCAAAGTGGGGTCATAATATGGCGCCTAACGTTGGGTCCGATCCCACGGCACTGAAATTAAAAGTTTTACTCTCTATCGTGGCGGCCCGTTCAACTCTATTGGAGCGGGCTAAACTTGCAATCACAACAACGTAGGGCCCCATAAGCCTGAGAAGTAACATTTGGATGCACGCAACGCAACAATTTGGATGCAACAACGCCAGGTTGCCTTGGCTACCAAATGGAAGCCATCACAGTGGCGGAACCATGGTAGACGCCAGTTTTGTTTGCCTAAGTTTAAAAATCAGTGGAGGTAGGTTTGAAAGTGCTGTGCCTTTTTAAACCCCAAGGGATAGGACGTACTATTAAGTTTGTCACATAGTTTGTAACATGGTGAAATAATAAGGGTAGACCCCCAAGACCTCAAGCGTATATGATCGAGACCGAATTCTGAATCGAATAAGCCATGCCCGTCCGTCCGTCTGTCTGTATGTCACATGCTTTTAGGCCTTAAACTTTGAGCTAGGGTGCCAAAATTACTTACGTAGGCTCCACGTCATGCGAAGCAGTACAAGTGTAAACATTTTTAAAATCCGCCAACAGACACGCCCACAATCGGTCTAAATGTGCAACTACGTCAGCCTTCTAAGACGTCTTAGAAAGGCTGAAATTTTACATTTAGCATCTCCTTATGAATGTAGGACACAAAAAATAAAAATTTAATTTGTAAGTTTTACTCAATATTTTTGCTCAAAATTGCAAAAATTTTGCTTTATAGTTTAGGTAGAAAACACTTAGTTCTTCATTTTGTTCATACAAAATTTTGGGCCACGCCCACATTTGGAGCCAGAATTAAAGTAAAACCTAAAGTTTTGCAGAAAAACGTAATTTTGATTGGCCTCAAGCCTAATTTAAGAAAGAATGAAATAAAAAAACAGCAGGCCAGATAAACGAGATTTCATTCTAGATTTCATTCATACAAAGTTTTTAGCCAGACTCCTTTTAGATGTCTATTTTTCAAAAATATTGAATCCAGAGAAAGTTACTGTTACTGGCTAGTATGAAACCTACACCAATTACTGAAAGTTACTGGTGTAGGTTTCAGACTAGCAGGTGCCGTCAATACATTGGACATACGGACACCGACGGTATGCGTTAATCAGGAGGGCGCTACGTGCCACACAACTCGAGTGAGTTCTGTGCATGGGTATTTTACGTAGAGGCGACGTGGATCGTCACCAAGACCGAGCTACTTGACTATGCTATTATATTAATAATCAATTCGTAGTATTTATATTTATATTTATATTTATATTTATATTTATATATATTTATATTTATATTTATATTTATATTTATATTTATATTTATATTTATATTTATATTTATATTTATATTTATATTTATATTTATATTTATATTTATATTTATATTTATATTTATATTTATATTTATATTTATATTTATATTTATATTTATATTTATATTTATATTTATATTTATATTTATATTTATATTTATATTTATATTTATATTTATATTTATATTTATATTTATATTTATATTTATATTTATATTTATATTTATATTTATATTTATATTTATATTTATATTTATATTTATATTTATATTTATATTTATATTTATATTTATATTTATATTTATATTTATATTTATATTTATATTTATATTTATATTTATATTTATATTTATATTTATATTTATATTTATATTTATATTTATATTTATATTTATATTTATATTTATATTTATATTTATATTTATATTTATATTTATATTTATATTTATATTTATATTTATATTTATATTTATATTTATATTTATATTTATATTTATATTTATATTTATATTTATATTTATATTTATATTTATATTTATATTTATATTTATATTTATATTTATATTTATATTTATATTTATATTTATATTTATATTTATATTTATATTTATATTTATATTTATATTTATATTTATATTTATATTTAAAAAATGCGAATTCTTACTCTAAGACTTTTTCATTTTTGACGAATTGTATAGATTCTAAGCTAGTCAAATTACTGTTTATGTCGCATGTTTCAATAATCTAATATTTTACGTCAACTTTAAAAATGGAACAGTACACGATATGACACTTTAAATTCGTGTAGGTACTTAAAGTCAATAAATCACAATTGCATAATCATACCTACATCACGTGCAAAATTTATTCATCATAGCTCTGCATTCCTGCACGAAAATGTCGCAGTCATCATACAATCCTTCCGAACTTACATTATATTCAAACATAATTCTAATCCTTTATTCTGTAAAAATAAGTTTGCACGATTCCTCTATTCCAACAGTCGGATTCGGAGGTACAAAGTTTTCAATGTACACGAATTGTGGTGGAAAGCTGTAATAAACGGCAGACACATTTGACACACAACGACAAGGCATGTATGGAGGCCTGAAGAGGAAGTAATTTAAAATGGAGACGAAAGATAACACAAAACCTTCGTAGAGTATAAAGTCATTAAGCTCTATAGTCTTGGATCACATTTAATGGGGGAAAAGTAAATAGGACATGTGGGAGATGATTAGTTTAAGGATTTTAGTGACAAATTTCACTTTGTATGGAAGTCTAAGAAATCCTTAAACACGCTTGTACACCAATTTAAGAAATTTTCGAATAGGGGATGAAATTTATTACCTCCTCTTTAACCTATATTTTGTTTGCCAATTATTTAGTTCGTTTAACAAGACTTACTTAATACAACTTTTTTCTTGTAAATTCAAAAACTTCATTCACTGTGTGACACGTAGCGCGGTCTAGTCAGTAACCAACATCTTAAAAATCTTGAAGGTTAAAAAACTTTTCCTTGTTACAGTATTCAAGACATTCACTGGGTCTTCGACCGATTGGGGATTTGTAAAAAGGATCCATTGCTGCACCTGTTGAGTGACACGTAACGCGGTCTTGTCAGGTAAACTTAACTTTAAAAGGAAGGGTAAAACCTGAAAATGAGCCAGCGAATACACTTTTTTACCGCTTTTGTCGTAATGGAATCGTGAAGGGTTTTATGAGATTATAATTTGAGACACTTTTCAACGAATCAAAAATTTATGACAGCAACAGAGTGGTGTTTCCAGCCCTCGATTAAATACAGAAAGCAACTCAATCCGTATTAGCCTGTTATAGCCACCTTTCTTAAAAAAGCCCAATTTCCATAAATTTTGTGTTTACATAAGAACCTTGACTGCAGTAAACAACTCAATTTTGACTTTATTTGTGTTTAACATAAAATGTAAAATGAAAAGAACGCCAAATTAAAACATGTCATTTGCACGCAAATATAAATCAGCCCACCATTGTAGAGTATAAAGTCATTAAGCTCTATAGTCTTGGATCACATTTACTGGGGGAAAAGTAAATAGGATATGTGGGAGATGATTTCATTAGTTTAAGGATTTTAGTGGCAAATTTCACTTTGTATGGAAGTCTAAGAAATCCTTAAACACGCTTGTTCACCAATTTAAGAAATTTTCGAATAGGGGATGAAATTTATTACCTCCTCTTTAACCTATATTTTGTTTGCCAATTATTTAGTTCGTTTAACAAGACTTACTTAATACAACTTTTTTCTTGTAAATTCAAAAACTTCATTCACTGTGTGACACGTAGCGCGGTCTTGTCGGAAACCAACATCTTAAAAATCTTGAAGGTTAAAAAACTTTTCCTTGTTACAGTATTCAAGACATTCACTGGGTCTTCGACCGATTGGAAATTGGGGATTTGTAAAAAGGATCCATTGCTGCACCTGTTGAGTGACACGTAACGCGGTCTTGTCAGGTAAACTTAACTTTAAAAGGAAGGGTAAAACCTGAAAATGAGCCAGCGAATACACTTTTTTACCGCTTTTGTCGTAATGGAATCGTGAAGGGTTTTATGAGATTATAATTCGAGACACTTTTCAGCGAATCAAAAATTTATGACAGCAACAGAGTGTTGTTTCCAGCCCTCGATTAAATACAGAGCGCATTTCAATCCGTATTATCCTGTTATATGCCACCTTTCTTAAAATAGCCCAATTTCCATAAATTTTGTGTTTACATAAGAACCTTGACTGCAGTAAACACTCAATTTTGACTTTATTTGTGTTTTACATAAATGTAAAATGAAAAGAACGCCAAATTAAAACATGTCATTTGCACGCAAATATAAATCAGCCCACCATTGTTAACAAAACCAAAAAAGAAGAGAAAAAAAAAACGCCTGACAGAAAATAAAAATAAAACAAAAAGGACATCATACAGGATTGTGCTAAGCACATTTCCTCTCTACAGCCTGTGTGTGTGTACACATGCACGTTTCAAGTGCTTGAACTCTGAGCAACGATGTCATCATCGCTTTTCTTATTTAACTTTACGGCAATGTTACAATCTGTATATACGACGACGTACAAAGATACACCGTAGAAGCAAAAATGATTCTTCTGGAATTGCAAAACAGAATGTAACAACATGTGGGTTGCTGGTTGGCATACATATAGGGAGCGGAGCCCAAAACAAGAACAAGAAACTCTGGGTAAAGCTTTGGTTCAATACACTGAAAGGATGTCAAAATCCTTTACGGAAGAAATCTATACACAGATACACATAGTCACCGTCATCATAATATATCGGTATAAAAGCAAACACAAGCATATGTTTCAATAAAATATATCTCGACTCGAGTATCACTGTTGTGTGATTGGGTGGCTACAGGAGAGAGCTGAAGTCAGGCGGGTGGCATAATTTATGAAAGGATGTAGTCGGGCAGAAGAAGAGATGATGCCTGGGAACATGGTTAATTCCTTTGTGATATGTTACGTATTTTAACGCATAATGCCCTGAAACAAGCTTTGAAGTGTTTTTATTCACTTTTAAGACTGGAAAATTTACTCGTGGCATCTTTGTAATAAAATTACTTTTATGGGCTTTAGGTTTAAATTAAAATCATTATCTCATAGTTTTTAAGCTGATGTGATGAATTAAAATAGTTTTTTATTACTTTAGAGATGGATTACACTTTGTGAAGTTAACGCGTGCCTTAAATACGAAAATAACTTTTCCTTACCGACTTAACCTCTAGTCTAACATCTAGCGACTCTCCAAAGAATTGTTACATCGGCTATGGCTCTATGGCTCTATGAAAAATTAATAAATCAGAACTGACAATTTTTAACGAACGGACTTAAGTTAGATCATTTAAGTGATGTTTTCAGAGGGACATAAACCGTCTTGAAGATTATACGAGGGATGTTAAGTATAAATTAAAAAAAAAATCAAACATCTCAATAAATAATAATTTGACAAAAAATCAAGAAATACCAAAAAATTGGCTTATACCTCATTGCTTGATTGTGTTTCGCTTGGCAATCTTAACTCTGATGCCCGTCAGTGAGTATCACCGACTCTCTCGACCCATACACACTTTTTGGACTCAAGCCGAGTACAACTTATGATTGATGCTGTGAATACAAGTGTAAAACACAAGCTTTGTACAGGTACAAATTGCCAGTATTAAAATAGCCATTGACGAGCTTCAGAGCCCAAACTGCTTACCAGGTCACAAGATTAGAATCACAAGGATTGAGACAAATTTTTGGTTTAATTAAAACGAAAAAGCGTCTTTAATCACAAATGCATAAGGTGGCGCTACAGTCCGAGGTGGTCCTGGGTCTCAACCAACAACTTTGGCCAGGCAGCTCTGTCTCCAGCTAGCAGTATTTCAAGATCAAGTCTTGACACACTTCGAAAACTCCCAATGTAAGAACAAAGACTGCTGAGCCAGAGGCAAAAGTTTTCAGAAACCCTCCTACTCCTTGAAATTAGTAAGAGTAACGTGGGCCAATAAAGAATTAGAAATCGCATTTTTTTTTGCCTCCGAAGCCCAATGTAAGAACAAAGACTGCTGAGCCTGACCGAGATTTCCAGAAGTTCTGAGTAGAAAGACCAAATTTTTCTGCCGCAAGTCCTATGCCTTTACGGGGGTATGCAAGGTTTAACCTGTAGTTTACAAAGGTGAGCATAGAACTGAATGTTACCGAGTTTACTATCCTCGATTTGAGGGGAAATGAAGAGAAAGAGCCCTTTATAGCTAGTTGCCAGGTGCAACAAAAAATTCGAGCAATCTTTACTTTTACGACAGATGCTATCGGACTTTGTTTTTGTGTTTCCCTATTGGAACAACAAACGCTGCTGAGGCAGGCCGGAGTATATAAAAAGCCTGGGTAGAAAAAACATTTTTTCCGCCCGCAAGTGTTGTGCCCTTATTGGGGAAAGGAAAGTATAGCTCCATGCATGATACTGACAAAGACCACTATAGAATAGGATGTTGCCTAGTTTACTTTTCTTGTTTTGAGCGGAAAGGAAGAGAAAAAACCTTCTGTACCTAGTTTCCAGTTTTAAAAAATCGGGCAATCTTAACCTGACAACAACCAGAAAGCCGCTCCTTGTGAGACATATGCTCCTGGACTTTATTTTATATTTTTTTTAGCAGTGGCAGGTAGGACGCGATTTGTGTGTGAGGCCAAAACCAAATCCAGGCTGTCATAAAAAATAATCTCTGAAAGACGATGTCTTGGACAAATCCCCGGTTGGCATAAAAAGAGAAAGTAACATGGCATCAGTTTCACAGCAGCTTCCTGATCAACGTCGGTTATCCAGCTAAGGTTTGGCGGATTGGTCAATCGTGCAGCTGTGTAGTCTCCCAATTGGGACTTCCTCTAATTCCTTTATTTTTTAAGCTTAAAAAATAATTACAGTATAATCCCGTACGTCCAGAGCCGATCTCAAGGGTCAATTCATGAGCACTCGTTCAGGGCACTGATCAGACTATAAAGAGATAGCTAACTCGGCAAAAGAATTCACTTTTTGCCCCCCAAGCTTCCACTGACTGGGGACTGCATATGTGTTCTGTGCTTTGCCTGGCACACTACTACACTCTCAGCTGGCGAGTATTTCACACAGACAGGAAATCAGAGGCAAATCCCATGGCAGATTCCAATACGTTCCGTTTCGTTCCCTGGAGATTCAGAGGCAATCAATTTCTTTTCGCTCACAAGAACTCTGCCTCGAGTATACCACAAATCGAGAGAATTTCATGGACATGGACATGCAACAGTACAAAAAATAGCTGAAGGTCAGACAACGATTTGTGCTCGCTGAATGTGCTCGGGAGCAGTTGGAAACTAACCTTAATTTTCATCGAAAATTCATCTTCGGCGATAAGATCCTGGTAATCAGGTACGTCAAAAAAAATTCTCGAGTTTGCGACAGTTCCAATTCACATGAGATCCTATAGAGCATCCCGTGAATGACGAAGTCCCTCTTTGGTGTCGATTTTGGGTTGGCGGATTTGGCTTGAGTTGACCACATTACCGATGTCATATGCTTCCAGCAAGACGTATCTATGCGCCAAACAGTTTACGACACATTGGAAATTCTGTACGAGCGATTCGAGTGCTTGGTAATCTCATGTGGAAGCAATTTAAAAAGGCCACCAAGATCGTACGGTTTTATCGCGTTGGATTCTTCCTTGTTAGGTTTTCTGAAGTCGTAAAACCGTGCGTTGGTCGAAGTAAGCCTGATATATAATTTTACGTTTCCTTTGCCGTTCACCTAGAAAAGCCACAGCAGATATGTGCGATGTAGACTCCGCGCATAATTCCATCGAAAGGCCTTTCAACCGTCTTTTTCGAAGAGGTCTGCGAAAATAGCTTTTTCCCTATTTTTACTCCTTTTCTATGAAAAAGGCTGGATAACAATAAATTGTGTTGGGCTGTAACTAAATAATCTCCTGATTGTACTGGTTGTATTGGCATAACACCTACGGGAACAAGCTGTGGTATTACAGGGTACAGTGAGAACTCCTTGGCTGCTACCTTTTCGGGGTCATAAAGACGGTTCTTTTTCATCAGTGTCACTTTTTTCCTGGACTGTGACTATTCCTTAAAGGACAAATTGGAGGCAGCAAGCAAGGAACCGGGTTTTGCAAGATATTTTTTAAGGATTTAGATCACCAACAAAAGTGCGAAGAACTCTTATGTGGGTTTGAAAATTCATAAAGACAACAAATTCCACCTTTCAGTCATGTTAAGTGATTACAGGCAAGTCTATAGCAATTTATCAAAAACCTCTAGCTACCAGTCAGATGTTTTTGGCCTGATGTTTATCATGTGCATAAGACCTCCAATGAAGGTGGAATAACCTGCGATTGAACAACCTAATTTTCACTATGTTAGCGTCACGCATTATATGTTAACATTGCGGCACTAGGTTCTCATTTATGTTTTCATTTAAGTTAAAGACGAATAATAAACTTCCACATCATGTCAACATTTTCCCTCACAAAATCTTTGCTTCTTGAAAGGAATTAAGCACAGCCTTTGTCGTTTAAAGATGCAGAAAAAACATTGAAGCGTCGCAATAATGGTTGAGACTTTTCAGCATCAACTAACAACTGGGTAAGCCTCATTTTTGCTATGAATTTCAAAAAGTAGAACAATAAGTTTATTTAAAGAAAAGGAAAAGCGTGTCCTTCAAAGCAACTCAATCCCATCGCTTTCGCTGATGCTAACTGAATTTTTAAGCATTGACACACTTTGAGAAATTTCGAAGGCTAAAAGCCTCTTTTCTTTCCTCTTTACAAGAGGATACAAGTATCCTCCAGTAGAACAAGGAGAATTATTTAAAAACTAAACGAATTTTTTTCATCAGTCGATGTGGCAAGGAAAAGGGATTTCATCTTAATTTACATTGAATGGGCTGAATGGTAAAGTGATTGGTTGGTCACTGGCCATTTCGTTGTGCGATTGTGGGCATAACAAAACGGTATAAGGAAAAGTGTTTTCCTACAATTTCATTTATACAACAAGAAAAAGGAAAAATTCGTTCAATTAAAAAAGAAGTAGCCATGGCAGTCCACCTTTCGGCACCCCAAAACACGCATATTTGTTTATCCCCTTATTTCGACACTTCGCCCCAAGGGGAATCGTGATTTTCATCGAAAATTCAACATTTCATCTCGTGAATTATTTGGGGGAGAAATCCGATTCAACACTTTTGTGATTGTAAGTTGAAAATTGTCAAAGGACCCGAGTAAAGTATCACACTCGACAAAAAACAATTATTGGTTCGAGTGGCGAGTGAATGAAAAATTTTATTCCAGCAAAACGAGCTAAAATAACACACACCAGAGGGTGGTTTGTTTGTTGGACCCTAAGTCGGATGGTAAATTGCCTGCCAAAGGGTTGTATACGTACACACCTCATACTCATTGCACGGATGCGACTGTATATGACTGGGCTTTATTGCCTTTGGTTAGGTGTACAACAACTTTGCACCGAAGGTATTCGCCATACTCCAACCCCTAATGTCTATCTATTGCAAGTCGCGCAGGCAATGGGCAATGTGAAGAGAAGTGGAAATAAAAGTATAAATTAAGTCGCACAATAAAAAACCAGACCGAGTTGCCTTTTCACCTTTTATCCGCTTGTCTTGCTCGGGTCGCAATGGCATGCATTGTTTTTGTGTCTGTGGGCGTTATATTCGTTAGGGATGCATATTAAAATATACATTTTTTTATGAAGGCGTACTAATATGGTCCTATATCCTCTGCGTTTTTATGGTAAGACTAACGAGTGACAGAAGACGTGTGCAAGTAGTCTGTCTGATTAGGGATGAGAGATAGAATAATAAAATATTCAAAAAAAAAAACACATATACCCGCCGAATAAATTAAATCAGCATGAATAAATTTAACGGCAAGTGTGACAGACTCGTAATTCGTGCATAAAATAAGCGCATGGAGTTGACTGTATGAGCTCAAGGGACAAAATGCAACGGAACAAGGTCTTATAGAAACACATCAGCCAGTGTGAAGTATGAATGTAAAATCATTCCCTGAATTTTTCGTGCTATTAACTTTAAAAATATTGCAAGGATACTTTAACATTAAAGTCAGCTTGAATAAAGCGGAAGGAATTCAGGCAACTTTTTGTGTTTCCCATTAGTCTATGTCATGGATATTTTTCAAAATCTAATTCATTTGCTTAAGAAGACTTTTGAGAATTAGTGTAATCCAAGTTTTGACGAAAGTTCGTAGTTAAGCCCCGGTAAAGCCAGAGTCACCAAGATACTAGACTCACACTTTCTGGTTCGCTCACAATGTATACGTATACATTGTCATACGACATGGCAAGTAGTTGTCGTTTGTCATAAAGGGGCCGTAAAATAAATGAGCATATAGCGCGCGGCAATTAGTCGGGTAATATGGCGTAGATTTTCCAATACAAAAACTTTATTTTCGTTGCGTATACATCAACATACATAGAAGGAACACGAATTTCAGTTACTAGAGGTTTAACAAATTATGAAAGAAGAGCTATGGCTTAAAACCTCTTCCCCTCAGTGGCGGGTAATATGGTAGGTACACCCTTTTGCCCTGAACCCTGTCTTTTTTACATAATGCACGTTTTTTTTATAATTCACTCGCGTTCAGGAGGTTATGGTGACTCTTATACTGAGTTCACATAACGCGAGCGGAAAGGATCATAGAGAGGAGAGGAACTGGTGCACTTTGGCTTTCAATTGTTGAGGGAGCTCAAGAGAACAATTCCGAAAAGCAGATTTTTTATTTTGGTGCAAAACAAAATTTCGATATGCAGATTCTTGAAGCCAGAAATATGATCAGCTCTCCTAAATATCAGAAAAAGTGTTGGAGCCAAAACTAAACCCTGGGGAACACCAGCTTGTTATGAAATTTCGTATCCAGTGAATAAAAGTAAAATCGAATCAAAGTCCACGAATCGAGGCCACCGACCTTGTAAGGTGCAAATAGTGGTTGCACTTTTTGGTGAGAAAAGCCACCACCAGTAGACCGTTTGTTAAGGAAGAGCCATTGACGACGGTCAAGAGATTTCGTAAGATGAGTATTCATGAGCTTTTCCATGACCTTGGAAAAAATAAATGTTTACAATTGGAGAAGATGAATAACTTTTTTTTAACGGGCTGAACAGATGCAGTTTTTCGCCTACTGAGAAAGAAACCAGAAGATTAGAACACATAGAAATGTCTTACGTTACTTTCTTATCGGCCTCCCGACCCAAGGGGCCCTACCTCTACCTGTGAACCGGAAGAGGATGAAGAGGTTAACCGTCAGAGTATGAAAGGCTACTTTAAATCGGAAAGAAAAGCCTACTAAGTGTTTTACCAGCGTTGAAGAACACCTTTTCAGAACTATGGGGAAAATGCTATCTGTACCAGTTGGTTTGTGAATATTGAGATTTTTTAGGACTTTCACTAATGTACGAGTGCGAAAGAGAATTTGCCAAATGGAATGTTATATGCCACCCTCAAGTACCTACACCTACAGGTGAGGTGAGTACAGTCTGGGAGAAAAGAGCTGACGAAATGAGATGCAAGCAGACTGGCCTTGTCCAAAGGTGTGACAGCTAGGATGTCATTGTAAACGAGTATCGGGAGGATGAAGTTCATTTTTGATATTGATTTTTAAGTACCTATATTTGACGAATGGCCAGTAATTTCATTGCAGGATTTTACACCTCAATTTCGTGTGAGCATTAGGCACGAAGGTTAAGATATCGCATTACAGACTAGAAAAGTCTATTAAAACTTTTTTCCGGATTTCTTCCATTGGGCTGGCTTTTAATATAACCCACCTCCTTTCACAATATTGCCTCTTTACAGTTGCTTGAGTCACACCATCTATTTTCCTTTGGTTTGGTAGCAATAATTGATGCCAAGATAAAAAATCTATGTGAGTATCACCGAGGAATCAAAGCGGCCAATTTCTTCAAGTATCAACCAGTCTTGAAAAAAAAATTCAAGTGGACTGGGCCGCTTTCACGTGTTGCCAAACTGTTCTTTTCGGAGTTGGCCTTAAGAGGTTTTCTTGTTTTGTTAAGTGAGGTCGGGAGGATTTTCCATTTTAATGCCCATCTGTCGAAATATACAAGATTTTGAAAATTGAAAAAAAAATCCTCTTGATAAGTTTAGTTGCGGTCGAAAAATTCTGCCGGGTAAAAAGTCTGCTCACCAAAATTCCGTTTTACATTATTCTGGAAATGCCACTTTTACAAACGACACAGTGAAATATGTCTGGAGGCAACCTGCTGCTTGTTAGTTTTATCATCTAACAAGCAGCAGGTTGCCTCCAGACATCTGCTTTACTTTAAAAAAAATAAAAAGTTTGCTTAAAAAAGCAGAATAAGCTGAAATTTTTTTCGGTTCAAGTCAGAATTTTTTTTTCTTAAAAAAGCAGAACTTGAATTGGATCTGAAAACTAAAACCTAAATAGACCTATGTTTAATCCAAATCAATGTAAAATCCATGAAGAACTTCGTATGCGGTGAAATGATATCTCCGCCATATTGCCCTAAAACAATCGCCGTTTCACCTTTCGAGTATAACAAGACTCCACGCCGCACGTTTCCTGCTTAAAGCCTATAGTTCCTTACCAGTGACCCATGCAAATCTAAAGGCGCTTGCTTGCTACTTCCCATTTATATATAAGTATACAACCGCCAATCAGCAAGAGACTATTGTAAAACGAAGCACCAAAATTAGAAAAAATACTTCGATAAAAAAATGAGCAACTTGTTTAGTCTCTTTTTTGATAAAACAGTCGAAACTTAGCTCAGGACTACCTGGAAAGACCCTATAGAGTAAGTATATCGATTGTATCCTTACACCTAATAGACAGTTAGTTAAGAAGATATTTGAAGCGCGCCATTGCCCCTGCTGCGCCATATTACCCGACTTAACCCTTACAAAAACACTGCTGAGATGTGCCAACACAAAGGGCAAAACCTGCATCCTGTAAAGAAACACCTACGCATCGTCTAAAATTGAAAAAAGAAACACCTAAGCGAATTATAACAAATTTTATACCTTAACGAGGGAAAGTAAAGGTAAGTCTTCAGCTACAGCCGTATTTAAATGTTTGCCTGCCTTGCATATGAATCTAACCTGAAGTATCTACTATTATTCTAGAGAAATAAGCTAGAAAATTAATTGTTTTTATAAATGAGAGAGATGCCAGGGGTATCGCTACCCTTTGCGTCACCTGGGGAGGCGATTAAGACCAGCAGTTCTATTTGAAATTTTGTTAGCCGAGGAAAATCTAAGCTCAAAATTACATACAAAATTTTTTCTTAAAGCTGTTTTCAAAGAAAAACATAGTCGAGGTAATAGTCAACTTATACTTTTAGTTAAAACTTTGATTTGTTTGTTACTCGTATGTGCCATACTCCCAAGTAGCACATTCTGGAACCATAAGCATTGATTATTCAATATTGGCTTACAACACGCTCAAAATGCTCTTCAGTAGCACCACTGGTTAAGAAATGTTTCTTAATCGTATTATTGGTGCGCAGCTTATTTCCTTATAAGATTTGTCATAGAATCGTTTACAGCACCATAAAGTATATATCGCATCCATGGACAAAAATAGAACATCCAGTAAAAAATACGTTTCAATTAACGCCTGTCGTGTGAATAATTGCAAATAGTCAAAGCACCTACTAGGGAACAGAAACGTATAGCATAAAATAAAAGATAGTGATGGTAGCCCTTAATAAATTAGCGCCATGTTTGACAAAAAAAGCACGAAACCTTATAATAGTTCTATATGAAGCTAGACAATGCTACTTAGAACTCAAAGTTTCTAAAAGGTAACGCAGAACACCTCAAGTGTTATAATGGTGCTATGTGGGCTCTACATAAGACCTTGCATTCTTTACTTTATGTTATATTTACTATTTCGAGAAGCGCGACGATTTCTTTTCGTCCTATTTTAATGAATTATTCTGTAATGTTTTGACGGTCAAATAAGTTCTATAAGAGTTTGAAGTAGAACCCTTTTTGCACCCAAAATGAACTTACATAAAGTGTCAAATCTCCCTTATAGGGGTTTTGTAAGGGGCCCCGTTACTTGTATAGAACCTACTTCAAAAACCTAACATTTTATTATGTGGTGCTGTAAACGTAACGGTGGCCATAACCAGAGCTTCCGTGTTATACTTTGGCTTGAACACCCGCTCCTAAATAAACTCAAAATTCCTGAGGTCTGGTAATTATTAGCTTAGTTGCCTGCGAATATAAATCTTTAAAATACGTTACGAAAAGCAACGTTAGCGTGAATCAAACACAGTAGGTGTGAAGTGTCCAAGTCCTTATGCCCCCAGGTACGAGAAGATTACATGACAACAGTGACGTCATTTCTGTGCATTGCCTTTATCTTTTCCTTGTATCGTCAATGCTTGGGTATTTGTTTCAGCTTTTCACAAGAATTTCATAGCTGAGTGGAATTAAAGGTAAATTGCGGATGAGTCAGAGCTAAAGTTGATTTGATAAAAATAGATAATTAAGAGCGATTCAATGTTCGAGGTTTACTCGAATTAGATTTCAGGTTTACAAGTGTGGTCAGATAAGGTTGATATAGGTACACATAATTGACTTTGTGCTAAAGTTGCATGGGGACATTTCTTAGATAAAACGATTTTACTGTAGAATTTGGTCAACAAAAAGGTTTAATTTAAAAAAAAACTATCTCTAAAAGCAAAGAATCAATATTGTAATTTCAAGCAAAGTAAATGACCGGACCATCAGAGAAGGTATTGTTCCTTTTCCAAACAGGTTTCGATACGGCATGCCATTTCGCAACAACAACTACACAACGTCCATTATACGCGCGCAATAGATTTAGCTTTGATTGCCAGAAAACAGCTCTAGAAACACCCTAGAACTTCGACCGAACGAGTGTAATTAAATTAGAAGCAAAAGTAAGTGAAGTACAATAAACTGAGCGGGAATTTTATGCCCTCTTCGTGAAACTGAACTGAACCCCCCAAGCATTAGTACCTATAGTGTTCGGTGCACAAAGCAGTGCCAAAGGCACGTGGAAAAAGGCAAAGGAAGTTCACAAAAAACAAACAAAACCCCATAAGCACTGCAGTGCCTCGCCTGGCTTGTCCGACTGCCGCCACATACCTACAGAGTGAAGTGCATTGCCCTCATTAAAACACAAAGTGCACACAAACACACAGGAAGCAGGGAAGTACATAAATATAATTAAAACTAAAAACAAAAGGAAAAAATTATAAGAAAAACACAGCCAAATAAAAAATGCCACCTTAGCAGTGTATGTAGCGAATGGTGGCACCCTGTGTACATTCGTGTATGCGCCTAACGCTGATGAACTGTACTTGTTGCACTGCAAAGGGCCTTTGGCCCTTCAGATTTAGATTGGTTTTTTTGTTTAAGGACTTAATCCAATAAATTTCCGAAGAAGATACCGCGAAGTGATTGAAAGTGCTCGCAATGAAGAGGGGACTGAAAAGCCATTGGGCACCATCACCGCCGCCGCGCCGCTGAGAAAGCCACTAAGAGCCCGTAGTCGTGGGTGCCGATGACCCTCTGTCAGCCAGAAACTGAAGAATTATGTTTATTTGCTGTCTGTATCTCATAGATATACGACGGTGCTCGAAGACTAAACAATAGAAGTCCGACACCGAATCGTTTTCTTTAGTTTTGGAGTGTTTTTCGCCGGCTGGATGAGTGGGCCCTTCCATATACCAACCACATCCATCCATGGCATAATTGGCGGTTTTATTCCGTAGTGGTGTTGCCGACCGTGGGTTATAATTAAGTTTTCAAAAATTGATTTCCAATTGATTTTGTAGCACACTGAATCAGTTAGTTACTCAATCGAATGAGGCGTGCTATCTAATTACTTTGGGGCATGAACCGTCGAGATTCTTGGCATTTGCTTTCGAATTTGATTCTTTCTGATATGGTTGCTGGGATTTTGAAGAAAGTCTCATTGGACTGCAAAAATTTTTAAGGTCATCGTTATACGATAGCTGGGTGGTCTGTATCGAATTTGATTTTCTAAGTTCATTTAACTCAATCCAACGCTGCGGACTTAAATTTCAAATATACGCTGCCTCCCAAGGCTTTAATAATTCCACTTGACATCTGAACATGACCTCCTTATGGCGAGCAAAACACCAAGTCGGAACGTCTGCACATGTATGATGCTCCAAAGAAGAACTCCTCTCCAGACATTCGGAATAATAAATGAGTCAACAGAACTCAGAAGTTTTTCTTGCACAGTGCAATCCACGCACGCACACATCACCCCTCAAGAGGGATTTGGAAACTATTTCAAGTACTCTGCATACTCTTGAACGCAAGGATGCGCTGATGAGCTTGATTTCCAATAGTGTCATTGACATGCATTCTCACAGCATCAAGTTTCATTCTACTAAGTCACTTGATTTCATGGACACTTTAAGCCTGACACAGAAATCTCACGCAACAACAAAATAAAAGACAAGTGAAATCATCGAAAAATTTGGTTCAAGGCTGCTTATGCCACACTGGACAAGCCACACCAAAGGAGGAAAAAAAAAACTATATTTAAAAATCCCTGAGAATGTTTTGATAATTTCCCCCCCGCTTAAATGTGTCTGAATTCAATGCCTTTGGCAGCCCAAATGGAATGTCCTCAAGCCTGTTATCTTAAGTAGCATCGAGCCCCATTCTCCTTGGCCATTTGAGGAAGCTGCCTCATCATCACTGGCATAATGTTGTCCTTCCAAATATGGCTACAATGACAGTTAAATGGATAAAAAAAAAATTATAAAAAATAAGAAAGACGCGAAGAAGAAAAGACATAATAAAAAGTTGCAATCTGCCCGAAGGAGTTTTTAACTCAAACAACAAAAAGAAGACTTTTTATATAGAAATTGTATACACAAAAGCAGAGAAAAAAGTCGAATTGTTTAGATACAAAAGCAACAAGCAACTGACTTGTTTGTCCTGACTTCAATGGACAAGGCGAACGAAGAGGACATCGCAGTGTCCTTATAGTTTAGTGGTGTTGTAGTCGAGGTGTGGAATATGATGTACGCACAGCCACTGCTTAACCTTGTGATAAGGACAGTGTTGGCCACCACAACCATAAAATAATTGAGCCAACATTCTGAGAAGGGTGAACACAGGGTGACAAGAAATTTAAAGTTCAAGCACAAACGAAATAGTTGAAAGAGGTGCGATTCGTCGCTTAACGGAAGCTGCGTTTCGTGGGTGTAGGCGTGCCTGGGAGTGGTCTGTTGGGCTTCAAAATGACGATGCTGGTATTGTTACTGGTAAAATCTAATTTAACCATAACGTGGCTTTACCAGCATCCATTCTGGTGTTTGATACTAAACCTCAAAAGCACGAGTGTTGAACAAGAAGAAAATAGAAACCCAAAAGGATTAAGTTTGTTTTTAGGCTGGGTGGTGTCTAACGTGGCGATAAAATCTTAACAGCTCAAAAAAATGTCAAAATTATAACACGAATTCTTTTTCAACAAAAACCGTTTAAGTTATGGGTTGGTTGGTCAGATGAAAATTCGTTTCTACAACAAGAAGACGCTCCTTGAATTTGGATGTTGAAAACGCGTTTAGCCGGTATATGTAGACTTTTTTAGAATTAATCGAAGAAAGTTTGAGTCTATAAGAAAAATGAAATAAATAAATAGTGTGGCGCAACAGCTCGAGGTGAACCAGGGCCAACTTCTCAACAATGTATGCTGGTGTGTTAATTTCTTTACATACAAGGGGACCTACAATTTTTTGCCGAATCCGAACGGCACTTTGAGAAGTTTTGCAAGACAAATGATACTCTCGAAGGGCTTGTCAGACCCTCGCGGAGGTGGGGACCGTCAAAAAGAACAAGTTTTTTTTTCAGGTGACGACGGCAGGATTCGAACCCAGACCTCCGGCGTAGTAAGCACACACACTAACCACTACGCCACGGCACCCCACTTGAGTCTATAAGAACAAGCAACAGTGTAAAACTCAAATTTGATAGTGTAAAACTAAAATTTGATTAGTGTAAAACTGAAATTTTAGTGTAAAACTAAAATTCGATGCTAAAATATAAGAACAAGCATCAAATTTTAGTTTTACACTTTGATAAATGACGTGAAACTGCTGCCTCATATTCATATTAAGGGCCCGAACTTAATTAGAACTTCATGTCGCTTCAACATCAGCCAGTGTTACATACTTGTCTTTAGATGATTTATATGGCAAATTTGATGCACTTATGCGACGCCAAACAATAACAGTAATAGATTTTAGTGCCAAGCTAGAAAACGGAAATTTAGGACTGAGATATGTTACCGGCTTACATAGACTCGCCCTGTCAGGGAACACAATTTTCCAACACCTGACTTGGGGAAAGTTTAGTTGTGCCCCAACAAACTACCTAGCAAGCATTGACCATTTTCCAGATATGCTTAGTTTCCACTCGTCAATTACTTGACAAACTTTAATAGTTCACCTCTTTGTCAACTTAGTTCCGGTGCTTGCGGAGATGTTAAACAGACGAGCAGTTCACAATGGATTTGAACGAAGTCAAGACTTTTTCGTTGCACTTCATTAATTGTGAACTGTTCGTTTTCGAAAAAGTCAGGAAAATGATAGTACATCGAGGTTCAACACCGTTTCAAGGCGTCTCTAGTACATCAAAATAAAAGCAATCTGTTCTTTCAGAATCCTTTAACAACAACAAAAGTTTTTTTGTTCCGACAAAAAAAATTTATCATAAGCAAGGAGTTATGTAGCAGTATTTTCGGCACAACTTGAAGACCTGTGACACACGACAACAGAAAATCGTGCGGTAAAAAACCGAACGATTTTCTGCCGCATGTTTTTTTGTCTTCGTGCGTCACAGGCCTAAAAATTGTGCCGAAACTAATTTTTATAAAAAGGCAACAGTAGCATGCTCAGCACAAGCTAGAAAATTTCCCTTGTCCTTTCAATTTTGATGGAACTATGGAAACGAAGAGTAAAAGTAAAAAAGCGTAAATTGTGCGACAAAGTGTCGTTGCCGCAATTGCAAATGCTTGAGTATTTAGTCGTACGACAATTTACCGCACGATTTGCCGTCATCATTTGTCAGCATAAACGTTGTATGGAAAATATATTTCAGGAAAAGGATACAGGAAACCTTAGACTGTACTTAAAAATAGTGGCTCCACCTAAAACATAAACCTAACCTACAGGTTGGGTTTATGTTTTTAGGGACTTAAATTGTTTAAAAAACATTTTTAAATTACACATTGGATTTCTCTTAAAGTTTAAAGCACCTAATATTGGTAACCCTAGGAGGTTATACCGGGTACATATGTGCAGACATTTTGTGCAAACTTTTTCGTTTTGCGTGTAAGGACAAGCTCGTCCATAATTTCCTGAATCGTGTTTCCAAAAAGAATAAAAAATGCACAACTAGGTCTGTGCAGCCCATTTTGTGTTTTATAGGCCGCTTATGTATGTGTTTTTGTTCGGTTTTATTCGAATTTCCGTGCAGGCCTGGTTATGCAATTTAGCGACGAAAAAGGCTGCACCTTATAGGATTAAAAAATTTTTTTATATAATTCTGACTAATAAATAAAATATTATTAGCATCTTTGCTAAGGGTTTATTTTATTCAATTAAAATTAATTTCTTTCAGCATTTCTACAAATTTATTGACATTAAAAAAGATCTATGTTATTTTTGGTTTCGCATTGAAATTTTCAGTGCTAATGATTTTTTTCATTGTCATTGATCTTTTCAATGCCATCCCAATTAAAATTCAATGCTTATAATAGTCCCATCTCTGGATGTCTTTGACGCCTCACTCCTAAGTGTTGAGGAAATTCCGAATTATGAGGCCTAGCGGCCAGGCGCGAACGCAGGGGGGGGTTTTGGGGGTTGATATGTGGAATGAAAAAAAAGAACTGGAAAAATTAAATTCAAAACTAAAATTCTCGGATAAACATAAACTATCTTTAACATGTCCCCCAACACCCCTGGAACTACCTGATCAAAGCATGGGGGCTGCTCAAGGGCAGTACCCAAAAACGTATTTCAATCATATTTTTTGAAAACCTCCCACGAAATTTTTTTCTGCGTTCGCCCCTGCTAGCGGCCTCTGCTCTCACGGGTCAAAAGGCTATTTGGTATGTTAACGTGTTCATGTGGCATTTCGCTGCGTTCAGTTATAAGCTCAGAGTACTTGATTAAATTATTTTGAACTTGCGACATTCATGCTCTGAGCGAGATAAGAAACACAAATCTAAGCTCTTTCTGCTCTGAGCAGGAAATGAAAAACAACTGATTGCATTTTATGATTTGAACGGAAAACAAAATTAACTGAAAAATAAACAAGAGATTTGACAGACAGAGCTGGAAAATTACAAACTGTCAATACCAAACCTTTTTAATAACATTTTAGAAATTCTTATGCGACCAAAATGAGGCTGAAAGAACTGTCGTCTTTTTTAAATTAAATCCGAAGTATGGCAAATGCCTACAATTAGTGCTGCTGTGCATGGTTGCAGCACCTGAAAAATGACAAAGAAGCTGATGAGAAGATGAAAAATATTCCTTGACAGGTTACTACTTTTATTTTATATTTTTATTTATTTTATCATTCAGATTATTTTAAGGATATTCAGCTTAAGTGTGTCTCATATCAGTATTAAAGGTGCCAGAAGTCCAGGACAATTCCAAAATCAAAGGTCGTGCAGAAATGTTTCATCTTTTTTGTTTTCAAGAGTAAGCTCTTATGACTACTGGCAAAAAAAACTAAAAATGGTAAAGCTTTTTAGGGTTTTTAGAGGTTTCGAAGTGAAGCCATTATCCGCGGGAAGAAACAAAATTAAAAATTAGATTCAGGGCCATATACGCACGCCCGGAAACGATTTGACTGGAATATCACAGAAATAGTTTTAAAGGCGCTTGGGATGATGGTAAGTACTAGAATGTCACTATGTTAACTATTCTGAATCCTCGTCTCATCATATAGGCACGCGTCCACTTGAGAGTAAAACTACTGAAAGTAGTTCTCAGGCCACTCTCGAAGGTCACGAGAGTAGCTTTCAGATAGAGACTTTCAAGGAGTCGCGGAGTTGAGATTGAGAGTAGAAGATCAACTACGCATACTCTGCGGCGGGACTCTCGAGAGTGGCCTGAGAGCTACTCGCAGTAGTTTTACTCTCATGTGGAAGCGCGCCTTTATTGTTGTTTACCGAAACTTTTTGACACAAACCGCCACACGCAGAAAGACTTCTGATATTGAGATTAAATTAAATTTACGATCTTTAAAGAGTGTTTAAACAAAATCTGGATCACATTCTTTTAACGTTTTCACTGAGAAAAAGATTCGATCCTCCTCAAACGACTGAATCTATTTTCAGATTTAAGTTTTTTGAAAAAATTGACCCAACCTAAATAAAATCTTAACACTAAAGATGGGCTCTTGAGAATTTACGAGATCTGAATTCAACGACACCTTTTAAAGAAAAAATGTTATTAGTTGTTTTTTCTATTATTATATTATATTAAAATGTTATATAGTTATGTTACTAAAAAACATAAAAATAACTATACCTACATAAAAATTATGCATAACTTATTGTAAATAATTCCGATAAAGCAAATAACTGAAATCAGTTTTTGCATTTATTTTTCACGGAAACCGGTCTTATTTCGAAAATTTACTAAAAAAATTCGATATATCAAGAAGATCTGTGACTTATCTTTAAAAAGGTTTTAGCTTTTTGTGGCAAATGTTAAGAGCAATATTTTGGTCCCAAAAGGTTTTTTTCTAAAAGTTTTCGTTACCGAGATATCCACGCAAAACTGTCTTTTTTTACCTTTATCACCTGACACAATTTTTTGTGGCAATCAAATCAATGGGAACTTTTTTACATTTTGTTGAGAACGAAAATATGGAGATTTGTCCCCAAACACAGCTTTCCGGCAATTTTGCCGAAGTACAATGTCTTTTCTTTGAAATGTCCGGGTTGTCAAGGGTGATTTTGGAGCACAACATCGCCAAGAATGGCCTCAAAAGGTACACGAGGACCTCCACCAAATTGAAGTGGAGTGCCCCTAACTGTAGCGCTATTAAGGGTCTATTTCCACGAGCGACGGAACATTTGCCTCGCCGGCCACGGTTGACATAAGGCCGAAAAGCATAGGACGAAGCTGTCGCTAGTTGAAGGTTTCTGAAAGGACTCAATGTACCCAAAAACAGTTTCGTCGCTTGTGGAAACCTAGACTTAGAGAGGAAGAAGAAAAATACCAAATAAACTGAATTTCAAATTTCGAACTTCAAACAATGAAGCCTTGATGGTTCGACATTTCAACCTGTCAGGCTATAACAATTTTTAATTCGAAAAGCTAGTAATCGTGGCTTTAAGAAATTCAAAGATTGTAATGCTTCAGATACTTATAAATGCTCAAATGGATTGTTTTACACGTTAGTACACTTTGATCCCCAACAATGTTCCTTCCGGTACCCATTCTTTGCCGCATCAATGTCCTTCCATGCGGAATAGGGTAAAAAAAGTCTTCGTGCACAAAGTTATATAAAAAAAAATTATCACAACTCTTTAAAGACGTAGGTAGGTACCTAACCTACTTATATCTACTAACTAAACTTTCAACTTATGGTACTTGTCCCTGGCTAAGTTAGAACTAACAGAACAAATTTTAATTTTAAACAAAATCAGTGGAAGTATTGAGAGGAGGAGCTTTTTCCCGCTTTTGACTTTTGAATGGCAGGCCTTCATTCATTAAAAGCCTTTGTGAATATGATACAGTTTCATTACATAGTTTGTTAACCTTGCACAAACTGTATTAAAACCTTGCTAAGACGCTAAGAATTTACTTTTGTGCTCTTTAAACCTACAACTTTTTCGGAGTATTAAAATATGTGTACCAATTCAAAGAATGTGCGACAATAATTAATCTAGCACCTCACTAAATTATGCATAATTACAAAGGCTTAAGGTGCGTTATTAAATTACAGTCTCAAGCATGCCGCTTTCAACAAGTCTTTGTTAACCTTTAGAACTGTTCCCTATAGTAACACCAAGTCGGAATTGCAACAAAAGAAACACATTTACTGAATGACCAAGTGCGGTCATGGTCGACTTTTTGAAAAATCACAAAAACCCAAGGACATTCTTGACTCAACCATATGTGAAATAAACTTGTGTTTGGAAAACAAACAAAGATATCCTTTAGACTACATTCGTCGGGCACATTAATTTTTCACCTTCCCAAGAGCACAACACCTAATCAACCCCTTGCTGCCGACATTTGTCATTAGGGAACGCACAGCAGCACCCCACACACGGATAATGAGAAATAGGAAAAAAATAATACAAATATTAACTAACTACTCCCTCCACAATAGAGCCATAAAAACACCATCTCCATCCCACCTAGGCCATATAGAATCACCCCTCATCGAGCACACATAAGGTCATACGTATACAACAACAGCACCCCCTGGGAGGACTCGAAAAAAAATCGATATTAAGCAAAACTTTTCGTTTTGCTTCTTTCATTCTCGTCGTTCTGGTTGTGTGTCGTTCTCCTTTTCTCAATTTGTGTGTTTTGCTACAAACTTTTCAACGTGCGCCATAAAACCTCCTCGTGCTGCTATACGTACTCGCAGTACATATCCTAGTTTATCTATAATTTCATTTCACCTCTAGGATGGGCAACAAAAAAGCACAAGGGAGTGACTGCTAACTGGGAAGGGGTGCCACGAAAATTGTATCTTTTTGCAAAATGTATTTACCGGATGTTCATCAGTTCACGAGTGGAAAAACACACCAAGAGCCGCCAAAAAATGTTCGTTCGATATTCGTATCTCGCGCACCGATTCGAAAACGGAACTGAAACTGAAGGCAGACTGTGCGATTTATAACCTCAAGGGTTAGACACTTTGCGAAATGTCAACCAGAGCGATTAAAAATGGAAATTTGTGTCGACAGTGGAGGCGTGTTCAGAGGGGTCATTCCGAAAAGCAAACAAATATAAACAGTTCGGACTGCGAACAGAAACAACCAGAACTATGCATCAATTTCGAGAGATTTTTCATCCATCAACAGTGGGGCGGCTGGCACAGATTTTTTCCTTCGCACTTACACCGAGGCAATTGCACACGAATACAACGAACCCACCACAATGGTTCTTCGGATTCACTGTGAGTGAATGCTCAATGGCTAATTAATGCGGAAATTTCCAATGAAAACTCTCCTTTGAGCTGGATGGTGGTTCCTCGCGGTTCTTCACTCACTCTAATTGCCACCACCGGACATTTTCATTAAAAGAAAGAAATATAGTTCTGCCACCGCCGGGAGCGGGGGTGGGTGGACAGAGAGCGAGAGCGCTTTTATGTTAGCGACAGCCCCTTGAGATTCACTCGGTTTTTTAATCATTGCCATCGCTTCAGATGCACACATGATATTTGTTCGTAGCAGTCCATGTGGCAGTTACAGGGCACAAAAAGGGATCCCAAACCCACTCCCCCATCGAATTGAATCCACCATGCATTTTTGGTGATTTTGCGCCGAAAGCAGCATCTTCTCCCGCCGAGCGGTCTAGAAGTATCTCCAAGTGGAAAAACAATGGTGTTTGCAGTGTGCTTTTTACTGTAGTTGCTACACCGTTAACCCAGTTACGCAACAATAGACATTGGATACATGCCTCGGACTGACTGATGGGGACTCTTTTGTGCAGACTTTTTTCTTCGTGGCAACATGCCAAGTGAAACAAAAGGATGCACGCAGCAGCACTCTCCTGCCGCAAACAATTGGAATAGAAGAAAATTTAATCACCAACATCCCAGAACCAAAACCACAATCCGCATCACACTGTTGGCGGCCTGCTAAAAATAAAATAACCAATTTTCAGGGTTAAGGATGCGTGCAATTCGCAGGCGACCAAGACAACAGATGCGACACGGGGAGTGGGTGTGACCGACGAATCACTTTTTATTTGGCTCGAGAGGAACTTCCTCCCGGAGAAGAATGGAAACCAAATGAAATTATGAAGCAGGCGGTTAATTTTAGATTCACGTATATGACAGAGCCAGACGAAATATTTTCGAATTTTCGACTAGGGTGTGGTGTGGTGTGGTCGTGTCGCGGGGTTTCTGGCAAAATGGTGGATGGCAAGGAGAATTTAACATCCATATGGTAGCCAGAAGTATCTACGACGAGTCTTCCTGGAAGAGAGCACTTTTGCGTCGTCCTTGACTGTTTACTCGAGATAAACTTGTGAGACGAACGTGATATTAAAGAAATATTTTGGCAAGGATGTTGTATTTTGAGATTAAATGAATTTTTCAAGGGAAACTCACTGGTTAAGGAGTTGAAGATTGCAAAAAGTGTGCAAAAAGATTTAAATATGATGTGAGAATTAAGCTTTCATTTTAAAATTAGTGGGCATTAAGGAGATAAAAACGAAGAAATAATGACTCATAAATAGGGAAGTAGGTACACCTGCAATGCTTGTTCTAGTTGGTAAAATTGCGTATTTTGGTAGGTAGTTAAGTTAGGTACTGGCAATGGCAAGTTTAGTTGCGTTGAAAAGCAATGCCACAAAAAATAATTAAATCAATTCGATAACAACTCAAACCGGCAGAAATTCGAAACCTTCTAATATCTTGGTCCCTACTTCTGAAAGTATTCGAACCTGACGTTGATCCCGAAGTCGCAAAGCAGTCTAAGTTAAGCATGATGCCCAACGAATAAAGAAACGATATAAATATTGTTAACACAAAACCTTAATATGGGTGCAGCACCTGAAAAAAGCCCCCTTAATTAACCTTCCCCCCCCCCCCCCCCCCCCCCCCCCCCCCCCCTCAAAGACCCCGCCTCCAGATAATAAGAATTTTAATGCAAAATTGTATTGGCCTCACTCTTCAAAAAGGTGACCAGTTCTTTGTCCAAAGTGCAATTGAATGCAAACAATTTACTTAAAGTAGCAGAAGAGTTGACCGAATGCACATATCCTAGAAGTAGTTACATACTTAACAGATACTGTTTAATCGCTTTAAGGGCTGGTTTTTCAGAGTTAAGTCCTGCTTAAGACAAAATCTGTTAATCCGGAAACAAAACGCATCTGGGGTTAACTTAGGGAACAGTTTTTTCCAAGCAGAGTTAGCTCCGTCAGTAAAGCTGTCAAAATTTTGGACTTATTATTATTAGATTATTGACTAGGTGTACCAGCTCTTACTTTAAATAGAAAAACACAGGAAAACAAGTTCGTGTCATTTTCAGATGCCACAGAAACACGCAAGGCCACTGCCATTTCACACAGAAAAACATTCAAAGAGGTTCATACTGTTCACCGGAGTTGATCCGAGATAAATTCCGGATCAATATTCACTGAAAAACTCATTTCTGGTGTTAATCTCAGTTTTACTCGGAAATTCGGATGATCTCGCACTGAAAAACTCACCCCAAGAGAAAGATATTAAATCCGCCTTTGAAGGGGCGCCATATGAATATGAGAAAAATAGTAGAGTGCGCACGGCAACAAACGTGCTTCCAGATATAATATCGACATTAGACTAAGAGCCAATTTCCACAAGCGACGAAACTGTCATCGTCGACATTTGAGATAAGCCCGAAAAACATTGGGTCGTATGGGAGGGAGGTGCAGACAAGGACAGATGTCGCTCGTGGAAGGGTTCTGAGGAGTCTCAATGTATCCAAATGTTCCGACGTTCGTGAAAGGCGGCCGCTAGAAATTTCCCCAAGAAATGACAGAACTATCTGCGTCAACCTTTCATGCCAATTTAAGGGAGCAACACATCATCGGGTCACTGTGCCTTCAACTATAGGTAACAGCGCTTGCACAAGAACAAATACAGAACAGAAACAACAGATGAACCCATACTCGACGACAGAGCTGTTTGGTCGCTTGTCGAGACTAGTTTAACTGGATTCATGAATTTCGAATCTGATCAATCTTATGATAATCAAGTTCCCAAGAAAAAAAGCTTTTCAAAACTCTACTTTTCCAAAAATCTAATAAGTTTTTAGCAATACATTTTTTGCTTGGTAAAGTCAGTGCTCTGTAGATGCCCGAATAAGGCGACACGCGTTAACTGCAAAAAATTGTATTGCTTTAAGAGTTGCAGAATCCTAATGAGTATTTTATTTTTATTATTGTCAATAAATTCTACTTATGTTTTGCTAACTTTTCATTTAAATTTTATTTTCGAAATAAAAAAATATTTTATGGTAAAGGGAGTAAATATAGAGGGCGAAACGCCCATAAATATTTCGTCTCATATCGTTTTGTAAAAGTGACATTTCAAGAATTTTGTAAAAATTTCAAACCATCCCGAATTTCGATCCTAAAGAGAAATAGACAGAGAAAATAGACATTTTTCTTCGAAAAAATTCCTGGAAGGCTGCTTTTAACACCAATTAAATTGGGCTTCTAAACAAACAACCAAAAGGCATCATCGAAAAATTTTACCGGGGGTCAAAGGTCCTAAAAAACAGTTTACGAGTGTCGCGATAAGGGCAAGTAAAGTTCATAAAAAAATATGGTTGTGTTAACCACACCACTACATATCTCCGATGTTATAAAGCCAGATTTGGAAAAAAAAAATCACAGACATCGAGAATTTTTTGTAAAAAATATAGAAATTTTTGAGGATTGGGAACACTAAAGAAATTTATGAGGAGGAGCACACTTTCAGATTAAGCTCCGAAAAGTTCAAAAACATTTCAAAAATTATTTTTCGAAACATTCGGGTATCTTAACGGCGGTACGAAATCTGGTTTGTATTTAAAACGTATGAAGTGAATGCTAAAATTTTTAAGATCTTTCAAAAATGGCGTCAAAAATTTTTCCTTTAAAACAAATTAAAAAAAATCGCTTTTATAACCGATAAAAGCGATTACCATTAGCAAAGTTGCAAAGTTACCTTTGCTAATGCAAAGTATAAGAGAATAAAAAAAAAATTCAACGGTATTCAACAAAAGGTTTCGAATAGACATTTTATGGATTTTAAACCAAAAAAATGCTAAAAAAGCTAAAAAATGCTAAAAAAAAAACCGCGTGTCCCTCCGAACTATGTCGACAACGGTAACATGCCTATACCGTTTCGAAAAAATATCAAACGCACAAAATTTTTTGAGGTTTGAAAGAAAAATAAAGAGTGGCTGAAATAATGAGTGATTTTTTAGATTACCAAAATGCACCCAATTCCAAACCGTATTAAGAGGGCCAAAAGCCAGTGCTCATAAGATACCTTTAAAAATATTTAAAGTCAAAAGAAAAAATGTAACTTAGTAGCTCGCGATATTAACTATGAGTTAGTAAAGGATTTATAAATATCCGTTTGGATCTTTTGCATGTAATAAAGTAATTAACATTCACCCTCCAATTAATCAAAAAGCCCCTTATTCCGCCCGCCGGATTTTCCATATAAAAATTTAATTTAAAAAGTATTTTTAGGCATATTCAGGCGACCTACCATTTTAAGTATGTATTTACATAAGTTTCTAGCTCTAAAATATAATATAGACGTTGTTTTTTCTTAAGTCAATTTCGACCAAATGCTTCGGATGTTAAGATCAAAACTCCAGGACTCTTACAACGGGCGGAATTAGGACAACCAGGGTTTTTAGCATTCTCCTAATTCCGCCCGATATTCTTTTGCCGAATTCGACTGCATGTCGTTAGGTAAAACCTATGGCGGAATTAGGACTCTTACAACAAAGCCATGTCAACTTTTAAAAAAATCAAGAAATTTAATTTAATTTAAAAAAAAAGTTTTACTCCAGAACCATAAGAAAAAAGCTAAAAAAGCCCTAATTTGGCAATGGGAACCAATAATTTTTTCGACATCCCAATTCCGCCCGCTTTTATTTTTGCTAAAATGTTTTTTTTTAATGTGAAGAACAAATTTGAGAAGTGTTAATTAATGCTTAAACATAAAAACGCTTAGTTATTGAATGATGCAAAACTTATATCCTGTTGCTGAAAATTATTTTCTTGATTTTCATGTTTTTTATATTAAACATGTAAAAAAGTATTAACAGCACCTAGAGTAAAACTAATGAAAAAATATCTATTTTAAGTATTTTAAACCCGAATACCGGGCGAAAAAAAGCCGACGAACCTCTCTGTGTATGACTTAATGCCGTGTATACGTGACGTTCTTTTTTTTCTTTTTTCTGATTATAACTTTTAAATTCATTTTGTTAGAGCTATCGACCAGTGAAGAAATCGAAAACTTGAATCGACCAAAAGGAAAATAAGTTTTTTTGTTTAGGGCCACTTTTGTTTTCAACGTGCGATATGTTGGGAGCTTCCAAACAGTTTTGGATTAATTATGAATTTGCGTACATGATGTCTTTACCATGTATTTCTAGCCGAAATATAAATGTATTTGAATCATATAGTAATAAATTATAATAATAATATTAATTATACAATAAAATATTTACCATGTCGAATTTCAATTCAAACGACCTTAAATACTTTTTTCAAATAATGTACTATAAAAGATCTGCTTAAGTACCATAGAAAACAATTTCGGCGACTGTTTCGTAATGTATTGCACATTCATTGTTTCAAAATGTTGATATTATCTTTATTAAGCCATAATAAAGTCTCTTTTTATGTGACTATTAGTTTACGACTTGAATTCTTGAGCTAAGTAAACTTCAAAGTGAATACGAACAATAGAGGCCCATAATTTTTTTTAATTAGTTCATCATAGAAACTAGAAATCAGAAAGCATAAAAATTTAACATCAAAGTCCCTCTCACTGCTCAACTTCAATTAGTCTTCCTAAGAGCAATCGATACCAATCATAGAAAATATGTTAAAAGATCAAGTGGCAGATGCATACGTCCCAGTTACGAGACGCCAGCTGCTAATTGATACATGAATGCGGTTGTATAAGTGAGACGTTACCTATTTGACTTCAATTTTGAAATATTTACAATTTCTCAAAAAAAAAAAAAATCTCAAAAATTTAAAAAAAAATTAAAAATTAAATACAAAATAACATAAACAGAAGATTAGATAGCACCCAACATGGGCTCATTATTAAGACCCGGTTAAATTGCACAGATTGCAATATTCGCAGTATCTCAAAAAATATTTCTGCCTTTTGAAAATATATACATAAATATTCGACTTGTAGGTATATTTCTTCTTATCATTGTGAGTTAAACAATCCATAGATAGCGAGTGTCTATTTAACAAAATGACAACATAAGAAAAAATTGCTTCTTCTTTGCTCTTCACCTCAAGTGCGGTGTGGTGTGCTGAAATGATATCGCATTTCACAGAGCTCACTTGTATAGACCAACCAGTCGCTATTTGTCCCGGCCCCAAGTGGAATGACTTGACTGCAATCGAGCTCCATGAAAATATGTACGAGAGAATGTGAACGGTCTATACCGGCGCAGCTACTGTTTGGATAAATCATTGTGACAAGTGGCGAAACAATTACCTCGAAGTTATTGTTTAGAGAGCTGTGCAGGTTCAAGTTCGTTTTATTGTTTGAGATTTAAAGGCTTTTGTTTAAAAAATAAAAACCTATTTACTAAGATTTAATTAGCTACAGGACGGTCTTGAGTGAATATGGGAAAAGTTCTAGTTGAGAAATTTTACGTACATAGTTGTGCACAAATGTGCTGTATACTTCGTAAGGTGCTTATACGGATTATTATCGTTAAAGACCGGATTTAAGGTTTTTAAGAGGTCGTAAATTGAAATGATTATTAAAATAATGTAAACCCTTCGACCAAAAAGAACTGTGTCAGCAGTTTATCAAGGATGTCCTTAGTTAGTGCGCTGAGCGAAAAATGCAAGAAAACAGGAACATAAAAATACGAAGTTTGAAAGGGTTGCTTGCAACGACACAGTGAAAGTGATAGAAACGAACTTTTAGTCAATATAATTTGTAATGGGGTATTTTTTTTTCTAAACCAGGCACTTTTTTTATCGTAGATTTAAATTGATCTAGTACTCACTGGCTGGTAGGTATTCACGGTGAGTTCAACTACGACAAAAAATTAAGGACATTATGATTCCCATACAAACAACTGCTAGGTAGTGCGAAAATTGAGTTTATCCCCGTTGAGGCCAAAAATAAATTGTTGATTTAATTTGAGATTAACCAACGACCAAATAAAGGGTCCGCCATCTAACTTTTTTCTCAACTAGTGCTTATTTCGTGTTAGCTCATGACTGATTTGACAGATAATTAGTTTTATCCTTCCGCTGAACGAATATGGTTGTGTATACGCTTAAACAACGCTGGAAAATATCGCGACATTACTTTGAAAATCATGGTAATGTAGCAGAATGTGTGGCAAAAAAATTTTCGCCACAAAAAACATCTTGCATCAAAGCAAAATTGTCGCATTTGGGGTACAGAAAACCCGCACGCATACATTGAAAAGCTGATACACCCAAAGCGAGTCACTGTTTGGTGCGGATTTTAGTCCAGAGGCATGATTGGGCCATTTTTCTTCAAAAATGAGGAAGGAGTGTTCGTTACAGTCAATCGTTATCGGGCCATGTTGAACGAATTTTTGTTTACAAAAATTGAAGAGGAGGATATTGGCAACAGTTGGTTTCAACAGGACGGCGCTACGTGCCACACAGCCGAAGCTACACTCGATGTTTTGCGCCCTGTTTTTGAAGATCGCATTATCAGCCGCAGAGCTGATGTCGTTTGGCCACCTCGGAGCTGCGATTTGACACCGTTGGACTATTATTTGTGGGGTGCCGTAAAAGATAAGTGTTACGCCGACAAGCGAGAGACAATTGACGCTTTAAAGAGCAATATTCGTGAAGCCATTGGTAAAATACAGCTGCACACAATCGATAATGTGCTTAAAAATTGAACCGATCGTGTGGGCTACTGTAGGCCAGCCGAGGCAGCCATTTGAATGAAATTATTTTCCATTTTTAACCGAAAAGATTTTACTTTCAAATAAAAAAATAAATATGAGAAAATATTCGGTAGTTTTTTTTTATAGAATTTTCAAAAAAAAAAAGTTCTTTGACGGACCCTTTACCTATCTACTAATAAAAACACATACCTTCCTTATATCTTCTAAAGCTTAAAACAGGAAGGAGCGTCTAGATTTACTGCAAATAACACCGATCGAGACGACTTTAGAAAATACTGCAAAGCTTTGAATGTACCACTCAAAATGCACCACTCAAATAGAAGACGAAATAGATAAACTCGAGTTATTCAGAGCGCTGCGTGGAATAACACTTCTTTCTGGAGGACCACATTACCCAACAGCGGACCAACATATTCGCACGAAACAGAAGAACCAATAATTATACGAAAAGAGGGGAGCGCGCAAGAGATGGCACCGTTTGCGAGCACCCTCGGATAAGACCATCTTGAACCACCTAACTAAAACCATCTTGGACGTACAGTATAGAACTCTGGAGTTGTACTAAACCAAGCAATAAATCTTTTTTAGAAACTTTTCAAAATAGGATACTCTGGGCAATTTTTAAAGATAGCGATCTAGAAATTATTCGATAGCGAATTATTCGATATTTCGATTATTCGATAGCGAATAAGAAATAGCGATCTACACCGAGATCTAGGAATCGCAGCCGTGACTGATGAGGTAACAAACTTTGCTCGCAAACTTAATACACGGCTTCGCGGACATTGCAACCATGAATTAATCCGAACTTTGGATGAGACATGAGACAAATCTTACGCGCCGACTACAACGAACGAGACCGTTGGATCTGGTGGATAAGACGAAACCGAATAAATTAACGGTATTGTGGGTGCTTTCGTTGGAAGGCAGCCTGCAACACGCGATTACTACGGAAGCTTGAACTACTTGTTAAGGAAAATGGGAGGTTTTTTTTTGAGATTCTCACACTACTTTGAGCACAAGCGGCCGGTCCTCCTCGTAGTGCCTATGAAGCTTTTTCTACCCAAAAAAAATTACCTAAAGCTTCTAGATTCTAGAGATTTGAGCTGTGGATTAGAACTTTCTACAATGCTCCAGCCAAAGCAATGTACACAAGCAGGAAAACAGAATTTTCTTTTTTATGGTTTAAACTTTAAACCGTCGCGGATTCTAAACTTTTTGAACTAGTCATATGGGGCCTACAAATGCAATAAGACGTCCCTCGACTTTTCTCCTTTATTAAACGAGTATAGGTACCTAATCTAAGAGACAAGGAACTCAAGATTCTCTTGAGTTGCAGGTGGAGGATCGGGAACGATGGAAAGATCATTTAGCCGCGACGAATAAGCGGTCACCGAAAATGATTGATTGTTACCTATACCCTGATATTTTCATTATTAGGTTTTTATTAGGTTTAGATTCGAACCCTTACATTTTTTTTTCTTTAATTTTCGAGCGAAAACTCGACCAGGGTTTCACGAATAGCTTCAATTAAGCCAAGCAGCTGAAGGAACAATGACAAGACCTAAATTTCCTGACCGACTCACAGAAAAGCTTTAACCAAGAACTCAATTTTCTCCAGTCCGTACACCTTTCTGCAAGGAAGATCCACAACACGCAAAAACGTGTGTGAATCTAGGTTTTACTTTGGGAAAAAGAGCACAACTTCAAACGGAAGACAAAACAACTGACATTGCAATAATTGTCCAGGCGTCTAATTGACCTACAGACAAGTTATTCATACTCCAGTAACTGTCAATGTTAATTCCTCGATGCAACTCAAATGAAGCGTTAAGCTGTCAAAGCCCTCCACAAAACCGTCACATATTTTAATGCTCTAGCTTTCTAGCATTACCGAGCATAGGTATAAGCTTAGCTAAGTCAAGTTGTGGAACACCACAGACAACGTCTTATCGCCAATGGGTCAATGAAAAACCTGAATGAGGTGTTATACCTCTATTAACAATAGTGCTAACCCGCATCTAGGTAGGCATGTACCTACCTAGTAGCTACTTTTTCTTCACTCAACCGTAATGGAATTTTGCAATTACGATTCACACTAAGAAAAACACCTGTACGCTTGATTCTAGCTGTTGGTAAACATGGAGATTAAAAACCACCAGCACCGGGCAATAATTAATCCAACATTTGATTACAAAGCAGGTTTTGAACCGGTGCTCTGGCTCACACCTGCTTACAGCCCAATAAATTTTCGTATCCAATAGTTTGATTATAAAATGGCCCGTATCTGTATCTTTGGGTGGGTTTCTTTATTCGTTGCCTGTTATCGATAAAAATGTTTTCCGTTATCATTCGTAATCCTTATCAGTGTTGAACCTAAAGTTCAGTTAGGGTTCCCCCATTTATATAAATAATAAATACGAGGACACATTAAACAGTACAAAAAGAAGTTATCGACAAAAGTGCATTTTTGTGTTGAGAATTGAGATTGAGATACATCTTCTTAGTCATATTCACCATCTTTACATCACTTGATGCGCACCATGGGGAAACTATCTTGTTTTCGTGTTATGCTAACCGTACCGGCTTCTTGGGAAAAAAAATGTTAACCAATTTTTCTTTTCCTTTATTTTGTTTCGCCATTCACGCGAGTTTGCTTTTGCTTGCCCTTCCATTATTGTAATAACACCGACACACACATACAGCTGCAAGAAATTTTTTGCTCTCTTTCTCCTCTTTTTTTGGGAATTGACACACGCACACTAAGGAACTTTTTAATTTTATACCTAATACAAGGAGAAAAGGACGTTTTCCGTTTCCTTTACCTATTTGGGTTTTTTATTTCTCAATTTTCCAAAAAGCAATGGCTTTCGAAAATCTGTTTCACATTCACTCTTCACCGTTTTTAGATCGATTCGGCTTTAATTTACCGTTTTATGCAACCGCGGCGAACGCACAACAATAGGGAAAAAAATTATCTAAACTGCAAGGGACGAGATAGTGTCATCTGTTCCCGACTCTGACAACGTAACGACCTCGACTGGACGACTATGCGTTCCGCTCACTCGTTCACAGTACGACGACGATGGTGTTGGCTCGTCGTTGTCGAGATAACACAACAACAAAAGGTTAAGCGCACCGCAAAGCAAAGGCAAGGCGGCTGCTTCGTTTCTTGAGGTGGATTTCTTCCCCTTCGTGGTGAGTTACGTTTGCATGGAAAATGCGAGTGCTCGCTCAGTTCAGAAAATCGGTTCCAGTTCCGAATGAGCGGAGGGGAAATATGTTGCTGAGATTACGGCAGCGCTTGCAGCATGTTGCGAGGATTTAATCAATAGATTTATCAGGAAAACATTGCTTTTCAAAAAGGACAATTCACTGCGACAGCAGCGCCCTCAGCTAGGAAACACATTTAGGTACATTTTGCACAATGAGAAGCTTTACTTGGATTGGAAATTGGAAAATGAAAACTGGGCTTCTAGAGCGCAGAGTCCTTGAGTGAAGGGATTACTTCTTTTGGACGAGCTCTCGGTGGGTTGATGAAAATTTAATAGAACCGAACCGAGGATAAGTAGATTGGTATACAGATCGCTATGAATGGGGCAATTCAAATATGTCCTTCAAACGCATCGATGGTCAAGCCAAAGGAGGTTATTTCACGTTATACCTACGATGTGGAATGTGCTTTTGAATGACTTTTTATGAGGGGTTTACAAAAGAAAATCGTCATTTATGTCACGAGACTGTTGATTTGATTGAAGAGTTTGATGGAGAACACAAAAGGATAAAGCTAAAGGGCTTCGTCCATTAAATGTTGGCAAAGATTTTTTTATTTTTTAGCCTAATTGTCAGCAATGCAGTAATCAGTCAATCAAAGACGACAGATTGAAAGGATTAGCAACAGCTATGTAGTTCCAAAAGTCAAGATTATCGATGACTGAATGATTCCAATGTAGGTATGACTTTTAACGCAGTAAAATATTCATTGTAGACCAATAAGACTTTCAAGAGATAGGTATGACCGAAGCCGACAGAATAATTAATTAAGCCTGAGAGCTGAAACTTGGTAGGAAGTTTGACTAGAAGTTCTGCACAACACTGATTATAGCACATTGATTTTCGTTATCGAGAGTTGCCCTAAAATTGATAACAACAATTTCTTGAAACTAAAATGACGTTTTTTTCAATATTGTAAGAAAATTGTCAAAACATGCCAAATGTTGTAGGCATTAGTACATACATATTTGGTAACTTTTCTGTACTTTACTTTGGGAGATGGTTCTTGGCTTAGGGCCTGTTTTCCGGAATCATCGGAGTTTCCCAGTTAAACTGAGATTAACAACAGAAATGAATTTTTCGGTGAGTATTGATCCGGAATAAATCTCGACTTAACACACCAAATTCGGTTCGTGAATATCGCATCAAATCTTGTGAGCAATATGATCTTCTTTGATAGTTAGAATAGATAGAGAGGCTTTTTGTGTTTGTGAAAAAATGACACTGAAAATGACTCAAACTTCTCTTTCTGTGTTTTTTCTATGTGAAGTGAGAGTTGGGAGAGTTAATAATTTTCAGAACCTAACGAAATTGAAATTTTCATAGACGGTTCGAAAACAGGGGAAGGAACAGGTTCTGGTATCTTCTCAAAAGACCCGGAACCAGTGTCTTCCAATCAGAGGTGCTGGCTGTACTTAGGGCGGCCGAGCTTTTGCTGATGAAATCGACATCCGGCAGAGATATCGCTATTTACATCGATAGCCAGGCTACGCTCAAGGCAATGGAATCGATCAACAACAAATCTGATATAGTCAGGGGCTGTCGCACAATGCTCGCCATTTACATCGATAGCCAGGCTACGCTCAAGGCAATGGAATCGATCAACAACAAATCTGATAAAGTCAGGGGCTGTCGCACAATGCTCAAGGCATTGTGCAGTCAGAACCGGGTAAGACTGTGCTGGGTGCCAGGACACAGCGATAAAGAGGGTAACAAACAAGCTGATGAGCTTGCAAGAAAAGGAGGGCTCCTTGGAAACAGTGTGGTTTCTAACATCAAACCACCCCTCTGCGTAGTTAGAGGTACTATTGAGGAGAAAATTGTAATGACGGCCAACCAAAGGTGGTCTCGTCTGGCTGGACACAGGGTATCTAGGTCCGTCTGGCCACGACTAGACGAAAAAGGATCGAAAGCACTATTAAAACTGAGCAGGGACAAGCTAAGGGCTTTGCTGGGAGTTCTGACGGGACATTGTCTCCTGAGAAAAAACTGCTCGCTGGGTTAACTCCAGATTCGTTTTGTTACGGGATAAGCAGCTTTGGTTTTTAGCTCAGCACTGAAAAACCGACCATTCAAGAAACAAGTAAGCTGTGTATTCCAAAAAGTTTACAGTTTCCTGTGTAAACCAAAAAGTTTAAAAGTTTTTAGTTTTTTTTTTTATCTGTTAAAAAAAACAGTTAACTAGTACCTACTGCTGTTTGTAAATCAGGAAGCAAGATTACTAAAAAAAAAGGGCGTCTCCGGCCTACCCTGAATGTGTTTCTTGACTTGAACTACCACACACATGTGTGTAATGACTCATTTGACAGTTTATGGATATGTATGACTACCGCAAGGCCGTCTTTCGGTTACTATCCAATAAACTCAATGATAGTTTAAATCTTTGAACAACCGCAAACTCCCTGGATAATAACTTGGCAGTACATACCTATATGCTTTCTATTGTAAACTTAACACTTGTATAGAAAAAATTATCCCATTAAAACTAAATAAAAACACAACATACATACATATGATTGTATGAGTTTATATGATACATATGAGTTTGCTATAAGCATAATACAACAGAGATCATAAGCCAAGGACACATTTACAGCACAAGCTTTTAAATAGAAGACAACACACGATTACGGCTACGCAGTTAGTCGCGGGACTCGATTTGCGACAAATTTCCAAGTTGCGACTCTTTCAAGCCGTACGACCGAAAATTGATTTTTTTTTATTTAACAATAAAAATGACTTTTTTCGTGGCCACAATTAACTAGAATCGCACAGCAAACGAATGTTTGTTGCTGCAGAAAATCAGGCTGTTTTTTGTCTCACGTCTTTTTGTCGCCGTGTCCCTAGCCTTATGTGAAAAAAAAGTCGATGCAACTACAAATTTTATGGGGCCTGAACCTGCAGTACAGTAAGACTTTTCTAGAATTTACTAAGTCTGGCTCGAATTGAATTCAACGAAGTGTGGCATAATTCACCTGGACAAAACTGCTCCAAAAAAATATTCTAAAATGTTCCATTTGGTCGTTTTAAAAAGTGCCTAAACTTTTGAGGTCAGCGTACAATTCTTCATGTATTCTTTCACGGATATTTTGAAGCACTTTAAAATTGGGCTTATATATGACAATTAATGAACTTATGACAAGCAAAAACAAAACTTTAAGCCAACAAAAGTTGACGAAGGCTTAACAAAATCGAGCAAAACTTTATTATGAAAGCCGACTTAAGCTAATATAAGTCAATTATGGTTAGGCCTTAATATCCTAATGTATATACAAGGCATAATAGCATGAACAAATCATCCAAATAATCCTAGCAGGATATCTCAGCGGCCACTGCAAACTGAAAAAATATCTTCGCACCGCATTGTCCTCTATACCGGACCCTACATGCAGACTCCGACCAACGTGTTCTGGTTGCAGTCTCCAACCGTTGGCTCGGTTGTGCGTCCTTTTTTGGCATAGTTTTAGGAATCCGTAAGATATAGGTAACATGTTTGCATCTGTTCAGCCCCCTAGTCATTTCGCGACTTGAGAGCCTTGTAAGTATCACCAGGTTCAGCGCGCCCACAAAATTTGTGTTAACGACCATCTTTCCGCTGAATTTGTCCTGGTCAACGACGTACTTAAAGCAAACGGCTATACGAAAAGGCAAAGAATATGGAAGCCAGATTTGCCAAGAGAAAGGGACGAAAGCAATTCAGACAAGAAAGCTTTCTTACCATACATACGTCAAAGGTGTTACAGACCGAGTAGGAAAAGTACTCAAGAAATATGGGATAAAATCTATATTTCTACCACCAAAAAAGGTGAGAAGTTATCTAACGTCACCGAAAGATTACTTTCCTCTTCAAACGCCGGGCGTTTATGCAGTCCCCTGTAGATGTGGGTCGTCTTATGTAGGGCAAACCAGAAGGAGTATTGCAAACCATTCGAAAGAACACATCCAGTGCGTTAACTAAAAAACAACGGGAAAAATCTGCAATATGCGAGCATATCTTGGACAATCCAGATGAACACCACTGGATCCATTTTGATCAAGCCAAGATCTTAGTTCTTGAAAGGCATCACATTCCTCGATTGGTCCGCGAAGCGATTGAAATAAAACGCCACAAAAACTTCAATTGTGATAATAGTTCTAAACTTTCGCGTACATGGGACTCCGTGATTAACATCACACGCCCACTCCCAATCGTCCTAGAAACACCCGGTGATGTAGTTAGTACAGTTTGCCTTTAACCACCTTCATCCCAACTACAACAACAAGATGAGTCAGAACCGTCTACGCACTGCTACAACTACGCAGCCGATCTCAGCGATAAAACTTTCATAGCAGTTTCCCGGTGACCACGCTCAATGCAACTTGAGCAAAACGTTCGGGGTGAGTCTAGTATTGTACTCATTAAAAATAGTTATTTACGCGGGTAATCCGAAAAGTTTCTTGTCAAGGTATAGCTCATTATTTAATCTTTGGAGCCTCTAATGCTCTTTTTTTGCTCTTGGAAATTTGGTACGTGTAAATACCTATTGCCAGATAATGAAAATTGTCGGGAAAAAAATTTCAACCGATTGCGAAAAACGATCGAAAAAATTGTGGCTTCATCCAAGTAACCAGCATTGTACAGATTTTTTGACACCCCTGTATTCAAGTGCAATAAAAGAAGAATTTTTTTATTCCAGATTTCCAATCAGTCTGTGGTAAGCCTTTAAAAGCAGCAAGGCGTTGCTACGACGCTGCGAAGTTTCCACATCGATACCAATTCCCTGACCATTTTAAAAGTGCGACATGCCTAGTGTCATCCTGTTATTTATGGAATTTCGAGGATGCACCTTATGTGTCGTTCATTTTTTTATGAATTGTGGCGTAGATTCTGCCAAATGCTTTTTTTCTATCTTTAAAATATTGAATGTCCTTCTGCATTTTGTACCTATTCATGGGTACACAAACTGGCTTTCAGCTTTTATTAAGCCACTTGGACGGATATTTCAGTCCACTAGGGAACAGGAACTTTTCCTGTTATAAGTATGAAAATGCTTTTCACTCCTCAACCCAATGGCTTTTTGGGCTTTGCAAAGGCTGTGCTACACTTATCATACCTCCTTCCACAGCCTTTACTTAGAGTGGGTAGGTACCTACCTAGTCGTTCCGACAAAATATCAGAACCTCCTCGCCAACCGGACTGGGCGAACTAAAGCTCCATAATCCAATTGTCGATTTTTAAGAGCGCCGTTTTGCAAAACTAATCTATTTAACGCCATTTATCGCAAGCAAATTTAAAGCCCAGGATCAATAAAATATCTTAATACCGATTAAATCCAACGCTACCACACTCAATAAAAAGTGCATTAAACATTGCACTCATCACCCTGCTTAAGTGCCATAAGATATATCTACTTTATGATACTGCAACGATGAATGAAATCCATTAAGATGCATTTTAAACCACAAAATGACAGCTTTGCATTCGCTTTTGATGTGCTTCCTTGGTTTTTTTTTTTCATTGCTGGATAGTAGATATCTTCTTTGTGCAGGAAGTGCATCGTTAATATTACTTAATCCTATTAGACACGCCGCCGGCCGCGGGAAGAAGAAAATATTAATAAAGAAAACACAAGAAGAACCATTATTATGACAGTGATTCCCAATCAAAGTTCAATGGCAATAGCGGAACCGGAAAGGAATACCTATGTGTGTGTTGCGTATTAAATTAACCAAAAGAAGAAGCCAATACATATGGTCCAATCAATAAATCAACCAAACGAAATGCATAAATGAAATTAAAATGGAAAGTAAGCAAAAAGAACAAAGAAGACAGACAAAATTTAGCCACGAAATTGCAAAAAAAAAAAAAAAAATAAGAAACCGGTTCTCATGGAAAGCGAAGAGCCAAGGAAGGTTGGTAGATAGACTCTTCTTCTTCCTCACACACTGGCAAAACGAAAAAGACAAAAAGGAAATTGAAGAGTCAAATTGTTGTGTGCGAAAATGCGCTAATAACAAAGATAATAAGCATAATCACTGCCATCCGGAAACGCGTTTTTAGGTTACTAGGAAAAACAGAAAGGAACACTCAAAATGGGTTCTTAAGTTGGAAAGAAGATAGGCATGACATTTCCCAAGTCACCAAAACGTGAGTCATAAACATTGCTGTAAAAAAATACAAAATGTACCTAACTAGGTACATTTTTAAATTACCATCAAAAACACATGGTCAAGGACCACGCCTAAGTGAAAAATATCTTGCGAAAGTCCTCCTTTGAAAGAATCATGTTCCGAATAGGAGGGGAACTTTACGGCGCAATGGTAAATAAAATTTGAGTGTGGCAGGGGAAGTGTGTTGTTATTTTCTGACCAACTACACAATTCCAGCAACAATGTTGCCAGTGGAAATATCCATCCCCACACAGAAAACGATGTAACGATTAACGGCATAACAACGCATGACGAATAACAACAAATGACATTACAAAAACAACATGCTTCCCACAGTAATCGACGCTGTTCGGGGTGGCATTTGGCAAATAACAAAACTGACCTACGCTAATAGAAAATGGAAGAACGAAAAAGTAAATTTTATTTTTAAAAGCAAGTCGCGTGGGTTATTTTTGGAAAATATATTTTTTGCAACAGTATTAGTTATTAGTTCCACTGTCATTGTCATGTCATCGCGGATTTATTTCAATGACTTGTCAAACGTAAAGGGAAACAGAACGATTTTTAAGGCGGTGACTTTTAGAAATAAGCTTAAAAGATTTATGTATTTTTATTTATTGATTCCCTTAATGTGACAGTGTTGAGGTAGGTTGATATGAGCAATTGTCATGAATGTCTATTATGTTGTAATATAAGTATTCCCAATCGGTTTTTCGTATTCACACCGGACCATAAACTTAGCTTTGGACAAAAAGTTTACGCATAAACTCGTTTAAGTTTAGCCATTTACACTTGCGGCTTGCACTCCGACCGACTGGGTTTTTGTTTGAAGTGTCAATGGCTTTGATTTTCATGTTTCATTGCACTTTGCAGTGAACTGTCAAATCTGAAAAAGCAACACAGAAGCATCAGGACAAATCTCAACTTTCCGCTTTTGGACTTTATGACCCAAAATTGTTTTTTTTGATACGTTTGTAAAAGTAGGTATGTTTGTTCTTGCAATCCTAGGACAGCACGAAGCTTTAGATGAGGCTATAACAAAGCTACCAAGAAACAGGCACAAACTTAATGTGCAGGAAAAACACATGTTTTTGATAATCGTTTGTGAACGATTGTTGACTTCACAAAGTTCGATCTTATCATAGTCTGACAAAAGTGTCCTTATTTGCTTAGAGCTGGAAGTGGGGTGATGGATGTATTAGGTAATGGCAATGAATTGAGCGAAGTTGTCGTTTATGTTATGAGTTGTGCTTTATGTCATTTTTAACGAGTTATGGGACTGAGCTGTCAGGAAATTTTTCCAAAAAGGCCTCAAATTGTAAAAATGATGGCAGATTATCGAGGAAAATAAGAAAGTCAGTTGAAATGCAGAGAATGTAATAACGTCCTTCAATCGAACGTCTACTCGAAAAGACAACGTTCATGAAAGCCAAATTTGTCGCGACAAGAAGACTGCAATGAGTTGGACAAGAGAGCCTTTCTACCGTACGTGAAAGGTGTCACGGACAAAGTCGGTCGAATTCTAAAACGGTACGGTGTGAAAACGATCTTCTTACCGCCAAAAAAGGTGATAAATTATCTACAATCACCCAAAGATCGCTTTCCTCTCCAAACTCCCGGTGTTTACGCAGTCCCTTGCAGCTGTGCGTCATCATACATTGGACAAACGCGACGGAGTATTTCGACCCGTTTAAAAGAACATATAAATGCTGTGAGCAATCAGCAGCGAGAAAAATTCGCTCTAGCCGAGCATGTCTTGGACTATCCCAACGAACACCATTGGATCAGATTTGACCAGGCTAAGATACTGGCTCGGCAGTCGCATTACATCCCACGGCTTGTTCGTGAAGCGATTGAGATAAAACGCCACAAAAATTTCAATCGCGACGACAGTTTCAAATTGTCGCAAACATGGGATCCAATAATCGGCTCATCACCGTAGATTGCAAATTGGCTAGCCAGCCCCAGCGACACATTATTAAGCACTGTTTGCTCTCAGCCACCTGACGCACAACAACGAGAGAACGAGACCGCCTACGCACTGCTACAACTTGCGTAGTGCTAATCGCCAAAAGCATTTTTGGGCAGTTTCCCGGTGACCACGCTTAATGTAACTTAAGCGAAACGTTCGGAGTGAGTACGGTTTGCACTCATAATTTGTTTTTAACGCGGTATATCCCAAAACCTTTAAAATTATCCCTTATAAGTTATAACAAAGCCTTACAAGTTATAACAAAAGAAGAGGTCCTAGAGTAGGCACTCGAGCTTCTTTTAGTGCTTGACCATCCCGCTATGTACACCTTATCGCATATATATTATAAAACACAAGGTTTTTATAGAATAAATTTCTTACTTGCAGTTTCGAAGGAACTCTTGTTAGACAAACCACCTGGGCAGAAAAGAGCTAGTCAATCTAAAGGGTGGTTAAATTTTAAGGGCCTATCGCCTATGTTGAATGTGAACCACACCTAAACGTCAAGTTTTTTCCTACGTTTCATTTGACATTTTCCAATTTCAGACTAACTCAATTTGAACCATGGAAAGATACACAAACGAGCAACGCGTTAAAGTTATTCAGGCTTATTATGAAAATGGGCGTTCAAATCAAAATGCTAATCGTGCACTTCGTAATTTTTTCGTCAATTTAATCGTCCAAATGTGCGTACAATCGGGAAAATCGTGCAAAAATTTTAGCAAACCGGGTCTGTAGGAGATGTGAAAACACCAGTACAGCTCGTACTGCAGAAAATATTGCTGCTGTTCGCGATAGTGTGCCTGGAGAGCCGTCCACCTCAACTGGTCGTCGGCGTCGTGCCCAACAATCGCACCTCTCATGCAAATAATTGTGAAAAGATAACGAACTTTTTATGTGAAGAAGATATGAATGTGGACGAAATGTGGTTTCAACAGGACGGTGCCCCTTGCCACACAGCTAACGAAACAATGGCTCTTTTGCACGACAAATTCAATGTTAGCCGTGTTATCTCACGTGGTGGCGAACTCAATTGGCCGCCAAGATCATGTGATTTGACACCGTTGGGTTTTTTTCGTTGGGGTTATTTGAAAGAGAAGGTGTACGTCGAAATGCCAGCAACAATTCAAGAGCTAAAGGATGAGATAATTCGGCACATTAACGGCATAGAACCTCAATTATGCTTCAGCGTCATCGAACATTTGGACCATCGAATGGAGGTGTGCCGCCGAGGTCGCGACGGCCATTTGGCCGATATTTAGTTTCACACATAATCAGAACCATACCAATATTATCATAATAAAAAGAAATGACAATAATTTCCTAAATAATTTGTGTTTTATTCAATCTGTATATAGAAGTAGCTTTGATATTCGCTTAAGTCACGTTAATAAGCAGGGAGAATTTTTTTATCAGATTATACTATTTTCCAATCTACACAAGAGATAAAATAAAATGATAAAAGGTCTGTAAGTTTCCACTTTTAAGAAATTTTAGAACATTGTATCATGTTCTTTGAGTCAGAGAATATTGAGTCAGAGAAATTATCAGAGGAATAAAGGAAGGCAAGGGAGGAAGGAATTCTGTATCATCTCAAATTACATTTAAAAATTCTAAATAAATGTTTACTTCGTCTTCTATATAAAACAAAATTAAAATTTTAAGTATGAAGCACGGAACAACTCGAAACACCACATTGTCGTCATTGTTTAGGGCTTATTTTAAATATTTTTTTTTTTAATTAAGTAAGCAACTCAATCGTCTGGCCTCATTACGCATCTGACATTCCATTTGTTAAAAGTAATTCTACCAATACATAATTTCTATATTTACAGTTAATTTTCAATTCTTTTTTTTTTTTAATTCTTCCTTCCCAGGGTAAATTTATTATTCAACTCAGCAGCATGCCACGGAATGAGGTCTTTTTGGCTCCAAGATCACCATTACCGGTGCGCCTCAAGTCCTAAATGGGTGATTCTAGGCAACACCAATGGCTATAAAAGGTCTGCCGTGACAGCGGATCTATTCCTTTGGTAATGTACGTTTATGAAAAAATAACTCGGATACAATATATGTACATACAGCATAATAGATACAAAGCATACAGCAAATAGGTACAAACCATGGCTGGCTACAGAAGACCGATATCGATTCTATTCCACTGTACAGTCCGTTTTGTGTAGTGTTTTGTATGGCTGGTGTCTAGTTTTTTCCGAACACACCTGTCCCAATCGGCTTCGAATATAGCCACGGGACTATGATATGAGTGGCCCCTTGGAAGAGTGCTGATAACATCACATCGTGCAGAAGGCTCTTATGGTCACACTGTTAGGTCTTGTGTTATGAATTTTTAACACGTTCCAAGTTGGTGGTGTATAGTTGTTTGTGTTTGTGTCTGCTTCACTCCTTCTTATTTAAGAAGTTTATCTTTGGCTTTGTTCTTTTTTGTTGCACTGCGCTTCTGTTTGTCAACACTCCGTCGTAGTGCAATGAGTTATGGGGCGCAGTGTGGGGTTAATTTTTGAGTGGAATTGGGGCCACAGATTAGGCAGATCAACAGTGCAATCGAATTGAAAAGCTTGTTCTTGTGAGGGTTTTTTTTGTTGATTTAATTGGGGTTATTGGATGAGGCATAAGACCCCCTTTAAGCCTTTGTAAGCGGACCTTCTTTGTGTACAAATGAAATAGTGTATACATTTTAGCGTGCTTGATTTGTTGTTTAATCAGCTAATTGCCCAGGGCGTAGATACACTTACTGATGGATTAGGGGCGGTTGGAGCTTTGATTTAAAATTGGACTGATGCTTGTGTTCGTTGGAGAATCGTGTTTTTGTGCATTACAAGTGAAACAAGGGTTTTAGAAGGCTTACAAAGGCAGGCACGGCTAATTGTGCATGTTGTAGTTCAATGTTAAAATGCGAATTTTGGTGTTTTCCATTTTAATCAGACATTGACAAATATACATAGAAAAAATTGATGGTCGCACTTGTGCGACGCTTTTTCAGTACGCCTTTAAACATAAGACAAAAATCGTCGTTGAAGCAACGAAAACGCCACAAGAAGTCTACGGGGCCAACCCGCACGATCTGGGTGGCCCTTATCGTCGTCTCCATGTGAGATTACCATGCTCCATAATCACTCTCGTAAAATGTCTATTGTGGCACGAGCTGTGTGGCACATTGCGCCATCCGGTTGAAACGACATGTATAGTAGGTGATCTCATGCAGTTCGCGCCAAAAAAAAAATTCTATCATCTACTGCATGGGACGACCATCCTCGGAAATCACTCGTAGATTGTGGCACGTAGCGCCGTCTATTGAAACACACCACATACGGTGAATATATGATACCATTTGAGCCAAAAGATCGGTACTATTCGGAAGATGACAAGCATTGCCAACGGTGTTCTCTATTTACACAGCATAACTATTTATGTTGAAGTTTGGGCCACGCCCCAAAAATGTCGCATTTTGTTCTTATTTCGTTAGAACCATGAGCAAATGTGTTTAAAGTGGAAACTTAATAAAAACAAGTAAGTAAGTGCAAGAGTTAGTTTATAACGAACTTCTAAATACCCGAACCTCTTTACCTATTAACACCAAATTCAAAATTCTTTGGTCTGTTTCATATACTGAATGTCAATTATTTGTATTGGCCACGCCCCTAAAAAGGACCTAGGCTGAAAATTAAAATCAATTAACTCTAATTTCGTTTGAATCACGAAATTAGAGCTAAAATGCGTTAAAAGCGAATATTAATACTTAAAAAAAGTTTTTTCCCAAAAACGCCCCCTAAAAGTGGGCGGAGCTCAATGCCTTGTATGCAACAAACTTAGCAAATGGTAATATTTTTAATATTTGTCATATAGTTTTTTTCAATATAGAATGAATTTCCGAGAAATCAGGTTTTCAAAGATTGTCCAAGTTTTGTCTAATTAAAGGCTTCTGGTTCCAATTGGTTTTGGACAAAATTTGAGTTCATATGTTTTGTCTATCTTGACCAAAAGGCATTTTGAAATAAAATGTTAATTTGAGGTTGTCTGACATTCAAGCCAATTGTGGGCGTGGCTATAAGCGGATCTTCTCAATTCTCATACTTTGTCGGTACAAAATGAGATCCAAGCAACGCTGCAAGTTTCAGTTTCCTCGCTAAATTTTAAAGATCTCAAAACTGCATACATACATACAGGCTGACGAACGGACGGACATAGTTTAACCGACATACCTGTCGGTCTCGATCATATTTCTAAAAGGTCTAAGTGGTTTACGGTGATTTTTTCACTGCCTTGCAAACTATGCATTAAAATTAATTAACCCTGGGCCGGGTATAAAAAACCAAAAAAGAAGTGCAACACAAATGGTGTTCGAGAGCAAAATGAAATAAAAACTCAAGGCAGAAAGCTTGTACCACCAATCCGAATCTAATACCATGTCTCCACCGGGCACCAATCAGCGATAAATATAAATCTTCAATAATAATGCTCTACAAATCACGCAATTTACCATACAAATTTAAATCATGTCGCCAAGCGATTAAAAATAAATCCTCTCATAAGTCCCATTCACCATATTCACAAAACTATTTTATGCACCTTTGGAACAGTTTGAGAATCAAAAGAGGAAAATAAAACTATCCCTGTATGACAGATCTGTCACCAATACTTTTTTATTGGGATTCTAACAACGGAAATATTTTTTCGCTCCTGGGAAATGACATCGCCTCGCCACTCTCATTTTGAAAGGCCAAATGACAGAAAAAGAGTGCTCGTCTAAAATGAATGCTACATTTGACCGGTGGAGCCACTTTGGGATTTATTTTTGAGCATCTTCCTCTAATCTTCATTGTATTGTCGGTTCAGACATAGTATAATACTTTGTCTCGATTGGAGACTAGTCCCCGATTAACATTAATCTTGAACTAATCTCCTACAATTAACCATACAATTTTAAATCCTGTCGACATGTGATTAGGAATAAATCTTCTCGTAAAACTTATTCACAAACCACTTTTATGGAACTTTAAACCCTTGGCGCACTGCGCACACCTTTAAGACAGTTCACACCTCAAAAACGACACTGTAACTGTCCACGTATGACAGATCTAATAAAAATGCGTTTTATTTTTTGTTTTTTACAACGAATTCTTTTTTCTCGATCCTGGGAAGTTTCATCATCACTCTCTTCTGAGCGTCAAAAACAACAAAATGGGGCTCCTGTTAAGTAAATCTTATGTTTGTCCGGTGGAAACACTTCGAGATTTTTTTTTAATCCAAGTTCTATGGCTAGTGGAGACATAGTATACAAGGCTTAGTTGTTTTTTCGGTACACTGAACAGTTTTAAGAGGGTGGGGTGCCGTGTAATAGTTTCTGTGAGATCCTGGTTCAAATCCTAAGTCTGCCACCTGAAAAAAAGACTCGTTTATTTTTTATCTCCATCTCCGAGAGGGTTCGACAAGCCCACTTCGACAAGAAACACTTCTCAAACTGCCGTTCGGATTCGGCCAAAATTGTAGATCTCCTTTTATTTGAAGAACGCAATACACACAGCATACATGGTTGAGAAGTTGGCCCTGGTTCACCTCGAGGTGTTGTGCCACTTTATTTATTTATTTATAAACTCTTTAAAAGGCACAATTAAGTCGCATTGCGGGTCATAATTATTGTCATATTTATTGACAGATTGTGCAACAAATAGACTAAGAGAGAACGCAATTAACCTGTCAACGCAGCCGAGAACAAATGCGAAGGCTCGAGTCGCATTGCAGCTTTTTTTATGTAACTTTTACATCTTAGAATTGCTAATAAGACTTTCAGTTCACATTGTGAATTATATATTGACAATGCATTGAAGATTTTAAAACCCTCAAGCTGCAGCTGAAATGACAGAAGATAATCCACTCAATTTTAACTTGAATTTGAGCATTTAAATCATCCAGGGAGTTTCATCCTTCTTCTGCCAGTAGGTACTTGAACTCTATCCCTCCTCCTCCTTTACCTACTATATCCATGTCCTTGGACACACGTGTTTTTAACATACAAGGCGTTTTAGTCACAAAATATTGGAAGTAAAACATGTTGTGCTCCTGGTGGCTTGTCATCGCGATTTCAATCTACTCATCGTATCAGGGCTAAGTGCACGTACAAATACACGCTTCACAAAAACACTTTAAAAACTCCAATTGCCAGCGAATCATTACCGAGATGCTTCATTTGTGGCGGCTACATGCATATACCCATCTCGATGACCGCATTCTGTGATGACACAAGTAGTCGCAGGCGCGCAATTAAATGGAAACCAATCACTGCTCCTCCTTGTGTGTCAAGAGACGTGGCTGTTATATGCACACGGTGTTAGTCACAAATCAAACCTTCGCATCGTATCGGTATTTACTGAGTAAACCCACTGGTTGTGCATCTATTTACACTCGACGATGGGGTGAGCAAATCGCAATTAACCCGATTACTCATATAGTTTCGTGAAGTAAATACCAATTGCAAAAATTACACCAGAAAAGTGGTTTCCGCAACGCGCAGTCTAAGCCCCCGTGACAGGCTTTCTTTTTTTTTCAAAACGTCAGTCAACGGCAAAGAAGCAGAAAACTAATTCGATTTAAAAATCCGAGAAGCCTCCCCTAAGCACAGGCAGGGTATCCCCTATCCAGTATCCATAAGTTGTTATGAAATTATGCAAAAGCGGTCCCGTCCCGGTTCGGTGTATTAAAGCACATTCTCCGGCCGGGACTGACTGGAATTATAAAACTCAAACTTTGTCGGTCATCAGGCATTAACTGCGATATACGATACTCGTGTGTGTGCCATACCGAGCGATAGACAAATCAAATTAATTTAATGGATTTCGGTCAGTAGCCATAGATATAGAACGTTTTTAATTGGAATAAATTTCTCACTCGGAACATTGAGCAAAGTGCAAAAATAAAATTATTATAACGAACGTGTGGTTAAGTGCAGCGCAATACAGGTAGAGGTAGCAAGCACATACAAACGCACACACATAAAGATGTGAAATAAAACTTAATGTATACTTACAGCTGCTTCACAGGATAGAGATGTTCAAAACAAATGTTTTTTTACGTGTAATTATCGTGTCCATTGGTTAAGATAGACAGTGTTGTGCATTTATGGAGTTTTTGGTGTTTGATTGTCCATGGAGCAATGCGGAACAAGGTGATGATTAACATGAAATTAAAAACAAAACATAAAAACATAATTAAAAAAAAAAACATATATTGCATGAAAACTATTTCAACAAAAACAATTCGAAAAGGTAAAAGTAGGAACACGAAGTATGAAAATTGTTTGACCATGATGGATGATGTGTAGAGCACATATAACTGGTGTAGATACTTACGGCTTACGAAAAATAACACATAAAGAGAAATGCTTTAATTGGTGTGGAAAAGAATAGAGAAAAACTTGTGGGAAAGTGAAATTTTTGTGTTTCTAAAAACCGGGAAAGTATGAACATAGATACGGGCATAAACAACATCCTTGATGGAAATAAGTTAAGGCTTTTGGCAGAAAACTCAAAAGAACATAAAGTAAATATGAAGTTTTGCAAACTAGACCACTTTTGGCTCTGAATGCTGGAAGGGTGCTTGGTTACTTTCACACGAGTTGGAGGGCAGAAATGGAAACTGGGTCATATTTGCTTTAGGTATGATTTTAAACTCAGGCACATGTCCTTCATTTTTTTTATTAACGCATCAAATTATTACTGTTTTTTTAATGATTTTGAATATGCATAGAGACCAAATACAAGTAGTTACGTTGAGATCACGTCCCTTCTCCTTTAAGTTTGGTTTATCCCGAATATTTTCCCTGCCGATGCCATATATGGTGAGCATTCCCCTATTGCCCACCTAGAAAGTCGGGTGTCCCCACAAACATACTCTCGAGAGATGTGCTCTTCAAATCTAGAAAAACCTCTTATAAGGCTCTCGTAAAACTCTTGAGTACTCTCAGAACATAATTTTTTTTGATTAAGTATAATTTCACTCTCATAGTACTCTCATTGGAAGAGTAAAAAGCTACCAGAGTAAAAAAGACGTAAACTTCCATTATGAGAGCATATTTGGTTCTTGTTATGTGAGTTCAACTCTCGTTTTACTCTCAAAAAGTAAAAGTATTGTAAGGAGCATCCTTATGAGAGTCAAAGTATCGAAGTACTCATAAAAATACTCTTTTCAGCCTAACACTCTTGTTTTGAGACAGGATGGCTGATAAAAATACCTATTCATGTCAATTCAAAATAATGGCGTTCCACCATCCGTCAAAAGTAATTTTGCCAGTACGTAGTGTGCTTGCGGTGACAGTAGTTTTTTAATTATTGCATTTATTTATGGAGAAAAAAGTGTAGGTATCTCTGCAGCACAAATCGTCATCGAAAACATATTCATGGTCTGGTTGCCAGCATGGATTGACTGACCTTTTCTACCTGGAAACAAACTCAGAGTCAACTCCAATGACGTCAGATTAACATTTACTTTGGCGAGCAAATATCATAACATGCGTATGCTGTAATCTTTATATTCCTTCATTCATGTGCACGCGGCAATGATGTTGAGCGATGAGCTATCATTTATAGTTTTTTTTTTTAAACTGATTGTTTTCGTGGCGCTTTGTTTTTATCGAAGTAAAATGTTAACTTTAGCAGATAAATTTTCTCGTTGCACAAAGTTCTTGCATATATAACCTCAGAAAAAATATTATTAAAGTCAATAATGTTGATGACAATGGTGTACCATCAAACAGTGCATTGAAAATAACACTTTCTTTTAGAAGTATATATTGTTTTCTTTGAAAAATTAAAGCATTTTTGGCACACAACATGATAAAGATGACACGAAGATTGTTTGTTATATGTTTCTCTCTCTGTCAAACAAGACTAGGTCTTCACATCCCATAAGAAGGACTTATTGTCTTATTATGAGACCGAATAACTCTTGCAAGGAGAGTTTAAGACTTTTTATCAGATCAAATAACTCCCATAAGTGGGGCCATTTAACTCCCGTAAGACTCTCTTAAGCGCTCTCGTAGTACTCTATGAGAGACAAATTCCAAGAGGCAAGCTCTTGGAGAATACTCTCATAAGACTCTCGTAGAGTGTTATGAGAGAGAAAATGTTAGTTGGGGTGCAACTTTCTTGTGACATTTTCAATGTCTTTGGGCATTCGAGCACCAAAATAACGGCCTGATGTAAATTTAGGTATGAGCTCGATCTATTCTGTGACTTTTGGTCGACTTTGTTTCTATATAATCCGACTAATAGTGAGTTAGCGAAACCTCCTCAAAAAGTCTCCCAAGCATATCTTTTGTAAATTCTTCTTACATCATCATTTATTGACGGCTTTGGTCTTACAAACTGTATCTAATTGCACCAAAAAGGAAAAGATAAAATAGCGTAAAATGCGCAACACAATCGAACATACAAAAGCACCTCGTTTAAATGCAGAAAAACATCATAAAAGGGGGAGAAATTGCTAAGTAATAAACCAGGAAGGATTGTGCTCAAACATAAAAAAAGCCACAACATAAAGGAAGGTAAACTTCCATTTCAAGGTTTGCCTGCAAAAACGCCAGCACAACCGCGCTCCGGCCGCCGCATAGGTAACAGTCAATGGACTTTGTAAAGCCATTTGCTGTTATGCACCCCCCAACAGACAATAGCGCGCAGGCAACATCAAATGCAACAAATACAAGTTAGACGACCAACGACGACGTCAACGACAAGAATAGTTGAATTGGCTTTAAAAGGGATCCCGTTTGACTGACGAACATATATAAACCAGGAATTTGAACAACTAACTTGTGTGGCTGTGCAGCATTATACACTAGACATCCATCAATCCTGACAGCAAAAGTGATTTTGCTGCCAACCCTTTTGTTGTTGCGATTTAAGAAACACTAGTATGGAGCTGTAAGAGTATGTGAAGTCACATAAGATGTTTCGTTTGTACGGGCATGTTCAATCTGTGAGGTTAAAGAACACTTTAAGTATTTTTTGTTTTAAGTTGAACATACATTAAGGACAGACTTTAGTCGTTAAATGTTCAAGCTCGTGCCAACCGGGTCTACTACGAATTGGTCCATTCAGAAAGTGAATGGGTTTTGTCTGGCGGCAGTAATGAAACTCTTTAATGTTTCTCAGTTCACAGTTCGTATTGCAACTTATCTAAATTTGTTGTATTATTGGGTCAATGCAAAAAGGCATCGGTGTTATAGGAAAACAAAGACAAAAAACAAAAAGATATAGCTTTAATAATATTATTTTTTAAAGATATAAGACAACATTATTAAAGATTGAATTATTTGGGAGTTTTGGTCAACAGTGGGCCCTTTTTATTTTCGTGCAGTGTCTTTGGTTCCAATACATGGCAGAAGTCGTCATGGTGCAACGACACACGGAGAAATGCAACAAAACGGCATGAAAATTGTTTTTCGTGAAGCTACCAAGGGTTTTCTAGTCGCCAGGTATTGCAAGATTTGCTACATCGCCTGAATCGATCTGAAAATGGACTTAATCGGACAACAAAAACGAATTGTTGCCTGGCAAACGACGTGATGACACTTAATTTGCCAATAAACTTGTTATCCGACAAAATATCAACCTCTTTGAATTTAGTTATTTGTAGCAATTAGCAACTAACATCCACACCATCTGTTGGCTCACCCTTTTCTTGGTCAAGTTTAGTACCAATATTTTGAACTGAACAATAGTTTTTGTTTGAGCTGGTATTCTTAGGGCCGGATTTTTAGCGCTGATTTAAGACTATCTTAAGCCAAGATCTGCTAATCCCTTAAAATCTTTGGCTCTCGAAATTATTGACTCGTCCTACACTGACTTCATAGAACAACATTCAAATGGATTGTTCTCCTGATTTCGATCCGAGATTACGTACGTTACGTTTTTACGTTTTACGTGCTACTATACGATGGAGAACTCAGACACAAATAAAAATAAAATAAATAGAGTGGCGCAACAGCTCGAGGTGAACCAGGGCCAACTTCTCAACAATGTATGCTGTCTGTGCTAATTTCTGCACATACAAGGGGACCTACAATTTTTTGCCGAATCTGAACGGCACCTTGAGAAGTTTTTTAAGACATTTGATACTCTCGGAGGGCTTGACAGACCCTCGCGGACACAAAAACTGTATTGTATTACCATGCAGACACCTTACATTAATGTATCTAGTTTAACCGTCTTTCGAAGAAAGATTAGAAGGAGCTTCAGTAATGAAGAGATTAAGTGTTCGGCACTGACCACGTCAGCCCCAAAGATCCGCCACCTGATGCGTGCAAAGGCAGGACAACAACAGAGGAAGTTTTCCGCTGTACCATCGTCCTCTATACAGGCGGGGCAGGTAGTGGTTTCGCTCAAGCCTTATACATTCAAGTGTCTAGCAAAAGCTTTCCGGTAAGGACGCCTAAAAGAAGTCTGTAATCGATTCTCTTGAGAGATAGAAGGAAAGACGCTGATCCCTCGCAGATGTCCGGGCGTAGTCGTTTAGTCTGTCTGTACCCATCGCAGGTACGCCAACGAGCCCTGTGCTCACGAGAAATCCAAGTATCAATGACAGACGTGACAACAGCAGGCAGGCCTAAAGCAGGTTCGGGTCCTGAGTTTACTTCTTCTGAGACTAGTTTAGCAAGCTCATTAGAGATCTCATTTCCCTGGATAACAGTGTGACCTGGGGCCCAAACAAGATTCGCTGCATTTAGCCTTCCGATTAAGTTCAACGAATGCTTGAGTTCGAGCACTATCTTGGACGAGGTAAGAAGGTTGAGCAAAGCATTTAGAACGGCTTGGTTGTCACTGCAAACGCATATGCTTCTTGCCCTCCAGCTGTTAGTCACAATATAGCGCATAGCCATTAGGATAGCGAAAATCTCCGCTTGGTAGACAGACGCTTATTTACCTTACTGCCGCATATTATTTTAAGGGGCAGTGGAGTCTAATGTTCTCGCTTTCCACAAAGACTCCAGCACCAGACACCTGTCCGGTGCTTGAACCTTTCCGTGAAAATACGATGGGATTCTTTCCCTGGCTCAGAGTCTATGGCCGAAGTGATTCTATTACCTGAGGAAAGTTGACTTGGTAGTTTTGCCGCAAAAGGATTTTTGGGCTCATTGCGTCAAAGGGCATGTCCATAAGACAGCGGTCGAAGGACAATTCTCGCACAAGTTCTTGAAAACTCGAATGCGTTTGGTACCAAAAACCACCTCTTTTCAAGCGAAAGATGGATTTCAACGTAAACCCTATGATAAATATATCAAGGGGGAGGTTCATCCAAGCCTCCAGAGCCCAGGCGTGCTAGGGAAGGCTCCTGTGCAGCCAAGACAAGCCGTTCTTTGGAGTTTGGCAAAAGTTTCGCAAAAACAGTGACCGGTTTCCGCAAAACTACCGATGCGTATGAGAGGAGTGGTCTTACCATGGCCGTATTGAACCAGAGGACCCTTTTCGGCGACAAGCTCTATGTCTTGCCAAAAGCGCCTTTGCACTGTCAGAAAGTGGACAATGCTTTTTCGGTTTTGGATTCAACATGCTTGGACCATAGAAGTTTTCTATCAAGGATTACTCCCAAATATTTGACTTAATCGGATATCGGGATAGTGACACCTTTAAGCACTAGTTGAGTCAGACCAGTGACCTTCCTCCTTCACGTAAAGAGAACAACCATAGTTTTTGGAGGATTTACTGAAAGCCTATTCCTAGTGCACCAATCATCGATCAAGTCCAGGGATCTCTGCGCCTGAGAGCACATTGTCCCTAATTTTGAGCCGACAGAAAGAGCGGCAACATTATCCGCGTAAGCTTGTGTGTAGGTTCCAGGAAGGTTGAGAGCCGATAGTAGAGAGTCTACAACCATGCGCCATAAAAGGGGAGACAGAACACCAGCTTGCCGACAGCTCCTGTTTACCCCAGTTATGACGCACTTGCCTCAATCTGCTTCGGTTATCAGCGTCCTGTTCATTAGCATTGCCCTAATCCATTGAACTAATGTTTCATCTACACCATGTTGTCTGGCTGAGTTGCACATGCTATCAAACGTCGCGTTATCAAAAGCACCCTCAATATCGACGAAAACGCCCAGCACGTACTTCTTCTGGTCAAGAGCACATTCAATCCTACCAACAAGGTTTTGAAGCGCAGTTTCGCAGGATTTTCCGCGCTGATAAGCGTGTTGCATCTCAGAAAGAGGGTGCAAACGAAGAGCAACTTTGCGCACGCGCAGCTCAACCAGTCTCTCTAAGCTTTTCAGCAGGAAGGAAGACAGACTTATGGGTCTGAAGCTTTTGGCTAGGCTATAGTCTGACTTACCAGGTTTTGGTATGAAAACGACTTTAACCACACGCAAAAGGGTGGGTATGTAAGCCAAGGCAAGGCTCGCAGTGAAAATTCTTTTCAACGTGGGCAACAGCTGACCTAAACCTTGCTTCAGCATAACCGGGTAGATTCCATCTGGACCAGGTGACTTAAAGCTCTCAAAAGATGCAATAGCATATTTGATAGCGTCATCAGTCACCACTCTAGATGCAATGTACCAGTTAAGCCGCGTTGTGTTCGCTGGTTCAGCAGTGGCCACCGTTGCCGATACCACTGAAGAGCACGTGGTGAACTGATTTCCCGAGAAGTGAGTCTCAAGGAGAATACTGAAGGTCTCCGCCTTGGTGTCAGTGTAGGTGCCATCAGATTCGCCATGGTGCCATACAAAATCGTGGCTTAGAGAAAGTGTAATTTTTCAAATGCAGTTTATTTTATATTTAAATTTTAAAATGCAAAAATGTTACTCGATATATTGTTACGAATACTGTCGCCTGCTAAGATAAGACCCCTCGAATCAAATTCTTGAACATCATTAGCCAAACTCTTATTACGAACCAAGAACTAAACCAGACTGTTTCCCACAGCTCAACCTCAACGAGCTCCTTATCAGAGCAGTAGTTTAGATTTTTTCTTGGATACCTGGGTTCGTTAAGTTGCATTGTTAAAAAATTGAATTTAAAATTTAATTTTAAAATAATAAAAAAAAAACATCTTGATATTTGTGTAAACAATTTAATAGAATTTAAGCACAGTTGTCAGTTTTTTAAGCAGTCCGTAAAAAAGGGAAAAATTACCCCTTATGATATAGCTACGTTTACCATTTGTCGCCCAGATCCCCACCCGTTGTAAGTTCTTGACGATACGTCGCAGAAAGACAATAATTATAAAAAAGTGAGTTTACGTTCTAATTTTTTTTGAAAAGTTAAGAGTTTTTCTTATATTCTCTACTTAGAAAGGCGAACCCATTACAACACTCTCCGTGGCTTCAATCGTTTTTGTGTGGTAAATTCTATTCTACCTCCAACGCTATTTCTTTTTATATTTTGTATGTTTCATCTAATCCCTTGACATCCTTGATTTTATAAACAAAGCTGAGTAGTTTTTCCGATTTATTTCCATGAATATGTCAGTTGCGAAAATGTTCCAATTTGTTTTGTTTTAACTGAGCTAGCTGTGAGCTTAACACAGCATTTTAAAGTTAGTTTTTTATCGGTAGATTAAAACATTTCATTAGAACTTACCTTTAGTGTTTTTACTTAGCCGCGGCGCCGGCTGTTTTTCTTTCAAAAACCTTTGTTTTTTATTTTCTGAGCTGAACTTCTTATTGATTGATAACAAAGCATTATGGCTACCCTTGTCCTACTAAACTAAAATATTTTTAATGGAGGATCAGAGGGTATTTTGGGGAACTTTAGTTTTGGGCAACTGAGGACTATAGTAACGAAATAAAGACTTGTGCAGGCCGGTATAACTGAAGTGTTGAGAAGTCAAATCTCATATTTTGATTCACTTATCCCGAAAGAAGATATACTTACACGCCATTTAAGGACTCTAATCTAGTCTGATAATATTTTTGAAATCGCTTTAAAAATGCAAAAATGTTCTTAAGCATTTTTGTTAGCAACAAGAGTAAGGCTTTCCTCATCTAATTTACTCCATTTCACTTAAGATTTAGCACTTCGCGAAAACCCTTTGGCTTATGGCTGTTGAGCTCCAAAATCCATTTTTTTTTACATACTTTTTCTTACTTTAAAACAATATAAATAATAATTAAAAATAATAATCAAGTTAAAAAATAAGATCACACAACCTGGGCAAAACGAAGCTCAAAAAAGTTATTAAAAATTTCAATTGCAACCATAACTTTCACAGCTTACTGAACCAAATTTCTACTCGTTCCAATGTCAATCAATCAATAAAGAACCTGTCAACCATGACTCTAATGACAGCTTTAACGCTGATTACTTTCCAATGAAAAACCAATTAAGTTTTACTGCTTCTTCTGGCAGATTCCCGTAGATTGTACAAAATGAACAATTCCATCATAGCCCTCGTTTCGATATAAAAAACCAGCCTCTCTTTGGTAGCGATAAAAATCTTTAAGGCATTTTAATTAAATTTTAAATCAACACAAGAAAAATTTAACTTACGCACTGATACTGCTGCAGTCGTCGGAAGATGCTGAAAATTCCTCTTCATAGCTGCTGGTCCATTACTTAGAATCATTTCCTTCTTCGACTCGCATATCATAATCGATATCTTGTTCTCTGCTGAGACTAGGCTCATTTTGTACATAAGATTCTACAAACCGCGTCGGTATTATTATGTATCCAATGGAATGGGAAAAAAGGGAAAATATCTAAAAATACACATTAAAAGTGCGCGTCCTGTGTAATTTTGACTGTCAAGTGGAATCGCAATGAATGATGATTGTATGAGCTCTAGGCGAAGGAGAATTTCTGGGATTTTCTTTTGAAAACAATGAAGATACAGTGTGACTTCGATATGGCACCCACAACTGCATCTATGAGTATTCCAAGGCTTGTGTGTGGGATGACAATTTATATAAAAACATACACGACGAAACATGAAAAAGAGGAGAAAAAAACTGCTTTTCCAGACGACATATTCCCAAAGGGAACATTTGTCCTCATTGTTCATTCGGTTCTTCTTCTTGCTGCTCCGTTTCCTAGTTCGATTCTTGAGTAGAAACGTTTCTTTATTCCCACAAAGTGCATTCTTCTGTGGGAATTTCTGGTTCTGCTTGATAAAGAGGAAAATATTTGGGTTGATAAGGAAGAAGCGCTTCCTTATCTTCTTTCTTGATAAGAAGAATTAGGTAATTACTTCATTAGTTCGATGAAACGTGGCCTCTGTTCTACAGGATACTGCAGCACGATTTTAATAATAGCATTCGGCTTTTAATTTGGGTTTCCCTGTACCTGGGTCGTGCATATTTTTTTTACCGGAAATAGAACCTTGCGATACGGAATTATTCGCGGAGTATAGGTCGGGAAAGGTACTTCAATTTATGGGACCTTAACATGCAACACTAGACGGCTTTTTCCCAGAACTTTATGCGCACACGATTTCGATAAATCATTTGCCCGATTGTTTGTTTCATCGATTTACGACTTGTGTATTTAAGTTCATTCATTTAAGGCGCCGTATCCTCAAAGGAAGTGTACAGTGTACACCTTGCCGTGGGGTCGTTTAGCGCGAAAAGCGTTTAACTAAGCGTAGAGATCAAAGAGTCGCGCACAATCAAGCGTAGAGCTTTATTTGCATATTTTTGTAAGACGGTGTTCGGTGGCACAACAAACAACGTACTTGACGTTTCATACATCCTCCTCCCATCTCGCATCTCAACTACCGGTAGAACATTGAATTGCATCAGTTAACCGCATAGAGGCGTACATACACGAATTTGCGGCTTGCTTTATGGAGTATGTCATCGCAGCCTATCTAACTACACAAAGATACTTTGCCACAAATGTTGTTTTGTACTGGTGCTGCCTCATCGGAGTTGTATATGATGGCGATGCACTTGTGCTGCACTTAGGCGGAACAAATATCATTTGCAGCGCGCAAAGTTTTTGGCATAATTTATTCGATTGGATTCACTTCGCCGGCAGGTGCAATTAATTCTTTTCAACTTTTCGTAAGGAAGTGAGGAAACTTTGTTCTTGTGTCTGGTATACCACAACGTTCAGACGGTATCCACCTTCTTTAACAAGAGTTGGCTTTATTTATTGCTAAGGGGGAGTATAGTTTTAATGTGCCTGGCGAAGCAGTGCACTATTATACAAGGAACTTTGCTGGCAAGAAATTTGATGTAGTTTATGCAAACGGAAGTAGAAAATCGTGTTGAGCAGCCAGTTAGCCCCATCGGTTATTGAGCCTGGACTTAATGAAAGATTAATGCATGCGAGATTATTAAAAAAAAGTTAGATAATCACCTTAAGACCTTTTAGAAATATGATGGAGACTTACAAGTTAATTGATAAAGCCGTATCCGTTTGTCTGCCTTTTAGGTCTAACTTTATAAGTGGGCTATAGAAGCTTGGTTGCAATTCCAGCGATTCTATAGTCCACAAGAGTACCAAGCAACGTTCGCACTTTGTACAAAGTAAGAAAATTGGTAAAATACGCCTACTGCCACGGCCGCAATCGTCTTGAACGTAAGACAACCTCAAATTTTAGTTTTTTTTTTCGAAAGATTTAGTCAAGTTACACAAGGCATAAGCACTGAAATTTTTAGTTAAAGTGACCAGAAGTCTTTTATTGCACGAAAACTGGTGAAAACCGCCCACACCCTCGACCATGCCCATTTTTACTATGTCCTTTAAATCAAAACTTCTGAGATCTTATGATTCCAACATCCTTTAGACCCTTTACGGAAGGCGAATAAAGAATTTAAGAGTACTTAACATAATTTTCTATTCAACACATCAAGAACATCCGCTGAGTTTTGGCGAGCTGTAAGGCATGTAAATGGACAGACAACTTCAGGATTTCGGAATTTTAAAGGGCTCGCAGAGCTAAAAAATTATTTCCAGCAAATCACACTGTTTTTTCAATATGCTGCAATCATGATTTTCGACGAGCAGTTGGATGCACCTTTTTGCCGGTCATAGAAAAATCGAAAATGAAGAAATCCCCAGGTGAAGATCGCGTTCCTTTGAAGCGTAAGAAAAACTATGCGGAGTGCCCTAACTGTTGACTTCAACCGACGACACCTGACGTCTCCTAAAGTTTTAAGAAATCCATAGGTGCACATATGTACACGAATTCCGCAGCACAAAGAAGGAAGTTCTGAGGACGTTTCGAATAATAGAGGAATCTCCTTTTTGAATACATCCGCTGAGTTGCTTACTTCCTTGTTGTATATAACAAAATCGCACAGGAGACCAGAAGAAAAAAGGTTTTGAATAAAGCCAAACTGGATTCAGAAAAAAGTTACTCGTTTATGGACCAAATTTTTTCACTTGTCCACATTGCTGAGTTAAAAGATATCTAAAGTAAGAAGCTGTAGCTATGCATTTTTTGGAGATTTTCGTTCAGCATCTGACTCCATCGCTCGTGAAGCGCCTTGAATAAACTTCACCCTATCGGACTAGCCAATAAAATTATTAATATCTTAAGAGCTATGTAGGCGGAAAATCTAGCCTTTATTGGGGATAGCATGTTCATATCAGAAGAATTCGAAACCACAATGGGGCTATAATAGAGGGATGGATTCGCAGTGCAATGGACAGCGTATTGTTTAGGGACCAAAAATAACTCCTGGACCTAAGTATGCAGATGGCAGTGCTCCTGGCAGACTCTGTGGACGTATGAAAAATAAAACCATAAGCCATAGATCAAAGCAGAAAGTATGCAGTGCTATTGCAAGGCCAATACGGAGTCCTGAAGTTTGGAGTTACCAGTCTTTTAAAAAAGTCGAGTTCCATCAGCTAAAGCAAGCTTTGTTCGTGAAGGGGAAAGTCTATCGTCAACTTTTTATGTAAACTTGAAAATTTGAATATAAGACCAGATAACCATTACCTATCCTAAAGGATAATTTTTAATACCCTGCTTGAGGAAATTGCAAAGATGTCCTACCGAAAATAGGTACACAGCAGTCAATCTACAGGACTTACTATGGCGGTCGAAATTATAATTTGCAGAATAGAACTAATTTCTTAAATTCGACTTTATGAATTTATATGAGTTTTTAATTTTTTATTTTGTCAACCTGGTAGACGGCCTGAGTCCAAATCTAAAAAGACTTGTAATAAAAAATTTAAAACAAAAAAATTCTGAATATTTTCACTAAATACAACAAGTCTATTTAATTTAAATTTTTCTTAACCTATGTAAGTCGTCTGTAATAGACGTCTATAGACCCCAAAATCAAAAAGATTTCTGGCCTAATTTCATTCATAAGTCAATTATTTACCTGGGTCACGCCTCCAAAAATGTGCGTGGACTCCCAAAAAAATTATCTTTTATTTTATTAATTGGAGCCACGAATAAATGTGTTGTGGAAACTCAAGCAAGAAAATAGTTTTTTTTCCTAAAAACGCTCTCAAAAAGTGGTCGGAGTTCAAAATTTTTTATTGAACAAACATAGAGAATAATCTATGCATTAATCGTTGTCAACAAAAGTTGTGACTTGCAGAACTCTTTTAGTACTGAATGGATTTTCATAACATTTACATTAAATGAATGGTTTAATTTTTTGCCGAGTACTTTCAGAGACCACGCAATTGAAAAAGTGTCATTTCTACGACTAAATACACCAAAAGTGATAACAGTGAATTGTGACGATAGACTTTTTTATTATTTAAAAATAAAGTTTGATTAATGTTTTAGAGAGGATCACCGTAGAGGACAAAACCTTTAATGATCGAGATCCATAGAAGAAATGATCAACTTTTAATTAAATAGAAAAGTTGACCGAACGTATCGTTGCTTATATTCGGGAGCAGCCTCTTTGGCAAAGCTATACAAAATTAAATATAATATTGAGAGGTGAAAAATTTAACACAGTCCACCCGTCCGTATGTTTACAATGTTTAGGCCTTAAGCGCAGTGAAATTAAACGTAAACTTTTAAAAATTTAAAACTGAGTTTCGGAAGAAATCTGATGTATGTATCAAATGTACTCATGTGTTTGAGTGACGGGGCGGCAGAAAACGATTTTTTTTAGAATTTCGGTAGCGTTAATTTTACAGAAAAATTTTTTAGGTTCAGAGAAGTGGATCAGAAAGTAGTAAGTTACTTCCAAGCTTCTAAGCTTAACTACCAAGCTCCCTAAGAATGCCGTTGCTATTTTGATTTGACAAGAAATTTGGTTCAAAACTCCAGCCACGAAAGACAAAGTGTTAGCTGCACAAACCTTAAGCCTGTCGGTTTTGCTCTTGCCACAAGTGGTGCTGGGCGATAAGCAGAAGAGGAGAAATGATACTCGGTTCTATCCAGAGAGAAAATTCTGGCGAAGTTGTACTCCTAGTGCTTCTAACTAATCTTTCTAACTAACTATACCTCTCTTACAAGCATGCATGTTGTGTGCGTTACAGGTGTTTTTACGCACATGAAAGGACCTATTTTTTGCCAACTTCAAACGACGACTTAAGAGGTCTTTCTTGACAAATGATACTCTCGGAGGGTTTGTCAAACCCTCGCGGAGGTGGGACACCGTGAAAAAACTTTTATTGCCCGGTCGGGATTCGGACCTGGAACCTTGTGCACAGTAGTCCTATACACTAACCCCTGCACCACGGCGCGCACAACTGTTTCTAGATCTGGGAAATTCAGACCAACATCTGATGGCGCTGGAAATATTTTTTTTTTTTTTTTTTGAAAGTCTTCCGAGAAGTTTTAAAATTTAATATAGATATGAGAATCGAAAGAAATTTAAACAAATCTGTGGTATAGAGATTAGCAGGCGAGCCCAAATCAACGCATGGAACAGGATAGGTCAATTTCATTGTAGTAGATTTATGTACCACAACACGACTTGTGATTAAGCATGTGTCACAGCCGTTCGAAAATTTGCGTCCACCAATTTTTAACATTATAGCGATCCAATCTGAATCCGCAGTTTAACTTCTTCAAACGGCGGCGATTCGCTGATATATAATTAATCTCCGATCTTATTTACTGATCTTTTTATCATTACACTTCACATTTAATTTTTATTGAGTTCTCTTTTGAAAGAAAATTTTCCTTGCGTTAAATTGAGTGAAGGCAAGTGTTTTGGGCAAGAAGTAATAGCGCCTATCGGACGATCTGTGTTTTGGAATTGACTACCAGATCACATTTTTATAGACAAAAAACCTTTAGTATAGAAACATAAAAAGATTGCAAAGTTCCAGGGACATTACAGGCGCTTAAAAGCGGAAGAATAAGCTTAAGAGGCCTAATTAACTAGAGCTTTAACCCCTAAGGGCCGGTTTTTCAGTGCTGAATTAAGCCCAGCTTAAACCAAGATCTGTTAATCCTGTAACAAAGCGAGTCTGGAGTTAACTCAGCGAGCAGTTTTTCAGCGCAGAGTTAACTCCGTAAACAAAGTTGTAAAAATCTTCGACTCTCGAAATTATTGACTCTCCCAGCACTCATTTTTCATAGAAAAGCACAGGAAAAGAAGTTCGAGTTATTCTCAAATGTCATTTTTCACAGCAACGCGCAAATCAACTGACATTCCCCGCAGAAAAAACATTCAAAGAAGTTCATACTGTTCTCCAGAGATGATCCGAGATTAACCCACCAAATTGGTAAGTTAAATCGAATCGAGTTAAGCCGAAATTAACCTCAGATTTTAGTTCAGTGAAAAACTCATTTCTGGGGTTAATCTCAGTAAAACTCGGAAAGTCGATTGATCTCGCACTGAAAAACTGGCCCTAAACTAATCATATCATAGCCCATATTCATAACCCCTAAGCGTAGCTTGACAAACATTGTTCCAATTTTTATCGCATTCATAAAAGTGTGGAGGTATGACACAATTCTAGTAATTTAGTCCAGCAATTTAGTGTTCATAAGTCTAGCAATTTAGTGGCTTCTCTTTGAGTCCAACTAATAAATTTAATTGTTGACTTTTAAAGAACAATTTGATCATGACTTTTTGATGAATATAATACCAGTCACAAAACGAATTCCAATCGTAAATAAAACATTTTCAATAATTTCCTTTCGTTTCATAAATTTCCTTTTGTGTAAATATTCCCGCAGTAACTAACTCCCTTGTTGTTTTGCAAACAAAAATTCCAAATTCTCTTGAATAAGAAACATTCCGCATTCCACTTGAGCTCAACAATCATCTTAATCTCAACATCCTTTTCGTGGAATACGCACTTTCATTAACCAATAACACAGCGGAAAATGTTTGTATCTCTTTGCGAGATATATCGTAATTTTGCTCTTCAAAGTCTGAATGAGCACACAACACAAAACACAATGAATCAACAATAAAAAAGTAAAATTAACATTAACCGCGGATATTATTGTACACAAATGGAAAGCACTTAAGCAAGCATTTTTTTTTTGGCAATGTACCACACAAAGACGCGCGCCGAACCACACAGTTGGAGCAGCCAGAGCTTCGAAGCGACACGACCAGCGAGACCAATTTTAATCAACAGCCGAGTGTGCAATTGAATTCACATCAATTGAGGCGATAATCCAAAACGCAACTAAGTTGACTACACGGTCAGGCGAACCATTGAACCAAGTAGTTACCGATAAAGCTGAGTCGGTCTCTTCGTCATTGTCGAAGGGTATGGTAGGGAGGTGGAGGCACGTACAAAAGAAGTGGAACACCCCAACTATATACGCACAAGCGACCCAAGAATTTGCTGAAAGAATTTTCGATTGAAACGTAGAGCTGTGAAGGGGGTTCCAAGAAATAATAAGGGGAGCCTTATGCAGGCCAGCTTCAACACACACCTTATACATTACCTGCACAGGTTGGGAATAAATATTTAAGTTAATTAATTTTTTTTTTTTCATTGGCATTTGTCCACCTTCGCAGGGTCCCGTACGTGAAGTGTGCATAGCGGTAAGCCGAGCTCATTGGATTGCGTACGACGGACAAAATGTATCTGCATCAGCTCACCTCATTAGGTTGTGGTAGGAGTGAATTCATTGCGCTTAAACCCTTTTTGCCGACCAATTAACTTGGTTGCGTGCCCTAGGGTTTAATAAATAGAAGCACACCCCCACCATATCCCGCACAGTTAAATAGTGCGGCGCTTAGCTATCTGACTTTCGCCATCTCATTAAGGGGGCGTAGGCTCGTCGAGGAACAATGACCTCCATTCTTTGCTGGTGCAGGTGCAAAATGTCCCACAGATATAGGCAAACAAATTGCAATTAAAATGCCGCGAAGGCCACAGACATATCCGCAAATGCGCCAGGAAAATTCCATGAAAAGTTTTAACAATGAAAAACACACGCTTTTGCGAACACAATGCCTCTGTGATGAGGTCAAAATCATCTCACTGAAGTTCAGGCCAGGGGTTACCCAATCAGCGCATAAAACTCGAAATCATTTTCAACTCATCTTAACTACATGTTTCTTTTATGGGCTTCGTCTTATTTTGGTCGTTATTGTTATTTAATAGCATGCGGAGTTCGTGATGATGATTGATGTGATATCGGCGTATGTGTGAGCCTTTCACACACATATTCCAATTCTAGACAAAGTAATAGATTTATTGTTCTATTTGAGTTCGGCTTTGGTTGGGGCATCAATTAGGCATTTTCAAGATACCTACGATAATAGAGTCTTATTATCTAAATTGAGGTGAGTGAATTGAAGTATTGCATGACTAGACAATGTGGAGTCATGGATTGGATGGTACCTACAGTTTTTTCGTGAAAGTGATTTTTAATTGGAAGACAAACAGAAGATATGAAGAGATCACAAAAGACCCTCAGCGAAAACACTTTTTAGTACTGCTAGATGTCAGCACTCAGCAAACTTCATGCAAAAGGATTTTGGGAAAAAAATGCACAAAAATCTAGTCGCAAATAAAATTTGTTATTAAATTCAGCAAGAAAAAAAATTGTGTATTGCGTTATCAAATTGTTTAATTCATTAAAAGAATTTGTTAAAACATAATAATTTTTTTTTATGATTTTTATTATATTACTTTGAGCACTCGACTGCGCCATGTCAGTGATGCTTTCCACTACTGCTAACGTTTCGAGAAAAAAGAGCTGATGAAGACAGATTCAAAGTACTGATATAGGCAGAATGTCATGTGAATAGTTTATTTTTGTTCAAGGGATTCAAGAGTTGAAATTTTTACTTATTACCGCTAAGAGGAAATATGTGTTCTGATATTTTAGCTTTTAACCTTTGTTGATCAAACATGATACACTGGGACTGGATGTATATAGCGGTTGTAAGACCCATTCTAACCTACGGTGCAGTGGTATGGTGGAAGGCTAGAAAGTGTCATCTCTCTTGCCTCACCAAGGTCCAGAGGGCAGCCTGCATGGGTATAACAGGCCCCTAAGGACCACACCCACCGCAGCACTGGAGGTACTACTCAACCCCCTTGCACATCTACTGCAGCAGCAAGGCAGCTAAAACAACTGTTCGCCTAAGGGAATCCGGCTGTGGTCCTCAAGACCTTAGGGACACGCCTCTGTGGAAAGTCAATGGGTTGCCTCCATAGATACCCCAGTGACGGAATACCTCCCTATGACCTTTCGCTTTCGACAGGAGATTCGCTACCAGAATACCTGAAAGAGGTGAATAGGAAGAAAAGACCATTGCAGGAGATGAGGAGATCACCGTATATACTGACGGCTATAAGATGGACTTCGGAACCGGCGGGCATCTTGTGTGAAGCTCTGGGACTAAGTAAATCTTTTCGGATCAATGACGACTGCAGCATTTTTCAGACAGAGCTGGCAGCCATAATCCAAGCTGCCTCTGAGCTGAAGAAACACAGCCCGTTAACAAGGCCATCACCATACAGACAGCCAAGCGGCAATAAAAGCCATGGAATCAGATGTAGTGAAGTCAAGGGCTGTGAAACTATGCAGGGAAATTCTGGACGAGTTATCTCTTGGCAACACTATAACTGTGTGTTGGGTGCCACGTCACACCTATATGCCGGGAAACGAAGAAGCGGACAAGCTTGCAAGATATGGGTCAGGGATGAATGCATCTATAGCCCTCAACTCTATAAGAATTCCACTGAGTTCGATAGCACCCAGGAGAGAAATTGAATTCTTGAGTAGAACTAACCTTCTTGACACGAGCAGACACACAAGGGAGCCATGGCCAGCGGTAAATAAAAACATAGCCCGAAAGGATATCCGAGTACACAAGGGAATCCTTACGGGGCACTGCGCTGTGGGTCTACACGCCGAGCGGCTAGGCATAACGATTAGTGCAGAAGCTGCAGGGAAGTTGATGGAATTGAATCCGTTCGTCACCTGCTAAGCTATATTCCCAGCTCTAAACAGCATCAGGTGTAGTAACCTCGGCAGTTACTTCTTCAACGAGCTCGAAGATATAAATAATGTAGATCTAAAGAACCACCTAATATTTGTTAACAATTCCGAAAGGGTGCAAGAGGGCGACTTTCTGACCTTCTCACAGCGGTTTATTTCTGTTTTCGTTTCATTGTAAAGAAGGTTCCCGAATGGGCACAATGGACCCAACTGCTGGTCTCAGTGAGCCGTGACTATCGTCACAAGGGCATCCATCAACCTTACCTAAGCTAACCTAACCTTTGTGCATAAAAGTTTTGCAGTTGTACGAGATAATTTTTCAGACAACTGTTAGAGGCATAAAGACTTTATAGTTTGTTTGCATTTGTAGAAGTTTATAGAAGTTTGCATTTGTAGTTCATCAACCGACTGCGCCAATATTGATCATGGCCTTTCGTTTTACAAAAACTCATGTTATTCTTCTTGTGGTGTACTGCCATGTAAGCAACTCTAGTAAGAGGCAACTACAAGAATAAGATGAGCAATGAAAATGGCGCAGTCGATAAGATTTTAAAAGATGTTAAAATCTGAAGTAAGTAACATACTTACTTACTTAAGGTGTCGCTACAGTCCGGGGTGGACCTGGGCCTCAGCCAACAAGCTTCGCCAGTCAGCTCTGTCTCTAGCTAGCCCTCTCCAGTTTCGCACGCGAAGTTGGCTGAGGTCCCCTTCTACTTGCGTGCGCCACCAGAGTCTCGGTGCTCATCTACCGCGCCGTCCCTGCGGTGTGGATTCGAAGATTTTCCGGGCCGGGGCGTTGGTGTCCATCCGCTCTAGATGACCCAGCCATCGTAGACGTTGTGTTTTGACTCTTTTGGCTAGGTCGGTATCGCTGTACAGCCCGTACAGTTCGATGTTATATCTCCTCCTCTACTCTCCGTCTATGCAGACGGGACCGGAAATCGTCCGAAGAAATTTCCTCTCGAAGCAGCCTAAAGTGTTTCCATCGGTCTTTGAAAGGGTCCATGCTTCTGCACCGTAAAGCAGGACTGGGATGATTAGGGTCTTATACATAGACACTTTAGTTGCTCGAGAGAAGGCTTTGCTACTCAATTGCCTTCTAGCCCAAAGAAACAGCGATTGGCAAGAGTTATACTTCGTTTAATTTCAGCGCTGGTGTCATTGTCTGAATTAATAGCGGAACCCAGGTAGACAAAGTCCCTAACTACCTCAATAATTATTATAGCTGTCGATGGTGATGTTTTGTCCAAGACATCGGTGTTGGGTGTCTTTTCTTGATGACAGCATATACTTGTTTTTGCCCTCGTTGACTGCTAAACCCATATTCGCCGCTTCCGTCCCAATACTCACGAAGACTTCACTGACATCACGCTTTGTTCTTCCGATTATGTCAATGTCGTCGGCGTATGCGAGTAGTTGAACGGACTTTTGAAAGATTGTACCTCTGGTGTAGGCGCGGGAGTTCTGCACAATTCTCTCAAAAATGATGTTAAAATAATCGCATTACAGCGCGTCGCCTAGTCTAAATCCTTTTTTGATGTCAAAGTTGTCGGTGAGGTCTTTGCCGACCTTGACGGAACAGCGTGAATTTTCCATCGTCATTCTGCACAGACTGACGAGTTTGGCAGGGATGCCAAAACCAGACATTGCGCTATATAGCTTGTCTTTATAGATGCTGTCATATGCGGCCTTGCAATCGATGAAAAAGGTGGTGTGTATCGATTTGGAATTTCTGGGTTTTTGATCGATGGTGGACTTTCCTGGTCACACTGATATGTGCCTATCAGATTGTTGACAAACAGCTTCAGGCGTTTTGCTGTTTCTGCTGGAACTAAATAATACTCTAATTTTTGGTTGAATCAGCAAGATAGTTTTCAGATGCTAAAAAAGGGTGTTATAGATAAGATAAGGTTAGTCCATTCATAGGCGCAGTCGATTCATCACGAGTAGCTGTACATATTTCAAACCATAGTCACCATTGACTTATACAAAGCTCTTATCAACTCTAAACACTGAATCAGGTGTAGTGTTAAAAGCTGTGATTTGCAAGCACCCAGCAACCCAAACATACTTCTTAAAAAATTGCGTGATGATCAATTGATGCCATCGCACAATACACATTTTCATATCATTTTTTTTATATCATTTCAGATTTTTTCCGTCACTTGAAGACAAAATGTAGAGAAACTACTTGCACTCACTTCTCACTTGCTTGACTTAGGGATCTTTGAATAAAGTTAAATTTTCCCTGGATAAAATAGAATATTTTGAACAATAACTAGTTCCCATAACAAAGCGTACCAAATAGATAAATTTCGCTCTTCAAAAGAGAACAACTTTATCCGGCAAAAGCGCTCTACACGAACATAGGCGTCACCTCCCTTAAAGCATGACTAAACTATCCATTTGTACTCAATAGAGCTGGCTTTTCTAACTTTTCGTTTTCAGAAAAAATTTGCATATTCAAACCCCTGCCATGCCAACAAGGAGAAACCTTAATCGATGTTCAGCATTGTAAACCTTTTTACATGGCTTAACATAAAATCAGTTAGCTCGCACGCTCCCCAGGGATGGGATTAGTGCTTTAGCACGCCTTGCATAATTAAGACACGTTAATGCACCTCACACCTTGGTTACACAGTCTGCAAACTAACTGCGGTCAACGGTATATGGACTTTCAGTGCCCTACCCGCATCTGTTATGATGACTAAGGGACTCTAAGATGAGCCACTTCACCTCCACTAGACTTTAATGCTCAAGTACAGTAAACCTGCGGCATTTTTGCACGTTTTTGTTGCAAAACAAATAAAATGCAAATAAAAAAATAAAAAAAGGTCTGTCATCTTCCTTTGCCAACAAAAATAGATCCGACTCGTGGAGACACTTGCGAATTTGTTTATAAATGCGTCTCGTCAAAAGTCACTAATCCCAGCCTCAATTCATTAATAAAACTCAACGAGTCTACTTCAGCATTCAGATACATTTGCATATTCGAGAGATATATACGCGTTTATACGCCCGTCATTGCCGCGTGAACAGTATAACTGTTAAATTTACATTTTTTGCGTTATTTTCTTCGCGCCATGGTAGGTACCGAGATGGATGATGATGACACAGAAGAGGCTTTAACAACACCGGCTGCTGCTGGTGCTGGTGAGGTCGTCCTTAAGCAAATTCATTTGGAATGTGCAAATGAAAACTGAAAACGAGAGAAAAAAAAAACGCGGATTATCTTGTCGGTGGCAAGTGAGGGTGACGTCAACATGTGACAAATACGTATCTGCAGCTACAGTCGGGTAAAAATAACTTTACTTATTTTGCGTTGGGTACGTTGGGTACCTAACGTACGTACTAAAAAAATTCGCGTGATTCATTTTCCACTCCAGTTTACGGAGCTGAGCATTGCTGGGGTTAATTACTGCTTTTTTTTATTTCTTTGGCTGGCCAGGACACACACAAAAGCAGATAGGACTCTGAGTGCTTTTGGTGTGAAAACAAAAACAACCACAAGTCCTTTCGAATTAACGTTTATTTAAGGCAAAAGCTTTTAAAGTAATTAATTCTTTTTTAGATTTCAGTAAAGATACCAGCCAAATGTATTTCGCTGGTCTCATGACCGGGCCCAGCTAACAGGTACCCGCAGTGCAATGAAATTCGTGCAAAAAGGTTACAACTCTTGGGACTTTTATTTCAATACCCATCCCAGGGGAGGAGAGTTTTGTTAAATATGCTTTATTTAGAGGAAGTTTTGAAATAAGTGCACAAAAAGTCTTTTCATAAACTTAGTCCTTTCTTTAGCAATTTCTTACATTTATTGCTGTTTTCAACACACAATAGGCTAAAAAAAGCTTACAATTCTGTTCCACAGCTGCACGCCATGTATTTTTGGATCCACTGTCTATTAAGGGTCAATTAATTTGGCCGCATTGCAATTCAATTATTCAAAAAATGCAAATTAAATCTTTTTGAAAACTAAGTAGGATGTCTAGCATTGGGTAATACCAAGTAAAAGTAAAAGAATTACGAACGGAGTCAATTGTTGGCGCAGGATTGTTTAAAATATCCATTCCCATCGATTTACAAGTCATTGTGTCATAAAGCCCCAGCGCCAATAAAATAAATCGACAATTTTTAGCGGTGCGACCAAAAATGGTAAAAGTCCTCTTTTGGCATCACTACGTTGTCCGTCCGTCCGCTTGGTCAAAGTCCAATGCGTACAAAAAAAATCTAGTTGTTTAAGACAAACTTTCGAAATCAGCTTTTCCAACCAAAGTTTTTCTTAACATATTTAAAAAAAAAAACGAAGTAAAAAATTACTTGATCTGGCGTTTTCGCAAGAATCGGTATCATATGAAGTCTACGCAGTTCTTATATTGAATGATTTTTAAGTTTCGTTACTCTAAAATAAGAATGGCAAAAAATGTTTCTTTACATTTTTTTTTATTTATTTCTTAAAAAAAACTGTTACAAGTTTATTGTTTTTTTTTTAGCTTAACGTTCATGTAGTATTGCTTGTGTATAGTGTTTTCAAGCACATCTTGGAAACCATTTACTATTCAAAAAATTAAAGCTTTTATTAGTTAAAGCTTTTATTTTGAATCTTAAAAGTTGGACTACTCGCGTTATTTATGCCAATTTTTTTTACCTGTTATCGTTTCGGAGATAGAGGGGGACAGAAAAGTTTTCTAGGCCTTCTTACCATTTTCAAAATTTCAGATCCATAAAACAACGATTTCAAAAAAAATGTTAACTACCGTTAGACTTTTTTTCAATATAACAACCAACTGTGCTCGCGTTGGCTACTTTCCTTAAGTTCTGCGAACATGGATTTTGGTATGTTTTACCGTTTTTGGCTAACATGGAGAAACGGTAAAACATTTATTTTTTCGGTCGTTTAAATGTGCCAAAAAAAAAATGAAACGGAAATTTTAAAACGTTTTTAGTGGAGTAAGCTTGCCCTGTAAACGTTACATAGGTACTTTAACCAAATTCAAACAAGATCGTCACTGCCGTTAAAATACAAGAAACTTTTAAAAAATCGTTTTCGAAAATGCTTTTAGGTTTTTAAGTCAAATCTTTAAAGTTTTTGAAAATTCAAAGTTTTCTATAGTTTTGTATAAAATTTCAGAAGATAGACTTTGGCTGCTATTTATTTGAAAAATTATACATACTTTATTTACCGTTTGCAAGATAGAGGGGGAACATACGTTCTACTGACCTTTTTTTACAATTTTTTAAATTTAAAATTCATAAAACAAATATTTTGAATTTTGATAGCTAAATTTAAACAAACGCTGACAGCTAAATTTTTGTACGCTTTGCCCTCGTACTTAATCTGAACAAGATCGCTTATACCATTAAGAGTTAAAAAAATCTTTGACAATGCTTTTATGTTTCGAGATAATCGAGTTAAAATTTTTGAATCTTCAATATTCGCTTTAATTTTCCTTAAAATTTTGGATAATTTCTGATACGTATGATTTTTTTTATATGATTTCTCCAAAAAGCAACGGAGATAAGGGGACACAACATACACGCATTTGTGTGAATTTTCGCGATCTTTTTTTCGAAAATGTGTGAAAACGGCAGGATTTAAACTATTTCGGAAAAAAATGAATTAAGCACATGGCTATTTTGAGTTGCTTTATACGCATTATCACGGTTTGTGCACTGAGCGGTTCAAAAGTTATGGCCTCAAACACTTTGAAAAACCTCATCCATTTCAAGTCTTCATTTCTCAAAAAATTTTCAATATTTTCAAAAAACTAGTCTTTTTCATCAAAGTTCAATATTTACTTAAGTTTCTATTTTCTAGAAGTAAGTACCTAAAAACTTTTAGTCCTTTTTCGTATGAACTTTCCACCTGTAATTAAACCGTTATGTGTGCATGAAAAAAAATTCCCCTAGTATGCGTTCTCGGACTATTCCCGGAGTTTATAAACACACCAAAGTTCATTTTTCTACCACTTACCGTTCTGAAGTTATAAGGCGATTAGACTGACGGACGGACAGACAACGTAGCGATACCATAAGAGGCCCTTTTTTCATTTTTGGTTGGACCGCTAAAAAGCCGAATTTTTTGTAATATAAAAAAAGAGGAAAACGGATCAAAGCCCGAAAAAATGCAGCAGTATTAAATTAAATGCTTTCGTCACTTTCTTCCTAAGGCTCTAAGTTTCTAAGGCTCTCATTCGATAGCTTTATTTGATTTTTAAATAAAGGGTGATTTTTTAAGAGGTTGAGAACTTTTAAAAAAAAAAAAACACAAAAAATTCGAAAAAATTAATGAAATATTTATTTGAATCGATAGTTTGAACCTTGCAATTTAATGTTTAAAGATAATTTCATGCAAATGTTGACCGCGGCTGCGTCTCAGGTAGCCCATCCGCTGAGTCCAATTTTGGCATACTCTTTCACACATATCGGCCGGTATCTCACGAATGAATGCATGGATGTTGGCTTCCAGTGCGTCAATCGAAGCGGGCTTGTCCCTATAGACATTAGCTTTGACATACCCCCACAAAAAATAATCTAATGGTGTCAAATCGCACGATCTAGGCGGCCAATTGACCGGCCCGAAACGAGACTGCTCGGAAGGTCGAGAATGCCGACCATAAAATGGAAGCAGCGCGCGATGAACATTTCGAACCGAGCACGAATTTTGATAGTAAAATTCAATAATTTGCAAGCGTTGTTCATTTGTAAGACGATCCATGGTTAAATTGCAAACCAAACTGAAGCTGTTTGACAGTGACACAAGGTACTAAACACACGTCAGCTGTCAAAACCAGTGTTGCCAAAACCAAACCAGCTAAAAAATCACCCGTTACTTACTCTCTTATGCGAAACCGTAGGGAGATTTGTCATTTATTATAAGCATTATTATATAGGAATCTGAGAATGCTCTGGCTATGTTCAAAATTATCATAATTCCAGCCGTTTTTAAAGAGGTTTTGTTTAATTTAAAATTATAGTTTTTAGTTTTTCAACTCAACACATTTTTAAAAGTTTTTTTAAGTGATTTCTTTATTAATACAAAATGCATCTGAAAAACCACATAAATAAAGCATAAAGAAGTACGAACGCCCCAAAATTGGCCATAAATGTGGTGTTTGGGCAAGTGCACTAGAAAAATTACAAAGGGTCCGTTTTTTTAACTAGTGCTTATTTCGTGAATTGTTACACTTAGCTCATGTCTGATTTGACAGATAATAAGTTTTATCTTTCCGCTGAACGAATTTGGTTGTGTACGCTTGAACAACGCTGGGATATATTACGACATTACTTTGAAAAGATAACTAAGAGAAGATGCCGATTTTGCCAAAAAAATCATCTTTTCAGATGAAGCTCATTTTAATCTTGGCGGGTGTGAAAACATTTGGGGCACAGAAAACCCGCACGCATACATTGAAAAGCCGATACACCCAAAACGAGTCACTGTTTGGTGGGGATTTTGGTCCAGAGGTATAATTGAGCCATTTTTCTTCGAAAACGAGCAAGGAGTGGCCGTTACACTCAATGGCGATCGTTACCGGGCCATGTTGAACGAATTTTTGTTCACAAAAATTGAAGAGAAGGATATTGGCGACATTTAGTTTCAACAAGGCGGCGCTACGTGCCGCACAGCGAAAGCTATACTTGATGTTTTGCTCCCTGTTTTTGAAGATCGCATTATTAGCCGCAGAGCTGATGTCGTTTGCCCACCTCGGAGCTGCGATTTGACGCCGTTCGACTATTATTTGTTGGGATAATTATATTATTTGTAAAAGATAAGTGTAACGCCGGCAAGCCAGAGACAATTGACGCTTTAAAGGACAATATTCGTGAAGCCATTGGTGAAATACAGCTGCACAAAATCGATAATGTGCTTTAAAATTGGACCTATCGTGTAGGCTACTGTGTAGGGCCAGCCGAGGCAGCCATTTGAATGAAATTATTTTCCATTATTAACCGGTAGAATTGTTCTTTCAAATAAAAAAAAGAAATTTGAGAAAATATTCAGTACTTTTTTTATAGCATTTTTAAAAAAAAAGTTATTTGGCGGACCCTTTACAATTGCCCAGACAAAATGGTACATTCTTTTCAACACCGAATCGTGCATGGAATACAGTAACATTGTTCTTTTTTCGTACACCTGAACGTAAATGTTCTTTTGAACTCTGAATTCGTTCGGTGTCGACACCGAACTCGAAATTTTTGCCACCGATGCATTTAACAGTGGAGGCTAGGTGTAATTTTGATTGTGAACGTAAAGTGACGTTTCGACTCAATTTTCATTCGTGACTTTTTTCAATGAGACTGAAATTATATGAAATCGATAAAATCTTACCAAATATTTCAAACTGAAAGCTATCAAAATTAATTTTACGAAAAAGTACAAACAACCGGCACCAATAAAATCACGATACGAAATGAAAAAAATTAAACAAAATGAAGTCAAAGCAATTTGACACATAACGTGATGACGGCACCGGTGCAGTATTTTTCGTTCTGTACCACTGAAACCGGGTGTACACCACGCTGGAATTATCGCTAACACCGAAGTAAACGCCGAAAAGTAAACGCCATAAATGTAGGTTCCGCTTAACCTTCATTAACTAAGGCAATCATTTTCTTTAGAATGAAAGCTCGTTTAGAGGAGACGATTGATTGCTTCATATTTTCTGTTAAGCGTGCGTAAACTTCTCATGAGGAATTTGTTTAGCCATTAAAATTTCGCTTCTGCCCCAGAAGTGTAGTTGATTCACCAATTGTCATGGAAACTAAATTAGCATCAGCACAGACTTTTCGGTTTCTGTTTCTCTTTTTTAAAATGTTAAATTTGCGTTGTCATATGAGTGTGGCACATCATGGGATGGGTACAGCAGTTCGCAAAGAGATTACTCAAAATTATCCCAAGGATTTCTTTGCGATACTAGAAGAACAGGACCGAAGCAAAATGCTGGCTTGTATGGAATTTCATGTGGAAGGACATTACATTTCCATTCCTTTCCAGTGTGGGAAGAAAGCAATTTGCCCAACATACCTGTTACGGTTGCAAAACCTTAGGACATTCTGAAGTCATGCTGTTGTAGTCGTTGTTTTTTCGACTAAATCTAGGGATCAGTATAGCAGTATATCTTTGAAGAAGTAAAAATAATGTAAGACTGAGAATAAATAAAAAGTCGAGGTTATTTTAGTAACTTACTGCGGATAATATTGCGTACATAATAAGACCCAGATTTCTTACTCTGTTTGCACATACACAAAACTTATTTATTTTTTTTTATATAAATTTCCTCCTTAATTCGGGGGCAATTACGACGACAATGTTGTCTTCAAGTTGAAAACGTGTTTTGCGTACCACCGAGAAATCACTATGTACGACAGATGAAGGTGAGTGACTAAAAAAAGAGAATCTTAACCAATGATGACGACCAGATCTGGATAATTTCCATGATTACATCTTATTTTTTATTGCTTTTCTTTGTTCCATTCCATTACACTTGTTTGGTTTTCATGCATTATGCTAAAGGTGTGCGTGGGATTAACTTTAACGGCCGGATGTGAGCACTCGAATGCATTGCTAATTTTACGCAGGTAGGCATGCAAAGCTAATGAACTTTCTTAGATAACTGTTTAGAGCGAAATGGTGTAAATTGAATGGTTTCAAATATTCGCGGACTGAATAGTAAGTTTAAGTTTAAGTTTACATATGGGTAGGGCCTCTCACAGTATACAATTTTGATGTGTTTCGCAAACCAAATGTTCTCCATCCCTGCTGTTCACCATAAAAAGAATTTTGAAAACATCGAACACATTGAATTGACTTCTGTTTCGTCTGCTTTAAAAAACAAAAAAAAAACGAAATGTATACACAATGTTATTGGCCTTTGTGTTTCTTAAAAGGTGATAAAATTTAAATGTCTGTCGATGCTTTTTTGGGTTTTATTATTATTTTTTTTCTCTTACTTACTGAAAGGTAATTGATTTGGTGAAAGATATTGAAAAGATATCTTCATTTAGGTATAAATTAACTTATTTGAGTAGCACCAGCTGACTGTGTTTTTGTGTGGCGCAACAAAACAAAAACTTTTGAATAAAAGATTTTATTTTTTTCATTTTGAATAAAGGAAACTAATTTATTTTGTGCTGAAATACAAATGCTGCTTAAATTACTTTCACCTTTTTATAATAAAGGACGTCAATTTTGATTTCGTCATTTCTATCAACTTTAAGTCAGGGAAAGTTAAAAAAATTATGACAAACTCGGTTTTAAATTCAATTAAAAATAAAACAATGAGAATTTCCAGGCAGAAAAAGTCTTAGAATTGCCGGAAAAAGAAGAGTGCAACTGTCCTTTCCTAGAGTTGGTATTACTAGAAGGTTCAAGACCTAAGCGAGTACCAATCTAGGTTAGCCTTGAGGTCCATCCTTAATTTATTGGACAATAAATTGATCCTTTTTTTTAAGGCCCCCATGAAAACTTCTATTTATTACCATGCTGCATGAAGTTCGACATAAAATTGTAAAAAAAAAAAAACACAAATGCAGTTTTTCACCAGAATTATGGAAATGCACGAACGTGCAACAAAACAAGGAACAATGCATTTTTCGAATAACCAATGCAGTTGAAGGTATAGAAGGACAAAACAAGAACTGTACATGGTGTGTTCGTATGTAGCCATAACTACTATAGTACGTGCTCCCAGTACCTTACCTGATTTCGTCTCGGAGCTATTTTTAGCGCAACCAACACGTACACTGCCTGCATCAAGATATTCCTTTTACATGTTTTCGTCACAATTTTTACACGTATCCAAAAGATCATCGAAGGCGAATAAAAAAAAAATCAAGGTCTTACCATCTGTCTTTTGCTCCCCGCGAGACTACATTGTCACTGATGTGTGCCTCCTTTATAGCACAGCCTTGGAACATGACTTTGGGTTGACAAATTTTTCAAAATTTATTACTCCTCCATGAAAAGTAGCTCAATGTGAATTTGAAAAATAAAATATTCAAATCTTTTGGTAGGGGGAATTAATGTGGACTTTTTTTTTCTTGTGGGGACACAGCGCACGCGGACACACAATGGCGGCAATTTTATTTTATTTTTTATCGGGGGATTTGATTTCAATGGAATGAGAGGATTCTAATGAGAAGAACGTGATGTTGATCGACTATTATAGTGGTTATGAGGAGTGAAATGATTTGTGGTTAGGGTGGGTGCAACAAAGGAAAGAGGCAGTCAAACAAATCAAAGATGGTTCTAATAAACAAAGAGATAATCCTTTATTTTATTGACAACTTCAGTGCTAGGCAGACGGGAGTTTATTGCTACCTATCGGTTGTGAATAAAGGGTGAGTTTGAAAGCGCTTAGAAGTCATACATAAATCTTACCAAGGATTTAACGAGGTTTTGGATAGAAAAAAATCGCTGGCAATAAGAATGCGCCTCAATTCCACATTTGTTCGGTTTCATGCAGACAAAAATAGGATTTGCCCACACTCAGTTCGCGGGATTATTAAAATGCTGGTGTTCGTTCCTTCCCTCTACTTGCCTCAATTGAATGACTCTAATATAAGGCAAAAAAAAGGAAATTGTCCAAGGAAGACGACTGAATAAATCGACTTTTGGAAAGTTTCCAATAAGAAAGATGCGCAGAGATAATTCATAAATTCAAGTCCGAATTGATTGGATTTTTTTATGCAATGTATTCTTACACTTTAATCTGTCTGAGGAATTGGACAGGGGAACAGAACCCTAAGCAAGGTAGGCTTCGATACAAATATACTTGATTTGGTTGGGAGTGGTGTACAGACAGACATATACGCAGGAGGTAAGAAAATAAGTAGATAAAAAAAAGTTAGTTTGACCACAAAACTTGCCATACTACTCACCATGGAGAGTACCATGGAACTACTCTCTCAATATTGATAGAAAATATTGAGAGAATAGTTTGCATAGTTTCAATTTCCTACAATGAAGTTTAAACCATTGCCATTGTCTAAAAAGCAAGATTCACTCTAACGCAAGTTAATTTTTCAGGAGCAGCACACATGCGGACGAAGAAGAGGCCATTTTCCACATGCAACCTTTGCACATTCTCAGCTTTCTCAGAAGCAAAATTTTCAACTTTCTTTAGAATGAGAAATCTTTTAATGGCATCAATATGCAATCAATGGGCCAGTCGAAATTACTTTTTTCTCGAAAATTTTAGGTTTTTCTTTAATTCTGTCTCCATGTGGGCCTGGCCCAAAGGCAAAATATTTTCAATTTGGAGCAAAAACATTGCATATAATGCATTTGAAAATTTACTCCTAACATAGATGCCACGCCCAATGGAGGAGGTTTACCAATTAAATTTTTCTTATTGTGTCTAACATTCATTGGGAGATGAGAAATGTCAAATTTCAGGCTTTTAAGATGTCTTACAGTTTTGAAAGCTCTGGAGGTAGTTGCACAATTGCAACTATTGTGGGCGTGTCTGTGGGCGGATTTCAAAAATGTTGTACTGCAACACTTGTACTGCTTCGAATGACATGGAGCTTATGTCATACGAAGGCCTAAAAACATGTGACACACAGACGGGCGGACATGGCTTATTCGATTCAAGATTCGGTCTCGATTATTATTTCACCGTGTTACAAACTATGTTACAAACTTAATATACCTACCTCCTATCCTATGGGATGGGGTATAAAATTAAAAAACATATTGTTGCGTATAAGATTTTATACACCTCTATACGGCATTTTTAACCAACCTGGCTAGCATCTACATAAGCAAATATTTATTGTTTCTGTTTGGCCACATTAGTAAAATTAAAGATTGGGTTCTCTTTAGGCACCGAATGAAGATCTCCAGGTCTAATGTCTTCTGGACACTTCGAGTACCCTTCGATTATTTTTATTATTTTTTAAAATGTATGCTGAAAACGACTGCGCCACTTTTTTTTTGCAACTCTAGAGCCTAGCCATACCCAAAGTTTTATTTTTCCGCTGAAAACTTTGACTTTTTTTAATGGTCTTAATTGAACTGTATTCAGCAGAATCTTTTTACATGGCCCTGCGACTTTTAAGCCACGACTGCGCCATTTTTACAAAGGTGACTAGTATACTTCGACATGAGAACAAGATTTCCTTTTTTCATTCAATCTGAAATATACTTTATTATAAAATAACGAATGACAAAGTATGTTTTAAAATTAACACCACTTGAAACGATTGCGCCACTTTTTTTTACATCATAAGAAACAAGCAATACCCAAAGTTTAACGTTTTCGTTCTAAATTTTTGCATGAACCTAAATCTTGCCTCTAAGCTCATGTTGATCCTAATGTGTTTGTATTCAGTGGCATGTTTACAAGACTATAATATTAACGACTGCACCATTTGAAATGGCTGCGCCACTTTTTTGCAACATAATAAGTTAACAACACCCAAAGCTTGAACCTTGCCTCAATTTATCATATTGCTCGAAATTTAACTCTATTTAGTAGCATCAATCTGCATAGGTTTATAACTTAGTCACGACTGCGCCATTTTCACCTTGGTACCTATAATACCATGGTCATTAAATCTGAAATTGAATTTAACTGTCTTATGACAATGTTGATCTTATAATTAACGCCACTTGAAACGACTGCGCCAATTTTTTTTCTTATATAAGATCCATGCCATACTCAAAATTTGATGTTTTAATTTAAAAAAATTGAATTAACCTTGCACCCAAAGTCCACTATCAATTTGAGTGTATTCAGCAACATCTTTTTGCACATCTTTCAGACTTTTAAGGCACGACTGCGTCATTTTTACAATAGTTACCAACCAGTGTACTGCGACATGAGCACGGACTTTCTTATTTTTCTTTTAATCTGAAATGTACACTATTTAACTAACGTATGACAGTGTTGACATTGCCAATAACGCAACTGCACCAACAAACGATAATAGACGTCTAATGTTTTCGTTTTAAATTTTTGGACTTATCATATTGGTCTTAATTTAATTATATTTAGCACCATACTATTTATATTTTATTTATATAGATTTATGACTTTTTAGTCACGACTGCGCCATTTTTACAATGATAACTAGTAAAAATTGCGCAGTCGTGATTGAAGTCATGCAGTCATGAAGTCGAAGTATACCACTTCAAGTCGACTTCGACTTCGCAAGTATACTATTTCGCAAGTAGTATACTACTTCGCAAGTAGTATACTTCGAAGTAGTATACTTCGACATGGGCTCGAGCTTCACTATTTTTAGTTCATTATGCACTTTACAGTATTCGACTAACTCCCACAAAAAAAAAACCTCTGGTGTAACAGCTCGAAATAAGTTAGAAAATAAGGAGTACTAAAATACACATAAGTCCCTTAAAATAAGGAACTTATGTGTATTTAACTTTGTGTTCTTTTTTTGTCCTTCCAGTGATTCGTGCTGGTTTTTTCATATTTTGTAGTAGAAACTCTTGAAGGTTTGTTTCGTAAATCCCTCGTGGAGCCTGAAACGTTAAAAAAAATCAGTTTTTAAAGTTTAACTTCTAAGTTTCCACCTATTACGTGTTCGAACCACTGGCTTCCAGTGAAATAAAAACATTCAGTTTGTTTCAATGTGTTTCTTTCCACGTTCTTATACAGTTTGTAGTGTCAACTCTCATGCTTCGCGATTTCGATACAAGCCTTGTTATTTTGAGACGCATCCTTGCGTGCATATGTGGGGGTTTGCTGTACAGAACACATTACAACCAAGTAGCTAAACCTCGTCCCAATTAAACATATTTTCCACCATCCCCTCGAAAAAGAAGGCATCGTAATTGCGTGCAATGTGGAAGAGGTTAAGAGCCTAAAAAAGTCAAAATGTTGGAATTCCACCATATCGTCGACTTGTCATGACACATGCCATAAGGCACATCCCCATGCGTCACAACATGCCTACAGTTAGCTCGTCATAAAACCATAAACAGAGAATTGCACAGAAACATCGTTTTATTGCGAAAAAGCTTTACCAAATCGATTGGCAAAACCCGCTCGAACACACTTCAAAAAAGATCCACCCGCTTTGAGAGATACAACACGCAAACTTCCGGACTATTCACACACAAAAGTGGTTGCCACACATAACAAGCATACGAAGCGATACCAAACGCCCATCCTTGCCGGCACCATGAGTCATGTGCTAAAACGAAGTGCTCTACAAAATAAATGGTTGCGCAAGGCTGAAATTTAATCAAGCTGTGGACACAGATCCCCCATGGAACTATCGATGTGTATCGTTTAATCGTTGCTGGCAGAAAAAAAGCTAGACATGCAAAAAGTTGTCTATAAGAGGCACAAAATAGAAATCCATAAACCTAGCATTGAAATGAATAAGGACAGGAGGTATGGTACACTCTCGACAAAAGCGATTTTCCACTCAACCTTTGTGCTAGTCACTTAACCCTTTTTTCGTGCTCCAACGTCCTTTTATATAGTCTGTGTCCTCCTCCTCTCTCTCTCTCTCACTCTGTGTTTTACTCTTGGCTTCGTTTTGTTTCTTCTTCAAGGCATTCAAATGCCGGTCGATATGTGTAATCCTCCCGGCCAACAAAACACACATGACAACAAGGTTGCTCCTTGCGCCATACACCGCACTACTTAGTGGATTGTCCTATGGAATTCTTGCAACCCTCCGCATAAGCATGAAAGAGGAGCTTGACCTAATCCTTGGCATCGGTGTATGAGTGTGGCACTTAAATTTTTGTACACAGCCACACAAGAAAGACGAGTTTTCTAATTAACAAAGAACGCGCCAACTTTTGTTTTGTCCCGATGATAACTAGTGAATGGGGATTGGCACGTTTCTGAGAACTAAGGACAGCCTTGCATGCGGGATTGGTTCAGAGCCGAGGGCGCTTAGATATTGTTGTGCCACAAGCAGTGTATCGACACTTAGCTGGGAGCTCAATGTAGTTTTTTTTATACCAATCGAGCGAGGATACAATTCAAAAATCGCACCCTGACGCTCGTGATAGAAACGCCACCGGTGCCAGGGCAATGGCATCGCAGAAAATCATTGTTTTAGCGCGCAAGGACTCAATAAAAACACGTCCTCCGCAGGACTCTTTACTGCATTGCGTCGCATACAATGGTCTCCGCTTGTGTGTCGGACATATGCACACAGAAAGGGGTCGGTTTTCTGCGGCCCACTTTTGCGATTCCAATTACTCCGATCGGCTAATTGTGTTGAATTTAATGAATGCTATTGCCTGGAAGAAGTTAGCGGTGAATTGGGGTCCCGGATGGCCGGTGCTGCAATAATAACCCCACATCCGAAGCAGGATGAGTTGTGGTAATAAAAGTGTGGTTCGTTCCATAATGGGCGGGAGGAATTTACTTGTTAAAGCTGAAGTAATTCAATCGACGAACACAATTTTGTGGTTCAATTTACAAGTGTGTATCTGAGGGCGGGTGCTAGAAGGTGGAATATGATGGCGTTAATTAGCTTAAAGGGTGGGTTTACGAAAGGATAATGTGACACATGAGACTGAATTTTTTTCTTCAAATTTTTACATGCACCCGAGGCTTATATGCGAAGCCGTGTATTAATTACACCGTCTTGCTTTAATGAACGCCCTACGAAATAAATTTAAAAGGGTCTAATGATGTATTTTATTCCAAGAACTGTAATGATGAAACGTAAGTTACCTGATTATCGGGAACGACTCTCCAACTCTCCTTAAAAATATCCGGCTAATCATCAGGGAAAACAAAATTTATACGTTCAAAATGCTATATGGATAATAATGCTTCTTATTCTTCAAATAATTACTTCGCATTTAGTCAAAGGACTTTAATGTGTTTTCTAAGTTTTACTTTACTTTGGCGCAGTCGTGCAAAATAAAAAAATAATCAAGTCATAACTCATATCGTGTCATGACAGTGACAAGCTTCCGCAGGTTGTTCTTAACTTTTCCTATAAAGTCTACAAAATAAATAGTGAATTGGCGCAGTCGCTTGTTTTAACTAAAACTTGTCAATGCTTCTTCCTTATCTCCTTTTGAAAAGTACTCTCTAATCACGGAGTAATGAAGACTTGTAATCTTGCTCTGCGAAATTTCGATGAATTCTTAAAATTTAGAAAAAAAAAAAAAAAAAATGGCGCAGTCGTTGTGTTAAACAATAGAACAACGATTTTTTAAACTGAATTCCTTTTTGAAAAGTACTCTTCAATCACGGAGTTATGAAGACTAACTAGACTAACTAATTAAAAAAATATAAATAAATAGAGTGGCGCAACAGCTCGGGGTGAACCAGGGCCAACTTCTCAACAATGTATGCTGGTGTGTTAATTTCTTTACACACAAGGGGACCTACAATTTTTTGCCGAATCCGAACAGCACTTTCAGAAATTTTTCAAGAAAAATGATACTCTCGGAGGGCTTGTCAGACACTCGCGGAGGTGGGGGCCGTGAAAAAGAACAAGTCTTTTTTTTTCAGGTGACGATGGCAGGATTCGAACCCAGACCTCCGGCGTAGTAAGCACACACACTAACCACTACGCTACGGAACCCGAAGTAGACTAACCAAGGCTACAAAAAATACTGAATTGGCGCAGTCGCTTGCTTTAACTAAAACTTGTCAATGCTTCTTCCTAATCTGAATTCCTTTTTGAAAAGTACACTCTTATCACGGAGTGATGAAGACTTGTATTCTTGCTCTGCGAAATTTCGTTAAATTTTTGAATTTTAGAAAAATAATGGCGCAGTCGTTGTGTTAACCAATAAATACCGTAGAATTTATTTTCACCTTCCAGAAACATGAACTTACCCACTTAGCAAGACTATCTTTTTTCGTTAATATTTACCCGCATCAATTTGGTGTAAACCTATCCGGCGTTGCACCTCGCGGCATTCCTGTGCCACATCCAACAAATGTTTTAAGTAAGTTCGGTCTATTTTTACCGCCTGCATAGTTGTGTACTCCACCAGGTTGATGTCATCCTAACTTCTTTGAGGATGGATCTAGCGACCTCAACCAGGGCTTCACAAAGCCGGGGACGGAGTAAGTTCGTTAGACAAAATTGCCCATGTGACGATAATAAGTTCCTATAGTAAGTCAACCAAGGGTTATACGTGAGGAACGCTACATTGCCAATAACTTAGGTTGACATTTACTGAAATTGAACTCAAGGTATTTTTTGTTTCTCCAAAGCAAAACAGTTAACCAGCATGTGTCGAAATGGGAAAAACTGGAATGATTAGAGGAAGGAAATTAGAAAGCATAAAAAAAATGTAATCAGAGGAAGATTACGTTCGAAAATTTACATAATATCAGCGTAAACTGGCGCCACTGCACCGCAGCACAGTTTCATCTCGAGTGTCCAAATAGCAAAAAAAACAACATGTAATCAGCGCAAATGGATAGATAAAACTTAATGTTGATGCAGTCCACGCCAATGATGGTAGGTATAAAAATAAATATTAATGGGCTAAGGTGGCTCCCCTGAGGGACCCCGGAAAAAGCATTGACACGATCAGGTAAACAAAATCTAAATTTAACATTGGGTAATAGGTTGGAGTGGCTGCTGGCTTTGATAAAACCGATACATTTAGATGAAACCGACAACTATAAATCCTTTGCTGTGGCTCCAAAAAGTTGCGCAAACTTGTTTAAATTTTGAGCTATTAATTGAGCGTGAGTAACGTATTGGGTCCGCCGTACTTAGATCGTGTTACAAGTCATCTAACTCATCCAAGGAGCTCCAGTGAAAATCATGAGAAGAAACAACAAGCATCAAGTTCCATGCTTGCTTATCAGACAGTACCCTGTAATAAAACCGATTGTAGAACTAAAGTGCGGGCTATTAATTGCGATCAAACTCTTAGAGCATTTAAAATCCAATTTAGGAAATTTTTCAGACTAGATTGAGGGAGAAGTTCAAAGATTGGCGAGTTTGTTAGCCTTATAGCTTCCAAGAAAGCCCTTGTATCAAGCACAGGTGAATGTTGAACTGGTGAATGTTGAACTGGGACTTTATCTGAGTTCATATAGACTGATTCTAAGCACTTGCCGCCTGACTGTCCGAAACATTTCTTATATCCTTGGCGGATAACGCGTTCTCAAGCCAAACAATAGTTCCATTATCGCCATGGTTTCCGCTTGAAAAACACTACAATAATTCAAGGGAGACTAAGAGAATTATATCAGTCTATTTGCGAGCCCTGACCTTACCCATCTCTAATTTTTCATCCATCGGCGTAGAAGTCGATCGATTTTTTTCCAGAAAGACCAGATCATCGCGAATGTATCCGGTGGTGGTCTCGAAGTTTTAGAGTTGGGGTACGGTACATTTTGTGTTTTTAGAAGGGGTATCCTGGTTGTAAACAGGATGGTTCACTGTGAGGTTGCTTTGAAGCGCATAACTATGGCTCCAATTTTTATCTGCTGAGGATGTAATATGGAACAAGATGATCAGTTCAGCTGAAGGCGTGGTGCGAAGTGCAGGCAAGCTGATTTTTGAACCTTTCTCAGTTTGCCTGGCGAACTAGATTTTGATTTTAGAAAAGTAAAAGCTAAAAAATAATAAAATCCATACTTTAATATTGGTCTTACGACTGAGTAGGTCATTCGCGATTGAAGTTTCCATTTGCTTCCGCAGTTACTTTATTGCAATGAGGAGCTGCCGTAGCTTTCTGAGCTCTTTCTTGTAAATTAGATTTATCTTAGCTTCTTATCTGAAATAACACCTAAATATTCAACTTTTTCAGGAAGGAATAAGCGTCACTGCGAGGAATCTTCTGTTTTCTGGTGAAGAGGACGAGCTGAGTTGTGTGGAGGTAAACAACCGGACCAAAATTATTTGCCTATTTTCTAAGCTTGCTATTCTAAAAAGCTCTAAATTTTGTAAAAGTTTTTCCCCCTAGGTTAGTCTTGTCACAACTAACTGGAATAAACTGACGGGACGGGTTCAAAAGTGATACCAAGAACATGGCTTCATTTTGTAGGTCTCCAGAAATGTTACCCTATGATTGTCGAGTTTTGGTCAAAGGTCAATTCAAAGGGTCAAGACTCTACATCGCCCTTAAACATTGGGAAACATTTCTGAAGACCAGTATAAACTAATACAGAAAACCCAATCGTTGAGATCTCCCTTTTTAGATAATTTTCAGACCTAAAAAACTATTAAAGTTACTTCCATCTAAGAGTGCTCATAGGGACCGCCAATGTAATAACTATTTACCGCAAGAGACCGAAATACCAAATTCAGATGCTTCGTTCGTATTCGTATTGCTTCATTAACAGCTCAATCCAGCGTCAAAAAGTGCGTTCTTTCGCGAAAACAGTTCTCTAATTAATTGGCGCAGTCATCTAGAATAAATGCAATTGACTAATTGAAGGCTCACGGCAAGTTTCAAAAATATTTTCCTTTAAGTCTCCTGATTTATTGGCGCAGTCGTCTTGAATAATAAAAACTTAAGCAATTGACTAATTGAAGGCTCACGACAAGTTTCAAAAGTGGTTTCCTTAAAGTCTCCACATTTATTGGCGCAGTCGTCCGCTATAGAGAGCGAATTCGTATCACAAGTTTCAAAAGTGATTTCCTTAAAGTCTCCATATTTATTGGCGCAGTCGTCCGCTATAGAGAGCGAAATGTTGACCAACTAAGAGTGGTATTGGCTGTGACACTGATAGCTGAAATAAGGCTGTAGGGCATAACTTAAAAAAGTCAATGCCGCAGTCGATTTTAAAAATCATAATTTGTTCATATAAGGCGCCTTACGATTTATATAACTAAATTCGAGTTCAATTTATGTCCTATTCTGAAGACTGTGATTTCTAAAGGCATTCTTCAACTGCTAGAAATAAGTGGCGCAGTCGGTTTTATATTTTGCAGAAAAAATTTAGGTTTGTAGTAAAATATTCAAAGATCCGATGCATTAATCCTCTAATATCAGGATTTTTTTAAGGGTTCTTGTGCTTTTTAAAAATTTTAACAGTAATTTTTGTTTCTCTCAAAACGTTTTCGCCAGTTTAATGAAATCACTGGCGAAACTTTAAGGTCTTTATGGCGCAGTTCAAAAATTTCCGTCACAAATGACCTACGTAAAGATATTCACATTATCTCCTCCGTGCTTGCTTAATGAGGACCCCTTACACTGTGGCGCTTCATTAATCCAGCACTCTCGCTGCTCGTGCTTTAATTACACTTCAAATCTATGCAAATGAAGATAAGTAATCGCTGACTTTATATGAAAATGTTCCTCATTTTCTGCTATTTACTGTTCCTAACGTTTCATTCACCCCAGTGTGTCCCATATAAATACAGAGCGCTCGCTCTCCATCCAACTCCAGTTGTCCAAACAAAGGGTTAAAGCACCCAGCTTGTTGCATCCTTCCCCCTCGTTGTAATGAACACAGTTTTTTCGCCACCAGCAGTGTACCAGTTCCTGTGAATCATCATCGCCCCAACGCCCACCGTCGTCGTTGCATCAACCCTTATACAGATGCGTGCAATGGGAAATGAATTGCTTCTCAGTTCTACGTTAACACCTTTGTTTGGGATGGCTTTAAAAATAGACGACGCAACGGTAATTTGCTTTAGATTATTTTTCCCAATCATCACCCGCATCTGGCTTTTTGGATAGTGATGTTCCAGGGATTTCGTCAGAGACTAATACACGTCTCGTATAGTCTCCCCTCGTTTAAAAATGAAGTTTATTCTGGGAAAGGGAGCAAGTTTACATTCAGTTCGATACTTGGCATCTTATTCAAGGTATATTTGAGTTGTTTCATTTTCCTTTTTTCTTGTTTACTTCTTGATCTTGCCGTTGCCGTGTTGTATAGAGACTTTCAAAACTTGTAAACAATTCCCCGTTTAATTTGTAAATTGTCTACAATTTTTATTGAGTGAGGTCTACTTAGAATTTTATTTGCCTTTGACCGAGTTTCGAGTTGGAGTGAATCATGCGCCAAGTGCTCCATGAAAGGTGGAGTGTAGCCCACACGCATATAGACTCACGAGTGGCAGCTATCTTTTTGAACGTAAGCGCTGCCCGTGGCGGTCTTAATTTACCGACAAATTAACATTGTTAAAATGTCTATTAAAAAGATGTCAAAGAGATTGTGTTCGCCGTATGACAGAGCGGTAGGTGCGCTCCGGTATAAATTAATTGCAAACACTCAAGTGCCAGCCAGTTGTTGTTGTTTTTTCTTTAGAAAAAAAAAATACATAATATTTATTTGTATTTTGTGTCACAATATTATTTTTTTGTTTGCAGCAATTGTCGTTGGATGAATGAGCAAAATGTGGTGTCATTGCTCCGAATGATGTGGTGGCAGCAAATTCGCTATTCAGCGAGTGGTAAATGACTTTCGCAGTCGTATTTGGATCACGTAATCAGTTTGTGTGTGCTTAAATGATAAATTTGCTTCTCCTTAGTTATCGGAGACAGTTGAAATACTTTCGGGCAGGGGTTGTAAGTCTTTGAGAGACGGGCCGAATGAAGTTGCATTAAGCCAGGATTGTAGGTACCTGCATGGTTTGTTGTGAATGGTTGCATTTACATGCGAAAAATTTGAGTTAAATTTGGAATGCAAAATTTGTACTAACGCATGGAAATTAGCTGCGTACAGGTACTGTTCCATATGATGCCGCAACATGGTGAGGAAAACATAACCCTGAATCTGACATTTTTTCAGAAAATTCTCCGAAGCATAGTTTAGTTACAGTGGTTTATTGAGGATAAGATACTTATCGAGAACGTTTTTTATTTGAATAAAGGAGTAATATGCTTTTCTTACAAATAAAACTTTTAAGTTAAGGACAAAGTTTAACTTGGCAGCATGGTACCAATACAGTAAATGGCGCAGTCTTTTATAAATTCAATAGTTAAAAATCATAACGTACTCTTTTCACAGAATACTGTGCCTAAACTTCTGAGCGTAGTAAACGCATATTTTTTTGCCAAGTACCAAATTTAGCTTAATCCCCTTAGGGCCAGTTTTTCAGTGCGAGATCATCCAAGTTAGCTTGAGATTAACCCCAAATATGAGTTTTTTAGTGAATTCAGATCTGGGGTTAATCTTAGCTTAACTCGTCAAATTTGGTGATTTAATGCCCGATCAACTCTGGGGAACAGTATGGCCTTCTTTGAATAATTTTTCTGTGTAGAATGGCAGTTGCTATGCGTGTTTGTGTCGAAACTTACATTTGAGAACAACTCGAACTTCTTTTCGCGGTGTTTTTTAATGAAGTGAGATTTGGGAGAGTCAATAATTTCGATAGTCGAATGAGTCTGAACTGAAAAACCGTGGGTAGGTTAAACCTTCACTGTAAAGCCACAATGCCCGCAGCGGTAGTATACAGTAGCAGCGGCAGTATAAAGCGCGGACCTATGCGGCGCGGCACAGGAAAAACTCCAACACATTGGTGAAGCGCGCTTATGTCAGACAGATATCTCGTTTGAAAGCAATAGCTGATAGCTTCCCATCCTAAACTTTCTTTTTATTATTTTTTTAAAGCGGATGACACATTTTTTTTTTTGATTTTTCACAATTTCGGGAAATTCCTGCACGTACTTTTCCTCCATTGTTTACTTTTCTTGAAGCGAACTGTGAAAAGTGCGGCACTGTTAACCGTGTAGCCCTGCAAAAGTCAAAACTTGGCCAGCTAACGGGTAATTTTTTAAGAGGTTGAGAACTTTTTAAAAAAAAAAAACACAAAAAATTCGAAAAAATTAATGAAATATTTATTTGAATCGATAGTTTGAACCTTGCAATTTAATGTTTAAAGATAATTTCATGCAAATGTTGACCGCGGCCGGTATCTCACGAATGAATGCATGGATGTTGGCTTCCAGTGCGTCAATCGAAGCGGGCTTGTCCCTATAGACATTAGCCTTGACATACCCCCACAAAAAATAATCTAATGGTGTCAAATCGCACGATCTAGGCGGCCAATTGACCGGCCCGAAACGTGAAATTAACTGTTCACCAAACTCGCCTCGCAATTGCGCCATTGTTTCGCGATGAACATTTCGAACCGAGCACGAATTTTGATAGTAAAATTCAATAATTTGCAAGCGTTGTTCATTTGTAAGACGATCCATGGTGCCAAACTGAAGCTGTTTGACAGTGACACAAGGTACTAAACACACGTCAGCTGTCAAAACCAGTGTTGCCAAAACCAAACCAGCTAAAAAATCACCCGTTATAAACCAGTGTAGTTCCACGGCCATAGACACTACGTGAACTGGCCGCGCGTGCTCATAGTTACTAGTGTGAGATTCTTACTGAATTAAAAATCCTCCCATTTTCCGTCGGACTACGGATATGTTTCTTTAACAAGAAGTTAAAGAATCTGTAGTAATCGCGTGTGGCAGGGTGGAAAGCACTTACAAAGCCGGCAATTTATGCGCTTTCGTCTTATACCGTAGGTCCAAAAGTCTCTTTCGTTGTAGTCGGCGCGTAAGTTTCGTCTGATCCAAGGTTCGGACTATTTCATTGTTACAATGTCAGCGAAGTCGAATACTAGGTTTGCGAGCAAAGTTTGTTACCTTATCAGCCACAGTTGCGGTTCCTAGATCTCAATGTAGATCGCTATTTCTTTTGTACCTTGGAGCGTTAACGATTGCTCTGAGTGTCTTATTTTGAAAAGTTTCTTAAATAAAAAAAACTGCTCGCTGGGTTAACTCCAGATTCGTTTTGTTCCGGGATAACCAGATCTTGGTTGAAGCTGAGCTTCACTCAGTAATGAAAAACCGCTTAATCGGAAGACTCAATATAGAAAATCTTGTTTGGGCTCTAAGTAGTACTGGTATCCAGTGTACTGAGATCCCTGGTTTTCTTTTATGTAGTTATTTGGTTTGAGAGAAACCACCGCCTGTGCTGCCTGTGAAGAATACGAAGATACACGGATCATTTCATGTGTTTGTCCTGTCTTTGCTTGCGTCATCGGCGATCTTTGGAGCTGACGGGGTGAGCGCCGAACATCTAAGCACTTCTTCACTGAAACTCCTTCTTATCTCTCTTCGAAATGCAGCAAGACTAAGTACATTAATGCAAGGCGTCTGCATGGTAGGACAATGAATTAATGCCTGAGTGCTCCCTCCGATAGTAGATAGCAACAAAAAAAAAAACGTTTGAGACTGACTGATGAAAATCAAAACGATTTTGAATTTGCTTAATGACCATCAGGAAAAAATTAATTATTTTTGGTTTCGAGCGTGGGGAAACATTTATTTTAGAAATACTTTAAAGTTCGGTTGCCACAGAAACTAAACAAAAAACTAAAAATGTTTGTCAATCGCTTGAATTGTGTAAGGAGTGAGATCAATCTACACGTACACGATGCTTGACATCACATCAATCGATTGACCGTATAAGGTGCGCATTAGACGACATCGTTTATCCTTAAGTCATGCTAACCCATCTGTACCTGCTACAGGCTTTCTTTGTTCCCAAGTACGCATGACCTTTTCTTCAGTGTACCTGCCTAAACATGAGGTTGCCAAAAAAGCACAAACGCAAAGCTTATGGGCGAAAACAGCTAAATTAAAATATATTTCTCTTATTTTTTCTTCATAAATGTACTTCTGGGTATGTAAGACTAAGTAAGTACAGGGTGATTCAGTTAAGGTGTGACGAAAAGCTAAAGCGTGTAGGTTGAGACAAAAAATACTTAAATTCTTTTTTTTAATTTTAAGTTTCAAGAGAGTGCAACAAAGAAGGGATTAACAAAAAGTTAACTAACTATACCGTGGCATCGAATGTAGGTATAATTTTTTTTTAATAACTAATTTTTTTTTGTGACGTGACTCTTTTTTAGAAAATCGCCCTACGCGACTAAACGGGAGGAATAGAACCCCCTTCCACACACATTTTTCTGGCTTTTTGTCACATCTTCTTTACCATTTAGGCGCCAGGTTAAATCTGAAGTGATCTGAAGTGGTTAAATCTCGTGCATTCCAAATAGTACCGCTTGTGGGGTACGCCGATTTGGCCTCAGAATATAACGGCAGGCCCGGTCTTAGATCTCTTCGTCACTGAGGCCAAATAAATTCTGTTGTCGTTGCATTTGTGTGATCCATGAATGCTTAGGCCTCTCTCTTATGCGATTGCGTTCGAATGTTGATAGACATTGACTTTTTGACGGGGTTCGTAGGATCTCTCCTTTAACGTGGCACTACCAACTGTGCCGGTCGTGCTCCATTTTTCTGGAGATAGGAGATACTTCTTATTCTATATCGCTTTGTTACTCCTGCTGTCATGCGAAGCTGCCGTTAAGTTGCTCTCATATTTCTTATACGCTGTCTAACATTGTGAACCATATGTAAGTGCCGGACGCACAACTGCGGTGTAGAGCCTTCCTTTTAACTAAGGGGGCATTTTACAGAAGATGGCGGAGTTTTCTCTCCACTTCATCCACCCAACGCTTTTTGTCACATCACCCGGTAAAAAAAAAACAAATAATGTGTCTGGTACCTGGTATTTTTTCAGACACAGAATTGCAAAATGTGTTTCGGAAATTCACTAACTTCATCGCAAAAACTCCAGGTTCATCTGTTACACCAATTTTTCTTAAATGTTCCCTGAGCTTACAAACTCCGTTAGGAATCCTGTAGTTAAGAATAAGTAAATTATTTTTACTAAGGCCGGAGCATGCTTTGAATCTCTTCTGGTTGTAGTTCCCTTAAAGATTCTTAGCTTGGAATCACGCCTTGAAGGCTTTTGCAAGTCATAGTTCGATTTACCTTAACCGTTTTCCTCTATTCCGCAGAAAGGTTAAGCTTCTACAAAGGGTTCTGCTGCGCCTTATGTTGCTAAGAAGTCCGAGTAGGTTTTTGGAAAATCTCTTCTGTATGTGTTTTCCAAATGAGTTTGCTGCCTAAGAGTAACCCTAGATATTTAACCTCTTAAACTTGTATCAGTATCGTGGCAGATAGTCTTTTAGGTTTTATTCGAATATTCATTTTCCTGGTGAATGAATACTATGAATACTATGGTTGTCTTGGCCGGGTTTAGATGTTTAGATTGAGCGCAGCTGTGTTGTTCTAGGACTGCCTTAAGTGCTTTATGAATATTTTCATGGAGCGCTCCTCCAAACATCCCCCTGGCAATTAATACTATGCCATCGGCATATGGCTGACAATTGATGCCTAGGTTGGTTAACGTATCATCTAGTTTAGCAACAAAGGCATTATTTTATGGGTGGCAACAGTTACACCCCCTTGTGGGCGCCCTCTTGTTGTACTGACCCTGATAATTTCCTATGATCTGTGCGTCTCAACTGATCTTGTATTCAGCAGCTCATGCTTCAATCTGGAAACTGTCCTATTTACTCCCGCCTATATAAAGCTCGCCTTATGGCTTAGTGTGACTTGTTGTGAATTTCCCGTTCGATATCTAGGAAGGCACAGATTACTGTGTTTTTGGTGTCAAGCACATTTTGGATAATCTGCTTGACACTTAGCACATTCCGTCCATCAGCTGATATAGGAACCTAGAGAGCTCTAAGGGCCCTCGTTAGCCTATGCGAGCTGGTGGCTTCTGCTGCCAGCAACTCTCGGTAGATATGCCCGCTCTGCATACATGCTGGCAGGGGTAAATAAGGAAGTTGCATAGCACATTTCCTTTTTTTCGGTTGCGTTGTCTTTTTTCCCCGCCTTTGGAATAAATTCAACTTTATTGCCCGTCCCACTAGTTTGGTGTACATCCCAGAGCAAGACTACTTTCTGCTATTCTTACCAAGTGCAGGAGTAGCATTTCTGGTCCGTTATGTAATAGGGCTGCTGATACACCTATGATTTAGAAGGTTGAAAGGAGGCTGCTGTGCTTTGCTGTGTTGCTCATTCTCGTGTGCTGCCATCTACGTACTTGAGAGACACGTAGCACTCCATCCGAAGTATGCTTCGGATCATTGTTCTATTGAAGCATCCATTTTAGAGACTTTTTCTCCTCAGCATGTGACCGAATTATGTTTACGCCAAAAGCAAGTCCGCCAAAGACCACCTTGCATTTGCTCGATAGGAGCCAAAAATGAGCGGTAAGATTTATAATTCAACCAAACATTGTCATATCAATTGCCTCCGTGAAACATTGTCAAAATTCATTGTTTTATCGCTAAGCATAACCAGCGGCAGGCAAGAGGCAACGGGGGCAATCTCAAAAGATCACTCCCATCAATCTAACGTGCCAAAAACTGATTCGCATCAAAATTGTGTTCCCAGAAAATCTCATACTCGATCAATCGCCTTGACTGGTTTCGCTTTCACCTCCTCACTGCAATGATTCATCTCATGAGACACTAGATTCGTTAAACCAGGATGCGTCACCAAACATGAAAAATTAGCTCAACGCCAGATATTAGCACATCCGCTCGAGGCTGGAGCAAGCCCCTATATTTGCATTTTTACTCATATTCAAGCCCTTGACTTCGCGCAGGGCAATAAAGATAAAAAAAAAACTAAATGTTTACACAATCGCTGCCGCTCTTATCGACAAACTCGTTCAAATTCCACAGCAAGTCCACGTAGTTCCTCAATATTTCTGATAAGGAATGAAGTGTACAATCTTCCGTTATTATTTGTGTTGTCCTTTTTCGGGTTTATTTTCTTATATTCGAGAGGGAAATCGAAAATAAAACAAAATTTCCAAACAAAGAATTTTTTGGCTAATTTGAACTGGTCGAACAAGTGCAATGACAGTTGAAACGAGTCTCGAAACCAACTCCATTGCACAGCGAAAATAAAATGCAATCAACTCGTCTTCATGACGCCCTTGTCCACTCTACGACTCACAATTTGCTTCCATAATCGAAAATCGCTAATTGTTGTTAATTAAGCAAAAACAAAAGTTTAACAACACATCGCGATGAAAGTGAAATTATAAATAAAACAAAACTCCCAACCCCAACTCAAATGTTTACAACGGGCGCGTGTATCAAAACCGGTGCTGGTGTGGTGGTGGTTGAGATGACACCTCCCATCCCTTTCTGTCGTTCGTCTGGGAATGCCCACGACGAGCGCGACAGACAAATTTTAAACGCAATTAACCGGTGTAAGGTCGAAAAAATCCCCAATTTCCATGTAAATTAATTTTTATTCTTCGTTTTGATTGAATTACTCACTTGAACGGTTCATCGTCTCTCTGGTGCGGTGGATAGATGAGCTGTTTTGGAACTGGGAATCCTTGGGGTCCTGTGTCGGAAAGAGGACAACACTCGCGAATAATGGTTACGGGAATCGCTAGGGAGTTTATGCACTTTGCGGTTTAGCTCGCAGGCGGCTATTTAGCACTTTTCGGGCGGAATTTCACTTCACTTGAGCACTCACTTTTGTCACAGCTGGAAGGCACACTATCAGAAGGAACGGGAATGATTTAATACGAACGGTAAACGAGGATTTTTTCTTGATTTTCTCACGAAACACGAACCGACTGTCTCGAACAAATCGCGACTGCTGCTAGTCTGGTCGAAGAAAAAAACTGCGACTGTTCTGCTGTTGTCTCTGTCGCTGTCGAACGAATGTTTGACAGATGATTGAAAGTGCTGCCAAACTCCCATCAATTTGTGTTCTCACAATATCCCAGAGGGAAATTTTTTGTACAGGGATGCAAGAGAGGAAATTCTGAACTTTATTTTTATTTTCGTGATTGTTTTGTTTGTATAAGGAAACAATCGCAGCCGTAGTCGGGGGGTTTCCTTCTTAAAATCTACCAATCGAGATCTACCAAAAAGATTATAATTTCTTCTCGAAGAAACCTCTTCCAAGCATGAATTCTCGAGTAAAGACGTCCAAAATTTAACGGGACGGTTTCACTTGAGATTTATTTATTTAAGAATAATCACAATAGTTCAAGTACTTCTAAAGACGCGTTGTCACAAGCAACGTAAGACAGGAACAGAAACAGAATCTCATACATTAGCAACTGTTTCTGTTTCTGTTCCTTGTGACAACGCGGCTTAACAGATCTGTCGTACGGGGACCGTTTCAGTATCCTTTTTTGATTCTCAAACTGTGGTGAATGGGATTTATGAGATTTATTATTAATCGCTTGCCGACAGGATTTAAATTTATATGGTAAATCGCGTGATTTGTATAAAATTTAATAGAGATTTACATCAATCGCCGGTAAGCGCCTGGTGGAGACATGGTATTAGAATAAAAAATTCGGTTTAACTAGACACAAAATTTTTCTGAATCCGAAAAACAGTTTTTTAGTTTCAAATTTTCTTTGTTATCGTAGCGGATTAAAAATCAAAACGTAAAATTGTTTTGTGTTGGCAAAGGCAACACACCACCAACAAAAATGCTGGATCACACGCTGTTCAGATACATAAACGACATCACCAACCATTCTGCACAGGGCCTTAACGCTGTTTATTGATTTGTTAAATTATTGAATTGGACTAAATTGTTTTGTCAAAAATGAAAGCGTACGATAAGTACGCGGATTATATTTAATATTCTTTTTTCCTGATTAAAGCTTTGGGGTTAAGTTTAAATCTGCCTAATCTCTGTTTTATGCGCGGTGAAAACGGCCTATTTTTGCATATGTTTTTTATGTTTGGCTTAATACTTGACGCAAAAGGTTGGTTAAGACTAGGTTCAGCTATAACGTAACTTAAAAACTTCGCGGCACAGAAAGGAATTCGTCATCTCAAGTAGGTTTGTATTTAGAAATGGTTTTTAAATGAGCATTTAATATGTAGCAGAGGCTTGTATTTATAATCAGAACAGAATGCGTCACTGTGCCTGTGTCTTAAGCCGTGTTGTCACAAGGAACAGGAACAGAAACAGAAACAGAATTTCATACATTAGGTTTCAGTTGCTAATGTATGAAATTCTGTTTCTGTTCCTGTTTTGCGTTGCTTGTGACAACGCGGCTTTAGGGCCAGTTTTTCAGTGCTGAGCCAAGCTCAGCTTAAACCAAGATCTGTTACTTCCGGAACAAAACGAATCTAGACTTAACTCAGTGAGTAGCTTTTCAGTGCAGAGTTAACTCCGTCAGTAAAGCTGTAAAAAACTTCAACTCTCGAAATTATTGACTCGCCCAGCTTTCACTTAACGTAGAAAAACACAGGAAAAGAAGTTCGAGCCATTTTCAGATGTCATTTTTCACAGAAATACCCAAAGCTACTGCCAGTTCTCACCGAGAAAAAATTCAGAGCTCACCAAATTTGGCGAGTTAAGCCGTAATTGATCCCGGATCAATTTTCACAGAAAATTTTATTTCTGAGGTTAATCTCAGTCTAAAGTGGAAAGCAAACTAAAGGGTATGTCATAACCAGACGAAAAGTTGGCTTCAGTTTCGTCAAACAAACAAGCAACCCGCAATTTGCTTTTTGTAAAAGGTATAGGTAAATCTGTCAAATAAAGTTTTAATTTTTTTTTTGTGAATCCTTATTTCGTTTATGTGCATCTGTTTTTAAAGATAAAAAAAAACAATTCAAATCAATTTTGCTTCCTCACAGTTCAAGTTCAATAAATTAAACAACATTACAAACAATTTAAAAATGTACGTACGAAACGTGCGGTCGGGCGCGCTCAATACCCACGAAACTGACTCGACCGATATTATGGGTGCGTTATACGAATTGAATGTATTCGCTCAGTTTCTTAAGGCTCCGTACGTAGCATTCCGTCTATTATAGTTGGCCCTTTACTCGGAAACTTGGCTGATCTCGCACTGAAAAACTCGTTGAGGCCCTGCCAAGCGCGAAAAACAATTACTCCAACTGCACAGCTTATTTTTATTTGTGTGTGATTTACCACATTCATAGCCTCATTCCTTACTTATTCTCTCGTTTCACACGTGAATCTGCTTGAATCGAGAATTTGGAGTTATATTTGAAAATTTTGTAAAATTGAATTAATTATGTCTTAAAAGAGTTAAGCTTACCCTGCATTAAGTAATCTTTGCATCTAAAATTTCCCACTCTGCGCACTGAATGCAGCACATATTTATTTCATTCCAGACACAAACCACTAAGTTCTCAGCTGATTATACCTTCTGTTTTTGACAGTTCTCGTACAATCTGTAGGCATAGTGTTTTGATAACAACTCAAAGATTACAAAATCGACTAAAATTAACTACTTTTCTTACTCCAGCAATGAATATACTTCCTGCCATAGTCCGTTCAGGACAAAGACAACTTCAGCAAATCCTTACGCAAGCATCCCGCCTATCAACAACCACTCAGTTACAATGCGAAGAGCGCAAAGCCAAAGAAGCAGCGGCCAAAGGTCATCACTTGTCCCGTGGACAACCGACAATTTTCGACAAAATCATCTCGAAAGAGATTCCGGCGAAAATATTCTACGAGGACGACAAGTGTCTGGCATTTCATGATGTGTCTCCCCAGGCACCTGTGCATTTTTTGGTTATACCCAAGTACAGGATACCAACACTGGACAGCAGTTCGGAGGAGGACACCGAAATGCTGGGACATTTGATGCGGATCGCTGGAGAATTGGGAAAGAAAAGCGCCCCAGAGGGATTCCGGTTGGTTGTTAATAACGGTGTCCACGGCTGCCAGAGTGTTTATCATTTGCATCTCCATGTGCTTGGAGGAAGGCAACTGAAGTGGCCACCCGGTTGAGGGCGTACGAACGCCTTGAATTTAGTCAATAAACTTTTTAATGAACATGAGCTGATTCTTTTATTTTAATATGTCTCGAGGCTATAGAGTCTAGAGACTGCACTTAGTACTTAGAAGTTACAACTACTTCATTTGTCTTACATTTGGGCTTTGTAAAAGGTTAACGGAACATGAATGTATCTGTACAAGTGGAACCCAAAGAATTTGAAAAATCGTCTTCTTTTCCTGTGTTTTTTTTTGTATGAATGTTAGTGGATAAAGGAATTTTTGTTGCTTTTGAATTGTCAGTGCTAAACGCACTGATTTGGAGCTCCATGGGTCAATCTCATCCTGAAACTACTTGCCGGAAATACCGGACCTAAGTTAGGCTGGGGCTTGTTCATTTTTTAAGCGTTGTCGTTTGCTTTGTCCCATTACCTTCACGTTGCTTTACAACCGCGTTGAAAATATACCATTTGAAAAACGATTAAAAACCATCGCGAAAGTCAACAACTCCCCAGGTTCACAGAAACGTCAAAACGAACGCAATAATTCATCGTGTTGAATTTTTCTGCTTTCTCAAAACTTTTTTACGTAAAAAACGTAACGACGACGGATGGTCGAAGCAACGTTGTGGTAGCTCCCATTGCATTTAATGCATTTGAATTTAAGTCGTCAAATCAGCTTTGTGACATAGCCTTATTTCAACTGTCATCAAAGTACGGCGGAAACGTAAAGAAAAAAACAGCAAAACAGGAGGAATAATGGGAGAAAAAAGTTACCTTTTTCAACTTAATCCTGGCTCGCTACGGTATAAAATATTAAATCTGCCTTCGTATATCTGACGTTTACGAGTTCAGACACAGGATTTAAATGCTTCCTTTAACCATTTTACGTTTTAATGCTTTAGCCAGGTTCAAAGTCAACCTCATTTAAACCTGTTTGCACGAGGTTGATTGTGACTTCTTGTGTGAGAGGTTGAAAGCTCTCTTGAACTCTGCATATAAACGCAGCTATAAAGTGGCTTCGGCTTCAATTTGCTTTCTTTTAGCAGTCGTTAAGAAAAAAAACGGTTTGTTGCGTAAAGGCAAAGCCAAGCTCTAAGTTCAAGTATAAAGGCTATCACCAAGCTGCTTTGTCGTTAGCTTTGTCCAGTTACGTTGTTTGCCTTTCAGCCGCATTTAAAATATTCTACACGATAATCGATTGAAAATCAAAGAAAATGTCAACAAGATAACAAGAAAACAAACCACCGCAGAAGCCAACAATTTTAGTTTCACAGAAACGTCAAAACGTACGCAAAAATTCATCGTGTTAAATTTTTATGCTTTCTTAAAATTTGGTAAAAAAAAAACCTAACGACAGATGGTCGAAGCTACGCTGAGCTGTCAAATTAACGTTGGCGCAACGCAGCTTTGTGAAAAGCCTATGCAATGCTCCGCCTGTCAATACCACACTTCGACGAAATGGACTCGATGTATTTTCTATGGGCTGTCACCTTAACTATAGAAGCACAATGTACATAGCTAGCTGTAGTTAAAAAGCCACGAAGTGCTCTGCGGGAAAAAAAATCGCCACAAAAAAGCGTAACATAGCACGCTTCTGTGAAACATAATTACTTCCTCTGAACCTAAAATAATACTATGTCTACACTGGGCGCTAAATTCTCTACAAATAACACGATTTACCATACAAATTTAAATCCTCTCGGCAAGCGATGTCTGTGTCTCGCAGTTCAGCTTACGGGAACACGTATCTAGCGACACAATGCGTATCGCGCTGTGTCTCTGATTTTATGTGAAAAATGTGGCGAGACACAGAGACAGACACAGACACACATTGTGCCCGGCTTGTCAGTCATCTTTCGTTTAAAGTCTCAAGAACCACTGTCTGGCTACATTTTATTTATGAAAGTTTGGGAATCTTGCTCTCTCTCTTCTCTTTAATTGGGAGAAATGTTGAATCAGCAAAAAATAAAAACAAAAAATATGATGAATAGAGTCCTTATTCCGCTAACATTTGCTATAGGAACATCATCCAAAAAGGTCCGTGGAAAGTATTTACAAAAAAAAAATAATATCTCTCACTCAAGTCCACCCTGTAGACTTGAGACTTTGAGTACTGTTGCACGTCTGAGGCATTTTTAACTGATTTTTTTTCGCGGTATGTGCTTTACGTTGGTTGCTTGAAACCTCGCATTCGTTGCGCTAGCTAGGACTTACAGTTTGCATTAAAAAATTCCTGATTCCAGTCTACCCTGGAAACTACTGGAAACCCTATATTATATTAGGGTAGCACTTAAAGTATTTATTGCCGTTTTGACTGTTAGCAACACGTTAAAGAAGAATCAAGCGGCTACAACGTGTAGACACTATTTAATATAGCCCTTTATGTTTAAAAAGAGTTTCAACATTGCATACATGCATCAACACCGACCATTCTTCAGTATCCATCAAAAAATTCTTGAAGCATCACAGAAGGTGTCACTCTACGCCTAATGATTCTATTCGTGCTTAGTCATCAGGGATCACTTTTCTAGTTTCCGGCTAAGATGCTGGACCGATAAAATCATCACGCCCATGGAATCTGATATGGGTTATTCATTCCGCTTGATTTCATACTTCTAAGGTGCCGCTTGACTTTGAACATCAACACAAGGAACTCTACTGATGCCCCCAAGAAAGTATTAATTATTCAGTTTTCACTATGCCTCATCCAGGTACAGTCAATCTGTTTGTCTATTAATTTATCGTGAGAAGCATGACAACTCCCTCGATCCCTAGTGCGGATAAGTCGTCAACTGCAATTAGATCGTAATACTCAATTAATTACCCCTCAGCCCATATCAATTACACTACTTGACGATGAGCAATATAATTCAGTGAAATCATAAATTATTCCGATCCATACTCGGCTGCAGGCACAAACAACAGACACAAAGTTCATGTCACTGACACACCCCGTAGTATAATGCGACTTAGACAATCAAAACTGGTTGCTCCAGTAGACAGTTTATTGGAGTAAAATGGACAGCTCTGACACAGATATCGAGCCATGGGCTACTAGCTCTTTCACGGCGCGCGCCAATAAAACGCTATGCGCCTAGACTTCAACACTAGGTGCAGTCTGTTGTGGGGCGAACATTTTCAAGTTCAACTTGCCGGCTGTTGCGTGACCGGAAACTGGTTGGCCATTTTTAGCTATTCGGGAAACTAATGACGTGAATATTAAGTGCCTAATGAAGATGCGCAAAGCGGATGCAGTTCTAGTTGCCGAAAGGCCGTATGTTAATGGCTTTTGTGGGCCAAGTAGGGGATTAGTTAAGTAGCACTGACGCACATAAGGCGCTTTGCAATTTGGTATTGTTGGCGCATTCAGTCCAGCCAAATCCAAATCGAGGTCAAGCGGCATCGAGTGTTTGCAATAGAGTGTACTTCTAAACAAGACAGTTCGACACACTGTGGGAAGTGAAAAAATATCTCACGGTTTAATTTATGCATGATTCGCAAGTTTTTAGATGTCTGGTGGATGCCGGTTTCCAGACTTGTTTTTATGGAGACAAATCGATTTCTCTTAGATGGGTTCAAAGAACTGTGTATGTGTTAAGGAACTACTGATTAGTTTGCGAACATAGTCGTTTTGCTACCTACATAGTCCTTTAAATATCTCGAGGTTAACTCTTTTTTAATATCTTATTCGTTTAAGGTGTTCGAAATGTAGTCGCTTTTAAAGCAAACAGTCTTTTAAGTATGTACCTCCCGGTAAAATTATGTCTTCAATTACATATGGTCCTTTTAGTAAATTGCCTTCAGTTACTCCTTCCAGGCTGTAGTAACCTGTTGACAATGACTTCCATTGTCAACAGGTAAGGCAACCTAAGGCGAGGCTTTAACCTTTGGAAGTTGCGTTATCCTTTCGTGAAAACAAAAACACTAACAGGCTGGAGCTGGTGCGTTGGTATCTATTCCCTATACATGTCGTAGCGCTTCAAAAGATCGTTACAAAATCATTACAAAAAACTAATTATGCGTCTTTTTAACTAAACAAATGTCATGATACGTTTGCAAGATCGTTTTTCACGAGCCAAAAATATCTTCAAATAAGTTGAATGCCTAAAAATCTGCCTTACACTTAGCTTACTGCTTTTACATGTGGCCACTTTTCCATTTTCAAAAACTACGATTGTCTTTTAAACCGTAAGTAATAAAACGACTACTTACACCGAACTGGATGCCAAACTCAGCGCACTTAGTTCCCATGTGATCACGACTTTCCCAAAAGTAGATGCAACTATTTGCCATGCAGTCACAATTTTCGCAAAAAAATATGCGACTTTTTGGGACTAAATCTTTTGGTCCTATTCAAGATTTGCAAAGATTTTCTTGCCAAGCTTTAAACGAAAACCCCATTTATAAGCGACGCATACCCATGGAAAATTTGCCTCAACTTTTTTGACAACTTTCTGAAATAGCCATCTCGCATATGCCTGCAAACCATTGAACGATATGTCACACCCACTTTGTGTGGATCATGAAATTTATGTTTTTCATACCCTGCCCACAAGGACGATGTACATCGAGTTTAATGAAACTAATCCGAGTCCTTTCCTCCCTATGCGTCAATCTGGATAGAACTTTTAAACTTAAGTTTTTGAGCTAGCGCATTCAAATTTGACTACAAGTTGGACGTTTTCCGTCAAGACCAAGTGTGGAACCCTCTTGTGATCCACCCTCTAGTTTGAACTATCCACCCAAAGTTGAACTAAATTTAGCAGACAACCTTTACTTTTCCCGATTTTCTAGAAAACTAGGTAGCCCAACGTTAAATAGAAAAAAATTGAAGGATCTTAGTACAAAATTATTTTAGGTCATATAATAACCACCTAACTAGGTTGAAAATACCTGATTTCCAACCTAGTTAGGTGTCTGAGAAAAAAAACAGCAGCGGTCATAACATGTCCATTTATGTCGCATGGCATCATGCGTATGCATCAAAATATATGCGATCTCGTTTTCAGACAAGTCAAATGTACCTCGATCGTAAATTAACTTACAATTTTTGATAGAAGAGAAGAACATCATTCAAATGAGTTTTTATCCAATTTTGTTGCACCTATACAACTCACAACTCAATTGTGACTCGGTGGCATAAAAGCTCGCATACACATGCGTCTTTTGCATGCCGCCTGCTCGCGTAGCTTTACCATTTCTAAATAAATTAAAATACGAAACCACAAATCTCTAAAAAATAAACATTTAATAAAATAAATTTACCGTCTACAACATTCTAGACATAATTAATCACTTAATCTAAGATTCTTAATTAACTGAGAAATTAAGTAACAATTTACTTTCGTTTATTTTCTTATATATTTTTTTTTCTTTTAAAAACAAGTTTAATGGACGTTTATGTTAAATACATTTTTGGTATAATGAAGATGCACTTGGCAGCGCTGTACTGCCATCTGTTGGGAAAAATTTACAAAAATTCTTATGCAAATGAAATACTGAACTCTTAATGTTATTTCTTGAGCACACATGGAAGTAATTAAAAAAAAAAAAATTAAACACACCTTAATGCAGGAAAAAACCCACTAATGCAGTCAGTAGCACACTTGTCATTACAAATGTCACCTTTCCAGCGGAGTTGTAGTACGGGTCATGTCCTTCCAAGGGATTATAGAAGGGCGTCGTAGAGGACAGTCCATACCCGATTCCGTTTCCGAATGGCTCACCTTCAGGCACGAAGCCAATTGGACCGATATTGCCCACTCCAGGGCTGTTTGTGAATGTGTAACCTAAACCTCCAGTCTTGGCACGAAGGATACGGAAGTTCACTTCATTTGGATTCAGTCGGCCGGCCACAAAGTTGTGCAACCTATTGACGACAATGTAGAGGTATCCATTCTCATCGAATGACATACCATCAACCCATTGGATGAAATCGTCATCCTTGGCAATGATGTGCTGATTGACTGGATTGAAGGGCTGATACGAGTCCCATTTGGCAAGAGCATGCTCCTTTAGCAGGCCATAGTAGAGAATGCCGCGGTTGTCCATGATCATGCCGTCAGTTTGAGAGATTTTCAGACCGTAGTCTGTGACTGACTCAAACACCTGCCTTGGGCTAGATCTTCTTGTGAATTCTGGATCACGCAGTACTGAGGCTGGAATTGAGTACAAATGGTAGCTGGAAAGGGGCGAGTAGTAAACATTTCGTTCGTAGTTCTCATTGATGAACTTTGGCGAGTTGATGTTCAGAGAGTCACTAGCGCTGTTCGGGTTATAGTATGGACCCAAAGCAATACCGTCAATGTGAATGGAGAATCGGAGGCTTGTTCCATTTACGGCAAAGTCCACAGCATTCAATGCTGCTCTCATTGAATTGGGCTCACGGACCTTCCAAGAGCGGTTTATTTTTCTAGAGAACACCACGATGCCTGGATCCGAACCACTGTTGTCGGTGATGTATGCAAATCCACCATAAGCGTCATCGACCACGATCTTGTTAAGGTAATTTGTGCCCCTTGATACTACTTCCTCAGGGAAGTCATATCGATGAACAACGGTGCCGTTTCTCTTCAGATCCAGAATGAGCAACTTTGGTTGGCAGGTGTTCTTTGGACGATCTAAGGAAAAAACACAAGAAAATAAATAAGCCTAAGTATTGGCGTAACAGGTCGAATCACTCACCTGGTCTAAGTGTATGAATTCTTCCTGAATCGACCGCCCACAAGAGTCCATCGGCATCGATCGCTATTCCCTGCACAAACTGCAACGCCCGGCAATCACCCTCACGATTCAACTCCCACGATGGGAACGGCTCCACAAGCGGATCGGTTCGTCCATTATTGTCAGGTGATATGATCCAACCCAATGTCGCGGGTACACCTGGCATCATTCTCGGCATTGTGACATACAGTCGCTGAGCAAACGCCTTCACGTCCGATATGAGAACATTCCTCTCGATATACTCACCCGTTTGCCGGGCACGTCCACGCTGGTACTCATCCGCGTAGGCGAAATCAATCGTCCGCCACTCGTAGACAACTCGGAATTGCCTGTCACTCAGCGAGATCTCTTCGTCGGACGGAATTCCGGACGGCGGGAGTGGTGGTGGGGCACCATTAAAGTATGTCTGCTGGGCCAGTGAACTGGCTGCCAGCAAAACTACACAGACTAGCTGCGCCTGCATTGTATGACCAAGCGCTGTCTAATTTGAATTCAGTGTGTGCTCCTTAAATGCTTCTCAAGACCGCGGCTGGGTGATGATCAGCACCTGCAAATGGAAATACGATGTAAATTGAGTATTATTGCGACCATGTAATGAATGTTGTTAAGCCTCCCGCTATGCGGAGGGGAATGCTAATTTATCGATCATGAGTCTTACACGAGCAGATAGTTCGATAACGATTCGCAGAAAACATCTCATTACTTCGAGATGCGGTTGGCAGAGTAATCGTGTGCCATTAGACAGACAAGATTATAAGGCCGGACGCGTTATTGTGGTGTTATTGAACAATGAATTATAAATCGACTCAGCATTTATGTTGACTACTTGATTTTACTTTCGTTCACGTAATTAGTTTTAATTAATTTTAAGCGAACTAATTAGGAAATTAATGTTTTTTTTATTTTGTGCTCAACAGGGCGTATGAGTAACATTTGTTCCCTTCTGTAATCGAAATGAACACGCAAATGGGTTTGAGTTTGTATTCTGCCTTTAGGCGATGACTCAGAAGATGTTTGGCATTAGAAACAAAGCTTTTGTAAAATTATCATTTTATGAGATCATCTACACTTCTGTAAAACTGATTATGTGAGAATTAAGTGAATTAAGTGAGAATTAATCTCGGTAATGGGAAAAGTAAAGGTAATAAGTTGTGGAATAAACCCCTACCCAGAGGGAATTTATTTCAGTCTTATGTCAGTCTTACTGTCTTACAGTGGTTGCAATCAGACCAGTCCTGGGAAGAAAACCTTGGAAGTGGGGGAATGAAGGGCAAAAAATTTCAATCGGATCCGATGGAAATTAATGCCGATGAGGTGTGTTTAAACGTTTTACCAATTTGACCCGACTATACAATTCATTATCTTCTTTAAGCCTGGCTAGATCGTTTAAATCTTCGAAAAAGTATTCACCTCATTTGCATAGGTGGACAGTTGCATCAGAAAATGAACCATGGTTCTTCTTCCTCTTCGTCTTTGTAACTTCTGAATGATTCTTCAGATTCTTAAGATTCAAGCTACTAATGGAAATAAGACTCCTTCTTTCCCCACAATTGAGCTTCGGCCAGGCAGGCCCGTGCTGATGTTGCTCTACCTGCGGTTTGCCATTGTGATGGCTACGGTATCCACGTGAACCTTTTTGTTGATGTTATGAGGATTTTATGCCGTGAGTCCATTGCATTGATCGGCTACGATCGTTAGCAATTTCTCTAGTTAGCTTGTCAGAAGTCAAAAGTACTCTCGAAAAGGATCCTGCTGGCCCCGTTTTTAATACGTCTGTTTTTATTTCTCCTGCAGATTTGCTTAAAACCTCACAAGACTCCCAGGCGCCCAAGTAGCAATTTTGTTTTGGTAAAGTTCTATAGAGCTTATTTATAGAGGTTTGTATGAGGCCTTAAAGAAGCCAATTTGGCATACTTAACGAAACTGATAACGCATAAAAGATTGGATAGTTTCAATAAAGTTATACTCTCTAAACGGCCAGCAACAGGAAGCTTAATATAAGTAATAGCCTCTAAAAGGCATGCTACAGGAAGCATTATACGAGAAATGGCCTCTATAAGGACTGCAACAGAAAGCCTTGTACAAGTAACAGTTTTAGTTTCGAACTTTATACAAGTAAAGCCTCGGTAAAGCTTGCAACAGGAAACCAAAATGCAAGTTACAGCCTTGACAAAGCTGAGGAACTTTATATAAGCAAAAGTTTATACAAGCCTGTTAGGCGTTAACAGTTTCGGTAAGTGCGCCAAATTGGTTTCTTAAAGACCTTGTAAATACAAACCATTTTGCAGGAGGGGAAATAACCTCTTAAGAACCTTACCGAAACAAAATTGTTACTTGTGTAGCGGTTTCAAGACTTAACTATATGGAAAACTACAGCGCTGCAGCTAACGAGTTAGTTCAAAGTGAGGCCGGGCGGTACTTCTTAAACAGCTTTGATTTGTGCTTGCAAAACACAGCAGTGATCCTGCTGTCATTTGTTTGGGGATGCACAAGTCAGGGTACCAAAAAAGACCGGGCTCTGGTTTTTAATCCGACTGTGTAGATAACTATTGCAGATTCGTTTAAGACCTCAGCCGACTCGCAGGTGTTTCTGCTGGAATCTCGTACTTGAATTTGTCATTTAACTTGAGTCAATGAGCTATGGGTCAGCGTAGTCCCAATTACTATGGATAGTAACTAGCTTATTTAGGTACTTGCATGATCCGGAAGCAGGTTATGATTCTGTTAAAAAAAAGCAGCCTTTATAGTTTTCTTTTTTGAAATTTTGACTCAAGCTGGAAAATTCTGCGTATTTTGCTTTTTCAATATCGCTTTGTAAAAGTTGCATTTCCAGAAATTTTAAAAACAAATTTGACCTTAGTGCTGCTATTGCCGCCATCAGCTGCCTTAAGATGTCGACGAGAAGAAGGTGTAGCATTATAAATATAGGGCAGCTGTAGGAGGTTGTTTTTAAGGGAACTTGTAATGCAAACTTGTAAGATTATCTTTCAACCTTCTCCGGTATAGCAGTATTGCGACTCCTGTATGTCAGTGCCTTCCACAAGACTAGTACCCTATATCGTTCTAACTATTGCCCTATAAAACATATCCGGGGTTGCAGCAGTTAATTAATTAACAATCCGGAATCGCAGTCCGCAGCTGAGGCTTAAGGCCCCCTGATCCCAGTCTCAAACTGAGTTTTTTGTCTTTACCCTCAAATTTCTGGCTGCGGTCTGCAAATTCTTGTTCAACGATCACGAGTATTGGTTGAGTTCAAGTTGATGTGCAATTCCTTCTTTTGAACCGTACTAAATCAGTCTTCAGATTGATTTCGCGACCGGCACTATCCGTCCCCCTTGGATTTTGCTGAGAGCAATTAGCATTAAATCTGTTGTGGGGAGAAACGAGCCTGAGGAGTAAGATCGTAAGCTTGACTTTCCCCTTTTTATGTCTTCATTAAAAGAGAAACTCAAGAATTTTGAAAATAAAGTATATAATTGCCCGTTTTATTTGTAGTTTTTAAAAAAAAGTGAATAACTTCTGTTGTAGGCCGCCTGTAAAAAATGATAAGCAAAAAGCTAAAGAACACACACCTACGATTGGTATTTCATTTCGTAAGTTTGAAAAACTCATAAACATAAATAAATGTAAAACAGGCTATATATTTAGAAATACAAGCCTTATTTGCCGCAGTATATTGTTTACCTTTTCCGTAAATATAGATAGTCTTAACCAAACCCCCTTACTTGTACTTTAGGCTTGCAGATCTAGGCCAATGCAATATTGATTTTCAAAGTCACACTTTATTATCTCGAAACTTCATGCTGCATTGGGTTAAGTGATTGTGTAACTGGCTTAGGTTTTGTGGGACAAAACCATTATTTAGTCATGCATTCAAACATAAGGTATAAAATGTATGGATGTGGCCTTAGAGTAACTCTTTTAATCAAATTATACTCAATGCTTAAGTGGATCAGTTAGTGGTGACATTATTTTAACTTTTCAATGGATGCTCTTTTTATTTTAGAGAAATATTTGTATTTGGAAATCTCTAATTGGTTTCGCATGTATACTCATTTTTTACTTAAAAAAAAGCCATCCTAAAGTGTTAATTGCACCGTGACCACACAATGTCTTGCTAATTTATGTACAACATACCCAAAATGTCAAATGAATTTATTTGCATTTAAAGCACAGCCATCCGTTGTTCGACAACAAGACGAGTATTGTGATCGGCGCGAGTAAGTAGAATTCATTTAATGCCATTGAAAACGAATGAGCGTCAAATGAAGACGATTTATTGTTCTGAAAAGTCATCCAAAAATGTATGACGCATTCAACTCCACCGATCCGCATAACAATCACAAACTTGAAGAACTCAACACAAAAGTAGTGGCGAATCAAATTTCCGGATATGTGCTTCAAATAATTTTTCGTAGCTTAATTGAGTCTAGTAGGTGCTCCCTAAATGGCTTGTTGCATGTCAAACAGTAATTTGAGTTATTCATATGGAAAATTACATATGATGTTTAGGTGTTCTAAGTGGAAGAATTATTATAACACTCGTATACAATGGTCGTGAGTTTTTAAGTACCTAAAACTTGTGGGCAATAAGCGAACATTATATATTTCTTTCAAGTTGAAGGTCAAAATAAAAACGAACCGAGTCAGTTTGAATTTTACTAATGGCATAATTACAAAATAATTATATTTGTTTACAATTAAAAAGCATTTGTTGCAAATTGAAAGAAATATACTTTTGGGAAAAGAAATCTGTCTAAGTTCGCACCTCAACTCTTTTGATTTAGATGTCACGAGGGACTATACACTTAATGTTTGTCGGTTGAATTATATGCTTGTAAAATTGGAAGGACAAATATTAGTCATCATTGGTGAGATTCTCATTGATTTCGACTAACACGATAATTGGATAAAGAAGCTTAAATTTAATAAACGAGTTGTTGAAATTGGCTCATGCTTCGTTTCTGGATTCGACTGGATATATGTATGCGCAGATTGGTTTATTACGTGCTTGTGAAGTACTGAATTGGGTTGGGTTTTTTTATTTTTTACTAAAATGCATGTTGAACATATGAAATTCAGGTAATACAATGGAGCCATCTTTCTGGCAAGGTCTTTACGTGGTCGGGTAGGAACGAGCAAAAAAATCTTGAAAGTCATTTAAAAGGTTTTGTAATACCGATGCTTAATAAAAAAGAAACACAGTGACGCGGATGATGACAGTTGCCAGTTATTTATGAACATGAGTTATTTATCATTTTGTTTATTTATGAACACTCAGACTTAGCTCTGAAATCTATTCGAGTAACTTTATTGTAAGATTGTAGTTTTATGGTCTGTAAAAGAAAACTGTTTCCAGATTTTTTCTTCAGATTTTGCGTTAATCCTGTTATGATTTGGAATTCATTAAATCTTTTGCAAAATTTGTATTAAGCCAAATATTTAATTTTCACAAAAAATTTGTAAAATTTATGCTGGTATTTTCAAGTTACTTAACTGCTTAGCACTTTGCCACGATGGCAACAGTTTAATTAAGTTAAGCATGAAAAATTTGTAATTTCTCATATGCTTTCAATATCTTTCTTTAAGCAATTAGTGCTTGAAGTTTATAAAAGTGAAAGACAGTGCTCGAGCCCTGTATACGAAATGAATGATATTTTACATAACCATAACCCTTACAACCACAAATACTTTTACTTCGTAACATTTGGTGAAATGTTTTAATGAGCACATAAGCAAGTTAAGTATTCTTCTTAGTTCAAGTATTCTTTTTTTGCAGTTGACAGTAGATGCTGATGATGAGTTCTATTCTTACTTCTCTCTTTTTTTAGTTCAGCATTGATTTTGATACACATTTGAGTTCTTTATTGTCTTTGCGCATAAATCTTGATATGGATATTGGTTCGTCACGCCAATATGCTAAAAAGCAACACAGAATGGGTTGCCTACATCTGTCATTTTAGTCCCGAAGCACTTCAAAATGCCTATACATAGACTCCGTCCAAGATGAGTGTTTTTCTTGTGAATAAGTTATTGACAAAAGCCGCCGTAAATTTGTCTACTAAAAATTAATTTTATTTGCCTTGCTTTTATGAACTATGAGCTTCTCTCTAAATGGCATCAATTAGTATGTTTTAGTTTTTTTGTAATACTTATCATTTCATTCACACTTTTAACAATGGATTTACCCTGAAATCCAAAACAACCGGTTGTCATATTACTCCACGTGCTCATATGGGTTAGCTTAATCAAAAATATCATAATATAGTAAAAACATTGCTTCCTACGCAATTGAAAATAATTCTTCGTAAATTATTTCATTGAGAAAGGTTAAGCGATTCAAGAATAATTCAAGAAATTACAACAACAAATAATATTATCTTTTTTTATTCAAGATGACATAAGGATTTAAATAATAATTATTGCCACTCGAAGCACTATCATATGGAAATAACCGGTTCTTTTAACGTTTATTCTTAATCTATTTAGAAAGGGAAAATTATTGAGACGAGTTTTATCTTCTTCCTGTATGGCGTATACATAACATTTGAACTTGCGACGTGTGTTTTTGTATCAATTAAAAGGAATCAGGAAAACGGATGTTTGTATAAGTGCTTATGTTTTTATGTACATATATATGTTTTTTATTCAAATACCCATGATAAAGTTGGAAATCTCCAACGGAACGTCGGGAAAAATATGGACTAAGATGTTGACATTTTAGTCGCATCGCATTTTACTCAACAATTTCAAGATTGACCCAATGACCGAGAATTTATTTTAAAATGAAAAAAAAAAAAAAACACAAGATCACTTCCAAATTCACGTCGAAGAAATTTCATGTTCACTATTAGTAAAAAAATACTTTGAAAGTAGTGACAGAAGTTTCTTAATTATAAACACTTTTTTATGTAGGTGCGGTATCATTCAGTCCTGTGAGCAATCCTCCATGTAATGACAAACTAAGACAATGAAAACTAAGATCCCTCGCCAGCTTAAGGGCGGCTATACAATTCGGGTGACGATGACATTGGCAAAGTTGAGAGAAAAATTGTGTTTCGCTATATAAAGATAATCGACCGACAAATTTTACATGTTTTTGGAATAATCAAAACACCAAGCATTTGGCATTTAAAAAAAAGTTCTTCCATTCCCAAAGATTTTGTATCTAACCCAGGCGAATAGAACACTAGATGGTTATCTTATGGCAGATGGCAGTAGAAGATAACATCAGCTTTCTTGGAGTACGCACCAGACAACTAGTGACTTTTGTTGGTTAAAGCCTTACTATTTCCCGAATCGATGTGGAATAAGAAGCAGTTCTAGTTCCTCAGAAAATTTAGCTAAACGACTCTGAGAGAACTTAATAAGACCCCAGACAGGAAGATGCCGTTGCTGAGAAATATTATCGTAGTTTACTAAGGATAGAATAAAATGTAAATAACTTTGTCTGCTACAAGAAAAGTAGTTTAGTGAGATGTGGTTCGAACATTTGTCTTAGAGTTAAGAATTACGTAAAACTTACCTATAAAACCATTTACTAATTTGGCAAAAGAAATTGACTTTACTTAAAACACTTCTGTAATAAAAATGGTACTACAATAATAATTATACTTCATATTAATATTTTGTCTTAATACAAGTATGTAAAAATTATTTTATAATGAATAACGTCCTGACAGTTCAGTTGCCAAACATTTACTCCAAATTCTTAATTCAATCAATAAATTAAAAAACTTTCTTTTTCGAATCAATAAAAATAAGTTTTAGCAAAATCATTCTTAGTAAAAGTACATAGAATTTAAGCAGCATTGAGGAATAAAACTGGTCCATTCTATGTTCACACGAAGTTGAGATTTCGTATATAGCATCTCATAGCGATTGCAAAGCATACAAAATAAAATAATATTGGTAGACCTCTTGAAGTTATCGTGGCATAGATTAAAAAAATAATATTTCAAACGCATGTTATTCAAAATGCATATGTATTTGTTCAAAAACGAAAAAATTTACTTTATACTTTATGTAGAAAACACCTAGTTCTACATTTTCTAGAAAAACGTTTAATTTGAGCCTTATTTAGAAAAGGATAAGAAAAAAATTCACCACATAAGTTGAAGCAGACTCCATTCTACATTTCGTTCATACAAAGTTTTTGGCCACACCAATTTTTTTAGAGGTTTTACATCAAATTTAATTTGCATCAAAAATTGTGTAAGCACAGAGAATGTTGCCCGAACAGAACACTCGCTTTCATAAAACAGTTTTATATTTTTCACACGTTTTCGAACACTGTATCATTCCATGGTGATATGAAAAAAAAAAATAGAAAAAAATTGCAAGAAATAGTTTTACGAATATGGCCGCTATTAACTCTCAAAATTCAAAAGATCCTACTGAAATACCGTTTACCTTTCGTGAAAAATTTCATTAAATTGAAGTGAAGGCTTCTTGAAATGCACAAGACAGGGCTTAAGCTTTGGGAATGGACAAGTTTTCATTTTATTCTTGTAAAAACAAAAACATTGTTTCTAATTGCAATGTGACAAGTTTTTAAATGCATCTTAAAGTTCATAGAAAAAACTTTTGAGATGAAATTTCACTACATTTTCGGATAAGCCGCGTATTTTATTAATTTTGATGAGCACAATTCTAAAACTCACCCCGAACGTCAGGGCTGCAGTTCGATTTAATTCGGTTTACCGGCGACCACGCTCGATCGACCTGCAATTCGATGCGAAACATTCGGGGTGAGTTTCAGGATTGTGCTCATTAAAATTAATAAAATACGCGGCTTATCCAAAAATTTAGTGAAATGTTATCAAACAACTGCAAAAGCCTGAAAAGTTTTGAGATGACATTTAAATTACTATTTCAAACACTGAATTAACGATAGATTTATCTTTGTAACACTTATTTTTGAGTCATAAAACGTTAAATGCAATCAAAGTTCGTATCTAATATCGATTTCAGATGCTTCAAGCTCATAGGTAAGTCTTTATTTTCATGTATTTGGTTTAAAAAAATTATTCAAGATTTTATATGTATGTGCCACTACGCATTAGTGGGGTCTGGGTACGCCGAACCCAGACGTTCGAATCCTACCATCGTCACCTGAAAAAAAACACTCTTTCTTTTTCACGGTCCACACCTCCGCGAAGGTCTGACGAGCCCTCCGAGAGTATCATTTGTCTTGAAAAACTTCTCAAAGCACCGTTGAGATTCGGAAAAAAACTTGTAGGTCCCCTTGTATGTGAAGAAATTAACAGGTTCACCTCGAGCTGTAGCGTCACTCTATTTTTTTATTTATATATTTATTTATGATATTTTTTACTTTAAGACGAATGCTGAATTGAATTAGGCTTAAGTTGTTGATCTGGGTAGTCTATCTTCTACGTTAAATAATTTTGGGCATAAGCTATAGATTTTTAACAAAGGTTGTAAACGCGAAGAGTACATAAACTCCTACAATTAAATCGAACCCTTTTTCGTTTTTAAACAAAAATATCAAATGAAAAGTGAGATAAATGTTGAGCTTTGTAGGTGAGTTACACCCACCGGGGAGGCTATTAAAATTTTTTGGCTTCAGATGCCTTATTTTTCTTATACTACTAAGATTTAAGCACGTAGCTTAAAATTTTACATTATAATTAATATCAAAACTTTTACCTAGAAAACGCAGATATGAAAATTCAAACTCGTCTTAAGCATGTGGCAGGCGCAAGGACATTGTTAATTTGACTTACCACTCGGTTTTTGTCATATGTCTGAAAGGTCCTGTGGGTCCTTATTATTATAATAATTTTTTCGAAAATCTCACACAATTATTATCCCATGTGAAAACTGCTTTATTCATTCGATAAGTTTAAATTTATTGGCTTCAGAATTTTCTACATATTTTTTTCTAAAAGGAGGCGTTACTATAATATAATTAAGTGCCTTGGGATTTTTCTTTTTTTAGGACTCGTATAACATTGCAGCGAAAAATGAGGCAAAAAATTAGACTAAATTTAGTCAAAGTAATTAGTGACTCCCCTATGAATATTGTTTTCAATTCTGAGCAAACAGAGCAATTTAAACTTGTAAACATTTTATGTAAATCAGTGAAACAAACAGTTTTTTCGTAGCGGTCATTTGTGCAAAGTTTCTCAGCAGATTTTCCTCGCGATAGTCCAATAATTGCTGTCATAATGCTTTGTTAATGAATACCACCGAAAAAACTTCAAGGCTATGAAAAATTGCAAATAACTCAGAACATTGCAGTATCGTAGTCATCTCGTTATTTTTGTTTATCTGAGTCTTTATTAAAAAAAAAACCTCCTCAACTGGTTTTAAACATAATATTTGTAAAGAATTTAATTCTTTTGTTTTCAGAATATTCAAAAAAAGAACCACAATCAGTAGTAGAGCACATCACGATTGAATTTGCATAACAAGATCTTCTTATGAAACAACATTAAATATTTTGAAAAGTTCATTTTTGTAGTAGCACTCGTTTGGCCTTGATTCAAAAAATCAAAAAACCATAAAATTTGTATTCACTTACATTATTTTTGCGATAGCACTTTAAAATATCCAAATTAAATGTTATCTTCTTTTCAGCTCACTCGTGAGGTAGTTAGTTTTTTTTTTTTTGTATTTCCAGTCTTTTATGAATTTTATTCACACACTCGTTACGCGATTGCAAATTTTCTACACGCACAGACGTTTAAATTTTTGTTTTCAAAAACACCGCTCGCGATGTGAAACCGTCAAGTAGTTGCGACAAAATAACCAACAACTGCGGCGATCGGGTATATTTATTCCCGCGTTTTGAATTGAGCTGACTGAGTGCGAGTATCTGCACAATAGTTGATCGAAACTACTCTCAGAGAGTTGAGAGTGATTTTGTTGTTTACATTTTTTTGTTTAAATAAATTTTATTATAGTGACCGGCTCGGTAATGTGGGCTTGTTTTGTTTACCAATTAGCCAATTCATGCGATTGCCTGGGCCTCAGGTGGTGATGCGATGTGTACCGAGGTATTGTTGTTCACCTGCGCACTTTGAATAGGGTTTCGAGGTAGAAGTGCGGCAACAGGTGATTTTGTGGAAACTATTCGATTTGTGTATATTCTCACTAACCTGTGCGAATATGATTTATGAATTGTCATTATTTGATAAATTATTGGTACAGGAAAAATACTAGGGAAATTAAGATATGGGGAACATTTTTTTTTAAGAAGAAACTACGTATTGGTTTAGTTTACATGCACGCCACTTAAAATGTTAATGATTTTTAATATGCGATAAAAGTGGAGTGGTAATTAGACGTATTCGCTTTATCTGTTTCATGTTGTTTCAAAGGTTTTTACATGCCAGCAGAGCGCTTAACGTGAAGCACTGAAATTGTACAATGTAAAGACGTAGGTACTATGTTCAGCAGCTGTTAGGAGCTGTAGATTAGTAAGAGTGATTTTAGTATTACTTAGTATTTTAAAGTCTATGGTAAGATCCATAAATAAGTTAAATTTTAGTAAAATTTTCACTTTGTGACGAGTCTAGGTAATTAGTTTAAAATTAAGCCCTGTGTATGAAAATACTTTTACCGATTTCTACTTCTTATAAAGCAAACCTAAGAGCAACAAGTTTTTAAATAGGTACAGATTAAGAAAAATTCTCTTAGCATTCAAAGCAGTTCTAAATAGTCGGAAAATCGTCTACGTTCGAGGCAACAAAAACGAGAAGTATAAGGATTAGATTTTTTTTCTCGTATTATGCGAGGTAGTCTGATACTAAATCAGTGTAGTGTGAAGTATTGTATTATTATTTAGCACAAAAGAAAAAAGAATCATGTCAACTAATAATTACCAAACTAAGAACTTAATGATAGTCACCTTGAGAATTATCGATTATAATTACTAGATCTTTGCCTGCAATTATCGAAGAAGAATTGTCAGCAGAAGGCCCACGTGGGTACAAACTACAACTTAGAGGGCATACAAAATTACTTCATACTACGTATGTTTCCACCGGCCATAAAACTGCGAAAACTGCGGAAGATAATTAAAAATAAATCCTAAAGAGCTTCAACCGGACGAGGATAGGATTAATTTGAGACTGGCACTCCTGTTTTGTCATTATACCCGCCCCAGGGTTTTTTATTAATTAATTTTTTTTTTCGAAGATTGGAGAGAGCGTACAGCGATACCGACCTAGCCAAAAGAGTCAAAACACAACGTCTACGATAGCTGGATAATCTAGAGCGGATGGACACCAACCCGGAAAATCTTCGAACCCACACCTTAGGGACGGCGCGGTAGAGGAGCACCGAGACTCAGGTGGCGCACGCAAGAGGAAGGGGACCTCAGCCAACTTCGCGTGCGAAACTGGAGACGGCTAGCTAGAGACAGAGCTGGCTGGCGAAGATTGTTTGGCTGAGGCCAAGGTCCACCCCGAACTGTAGCGCCACCTTAAGTAAGTTAGTAAGCATATTAATTTTAATGTACAATTTGTAAGACAGTGAAGTAATCATCGTAGACCCCTAAGACCATTGGGAGATATGATCGAAACCGACAGGTGTATCGATTAAGCCAGATCCGTCCGTCTGTACGTGTGAAGGTCTTGATCTTTAAAATCAAGTTAGAGAGCTGAAACTTGGTACACGGCTTGGTTCTTCTATAGCACAGACAAAAAAAAAATGGGTTAAATCACCAACGGCCATGCACACTTCTGGCTTCAATGTGAGACAACCTCCCATTTTCCCATTTTTTTCAAAATGCCCTTTGATCAAGTTAGACAAGGCGTAGAAGCTCAAATTTTGGTTTTGAGCAATATTGGCCCAAAACCTTTGACAAACATAAAATTGGACCGCCCACAATATCGACCATGCCCACTTTTAACATGTTAGATTTTAAAAACCACGATTTCGCGGAAAGCACACTCCAAATCGAATTAAATTACATGTGAAAGCTCAGTCCATAAAAATTTATATGACAAATACTTTAGATATTACTTTTTGCTAAGTTTGTACATACAAATTTTTGAGCTCCGCCCACTTTTAGGGGCGTTTTAAGGAAAAAACCTTTTTTTATTTAAGCGAAATTATTTTCGCTTTTAACGCAATTTTTCATGAATCTCACGAAATCACAATTAATTATTTTTTAGCCCACGTCCGATGCATTTTTACGACATTACAATTTCGCTGTAAAACTCGTAATAGAAATGTATTTCTGTCAGCTCTCTGTTCGACGTAAACAGTTTCAGTTTCATTTTTCAAGTATCAAACTGTTGTAGCCATAGGATGAAAATTAGCATAACGAGGTGTGTAAAAAGGCTACATGAGATTAAAGGCTTAAAAGATTCATTTTCAATGGCTTGCCGAGAGGATTTTAGTTTGTGTGATAAATATCGAGGTTAATTGCGGATTAGTGTCCGGTGGAGACATGAAATCAATGACTAATTTAAGGATTTACTTTATAAAAAGGTTGTTATTTTTCAATATCTGACATACGTACAGAATAGGGAAGTACCAACTTAACATTTGTAAAAACGATACAATTTTTATAAATTCCTCCTTTTACCATGTCTCCACCCGACATTAATACCCCATTTATATAAATCTTCATTAAATTCTCTACAAACCACGTGATTTACCGTACAACGTTAAATCCTCTCGGCAAGCGATTGAAAATAAATCCTTTAATAAATCCCTTTCATCCTGTTCACAAACCTATTTTTGTCTATTTGTTACAGTTTGAGAATCAAAAAGAGGAAGCTAAAACTGTACGTAGGATCTGGCAAAAACTTTTTCTATTGGTGTTTTTTTTACAATGGAAATCTTTTTTCATTCCTGGAAAATGACATCTATACTGTATTTTGTTAGCCAAAATGAGAGAAAAAGAGTGCTCGTGTCAAATTAATCTAAATTTGTCCGTTGGAGCCACTTTGGGATTTATTTTTAATCTTCTCCCGATAGTCCTTTTTTTATTGGCTGTAGTGACATAGTATTAGATTATTTAGGTTAAAGCAATTGTTCATGCTTTAAAAAAAATTTGCAAGTAGTTGTCTGGGAAATCGAAAGTTACATCACGACCACTCAGCTCTTGTAACATGAAGTAGAGGCGTAAACTTTGTGTTCAGTGTTGTTCTGTTGATTCTCAGCTGTACCTTAAGAGTTTGAAGAATCAATTTCTCGAAATAATTTGGCTTAGAACCTCTGGGATTGATAACTTTGTTTCCAACTATCATAGCCAGTTATTTTCAGAAAAAGCCAACTTAAAGTCGTAAGCTTGGTGAAGCTCTGTTTAACATAAATTGAAGTTATTTGGTTGTACATTTTTTTTATAATAAGCTCGTGATCAAGGGTTTTTGACGACAATTAAAAATCCTATCATAACGTAAGCTGAAACAATTTGAGGATAGAGAAGAAAAGAAGTTTTCGATCCAACAAAACCGCTGTTGAACCAGAACACGAGAACTCTGCAGAAAAACACCGAGATAGCTGTATAATCAATGCTATAACTACCAGAGTATTCAACAAATATATCTAATATTTCTCCATTCATGTTTGCATGTTGAAATTGAAAAAGCTGTTTAACATTCGACCGACCCTACCGGGATAAAAGACGCCGACCAGGAAGCCTCAAATTTTGAGACAGACGCTGCTGAATTTTCATTTTGCTGGTTTGTGAATTTCTGAGCAATGATAGAAGGGGCAAAATATGTTCAGGGCCATCACATCATGCACACTAAGTATGGGTCTGTCATACACCGTTTTGCGACTCTTTAATCAGCACCTCTTATTCAGACTAGGTTAAATCCTGAACAGCAAATGAATTTTAAGGCGAAAAGCAGAATATAAGAGGAGCCCTACTAAGTCTTCATCGAATTCGGGATCTTGGCAAAATTCTTGAAACAATTTCTTGTCACGTTTGCTATTGCGCGGTGCAGTGTACATTTTGGGAGCAGTGCCCGGAACTGCTGAAATTGCTTCAAACTTGCACCGAAATTTGACAAAGTAATACTTTATGCATTTTTCTTGGCTATTTTTCTGGAGATAAATGAAAATCTTATTTCTTATTGTTATGTCACTTATTTTTCCTTTAAAAGATCACTCTCTTCTCTCAAGACTCGATCTCTGAGATCTCTGATCTCCTTCAAAGATCGCAAAGAAATCTTTGATTTTAAGATTTCTTTCGTATTCGAACCCATGACTTGCAAAGTGCAAAGTATCACTTGCAAGTTTAAAAGCTACTAACTTCACAAAGTCCACTATCTTAACGACGGTCATTTTTAGCATGAATAACTAATAAGATTTGAAAATTCTATAGAGCACTATAATAACTTATATGACCGTACACAAAATTGTGCAAATCGAAATCAAATAGTTCCCACGCGAAAATTATCACTCTAGCCAGCATTAAGGTGCAAAATTAAAAATACTTTCAGTTTTATACAACCCTAATCGGAGTTATGCAACCAGCATAAATCCAAACAAAAGAAGACTTGTTAACGATATTCACCATAAGGCGGCCTCACACTTGTTACGCAAAGAAGAACAGACTTTCCTTTGTACAGACGCACTTGTTACACAATTTCTGCAAGGGTTGTGTGCATCAATAGCTGACATTCCACTGGCTTACAATGTTCCCTTAGACGTTTATGTTTGAGGCACTTTAAGAAAATTGCCACTGACACACTCTCTCTATGTAAAATATGTTAATTGCCCACTTAAAGCGCTGGGCACATTACACGCCCTCGATCCGCCTTGCAAATCACACAAACTTTATAGATGAAAACTAAAACTTGAATATAAATTGAGCTTACGAGTTCATTTGGCAAGTAAGCTATAGTTTAGTCAAGTCCATAATAATAGGATATTCTAGGTGTGCTGGGAACATCACGATTGAAAATAATTAAATCTTAAATTTTTTTTGAATTAATTTAATTGTACTACTATACCCATATAGATTTCATTGAAACTTCCAAGCTAATTCGTAAATTGCAAATTCACCTCAGATCCGCCGTCAGTCGATGTGTCGAGTGTCATCGAGGCATGAAATATGCTTGAGACACCCAAGTTCAGTGTCAAGTCGCAGTGCCACTAGAGTACAGTGACAATCACGCAAACTGATGTCAGTGGAAAATGATTTTTTTTTTCTTTTTCAAAATTAAGTTACAGCACAAGTAATTGTCTATAAACTACGCATCATTGTTCGCTGACAAATTTGTTTTGACTTGAAATTTTTTGCCGACGAAAACAATAATTTTTGTAGAGTTCGTGAAGTTCGTTAACCACTTACTCATCCATCGGTTGAGGTTGAAGGTTAGGAAGAGACGATTTTTATGGGATGTTGCTTGTTGAATACCGATAACTGGTTTCAAAGTAATGATTTCTTGAAAAACAAGATTCAGCAAAGGAATGTGGATGATAATTATGTTCATTTTGGCGAAGGCGTCGATTTCGAAATATGTTATGCTAATTCCGTTTTATTAATCATCCAATAATTTTGAGGATCAAGGGGCTATGCTGCCATAATAAAAAACTACGTCAAGTTCGTCTAAAATTGCAAGTTTTTGCAAACAACTTGTATGACTTCATCTTAGGTGTTGTTAAATTGCTATAGTTCTTTTGGGCTTTCAAATTTATTAATTACCTTTTATGGTTTGTTTTTAAATTAAATGCTAAGGTATGAAGTCATAAATGTAAAGCAGTTTACCACTTAAATAGTTAACATTTCTCGTTGTTCTATATGATAAGTCATTTACTTTTATGTAATGTATTTTTACCGTATATGTATTTTTACTTCTTGCTGATGTTGAATGCAACAAAATTACAGTTTCAAGAACGTTATTTGCTGCAACTGTCAAATTGCAATTTTGTATAGATTTGTTTTAAAGTTGAAAGACGCAAACTTCAAGAAAATTTTCCAGCAACATATGTTTATTGAATGTATTACTAATAAAAGAAAAGCGACCAGAGAATTAGCGACCAGAGGTGTGAATAAATTAAACACAAAAACGTCAAAATGGGCTAGACAGATGCCTAGAACTGTTTAAAGAATTTGATGTCTTGGAGAATCCGTAATCAACCTGTACCTACTAAAACTTCATGCCTCAATTACATAAAAAAAGTTCCTTAAATGCGTTTACATACTTGGGACTCCAAATTTAGCTATAACGAACACAATATGAGTTACAAATTTCTATACTTTAAAGACTTTAAGGATGTTGCGTTTATAGTGCTGATGACTGGAGCTAGGCATCAACCAACAAGGTTAGAGTCTTCAATTTCAAATTGATTGAAAATTCCTTCCGCTAACGTCACTTGGTTCCCATTATCTACTTTCTCTACCGCGCCCTTCCTCCGAAGAGGATTCAAAGATTTTCGTGGCCGGGGCTTTGGCGTTCTTCTACTCTAGATGAAATAATGTAATGTAATGTAACGTAACGTGTATGCTTGGAAATCACAGGTCTTTGCGCTAGTTTACCTCAGGAAAGAGTCTTCAGCCCGACTCGATGATCGCATATGGACGAAAACTGCGCGAATCGTTTTCAACTAGACTTACGATATACAAATGCTACGAAATGTCTGAGAATGCCCCTAGGTTTCTACTTAAGTAGAAACAAGTAAGTAAGTGCAAGAGTTCGCCTGTAACTAATCTCTAAATACCCGACCCTCTTTGACCTGTAACATCAAATTTAATCATGTCAAATATTTGTATTCGTCACGCCTTCAAATATGAAGATATTAACTTTGATTTCATTAGAACTATGAGAAAATGCGTCGAAAATGAATGTTAATGGTAAAAAACAATTTTTTCCTAAAAACTCCCCCTAGAGCCCTAGAGCTCAATGCTTTATAAGTAACAAACTTAGCAAATGGTAATATCATTAACATATAACATTTGTAATAATATTTTATTTCGATTTAAAATAAATTTTCCGAGAAATCAGGTCTTTAAAGCTTTAACATTTTAAAAGTGTAATGGTGTGGGCGGTCCAATTCTTGTCTTATCAAAGGCTTCCGGCGACTATTGCTCTGCATCAAAAATTGAGTTCATACGCCTTGTCTAACTTGAACAAAATGCATTTTGAAAAAGGATGTGAAATATAAGTTGTCTCACATTGAAGTCTGTGGTGAGCATGGCCGTTGACGGATGTAACCAATTTGCGCACTTTGGCTGTGCAACAGAAGAACCAAGCCGTGCACCAAGTTTCAGCTCTCAAGCTTGACTTTGAAGACCTTAAACCTTCACTCATACAGACGGATGGACGGACATGGCTTAATCAATTCACCTGTCATGTCTCTAAAAGGTCTTAGGAGCCTACGGTAATTTTTTTACTATGTTAAAAACTGTGCACTAAAATTAATACACCTTGGGTTGGTTATAAGAATCCGAATGGCTCTTGACCGTGAGTATGTAAAAAAAACCTGTCCACATGATATGATTTGGGGTAAAAGCAAGTTTCAAATTTTCATTTTTTAGGAATCTCGGAAAAAATAGGGCGTTCTAGATTTTATTCTAGAGTTTATCTTTCAAGTTTTTTGTGTTTATTGTTTTTTGCATTTAAGATTTTTTAAAAACCAATTTTTCCAGATTTTGTCTATTCTAGTTTTCTAGATAGAAATCTTTGTAGTGACTGACCATGCAGTAGCCATTTAAATTGATCATAACTTTGTTGCATGTAAAATAATATAAAATAAAATACAAATTAGTATGTATCTACAATTGAATGCAAAAGACGCTCAACTTTGTACATTGGCAACATTATCTTATAAACTCCCAAGAAAATATCTACTTTCCTTTTCCGCCACAAAAAAAAAATATAAATATTCCCACAATTAATAAGACGTATTATATTTTTGCAACAAAACCGACATCAATATAATGTCTCCCTGGTGGTCCATGTGAAACAGTATACGAACTTAAATACATACATTGTATATTAATCTGCACATATAAGACTTTAAACAATTGTACTAACTGTTTAAGAAAACATACTTTTTTCAGACAAGCTAACCAATTGCGTGCTGTTGCATGTCCGAGGTTACACGGTGAACATAATGCCTGCATTGTCATGCTTTTGACCCTTTCTCGATCACGATGGCCACTAACCCCAGAAAAGAGCCTGTATACTCACACACATAACTCAGCGGTAATGATAATGACATCTAAGGTTGAATGATAAACCGACAACGCCGACTACCCAACAACGTTTATTCATTTTTAAGTTATTATCGCGTGCAGGCACTTAGATGTGGAATTCGGTCTCCAGCCAGACAAACAAAATGATACATTACACGGTTCTTTGTCAGATAATTTGTAACTGACGTCATGTTAAACTAAAGTACACAAAAATGTCGACGGAAGAACCTAATCTCATAGTGCTGTGTGTCAAGTAGAAATCAAGTTCAAATCGCTTAGCACTTTGAAAAACGATTTCGGCATCAATCTAAATGGTAGGAGTTGTTTTCGTATTCTTTTTTATTTTTGGTTTTTGTGGTACTTAGCTGCGCTTGGGTTGACAGCGTGACTTAGATAAAATGACAATCCGTCATTGATCTAAATGCTTAGATGGCTGAGAAGGTAATTTGTGTAATTATCGGTCAAGTTGGATGTTTACCTTTCACCTTAGAGGCAATTTTAAGAAGGGCAGCCTACGCAGTACTAGCAGCATGCGACTATTCAAAGATTTTGTATAAGTTTTTTTTTTTTCTCCGCCAACTTCTGTCAGCGGCCAGTTATCGTTGTAGATCTTTAAAGGTTTATGTATCTTTGGTCAGGTTTATGTTAATACATTTTGCATAAATATGAGTATTTTCCAGGAATGACAGTGATATATTACACGCTATTAGGGTGTAACATTATTTTTTTTTATTGATTTTCTACATAGCAAGTTCGCTACTCAACTCTTTTGATTTTTGTAAGGGTTCCATTGAATTTAACATGGAAATTAAAATCAATTCTCGACTTGGCTTTTATCATTACATGAAAAGCGCACTGGCAGTACATTCGTTCTATTCCGAAACTATTCAATTACCTTGTTTTATAACATCACGCGTCTAGACTTCATTTGTTTCGAAGCATGTAGGTAATTTAACGTCATAAATTATTCTTCTCACATGTCGTTCTTCAATTATTTTTTTTGTAAATTGTCCAAATTGTTCATTCAGAGATAGCTTAAAGATTAAATGGATAAATTCAAGGTAAACCTAAATCGTTAGCACAAAACTATAGAATTCGTTTAGATGTGGTTAGAAAAATGTCTGTATATAGACTCGGATAATGGATTATCTTTGTTGAATAAGAAACGTTGTGTTTCTATTCTGAAAAAGGTATTTCCGTTGTAGAATTGGCTGATATTTAGCTAAAGCCAAGTTAACACTCAATCATTTTGTCTCACCTTTATAAAGAGACTTTATTGTTACGTTTTACTTATATGAGCATTTGAGCATTCCACAGATAGCCTTGTTATTTTTTCAAAAAATGTTTGTCAACATTCGATTCAACTAGTAGTTAATGTCTTAAAAGATTTATTTCGAACATTGTGCGCTTCCAGAATATTAACTAGAAATACCTATTTTAATCTTGGATATTCAAACTAGGTTTTAAGAACAAATTCTGGAATAAGTTTTCGGTGATTTAAAGAGTGAAGAACCTTTTATTTTTGATAACAGTTAAAATCCTGCTTTTGCTTTAATTTAATTCAGATAATATCGGTATTCTGCTTAAAGTGTTTTGCTGCTTTAGCTCTTAACAATTTAAGTCTATAAGCGCCTCGTAGACGTGCAAGTTTTTCGTGATAGCTTTATAGTTTTATATTCACGTTTTCCTTAAGAGTTTTAAAGCGCACCTTATTAGAAACCGACTCAAATTATTTTTATTTTGCGAATTTTTTTCTTTATATTTTAGAGTAAGTGGAGAGTGTTTTTTGGTTTTGGATTCAATGTTTATAGAACATAGAAGATGTCAACGATAACTCTCGGATATTTGACTTCATTCGAGATCTGGATTAGACACAAGTTAAATCAGCTCAGTGATATTTATGTCACCATATGCAGCGGAGAAGGCGGCAAGAAGAGCAGCTGTCCTGGCAACGATCATGTGGATATAGGAGAATATAAACAGAAGAAGAGACTACTGTTGGGAACACTTGCGACTTCAACGATACTTTATGGTTTCCATAGGCTACTGCAATGAAAATGAAATCATACCGTCGAAATAAAGAGGCGGTCTAAAGAACCAATGTATTAAGGGTATGCAGCGCCCACCAAACAACCTAATATGCGCCCATGCGTAGTTGCTGGAATAGTGCCAATAGACCTCTTTGTTAAGGAAGCTGAAGGAAAACATCTTCCTGGCATGACAAGGATGCCAACATTAATGAGCCCAATGGATTAATGAAATCCCTCTAAGAACAATTTTAGAACAATGGCAAGGCGGGTGGTACTCGACAAAGGTAGATAGACGCAGAGATTGAGAGAGGCCAAATATAGATTTTTGAATCAACAAGAGGCATGGGGAGCTTAACTTACACTTAATGCAGAAGTTCTTACTGGTCATGGATTTTTCAGACCTTCCTCCACAAATTTGAGCAAGAAGGCAACCTTTTACTGTTGAAATTGAAAACGCAGAATATATAATGTTTCACTGTCCAAAATATAATATACACCAGCTGGTGAACAGACTCGGAAAACCTTAACTCCAGAACATCATCAGACAGATGTTGAGCACGCAGGAAGCTAGGCAAAAGTGTCTATACCATCATAAAAGAACAACAAAGACATGAACGACAACGAAATGCAGCGCAGGCTACAGCCACCATGAATGAGCACCATTAGCAAGGACTGAAGCTCTTCCCTCGCTATGAAATACTTGACGGTGAATGCTTTTTCTGTGTTAGCTGTAAAAGAAGAAACACGCGCCGCTAGTAAAAGATCTACTGCACCCATTACCAGCTGAGGAGAAACGCAAGCACAACCTGAAGCGCTTGGTCCAGCACCCAAATTCCCTTTTTAGGGACGTCAAGTGTCCAGGATTCTACAGAAAAAAAAATGTCTTTAGTCATGCCCAAGTTGTCGTTGTGTGCGCTGCTTCCTCAACGATGCTCTGTGTAGACGAGCAAAACTCACATAATGCTGTTCATTTAGGAGGATGCCGCACTGAGTTATTTGGGTTTTTTTTTTTTATTTTTACACTTGCGGATAATATTTCATCGTATATAGATTGACTTGTAATTCGATTAAATGGCTGAAATAAGTTCTTTCATTTCTATTTTATATCGTGCTTGAGGGTGGTGCCGCGAGGATTAAGGGCAGGAGGGGTGGTGGGTTTAGTGGGTAAAAACCTCACACTGTTACTGAGTACCGACTTTGTTTCGTCTTTAAAAGATTTCCACCTTCCTACGCAAAAAAGTAAACTGGTGATCTTCCTCCTTCCTGTGACAGACATATCCTTTAAGGGATTCACTGCAAACTCATTCATAGTACACCAATCATCGATTAAGTCTAGAGATCTCTGCGCCGAGCAGACAGTTCCTGGATGTGTACCAACAAAAAGGTTAAGACCCGTTAAAAAAGAGTCTCTGTATATACGTGTCTTTGATTACTTTGAAATCTCCTTCGGGTTAGATTCTTAGACTCGGGCTTAAACTTAGCTGTCCACTCACTCTACCGTGTCTTATGGGCCCTGCTTAACACTAAAACAAATTAAATGTTTAATAAAAAAATACTAACGGGCTGTTCCTTTATGTGAATTATCATTAAAGTTGGAGCAAATTTAGTCTACCGGATTTAATTCGCTCGTTTTATGGTTTTGACAATAACAAAATGTCAAAATTATCTATGAATTTCATGTGTTTCCATCTGACCTGCGCTTTGAAAAGCATTTCCTTAATTGTATTCGAAAACCGCGTAGTAAATTGACACTCAAAGCGGCTACAGTGATGTCAATTGGATACATAATTAATTCGGGAACAGTTGCATGAACGCAACCTCTGTCTAACTACGTGAGTTTTTCCAAAAAAAACAACATCCACAAAACCTAACTAACCGCATTTGAAGTTTCGCGCTACTCTCCAGTTCATCCAATAGAACATTGTGGCCTTCAAACCACAACCGCACGTACTTCCCATATGCATGGGGGCGCACAGGCAAGCAGTACACTCAGGGTTTATGCCACATAATTTCCTCAGCTATCGAATCACATGAGAACATTAAGTGGCGGTTATGACAGCCCGTGCCGAATCGTCAAGTTCAAACGTTTTAGGAAATCCAAATTCTCCCGATACGATTTATATTGTTTTTCAAATTAACGCGGCAATAAATGATGTGCTTAAATGTGCTAAATGCCTATAATTTACCCAGAATTACAAAATAATTTTAATACCAAACGTCTTCTATACTTCATGACGGATGTTGCTAGGGTCAACGTAATCAAAACGACGACGATGCCCAGCCTAGAGCTGTGCCATGAGATAAAGTAATCAACTTTGCTAACTTGAAGTCGTCTCTCTGTAGCAATTGCTTTGAACCCGACAGTCATTAGCTTAGCGGTGAGTAGCTAGGTACTTTCACTTTTAGTTACCATAATTTGCGGTAATCAATTACGAGTACATTACGGCGATGATACGGCAGTTAAGGTCCCGTAGCATGTCATTTGGCCGAGTTTGATTATTCAAATGCGAGAACTCCTATATTCACTTACAAACCAAAGTCTGGCATCAATCATGTGACAAAGTCTGAATAAGGATCAAAAAGATTGCGCAAATGATGGCATTTGATGGAGATGACGTTAGCAGAGCACACTGTTAAAATATTAATGTTTTAACGACTGGAGTGTCTTAACCTTGACAGCGAGTATTTCAATTGCAAAATAATAAAATTAAATTCTAGATTCGAGAAGACTGACTCGGTATGACTGTGCAACTATATTTGAATGCTAATAACAATGAATACACTTGTAATAAAATTTTAAGTCGTGATTGTAATCACCAGGTTTTGTGGTGGCACCACAATGTGAACTTGTTTTATTTTCTATAGTGTCCAGTCTAATGCATAAAGATTTTATCGAACTAGGTGGGCAATAATTTCGCAGCTAATAGAAAACTTAACTATTTTCCCACAGTTAAGAAATTAAGTGTGACTAGATTTCCATGACAAACTGAACGTTATTAGGAGGATTCAACTATATTCAGCAGGGTTTTCCATGAAAATGATTAAAGACACGTGAGAGCTGCAAGGAAGGTAAAGATAAATAGAAATTAGTCATAAGGTGACTAAAGCCAAATGGATTTTCTCCTAAGAGAGCTTGTGCACTTTGGGGGTGCCGTTTCCGTATGACAAAGTAAAATTTTGAAAGACAATAAAGTGTTAAACTACCAAGTTATTAGTAGTTTAAGTATCTACTTAAAATAATATTTGCTACCAATTACCTCATCAATCATCACCTGTTCTTTCACACAATATCTTGATGACAGTTTAAGGGTTTTCCCCAAAGTTTAACAATTGACCAGCTTAAACGTCATTTCCTTTGATGTTAACCAGCGACAACCCTCGAACTTGACAAATTTGTATCCCCTTTTGTATAGTAGAGTGCCTACCTTGTTAAGTATACATTTTTGACAATTACCTGAGGCACGACGATGTCAGCCACTCTCTTATCTTTGAACAATGAGAATGTTTTGTTACTTGGGCCGCATACGTGACCGAGATGTTAAATATTTCCAACGTCCGGACCTTACATCTATCCGTACCAGTTTAAGGTGGCTCAACCTTGTGTTATCCATTAACCTAATTAGGATGGTCGTGTTGTTGGTAATTCAGTTCTTATAATCTTAGCACCTATTATTATTGGGTTGACAAATGTTACGACATTTTTTTTTTTCGAATTTGAATGTATTGAACTAGTGTCGAGATAGTGACGATGTGATCATATAGGAGAACAATTCTATAAGCACGTGCTGTACAAATATTATTGCAAAACCGATTACTGTATTATGTGACCAGTTTACTCAAAAATTTACGGAGTCTTTCATAATTATTTATTATGATGACCAACTCGAAATTTAGAAACCTGAGATAGATGAAGATGCACATTATTAATATTTGTGTGGCAAGACGTGATCAAGTAGTATGAAAACATCGACATTAAAAAATCTATTAAAAATATGAAAAACATTTTTAGGACATTGAAATTTCCATCACGTTTCCTTAATCTTTTTGGGCGTAAGGCGATATTACGTCTGTTGGTTTGGTGATATAATCATGGCGCTAGGTATAATACTGAACAATAAAATTTGCTTTTATGAGTGGAATGCTGATTTTATGAATTTAATATTTAATTTGTTTAAGAACTAACATTAAATATGATTAAAAGAAATAAAATAAATAATAAGTAAAACGAAAAAAAAAATGAGTTGTGACGTAAATCTTGAAGCCCCTACTGGTTTGAAACACGAACTAAGCCCAATGGGCGACTGAAAGTAGCATTATAGGGGAAAGACCTTTGGCAGTTACGTCCTCGATGAGCTGTAGGATCTAAGGAAAATGGACTGAAGGGCCTCCTTAGATTTGTATACAATTCCGTATGGTCTTAAGAAAAAAAAAAAATATATATTAGCAAAATATATTAGCAATAGGGAAAACCTTAAGAAATCTTGAGCTATCAATGCTTCGATAATTTGGATAAGGATAATGAATACCAAGCCATCAGAAGCGCGTCCCGGATACAGACGCGCAACGAGGTGACTGGACCAAATCCAAAATCTCCCTTAAATCCACCTTAAAAGCTCGTGTTTGTAGCGAAGGATCAGGATAGATAGAAGAACCACATTAACACTCATCGTTTCACGATCGTCGTAATGAACAAGCGGCACAGAACAGTGATTAACGTTGATTTATCGATGAAATTGTTTTTGTTCCAGTCATGAAATTTTATTGATCACCGAAAGACTGATGTCGCGGGTTTGTAAAAACACGCATATAAGAAATCACTTGGATTTTAAAATAGACAAGGCAATTAGAGAACTAATAAGGATCGACTACTATAATGCAATTTGATTTAAAAAACAAAATCTAGATGCCTTATGAGGACCATTGCAATTTGCTTTAAAATTCGCAATGTATTCTCAGCAGAACCAGCGAGCCTTTACAAAAAATTGTGAAAAAACGTGGAAAGGTACGTTTTGAATTATATTTTATAATTTTTAGCGGTCCCTTCACAAATGGAAAAGGACGTCTTATGGTATCGCTGCGTTGCTTTTGAACGGTGAGTCCTAAAAACACAAAATTTGGTGTGCTTTTAAATTGCGGAAATATTTAGAGAGCGCATGCTAAGGCATTTTTTATGGACACATAACGGTTAAATTACAGTTTGAAGTTTCATGGGAAAATGGATTAAATGTTTTTCAGTTTGAAGTTTTGCGTGCCAGAACTAACAAAACAAAATTTGGGTCGAGTTAATACTGAATTTTAGAACAAAGCGTGATGTCAGTGAAGCCTTCGTGAGTATTGGGACGGAAGCGGCGAATATGGGTTTAGCAGTCAACGAGGGTGAAAGCAAGTATATGCTGTCATCAAGAAAAGACATCCACAGCACCGACGTCTTGACGACAAAACTTCACCATCCACAGGTATAACTTTGAGGTAGTTAGGGACTTTTTCTACCTGGGTTCCGCTATCAATTTAGACAATGACACCAGCGCTGAAATTAAACGAAGGATAACTCTTACCAATCGCTGTTTCTTTGGGCTAAGAAGGCAATTGAGTAGCAAAGCTCTCTCTCGAGCAACTAAAGTGTCCATGTATAAGACCCTCATCATCCCAGTTCTGCTTTACGGTGCAGAGGCATGGACCTGGACCCTGCCAAAGGCGGATAAAAACACTTTAGGCTGTTTTGAGAACAAAATTCTTCGGACGATTTACGGTCCCGTCTGCATAGACGGAGAGTGGAGGAGGAGATATAACATCGAACTGTACGGGCTGTACAGCGACACCGACCTAGCCAAAAGAGTCAAAACACAACGTCTACCCTGAGTTTAGAAGAGTCTGGGTCATCTACAGCGGATGGACACGTGGTTTACGGCCCCAGCCCGGAAGGGGACCTTAGCCAACTTCGCGTGCGATACTGGAGACGGCTAGCTAGAGACAGAGCTGGCTGGTGAAGCTTGTTGACTGAGGCCCAGGTTCACCCCGGACTGTAGCGCCACGTAAGTAAGTAAGTAATACTGAACTTTAATGGAAGAATTCTGTTTTTTAAATATATTAAAAAGTTTTTGACAAATTAAAACTTGAAAATGGATGACGTTCTTCAAAGTGTTTGAGGCCATAATTTTTGAACCAATAAGACCACAAAGTCGATACACACAAGTATAAAGCAGAGTTACCCACGTTTTCACGCATATTCGAAAAAAATTGCTTAAATGCAAGAGTGTGCCCCCCCCCCCCCCCCCCTCCTTGTTATTTAGAAAAAATCGTATGAAAAAAAACTACACATGTAACAAATCATCCAAAATTTTAAGGAAAACTATAGTGAATTTTAAATTTTCAAAAACTTCTGAGATTAAATTATAACTTTTAGTTAAAAGCATTTTCAAACACAATTTTTAAATATAATCTAGTATCTTCTTATAAAACAGCGATCTTGTTCAGGTTAGATTAAAGTACAAAAATGTACAGAAAGACAGCTAGTTGCGTTCAAAAAAAAAACTAAAATTGTGGTTTTCAATCTAAGTTTTTCTAAACCTATTCAAAAAAAAAAAAAAAAAAAAAACAAAGTAAAAAACTTGTTTCACCGAAGAAAACCAGCCAATGCTAGCGCAGGTGGTTGTACTATTCGAAAAAGTCTTAAGGCAAATAAAAAATAAGCAGTATTTTGGATTTGAAATTTAAAATATGCTGAAAAAGATCAAAATAACGTGTCTCCTCTTCTATGTTCAAATGGTAAAATGTATAATTTATGATGAAGGTATGAGTTCGAATCCTGCCATCGTCACCTGAAAAAAAAAAGATTTGTTCTTTTTCACGGTCCCCACCTCCGCGAGGGTTTGACAAGCCCTTCGAGAGTAACAATTGTCTTGAAAAACTTCCCAAAGTGCCGTTCGGATTCGGCAAAAAATTGTAGGTACCCTTGTATGTGAAGAAATCAACACACACAGCATACATTGTTGAGAAGTTGGCCCTGGTTCACCTCGAGCTGTTGCGCCACTCTATTTATTTATCTTATAGAAAAATTTAAATATTCAAAACTTAAAAACGTTAAAGAATTTTCGAAAAGGTTTTTTTTTAAGTTCCCAGTATCTTTACGGTTATGACGATCTTGTTGAAATTTGGTTGAAGTATGAACGTCTACAAGGCAAGTTAACTGCATTTAAAATGTGCCAAAATCGCTGTTTTCAACCTATATGTCTTAAAACCCTGACAGTTCCTCGTTTTTTCAATTTTTCGCCCATGTATCACATACATGTATATGATCTGCACAATGTTTACAATTTTGGCGGCTTTTTTTCTTCGTTTGCTTACACGTATTTTGTAGTTGTCCTTATCAGTCAGCATCTATTTGCCTTTTTTATGCTGATATGACACTACATATTTTTTCTCATTAAAAATTATAAAATTTCATCGGTAGTTAAAAATGATAAAACTTTTCGGCAGACCCAACATGTCTGGGTAATTATGACATGTTGCGTGATCACAGGACTTAAAATACATCTCCGTACTTAGAGCCTTAGAAAATTTTTACTGAAGCTGACTTAGGGCTTTTCTTGATACATTTGTGAGATCGGGAGATTTTTTTTTATCGAATTTGCATTACTTTCGTTTTGTTGTTGCTGAAAGAAAATTACTAATCGAATGCTGCAGCTTGGTTTTATTTTCAACTTTTAAGCAAAAAGAAGTGTTAATTATTATAAGAAGACACTTGTCTGGCGTGTGGCCTCTCATTCGCGCAATTTCTCATTTTTCCACAGAATTTGGTTTACAAAGTTCACAGAACTCCATTCAGCTAATAAACAATTAAGACTATTTTGTGGAAAACATCCTTATTAACGGCGCCTAACCATATTCATTCATAAACTAGAAGTAGATTTTTACTTCCATTACATTACATAACAAAAATAAAAAAAAAAAAAACTTATTTAGCTTTAAAAATATAGTAATGATATCGCGTGGTCACTTTTTAAATTTTACTCCGTTCCTGTTTATTGGCGACTTCCTCTTGTGTTGTCTGTTCTTGTGTCGATTGCTCCTGAGTAGTTTGTTCTTGTTTTGTTTCTTCCTTTTTACTCGTGGATTGTTCATCTTCTTTTGGCTTATCTGTTGTGTCTTTCATTTCATCGTCAGCGGCAGCTGCTGTGGTTCTGTGGGCAGACTTTAATGCCTCTCTTATAGCATCTGCTAAGGTATCTGAACCTAAAGTGCTTTCTTTTGTGCCTGAAATTAAGGTTTTTTAGAAATTTCATTTACTTAAATAAGATCAACAAAAACTCAGTCTTATAATTGTTTTTAATGTTTTTATTCCATTTTTTATGGCAATATACACATTTTATTTCCATAGACATTTCCTTTTATCGTGGATAACAAATTAAATAGGTAACACAAAAATTCTTAAAAAATTACTTGACTTGTTTTTTTTTTATGTTGGGCATTCTCTGGAAATAAATACTTCAACTTGTTTTGCCTTCAAATAAAATCAATTGATAAAAACAATTATAAGACTTTTTAAGAATACGAATAATATTTTGTGTTTAACTTTAAGGCATATATCTGTTAAAACTTTTTTTTTTTTCATCTTAGTAATCAAAATATGAAAACACAATGTGAAAACTTGTTCTCTGAAATGGATGGTTTGTTGAACTATGCGCAATGTGCAGTAAGTTGTTTTATGTTTTGAATATTTTGCAAAATCATAGAAGGCATTAAACACACAAGCTGCGTCTATTAAATTAGATCATGAAGGTAATGTAAAAAAATTAATTTTCCAAACTAATTTGAACTTGCAACTAATTGGAACGTAATTTTTAATGTAGGCAAGTTCCCTTAGGCCCAACTTTTCAGTCCAATATGATTTTAATTTCGGATCTAAAATGGAGTTAGTAATTTTAATCCTAGACTTATCCAGAATTAACTTCAGTTTGGTTGAGTCAAACTGTTTCTTCAGTTTCTTCTAATTATCCCTGGATTAGTTTAGAAGAACTATTAAAAATGTCGTTGTCGTGTGTTTTTAAGAAATTTCATTTGAACTTTGAACGCAGTTTAGAGGAATTTATAAGCCCAAAAGAACGATGAGAATACTGGGGATACAGTTTAAATAAGAAGAGCAGAGAGAAGCGAAATGAGAGCTACATAGTTCTTTAGTTTGGCAGATCTTTAAATTTCGTCAACGAAACTAAACCAGGATTCTTATAACAAAACACAAAATCTAAGTGCGGTCAATCAAGTTAAGCTTTACTCCGACTTTTTTTTTAAATAACTTGGTTGGTAGAAAGGAATTCAAACAAAAAGAAACAATAAAATTAGATCACGTTTAATGAGGCTCGGTTTTTAGATAAAGCCAAACACTTTAGTTTTTAACAACACTGCAATAAGTAATCAGGCGTTGGAAAACAAATAATTTGTTAAAAGTCTTATAAAGTTTAAATCGTAATTCTATGGGCCATTAATTAAATGTGGCTTCAATTGCCCTTCGACTGAACTCAACCAAAACCCAACCAAAAATTAAATTAAAAATATTCTCTACATCTTTTAACCGCAACCACACAACGACAAAAAGAGCATCAATTACTAAGCTGACTTAAAAGGACTATCGAATTCGATGTTACTTTGGTTACGCTGTCGTTGTGCTTGCATCAACATCTCTCTTTCTTGTTCTAGTTCTTCTTTTATCAAAGCATCGCGTTGCCTTCGTTCTATACTTTTAAGGCGTTCATTTTCCAAATACGAATCCGGTATATTCTGAGAGAAATAGATTGCAACAAAAAATGCAATAAACACACCCAGTCCAAAGTATTCCTTTGAACCTAGGGGTTTTTCCTTGAACCCACTATCATCGTGTGCGGTGTATGTTTTTTGTGATTCCTCTGCACCTTGCGTATATTTACTCGACAGATTTTCACTTTGCGATGACTGTTGGGACTTACCGTCTTTTTTCTGGGCAATTCCGTTGATTTGTCCAGGTGTGTCCTTTTCCAATTCGGCGTATGCCTAATAAAAGAAACAAAATATAAGAGTTACAGAAGCTTTTCGAGTTTTTTTTGGTGAAAACCTACTTGTATGAGAGCTCTTTGTTCTTTTGTCAGTTTTTTTGGGACATCGATTTTCACGTTCACAAAGTGTGTACCATGGCCATGGGTATTGACACGTTTCAGACCTTTGCCACGTAATGTGACTATGTGATGAGATGATGTACCGGGTTCAATCTGTAACAGGAAGTTGTTATTCATTACTTAAAGACAATGTGTGAAGTGTGTTGTATACTTACATTGATAACATGGTCTTCGTAGATGCCTTGAATGCGTATAGTTCCACCCAAGAGTGCTTGTGACACAGATACTGATGCGTCGGTATGGACGTCGGCACCATCTCGCCTGAAGTATCTGCTCTTTTCAACTCTAGAAGAAAATGGAATGTGAATATTTGTTGTGGATCCGTTTATACTTAAATATTCAAAAATTTTATAAGTTTTCTGTATAACTGTATTTTGATTATGATATTCGCTTGCATTACCAGAGGGTTCAGTCAGCGAAATCCCTCTTTTAGAGGTACTTTGCGCCAAATTAGTTCAAAATTAAAGGTAAAACCATATTTTTTCGACACCAATTAACAATTAACACCCCTATTTTTGGATAATTCAAGGGTTGTATAAGGAAGCATAAGGGAGCCTTACGACCCCTTACAGCCTCGCAAGAGTGCACCATAAGGTGTTTCTAACGCAAGAAGAGAACATGCAATTATTTGCGAATTCTGGATGATTAGTGGACTAAGTAGCCTTTTTGACAAATTGTACTTCCGGAGAGTTTTTTTAAGGCACTCGCGGAGGTAGAGAAAAAAAAATAGAGTGGCGCAACAGCTCGAGGTGAACCAGGGCCAACTTCTCAACAATGTATGCTGGTGTGTTAATTTCTTTACATACAAGGGGACCTACAATTTTTTGCCGAATCTGAACGACACTTACTCTCGGAGGGCTTGTCAGACCCTCGCGGAGGTTGGAACCGTGAAAAAGAACTAGTCTTTTTTTCAGGTGACGATGGACGCGGAGGTAGAGGCTTAACAGAAATTCTTTCGCTGTAGGTCGACACATTAACCCCTGAATGAAGGCAAACCAAAATAATTGTAGTCTCTTCAAGTGATTCGGATGTCAAGCTTGTAGCGGTTCGGACATTGCTATTGATTTTGGAAGCTTATTTTTGCACATCCCTTCGAATCTGTCACTGTTTGCCTTGGATCCAATGTTGGACTTTATGAACTTAAGTGAATCTTTGATGGGTCCGAAACTGTTCAAATTCAGAAGTAGTAACAGCACTGGGTTTTTGTAACGATATCTGCAACAACGCATGTGACTTGCGAACATACTTTTTAAGATTTTGCCAAAACCCAGAATTTAAGATGAGAGGAAAAGTAAAGGGGGCTTTGCAACGTTAAAGGTCTTAGGGAAAATGGAATAGAGTAGTAATAGTATAGAGTAGTAATGTGTCCCAGGGTCTTAATCGACACATTACTGTTTATCAAGACAAACAACCGAAAAGGGTACACAATATTGCTTAGTCCTTAGACCTAATCCAAATACACAAAAGAAAACAGGTTTCCTTTGCCTCAAGTAGACCGCACTAGCAGAGCGCCTAAGCCTTGGCTGGCTTAGGGTTAGCGCCCACTGCAGTGCCCAAAAGAAGTATTGAGTTTAACTTCATCGTAAAGACTTATTACTATTTACCATGACTTAAAAACATCTAAAACTCACCTAAACGTAATGAATATCTCTTTGCGACCTACAGCCAAACGAACAGTCTGTCCATTCTCAACACCAGCTGGCACAGGAACCGTGACCCTTTTCCTTTGAACCTGTAAATCTCCATTTGAGGTTTACTGCTTTGGGAAAATTGTAAACCTTTTACTCACCGATTGACCTTTGCCTTCGCATTCTATGCAGGGATGTTTGATGAACTGCCTTGTGCCCTGGCAGTAGCGGCAAGTTGACCTCATTACAAACGGCCCGGTTGAAATGGTCTCCATTCCGGTGCCGTTACAGTACTGGCATCGACCTGGCTTCGTTCCCGGTTCGCACTTGCTTCCGTTGCACTTTGGACACGTGTCAACGATATTCACATTGACGTCCTTATTGACACCACGAGCAGCCTGAGCAAATGTTAAATCCATGACCACTTCGTGAGCGCTTCCAAATCCGAACTGAGATTCAGCGAAATCTTCAAAATTGTTCGACCGAAAATTAGCCTCGCCAAAGATTTTACGGAACAGCTCCTCGGGATCGATTGTCGAACGGAATTGCCAGTTCTGTGAGAATCCCTCTGGTCCTCGAGGATCAGCACCGTAACCAGCACGATTCATGTCCTCCGTCGTTTGACCATAGGTGTCATATTCCCTTCGCTTCTGGTCGTCACTCAGAACTTCATAAGCTTCGGAAACTTCCTGGAATTTTTTGCCGGCGTCTGGGTCATCCTTATTTGTATCCGGGTGGTATTTTTTTGCAAGCTGATAGTAGGCCTTCTTTATGTCCTTGGCCGAGGCGTTCTTCGCCACTCCCAAGGTCTGGTAGTAGTCCGACTTATTCAGCCGGCCGGAGCGATGGAAAACACGACTGATTGTTGTTATCGGTTGGTGCCCTGCTGCCGACAGCACTGAAAGTAGGGTGAAACTCTTTCTAGAAGCTGACAATAATTGGTTATGTAAAAAAGTAACTAAAGAGATGGCGAAGGGATCATGATTTTGCATAATTTGGACCGATTTTCCGAATGCTATGTCCTATTGGGTTCAAAATCTCGTTCAGTATTATTCGGAATGATGTAACTCTCAAGGAAATTGGAAAATTGTAGCAAAAACTTACACGACTTCTGGTGTTGTTTGCCGGCAAAGACATACTGCCTGGATATGTCGAAGCGACTGGAACATGTTGAAGCGGAGGTTACCTGCCGGCTGGGAATTGATTGCAGCTTTCCACATTGAAGAATTCGGGAATTTTTCGAAAAACTAGCAAAGCCCCGTGCAGCAGCCATGCTTATCAGTGCGATGGAGAAAGAAAAGAATCGAAAAAAGTTTTTCTGTCAAAATTGAAGTGTCAAAATGTGGAAAATTCTACTGACAGCCGAAAAAACGAGGCTCGGAATTTGATTCAGCATTGCCAGAAAACATTTTCCTAGTCGTTAAATTTGGCTTGGAACTATCTCGAGACTGCATAAAAAACATAAGGCTTGGGAGTTGTTATGGGACACACGGCGACAGAAAAGCGTGCGACAAAAAACAGCGTGATTTTTCTCAACACACGAGCAATAATTTTCTGTGCGGGTTCTATCAGTTTTGATAAAAATAAATTTGCATCGATGAAAAAAACAGAGTTTGCAAGGTCTTTGCGATAAACTCAGCGCACAAACATTTGCTTTCTGTGCAATTCTAGTGACTCGTGTTCTTCACTGTCATTTTTATCGTTGAATAAAATAAACTCAATTTCTTGTCGTGCGGCTTGAAAGAGGCCCAATTCGGAAATTTGTCGGAAATTGAGTATCGCAACTAGTCCTCGCAGCCGTGATCGTGTGCTGTTTATACTATGTCTCCACCGCCAATTAAAAGAGGTTTAGCCTAAGACGGTTAAAAAGAAATCCTAAAGTGACTCCACCAGACAAATAAAGGATTAATTTGACACGAACACTCTGTTTCTGGCATTTCTGGCTCTCAAAAGAGAGTGGCGACGTAGTTTTCTAGGAGACAAAAACGATTTTCGCTGTAAAAACCACAATAAAAAATGTTCTTGTGACAGATCTGTTATACAGGGACAGTTTCAGTTTCCTGTTTTGATTCTCAAATTATTAGGCCAAGGACACACGGCAACAGGAAAACGCGCTACCAATTGCAGTCCGACTAGAAGCACAAGCGTTTTAATAGAAGGCAACACACGATTACGGCTAAATTTTTTTAAACTATAAAAATTAAATTTTACTTCAAAACTGACAGGAACCGCACGGAAAATTATTGTTCGTGTTTTTGTTGCGCGTTTTTCTGTCGCCGTGCGTCCTTGGCCTTACAAAAGTGCAGAAAATAGGTTTGTGAATAAGATTTATGAGCGGATTTGTTTTTAATCGCTTGCCAAGAGGATTTAAACTGGTATTGTGATTTGAAGAGGATTTAATATAGATTTATATAAGTCGTGTATTAGTGCCAGTGGAGTATAAAGCCGCGTTGTCACAAGGAACAGAAACAGAAACAGAATTTCATACATTAGCAATGCAGAAAGCATTCAGCGAATTTAGGTTTCAGTTGCTAATGTATGGGATTCAGTTTCTGTTCCTGTTTTACGTTGCTTGTGATACTGCGTCTTTAGTTTAATATTTAAATGCGTGTACTTCTGATCGAACTGCAATTAGTCGCTCGTTTTTCTTTCGCCGTCTATCTCTAGTAGTTTTTTATTGTATATAAAATTGTATTTCTTGTTGTGCGGCATCAAAGTGTCGCAATTCGGAAATTTGTCGCAAAACTTAACTGTCGTAGCCGCAATCGTGTTTCGTCTGGAGTATAAACGCGTGTGCTTCCAGTCGGACGGTTAATCATACAAATTTTAGTCCTCTCAGCAAGCGATTAAAAATAAATCCTCTCATAACATTGACCCTTTTCACGAATAATTTTCAACCCTTTCCAAGCACCTTATTAACAGTTTGAGAATCTAAAAAAGAAACTTAAACTGTCCATGTATGACAGATTTGTCAGAATTACGATTTCCGTTGGAATTTTCAAGATGGAAATCCTTTTTTACTCCTGGAAAAGGACGTCGGCACTCTATTTTGAGAGTCAAAATGAAAGAAAATGAGTGCGCATGTCAAGCTTATCCTATATTTCTCTGGTGGAACGACTTTGTGATTTATTATTAATTATCTCCCGCTAATCCTCGCCTTATTGCCAGTGGAAACATAGTTTTAAAAAGTTCATTGCGGATTAAAGACGCGTTGTCACAAGGAACAGGAACAGAAACAGAAACAGAATTTCATACATTAGCAACGCAAAAAGCATTCAGCGAATTTAGGTTTCAGTTGCTAATGTATGGGATTCTGTTTCGGTTGCTGTTTTACGTTGCTTGTGACAACGCGGCTTAAGCTATAAAGATTTAATGAAAGTTTAATCGCTTTTATATAGGCTTCTTATTTCACAGGCATTTTAGCATTAATGAATTACCCAAATTTTGGGTAAAGTGCATACTATACTTTTATTCCTTTTTTTAAGATTAAAAAAAATGAGCAAAGTAGCCTATAATTCAGACACAAGCATGTATAATAAACATACATTCCATTTCCATTTTACGGACTATAAACAAATGAGCGCGAACGAACGAATTGCGAAATCGCGAACAAACCAATTTTAGACAACTAACAACAGAAAACTGAACATTTTTACATGCAAGTGGCAGGTTGGGTGATTGGTTTAAAAACTGGTTCCACAAAAATTCCGAAAAAATTTGATTAAAAAGCAAAATAATGCATTTCAAACTTTTTGACGCGAATAAAAAAGCTTACGTTGCTGTCAAAGTTTATTGTCAAAGTTTACTGTCAAAGTTTATTCAAAATTCGCAACGACTGCCTCTTTTCCAGAAACTGTGTAAAAGCAAGAATGCAAATCGCTGGGCTATTTGGTTACCCAAATATTTATTTGCCAAGATGTCCATTTTTCTGTGTTAATGCTGTAAAAAAAATTTTTCCGTTCGATCGCGCTCATGTGTACAGTCCACCATAACTAAATTATATTAATTTTTTTCACAAAATATAATAATTTGCACACAATAAAGTTGTAAACTCTTTGCCACCCTGTTGGTGTGAAAACATTTGACATTTAGGGGCGAAAAACGCACCCTCGGCGAGACTCGACACGCTGCACCTGTATAGCACCTTGGTGCATCTTCATCTGTCAAAGTTTGTCATCCACCCAGAGGAATTTTTTTTCGGTGCCCTGTTGTTTTTTGTGCATTTCTTCGGTTTTTTGCAGAAAATCTTTGAATTTCTTCCAACTGCAACCATGAGCGGTGTTCACCGAGAGGCTATCCAGAAGCAAATCCACCAAGATTGGGCAAATCGCGAGTATATCGAAGTAATAACGGCCAGCATCAAGCGAATCACCGACTTCCTGAATTCCTTCGGTAAGCAAAATAAAACAAGTTCCAATTCGGCACAAATCAATCCTCCCATTGCTAGATATGTCTTGCCGCTCACGCCTGGCTGTGCTCAACGAGAAACTAACCACCCTGGAGCGGCGCATAGACTACCTCGAGGCGTGTGTGACACAGGGCGAAACCCTCACGTAGAAGACCCGGGACCCCAATTAGCAAACGACAATAATTTCTTTTTATAAGACAGCGAGAGACTATTTTTATTTTAAATACTTTATTCCAAGGAAAACAAAATGTATTATTTTCTTCTTCTTTTGTAACTTTTATCAAGTATCCTTACGAGAGCCAATTCATTTTGTCCTTTTTTTTTGTTTGTTTTGATTTTGTTTTTTGTTTAAGAAAAGGAATTCACATTATGCATTAGTTATATTTAATAAAATTTTAAAAGAGTAGCATGGTTTTGTGTTTGTGTGTGTGTGTGTGTGGATGTGTTTGTGGATTGCCTTCAATTTTTGGGGTTTGCATTGTTTTGTCCTTCGTCCATTTCCAAGTGCTTGAGCAGACGATATAAGCCGACAGCTTCTTTGGTGTGACTGAAACCGACGCAAAAGGCTTGCACCTCGATAAAGAGATCCTGGAAAGGGATAGAATTTTATTTGAGTTTCATGCAGCTATATCGAAGGCCTTGGGTCTTACCTTAACATTGATAATCTTATTGCGTATCAAGCTCTGAAGAAAGACGCACACCAGGCGAACTAATCTTGTCTGCATGTATTTATCCTTGACCGTCTCGCAAGTGGAGATGCAATTGCTTATGTAGAGATGGACGAATTCGGTAGGTAGTTCTACTGAGGTTGTAAGTCTGTGGGAAGTAATAGAAAAGGAGTCAGTACATTGAAATGGAGGGTGACACCCAGTGCTTACCTATTCACGACCTCCATTGAGTGCAAGGTGATCTCCATGTGAACAAGAACATTTAAATACTCGGTGATTTGCATGGAGTCCATTAATTTTAATAGGATTTCGATGGAAATAATGGGATTGTTTTCAACCAGTTGGGGCAGCTGTAAGAAAAGAAGGAATCAGCAAACAATGCAAAGTCTAAATGTGTTCAATGTTTATCCCAAAAACCTGAGAAAAATTGTAGTGAATGGCATTTAAACAGAAACAAATCAGGGCATCAGTGTTCCTCAAACGGGGTTTGTTAAAGAGATGCTGGAGGAATTATTCAACGATTACATTAACTATTTAGCAAGTGACATTCGTATCAAGGTTAACAGACAAGCTGTTTTATAAACTGAGCAATAACCCCATTGTCAAATGCAAATGAAAGAATGGTAGACAAGGAAAAGAAAGAAAAACAAACTATCTAAAGGCGTAGGTACACGACGGGTACGACAGCTGAACAGGCTCCACAAATCATTAAAAGATAGGACATCGCTTAGTAAAGCATAAATAAAATAACTTTTTTTAAGAACCAAAACTCAGACAAGATTTGATGCACATATTCTTAGCAAATCTCTTAGCAAAGAGCGTCATTTGTTGGCCGACCTTTGAATCCCGGGAAGACTGTCCCAGCTGTATAACATAACATAAAACCTTCTCTGATGTCTGCTGTGTTACCTGACGTTAACAGGTTAGTGCACATGATGACATTCTCGATCAAGGTGGATTTCGGCAACAGGATTATCTCACATTTATGATTCCTTCCGACGATTGGAAGTATCCGAAGCGTGGCTTTAGGCCGGAAAAGTCCACCATTAATTGAATACGACAGATTTTAGAGAAATGCCCTGGAATTTTAAACCAATGCCAATAACCTTTTCATCGATTTCAAGGGCGCACATGACAGCGCTTAAAGACTCGGGCAATGTTCACTCCGGCTTTGCTTTGCAGAAGCATGTCCCCTGTCAAAGCGGATGTAATCGCTTTAGAGAAAAATCCTTCGGGTGATTGTTTCTGTTTCGTATGCATAGACCAAAAGTGGAGGACGAGGTATAAAACGAACTGTACTCGCTGTACATCGACCTAGCCCGAAGAACCGGAATACTACGATGGCTGGGCCATCTGGATGGATACCAAGGGTGAGGCTCGGAAAGACTTTAAATCTGCCCTGTAGGGATAGTGTGAAAGAAGATCATCGACAATCAGGTGGCGCACGCAATTGGAAGACGACCGCACCTGGAGTAGTCAAAGTCTATAGAGAGCATTTGAGTGATAAACTAGTCCTATGCGCACAAGTGGAACCAAACCGGGAAACTCATAAAAAAGACCGATTTTGATTTCCAACTTCAGTCATTTGACAAAAAAAAAATCGTGCTTTTTACAGCACCACTTCCGCAAGATTGGTAACAAACTGTGTAAAATGGCAGCATTCAAAACCAAAGCTGCATGTGTTAAAAAAGCCATTTATGACAACAAGCAATTAAATCATCTTTGACAAAACGCAGATTTTGAAGTTGCCGTGAATGCGCATTTCCATACAAGCTCATAGGACACAACATGGCAATTCAATCGTTGTGTGACTAAAAGAGTCATGTATGCGATAAGCCTTAAACGTTCTCACAAGTTGCTTATTGGCGATTAATACTACGCAGGTTTAAGCGGTGCGTAGGCGGGAAAAGAAAACTAAGAAATCGCGTGGTCTTAAAAAACGTTAAATAGAACATACGCTGCGCAGCGCCCTGAGTACCCGCATGCGAGGCCGAATGCCAGCCGGAGCATGAGTTGAAGACATACCCGTTTTTTTTTTAAGGAAGCACCCAAACACTGTTGGATTTCCAGGATTTTGTGGTTCGGGATTTTTTTAGTCCCGGATTTACTTTACGCTTGAATCATAAGTCACTGCTTATGGCCAGTGCTTGGCCTACTAAAAAGAACAACGACCCTTCTGTCTCTCAGTAGAAACTTCAAAAGAACACTCGTTGATGTAGTCACAGGACACTGCGCCTAGGTGCCATGGCTACGCGAATGAGAATCTTTGCGAACGACTTTTTTTGAAGCTGTAGAGGTCAAGAAGAAATAGAGTCAATAGAACACTTTCTCTGCCACTGTGCTCTCCAAGAACGACGACTTGTCTTTATAGGAGTCAGGTTCTTTGGAAGGCTGGATCACTTGGCAGGTATATCACTACCAGGGTTAATTAGATTTATCAAAACCGGGAAAACTGCCTGTCAACGAGTCAGACTAATAGACACTGCGTTCTGGAGCGTCGATGGTCAGTAGAGTTTGAACTAATTAAATTCATTCTTTATTCGTCGCAATATCCCGTCTATATCTAATAAGAATCAGGTCCTTATACGCATTAGGCAGACCATGTTCAGCGCCCAAAAGCAGGACTGAGAATACTTATAACTTAGATCTTATCCAGAGTTAAGTTAGTTATTCGAGATTAGACTGTCCTTAATCAGTTGCCTTGTTAATTTAAAGAGCCAGCCGCCATTTTCAGCAGCTTCCATAAGAAGTGAAAGCCATTTATACCTAGCTGCCAGGATTAAATTCGGCCGTTCCTAACCCGGACAACAGACGCTGACCAGGAAGCCGCTCGTCCCGAGACAGACGCTCCTGGATTTCTGTTATTTGAAGTTCAGGCGTCCCTCTGGGATCAGACGCTGACCAACGAGCCGCACAATATGTATCGGACGCTACTGGATTTTATTTAAACCTTCGGGTTCATCTTTTTCATTTATAAATTTACTGCCAAGGGTGGCCCCACAAGGAGTTTATATTCCTGGACAGCATCACTTATGTCTGGCGATTACTTTCTCCAGTGGATTTTAGTCGGCTCTTACGACAGGAATGGAAGTAAACGTGAATAAATCGGAAATGATGGTTGTTTCCCGAACTCCTGTGCAGTGTACCCTGCACATAAATGGAGTTCCATTAAAACAGGTGGAGAAGTTTAAGTATCTCGGGGCCTTTTTTACGAAAGAAGGGAGAAGTGATACTGAGTTGTCCTGTAGAATTGGCTAAGCTGGAGCAATAGTAAATGAACTGCGCCGGCGGGTCATCAGAAAAGCTGAGCTTGGAGTGAAAGCAAAGATCTCAGTGTTCGTTCCGACCCTCATCTATGGTCATGAAATTTGGGTAATGACCGAAAGAATTAGATCGCGGGTGCAAGCTGCCGAAATGAGATTCCTGAGGTGCGTTGCTGGTGTTACTCTAAGGGATAGAGTGAGAAACGTCAGTATTCGTGGGAATCTTAATGTTGAGCAGCTACTTCTCCGAGTGGAGCGATCGATTCTTCGATGGTTTGGACGCGTTGTTCGCATGCCCCCTGACAGACTTCCTAGACAGGTCATGCTAGCCGAGATGCGAGCGCGTCGCTTTAAAAGATAAGCGGAATTCGAAAATGATGATGATGATGAGGTTGTGAGACAACTGGACCGCTGTCTCCCATTTTTTTTTTGTTTTTTAGAAAAAAATTGCGAATGAATCTCCTGGGCATTTTGAAGATTTCGGCTCGCGTGTTCAAGATGCTTTGTCGAAGGTCCTGTATGGCAACCGGAGCGTTTATATCAGCAGCCGGGGAAGAAACTTCCTCCAACTCACGACACAGGCCCTCCATTCTCTTTGCTTGAACCTGGGCGAACTTATATTTAGCGAGACTGCTTTGATGTCTATATTCCAATTCCAGGCGAATGAAGCTTTCCTTCTATATTGTTTGGGCAGCACTTTTTCAATGCCTTGAAGGCTGTTTTCTTTTTATTTCATCTGACCACCACCATGTGTCTTTGACCTGTTTGTGGTGGCCCTTTGAAGTTCCTAGGAGTGATTTGGCCTTCTCAATGCACGTTCGCCGTTGTAGGTCATCCCTTATATCTTGTGCTCTGCACTCAACATCTTCATTTTCGTGGATGTAGTTTTGCATCGTGTTTAAAAATGCTTCGCCTTTTTCCTTCACCAATTTGTACCAGTTGATTCTCCCAGAAACCTTTTCTTGCATAATTTTTTTCTTAGACGGTTCCATAAAAATTATCGTGTTGTGTTGCGGTCGCCTCATCCAAAATCACTTTGCAATCTTTGACCCGCGGTTTTAGGGAAATTTGAACCAAATAATAGTCATGATGCGAGTTGCTAGCTCGCAGTATTGGTAGCCACACTTGTTTGTTTTGATATTGTTTGTTGCTTTTATTTGTTTTTCAAATACTTGTTCTCTTATGGGAAACCGTAGGAAGTGTTGTCACTTAATGTCAGCATCATTATAATATAAAAGTCCCTGACGATGTTCGCCTGGCAGCGTTTGAAATGATCATAGGACCGTAGGATAGGATCGTAGAATTGTAAGTTGTTGTCACTTCTCACTATTTAATTATGAATTGAATTTAGTATGGCTTTGTTATAGGTGCCGCTCCCCAATATAAGCAACGATACGTTCGGTTAGCTTTTTAATCAAATGATATTCAATCTGGGAGTCTCATTTCGACCACTGCTGTAAGTGAACAGGTGCTTGCTTTCCTTGACAAACATGACTTAACGTTTATCCTAAATCTTCACCAGAAGAGTTCCTAGTTCCATACCCCAGTCCACCATGGCAGTAATCCATAGTAGTGTTAATTTGTCGCAATATCTCGTCTATATCTAATAAGAATCAGGTCCTTATCCCACATTAGTCAGACCATGCTCAGCGCCCGAAAGCAGGTCTGAAAATACTTGAATCTTATCTAGAGTTAACTTAGTTACTCCAGATGGGACTGTCCTTAATCAGTTGCCTTGTTAGTTAAGAGAACCAGCCATTTGTAGCATGGTTTGCCATTTACAGCAGCTTCCATAAGAAGACGTTGAGTTGGAAAAGATGTCGGGGTGGTTGTCCTTTTTTTTATTTTGCACGTACTTGGCTACGTTCACCGCTAAAACTAAGCAGATATCTGCTGCTTATATCGACTTTTTCTGTGTAACCCAGTCGTTGTCGACTTCTTAAAAATGTGTCTTTAGTGTTCGCTTTAGATGTTTTCGAGATTGATGTAAAAAAAGGTGCACACGAGCGCCTTTACGAAAATCATCTTTTAACACTAAGGGAATCAGTGGTGTCGTTATCCCTTCTAAAAAAGAAGAGGACATTTTCTTATGCGGGCTTGATATCAAGAAGAAAATGGTGAGTGATAATATCAAATCCTTCCACAGGTCCGAGAACCTATATCAGGCTGTTGACAAACGGTTTTTGCCGTTTACAAAATATGTCACAGGAGATCTTAGCTTTTGAGCGTTTCAAAAAAGACTCCTTTTGTGTGGAGTTATTCAGGCGGTAAGGCAAGATGAATTATTTCAGGAATGAGTTGACACATGCTCCCCACCAAGTTTCTTGGTTTTCTGGTTTTCCTGGTCGTCAGATTCGGAAGATGTTTGGTTTTTAACATCGAATCTCGCTGCCGCTAGTTTATTTTGCTCAGGTAGAGGCGAAATAATCTCCTTCACTAATCTCAGCACTGACTTTAAATTGATTTCAGCATTTCCCTCAGCATCAGGCTTCTGTACGGATATGCTTCCTAAAACAACTTGAGAAGAATTGTTCTGGGGCAACTACTTCTGTTCTCATCTTGCGCTTGTCGTAAGCTTTCCTTTTCCTCCCGAGAAGTTGTTTTTTGAGTCAAAGTTTCATTGACCGGTAGCTATTGTCGAACCATGGGTTCTGCCTCATCGATGTGATGCACCAGGGCCCATGAGCTCTGGCATTTACAATGGCATGGTGGCAGTCATTACTAGTTCTCTCATTTGCCGGGTTGGAGCTATTGAAAGATTTGGGAACGCCGACAATTGAAAACAAGTCCATATCAGTAAAGCAACACGAAAATGCAAGTCATAGCCATTCCCGGCAATCCAATAACAAACAAGGTACCTTCGCATCCCAAACGAATGACGGTTCATACCTAAGCCAACCCAGTAAAGAATCTTTTCCATTCATAGAAATACAAATATGGAAAAAGAAGTACAAAACACAGACGGTGTACGTTGTCGGTTTGTTGTTCTTACGATGATGTCATGCGATACGATTTAATTGTTTTAACAAATCGGCTCGTTCAAGGACAGCAGACAGAAGGTTATTGCCTCATAGATGCGCGCGCCGTCATTAATAAAAACCAATAGACGCCTCGTCTGCGAGTGTAATTGTTTAAAATCGATAGAAAGGTCGAGCACGTGTCAAAAACGTCACAAAACTCTCCATAACTCATTACATCCCTCACCCAAGTGGATAAAATCCAAAACACGATAGGCGCACTCACCTTAGCTGGGGTCAATCCAATTTGGTAAACTAAATTCGGATCTCTTTTCAATTCATCCAACAACAATTGCTGATCGGGAAGACTAAGAGCTTGCGTGAGAGCGCGTTCAATTAGCCGCTTGGCTTGTGCGCCAATATCATTTGTCGAGTCGAACATCGGTTTGTGGTAAGACGGACAGGTCAGGTCGAACCAAACGACCTCGTCTTCGAAGTTCATCAGCGGTGGGGCAACGGAATACATTTGCGGCATAAGTGTGTTATTCAGCGGACTGACGTCGGTCAGCGTCAGGCCCTCCATCATTTCGCGCACCGTGGATTCATTGCCAGGATTTGGAATACCAGCTGCTGCACAGTTCATCACACCCGAACGTGCAGCAGCTGGAATTTCTCGCTGTCGGTCGCACGACTGCGATTTGAAGAAGGACAGGTCCAGTGTGGTGGGGAAAATATCCGATTTGAGAATGTGTCCTGGGGTTTGTTTGCCAAGCTGCAAAAACAACACAAAAACAAACACATTTTGAGGTTAAACCGTACAAATAGTGACGCACGACGCGCAACTTACATCCGTTGTTCCATTGGCGAGGAGGTGAACAATGAAATTTCTTTCGATCTGCCGACCGGCGCTCATGTCCTTGTTTTGCAGTTGGGCCAGCAGGAACTCGGAGAACGGGCTTTCTTCCTGCCCGTCCGAGTGAAAGAGATCATAGATTATGTAGAACGCGCTAATACGTTGCAGAATGCCCGGCAAATCGCCATGACGGATCAGCAGCGTGAGTAGTGTGCCCACTATGGAGTTGGGGAGAAGGGGGATAGACATAAAGAAATGTTGCAAATAACTGCGTAAACTACGCACAAGCACACACCGAAAAACAAACATAAAAAACAAACAACTGCTCCGCACTTACCGCTTAAGTAGTTACCGTGATTGAAGCGCTGCTGCACGACCGCTGAAATCACCTCGAATGGCTGGTGCTCAATGTTTTTGTTCATCAGCAATCTAAAATTTGTGTATTTTTTTTGCATGGATTATTTTGGGCAGATTGTGTGGTGTGTATTGAGGAATTAAAATTTTTGGCGATCCGCGATCGATTTGTTGCGGCCCGGGGTCGCAGTTTTACTTACTCGTATAGGTAAACATAATCTTGCACAGCGTTCGACATTTTCCCGTGTTTAGGATAATTACCGCGGCACTTGTTTACCAAATAAACCAAAAATCAAAACACACGAAAAAATGAAAATATTATTGAACGGGGTTGACAGCCAATGAGGAAGGCAGCTGGCAAATATGTACAAATGACAGATCACGCGGTATGGTACAAAGCGAGACTCGTTTTGGTTGCCTGCTGTAAGGGTAGGTGGTGAGCCGCCGAGAGCAAACTGTGGCGAATTGGAAAATTTTATGGCGGAATTTCTTGGAAAAATTGAATATGTACAAGAAAAATTTAATAAATTTTTTATTCAAAACAAGTATGCACCTCACAAATGCATACATTTCGACGTAAACTTTCACGAACACTGCAAAAACGATATTGGGAAAACTATGCAAAACACGTTGGTCGTCAAACACGAAAATTTTGTAGGCATTTTTAATACAAACTAGCTAATTTCGTTTTTAAAACAACATCTACTGTTAACCAAACAACTACGACATAAAAATATCATGCACGAACTCCTGTCATGCTATTGGCTTCTTCGGTTGGTCATCCAGTAGCGTACACGTGAAACTGGGCCCTCATTGCGTAACTTTACCGTGGGACAACAATGCCCGCAGCGGTGGTATGTAGCAGTAGTACGTAATACAGCCGCGGAGCCATGTGGCGTAGTATGGAAAAAAATTGAACACAATGGTGTAGCGCGGCTATGGCGAACAAAAACCTCGTTTATAAACAATGATACTCTGAGTTAATTTTAGCCGATACTCTGAGTTAATTTTAACTAGATTTAATATTTTTGTACAACGGATGACACAAATTCCATAAAATTTCTTTAGATTTAACCATCTCAATAAACTTTTCGACGTCCTTTTCCTCCATTGTTTACTTAACTTGTATTGAACTGTCCATCGTGTAGCGCTGTCAACCGTGTAGCGCTACGAAAGTTAAAAGTTGGCCAACTCTTACAACCGACACAGACACACATTGTGTGCGCAAGACACTGAATACATGTGTTTTAACTTTTGACAGCTCTTACTACCGCTACTACTACCGCCACAGCTACGTGATGTGGTTCTACGGTTACAGACGACAGTAGTCCGCGCGATAGTTTTCTTCTGTCAGAATCAAGAATGAAAGCGACGCCATCAGCATGCTGTGACATTTGTTCGGCCTTCAAATTTAAATCTGATGTCATAGGTTTGTTTGGTACATATTTTTTTCTCCATATGTGTGTCATTACATCATTTTCATTTTATGGTTTTTTGTATTTATTACCGGGTGAACAAAGTCGTATGGTAATATTTTATCATGAAGATGTAACTAGCAATAAAATAATACATTTAGAACTTGAATTAAAAGATTGTTTTAAGGTGTGCAAAGCTATCGTATATACCGCTTAAGTTCGTGAAGAGTATCTCAATATTGACAAAAATTATGAATTGGCAGAATTGGCTCGAAAGAGGAAAGTAAGTCATTTTTGTGTTGGGAGGGATGTATTGAATTTATTTTAAATTTATTGATTTTCACTTTCATTTCAGAACATTTCCTTTATGTTTTTTTAATAATTTGCAATATACTTGTAGCTTTTTTACTTACGCGAAGCAAACAGTCAATCGTCAATTCGATATCGACTAGACGATATTGGAATTTTAAGCTTACGCGAAGCATAACTATCGAAATCGATATCGTCGTGCTTACGCAATGAGGGCCCTGTTTTTTGTTATATGCGATTATATGAGATTAACCACTTCGACATCGACAGCGACATTGACAACCATTGCCGAAAGTTGTGTAAAACAGATCGAGAGCATCGACAGCAACCACAAATCACAGAACATAAGATTATGCCATGAATGAAAGAATATAAAGATTACGACACGCGTTTGTTATGACTTTTGTTTGACAGACCTAACTGTAAATCTGACGGATGGAACTGTCACCTTGCATGCATGTAAAAAAAATCTGTGCTGACCAATCACAGATCAGCAAATTTGTTTTGTTTGGCATACAATGACGCAGTAGGTGTACTGCTTTTTTCTCAATGTGGCATAATCTTATGTTCTGTCATTTGTGAGATTATGCCACATTGAGAAAAAAAAACAGTAAACATACTGCGTCGCTCGTCATTGGATGCCAAGCAAAACAAATTGCTGATCTGTGATTGGCCAGCACAGATTGTTGTGTAAACAAACGGGCTTTTTTTACATGCATGTAAAGTGACAGTTCCATCCCATGACGTCGGATTCACAGTTAGGTCTGCCAAACAAATGCGTGTCGTTATCTTTATATTCATTCATGGACAGCAACTGCATTGTGAATTTGGTAGCACAGCAACATCGAAGTTTGGGATTAGGTCTAACGTCTAGCTTTAAAAAATCCTCTTCTGAAAAGAAGATAAATTTGATTCTGGTCGTGAATCCAGCTCAAATGTCAAGTTGGAGAAATGTCATTTGCCGCTTGTAGCATAGCTTTCGGCATAAATTACTGAATAGCTAGATATTCAATTTGCGGCCCTCTTACCCTCCAATACTCATTTGTTTATGTTTTTTTTTATAAAGCTTTAAATTTCCGTGTCGGTGAATACGTGTAAGAAGATACAACAACAAATTACCTTACGCGATCAGCTGATGTAAAAGCTCCAAAACGAAGTTGCATGGAAATGCCGAATTCATGAATTTACTCACATTTGTAAACAAATGTCGGAGAATGGGTAAATTCATCAATTTCAGCTTGTGGGGAAAGCTTTTAAATGACCGAAGTTGAATTTCTAGTTATTCAGTAATTTATGTTTTCGGTTCACAAAAGCCAGATAAACTTCAAAATCAAGAAAAATGCGTTTGTGCTGTTCGGTTGTATTCCCGAATTCTAGGGCTTGGACTTTGTCGTTTCAAATTCTCGTTCGTTCAATTTTCTCACAATTACAGTGGAGAAAATTCTGCTGATGCAATGTTTGGTGACTGCAATTTTATTTTATTTTTGTATGATATAAGTTAAAATTCTTAAAGAGATTTCAATATATTTAATAACTTTGACTGAATTGAGCTTTATTAAAACCCTTCACGAAAGTTAAGTTCAAACAATTGCTCTTGTAGGTATTTTTTGCTAGGATCAGCACAAAATATTTAAAATGAAAAAGCGTTAAATGCGCATTCTTTACATAAGAAGAGTCAATTAACTAACTGGTATTTCTTTTAATAGTTTGTCCAAAGTAAGAACTAGCTATAAGGTGCGATTCACTTGCGTAACGCGCTTTTATTTTATTAAAGATGTAGCTGGATCGTACATCATAGTAACTTATGCATTGTACCTGTTCCTGTTTCGAAAAGAACGTGACAGCCAAATTCTGCTTGCACTGTAGCGCACCCAGCGTGAATCAAAAGGATTCGAACTAAATGTTCCCCATTGAATTAAGAAGCGATCCGAAAGTTCTAATTTACCGAAAAAAATATTACTCCCAGATAATTTCACAGAATTTTAAGAAAATATTTCGTCATAGATTGCCAGACTTAAGGCCAGACTGCCCTATAAATTTTATTTTTTAGAGTTATCATACGAGTCCATGCTATATGCTTCCAAATCCAATCTATAACTTAAGAAAAAAAATGCACAACGCGAGGTTTCGCATTAAAATTTTATTTTTTTGATTCCTGTTCTAGGATTGATGGACTCTTTCAATAAGTTAAAATAACGTAATTGGAATGGATCTAGTCTAGGAGAAAGGAGGTAGACCATAGAACCATAGGACCATAGAGCATCTTTAGGAGGTACCTAAAGGTGTTTTATGGTCTCAATACACTGAAAACTGTCATGACGAGAAAGGAATACCCCCTGTATGAAAAATTATAAGTTGGTGGTCCAATTACGTTACTTAAGCCTTCAAAAGGATTCATCTTAAAGGATTCATCGCCAATGTAAAACGTTTACTCCATCATATTTCGCAAAATCGTAAAATACGAATATGTAAAATTCAACAGCGTCTTCAGAACTTCCAGAGTCATTGGATGAAAGTTTCCCATAGTAAGCTGTAAAATAATTAGTTTTGGTGGTGGACAATTTTTTTTGGGGTATTTGTGTAAATTGGCTTAAAAACAGCGGCTTATTATTAAGTCAACAATTATTTAATACTTTTAGGGCCAGTTTTTCAATGCGAGATCATCCGAGTTTCCGAGTTAAACTGAGACTAACCCCAGAAATGAGTTTTTCAGTGAACTTATGTGTAGGGTTAATCTCGGCTTAACTCGCCAAATTTAGTGAATTAATCGCGGATCAACTCTGGGCAATAGTTTGAACTTCTTTGAATGTTTTTTCTGTGTATAAAGACAATTGATTTGCGTGTTTCTGTGAAAAATTACATCTGGGAATAAGTCGAACTTTTTTTCCTGTGTTTTTCTATGTGAAGTGAGAGTTGGGAGAGCAATACTTTCGAAAGTCGAAGATTTTGACAACTTTGTTTACGGAATTTAGTCTGCACTGAAAAACTGCTTGCTGGGATAACTCCAGAACCATTTGGTTACGGGATGCACAGATCTTAGTTTGAGCTGGCCTGAACTTTGCAACGAAAAAGCGGCCCTTACAGTATTAACAGATCTAAGTTTAAGCTGGTCTTATCACGTCACCGAAAACCAGCCCTTAGGGCAACACCAACATGGAGTTAACCCTGCCAGCAGTTTTTAAGTGCAGGGTTAACTCCATCAAAAAATTTGCCGAAATTTTCAACTTTCGAAATTTGGAGGATAGTTTAATAATTATTCAAAAAGTCAAACAGATACTAACCCGATATCAAACAGAGTTAATTTACTAAGGGCCGGTTTTTCAATGCCGAGTTAAGCCCAGCTTAAACCACGATCTGTTAATCCCGTAACAAAACGGGAGTGCAGAGTTAACTCCTTCAACAAAGTCAAAATCTTCGACACTCGAAAGTATTGAATCTCCCAGCTCTCATTTCACATAGAAAAACCTACGAAAAGAAGTTCGAGCTATTCTCAAATGTCATTTTCCACAGCAACGCGCAAATCAACTGACATCCCACGTAGAAAAAACATTCAAAGAAGTTCACATTGTTCTCCAGAGATGATCCGAGATTAACTCACCAAATTTGCTGAGTTAAGCCGAGATTAACCCCAGATCTTAGTTCACTGAAAACTCATTTCTGATATTAATCTCAGTTTAACTCGGAAAGCCGGATGATCTCGCACTGAAAAACCGGCCCTAACAAGCTTATTTCTGCGATTAATCGCAGTTTAACTTCGAAACTCGGATGGTCATGTACCGTCGAGATATAGGTCGAGATCATCCGAGCTTAGAACTCCGAATGAAACTCCAGAAATAAAATTTTCAGTGAATATTGATCCGGGATTAATCTCAGCTTAACTCGCCAAATTTGGTGAATTAATCCCGGATCAAGTCTGATGAATGGTATGAACATATTTGGATGCTTTTTTCTGTTTGAAATGGCAGTGGCTTTGCGTGTTTCTGTGATAAATGACATCTGTAAATGACTCGAACTTCTGTGTCTTTCTTTGTGAAGTGAGAGCTAGGAGAGTCACTAATTTCGAGAGTCGAAGATTTTGACAACTTTACTGACGGAGTTTAATCTGCACTGAAAAACTGCTCACTGAATAACCTCTAGAATCGTTTTCTTCCGAGACTGCCCGATCTTGGTTTAAGCTGGGCTTAACTCAGCACTGAACTGAAAAACCGATCCTAAGTAAGGCAATATCTAACATAAACCGAGGTTATATCGAATTAACAGAGGTTGCTCATATGGTGATGGTTTCCCTGTAGTTCTCAGGCTAAAATCATTCTTCTGTAATATAATGAATGAACTTACCCTAGAAAGGTAGAAGGGTTAACTGACAGATAACTTTAAGCCAATTTACATTGATCCAATATGACATAGTAAACTTACACAAATGGGTTTTTGCGACCGCTGCATTATAAGTTTAAGGACCAATCGGGTTTTTCCATTGTACTCATACCAGTTTGTATCATAAGCGGCGTCAGCAACGGCAATGCTCTTATAAGTATTTCAGAAAAAATCAACAAATTATTGAGATTAATGTAAAAATAGTTTACAATTCTATAAAACATACCTCAAAGAAAAGTCTATTGGCATAAAAATATGTTATAGAAAGTTGCGTGAAAATCATTATTATGTAGGCTGACATAATCATTTGCTCGTAGATAGTCTTAACCTTAAATATAGAATTTAACTTTAAATTTTCTTAAGGACGAAATTTTTTTTGTTTTTAGTCGTACAATTATCAATAGAAAGAGTAATACACACATCAGTGCGCCAAAGAATACGAATTCCAATGAGAACAAGTACGTTGTCAGATCATTTATTCTGCCAATGTAGCTGAAATTGGAAACCTTATTATTTTTTACTATAAGCTTATTGGGAATTTGTTGTACACTAAACAAATACGATAAGTAAAAATGTAAGCTAGACTCTTCTATATAAATCTTTTACCAGTTTATGTCAATTGTAAACACTTCTTCCTAGTGGTTTAGTGTTGCAATAACACAGAATTGGAAATAAAACTATGCAACTTAGTTTTTTTAAGCTCTAAGAAAATATGAATATTTATTGCAAATTTTAAATGTACGTAAGAACCTGGTGATAAGCAACAACAAGATTCAAAGTGGGGGGAAATGATTGTCTAGGCAATTTTGGGGAAAAACTGCTGCGTCTTAGTAAAATGAGCTTCATGGACTGTCAAGCCAGAGTCTAATTTTTTTAGATAAAGGGACTCTTGAAGGGCTGTCATAAACAGGACTCATTCATGATGACGTTGAAATAGTTAGCAACAACAAATAAAGGGTGATCTTTTAGCTGGTTTGGTTTTGGCAACACTGGTTTTGACAACTGACGTGTGTTTACTACCTTGTGTCACTGTCAAACAGCTTCAGTTTGGTTTGCAATTTAACCATGGATCGTCTTACAAATGAACAACGCTTGCAAATTATTGAATTTTACTATCAAAATTCGTGCTCGGTTCGAAATGTTCATCGCGCGCTGCTTCCATTTTATGGTCGGCGAGTTTGGTGAACAGTTAATTTCACGTTTCGGGCCGGTCAATTGGCCGCCTAGATCGTGCGATTTGACACCATTAGATTATTTTTTGTGGGGGTATGTCAAGGCTAATGTCTATAGGGACAAGCCCGCTTCGATTGACGCACTGAAAGCCAACATCCATGCATTCATTCGTGAGATACCGGCCGATATGTGCGAAAGAGTATGCCAAAATTGGACTCAGCGGATGGGCTACCTGAGACGCAGCCGCGGTCAACATTTGCATGAAATTATCTTTAAACATTAAATTGCAAGGTTCAAACTATCGATTCAAATAAATATTTCATTAATTAGTTTCGAATTTTTTGTGTTTTTTTTTTTTTAAAGTTCTCAACCTCTTAAAAAATCACCCGTTATAATTGCGAAATCGAAATACGAAAATATGAGTTCACCACACAAAGTCATACTTACTCTGCAATTGTATTGTGAAAATTGACACACTTGACAAGTTGCATGTTTACCACTTTCAACGAATTTAAATCCTTTAGATCCCTCAACTCTTTCTGCAAGACTTGACACATGAAAATATTGAACATTACAATGGCAATCATTAAATTTATAAAAGTCATAAACATGCAACATCCAACTGGCAGCAGCACAAACTGCACAAAGAACAGAATCTCATAACATGGTGTGTCAAATTTCCTATCATCGTAAAAAGGAAGATACATGTCAAAGATGAGCTCTGAAATGAAATGAAATGAAATTTCGGAACGATAAATCCTTTGACCAATAGAATACGTCGTTTTTTGCCAAGAATAGAGCTGGCAAACATGCCGATGCACGAAAATATGCCAAGGAGTAGGTTGAAATTGGCGAAGTTTCTTGCATTTTTGGTAGTCTCCCTCAACATGTCTTTCGTTTTTCCGTCACCATTGTTCTAAAAATGTTAAGGATGCCACTTAAAGATACACGGGGATTTTAGACCAGCGCAATACCATGATATTCATGTACATGAAATAGATCTCCTCCAGGAAGGCGTTCATGAGCTTTCGATTACGTATCAGGATGAATACTCTCATATTTGTTGCCAGCCACAATACCGACAAGAAGAGATTGACGACCAATTGGGTAAGTTCGTTGTCCGAGGTAACAACGTAAATTACTTCCAAAATATTCAACACAACAGTAATGAATAAATATATGTAACACCTCCAATGGTCATCGATTAGGTAGGCGTAAAATTTCAAAATTTTCGCTGTTGTCGAATACAGCGGTAGTGTTTCGAGTTTAACTGCCATTTTGGGAAGTTTTAGTTCACGAACCTCGACATGAACTGCAGGCAAATTTACAGGGGATGATCCTTATATAATTTTAATCGAATTTCAGTTTTAATTGCCTTAATTATATGAGGATTTAAATTATTTATGGAACAATTTATTTATTTTGGTTTCAGAGCCATCGATAATTGGATATTAATTGATGTAATTTAGTTATAAGTGACCATTGTTAAAGTACCACTCCGCATTTAATTGAAAATGTAAGGGTTTATTGAATCACCCTATTTTGAATGAAATACATAATTCCTTAACAGCTTTCATAGCACAGTATTCAACTATAGGGGAAAGAACAAAACAAATTTAGTGAGCATCGAAAGGGGTGAGTGGCGCTGGCAATTGCAGGCATTTTCGTTTGCTTGAATTCTATTTCTTTCATATTAAATGACGGCTTAGAGTCATGTAATATTTAGAAAAATTATTGTATTCAGTTTCAACTCTTACTGACTAGAGTAACTGCTATAGATAGTATAACCAACTGAAAATATTGGCATTAGTGTGGCATTAGTCAGGAATTTATGTAAGATGGATGCTTTCAGTGGAGGACAGTTCCTCTTTTCTTCCCCTTACCTTAATTTTAAGAAGAGTTATGCCTTATCCCTAAGTGCCAGTCTTTCGGTGCGTATTCATCCGAGTTTTCGAGTTAAACTGAGATTAACACCAGAAATGAATTTTGCGGTGAATATTGATCTGGGATTAGTCTCGACTTAACTCGCTAAATTTGGTGAGTTTGTCAGATAACTCTGGTGAACAGTATGAACTTCTTTGAAGATTTTTTCTGTGTGAAATGGCAGTGATTTTGGGTGTTTGTGTGAAAAATGACATATGAAAATTACTCAAACTTCTTTTCTTGTATTTTTTTATGTGAAGTGAGAGCTGGAAGAGTCAATAATTTCGAGAGTCGAAGATTTTGCCAACTTTACTGGAGGAGTTAACTCTGCACTGAAGAACTGTTCCCTGGATTAACTCTAGATTCATTTTGTTCCGGAATCAACAAATTCTGGTTTTAGATGAGCTTAATTCAGTACTGAAAAAACGGGCCTTAAAAGTGTTTGAAAAACTCAGTATCAAAAAGCAGCCTCAAAGCATTGCAAACCACATTAGTGCATTTCTTTATCACCACGTAGTGTGCTAAAAAAATGGGTTTTTAAGTAACATAATCATGATCAAAGCTATATTTTGTTTTCCTATCTAATGTTCCTTTGATGTAAATGTCAACCTCTTGAAAAATTTCATACCAACAAAAATGGCACCAAAGGATCTGCGAAGATTCTCATTTGACATTATGTGTTTCAAAAACGAACTGCTTGGTGCACATAATGGCCTAGCCCAGAGTGGAATCGGCTAAAGTGATCTGTGATAAGTGATGACACAAATCACAAAAATTCGTCTGCGTTGATTGTGATTATCATAGTTTTCCTGTGACAGCACTCGATCATTCACCGTCAAAATCAGCTGGTCACAAGTTTTCAAACATTCTAGTTAGTTTTTTTTTTTGCCTTCGCATAAGATTATAGCGTTTTTCATTGAAGAAAATAATTGCTCTTTCTGTCAGAAGATTTGATCTTTTTCGATTTTGCATGTTTCATTGAAAATAAAAGAGCAATTCTAGATAAATTCTCAACACGAAAGATACGATCTCCCGATCTTGGGAGATTTGATCTAAACTCACTTACACATGCAAACATTTCTACTGTCAGACGCCAAATCGAAGCAATTTTGTTTGTCTCGATTTTACGTGCGGAAGTGTATGTTGGTTGCCTGCCTATGCGTGTGATTTATTTTGTCGCCAAACGGGGAAACATGTTTTATTGAAACGAGCAGTTCTCGATTTTGGGAGCAATTTTTTTAAGTTTCAATTAAAAACGCTATTAGATAAGACTGCATGCCATTTTGGCATATTTGACATTAGAAGAAAAATATTTGCAGCATTTTTCTTCATGACCATAAATAAATAAATCAACTATCTGCATGAATAACAATATTTTTGTGATCACCTCACGCAGACGGATTATTTTATTTGATCAGTTATTGACTGTCACTTGACTGAGATCACTTTAGCCGATTCCACCCCTGGTAAATGTGTGACATTCTTGACATTAACACTTTAAAAGGCCCGTGGGTCTCAGACATACGGCGACATAAGAACGCGTGATTTTCTGCAGCAAAATATTAGTCGCGCGTTTTTCTGTCGCCCTGGGTCCCTAGTCTTGGTTGTTAACCCTGTGGGGCAGTTTGGTAGCAAAATATGGTCTGAAGTCCTTACGAGTGCGAGTATTACTTTATTGTTTTATAAGAGGTGTTTTATAAGCAACCCTTATGGCTATTGTGTACAACAGGTATAGGGAAAAAAGGTTATGTGACTGTATTGATAGCCAAACCGCATTTAAAGCTCCGGCGCTAATAAACGTTCTACCTCCCCTCATGCCATTGCTTGAACACAAGTTTCGCTAAAATTGGTCAGAGGGCTTAAAACTGGGAATCATGTTTGGTTCCAAGGTCAAAATGGCATCCCAGAAAATGCTGAAGTTCCGATGAGCTCGGTAGGCAGGGTTCAAAAGGGTTTTCTAAGGATCCCAACCAACATTGAGTCTGCCTGCACCTTGAGTCTTTATTTTTATTATAATAAACTCGCGATCAAGGGATTTTTTACTCTTTTAATGATTGACAGCTCACGAGCGCAAGGGATTAAGGGAAGGGATATCTGTAGTCATTTAGCTTCAGTACTTAAACAAGTCCTAAGCAAGTCTTGTTTTCGAGAGGGCGCCGATGCAGATTTTGCTCGAATCAGGTGCCAAAAATTAGAAGCTTTTATAACACGGTCACAAATCTCATATCACTCTATTTTTTTCAATTTGCAACCCAAATTTTAGAGTGATTTGACACAATGAAAGTTCAACCAAAAAGTAAAAAATATTTCCAAACACCCAAAACAGATCATGTCCCTATAAAAAATCCGCTCTAATTTTTTTGTTGAATAGAATCTGAAAATATAAGTCCCAAGGTTTCGAAAACGAACATAACATTTTAATATGTATCCGGCTTTGAAAATTAGGCGGTCTTGTAAGGGCATAGTTTCGTTGCTTGATAGAGGCTTGGCCGATTGCCGTGAAATCTCAAAAGCAGAAGTTGACAAGAATTATTTTTCGTCTGATCACAGCGATGGTTGTTTTCTCGCTTTGCCGTGGAGACTAGGTACACAAAAACCCTTAACCACCTCAACGTTGAATCCTCCGATGGTAACGTTTTCTGCAAAACTTCAGAGATTTTCACACTTGGCTTTGCCCTTGTTGATAGCTGAACCTATAGTTGGTGCTTAAACTCCACAGCCCCAAAAGCAACACTGAAAAACGGTGAATATATGAATGTATGTAATATATATGTTGTGTATTCAAGTATGATGTTTTCGCATGTTAGGAAAAGGGAGTAGCTTCGTCTAAATCCTTCTATAAAATGAAACTTGCAGATGAGGTCATTAGCAACCATTGTACAGCGTGTGTTTACCAACGTCATTCTGCACAGTCGGACAAATCTGGCAGGGATGCCCAAAACTAAAGATGGTGCTCTAAAAGACTCGTCTCTTTAAATATTGATATTCATAATGTGGCCTTCGATGTAATCTATGAAAAGTTTTTTTCATAGATTACATCGAAGGCCACATTACATGATGCGCTACGCTTCTTAAGGGAGTTCATAGCGCGATCAAGGGGCTATGACTACCCTTAAGAAGCGTAGCGCATCGCGAGCGGAAAGAATTTTTGGATTGAAAAGTTGGTTAGGCATCGGTTTTCCACAAGATCGCAGTGCAGGCTGCGATCATTGATCAAAGATCATTGATCATTGATCATTGATCATTGATCATTGATCATTGATCAAAGATCAATGATAGATTTTACTGATCTAATCAGGTTGTTGGTGCACGGTTTAAGGTGCATTCTCATACTGCCCATAAAAAAGGAATAAACAACGAAATATTTAAAGGAAAGAATTCGTGCGCAACCAACCTGCAAGAATTTCTATAACATTAAATTGATTTCCATTGCATTTTTCTGGCAATGGAAACAAATTATGTAGGCATCACTTCATTTCCGTCAATATTACTCGAGTTTACTTACAACAAAGTCCAAAAACATAATTTATGAAAACTTTCTGTGAAGTGTTGTTCTGGCCCAACAAAAAAATTCAAGTACCTACCTGCAAATGTAATGGGGATGTTCTGACACCCAACCCACATTGTCCCCATTGGTTTGTTTTATATCTTTTTGGCTGACGCGTAATAAAATCAATATACGCAATGTTTGTGGCGCTTTCTGCAGATGTGCGGTGTACGTGTATATGTATCAATGTTGCCATTGATTGACGGCTGTCCTCAGCAAGAATTTATTGTTTACCATGTCAAACCGTTTCACAACAAGTATCCGCAAACATTTGTTAAATTAAAAGAGAAGGCCTATCAGGGGTATCTGCAAATATCCCTATCAACATAATGGGTAAACATTTTTTTTTTGAATAATCGTCATGTGACGTATTTTTGTGATTTTATTACATTCCAGGGATTAAGTGAATATATTTGATAAATTTATCACCAGCCTCGATATACAGACTTAATCGATTAAACTTTTACTAAGCAATAAAATGTCGCAAGCATATTTCAGTTGAGCGGAACTAACCTACGGCAACAACGTCTTGTGCTTGCTTATGGAAAAAGGAACTTTTGGCAACCGTTGATAAAATTAACGAAAACAATATTAATTATAAAATAAGTATCACTAGATTTTTTTGTGATTGACTTTGCCATTAATTGGCAGTGTCGTAATTTTTATTATTTCTAAGCTAATCTTAGTCAGGTAATTTAGCTTTTTTTAATACTTCCTTTCAAAAAAGTATTAAGATTAAGAAGCCATAAATGTTATGATTTGTTGTTAAGGTTTTCGAAATTCTGCAAGTTTACCTTTAGACTTTTATTAAGCTTGGGGACAGAAATTATGACTCAAGCCGTATTTTACAGTTGTAGAAGTGTCCCAAATGAATTAAAAACGATGCTGCATACCAAGTGATTTGAGCCAGAACCAAAAATCTACGAAAATATGAGAAATCGAGTAAATCTCAAATACATAAGGCTGTGCACATGTTTTGTATTTAGTCAAATCTCTGATGATTTTTATCAAATCCGCTGGTGATGATCTAGGCAGGAGCATGAACCAAATTTGCTGCAAGATTTGGACAGAGGAAGGTAAGCCCAATGACAGAGCTTTAGCATTGTTTGCCCGATTCTCTTCAGAGGATATAAGAAAAAATATCCTCTGAATTGTGGAGGATAGGAAATTTCTCTGCCAATCTATTCGTCACTAACTCGATAATGAAGGAACTCACGATGTTCCATCAAATTCGGTAAACACCTCACCGACCCCTTTAATCGCGAAAAAAGGGTGTAGATAAGGTGACACGTCATGTGTCATGTGACTTCTTTTACGTCACACTTAAGAGAATTGTCCATAGCTCTAGCGCCAACACCAGAGGCACAATCTTTTAAAAGTTCGTACAACCACTGGCATACGTAGACGACATTGACATATAATTGGAATCGGAACACAGCGTGATTCATTGAGTGCTTTAGGGCGGAAGAGGCTTATATATGGGCTTAGCAGTCAAAGCGAACAAAGTCAAATATAGTCATCATGAAGAGACGCCGAACACAGAAAGACACCCAACAGAAAAGACAGTTACAATAGCTGTAATGGGTCTCACCCTATAAATCTGTTGTCCCCGTTGAAGTATGCAACTGACAACTCAGATTAATACTCACGTTCATATGGGAAGCGTCGTCGCGTCACGCACTATTTTCATGGGCCGCTTTCTATACGAACTTTTGTATTAAACTGAGTTGTCAGTTGTGTACTTCGACATGACTCATTGGGTCAAAGGTCAGACCCAGAAGATTGGAAGAGGTGATACATAAAGTCGAACACTGTATAGCCCTATACAATACAGGGAACAGTCAAATTCATACCTTTAAGAGGCCCACAAAGCACTTTGGTTTCCTTTTTTTCTATATTTCTTATCCACCAAGGTTTTAAAAAGAATGACATGTGATGTTTGAGCAGTGAGTTGAACTACCATTCTTATTCCTTGAGTATTGAATAAAGAAGTTCTTAGTAAGCTCGGCTTCAAACTTCATTTTGCAAAGATAAAGAATGCGTAAAGAGAAAACGTAATGCTACGTTATAAAGCTTCGAATCGAAGTCTCGAGCTCAAATATGCTGAACATTTGAATTGTCTGAAGCAAATTGGGGTTGATACCCCAATTTGCTTCAGACAATTTGACTTGCGCATACGAAGTCAATCAGTCTGATGCCCAATGCCTTGGGCTCTATAGTATGTTGGTCATGCACGCGATATGACGCAGAATTTCTGAGTGTGTCCACATTTCAGGGGCAAACTGCGTACTTAAATTACTACTTTTTAATAGTTGGACATGAATGTCCCACACAATTATGAGTACAGCGTATTTTTTAATTAACCGTGGCATACTTCAAGAAAGTAGTGAATGAAACCTCTTTCTCTCTCTCTCCACCATTGCAAAGCCGGTTCAAAGCCAACGTATCGTAACGCTGCGAAGCCGAAGCCAAGGCGGCTTTGTGAACCAGCCTTCACGTACCTGCTTAGAAATAAAACATTTAAAATGATTTTCAACCTTATTCCGTTACTTGTGTTTTAGGCTATTATTTTAGGCTTGTTTAAGTGGTTGTCGTTTTTCAGTATAGATACACACCTACAGACCATAGAAGTGTTTTCTTTGGATCTTTGAAGGGTTGTTATGGTAACCCTGGGGGGCTTGGTTGGGTGTCCCTCCAAACGAGTGGACTTATTTTGCAGTGTGCCATTTGAAAGCCTTCACAAATCGATCTTACTTTTTTAAGCAGCTCGGGTATGCATCCCCCAAGCAGGTGATGTACCCCTAGAGTTTGTATTTCCGGGCTTATTTGCTGAGCTCTCACCAGTGTCCAGTGACTCCTCTCGCTTAGTGGTCCAGACTGTCGGTCACTATCACCTCGTTTCTCTTTATTCCAGGAGAAGTTGCAGGGTGAAATCCATATGGCTGAGCTTTTTCAAAAATTTGTTTGCCACCGCAAAACCTCCAGCTGGGCAGGTTTCTTGTCGGCAGTTTAAGATAACGTCATCGGTTAGGGTCAGCGTGTAAACTTTTGTGTGCTATATGCCTTCTGGATTACGGTGGCAGCTGAAGCTTATTTCACCCCCGAATACGAGCCAGACTTCGAACAACGGGAGATGAAGGTATCATAATGGGTGCTGCTTTATAGAGCCGTTTCTTCCGTGGAGAAATTTTTACCATCACGCGTCAATGTTATCAAAGAGGTCGTTGTTATACTTGTTGTTACTGGGTGAGAGTAAGCCTCAAATTCTTTGATTTGGCTTGAAGAGTGCAATTTGGTCCCACGAGTAAGTTGGCTAGGAGGGGTTCATACAATGTTGCGCCGGCATCATCAACAATAATATGCTAAACCCTACTAAAGCACTTTAATGAGATGGTTTGAAGCTGATTAAGCCTTCAAAGCCTTCAGCCATACATTCTTGGGCAAGGTTCACTGACACTATTACTGAAATCAGGATTGACAGAGATTTGTTCTTTTCACCTCATTTAACAGCGGCCAGTTGAGCCTTTGTGACTAAAACCTCTTAAGTTGCAACGCACAGGCGTTCTTGAAGACGTCGTCCACGATAAGGTGTTACGCCTTTTAATACCGATTTTTTTTTAGCATTTTTCATTAAGTTTAACTACAAAGTCTAAGCTTTAAAATGCGACTTGCCTGTTGAGAACGTCTAATAATCAAAAAGGCGACGCTACTGGTTTATCATCAAACCATCCGCAACAACAACTGTAAGTATTTTACCAGTATCCTGATTAGCATACATAAGTGAGTAAGTTACTCATTTACAAAAGATTCCAATAATGTTTATGAGTCACAATGTAAAACTCTACCTGCATATCAGATATTGCACCAGCCATATTTGTATTGACCCTGACACCAGGCAGTAGACATAATGAGTCTCCCAGATGATTTTTCCCATGGTTACAAACCATATCAAACCTTTTCTGTGAAACCTGATATCATCTGCAGTCAGTCCATCAAAAAGCAAGTAAACAAATCATGCTTTTGTCTTGTCTCAAGTTTCAGTTCTTCCTCATCTTATCGTAGGTAGATCTTGCACCACTGACAGCTCAAACAAGTTTCTAAAAAATCCTTCTGAATTCCTTTGCATTCGCAGTCGAAAAAAAAACAAACAATTTTTTGTAAGAAAATTTAACTCACTTAATAGTCAACGATATAACTTTCTTCAAAACAAGACATTTCTCGGTTTGGCCATAAGGCAGGCAGGCAGGCAGGCAAAGTCAACGAGCAACTCAGTTAACTCTATTGGCAAATTTTGTTTACCACAAACTTTCAGTATCTTGAAGTCACCTCTGTCACTCAGTCGCACTTTTCATACATATACGCGCTGAACCGCATTAAAAAAAAAAAAACAAAACAAATATATTCATTACCAAACCGATAAAGCGGTTTTTTTATTCGTTTTTAAATTAACAAAAAATATTTTTTTACCAAGATTTTTTTTATACGTTCATCTGAAAACTATCTTTTGGATACTTATCCCTCAGAATGTAGTTATTGAGCGAGATTCTGTCAGTCGTTGCGTTGTAAACGGAAAACGAACGTCTGTCAAGTGAATACCTTTCCATTGTGAAGATACATTCGTTATCTTATCGCAACCAAGTTAAGTGATTCCTATCTAGAATTCGGCCGTATTGGCCAACCTCACCTGTGAACATTTTTATGTGAGAAAGGTATCTTTCGCGAGCAGCATACCACCGGAACAGTGCACAACAATCGGCGGATAGGTACGCAGCTCAGGAGGAATATTCATTCCAGCTAAAACTAATTTATTTTTTTTTGTTTAGTTTAAACTAAGTATGAAATCGAATTTGTTGGAAAAAAGTTAAAGCTACTAAAATACTTCTCATTCCGCACCTCTGCTCTGTTTTGTGTTAGAAAAGTGAATTCGATTTAAAAAAAAAGTGCCTTAAAATGTACCTTCGAGTCCTTTGTGCAGTTTTTCTCCTAAGTGGTACAAGAAAAGTTTTTCAGAAATCGAAAAAATTAGGTTTTTATTAAAATGATTATTTTTTTATAGTGCCGCTTTCGAATTGTGTTTCAAATTCAACAAATTCAACGTTATCGACGGTGAAGGGAAAAACTGTCCCCACCGATGTATCGAATTCGACAAAAGGAACGGTCGAGGTTCCTGCCATCGATGATGAGAAAATCGCAACCAATGTAACATCAGAGACGGTGAATGTCACTGCCACTGAGGGTGGTGCCAAACGTCCTCAGCTCAGTAGTTTGGATAAATACCTGCTATTGCAACGGTCGTCCCTGGTTCTGAACGCCGGCGATGTTAGTGATATACTCGAGGAAAGTGCTGACGTTCAAGTCATTACTTCCGATAATTACCCACGACCATATCCTGTGAAGAAAATCGTCAAGGAACGGTATGTATGAATTATTTGATTTTAACCTAGGCTTAAGTGAGGGGGTTTTCCCCAAACTAATTGCGCAGTAATTTGCTGATTTGAACTCTGACATGGGCAATTTAAAAAAGGTTGTTCTTAGCCGTGTAAAAGGTTTTTTTAAAAACGTCGTTTCCAGTTGACCAGAACTTCACTTCGACTTACTCTGCCAGTTATACTTTTTTTAATGCCATTTACAACCTCGATAATTGCGTAGGAGACTTTTTATTAGTTCATATGACAACCCATATAATACGCGACGAAAATTGCATATCTTTTGTGCTGTTCTTGTGTGTCAGGAAACGAGTTTGAGTCTCTGCATAAATTTTATATTTGTTGCCGGTTCAAGTCCAAAAGTACATACCACTCATCTCTATACATTAAAGAAACTTTCTTAAAGTTGAAAATCCAGTTGATGACTGTTCTTGCAGTTTCATTTGAATAACCGGCGCTACAGCATGAATGACTTAAAATTTCTTAAAGGTAATAAGCCGACTGTGATTGGATTCGGTTGGGTGGGTACCTACTTGTTTTTTTTTTTTCTTATTATGTGAAACTTTTTTCTGACGACAAGAGATTGCTTGCTTAATTCGAGCTCTGTTTGGAATTTATTAACCCCTTTTTTAGCTTTTGTACAACCTTGCACTAGTTAGAAAACTACACTTACTTAAAACTACAGAGCCGTGTTATCCCTTACAACTAAAACTATTTTTTTATAATTAAAAGCTATAACTTGTTACGGTTTTTTCTTATCTTATATTTTTTGCAACTAACTTAATACTAGTGACGCATACTGTGATAACCAAGTTCTACGTTATGGAAGTACAAGTGAAGCAAATTAATAAGTGATAACTTTTTAGATGAGGCCTAGTTCACCAACAAGGGCGGCAGTGCTAATTATTGCCTAAATCGGGGATTCCGTGTTTAATCAATTTAATAATGATGAGCCAATTATATCTGTCGATATAATATCTTTTTATAAATCAGTACCTTTTTCCTGCCAAACTGGCGTTTGGCATTTGGATGATTTGTCCGCGATTTTCTTGTAGTAAACCTTTTTATGAAGACGCTAGTTTAGGCAAAAAATTCATCTGCTGTTTTAGGTGCTAAAATGTGCAAAATTTTCATTATCGGTAACATCATAGAATTTAAAAGTAAATATAGTGAAATTGTGTTAAACGCGTAATAATAGTAGATATTTAGCAAAATTTTGAGTTATTGTTAAACGAAATTATGATTTTAACTCTATTTTAATTAACTGATATTTACGAATTTTCTCTCCTTAGTGCCTTGGCTGCACAGTCATCTGGTCATTTGGTGACATCTGATGTTTTTTTTTTCTGTGGGGCTTTCCCTTCCCAAAATAACGCATAAATTAATTAAAATCTAACAAGTGAGAAAGTTTTAAGTTAAATAGTCTGTAATGAAGTAGGGTGCCGTGGTGTAGTGGTTAGTGTGCGTGCTTGCTACTCCAGAGGTCTGGGTTCGAATCCTGCCATCGTCACCTGGAAAAAAAAGACTTGTTCTTTTTAACGGCCCACCTCCGCGAGGGTCTGACGAGCCCTCCGAGAGTATCATTTGTCTTGAAAAACTTCTCAAAGTGCCGTTCGGATTCGGCAAAAAATTGTAGGTCCCCTTGTATGTAAAGAAATTAACACACCAGCATACATTATTGAGAAGTTGGCCCTTGTTCGACTCGAGCTGTTGCGCCACTCTATTTACATATTTATTTAGTCTGTAATGAAATTTGATTTGAAGGACACCCAATACCTTATTTACACCCATTCACCAAAGTGCGGCTAGTGTATCCTACAGGTACATACCAACCTATTCTCCTTTTTACCTTCTTCTTATAATTTTCGCTTCTGTGGTGGCAAACGTTGAAAGGGCAGCAAAAAACATCTATTTTCAAAATTTCGATTAAAGTAAGAATACGGCACTCCCTCTAATACATATTTCAGTGTGTCGCTCTGTAAAAGTTTTCCAGAGTTTTGTAAAACAGAATTTTGAGAAGTAGAATTTCAAAAGCAGATTTTTGTAAAAAAGTTTTTGACCCAAGCAAAATTTTGATCCCAACCCTTGACGATTCAGTTGATCGCTAGAACAATGTAAAAATGTTGGTCCAAGAAAATGTTGCCACTTTTAAGAAACGTGCATTTCACAGGTTCTGAGTTTCTTCTTGTTCTTTGTTAAGTTTGACCTCGCTTAAGTTGAGGTAAACCTAACCCTGAAAACAAGTGTCTCCATTCAGTTCAGTCCCAGATAAACTATCTACAGATTTGGAGGCTATACTGGTTGAGATCACGTCACCCTTCACTTATGCATTCCCCCTGAGTGGATGTAGTCCCCTGTAGTGAACTGCTTCGGTGTTAGATTTGAAGACTCTGAAGCTGGACCATTGGTGCACACTGGCTTTGTGCCTTGAACATTTTTGATCTGTTAAAAGTTATCATCAAAATAAACGGAGTCCATGACCACCTTAAAGTTATGGCCTAGATATTTTGTTGCCCTATTTAGCGGCCCGTCAAAAAATGGGAAGAGGATTTCACATGGAATCACAATGTTGACCGTCCTCCAGTCTGTCCGCCCGTCCACTCCTGTTGTAACTTTTAAATGGCAAGTCGCAGAAAAAACTTTGTGTGCTTACTGCTTACAAAATTGTAAGACTAATTACCCTACAGTCGGGACCGACTTGTAAGTCGATAAGGCCATGCCCGTCCATCCTTCCGTGTGTCGGTAGTTTGTAGGCCTTAAATTTTTATCACGGATCTTTGCTTTATATGTCCCAAAGCAAAACAAGTGTACAATTTTTTAAAATCCACCCACTGATACGCCCACTTTACTTCGTTTAACATACAAAATGTATATTGTAGCAGGGCACTAAAGTTTGGTTTGCCGTATCCTTGATTAAGTGTGATTGGAATTTAAAAAATGCGAAAACCACCACTATGTGGGCGTGGTTACATTTTTTTTGCAATTTTGTTAAGGGTACATAATAAACATATTTTTGTTTGAAATAAAAAAAAAATGCAAAATAAAATTCCTCCTGGGGCGTTTTTAAGTGCAAAACGAGTTTTAGACATTATTTTAAAAAGTTTTGCAACCAAGACATCATCATCATCATCATCTTTTTCGAATGCCACTTATCCTTTAAAAGGGTCGCGGAGCGAGGGTGGCTAAATGGTCCTTCCATCTTTCTCGATCCTCCGCCACCAACTCAAGAGACTCCGGCGCAATCAGGTGGGACTCAGAGAGGTTCTTTACCTGATCCCACCACCTGCTTCTTGGCCTACCAGGGGGCGACACGCTCGCATCTCGGCTAGCATGACCTGTCTAGGAAGTCTGTCAGGGGGCATGCGAACAGCGTGTCCAAACCATCGAAGAATCGATCGCTCCACTCGGAGAAGTAGCTGCTCAACATTAAGTATACTGACGCTTCTCACTCTATCTCTTAGAGTAACACCAGCAACGCACCTCAGGAATCTAATTTCGGCAGCTTGTACCCGCGGTCTAATTCTTTCGGTCATTACCCAAATTTCATGGCCATAGATGAGGGTCGGAACGAACACTGAATTCAAAACTGAGATCTTTGCTTTCACTCCAAGCTCAGCTTTCCTTATGACTTAAACCACCCTGCAAGGTTGGGTTTAAGAAAAGCCTTGATGTAAGGTATGCCTGTCTTAAGAGCCGACTAAAATCCACTGGAGCAAGTAATCTTCAGGCATAAGTGATGCTATCCAGGAGTATAAACGTTCTAATATTTTTTTTTGTGGATTTTCGAAAAAAAAATCGAGAAAATTCGCAACGAAATACTTGTATTCATGCCTCCGGTGCTATTCAGACCTAAAGCATTATAAAAAATCACGTGTATAGAAATTATCAAAAAAATTAAGGAAAACTCTAGCAAATTTTCAAAATTCAAAAACTTCTGAGATTTGAACCATTGAAGTATTATTTCATTAACACTGTTTTAAAATCTTCAAATATCATAAAGGTAACAGAGATCTTGTTTAAATTAAGATAAAGTACAAAGCTTCGTTGAAATTTTTTCAAAATTTTCGTGTCCAACCTAAATTTTTGTTCTTTTTCACGGATCCCACCTCCGAGAGTAACATTTGCCTTGAAAAAACTTCTCAAAGTGCCGTTCGGATTCGGCAAAAAATTGTAGTTCAACTTGTGTGTGAAAAAAATGTAGCACACACAGCATACATGGTTGAGAAGTTGGCCCTGGTTCACCTCGAGCTGTTGCGCCACTCTATTTATTTATAACCTAAATTTTTGAGAGCCTATTAAAAAAGTCAAAAACAAATTTTCTCAAAAATCTGTGCCCACAGAATTTAAGAAAAGTAAGCAATGGTAGCGCAGGTGCTTGAAATACTCGATAAAAAACTAATGTAAATAGAAAAATAAAGAAATAGTCGCTTTATGGATTTTAAAATAAAAAAAAGAATTGCTTAAAAAGGTCAAAAGAACGAATGTCACTCCTCTGTTTCCAAAACGGTATTGCAGTTAATTTTTAAATAAATAACGAGCGTACTCCCATCTTCTGAAATTTTATGGCAATCTTGAGCGAGTTTAAAAAGGCAAACGGTTTTCGAGATGTGCTTGGCAACCATTAATTTATTGATTGACTGAAATGGTGCAGTTCTTAATATCGCTATAACTTCGAGACCGATACATTACAACAACCAAATATTAGGCTGCACCAATTACATAAGCCTCAAGCCAACATTAAGAAGTTTTGAAAACAAGAATATATATAACATTATTTTTAAGATTATTAATATAAAAACAGCAGACTTCAAACTTAGATAAAATCGCGTAAAGATGAGCTTAACCTTCAATAAAAGCCGACGTGCCGCTCCGTCGTTTTCAGCGACGACGACCTTCTCTGGATGAATTTAGTTCTTGAACATGCAACATTGATTAATTCTAAACAATCGGCTTACGGCATTCATCAGTTAATCACCGACAACGACGAGTGCAATCGGTGTGTGATAAGGCTAGAAAATTTCTTCTACCAAATTTTAGGATCATATTATGCACGCTTACGACATCTGGTTTCAACAGGATGGACGCTTTAACTCTTATGCACCATTAATCAATCCCACAAGTTCTGATATCAGATTGTGTTAATTTTCATAATATGCAGAGTAGTGTCCTTTCTAAGGGTACTTGCACATTAATCCATAGAAATCTCAAATCATAATCCTTTACCAGATAACTACGCAAATTAGGACAAGTATAATGGATGCGAATCCATGATTCATGTGTCACCACATGATCCAGTTATATATTATCTTCTTAGAACATTTAATTTTAAGCAAATATTTACAATGGTTATCCGAAAATGGACAACACTGATTGGAGCTAACAAATGATTAGATCTATTGTTTACGTTATTCAGGAGCCAATGTCAGTCTTGTTTTGATTGTCTACTAGCGCTTTCGAATCTAGGTCAAGTGGATATCAAATACTTTCGAAGCTCTCAAATCTTTTTTTTATTACATTCTAACGAGAATAGACTTATGTGTAAAACCATTTATTTCCCTTAGCGCCACAATTTGTGTGTCTCTAAGTAGTTGCAATATGTGATATAGGCATACTAAACTAACACTTAAAAATCATTAAAAAATGCACTAAATGCAGGGCAAATTCGTCTGTTTTAAAAAATAAAGGTTAAATGGGGGTACAAGATTTTTGTAAACAACTCTGAGTATTAATTAAGAGTGAGTTAGCAAAATGTCTTATGTTACATATCAAAGCTCAGAAAAATTTAGGAATCGGTTACATCAATCGAACACAATATGGATTTAATTAGGTTTTCATGGGTTGAATTGTTTACTGATTGTTTTTTTTTATTATTCGTCTGTTTTGGTTTTCCTTTATCTACTTCGTTGTTTGTCTTTAGTATTTCGATGATGCATTCTACGGAAGCTAAACTCAAATTCAAACCTCTCAATAACACATTATTCCCCGGCCACATGTGCTAGTGACGTGTTTTGAATTTTTATTCCATCCATAAAACAATATTGATATACGATCAATTTAAGTGTTCAGCGATAAATAGTCAGCGCATCGAACGCCTGACATTGCGGTGAAGGTATTCGTGCGGTTATATGCAATTAATTTAGTAGGTACCTAAAACTCCCATAAAGCTATGCAATGAATTAACCTTAGTAACTTTGGAATCGTTTAGGTCTTAGGTAATGGACTTTGAAAATGTTTCGACCAAAGAAATTATGGACAGAAAGTTCAAGCATGTGGTAACACTGGCACTTGTACAGGCCTTACCACACTTTTGGTGGCCTATTTGATTTTCTGCATATTAAAAATTCTTAGCTACTCTGTGTGACGTTTTATTTCTTCTGTATTCAGCTGTCAGAAGAATAAGAATAATTGACTAGTTTTTGCATGGTTTGCGGGATTTATCTTATTGGTTTCTTTCTTGTGTTCTCGTGCTTATAAAGGGTAATAAATATTTTTTTATCCTTCTTCTTCTTGAGTTATTTTCGTAAAAGTCATTTTCTTAAAAGCTTCTTTAAGAAACATAAACGATATGTTATGAAGAATTTGACTGGGTGCGCATTCCTTGAATATGACAGGAGAATCGATTAAGCCATGTAGTTCGCCCATCCGTCCGTCCGTCCATATGTAAACAACTTTTAGGCCTTAAATTTTAAGGCAGAGAGCTGAAATTTTGTGGGTTGGTTGGAAGTCCAGTCCTTCAGATTAAGTTTGAAAATAAGCTGAATCCGCCCACAGACACGCCCACTACAGGCCTGTATGTGCGACCATCTCTAATTTAAAAAAATACATTTTGCAAATTTTAGCTATGTTACAATGGCGCTATAGCATTCATTTTTGGTACGTAACATTGTCTTATAATTGTCTTTAAGGTAGCCAAAAAATGTTAGCTTTTTCATTGGCCACGCCCACTTTTTAAGGGATTTTAGCTTAAAATGACTGTTTTTCAATAAATATGTATGAAATTTGACAAAAAATTATTTGACAAAAGCTGTAGATATTAGCATTTTCTATCTTTTATGCATATATTGTATGTGCCTTCGCCCACTTTTGTGGGTGTGGCGTTAAAAAAAGTGATTTTTTTTAGTTAAAAAGGCGGATTTTTAGGCCAAAATGTATGCAACCACCTAGTATAAAGCATTCAACAGTTATATTTTTATATCCCGCCCACTTTTTGGAGGCGTGGCAGTTTTCTTTTTGGTATGGGCGGGTATTTTGCAATCCGTCTTAGATGGATTGAAACTTTTGCATACCCACTGTTGCACTTTCCCACTTGTTTTTTTTTTTTGACCAGTAAGGCTAGGGACACACGGCGACAGAAAAACGCGAGAAAACAAAAAGAAAAACGCGATTTTCTGCAGCAAGCATACTCAACACACGAGCGATAATTTTCCGAGCGATTTCTGACAGTTTTAATGAAAATAATTTAATTTTCATCGTTAAAAAAAAGAGTTTGCAAGCTTTTCGTAGTAAACTCAGTACACAAACACTAAAGCTGTGGCTCCACTGTCAATGCTCAATGCAATGAAAATGAACATGGCAATTGCAATGAAAAAATAACTGGCAATTACATTTTCAATCATTTTCATTGCCTAAAAATACAAATTTAAAACGAAAAAGAAAATCATAAAAGTTTTGAAATTTTGTATGTCTACGTTGCTTTCGGGTTCGAAGTTTATATTTTTATTTGTTTAGAAGACGTTGAAGCCGAAAATATTAAATTTAAGTTTCAAATGTCATTTTTAAACTCATTGCCAAGTAGATTTATGGCAATGATTGCTCTTCAAATGGAAATCAATCATTGATGGCCATTCAAAAATCAATATTGCAAAGCTAATTTCCAAAGCGTCTACACTAGTAATGAAAAAGTCAATGGAAATATTTCAATCAATTGATTGATCTGCCCATTGCAAGTGGAGCTTCTGGGTTATTTTCGAGGCGATTCCGGTGCATCGTGGTGAAAACAGTCACTTTTTATCGTTAAATAAAATAAAATTGTATTTTTTGTCGTGCGGCTTGAAAGAGTCGCTATTCGGAAATTTGCCGCAAAACGAGTCTCGCGACTGATTGTCGTAGCCGCAATCGTGTGCTTCTAGTCGGACGGTAATTGTTCGCGCGTTTTTCTGTCGCCGGGTATCTCTGGCCTAAATGTGAATCAAGGTGTGGCCAGGTTGCGATTTTATTTTCATCTATTTATTTGCTTTGTTTGCTTACTTTGGATTCTAAATTCACCCCCGAAAAATCGCACACTCAGACCATGAAAAATGTTGAATAAGCGATTTTTCTTAGTTTATTACCAAACCCCAATCGAAAAGATAGGCAGAGTAAAGACGGTGTTTAGACAAACGGTTTTAGTACATTTCGGTGTCGTTACATATCATCTGTCACCACAACATCTGCCTAGACCCTCTTTTTGGATGAAAATTAGAATCCAAAGGAAGGACAATTTAGACGAAGTGTTCCGCTGCCTGGTGGTTTTTTTTCAAGTCTGACACATTTAGGTGTTTATCAAGAACTTCACAAAAAACTAAGAAGCAGTTTGGCGATGATCCTACTGAGAGATGGCACGAAAGTTCTTAGTCGTAGTCGCATAAACGAGATTTGTATTCACAAGAGTCATTTAAAGTATCACAAGCAGACGTAATTACAGTTGCAGGTAAATCCAACGCAGGTATGGGTCCTGAGAAATCAATCTTCTAAGCTTTGCCTAGCAAGATCATCGCAAATATCATTCTCCTGGTTGTGAGTGTGACCCAAAATCCTAACAAGATTTACTGTGTTTAGTCTTCCCGTCAAGTCAAAGCATCTAGAGCAGAACCAAAAGTGCCAAGACAACCTTGACAGCCAAGACGTTCTTTGAATTTTAGCAAAAGGAGAAGTGACACGTTTCCGCAAAAGTTCTATTACCCATGCATAGGAGAGCATTGACCTTTTAAATAGCCAAATGAGCCCAAAGACATTTTAAAGGCTCATTTTGCTTAACGTTGAGTATTTTATCTACTTTGCGCTTAATATGCTTGGAAAAAAGAAATTTTCCAAGCATAAAGATACTCATAAATATTTGACTTCAACGAAAATGGCACCTTTCAGTACGATTTGTTTTAGATCAGTGACCTTCCGTCTCGTCTCCAAGTGAATATCAGAGCTGTTTTTTAAGTTCCGAGTCAGCACCATTCAAACATCTTGAATCACATTTGATAAGATGCAGGATGTAAGATGTCACACACATTTGAAAGGGATATGGATAAGATTTTTAGTAGTTCGAGATCAAGAAGAATAAGCCATAAGTGGAACATCTTGGGGAAGGTTTTTCAGCGCGTCACAATACAGATTAACAGATCTTGGAGTCAAGCGCAGCTTAAACCAAGATCTGTTAATCCCGTAATAATGCGAATCTAGAGTTAACCCAGCGAACAGTTTTTCAGTGCAGAGTTAGCTACGTCAGTAAAGTTGTCAAAATCTTCGGCTCTCGAAATTATTGACTCCTTCAACTCTCTTCGCTTCACTCAGAAAAACACAGGAAAAGATATATGAGTCACTTTCAGATGTCATTTTTCACGGAAACACGCAAGTCCACTGCCATTTCACATAGAAAATTTTTAAAAGAAATTCATTCTGTTCACCATAGCTTATCCGAGATTAACTCACTAAATTTGGCGAGTTAAAAATAGAGTGGCGCAACAGCTCGAGGTGAACCAGGGCCAACTTCTCAACAATGTATGCTGGTGTGTTAATTTCTTTACATACAAGGGGACCTAAAATTTTTTTCCGAATCCGAACGGCACGTTGAGAAGTTTTTCAAGACAAATGATACTCTCGGAGGTGGGGACCGTGAAAAAGAACAATTCTTTTTTTTTTTCAGGTGACGATGGCAGGATTCGAACCCAGAACTCCGGCGTAGCAAGCACACACACTAACCACTACGCCACGGTACCCCACCATTTTGGCGAGTTAAGCCAAGATTAATCCCGGATCAATATTCACTGAAAAATTCATTTATGGAGTTAATCTCAGTTTAACTCGGAAACTCGGAGTGCTTAAACTACCCACTGAAATGGCGAGAAGGACATATTTATTACATAAAAGATCGCATGTTCTTACCTTTTTAAGGTAAGGATTTGTCCCAAAATCGGGTTGTAATTTGGTGTCGGCAAAATAGCTTTTTAGCTCAGTGACAGTATCTGATAGATTTACAAATTATTCATCAACCAAATGTACTCTAAGGTACTTGACGCTTATTGCCCCTTTACATTGAATACCTAAAGGTCAATTTTCAGGCATTTCAAAGGCGCATGATGCGAATATCTCGAGAGTTCCAAGTTTAAAGAAACCAAAACTTGAACTCAATGAAAAATGATAATGCTTGTGTCATATAAAATTACAATTAAAGTCCAACGCACGTGTATTCCATGAGTATCGTAAACCCAATCTACGCAGCCAGCACAATGTTGATAATTTTTTTTTTTTAATTAAAAAGGCTGAAACTTATGAATTAAAAATTCCTCAAATTCGCAGATCATAGTCTCTTTGATAGCGATTCATGTTCTGAAAGCATGACCATCCTAAACAGTATTTCAGAGCCATGCTTTATCAAAAACTGCGCATATATATTTTTACCTATTCCATTGCCAACAATTCGAAATGGTATCAAATCAGGATTGATCAATGCGACGCCATTTTAATTCAATCAGATACAAAAACATTAAAATACAAGTCAGCATTATCTCTTTGATTTGTATCAATTTTTTTTTAAATTAAATTATCTTTCAGATAGGGATTTCTATACTTTTACCAGCAGTAAGCCCTGTGCAATCAGGCAACATTGTACCCTATTTCTTCACGCAGCCTATCAAAAAAGAATAAAATCTTTTTCGTAAAAATATACAAATGATGACGCGCGAATACAATTAAAAATAAAATGACATATTCAAGTGGCATCGGTTGGTCAAATGAAACGGCATTCCCCAAGAATACAATCGATTTGTTTACAAGTGTTGACACATTTTTGTTTAGAAATACTCCACAAATACATTATCGATAATTTCTTTTCTTTTGTATATGAAATCGAGATGGTAACAATAGGTGTTTGCATTTTCCAACGATAATGACATTTTTATTGTAGTGCAACAATCTGATTGTTGATTAAAGTCCGATATGGTGTCATTCTAAAGTAAATTTCCCAAAGGAGATTTAATTTTCTTCTAGCGTGTTTGCACTCAATGATTTTATCAAAGGGTTACTCTGGCGTATGCGTAACATAAATCCTTAATGAATTCGCACCCTGCTTTATTATAAAATTTCAACGACTCCCTTGTGTGACTTTTTAAATGAATGGTTTATAGATAAGCTAATTAGTAGTGATAATTTCAAGTTTGCGGTTGCAAAAAAATATTGTAAAATCGTTTCCGTTTTATGGTAAACAGGGGAAAAATGGGCAAAAGAGATTTTGCACTTTAGACATAGACGCTAAAAATTCATAAATAATTTATAATGTTTACTTTTTTTAGTCAGTATACAGAGTATTATATTTGCATTTTCTGAGGTAAATATTGTCAAAGATAATTAAAAATTGGGAGTGACAGCGCAATTTGTTTTGGGGCAAGCTAATTAACTATAAAGTAGTCGCTCTGCTATTGTGATTTATGTGAGTTGAATACCAAGTTTTTTAAGTCTGTTTACCTTAGTTTAAAAGGTTTGTATCGTGTTTGAACTAGGCATAGTTTGCTTGTTATTTTAAAGCAACGAATCCTATCTCTTGCTAACTTGATAAACCTCTTCTAAATGACGGACAAAATTTAAAAAAGATCAAGTGGTTAATTAAAAGATGCATATCTACAGTTTTTTCATACAGGGCTACCTTTGGGCATTTATTATTTTTGTATGGGCTGGCAATCGCAGGACACTATTTACCTTATTTTGAGTGTAGTTTGACGTGGTAAGACATTCGATAAAGAACACCATTCTTATGTTACACTACTATTTTACCGATCGTACACCACTACTTTAGGATCATCTTCTAAATTAACTTTTAAATCAATAGGCTCAGGTTGAATGTCTGTGATGTGGAGATACAAAACAACAATTTTCAGAAGATTTACCCATCAGTTTCCTCACTGAACACATTCATCACTAAACTGTCAATCCAGTCGAAAATCATTCATTCGAAATTCGAGTTTCGATAGGAAAAGTATCAGTGGAAAATAACCAGAAGAAAAAGTACCAGTGGAAAATAACAAAGAAGCGAAATGTCGAGAGCTTAGTAAAATAGACGGATAGCTAACTCTTGCCGGGACATTTGTTTTTCAACCTTTGAATTGTACACATCGTGAGATAAAGAAAATAGTAATTGATAAATAAAGTGTTTCGTTGTGTTTTTCTTCCAGGCAAAAATATGACAATACTTTGAGATTTGAAAAATTTAAGCAGATAAACAAATTGCAAAGCAATTCAAATGCTTAGTGTACTTTAATTGGTATACTTTAACTGCAAACTCTTCGGTGCCTTATGCGAGATATCTCACCTTTTCATATAATTCTTTGTACATATGTCACAATATTTTCCCATAACGGTTCTTACACTATGGATTTTATCAGTAGCTGACTTCGCCGTGGTACTTAGGCAACCTTTTTCCAATGTCACAAAATGGCATCTAATAACCATCTTAATATGTTAAATGTTTGGAAGACCCGGTACATAAAAGGTATTCTAGAGACGGCACATGACATTTATCCACCTTGACAGGTGACATATACGTTGTATGATTCTGATTGTGTGCGTGCTTCTGGTGGATTTCGGATTCTCGGGCCAGATGCGAATTTCTCTTCTTTTCAGAAGACGAGCTGTCAAACGACTTCCAAGAAATCAGTTTCAGGAGAATCCAGATTGCTCCCGGACGCTTCCGGATGACCAACCCACCATTAGATTATTCACATTGACTGAGTACCATTGATGTTACTATTACGAAAAAAAAAAATAAAGCGAGTAAATTGCCTATTGTGAATGAAGTCATGCGTTCCCTTGCAGTCAGTTCATTTTCCAATATATTCCTTAAATTTCTCAATGAGCAGCCTTTTGTTACTAAATCGTTTTTGTGTTGAATTGTTGCTGCTTGATTTCTTTTTTGGAAATTAATGCATTCCCAAATGGTTGCGCTCCATACTACTCCATACTAATAACATTTGACTAAACATATCGCTTCAAGACCTGTCAATTTCAGAAGCAACAAGAAATAAGCCCTTATTTACCTGTTAACTTATTGTAAAACAAATAAAGCGAGCCAAAATGTCATAATTTATGTTTGTGTACCAAAGAAACACAACACTTTTGTGTATGCTCTTTTAATGTTGCTACTCGCACGCGGTTAAGATAAAAATAACTTAAAGTAAAAATTACAAACAAAAAAAATTATGAAGAAGTCGAAGTAAGGTGCTAAGGCGGCTTTGCTCTTGTCATTATTTGCACCAAGATAACAGACTTTTTGTAAGTGATACAAAAGTGAAAATAATAGGTATATACTTCATGTCTTTTCAGCAAACTGAGTTAGAAAAAACTTCATCCCGTTTATACACAGCCAACAAATCACTTTTAATTCCTCTTCTGAAGGGCAAGAATAATAAAGGTCGCTCACTTTTCTAAAAAAAATACATCTAATTCGTAAAAGCATAATAAATCCTCAAGTGTCAGACGGTATTACTGCGCTTACTGATTTGATACGTCAGTGTGGGATATTTGAAAAGATTACCATGGGGATTGTGGAAATCATTGCATTTGATAAGCGTTGTCTTTTGAATGATGTTTTGACACTTACTAGACTGGAATAATAAGGAATTTAATAGTGATCCTACAATAAATGAATCAACCTTAAAACAGTGGGCTGTCAACGGATATAAATAAGGGCTAAGCCAACAGATGGTGTGGGTTTTTGTTGTCAATAACTGCCATTTGTTGAATTCAATGTTAATGAAGATTTTTGTGACAGAAGCGTTTTAACCACTCAATCTTATTACGAAGATTTTCGAACTGTAGAAACTTATATATCACTTATATTCACTTTATTTTTTTATTGCAATTTTAAAACAACTTAAAACTTAAAATTCAAGTACGCCCACTAGTGCCACCTATGGTACAAATTTGGGGGGGAGCTCTTCAGCACATTCTAGTTCATGTCAGTTATTGTCAGTACTTTGACATGCATATGTCAGTTCATTGAGTGAATTCAGCCTGCCTTCTTTTTTTGTCGCCTAAAGGCGCTAACACAATACATTCCTTTAAAATGATCACCTACATTGCTTCCACCTCCAAAAGACGTTTGCTGTCATTAATATAGTATTAGACTTAAACATCATCGAAAATGTAATTGGGAAATGCTTGCAACCGAATTTCAAATATCATAGGGCGGTATTCATGAAGCAATCTTAAACTATGAGCTTCGTAAGTCCATGCACGAACGGTTTTTAGCGTCAGTTTATGAGCGGCCATAGCTCTTACAAGTAGTCCACCACTATTAAGTTGAGAGCGGTACTATGTTCGAAAATTCGAAATTATATTACGGGTTGTGCAGAATGGTTAATGCTGATGTAGATGGACCTGTCAAAAAACCATATGGCAGAACGCTCAGTCGATGTTTTTTTGGTTTGGCTTTGATGCTTTTGTTTTCTTTCGAGTAGACTGAAATGCGAGCCACAAATTATTTGAATTTTCGTTTTTCAATTCAAGAAAAGAAAAAAAAAGTAGGGGGCGGGGAGGGTTGTAACCAAATAACATTCAAAGCTGTTTGATTTTTTTTTACATTTGACAACAGATATGTTTGAAAAAGAGTTCGAAAACTAATCTTTCGCATATTCGAATTCATTATAGACAGCAACCTATTAGTGTTTGGTGAATGCACAGCAAAAATTTAAAACTAAGAACTACTTAAATTTAAAATCGATTAAAGATTGCTTCGTGAATACCGCCCTTAAAGGCGCATGTAAAAGCAATTTCTAGCCCTTTTGTGCTTTATCTTTTCAGCTTATCAGTGACGAACTCCACCGGTATAAACATAGTTATCAACGACCTTGATATTGATCCAGTAGCGGACTACATCGCTATCGTACCACTTAAGGGCGATGGAAGTGAGGGTCGCCCCATCATTCTAACAGGAAAACTCAAGCAACCTTTGAACATTCGTTCTCTTGGCTATACCAAAGCAAATTTAGTCTTCGAAGCCCGTACAATTGAGGGACATGCCTTCACGGGTTTCTCAATTAGCTACGCCCCTTATGGCGATGTACCACCAGCGGGCACACAGCCACCTGACGTAAAATTGCCCTTCGAGAAGCTGCCAACCTCTAGTAAGCTGCTGGTTGTGCTCAAGAAGGAACAAACAAACACCACATGGATCAAGGTGAAGGACCTTTTCGCCAATTCCACCAACTCCTACATCAGATCGAAAAACTTGACTCTCGAACAAGCATTACCAGAAAATGTCACACTCACACGTGTGTCCGAGTGCTTTGACAGTTGGCCAAACTCGAAAGATTGCGTTGAGGTCGAGTACGCAATCACTTTGTACAATGACACGGAAAAGGTTCCCGATCTTGATCCGTTCCTCGAAGACCGCACCCCTCGTGAGCCGGCTGGCTTGACCAGTGTCCAGTTGGAGGAAATGTGGGAAAAGTTCGGTAGGTCAGCATTTGTGGAGGAGGGCATCATTGAGTACGTACTGCCAGATACTCGCACAAGAATTCTCATGTGGGTGGGAATCGCAATTGGAGTAGTTGTACTGTTGTTCCTGATCTTTGTGGCGGTATTCAGATCGCCAGCATTCCGAGATCGATGGGTGGAAGATGACACTATAGCTATTAAGAATAAAGAAGCAGATGAGAACAAGGGAAACTATGACATCACCATGTATCCGTCGCCAGATCAGGTTGTACCAGACATGTATCCAGGCGGCACTAATGGACAGACACCAACGACGGAGTTGGGAGTAGAAGGGCGCATCCGGCAAAATAATTTCGAAAGTAAGTGTTGACATTTAAGTTATTTTTTGTTTTGTTTCCATTTTTAATCGTTTTGTATGTTGTTGCAGCAATCAACGAAGGTTATGTCGATGATGAACGACCAACTACGAGAATGTGAGTGCTGAATAGGTACTTGATTGCAATTATTATATTATTTACATACATTTGACGTTTATTTGCGATGTGTCATATAGAAGTTTGACATACTTTTGACATACTTTTGAAGTTTGACATTGGAAAGTTAAGTCATTAAGATGTTAAGGTATGCTAATAGGTGTGATGGAAGATTGATTGGACAGACTGACAGTTTTGTGGTTATTCTCTGGTCACGATGTTTCGGCTGAAACATTAATTGTTGAATAATAATGGCCTCGATAAGAAATTACAACTTTATCTTTTTCTTTTAAACCTGATATACTAAGTTTTTTTTTTTGAGAATGAATCTATCTAATGCCTGTTTTTGGAAACAGGGAAAAAATTTGCCTGCCGTAATCAAGTGAGGAAGACAATAGCCTAAATATTTTATAAACATAAAAGGCTCACAAGAGGACGCATAGCACCATCCCTACAGGCTGTTGTGACAACCGACTTTAGAGGCATAAATGCAAACAGAGTCTTTTGCAGGCTATGCAAGTGAAACAAGCTCCATATACAAACTCCAAGGTTATTGGCACAAACTCAAACCTCGATTTTGATTTAATTTTAAATCATATCAGTACTATGCATGAGTACCGCCGTCATAAACTAAAGAGTCCTTAATCTTAAATCTAAAACTATCTAGACAACATTGACGGTTTTGAATCTTTTCTTAGACGTCAGTTTGATAAAGAGCTAAATCGACTTCAATCACTAAGAAGTCGCTCAATCACAAGTGATTATCTAGAAAAATCTTGTAAAACGTCCACTTAAGCTCTGACTATCGTATGGCCCCTATCTATCTGTATTACCTACTTACGTGGATCCCACGTATCGGACAAGATAAGTGTGACTTTTTATAGCCCATAATCTATGCTAGATCGAATGAGCCCTATGGCCATAGCGTCCTAATTAACGCTTTAAAACAATACAAAACTGTCGATAACGGTTGACAACAATAATTGGCAAATTGACAGGGAACAGATTTGATTTTTTTATGATAACAATGTCCAAAACAATCGTTTAATCGTTGATGAATAATTGCCCGTAATTTCCCACCCTCGATAATGTGGTTAGCCGAAAATGTAAACATCAGTCCAACCCAGGTGATCGCACTTACATTCCTGAGATAAGCTGTGCGGGTAAATTTTTATCGGAGCGAGTTGCCAAAAACGCACTTTAGGCTTTGGTAAGACCATAAGTCAACAGACCTGCTTAAATACGATTATTTTATACTCCGTCAATTGGTTTTTATGAATTTAGTGCGACAATATTTGTGTTGCTACCTTAATTTCGTGAATTTATCTATATGAAGCTTGTAAGTTGTTCAAGCAAATTGGATAATAATTGAAGTGAGGTAGGGTCTTAAGAGGTCTTAAGTTTATTGCTCTTTTGTCGGCGATGTAGCTAGTGTGAATGAAGTCGTCAAGGGCTTTCTGTCAATCTGCTTGAGTTCGTTACGATGACATTGAACCCTTATCGATAATAATTTTCTTTTCCGTTTCAAAGAACAAGTGGTTCTTGATTGCCGGTTCGATGTCTGGTTGATGTAAGCGAGACTATGTCAGTAGGAATGACATTTTGTAAGCAAGCAATTAATATGATGACCAATCTTGGCAGCACCTGGGATTGGCAGCGTATACTTCCCAACAATCGTTCATCCTCGGTAGCTTCGAAGAGCAGTTGGAATAGAACAACAATTATTATTATTGTAGACAAGAACATAAGAAAGGCGCGTTTATTGATCGCTTCAAGAGGACATTACCTCATGTAGTGACATTCAGTGTTCTCTTTGCTAAATTCGCTTAAGCTGCTTTACTGCTTGTTTCCACTGTGGCAAATTTAAGACTCACTTAAGAAGACAATTTCGGAAACAAATTAAATTTTTTGCGGCTTAAAATGCCCACTTTATTTTAATTCAATTTAATGGAGTTCCAGTAAACAGCATCAAGGGGTATGTACTGTGTATGCGGCAGGGCGAAAAGTAGAGGAAGATTTCGAACCTGCAAAAATGTATGCTTCCTGCCTGGGTGCACTTCTTACTTCTTATTAGGGTAAGATTGGACTGTAAATCCAGAGAAAATTCCTTGTGACATTTTCTCATGTTTTGTGATTGAAATTTTTCTGAATTCCTGAAAATGCCAATCTGTCAAACTAAGAGAAATGGTTTAATTTTTGACAGATAAAAATGCCAAATTGTCGTTTTTCATTAAGAAAAAAAATTCTTCTGTCAAAGATGTCTTTTAGGCACACACCTCGACAGTAAAACAATTGCGGATACCACAAGTAGCCGCAAGCCTAGATCTGCGTCAAATTTCCAAATTGCGACTTTTTTTTATTTAACGGTAAAATAGAACGGTTTCACTCTAATCAACAGGCATCGCAAGGAAAATGAATCTTTGTGTAGAGGTTCAGAGTTTACCACAAAAAGCTTGCAAACTCAGTTTTTAACCGTCGAAAACTAAATTTTTCATCAAAACGGCCAGGGAGCGCAAGATATTCTTCGTGTGCTGAGCATATGCTTGCTGCAGAAAATCGGTCGGTTTTGCTGTCGCACGTTTTTCTGTCCCCGTGCGACTCAGTCGCTAGCTTTTGAATCGACTATAAAACTCTTTGAAATGTATGCCGATAAGATTGGATTTTGCCCGGATTAAGTTTCCTTTGTAGATGTCAGGAAGAGTACAAATTATTTATATGGGGAAGGATGAAAAAGTATCGCGGCTGCATCAACAATCCTTTGGGAAAGTACAAAAACGAAAAAGGTAGCTACCGAAAAGTGTACAAACCATGGGTTTATTGTAACTTTAACGGTATGTAAGAGAAATAAGTCGAAAGTTTAATTCAGAAGCGACACAACAGTGACTATGTTACAGTAAGTCGATTAATTTTTTTGTATTTCTGTCACCTATGTACCTACATATGAGCTTTTTTGAAACCTTTCCTTTTTTTTAAAGCACCTGCCCAGACCTGGAAGTTACAATTTCAGATTGGGGTCAATATCATGTCTTATAATAAAGTCGCCAAATCAGACGGGGTAAAGTGGGTATTTATTTAACCTTTTGAGAAAACTTTGACAGTTTGCAAAGTTTTTGACGGTCTCGAATAATGTTGTAATTCCAACTTAAGTTTTTATTGTAAAACACAACGAGATTGGAGAGCCTTTCGGTTTCAGGGCGCAGAGACAGAATACGAAATCTGAAGGTACTGTCCCCAGCATCGGCAAAGGAGTTTAGTAACTGCATTGTTGCATTGTAGACACGATAACGTTCATGAAAACGGTGGAGAGAGTCGGTGGTAAAACAGAGCTCTGAGGAACCGCAGTGTTTATTTTAACAACAGACTTGAAACCATTCAAAACAACTGCTAAATACTTTGAATGGGAGATTTGCCCGTTCCATATGCACGTACATTTTCGACAAGAGAGCTTGGGCCGAACTCTGTCAAATGCTTTTGTCTGAAATCAGGTGCAACAATACAATTTTCGATGATTTAGTGACATGATCTTCTGGAGCTATATTGCCGTTCATTGGAGTTTTTCATATTTCAAAATATTTCTTGAAAACTAATCAACTTGCCCATGGACTTTAGAAAGGAGTGCTTGCAATTGGACAACAATAGGGAGAGCGAAAATCGCCTTTTTTAAGGATGGGCTGGATGAATGCTGTTTTCCATCTACTTGGAAAGAGACCTCACGAGTAAACCAGCGATTTTTTTACACCAGTGAATGTGTTAATTTGTGAAATTTGAGACTTTTTTAACAATGCTAAAATTATTTGTCCTACGTTGCATTAAACACGCTCATATAGAGGCGGGGTTACTCGTAATCGAAAACCCAACTCACATAAAATGGCTGCGAAATCCCATTGCCCACGAGTGCTTTGATGGACAGGGAGGCACAATTTTTCACATTTTTGATGAAAGATCTTAAAAGTTCTTAATACCTCTGGGAATACTGTTGAATTTTCGCCTCAACTTTTGGTTGTATAAAAAGTTTTTTACGGTTACTAGCTTGTTTGAACTTTTTTTTTTAACTTCCTGTTAAGGGATAAAATATCTCATACCTAGAATTACTGTATGTGGTTTTGATTTTTTGTATTTTTTTCCGAACTGCAAGCAATTTTTCGTTCTTTTAGATGAAGAAACATAAGGTTCATTCGATGAAACTTGCCCCAGTGCGGCCTGAATCGCACTCGCACTTTTCAGTGCGATCAGCTGATTGTCAAAAATTCAATACAACCCTGAAAAGTGCGCTGTTCATCGAAAGCAAAATTGCACATCGGATCCTGTCATTCTCATTTGACAGGCAAAAAACATATGGAGCTAAAAAATATCTAAACAAAACATTTTTACGCGATTTACTTCCGATCTACTTCCACATCAGGATCAGAATCGATAGTCAACTGGAATTATAGAATTGTAAACAAAATCATAATAAAAGCAAAGAAAATTTGTTTTTACCTTCAGTTGTCCAGTGCAGAAATTTTTCATTTGCACTGGACAACTGACTGACAAATAACTGAAATGTCAAATTTAAAAAGCACTGAACTTTCTGCCCCGACAAAATCCTCAGGGCACTTTAGTGCTGCAATAGTGCGCCACAGTGCTTTCATCGAATAAAGTGCAAAGTGGACTGGGTTGTTGTCTTAGCTTCATCGAATACAGAACTGATAAAAAAGTGCGCACTGTGGCGCCATATGGCGCACTAGGGCTTTCATCGAATGAACCTATAGACGTGATTGATTGAGAGGCAATACTAAAACGTCTCACATAATGTTATACTATGTCTTCACCGGCTTTAAAACTGCGATTAGCTGGAGACGATTAAAAAAAATACCGAAGTGTCTCCACCGGACGATTAATTTGACATGAGCACTCTTTGGTTGTTATTTGGTGGCAATCAAAACAAGAGATGACAATGACATTGCCTAGGAGCGAGCACACAATTTGGTTGTAAAAATTCCAATTTAAAACATATTTGTGACAAACTGTCATACGTGGACAGTTTAAGTTTCCTTCTTCAAGTATTCCACTAATATAAAGCCTTTTAAAAAAGGGTTAAAAGTGGCATAAAGAGGTGTGTAAAAAGGTTTTACTTTAAATCGCTTGTCAAGACGATTTAAATATGTATGGTAGATCTCGAGTTTCAAGTACGATTAGTTGGGTATTATGTTTATCGCGGATCATTGTTCGGTGAAGACATGGTACTTTTTTGTAGGTTTAACGTTTTAAAAATATTTTAAAAATAAGAGGCGGGTACACTCCTGGAGTAATGACTCGGTAGAAAAGCGTTTTGAGAGACAATGTCAGTTAAAATTCTTTTAGTTGGTAATGTTAAGTTGTAGTCTCTCCTATAGATAAGCTTTTTCGTGTTTATCTACCGCTTTTCGAGCCACCCTGAAGTACTTATAGTTCAACTTTGATTTTCAACCATAACAAAGTTTACCTTCCTTTTGTATGAAGCGTTTTCAGGTTCAGCGACTAAAAGTTTCCATAATTGAAACATTCGATGGAGATGATCCGAAGATAGATAGAGATCAATATCCGTTTGTTATCATATACACAATGGAGGTACATTTGGTATAATGAGCTCACATCGACGATGATCGTTGATGCCAACGCAAGCCAACCTTTGTCTGCCCAGGTTTAGAACCACCTGTGCACTGAGTTGGACGTGTAACGTTAGCTCCTCGAAAGTTCCACGGCATTCTCATTCCAAATCCATTTGTGTCACCTCGAATCTCGTCTAATTTCACTCGTGTGCGGTGTTTTGTGTTGTGTACAGTGTGTTTGGGATTAATTTCCACAGTCAACGTGCATTCACTCGTGTATAACAAGGCGTATCTACAATTGAAGCAATCTCAAAGCGTATTTTTTCATCTACAAGCTCTCAATTCTCAAGAGAAAAACACAATTTCTAATGAAAATCGTATAAATTTCATTTTTATTCGAACATAACAGCTGCTCGGTATAATTTTCAAAAACATTAAAAAAGAAAACGACTTGGCCAAAAATTAGTGAATCTAGATCTAAGCAAAATTACTAAGCCACAACAACAACAATAACAAACTATTTCGTTTTCGTTTCAGAAAAAGTACTAAACGCACAGAGCAATCTCAAGCCGACGCACCTGTGTAAGCCACACACACATAAAATCTTAAACTAAACCCAGGGGATGCGCAGGACAACCAAATAACTAAGGATATAATGTGATAATGTTAATGTTTTGTTTTCTATTTAAATAAAAAAAAAGATTGTTAATAAATAAAATTAAGCAAAAAAGAACCCTCAAGCGTGGTCACAGTCTTATTTTTGTTCCTCTGTGTCTCTCTGCCCGATGGTGGTGCGCCGTCAAGTCGGAAATCACACGGTGAAGTAATCACACACACAGCAGGGCACGGTGGGAGGGAGCCCGGTAGCACACTATCCCCTTTGGTTATTTGCATTAGTCCTCCAGCTTTGGTCTGCACTCATCTGGATTGATCAACACTTTGATGAGATACTCTACGGAAGGGCGCTCGGCAGTACGGAACACCGTCAGTCCCTTCTCCTCGATGCACTTGCGGGTGCTCGGCCCGATGGCAATCAACTTCTTACCTTCGAAGCTCATGTCGTTCTTGGTGAAGTGCTCATAGGTGCAGTTCACGCCCGATGGACTGAAAAACGCCAAGAACTCTACGTTTTCCTGTTGCATTGCTCGGTTGAGGTTCTCCCCCAGATCCGGGTGGCAAATAGTTTCGTACACTTCGATGGGATCGACCAGAAATCCACTGACCGTCAGTTTTGAGTGCAGCGTATCAGTTCGCAGATTGCCACAAGGCAAGAGGAACGGCTTCGACTTGTCCCCGTCGAAAGTTTCAATGATAAAATCGGCCAAGGCACTCGCATTGCCGGTCTCCTTACCTCGGGTGAACAGCTGTTGCAATGAAGACATCGCCAAGTTATGTGTGACGTCGCCGATTGCGTAATTATGCAACAAGGTCCAAGCGCTCGGCATTTCCCTCTGCTGCAACGCCTCACGAACTGCATCGATGCATCGGGGCGAGGTTAAGATTATGCCGGCGTATTTCTCGGCATCAATCAGTTTCTGGCGAAGCTCGTCGAGTTTCTTGAAGCCGAAGCCCAAGGTCGGCACAAAGACTGCATTGAAGTTGTGCGCTTCCAGTAGCTTGGCGTAGCTGTCAGTCGAGTCTGATTCGGATTTTAATACAATTACCGTGCGGCCCTTCATTGTTACTTGTGCTCGGTGGAAGGAAATTAATACTTTTTTACTTTATCGGTGACGAAGTTATTCCCGTCGATGATGAAGAAATTTTTATTTTTATTTTTATGCCGAAGAAATTTCGGGATGGCCTTCAAAAATGACGCCTGTAAGGTGACAGTGACAGATGCGCTAACAGCTGACGCGAACGATGGTGCCATCTAGATTTGATTTCATAATACAGACTACGGTAAGGCAGTGTAGTGGCAGTTTAGTTTTGAAAATTGTAATAATCACAGTTCCTTTTGCGATATAGGGACTGTTTTTCAGTGCTAAGTTAAGCCTAGCGCTTAACAAGATCCGTAAATCTAGGAAAAAAAAATGAATCTGGACCAGTAAGTAGGTTTTCAGTGCAGAGTTAAGTCCGTCACGAAGTTATTAAGACCTTTGACTGTCGAAATTATTGCCTCTCCCAACTCTCACGTCATATAGAAAAACACACGAAAAGAAGTTCGTGTTGTTCTCAAATGTCATTTTTCACAGGAACACGCAAAATAACTTCCATTTCACATAGAAAAAACATCCAAAGAAGTTCATACTGCTCTCCAGACTTTGATCAGGGATTAACTCACCAAATTTGGCAAGTCTAGCCGAGATTAGCCCCGGATCTTAATTCAGTGAAAACCTCATTCTCAATCTCAGTTGTACTCGGACACTCGGATGATCTCGTATTGAAAAAATGGCCCTTAGAAATACTTATTATTATACCATGTCTCCACCAACGGCTATAAAACTCGGATTAGCGGGAAACGATTTAAATATTTATAGAGGTGTCTCCACCAGCTTTAAATTTAAGACGCTTTACAATTTTATGGTAAATCTCACGATTTTTAGATAAGAAGAAGATTAATGTCGTACAACGTATAACGTTTTTCATTGAACAAAAGATTTGCTTTTTCTGTCAAAAGATTTGATCTTTTTCAAATTTGCATTTTTCACTGAAAAATAAATGAGCAATTCTAGATTAGCTCTCAACACAAAAAGCTAGCACATCAAATTTTAGGAGATTTGATGTGAACTCACTTACACCAGGCAAACATTTCTTCTGTCAAATGCCAAATCGAAGCAATTTTGATTGTTTTAATTTTATGTGCGGACGTGTTTGTTGGTTGCGAGCCCACACGTGTGATTTAACCTAATGCCGAACGGGGAATTTGTTTTATTGAAAGAAGCAGCTCTCGATTTTGAGAGCAATTATTTCAAGTTTGAATGAAAAATGCTAGTCGAGATTGAGACGTGGTATTGGTCTTCAGCGTTAAATTTTCGCCCAGAGTTCATTAAATAAAACTCGATTTTAAATTTTTAGAGTTAATTTCACAACAAAATACCTGATTTATTACACAATTAATTTAAGTTAAAAATTTAATCATTCAACTATGCTTTAACTTATTCTTAAAAACTTAGGAGCTAAACATGGCTATCCTTTGAATCATCATCATCATCAACGGAGTCTTCCGTTTTCTGTCAAATGACTTTTAAGTCGCATTTCACAAGCAGCGTAAAACAGAAATCCCATACATTAGCGACTGAAACATAAATTCGCTGAATGCTTTTTGCGTTGCTAATGTATAAATTTCTGTTTCTTTTCCTTGTGACAACGCGGATTTAGCAAACATTAAAAATTGCTGATAGTGAACTAGTACTTGTACTTATAGTACTAGTTCTTGAGAGTTGATCAGTGAAAGGAAAACTGACAGCTCTGAATGAGAGCCAGTTGTTGTAAGTAAACCAGTACTTATACTGTAATAGGAATTTGAAAGTTTATTAGTGAAGGAAAAATTAACAGCTGAGAATGAGAATGGAATACTTTTCAGTGGAATGAAATGGTTCTAAAAATACCAACGAAAATCATCTGTTTATTGAATTCGATTTGGACCAGTGAAATAGAAAAAGTGAATAAAACGAAAACTTTTAATATTATTTCTGGATTGTATTAAGGGCTCAGTTATTCCTATACGAGAGAAGGATACCTCGAAAAAAACGAAACTGTAGAACATGAGACTATTTTTCTGATAAGCGCATAAGAAAAATTAACCAAACAAACTAATAATCGACTGTAGTTTTTAGGTTAGGATTGAACCGAAATTAAAATTCTGACAGATCGAAAAGAGGAACAAACTTAAACAAATCAGTGGAACGGGATAATGGGTTTTACTTTGCATAAGCTTAAAAATATCAAATTTACTTTCCTGAGGAAGTCCTAAAATCGGATTTTCATAAAAAAAGCTTTAATTCTGCGGTTGTTCACATATATATTTTCTTATGAACATGGTGGAAAATGACCTTACGAATCTCTTGCTATAAAGGTAACTGATTAGAAAAAAACCACATGTATAAAGAATAAATTAAAATTTTCGAGAAAACTTTAGCAAACTAAGAACAATCGAGTTAAGACTTCTTCTCAAGAGCCAATAAAGGTGCCTTTAACCAACACCCGTTTCTTGTATTTTTTTTCTGGGACAATCTGCGTCACTACCGAGAAACCAGCAGGGGAAAATCTTAACCCCTACAAGCAGATTATGGTATTTTATATATTATAAGAAAAAAAATTGTGACTAAACTTAAAACTTATACTGTTATACATGGCATCACATTTCCCTCGAAAGGATGTCTCGCCTTTAAAGCAATCACTTCGTACTTAAGCATCAACCACAAAAGCATCCCTTTCTATAGCTTGTTTCCTCAGTGATAGTGCGTATATGACCCCAATAAATCATATCGCCCTAAATTTTCACAAATTACAAGGCACATCCCTTCCATGCTTACAATGGGTGCAAACAATACCCGACCAAAATAAAGATGTCCCCTAAATGGTTCGACATAATTTGCAAAATTTTAACACACGCATGCCATAACCCTTATTCCAAAAGCAAGTGTAACCTTCATGTATATCGCCCCTACAATCCCATCCGGAATGGCTGAATGTCCTTTATTTTGTTTGCCAACAAAAAAAAAAATGAAGATCCCCGTAATTCAACACCAAACACCATAGTTCAAGGAAAACATTTTCATAAGCCAACCCGGATCCTTTTGGCAAGATTAAGGCAAATGATGAGAAAATGTCACCCATACCCTTGTTGGACAAGCTTAAAGAGGCGAGTCTGTTCACTGTATTGCCGTAATAGTGTTGGGCCGACTATAAAAACTTGACAATAACACCCCAAACTGCCCTATTCCCTTGCGGAGAGAACATCCTTTACAAAAAATTGACAGTGATGATATTTATATTAAATTGAGGTTCATTTTTCGAATGACAATTTTTTACATGAGAAACGAGGATAATTGCAATTATTATGTCCAAAACACGAAAGGATATAAAATGCAGCGGTATGTAATGTTTGCACGGACAAGGATACATGTAAAACGAAAAACCCCTTGGTGTAGGAACTCTTGCTGATTAACTCGCGCGCTTGCAGGACAATTAAAATAAATGAATCTGCGTTAATTAATTTCGTTCTCTGGAATTATTTAATGGAAAAGGATTCATTGCCGAGGATACGGCACAAAGAAAAGCGTTGGAAGAGGATTTCAGACTTTATTACATTTTTTCCTCATTTCCTCTTGCATAATGTAAAGAGCGTCCTTTTTTGTGCTTTTGTTGACGGAACGGACACCCGCAAAGAGTGTGTACCAACTGGATGGAAATTGGGGATGTGTACCAAAAGCCAACGATGTTTAATTGTGTGATTCGTGGCATTTTGGTCAATGCGTACAGCTTAAAGAGGATCCAGGCGAATTTCATTTCTACGAAAATAGGGACACGTACGGTTAATTAATTTTTAATTTGTGTCAGAGGACATGTGTGTGATGGACTTAGATGTGCCCTTTTTGTATGTGGCACTCACAAGGATCTCAGTCTAAATACGATTATTTTCGGTTTTAATGACAGTCCGAGTACACAAGGACTCTATATTGTGTATATGTGATGTGTACTTACTAATGCGGAGGGCAGTAGACGGATTAGGACGGGATTACATAAAAGACACGAGTGGTATGTACGTTCTAGTTATATTATTAAGGATATGAAATAAATTGAATTTTAAAGGACTCTAATTCAATTTGACTTTGTTTGATGACAGTCATACGCTAGAGAGATACTATATAGAGAATATTGTATCTTAGGAAGGATTTATAAGGCAAAAGCTGGTAAGTGAAAGTTAATTAAACGAGAATTTTTTATTATCTTAGCAAAATAATAATATCAGGTGCGCAAAGCTGGAATTCAAATTTTAGAAGTGGCAATTTTTAACTTAAATTGAATTGTATTTAACTAGAAATCTTCAGCAAATTTTCCGGGGTGAGTTATGGCGGTTATAGTTCGGGAGTGGAGGAGGAGATATAAAAACGAACTGTATAGGCTGTAAAGCGACACCGACCTAGCTTCACGTGGAAAGGATGGACAGGATGGATGGTCAGGCGGCACGCGCGCAAGGGGACCTGAGCCAACTTCTCGTGCAAAACTACAGACGGCTGGCGAACATGCTGAGGACCAGGTCCAAGTAATTGAACTGAAGCCCCAGTTATAGCAAAGCGAAGTAAGATTTTGTCAGCTCCCAAGTAACAATTTTACTTCGGTAAGGCTTAAATTTTCGATTTTGGGAAGTTATTGTTTCTATAAGGCCTCTATAACACTTGCCGATTATTTCCAAGCCAGAAATTTCTGACACAATTTGTATAAGACCTTAAAGAAGCTACAACGAGGTCTTACAGAGGGATAAGATTCTGTTAATCTCCTCTGTTACTTTGTAAGAAGTCTACTACTTCTATAAGGCCTTATAGCAGCTTCCGTACTTCAGTGCAGAATGTGAACTACCTCTATAAGGCCGTATAGAAGTTTCGGAATCACTATACCTGTAGCAGGCATTATGTTACAAGCTTAACCGAAGCAGATACTTCTATAAGGTTTCTTTCTGCAGAGCTTAACCGAAACTGTTGCTTGTATAAAGTTTTCCATTGCAAGCCCTACCGAAACTGTTGAAACCAGCTTCCTGTTGCAAGCCTTACCGAAACTGTTGCTTGTATATGGCTTCGTGTGACATGCTTTGCAGAAGAAGTTACTTGTATATGGTTTCCTATTGCAGGCTCAACCGAAACTGTTGCTTTCATAGACTTTCCTGCTGCAAGCCTTAGCGAAACTGTAACTTGTATAAGATTTCTTATTGCATGACTTATAGAGACTGTTACTCTAATGTAGAGTTCTGTTGCAATGTTTCTGTTGCAAACGTAACAGAAAATGTTACTTGTATAATGCTTCCTGTTGCAAGCTTCGCAGAAGCTGTTACTTGTAAAAAGCTTTCTGTTGCAAGCCTTATCGAAACTGTTACTTGTATAAGGCCTCCGGCTGCAGACATAACAAAAACTGTTGCTTGTATAAAGTTTCCTATTGAATGCTTTACCGAAACTGTAGATTGAATGTTGTTTTCTGTCGTAATATTCCTGTTTCAAGTATAACAGAAACTGTTACTTGTATAAGGCCTCCTCTTGTAGTCACTACCGAAACTGTTGCTTGTATAAGGCTTCCTATTGCAGGCCTTATAGAGGCTATTATCTCTATAAGGCTTCCTGTTGCAAGCTTTATAGAGGCTGTTACTTGTATAAGGCTTCTTGTTGCAGGCCTTATAGAGGCTATTTCTTGTATAAGGTCTTGCAGATTGCTGTTGCAGGTTTTATAGAGGCTATTACTTGTATAAGGCTTCCAGTTGCAGCTCTTATAGAGGCTCTTACTTGTATAAGGCTTCCCTTTGCAGGCTTTATAGAGGCTATTGCTTGTATAAGGCTTCCTGTTGCAGGCCTTATAGAGGCTATTACTTCTATAAGGCTTCCTGTTGCAGGCCTTATAGAGGCTATTACTTCTATAAGGCTTCCTCTTGCAGGCCTTATAGAGGCGTTTACTTGTATAAGGCTTCCTGTTGCAGGCCTTATAGAGGCTATTACTTGTGTAAGGCTTCCTCTTGCAGGTCTTATAGAGGCTGTTACGGAAGCTGTTGTTGCAGAACAAATCTCCGAAATAAATAAAGAAAAAAAAAACTCTTTCGCCGGGTGAGGCTTGAACCGTGGTCCTCGTTTACCACAGGCAAGCACTCATCCACTATGCTACATCGTTGCCGTGCAACTCGTCGCGAAAACATCATATAAAAATAAATGGAGCATATCGCCTCATATGAATAGTGGGAGAGAGAACTGTTTTGTTTATTGAACTGAGAGAGATGAACTGTTTTGTTTATTGGTGTTTGTGCATCATTGTAGTATGGCTAGCAATAGAGTTTCTGTTAGGCCTTATAGAAGTAGATGCGAAGTCTTACCGAAAGTGTTCATGAAACATCTTCGTTAAAGTGCGCGAGAACACTAATACCAATAATTTGCTTATTGGTATTTGTGTACATTTGAGCATGCGAAACAACCGAGCTTCTGTTAGGTTTTATAGAAATAGATGCGAAGTCTTACCGAAACTGTTAATGAAATGTTTCCTTAAAGAGCGAGACAGCATGTGGTTAAGCTTCGGTAAGGCCTTACACAAACTGAAAAGAAGTCCTACCGAAGCTGCTTTACTTTACGTATCAACTAATGCCGTTTTCGTTTCCATTATTCATATAAGGCGATAGCATAGTGGAAAGAGTCACGACTGCCACGTCAGAGGACCCAGGATCGATCCCAACCAAGTAAGTAAATATTTCAAATATCAAATGTTCACAAATATAGTTTCCTAAATAATAATTGACATCATTTCAGACAGCAAGAATTAACAACAGCCAGATAATAGAGGGAAAAGATAAATCAACAGAGAAGGAAGGAGACTGTACAATTAAACTTTTTTTTTTTTTTGTTTTATGCTCCATTTATTTTTATGTGATGTTTTTACGACGAGTTGCACGGCAACGATGTAGCCTAGTGAATGAGTGCTTGCCCTTGGTAAGCGAGAACCACGGTTCAAGCCTCAACCAGCGAAAGAATTTTTTTTCTTTATTTATTTCGGAGATTTGTTCTGCAACAACAGTTTCGGTAAAGCTTGCAAGAGTAAGCCTCATACAAGTAACAGCCTCTATAAGACCTGCAAGAGGAAGTCTTACACAAGTAATAGCCTCTATAAGGCCTGCAGAAGGAAGCCTTATAGAAGTAATAGCTTCTATAAAGCCTGCAACAGGAAGCCTTATAGAAGAATTAGCCTCTATAAGGCCTGCAACAGGAAGCCTTATAGAAGTAATAGCCTCTATAAGGCCTGCAAAGGGAAGCCTTATACAAGTAACAGCCTCTATAAGACCTGCAAGAGGAAGTCTTATACAAGTAATAGTCTCTATAAAGCCTGCAACAGGAAGCCTTATACAAGTAACAGTTTCGGTAAAGCCTAACAGGAAACTTTATACAAGCCTGCTAAAAAACTGTTAACAAGTAACAGCCTCGGTAAAGCTTGCAACAGAAAACCTTAATGCAAGTAACAGCCTCTATAAGACCTAACAGGAACTTTATACAAACACCGGTTTCTGTAAAGCCTAACAGGAAACTTTTAACACGGCTGTTAGGGCTTTAACAGTTTCTGTAAGTGCGCCAAATTGGCTTCTCTAAGGCCTTATACAAACTATTTTGTGGGAGGGGAAATAGCTTGTATATAACCTTACCGCAACAGAAATGTTACTTGGGCTGTCCATTACATCTTGGTCATACTAGGTTGAAATTAAAATCATTTTTTACTCATCATCCTCATCCTCATCCTCATCCTCATCCTCATCCTTATCCTTATCCTCATCCTCATCCTCATCCTCATCCTCATCCTCATCCTCATCCTCATCCTCATCCCCATCCTCATCCCCATCCTCATCCTCATCCTCATCCTCATCCTCATCTTCATCCTCATCCTCATCCTCATCCTCATCCTCATCCTCATCCTCATCCTCATCCTCATCCTCATCCTCATCCTCATCCTCATCCTCATCCTCATCCTCATCCTCATCCTCATCCTCATCCTCATCCTCATCCTCATCCTCATCCTCATCCTCATCCTCATCCTCATCCTCATCCTCATCCTCATCCTCATCCTCATCCTCATCCTCATCCTCATCCTCATCCTCATCCTCATCCTCATCCTCATCCTCATCCTCATCCTCATCCTCATCCTCATCCTCATCCTCATCCTCATCCTCATCCTCATCCTCATCCTCATCCTCATCCTCATCCTCATCCTCATCCTCATCCTCATCCTCATCCTCATCCTCATCCTCATCCTCATCCTCATCCTCATCCTCATCCTCATCCTCATCCTCATCCTCATCCTCATCCTCATCCTCATCCTCATCCTCATCCTCATCCTCATCCTCATCCTCATCCTCATCCTCATCCTCATCCTCATCCTCATCCTCATCCTCATCCTCATCCTCATCCTCATCCTCATCCTCATCCTCATCCTCATCCTCATCCTCATCCTCATCCTCATCCTCATCCTCATCCTCATCCTCATCCTCATCCTCATCCTCATCCTCATCCTCATCCTCATCCTCATCCTCATCCTCATCCTCATCCTCATCCTCATCCTCATCCTCATCCTCATCCTCATCCTCATCCTCATCCTCATCCTCATCCTCATCCTCATCCTCATCCTCATCCTCATCCTCATCCTCATCCTCATCCTCATCCTCATCCTCATCCTCATCCTCATCCTCATCCTCATCCTCATCCTCATCCTCATCCTCATCCTCATCCTCATCCTCATCCTCATCCTCATCCTCATCCTCATCCTCATCCTCATCCTCATCCTCATCCTCATCCTCATCCTCATCCTCATCCTCATCCTCATCCTCATCCTCATCCTCATCCTCATCCTCATCCTCATCCTCATCCTCATCCTCATCCTCATCCTCATCCTCATCCTCATCCTCATCCTCATCCTCATCCTCATCCTCATCCTCATCCTCATCCTCATCCTCATCCTCATCCTCATCCTCATCCTCATCCTCATCCTCATCCTCATCCTCATCCTCATCCTCATCCTCATCCTCATCCTCATCCTCATCCTCATCCTCATCCTCATCCTCATCCTCATCCTCATCCTCATCCTCATCCTCATCCTCATCCTCATCCTCATCCTCATCCTCATCCTCATCCTCATCCTCATCCTCATCCTCATCCTCATCCTCATCCTCATCCTCATCCTCATCCTCATCCTCATCCTCATCCTCATCCTCATCCTCATCCTCATCCTCATCCTCATCCTCATCCTCATCCTCATCCTCATCCTCATCCTCATCCTCATCCTCATCCTCATCCTCATCCTCATCCTCATCCTCATCCTCATCCTCATCCTCATCCTCATCCTCATCCTCATCCTCATCCTCATCCTCATCCTCATCCTCATCCTCATCCTCATCCTCATCCTCATCCTCATCCTCATCCTCATCCTCATCCTCATCCTCATCCTCATCCTCATCCTCATCCTCATCCTCATCCTCATCCTCATCCTCATCCTCATCCTCATCCTCATCCTCATCCTCATCCTCATCCTCATCCTCATCCTCATCCTCATCCTCATCCTCATCCTCATCCTCATCCTCATCCTCATCCTCATCCTCATCCTCATCCTCATCCTCATCCTCATCCTCATCCTCATCCTCATCCTCATCCTCATCCTCATCCTCATCCTCATCCTCATCCTCATCCTCATCCTCATCCTCATCCTCATCCTCATCCTCATCCTCATCCTCATCCTCATCCTCATCCTCATCCTCATCCTCATCCTCATCCTCATCCTCATCCTCATCCTCATCCTCATCCTCATCCTCATCCTCATCCTCATCCTCATCCTCATCCTCATCCTCATCCTCATCCTCATCCTCATCCTCATCCTCATCCTCATCCTCATCCTCATCCTCATCCTCATCCTCATCCTCATCCTCATCCTCATCCTCATCCTCATCCTCATCCTCATCCTCATCCTCATCCTCATCCTCATCCTCATCCTCATCCTCATCCTCATCCTCATCCTCATCCTCATCCTCATCCTCATCCTCATCCTCATCCTCATCCTCATCCTCATCCTCATCCTCATCCTCATCCTCATCCTCATCCTCATCCTCATCCTCATCCTCATCCTCATCCTCATCCTCATCCTCATCCTCATCCTCATCCTCATCCTCATCCTCATCCTCATCCTCATCCTCATCCTCATCCTCATCCTCATCCTCATCCTCATCCTCATCCTCATCCTCATCCTCATCCTCATCCTCATCCTCATCCTCATCCTCATCCTCATCCTCATCCTCATCCTCATCCTCATCCTCATCCTCATCCTCATCCTCATCCTCATCCTCATCCTCATCCTCATCCTCATCCTCATCCTCATCCTCATCCTCATCCTCATCCTCATCCTCATCCTCATCCTCATCCTCATCCTCATCCTCATCCTCATCCTCATCCTCATCCTCATCCTCATCCTCATCCTCATCCTCATCCTCATCCTCATCCTCATCCTCATCCTCATCCTCATCCTCATCCTCATCCTCATCCTCATCCTCATCCTCATCCTCATCCTCATCCTCATCCTCATCCTCATCCTCATCCTCATCCTCATCCTCATCCTCATCCTCATCCTCATCCTCATCCTCATCCTCATCCTCATCCTCATCCTCATCCTCATCCTCATCCTCATCCTCATCCTCATCCTCATCCTCATCCTCATCCTCATCCTCATCCTCATCCTCATCCTCATCCTCATCCTCATCCTCATCCTCATCCTCATCCTCATCCTCATCCTCATCCTCATCCTCATCCTCATCCTCATCCTCATCCTCATCCTCATCCTCATCCTCATCCTCATCCTCATCCTCATCCTCATCCTCATCCTCATCCTCATCCTCATCCTCATCCTCATCCTCATCCTCATCCTCATCCTCATCCTCATCCTCATCCTCATCCTCATCCTCATCCTCATCCTCATCCTCATCCTCATCCTCATCCTCATCCTCATCCTCATCCTCATCCTCATCCTCATCCTCATCCTCATCCTCATCCTCATCCTCATCCTCATCCTCATCCTCATCCTCATCCTCATCCTCATCCTCATCCTCATCCTCATCCTCATCCTCATCCTCATCCTCATCCTCATCCTCATCCTCATCCTCATCCTCATCCTCATCCTCATCCTCATCCTCATCCTCATCCTCATCCTCATCCTCATCCTCATCCTCATCCTCATCCTCATCCTCATCCTCATCCTCATCCTCATCCTCATCCTCATCCTCATCCTCATCCTCATCCTCATCCTCATCCTCATCCTCATCCTCATCCTCATCCTCATCCTCATCCTCATCCTCATCCTCATCCTCATCCTCATCCTCATCCTCATCCTCATCCTCATCCTCATCCTCATCCTCATCCTCATCCTCATCCTCATCCTCATCCTCATCCTCATCCTCATCCTCATCCTCATCCTCATCCTCATCCTCATCCTCATCCTCATCCTCATCCTCATCCTCATCCTCATCCTCATCCTCATCCTCATCCTCATCCTCATCCTCATCCTCATCCTCATCCTCATCCTCATCCTCATCCTCATCCTCATCCTCATCCTCATCCTCATCCTCATCCTCATCCTCATCCTCATCCTCATCCTCATCCTCATCCTCATCCTCATCCTCATCCTCATCCTCATCCTCATCCTCATCCTCATCCTCATCCTCATCCTCATCCTCATCCTCATCCTCATCCTCATCCTCATCCTCATCCTCATCCTCATCCTCATCCTCATCCTCATCCTCATCCTCATCCTCATCCTCATCCTCATCCTCATCCTCATCCTCATCCTCATCCTCATCCTCATCCTCATCCTCATCCTCATCCTCATCCTCATCCTCATCCTCATCCTCATCCTCATCCTCATCCTCATCCTCATCCTCATCAGAAAATTCTACTGATCTGTATAATAACTACAGAATCAGTATAGAAACTATTTTTTTATTTTTTATTTATCAGATGTTAACACAAGTCAGGTATTGTTATGCGTAAACAGGAAATTATTCATGACTTGGCGCCGCTTTCTTGTCATATAATTAGCCCGAGCCGAGCATATAACAGCGGCATGATGCGAATAAATAGTCCGTATTGAATTACTTTCTAAACAAGAAACAACTTCTAAATTCTTCTTAAAATTACCTTTTCGAACAGATAAAGTCCAGCTTGGCAGTCTATTGCTATGCAACGTACACCAAGAATTTAGCCAATTAATGTCATGTCAAATTGAAATTCCATCTGCAAACCAAAAGTTCTCCCGAAGATTCTTTACAACACCCAAACTGAACTGCAACTACGAGAAGGTAAATAATTTCACACTCTGTTGGGTTTATTTACACAGAGCAATCGACCATCCTTTTGTCGACCTCTAAACAACAACTACAGGGCAACACGAAGAATTCCTTAAAAACTTTTCCTGCCACCTCGGACCAGCAGAGCAGAATCTTACTTTCCAAGAGCACTTTACTGCACTCACTTCTGCATCGCCCAATGCATCGTTCCATTCGATGCATAGCTGCTCAGACAATGATAAAGTGTTTCCAAGTACAACGGACACACTGTTCTGGGATTGTTTTTACTTGTCCTTTAAATCCCCCATTCACACAAATATACGTATGTATGCATAGTTTAAGGCTTTCGTCCTAGTGCCTGTTTTTCGAAAACCGTGTTGGCTCAACGCTCCATCTTAACTCATGCAATGGAAATAAAATCACGTAATCGGATTTAGTTCCTTTTTTTACGACGACTTCCCATCATCTCTCGGTTCCTGTTTTGATGCAATAACCTCCAACTCCAAGTAGACTTACGGCACAGCAAACACCGGAGCAGCGCTGTGTCCTTGCAAAATTGGATTCAGTGAGAATTTAATAAAGCGAATGAGAAGTCTTGAAGTTCGTTAATGGGATCCATGATGGGTTGCGCATTCAAGTCTTAAAATCCAGTTACTTGTACTTTGCTATGGTACTTGGGCTGGGGTTATAAAGTCCTACGCGCTCTACGCAGAGGAACGGGTGGGAAATTATAGCAATTTTCTTGCACAGGAAGTGGGATGCTTAGCGACCGTAAAGTGAATGTTTTGACCTAATTTGTTTGCAAGTTAAGTTCTACGCTCGCTGCCAAGTTAGTTGCTGCTTTGCTTGTGTTGTGCGCTTCATGGTATAATTTCATCGTCACTCGTCACAGCTGCGTTCGTCGTCGTTTGTTGTCGTGTTTTTCGTCCTTACAATGTGCCAGAGTGAACATTTTTTGAAGCAAGTTGAAATGCTACCATAATAAATCGTAGAAATAGAAAACATCGTACGGCTGCGGTTGGTCCTTATTGCTACGGAAGTAATGGTGCTCGCGTTTGTCAAAAGTTTGTAAAGTAAAACGAAAAGCACTCCTGTTTCTGCCAGTCGGGGTGTCTGTGCTGCTTTGATTATGACAAAGTAGTGCCTTGTATGAATATGGGGGGAGATGTAACGTATGTTTGTCATCCATTGTCTCAAACTTTTTGTAATCAGGAAAGACGAATGATTATCACCATTATCCTAATTAATTGTGCAATTTTCTCGTTAACGAAAATTTACTCAAAATGGGATAAGTTGGGGCTTAATTGAATAAGCTTTGTTGTTGTTTGCGTACATTAAGTATACAGAGTGTACCAAGTGAACTTAAGCCCCCGAGAAGAAAATATGATTAAGCTGATTTCATTTCGGACTAATAACCAGACGGTCTGGGGTGCGATTTCAGGCTTACTTTAATTGGATGCTAAAGTGTTAAAAGGATGCTTCGAAAGGCCTTGAGTGAGTATTCTGGACTAATAACAATCAAAAGACATGCAACATTATTTTTGCTTTTTTTAAAAGGTTTCCTTCACAAAGAGGAAAGTGCAACTTAAAAATAGAGTTGGTCTTCACTTAAGCACATGGTCCGACTCAGGCAGGCTGCATTATGTGGGATTAACATAAAGGCAAATGTATTAATAAATTGATACGTGGAAAGTTTATAAGAAAAATGCTCTCAAATTATATAATACGTACAACCAAAACTTTCTGCGGTCATAATATGTGTCAGGCGTCTACTCTTCATTCCTCGGACTTTCGGTCGTTGGGTTTTCAGGGCAAACTTTCAAGGAGCACTATGTCAGTCAAACATCGGTAGGAATTGTGCAAGAGTTTCGAATGGGGGCTACACAAGTCGGCACCAGATTTTATTAATAAGATCTTTTTATTGAAGTTATTCAAAATATCCATGGAAATGGTTTTATTATTAGAAGAAACTAGTTGACATGAAGCATGAAGTATGTCAAATTAAGTTGAATGGCTCCTCGATAAAGCGCACTGCCATGTTAAAAAATTGAAAAAAAGTTTGCAAATCGCCGGTCAAATACACCTACTTCAGCTTAGGAGGATACCTCGTGGATGTGTCAACCGGCTGGAGGACTTTTTTTGAAGAAATTTTTGTTTGATTGTATGCGCCCCGAGGGTTCACGGAGACTTAATGATCTCACAAAGAAGGACAGCAACCTTTTGTCTCAAATAGAAGCCAGCTTGGACATGGACACACTCTCTGGAGCGAAATGGTTTTCCAGCCTTGATATGCAAAGCAGTGTTACCGATGGACAATTTAAAAATGTCGCCAAAAAAGTGCTTAAATTTTGGCTCACCTGCTATTAGCAGAAAAAACTGGGGTTACATTGCAGAGTTAGCTCCGCCAGTAAAGTTGTCAAAATCTTCGACTCACGGAATTATTTACTTTCCCAAATCTTACTTCACATAAAAAAACACAGAAAACGAAGTTCGAGTTGGTCTTAGATGTCATCTTTCATAGTAAGTCTCAGTTTAACTCGGAAACTCTGATGATCTCGAACTGAAAAACCGGGCCTAGAAAGGGGTTATCCCGCTCTCCGCCCTCGAGTAATTAAAAAGGATTTGTTCCAGGCAGGGGGTCGTCCCGTCGGGGTAACCTCCCGGCTACGCAAAGAAAACACTAGACGGATTTACTGCTGAGTAGAAAATTTATTCGACTCATTTATTTCGTTTTGTGAAATTGGTTAAGCAAGAGGCAGATGCAATAAAATTTTTCAAATTGTGGCTGTTGTATGCATAACTGGCTTGAAAATAAAAAAGCCGTCCCAATGTCGCCTGTTTTTAAGAAAAGTGTCCAAAAACTGCTTATTTCAAAATGTGGTCGCCTAGTGTCCCGGTAGTAGAAAAGACGCCATTTGGCGACATATGTCGCCCATCGGTAACCCTGATGGAAAGTGGTTACTGTCAGGTAGAAGATCCATACAGTAGACAGAGAGTAGACAGCTTTTATTACGGGCAATAGACTACGGCAGTTTATCCGATCGTTATTCGGTTTGTATGACACTCTGACAATCTTTGAGCGTCTTATGGAACGGATTCTTATTACTTATAGGGCTCTCAACCCATGAACGGTTTCTGCCTAGTTCACAATAGCGTTCAACCTTCAATCCTCGGCGCGCTGCCAACTCAAAAGTTCAAGCCTAGTGATTTGGCATCCGCGATGGCTAGATAAGCGAAGTTTCGGCCTTTCTGGTTGTCTCGAACCTGGGGTTTCGATTCAAAGACCCTGAGGTGTTGTCCATTCGCTCCATGTGACTAAATGTACTCTTCATGTGACCATTGGCTTTTTAAACATCATGCCACAGCACATAGAGTTTGTGATGGTATCTTCTCCTATATTCGCCTTCCTAGAATTTTTCTCTCGAAAAATGTCAGTGCGAAAAAGGCAATGCCTGTCAACATTTTAGCGCATTCGCGAAAGAAAGGAAGGCCTAAACATTGCATGGATCACACAAATGCAACGACAACAGCATTTATTAGGCCTCGCAGTGAGTGACAAGAGATCCAAAACAGGGTGGCCTGCCAGTATATTCTGAGGTCAAACCGGCATACACCATAAGCGGACCATTACGAAGGCAGTAGAGTGGGAGGGTTATGATCTAAAACCTCGCGCCTATAAGAAAAAGAAGAAGTAGAAGAAGAAGAAGAAGAAGAAAAAGAAGAATAACTTTTCTCTTTAGGTAGAGTATAAACTTTTTTGTCAAATCGAAATTTCAACGGTTGCCAAGGGTTGTTCAAACACGAATCTTCACTCAGCTGTCATTGTGGAGTTGACGTGAGGGGTTGAATATTTTCTTATTAATGTATTGAGGTTTTGCCCAAAATGGAAAACCAACCAACTCCGATTGTCTTCAATCGCCGTAAAACCTCTATCAGGGCACTGTTTAGCCCCAACCAGAATAGACTTAAGTGGGATTATAACATATGTCAAAATACATTGATAATCCCACTCAAGTTCTGTCAAATGCTTACGGTGCCTATAATAGACTTCAGCAAACGTTTCGGAAATCGTATGAAATTTGTGTGTATCTAACCAGCTGTCGAATTTCCGTGCTGAACCTCTCACTTGAGTGGGACTAAACTAAAGAGAGCAAAAGTTAACGAAGACCTAACGAAACCGAGCAAATGGCTATTATGGTCGTGGCATACGAATTGCGTGTAATGGGACATTTCGGAAAGCCGACTTAACCCCATTTAAGTCTATTATGGTTAGGCCTTAAGTTGGAGTACCGCCAGCGTACCTCAGTATTTGTAGGGATGTGTTGAAGATAGTGCTTTCCTTACTAATACTTTTGCGCATAGCACTATCGTTCTAGAATTTGATTGAAGCTCGAACTAGCTTATTCCAAACCTGCCAATACCTACGAGTGCAATTATTGTAGATGCCGACGTTAATAATGTGGTTAAACAGTTCTGTAAGTAAATAAAGGATGCGCAGGAGAACGTGGTAGGAAACTTCAGCAAAGCGCTATCCACGGCAGAAAGGCATTGCTTTGTTACAAGATTAGAGCTCCTTGCTCGCGGTAGAACTTTCCTATAAATACTTAAAATGTCACTTATTTATCTTGGGTATCGAAAGTTTTTCTAAAAATTTGCTTCAATTCAAAGGTCGTGAGAAACAAGTGGCAGAAGACTTTAAGGTACAGCAAAGTGAATGCGCCCGGGAATCATGTGGGCCCTGTGCGAAAAGAGGAACAGGTCAATGTGACTCTATTTAGAGAACAAGAGCTTAGAAGGCGAAAGAAAATATAAGAATATATATAAGAATCCCTGTAGAAGCTACACGCAAACGCAAGGGATATCTCCTTTTCATACTTTCACATTACATCGATGACATCGGATCATCTTGATTTACGTATCTCTGTGAAGACTCCATCAAGCTCACGGCTGTGTATTTCTTCTGCGATTTCATTACGGATTCTATCTTTTCGGTGCAATGTGATGTTTCAAAAAACATAAAAAAAATCTGTTTAGGGAGCTTCAACAAATGTTTCCTTAAACAAATCTAGAACAAAAATCGTAAGCTTTCTTTTATACTTCTACAAAAATCGCGTTGATGCAGAAAACACGCAGCACAGTCCGTCCTTTGCACAATTTTACTGCGCTACCCGAGCCTTGATTTTGAGAAGGTACCTTTGAAATTCGTTCATCAAATTGAATTAAACCAGATCCGCATCCTTCTCAAAATAGAAACCTGATATAACTTAAGTTTTTTTAAATATAAGTTCAAGCGGAACTAAATAATTATCCACATAAAGTTAATAAATGTAAAACAAAAGCTAGTTTTTGGCATAAATTCCAGCTTTGTAAAAAGTGTATTTGCGTAGGCTCCAGCATCTCCAAGTTTTCTTCTAGCAAACTCGTAATTTAGTCTCCACCCCAGGTGTTTCACTACAGACATGATAGTTTGATCATCAGTTGGGCGCTATCACGCCCTGCCCAAAACACAACCTAACTCGATTTTACGCGTTGAAGAAAACTCAACAAAAATTTAATGTGAAGTTTAAGGATCGGCGAATCTCCGTTTGAAGACGTCAAGCTGAAGATTCAAATTGAATCGATATGATGTTAAAAAACGTGACTTGGTGAATGTTTAAGTTCCAAAAAATTAACACTAAAACTAGGCAAATAGCGAGGGCATATGCAACCCCATTTGAATGGGGAAGCAACTGCGGGCATACCTAGCGCTTTATTACGAACTGCTTTTGATTTACTTAATTTACGAAGGATTGTTAAACAATTTTGTGTTTTCCTTGACAAAAGAACAGCCTGCCTCAGAGTGTATTCACTTCAATTAGAAACTGAAAATTAAATCGCACAAAACATTTGAAAAAACAAAAATGAGAAAATAAATCGACCCCAAACTTAACGACTTCCAGATAATATTTCCAATCAATCACCAACCAGCAAAAAAAACACATCGATCAGTCAGAATTGTCGAAAATCTAATAACCGTCAAAGTATTGACACCCAAACATGCCACATTGATGTGCCTCCTGCGGCGCCTGCACCCACCCCCCATTGCTTATCCCACTGATTAATAGATGTAGTATTCATTAGACCTTATAGCTTAAACTTTTAAGTAATTTTCAGTGTTTTTTTTTTCTTCTCATAATCTCAATAGATACGGTCAAACTCTCCAGCGAAGTGGCAAAGTTAAATTTATTAACTTTTTGAAAGTCCTTCACGAGCCTAACAGCCACAAAACACAATAAATCTCAAACGAGCATCCGCTCCGAACGGAGGTGTGGGCTTCTTCGAAAAATCTTCTTTTCATACCGCTGTAAGTAGCATCGCTGTTGAAGAACCACAATAATGAACGATTATTCCGCTAATAAACATAAAAAAAAGTAAGAATCGTTTCCTCCGTAAGGATTCGCGTGTTATCCTAGAAGCTGTGGAATATCCAGTGCGCCGGTACACTTTCTCTCTCGTCACAACAGAAATCTGTTTCTGCAAAATAGTTCTTCAGCCAGTGGCATGTGGCAACTCCAATCAGTCGGCATTTTGGCAATGCCAGTAGAATTCCAACAGTTGCACGTGAAGGTTGTCGCTCTAAGAAACGTTTCCGAATTCAAACTTTTACGAGTTTTTCCCTATACTTACGCGCACACAAACCAACGCACATACTTGACATAACTACATATAAAAAAATAAATAAAAGTCTGAAGGTGCTATTACTACACACGTCTAGTGATTGTTTCTTAATTGGTGTTTACATTATTTCTCCTGACTGAACGGACTCCAAGACTCTCGTCGTAGCCTTCGTTAATTACTTTCTTTGCAAATTGATTTGTGTTTTCCTTAAAGGACCCTGAGTGAATAAGAAATTGTGCGTTGCTTCTGACCATCACCGCAGGGCTATTGTGTATTTATTGAGGAACCGCATATACATAAAAACGAGCAAAATGGCCATTAAGATGTCATCGGTCATTGTTTGGGCTGGAACAATGTCAGTTCTGCTGATAATGTCATCGGCAGCGGCAATCCGTTCAGATGATAAAAATATCACAAGACTATTAAACAATCAGGTGATTGTCAGTCGGCAGATAATGTGTGTCCTTGAGAAGAGTCCTTGTGATCAACTTGGCAGACAATTGAAAGGTGAGTTAAAGTCACATTCGACAATAGTCCTATGGCCCTATTTTTGTCATCATCAAACTATACAGGTGTCATAATAAAGGCGAATTGGTTGTGTTCTTAAATTGTAAAGGTTTCAGTCATGTCCGGTTAAGTGACAGGAAATACACAACCGTTTGACAAAGGTCTGCCGAGGTTATGGTTTGGGGGAATGTTTTCAGGTCGAAACAACAAAAGAAAATGTTTTCATGTGACTTGCTCAATTGCTACAGGAAAGTCAAGTGAATTTATCTTTAAAATATTTATCAGTACGTAAAATATGGGACTAAATATTTGCCGGAAATGTTTATTTTAAAATGAACGAAAAATATCTTAAGGTGCTTAAAAGATCGAACAATAACACAGAGCCCGCTACAGTTTAAATTGTTAATTTTTTCTTTTTTTTTCAAAACTCTTAGAAACTTAAAGTTAACTTAAGTTTACTTTTAAGTTTGTTACTAAAAGTTGCAAACCAACGTATGCCTAGAATCTTTGAGTTATGGAAATAAAACCTTTTTATGAATTTTTATTAATTTTAATAATTAATAAAATTAAATTAAATAAATTTAATTAAATTAATTAAATTAATTTTTGAACAGATTAAGCTGAAGGAAACATTAATAGTTTCATAAATAAAAACTCACCGAATGTGAGCAATCCTCCAAAAAAGAAATAACAAAATTTTCCAAAAAGACATTTCTTAATTGAATTTAGTAAATTTGGATTGGGTCAGAAATGGCTTCGGTTGCCACTTGATAATTAAATTGATGTCCAAAGATTGAAAAAAATATAACCAACTAAAGCTCAAAATGACCAAAATAATTTAAGTCCAAAATTTTTAAAAACAGAATAAAAATTCAAAAGTACCTCTTACTATTAAGTTAGATTAACATAAATAAATAAAATTAACGAAACATACATATAAAGTCCCAATAATAAGCCTTAAAAATTAAGGTACCCACAGATTTTTAAAAACGTTAATAAAATCAAGTGGGAAAGTGCAACAGTGGGCATGCAAAAGCTTCAATCCATCTACGACGGATTGCAAAATACCCGACCATACCATAAAGAAAACTGCCACGCCTGCAAAAAGTGGACGGGATATAAAAATATAACTGTTGAATGCATTATACTAGGTGGTTGCATACATTTCGGCCTAAAACTTAGCCTTTTTAACTAAAAAAATCACTTTTTTTAACGCCACGCCCACAAAAGTGGGCGGAGGCACATACAATATATACATAAAAGTTAGAAAATGCTAATATCTACAGCTTTTGTCATAAAATTTTTTGTCATATTTCATATATATTTATTGAAAAACAGTAATTTTAAGCTAAAATCCGTTAAAAAGTGGGCGTGGTCAATGAAAAAGCTAAAATTTTTTGGCTACCTTAAAGACAATTATAAGGCAATGTTACGTACCAAAAATGAATGCGCTAGCGAAATTGTAACATAGCTAAAATTTTTAAAATGTATTTATTTAAATTAAGAGATGGTCGCACATACAGGCCTGTAGTGGGCGTGTCTGTGGGCGGATTCAGCTTATTTTCAAACTTGATCTGATGGACTGGATTTCCAACCAACCCACAAATTTCAGCTCTCGGCCTTAAAATTTAAGGCCTAAAAGTTGTTTACATACGAACGGACGGACATGGCTTAATCGATTCTCCTGCCGGTCCCATTCATATCTCTAAAAGGTCTTAGGGGTCTACGGTGATTATTTCACTGCGTTACAAACTAAACATCAAACTTAATATACCCTGGGTCGGGTATAAAAATTGCGCCCAAACGATATGACTATTTTTTTCATCCTTAAGCTCTATGGCCAGCATTTCATATTAATTGCATCAAATTAATTCTATTTCTTAAATTTGCTTTAATCTATCTTGACTCATAAAACTTTCCTTCAGCGGCAGCTGAGCTGTGCGCAAGAGAAAAGTATTAAAATTTTCGAACCATAAGTCGTTTAACCATTTTTAAGAGATTTCCCAACTAATCTTAACTCGGTCGTAAAGTTGCCAAAATCTTCGACTCTCGAAATAATTAACTCGTCCAGCTCTTACTTCACATAGAAAAATACAGGAAAAGAAGTTTGAGTCATTTATAGATGTCGTTTTTCGCGGAATCACCACGCAAAGCCAATGCCATTCCACACAGAAGAAATCCGGGATTAACTCATCAAATTTAGCTTACATAAGACAAAAATAAAAGTTTCTTAAGTTAATTTTTAAATGTCGTAAAAAATGACCAAATGGAAAAAGATGACCATCTGACCAAGAGCAAAAATAATGTCCAAAATGGGTCATACATGATCAATGTGGTAACCGTGGCTTCAATAGTGGTTTCTCCAGATGATGGAGAGGGAACTCTAACCAGATTGGGACGGACTAAAGAAAATAAATAAGCCCGTCTGGGATATTTACTATGTCGATAACCATAATAGTGGTGAGCACTGTCGCAACCTGGGAAATGGCCAATCGGGGGGCAGCAAATCCCCCGTTTACTCCTTACAACAGCCTCGAAATTGTAATGGATCTTTACCCGCAATTTCAAAAATGACTCCGAATGGCGCTTTAATTAGGCTTGGGTGGGGTTTTTATACCGTCTTTATAATAACCCTTTTAAATAACCCTAGTGGGAATCCTTGCACTAAATGTGTGTAGAGTGGCGCAACAGATCGAGGTGAACCAGGGCCAAGTTCTCAACAATGTATGCTGGTGTGTTAATTTCTTTTACATACAAAGAGACCTACAATTTTTTGCCGAATCCGAACGGCACTTTGAGACGTTTTTCAAGACAAATGATTCTCTCGGAGGGCTTGTCAGACCCTCGCAGAGGTGGGGACCGTGAAAAAGAACAAGACTTTTTTTTCAGGTGACGATGGCGAGATTCGAACCCAGGCCTCCGGCGTAGTAAGCACACACACTAACCACTACGCCACGGCACCCCTCCTTGCATTAAATGCCTCCTGATAATGGAGATTTACGGTCGTAACGTTAAAGTTAAGAGAACCTCAATCTCAGTTTACGAAGACTTTTTTGGCTGGAGTTTTGTATTTTACAAAACAGTTGGTTTACCCGCACCGAAACAATCGTTGTGTGGAACCTCCTAATTGGGATTCTCCTTAATCAAGACAACCCAGATGCCAAACCTAAGAATTTGCATACAATAAACACTCTACAATTAGGAAACCTCTTCATTGGGACACTCAATTTAATTTTTCCAGAACCTCCACTATTTCCTAATTAAGAACATTATGTGACTTAGATATGGTGATAATCGGGACGATAAAACGGGACGGTAAAACGGGACGGTTTCCACTCAGAAGAGATTTTGAGTGGAAAATAAGTGCCCGTTTGCTACGTGTTTAAGGTCATAAGTTTTTAATTAATACATAAGAAAAACCGATATTGGGCAAGCATGTATAACAACCGCAGCTTTAGAAAATCGAAATTTGGTTTAACTGTTTAAAAACGGTGGTTTTGACGTATTGTAGTATTCTGGACTGGGGTCGTCGAATAAAACTGAATTTCACTTTTATAATTACACATTAAAAGACTTTATTTATTGAATAAATCTTATTTAAATTCAAATCGCACTTTATTTAAATTCGCTACTTAGAATTCAAAAGTTTTATTTCAATTCAACCGCTTTTTACTTTACTATTGATTTTCACAAGTCAACCTTTCAAATATTACTGTCTTCTGCGAGCCTATCTTCCGTGTATTTATGCAAATTTAGCACCTTCTAGCACTTTCTGTGTATTACGCCTTTGGAAAATCTTTCATTGGTATTTTTCCACTGGTACTTCTCCATTGGAGGAGAATTCGATATCGAAATTCAAACTTTAAACGGCAGTTTGCTGTCAGGACTGGAATGACAGTTGGGTGTGTCCGTTTAGTGAATCGAGCTGGTGTTTTCGTAAAGTAAATCAATGAGCGTGTTTAGCGTTTTCTGCATGTCTTTTTACTTTTTGTCGCCGCATCCCAGTATTTTCGAGAAAAAAATCGTGGAAAACATGTTGTCTCCACCACTTTCTCCTGTGTCATAAAGCCAAATGATTTAAAAAAATCACACACATGAGGAATCAATTTTCGGGAAAACTATTTATCAGATTCTGAGTTATAGCCCAAAAGCTAAAAAACATTTTTAAAAATATTCTCGTGTCTTAACGGTATAACCGATTGTTATGAAATTCGGTTTGTATATAAAACGTATGAAGGCATTTCTTAAACTTTTTAGAATTTGAAAAGGTTTGAAAAGCAAATTAAAAAAACACGCTTAAAAACCGACAACCAAAAAACTTGTTTTGGAAAAAAATACTCTTGGCACAAGTCGAAAAAAAAGCGTGTGTGGTTCACCGGCAGGGTACGATCCTGCAACACTTACTTGTCGCGAGTAATGTTCTACCAGTTGCAGGATCGTGCCCTGCCGGTGAACCACACACGGCTTATTCTTTCGACATTTCCGTCCGCTAACATTTCAACTCCACTCTACGACTAAACCTTAGAATAGAAGGGCCTGTGCGGCTTAGTTGTCATCATAATTGTTATAATTTACTTAACAAGACTCGTGGAAAAAAAAATAAAAAAAAGAACGGTTGGTCGGACCTGGAACCTTCCAATCTTCGGTCCTAGGTGCTACCATCTGCACCACAGCCAAATTCCATCTCGGGTGTCCAAATAGCCTACATGTTCTCTCTGCATAAATAATGCACATAAACCAACAACATATAATTATTAACAAGTGAGTAAGTGCAAGAGTTCGTCTGTGACAATCTTCTATATAATATACCCGACCGTATATACCGTGTAACACCAAATCTTAAAATTTTTTGTCCCGAATTCATATGTAATTTGTATAGGCCAGCTTCCAAAAGTGGGTCTGACCTTAAAATTAAAATCAATGAATTGTTATTTCGTTAGACTCAAGACAAAATGCGTTTAAACCGAAAATTACTAAAAAAAAAACAGTTTTTTCCTAAAAACGCCCCCTAAAAGTGGGCGGAGCTCAAAACTTTGTATGAATTAAACTCTGCAATGGTAATATCTTTAATATTTGTCATATATTTTTTTTTCGATTTGGAGTCAAGTTTTTCCGAGAAATCGGCCTTTTAAAGATCTAACGTGTTAAAAGTGGGCATGGTCGATATTGTGGGCGGTCCAATTTTTGGCATGTTGGCCAATATTGGCCAATATTGCTCAGTACCAAAATTTCCTACGACTTTTCTAACTTGACCAAAACCTATTTCGAAAGAAAATGTGAAATAGAGGTTGTCTCACATTGAAGCCAGTAGTGGGCGTGGCCGTCAACGGATTAAGCCAAATTTCACACTTTGTCTGTGCAGCAGAAGATCAAAGTCGTGTACCAAGTTTCAGCTCTCTAGGTTGATTCTGAAGATTTTAAACCTTCACACATACAGACGGACGGACGGACATGAATTAATCGATTCACATATGTCGGTCTCGATAATATCTCTAAAAGGTCTTAAGGGTCTGCGGTGATTATGTCACTGTGTTACAAACTATGCATTAAAATTAATATACCCTCGGCCGGGTATATAAATGATCACGTGGTTACACGTAGTCAAGCAGCAATGCGCGAAATTCTATGCCTCATTCCTAATCTAATCAGCTACAAAGAATTGCAACCAATATAGCATACGTAAGGCAAAAACTAGTGAGGTGGTCGAATCTGGACAAAGAATCAATCGTGTTCACTGTAGCTCAACTGGTAGAGGATTATTCGCGACAAGTAAGGGTTGGAGGATCGTACCCTGCCGGTGAACCGCAAACGGTTTTTTCTTTCCACACTACGAAAAAACTTTTTAACTTTATTTTTGATTCCACTTCAATCATATCTAAACTAAAAACAAAAATTTTTTAAAAGTCGCTTATATAAAACTTACAAATTATAAATAATAAACTTATATGTTAAGAAACCCGTTCTTTGGGTCATTTTAGCCTGTACTTTTAAGTGCACCAGTACAATATAGGATGACTCGGTTTTCTCAAAAGAATAAAGTCGAATGCACAAAATCCGGAAATTATTTCTAACGTTTATCTTGAGACACAAAATCTTGAATAAATCTAGAACACTTTTTTTTTAATACTTGGTACTTAAAATTGTGCCAGGAATGGTTAAACACACTGAATATTACCAAACATTAACACCAGCACTATGTGATGAGCCTGTGTAAGCAAATTTTTTTGCAAACCTTGCAAAACCTTTTTGGCAAACCTCAGCTTGTTGATTATGCTTGATTTAAGTGCTCTACAACACAGATCTGGTAGTGTTTTAATCTATGCTAAAATGTACCATAGAGAAAATATTATGATATATAATGATATATAATATTATCTCCGGCCTTAAGCGGCTCATTCATAGCCAGCGAACGAAAATCACAAATGGGAAATCATATGGACTTGCCGCTAGAAGCTGTCACCTTAGCAATGGAAAACTAACAAGCCTATAGTTTGACACTTCAAAATTAAAAAAAAATCTCATATATTGTGAAGATATTTGCGAATCGCGTAAAAAATTTTAAAGTCGTAAGAACTTACGACAAGCCCAGCAAACAGCAAAAATGTTTGAAAAAAACTGAAGACTATTTTTTAAATTTTTTCGAATTATAGATAAACTAATCCTCGATAGCTTTCTATTTGATTTTTTACACTCAAATTTTGTAAATTCACTAAAATTCACTTGGTTGTAGTTTTGGTTTTTTGAAACGAATAAGCCATGTCGGATACATTTTTTAAAGCCTACATTTTTTTTTACTAGGAAGCTACAACTTCGTAAATTTGCCGTACGAAAACTAAACCATGTATTTTTTCTAAATGTGTCTAAGTTTTTTAAATAATTTTATCCAAATATTAATTTATAATAAGGGTGTTAAATACTGACATAAATTTAATCAATTCCTTGAGGAAATATTTTTTGATGGTTCATGAGTAGCGCCGCTAAGGAATATGGAACAGAACTATGAACGTGATATAGAAATAGTAATTCATATGCTTTACAGCGGCCTATTATAAATGAACTGAAGCTCTTAAATACGCAATATAACACTTACTTGCTGTTTCAACATTCTTTCCTTCTATGTCCTTGGTCTGAGCCTAGTAGCTCCTTTCATACCTCCACGCCATCGTGTGTATTTTTCTCTTGCCCAAAAAAGTGAATAATTATAAGTAATTATAAGTAATAAATAAAAGTGAATTGTAATCCCAGCTTCTCTTGAGTTCTTCGTCATGTGTCTTGAATTCAACAGACCCTTGATAAATAAGTTCCATTCGATTCCACAAATAGCAAAGGAACACTGTAACCTTTCTTCGATCAACGATTTTCTTTATTTGATTTTGTTCCTGTGCTCGTTCTTTAGTAAACATGCGGTCGTTGGAGATATGACTAAAAAAATAAATACCTTGAAGACACGTAGTAACGACTGCTAGCAGCTTTTGGTTGAAGTCATGGCCACTTTCCAGGTACTGCACCCATAAAACAACTCACTTTCGAAATTTAAGCAAAACTATCGTTACTTCGTCTAAAATCTGAAAACATCTGGTTGGGTCTGGTTAGAGGGTATCGCTACCTCACACGGTCTTCAGGAAAAATAAAAATGGTGAAAGAATTTCAACTTCCTGGGACAGCTTTTAATATTATGCGTCATTTACACGTTATGTGTGAGTAATTCCGAAAACCGGCCAGTTTTCCGCTGATCAACCGTAAAATTGGCCGGTTACGCTGCAAACAAAAACTTTTACACAATGCTGAACCGATATTCAGACCCACTGCTGACTTCGAGGTTCAATGCTGTATTCATGCTGATTAAATAAGCGACTATTGTGCATCCCGACATTTTGCTAGAAAAAATTAAATAAACGGAAGTAAAATTAAATTTCTCGCCTGGCAAACGAACCAAAAAAACAGCACTGTTCGCCGTAGTGAATATGAATTAAATTTTTCATTTTTATTCAATTAGCGGAAAAAGCAAAAAATATCAGAAGTTCAGTCCTGACTTCAGAGTTCAACTGATTGTCACCAAAGTGAGTGGAGTTAATTTATTCCATAGAAAGTTTTGGATTTTTTCTGTCGTATATCGACAAAAAAATGACTGAAAGGACATGAGAGCTAAAAATATAAATTGTCAACCAGCACAATTTGCTTGATCGCTCTAAATGCATAAAAAATAGAAAATAAAAAAAGTTGATTGAAAATTGGTGGAGTATTTATTTTTTTTTTTCAACTAAATTGAAGCCATTTAGTGATAAAATAGTGTAAAAACTCTTTTGACAGGTTGATGAATTTAAATTGGGACAAAAGTATTATTCAAGGATTTATTCGCCGCGAACGAATGTTCATTTCCAAATATTAATTCCCATAGAAAATATACTCATACTGGCAGCATATATAAATTAAATTTTGTTTTAGTTTTGTGTATTTTTATGTGTAACCTGAATTTATTTATTAATTTTAAAAAGACTAATTTTTTCTATATTTCAAAAGTGTTAAGGACACCTTACATTCCTCGCCTTGTTCCCCCAAGTCTTTGGTTTGTCTATTCATTTGCTCTAGTAAAGTTTCTCTGAACATTTATTGCAACATACATTTGAGGCACGAGTACACTGTCTCATTTATGATAATGACGGAATATTTCCAAACCATTAAAAGGATACCTCCTCGCATGGTTGCTTCCACATCAACACCTGTCGTGCTGGGATTACACAACCCGATGGAGAAACTTTGCGGCACCATCTTTGACAACAGGCTCCCTGCAATATGTTCCATACCAGAAATACTATTCCAATGTTATCTTAAAACTTCTCTAATTGGAACATAAATGTAAGGATTCATCAGAAGCAGCAACGAATTCAAAGAAAACTTCTGCACTCGCACAGAAAATGTATTAATGAACCATACATCTACCGCAGGAGGTAAAAGGCTCTCATTACTCTGACTGTTGTACTTTGAGTAACTTTTCTAATTGCACCACAGCACTCGTCTATAATTTGCTGATGCTACATGATGTTTCCATTGCCTGTAATCAGAGAAAATTTGTATAGATTCATCATTCATTCAGGCCCAAACCACGAAAATGGATATGCCACTGAGTTATGCCCGTAATGAGAAGCACGCATTCTGTGAAACTCGAGCCCTATAATACTGTCACTGCCGCACCCACTTGATTGACCAGCATGCAGCTCCAGCTCCATGTGGTCAAGCAAACAAAACTCAAATCCAAAGGACCGCAATTAGGACGAGAATCTTTCCGAAGCCAAAAAGCACTACCCACGACTGACCCTTGTGTAGGGATGGGGATCGAGCACATCCGGCCTATCGACCCGACCGACACACTCCAAAGGATATGAGTTCAATATCTGATGTGTTTGGTTTTAAAAACCGCACCCACATCTAGATGCAATGTGTGCTGCTGATATGTTGGCGTGGGAAAGGAAATCATCGGGCCAAAGGAGTCAAGGAGCGAACAGCACCCGGTTAAAGTACGGATCCGATCTAATGGGTAGGGTCCTTGATGGAGCGCTCCATGTCTGGGCTTGATAAATGGATTTCTAATGACATGGGAGGCTTTTCGTTTTAATGGCCTAAAGTGCTGTAAGATGAGGGGCGCCTTAAGGGTGAACACATTTGGGAGATAACTTTTAGCTGTGATGAAAACAATAGAAATTCCACTTCCACTTTTGCTGCAGGGGGAAGTTAATTGGTTTCTTGGCTTTTTTTTGCATCCCTGCAAAGTAACACAAGTGCATTAACAAGGACATACAAGGAAATTTTCCATTCTTCAGGTGAAATTGAAAAACAATGCTATGTATGCCAGTGCAGAGTTGCATTGTTTAAACAGCACTTTTGATTGTGAATAGGGCTTTGTTTGACTAGAAAAGTACACGACCCGGGTTTCTGACAAAGGATTCTGTGGAAATAAGCTCAAAGATTCGAGTGGAATGTAGCTACCCACTCAGGATTACTTCACAGTTGAATGTTTGCTTAGGATTCATATGTGTGTGCGTTCATTTATCCTGGATTTTCTCTTAGCAATTTTGAAGGATTTAAACACCACTCTCGCACGTGGTTTTAAATAAACGCTTTGGAAAAAAGGCATTTAAAAGCAATGCAGCCTCTTAATATGAAGGATCAATTTGATAAACACTGCCCCTGACAAGCTTCTGTACTGGAAAAGCCTATTTAACTCGTAATTACCCACAATGGGATGGTGTAAAATTCATATTTTCACTTGAGCCACTTTTGCTACGTTTTACACAATCTAATTAGCATTCCATGGCAAGGCATATCCTTAATGAATTAAGGTATTTCATCACCACTTCTCCATGTACGGCAAATAATTATTAAGTTTCAAAGGGTTGTCAATATACCCTCCTGTCAGATTGTGTTAATACCCATTAATAGGGCTCATTGGTTATGGAAATAGGCTGCCTCACCGGACAGGTCCTTGCGCTGCGGGAGTGGGCAATTCATTCGGTGGGTAAATAACGAAAATATAACTTGTTTTAATTTCATTGACAAAACGTGTACAACGACACCAAACCGCCTATTTTGTCGCGGGAAATGGGTGGCTGTTTATTTGAATGGAAGCTATAAGTTAACACAGGCAGAGGCGGGGGATATCCTTCTCTTTTTTCCTGAAACGATGGGTGCTGCTGTGCGAGGATGTATTAACGGAAGAGCGTAAAATAAATAGATTGGTTTTGAAATGGTTGTTTATTCCGGGCAAGTGAGTTCGGCAGCTTAGCAGACTTACGAGCCTTGGAGCAGGGTTTTCTCTTATGAGTTTTTAGTACAAAAGGGATTTTCGTTATATTAAGCCAATGGCGATGTTATAATTAATGCAAATTGACGCGTTTATTTCGAAAAAGTTGTCCCATTTAATTGGACAGTTTATACTGGGTGTTGACAAGGGTTTTTTCTGACACCGTAAGGCGTTTGGTGATGCGTGATTATTTAGATATCTAATATCAATTATGCGTATATAAATTTTGTGAATAGAATTGAGCTTTCTGTACATGATGATGGTCCTTTTTTGCATGTCACATATCGTTATGAACATTTTCAACACTTTCTATTTTCGGTTATATGTTTCGGCAATTATTTTCGGTGAAAAAGATCTAAAACACTGTGTCGTAAATTGCCGAAAAATTTGCTTCAGAATTGGTGTTTTAATATGAGGGATGTATTTTGCCTAATTAAGGCAGCAATATATCGAAGAAAGTTTGACCTTATTTACGATTGCGGATCAAAAAGTTTCAAAACAGATATCGCCCACGAAAGCATACATTTTTGACTATTTGTCCGAAATGTTGAAAACAAAGCCCTACCTCCCAATAAGGCACCAATTTACATGACTTTACAATTGTCAAATTTATATGTATACTATTTCAATCGGCTGACAGTTTGCTTTACTGGTAGTCAGAAATATGAGTTTTTCAGCCCACCCCCAAAAAAATGTGTTTCTTCTTGTCCGACCATCAGTTACGGACCGTTTGCTCTAACATCTATTTGCTCCAAAATATGATGCAAACGATGATAGGCGTTGAACCTTAGGAATGGACTGTAGCTTAATAAGTAGTTAGTTCATATCCGGCTCGAAGGATCATTAACCTCACACACCTAACTAACATACTTTTGAGAGTAACACGCTAAAAACGTCAGAATAGCTCTTATTAGACTCTTATAATGCTCTTGATACTCTTCGAGCATAAAATCTTGTCATAATATTTAAAAATGATCTTGTAACACTCTTGTTAAGGGAGTATCACTCCCTAAGAGTAGAATGGTCTTTTATAAGACTTTTGTTATAAGACTTCAACCTTTGTAATGTTTAAGTTTTGTAACAAGAGCCCTAATCTTATTATAAGTGTGCAACTCTTGTTAAGAGAGATTGGCTCTGATAATAAAATTCTTAGTCTTATAAGACAAATTCAATTCTTCGGCTATTGCCTTTAAAAAATCCAACTTTTTCTTCCTTAAAGGGTTCCCAAACACTTTTCACCCCAAAACATACCGAACACAAGTATGACGATTGCCATTTAATAATTACACATCATAATTGTTCAAGAAAATTACATTAATTTCAAGTAATTGCTAGTTGCATGGCAAACAATGTTTGTGGGTTCTTTAAATAATATCAAATATTTTTGATGCCCTTTATCTTTTCAGAAGCAAAATGCTTACTTTGGCTGATTTATTTTAAGCCGTATAATAAATGTAAGAAAAAACTTTTTCAAAAGCTAATAATACAGTGATGTCATAATAAGATATAAAACGCCATCGTACAAATCGATTTTCATATGTTCTTTTGAAACTATACAAAAATTGATCTTGCAGCATTATATCGTCCTCTCTTTTTGGCAGGATTAGCAATGAGAAAACACCTCTTACAACAACAGTTATAGTTTCTTTATCAGAGCTTAATAACTCTGATAATTAGGCCATATAACGCTTGTAAGGCTCTAAAAAGACTCTTTTAACACTCTACCAGAGTGAAATTCTAAGAGCTTTACTCTTGCACATAACTGTTTTAAGGCTCTTGTAGAGCTTTATTAGTGCTAAAATGTTAGTTGGCCAGTGTTGCAAGAAGTTGCAACCTATCCCCCAACGGCTACCTGAGGCAAGACGCGCAATATGGATCTGGTAGCAAAAGGACTAGGTACCACTGATTCAACGACTTATCTGGCTGAAAAGTGGAACTGCGGCTTGTATGATTTTTCCAACCGAAAGTTTTTTCATTTAATAATTTGAAAGATTTTGAAATATTCGTGCATTTAGAATTGATAAGCCTTCTTTGTAATAGACTAGAAACTTTATTCTAGACAACTTCCAGTCTGATGAATCAACTTATAAATGTTGGTGTGGTTAAAGGTTTGGTCTTATTTCAAACACAATTTAAGTTTTAACTTGTTTGTGACTAGCAATGAACTGCTTGCGGGCAATTTATTGTCCGCAGATGCGCAAATTCTTGCTTGCAGCCAGAAAATATTTCTCTTATTTCCCAAACGCCAACGTGTTTTAAACGAATGCTTATAATTTAGGGGATAAGATGAACTGTTTGCAGGAAAACATAAGTTTTGTGAAGCAATAATTATATATAAGAATGTATATTTCTTATGGTAACAATTTTATGTTTGCGTGAAAATAATAAGGCGTTTATTAGAGATATTACAAAATCTTAAAAGGGTTTTTATTTTTAGAGAATCAATTTTGTTTTTCGATGAAGCATTAAAATCGTTTGAAGAAAGCGAAAAAATGGTTGCTGAAAACATTTTTAACAAAGTAAGGCAGGCAAACAATCATATTATAAGGCAAACACATTGGTGTGTACAGCAAAAATTTTGTAAACAATCATTTTTTGGGGTGAATATTTGATGTCGCCAAAAATGCTGTGAAATGCCTAGGATTCCTTAAGTGATACAAGAAGTACTTTACACCTTTGATCTGGCTAACATTGACGAAGCGTATGTACACTGGCTATACTCGCTTATGGTTAGGTTAAAAATGGCCAATACTACTGTGGACATAACGACCAACAAAATTGCTAAAATGGGTCTAGCTAGAAACTGCATTAAGAGCTGGCAGCGCGCTACTAGACTCCAACATTTAATGTATGTATCGAGGTAGGTAGAGATGGCGGCTCAAGAATGAACCCAAGTATCACTTGATGTGCCTTTTTATACCCGACCCAGGGTTTGATGTATAGTTTGTAACGAAGTGAAATAATCACCGTAGACCCCTAAGACCTTTTAGAGATAAGAATGGGACCGACAGGAAAAAATTGTAAACCGTGTGCTTACAACTTTAAGAGCTAAATTTTGGTGGGTTGGCTTAAAATCCAGTCTTTCAGATCAGGTTTCAAAATTAGCTGAATCCGCCCACAGACACGCTTACTACAGGCCCATATGTACGAAAATCTCTAATTTAAAAAATACTTTTCCCACATTTTCGCTATGTTACAATGATGCTAGCGTATTCATTTTTGGTACTTAACATTTGGTACACAACATTAGCCAAAAAACTTTGGCCTTTTCATTGACCACACCCACTTTTTTAAGGGATTTTAGCTTAAAATGACTGTTCTTCAATAAATATTATATGAAATTTGACTAAAAATTTTATGACAAAAGTTGTAGATATTAGCACTCTCTAACTTTTTTGTATATGTTGTGTGTGCCTCCTCCCACTTTTGTAGGCGTGGCGTAAAAAGGTGATTATTTGAGCTAAAAAGGCTGAGTTTTAGGCCGAAATGTATGCAAACACCTAGTATAAAGCATTCAACAGTTATATTTTTATATCCCGCCCACTTTTTGGAGGTGTGGCAGTTTCCTTTTTTGGTAGGGTAGGGTATTTTGTAATTCGTCACAGACAGACTGAAGTTTTAACATACGCACTGTTGCACTTTCCCACTTGTTTTCAGTTGGTATTGGCAGAGCAGAACATAAAAGCCTTCAATAGTGTTACTTCACTGCGGTGCAGGCAGTGAACCAACCCTACTCCTTATTACCAACCAACCAACACTGCTCCTTGATACGAATTTTGGTATGAATTTTCTCATGCGAATAAGTTTTGGCTTTTGCTTGGTTGGCCTTTTGGGCGGTTTTTAATGGGCTGCCACTCTACAATGTAAGTTATTTGAAATTTAAAAATAAGCTGACGCAAAAGCTTGGCGTCATATTTAAAATATCGATTTTAACAGCCGGTTGCGAATATTTTGACAATTTTTTTCGCCCCAATTTAAAGCCAAAAGTCTCGCATGAATTTCTATAAATTCTAAATAAGCTATTTTTCGACAGCCGCTGAGCCCACACTTCCCTACTTCCCTACTTTGAATACAAACTAGGGAGATATATTTTGTTTTTTTACGCTTTTCCATCTCTGCTGCATTGCTATTTTTTCTTCGCATATTTCCGACAAATTTCCATATCTATGAAATATTCATGTAGCTATCTCTCATAATATGCAGTTAAGTACCACGTTTTTAGCTTCATGCATTTTTTCGCAGATAGCTAGTGTCATCGTCAACGCGACGAGATTTCAAAAGCCATTCTACATCCTTTCACCCATATCGTGGCCTAGATGATGCGAACTACGTCCTTCCGCGGATGGTAAATTTTGTCAGATATAATTTCTGAAAGTTTTTTTCCTTTTTTTGAATATTTTTTCCTCGAAAGTTTGGCTATAAGCATATGCATGCATTTTCATAACTTTATCGTGTCGTCTGGGTACAAATCTGTTTCGTGTCACATTCTCTTTTCACGCACACATACAAACTACATGGGTTAAATCTCACTGTAGTGCAAATGGGTTTTTTATATTCTGTCCCAAGGAGGCACATTCGAGTAGTTGTTTGTATTGTGCCGCGAAATAGCGACGCCTCGTATAGAAAAGGAAAATGCCACTTCCGTTTAATACCCATTGGGGGAAGCTTCATGGAATTTCACCGATCGATAGGATGTTTCAATGCAAGGAAGTGCAAGCGAGGATTAGGGGAATTGGTACAAATTTGAATCGTATGTAGAAAGACAATTCTGGCTGTGTTGTGTTAGGATGCTGCTTGGGGAATTTTAAATTTATACCATTTTCTGTGGAATTCGCAAATAAATGGTGTGGTGCTCTTTGTTGTACTTACTACTCGTGTTCAGGGTATGTGTGCTTTGTTCTTGGCAGGATTTGCCACGGGGGGAATCAGTCCGAAAAGACCCAGGAGAGAAACAATGAACAGTAGTTACATGTAAACAAAAGAAAAAAGTTAAAAGGTTTCGCAAAACATGTTGGCTGGCCTCTTTTGCGAATTCAAATTTGCGCACAAATTGGCTATTTCAACTCCTTTAGGTAGTACAGCTCTCGGGGCAAGGATAAAAAATATGTTTGGCGAATGGAGTGTTTTACTCACTTTGTTTATTCGCAACTCTAAGCTTTTGGGGATTTCAAACTCTTCCTTTTATTCAAATCCATCACATGATTGTGTTTCTTTCAAAGCTATTGACTTATAAGTGGAAATTATTTATTTGGAAAATATGTTATTTAGGTGTGAAGAATGATGGCTTGGTTTTAAATTATTGAGAAACTTTTGAAAGTTAAGCTCGTTAAGCTAAATATGCTTATGAATTCGTTGAAGTTCCATCTAAAAACTCAAAGCCATTAGAAAGGGAAGCATTCCTTAGGCCAAATGGAAAGGCTTGAGGTTGCTAATAATATGCAGGCTATAGTTGCCCGTAGCAATACCAGCGATATTCTATGCTGCGGTAGTGTCTTCGATAAATGAGGCCAGTGCACTCAAAAAGTTTGCATGGGTTCAACGTTCAACGTTTAGCTCGGGATTGCCTGCAACTTTAAGCTGCGTTTCACTTGGGTCTGCGACACTCAACGTAGGTCCTACATCTATTCAAATTCCCAATGGAATTCTAAAGGAAGAAAAGCGGAGCATTTATCGGCTGCTAGATTAGGTTAGGTTAGATTTATGGATGCCCTTTTGACAATAGTCACGGCTCACTAGGTCCAGCAGTTGGGTCCATTGTGTCCATATTAAAAATTAATAAATAGAGTGGCGCAACAGCTCGAGGTGAACCAGGGCCAAGATGTATATTATTTACATCTTCGAGCTCGTTGAAGAAGTAACTGCCGAGGGTACTACGCCTGATGCTGTTAAGGGCTGGGCATTCGCAAAGCAGGTGGCGAATAAATTCAATTTCTTCAACGTCCCTGCAGCTTCTGCAGTAATTGTTATGCGGTATGCCTAGCTGCTCCGCGTGTTCATCCACAGCGCAGTGCCCCGTAAGGATTCCCGTGAGTACTCGGATATTGATCTAGGACTGGATCTAGGACTAGGACTGCGGGCTAGTCCGTTAAAAAACAGTGATCTCTTTTTGCTTACCGCTGGCCATGCTTCTTTTTGTGTCTTCACTTATCAAGTTCTGTCCAACGTAGGTTGGTTCTACTCTAGGATTCCGTTTCTATCCTACGTGCTATCGAACTCAGCGAGATTCTTACAGATCTGAGGGCTAGAGGTGCATTCATATCAGACCCATATTTGTCAAGCTTGTCCGCATCTTCGTTTCCCGGTGTATCCTTGTGACCTGGCACCCAGCACACAGTGTTGCCAAGTGATAACTCGTCCAGAATTTCCCTGCATAGTTTCACAGCCCTTGACTTCACTATGATTCTGACTCGGCTATGATTCTTGACTATGATTCTGATTCCAAGGCTTTCATTTCCGCTTGGCTATCAGAGTATATGGTGATACTCTTATTTACGGGGCTGTGTTTCTTCAGCTCGGAGGCAGCTTAGATTACGGCTGCCAGCTTCGCCTGAAAAATGCTGCATTGATCCGAAATGATTTACTTACTCCCAGAGCTCCACAGAAGATGCCTGCGCCGGCTCCGACAACCATGTTAAAGCCGTCAGTATATACGGCGATCTCGTCATCTCCTGTAATGGTCTTTTCTTCCCATTCACCTTTTCCAGGTATTCTGGTAGCGAATCTCCTGTTGAAAGCGAATGTCATAGGGAGGTAATGCGTGACTGGGGTACCTGTGGAGGCACCCCATTTAGTCTCCACAGAGGCGTGTCCATAAGATTTTGAGGACCACAGTCCGGATTCCCTTAGGCGAACAGCTGGTTTTAGCTGCCTTGCTGCTGCAGTATATGTCCAAGGGGGTGAGGTTGAGTAGTACCTCCAGTGTCACGGTAGGTGTGGTCCTAAGGGATCCTGTTATACCCATGCAGGCTGCCCTTTAAACTTTGGTGAGGTTAGAGAGATTACACTTTCCTTCCGTAGCCTTCGATCATACAACTGCACCGTAAGCTAAGATGGTGTACATCCAGTGTACCATCCCACGTATGCCCGCTTGACACGATCTTCTATATTATCCTTCCAGCTGACTTTGGAGTCTAATATGACGCCCAGGTATCTTACCGATTTGGATAACGGTAACTCCATTCCCACATTCTTGGGTTGCTGAAGGGTGGAATTACCCTTTTCCTGGTAAACAACAAAACTTCCATCTAAGAGGGGTTTAATGCGGAGTGCGTAGCTGAGTCGGTCATCGACTGCTATATTCGAATAAAATTGACTTCTTACCCAAGAGGTCACATTTTTTGCTTATATTTTTTTATATCGGTTGGAGCTCCTGGGGTTGGATTTTTGGATGACATCCTACTAGAAAAAGGCTTTCATAAAAAATTTCATGAAATCAGCCTTTCAAGAAAAGAAGGGGAAAAATAAACCAAATTCTTTCCTTATTGACCGCGTTTCGTACACAGACAGCGACAGGCTTTAAGATTGAGTTTACTTAATAAATTCCGGTGGCGCTCTAGCTGGGACCTCTAGCCAGGACCTGGACTTTAGCCGACAAGCTTTACCAGCCAGCTCAGTATTTAGTTAGTAGGCTCCAGTTTTGCAAAAATCGGAGCTCCCTTTCCACGTGTATGCATCAACTGAGTCTTAGCGCTTATCTATTGCGCCGTACCAGCGTGGTGTTTTTAAAGACTTCCTGGGCCGGGACGTTAGTGCCCGTACGTTCTAGAGTACCCCGCCATCGTAGCCGTTGTGTTCTGACTCTTCTGGCTTAGTCAAATTCGCTGTACAGCCCGTTCGATGTTATATCTCCTCCTCCATCCTTCGTCTATGCAGAGGCGATTATAAATCACGCGATGGATTTCCATCTCCAAGCAGCCTTAAGTGTTTTTATCCACCTTGTTATCAAAGGTCCATGCTTTTGCACCGTAAAGCAGGATAGGGATGATGAGGGTCTTTTAAACGGAAACTTTAGCCGTTCGAGAGAAGACTTTGCTATTCGTTTGCCTTCTTTTTAAATTTATAGGGTTCCTATAGCTGCCTGAAAGTTGTAGCTGTCTATGTGGACGTTTCGTCTAAGATTTTGGTTTGGGTGTCGGTATCCTTGACGACAGCAAAAACTTGGTTTTGCCTGATTGACTGGTAAAGTGCTTAGCCTTTCTTCACCACATCCGTCCCAATACTCACGATACATCCATCCCAATACTCTTCCGATTATGTCAATGTCAATAACTTTAGGAAGTGGTGCTGGTTCGGTACATGTGTATAATTCTCTCAAGATATAATTCTCTCAAATGTAATATTTACATTTTTTTTTTATGTTTATGTTTTTGAGCCACATTACAGTGCGTCACAGCTTGCTTTAATCGTCTTTTGACATCAAAGTGATCGATAGGGCCTTAACGTAACGATGGAACAGCACAAGGAATTAAGCACAAGCTGACGAGTTTAGCAGGTATATCAAAACTACGCATTGCGCTTTATAGTACGCTTCTTTAGATAGTGTCACACGTGGCCTTGAAATCGGTGAAAAAATTGTAAGTGTCGATTGGTAATTCTTGGCTTCCCAAGATTCATTTTTTTTATCGCTGGTGGGCATTGTTCACAATCGGCTCAAGACCTTCAGACAGAAAATTACAGCAGAAATGATCTTATAGGGGCATTGACGCAACTTACCCCCCATGGCTTTTTTTCGAAATATGAATTGAAATTAAAATTACATATTGGGATTCGAGTGGAAGTTTGTGGGCTATGCAATTTGTCACCTTTAGGCTTCTTTCTATTTGAAGAATAGGCCAAAAAAAGCTGAAATCCAAACTGAAATCGCGGCCAACGAGAAAATATTCTCAAAAAAGTCGTCGATAAATTAAACCTTCAGATGGTCGCTTGTGACAGTTGTCCCACAAGAAAGATTTCGCGTTCCTTTAATAATTGTCATAGACCAAGCTTAATTAATCAAAAAAGTTCTACACATTGATTTCATGACCGCTGTTGGCTTACGAGTTACGTTGTAGTTTCTCAGCTATTCAATTGAACTCTATTCTTAGGCTTGTAAAGAAAGTCTAGGACCTAAGCTACAATACACACCTTAAATATTAAACCTGGAACCGTTTTCTCGCAGTACCTAACCTATTCGTCTGAATCGATTAACCAACGTACTGGAAATGAGACCACATTTTGCAGCCTTCCACAATCCAAAAAAAAACCTTAAAATAATTTTTTTTATATTTTTAAAATACAGACATGATATTAAAATTTTCACTTGAAACCGTAAACTAAACCCTACCAGCTTGTATAACTCTGCTGTTGGCGATTTCAATTAAAGTTTTTACAAACCAAAATGAATTTACACCTTAATTAAAGTCTCTTAAACAACTGCACCCGACATAGAATCTCCCCAGGCAACACCGGTGGCTAGAAAACTAAACCCCCCTTAGACGAGCCACATATAAACCAAATAAAACGTGTGCAAATTCATTATCCTTTGCTTGCACAAGTGCGACGGAATAACACACAAGTGTATATTTGCCTTGTGCCACTTTCGAACACAATGAGTTCAACAACGCCATGATGCTATAATTTTCGAGCCCTTTGTGTGCTGCATGCACATTCGAGTTCGAGCGCCATACTCTGCTGCTGCTGCATTTGACGACTAAGCTTTGTCCTTTATGTGTCATCGTGAGAATGCCACTTCAGGATGCTTAACGCTTCACGACATAGTGACACTATATACTCACATAAGATGACAAGCAAGCATTTGTGGTGCTCTGTCAGTTCCTTGGAAAAACCGTCACACCTTTCGTGATCATTTCAAAAGAGTATTTATTCCAAGTGTATCTCTATTGTAACGAATTCCCAAGAAAATAAAGCACTTTGTCACAAAACAACACTCTGCTGAATATAATGACATTTTTGGACAAAAGTGTCCTTGCAAAATGATGATATCGCTTACGAATTCCAGAAGAACGAAAATACAGACACCCTCCGTATAGAAGAGGGTGGTTGGGTTGGCAAAATGAATTCATGTTGAAAATTAAATTCAGTCTCCGTTCGAGGAGCCCGACGAAAAGTATAGAAGAAACTGGCAAAGGGACACTCAAGTGCACAACCATTCAATCCCACATCAAACGCTTTTCGGGGTATCTTTTCAGTTCCATGGAATCTAAATTAAATTGTTGGTGGAAAAAGCACAGAAGCGATACTAAAGTACACATCGGAGAGGTTTCTCTTTACTTGTTGTTGCTGTGTGGGCATAATCGTAGCCTCAGGTAGATTTTGGAAGGCGATTGAAGGACCCAGCCCAATAGATAGCCTTTAAGACATGTTTTGTTTGCTAGCAAATTGATATAGCTTTATCGGGGTTTCTATCTCACACGCGATCGAAGAAAATCCAAGTCTATAAAGCGAAATTAAATTTTCCAATCGATTGCGACGAAGTAAAGTAGAAAGTTAAGGGTCATTGATTTTCTCTCATCATTTTTTTTTTTTTTAAATTTACTCTGATGGTGAAATTTAGTCCGTGCTATGCTACCCTATAATACCCTTAGACAGTCGATGGCTTCGATTTCGAAGAATAAAAAAAAGTCCATTAAGCAGACATATCTGACGTCTGCGGGCGATGAAGACAAATAAATTCTCGTAGATTGAACATAAAATTCGGATCGGAATCTAAAACCTTTTTCAAATTAATAGAGAACTGCTCTAATGGGTGTGGCAGTTGATTGCTGCCCATTTATTTGGGGAAGCACGGTAGTCTGCGAAGGTTAATGAAATTCTTTTCAGACTATGGGTACGGGAAAATACTCTTTTTCTTGGTTTCTAGAAATAATTTTGTTTTTTTTTTAATATGGGAAATTAAATTTGAGTAATGTAGATGTAGAAATAATGAGACCAAAGTGTTAAAATTAGATTTTTATAACTAATTGTAGAGATGGTGTAAGAACTTTCTCGATGAGTCAGACCAGAACACTGAGAAGACATTTTTCAAGCGAAGTGTTCGATTCTTCGAGGGCTCGCACATGCACCTTGATAGGTTTTAAGAGCAGATTTTGCCTTACTTTATCTGGCTAAATCTATCAGAATTCAGTTACAGCTTTTTTGAAATATTCGCCCTGATTCGTGAAATACAAGGTAAGAATAGGATTATGTTTAATTCGCTGCATAAGATGTTTGTGGAGTGAAGAGGTTTGGTGTGTGGGCTGGCGGCGAAAAAAAAACTTCACGGTTTTGAGTTTCCCAAGTTGTAGAAGCATTCACAGAGCATGAGTTCAAAATAGGACTTACCTCTGCGAATCCCCTGAACTGAAGCCCGAAGACCTGAAGACCTGCAGTTAAGTCAGTCCAGGAACAAACGAACACGCTGGGAGAAGCTGGAGTACATTATGTATCTAATTTAAGACAGTTTTAACAGCTTGTTCTTCGTCTCAGAAGAAATACATTAAATACTGTGCAAGGGGTAAAATTCAAGGCACGCTTTTCTCTAAGAAGAATTTTATCTTATACAGATCAAGGGAGCTTTTTACCTAATTGATAATTCCCAAAGAGGGTCCTGAGTTAAGAGGAGGACAAAAAATAATCCCAAAGTGAATGAGATCCTTGCTATAATTAAACCGCTGGAATGTGTTAAGTCAGCAAGCAAAATCTGGTGCGAAATATTTAGGAAAATGGATGAAGAAGAGATTACTTAAACGAGTCGTTGGGTTGGTCTTTTAAAAAATAAAAAAGGCCAAATTATAATTTCAGTTGGGAGAGCCTCACGGGGCTCTAGCATTTCAGTCTCAAAATGTAACCTTTTTTGTCTTCCCTGATAAAATTCTAGACCCAACGATTTTCTATGGACGTATATTGCCAAGGTCTGCCGAAGCAATAATTTCTTCGTCGAGGATATTTTTCCTCAAACCGGGCCCGGTGATCCATGATTATGTGTAGAGAGGACTCATCGCTCTCTATATAAAGTCTGCATTTGGTGAAATGGTGATAGGATGGTGATGCTGATGAAATTCCAGTAAGAATCTTTCAAAAAGCCCTGTCCAGGTTGGTCCAGGATATTAAACCTTGTAAAGGAATTGGCTTTTCCTTTCCACAAAACTCTTTCCCAGAATCTTGGGCATCAAAGGACAATTCCATGGTTTTGCAGTTCAGGCTTAGCATGGCTTCATTGAATACGATTCAAGCTATTGGAGTAAAGTTAAGTCCTTGGCGAGTCTTCTTCTGACTCGACAGAACAGAGCATGACCTTATGAGGTGAAGTGGCCCCGATTTGAGCTGACTTTTTCGTTTCCATCAAAGCCACCCACTGATGAATGGCACTTATTCTGTTTCCAGAACAAACATCGATTTTATGACGGGTGAGTCAAGTGCCTTGTAAGCTGCTTGGCTGCCCGAGAAGATCATTATCCAAATGATTATTTGGAACATGGATAAGCTTTCGCCATGCTTAAGTGAATAGCTCGCCTGGGGCAGTTCTTCATGAATACCAGGTACGGCCCTTCAACATTTTAGCACCGACTGTGTACCAGACGTATCATCATCATCATCGTTTCGGTGACCACTTATCCTTAAAAGGAGCGAGGGCGGCTTAATGGTCCTTTCATTGTTCCCGATCCTCCGTCAGCAACTCAAGAGACACAGACGGGATCCCTAGATGGGTCTCGGAGTTGCTCTTAACCTGATCCCACCACCTGTTCCTTGGCCTACCAGGTGGGCGACGCACTCGCATCTCGGTCAACACGACCTGTCTAGGAAGTCTGTCGGTGGGTATGCGAACAACGTGTCCAAACCATTGAAAAATTGATCGTTCTACTCGGAGAAGTAGATGCCCAACATTAAGATTCCTACCAGACGTAGCAAAACCCAAATTTTTTATGCTCAATTTGCGATCAAACAGGGGTTATAACTACAAAATGCGTAGCACACCGCGAGCGAAAAGAACAAGATAGAGAAGAAAGGGAAATTTCGATCCAACAGACACGCTGAAGAGCTACAGCGGAACCAGGTACAGAAACACCAATGCTTTCCCCCGCAAGTGTTATGCCTTTACGTTGAAAGCAATAATAAAATCAGAGTAAAAACCGCTGGCATGCATCTAACTTTTGCCCATTCCATTTGTACGTTGGAAGAAAAAAAGGTTTTTAATATTAGGCCGAACCTATCCTGGATAACAGACTCCGACCAGAAACCGATCCTTTTGAGACAGACGCTCCTGGATTTGTCGCTTGGTGCTGGTTTTGGTCAGCCCGGGATAGTTTCCATCCTGGTACTCACCATGTCTGGTGAGCGTTCTCCTACCCGCCATATGAGGAGGTGGGACCAGCAACTCCAGAAAGGTTCCGTCTGCATAGACTGGGAGTAGAGGAGGAGATATAAAATCAAACTGTAGGGGCTGTACAGCGACACTGACCTAGCCAGAGGAGTCAAAACACAACGTCTACGATGGCTGGGTCATCTAGAGTCGATGGACACGAACGTCCTAGAGCGGAAAATCTTCGAATCCACCCCGCAGGGACCGCGCAGTAGAGGAGCACCGAGACTCAGGTTGCGCACGCAAGTGGAAGGGGACCTCAGCCAACTCCGCGTGCAAAACTCTAGGCGCCTAGCTAGAGACAGAGCTGGCAAAGCGTGTTGGCCGAGGCTCAGGTCCACCCTAGACTGTAACGCCACCTTAAATAAGTAGGTAACCCCAGAAAGGTGGAAGGTGAAACCTGGATGGAGTTGGTTTGAATTTTTTGCGTTCATCTCTTGAAGATAAATTACGACAAAGAATTTTTTCTGGAAGCCATTTTCTGGAAGCATATCGTCGAGAGGCAAGCTGAATGGGCTTTCAGATTCTTAGGCGTTAAGCAACGCTTAGTTGCCACCTTTGTATGGAAGTTTATTTTATTCAAATGGAGTAGACGAAGAATGCTCCAGTCTTTTTTTCGATTTGGATATGTGTTTCTGATAGGTCTAAGGCTCAAGACGACGTTAATAGCCAAAGTCGGAGTAGAGCGAAGACATCCCGTCATGCAGACTCCAGCTAGAGGTTGTATGCTATTCTTTGTAGCTTTTTAATCGTAATGACTTCGTTGATTATTGTCCACCTTTTTTTCGTTCTTTATTTGCCCAGTGGCATTACGGTGTAGTATATGGAAGCGCAGCCTTGGTGAAGAGGGGTCGAAATAGAGTCAATAATGCTTTTTGTAGATTTTCAAGTCACCTTACACAGGCGTTGGGTTAAGGATCTGTCTTCGATGAAATTTAAGATGAGAAAGACAATTAGAAAACAGTTTAACATACCAAAATTCAGTCTTCTGACGATATTATCACACAACTTAAGTGTGATTGACCATAAGTACGATGAGCACGTGTTATCTCACTTCACCAACCCAACAACCTAACCTAACCTGGTAAATATGAATCAAAATCTGGTAAATATTGATCAAATATGACAAGCGAGTACCAAGATGAAGATTTTTGTCAAAAATCAAAATCAAGACATAAAGACTTCATTGTCCTAGTCACATCGAGCGGATGGATTATAGCGCTTCAGCTAAGAGGATCTTCGAATACAAGCCCCCAGATTCGAGATATAGTCACCAGGAAGACCGAACCTTTAGTGCAAGGAACAAGCCATCATTCAGTCATCAGAAATTACCCCTGGCTTATGAATATTAAAAGCTTATACTCAAGAAAACAAAACAAATACGGGTACATTCCCTTATCATTTTATTCAATGCAATAAGGCGAAATACAAACAAAACCCAGACTTAAGAGCCAAGTATACAAGTAAAACTAATCTTTTCTCAATCACATTAACTCCAACAAGTGTCCAAATGAAATCAAATAGCACTTTCAAAACAATTCCCTACTTCAGCCCATATTCAAACACAAGTCTTAATCTAATTTTGTTTTCCACTCTAATGCTCATAAGCTCGAGAAGATTCGCCTAAGACCGCCCCATCCCTTCATCACGTAGATAAGTAAGTCTCGTATAACTCTATTGGAATCCCTAAATTTGCTCAGTAACTGAATTCAATATTTTCTCCTTAATCCCTCGCTATCACTGTTGTGAAATACAGAATTTACCCCAAATGCCATTTACTATACAGCCCCACGCCCTACCCAAAGAGGAGAATAGTTTTGGGGGAAATACACATTGCCAGTCACACTCCAATAACGTCAGAATATAGACATGGAGTCGCTCAATTCCCAAAACACACATATTTGAACAATAAAGGTCTTCTGTGTGGCTGAGGATTTGTGATATGTTAAGTAAGAGCACCAGTGTCTGAGCCAACAAAAGGATCTTCTGTTGTTTTCTTCTAGTTCAGTTCGCCTTCACCGCACATGAGCTTTGGGTATACGGCATGGCTGTCTTCGCAACACTGAAGCGTAAATCATGGATTTCACTTTCATTTCACTCCCGAATGGCAGGAATTAGAGCACAATTCCACAAACGAATGCAAATGCCTTCTAGGCGAAAGCAATTGATGTTAATTGAACGAATCCTTTTGCCCACATGGGCAGATACGCACAACCTACGTTGGTGCGGAAGTAGAATCGCTGGCAAATTGTCGATATGCAAATAAATGTGGAAATACGGCAGAGTGATCCTTGAGAAAAAAAATGCAATTTCCTTTTGCCTACTGAATGTGTAGAGCTTAATTGCTGATGTGAGTTGTGTATTGTTTCATTAAGTCCACAAAATTACAATAAATTCTTACCATAAGTCTGCAGGATTTTGAGCATTTTTTCGAGAAAAATGTACTGTTGGAAAACCATTTCCAAGTAGAGAACTTAATTTGAATTGATTCTGGGGAGAACAAAGACATCATTTTTCCACGAACCTCAAAACCAATGTGGAGCACAGGGCACTTAAAAGTCTTACATTCGTTCCCCGCTTTGCTGGATACACCAAACCAACACGGCTTCAAATTGAATGCCCCGAACCTAACGAATTTTTCCACGAATCACTGTATATTCTCTTGAGTGGTGCTTTACAATGGGCATCGGAGTACTTGTGTAAATAGTACTCGAGGAAGTTTGAAAATCCTTACAAATGGAGAGATTCGAAACACAAACAGTCGAAAGTGCCTTTGTGACAGTTTTCCTGTAAGCCTTTTGGAGTTTAGTTGTATATTGAATTCACATTGTATTCGTAGTCCTGCTGAAAGAATCGTTACGCGAAACCAAAAGGAAATTAATGTTAGCTGGAAGTCGTATATGACCCGATCGTTTATTCAGACCCAAGGGATTTTAACGTACCGTATATCTTGGTGTTAAGAGTGTGTGATTACTACACGGGAGATCTGGTTTCGATTCCGAATTTCAACCATCTGAAGGTCCCTCTAAGGAAGACTTTACTTGTGACACTTTAAGGTAATGAAACGTTGCTAGATTTTATTGCAATACGAGCTCCGCAGATAACATAGGTCTCGAAAAACTGCGCTTCTTAGGGGTTTTTTTTTATTTTTCCAATAAAGGTCCAAATTGTGTAGTCTTAGGCGTATGAAAAGAAGATTTGATATTTGGAAGCATGATTCTTATAAAGGTCGGTGAGTAACAGATTAAGATCCTCTTATGCACATGCACTCCTGGCGTATCCCTATCGTCGTCTGGTCGTACCTCTTGAACATGCACTCCTTCTACATCTTCGTCATGAAACGTAGTCTGGTATTTTTGCCAAGGATTATATTGTGTCTACAACCATATTTTCCACGGAAGATGCAACTGCAAGTACAAAATGCAATTGAGGCTTTTCTTGCTTATACTTTCCTGAGGGTGATTCTATCAATCACAAGCTGACTGAATAGTGGTATGCCTTATTTGTTTGTTAATAGCGCTGTTATTTGTTTGTTAAAAAAAGTGTAACGGGAACTGAAAAAAATTTCAAAATATTTGTTTTATGGATTTCAAATTTGAAAAATTGTAAAAAAAGGTCAAAAAAAGGTATGTCTCCCCCTCCAAAATTCCATCTCTTAAGCGATTGGAATTTTGGAGTAAATAACGGACATAGTCCATCTTCTGAAATTTTATACAACACTATTGAATTTAGTGTTGAATATTCAAAAACTTCGAAGATTTGACTCAAAAACGTAAAAACATTTTCGAAAACGATTTTTTTTAAAGATTTTTAGTCTCTTCACGGTTTTGACGATCTTGGTTGAATTTGGCTGAAGTATGTTGCGTTTAAAAGGCAAGATAAGTGCATAAAAAACGTTTCGAAATTGCCGTTTCTAACTTAAAGTTTTGAAGCCCATTTCTCTCCGTTTTCTGAGAAATCCATGTCCGCAGAATACAAGAAAAGTGGCAAATGCTAGCGAAGATTGTCGTGAAATAAAAAAAAAGTCTAACCGTAGTTAAAGAAAATTCAAAACAGCTGTTTTATGGATTTCAAATTTTAAAAGCTGTTAAAAGGACAACAAAACTTTTTCCCTCTATTTTCGAAGCGGCAATGGGCAAAAATTTGAAATAAAAAACGGACGTAGTCCACCTTTAGAAATTCAATAAAAAAATACCGTCCAGTATGAAGTCATACAAGGAGCGATCCGTCTGCTTTTTCTGAATCTCGTTTTCTCATATAAAATTTCGTTCAGTATATTTGCGACTTTGTTTAAATTTTCTTTTAATGACGATTATGGCATTTTTTCCAAGCGCATCTCGATAACTTGTGTCAATAGAATATTTCGAGTTCAATTCTAAGAAAATATATGCATACGCCCTGTGTATCCGAGTTCTTAAATGCTTAAATGCTGCCATTGCAGTATAGTAGGGATAAGGGGAAATTTTTGACTGTTTGCCCGGCAGCGGTATTCGGGTCTAAAATTCTTAATTCTTAGTAGATATTTTTTCATTAATTTTACTCCACGTACTGTTAATATCTTTTTACAAGTCTACTGTACTTTCTTAAGCCAAATCTTAAGTTTAGGTACCTACTCAAATTTTTTGTGACAAATAATTTTTTTTTTTGTAAAAAAAAACTAAAAGAAAATGACAAACCGGTTTTTTGTTTTCATTTTTTTTTTAATATTTTGCTTTCTACTCCACTGATTTGTGCTTGTGTAAAAGACATTTTTTACCACTACCATTTGAGGAAATCAACTTAAATTATTCTAAGCATATCTTAAAAACCACGAAATATTTCAGCCCCTCTATATTTTTCTTTCGAACCTCAAAAAATTGTCTATGTCCAATGTTTTTTTTTTTAAAACGGTATACCTATGTTACCGTTGTCGAGGTAGAGTGGGGGGATACGCGGTTTTTGAGCCCTTTTCTGCATTTTTTTGATTTAATATCCATAAAACGTCTATTCAGGGCCCTTTGTTTAATACCGTTATTTTTTTTTTGATTCGCATATACTTTGCGCTAGCAACGCTTACTTTTTCCTAATAATCAGAGCACAGGGTTTTTAGTTATCGGCTTTAAAAACGAGTTTTTTAAATTGTTCTTTTAAACCGCTTTAGAAAATTTAAAGTTATAAACGCCATTTTCGAACGATCTCAAAAAATTTTAGTATTCACTTTGTACGATGAAGAACCTTCGACAGTTGTTGCTCTAATGACTTGAAAGATATACGCAAAATGAAGCTTAAGGACCTCCAAAAATTAAGTCACAAATCAAGATTGGGGGGAGGGGACTTTGAGCATCTTATAGTTTTTCTTTAAAAGGCGCTAAGGAGGTTTCTATATAGACACAGTAGACACAAACTGCTGCTCTGGATGGTTGATTAATATGCTAAGGGTGGGAACTAGTTATCTAATTACTATGGTACTACTGAAATCTGTAAGCTCATTTAGTACTCCCCAATCGAAAGTTAATCCAGTCTAGACTCGGCCATCAAGTTAAGGCAACTTAAACTGGTGGTATAAATGCGCTGAGACTACCGTCACAAGGGCTTTTTTTTATTCACAATAAATATAAATATTTTAAAACAAAATATTAAAATTTATTATTTTCTTCAACTCGACCTTTCTTTCTGATCTTTTCGGGATACACTTTGGAGGATTTGTCATATCTTCGTAAAAAATTGGACCTAAAAAAGAAGCAATATTCTTTTTTTCATAAGACCAAAGGAATCAAATCTAGACCTTCCACGTATAATACCCACCAAAAAACCTCCAATATCTAAACTTTATATCTTGAAGTTATACATACTTGATAAAAATTTAATATCGCTGCGAATCTTAAAAGCGTAAAAAAATACACGATTTGTAGCAGGCAAAAGCGTTAATAAATTACTCTTTTAACTGAGCTACTTTATTGATGTCTCCTTTTAAGCAGACAGACTTAATATTCAGAAGCACGAGGTAAATAAATTAATTTTGTTTCAGGGCGGTATGCTTGCATTTTATGGTCATGCAGCCCTTAAGAAAAATGAAGGCAATACATCTCGAGAAGTTCAAAAAAAAAAAGAAATTTTAAATTAAGTTTCGTATAGTAAAATTTTTGTAAAGCCGCACGTAGAACAAATCGTCGGACATTAATTTTTGTTTTAACAAAGAAAGAACTAATAAACACTGACGCAACAGCATAAGATGAGCCATGGTCTGACTTGTATGCGTTATAGGTGTACCCTTCTGATGGGGTTGCTGGTCCCCAATTGGGCGCCAACCCAGGTGACAGATAGGGGAATGCTCACCAGATATGGTGGGTACCGGCATGGAAAATGTCCGGGGCGGACCAAAAACCAGCAACAAACGCAAAATCCAGGAGCATCTGTCTCAAAATGAGCGGCTTCCTGGTCGGCATCTGCTATCCAGCAGGTTAAAGTCGGCCGATTATTAAACCTATTTCTCTTCTAATACGCAAATAGAATGCCAGATGCTTTTATTAAAAACTCTGCTAGCTATATTTTTGCTTTTCTCCGTCAAGGCATAACACTTGCGGGGGTAAGCTTTGGTATTTTTGTGCAGAGTTTTCATGTTCCGTACTGGCTCATCAGCATTTGCGGGTTGGATGAAGAATTACTTTCTCTCGTGTCTATTCTATCCTCAAATTCATTTCGCTCGCGATGTGCTATGCATCTTAAGGGTAGTCATAACCCCTTGATCGCGTGTTACATATAAAAAAAAGTGTTACAGCTTACACTACACTACGATATCCACCAATAAAGCACTGAGGCTTCCTAAGTCCTTTATGCCATTTGTTAACCCTGCCCTCAGTGCACCTGCACCATTTCACCTACACAACATTTGGGCACTCCACCAAATAGACCGCAACATAATCTCCAATTAGCTGATACGGCTCCCGAACCGCCGCAGCAATTCATTAAGTTATCGGATTGTTGCCAACTTTTCGGGGCTATCATTGCGGTTGTGGCACCCGCCCCTCATCCCACAATCAATACGTTACAGAAATTGTGTAATAGCACACCCCAGATCGACCAGCCAAACCAAGTGATAAAATTGAATGAAAACCAATCGGAAAATGTTTAATTCGCCCTTCGCCTCGATGTAATTAATACACAAATTGGTGTAGAGTCGGAAATTGAATCGCACATTATTTGGCACAAGAATACTTGGGGCGGCACCGGGTGTTAAACAACTTTGATTGCATGCGGCATGAAATTTACATCGTCAAAGTTTCGCTCCTTCGATGGCTGCTCGAGGGGATTAGCTTTTTTTGCGAGGCAACGGGACGAAGAAAACTTTGTCCAAGGCAGCGTTATTTAGAGCAAGAAGTGTGCTTTGTTTGCTAGCAAAGTCATAAATAAACCAACAGTCACTGTAGCGTAAACGCCAGTAACACAAACAGAGCATGGTCCTGTGAACATGCACCACGCTCAGGCATAGATACACCATCCGATTGCCTAGAAGGAATTTGCGAACTTTGCTAAAGTTAACATCCTTGCACCCGATAAGTTTTTGGATCCGCACAAATGCGCTGCGGTAAGTCCTTAAATATGCAAAGCTTCCTCCTGTGACTTGCATCTCGTGATAATTATTATACACCGACGCATGGAGGCTGCCTTATGCAGGTGGATTTGTGGGCTCGAAGTTATGTCATTTAAAATGACAAGATTGCATGGTATAGAGTATACACTGCCATAGGGTTAGTTAAATTTACATACTGCAAGAGAGTATGGGAATTTATGTATTTGAGCTGTCAAGGTGCTGCCAAGCAAAGTGGTCTATCTTGTTAGAGTGCGGATGGCATCTAAGCAATATTTACATTTACTTGATGTTTAACTTTGCATTAATGGGTAGCAGGAGAGCTGTTTCATTTTATGCATGCAATTAGGTGTAGTGGCAAGTGGAAGGGTGGCTTGGCAAAACGTCCTGTCTTGGAAAGGAATGCTCTGACTTGTTAACCTATATACTGGTCGTATTTGACATTCCAGCTGTACATGTTCAACAAAAACAACATTGCTGCGTGACATTGGCATGTTGTCTTAGTAAGGATAGTGCGATGAAATTTAATTTGGCTTGGATAAAGTCAATTTAGATGTCAAACGGTTCAAGTCAAAATGAAAGGAGAACACAATTTTAGTTATTATAAGTCTTCTTACGTAAATTATGGAACACTCCTTGCTTTTTCCCCATTAAAGAGCCCATACTTGCGTGAAAGGAATCTTTGGAGAAGGCTAATGCAAGAGATATCTTTGACAGAAGCCCTATCTTTAAGGCATACTATTTCCACGGACAAGATGATGTTCTGCAGAGCAAATGGGAATTCCAAATGGAAAATCTTGCAGGTCAAAAGTGCAGGAAATTCTAGGGCAAATACACTATTCAGTGTCTGGTGGGCAAGTGGCTTGAGACATTTTCAATCCCAAATCAAGACGATAAATCTGTCGTCGAACAGGTAGTGGACCACTGGGTGTGCCGTTATGGTGTCCCAATGAAATTACCAGATGGAATTAAAAAATCCTTTAACAATACCTCGAGGGAACATCTTTCCATTCGAAAATCGTGAACGAGAATCAATGGAATTGGTATCGGCGAATACGCTTATTCCTAATGGCCTCCCAAAACGCGATTCACAGCACAACTAGATACACTCTATCCGGAGTTTTATTTGGAGGAACTGCCAGGCTTCCCAGCGAACCAAAATTCGGATTTCCCATTGAAGACCCAACAAGCTAAGAGGACTACTTAGAGGTAGAAAGGTTTTGTTCGAGAAAAAAAAACTAAGAGGGAAACATGGTGATGTGATGACAAGACGTAAAAATACATTTAGGAAGTACTGAATTCACGTAGATTTACTTAACGGGCACATATTCTCGATATACTAAACGAACACACCTAACTGTCTGAAATCAATAAAAAGACTGATTTTTATTGTGAAGTGAATTCACAATAAAATAATATTTGACTTTTGAAATTTCTTCTTCATTCCTCCAGTGAAAAAAATACCACTGAAAAATTGCCAACAGAGAGATTTCGAGACTGTGGTAAATTTTTCTATGACAATCTTGGATGATGCAATTGCATTTTAACCTTTGAATTGTGAGCATCGAGATTTGAAGCGATAGACTTGAATTAATGTGTTGAGTTTTTGACTTGGCTGTCAGGTGATGGTCTTGTTTTTGACGCTGCCTTTTCAATTCAACCTGAACAAGTAAGTAAGTGCAAGAGGTCATCTGTGACAAACTTTTATATACCCGACCCTATTTACCGTGTAACACCAAATCTTAAAATTTTTTGTCCTGAATTGATATATAATTTGTATAGGCCACGCCCCCAAAAGTGGGTCTGGCCTAAAAATTGTCCCAAAATGCGGCAAAACCGAAAATAAATTCGGAAAAATAAACAGTTTTTTCCTAAAAACGCCCCCTAAAAGTGGGCGGAGCTCAAAAGTTTGTATGGGGCAAACTTTGCAAATAGTCTTTAATATCTTTAATATTCGTCATACAATTTTTTTTCGATTTGGAGTCAACTTTCCAATAAATCGGGTATTAAGAGATCTAACATGTTAAAAGTGGGCATGGTCGATACTATGGGTGGTCCAATTTTTGCCTGGTTAAAGGTCTTGGGCCAATATTGCTCAGTACTAAAATGTAAGTTCCTTTTACTTGTCTAACTTGACCAAAAGGCATTTTGAAAGAAAATGTGAAGTAGAGGTTGTCTCACATTGAAGCCAGTAGTGGGCGTGGCCGTTGACGGATTATGCCAAATTTCACATTTTGTCTGTGCAGCAGAAGATCCAAGCCGTGCACCAAGTTTCAGCTCTATAGTTTTATTTTGAAGACCTAAAACCTTCACACATAGAGACGGACGGACGGACATAGCGTAATCGATTCACCTGTCAGTCTCGATCATATCTCTAAAAGGTCTTAAGGGTCTACGGCCATTATTTCACTGTGTTAGGAACTATACATTAAAATTAATATACCCTCGGTCGGGTATAAAAATAGTGCAGTTGTTGTTGATCCTTGAGAATTTGCTTAAGTCAGAGGAAGTGAGCCGACTGAAGTATTCATAGAGTCACAGCACTAAGATTCCACAGGCCATAAGTAGGGCCATAGTCCGGAATCCCTAAGGATCCTTTTGTACTTGGGTGAGGTTAGAGAGATGGCACTTTCTTCCAGTAGCTTTCTACCATACAACGGCACCATTGCTAGAATGGGTCTTACAATCGCCATATATACTTCCAGTATACCATGTGCGGCTTCACTCTGCGCGTATTTTGGAACATTGTACTGCACGCATATAGAGTCACGTTTGTTCAGTTGACATGATCCTCATGTTCCCCTCCAGTTGAAGGTGTAGTCCGATTCACCTGATTTAGATATCTCTTCTTTAGCTTATTTTATCTCTGAAAATGCTAGTCTCCACTTCTCTCTGTTTGGGACAGCTTTGAGTATGGCACCTTCCCGCATAACTTCTGTCCAATTGAGCAAGATCATTAGATTTGCCTGGTTTTTGCAATCAATGCACATGATGCCTGACTTACCCATCTCGCCCTGATGTAAGGCGGGGCACTATAGAGTATAATGATAAGTGCCCCGAGGGCCTGCTCAATTTGCCTGCCACACTCTCTATACTGCCCAATTGGTTTCTTGAAGTCTACTCCACCTCACTGTACCGGTTAAACTCCTTTTTGGCCTTTGTTGGCTTCATTTAAGGGTCCTCAATGGGCCTTAGTTTTTTCGAGGCAAAGGCCTTCCTTTTCTTACTTCCAGCATTACCTTTCTGTAATCGGCTTAGGCTCGCTTCTTCTGACAATTGAGTTTCTGTTTACTTGGAGGATGTTCCTAGTACCGGCATAGTCTCTGCTCAGCTTTTTAGACATCGTTTGCCTCATGCGACTGATCGTTTGCCTCATGCAACTGATCGTTTGTAGACCGTGCTGCCTTAGGTTGAGCCATTTAGCAACATCGCTTGTCGGACTCTCTGGCCGAGGGTGACTCTAGTGCAGATTTCTCTGTTCTTCCAAGCTCACAACGGTGATGTGGAAATCTCGGCGTTAATGTCATTGGGTTGCCTTTGGGGAGGTGTCCTTCCTAAAGGCAGGTGACACGTCCCAAACTATTGCACAAGGGAAGCAAAGTACCTTAAAATAGTCATTGATTTTTTTTTCTTTACCATTTAGCCGCGAGGTTATGATTGAAGTATGGATCACAATCCTCCTACTCTTATAGATTCCAAATGGTCCGCTTATGGGGTACGCCGAATAGTCATTGAAGCAACTTATAATGGAACCCAGAGATAGAACGCATCCTTAACAGAGGCACCAGATGGGTTGTTTCATTCAAAGATATATCTGTCCAGAAGCCAAAATGAGCCTTCATTATCACGCCATGTAAATGATTGGCCCTCTTGAACAACCTCTTTCTTTCTAGGTCAGGAGTTACCCTTCTAGGTTTGCTCTTAGGCTTGGACGCTTTCATCACCTGATTCCAAGCAGGAATAATCAGCGTGTTCAGCAAGTAGTTGTTCCTCCCTTAACTTTGAGATTTCCGCAGTGGTGGATCAAAGAGCCCTCTATGACCTCGTTTAGATCGCACGGAACCACCGGTAGGTTTTCTACTGTAGCTTCGACACTAATGTATGCTTTTTATACGTCCTTGTTTGTCATTTTATTTGTGAATAGAAATCCTGCTTCCACGAATATAGCCGGAAAGAATGGTCCACCCAGCAGAAGCACCGTACAGCGTTTGGTTTTGCCCCTGGCCTTGCATCCTAGGGCAGGGTTCCTTATATGCTAACACCACCACTTTACTCATATTTGACAAAATTTAGTTCATTAATTCGTCATTTGTCTCTCATAAGCTGACCCAAGCCTGTTGAATTCGCGCGACTTAAGCACTTCCAACGGCGTCATTGAATGACCTCACATTCTAGATTTTTTTTAATAACATTCACTTATATACGTTTTTAAAATATTTTTTTTTTACTTTCTTTTCTTTCAGCCGCTCTCCCAGAAGTGATCCTCCGCAACTGCAGAAACTGCTCCCCACAACAAGCGCAAAACGCCCAGAAGCTGACGACTTTCTTACAGACGCGCTATCCCGACGTATGGGCGATGTTAATAAGGAAGTACCGAGGTGTCTAAGCAAATAGTACCCTGAAGGCGCATTCTTTTTTCTCCTCCTCCCTTAAAAGAAGGACCTCTGAACATCGCTCAACTAAAAGAACAACTCTAGTTACCGTCATATCATCTAATATACTCGTATAGACAAAGCATAAAAAAAAGTTTAAAATTAAAATTTTAACTTCTCTGATTTACTGATTGTTAGATCAACGTAAAGTAAGGCGTAAACCAACGTAAGTGCGTGTATGTTTGTCACGTGTTGTATGTGACACATTTAAATAATTTTGTTTCTAATAAAAGCCAAAACAAACATAAATAAAAAAAAAAAAAAACAAAAACATACCCGAAAGGACTTTTTCTCTCTCAAATATTTTATTTTTATTTGAACAATTTTATCGTCGTGTCAACGTAAAAGCATGCCGAGGTTGACTCCGTGCGTCAGGCACACTTACCGCGCACATACAGTGCTCGTAAACATCAACATAACAATCCACCACATGGGTAAGTAAGTACATATGCGTGTAAACAGCACACGACACAAGAAAGGCAGAGAATAAATGGATCCTTTCATCGTGTAGTTTAAGTAATATGAAACGCTTGCCACCATAGCAAGGGCACAAAACGAAAGGATTTCTTTTCCTCTTACCACTGCCATTGCCATTCATCGGCCTAGTATGCTTCTCCGCATAATTTTCAATTTTCTTTGAAGAAAAAAAAACGACGAAAGGGAAAGAAAATACTAATACCAACCAAATTGATATGTGTATCAGGCAGGATCAGAAATCATCGTCCTTTCATGCTTCGGTTTCACAGTTTTTACTTGTTGTGTGATGCTGTCGTGTAATAGGCGTGTGCCACTGATGGGTTGTGCGTTTCGGAAATTTAAGAACGGATTTCGTAATTCGATATAAAATCGCTTTGATGGACGGCAAAAGGATTGAGGAAGATGAAAAGAGAATGTCTTTGGGCGACTTGCTTGACGACATGAAATGCGAATCAAGGATTTCCAGATTTTCCTCATTTTTCGAAACTGTCATGGTTAGAGGAGGTTTGAAAAGTAGGTAATTCTCGCACTACTTATTTTAGAAGCTGTCAATCAATGAGGATTTACTATTTTAGTTCAAATTTTTTCATGGGATAGTGTTTTTGTATGAGGGCTGAGCACGGGTTAAGTTAAGGGCGTGAGAATTTTTTTTTTGTGTAGGCGATGTAAAAAATACGAAAACATTTTTGGGTTTCAGTAACAGGAGAAGAGATTCTGGTTAACAAAATTCGGTGGGCAGCGCTATTCCGAACAATTATTCTCTCGGCCAACCTACACTAGAATACATTATGTTGAACATGGAAAATATAATTCTGAATAAGTTGTTAGGTCTGTTTTATCCCTGGTTAGGATTTGCTAAAGAATAATTAAGTAAACAACGGTTCAATACAAAGGTCAAGTTATTTCGTCTTACGAAATTTAAAAATTCACTGTTTTTGTCTCCAGGATATCTAGGCAAATGTTAAAAAAATAATGGACGACATGCTTTGCAATGCCTCTTAATATTTTTCTTTTTGATTCTATTCTTGAAAGAAGAAAGGGCACATTGGCTACAGGATATATTAGAGTCCTCTGCAATGTTTTTGGTAAGTGAGTTGAAACATAAGCAATATTTGGTTAGTAAAAGTCGGAAAATAAGCAATTTTTTGGTTAGACCTTCGATAATAATGAGAGTACCGTTCTTAGGCTACCATAAAAGTGCAGTACAGATAGATACTCTTGTGGTTATAAAACTCAATCAAAGGCCTGATCACTTCAAAGTTACAAACTTCAAAATTAGGAACACGGTGTCCGGACTAATACAGGTTTTAATCTGCTAGATGCTAATGGAAAAACAGAAAAGGTTTAACAAGGAAAAACAGAAAAGATACCAAAGGGAAGGCTAAACTCAAAAAAATCTGAAACCTACAAATTTACAATCAGGAGAAAGCGTTCTTTTTTGTATTGAACCTGGAAAGCTGATCATTCCAAGTCCTCTGGGACTTTCACCAATTAAAAACACAACCTTTTCCTTCCCTGGGAGACCAACAACCCTGGGACCACTTTCGTATTACATTGGAAAGGTGTCGTTTCCTTTCCTCGGCGAACCAGCTTTTTCACTTTCCTCTATTTGCGCGTTATAGTTTTGCTGGTTAAGCTTGCTTTAGACCGTACATCTTGGTCCCTCTTCTTGGTTCGCAGGACTTCTTCGCTAAGGAGACATATGATATTCTATATTATGTCGCTGGAGATCATTTTCTAGACGACATGTCATTTTTCTAGTCCCTGTGCCTCTGCTATAGCTGCCTCAGCCCCTAGTTCTCTTTTGTTTTCGTACACGAACTTTCTTTCTGCTGCCAAAAGATCTATCGGTAATTTTTTTTTACTCTACTTTAAAGTGGTTACATCCTGAATAACAAAGGTACCATTCTTAAGTAAACAATATTTGCCATGGTTGAATGAAAAAGGTGCCAGACTTTGCAGATTTAACTTAGCTTGAAATGATATCGCGCTTTTTTTGGTCATTTAACCATTTCCAAGTATCAAAATCATATCGCGTTTTGCAGGCGGAATTACAGCTGTCCGATAGGCCCTCTTTATAGACAGTCAGGCTGCCACCAAAGCGTGCCATCAGCCACCACATCCTCCAAACTGGTGCAGGAGTGTCTTCACGATCTTGTCCGTCTGAGCGAACGTTTCGGTGTTGCCAGTTTGGCATTAATCACATGACACTTATGTTTAACAACATTTCGGTTAGTGGAATATTTCCACGAAGGTTCAAGGAAACTCTTGACTTCCCTATTCAAAAAAACGGATGCTAAGCTGATCCACCAAACTATCTGGGTATATCTTTACTGAGCGCATCCTACAAAATATTTACTGCAGTCATAAAGCAATCGGATGTAATCAAAAAAGTGACGTCCTCTCGGAATTTCAAGTGGGCTTTTGTCCTGGATATATTACTACAAATCGAAAAAGAGAGAGCACGAGAAGCGCGCGGTTAAAGAGATAGAGAGATGTTACAACAGGAATGAGGCTAGAAAGTTTTACCAAATCATCGGCAGGATCAGAAGGGCCTGCCAAGGGTATTTACTTCGAACTGAAGCCTGTAAGGACCATCAAGGGAACATCGTTGTAGAATCGCAGTCGGTGCTAAGGATTTGGAAAGACCAACTCTGCAGACTGTATAACGGCGAGGACGAAGCAAATACCGTTTTCGCAGAACGAATCATTCAACCCGGGCGAAGACGTTACCGACGAAGCATACGAACGATACCGCCCACCCGACCTGGAGGAGGTGAAAATAGCTGTGTCTAAGCTCAAGTGCAACAAAGCAGCCGGAGCAGACAGCCTAGCTGCCGAACTTTTTAAATCCGCTGGCGATGAGCTGGTTAGGAGCATGCACCAGCTCATCTGCAAGATATGGCAGGAAGAAAGCATGCCCGACGAATGGAACCTCAGCATTGTTTGCCCGATCCTGAAGAAAGGAGACCCTCTGAGTTGTGCCAACTACAGAGGCATGAGTCTTTTTAACATCGCATACAAGATCTTTTCTGCTGTACTGTGTGAACGCCTGAAGCCGTTTGTCAACAATCTGATAGGCACATATCAGTGTGGCTTTAGGCCAGGAAAGTCCACCATCGATCAAATATTCACACTGCGGCAGATCTTGGAGAAAACCCAGAAATTTCAAATCGATACACAACACCTCTTCATCGATTTCAAGGCCGCGTATGACAGCATCTATAGAGACGACCTATATAGCGCAGTGTCTAGTTTTGGCATCCCTGCCAAACTCGTCAGTCTGTGCAGGATGACGATGGAAAACTCACGCTGTTCCGTCAAGGTCGGCAAAGACCTCACCGACCCCTTTGATGTCAAAAAAGGGTTAAGACGAGGCGACGCGCTGTCATGCGACTTCTTTAGCATCATACTTGAGAGAATTGTGCAGAACTCTCGCGCCAACACCAGAGGTACAATCTTTCAAAAGTCCGTTCAACTACTAGCATGCGCAGACGACATTGACATAATCGGTAGAACAAAGCGTGATGTCAGTGAAGCCTTCGTGAGTATTGGGACGGAAGCGGCGAATAAGGGTTTAGCAGTCAATGAGGGCAAAACCAAGTATATCCTGTCATCAAGAAAAGACACCCAACACCGACGTCTTGGACAAAACATCACCATCGACAGCTATAATTTTGAGGTAGTTAGGGACTTTGTCTACCTGGGTTCCGCTATCAATTAAGACAATGACACCAGCGCTGAAATCAAACGAAGGATAACTCTTGCCAATCGCTGTTTCCTTGGGCTAAGGAGGAAATTGAGTAGCAAAGCCCTCCCTCGAGCAACTAAAGTGTCCATCATCCCAGTCCTGTTTTACGGTGCAGAAGCATGGACCCTGTCAAAGGCGGATGAAATCACTTTAGGCTGCTTCGAGAGGAAAATTCTTCGGACGATTTACGGTCCCGTCTGCATAGACGAAGAGTGGAAGAGGAGATATAACATCGAACTGTACGGGCTGTACAGTGATACCGACCTAGCCAAAAGTGTCAAAAAACAACGTCTACGATGGCTGAATCATCTAGAGCGGATGGACACCAACGCCCCGGCCCGAAAAATCTTCGAATCCACACCGCAGGGGCGGCGCAGTAGAGGAGCACCGAGACTCAGGTGGCGCACGCAAGTAAAAGGGGACCTCAGCCAACTTCGCGTGCGAAACTGGAGACGGCTAGCTAGAGACAGAGCTGGCTGGCGAAGCTTGTTGGCTGAGGCCCAGGTCCACCCCGGACTGTAGCGCCACCTTAAGTAAGTAATCTTACTTAAATCATGTGGGTATTTGTCCTCTAAAGCATTGTTAAAATTATTATAAGAAGCATTATAAGAGCTTTTTACTGAAGTGTATAAAAATGGATATTGTGGGTAATCTACATTACAAATTAGATTTTATCCAGTATTTTGAATTTAATTCCAGTATTTTGAATCCCGGCCGGTATATGAGTCGAAGAGATACGCGGAGTCTTTTGTTTATAGAACCTACCCCAAACAATGTATGATTTCCGAACTCAAGATACCAGATATCAAACAGTTCTTGGGTGATTCTTAAAAAAGAGACTCCGGGCTTTCTCTACGACTCATACGCCGGCCGGCCTTCGGCCTCACATGCAGGTGCTCAGGGCGCGGACGCCGCTACGTAATTTGGAATCTTTTCGATCTTTTCATCGAAAAAAAAATTATTTCAAAAATATTGAAGATACTATTTTTTGCTGAGTTTGTTACAAACAAAGTTTTGAGGTCCAACCACTTTTAGTGGCTTTCGATTTTAACGTATTTTTCCATGATTCTCACAAAATTGATTGATTAATTGATTTAAATTTTAAGCTCACGCTCATATTTGGGGGCGTGCCCAATAATAACGGGTGATTTTTTAAGAGGTTGAGAACTTTTTTTAAAAAAAAAAACACAAAAAATTCGAAAAAATTAATGAAATATTTATTTGAATCGATAGTTTGAACCTTGCAATTTAATGTTTAAAGATAATTTCATGCAAATGTTGACCGCGGCTGCGTCTCAGGTAGCCCATCCGCTGAGTCCAATTTTGGCATACTCTTTCACACATATCGGCCGGTATATCACGAATGAATGCATGGATGTTGGCTTCCAGTGCGTCAATCGAAGCGGGCTTGTCCCTATAGACATTAGCCTTGACATACCCCCACAAAAAATAATCTAATGGTGTCAAATCGCACGATCTAGGCGGCCAATTGACCGGCCCGAAACGTGAAATTAACTGTTCACCAAACTCGCCGACCATAAAATGGAAGCAGCGCGCGATGAACATTTCGAACCGAGCACGAATTTTGATAGTAAAATTCAATAATTTGCAAGCGTTGTTCATTTGTAAGACGATCCATGGTTAAATTGCAAACCAAACTGAAGCTGTTTGACAGTGACACAAGGTACTAAACACACGTCAGCTGTCAAAACCAGTGTTGCCAAAACCAAACCAGCTAAAAAATCACCCTTTATATGAATTCGGGCCAAACAGCTTAAGATTTGGTGTTACACGGTTTATAGGGTCGGGTGTATACAAGTTTGTTACAGACTAACTCTTGCACTAACTCGCTTGTTATCTTGTGATTCTTCGTCAAACTGTCGACTAAATGGATGCTTGTAAAGAAACTATCACAGGTTACAGAACAGGTTACAGAACAAAGGCGCTTGGCTGGGTCTTATTGTTAACTATATGGTCCTTCAAGTTCTTGTCCTATATAAACTCCGAGACTTGACGTATAAAATAATTTTGCATCAGTGAGTGAATATTTCTTTTCACCATACTTATTTGGCTGCGAAGGTATATACTGTCGGAGTTACAGTGGACTCTAAATGCTTCCAATTTCTCCAATTCCTCGTCGATTGTGGCGAATACAGAGTGGCTAAAATTTGAGACGATTTCTTCAAAAAGGTTTCTTATTGGAGGTAGTTTGTCGACTGATTTGTACGCTGATTTCTGGTATCAAATCTAAGTCGCAATAGAAGGTACAAAACGACTCCACTCATCACCAATTGGAAAAAATCCGACTATAAACCCGGAAAAGATCTTTTGCATTCAGCCGACTTTTTTTCCTTTCCCCACGCAAACAAGAGAAGACCAAGCAGGGAACGTGCTGGGTGTTTTCGTCGATATTGAGGGTGCTTTTGATAACGCGACGTTTGATAGCATATGCAACTCAGCCAGACAACACGGTGTAGATGAAACATTAGTTCGGTGGAGTAGGACAATGCTAATGCACAGCACGCTGATAACCGAGGCAGATTGTGGCAAGTGCGTCATAACTGTGGGTAAGCAGGGCCTGTCCACAAGGTGGCGTTCTGTCTTCCCTTTTATGTTGCATGGTGGTAGACTTTTTTTTATCGGCTCTCAACCTTCCTGGAACCTACACACAAGTGGACGATGTCGCCGTTCTTTCTGTCGGCTCAAACCAAGGGACTGTGTGCTCTCAGGCGCAGAGATCCCTAGATTTGATCGATGATTGGTGCACCAAAAATCGTCTTTCAGTGAATCCTCTTAAAACTACGGTTGTTCTCTTTACGAGAAGGAGAAATATCACTGGTCTGACTCAACTCGTGCTTAAAGGTGTCACTATCCCGATATCCGATGAAGTCAAATATTTTGGGAGTAATCCTTGATAGAAAACTTCTTTGGTCCAAGCATGTTGAATCCAAAACCGAAAAAGCACTGTCTACTTTCTGGCAGTGTAGAGGGGCTTTTGGCAAGACATGGAGCCTATCTCCGAAAAGGGTCCTCTGGATCTATACGGCCATGGTAAGACCACTCCTGTCATATGCATCGGTTGATTGGTGGAACAGGTTTCACGGAAATGTATTACTGCCTCTTTTGCCAAACTCCAAAGAACGGCTTATCTTGGCTGCACAGGGCCTTCCCTAGTACGCCGGGCTCTGGTCTAGATGCTCTGAAGAACCTCCCCCCCCCCCTTGATATATTTATCATGGGGTGTAAATGGATGGAGAGGTGGTGTTTGGTACCGCACGCATTGGAATTTTGAAGAACTTGTTCGAGAATTGTCCTTCGACCCCTGTCTTATGGACATGCCCTCTGATGCAATGACCCCCAAAATCCTTTTGCGACAAAACTACAAAGTCGACTTTCCTCAGGTAATGGAATGGTTTCGGCCAGACTCTGAGCCAGGGAAAGAATGCCATCGTATTTTCACGGATGGCTCCAAAACCGGACAGGGGTCTGGTGCTGGAGTCTTTGTGGAAAGCGAGAACATTAGACAAATATGCGTTTGTCTATATCGTGACTAACAGGTGGAGGGCGAGAAGCATATGCGTTTGCAGTGAGAGCCAAGCCGCTCTAAATACGTTTCTTAACCCTCTTACCTCGTCCAAGATAGTTCTCGAACTCAAGTATTCGTTGAACTTAGTCGGAAGACTAAATCCAGTGAATCTTGTTTGGGTTCCAGGTCACACTGGTATCCAAGGAAATGAGATCTCTGATGAGCTTGCCAGACTAGGCTCAGAAGAGGTTTCCTCAGGACCCGAACCTGCTTTAGGCCTGCCTTTATCTGTTGTCACGTCTGCCATTGATACTTGGGTTTCTCGTGAGCCCAGGGCTTGTTGGCGTGACTGCGATGGGTGCAGACAGACTAAACGGCTACGCCCGGATATCTGCGAGGGGACAGCGTCTTTTCTTCTGTCTCTCAGGAGAATCGATTGCAGACTTCTTGTAGGCGTCCTTACGGGCCACCACGCTTTCGCCAAGCACTTGAGCTAGGCTTGAGCAAAACCACCACCTGTCCTGCCTGTGGAGAGGACGACGATACAGCGGAACATTTTGGGGCTGGCGGATCTTTGGGGCTGACGTGGAGAGTGCCGAACACCTAAGCTCTTCATCACTGAAGCTCCGTCTCGTTTTTCTTCGAAAGACGGGTAAACTAAATACATTAAAGCAAGGTTGTCGGCGTGGTATTACAATGGACCAGTAGTTGTGTCTGAGTGATCCATCGGATAGAGTAGCAACCTCCGACAAATGAATGAAGCAGGGCTTAAATTTCACCTTCGTCAGTGGGATGACAGTCTCAACAGCGTTTAAATTCAGGCTAGAGCAGCTCAATATGTTGGCTTGAATGCACCGTAACTATGCGGATATCTGTTTAAGAAATAAAAAAATTCCGAATCTCACCTGGATCTTTCAAATTTTTAGCTCCTCCTCTTACGTCAGGAAGTTGCATATTATTATTTTCGCATTATTTTTGCATTATTTTAAGATCTGAGGTGGAATCGGCTAAGGTGATCTGTCATAGATAAGTGATGTCACAAATCACAAAAATTCGTCTGCGTAAGCTGTGAGCTGGTCACCAGTTTTTAATCTTTCTGGTTGCTTGGTGTTTTTACCTACTCTAAGGCTGACTTTCTGCATGCATGAATGAAAATAAGTATTCTAACATACAAGAAGAAATTGTTGAAGATGTTCAAGCCCAAGGCTTTAAAATTCTTGATGCCGTGAACATACTTAAGAAAGAAAAACAACGTACGGAAGGAGAAAAAGACACCGTGGTCAAGCGCGGTCTTTCTATTTTCATGCTGACGTTCAATAGGATTGAAAACATAAACGAAGTATATAAAATAAAAACAATCCTAAATATCAGGGTAAAAATTGAGCCCAAGCGAAAGGGCAATAGACTAGTACCTCAATGTAAGCGATGCCAAGGCTTCCGACATACTCAAGCGTACTGCCAAAAAGAACCGCGATGTGTCAAATGCGCCGGTGGCCATCTTTCAAAAGATTGTAACGTATGCAGTCAGGACCCAGCGACATGCGCCAATTGCAATGGAAGTCATCCGGCGAGCTATGGAGGTTGCGAAATCGCAATAGAGCTACAAAAACGTCACGAAACTGTTAAGCAACATATTATAGATAAGGCCACAACCCCAAAACGTTCTAGAGCTGACAAGCCGAAAACTCCAAGATCGGTCAGATATACGAGATTGACAAGGAAAAAAATACAAACTCCGCAAGAAAACACCGCCGGTCCAAGTACAAGGGGAAAATCATCACTCATCGGCCCAAGATCGTACGCTGAAGTCGCGTCACACAAAAGCAAACCTCCAGAACCTACCACAACAGATTCGGTATCTCAAATATTATTTATGATATTGGAAAGGCTTGAGCAACAAACTAAAGTTAATCAAGTAATATTTGACAAACTGAGCGAGCTAGAGTTTAAACCTCGCAAAACGAATAGCAAATCATGAATATGAAGCTCATTAACATACTTACATGGAATGCAAATGGTCTTTTAAAGAAAATCGACGAACTAGAAGTATTTCTACGGGAAAAATATATTGACCTATGCCTGATTTCGGAAACACACTTTAAGAAGGGATCCGGACCCAAAATTAGAGGTTACATCGACTACCACGCGCATCATCCATCAGAAAATTCGAAAGGCGGATCCTCTCTCTACATCAAAGACTGCATTAAGCATTACAAAAACGAAGAAATTGAGCTTGACTCTATGCAAATAACTTAAGTATCGGTAAAAATAGGTCACCTAGATTATAATATTGCCTCGAGTTATTTTCCTCCACAGTATAGGCTAGCGGACGACGATCTTACTCCCCTCTTTTTCTTACTCCCGAATTTTACCCAATTTTATAAAACACCTTTTGGGGATCACAGTGCAATTCAACAAGAGGTAGAGTACTCTTCAAAGCTAGCATGAAACGTGGCGTGGTTTTCCTTTCGACGGGAAAGCCAACGTATTGGCCAACCGACAGAAACAAAGTACCTGACCTTGTCGACTTCTTTATCGCAAAAGGGGTTCCCCGCCACCTCACAAATGTAGAAGAAGGCTATGATCTCTGTTCGGATCACTCGGCAGTCGTTTTGAAAATCGGCGGAAGTCTAGCAAAAAATGAGAGAGCGCCTAGGCTAACGAATAACAACACCGACTGGGATGGCTTTAGGAAATACTGTAAAGAAAATGTATCTCTACATGTACCACTTATAACCCCTTTAGAAATAGAAGGCGAAGTCGATAAACTCGTTAGAACTATTCAAAACGCTGCTTGGAACAATACTTCTTTCCGGAAGACTGGAGTAAGGAAAAGCAGATCAATTTACCCGCGCGAAATTGAAGAGCTCATACGCGAAAAGAGAAAGGCTCGAAAGAGGTGGCATTTGTCTCGAGCTCCTCCTGATAAAACCATTCTGAATGGGCTATCTAACAAATTAAAGCACTTACTTCAAGATTTTAAAAGTCGCGAAATTACCAACTACCTCGAAAACTTGACTGCCGATAGAGGGTCAAACTATTCACTTTGGAAAGCCGTGAAGTCCATTAAAAAGCCCATAATACACTCGGCGCCAATAAGAAAAGATAACGGTGAATGGGTAAAAGGCGACAAAGAGAAAGCAGATGTATTTGCAGAACATCTAGAAGAAACATTCAAACCGTTTGACGGGGAGCCGTTGGTTGACGATCTGTATCACAATGCGGAACTAGGCAATTATCGAATGAAAACCGTGACACTGTCTGAACTTCGTCAAACAATCCGAAATTTGAAGAATAACAAAGCTCCAGGCTACGACCTAATTACTATTTTAGTCAATTACAATTAGTCAAGCTTCTCTACATCATAAACGCATCAATGAGAATTTCATACGTTCCACGGCAATGGAAAGTCGCAGAGGTAATAATGGTTCCGAAACCAGGGAAATGCCCGAACGACAAAAAATCATATAGACCGATTTCGCTTCTGCCGATTATATCTAAAGTCTTCGAGAAACTTGTGCTCAAACGACTGCAACCAATAGTTGAAGAAAGACGATTGATTCCGGATCACCAATTCGGCTTTAGGGTCAAACATTCAACAATTGACCAGGTCTATCGAATAACTAATGAAATTGAGAAAGCCTTAGAAGCGAAAATGATATGTTCTACCGCTTTTCTTGACGTATCCCAAGCCTTTGATAAAGTTTGGCACGAAGGCCTAAAATATAAGCTACGGAAAGTTTTGCCGGAAAAAATGTATGAACTCTTAGAGTCTTATCTTGACAACAGACTATTTTGAGTGAGATACGGGAGCGAATACTCAAAATTCAAAGAAATACAAGCCGGCGTTCCACAAGGTAGAGTCCTCGGTCCAACACTGTTTTTACTTTTTACAAGAGATGTACCTCAAGTAGAGACAACGACTGTAGCCACGTTCGCTGACGACACGGCTATCCTCGCTACGGATAAGACAGTCGAACTATCAACGGGAAAACTCCAACGCGCTTTGAATAAAATATGGGAATTGGACAAAGGCCTGGCGAATCCTCCTAAATGAGACAAAATCAACGCATGTAAATTTTACTTACAAGAGGGTAATCAACTTACCTCTATTTATAAACTCGGTACAAATTCCATACGCAAACGAGGCGAAATATTTAGGCATGATCCTAGACGCAAAACTTAAGTGGAAGCCACACGTTAAAAAGAAACGCGATGAAATTGAAATCAAGCTACGAGAACTGAATTGGCTTATCGGACGTTATTCGAAACTAAGCATATATAACAAACTGCTATTGTATAAACAAGTGCTAAAACCATCTTGGACGTACGGTATACAACTTTGGGGTTGTACCAAACCAAGCAACATTTTAGAAACTTTTCAGAATAAGACACTAAGAGCAATCGTAAAAAAATAAGAAATAGCGATTTACATCGAGATCTAGGCATCGCAACCGTGACTGACGAAGTAAGAAACTTTGCTCGCAAACTTCACACTCGTCTTCACGGCCATTGCAACCACGAAATAATCCGAACTCTGGATCAGACAAATCTTACACGCCAACTTCAACGAACAAGACCGTTGGATCTAGCTTTGTAAGAGGAAACCGCACATAATGACGGTATTGCAGGTGCTTTCGTTGGAAGGTAGCCTGCCAAACGCGATTACTATACAGAAGCTTGAACTACTTGTTAAGGAAACTTAGTCGTAGTCTTACAAACATTGGGAGGTTTTTTAGTGAGTAAGAATCTCACACTACTATGAGCACGATTGTTCGATTCTCATAGTGCCTATGAAGGTTTTTACCTACCCACGGAGAAAAAAAAAATTCTTACATCACAACCCTAAATAAAGCAACGATTCGGAAAATTTTTTTTGTGATCACCCTATGCAGACGGATTATTTTGTATGATCACATTGACTGTCACAAAATCTGAAAATCACAGATCACCATAGCCGATTCCACCTCTGGTTTTTACTGCAGAAGAAGGGCAATTTGTTTTCGGCACCTAGTCGTTTTATCTTTGCCGCTCGAATCTTGAGTCTGTTTTATTGTATGGATGCAGCACCTGGAAAATAACCACCACTATCACGAGATAGCTGCAGGCATTTGTTAACAGGTTTCTCAGGAATAATTAAGGATTTTCTGGCCAAACCGTGTCTCAAGGGACAAAATTTATCTGAGAACACATCAGGACCACAATTATCCAACGACGGACACTCTGAGGAAGGGTGACAATTCCATTGCAAGGTACGCATTGGAATGGAACCCATTAGCCCAAAATAGCAGGAGTGCAAGGTTGACCCCGAAACATATGGCGTAGAACCGTGGAGGAGGAATACAGACAACTTAGAAAGAATTGGAAAGTTAGAGCTCAAGCATGTGTATGCAATCTCGATTACATTCTCAAAAGTCTCCGCCTTTCGTGATACCCACCCTACATTTTTTGAAAGTAGCAAGTGAGTTTTCAAGAAAATGGGGCATTTCCTTGATATAACTTCTATCCGAAAATACTTCATCGTGGCTTAAGGATGTCAAAACGAAGCATAAATATACTGTGCACGTAAAAGTTCCATACACGCAACTATTTAGATAACGCTGATGACTTCCAATGAAACGTGCAACTATGTCATACACACGCGCATACATCAGAAATAAATTGAGACACATTGTTCAACGATTCCGATATCGGGGATTGTATTCAATGAGCGATATCCACATATTGTTATCTATATCCAGGAACATGAGCTTCTATCATTGCAATAAATAAGCCACAAGCAAGCGATGAGGTTGAAATGTTAATTTACGTAAAAACATTTCAGGATAACTGAGTTTATTCACGAATTCTCAGAGGTTTAAGTGCGTTGACATATAAGTTGCCTCTGCCATGGTTTTGCGGAATAGGATTATTCGAGTAGCACACGCTAGACTTCCATCCACTTATGGGTGCAGATATGTCTCCTCGATTCCTACAAGTGTGCGTATCGTTGGCAATAGAAGCACGAAGTTTCAATTGGATTTTAATTGCTCTTAGCGACTATACAACTAATCACATACAATCCATTGAATATACACAATGACTTTGCGAGCAAACAGACAGATAATTACATTGAGAAGGAAGTTGAAGTATTTTTAATTCGAAATCAAATAAGCTCCCATTTCTAAAGCAAATTTGTTGCATCAGGAATGCAATTAGAGGAAAATACGTGCCTCTTTGAGAGAACTGAGGCTGTGATCTACTCGTATCCCTTTTTCTGTAATTTCCAATTCCATGAACTCAGACATCGTCGTCATTCGAAAAGTTTGTCAAAAGTTTTCTCCAATCATTCACACAAGTAATTTTGAACTTGACTCAACTCCATTCTGGATGAAAGTATACCATCAGTTGCCAATTGGTGCGAAAAAGTTCCCTCAAAAGTAATTCCATATAAAGAAACATTAATTTTCATTTACGCCCGAACCATGACGCACACAAAGTGCCATTCGACCCATTCAGCCAAAACCCACTGCTTCGGCAGTAAATTCGTTCTACACAGATTTCTGTAATTAGCAGAAAATCAGGCAACAGCTCCACACCAAGGCTACACATCAATGAATTTCCATTTAACCCATAAATTGTGGTGATTCCTTAGAAATCCCAGCTCACCCGAGGAGAAGCACAAAAACAAAAGAAGAAAATCCTCCTGCAAATGATTTTCTCCTAAAACCCAATGAACCGAAAGTACATTCGACGGACGCGCTCTTTGGCTAATAACTTTTAATTGACCAGCAATCTGGTAAATCCCCAAGTCCCCGAAGAGTCCAACTGTGATCCTTGCCCGAGATGGGAAAGGAGGAAAGGGACGTCGTGTTATGTTAATTAACTCGCTAACGATAATGAGTTGAGTTTTGACCCAAACATTTTTCGTTTGTTTCTTTCGTTATTTTTTGTTACGTATACGCCAGAGTAACCCGAAAGCAATTTTATTAAAGGGTGATTCGAATTCGAATTCCTTTGGATGTGCGTCCTAAATCATTTAGTGATTATCCTTTTTTTTCGTGCAGACTTGTAGCAATTTGCGTTCTCATGAGACCCTACTCCGCTTCCCCTAATCAATTTGTCACTTTGGCAATCACTTTTCGTGAATCTTTTGCAAATTTGAAGATTACTCCTTGTGATCCTGATGCATGACTGGCGGCAAGGAGAAAGGTGAAACGAATATGGAATAGATTTTTTTTTCTGTCTCCTTTTTCGACTGAGAGTTCGAATGTGAGTTTCAAGGCAGGTGAATTTGCTGTTTTTTTTTTTTTCTTTCCAACTTTTTATTTCGTTTCGACAGTTGTTGGATTTTTCAAAGTCCTTGTGGGTATGCGTATCGGATTATCCAGCTTCATATAGAGTACGACAGATGGCAACTTTCATGTAACGATTGAGATGTTAAAAAAGTCCTTTGCAGACTTTATCAGTGTGTATGGTCGGTGGTAGATATGTGGCATAAGAGTTTCATCGAGAAATGATGAGCGGCATTATTAAAATGGGAGAAAAAAGAAAAACTTTTCGCACATGTACCCAAAAAGTGGAAATAAAGGATTTTCCATCTGCAATGTGGGAGCAGTTACGAAAATAATTTATCTTTCTTTGTGGGGATTTGACTTTATTTATTCGAGGGAATGGGTTGAAAGCAGGACGGCCGCTGCTGGTGATTTTGCATAAGAGGATTGAAATAATATTTCTCTGTTTCAGCGCTTGAGGGAGAGATTTTAGTATACTTTGAGGTTTTTAAATTAATGAAATCGTGCAATTTCATTGTTAGTTGAAGTGAATTTTGGCGTTAGTTAAAATGTGGTAAGACTATTTTGAGGAAAAGAGAGATTAAGTGGAGTGGAACTCCCTTAAAAAGTTACCACATCGCTCAAAGAAATTATTTTTGGTTCCTAAAACAAAATTTATTTCGAAATTAGTTAAAAGTTTAATGAAATGCTTAATTTTGTCCGTCATGCAAACTTAAACTTATAAGACTAATAAACCTTTTAAAGTAGTCCTTTTTCAAGCACAGATAAAATAAAACATGTGGGCGTGTTGCAATCCGCTTAGGTCAATCGCTGGATTAACAAAGTAACCCCTGGCAAGCTCTGAATTGGGTTATAAATCTTAAATTAAATTGAGTTTAGAATCTATTATACTATGTCTCTACCGATAATTAAAACAAGATTAGCGAGAGACGATTAAAATAAATCCCAAAGTGGCTCCATCGGAGAATTATAGGATTAATTTGACACGAAAACTCTGTTTCTGTCATTTTGGCTCTCAAAAGAGAGTGGCGATGTTATTTCCAAGGAGCAAAAACCGATTTTCGCTGTTTTCGATAACCGTACTTGTGACAGATCTGTCGTACAGGGACAGTTTCAGTTTCCTTTTTGATTCTCAAACTGTTACAAAGGTGCAGAAAATAGGTTTGTGAATAGGGTGAATAAGATTTATGAGAGAGAATTTGTATGGTAAATCGCGTGATTTGTAGAGGATCAATATTAATTTTATTGATTATAGAAAGAAGATTTAGAAGATTTATATTAATCAACGATTAGTGCTCGGTGGAGACATGCCATGTTGAGGACTACATTCAAAAAGATGTGGGCTGGCATCAGCTTTATTTAACAAAATCGTAATTTTTTAAATATTTTATCAGATGTGATTTATACAATGTGTTGACTGCATTTCTATATCAAAACAAAATTTTCGGCTTCACTCAAAAACGCCCCCAAAAGTGGGCGTGAGGAAAGCTTACTCGTTTAAGCTGATAGTAAACGTATATATCTGCACATTTTATAGTGCGTGTTTTCTGGATTTCAAGCAAAGATATTCAATAGATGCCGTTTATAAATATGCCAATCACAATACACCCTAAGCAAGGATATAATACACAAAATTTCAGAGTCCTACGACTTTTTTTTTCATGCTGATAAATAGTAACGCTGATAGTGAAAGTTTCGAAATCGCTCACTGAGAGCCACATTTTTAAACTTCTACTGCTTCAAGACCAACAAAAAACAGATTTCAAGTTCCAAGCTCAAAGTTTGAGGCCCTAAGACTACCGACAGATAGACGAATGGACATGACTCATTGGACTTGCAATTTGAACTCGATCATATCATCTTCATCAGATCTCGGGGATCTACAATTATAAGTCAAAGGCACTCAAGACGGTGCAAGCATACACAGCTTTTAAACCAACCTCTGTCAATCAACTCCTACCAGGTTGTAAGGGTCTTTTTATTGTCTATAGCTGAGGTTTCGCTCGTCGGTTCCAGGGTGTCCACAGAGAAGATGATAACTCTGTGTTTGCGAAGTCTTAATACACGAGGTTTTCTTATTGCAGTACACTTTATTGTTTTACTTATGTTACTAACTTAACAACTATACATTAACAAGCTTATAGATATCTTAAACTAGCTTAACAATTGGTGGATATCTTAACTAGATTGTGAAGGACTCAGTCGGATGCCTGGAAAGTGGACTCGGTCTTGAGAACCGGAAAGGACTCTATCGTAAGATAGGAAAAGTATTAAAGGACTCAGTCGGATGACTGGAAAGTGGACTCGGTCTTGAAGACCGGAAAGGACTCTATCGTATGATAGGAAAAGTACTAAAGGACTCAGTCGGATGACTGGAAAGTGGACTCGGTCTTGAAGACCGGAAAAGGACTCTATCGTATGATAAGAAAAGTATTAAAGGACTCAGTCGGATGACTGGAAAGTGGACTCGGTCTTGAAGACCGGAAAGGACTCTATCGTATGATAGGAAAAGTATTAAAGGACTCAGTCGGATGACTTGGACTCGGTCTTGAAGACCGGAAAGGACTCTATCGTATGATAGGAAAAGTACTAAAGGACTCAGTCGGATGACTGCAAGTGGACTCGGTCTTGAAGACCGGAAATGACTCTATCGTATGATAGGAAAAGTATTAATGGACTCAGTTGGATGACTGGAAAGTGGACTCGGTCTTGAAGACCGGAAAGGACTCTATCGTATGATAGGAAAAGTATTAAAGGACTCAGTCGGATGACTGGAAAGTGGACTGGTCTTGAAGAACTGAAAGGACTCTATCGTATGATAGGAAAAGTATTAAAGGACTCAGTCGGATGACTGGAAAGTGGACTCGGTCTTGAAGACCGGAAAGGACTCTATCGTATGATAGGAAAAGTATTAAAGGACTCAGTCGGATGACTGGAAAGTGGAGTCGGTCTTGAAGACCGGAAAGGACTCTATCGTATGATAGGAAAACGGCGTCGGAACTCCTATTGGATTAAAGTAGTACTTTAATAAAGTAGTACTTTAATAAAGTAGTACTTTAATCCTCGGTCGGTCGGTTGATTTCGGTGCTAGATAGGAAAGAACGGATTAGCTTGCCTTTATCAGGCGGACGTCCAAATAGACGTCTGGGTTTTAAATAAAAAAATAAAATAAAAAATAAAAAATGCCTTTATCAGGCGGACCCTTTAAATAAGAGTCGGGAGTGCTCTCTGAATACATTTTCAAAGTGGCTTACTGACTGTACCAGTGTTCAGACCAATCGCAACTCGAACTTTCCCCACTCGCGAAGTAGTACTTTATAACTTTCCGGCAAAAAGAAAATGTGAAGTCTATAAACGAGTGAAACTCGAAATAGAAAATAAAAAAAATATTTTTATCACATGTGTTTTAATGTGGTTCTCCATTCAAGTACTCACTATGACCAGTGTTGCTTGATTTATATAATCAACGGTGGCTACGGAGCAACTGTGTTGGTCTGTACTTGGGTGTGGGATTGCCATGGTTCTTGTGATACGGTCAGCGGGCGGTCGGCTATTTATTGAATCGATTGTGTAACGAATCACTTCGTTACAAAATGTCTAGTACTTCAACTGGAGACTGGGTTCAACCCCTGTGGAAGGTTGTTGGGGCCAGCTGGCGAGAGATGGAAGATGGAGTGTTTTCTACTAAGGCGCTTCTCCTTGCGTATGGATGGCAACGGAAGAATTCCCCAGATGAAATCAACGGTGGCGTATACAGTTCTAGTAAGGCCGAACTACTTAGTGAACACTTTATATGAACGGATTTTGAGTTCAGGCGTTTTAGGACTACAAGGACGTATTTTGAGATCAAGCCTATAAGTAGCTGATTTTCCGACTCACCATAATGGTCCTCTAAGTTGGGGATCGTGCCGTCGGCGTGACTTCCCGGCCACGTAAAGAAACCATAGTTACGGAACCAAACGGATTTACTGTTGCAAACGACTGCAAACGAAACAAGGACAATGAGCTTCGGATCTGCACTTGTAATATTAGGTCCCTTAACAGACCGCGCGCAACCGAGAAATTAGGGGCCCTTAACGACTGCAAGGCAGATGTGATTGCATACAAAAAATACGGTGGGATGGGCTTGGCAAATGCAATATGAATGAAAATATGCGATTTCTACTACGGTGACTGCTACTGACATAAAAACCAGCACTTGTTTCGATTTGTCATCGATGTTGGAGGCAGACTTAAGCTTCAATTGTGCGATCCAGCGTTTAGCGACGATCCTCATCAAGGCTAGATTCTCAAAAATTAGCCCAAAATGCGCGCATGCTAAAGATACACGACACCAAGTTTTTCCTAGGCGATTTTAGTGCCAAGCTAGGTAAGGAGGACGTCTTTGGTCATAAAGTAGAAAAGCACAGCCTACACGATACGACATCCAAAATTCAGGCTAAGAGACTTTGCTGCGGGTTGACACGATCCCACTGGATCCACATTCACTTGTCCATAGATCTCCCGATAAATAAATCGTCAACCAGATTTACCACATTGCGATCGACGCAAGGCACTCTTCCGCAGTATCATGAAAGTCCGAGGGGCTTACTATGATTCGGATCACTACCTTGTTACATCAAGGAAGTTTGGCTACAGCCAAGGTACAGCTGCGGATATTCCAACCAATGTCAAGAAATGGACATACTGGGAGGAAATTCAACGTCGGAAGGCTATAATTGCAAGAAATAGCTTCCCTAATCGAGTCTTTCAAAACCTTCTACGAAGTCCTATCCGGCCAGCATCACATGTTGATGGTCTGTGGCAATTTTGTAAAAATACCATTAGAGATGCTGCCTCTGAAGTGCTGGGTTTCACACGGCCAATACAATGAAAACACTGGTTTGACGATGACTGCCGGCAAGCAGATGCAGCTAAACAGGAAGCATACAAAGCGGCTCTGCACAGAAGGACTAGAGCTGCTCGAGAGCTCTATGAGAAGAGGAGGAGAGAAGAACACCGGCTTCTCCGGTCAAAAAACGAAAAAGAGAGAGAGCAAAAAAACGCGTGGTTAAAGAGATAGAGTGATACTACAACAAAAAATAAGGTTCGAAAGTTTGGGCAAAGGATCACTAGGTCCTGCCAAGGGTATAAAATTCAAACTGAAGCCTGTAAGGACTATCCAGGGAATATCGTGGTGGAATCGCAATCGTTGAAAACGAACCAAATCCCGCTGTTAGGCACAATGAACCATTCAACCCAGGCGACTATGTTACAAAAGAAGCATACGAACGATACCGCCCACCCGACCTCGATGAAGTGAGAGAAGCTGTGTCCCAAACTTAAATGCAACAAAGCAGCTGTAGCTGAAAGCCAAGCTGTCGAACTTTCTAAATCCGCTGGCGATGAGCTGGTTAGGAGCATGCACCAACTCATCTGCTAGATATGGTCGGAGGAAAGCATACCCGACGAACAGATAACCTCAGCATTGTTTGCTCGATCTTCAAGAAAGGAGACTCTCTGAACTGTGCCAACTACAGAGGCATAAGTCTTCAAAACTCACTCTGTTTCGACACTTTGACGGCAAAAAAGAATTAAGACAAGCCGAAGTGCTGTCACGTGACTTATTTAGTATCATAGTTGAGAGAATTATACAGAACTCCCGCGCACTGTCCTTTAAAAGTCCGTTCAATTACTCGCATACGCACCATCGATGACGGTTGACGGTGAAAAGCTCACGCTGCTTAGTCAAGTTCGGTAAACCCCTTACCAATCCCTTCGATGTAAAAAAAAAGTTTAGACAAAGCGACGCGCTTTCTTGTGACTTTTTTAGCCTCACATTTGAGAGAATTTGTGGGGAACTTCCACGCCAACACCAGAGGCACAATCTTTCAAAATTCCATGTAATAGCTCGCAGACGGCATTGACATAATTGGAAGAATTCAGCGTGATGTCAGTGAAGCCTTTGTGAGTATCGAAGACAAAAGCGGCGAATATGCGCTTAGCAGTCAACGAGGGCAAAATCAGTTGATTTTATTGATTTTTAAACCCTTACTTTAGGCCTCTTGTTCGCCTCGCACTTGACGTCACAGTTGTCTAAGTAGTCACAATGTGTCGAATTGTTATTTATCAAAAAATTCACGACAATTTAAACTATTCTCTATTTAAAGAATTGTTCTTTCCTTGAAAGACCCAAAAATAATTTTTCTTTTTCGGCGTATCGACTTAAATTAAGACTCTTAAATTTCTTAAAATCATTTTTACCCCATGTCTAGGGTTAAAAGCTTGACTTGGTTCAGCTAGACCAAAGTCCTGACATAATCATCACTTCACTTTGTGTCTTGAAAATGAGTTCAAGCCTGTCTTGATAGTTTAAAAAAATGCAACATTTTTAAATCCCAAAATCGGGGGAAAAGAATACAAGACTTCGAATAGTCTATATCAAACGATTTTGGAAACAGAACCTACCAGCACTCAAAGAATCTATAGTTCATCTCTGTAATCTAATGCAAATCAGAAATTCTGCAAATTCAAACGTCTGTAACCACTCCATACCAAATACCTTACACATAAGTCGACATCCCGTTTATGGAATCCTCAAATACCAATGGAGCATAGGGCTTTCATTTGCACAGGAATTTATTTGATATTTGAATTCAAATCCTTAGAGGGGTGGAATATTCTGGCAGTGAATAACCATCACTCTATTAACAGAAGTTATTGCTTTTGAGGTAGAGGCCTTCGCTTGAAAAATATTGTTTTCCATCAAAGGTAAAATGTGTTTGAAGAAAAACACTCACAGACATTTTTACACGACATATTCAAAGCGTTCACCTTAAATATTTAACAGCTTTCATCCTTGATTCCATCCTTGAATCCTAGATCGTCCAAAATACCACTAACCAAAAAGTCCAGTTTTATTGTGCTTGTTTGACTGCCTCTTTATGTCCTCGACAACTTGTTGATTATCACTTTCAACTTACACCAGTATCATTTCAAAGAGTCGACTTAGTTTCACTCTATCCCTATGAAACTTCCCAACAAATCCACAAAATGTTCCGAGAGAAAGAACATCTACGATTTTATGACGTTTTTGTTTCCAAGCGGCAGATGCTTCAGTCAAGGATTCTCTACGAAATGACTTTCAAGTTTTGTAAAAGCATACCGCAATACAAATATCCCAAAAGTTCTCCAGCTCTGTGTGGCGTTAGAGGACGTCTTATCGTAGCTATGTATGCCTACAAACCAAAACCAACCAATTCAACAGACAGACAAGTTGAGTAAGGTTTGTTTCGATTTTAATTACGATAATCCAAGAAGTTATTTTTTTGCCCGAAATTGTTGCTTTGTTTCGAAGGACATTTCGTTTGATGCGGCATCAGGAATTCCGTTACAACTGTAGAGAACGAAATGAAAGCCTAGTAGCTACTGTGGGAGTTATTTGAAATTTGTGAGTCTGTTTTTGGTGGCTTTGTGTCGTCAGTTTCTGTCAGTGTGCCTAGCGGGTAGAGAATGTGTTTTTCGGAAATTGTGGGTTTTGAAATTAAGCCATGCCGAATGCTTTGAAATTTCATTTCGATTGGCAATGCGATCAATTAAGATAGCGAAGTAGATACGAGTAGACAAAGCTTGTGTTTCATTTTGAACGAGAATAAGGCGGAAGAAGAAATTAGAATTGAAATGACAACCATTTAGGGCATCCTTGCAGATAGAGGTAAGCATTTCGTTGGCAAGAATACCAATTGTTGTAGGCCATGACATTAGAATTGAAATAATTTTCGACAATTCTCATATGACCAGATGCAAAACAGGTTGAAGTTTGTGGACTTGCCAATATTAGGTTAAATTGTGACTCAACGGCAGGGCTGTATGCCAGGAGACTTCCTTAATTAATCATCATACATTTCAAATAATTTTTTTTCGACATTGATACTCTTTGAGAAGAATGTAAATTGCTCATGAGTATCATTTTGTGCACATGCCACTCAAGGTTTTTCAAGGATAATATTGAAAGAAGAACTTAAAGAATCAATCGCTTTGTAGACACACACGCAATACTCAACAATACTACGCACGCTTCGGGTATTTGAAAAAAGGATTTCATTCGAATCGAAACAAATCGATATGACTTTTAAATATTCCTAGACTGGCAGATTGCAATTCTAACAACTTTTTTTTACTCGCAATTCTCTTTTATCTGCCACCATTCCAATGATTTGCTTGTATCAAAACATTTAGACAAATACTATAAGAACCCTTAAAAGATTTCCAAAATAAGCCCAACGAATTCATGGATTTAAAGGGACATTCTTATTTAAAGGAGATTTATTTCTTCGAATGAAATTTGCAAAATTTTCTGCTCTTTACTTAATGTCTCAAGTTCCATGTTAACATTGAAAAAAAAATGTCCTCATTTTCCCATAAGAAAAAGTTTCAAGGACATGCATGTTCCCATTTATACTCAATCCAGATCACATAAAGCTTTCAGGCAGTAAAAGTTTTAGACGTTTTCCACGACTGCTCTGCAAAAAATTCTGCAAGTCATATTCGTGAACACACGATATCATCTCGCACAATAAAGGATTTAAAAAGTTGAAGCAAATACATTGCAAGCTATTAAATTCCACTTTCACATCTGTTGTCGACACTCTTCAGAAATCATCCACACACAGAGGGGGAGTTTGTGGCTCCTGCAGTCGCAAATGTTCAGGTGCACCGCACCCGCACAACACTATACAAATATGACGCACACACACACACGTGTTGTGTAATGGAATCTCTCACGCAATAAAGAAAAAATAACTCATGCTCCTGCTCCTGCGGTCTGTCGTTGTTGAATTCATAAATAAATAAGGATTTTATGTCCTCAGCACGGTCAGTATATGCCCCATGCAACATACCCTCTTGTGTGTACTCGATTTCGACTCTGTCCCGTATGCTGATGCTGATAGCATTCTAGAACGTATGGCCGGATAACTGTTTAGTTTAGTTGAACTGGTGTGGGAATGAAAGGTGTTCGTGTGTGATTTTTTTTCTTGTGGTGGACATTGTTGGAAGGGTTGCCATACCATCGGTTGTATGGAGCCAGCAAAATATTCAATGCCCGATTAAGACTTCATTTATTTGCTTTTATAGGCAATGAACTGTGAAAAGAGTTCAGCACAGTGTGGTGTCGCAAGTAAATCTCTTAAGAAGGATACACTTAGTTGAAGAAGACGTCCGCCAACTTCGCGTGCAAAACTGGAGACGGCCAGCTGGAGACCGAGCTGACTGGCCAAGCTTTTTGGCTAAGGCCCAGGTCTACTCCGGATTGCAGCGCCACCGTAAGTAGATACGCAACGAGTTAGGGCCCTAGGCAAGAAAAACTTACAAACAAGAACTTCCCAATCAATGTCAAAGTACTCACAGAAATTAGATTGTACCAGAATTCCCTCTGCCTGCAATAGCAAAGTACCAACATTTTTTCAAGTAGAAGAGAGTTGATTTTTAGTTTTGAAGTTGTGTTCATCGAAGCTGATAAAAAAAGTGTTTACGATAAAGTTAAATGTATTGAATAACAAAGACTTATTTATTAATGAATATATGGTGAACTTGTTGGACTTAAACTTTTGTAATTGAGGTTAAAGAAGTTATGTTTTAGGTTTTTCAAGGTTGTCTCAAGCTAACCGTCTATAGTTTCGCACGCGAGGTTGGCTGAGGTCTCCTTCCACTTGCGTGCGCCACCTGAGTCTCGGTAGTCCTCTATCGCGCCGTCCCTGCGGTGTGGATTCGAATATTTTCCGGGCGGGGTGTTGGTGTCCATACGCTCTAGATGACCCAGCCATCGTAGCCATTGTATTTTGACTCTTCTGGCTAGGTTCGATGTTATATCTCCTTCTCTACTCTCCGTATGCAGACGGGATCGTAAATCGTCCGAAGAATTTTCCTGTCAAAGCAGCCTAAAGTGTTTTCATCCGCCTTTGACAGGGTCCATGCTTCTACACCGTAAAGCAGGACTGGGATGATGAGGGTCTTATACATGGACACTTTGGTTGCTCGAGAGAGGGTTTTGCTACTCAATTGTCTTCTTAGCCCAAAGAAACAGTGATTGGCAAGAGTTATCCTTCGTCTGATTTCAGCGCTGATGTCATTTTCTGAAGTGATAGCGGAGCCTAGGTAGACAAAGTTCCTAACTACTTCAAAGTTATAGCTGTCTATGGTGATGTTTTGTCCAAGACGTCAGTGTTGGTTTTGCTCTCGTTGACTGCTTAACCCATATTCGCCGCTTCCGTCCCAATACTCACGAAGGCTTCACTGACATCACGCTTTGTTCTACCGATTATGTGAACGTCGTCTGCGTGTGCGAGCAGTTGAACGGACTTTTGAAAGATTGTACCTCTGGTGTTGGCGCGAGAGTTCTGCACAATTCTCTCAAGTATGATGTTAAAGAAGTCGAATGACAGCGCGTCGCCTTATCTTAATCCTTTTTTGACATCAAAGGGGTCGGTGAGGTCTTTGCCGACCTTGACGGAACAGCGTGAATTTTCCATCGTCATCTTGCACAGACTAACGAGTTTGGCAGAGATGCCAAAACTAGACATTGCGCTATATAGTTCGTCTCTATAGATGCTGTCATACGCGGCCTTGAAATCGATGAAGAGGTGGTGTGTATCGATTTGGAATTCCTGGGTTTTCTCCAAGATCTGCCGCAGTGTGAATATTTGACCGATGGTGGACTTTCCTGGCCTAAAGCCACACTGATATGTGCCTATCAGATTGTTGACGAACGGCTTCAGGCGTTCACACAATACAGCAGAAAAGATCTTGTATGCGATGTTAAGAAGACTTATGCCTCTGTAGTTGGCACAACTCAAAGGGTCTCCTTTCTTCAGGATCGGACAAACAATGCTGAGGTTCCATTCGTCGGGCATGCTTTCTTCCGACCATATCTTGCAGATGAGCTGGTGCATGCTCCTAACCAGCTCATCGCCAGCGGATTTAAAAAGTTCGGCAGCTAGGCCGTCTGCTCCGGCTGCTTTGTTGCACTTGAGCTTAGACACAGCTACTTTCACCTCCTCCAGGTCGGGTGGGCGGTATTGTTTGTATGCTTCGTCGGTAACGTCTTCGCCCGGGTTGAATGGTTCGTTCTGCCTGACAGCGGTATTTGGTTCGTCCTCGCCGTTATACAGTCTGCAGAAGTGGTCTTTCCAAATCCTCAGCACCGACTGCGATTCTACAACGATGTTCCCTTGATGGTCCTTACAGGCTTCAGTTCGAAGTTTATACCCTTGGCAGGACCTTTTGATCCTTTGGTAAAACTTTCTAACCTCATTCCTGTTGTAACATCTCTCTATCTCTTCAACCGCGCGCTTCTCGTGCTCTCTCTTTTTCCTTCGGAGAAGCCGGTGTTCCTCTCTCCTCCTCTGCTCGTAGAGCTCGTGAGTAGCTCTAGTCCTTCTGTGCAGCGCCGCTTTGTATGCTTCCTGTTTAGCTGCATGTGCCTGCCGGCATTCATCGTCAAACCAGGGGTTGCGTCGTGGTGGCCGTGTGAAACCCAGCACTTCAGAGGCGGCGTCTCTGATGGCATTTTGGCAATGTTGCCACTGGCTATCAATACTTGATGCTGGCTGCATAGGACTTCGTAGAAGGATTTGAGAGACTTGGTTGGAGAAGGACCTGGCGATCTCTTGCGATTGTAGTCGGCCGACGTCAAACTTCCTCACAGTATTTTCATTACTTGGCGCTGGTCGGGATATCCGTAGCCGTACCTTGGCTACAACAAGGTAGTGACCCGAGTCAATGTTGGCCCTTCGGAAAGTTCGGACATCCATGATACTGGAGGAGTGCCCTGCGTCGATCTCAATGTGGTAAATCTAGTTGACGGTTGATTGATCCGATCTCCCATGTCCCTTTGTGGATATTGAGATTCGGGAAATCTGTACTACCTACCGCAACGTGTGGCCCGCAGTAAAGTCGATAAGCCTGAATCCGTTATCAGTGGTCGTGTCGTGCAGGCTATGCTTGCCGACTGTACGACCAAAGATGCCATCCCTTCCTGGCATTAAAATCGCCTAGGACAATCTTAATGTCGTAGCTAGGGAACTGCTCATAAGTTTTGTCCAGGAGCTCGTAGAACATATCTTTGGTGTCGTCATCTTTCTCCTCTATGGGGACATGCGCCCATATGAGGCTAATGTTGGCACACTTAGACTTGATGCGGATCGTCGCGAGGTGCTCGCTGACAGAGTTGAAGCTCAAGACTTTTTGCCTAAGTCTGCCTCTAACAACGAAACCACATCCAAATAGGCGCTGGCTCTGATGCCGATAGCAGTCGCAGTTTTTCATCCTTCTTTTGCCCGGCCCTTTCCGTCCCACCGCATTTCTTGCATGGCAGTAATGTCTGCTTTGCAGTCGTTAAGGGCCTCCGCTAGTTGCTCGGCTGCACGTGGTCTATTAAGGGACCTAACATTCCACGTGCAGATCGAAAGCTTGTTGTACTTTTGTCGTTTGCATTGGTCGTCAACAGTAAATCCGTCCGAATCCGAGGCTTGTTTCTGCTTCGTAACTGGTGTTTCTTTACGTGGCCGGGAAGTCACCCCGACGGCACGACCCCCAACCTGGAGGACCAGATCCTGTGGTTAGCTCTAAGGACGGAGAGCCGGAAAGCCCGCTCCTTATAGGCCTGAGCTCCGAATACGTCGTAGTCGCCCATATAAGGTGTTCACTAAGAAGTTCGGCCTGACTGGAACTGTGGACGCCACCGTTGATTTCATCTGCGGAATTCATCCGCTGTCGTCCGGATGCAAGGAGAACTGCCTTAGTGGGAACACTCATCCCCCCCCCCCCTCTCGTCTGCTACCCCCGACAACCTGTGGATGCTTATATCCTCTTGAGTGCAAATGCTTTGACCAGGCAAAAATTTAGCATTAGGAAATAAATCAAATAAAGAAGCTCCAGGTAATAATTTTTGGGTAGATAGCTGAAATTCGGTAGTCGAACTAAGAATCTATTTTAAAAGATCTAGTTTGGAAATCAGCTGAATCCGCTTACAAACACGCCGACTACAGGCTTGTATGTGCGAACACCACCTTTAACTTTAATTAATTACTATATTTTTCATAAAAAGATTATGAAAAGCTTATGATATAAATGTTGTACGTATTATTGTCTACCAAATTTTGTCTTTGGGTACTAAGTGGGTGTATATGTCTCCACCCACTTTCGTAGGCGTGGATTTGAGAAAAACGATTTTTAAGTTGAAAGGTTTTAAGGCCAAAAAGCATGCAGCTACCTTGCATTAAGCATGCAAAAGTTACAATTATCACGCCGCCCTCTTTTTAGTGGCATATTCTTTTTTTTAGGCACATAGGTCCAGACGGACAGAAACTTTTACATTCGCACTGTTGCACTTTCTCACTTGCTTTTTTATATTTTCTTATATCGTTTCAACTTAAATTACTTTAAGTGGTTGAAAAACGAAAAAGCCGAAGAACATTTGTCAGGTATTTTACTAACAACGTTCTATTTCAGATAGACATTTTCAATGTCAGGAAATTTTATTTCTCGACAGTTTGAGTGAAGGCGAAAAATTTTCCCGATTTTAGGAAACGCAAAATTAACTTTTTAGCAGCAGAGATTTTTGTATGTTCTGATCATGCATGTGTACTGAATTTGAATTGGATTAATGATTATAACTATTTATTGGCATAAATTTAGGCTTAACGATATAACTTTCCAAACAATTTTTTACTTCATTTCCTTTATTAATTTTTTTTCCTTTTTACGATTTATCGTTCAATAGTTACAAAGCGATTGGAAGGCCGAACGGACGGACGGACAACGTAGTGCCATAAGAGGTCCTTTCTGCTTTTCTGGACGCACCGCTAAAAAGTTACTATTTCCTCTTTATTTTTCACAGTTAAAAAGAGGTCTCAAAATTGTACAATTGGCAACATCTAAGTTTAAAGATAACGAGCGTTAGAGAAAAATCAGGGCTTAAAAGGGAATGATTGCTCCGGCACCAGGATGCCATCACCGGGGAAGGTAAAAACCCCGATACGTTGAAGCCAGAGCAATAAGGCACAGTAAGTACTGATGATGAAAAGCGAAAAAAAAATCGAAACACCGTAAAGAAGCCAGAAAGAACAGTAGAGTACTCTCGAAGAACAAAAGAACGATCTCGAAACAAAAGTTTTGCTAACAAAAAATGCTTTGGAAAAGCAAAAAAGTTCTCTAGAGTAGCAACTCGGAAATGTAGACATTAAGCTCGAGACGAAACTTAATGTCCAAAGTTAAATAACCAATTTTAAGAATCAAGCTTAAACAACAGATCAAGAAGTTTGAAGCAAAATGCGATGAAATAGAATCAGAAGTGGACGAAGGGGAGCATTATTTTGAACAGCTAGCTCGAGAGCTCGATTATGCCAAGAAGCAGAAAGTTATTAAGTTATTAAGTTAAGTTATATTCGACCAAAAGTTCACGACCAAAAGAAATGCTGCTGCCTGCCTGCTATGGCCAAACATAATGGCCGATTTATAAGAAGCAATTCAAAGCTGCCTTGTTGTTGTTGACAACAACTGGGGTAACGTTCGCAGGGCATGCGTTCTTTATTCAGATTTCCTAGCTGCATAACACCAACTGCTTCAGCCTGGCATTTAGAGTAATGCCATTGTACCGCTCCAGCCACCTTTGACCGTCTTATGAAACGTATCTAACTTAGTCCGATGCGGAACACCTGTCTGGTTTACTTGGACGCTCTCATCGTTGTGGGAAAGACTTTCGCTGAGCATTGAGACAACCTACGAAATGTGTTTCACGACTGCGAGCAGCACACTTAAAGCGCAAGCCAAAGAAGTGTGCTCTCTTTGTGATATCGTCGGATGAGCCCCGAGAAAATCGAAGCCGTGAGAGGTTGACCAGTTCCCAAAGACAGACACCAGCCGAGAGGTTTTCTCAGCCTTGTCTATATTACAGAATATTCATGAAGGATTTCGCCGGGATCTCCAAGTGTCTGCACCAGTTTTTGGGGTTTTATTCGAAGAGCCCCAGGTAATAATATTATAGTTGATTTGTATAAAAGAAATTCCCAAACTTCGAAACTTTTAGACTGGCACTTGGCAACTCCATTCAAGGCAACAATGCATGAAAATGACTGTGTGACGTGTGTGTCCAACTCCTTTTTTTTATTTCAATTTTATTGCTGCAATACTTTCGCTTGATATTTATTGGAATTTTTACTCGCCCAGAATTTATTGTTTGTAGATGGGAAGTATTTGCCTGGTGTGTGTGTTTTATCTGCTCTCACATTTGTCATGGTTCGCATAATACTGTGTTGAAGGGTTGTAAATTGGGGCTCCTTTTTTGGGAAATTTATGGCAATTACTTTTGCTGAATTCATGGCCATATAGCTTCGTTTGATTTCACTATAAAGTTTGAAAATGATGACAATTGAATTGGCCGATGACTACCCGTGGACTCTCCTGGTGGTAGGTAGATAAATTATATGTCAATAGCGAGTTGTTTGTTAAAATAAATTTATTGCTTTGTGGTTGCATTCACACTGGTTGAAATAAAATAAACAACAAAGAGGACTTTATTGTCACATTGGCGCCATGAATGGTTAATTTATGAGTATTTTCTTTGATGGTGAAGGCATGGTGTAAAAGAAGGAAAACAAAAACTCCTATACAAACATTAAATATTTTTTTTAAATTTGGAAATCTCCCTGTGAAGCTTTTGAATTATTGTTTTAAGCTTGACGATATTATTTAAGGAACTTTTTGAGCTACAGTGGCCAGAAAATTTTTCTCCTAATCATTGCATTCTACGCAAAGGCCGACCACATATTCTGCAGTAGCTCAGACAAAGTGTGTAATGTGCGTTTACTACACAGGAGGCCTGGGTTCAAATCCAACCTTTTTCGTTAAAACTCGTTCTTTTTTTACTCGAGGATTAAGAGGTTTTACTGTCGTCTACTGCTTAAAAGTTAATCGTTGCATTTACATGCGTACATGAGAAAATTGCGATTACAACTCGTTGAAAGAAAAAATATTTTTTGTACATTATAAGTCTTTTGTGAGTTCTGCTTAATCCCCTCGCATGTTTCCATGTGACTACATAAAAATTTCTCAAAATTGCATGTGCTGTTGCATGCAGCCATGGTGCATGCGTTTTTTTCGGGAAAGATGTGCGAGCCTGTTATTAAAATGTATGTGTTCCAAAGTGCTTCTTATTTCTAGAGCAAAAACCGTAACTTGCCTTGGTTTTAACTAAGTAAATACCAACACAACGGTACATCTTATAAAATTATTCATAGAACCATGCAATTAGGTCCATACATGACCGTTTAAGCAGATTTTGGTTCAATTGGCTGTCATGTTCTCCATAATGAATAAAAATAAAGTTACAGCAAGGTCCTTTTTGGCTATTCCTTCTCACTTTTAAGGTCAAGACAATTTTTAAAACAGGACATGACAGGTTTTTATTTATATCTAGGAACATAGTTCGTTGTCCCTTGTCAAAATTAAATCCTTGCTGTTACCTTGTAGACGACCCTGCCTGAATTCCGAAAACGATAGAAATACCATTTCGGCATTGAACTTTATTACTTATACGATTGCCTTCGATGGAATAAACATTTTATTTCCGTTATCGTATACCTATATGAAGCGATTTTTCGCAATCATATTATTATTGCTTTTGGATAACGTTTTCGTTTTATTAAGTCGAAAAACTCAACTTCCAGTCCTGCAGGCTGACGGAATCGCTAAACGAATATGAAATTTATTGCGATTTTCCCAAATGGTGGTCGTTCTAAAGGGCCCCCGCACCAAACCTCCGCCCGCTGCGCGTATAAGCGACCGATTTTTATGAATATCCTCATTATGCCAAATGAAACCGTAAAAGACACGCAAACGAGAATCCTTAAAAGAAAATAACGACACACCATATATACGCATCGATGCATCAGCTCAGCATCCTTGTCAGGGATAAATATGTGAAATACATACCTCGCTTTTTGCTTTTTTTTATTGATTTTCTCTTTATATCCGAATCAGGAGTCGCACAGATTGATGTGACATCATTTGGGATTGATGATGGATGTTGATGTGGATTGGCGTTGATAGAAGGGTGCGGGGGAATGTGACGCATCACCTATCGGAAGCATAGACGATCAACTTTTAATAGTCTGCTGAGAGATCCCCGTAGGTGCTGGTAATTTGATGGATTTTGCCTGACTTTGACATGTATTCAGTCTGGCTCTGTCATTTGACACACATTATGGCTCAGTGATTTTTAGATTTTCTGTGAGATTTTTTTTGTTGCTTTTAAATAACACACTTCATGGCCAGGATCAAAGACTGTATGCTTCATTGGATTTTAGAGGGAAATAAAAAGTGAAAAAAGCGACAAACTTTTGATGTTCCACATCATCCTCTGGATGGTTTTTAGGGTAAGGTGTGTGCTTGGAGGAGTATCACAACACGCTTCATAAACGTACGTTAAGTGGGCTATTTTTTGAGTCTATAGATTGATTTCTTCTTTTATAGGGGCATTGAGTATCTATTGTAATGGAGTTCTTACGTCAACCTCATTAAACGGGAAACTCTGTAAATGGCGTTGAAAATTGTTGACACCAGTCTTAAGGACATGAATTTTTAGTACATTGCATTCAATTGTTGGAGGTCGAAGTGATTTAAAGGTCTATACTTCTTTATATTTTAACATGTTTTTTTTGGGTCTAAAGACAAGTAAAACTCAATAAGTAGACCATATTTTAAAAAAAGCTAACGATGTTTCTCGATTTTGCGATACCTACGATTTGATCCACTCGGTGTTGAATATTTGAAAAATGTTTTTATACTTAAAGTTTTTCCTGGGCAATGCTTACGATTTCTTACATTTTAGTGGCGCAGTCGATAGTTACTTATTTATTTATTGAATTTGCCTAGACTAAACGCAGGTATTTAAGGTATTTGATAGAGGTTGAACAGCCCTAAAACACCAAAATCTCACTCCTATTCGAGAAGAGTGAGAAACCTTAGATTAAAACGGTCCTGAATTTTAACCATGACATGTTTGAAAAAGAACTATTTGTAGATGAACACTTGGAATGTCAGAAACATAAGACAAGGAAACTGTCGTTGTGGCAGTAAACAAGTTGGATTAGACTGGGGTATAGAAAGTGCGATGGTTCGGTTCTTGGAAGCGTATGAAAAGGAATTGAGACGCAAGGCATAGCTCCTTGGCATTTTTTGCTAATTTAAATTCAAATTTCTTCTAAAACCAATTCAGAACTTTATAATTGATTATTATTGATTGTTGAATGAGAATTTGCGAAGGACAAAAAATTGATGACTTCTTGAAGATTTGGTGAATCAATGCCCGCAATTTTAGTTTGAGATCTTTGTTTGTCCCAAAGAAATTGTGAAGGAGTTCTCCATCCCATTCGACATTTCACAACTTTTCAATTTTAAATTAAATTAAAATTAAATTCTTACACGTCATAAGTTTCTTGACTTTTTGAATACATTTTTAATGCCTCGTATAGTATCAGTATCAAGGTACTCAATGGCAAGGTAGAGCCAAGGTATTTAGGCTCGTTTGAAATTTGCGGGATATGAAATTGGAATGCAAATTTTTATTTTGCTCATAACGGGTGATTTTTTAAGAGGTTGAGAACTTTTTTTTAAAAAAAAAACACAAAAAATTCGAAAAAATTAATGAAATATTTATTTGAATCGATAGTTTGAACCATTTATCAGGTATAATGAGATAGTCATCTTCGCTGGGGTGCCTCTTTTTGCCCCCAAACTCGTTTTCGGCTCTCTAGGGAAAATGCTGCCAGCTATCATGATTGTGTTAGTGGGTTGCAATGCTACTTTATGGGGTGCAAAAAAAAAAAATCACTAATACAGTCAACCAAGCTGGAAGCAAGATTTGTGCCTCCAAGGCCAAAATGAGTGCGCTTGGTGCAGCTAATTTTGGGTTTTGTGTGCGTTTCAGGCTGAACATTTTAGATATCGACTGCGTTTCAGGTCATCATATCGAGGATCGATTCGTGGCAATTGTTCGGAGTTTTTATTCAGATTTCCGAGCAGACAAGTTGACTTTTCCGAATCTCGTGCAAGAAAGTTTGATTTTTCCTTTCAAATAAGAGTTTATTTATTATTTTTTTAATGCTGTATTGTTCGCTTTCATGGAAAAGAAAGAAATGAATAAGTTGATTGCGAAAAATGATGAAATCTTTGTTTGTGCAGGCAATATAAAATATTAGAGTGATACACAAATTACGCTCATTCAAGATTTAAAATAGAAAAACTACTTTAATTATTTGCAACGGAGACATTTACCTTGTCGATTCTTTGTCGGTTGCTATAGTTCTAACATACTCTGCTACACAATGATTTAGCATTATTGTTTGCCGTAAACTCTATTGATATTTATCATTACTATTGGGAATAACTTCAGTGTTTTTTGGTGTGAACTTTGTAGGCTTGTGTGAACTTTGTAGGCTTTGTTTGATTGAAAAAATGTTTAAATAGTTTTCAAATAAAAATTCTAGAAAATACTTAATATATTTTATTATTATATTTTTGTTGAAAATTCATGTATTTTTTTTGTGTTTGATTTTGCTTTGATGTTAAGAAGTGATTAAACTTATAAGAAAAGTTTGAGTCTATTTTGAAAAGTCTGCTTAAGATAAATTTGTCTTTAATCAACTCCTAACTAACTGTAAATGCTCACAGCATTTGTACATTCTTTCAAACGATGTGAAATACTTCACCGGGTTCGTCCAATGAATGCCAATGACAGCTAAAAGGCACAGCATATACAATACTGGTGTCTAGAATTGGAACCGATCTTTGGGTGAATGTTAGTCTTGCTTAAAAGATCACCTTTCTGGTGGTAAGATCTGTTTCACTGTGTATTGCTCTAAAATTCTAGTGACTTTGTCAGTGACGCCTCAAATATACTGGTTAAAAATGTACAGTCTTTTAAATTCGTGTAAAACATATATTTAAATAAAGACCTAGGACCATCTGAGAGAAATACAGAAGAACGGATAGCTCGTCTGTTGATAAGCTTGAATACACTTTGAACCAATGATATAAAATTTAACGCTTCGTAAATCCGTGTTGTCACAAGGAACAGAACGGGAAAAAAAAAACAGATTTTCAGATGATGTCAAAGAAATCAAATATAATGGATTATATGTCAAAATTTCAAACTATTGGAAGAGCTTAAAATATACAAAATCTCTTGCTTTAAAATTTTCTTTTGTAAAGTTTAAGAACTTTTTTAAATTTGTACCTTCCGAAGTTATTTGAATTTCCATAATGAAATATAAATACATTTTCAAATAAATCATTTGACTTGATTTCAATCATGCCATCAATTTTATTTGCAATAATTCGCAAATAGGTAAATAAAATTTTTATTTGAATAACATTTTATTAACAAACAATTCCTGCTATTCAAATAAAAATTATTCATGTGTGATTGAAACTTTTTTTAAAAATCAAACTGAAATACATTTTTCTCAATTTTGTGTGCAATCGCGAAAAAATTTCTTTTTTGGTGATGGGATCTGTAATTTGTTTCATGTGAATAAAAACGTCATGTGACTTGAGACGTTAATTTATTCATTTGGATTACTATTTATAATTGGATAAATGAACTAGTAATAATTAAAACGAACTATTGAAACTATTCATGAAATCATTCGAAAACAAATAAAAAATTGAGGGAAAAAACTCCTTATTCTAAACATTGATCTAAAAGTTAACAGAGTATTGTTTAAATGTGCCTATTCATTTATGAAAAAAAACTGTGGTTCAAAACTTTTTTCAAAATGTGTTTCGGACTACTGGAAAATTAATCAAATTCTTTTTGCAACTAATTTTTATAAGAAGCTTAGACCAGAAAGTCTCACGTAATTTTTTTATAAGAAAACGCATTAATTAATAAAATTTATGCACACAATCAAATAGCTTGATTGTTTATTTTAAAGAAAAAATTAGCAAAAAGGAAAAAAACTCCCAATAGCAAAGATTTCCACCTCCTATTTCCACCTCAATTGTGCTGAACCCTACCTATGGACTGAACTCAGCAAACCAGAATCAGATGTCTTTTGACATTTCTGTAATCAAAACAAATTCGATTTTCAGTTGACCCGATGTGCATGGCAAAAATTTATTCCTAATGGGCACTCGCTTGGGCGGCAGATTTTTCCTTTACTAAGAAGATAATAATTATTTGTAAAACAAAATAAACCAAAAAAGAATGGAGGCTGTTTACTTTGTTTATATTTTTTGAATGACTGAGACGGCAGATTATCTTAGCTTCCGCCATTTTTAAAGGGATTCACTGAACATCTCCATTGCTCACTTCACATGCATTCACAGACAGGGTCAGGAGAGAGATCCCGTTACTTTTTTTTGCGGGTGTTTCAGGCAAGGGGATTGCAAGTCGCCTATCTCATTATATCTGATCAGTGGTTTGAACCTTGCAATTTAATGTTTAAAGATAATTTCATGCAAATGTTGACCGCGGCTGCGTCTCAGGTAGCCCATCCGCTGAGTCCAATTTTGGCATACTCTTTCACACATATCGGCCGGTATCTCACGAATGAATGCATGGATGTTGGCTTCCAATCGACATTTCGCGGTCTTCTGTCACACTAGCTGATACGGCCGCAATATTTTCTTCACTACGCACAGTACGTAAACGTGTTGGTGGTTTAATGTCCAACAAATTAAATTTGGTGCGAAATTTGGTCACAATCTTCCGAATAGACTGCTCAGAAGGTCGAGAATGCCGACCATAAAATGGAAGCAGCGCGCGATAAACATTTCGAACCGAGCACGAATTTTGATAGTAAAATTCAATAATTTGCAAGCGTTGTTCATTTGTAAGACGATCCATGGTTGAATTTGCAAACCAAACTGAAGCTGTTTGACAGTGACAAAAGGTACTAAACACACGTCAGCTGTCAAAATCAGTGTTGCCAAAACCAAACCAGCTAAAAAATCACCCTTTATTATATGAAACCTATACATGCAACAAAAATTCAACCAAACAAAACGCATATAGCTCAAGTTATATGCAATAAAAAAACTCGGCAGCCAAGGTTAAGCTTCCCTTGAGTAAAATGAAAAGAAAATTCGCTTCTCCCAGTTTAAGGAAATCAAAGAGTAGTCTTGGGATGAAAGTGAAGGAAAGTCTTTCTAGATAATAAAAATTCAGAACCTGGGCTCTTCAAGAAGGTCATCACCACCGACACTTTAGGGAATTTTGAATAACTTGAAGATTCTTAAATATCTTAATAAATTGAGGAAGAATAAGCTTACTGGCGGATTTGGCTTGGTTTCTTGATTGCGTCCTTCAAAGCTGGCGGCTATGCTCTGGTACTGATCATGCTTCATTTTAAATTTGGGGGGACAACCAACATGCCCATCAACTGGTAAGGAATCTCTATCTGCAAATCTTTATAGTCCAAGAATCTAGCTTTTTTCTGCATGATAAGCTCACGATCAAGAGGTGGCTACTCTAAGAATGCGAAATCCTATCGAGACGAAAGCAGTTAGGCCAGAGACACACGGCGACAGAAAAACGCGCGACTAATTACCGTCCGACTAGAAGCATACGCATTTATATTCTAGACAACACACGATTGCGGCTGCGACAATCAGTCGCCAGACTCGTTTTGTGACAAATTTCCAAATTGCGACTTTTTCAAGCCGCACGACCAAAAATTAATTTTTGTTTATTTAACGATAAAAACCGACTGTTTTCACTACAAATCACCGGAATCGCCCCGAAAATGAATGTTTGTGTGCTGAGTTTACCTCAAAAAGCTTGCAAATTCTTTTTTTTTAACGATGAAAATTTTTCATTAAAACTGACAGGAACCGCACGGAAAATTATCGCTCGTGTGTTGAGTTATGTTTTGTTGTGCGTTTTTCTGTCGCCGTGTGTCCCTAGCCTTAGAAGTACTCTAGAAGTCAATACTTTGCATGTTCAAAACTTAGCAAAACGTAATATCTTTAATATTTGTTATATTTTTTTTTTCGATTTAGAATCATCGGCGGATCCAATCAATTTTCATACTTTGGCTGTACAATTTGCGACCATATACACGTCAATTTTTAGCTTTCTAGTTTAATTATAAGGACCTAAGAACTTCTAAGTGTATTCGAGCGAATGGACGGACATGGCTTAATCAATTGACCTGTCGCTCTTGATCATATCTCTAAAAGATCTTAGGGGTCTACGATCATTGTTTCTCTGTGCTTCAAACTACTAAAATTTATACACACTGGATCGGGTATAAAAACACCAATGAATTTTTCTCGCTTAGCATTTTCCGTCACGTTGACAAAATAACCAAGTTTCTCACCTCAAATGTCAAAAAATGAATCAATACGGATTTTGTTATTGCCCCGAAAGACTGCAATATTGATTGGGTGCTTTGCAACTTGTTAGTGACACAAACAATAACTCCATGGAAAACAAGCCCCCCGTAAGACCCAGTTCAGTAAGTTTGACGATCTAGTCGAATGTGCTAAAATAACCTTAGACTGCCGTTCGTCTCTAAAGGAGATGTCTAAGCAGTTCAAAATTCATTTGCGCTGGGTGCCAGCGCATAGTGATAGTATTCCAGGCAACTGTAAGGCTGAGAAACTCACCAGACTTGGAACTACTCTCTCAATTTCGCCTGATAAAGGCTCTTTAGGCATTTCGATATCGACATGCAAACTCATGATAAAACTGAATGCAGTAGAAAAAACAAATCTTAGATGGATAAGTTTGATAGCTTTTAAAAGATCGCACATTAGCGCTACAATAGGTGTCGTTACAGGACACCGTCTGATAGAGGAGCATGCGACAAGTCTTGGTGTCTATTCAAACAAGTTTTGCAGGAGCTGCATGGATAAGGAGGAAGAAGAGATATCTCTCCACCTTCTCTGTAAAACCGTCATCTTCACCTTGGAGCTTTCTTCTACAATGATCTTAGTATGACTGAACAAAAACGTCTTTTACGCTTCATTAGTAGCTCGAAAAGGTTCAACGAGCAGGCAATTTTTCCAGATCCACGTTTTTTTTTTTGTAATATCTTCTCTAAGGAAAGGTGAACCTATAACACTGAAACTGTGTAAGGAGATACTTATTTACTTTATTTTTAAAAGTTTGCAGTTTATAAGTGTTAGGAAATATGAAATCAGGAAGTGAATTCCAAAGTGCACTTGTTTTATAAAAGAAAGAATTTTGAAACAGTGTAGTGCGAGGTGTTTCGAGGTGAACATGGAACTGATGAGCGCTTAACGCTTACCTTGTGGATCGGAAATTTTCAGGAATAAAGTTACTTAATTCTTCAGAGCATTTGCCATTATAATATTTATAATAAAGGCATAAATCCGCAACACGTCTTCGGTGAGATAGTGATCAAAGATTTGTTGTTAACTCAGGATTATCGATTAAACGAATGGCTCTTTTTTGAATTGAATCAAGAAGGCGGAGAGAATGCTTAGGAGCAGAGCTCCATATATGAGAACAGTATTCCAATGCTGGTCTTACTTGAGTTTTGTAAAGTAGAAGTATTTGAGTAGGAGAAGAGAATAGTTTTGCTCTAAACAAATAGCTTAATATTGACGAAGGAGATTTAGCAATATTAGATAAGTGTTGGTGCCAAGTTATATTAGAGTTAACATTGACTCCAAGAAGGTGGATATTATCTTTTGCATGACTGATTTTGTTTTGCATATTAAAGAATGGTACAGTAGATGAGTTGTTCCTTGAAAAGACCGAATATTGTGTTTGGCTAGCATTAAAAGTAACAAAATTTGCCTTACCCCAACTAAAAAATTTTTAGATTAGAATTAAACAATTCAATTTGACTACACCTTTGGCTATGAGAAGTTGTAGCATTTACAGGAGTTTTGTTTGAGATGGAAGCTATAAGAGTATACTGTCATCCGCAAAGCTTAATATTTTGTTATTAGTGGTATCACAATGGACCTACACAGGTCTAAGTGAGTTGTTTTCTTCGGACCCAATAGCCACTTCAACCTAACCTTCCCGAACCTAGTCAAATGTGATTAAGATCTGTCCAATATCTGAACCATCTGAAGGCTCTATGCAGTCGAAACTGGAAACTGGATATTGGCCCACTACTTCCGGAAGTTAGATTTATTATGCCAGCAATCAGGTTGCAGTTATCCGTGTAGCTATGTCGGCTGTGCTGATGACATCAAACTCGCTTCGGACAAGACTGACGTTCTGCAGGAACGCATTCAGCCTCTATAAAGATTTGTGTACAACAGGTGATCACTCACCGAATTGCTTAACTTAAAGTCGAAGAACATTCAGTTGTTATGTCAGGCGTTCTTTCAACCTTAACGATCATAGAATATACGACATGTTTGCCTCTACTTGGCATATCTTCAAGATGCATTATAATTTGCATCTTCAAGTTCATTATAATTTGTTATGATCGAATACCTAAAAATAAGTTCATCTAACTACTATCGATTCTAGCAAACCCCCTGTCAGTCTGAGGGGGTGGTTCCTCTGATATCAAAACGTAAATAGACTTCGTATACCTACCAAGTTCCCCACGATATATTCAAATTATCAGAGACTGCCTAGTAACATCGAAAACTCCGAAATCTTCACAACTTATTTCCACGACAACCTCAAGTATATACCCGTAATTTAAAACTTGTTTTGTTAAAATTAAAAATAATAATCGCCTCAATTCGTCTCCTTTCCAATTCACAGCTTTGATGATCTAGAGTAAGTTTGTGGCAAAATCACCTGCCTTAAAAACTACGTTTTCATACATACCTTGTTTGACTTCCTTCTCCCTTGATTTAAATGGGCCTCATCAAACACAACATCTCAAACTGAAATTCTCTCCTTGACGGTGTATCAATTTCTGATGTCCTCTACCAAATGAATAGTTAAGGCCTTGTCCCCAATGTAATGAACAGACATCCAAAGTTTTTTTTGAATGCAAAACAAAGCAACAAAAGTTACTAAAGTTTGCATTCATGCGGACAGCAAAATCGTGAATTTTTTATTGAAATTTGTGGCCTCGACTCCAAAAACAAAAATTAGTCGTAAAAAATAAAGTTGCGTTTCGTCATTCCGTACCCTGACTTTTCAATGGACGACTGGACGAATTTGCCCAGACGCATAAGTGGAACATGGTCGATGATTACCGATAGACAGGAACATTTATATTCAAAAATTGAATGTGGCCCGACGCGATGTTCTGCGCAAAGAAGTAACGGAAATTGTTGTTGTTTTTTTGCTTGTGGCCGGGCTTTTGTTTCATCTCCACCTTATCTTGACGTCCGATACCGACAAATTCGTCGTCTTCAAGACACCTTCAAACTCTGCTCTTGCATTGGGTAAGAGATAGTCTAAGGAATTCTATGACCCGTATGTCACTAAAGTTTTTGTACAACTTTCGTTAGACCTTTCTTGGAAAACGCTTGCCAAGTTTGGTCTCTGTGTCAAAAAAAAACTTTCATACAAAGCATTGAAGCAGTCCAGCAAAGGATTCTTTGCTCGTGATCTCGGTCAAAGTGATCCCTTCGTACCTTAATGAAATCACTAAAAAAGACGATAGGTGGTAGTCAACATAAACCATTTCATCTACCAGTTTTTAAACAGTAACATTGATGACCCACAACTCCTCCAATTGATCTTTTTTACACCCAATCCTCGAAATATCAGATCATTACCCTTGCACCTTACTAATTATAGTCATTTAAAACCAATCACACGACGACATCCAATGTTAAGAATAACGAATAACCACACCGATGCTTTGAACCTTAATTGTTCCATACCATGCTTAAGAAAATACTCCAAAATTTTTTCTAGTCCTCAATCCATTTACTACTTTTATTCTCCTCCTTAGCTTAAAATTAAGACCTCGTACATAGTCTTAGGCTTTCTTGTATGTGTTAAGCACATAGCCAAAACCATCTTTGGAGGCACTAAACTTAAAGTTCGCGATACCAATGCATTAGAATCGAATCGCTGCTAAGCCAGTATATGGAACATGAAAACTCTGCAAAAAAAATCCACCCGCAAGTGTTATGCCGCAGAGAATAGCAGTAGTCAGAGTGTTCTTTAAGATTTGACTTTTGTTTGTCTTTTGTTTTTGACTTTTATAAGCCGAGCTAAGCCACTTCAACAGACGCCGAGTTGGCGACCTGAAAGCAGATTATGTTGAGACAGATCCTGGATTTTGTTATGGGTTTATCTAAAATGTTTTCCATGGTCACGAAATTCATATGTTTGTACCCACAATATCTGGTGAGCGTTCCAAGACATTCAACCCCAGAAGGCAAGAAACATAAAAAGCTGTTGAAGAACAGAATTGTGGTTCAAGAGGGCACGAAGACCGCCTCAAATTTAGAGATTAAGTGATCCTGCAGACTCTGTGGAAAGAGTTTTTATTTTGAAATTAAATGCCAACCAACACACACTAATCAACACCCGTCAAACGCATTGGGATTACAATAACACGCGTCTGCGGTATCTTTGACATTCCTATTTGCAACGTCGAAAACCACTCAGACACCAAACCACATGCTCTTCAAATTCCGATTGAATTCCATGAAATATACCCTACCCATAGATATCCGAATAAACACCGCTCCGACATGGGCAAAATCCCATATTCTGCGAAATTGAGATGAAAAATTCCAACAAAACCGGTCGAGGTGGTCTCAAAGTCAATTTGGAATCGATTAAAACAAGCGAATGGGTTCCAATTTCGCCGAATCGGCTGTGTATTGTTCGCATCCGCTTTTCCTCGAAAACCGATTTCATGTTCCGAATGGGTTTTTTGCAAAGTCACTAAGCACTATTTAAAAGGGAAAATCGCTCGCATGATTTTGCTCGTATAAAATAGAGTCCTATGCAAATCATCGATTCAACTAATCCTCATTTAAATAGGTTCCATCGGAATAAAGCCCTTAAATTCAGTAAAATTTATTACAATCACTAAAAAGGCAACGCCAACGCCGAAGCCGCCGGCCGGCGAAAAACGAGCAAGAAACAGGATACACAGCAGCCCATCAAACAAACAAAGCATCTTGTAATCCTCGAAGTGGGGGAGGCAAAAAGCTCGTTCGTATTTAGATATTCAAATGGAACAATAAAACGCACAAGAGTGATTGATTGATAACGTTCCATCGAAATGGGAACCTTGAAATGGAGCATGGACCCGAATATCCTGCCCACCATGTCGCACAAGACCATCAATTCTGTGACAGAGGGGTGACACAGAGACCATGTAGCTCTGTCTACGCAACAAATGAAGGGACTCTATACCGATCCATCTTAGCATATGATAAGAGGATTACACAAACACAGCAGAGCGTTGGCATAGGAGGGGCAATTTTAATTAATAATCCTGCAAAGGATAAACACATCATCAGAGGACGGCGCGGTAGTAGCGGCAAAGAGATGACTTGAACTTTAATTAAGTTTTTTTTTTCGTCCTTAGTCTCTTTGTGCATACTGCATAGGCACCTAACCTATACATTTAAAAAGCTGATCTTCAGGTTAAGAATTTTTTTCTTACTTTGTGTGTTTTTGTTTTTTCTAGGTCGGAGTCAAGTCAAAAGAATTTTTTCAACGATTTTAGCTTATGCGCTCAAGGATCAAAGGGAAACTTATTTCGTTTGAGCTTGTTTAGTCGTCAAAGGTAATTAAGGAGGTATTCGCTCAGGAGTGAGCATTCCAAAATTTTCTCCTCACGGATGAATATTTGAGGCAAATATATTAGGTAAGAAGGATCATGTCTCATGAGAACTTTTTCATATTTGACAAGAGTTTTTCCTTTCACCGCGGGGCTTCGCATTAATTACTGTTGTTATCACCTTATTAAGGATTGTTGGGACGGAACGATTAAAACAACTTTTAAGATGAAGCATTTGTCCTTGAGTCGCGCCTACTCGATTTTAAATGAGTAACAAAAAAAAAGCTGGTCTGAGAGCGAGTTTCAAAAAACACTTGATCTAAAATTAAGAATTTGTAGGTATGGTGCCTCGAGGTCGTTATGTTTATTGAGATGAATTTGAGTCTCACAATGCAGGCATATACCTCCGAAGTAAGGGATTAAAAAGACAATTAAATTTGTCTTAAATTAAGCATTTAGTCAAATAAGCAGGTGACTGAGTCAATAAGAGACGCTGTAAGAAATTATGCAATCCGTAGCAACTCAGCCCATATTAAAACTAGCTTTCATTGCTTTCAACTTTCAAGCACCAAGAGCTGAGGATAGATCTAGGTTACAAACAAAAAGTGATCGAAAAAAAGTCCTTAAAAAATGTTCTACCTAATCGCATGATCTCCACTCCAGGAACAGCGATGGGCACGTTTTGGAGCCTAATGTCTGTGTGGTAATGTAATGTTTTTCAGTACTTATTTTGAGAAGTTTTTTTACCATTTTTAAAATTTTAAATCCTAAAACAGCAATATACATTTTTCGAATTACCGTTAGGTTTTTTTTTTTCAATTTAGCATCCAGCTACGTGGGGTGCCGTGGCGTAGTGGTTAGTGTGTGTGCTTACTACGCCGGAGGTCTGGGTTCGGATCCTACCATCATCACCTGAAAAAAAAGACTCGTTCTTTTTCACGGTCCCCACCTCCGCGGGGTCTGACAAGCCCTACGAGAGTATCATTTGTCTTGAAAAACTTCTCAAAGTGCCGTTCGGATTCGGCAAAAAACTGTAGGTCCCCTTGTATGTGAAGAAATCAACGCACACAGCATACATTGTTGAGAAGTTGGCCCTGGTTCACCTTGAGCTGTTGCGCCACTCTATTTATTTATTTATTTATCCAGCTACGTTCTATTGGCCACTTTTCTTAAATTCTACCAATGAATTTCTGAGAAAACTGTAAAATATGTTGTTTTCTATTTCGTTTGCTTCAATAGGTTAAAAAAATTGGGGTAAGAAATAGACATTTTGAAACTTTTTAAAGTAGTAGACTTGCGTTGTAAACGCTTGATCCTTCATCCAAATTTAAATAAGATCGTAATTACCATTGACAGACTAGGAACCTTGAAAAAATCATTTTCAAAAATATTCTTACGATTTTTAGTCCGATCTTCAAAGTTTTTGAATATTTGAAGTTTGCTTTAGCTTAACATGAAATCTTAGAAAATGGACTATGCCCTTTATTTATTTCAAAGTTATATTTTATGCTGTTTAGGAACTAGAGGGGGAGACATACCTTGTTTTGACCTTTTTTATAATTTTTTAAATTTCAAATCCATAAAACAACTTTTTTGATTTTAAAAATTTGTGAACTAAAAAGTCTAAATTTTTTAGTTCCCATTAGACTTTTTTCCAATAGCGCAGCTACCTGCGCTTACATTGGATGCTTTTTTTTAAATTCTGTGGCCAACAGTTTTTGCGAAAACGGTTAAACAAGCTCCATTTTTATTTCGTTTTTTAAATAGGCTTCGAATAACTAAGGTTAAAAGCGGCAATTCAAAAATTTTCTAACGCATCTTGCTTTCCTTTTGTATGCTTTGTACTTGGACTGAATTTGAACAAAATCGCTTTTACCGTTAAGATACTAGAAGATTTTAAGAAATTCTTTTTGAAAACACTTTTCTTTTTTTGAGTTAAATCTGAGAAGTTTTTGAAACTTTTAAAAGTTCGCTATGATTTTCCTTAAAATTTTGAAAAATTTCTGATAGGCGTGATTTTTGCCACATGATTTGTCCAAACAGGACCGGAGATTAGGGACACACACAAATTTCAAACGGTAAATAAACCTAAATTTCTTTAATTCCCTGAATATTTCCGAAGTTTAAAGGCATACCAACTTTTGTCTTTCTACGACTTACCGTTCAGAAGTTATAACACGATTGGAGGGACGGATGCACGACGTTGCGAAACCATAAGAGGTCCTTTTTCTATTTTTGGACAGACCGATAAAAACCTTTAAGTAAAAATTAAATTTTTATAAAAAAACAACTATTTTTCTGAAAATATTGTTAAGTTCTTGAGAACAGTAGAGTTAAGAATAGATGGCGTTTTTGGGAGGTGTTTGTGAATAGAACTATTGAACTTTTGAATGCTGATTTTGAGTGCTGATTTCACACACAAGATCAACTTAAAGCAAACTAAGGGCTTAAGTCGCATTTTTTCTGAAAGATTGTTAATATTGCCGGTTTTTAGCACTTTCAAAAAGAACTTACAAAAATGCTTGAAAATTCCTCTCTTATTTTCGGAAGAAATCATATAAAAAAAATCACACGAGTCAGATAATATCTAAAACTTTTTTAAGATTCAAAAACCTACATAAGATTTACCCTACAAGCCTAAAACCTTTTCAAAAACGATTTTTTTAATCCTACCGTACTTAACGGTTACAGAAAAAGCATAAAAGAACGTATTCACCCCACCGCCATTATCTCCAAGCGGTATAAAGTATTAATTTTGGAATAAGGAAAAAAATGCAACTTTCGAAATTTTATTGAAAGCTATAGCAAATTTTGAATATTCAAAAACTTCGGAGACTGACTAAAAAACGTAAAAGTATATTCGAAAACGATTGCTTAAAAGAGTCTTGTATCTTACCGTTAACGAAGATCTTGTTTTCATTTGCTTACAAGGCAAGCTAACTGCGTAAAAGCGCAGCGTAAAATTTTCAAAATTTACGTTTCAAACCTACATTTTTTAAGACCATTTTAAAAACGAAATAAAAAAGCGCTTTTTGACGTTTTCTCAGATATCTATGTTCGCAGAATTTAAGAAAAGTAGCCACAACGCTAGCAGAAGTGGTTAAATTATTGGAAATGGCTCTAACGGCAATTGTAAAAACCAAAGTTGTAGTCTTATTGTTTTGTGAATTCAGAATATGACAAAAAAGATCAATAAAACGTATGTACCACCCACTACCTCCAAAAAAAGTAATACAATTTTAACTATTGATTTGAATTGAATTACGGGAATAAAGTTGAGAAAAAGTACCACTGGACTTCATTCCTTTCAAGTACTGCCGCAATGAAGTACTTTACAGCCCTGATTTAAAGACGGATAACAGGTATAGGTCGCTTTCAATTTTACCGTGTTTTCTTCTGTTACGACTTACTCGTAAACTTTTGCAATTTCTTTGTCGATGGAAATTTTTGAAGAAAAATTATTCAGGGTCCTCTGGGTATCTTAACATTTTAGCAAAAAGGGTTCCCTAAGAATATTTGTAGCCATGTACGTAGAGATATAATATAATGAGCTCTTGCTCTATAAGCCGAATGTAGTTTTCTTTTTAAAAATATGCTATAAAAAATGCATTAGCAAAAAGATAAGCAATAAGGATAAGATACTCTGCAGTGTGTCAGTAATTTATTACAATTAGTTCGTCCCCCAAACCTCATTATACTCACCTTTTAAAAATTGCAAATGTCTCTTACATCATTCCCTTAAATATTCCCTCTTATATCAGAATCTTTCTCATCTAACTTTGTTCAGAAAAATTTAATTGAATCTCATTATTTCCTTTCATATGCCCATTTAAGTTACATCAAAAATGAAACGCCTCTTCTCAGGGATAAACTCAATTACAGCATAAGAATCTTCTTTCTTCCAACCCTTGAGATATGTATCCGCCCAGAGTTTCACCGATAAGCATATCATTATCATAATTTATCAACGTCCACAGATTGACAGCATCAACGCACGACCGACGACGCTCCAGAGCCTTTATCTACTTTGCACAATCCGCTGTCATTTTGATCATCGTGCGATTACATCAACGCAATGTCAGCGACATCATTTGTTTTAATAAGCTTCAATAACACCTCATTTATCTTTGTGTAACGCCAGTGGGTTGATTGCTAGACGCACGTTCGCGTCCTTTACTGCTACGCGTTATTATTATATTGTGGTGCCTCGCAGCCACCCCAATAACAATTTTCCTAAATAATTCAATTATATCGAAAAATCTAGGAGTAAAAACGGAACGGCGGTGGTTTGGACCTTTTTAGCTTGTGGGTGGAATGTATTTTCAGGTTCGGGACACTCCCTCTAACCTTATTATCATCAAAAAATGACTACAAGTTGAAGGGTTGCCAGGAAGCATGTGGTTTTTCGAATATTGGAAAGTTGAACCACGTTAAACATGAAATTTAGCCCAAGATATCTGACAAGCATCCTACCAACTCTGTCAGATGCTTTTGTCAATCGAAAAAAGAAGGAACAAGCATTTTAACAAGCTTCTAGCCTTATAATATTGAATTTCACTTTCGTTGCCCAAAGTAAAGATCTAATGGCAATACTTTCAACAGGCTGACGACGTCGAGTGCGGATCCTTTCTTACTGCGTGTCATATTACTAACCGAAGCCAATTTATCAGCGTTATGCCTTTGCCATCGAGCACAAAACCATGCCGCGCCAGCGGCCACGAATAGTGGCGGCAACTGCTGTGTGCTTCATGCGGTTGCAAGGTTGTAAGCATGAGCGCGGAATACCACGGAAGTACACAATGTGAAGCATCCTTAAATCAAGTCGCCTACTCGCGTTTGCCTTCCGAAAGGGAAGTGTTGTGCCACTCAGCGTTTCAGCAATAAAAATAACGCAGCAAGTGGGTGACGTGCCACTAGCGTGGCAGAGTTAGATCGCGTGCCGTCTTTATGGGTGGCTATAATATGTTTAGTGACGACAATATATTTAAGGAGTTTGAGTGCATAAATAACCAAGGGACAAATTTATCAGCTCAGCACAATGTGTCGTTAAATAAATACACTGCAGGATTCGGGGGCGGAGGCCTGGCTGTTTTGGGTTGTTGTGTGGCTGCCACATGCTTGAGGATAAAGGTGGAAGTTCCTGATGCAAGAAGTTTGAGTTTGAGAGCTTCTAACAGTTCTTTTTTTTAATGAGCTATTAAGCACTTAGGGCGGATAATTTGGTTAGGTGTTTAAAAATAGGAATAAATTAAAACAAGGAATCATCATCCTTCGAAGGAAAAAACTTTGAATGAAGGTAGCAAGAAATTGAGTTCTCTTCAAAGATTAAACGAGGACATGTGCCGGAAATGCCTTCTAGAGAATGAGAAGGGGACACGGTAATTTATTGAAATGCGGGAAAGCGACATAGCGTAAAGGGGAAAAAAAGTATTGCGTCTAAGGAGAAAAAGCAGCTTCAACCTATTGGCAGAGTGGCAAAGCTCTGCCTTTTTGCCTCTTTTCCGCTGTCGCGCTGCTGCTTAATCACTCTGTCACTGCCCCAAAAACTTTGAATAATATTCTTACATAAGTTCTGGTTCAAGACAGAAAAGCATTTTTTTTTTTAATATTCAACATGCCTTTTGGGTGCGAACCTTAGTTTTGTTTAAGTGACATTTCCCATGGTTCTGAGATGAATGACCAACATCGAGTCGGTTTTTTTATTCCTCAATCGCAAGTAAACTGCCAGTCGAGCACTGCTGCGAACAAAATGGCTGGCCTTAAATGAAATGTCAAAGCTTTGCGAACAGTAGATGGACTCGCAGTTCCTTCTCAGTTCGTTGGCTGTGCAGTGAGTATATTATATAACTAAAGGGACGATACGAATTTTATGCGCTCCTTACAAGGTCAATTGATAGAAGCTAGGTGGGTATGTGTATTTCTGAAAATGTATTTGTACCTACCATGTGAATGCGTCATTCACATTCATTAATTGACTCAAGCTGATGACATAAAACAAAATATTTTTAATTTGCATGATGAATGAGCATAAGGTCTAATAATTATTCTCTAAGAGGCAAGACATAATCGTTACCTAGGATTGCAAGGTACTTTATGCAGACCTTACGCTGGCATTTGATTGACACCAAGCATCGTCTACGTGCAGATTGACACAAGTGTTTATTTTTATACCCTATTCCACAGGAATGGAGTATATTAAATTTGATACAGGCGAAAATTTAACATAGAGAAATAATGGCGATAGATCCCCAAGACCTTAAGGGCATATGATCGAGACCGAATTTTGCCATGTCCGTCCGTCCGTATGTCACCAATTTTTAGGCCTTAAATTTTGAGTTAGGAAGCTGAAATTTTGTACGTAAGCTCTCTATCATCCGAAGCAATACAAGTGTTTTTTTTTTTAAATCCGCCCACAGACACGCCCACAATTGGTCTAAATGTGCAAAAACCTCCGGTGCTTACAAGACTGTAAGACGTGGTGAAAAGCTGAAATTTATTATTTAGCATCTTCTAATGATAACAAGTCATAAAAAATAAAAATTAAGTTCGCAGACCGCCCCTTGTGGGCGTGGCATCGATTGAAAGTGTAATCTTTCACAAGCAATTTATTCAATATTATCGTTTCAAATCGAAAATTTTTTTCTTAATATATTATGTAGAAAACACTTTTTTTTAATTTCTTTCATACAAAGTTTTGGGCCACGCCCACATTTGGGGGCAGAATTGAAGTAAAACCTCTAATTTTCCAGAAAACATGGATTTCGACTACTTTTTAGCCTAACTTAAGTAAGGATAAGAAATAAGATTTAGCACATTAGCTTCACCGAATTCGATGCTAGATTTCGTTCTTACAAAGTTTTTGGCCACGCCCATGTTTAGAGGTTGATATTACGAAATTGTTGAATTTTACCTAAAAAATTATATTTTTGGCATCGAATTCAAGAGTAATTGTTCAAGTGCAATTTATTCAATATTTTTGTTTCAAATCGAAAAATGTTTACGGGGTATGTAATGTAGGAAATAATAAGTTCTACATTTAGTTCATACAAAGTTTTGAGCCATACCCATATTTAGAGGCACAATTCCATAAAAACCTATAAATTTCCAGAAAAACATGGATTTCGACTGAATTTTAGCTTTACTACAAAGTTTTCGGCCACGCTACACACAAAGTTTTCGGCCACGCCCATCTGTAGAGGTTAATTTCACAAAATTATTGACTTTGAACCAAAAAATTACAGTTTTGCGTACATTTTAGCCGCAAACTTGGATTTTTCTATGCTAATATTGATTTTCGCTTAAAGGGGTTGGACATGCCACGCCCCTTTTTTTTAAAAAAAGTGAACAAAAACTTAAAAGGACGGATTTTTTTTTCTATTTAAAATGAGGCATAAATGGTAACGGGAAGGGGATGGAAAACAAGAAAATTAACGAATGGAAAAGAGAATAGGAATGGAAAGGTAAGTAGGAATGACAAGGAGAATAGGAATAGGGTTTACCGCGGTCCGTTACGGACGGGCCGAAGTTATTATATACGGACTTCTTCGGATTAAACTAGCGTTTAATCCCTAACTTAACAACCATTATCAAATTGGTGGGTGACAACAACAATTTTAATATCAGCTTCGAGCCATATACCACGGTACTACTTGATACAGGTAAACGACACAATCAACTTTACTTTCCAGCTTCTAAAAAAAAAGGACTTCATACACACGCATTCTTGACTCTTAGGACTCTTCAGTGCAGAGTCAAGCCCAGCTAAAACCATGATCTGTTAGCCCTGGAACAAAACGAAACTGGAGTAAACCCAGCGGGAAGTTTTTCAGTGCAGAGTTAACTCCGTTTGTGGTGTTGTCGAAACCTTCGACTCTCGAAATTATTGACTCTCCCAACTCTCACTTTATATAGAAAATCACAGGAAAGGCAGTTCGAGTTGTTCTTAGATGTCACTTTTCACAAAAACACCCGAGCAACTTACTGCCATTTCACACAAAAAAAAAACATTAAACAAAGTTCATACATGTTCTCCACAGTTGATCCGCGATTATTTTACCAAATTAGGTGAGTTAGGCCGCGATTTAACCCAGATCTAAATTCACTGAAAAAATCATTTCTGGGGTAATCTCAGTTTTACTCGGATCCTTGGATGATCAAGCACTAAAATATGGGCCTTAAGGAAAGGATCACAGAAAAAAGCGAAATTACGGCAATGCAAAGTTTCCGAATCTGGACAAAAGCTAAAATTTTTACCCTTTTTTTGTACTCACATTTGTAAATTGGAAGTGCAAGAAACTTCAGAAACACTGACAACATCTTGTCCGAACACAAATTCTCTTTTGCAAATGGCTGACAGGGCAGCTAGTTTTCCTTTTCCGTTTTATGTCGAACACAAACCTGCTTTTCAAATCACAAGCGAAACGTTGAACCGACAAATCCCGCGAGTAGCACTAAGTTTTCTGTGATATTATTTGACGGAAACGCGTAGAAAAAAGTTATATTAATTTAAATTAAAAAATCCTCGTTCTGCGTAGAATTCACCCAATTTTGGAAAAGGAAATGTGAAATTTTTATCAAAATTGTATTTAAAATAGTTTTCATGAATCTAAACTTTTATGTTATTTTGATCATGGATGCTTAACGAACAATAGTATAACAACGAATTTGGAAAAAAAACTTACTTTTTGCAAGAACTTCTACATTTTTTGCGCAGGCAATCCACCATTTGAAACTTTTCACGCACTTTCCTACAAAGATTTTGATTACATCTATCAATCCGTGAGTGACAGGTCAAAGGAATGGGAAATCGAACAGGGTGCTTGTGGTGGTTTGGTGTTGGGTGGTAAACACATCATTTATGCAAAGTGGTTAAAGATTTTTCTTTCGATGGTGGACCTATTGATACTGTTATAGACTACTTTTTTTGTCATATTGTCAACAACAGTGAGTGACTATGACATTTTGCATCACGAGCAAGAAAATATTTTCGTTGCAAAAACCTCAAATGATAACGTTATTGTGTCAGATATGTCATAGGCACGAGGATAGTTTCAGTTTTCTTCTATGAGACTCTAACTGTTATAAGAAGACATCGTATAAGGCTTGGACTGATGATTTAATTAGGTGTCTCGCTTTTTTTATGTTTCACAGACTTTGTTTGCCTGACAAAATAAAAATTGATTTGTATTGTAACGGTTTTTATTTACATCGATGTCACTCTTATACCCTTTTCACACCGAGCCCAGAATCTAGATTCTGAGCAATTCGATTTCAAAATCGAGTCGACGCCTGAACTCGGCGAAAATTATGTAGATTTCGTTGACGTTTCGGTTAATTGAACACCAGCCGTCCAATTTGTCACAGTTCTTTTAAGTTAAATGGCTTCAACTAAGTACGAAAACAATTGTAGAGAAAATCACAATGAATAAAAGTCATCTCACTATTAAATTGTATAAAGAAATTGAAAATATTTCTTGCATTTATTTTGTAAACAAACTTCATCGGCTGTTTTAACGTCGGCAATTCATTCACAATGAATGATTCCCACAAAATCGAACACAAATCTATTACATTTGTATTCGATTTTGGGGAAATCTAGATTCTGTTCTAGATTCTGAATTCCACAAATGTATGGGAAATCTAATAGATTTTAATTAGATTTGGGACTTTTTACTCTGAATCTAGATTCTGACTGGGTGTGAAAGCCGTATTATGCTTAGATACAAATCGCTTTGAAAATTTGATTCTTCTTTGGTCCAACTCAAACATTTTCGGACACATGCATTCAGCTGTCAATTGGCGATTGAAGGCAAACCGCCCGGTGGATAAAAGAAGCACATTTTAGGCCGCGTTGTCACAAGCAACGTAAAACAGGAACAGAAACAGAATCTCATACATTAGCAACTGAAACCTAAATTCGCTGAATGCTTTTTGCGTTGCTAATGTATGACCATAGGAACACAGTGATGTAGCTGCAGCGGCAGTAGCAGCGGAAGTAAGAGCTGTCAAAAGTTAAAACACATGTATTCAGGGTACTGCGCACACAATGTGTAGCGGTAGCGGCAGTGCGTAGCTGCAGCGGCAGTAAGAGTTGGCCAACTTTTAACTTGTGCAGCGCTACATGGCTGACAATGCTGCACGGTTGACAGTTCGCTTTAAGGAATGTAAACAACGGAGGAAACGAAGTATCTCTACGTTGAAATTGTAAGAAATTAACAAATTTTATGGAATTTGTGTTGCCGCTTTAAAATAAATAATAAACAGAAAGCTCGGGAGTGAAAATTCGCAGCCATTGCTTACAAACTAGGAATCTGTCTGACATAAGCGCGCTTCACCATTGTGTTCGAGATTTTCCTGTGCCGCGCCGCACAGGTCCGCGCTTCATATTGCCACTGCTGCTGCATACTATCGCTGCTAGCATTGTGGTTCTACGGTGAAATTCTGTTTCTGTTCCTTGCGATTATGCGGCTTTAGAGACTTGCAATAACGTCAACTTTAAAAAACTTCCCAATTTTATCATTCGGCTTCTATTAATTGGCAACTAGGTGAAAAAATAACAAGCACTAACCAATTCTTTATTGAAGGTATTGTTCAATATGTAGCGTCAATATGTAGCGAAAAATGTAAGCTTTGAAGTTTTTGCAGTCCACACTATCCCTCTACTTACCACCAGGTATCGCATTTTGACTTTTTCATTCGTAAGTTAACGATTGAAGGCTTACCCCTGGCGGTCAAACTTGGAAAAAGACCCATCACATTTCTTAAACGTGATGTCAACATCAGATATTTCTTTTTCTTTTGCTTTTTTTAAAATAACAAATCAGTTTAGCTACTTTTAAGGAAACGCAAATCGATTTACAGAAACGTACCTAAACGTTTGTAGGTATTGCATTATGGTTTTTAACGTCAATTGACGATTGGAATAGCCAAATAGCCAGAATGCGACACCTGGTGGTCAAGAGAATATGTGAAGACTTATATGCTTTCAAAACAGATGCGGAAGTTGATAAACGTAGGTACAAACTTACCTTCGATGTACGAATTCGTGTTTTTACTTGTGACTTTTTTCACACAAAAGGGAGATTATTTCCTAAACAAATAATTTTCGTAATCATTTGACAAATGGGATGCAAAAAACATCTTGCCGTTGACGCGTAAGGTTTTCACATATAACAAAGTTTACCGCAGGGGTAATACTATGTCTCCACCGATAATTAAAAGAAGATTAGCGTGAGACGATCAAAATAAATCCTAAAGTGGCTCCATCGGACAAATATAGGATTAATTTGACACGAAAACTCTGTTTCTGTCATTTTGGCTCTCAAAAGAGAGTGGCGATGTCATTTCCAAGGAGCGAAAACGATTTCCTTAGTAAAAGTCACAATAGAAAACTTTGGACAGATTTTTTGTACAGGGACAGTTTCAGTTTCCTTTTTTGATTCTCAAACTGTTACAATGGTGCAGAAAATAGGGTTGTGAATAGGGTGAATGGGATTTATGAGAGGATTTATTTTTAATCGCTTTCCGAGAGGATTTAAATTTGTATGGTAAATCGCGTGATTTGTAGAGGATTTAATAAAGATTTATATTAATCGACTATTTGTGCTCGGTGGAGACATGGTATAAGCCTTTAATCGTCAATAATTATTGGCGATTGAAGGCAACCACCCGGTGGAGAATTGAAGAATATGTAGAGACCTGCAACAACGTCAGTTTTACAGCTTTGATTTAATTGTCACTTGGGTGGAAAATAAACAAAAACTGACCAATTAAACTACGGCCGGAAAACAGCATTGAAGTTTTTGTAAGTCAACAAACAGTCAAAATATTCAGTTTGACGTTGTTGCAGGTCTCTACATATTCCTCTACTGTCCACCAGGGGGTTGCCTTCAAGCGCCAATTAACGAATGAAAGCTTTCCCCCTGGCGGTCTAAATTTGAATATGTATGTGAAGAGAAGACCTCTAGAAATTCCTTGTATTTAGCTTTAAAATAAAAGGACAAACTGTTCTATTCACAAATCTTACAGAAAAAAACGCAAATTTATTCATCGAAGAGAGGTTAAATGTATGCAGAGTCTTGTCAACATTTGACATCTGTGCTGACGGTTAGGTGTGATTTCACTTATTCTAAAATTGAACGCCAGGAATTGCATAATGAATTTTCCAATCGTCCCGTTTATGCTATCCATTGATAATTTAAGGCTGCCAATGGTGGTCAAGCTTGGAATGGAAACGTAAGCACGTCAACGGCAGGCAGTAGTTATCATTTTGTCAAACGAGTACGAAAATCATTTATTCGTGAAAAGATATTATTCATTTATCGTGGGTTTTTTTTTCAAGACAAACTATTTTTTTCACAAATCAGGTTGATAACTCACACGGAGAATTCGCGAAAAAATGATATTATTCTTTTATCGTGGTTTTTTTTTAAGACAAACTATTTTATTCACAAATCAGTTTGCTAAGCCGCGTAAAACAGGAACAGAAACAGAATTTCATACATTAGCAAGTGAAAGCTAAATTCGCTGAATGCTTTTTGCGTTGCTAATGTATGAAGTTCTGTTTCTGTTTCTGTTCCTTGTGACAACGCGGCTTAACTCACACGAAAAAGGTAAAAAGCCCAAACGTTTGGAAGCTGGTCAATTTCTACATCTGTGTTGACAGCTATGTTTTCCCACACAATGCAAATTTGACCGCCAGGTATCGCATCCTGACTTTTACATTCATCAATAGATTTAAACCGATTTAACATCCAGTTGACAGCGAACCCCATCAGCAATAAATTCAGCATACATCACCATTTGCTAAGAAATTAAGCTGTGTGTTTACATTTGTATATTTAGTACTAGATTGAATTCGATTTCTTGGGAGCCTAGATTCTGAATTCTACAAATGTATGGGAAATAGAATAGATTTGGATTAGGTTTTTTACTCTGCACCTGATTATGATTCGGGTGAAGGTAAAACTACGCTGCACTTAAAAGTTTTTTTTTTTGTGTTTACCACAGCGCATAGGTAGGCATTGCTCATAAGCACTTTTAAAATTTGTTATAAAAATCGTTTTGCCTTAGTCCAACAGGAAAACAATTAACATAGGATTATTTAATTTTTTAAAAAATGTCTACCTTCGAAAAAAACAAAACAGATGCAAGCCTCTTTGCGAAACAAATTTTTACCAACCTCATCCAAAGCAACATGCGCACCCTGTTCTATTGCACCTGTCACTTGTTGACTGATAAAAATGTCATGAGAGATCTTTCTACTGGCGCCGAAAATGGAAAAGCTTCGAATGGTGGATTCTCTCCGCAGAAAATTGAAATTCATTTGCAAATAGTAAGTTTTTTTTTATAAATTTTGTATACTTTTGTTCGTTAAGCTTTCGAGATCAAAATATTGTCAAAATTTCTATTCAAGACAAGTTATTTAACGCAATATTCTGGTTCTAAATTCCACCCAAAATTTTCGTTGGCAAATCGTGTGGCTCACATACAGGACAGAATTCTCCATTGCGAAGCTTTTCCTTTGTTTTGTAGATATGTCGCGAGTTTTATCTTTTTTTTAAAGAAATAAACTAATAATTAAGTCGGCAACGTTTCGTTTCGTCAAATCCTGAAAGTCTCGAAAAAAATCGCAGCATGATTTCTCGGTTTCGTCGCTGGCCGCTGCGTCTGTGAAAAGTACTTTGTCGATGTTTCAAATGAACGGCAGGTTGGTTGGCAGCCGTTTGCAAAGTTTGCCTTCGGTCGGTCACAAAAATGTCGTCCAGAGGTCGTGATTGTTGTCAGGAAACATTGCGTTGTCGCGCCGTGCGTCGATACAATACAGTGAAGTTAATGTTCGGTCTTTTGTGTGTTCCCATTTCCATTATAAACAGTCCCGAAAATTTTGTAACCTTTTTTTATCACGTGCAACCGGTTTTACGTTCCGTTATAATAAAATATTATCGTCGCGTTTAAAGCCCATATTCTTTTTGTCGTATTCGCGCGGTATCCTTCCAAAAAACTGTCTTCACACTATTATTTTGGTCTTGCGTGCAGGTAAGTCAGTTTTAACAAAAAAATAATTTTATTATTTTAATATTTAGTTCATCCAAATTTAAAATCAAACATGCTTTTATAGCTTTTTTTATTCAAATTCAGTAGGTACGTATTCAAAATACAGAATCAAGCATATCTTTGTTACATTTTTTTATATTATTCCCGTGGTTTGTCGAAAAACTCAATGTATCCTCTATAATCACACATTGAATTACTTTATTTATGTAAACACAACTTTTTGATGTTTTAATTACAATAATTCAACTTCGGACACTAAGTCGCAGTAAGAAATAGTTAAAATATATTGTAAAACTCCTTTTACATTATCGTTTCTCTCAGGGCCGGCTTTGGAGACAATGCCGCCCAGGTTGAAATGAAACTAGGCCCCCTTCGATAGTAGTTTTTGCCATAAAGTTTTTTTTCTATTGGTATGATCAATTTAATGAAAATAGTAAAAACTTATTTGTTTTTAAAGGTTTTTTTTCTGTAATAGCACTGTTTATATATCAATTAATTAGTTAAAAAATACTTTGCGAGCTATAGCCTAGGCATATTTTTCAATAGTTTTCGATAAGTTAAGCTGAGCAGCAACCTTAAATAAGTCACCCAAAGAGTTTAACCATTCTTGCGAGATTGTGGATTTTAACAACGCCTTGAGGCGCCATAAGTTTCAATTTTGACCGTTTGATTGTTGTAGGTCTGACACCCCGTAGTTTTTCTTTAAGCTCTTCATAAAGCTGCAATCCATTTATGTCAGAGTCCTCATCAGATGTAAGAGCGGTACTCAATTCCCAAAACTGTGCGAATTATATACTTATGATTGTGAGAAATGCGACAAGTTGTATAAAAAATCCCTTAAAGTTAAGTGATTTTTCAGCAGTTCAAAACTATCATTTTACAGAAGTGACAGCTGTATCAACAGATCATTTAAAATATCAATTTTGGTGTAGAGATTGTAGACTCATCGTGACAATCGTAATCAAATCATCAGGTTTTTTCTTGTTCTGCAAGATGAAGATGAGTCAGTTATTTTCGAATGATGAGTCAGTTCCAAGATTTTCAACCAGTTGAAACGTGTAGAGCAGTTTCAAAGCCTTTATTCCAAATGTAAAGGGAAAGATGTGCAGAGCCACATGTGCGTGGATGCGCTGCCACCACTGCATCAGACTTCCTACTGATGCAGCGTTATCTATGGTTTGCCTTTGCATATTTTGTTCACAAGACTTTTTTTCAGTAGAATGGTATACCAAAACAACTAGTGAAATGACTGACAGTAATTCAAGTCACATCATCCCACCAGCCAATCATTTTAGATTCATGTTGGACAGCAGGTTGTTTTAGTTCAGAGTCAAATTACCGAAATTGTAAGGCTAGTTTTTCAATATTGCATATCTCTACTACCTATCTTCACAACTATTTGTGGGGTTTCTTTTTGACAATTTAAGGGCATTGACTCATGACCTTCCACAAACTATAGAACGTCATAATGGAACTCACTTATCCGCTTGTATTGGAAGATTAGATAAGTAAGTTTATGGCGGATATACAAGGCAAATGGCACACTCTACCACGAACCCAGCCCAGATCCAAGGAGAGTACAGCGAATATTATGAAAAATATGTTCGATCCAAAAAACGCTAAACCCTTAAAATTACCTTCCAAAATGTGCGCCCGGGGCTAACACCCCTCTCGCCCCACGCTTAAGCCGCCCCTGGTTTTTTACCACTGCTTATTATCATTTTAGATGTATGTATACGCACTATAAACTCCCAAAGTCAACTGTGTCATTTGGAGCCAGCCATCTTTCCTTGGCACTCCTAGTCCTTAAAACTTTTCCAGAACGCTTAAATTAGATCTAAAATTAACAGTAAGTTCTATGTCAGTTGCTGTCAATTTCATCAGTTTTTAAAATGAGTAAGTAGTTGTCGATAAGTTTTTTGGCGTGAGCTCTTATGGCCTTTTCGGTTGGTGATCCCGGACTCTTCTCTCGGATCGGGGCTGTACATCCGAGAAGCGAAACACGTTTTTCTTGATTTTGAAGTTCGCCTAGCGTTGTATTTGTTAAGCACAAGACATTCTACAGGGGACAAATAAAATTATTATTTATTGAAAGCCATTCTGGATTCAGGAAGATACACTCATGCGAAACAGCTCTGAATAGCGTCATCGTAAGTTGGAAGGAAGCTCTCGAAGAGCAAAATAAAGTGATAGTGGTCTTTCTCGATTTAAAAAGAGCACATCGAGTACTGCTCCTCTGTGCTATTTTTATGTAGTGATTTTAAACTTAAGAACTTACAGCGTACGCAAAGTAGAGCAACGATAATTATCCTCAAATGTAATATGTATATCCCGATATTGTGGAATGTTAGATATGTTGCGATGGTTAAATGTTAAGCAAATAATTCTTGTCAATGTTTTATGTTTCATATTTAAAACCAAGTATGGGCTTTTGCCTAATTATTTACAACGAAATCTAAGATATGTTTATAAGTCGCAACCATACAGTTTAAGAAACGGGGAAGATTTTAGACTGCCTTCATATTTTATGAATGCTTTCAATTGTTTAACTCACTGCCTGCTGATATTAAAAGAGAACAAAATTTTAATGTTTTTAAAAGAAGCTGTATAAGCTGTATAAGCTATATAAAATAAATAGTGTACTATCCGCAAAATTAATAAATACATACATACATTAATCCAACTTCACACTTGCGTTGTATGATTGTGTGAGTGCTTCTGGTTTTGATTCTGGATTCAAAACCAGAAGCAAATTTCTCTGCTATCCAGAAGAGGAACTGTCAAACGAGTCCAAGAAACAGTTTCAGGAGAGTCCAGAATCCTTTTTTTATAGTATGCTCGTGATCAAGGGGTTATAGCTACCCTTAAAATGCATAGCACATCGCGAGCGTAAAGAATTTGGGGATAGGAAAGATAGAAGAAGAAAGTTATTCTAGATCCAACACAAACGCTGATGAGCCAAACATAAAACCTCGGCATATAAACACCAAAGCTTATCACCGCAAGTGTTATGCCTTTAGGGAGAACAATAGTATGACCAGCAGAACATTTCATAAAAACTTCTGGCATGCATCTAATTGTTGTGCATTCTGTTTGCATATTGGCAGAGAAATGGTGTTTTGTATTAGACTGACCCTAACCTGGGTAACAGACGCCGACCAGGAAGCCGCTCATTTTGAGAATGCTCCCGGACGACCAACCGAAAAGGCCATTATAGTGGATGAGCTCTAATTTTCAAATTGCTTAAGGACCATATGAGTCTATGTCTTAATTGTTCAAGTATAAGATTGTATGTATTTTTGATTACAAAGGCAACAATTTATTTTTGACTATAATAATAAAGGCAATCCCGATTACTTTGTAATCAAAATGTTGATTACAATACAATCATGACTATAAAGTAATTTAAGTTTTTATTACATTGTAATTTGATTCCAGAGTAATCCGGTTACAATTGTAGTCAACTTTTTGATTACAAAATAATCAGAGCGAATAGTTAGTTACTTTTTTATGATTACTCTCATAAATATGTATACAAACACAGTTACGAACAGAGGTAGACTGGTTAAAGCTACATTTATATTCTGATTTTTTTTTTATCCCATTTTCGAGATGAAAAGGATGTTATCTTCTGTTATCTTTGTTAATTTTTTTTCCTTAATCGAATTAAAATTACAGGGCCCTTGAAAAACAGGTCTTACAATTGAAGTTAAACGGAGCGACAGGCATACTTACAAAACACACACACATTTATGTGACAGATAAGTATTATATACGAAAAAATCCAAACCTAAAGAAAAAAGGAATCATCATTGTAATTACCTCGGACCGTGAATACAATTACCTTATTTGCAATTGTCCTTTCGTTAAAAAAACATATTTTTTTATTTTCCTCAACTTTTTGATGTTTTTTGAAATATCTGTGCAATCTATAACGTTCTTTATACAGTATTAAAGTACGTGGCGCCCCAATAATTTATTGTAATTTATATCTGATCCAAAAGCCATTTGTGAAGCTCACGTGTGTCACTTCCCGCACCACCATTATATCGATTCCGTTGAATAATTAGAATTTTATCAAGCAGTTTCCAGGCAAGCTCTTCTCCACTGACAACAGTCTAAGCCCCATGAATTTTCATTTACGACGAACAATAAAAAGTCAAATTGTATTAATATGCAATGGCTTCCATCATTCTCTGGATTCTAGCAGCTTCTTCAGGGAATAAATTTTACTGCTCTGATGTATAGATAAGTTATTTTCTAAGAGATTTTTCCCAGTATCCCCTTGGAAACATCTTGCTCGTGTCTTGCAAAAATCAATTTACAGATTGAGTTAGCAGCGCATAATTAATTACTATCTGATTTCTGATATCTGTTTCATTTTGATATACAAGCCACAGATTTATTAGCAACACATCAACGACTCCTCAGCGGTCAGAGAAGTTCTAACCGCACAATCCCATTATGTCACAAGATTTGTATAGTGGAATCCCTAGGGGATTTAATATCACCAAAGCCTAGAACGAGTGACGCAACAAATATCATCTTCCCTTAATGTCGGTCTAGCCCAGCGGCAATTTCGTCTCCATTGCTTGTCTTCCATGTAGTCTGGATTTCCCGACCGAAATCATGCGTAAAATTCCAACCCAAAATGACAATAGTTGATTTAAGAAATCAGATCAGTGGACAATTCACTCAACTGGAACTTGGAGCTTGCATAGTTTACTTTCGCTTAGTTGGAACTCTGGTTTAGAGGGGCTCCGTTCGGTTGAAAGAATCTATCAACAATCCTGGTATATCTAAAAATTTTGATTCAAATTGGCATGGACTACATGGAGCTCTACAGGATGGATCGATGCGCTGGGCGCAATGATGCAGCATAAAAGTTGGGTGGATTTTAGTAGAATTTCATTATCCAAGGTTCTTCTAGGCACGTACTGAGAACTGCCGAACGGGCGGTCTCTGTGAATCCTGGAAATGTATATTCAGGAACAAAATCGGAGTGAAGGAAAGTTTCCAGTCCGAATGCTTCTGGCAGGAGGAAATTGCATTTCACCATTGAGCAGAATAGATTTTCTCGTTGAATAGAGAGTGAATTGTAAATGAAGTTTATGAACCGCAAAAATTGAATAGGGTCCTTTCTTTGGTGATGCGGCAGCAGTTCTGAGTGTGGTCACCATAGTGATGGAATGATTTCATTATTGGCTGGGCTAGAAGCAAATTGAACATTTCAAAGGAGGGCTTTTATGCTGTTTGCTCTTTTTATCACATCACACACAAATGTTTTTTTTTTCATTGCCAAAATTTAATTTAACAATGTTGAGTGCAAATCGAAATCTTCAGGTTGTAACTGAATCAGCAGATCTTTTAGAGTGAATCAATAACTGATTTAATTTTGTAGATATGGTGTAAATATAGGGTGTGTGAATTTTTATTACACTTAAGAGTTTGATATAGAAATTAGGGGAGTGACATTAGCAGTTATAGAACTTCAGACCTCTTGTTACGTCTTGGCATAAGACTTTGTAAGACTTTCATGGTTGTAAAAACAATTACTCATACCGCACTGTCACCACGAAGAGAATTGGGTTGCTGTAACTGGAGTCCTCTACGAGAGCTTTCAGAACATATTCAACAACTGGGCAAAAAGTGTCAAGCAAGTTTGGCATAACTTTACTTCTAAGAGATGCTAATCGCTTTTTATGTACCAAAGCGGTTTATCCATGTAAGAAAAGTTTTCATAATATTTTTTAGTTTTTGAATACGTTCTTGTATGTTTTGACTTAGGTTTTTTTCGAGTTTGAACTGTTGCATCTTTTTAACTTTCAAGACTTAAAAGCATGGTTATAAGTTATTTTTACCTTTTCTTCTTGTAATTGGCTCAAAATGACTAGAGCTTATGTAATTGGTCACTTGATGGAAAAAGGCTTCAGATCTGAGATAACGATAATTAGGTGTAAAGGTGAAGCATTGGAGTTGCAGAAGTTGTGGACTATCAACGTTTATGTTTAAAAGCTGGATTGGAATCGGCTAAGGTGATCTGTGATTTTCACATTTTGTGTCAGTCAATTTGATCAAACAAAATACTCCGTCTACGGAAGGTCATCACAAAAATATTGTTCCGAATCGTTGCTTTATTTAGACTCGGGATGTAAGAACACCTTTTTTTTCACTCATGCAGGAAGTCAGCCTAAGTGTAGGCAAAAAAACGACTAAGTTTGAAAACTGGGGACAAGTTGATTTTTACGGTCAATGATCGACAGCTGTCACAAGAAAATTGTGATGATCACAGTTTACGCAGACGATTTGTGACATCACTTAACACAGATTACCTTAACCGATTCCACCCCGGTGAATGAGAAAGATGGCGGATAGCTCTGATGATTTTTTTAATTCACAAAGTTATATAAAAGGCCTTAGTGACATCTGAGTTAGAGAATTCCTTAGACCATCGCTTAAAGAATCCCAAAGCAGTGTGTGCCTGGCAAAGAAAGAGGTGTTGAGAGAATTAAGACCATGTTGTTGAACGAACTGGCCAGGAAAGGTTCTGATATGGACATAACGATGGCTGACCGACGGTTTTATCTCCCTTTCAATACCGCCAAAAGTCTTATAGATCAATACACGATCAAATTAGCCGGAGAACTTTGGCAACAGTCTAAAGATTGTACCACAACTCACTGCTTATGGCCAGTACCCGACCTAAAAAGAACAACAACCCTTCTATCTCTCAGTAGAAATTTCATAAGAACACTCGTTGGTGTAATCACGGGACACTGCACCATTGTTGTCATGGTTACACGAATGGGAATCTTTGCGAACGACTTCTGCAGAAGCTGTAAGGATGAAGAAGATTTAGAGCCACTGTCCAGCTCTCCAAGAACGACTTCCCTTTTTAGGAGTCAGGTTCTTTGATAGAATATCACTACTTGACCTAAAAAGATTTATTAAAAGATCAGGCTGGTTCAGTTAGTAAGACATATTTCCAACCATGTTTGTCTACCTCACAATGGGCCAATCTGGCCACCGAGTGAACTTGCACTAATGCAAACAACCCTTTCCTACCTATCCTAACCTAACCTACCACCTTGGGGCACACTTGATGTCTTAATGCCGTAAGAAACTGAAGATCTTACCACTGAGAAAGTGGAACAGTTTGTTTGTTATAATTTCGGTCCGTCTGTAACGAATCAAGCTATACGCAATTTCTATTCCTAGTCTCCTTTCCATTCTTTTCTCGTTTCCATTGCTATTCTTCTTTTCATTTTCTTTTCACATCTTTTTCTGTTCCATACCTTTTGCTGTGGCCATTCATGAAATCTCAGTTGACTAAGAAAATTGGATAAAAAAAACTAAGAAAAGGATAAAAAATCCTTTCTAATGGTTTTTAACTTATGTATTTTAAAAAAGAGCTGTGGCATCTCCACCGCCTATAACTGAAAATCAATACTATCATGGGAATTTTCATGTTCAGGCCGCAAACTGTTTAGGCCGCAAAATGTACACAAACGTAATTTTTTGATTCGAATTCAATAATTTCGTAAAATTAACCCTTAAAAACGGACGTTTCCAAATATTAAAAAAAAAACAATATTTAGAATAGTCTCTGATGCACTATTCTAGATATTGTTCAAATTGAAATTGAAATTTACGTTTTTAGGGCAATATTTATATTTATATTTATATTTATATTTATATTTATATTTATATTTATATTTATATTTATATTTATATTTATATTTATATTTATATTTATATTTATATTTATATTTATATTTATATTTATATTTATATTTATATTTATATTTATATTTATATTTATATTTATATTTATATTTATATTTATATTTATATTTATATTTATATTTATATTTATATTTATATTTATATTTATATTTATATTTATATTTATATTTATATTTATATTTATATTTATATTTATATTTATATTTATATTTATATTTATATTTATATTTATATTTATATTTATATTTATATTTATATTTATATTTATATTTATATTTATATTTATATTTATATTTATATTTATATTTATATTTATATTTATATTTATATTTATATTTATATTTATATTTATATTTATATTTATATTTATATTTATATTTATATTTATATTTATATTTATATTTATATTTATATTTATATTTATATTTATATTTATATTTATATTTATATTTATATTTATATTTATATTTATATTTATATTTATATTTATATTTATATTTATATTTATATTTATATTTATATTTATATTTATATTTATATTTATATTTATATTTATATTTATATTTATATTTATATTTATATTTATATTTATATTTATATTTATATTTATATTTATATTTATATTTATATTTATATTTATATTTATATTTATATTTATATTTATATTTATATTTATATTTATATTTATATTTATATTTATATTTATATTTATATTTATATTTATATTTATATTTATATTTATATTTATAGTTATATTTATATTTATATTTATATTTATATTTATATTTATATTTATATTTATATTTATATTTATATTTATATTTATATTTATATTTATAGTTATATTTATATTTATATTTATATTTATATTTATATTTATATTTATATTTATATTTATATTTATATTTATATTTATATTTATATTTATATTTATATTTATATTTATATTTATATTTATATTTATATTTATATTTATATTTATATTTATATTTATATTTGGAATGGACTAGTAGGTTCACTTAAAGTCTTTATTTTTTTCTTGTGATTCTTAAAGCTGCGGAACGCAATTTACATTGCGAAAAAGGATAATTGGGAAAAGCGGGAATGCATTTTCCTACAAGTAATTTTTCAAAAACCATTTTATGTTTTTTCGAGCTTACAACCAATTATACGGTCTTTACTTCATTCTCCATTGCGTCTTTAGTCTGTAAGCCAAAGCTCAGCATATTTTTAACAGCTAACATTACGATAAACGAAATTTTATCAGCATTCCTTTAGAGCAGATGGACTTAAATTGAAATCTCTTATTTTATGGCCTACACACCATACCTTCCAAGCGTAGCAGACCAAATAAGTAGATTTATGTTAACGCAAACAGTATACGCTCGTGAATTCCAAGTATCTCGGTCCCACCATCCTTTCCGCCGCTGGCTGAAGCATGTAATAAAATAAGAATTCCATGAACCCAAAGCTAAGTAGATACATATTGCATAAAAAATTCAGTGTTTTCTTGTTATCCGCATTGTTATCCGGTTGACGACGTCGTCGACAACAACGACGATGAAGACGAAGATGATGATGATGGCGAATGGTTAGGCATTTGCCAGAAAATAAATTTCACAGTTAATAGAATGTTCGCGAGCGTTTCGAAAGTATCCTGGCAATCGTCAACTGCGACTTTGGCATCCCGCCACCATGCCGCACGCGTGCGGTTGGATTGAGGACAACAGCCACTTTCCAGTCGCCAATGAAATTTTATGGAAAGATAAATATTTATGTACGTCTTTGCAACGCTCTGGAAAATTCCTGTCGTTAACATAAGGCAAATTCCGTAAACTGGTATGAGGGAAACGAGGCCCCTCCCGCCAACAAAGTCCTTGCCTTAGGGAGACTAGTATATCCTGTTGAATAGCGTAGCTACGGTGAAGGTATTCAATGGATCCATGAATGAATATAATCGATTCTTCGGATGAAATTTAAATTTTTCCTGGAAATACGGTAAAAATGCCAAAACACTTCCGGGTCCAATTCCACGAAAAATAAACTAAGAACGCCATCCTGTTCCGTTGACAACTCTATTGCGAATCGTTGTCCATTAAAAACGATTTTCCAAAGGATGCTCTCTGCCATTGTGCGAGTTTTTAGCTTTTCTTCACGTGCACTTGTTCGACATGTGGATTCTGCTCCGTGATGTGTGTTCATGGTCAGTGCTAGCAATAAAGAGTGGACCCTGGAAGCAACCTTTATCTGCAGACAAGCAAATTCAATTAACTCCGAGTGGACGTGGGTACTGGAAAAAAATGTCACAATTTTCTATGCAGCTTATAGTCTGTAGCTTCACATGATTCGTATTTAATCGTTGTTGGTTCCTGCGAGAGGTAAAAAACAACGAAACGTTTGCAAGCAGAGTGGTTATGAAGGGCCAGCAAAGCGGTGAGTACTGCTCAGCTCAGTTGGTTTGCTTGCACACAGCAACACTAAGTAATTGCTCCTGGGATTGAAATCATTTTTTTTATCCATGTCGTGTCAAGGGCACTCGAGAGGATGTCACAAGAGAATTATGATTGAGTCCTCGACGCTACAACTTGATTGGAATAGCAAAACGTCGGGTTGTCTGCATCAGATGGATGATTTTGATGTCACTGTCTGACTGACCAGGTTCTTAGGTAAAGTGCCAACGATTTTATATGGTTGTGTATTTAGGAAAAAAAACTGCAGTCATTTCAAAATGAAGAATTCTGCTGGAAGCCCCTTTAACGATCCTAAGCCTGCTTAAGGAACTTAAATGGGAAGTGGGCCATAATTCTGTTTTCAAAGTGTTCAATAAAATTTTGCTTCGTCTGCTTTTTTAAGCAAATTTTTCATTTTTTTTTAAATTTTTTTTAAGTAAAGCAAATGTGAAAAAGTAGAAAGGCACTCTGGCGTCCATGTTGACTTGCTCCTTAGAACGGAGGTTTGATCTTCCTGGTCGTCTCGACTCGAGCCTGGAAGCTAGGATTCGAAGACCTTTCTGGCTGGGGCATTTTTGTCCATCCACGGCTTAGAAGTCAATGAAAGGCTGGTAGATCTCGACTTGAAATGCATTTTTCATTTTTCAATTTTCTCCCATTTCTCTTTGAGTGAAGATATTTGGTCGATCTGCCAGGCCGAAAGCCACACTGGAAGGTGCCGATTACTGTGTTGCAGAACAGCTTAAGACGCTCACGCAGTACGTTTGATAGGATCCTTTATGCGATAGGGATATGCCTCGATAGTTCTTGTAAGACAGTTCTTGAGGCTGTGGTGATGTCTTTTTACCACAGCCTATTCCCCACGACGAATCCGCAACCTAACATTCGCAGCTTATGGCAGCTGAAATGTCTAAATCTTTTCCTTTCATCATACCTAACTCATTCTTTCCATCGTATCTCCTGGATTGCAGTAAAGTAAAGGAGGGCGCACGGTGTTTACCACGCGAAGGAATCATAAGCCCTGTATATGTGGTACTAGTTACTACAATGGGCGTCACCAGGTTGACCCCAATCAGTGGCTGCGTCCTCTGTTTCTAAAACATGCAACCACACAAAACACCACATTTGATCTGTTTTCATGGTGAAAAATATTTTTTAAAGGGTTTTGTTTTAAGGACCTTCAACATTCAAGGCGAGCGTGCACAATTCTCTGCTTTCTCCATTTTTTTTTAGTTGTAATATCCAATGCTTATTTTATCCCCCTTCAGAATCTCAACGTTGGTCTTTTGTCATTCAAACTTACTAGCAAAATCAAGTCATTATCAGAACATTGAATGACACTTGCATAATTGAAATTGAAGTTCTCCGGATGTGGGCTAATGAATCCCTTATGACCACATTTTTAACACCAGTAAGACCACTAGAAATGTCTATGTTTCACAGCTACTGGTACACATATTACCTTAAAGCTGAAGGACTTCCTTATCTTACTGCCTTCTACGGCCCGACTGAACCTGCTTTTCCATTTATTTATTTATCTTCCATTTCCGTAATCGCCGTAGATAACACATGCCGAATCCTATCTATGCTATTTGTGAATCCACCATTCCATTGCATTCACGCTTCATATCTTATTCAAGCAGCTTACATGGGATCCCTTTTAATCCCTTGTCTAAGCAAGGAGCAGACCTAAGCATACATCCATATATTCAAAGGGAAACCCTTTTCTAAATTACCTACTTAACCCAACATCGTTCAACTTAACATTTGCGATCATAAACTCTAAATAATAGAGCGGAAATAACAGTGTAATTTAATTTGCTCCTTCCGCACCCGTTTAGCCTTATTGTGTATATAGTTTCCGCGCACCACAACTTTTGTGGTTGTGCCTCATTTACTCGATTCATTTTACAGCGCTTACAGTACTTTCACTAATGGCCCATAAAGCCTCATACACCACACGGCCACCGCACCGAATATGCTGTGAGCCAACGGGACGACATCGACGGCATAACCGCCAAAAAGGGCAAGTGTCAACACCGAAACACTTCAAACTTCAACATCGTCCTTGACGAAGGATGACACGGTAATCACCAGCACCGCACTCACCTTATACGGCGACATTTCTAATCATAAATTCATCGCATGAAAATAAAACGCCATCAACTCGGCAGGAAATGACAGCTTCGAAGGATCTTCAAGTCAATTTATGTTCGTTTGTCATATCCTTGCCAGAGATGCGCGCCAACTAAAGGGCTAGTCACAATGTGGCTATGACGACAATGAGAATAATAGAACATGGATACGGGGTGGGAGGATCTTAGGGATAATATTCCATAACCGCTTCATGAAACAGCAATGCCATGCCGGCCGGCCCGCACGTAATGTTTCTCCATCCGGCAAAAGGATAAAGCATTAATTTTAGCTTTTTATGGTCATCTAATAGAGTTGGAAGTGAATAGCGTGCCGGAGACGGAACCGCATAACTACTGCTTGTCACACGACTTGCGTGACTTGGCAGGATGGGTGAACAGTGTTGTCACTCCGATTGATGTGGTTGTCGTGATGGGTACTTAATCGATGGGAAATTAAGACTCCTCCACAAGGAGCTCTGTGGCTTTAGATATAAATTTTCACTGTAGTGAAAAGTAATTAAAATCCTTTTTCAGCACAAGTGAAAGTCTCTTGATTTCGGGTCCTTTGCGTTCACTCATCCAGGAAATTGTTTTTGTATGCTCCTGCATGGAATCTTAAGTATGGATACGATCTAAAGGTATATTTTTAACGACATAAAGATGGGAGTTTTCGCTCTCGGGAGGCCCTCGAAAGGAAAACCATACACCTTGCCCTTGATTTTTTTTTACCGAGGTCACGAGTGAAACAACCGATTCTGCTGCAAATCCCTAATAGAAAGGAAATAGACCTGAGGGAAGTAGGGATATACGGAATTAATCATTCATGCCGCGCTCAAATTGGGAAAATACGCTGCCCATGACTTAATCGCAGGGACCACTTTGCCTTGAGAGGTTTGATTATTGCGCATTCTACTTCATCAAAGGTCAGAATAATGTCGAGGATTTAATATGAATTTTGATCAAAACAAGAAAAAAACGTCTGGAAAAAGTTTTTCCACCACCATACTTGTTTGTGTTTGTGTCATACCTTTTGACGGAGCTTGAAGAAGATTTTTACCACGAATCTTAAGCTGAAAATCGAGACATGAATTTCAATAAGTCAAGGATTTGTCAGAGTTTAATAATGGATTCTGTTGACTTATTTTCTTGTTCAATAAAGCTGTCAGACTGCATTAAAAGTCTCAAGGAGTAGACAGATTTTTTTCTGCCAAGAAGGTTTATTTTGAATTCTTATAAAGCTGTTGTAGCCTTCGCACGCATAAGCGGCCGCCTATTGTTGATCTGAAAGCAGTATAGCAACCTCATTGAACTCATTGAACCCTCATCGAGCACCATTGTTTGCAGGACCCAGACAGCTTGTCAGTGGTGAATTCATTAAATAAGTTTGAAGTTTGAAAATAAATGCAAACGCTTCTTAATTATGTATCCTTAAACTATACTTCAGATGATGCACAAGTGGAACAAACTTAAAATTTAGTTCACTAAAGAGTTTTTAATAAAAAAAATAGACGCACATATAGGCTTGTAGTCCGCGTGCCTGTTAAGCAATGAGGATACGATTCTATAAACTTTGATAGCACCTATTTTATTATACTACTTAGAATTCTCAGGGTTACCAGACGTCTTAAAATAGAAGATATAGGGTTTGACGTCCTTTAGAGAAAATTGGAATAAGATAAATATAACCATTCATAAATAACGTTTAGATATACATGTGCCTATCAACTTAATAGTCAAATAAGGGCGAGCAGTTCTTAAGCCATTCTCGAAAGAAATTTAAAGCAATTCGCTGACAGCTGGTTTATTACTCTGATCTTTCAGATTTTTAAAGTTGTTCGCAAGTGAACAGACGTCCAGCTCGCACTTTTCAAACAATTTTCGTATTTTTAGTTCTGTGACAACTCTCAGATGTAGTTGCGAGTGGTTCAATGTGGAACAGCGAAAACACGTTTAAATTTTTGTTTTAAAAAAATTAAATTAAAAAAATTAAACAGAGTGACATGAATCCCGGGATATCGGGATAGAAATAAAGAAAAACATACTTTAATAAAAATGGAATAATTGAGCTAAAAGGTACCTTCTATTGTCTTTTCTGTGAAAACAAAACACAGAGTAAACCAGTGATTCATCCCGGACTAGGAAAATCCTATCCAAATATCCAGTCACTCCTAGCTACATTAAAAAGCCAAATGTCCAGTAGGGAAAATTTGGAAGTTCTCATGGACACCCACTTTTTTGGCAGCAAAGCAGGGACAACGTACTCTGAAATAAACCACGATGGAGTTCAATACACTGTACCCGAGGATGTTGTCACACCCAAGAAGATACAGTGGGCAGTGCACAGCTTCTCTCCGTAGAAATAACCTGGACTCGATGGTATACTACCGGTGGAACTCCAACAAGGTCTTGGAATACTGAGTCCTTAGCTGCACACTATTTTCGAGAGTTGCCTAAACCTTGGCTAAACACCCAAATCCTGGAGGAAGGCCAAAGTAGTGTTCATACCAGAAGCTGGCTATGCCCATATCAGAACCAACATACACAGCAGTTTTCTCTCGAGCTTCCAATACGGTAGAGACAGCCCTACACTCGTTGGTTAGTATCATCAAGTTATCCTTTGAGAATAGGGATCTCACTCTAATATCATTCCTTGATATTGAAAGAGCCTTCAACAATATCAGAACTGAAGCTATTACAGCTGCACTCCTTAAACTGAAGGTTGACAACTATATCTGCAATTGGATCGAGGAAGTGCTTAAAAGCAGGCTCGTCCATGCCGAGCTGGGGAGCTGTCCAGCCGACAGGTCCGTGTGCAGAGGCACTCCACAGGCCGGTGTTCTATCGCCACTACTATGGCTCCTCGTGGTTATCGAACTACTCTCGATCCTAGCGAAAAACAGCCTTAAAGTTATAGCTTTTGCTGACGATATTGCGATAGCGGTAATAGGCTAGTTCCTTCCCACTTTTAGGGACCTAATGCAATTTTTCCTTAACAAATTAGCTAGGTGGACAGATATTGTCGGTCTCGAAGTGAAAGACTGAACTAGTATTGTTCACAAGAAAGTATAAAACATCCTCCAATAACTCCATCAACACTGAAAGGCGTTGAACTGACCTGGGGGTTATATTAGTTAAGAAACTCAAAGGTAAACTGAACATACAAGACCGTGCAAGGAAGGGCTCTATTACTAGTACTCTTGCAAGAAAATCCCTGGTGACTTCAACCCAGAATTCTGCACTGGATATACACGGCAGTCGTTATATCCATACTTATGTACGGAGTACTAGTCTAGTGGAAGGCACTAGACAAGCGTAGCAATATTGCTATATTAGAGAAAGTTCAAAGACAATCCTGTATTTACATCACAGATGCTCTAAGAACTACCCCCTCGGCTGCGCTTGACATAATGCTCCACCTTCTGCCCGTTGACTTTCTCGGTAAAGTGATGGCAGCGAAAGCACGACTTAGGCTTAGGGACTCCTCTCAAATGACCCGTGACAACATGGGACATGCTAGCATCCTGAACGGTCACGACACCATCCTTGGTAGCTCGGACTAAGTTGTCCCATACCCCGACTTCAATGTCAAATTTAAGACCGAAACGCCTGGGAGTCAGGTAAGGGCTTAAATGCATCTACATTGACGGATCGAAAAGAGCACTTGGAGTTAGATCAGAAGTCTTTTTAAGTACGCTTGACCTATGTATATCCAAGCGTCTGCCGGTTCACTATAGTGTTTTTCAAGCAAAAATTACAGCCGTTCGCAAGGCCGCGGCCTGGTTTTCAATTAACTCAATAGACTGCAGCGCTATTGTTTTCTATATAGACAGCCAAGCTGCAGTAAAAGCCTTGCAACCAATCGCCAACGATACGATCCAAGTTGGTAAAGCAATGCCGCGAATCTCTTAACGAGATTGTTGTCAGGTGCGATGTATCCCTGTGCTAGATATAGTGCTTGGGATATTCCAGGTAACTGCAGAGCCGAACTAGCTAGAGAAGGTGCTAATGCTAATTCGACTCATACAACGGAACTGGCGTTACCCATAAGCTCGATAAAGTTCCACCTGGACATTGAAGTCATCACAATGGCAAACAATAGGTGGAATAACATCTGCATCACAAGCAAGACAAACATCTCTTCCAATCAAATTTGGCCAGAGCTTGATTGTAGGAAAACAAAGAGACGCATCTCCTTCAATAGGCTGAATCTTAGAAACATAATTGGGGCTCTCACAGGCCACTGTCTCGTAGCCACAAGACTTGGGTGCTCCCTTCAAAGATGTCTGCAGAAGTTGCAGGACTATGGTTCATCTTCTGTGCAACTGTCCCGCCCCATCGACTTACTTAAGGTGGCGCTACTGTCCGGGGTGGACCTGGGACTCAGCCAACAAGCTTCGCCAGCCAGCTCTGTTTCTAGCTAGCCGTCTCGAGTTTCGCACGCGAAGTTGGCTGAGGTCCCCTTCCACTTGCGTGCGCCACCTGAGTCTCGGTGCTCCTCTACCGTGCCGTCCCTGCGGTGTGGATTCGAAGATTTTCCGGGCCGGGGGGTTGGTGTCCATCCGCTCTAGATGACCCAGCCATCGTAAACGTTGTGTTTTGACTCTTTTGGCTAGGTCGGTATCGCTGTACAGCCCGTACAGTTCGATGTTATATCTCCTCCTCCACTCTCCGTCTATGCAGACGGGACCGTAAATCGTTCGAAGAATTTTCCTCTCGAAGCAGCCTAAAGTGTTTTCATCCGCCTTTGACAGGGTCCATGCTTCTGCACCGTAAAGCAGGACTGGGATGATGAGGGTCTTATACATGGACACTTTAGTTGCTCGAGAGAGGGCTTTGCTACTCAATTGCCTTCTTAACCCAAAGAAACAGCGATTGGCAAGAGTTATCCTTCGTCTGATTTCAGCGCTGGTGTCATTGTCTGAATTGATAGCGGAACCCAGGTAGACAAAGTCCCTAACTACCTCAAAGTTATAGCTGTCGATGGTGATGTTTTGTCCAAGACGTCGGTGTTGGGTGTCTTTTCTTGATGACAGCATATACTTGGTTTTGCCCTCATTGACTGCTAAACCCATATTCGCCGCTTCCGTCCCAATACTCACAAAGGCTTCACTGGCATCACGCTTTGTTCTACCGATTCTGTCAATGTCGTCTGCGTATGCGAGTAGTTGAACGGACTTTTGAAAAATTGTACCTCTGGTGATGGCGCGAGAGTTCTGAACAATACTCTCAAGTATGATGTTAAAGAAGTCGCATGACAGCGCAGGGGTCGGTGTGGTCTTTGCCGACCTTGACGGAACAGCGTGAGTTTTCCATCGTCATCCTGCACAGACTGACGAGTTTGGCAGGGATGCCAAAACTAGACATTGCGCTATATAGCTCGTCTCTATAGATGCTGTCATACGCGGCCTTGAAATCGATGAAGAGGTGGTGTGTATCGATTTGGAATTCCTGGATTTTCTCCAAGATCTGCCGCAGTGTGAATATTTGATCGATGGTGGACTTTCCTGGCCTAAAGCCACACTGATATGTGCTTATCAGATTGTTGACAAACGGCTTCAGGCGTTCACACAGTACAGCAGAAAAGATCTTGTATGCGATGTTAAGAAGACTGATTCCTCTGTAGTTGGCACAACTCAGAGGGTCTCCTTTCTTTAGGATCGGGCAAACAATGCTGAGGTTCCATTGGTCGGGCATGCTTTCTTCCGACCATATCTTGCAGATGAGCTGGTGCATGCTCCTAACCAGCTCATCGCCAGCGGATTTAAAAAGTTCGGCAGCTAGGCCGTCTGCTTTGTTGCACTTGAGCTTAGACACCCGCCCCATCGACATTGGGAAGAAAAACTTTAGGCAAATACTTCTTTGATGATCTAAATGATCTAGCGGGACTCGATTTTGAACTTTATCTCCAGGTCAAACTGGCTAAAGGCCTACTTTATGAATCACAAAACCCATCCCTCCTCCACATGGAAACTCCATGTGGGCAAGGAAGCACCTTACACTGGAGCAACCCCCCCCCCCAGGTTTCCCTATAGGTAAACCTTTCCTGATAAGGGCTCGTACCGTTTCGGTCGCCTTTACCTCTCCACTCTTATGGGAACATCGGTTCACATTCCCCCTGGTACGGGTTCATTTCGCTTGGGTGACCTCTACCTCTCTTATCTCCCCCCTCCCCTCCCCCCTCTCCTCCACGGTTAATTCTGACTTGAGTCACCTGAGGTACGGGTGCACACCAAAACGGTTACCCGCCTACATCAACGTCTTAACGAAGAATTTTCGCCCGACAACGATCTTACCGTAATCGGTTACCCCACCAGCACTCTTCAATCCTTTGAGGCTTACTCTCACTTAAGGGGCAATAGTAAAAAAAAAGATCTAAAGATCTGGTTAGACTCAACGTAAGGAAGGAAGATACCTTATATGTCCCTCATACCACCTAGGAATGTAGTTAGTAGAATTTCTACAATAATTGCCATTCAACCCATCTTTAGCCTCCCCACCTTATCCTAGGGTCTTCCCCTACAAAGTGGGACCGGTGTGGGCTTACACTGCTTCGGTTGCCTCACCCCTCCACCCCCACGGACTCACCAGCACATAATCCCCACTGGTACGGGCTTATACTGTTACCCCTACCTTACCATTCCGCGTCCACTTCCCCCCAATTCTAACGTGAGTCACCTCTAGGACGGGTTTATACCGAAGACGGTTACCCTACATCAGCTTCTTGCCTGACTTTTCCCCCCTGCAAGGGTTTACACCGAATTTGATTATCTCTGCACCTTCCTATCTTCGAGGATAATTCTTAGCATACCGAAATCAGTTGCCCCTGCCGGGATTTTCTCACATAGAAACCATAGAAACCACTCTTGGTTACCCCTCTACCCCAAGCTACTATCCCCCAAATCCTATCAACCCGGTCCTCTTACATCATCAAGGCAAACTACCATCTACAGTCCAACAGGTACGAGACCATCCTTTCTTCAGGAAGTCTCTCACTGTCTCGCTTCTGGTTCGCACCGAAACGGTTACCCTCGGGTAAATTTTCAACCAATCAACAATTGTTTGGTGAGCTCCGGTACAGGTTTAGGGTTGATGGAGCGAGATAACCCGTGCCTCACCGCACTTAGGTCTATTGATACCCATTGTGAAAACCAGTACAGGCTTACACTGTTGCCTAGACCCCCTCGCACCCAAACGGGTAGTGATCATTTAATTCCTCGGGCTGGTAACTCCGGTTCTGTAAGTTGTACACAATGGACCTCCTTTGGTCTAAGTGTGCTCCTGCTTAGCGGGGGCAATGACCCAACCTAACCTAGAATTTCATGCGTTATAAGTTGATTATTTGTTGGCTTGTTTATGTAGAACCATCCTGTTGAGTCTGGGGGTCGTCCAGCTTCCATTCATTAATTTTGTTGGAGAAAAAATAGCCAGTCAGATCTGTTAATGGCTTCGTTGATGGAATCCAGAATTCATTTACAGTGGAGATGTTCTGCCCTATACATTCGGCTTTGCTTGTATTAAGGTCAGTAAATGACTTCTTGGGTGGGGGCAGTAAAAATTAACCACCACCCAACTTCGTCCCTTTTTAGGGATTCGATTTTATAAAGCAATTGAATCGGTCTTTTTGTTATTTTAAAAAAGAGCTGCTTGCGCCATGATGCAGTGGGTAGTTTGTCGTACTGCTGTTAACGACGTTCTGGGTTCGAGTCCCAACTGGGGGAATAAATTTTTTTTTCACGGTCCCATCTCCGCGACAGTCTGACCCTCCGAGAATATCATTTGTCATGCAAACAAAGTAATGTAAGCGCACACATTAGGCTGGGTGGTGAGAGTTCAGACGATGACTCTTTTGAGCTGCAAAATTAAAGGTCAGATGTCGATCTTAGCGTGACAGTTTGGAACGCGTGGACGCCATATACAATGAATGCAAGCCATACGTAGATCCAAAAATGGCTTAAGGAGCTCATTGTCTTTGGCGGCATTGTCTTTCCTCTTTGTTGGATCCAGTGCGAGTGCTACATATAGAAGCAATCTTTCAGTCAAACAATCTATGTCCCACAAAACGCGAGAGACATATTTTTCTAGTAATTAAATTTGTCTCCTTTAATAACAGCCCTTCTCATTTCATTATCATTGCAACACCCACTCTCAAACGACCAATTTCTGTCTGAAATTCCATTTAACTATACATTGAGCTTATGAGAACCCTTTTAAATCATCTCTTACTATCCTTAATCCTAAGCACACACACGTACCTCCTATTAAATAACACAAAAACTATTTCCTCTTCTAAATTGTACAAATTGTAAACACATTTATCCGCAATCTCTTAAAACTATGTGTACATTTCTGCTACACATGTTTCGAAATGAAACTCAAATTGTTACGACAGAAGGATACTGATTTGCACACAAACGATATCTCTAGTTTCCCTTCTCGCATATACTCTCGAACCGGAGCAAACTTCCTTCCTAGCACGACAACGAGGGAAGGACGAAGTCAGGACATACTGACTTTTGAATTTAATAGGAACTGAATAATTTATTCGATTTTCCTTTTGCGTCTCTGTTGAGTCCATCACTTTCAACTTGATTTCAGTTTTCCATTTGAATAATGGAATTAAAACTTCTCTATAATGAAATCATCTTATCGGTGGAAGTGTGCCAACTCATGGGGGAGCTCGCAGCTACTCGCAACTCGCAGATAATGAAATTCAATAAATTTTTAATTGCTTTTGGAACTTTGATCAATTTATATTCTTCTATAGTAGCAGTCGAGTGGAAATTTAAAGAATTTTCTCTCCTGATTAGTTTTCCATTCGAATTCAATGAGAAAAAAAATATATTCTCTTAGCCTCGGCAAAACCATTAAAATGGCGAATCATCGTTATGACAGCAGCTTACAAGTCAAATTATTATTTGTAACAAAACTCGAAAAAGAAACAACTCGCCAAGATGGTCTATAAAAGAGAGAAAAAATTTGCTAATTCCGAGGAATCATTGCTTTTCCAAACAAACGGTCAGCATTGTTGAATTCCTTTGTCGAGAAGCGGCCCCTCGTGCGGTTCCTACGCAAACACAATTTATTGCCAAATCTATTATTCTGGTGGGCTTCTGTCCTGTTGCCAGGAATAATCATATATTTCCCAACAAAAGCCGGAACAACGCATTTGATTTATGGCCACAAGACGACAAAATTGGCCAAATAAATCTCGACCCCACCACCGCATCGGCTCGTTTTCCACGTCATTAAGGCCGACAACGGAGCACCGCACCACAAACGACCAACCGCACTTCATCCTTCGACTGTCTGGATATACTGATTTGGCAAATTTCCTCAAAAGTGAGTTTCACGCTCGTTTATTTATTTTTATATTTTTTTTCCATGTTATAAACCGACAAAAAAAACCCGAAATGAAAACAAATACACGAGGAGAGAGATCTGTCGCAGGAGAAAATTATGTCGCCATAATCTCCACGGGATGGATGAACCACTTTCAAGGACTTAGCTGAGAGTGGCTTGCCACAAGTTGGCTGCCATAAATTAGCCGAAAGCTAGGTGAGGCCCCAGTGGGGTAATTCAATAAAGCAAAACGATGACAGGAAGGCACTTGGTTAAATGCTGAATAATAATGGCTTTAAAGCGGATATGGCGCCGGATACGGAAGGAAACAGGCTGGCGGGCGGTATGGAAAAAAAAACTTTTGTCGTCACGTAGTTTGGCGTTGGCCCCAGGACGACTTCCACCGTTGAGGCATAACTTTATTTTGAACTTCGTTCGCACTGATTCCACAGGACTCCGCTTGTCTGTGTGTGCCTGATAGTTTATCTATCATTTAAATGGCTGCGACGACACAGTTTAAGTAATGGTTTTCAGGAAAAAAGTTCCCCCACATCCTGGCGCTCCTCTTATATCTGGTTTTCCACCTCATTTACTGCATATTCAACAGAGCGTGTCAGTGTATTTGCATATTATTATCATTTTCAGCAAGTTTCGTGGAAATGTTGGAAAAGTCCTTTCTTTTTTTGCTCCACTCTCCGTGAAGCAACAGAAAGCGGATCTTTGTCTGTTTTGCTTGTCATTTTTTACCCACAGAACAGATACACAGTTCCGTACATAATTGACAGGAAATGAGAATGCTAAGGGAAACCATGGCTGTACTTCATTCATAAGAATGTGCCCTCTTCTGTGTGCGTCGTCTGTGTGATAATAATGTAAAATAATATTTTATTCCCGACATTGAAGGACATGGGAACATAAAGAATAAAGAAAGTTGAATGAGTGACTGTGCAGTTTATAGCTGAGAGCAGAGGTATTTTAACTTTGGGAAAGTTTTATTGGCTCCGTATATAACATGGGATTGCTTTTTGTAGCACTTTTTAACAAAAATCCAAGGACGGTGATGGATTTAAAGTTATGGACACGCTCTGGTGGATTTCGGAGATGCACTTAACAACAGCGATTTTTTTAGAGGAATTTTTGTAAGGGACGTTAAGTTTCCCCAGAAAAAATAAACTAGGGCTTATTTCTGCCAAGATGTTGTTGGACATTGTCTTGTCCTTTCACTTTGGAATTCAGTTCAACCATGACATTTTCTAGAAACCTTAATATGATCGCAAAGAGATTTTAGCATTTGTGTAATTTTGTACGTTGTTGAAAAATCTATAGAGAGTTTTGTCAATTGCTTACTAGATAAATGGTCAAGGAGGGAGGAGTTACAACCCATTGAAGTTTAAAGATCGTATAGATTTGACTTGTAGCTATGCATGCGAAATATTTTAAGACACATTTTTATTAACCCATAAGCATGGGAAAAGCCTTCCACAGCCTGATAAAAACAACCTTGGCAATGTTGAAACACTTTAAATTACTCCAACAAACAAGGGTGCAAGACGGAAGTTACTGTTCAAGTTTTAATGCGATTCTAAATGCTTGAACGTTGATTACTCTTTTAGTCAAAGAAGGTGTCAACAGATAAATCAGAGCAAAAGAAACTTGTTATGTTTCATGCATAATAAAAAAAGGGTAAAAAACTTAAAAACTTTTTTTTTTCTGTTTATTCATTTATTGCCATATTGTCCGCAAACGTGGCCGTAATAGTCCCATCATCTTGAGGTATGTCTCTTGTATAGAGCAGAAATAGGGTCGGACCGAGGACGCTTCCCTGAGGAAAAAAAATAGAGTGGTGCAACACCTCGAGGTGAACCAAGGCCAACTTCTCAACAATGTATGCTGGTGTGTTAATTTCTTTACATACAAGGGGACCTACAGTTTTTTGCCGAATCCGAACGGCACTTTGAGAAGTTTTTTCAAGACAAATGATACTCTCGGAGGGCTTGTCAGACCCTCGGGGAGGTGGGGACCGTGAAAAAGAACAAGTCTTTTTTTCAGGTGACGATGGCAGGATTCGAACCCAGACCTCCGGCGTAGTAAGCACACACACTAACCACTACGCCTTCCCTGAGGACCACCCACCTTCCCTGAGGTATACCAGCTCAAATTTCCTTCAAATTCAGTACTCAGTATCACTTCTAACACGAAGTAGTCTGTTTTCGAGATAGTTTTTCAATACTCTAAACATGTCTTCCGGCAAGGTTAACTGTAGTTGTACTTTCACGTTTTCGTGCAATATGTTATTGAAGGCTTGCGATACGTCGAGGACAGCACTAGAACCTAATATTTTTCCCTTCTATTGCTTTTTCAATTTCATGAGTTATTTTGAAAACTTTATATATTGTTCAGTGCTTACGTCTGAACCAAATTAATAATGCGGGATCAAGCGTCGTCTGCAATTGTTGGTTGTAATCGCTTCAACGTTTCTCGAAGACTTTCGTTATTATTGGCAGAAGCAGTATGGGTATATTATAAGCTTTTGGTCCCCGGTTTTGGAACCATTTATGGACTTCAGCAACTTTCCTTTGCCTTGGAATGTAAAAAAGTCTAAGGTAAGCGTTTATCATATAAAGTAGCTTGATTAGCGCCTTTTTCGTTTGTTTTTTCAAGATTTCGTCAGTGATACCGTTTACCGCGACCGCCCTACCGCTTATACCCTACCCAACCCAGGGTATATGTTAAGTTTGATGTATAGTTTGTAACGCAGTGAAATAATCACCGTAGACCCCCAAGACCTTTTAGATATATGAGTGGGATCGACAGGAGAATCGATTAACCCATGTCGTATGTAACAACTTTAAGGCCTTAAGTTTTACTCTAGAGAGCTGAAAGTTGGGGTGTGGGCTGGAAGTCCAGTCCTTCAAGTTTGACAATTACACTGGTCGGCATATTTATTTTGACATAGCCTACATTAGACTATTCGTCTCTTTTGCTAAGTGCAGTTGCATTCAATAAAGCGAAAATGATGATCAAAGCAAAGAGCATATTAATAACTGTTAATATGCGAAATATTCTCTCTATTATTATTTCTCACTTTTTTCTGCTGACAAGAATGGCTGCAGGCATCGAAATTTGCAGCGGCATAAGTATTTGGGCATCGCGTGATTTCGTTGTTTCTTGGCAATTTGAAAGCGTTTCTGTTGAATTTTTTTGGAAAATCTTAATTTAATTACTTAATTATTTGTAAAACCGTGTTTTGGATATTAAAAATGGTTAAAATATCAGAGCTGAGTATATTAATAAGAACAGAAATTGTGACAAAATATAACTTGGGTATTTCCGTTATAAATATCGCTAAGGAATATAATTTGTCACGTCAAACTGTATATTATCAAATCAATAAATATAAAAACTTAAATTAAATCACTAATGTTCGCCGAACAGGCAGATATCGAAAGACAAATACTGATGATGACCGTTTGATCGTGCGCCAATTCAAAAGAGACCCTCTCATAACACCAAAAGCTATGGCCTTAGAGTGGAATAAGACTGTATCCAATCCTATAAGTGAAAGAACCATACGCAGGCGTTTAATTGAGGCAGACATGAAAACATATATAGCAAAGCCCATACCTTACATCACCCCAAAAAATAAACTTAAGCGTTTGGAGTTCGCGAAAAGGTACATCAACAAGCCTGTTTCATTTTGGCGCAATGTCCTGTGGACGGATGAAAGTACTTTTGAGTTCCACTCATCACAAAAAAGAGTTTTTGTACGATTAAACAAAGATTATCGTAAGAAAAATGCACCTGTGTGTCAGAAGGTAAGCCATGGGGGTGGGAGCGTTATGTTCTGGGGATCCGTTTCCTATAATGGTGTGGGAGACTTGGTTCCCGTTGACGGTTCTATAAACCAAAACCAATATTTAAGAACATTAAACGATTTTGCGTTTCCCTCCGGTGACAGATTGATCGGGGAAGATTTTATTTTCCAGCAGGACAACGCTCCTTGCCACAAAGCGAAAATGATTACCACATTTTTAAGAGAAGTTGGGGTGGAAACATTAGATTGGCCACCCCAAAGTCCAGATTTGAACGTAATAGAAAACGTGTGGTCGCTGATAAAGCAAAATAGAACCGCCGATCTGACAAGGACAAGGGACGAAACGATTACTGAGGTCACAAATGAGTGGAAGCAGATTCCGTTAAAGTACCTCCAAACCCTGGTGGATTCCGTTCCGAAACGCCTCCAAAAGGTCCTGGATACCAAAGGAGGTTATATTTTTTATTAATTTTAAGTTAAAATTGAATTTATTAAACATAATATTATATTAAGTTGATAATTAACATTTTGTCAAAATACTTATGCCACCCACTGATTTTCATTATTTTGAGTTTTAATTAAAAAATAAAATAAAAATCATTATTAAAAAAGAAAAAATTGTTATATTTATAATTTCATACCTTAAAGCTAACAAAAAAAAATGAAATCGATAATTATTGTCTCTTAAAATAAAAATGAATTGAAAAAGAAACTGATGCTTCACTATGTCAAAATATATATGCCGACCAGTGTAGTTAAATCCGCCCACAGACACGCCCACCACAGGACAGCAGAACAATTTTGGCATTTACATTGATCACGCCCACTTTCTAAGGATTTTTAACATAAAATGACTGTTTTTCAATAAATATACTATATGAAATTTGGCAAAAAATTATATATTACAAAAGTTGTACATAATAGCATTTTCTAACTTTTTTGTAAACATTTTATTTACCCCCGCCCATATTTGTGGGCGTGGTTTTAAAACGATTAATTTTTTTAGCTTAAATGACTGAGTCTTAGTCCAAAATGTATGCAACCTGTAACGAATTCTACTCTTTTTTTTTGTGGTGTTGGAGTAGCTGGAAAATTAAGATGCTCACTGGGAAGCAAATTCAAAGAAACATCTCCTATACTTTCCCACCCTAGGTATTTTGGTCCACATTTGAACTAAAGCTAACAGGATACTTCAGCCCATCCAGGCAGACATGCGCAAGGAGTGTCCTTCATTTTACACAGCGGCAGGCCTGCTTGCATTTAGCTCAACCTTTCTCGTCGGTGGGGGGGTTCTTGCTGCAAAAATAAAGGACGGTGTTACGAGTTGTTTCAGGCCTAATGTACAAGAAAAAAAAAACCATGACCCGAGTTGACATCTGGTTAAACTATAATCTCGAAAAAAAATTAAGGACCCGAAATGTATGAATCGGCATAATCGATCCCGTCGATAATAACCTTGTTGTCAGGAGAGCACATATGAAGAAGCTCTCTGAGAGTACCCACCCCTTTGTATCCTAAGTTACCATTAGGATACACCTTGGCTACTACTGTCTCATTTCACGTAGTAACCCCTTGCTTGCTTTACGAAGATAAGAATCTCCTTAGAGCGACATATAGCGGTAATCTTCCGTCCTCACACACCACATTCCATCCTGAAATTTATTACTTCATCCCAATCTTAAAACCAGCATCTCAGGGAAGAAGAAACACCGCAAACCAAATCGAGAATAACGAAAAAAAATCTAAGCATCAAACCGAAACCAAAAAAAATGCACAACACAGGTTCTTTGCAGTTGGATAAACATCATCCAAAAAAAAACAAACAAAATATTTATTGAAAAAAAAAATCCGTTCAACTAACTATTCTATGTTAAAGATGAAATCATGTACAAATTAATTAATTAATATATAACGATAAATAGTTCCTTTTTTAATTTAAAATTTACACGTTATTCAATCGATCTTTTACAATTAATCCGTAAATTACCAAAAAAAATTATTAACAATACTAGTTAAACGTAGCCAAAACTTCATATTTATCTAATGCATGGATATGGGAGTAGGGATAAGGGGGCTAGATAGATGTAATCGTTTCGCAGATAATTGTCGTACATAAAAAAAAGTAAACGTTTCCAAGAAAAATGTTCCAAGTCTCATGGCAATATTTGAGAAGAAAATTAAACAAAAACAAAATCGCACCGATGGCGTACCTATGTGAGTCCTGATGGATAGACTAAATTAATTCGGTAGATTTGAGTAGATAATAACTACCTTATCATATTTTTTTTATACTATAAGTTCGATTTAAATGTTAAGTCTTAAATATGTTTTACCGAACAAAATAATTTATATTTTGAAAATTTAAACCTCTCGTAAGCACCCGAAAATTATGGTTTAAGCCCATACTTATTAAACACTATACACATTACAACATATGAAATATAGAAAAAAAATTTAAAAAAAAACTCACCCTTGGGGTTGATTTAAGGTACAACCATTACCTCGGCGAATCCTGAGCACAGTTTCTCCTCGGTTTATCCCAAATAGGACCACAAACACAAAATGTTTATAATATTTCACATGCATATGTATAATATCTAGTCGCGGACCTTAGGTTTTAGATTTAAAATTTAGGCAAGATGTATCCCCCTTTTATCAATGAATTTTAAGATTTAAAAAAATAGCTCGGCAATTTCAAGAATGGATACTTTGCTGGCAAAACGATCAGGTGAAGAAGGAGGGGGAGGAGGAAATATTGAATATTATTAAAATTAGCGAAACTCATTTGGCTAATTATTATTATTTTTTTTCTAGGGTAGACTACATACGGTAATATACGGTGGGAAGGTGTACTTTAATCTAACGCAAAAAAGAAAATATACCGAAATAATTAAGAGAACTAATAAATTTTAGTATATCTCTTCACAAAATGAAAAAAAAAAAACATGAATTAAATCCGTTGGTGGCGTTTGGAGACTTCGGTGATCGTTGAGCAGCTTCCTGGTGGGATGTATATACCAAGTCGCTCTTCGAGCTCTCCCTTCGCTGAGACTTGCTAAGCTGACGGCTGCTTGATAGGCTGGAGCGGATGAAGAGGCGTGCGGATAAAGAGGCGTAACTTCGTAAATTTGATTGTGAAATTAAATTGGAGCAATCACTTTTAGCATTATATTCGTATGGTATATATGATGGTCGGGACTTTAATATGGAGTTATTTTTTTCTTGATAGGGTCTTTATAGGTTCTTTATAGGGTCTTTCAGAAAATATTATGGCACTTTTTTTTTTTTTGATTAATTAAACTTTTAGCGGAGGATGCGGAGCAAGTTGTGTCTTATTAGTTATTGCTTTTTATGTAGGCACATCACACATAGCTATTCGTATTCGTGGTCACGGTTGCACGTTTTGGAGTTTTTTTTTATAACTTCTTAGGGCACATAATAGTTTTTTTTTGTCTATTTCGGGTAGAAATTCAGGTATTCCACGAGTTTGAGTTCTATCGTTATATGCGGAATTCTTTACATATTGTTGGTTTAAACGCGACGAACTTTACTTATGGCTTTTTTTTTGTTTTGCCTTACATCATGCGCGTGTCCGAAACTTTTCTGTGATTGCCCGAATTTAAAAAAAGTGACCACACGACCCTAGGTCCAAGAACCGACTGCTTTCTCATCTCGTTTGATGCACCATGAAGGTTCGCTTTACTCTTGATCTATGGTACCGATAAAGTAATCCCGGTAATTTTCCACTGCGTCGCGTGATTTGGTTTCAAGGCTTTTTGGGTTAAACCATACGATTTTGCTGTTTTTTCGCGGTATTCGGCGGTACTCTTTTTTTATATATGCTGGTAGTGCGCTTAGAAGCCTCGTCTTACTCCACTTATAGCCTATGAAGCCGCTCCAATACACCTGACATGCAAGTTTCTCTTTTAGATGGGCGTTACTAAGCTTAGAAACGCCTTCTTTATAGGAAAAGAGACACAGAAAAATTTCCTATATCTCAAACAAAAGTGCTCCTTTGTTTTCGGTTTGTGTCTAATCTTTATATTGTGCTGTGTATAAGCTTACGATCATGGCAGCTCGCGATCACGGTTCAGAACTTAGGAATGGTTTCTTACAAACCCCTACCGTTAAACATTCAACGGTTATATTTTTACATCCCGCCCACCTTTTTGAGGCGTGGAAGTTTTCTTATTGGTTGGGTCGCGTATTTTGCAATCCATCGTAGACGGACTAAAGTTTTTACAAACGCACTGTTGTACTTTCCCACTTGTTTTTAGTTTGCCTGTTCTTTGCCGAAGTTCTATTAATGACACTTTTTTCATTCTTAAGCTATCACTTCCATCAACTTCCATCCATCTTCAAGTTTACTCAGTGGTCTAAGCAAAGGTCATAACATTATTCGATTCGCGTAAGATATTTAAATTACCCTTAAGTGATGAAGAAGTCGGTTGGCCAATACGTTGGGTTCCACGTGGAAAAAAGTCCTCACCACGTTTCATACTGTTTATACCCGACCGAGGGTATATTAATTTTAATTCATGTCCGTCCGTCCGTCCGTCCGTCTGTATGTGTGAAGGTTTTAGCTCTCAAAATCAGGCAAGAGAGCTGAAACTTGGTACACGGCTTGGATCTTCTGCTGCACAGGCAAAGTGTAAAATTTTGCTTATTTTAAATTTTTTGCGGCCACGTTCACTACTGGGTTCAATGTGAGACAACCTCTATTTGACATTTTTTTTCATAATACCTTTTGGTCAAGTTAGAAAAATCATAGGAACTTAATTTTTGGTACTGAGCAATATTGGCCCAAGACTTTTAACAAGGCAAAAACTGGACGGCCCACAATATCGACCATGCCCGCTTTTAACATGTTAGGTCTCTAAAAGCCCGATTTCTCGGAAAAATTACTCTTAATCGAAAAAAAATGTTGTGACAAATATTAAAGACATTACTATTTACAAAGTTTGGTCCATATAAAGTTTTGAGCTCCGCCCACTTTTAGAGGTCGTTTTCAGGAAAACTGTTTTTTCCGATATAATTTTCGGTTTAAACGCATTTTGGGATGAATCTAACAAAATAACAATAAATTGATTTTAATTTTTAGCTCGGAAACACTTATATTAATTCGGGACAAACAATTTTAAGATTTTGTGTAGCACGGTATATAGAATCGGGTATATAGAAGTTTGCACTTACTCACTTGTTTTTTTTTAACAGTAATTTGCGTCCTATTGAATTGCATCTTTGGCCCCTAAAAGTATAGTTTGCGTTAAAGTCGACCCCAATGATAAAACTGAACCCAATTAAGTCATACATGCGGTCAAGATCGTCATCCATCAGTTATTATCCCGGCAGGAAATAGCAAGATGCAAAGTTGTATTCTAGAAAGCTTATTTTTTCAGAAACTGAACTTATCCATAAATAGAAGCAAGCTCAACTTCTGGGTTCTTAAAGTTCTTTATTCAGTTCTTGATGAAGAGGTAGGATCCCCCTCTCGAATTTCGCAAAGGGTGATGTGCGTGATAGTTATTGTAGCCATTTATTTTCGGTCCAGACCCCTTTTTAGTGTGAGTTTTCTTATTTAGGCAAATATCAATATTATTTTCCCGTAGAAATACTTCTTGTTCGTGACCTTTTATTCAGAAGGTCGGTTGCAGTCCATATTAGTATTTTAAATAACTGTTTCATATTCATTTTTTTTTTTTTTTCCGCGGGTAGGAAAAACCTTCATAGGCACTACGAGGACCGGCCGCGCGTGCTCATAGTAGTGTGAGATGCTTACTCACTAAAAAACCTCCCTCCCTAAGTTTCCTTAACAAGTAGTTCAAGCTTCTGTAGTAATCGCGTGTGGCAGGCTGCCTTCCAACGAAGGCACCTACAATACCGTCAATTTATGCGGTTTCATCTTATGCTGCTAGATCTAACGGTCTAACGGTTTCATATTCATGTTCCCTTGTAAATTTACTCGAGCTTGTTGTAAGGGAACTCTACTCAAGTGAATTCTACTCGAGCTTGTTGGTCAAAATAAGTTTGTTAATTTTAATTTTAGTTTTTAACTTTAGTTGATCGTCAAGTTTTTCCAAGATTACGAGACAGCGAGGATCTGTTGTGCTAGTAATCTAGCATTTTGCTCGTCTGACGTTGCTTGTGTGTAAGATTTCGGTCCAAAGAGTGCCGGTTCCTCCGCTGCACTTGAACTGGCGACGATCTTTTGCCTTCTGGAGCTTTGACGATTGATATAAAGACACCATCTTTTTTATACCCCACTTGAGACACTTTTTATACCCCATCCCATAGGATATTAAGTTTGTAACATAGTTTGTAATACGGTGAAATAGTAATGGTAGACCCTCAAGACCTTAAGGGCATATGATCGAGACCGAATTCTGAGTCGAATGAGCCATGTCCGTACGTCCGTCCGTCCGTCCGTCTGTATGTCACATGTTTTTAGGCCTTAAATATTAAGCTAGGGTGCTAAGACTTCGTACGTAAGGTCCACGTCATGCAAAGCAGTACAAGTGTAAAAACTTTTGAAATCCGCCCAAAGACACGCCCACAATCAGTCTAAATATGCAACTACCTCCAGAGTTTTCAAAACTGTAAGACGTTCTAAGAGGCTGAAATTTGACATTTAGCATCTGCTAATGAATGTAAGACACAAAAAAGACAAATTTTATTGGTAAACCTCCTGTAGTGGGCGTGGCATCCATTTTAAAGGTAAATTTTTAAATGCATTTTACTCAATATTTTTGCTCGAAATTGAAAAACATTTGCTTAATATTTTATATAGAAAACGCATAGTTCCACATTTTGTCTATACAAGTCCTTGGGCCAAGCCCACATTTGGAGACAGAATTGAAGAAAAACCTAAAATTTTCCAGAAAAACTTAATTTCGACTGACCTTGACCCTAATTTAGAAAAGCATCAAACAAAAAAAGTAGCAGGTTAGGTAAACGAGACTTCAGTCCAGATTTCGTTCATATAAAGTTTTTAGTTTTTTCGATTCTTAAAAAATATTGAATTTGAACCAAAAATTGCATTTTTACGTTCATTTAAGTGTAACTTGGAAATATCTGTGGAAATATCTTATAATGAATAGTTTGAAATTAGGTGCGGTTGGACCACGCCCCTTTACAAAGTCTGCATTACTTACAAAATGCCAAAAAAATAACTATGCCATCAGCATTTTACAATGTGGGGTATTCAACGGTCCGTTTTACGGACTGTAACTTCTGCGTAAACACTGTAGCACTTACTCACTGGTTAATCTGTTGTAGGTGCAAATTTTTCTTTCTCTCATTGAACGTTCGATCCATTTTTGCATTTACTGAGAGACCATGACTCTCTATAAAACTAATGAAAGCACCTGATCTGATAATACTTGCTGTGCAATCAGAATTTGCTCCTGCGAAAAACTTAACCATGTCCCATATTTTGTAATCATTAACAAACTTATACACCCCGAATGCACCGAAATAGACTTATGACGCATTCTTTTCAACACCGAATCGGGAAACAGTTGTGGAATACAAAAAATGCTCTTTTCTCATACACCTGAATGGAATCGTGCTCATGTTAATGTTCTTTTGAACTCCGAATTAGTTCGGTGCCGGCAAAAAAGTCAATTTTTTTTATTAGTTTAAATTTAACACGATGAACTGGTTGCCTAAGGAGAAAATAAGGACAAAATCCCCCTTCAGCCTACAACCTACACCGTCACAACCGGGTTCTCAACATATCATTACAAAAAAGTGTTAACGCCCTACTTTGCTCTGCTCATCCTTACATTTGCTTGCATTATATTGAGCGTGCATCACTAGGCCTATCTTCGTTGTCAATTTCAGTATAGTGTTTGCTGGACCTTAGGAAAATATTTTAGATTGCACCCAGATTTTCTATTTTTAAAATTTTTTCTTTTATTTAACAAAAAATCGTCCAAGCTTTTCAGACGCCACTAATGAGTAAAAACTAGAAGTCTATTGGCATAGATGGGTCCCCGGTTCATGACAGGATACACTTGAACCGGGAAAAAGCAAAAACTTTTGTTAAAAGAATTCTTCCTTTTAAAACTTTGAAACTTTATGTCAGGGTGTAAACACAAACTGGTGTTAATTAATGATTTATTCTGCATAATTTAAACATGCAACGATGAACAAAGACTTCGTACACATTTACTTTTGGATAAAACTTTTTTTGTGTGAACCCATAAAAAAACCTTCACTTTACAAAATCTCCATAAACAAACTTTTAATAATTGCCAACATCCAGCACACTCTGCGTCCTACGCAATTTAAAATCAATTTCCCTCTCCGTTTTTTAGAAGACTCAGAGTCCAACCTCGCTTGTAAGCACAGTGTACAAAGTATGCTTTACTTGCAGCTCCTGCTGGGATCCATTTAGTAGACTAATTGAAATGCAGTTTCATCCCGGAAGAGTAAGAAAACTCCATTAGTTCAGCACAAATTGCTTAAGCCAAGTGATTATACGAAACTGTAGCAAATTTCCGCTCCAAAAAAAGACACTATCTCTTTTAGCACGCCAGCCACCCGCACCACACCACAACCACAAGTCAGAGGTGGCTCACCGCATCACAAGTTGAATACGAAACTCAGCTCCAGCTGCATGGACACAGCAGCGCTTCCGTTCGTGCATTTAATTAAAAACAAACAATTTATTTCAGCCGCGAAGTACCTCATCAACACCACAGCCATGTAGCCCGTCGGATGTAGCTGTTACTTTGGGCAATTCACTTAGTTGCCGATATTCTCATGGACACGCAATCATATTGCCACTTTTTACAACAAAAATCAATTTCCCCCACATTCATTCATTAAGGCTGGCTGAATTTTAATTACGATTTACGGGTTTCCGCCATTACAGCTTACCGTACCGGCGGCGGTGTGTGGCAACATAAGTCGAAAATTTAACGTAAGTCCTTGCGAATGAAAAACTCCAAACAGGTGACACACTTTCAGCGATGAATAAGTCCTGCCACACAGAATGGTGGATGCTTAATCGAATCAGAGTTGTAACATGCAAATGACAGGGACTTAGAGGTATTCCCTCGGGGAAAGCTTTGGGATTTCATGGTTTCCTTTGTTGTTCGCTTTATTTTTGTCGCCGTTATAGGGACCAAAAAAAAATGTGTTCAGTGAAAAACCACTTTAGGGAGAAATTGCGCATTTCTTGCAAGGACATTTTAAAAGAAGGAAAAATACCTTCTGAGCTGTTGGGAATTATTTGAAATTGGTCGCAAGGAATTCATAAAATTTAATTTCAATCGTAAAGGAGATTACTTGCAGATGATAATTTGGGATATTTTTTTTTTTAATTCAGTCAATTTAAAGGAGATTATTAAGTCCTAAATAGCCTCTATTAGGGGGACATTGCCAAGAACTGCTATGAAAGAGAATTCGACGCAAGGTTCTATGACAAATTAATATAAAATGGGGAGAACGAGTAAACACCTGATAATGGGAACAACGAAACGGTATATTCAATGGACTTTTTTGGCATCCCAAATAGTGGAAGACTTAACCATTATTTAAGAATAATTTTAAGACAATAGGGGTGTAAGGAGCACATTCCAATTTTTACTTCAATTTAAATAGAGACTTTTAACTCATGGACCTATGTACGTAATTTAATATTCCATCGATTCTTTAACATTTTCGCTGATTTCCCGTATGATCCAGGAATCCACCATGTACACATGGGGAAATAGTTTCAAGGTGCCAAATTTGTTACAACATCCAGGGAAAAAACAACGTTAACTCAAAGGAAACAACGTTACATTAAAATTGTTTCAAATTAAAAATGACTTCGTTTAAACTTTGGTAACAATAATATTTACCATCAAATCAAATGATTTCATCTTTGAAACGACTTTGCAAAGTCTTTGATTTTACATACTAATTTAACAATTCTCAACTTTGAAGACACTTGATTTTCACTTTGATCCAGAAAAGCTTCGGATTCATATAGCCGTTCCTGAGTAGACAGTCGATAGATGCCTACGTACTAAAGCCACAACCTCTTTCCGGAGATTTGTTACAAGGGGTAATGTTTCTCGCCAGTCCTCTTCTGACCCCAGCTTATAGGCTAGGATTTCCGTAGCGCTAGGGAGTGTAGTTCTCCATGCCGCAAAGCGTGGACAGTAAAATGCTACCTACTTCTTCATTTTCAGGACACTCCGGGCAAAATGCAGAGCTGTCGTGTCCAAATCGATGTCGACACTTGCGGTTTTCCCCGTGGCCAAAAAGGAGCTGTGTGAGGTGGTAATTACACTTCCCGTGCTTCCGTTATATCCACTCATGTATTGTTGGTATGAGTTTATAAGTCCATCTCCTTTTTGATCCCAGCAAGTTTGCCATATACCTAGAGACAAGGCTCTTTCCTCGTGCTTTATTTCCCCAGTGGCATTGGTGTCGTCTTGGGAAAGCGTTCTCCTATTGTATATCCTAAGAATTTCATTAGCGAGAAAATCGATTGGACCATTCCTGCTATTACAAAAGCGGCCTCATTTAAGATGGTTCGGAAGCCACAGATCGTTCGCAACGCACATAAAGTCTATTCGTTGATGACATTCCCCTCCTTTTTCATAAAATCCTACTTGTATTTGTTAAAACACGTAAGATTTCAAAGGGAATTTTCCATTCCAAATCCATGTTTCACATCTCGATAATTTGTATACTCGAAATAGGTTGAATGCACTCATTTGAAATTATGAAATTGAAACATGTCGGCTTAAAACTGTTTGCCAAGTGCCAAAAAAAATCAAATATTCTTTGTTCAACTTTCATTTTGTTTGAACAGTATAACACAAGTTTTTATTGCTATAGTTAAAATGCGAAAAATGAAATTGCCCCTTAAACGTTGAAATGGCCCCTAAAATTGCCCCACATATTTTTAGTTCAGGAACAACGCTGGGACTGAGGCAACGACTCTAGAGAGAAAGACTCTCCTAGGGTATTAAGGTCCTCCGATTGCGATAAAGCTCCTTGCATTTTCGATGCTTTCTTCGTAACGTAATCAACGTGCTCTTTGAACCGCAGCTAATTATCCAGCATTATTTCAAGGTATTTAACTGACTCCTTTGACCTGATGGTTTTGTTTCCAACTTGAAAGTTTGCAAATTCAACAGTTTTGCGACTGATTATCAAAACAGCCTCGGTTTTATGGTCGGCTAGTTTAAGTGCGACGGATGATAGCCATTACTTTATTAGGATGAAAGCCTGGTTTTCAGCTGATTCCCCTTGGTAATTATTTTTACCTCTTGTTACAGTGGCAACATCATTAGCAAAGTCAATCATCTTAACATCGCCAGGTAAGCTTAATCGCAAGACGCCATCTTTAATAATATTCCACAGTGATGGCCCTTAGACCGATTCCTGTGGGACTCCTGCGGTGACGTTTTAGACTTCTAAGCCCTTATCCTTGTAGTATTTTAGCTTTCTGTAGGCCAAGTAATTTTCTAAAATACGTCGAAGCTAGTATGGTGCATCCGGCGCTGCAAAATTACGCTGCAGGAAATAACGCCCTAAAGTAAAAATGAAATTAGGCCCCAAAATTATACCCGTTTTACAACAACAAAGAAAATGTCACATATTTTGGGTATAATTTAATTTTTTTTTGGGCTCAACTTTATTTTAAAAATTTGGGTGCTATTTTATAATGAAATAAGCCCGAAACTCCCGTGAATGTGATTGGGTCTAATTTCATTCTTCTTATTTTTGGAGAGCAAGCAAAATAAAGGGCGCAACGCGCTACGGAATTACGCCGCATAAGCTATCTGCCAAAAAACAGCTTTTGGGTGTAACACTGTTTGGATGGCCCGCTTCGCAGGTTCAAAGGATTTAAACTCCATTTTTCGCAGGGTTAAGCCGCTCACGCGACTTCGTCGTTCCGCTAAGGTAAGGTGCTAGTTGGCACCTTTGTAGTCCTTTTTGGCTTAATTTCATTTTTTTAAGGTTATTTTCATTGTTTTGGGCTTATTTTCCACAGCCGTACTTGGGCCTTATTTCATTATGAAAATTCATCCAATTTCTTGGGGCCCAATTTCATTTTTCCTTTTGGGCCTGATTTCCTGCGGCCCTGTAATTTCGCAGCGCCGGTGCGTGTGGTCCACGCCAACCATCCAAGCGTGTGGTCTTCTGATCAGCCGCCAGGATGAAGCTGTAAGCCCAGTTAGCGGAGTTCAAGGCCTTTCTTACATCCAGTGTTATTAGTGCACTGTATTCTTTTGTACCGTGAAGCCACCTTTTCCATCTTGAGGCTCTGCCTGCTATTTCAACCAAGGCTCTAATGACGTCAATAGAGGAACGAGCTTTCTTAAAGCCAAACTGATAGTCACAGAGGGTCCCCTTCTCTTCTGCTGCTGCAAGTTACCTAAAAGGTATATATTATTCTTTCCAGGATCTTTTCCATTGTATCCATTCAAATTCCATAGCAAATAGGACGGTCGGGTGATGGGTTCCTAAGGAGGTTTATTTCCTTTTGGTAGCAAAACCAAGTGCTATACCTTCCAATTTTAAGGAAACGTCCCATTTTCAGACATTTCTTCATTGTAGCATCTTTAGACCTTTATTGACTTGAAAATAAAAATTTCCTGCGCATACGCGAAATTGCCTCGCTTTCACACAGTAGCATGTGTGTTCCCAACTGTTTTCAAAAGCGATATCCAACTATATCAGACAGTCAGGTGCTATATCAGATATAGTATCAGATGTTGATCGATACCATTGCCTTGAGTATAGCCTGACTGTCAATGTAAATGGCGATATCTCTCCCGGATACCGATCTCATCTGCATAGGCAAGGCCGCTCTAAGTAGAGCCATAAGCCTTTGATTAGAAGACACTTCTGGTATCCAGTAATTTTAAGGATACTTTAAGTTCCGGGTCGTGCCAGAAGATGCCGGAACCTATTCTTTTGTTTTCGAACGGTCTAGTCTGTGTAAATTGCAATTTCATAAGGCCTGACAATTAAATTCTTTTCCCAGTGCTTGCTCACCGGATATATTAATACTCTCCCTGTTCAGTGTGTCGAAGCTGAACAGGGAGGGTATTTCATCCGTAAGCAACCGTGCCATGGTGTTACTTTACTTCTAATGCTTTACAAAAGGCACAGTTTTTCCATCAAGCTTTTTGATGTGTCAAGTAGAGTTTTCAAAGTAGGGTATTCAAAGGTTCTGCAGGGCTGTTGCGGAGCGGTTCTGGTTATCACTTTTCCTTTTGCGAAGCCTCGGGGTCTCGTCTGCTACTATCGCGGTTCTTGGATTCGTAGTATTTTTACCTCGAAGCCCCCTTTGACTTCCAAATCAAGAACTTCAATTGTTTTTACACTCGCTCTACTCCTTCCATATACTGTCAGTTCTAAGAACTTCACCCTTGTAGAGTTTTTTTTTTAACTACTTTTCTCTTTAAACCTTTTCCATCATTTTGGTCAAGCCCTTTTAAAAGTTCGATCGATCGATCGGACACGCCTGCTCGAACGCCAATGTCAATGAATTTTCAGACCGTCCTACCTAAGTAATCGGAACCATCCAAGGTGACTTACTGGGACTCCTTTGAAAACTATTAACATATTCTGAACTGAAGCACTGAAGGCTCACCTTGAAGCCTTTCCAACGGTGGTTCGGCATCAACGCTTCGTCGACTACTGCCCAATCCCCAATTACCGTATTTGAAGCGAGGTAATATCAATCACCTCTTGAGCCTTAACTTTATTTTACCACGCAAGTGGGTAATGGTGGCCATTGCAAATTTTGAGGTCGGAAAATATAATAAAATCATATAAACACTCGCCTCTTGCATTTATGTCGCTACCTACCCATTGTGAATGATGGGCGTTTGCGCTAGCGTCGCCGCCCAACACCAGCATCCACACAGGCCGTAACTTCCATATACTGTGATGCGCTTTGTCTGCAGCACTTCCATTATATTTTCTTTGGGCTCTTCTTCGAGCTTACCCTCGAAGGACGATTGTTTGAGCATAAACCACCCACCTTTCCATACCATTGGATCTCTCCAAGTATATTAAAAGATCTCTGTTAAGGGACAGCAGGAAATTCTGCCCTTATCTAGATCATGTGTTAAAGACTCTCCAAGTATCGGCTTTAATGTCCCGATTCTGGAGGTGGCCCCAGAGATTCTTTGGGTGCGTGTAGGGACACATTGGTTTCTGCCTGTTGAGTAAGCAGTTGATTGGCCTAAATCGTTCCCTCAAGGGCGACTTTTTTTCAACCACTTAAACTGCAGGCGTTGCGACCCTCGTACTTCGTTATCTTACTCTGAGCATTGCGAAACAGTAACCTACTATTTGGAGAAGAGTTTTTCACACTTCTAAGCAATGGTGGGGGATTCGAAAAACGGTCGAGCCGGCAGCTTCCACTTTTTCCATCACCTAAGCCTTTCGCTTATTACTGTAACTTACAGCCTTAGAGACAGCTTAGACTTCGAATGCTTCAGGTGTCCTTGTATTTTTTTCGATAGCGATTGGTTTTCGTTAGTGAATCATCTTTCGAACTCTTCCATATCGCTAGCAGAAAACCGTCCAAACTCGTCCAAGGCCCCTATCAAGAGAGGGATGGATGAATTAACTTTTTTTATTATTTTTGTTTATCGGTTTGCGGTTTGGCCCTATCCTTGCATACTTCGCTTAACATTACACTCGCCACTGAAATCAGGTTTGGCAAAGTGGCCAATATCAGATGAATGTTCAGTTCATAGCTTAAGGCCCCCCACTCCGGCGTCATAAGAAGGTGTCTGGTTTTGAAGGTGCCTTTGAGTAAGTTAAACCAGTCGTAGAAACTAATAGTTTCGGTGTATAGCATAGCAATTGAGGAAAAAACTTTTAGCTACACATTTTACACGCTTTTAGCTACACCTATTTAATTTTCGGTTTTATTATATGAATTCATACATTCTCTATTTTTTTCTCTATATACTCTTCGTCCAGCTTGTATGATTCGCTTGCGGCGAATGATGTAAAATATTTTTTATTTAAGTTATTTGGGAAACGAGGATTTATGCTCATCTTTTGGCCTTTAACAGATTGACCGAACCAAATCTTGTTCGTGACATTAATTCCAACGCAAGAAACTCGTATTTTATTTCAATTAGAGGACGTGTCTACCTCGATTGTTCCTGTGTTCTCCCATTGCAAAACCTTCGTCGATCCACATGTACAAGCCATTAAATTGTTCTTCCTGACTGCATTGCAGAAAACTGTAATAAATTGCTGCATCAGTTTAGAGCACTCGTGCAAGAAAGCGCATCTGTGTTTCGAATTCTTCTCGAGCTTCCTTCATGTAAGTGCAGATACAGGATTGGGGCATGTGCTTCATTGACAGAAGCTAAAAAAAAAACAAAATACCCTCACGGAAAATTGCAACTTGTTTGCTTTTCTCAACTTTAAACTCACATCCGCTGGCAAACACGCAGCTATACAAAACTTTATCGAGATCCTTCACACTCTACACATGAAATGTTATTTTTAAGGTATATGTACTACACTTTAGCTTTGGGTTTCCCTACTCAACGGCAGCGCTGCATAGTTCAAACAACACTTGAGCTTCAACATCGAAACTAGAGCAATTTCTTTTTATTTTACAACACGATTAACTTTATCGCAAAATTCGTCCCTTTCGACCCGCTATTCAGCCACCGCAACTTCGTCTTATCGTTCTCTTGATGGCGGTACCATCTGGAGCACAACTTCTTTAAGCACAAAAGTTGATGGCGCATTTCGGGAAAACTCTTTTCCCACGCAAATCCCTTTATAATTCCCTAAGCCAACGCGTCGCTTCAGTGAAATTAAATTCCATTTCGAAGGATATCCTTAATCTGTTAAAATTTCTAATGGCCGCGCGCTAATTTGAACGCTTGCAGCGAACTTCGCGACCACCAAAGCTACGCCAAATGTTACGTGCAATCTGTTGCCGTTTGATTTTCATTATCTACCCGCCGGCGGCGGCGGCTGAGGCCCAACAGCATCCGCCACCCAGTTTAATTATAGATATCAGCAAGCTCTGTATACCCCCACACTTTTGGGGTGAATCCTTTATGACCGTTTAGCTGCCCACCCATCCTAATGCAAGTCAGCCATCCTAATCCACGGACTTAGCGAAACGGAAACCTTTCCTAATTCTGCTGTCTGACCTTTTGGGGATTTGCCAGGCGAAATTTACGAGCAACCATAATGAAAGCAGTAATCACTTTCACGAGTTCGAGTGCTATTGCCCTCGCATCAAATCGATTCTCCCTCAGGTGCGATGCCATTGCCGTCCGCCCGCGCTCTGGTGACCCTGAGTTATAGAGTTCTATGTCCTGAGCAACGATATAGGCGTCGTCGCCTCGGTTGAATGATTACACACTGTTAATTGATTTTAATTAATTTAATCAAATCACGGGCACAAAGGAAGTGCCATCACCTTATCGCGGAGGTTAGGGCAAAAATATCCTTTTCCATTACGCTGCGCATCACTATCTGCGGGAGTAAATCTAAATTAAAGTATATCCTTCAATTTTCCAGTTTAAACAAAAGAAAAATAATAATACAGTCAGTCCCTTGGGGAAGGACGCAGCGTAGCGAGTCACACAGCCCACAACGAGCAGGAAAACAAAAGCAAACGGCGGCGGCAGCGTCGCCAGTGGGAGCTCAGTGAACCAGCGCAAGGAGGGACGTCGACGAAACCGAAAGGATATATAACTTTTTGAAATTCCTCGAGGTAATCATCTGTGAAGAAAACAAAAGGAAAATATTTACCCACCCACCGTAAGAAAAATATCTTCAGCACATTTTGCCCGGCGACGACGACGCTGCTTTAATGGATGGCGTACGAGACTTAGAGAGTTCATGAACGAGTTGTAAGTTGATTTCGCAAGGATATATATCGCCGAGTACACACGCACATAAATTTGTCATGAACACGAAGAGTGTCAACGAGGAGTGCAAGCTGGAGCAATGATATTTTTCCCCCTCGGGGGAACCAATGAACCTTCACTGAGATTATTTTAAATGTCCTTAATTTTTCCTTGGGAAGCAGTTTTTGTGTGCTTTAAGGCTGCTCCTTGTTGGGTGTTTAATTACACTCAACCCGGGGCTTATTAATATTTTTTTGAACGGAGTTGGGGCAACATTTTGTGGGTTGTATTATATAAAATGTTAAATTTTTCGCATTAAGTAAAATGTCGCCCTGACATCGTTGGTTTTTGTTTACATTATTACCCACAGACCTATTAGGGGTAGGGGGAGGGCGAGACGTAACTAAGGACTCGTGACTTACGCCAATCCGCCAGTGAACTTTCTATTATTGATAACATAATATTGGTAAAAGGTGTCTTAATTTGTGAACGATATGGGACTTTTATTCAGGGTAACATGTGACTAAAATTTTGGCCCAGTTTAGGCCCAGTTTCAATTAACCCTTCCATGTTCTGTCCACCTGTCCATCAACACAAACGGGAAATCGAAAGATGCAATAAACTCCTTCAAATAAGTTTTAAAACCTTAAAATATTTTAATGACTTGGCCCATGTAAAAAGCAGAATGAAGAGGTTAATATGGTACCCCAGCCATATCACCCTCACAAAAATGCGCCCTTTTCCCCTTTCGCCTGTTACGAATGATCTCGTATAAAGAAAACCCATCGCGTCTTCTCGTTGCCATTTACACGTGTAAGTCATAGCACGACCCCTACCACTTATAATTATAGCCACCAGTCACCAGAAAAAGTGCAAAAATGGCGACGAAAACACGTGTTTTCCCCCTTTTTTGTAGCACAAGCAAAGTTTTACTACTGGCCACCACGAAGACCAAATTTAATACTGCTGCTATAACGTGTATCCAAACACATAATAAATTTAAAGTGCGCCATTTCTCCAACTGCGCCATATTACCAGATTTTCCCGTATGGACGAAAAATTATGCATTTTCCGAAAAGTCCACTTCCAAACTTTGTTGCCAAGGGGTGTTTCACTCATTTGTTTGACAGTTTCTTTTTTATTAAGACAAATTCCAATTAAATTGAAAAACCTCTCTTTCTCAGTGACTAATTTTCATTTTATTTACGTTGTCTGTTTTTTTTACAAAATTTTACACTTGATAAAAAAAGTAACAACAATTTTCCTTTTCGATTCCTTAACCACTGCGCCTTGCTGAGTAGATGCCATTTGGATCGTACTTTGCTAACAAAAGACTCCAGTCGGCGGCTCGGTGTTCTTCTAGGAAATTTATGACTTTTTCCGAGTTTTTCCTTTGAATATCTGTGCATTTGGAGCAGCTGCTAGCAAGAGCATCAGACAACACCACTGTATGAAAAATATTTTTAGTTAAATCAAATTTCATTTATATAACTTGAGATTAAATATCATTATTTAAAATTGTTCACAATGATGACCTATTAACAAAGAATCATACAGATTACAGAATTAATTTTATTTAAATATTTATTGCGTTCGGCTTATAAAATTTAATTACAAACAAATTAATTTGACGTTAAAATTTACGAGAGAAGTTCAGTTCAGTTCACTTCATTTACTTATAACTAATATATAATATAATAGAAGTTTTACATTTAAATCCGGATTATTTGAGCTAAATCCTTTTAATAAATAGAGAGGTCCAACAGCTCAAGGTGAACCAGGGCCTACTTTCAATCATGTATGCTGTCTGAATTTCCTTCTTCACCTACAAGCGGACCTACAATTTGCCGAAATCCGTATGGCACGTTGAGAAGTTTTTCGAGACAAATGTCACACTCGAAACCAAACACGAATCTTTTTGTCAAGTGACAGAGGTTAATTAAGCTAGGTTCGAAGGGTTGTTTCGGTAGCCAGATTGACCCATTGTGAAATAACCCTTGTATGATACACAAACATGGTTGGTCATATGCTATATCATATAGGTCTAGTAGTGGTTTTCCTGCAAGATCGTCCAGGCTACCAAAGAACCTGAAAAAGTCCTAAAAAGTTTAGTCGTCGTTCTTGGAAAGCTGAACAGTGACAGAGAAAGTGTTCTGTAGACTCTATTTCTTCTTCATCCCTTCTTCTTCTACAGAAGTCGTTCGCAAAGATTCCCTTTTGTGGAGCCATTACACCAATGGCGTAATGTCCTGTGACACAGAAAGGTCATTGTTTTTTTCTTAGGTCAAGGACTGGCTATAAGCAGTGAGTTATGTTACAATCCTAAGACTGTTTCCATCGTTCACCGCTAGTTTGACCGTGTCTTGATCTATATAAGTTTTGGGTATGTTGAAAGCTGGAAATACGCATCGGTCAGCCAACGTTATGTCCATATCAGAAACTTTTCTGGCCAGTTCCTCTGCCAGCAGAGTAGAACTGTTTGAAGGCTTGGTTCTCTTAATGCCATGAAGCAGTTCTTGACATACTTGGAGTACACGAGGTTGGAGTCCAGGGCTTTAAGTGCTGCTTGACTTTACTGGCAATTCATATGGTGATTTCCGTTGCCGCGAGATCCATAGATTGAACAGTCTGTGCAGCTCCCCTCCCCGCATAAATCTCAGCTTGGAAGACACTGCAGTAGCAGGCTTCTGAGCTTGTTCCATATTCTGTTTTCGATCCACTGGTATAGATAGCGATTGGTGACAACATTTGTAGGGACCCAGTCTTGTCTACATGGTATAGTGACTTGGAGTCTTTTATCAAAATCGAATTGAGGTTTCTTATAATCTGTACGGGTTACAAACCCATTTTGATTTAAGATGTTCAGTATGCTAGTGTCCTAGACATTATGACTTCCAGAGGTTATTCTCTCTTAGTCTGAGTGCTGCCTTTGCCGCCACACTTCTTGTGAAAAGCTCTAGAGGTTGGAGGTGCAGCATTGGTGAGCAAGCTAATGTTTGTGCCTTTAGTGAAGCCGCACGAATGAACGGCTTTAGTAGGTCATTCACTGGATAACAACCTACTCAATGTGATAAACACTACGGAAGCGTAAACTACTTGTTAAGTTAACTTAGTTGTAGTCAAGAAGTATTATGAGAGAGCGAAAATGAAGTGCGTTCTGGCAGTTTCAAAGTGTCTCTCATAAATGGGTGGTTTCTTAGCACGTGGAAATCGGGCATAACCAATATCGGCTACTTCGGTACTATATACCTGCTATAGTGGGCGTATTGGTATCTTTGAAAGATTTTGGAGTTTTAGCCTCCGTCCACCCTAGTATTCAAAAAAAAAAAAAGTTTGTGCCTTATTCTTCAGATTGTAAAGGTAAGATTTCGTTTTACATGCCTCCTACCACACCAAAGATGCAAAGGTAAGAATAAGTCTCTTGCTACACCCTACGGAGATGTCCTTGAGCTAAGGATAGTTTTCTGAGCCATAGCAGGTATAAAAGCATCCGGCTTCGATGCTAATGAGATAACCGCATGCTCTTCGTTTGATAATGAAGAGTGGCAGTCTGTTGTATCGAGAGTTTGTTGGCTTGTTATGTCTTTGTACCCCGGTAAGTGTGTTTGGGCAGAAGTTCCAAGGTATCATGGTTGTTTGTCGTACATGAGTTTTTCTCTTTGCATAAGTTTCTATCCTTGGATTTTTTCCAAGGATTTTACGCAATCTTCCGCGTCCACTGAGGCCTCAATGTTGGTGCAGTAATTGGTCCATGATGTTCATTTCGCTGCTCTAGATTTCCTTGCTGTTCGTTGAAGCTGCTGTTTCTATTCGATAAGCATCTCAATCAGCAGCACATTTGGTCAGCTTGGCCTTGTTGAAAAGTTTTTGTGTTTTTGTCCTGAGAAGTCGAAGTTCCTCTTTCCTCTATGTTGCATGGGTTATTTTAGGGGACTTAGAAGACAAGATTTATAAGGTTGACGTATTCCCTTAACCTTGTCTTACTCGAGATGTTACATCTCTGACTAGGCTCTACTCGTCTCGTGCCAAGTTTGGAGAATTTGCTACAATCGGTCTTAGCGGGGTTTCTTAAAGGTATTTCTTTATATTTTCTAAAATTAATGTTGAAGGTTATTCTATAATGGTCCGAGAAGGGGGCATTTGGTGGAATGCCTACCTACTATACTCTGTCCGGAATGAATAGTCAGTACAGCGCTTATGGGGAGCGAAAGCTCAGACCAGGGCGGTCACTTCATCTAAGTGTGCCACGATGAATAAAAAATTACCTTCAAATATACACACGCGGAGCGATCCGTCGGCCTTTGTTGTAGGTTTATTTCGAAGCTTGTGTAAAAGTCTATTTGTTTATTATTATATATCTGGGAATAATTTGCATTCTGTTTTAAACTTATATTTAGTGAGTTTTAGTTTTGTCACTTAAAAACAGGTTGACATAAAACTATTTCTATATTTTTTTTTCCAGAAATAGAAAGTTAACAAGAGCTCCATAAGACTCTTGTTAACACTAGTGCCTGCGTCAAATTTGGTTGATGTAAAATAAAAGGGCCCAGAAGTTACGATGGATATACATATCTGCTAGCAGCATCATTAAGTCAGTGCATTAAAGCGTTTTCAAGCTCACCTAGAAAATAATTAACTATTTCAAAACTGCTTCAGCCTAGGTAGGCAGTTTTTTATTTATTTATAATTTTGGCCTCTTACCGACACCGTTTCGAAAAATAGAGGGATGTTTTATCGGCCTTTTTTTTACAATTTTAAAAAATTTAAAATCCATAAAACAGCAATTTAAATTTTTTTCAATTACCGTTAGGTTTTTTTTAATTCAGCATCCAGCTACGTTCTATTGGCTACTTTTCTTAAATTCTGCGGACATGGATTTTTGAGAAAACTGTAAAATATGTTGTTTTCTATTTCGTTTGCTTAAATAGGTTTAGAAACTTGAGGTTAGAAACGGACATTTTGAAACTTGTAAACGCTTAATCCTGCAGCCAAATTTAAATAAGATCGTCATTAGCATTAACTAGCAACCTTGAAAAAATCGTTTTCGAAAATATTTTTAAGATTTTGAGTCAAATCTTTAAAGTTTTTGAAAATTCGAAGTTTGCTTTAGCTTAACGTGAAATCTTTGAAGATGGACTATGACCGTTTTATTTATTTCAAAGTTATACTTTATGCTGTTTAGGAACTAGAGGTGGAGACATGCCTTGTTTTGACCTTTTTTATAATTTTTTTAAATTTCAATTCCATAAAACAACTATTTTGAATTTTTTCAGTTCCCGTTAGACTTTTTTCCAATAGCGCAGCTACCTTAGATTGGATGCTTTTTTTCAAATTCTGTGGCCAACGGTTTTTGCGAAAACGGTTAAGCAAGCTCCATTATTTCGTTTTTTAAATAGGCTTCGAAAAACTAAGGTTAAAAGCGGCAATTCTAAAATTTTCTAACGCAGCTTGTATTTTGTACTTAATCTGTAGTAATAAATTTTGTTCAAAACTAATTTGAACAAAATCGCCTTTACCGTTGAGATACTAGAAGTTTTAAAAAAAGGTTTGGAAAATGCTTTTCTGTTTTTGAGTAAAATCTTAGAAGCTTTTGAAACTTTTAAAAGTTCGCTATAATTTTCCTAAAAGAATCTGGGATAATTTCTGATACGTGTGATTTTTAACATATTATACACACGTTTTTTCGTGAGTTTCTGCGATTTTTTTTTTCGAAAATGCGTAAAAACGGCAGTATTAAAACTTTTTCTGAAAAATATGACTTAAGCATTTGGTTTAATTTGTGTTGCTTTATACGTGTGGCCAATATTATCTTTGTGCATTCAAAAGTTATGGCCTCAATCACTTTGAAAAACGTCACCCATTTTAAACTCTTTGTTTCTCAAAAACTTTTCAATATTTAAAAAAAATTAAATTTTTGCATTTAAGCTAGGTAAACTTAAGTTCTTAACTTAAGTTTCGCTTTTCTTGTTCTTACCTGCTTATCTTTTTAAAAGAAGTATTGAAAAACATATAATCCATTTTCCCGTGAAATTTCAAACTGTAATCAAACCGTTATTTCTGCGGTTTTCTTAAAAAAAAAAGAAGCGCTCATTGGATTCTCTGACTATTTCCGGAGTTTAAAAGCACACAAAATTTTGTTTTTCTACGGCTTACCGTTCAGAAGTTATAAAACGATTAGACGGACGGATGGACTGACGGACAACGTAGCGATACCATAAGAGGTCCTTTTTCCATTTTCGGACGAGCCGCTAAAAATACGTAATTTGCCCCTGAAATGTAGATTTACTGAGAAATTTTTCGTCACATCCCTGCTGCATGAACAACATACAATAGAGCCGAAGCCAGACTGATTGACTTTGAGTGTGCAGTGCACTTGATCGAAATCAACCCCCAATTGCAAGAGCGTTACCAGTATCACATTCCTTCGGATCTTTCTGTTATTTTATTCAAAGAGCTTTAACAATTTGTGCTTTTTAAAGCTTTTGAAAGAGAATAAATTGAAAATAGATTGTGAATGTTACCATTTGCTTATTTTGCTTTTGTTTTGAAGCATAAAAACATGCGCACGCGCTGACAAATACACGATTGTCACCACGTTGTTGTTTCTCTTACGATTTGTGAAGGTTCAAATTAGTCATAGTGGCAGCCCTTAAAGAACACTATAGAGCGACAAGTTTATGCAAGTTATTAAAGACAGATGGAGAAGCAAACGTCCTAATCTTGCCTGCACTGACCATTGATTTCGAACAGAGTATAGTCATTAACTTAAAAATTTTCAGTACAGTGAGCTAGTGTCATTGATATATTTACAATCACCTTCCCCCTAATTTTATTGTGAAACGTTGAATCCTAAATCCTTACTAAAGTTGAAAACACTTAGCTTTTGCTTTTACTAGGTGACTGTGCATCCGCCCACTGACACGCCCTCTTTACTTTTTAGGATTAAAATTTAAAGTTGTCGTAGAACGCTGAAATTTGGTATGAGATATCCTCGCTTGAGTGTAGTGTGACTGGCATTACAAAAACAGCAAAAACTGTCCCCATTTGAGCGTGGTCATATTTCATTTACATTCTAATAAACGGTTTTTTCAATATAAAGGGTCCGCCATCTAACGCTTTTTTTTTCAACTAGTGCTTATTTCGTGAATGGTAACACTTAGCTCATGATGTCTGATTCGACAGATAAATAGTTTTATTCTTCCGCTCAACGAATATGATAGTGTAAACGCTTGAACAACGCTGGGGAATATTGTGACATTACTTTGAAAATTATGGTAATGTTGCAGAATGTGCGCCCTGTTTTTGAAGATCGCATTATCAGCCGCAAAGCTGATGTCGTTTGGCCACCTCGGAGCTGCGATTTGACACCGTATTATTTGTGGGGTGAGGTGCCGTAAAAGATAAGTGCTACGCCGACAAGCCAGAGACAATTGACGCTTTAAAGGACAATATTCGTGAAGCCATTGGTGAAATACAGCTGCACACAATCGATAATGTGCTTAATTGATAATGTGCCAGACGAGGCAGCCATTTGAATGAATTTATTTTTCATTATTAATCGGAAGGATTGTACTTTCAAATAAAAAAAGAAATTTGAGAAAAAATGCAGTATTTTTTTTTTTATTTGGCGGACCCCTTGGCGAACACGTATACTATCAACTTAAATTAATAAATTTTTGCCAAACTCCATTTTATTAGAGTAAATTGGATTTTGAGTAGCAGACAAATTATCAGTTTTGTTTATTAAAAGAGTGCCAGAGACAAAACGGTACCCTGGGGAAACCCAGCGTTTATTTTGCTGAATCGAAGCCGCCAATAAAATTTGAATTGAGCTGTTGGAAAGCTTATTACTGACCTACGAAAGTGATTCATCGATTTCAAACGCATCCATTTTCGGCAAGAGACCTTGGTGCCAAACTTTGTGAAATTTGTTCGAAATATTAAGTGTAACAATTTAGCAACCTGTATGCATCGGAAAACATTCTTCTTCCTCAAAAAATTGTTTGTTCTATTCTCGAGCGCGTCAAAATCATAATCTCAAAATCATTAAAGTTTCGTTTCACTTACGTTTCATAAAAAAATCAAGACGAAACCGACTATCAATTTTAAATTATGTATCAACCTCGCTACCTGGCGGTTATACGAATCATTAATGGCGTATTCTTTTGAACACTGAATTGCCACACCGAGCTGTCAAATAATACTCGGTGTTAGCGACAATTCCAGCGTGGTGTACACTCGGTTTCATTGTGTACAGAACGACAAATACTGCACCGGTGCAATCATCACGTTAAGTGACGAATTGCTTTGTCTCCATTTTTTTTACTTTATTTCATTTCTTAGCGTGATTTTCTTGGCGTCGGTTTTTGTACTTTTTACTTAAAAAGAATTTTGATAACTTTTAGTTTGTTATATTTAGTTACTTTTTATAGATTTCATACAATTTCAGTTGCGTTGCAAAAAATAACGAATAAAATTTGAGTTGAAACGTCACACATACACAATCAACAAAGCTACACCCAGCCTCCACCGTCAAATACGACGGTGGCGCAAATTCGCGTTCGGTGTCGACCACTGACCAGACTATAAAGAGAAAGCCTACAGGTAACGAAACGGAACGTAGTGGAATCTGCCATTGGGACTTGCCTCTGATTTCCTGTCTGTGTGAAACACTCGCCAGCTGAGAGTGTAGTAGTGTACCAGGCAAAGCACAGAACACATATGCAGTCCCCAGTCAGTGGAAGCTTGGGGGCAAAAAGAGAATTCTTGGGCCGAGTTGGCTATCTCTTTATAGTCTGATCAGTGGTGTCGACACCGAACAAATTCGGAGTTGAAAAGAACATTTACTGAGCATGATTCCGTTCAGGTGTACGAGAAAAGAACAAGTTTTTATTGTATTCCACACCAGTTTCACGATTCGGTGTTGAAAAGAATACGCCATAAGACATAGAAAAGCGTGTCGGAAAGCCTTCTTCTGCGTTGTTAATTTTCGTGTCGAAAACAAAACAAAAAAAATTGATTATTAAATATCAATGTAGAGACATGAAAAGTGTAAAATCAGTTTTTCACGAACCTAAAAAATACATTGAGTTCCACTAAATTCAAACCAGTGAGTAAGGACTAGAGTGTGTACGCAGAAGTTAAAACGGACTGTTGAATACCCGATCTGTATAATATGGGATGTTGGACTGTTGAATGTGGACTGTTGAATACCCCATCTATATAATGAGATACCCCATATTATAGATGGGGGATTATAAATGCTGATGGCATAGTTTTAATGCCATAGCATAGTAATGCAAACTTCGAAAAGGGGCGTGGTCCAACCGCCCCTAATTAGAAACCACAGATATATCCAAGTTACGCTTAAATGTACGTAAAAATGCAAAAATTCAATATTTTTGAAAAATTGACCGCTAAAAGGGGGTGTGGCTAAGACTTTATATGAACGAAATCTGAACTAAAGTCTCGTCTACCTAACCTGCTACTTTTTTTGTTTCATGCTTTCCTACAATAGGCTCAAGGCCAGTCGAAATTAAGTTTTTCTGCAAAATTTTAGGTTTTTCTTCAATTCTGCCTCCAAATGTGGGCGGAGCCCAAAGTCTTGTATGAACAAAATGTGGAATTAAACGTTTTCCACATAAAATATTAAGCAAATTTTTTTCAATTTGGAGCAAAAATATTGAGTAAACTGCATTTGAAAATTTAACTCTAAAATATTTGTCACGCCCATAGAGAAGGTTTACCAATTAAATTTGTCTTTTTTGTGTCTTACATTTTCTAGGAGATGCTAAATGTCAAATTTCAGCCTTTTAGAACGTCTTACAGTTTTGAAAACTCTGGAGGTAGTTGCACATTTAGACCGATTGTGGGCGTGTCTTTGGGCGGATTTCACACTTGTACTGCTTCGCATGACGTGGACCTTAAGTACGAAGTTCCAGCACCCTAGGTCAAAATTTAAGGCCTAAAAACATGTGACATACAGACGGACGGACGGACATGGCTCATTCGATTCAGAATTCGGTCTCGATCATATGCCTTTAAGGTCTTGGGGGTCTACCCTTATTATTTCACTGTGTTACAAACTATGTGACAAACTTAATAAACCTCCTATCCTATGGGAGGGGGTATAACAAGGGTCGTATGGCGTTGGCAACGATACGTTTGGACGGATTTTTTTTTAAAAAAGGGTTAATTTCTGAAAGGGCTATTTGATAATTTAATAATTTTGGACGGAATGAAGTCTTATAATAACAAGTAGGTAAGCGCAAGAGTTCGTCTGTGTAACGAACTTCCAAATACCCGACCCTCTTTGCCCTGCAACGACAAATTGAGCTGCAAGTTAAGATCAATCAATTCAAATTTCACTAGAATCATGTGAAAATGAGCTAAAAACCAATATTTAGTGCGTTTAAAAAACTGCTTAAAAATATTTTTTTTCTAAAAATGCTCTTTAAAAGTGGGCGAAGCTTAAAGTTTTGTTTTCAACAAACTTAGAATTTTTTTACCCAATTTAGAACGATTTATCCGAAAAATCAGGTTTTTAAAATTCTAACATGTTAATATTGGACATGGTTAATAGTGTGGATGGTCCACTTTTTGCCTTCTTAAAGACTTGTTACCACATTTGAGTTCACATGCCTTGTCTCTAACTTGACCAAAAGGCATTTTTAAATAAAATGTAATTTTGAGGTTGTCTGACATTCAAGTCAGTCAGAGGGGTCTAAGGATATTATTTTACTGTGTTACAAACTGTGCCCTGAAATTAATAGAAACACACTTTACACTTATATATATAAAGACAACCTTAATTTTTTTTTTAGGTTTTTATACCCAACCCAGGGGGCATAAGAATCTAAAAAAGATTCAAGTGTGCCTTTTATATTTACTTATTTTCTAGGGCATCCAATAGCTTTTATACTTTTTTACATACTTATTTACGTCATTTATTTCTTCCTTTTTTTCATAAAATTTTAAGTACAAAAGTCAAATCTTAAACTATTTAAAGCATAATTTAAACATTATGCCTTGCCCTGTAGACACCCTTTGGGTCGTATTTCTCCAATAAAACCTTCCAGTCACTTGAACGATTTACACGTAAGAATTCAACAACCTTGCCAGAGTTTTTTCTCTGTACAGGTGTGCACTTGGAGCAGTCATTAGCCAGAGCATCGGGGAGGAGTTCTATTAAAATGACAGATAAAATTTTGTGATAATGATAAATTTAAATTTTGATTTAAATGCCAAATGTTAGACCAAATTTTTGGGGGTGCTTTTAATCCAAACTACAACATGCAAATACAAACTACTATTATTAGGGGAAAACACATTATATTTCATAACTACCACCAAAAGGGTTTATTTAGTAAAATTATATCCATGCGGGTAAAATCATCAAACCATAATAGGTATTTACTCTAGTGAAACGAATGAAAAGCAAATATTGAAATGGTTAATTTAATTTGAAATTGATTCAACAGACTACACAGAAGGCTTCATAAAATATATCTCGTATACGATTTTTTTTAGTTTAATTTTCATTTCAGAAGAGAGAGTATTTTCAAATCCGAGTGTAAGATTAAAAATTTAAAAATAATTTAGGAAAACATTTTCAATTTGAACTCATTTCATTCAATTTGCTTTTCACATTTTTCAAAATTAAATTGCTTCTTCAGCAGCAGCAACTATTGTGAATTACTCCCCAAACCACATGCAATTAAATCCTTTAAATCTGTTTCAATGCAACAAAAAAAACACTAAATAAAACACCACGAGTGTCTGTGTACACAAATTATACACACTTAGCAATAAACGTATTTCGTCCTGAAATAACCCGAAAATTAACCCATCACAAGGTTCATGCAAATGACAGGCAACATGGAAATATTTACGAAGGAAAAAAAAAAAAAAATTGTTACATACACACACACCATACGTCCCGTGCTCATCGCCGACATGGCTTGATAAAGGATATACACCATAGTACCCATTTCCACTTCGGAATTTTCCCTAAAAAACTCGCCTTTTTCAACGTCTATATCACTTACTTTTCAGTTCACGTCCTTCAGCCGTACACGGTCCCTTGTCCAACAAGCATTTAAGGTAATTTGTAAGGATCCGGTCGTTGGTTAGTACGGTGTCTACGTTAACATTATCGAATTTATTCGTGTATGTTGCAGCGCCGGCGGAAATGGCCAACACACATGCCAAAATGCAAATTCCCAGTGTGAGTTTCATGTTGACTTTTTGCTCGAGTCCTGTAGAAAAACAAAATGGTTGGCGTAAGAAAATCAGCGAACTAAATTAAGTGGTTGGAAAATATTATGTTCCTAGTTGTGCACACACGGATAAAGTGGATTAAAAGTGGAGTGCCATGGTTTTGTTTAAAATTTAAAAATTAAATTTGGAAATATAAATTCTTTGTGGTTGCGCATTTCCAAAAGGAATTTGAGCTCCTGGTGTTGAGCCACACTATTCAGCATTTTGAGCAATTATGTGCTTTGAAGGTTTTGCGTAAATTTAATGCATGTGGGTTGCAAAGCAAACTTATTATGGCGCAGATTCACGGGTGTGGTAATAATCCCCGAAATACATTGTGACATGATTGTTCGACGTTATAGGCTCACCAGAGTTTAGATGATTTTCACTGGTTTTAATTCATTAAATGCAAAAAACACACAGAAACTGTAGTGGGTGCCATGGCATGCTGGCCCTTAAGTCGTAGGAAATGTTTAAAATGCCAACGAAATCATGTATAGGTTCCCGTGTTATGGTCGCTTATTAGAGGGTATTTTTTGTTTTGATCAGACATAATTTTCAGAAAAAGTTGATTTGTAAAAATCTGACATCGTGAAAGTGGGCATGATTGGTGGTTTGGGTGATCAAATTTCTGCCTGGGCTTTGGACGAAAGGTCTTTTGAAATAAAATGTAATATTTGGCGGTAGGAAATAAGGCCCCAATGAAATAAAGCCCCAAATTAAAAAGTAAATAAGGTCCTTTGGCCTATGCCGTAATGAAATACGACTCCAAAATAAAATTGAAATAATGCCCCAATATTGTGTAATATAAGGAAGCTAAAGGAAAAAGCAGGCAGGGGGGTTGCAGGTTGTCCATACATATTCAAAACTTGCATTTACACAAACTTGCACCCCCCGAAAATTAAGAAAGTGCCGGTGGCCGGCCCTCTTTTCATAGTCAAGAGTACAATGAAAAGAGGTTCCTTCTATATGAGATGAGGAGACAATGCAAAAATGAAATAAGGCCCCAAAAAAATTAAAATAAGCCCAAAAAAAAAGAAATATGGCCGCAATATAAAAATTCCTAGTTGTTGTTGCATTTCGCGCTTCTTTTTGGGGCTTTATTTCATTTTTCAGTTTGGGACCTTATTTCAATGGGGATTTATTTCCTAGCGCCATAATATTTGGGTTGTCTAAGCGTCGCTATTCGCGGGCGGGCCTTGACAATTTTCATATTTCGTACAAACTAAAAACATAGTTACACCCTTAGTTTTCAGCTTTACCTTTGATTTAACGACATAAAAACCTCACAGATAGGTGGACAACCGAAAGTGTCTTGATCAATTCATCATGTTGAACATTTATCTTAAATATATTGAGGTTACGATAATTATTTCCCTGTGATACAAACTATGCATTCAAGTTCATATTGCCTGTAATATAACCTGGTGCCGTTGGTTTTTTATGTGCATTAATTATGCAGAAAAAAGAACTATGCTGTTTAAGCTCCAGGGATGGAAGTAGGGCTTTGGTGTAGATCATAGAATCTCGGACCATCAGCACTAGAGTTGGAGAGTTCTGGGTTCAATACCAGATCCAACGAACTATTTTTATTTTTGTTTTTTGCAACAAGTCTGGTTAGGTTCATTATATTATAACAATTATGATAAAAAATAAACCATACGACATTTAGTCGTGGAGTTTCGTCATCTTATTTGGTAAGAGCATAGTCCCGCCAAGGTAAGGGTTACAGGATTACACCCTGCCGGTTCAAACAGCTTTTTTTTGACATTTAGTCCAATTGTGTTTCAACTCCACTCTGTAGTGGGTGACGAAGCAGTCTACGTTTTTACTACACTGCAGGTCAGCTTTCGATTCTGAACTTAAAATCCGTCTAAGAGGGCGATGGAACCACAAAATTCCTGGTCATAATTCTACAATATTTGCAAGAAAATTCCCTATTACTTTTAAAGCGATTAAAATTTTAGTTTAACACTTTTCTACACTAGTTCTCACTACTCATACACTCGACCTTGCATCTATCCCAAATTCAAAAATCAGCAAACACCAAAACTTGTGATGGGATTAATGTAAGGTTTTGAGATATGTAAGCTTATGGTTAGCCTTCCTCCCACCTGTGTAAGTTTTAAACCTCTTAAATGAATTGTTTAGCTATTAACCCACCCAAGTTGTTAAAAAGTCCATTATGAACAAATCGCTTGTAGACTAATGACCCTCTTATTATTTATATGAGTCCTGGCATCCTAATCCAACCACAATCACACTGTCTGACAGGACCCACGTAAACTCCAACGACCAAACTCCTGGCTTGTAGCGAGAAGGAATCAGTTAGAATTATTTATCCCACACTCGCGCAAATTTTCATAACTCGTATATTTTGTAGCACCTGAAACGCAGTCATTGCAACTACCAGCGCAACCTCCCAAACTGGAATTCTGATCTATGAGTTTTGTGAATGGAAAGAACCAGAAGGACGAGAGGACGAGAAACTTAAATATTTATTCCAAGATCACCGTCACCTTGTAAAAAGTTCTTAATTGTCTCATTGTACGAGGTGTCATCTCATGGTACGGGGCTGCGACCTCCTAAAGATTTCGGGTTGGGTGAAAGTTTGGGTATCAAAAACTATTTCTGAGCAAAATCAAATAATAACAATAACAAGAATCTTGAAAAAATTATTGTTCCAGATTTTATTTAAGATTTTGTCTTACGAGATTTTTGTTTCGAAATTTCGTACATTCTATATTTTTGTCTTTGCAACAAGCGGAGTGATCACGATACTTACACTAAGTGGTGAGCCTGCATATTTTTGCTTAGGAAAACTCTGCTTGTTTGCTAAAAACATGTACTTAGCTATACAGGTCTGATACAGAACACTTTTACTGTAGCATTGAATGCGATTTTTGGGAAGATTTATATGATTGTTCTAAATGTTTTATGTTTAACAAAAAACCGCAACCATTAGCCCACATTTTTGAATACGCATATTGAAAAGGTTTGTGTGCGATCTTGTAGGCAGAAGCTCATGATCGCACACAACCTTTGGGGTTGGGTCCTGTCCTGACCAAAGGTTTTTTTTCCGAGGATACGAGAGATTAAGTTTTTGGATCAATCAAAAGAAAGACAAAAATTTCAAGAAACAGAACCGAAACGAAAACTGGTAAACAAGACTTTTTTTAATCTTACTGAATTTCTTTAAATTATTCTAAATCTAATGAGGGATCATACTCTAATAAGACGGTTTTACTTAGTTTTGTCAGCCAATAGGGCTTGTTGGTCGTAAGTTTTTATGTGCAAATTAAAAAATTATTGAGGCCACTTTTTTTCGCGACGTTATTTTATTGGAAATAATAGAAATAGCTTTCATAGCTAAATTCCTTTAATATTAAAAATATAATAAAATGGCTAAAATAATAAGGTAGCCAAACTCGCCTTACCCTGGGGATTTTAGTGGCCAGATTCTTATTTCACGAGTCATTTTTTCACCATAAGAGTCTTCTTAATAAAGTCAAGGGTCACACATCGATAAGAAGAGTAGGCCTTCTCAAGCTGTATTTTAAGTAGCTCTTAAAAAACAATGTTTTAAAAAAAAATAAGTGAAACCGAAAACCGGGTAGTCGCCTACCTCCCAATACCTCCCGATCTCAAGCTCACCAGGCGAAAATAAACAAAAAGTATCTTTCACAATAATTTATGGTAACCTCAAAATAAATACTAAACTTCTCCAGCATAACATGTTATAAGGGCGGCGAATACGTCACCCAGAGTAAATATTGTTCTTAAGAAGCGTTGTTAGAATTTCTAATGATCAAATGCGGATACAGTTTCCAGATACTGGAAACTTTTTTTTTTTCTTTTGTTTATTTGTTTTAAAATCAAACAAAATTTTATTGGAAAACTTTTGTGACTTAATTTGTCTGATTTTGCAGGAGACATTTTGTCGTCACTTACTCAATGGTCATGTGAGGTGAGAAACATGTCTTTCCACCCAGCCTGTATTCTTGGAACCTGTTCCCAGTTGCTCCAGTTTCAGTAAAGTTTTTTTTTTTCAATTATTCTTCTCACATTTCGTTTCCTTGTTCGTCCACCTCATGTGTGTAAGGCACGAAATGTGTCGGCTAACACAAGCAACGCAGTAAAAGTTTTTGATACAGGAAACCAAAGAAAAAAAAATTAATTAATTAAAATTGTTTTCTATGTAGGTGGGCAGACCTCTTTTGCATAATCTGCAGGGCTGTTACACAAAATGAAATTTAATCATTTTATGATACATGGAATTCACACATTTCGTATGAATAACAAATGCATAACTGCATGAGTATGCAATCCAATTGAGTTGGGAATATTTCTCATATTTCTCTGAATTCAGGGGTTCTGCATGTCATTATGTTGTTGATGACATGTTAAAAAAACAAATGGAATTATTCAAAATAAACGAACTAAACTTTGTTTGTGGATATAATTTGCATAATTCGTTAAATTTTGCTAAATATGCTAATTGGAGTTCATCACAACAAATTTACGTTAATTCCGTATTTGTTTGTTTTGTGATTCAAGGTGCACCTTGCATTGCAGAATCCTTGCAGGGAAATGGCGCCAAATAAAGAGTGACTAAATACAAGCGTTTAGGTAAGACTTATTCATGTATGCGAACCAACTTGAAAAGCATCATTTCCGTTAAAAGACGATCATCTGAAAGCGTGACCTTACTACAAAGTCAGTCGTAGGCGTATAATAAATGCAGCAAAAACTTGTCCAAAGACAAAGTAGTCTTGTTGGAGTTTTTGTCTCACTCATAAATATTAAGCTTCCATGTGCTTAACGTAAGCTTCAACTCACCTTGACTTTTTGTGGGCGGAAATAGTGTATGAAAAACAAGTAGAAACTCTTAAAAGTTTTTGAATGTTTGAGCAAAGGTCAGTGAAGACTATACTTCCTGAAGTTGAAAAACATTTGTGAAAAAGCATAATAAAGGGACTACGAGAGTAGATGAATTGTTGAATTTATTTGCTTTGCAAAGACCTTTGTTGACTTTGAAAAGCTTAAAACCTTGTTCAAAGTCAATCTTTTGACTAGAAAAAGTTAAGGTTAATGTCATTAAAAGTTGTCCATTGAATGCCGGTACCAGTGTTTTTTGGCAAATCTTTTGTGTTGCTGAAGTTTAAGAAGTTTGAAAGAAGAACGATTTTGTTGCTGGATATTTTTTACCGAAGAGAGTTTAGCCGCAAGTATGTATGTACATTTGAGAAATCTGTGACAGATTAGAGTTTAGTTACTATCAGTCAAATTTTCGTTAGAAATATAAACTAGAGGCTTTTGAGGGGTTTAAGTGAGGGGAATAATTAGATTTTATATGCTTGATTAAATTTTACCCACAGAATCAGTAAAGCTAGGAAGTAACTTGTTTTTGTTTTACTTCATGAATGCTAATAGCAGACGCTGCATTTGGCGCAAAAATATTGGCTTGCATGCATTTGTGAGGGGTTAAAGTTTGTATTTCAGTTTTATAACGCTCATTTGACTTCGGTGTAAGTTAACTAAAGCAAACTGCGATTTCTGAAATGGAAGATCTTCACTCTAATCGGCGGTTTCGACAATGTTTAATACCTCAATGCAGATGGATGACAAAATTACATCGACCACTGATTCATAACAACTTGAAATCACTGCCTACATAGTCAGCATGCCTACATAGAGAACCTAGATACACTTCGATGGCTAGTTTGTAGAACGCCATATCTCTCGAAAGGCTAATTTTAGATCAAAAAGAATTGTGATTCCAGTCTTAAATCGATTTTAATTTAAGGCTAGAATCACAATTCTTCGTTTTTCATATTGCGCTTTTTTATTTGCTCCAGATGGATATAGACTAGGTTTTTTTGGTATTCGATGCTCTGCCGACTGCGCCATATGTATTAGACACTGCATAATGCCGTGAGAAATATCAGTGCATTCTAAACATCAGTCTTAATTTATTGCCAGTGTGTAGAGCGTTTATGTGGCGTTGTACACATAAATCAAACTCTTCATTTATTGTAGTTTCGTTTGGTTTACTACTGACTGCGCCACTAAAATGATTGAAAATATATAAAAAAAACCAAAGCAATTTGGACTAAGCTACTTGAGTTTCCAGAGTTAGCAACACACTGCAGTTGTGTTGGTTGTTTTCGCTCAGATGTTAACAAATAATGAACAAACTCGTTAAGACCTGTCAGCAGAAATCATTCCATAAGTAAAAGGTTCGGTAAGTCTGGCTACAGCAAACCTTGTACGAGTTATATCTTCAGTAAAGTTTGTCAAAGGAAGCCTGATGCAAACAATAGCTTCAGAAAGGCTTGCAACAGGAAGCAATCTGCAAGTAACAGCTTCGGGAAATTTTGCAACAGAAAACAACAGTTTCGGTTAAGCTTGTGACAGGAACTCTAATGCATAAGCCACTGCTTCATTATGGCTTACAACAATAATTTTATCACAAGCAAGAGTTTCGCTTAAGTGCGCCAAATGACTTCAATAGTAAATTTTCTTCTATTTTTATAAAAACAAGTGAGTAAGTTCGTCTGTGTCAAACTTCTATATACCCGACTATTTGTACCGTGTAACACTAAATCTTAAAATTTTTCGTCCGGATTATAATTTGTATAGGCCACGCCTCCAAATGTGGGTCTGACCTAAAAACTAAAATCAATTAATTGTTATTTCTTTAGATTCATGACAAAATGCGTTAAAACCGAAAATTATTTCGGAAAAAAAACAGTTTTTTCTTAAAACGCCCCCTAAAATTGGGCGGAGCTCAAAACATTGTATAAATCAAACTTTGCAAATGGTAATATCTACAATATTTATTATATAATATTATTCCGATTTGGAGTCAACTTTCCGAGAAATCGGGTTTTTAAAAACCTAACATGTTAAAAGTGGGCATGGTTGATATTGTGGGCGGTCCAATTTTTGGCTTGATAAAGGACTTGAGCCAATATTGCTCAGTACTTAAATTTAAGTTCGTACGACTTTTCTAACTTGACCAAAAGGCATTTTGAAAAAAAATGTGATATAGAGGTTGTCTCACGTTGAAGCCAGTAGTGGGCGTGGCCATTGACAGATTAAGCCAAATTTCACATTTTGCCTGTGCAGCAAAAGATCCAAGCCGTGTACCAAGTTTCAGCGCTCTATCTTGAGTTTGAAGACCTAAAACCTTCACACATACAAACGGACGAACGGACGGATGGATGGACTGGACGGATGGTTATGGCTAGATCGATTCGCCTGTCGGTCTCAATCATATCTCTAAAAGGTCTTAAGGGTCTACGGTGATTATTTCACTGTGTTACAAACTACGCATTAAAATTAATATACCCTCGGTTGGGTAAAAAATTTTTTTCGGCGTTGAAGAAAACATCCTCTTGCTGTTACATACAATGTAGCTAGGTAGGACCAGAAGCTAGGGAAGTAATTACAATTATTACGAGAACAATGACAAGAGTGTATGATTAAATGGCTGATAAAAATAATAAACCAGTCACCGATAGCTTAAATGGTTCAACCAGTACAGGTGAAGTAAATAGGATCGTGCCCTGCCGCTGAGCCAAAACCTTTTTTTTCTTTTGATATTTGATCCGATAGTATTTTAACCCCATTTTACGTATGAACGTCAACGTAGTAGGGGTACAAAATACTGAGGTGTGGCCGAGATAAGGATTTCATAATTCCAAAATTGATAGTTTGATAGGTCCAACATTGAACCCTTAGAATGCATCATCTTAAGCATAGTCGCGGTCAACAATTACCTTAAAAATTTAATGCCATGAATCATGCTAAGGGCGAGAACCAAAGTTTTGTCAGAAAATGAATGATATGCATGTTTTATTGTCAATTTAAAAAGGAACCTCTTTAAAAATCACCCTATAAATTTTTTGCCGCAGATCAAGAAAGGTATATTTCTCAGTGCTCAAAGCCAACAAAATTAAGAATAGAACCCCCAAAAAGTCACGGCCCGCAGTAGTTACCCCTTTATTAAAACGACATTTTTAACATAAGAAAAGTAAGGAACATAAACTTAAGCCCTTAGCTGTAGTTCTATTTCACATTTGCCTCAAAAAAATAAAGTTCCTCTATTCCTATTAACATTGCCTTTCAGAATCTTAAGTAAAGGAAACTTAATAAAATACTCAAGTTGGCCACCAACATGACCCAACAACATTGCAAAACTTTATTGTCTATTCGGTTTCCAGTACACCAACTTGATTTGTCGCATTTTATGTGAAACAAGAGAACTTCCTTAAACTAGTTTTGAAATAAAAAAAGAAGAACTTTTCGAAATCAAGTTACTGCACTATTTCAAGGAATATTCAAAAGACAAAAGACTGCAGAAAGTTTCCATGTTACAAGCAACAAAAAAGGAAAAGTTTTCAACTGCAGCAAGACCATTCGGATTAGGTTACTTATTTGATTGTGTTAAGTTTGTCCTTTTTTTCAAAAGATTTTCAACTTTTCAGTTCTGTTTAACATAATTTCTGTTTCTACTTTGAACACAAAAACATTGTTCCTAGGACACTTTTCAATAAAATTAAATCTTTTGTGCTAAATAAAATACTAAAATGTTTTGAAATAATTTCTTGTTTGTCAAAACCATAGCAGATTCGAAGAATTTGTTGAGGTGCCCTTGAGCAAGTTTGGATTTTGCGAAACATTATAGCGAAGGTGTTTCGACTGAATAGCACTAATACAACTGAAAAGTACCTGCTTACATAAAATATTTGAAGGTTCAACTTTTAGCGAACTGGGTAAGAAAAATGAAAAGCGCAACGATGTTGTGAATTCTAGGAAGTCCATTAGAGATTGAAATATTCATCCACCCAACTGTTTCCTAGTATTTTTTTTCTTTTGCAATAATTGAGGATATAAAAGGAACGTGCATGTGTATACTTGGATATCGGGTTGGAACGAAATTGTGTTTTCTTTTAAGGTATGAGGTGTCGTATTCCCTTGATTTTAATTTTCAATATTTGTATATAAACTTTTGAGCTTCAAAAAACCATCTTTAATAAGACGACCACGAGGTCGCAGTTACTTAAGACGACAAAGCTACTTCATGTTAACCTGAATGGATAAGGCTTCATAAGGCTTATCGTAAAGTATAGTCTTGAGGCAACTAAAATCTACCGGAGGAAGCAGATCTCATGACACAATGAGCGATGCAAGTAGAATACACGCCCGCGGCCGCGGTAAAGCTACTAGCGGTAAGAATCTAAAGGAATAATCAAAAGCCAGAAGCGTCAGAAGGCCTCATATTGTACAGCTGGTCAGTTGGTCAGTATATTGTACTTAGGTGCGGCTAAACTTTAAATAAAAGAAATCTGGGTATGTTAAAAGAAGCGGCTTCCTAGTCGGCATCTGTTGTCCAGGTTAGGATCTGCCGAATACAAATCTTCCTTAAGCCAACTTCCCCCACTCATGAAAACACAGAAGTAATTGCCTCGGATATGATTATGCTGATTCTGTTAACCCAGAATATTCTTTGGAGCTGTAGGGCTGAGGAGTAGACGGAATTGGAATATTCCGCTCGAAGACATCTGGCGGCTTTAAGCCCGAAGAAGCTACAAGCAGCCTAATAATGGTGACGCAATACTCCTACGGGGCTAAAAAAAAGGCGCAGGGTACAATGCAAATGGGGAAGGAACTTGAACTGGATGAGAAAGCTAGAAGTGACAGCTGCATGCTACTGGCATCTCCTTAACCAAGACGAGAGGTTCTGGAATCAAAAACTTGGCTCATCAGTCTCTTCTCTCTTGGCACTTCTGGTTTGGCGGCCAGTTACCATTGTCGGACTTTGTTCCTTTTGGCAGGGTGTTAGGTTGTTTTCTTAAGGCTTAACCTAGAACGATCGTCTTCGGTCCTGGCTCGTGTCCATTTACCAAATCGAGGGTCAGAGCATGCTGCCTTCTTGATATCGTTCTCTTCAAGGGTGAATTCAATGCTCATGTGGATATAGACAACAAGACTTGAAGGAGTGTAATTTAGAGTCAAAAAATTAACAGAGGGAAGTGGTTAGACTTTTATGTAGCTTATGGCTGGTCCATCACACGTTCTTCTCACACAAAACCCTTCACAAATACACGTCCTGCTGGCTTTTAATCAGTAATCATTGACGAATTTCTTTGTGGCTACGTCGTGTGTTCAAAAATGATAATCGCTGGTTTTTTCATCGATAATACCCAGAAGCTTAAATGTGATCATATAGAAGAAACGAGGTTACATTGTGTGCATTTAACTTCTCGAACCGGGTACACTTGAAACACATAGAACTGGCAAACTGGCAGTCAGAACAGCCAAGGAATCATTATGGAAATGGTGGGGATTGAAGCACGACTACAGATTTCCAAATGAGATTTTTTGGCTGACTTTTTGCCAAAAAGGCGAGTATTCCACTGCTCACGATTTTGAGAATGGGTTATTGTCTAAGAATGGGTTAAACTAGCGCACCTCTCTCAAATGAGAATGATGACGTATGCAGAAATGAACACTTTTTTAAGTAGCCAGATCTTCTACAAGACACTGAATTAAAGGCTGGTCGGAAAGTAAGAACGTTTGGTAGAACAAGTGGGAGGGTTACAATCCGATTATTACAATCCGATAATCGAATTGGGAAAATGCGTCAAAAATCTTGGTTGTTAAATTTTAGTTTCTATTTACTTTAATTGTGTTAAGAATTTGTCAGTTAAGAATCTTCTTTCTTAAAAAAGGGGCGTGGCATCAACCTCTTTTCAATAACATGATTTTTTTTTATCATATTTTTTATCAGATATGGTATACACATGTTGATCGCAGTTTTATATTAAAAATATAAAATATAAAACATTGTTTTTTACTTAAAAACACCCCCAAAGGTGGGCGTGGCAAAAACTAATTAATTTTACGCGCATATCTGAACATTTTATAATGCAAGTTTTTTGGATTTAAAGCTAATATATCGAATAAAAACTGTTTGTTAGAATGCATATTAAATATGACCACGCCTAAAAGGGGGCGGTTTTCGTTTTTTTTTTTTAAACGCCAATAAATCACAATAACTTAAGCGGGGATATCGCATACCAAATTTCAGCTTCCTACGACAACTTTGATTTTTCATGCTATTAAGTAAAGTAGGCGTGTCAGTGGGCGGATTTAAAAAATATTGACCCTTGTACTGGTTCGGGACCTAGAAAGAACAGATATAAAGTTTCAATTTCCTAGCTCAAAATGTTAGGCCTAAAAACTACCGACAGACGGACGGACGGACGGACATGACTCATTCGACTTAAAATTCGGTCTCGATCATGTGCCCTTAAGGTCTTTGGAGTCTACGGTGATTATTTCTCTATGTTACAAACTATAAATCAAACTTAATATACCTCCTTTCCTATGGGATGGGGTAAAAATAGCTTTGATTTTGCTAGAAATAACCAACGTTTACCCAACTCTCATCTTCCATCGTTTCTCACACTAGGAGACGAAAAACTAACTTTAAAAATCTTAAAAATGACAGTCAGAACCTTGGATCTGGCCTTGGATCTTAGCTTAATGATTCAATTCGTTGTGTCATATCTTTACCGAGTGCCATAATGGAGATTTAACAATAAATATCTCATTTTTGTGGGCGCCGTGGTGCAGTGGTTAGTGTGCACGAGGGCCCGGGTTCGAATCCCGACCGGGGCAATAAGTTTTTTTCACGGTGTTCCACCGCCGCGAGGGCCTGACAAACCCTCCAAAAGTATCATTTGTCATGAGAGACCTCTCAATTCGCCGTTCGGAGTCGGCAAAAAACTGTAGGTCCCTTTCATGTGTGAAAAACACCTGTAACGCACACATCATACATGATTGTAAGAGAGGTCAAGCAATGGCTTTTCTGAGCTACAAGTGCCAATTAGTTTTTTTTAGTTTAATTTTTAGATCATTTCTAGGTTAACTAGTTACACGGATATGGAATGTTGAAACAATTTAACCTACTCTCATAATGTCAGGAAGGACAAATAGCACTAAAGTGAATCTTCTTCGTAATCTATACATTTTTTTCGGCAACTTTAACTCAACGCCGACTCTTTTTTAGCTCAGCTTTCTTTAAAAGAATTTCACTTCACTTTTGTCACAAAACTAATTTTCTTGATACAGAACTTAATTCAGAGGCACTTATCGCCAATTTAAGCCCTAGAGAATTTGTTTGCTTCTACTGTCACTGTTCAATTCGACTCGCATAGTAAGGCTAATTATTATGCACAGCGGATACAAATTAGGATGCCAACTCCCGAGGCTATTGTTTGCTGAGTTACTCAACCATTCCATTAATAAAAAAATCCCGAAGCTACACCATCGTGTCGACGGCAACAAATGCCTTACTATGAGTAACCTTGAAAAAAAAATACAGTCAATAAAAAGGGTATAACACTTTAAGCAAACACTTGTGGAAGGCTGATGTTGATACTTTGTAGATGGCAAACAACGTCACCTCGTCACCTTGAAAGAAATTCAGCCCACTCGACTGCACTTCACATCGGATCATAATTATATTCCAATCACAACGCCTCAATTGACAGGCTTGTCGAAGCCCAAAAAACCCCACATTATGCCCGGTTCAATGGCCCAATAAATTATGGCCGAAACCCATTTGCAAATCAGGTTATGAAAATCCATCGATATAGAGAAGACAGCACCACACAAAAACAAATTGACGAATTGACCAAGATTTTGCACTGGTCTTATAATATAGGACTTGCATTCCGAACACAACACGAACATCACATTACTGTCACACTGTGACCACACAAGGCGCACTTTTTCTTGTGGCTTTATTTTAGCAGGCCGCACAAATGAGGAGGAACTCAAAGTAGGTATAGAAAAGGAAAACTTACTCGAATGCGGTTATAGGACGGATTGGATTAGGTTCCAATATTGAAAATTCTGGTCACGTAATTTTTGTCGGAGCTAATCCAAGTATATCTCACAAGCCTGCTGTTGGCTCGGTGGCTAGTAGTCTGACAATGAAGCAGGCCACTTAGCACCATGGCGCTTTATATACTCGACGATGTGACAAGCGGTGCTGGCTCGTGTTTTGTTGTTGGTGTTATTGTTGATAGCCAGGCAGCTGCTGCTGGTCTTTTTGTTGATGAGTTGCCGGATAGTGGCTTTGGTTTGTGGTCATGTCACGCCGCGCCGTCACCGAACTGGGGTGGTCTACTCTTTAACTTGTTTTCGCATATAGAGACAGGTAAGAGCTCTCTTAAATCTCGTTTTCAGTAAATTAAGTCGATTGGCGATTAATGTGGATCTAGATGGTGGTGGATCTGCGTGCAGGCAATATTGTTGATCAAGTCTAGATTAGTTGTTATGGCGAAGAGGCTTCACTAGGTGGATGAACTTTACACGAATTTGCATAATGGGAGAAAGAATTATAGTTTCTGGGAAACATGTGCTGAATGCTAATATTAGTTGACCTATTAAGGCCAGCTGAATTTTGAGTTTATCATTGTGAAAGGTTTTGCTGGGGGTCTCAGATTACAAAGCTGAGTCAGCAATGAGGCGTTTTTGAATACACTTTTATAAATTTTTATTGGTCATATAAGTGACTGAAGGCAATAAAGGGAAGTAATCCTACTGAATTACTTTTTAAGGAAAGTTCTCAATTAACCTTTTTTTATTACTTCGGATGTGCTTGAATGTTTTTTACTATAAGCTGTCAGAAAAGGCGTCTACGAAGATTCGTCACCTTCACGAGAAAAAAGAAACAAAAAGAAGAAGGCATGTACTGTCTTCGTTGCACCTACCCAGCCATTACAGTTATATTCCTCCATGTGGATTAATCGTTGTAGAAAAAGACCTTCAAGTATGAAGACGGTGCGGTCCCATGTTCGAAATACTGTTGTATTTAAACTTATCTATTGATATGATAGAACTACTCGTACTTATTTTCAAAAGTTTTGTAGACAAGAGCTTCAAAAATGAAACTTGAAAAATACCGATTTTTACAAAAACATATTTAAATGGTTTTTTAAGTATTTGAGGCCATAATCTTTGAACCACTTGCTGATATTGAACACACGTGTAAGCAAACTCAAAGTAAGACAAGAACCTTAGTCATATTTTTCTGAAAAAGTTATTACTAATAGTGGGTACTAATAGTCCTTTTTTTGCATTTTCCTTATTTCTAAACCTATTTGTACAAATAATATGAAAGAAAGACTGTCAAGTCTATACATCTAGCGGACCTTCGACTTTTCTGTCTTGGTAAGTAGTAGAGTTAAGTGTAAGTCTCGAATATTTGAGCTAATATTTCATTAGGTTATTGGAATGTAAGTGGCTTAGAAGCAAAGTAATTTTCCAATCATAAAACCAAGTAAAACAAGTGAGTAAAAGAGTAAAACAAGTGAGTAAAACAAGTAAGCAAAAGTTCGTCCGCCAGCAACATTAAAGCTGGAAGTTTTTTCGAATTTATTAATTCGAAGTCTATTATGTGTATGGGCCACGCCCTTAAAAGTGGGCGTGGACTAAGAACAAAATGTTTTAAACTTATTTCGTTAGGACAGTGAGGAAATGTACTTAAAACGAATTTGAGCTATAGAAAACAGATTTTTCTTAAAAACGCCTTCTAAAAGTAGACGAAGCTCAAATTTTTGTATGGAACAAACTTAGAAAATGTCAATATCCTTTATATTAGTCATAATATTTATTTGATTTAGAGTAAATTTTCATAGAAATCAAGTATAAAATGATCCGATGTATAACACTGTTTAGCTGCCTTGTTTAACTTAATCAAAAGATCTGTGAAACCAATAGTGTTATCATATCAATTCACCTCTTGGTCTCGATCATATCTCTTTAAGGTCTAAGGGATTTACGATGATTATTCTACTGTGTAACAAACTAGGCCATAAAATGTATATACCTTGGGACGGGTATCAAAGTTGCTGCTACAAGCAATTGGATCCTTTACAAATCCCTTATATGTACTATTTGACACTTTATAGCATTTAACTTTGCAATTAATTCGCAAAAAGTTCTGAAAAAGTTTTTAAGAGAATATATAGCTACACACATACTGGCAAGTGTCTGTCTTTTTTTACATAATAAGAAAAATTTCCTTTCATATTCTTCAGTTTTACTTCAATGGTTTTGTTTTGTTTTTAATCTTATGCTTGTCATGCATACTAATACTACTTAAAGTAAAACAACGAGTGCATTTAAGTTTGTCTTATGGAACGAAAAATAATGTTTAATAAATATAACATTAAATAAAGAGTGACTAGATTTTTGTTGAACCATTATAGCACTATTATAACACCTAAGGTGTCCTGCGTCATTCCTTAAAAACTTTGGGTTCTCAACACGACTTTCTAGCCTTATGTAGATCCATTGTAAGGTTTTGCGTTTTTCTGTAAAACATTGTGCTAACTTATTTAGGGTTGCCATCACTCTCATTTCTTAAATACTACGTTGGTTACTGTTCCGTTACTGGTGCTTTCACTTTTTGTTAAATCTGAACGCGACGGGTGTTAGTTTAAACGTATTTTATTTTGAGGATGTTTCATACTTATGCATTGATGCAGTACATACCTACATACCTTAACTTTAAAATTCGAATAAAGCCTTTTTTAATGTCTGCCTAGGAAGTGGGCATGTCAGTGAGCTGATGAAATGCTTGTACTGCTGGACCAAGATAGCCAAAAATTTTGGCTCACTAGATCATAGAAAAAATAGTAAAAATTGACGAATATTATCCTTTATTTAAACAAACGGCAGATTTTTGTATGGTATTCTTTTTATAGCTCTTATTAAAGATGTAAGAGTCTCATTTAAATGCCTTTCTTCAAATGTTCTCAAAATAATTTTAATAACACTTTTTTCTATTATGTGACACATAGCAGCCCACAAATATATGATTGCAAAATATTACTATGAATTGTCAAACCTATAGTTTTATTAAAAGATGCAAAGATGCTATAAGGGTCAATAGAACCTGCGCTATAGCACCTAACTCTTCGACATACTTTTGTGAGTAAATAAGCTGCGCACCAATGGGACGATAACGCAATCCTTATACAAAACCATAAGTGTTACTGGAGAGCATTCTATGTATCTTATAAAGAATCTAAGTCCAATATGCAAAAGTTAATACTTGTGGTTCAAGGAATTGCTACTTGGGCTTTGTCCATGAATTTATTTTTTTTTTCTTTTGGAAAATTGTACGAATTACCTTTTCAGAGATATAGGGAATCGGGAAACATGTTTTTTTTTTTATTTTTTACAATTCTTAAGTTTTCAAATGTATTTTTGGAAAAGTGTTATGCTTTTTCTAACTCTGCTGTCATCTGTGCTACCATGACAGTTTTTTTTTTTCAAATATTGTGTCCACAGAATTTCGCGATTACGTCGAAAAAATGTATTTTTTAATTAATTTTTTAAATTATCTTTGAAAATATTAGGTTGGATACAACATTTTTGAAAACTTTTGAATAAGTTACCTTGTCTCATAGACATGCGTTTTATAAATGAGCCGAACATTAACAGGATCGTTATTGCCGTTTAAATGCTGAATATTTAAAAAAAATAAGTTATTGAAAATTTTCGGAAGTTTCCTAGCCTAATCTCATACGTTCATGCGTTTTCTGCTTGTGTGAAATCTCAGATATCTTAAAAATTGTTGAATTTTATGAATATTTCTGTTATGTGTGATTCTATTAAAAGCATTTGCTTTTTTTGTATCGGGGATAAGAGCAAGGCATACATATTTTCACGCATTTTGTGTTCTTTCTTTCGAAATGCTTCAAATTCACAGTTGAAGAACTCATTTCACTTCAAATTCACATTTTGAAGAACTCAAAAAATCTACTACTAAAATACTAAATTACTGCTAAAAATCACAAATAAATTTCGTCCAAAAAATAGAAAAGTAGTTTCCCGGATAGGAATCGCGTTTTACCGCGGTATAAAATATACTTTAAAACAAATTCTCATATCTTCCAAATATACGCAAAAAATTTCATAAAAATCTTTCAAGCTTTTCGGAGGAAAGCGACCACAAACACTGGCCCATCTGCCATTTTCTAAATAGGTAAAATCATTTTTCTTTCTCAAAAAATAAACTTCAGGTATCGGTCTGGTGACTTGAAAAGTTGTCTCGCTTTTTGCCAAGATGGAAAAGGCTCTACCTTGTGACAAGGAAAATAAGCAATTTTTTTGGAGGGCAGTCACAAAAGTTGATGAAGTGGTAGATCGATATGTCGGTCGTTAGATGATGTTCATTCAGGGAAGATTCGTCAGTCAGTCAGTCAGGGACCCATGAGACGGACAAAGTTCCAAAAACGATCAAGGCCGCTTACTGATATACAAAATGTTCGGCACATTGTAATCTTCATCTCCCCTTCTTTGCCTATTAGGTTGAGCATTTGTGGCAGGATTTCATCAGTTCGGGAATAGGCTTAATAACTTTTAGCGATCTAATCGCAACTAGTCCTTAACTTCACCACTGTGACTATTTTTTGCCCTAATCTTGTCGGTGGCAGTGGGATTATCATCTTTAGTGCCCATCAGTTGGGTATTGAGAAATTCCCGCAAGCAGTCGCTCCGTCATCACAACACATTGTTTCCTAACCTGATTTAACCCTTTGTACGATATTGCACTTTCTTTCTCTGACACGGCGAATAGTTTGTCAAGAAATCTTTTTTGCAGATCTGTACTTTTGCTCCAATCTGACAGCAAACTTTTTCCATGACTTTTGCGACTGCTTGTTTGCAATTTCTTTGAGCTTCAGTGTATTGGATCATGGGAAGTGCAGTGCCACATTTCATGTTCAATTTCACTTCAACAATGGTTTCTTGAACTCCAAGACAATTGGAATTATTTTAAGGGTCTCCAATCGTTTGCGGATCTCCAGTATTAATCTTTGTCTAGTTGGCAAAGGAAAACTGTCGCTGAAACACAATTTGTCTAACACTAAAGGTTGTGATGAGTTCTCAACTCGGCCCTTCTCAAACCCTAGCATCACAAATTACCAAAAGGAAATCAATCAACAATTTCAACTGTGCCGATACGACGTGTACCAACTTATTTGTCCAAAAAAGTCCAACAACTCCCTGGAAGGTATATCCTTTAAGTCACAACTTGGCTGCGCGTAATTTCATCAGGTCAAATAGTGAAATGCAAAGAAAGACATTCCGAGCACCAAGCGTTCACATGCTGATCCCCTCAAGCATTACACCGAAGCATGCCATGGGGTTATCAGGAAAGCCATAATAGGGATGAGATGCATTTATGATGCTGTTAAATGTGTGGCCGAAAAAGCAACACCCCCGAAAAGCATCTAAAAAATTATAATAACTATGCGAACTACTTCTCCGTGTGGATTTTAGTCGGCCTTTAGGACAAACATGACCTAACAGCAAAGCTATTCCGACCCACACCTTGGTGGAGCCAAAACAGCCTTGAATATAATCCTCCATGAAAATGCATAAAATATCGCAGCAATGGAGTTGTTCAAAATATTGCAGAATATCGATTCAGAACATCTGCCAAACTCAGTCCAATCTAATAAGCAACTTGCGAATAAAAACCATTTTTCGATTAAAAAAAAATCCGCCAATTTTCTCTTGTCATTATTAGAGTTGAAAAGCAGCGAACCTTTGTCAAGATACGAGCTCGTTACTTTCGAAACAATGGAAGCCAAAACACAAAGTACGATTGGCACCCCGTGTTTCAACCAATTTTCACATAAAATTTGTCTGCCCTGTCACAATCTATAACATGCATGATTCGGCGAATTACATCTGAAAATGTTGCAAGGTTTTATTGATCTCACAAGCGCTGCGCTCTCCAATGTACACCACTAAAATCCTGCAATGCGCACTCCTTTTCGTTGTAACACCGCATCAGTGAATGGCATCAGTTACATCCGTTGGTTTGCACAAGTCTGGGCAACAGCCTTTTGGCTGCACTAAAAAAATGACTGACTCGACTGGAGTGGAGCGTTGTTTGTTTCCCTGAGAAACTGTTTACAAGCTTTTACGCAATCCGCACAAACGACACGTTTAGCTACGTCCAATTGCAAGAAACCAACCTGCACTGCTTGTTTTCGTCGGAGCTCCAACCGGCTTCCATGCCGACGTCAGTCAGCTGGCGATACCGATATTATTATTCAAAGATTGGATATGGAATCGTGGTATAGCTGTGTCGGTCACCTCCAATTAGCCATTGGGAAATTCCCTGTAAGTCGATTGTCGAATGTTGTTTACTTTGTAGTGGTCGCATCGTCTTGGGTTCGTCCCAAAGCCTTGGCAACTACTCGCATTTCTCCTTCGAGCAGGTAAACAAAATAGTTTCGACTCAATGCGACAGATATAGATACAATGCTCAAGTGTCACCGTGAGTGATTTGACTCGCTGTCCGATGTCGTTAATTTAATGTTACAATCTCTCTCGCCGGGCTAAGAAGTTGGACAGGTTACCAACCATAGGCCACCACTACCACTAGTTTGTCGTCTTCTTCTATGCACATACTCGTTTGTGACTCCTATATTCGCTCTCATCTCTGAGCGTGTGTGTGCTGCTAATCACCCTTTAGACTTATTTATGTTTAATTTTAGTTTCTGGTTTTAGGTTTTTTTTTGTAGTTTCGATGACTCACTTTCTTGGAGCAAACAGGTGATAGCCACTTAACTGACAGGGGCTACTAAGTTAAGACACACTTCTCAATTCTTTGATTGCCCATAAAATGTTTTATGCAACCAATTGATGTGCGTATATACAATTAACTGCCATTAAAAATGCATAATGTTAAGTAGACACATCAATGTGACGTATTTATAAGTTTTTATTTGCTGAGACTCGAGCAATTTGAAATACTTCCAAGTAAAAGTATTTCACATATAAACTTCACCTTTCACCTTCATATTTTTTGTGTTGTAAACATTACGCTGGGGACCTTTATGACTTGGATTTTCGTAGTGAAAAAGAAATTAAATGCCAAAAAACTCTGATGAAATTCAGACCCCTGAGAGCAAATAAGAAGTGGGTATCGTATACCTAACATACGCGTTGCAAATTCAACAAGGGGTCAATATTTGTTGAACAGAGGAACTTTAAAGCAGGGAACTTTATTTGGTTTTGTTTTGATATTGATATTTTTGTTTTTCGATCAAAGCAATTAAAAGTATTTACTAAAAACGATTTATTCAAAATACTCAAGCAAATGGTTCTTCCCACTGGAATTCTTTTTTTTTTTTTATCAACTTGTCAGACACTAAAAAATTGGCATGCAAAAGTCATAGCCTAGTCATAAAAAAATTACCCAAGCGTGTAATAAATTATAGCCCTTTCAGAGGCTTTGGATAATTATTTCGTGCATCCACCAAAAGGACGCTGAGTCAATGCTGAGACTGAGACAAGTTTTCAACGACATTTATTGCATTTCAACATATGCGCTCAAAAGCCAGTGAATAAAGAATCATTATGCAGCTTATCTACGTAGGTGTCAGAGTCGTCTTCAAAAAAATTCTTTACTATCATGGCATGTATGAAAGTCTTATTCAATCTTTCGTCATTGAAAAAATTGTAATAGCGAAATTCAGGGCTAAAGACTCAATTAAGCTTTTAAAAAAAACCAGGGCTTTCGGCTATAAAAATGTCAGTTAAGGGTTCACAGCTTTGAAGCCTAACTCTTTCTGGCCAATGAAGAACCACACAATTTCTAGGCTTCATATAAGCACCAGCGTGGGGTGCCGTGGCGTAGTGGTTAGTGTGTGTGCTTACTACGCCGGAGGCCTGGGCTCGAATCCTGCCATCGTCACCTGAAAAAAATACTTGTTCTTTTTCACGGTCCCCACCTCCGCGAGGGTCTGACAAGCCCTCCGAGAGTATCATTTGTCTTGAAAAACTTCTCAAAGTGCCGTCCGGATTCGGCAAAAAATTGTAGGTCCCTTTGTATGTAAAAAGAAATTAACACACCAGAATACATTGTTGAGAAGTTGGCCCTGGTTCACCTCGAGCTGTTGCGCCACTCTATTTATTTTTTTAACTTGAAACTTAATATCTGTTCTTCTTTGGTCCCGAAGCAGTACAAGGGTAAAATTTTTTGAAATCCGCCCACTGACACGCCCACTTTACTTATTAGCATGAAATATCAAAATCGTCGCAGGAAGCTGAAATTTGGTATGCGATATCCTTGCTTAAGTGAATTGTGATTGGCATTTCAAAAAAAAGCAAAAAACACCCCATGTGGGCGTAGTCATATTTAATTTGTATTCTAATAAACGATTTTTTTTTCTATATATTTTATTTAGATCTAAAAAACTTGCACGTTAGAATGTTCAGATATGTGCGTAAGCTGTCAACTCAAAGGAAAGAATTTTTGCCACGCCCACTTTTGGCGGCGTTTTTAAGCATAAACCAAATTTTCGACATAAAAACGCAATCAACACGTGTATATATGAACAAAAAAACGATGTTATTCAAAAGGGGTTGATGCCACGCCCCTTTTTTATGCCCGACCCCGGGTATATTTATTTTGATGCATAGTTTGTAACACAGTAAAATAGTCACCGCAGACCCCTAAGACCTTTTAGAGATATGATCGATCCGACAGGTGAATCGATTAACCTATGTCCTTCCGTCTGTCCGTATGTGTGAAGTTTTGAGGTCTTTAAAATTGAGTTAGGACGCTCAAACTTGAAGTGTAGGTTAGGTTAGGTTAGGTTGATGGATGCCCTTTTGACAATCGTCACGGCTTCACTTAGACCAGCAGTTGGGTCCATTGTGTCCATTGGGAACCTTCTTAATACCTGGAACGAAAACAGAAATAGACCGCTGTTAGAAGCTCAGAGTTCCGCCCTCTTGGACCCATCCGGATTTGTATACAAATCTTAGGAGGTCCTTTAGATCTACCTTATTTAGATCTTCGAGCTCGTTGAAGAAGTAGCTGCCGAGGATACTACGCCTGATGCTGTTTAGGGCTGGGCATTCGCAGAGCAGATGACGAACAGATTCAATTTCTTCAACGTCCCTGCAGCTTCTGCAGTAATCGTTATGCGGTATGCCTAGCCGCTCAGCGTGTAGACCCACAGCGCAGTACCCCGTGAGGATTCCCGTGAGTACTCGGATGTTCCTGCGGGCTAGTCCGATCAAAAATAGTGATCTCTTTTTGTTTACCGCTGGCCATAGCTCCCTTGTGTGTCTGCACGTATCAAGTTCTGTCCAACGTAGATTGGTTCTACTCAAGGATTCAGTTTCTAACCTACGTGCTATCGAACTCAGCGGGACTCTTATGGATTTGAGGGCTAGAGATGCATTCATTCCAGACCCAAATCTCGCAAGCTTGTCCGCTTCTTCGTTTCCCGATATATCGGTGTGACCTGGCGCCCAACACACAGTTACAGTGTTGCCAAGTGATAACTCGTCCAGAATTTCCCTGCATAGTTTCACAGCCCTTGACTTTACCACGTCTGATTCCAAGGCTTTAATTGCCGCTTGGCTATCAGAGTATATGGTGATGGTCTTGTTTGCGGGGCCGTATTTCTTCAGCTCGGAGGCAGCTTCGATTATGGCTGCCAGCTCCGCCTGAAAAATGCTGCAGTCGTCATTGATTCGGAAAGATTTACCTAGACCCAAATCTCCACAGAAAATGCCCGCACCGGTTCCGACGTCCATCTTAGAGCCGTCGGTATATACGGCGATCTCGTCGTCTCCTGTAATGGTCTTATCTTCCCATTCACCTCTTTCAGGTATTCTGGTAGCGAATCTCCTGTTGAAGGCGAATGTCATAGGTAGATAATCTGTGACTGGGGTGTTTGTGGAGGCAGCCCACTGAGTTTCCACAGAGGCGTGTCCATAAGATCTTGAGGACCACAGTCCGGATTCCCTTAGGCGAACAGCTGTTTTAGCTGCCTTGCTGCTGCAGTATATGTCCAAGGGGGTGAGGTTGAGTAGTACCTCCAGTGCCGCGGTGGGTGTGGTCCTTAGGGACCCTGTTATACCCATGCAGGCTGCCCTTTGAACTTTGGTGAGGCTAGAGAGATGACACTTTCTTTCCGTAGCCTTCCACCATACAACTGCACCGTAAGTTAAGATGGGTCTTACAACCGTTATATACATCCAGTGTACCATGTTTGGTTGCAGTCCCCACATGCTTCCGAACGTTCTGCGGCAGGCGTATAGTGCCACGTATGCCCGCTTGACACGATCTTCTATATTATCCCTCCAGTTGAGTTTGGAGTCTAATATGACGCCCAGGTATCTTACCGATCTGAATAACGGTAACTCCACTCCCCCCATTCTCGGGTTGCTGAAGGATGGAACTGCCCTTTTCCTTGTAAACAACACAACTTCCGTCTTAGAGGGGTTAATTCCCAGTCCTCGACCCTCTACCCATTTTTCAACAATGCGAAGTGCGTAGCTGAGTCGGTCACTGAGGATTGGTGGGAGTTTACCTGGGATCAGGATTGCTACATCGTCTGCGTATGCGCTCACAGTGAAGCCTTCCCTTCCCAGCGTTTTCAGCAATTCGTCCTTGAAGTGTAAGTTGGCTCTTATTTTGTACAGACAAAGTGTGAAAATCGGTTAAATCCGTTAACGGCCACGCCAACTACAGGCTTCAATGGAAGTCAAACTCTATTCAAAATTTTCTTTTAAAATGCCTTTTGGTCAAGTAAGTTAAGGCGTAGGAACTGAAATTTTTGTATAGAGCAATAATGGCCCAAAACCTCTAAGAAGGCAAAAATTGGACCGCCCACAATATCGGCCATGTCCATTTTTAACATGTTAGATCTTTAAAAACCCGATTTCTCAGAAAGTTCACTCCAAATCGAAAATTATATAACAAATATTTAAGATAATACCATTTGCTTAGTTTGCTCCACACAAAATTTTGAGCTCCGCCCACTTTTAGGGGACGTTTTTAGGAAAAAACTGTTTTTTTTTTTCCGAAATAATTTTTGGTTTTCACGCATTTTGTCATGATTCTAGCGATTCATGGTTTGGGGGCGTGGCCTATACAAATAATATATAAATTCACGACAAAAAATTTTAAGAGTTGGTGTTACACGGTATATAATTTTAATTTAATTTTAAAGCAGATTGACAGCCGTCTTATCGTAACGAGGCGAAGACGATGCCAAATATTGTTTATGAAACTCCCTTTAGGTTATAGGTGGAAGGCTCATACTTTCCTACTTATTTACTTAAGGTAGCGCTGCAGTCCAGGGTAAATCTGGGCCTCAGCCAATAAGTTTCGTTAGCCAGTTCTGTCTTCAGCTATCCATCACCAGTTTATTATTACAATTAAAGTTCGAGTAGTGGGCTTAACTAGGCTAAGGTCTCCTTTCACTTGCGTGCGTCACATCCTTTTTTGACATCAACAGCGTCGTCTTTACCTTGACGGAACAGCGTGAGTTTTTCATTTTCATCCTGCACAAAAACTATTCATTGCGCTAAATAGGTCCTGTTCATAGATGCTGTCATACGCGGACATGAAATCAATTAAAAAGGAGGTATGGGTTTTGGATTTTTTTTTTGAAAAATTTATCGATGTTTGAATATGCTCTGCTCTTATGGACTTCTTTTTTTTTGCTTATTCAAACTGTAATTCGGAGAAGACTTAAGGATCCGAAAAGACTGAAATGCTTCCAAGACAATGTTTTATAAGACTGAAAAGCATCTAACGGTAGCTGTTCATTTCTTGTAGTTGAGTTCGACCTAAACTTGATTATGACACAATAACAGGAGTCCAAAAAGTTGCAAGATGCTATGAGAATTGTCATAAAATCACAATTAACGCTGTGCACATCTACCATTCTCAAAAAATTAGTTCTCAAATCTTTTCCCCTGAAAAATTTGTATTATGGGTAGCACCAATAAGTCTCAGTAAGAATAAGAGTCCATACGAAAACAAGCAACAAGAAGTAACGCAAAACCCTTTATAATGTATTTGTAAATTTTAATGCAACGAGGTACTGCTTCTGCTCATGGTGTTACAAGTGGCGCAGTCAGTAGTTGATTGAATAATGTTTAAAAAAGGCAGAACGGTCGGAAACCTTAAAACATTGTATAGTTGAGCAAATTCTTTAAAGAACCATAAGAATCTATTTGTTTTATATCAGCTTCAAAACTTTTTTTTACCATTCTTTTGACATTGGAAAAATATGCCACCATGATAAAAGTTCCACTTTAAATATGGTTACAACGGCAGATTGTCATTTTTCTTCCAGGTCTTCTTATTTGATTTTCAATTCAGTAACGTTTTAATGTTAAACTAGTTTTCTTAAATTAGTTTAAAATTTTAATCCTATCAAAAGCTTGAGCAGTCTTTATTGCTATGGCTCGTGGCCTTGCATAATTCCTTCACGTGAATATTTGGAAACTTTTTTTAACGATTTCAAATATGTGACTCATACTTATTGTGTGAATCATTATCCATTGTAAGAAGATCGAATTTTAAACGAGTTTTTTAAGTAATTGAATTGGTTTTCAGTCGTCCATTGTAAACCTACCGGAAAGATTAGGCTTCAAAAGAAGCCCGTGCACCAATTAAACTAATGACCCACTAATGGACGAATCCGGGGAATTATTGGCACCATCCAAACCAGTTGTTGCTGTCAAGTTTTGAAATTTATGCAAAATCATTGCGGTTCTATTAGCACCATACCTGAAATATCACTAAAGACCGCAGGTTATAATTATTGCTGCTTTATCCCTCAAGTTGAAAGCAACACCCACTGCTTAAAAATAACTCAAATGATAATAACAATTAAAGTGCCATGAAGTTATCTACTTTAAGACATAACCTTCGTCAATTAGCCACAAGCCGCCAACCGACTTGGCTGCGTAAGACGATTGAATGAAATTACTTCTTCACCCTTTATTGATCACGTACCTATATCTTCGCGGTAATGACTAAAATTTACCAAACCGCTTACCCAGCGACGACAAGGCCGAAGGTCCTTGGTTGCGTTTTATTATGCCCATCAATCAGGGAAACACGTTGTCCTGTCATTGGTCGTCTGGTATTGTCCTCTATAAGCGATTAATTAACTTGGGGATTCCTTGTTATAATAGTCGCACACGATTACACAGCAAGTCATAAATTTAAGTGGACAATGGTGTTTACTTTGCTTAAGGATGATTTATATTATAAGCTGAGTGACCTTTGAGAGGCATAAAGTTAATCCTAAATAAAAGAGGAAGCAAACAACTCCAGATTGTGTTTCCTTGACTTGATGCAATAAAATATGAAGGTCAAAATGTACTTCTTGTCTAGAATTATAGCAAATAAGGACGAAATATAAACTAAGATTGCAAAAGGTTTGAGGTAAAGTAGGACGAAGCATTAATTAAATATTTAAATATGTTTACCTACTGGCGAAATCCGATAATAGTACCTATGTGTTGGAATCCCGTTGCTTCTAATTAAGGTATTTAGGTCCTTGCGGAAGGTAGCAAATCATGATTAAATTGTCACTAACAACCTTGAAGTTTCATTCAACCGTTCAAAAGATGATACCTCGTCGACCTCTAACGTATCTCATCTAAATCAAGGAGTTTATTCTCCTTTACTTCTCCGATTAATAAGTTTTCCACATAATAGTGAGACTCTTGTAGATAATATATCTCTACGATTTCGATTTCCTTTCATGTTGCAATTCCACAAGGACATCTCGATCTCGATAGCTTATCCTGAATGCACTGAAACATGATATAACCTCGGTCTATACTGTATACAGATACATGTGCACAGATTCTCGATGTCAATTATTTATGTTTATTTGACAGTAATTGGGTCTGGGTGTTGGCAAAGTGCGAAGCAGCGAAGCAAGAAACATTTCAATCATGCAATTGATCTTTGTATTCCACCTTAACTTGACATCTTAACTATAGCAAACTAAATGTAAAACATGAGAGCAAAATTTAATGATTCCGAAATCGTTTATGCCCAATACCCATTTTCTTCATCAACTCAGATTTAAACAAATTATAAAAAAATACGTCGATTGAAATATGGTGAAATCGGGTAAGGTATGATAAGGACTTTGTGCAGTATGAGGGTTTCTCCTCTATTCCTCTATTCCTGGGTATAAGATAACCAATTCGTGCAAGTTTTTTGTAATGCCTTACGAAATTTGTTTTTGAACGGTGGCACTCCACTACCGACAGACTACATTACCCATACACAGCTAGTACACGAACCAAACACCGGTGCTGCCATCTCGCGGCAATCTCTATCTGGTTCGAGTCCAAACATTAAATGTTGAAAATACAAACTAAAATAAATTTTTTGATATTAAATTCTGTCAAATTACGCGATTAACCATAAAAATTTAAATCCTCTCGGAAGGCGATTTTTGCTATACTTTTTAACAGTTTGAGAATTGAAAAAAGACACTGAAACTGTCCACGCATGACTGATCTGTCAGAATAACGATTGCCATTGGGATGTTAACAACGGATATCTTTTTTTTGCCCATGAAAAATTACATCGCGACTCTCTTTTGAGAGCCAAAATGACAGAAAAAGAGTACTCATGTCAAATTAATCCTCTATTTGTCAGGTGGAACCTTTTTGGGATTTATTATTGATTCACTCCCGCTTATTCTCGTATTATTGCCGGTGGAAACATAGTATTACGCCCAAAACGCAATGTTGCGTTGCTGCGTGCGTTCGATGACAATCAGAGTAGAAACAACGGTCGCATATGGGGCAAAACGAAATGTTACTTCAAAACTTCACCCCACGTTTGACCGTAAATGTCGTAGACGCATTTACAACGCAAAAGTAGATCTACTTTCTACTTTTGCGTCCGTTGAACAACCTCATGCTCATTCATTGTATGGTGAGTGAGTATAGTTCTCTTGTCGTCAGTAGGTTGTGGGGACGAAAAAGGGTTGTTTCTGTTTCTTGTCAGAATAAAAAAAACACAGGTTTGCGTAGAGTAGAGGGGTTTGAATAGAGAATGTTATGTTTTTCGGTATTATTTTACTTTGTCGCGATAACTCGCAAGTTGTTGGTTTTAAGCATGCACAAATCGCAACTTGATTCGTTTTTAAAAAGCATCTTTTCTGCTCGTTCTTTTTGCAAATATCTTTCAACAGAAATCGAATGTATTTGAGGTGATACTTTACGATTTCCTACCCCAAACGCAAAGTGGAATTTCGTTTTGCAAATTTGCTGCGTGCGTAGTTTGACGTTAAGTATGGTAAAGTTTTGGCAACGCATGGCAAAGGCCATTAACGCACCCCCGCAGCAACGCAACATTGCGATTCCAGCATTAATCCTTTTCACCCTTTTCACGAACCACTTTCAACCCTTTTCGAACATATTTTTAACAGCTTGAGAATCGAAAAAAGACACTGAAATTATCCACGCATGACAGATCTTTTAGAATTACGATATCTTTTGGAATGTTTAAAACGGAAATCTGTTTTCGCTCCTGCAATATGACATCGCGACTCTGTTTTGACAGCCAGAGAGTGCTCATGACAGAAAGAGAGTGCTCATTTCAAATTAATCCTACATTTGTCTGGTGGAATTACTTTGGGATTTATAATTAATCATCGCCCGCTAATCTTCTTTTTATTGCCGGTGGAAGCATCGCTTAATGGAGATTTATATTAATTGCTGATTAGTGTCTGGTGTTCGCTAAGTAGTTCGGCCTGACTGGAATGGTATGCTTCGACGTTACCGACGAAGACGGCCTAGCTGCCGAACTTTTTAAATCCGCTGGCGATGAGCTGGTTAGGAGCATGCACCAGCTCATCTGCAAGATATGGTCGGAAGAAAGCATGCCCGACCAATGGAACCTCATCATTGTTTGCCCGATCCAGAAGAAAGGAGACCCTCTGATTTGTGCCAACAACAGGGGCATAAGTCTTCTTAACATCGCATACAAGATCTTTTCTGCTGTACTGTGTGAACGCCTGAAGCCGTTTGTCAACAATCTAATAGGCACATATCAGTGTGGCTTTAGGCCAGGAAAGTCCACCATCGATCAAATATTCACACTGCGGCAGATCTTGGAGAAAACCCAGGAATGCCAAATCGATACACACCACCTCTTCATCAATTTCAAGGCCGCGTATGACAGCATCTATAGAGACGAGCTATATAGCGCAATGGCTAGTTTTGGCATCCCTGCCAAACTCGTCAGTCTATGCAGGATGACGATGAAAAACTCACGCTGTTCCGTCAAGGTCGGCAAAGACCTCACCGACCCCTTTGATGTCAAAAAAGGATTTAGACAAGGCGACGCGCTGTCATGCGACTTCTTAAATATCATACTTGAGAGAATTGTGCAGAACTCTCGCGCCAACACCAGAGGTACAATCTTTCAAAAGTCCGTTCAACTACTCGCATACGCAGACGACATTGACATAATCGGTAGAACAAAGCGTGATGTCAGTGAAGCCTTCGTGAGTATTGGGACGGAAGCGGCGAATATGGGTTTAGCAGTCAATGAGGGCAAAACCAAGTATATGCTGACATCAAGAAAAGACACCCAACACCGACGTCTTGGACAAAACATCACCATCGACAGCTATAACTTTGAGGTAGTTAGGAACTTTCTCTCCCTGGGTTCCGCTATCAATTCAGACAATGACACCAGCGCTGAAATTAAACGAAGGATAACTCTTGCCAATCGCTGTTTCTTTGGGCTAAGAAGGCAATTGAGTAGCAAAGCCCCCTCTCGAGCAACTAAAGTGTCCATGTATAAGACCCTCATCGTCCCAGTCCTGCTTTACGGTGCAGAAGCATGGACCCTGTCAAAGGCGGATGAAAACACTTTAGGCTGCTTCGAGAGGAAAATTCTTCGGACGATTTACGGTCCCGTCTGCATAGACGGAGAGTGGAGGAGGAGATATAACATCGAACTGTACGGGCTGTACAAAGCTCAACGTCTACGATGGCTGGGTCATCTAGAGCGGATGGACACCAACGCCCCGGCCCGGAAAATCTTCGAATCCACACCGCAGGGACGGCGCGGTAGAGGAGCACCGAGACTCAGGTGGCGCACGCAAGTGGAAGGGGACCTCAGCCAACTTCGCGTGCGAAACTGGAGACGGCTAGCTAGAGACAGAGCTGGCTGGCGAAGCTTGTTGGCTGAGGCCCAGGTCCACCCCGGACTGTAGCGCCACCTTAAGTAAGTAAGTAAGATTAGTGTCTGGCGGAGACATGGTAGGATGTCTCCATTAAGTAGAATCAATTTAACGTCTAAACGCCCACGCTTTTGGTGGTCATAATAGGAAGTGATTCAAAAATCGTACACGCTTTGCGTGTTTCTCAACAACTATCACATTTAATCCGTCACTTGATTGAGCTTATTTAAGCCAACAAAAATTAATGAAAACCTAGCGAAATCGTTAGGTCAAAAATGGTATTTTGGCCGTGGCATATATGACTTCCGTGCAATGGGGCATTTTTTGAAATCCGTCTTGAGCTTGCCTAAGTCAGCAGAGGCAGCTTCACAACCAGGCTTCGGCATCGTTTGCGACTCGTTCTGATACAACGAAATTTTCTAAAAAATGCTTTTTCTTCGCCTTCTATAGCTGGGTTTTTTGTTTTCTTGTGTTCCACTACCAAAAATGATGGTCCTCAGCTTATTTACATTGCAAATTTTAGTTTACATTTTATTTTTCTGAGCGAGTAATCTTCGACGGTCCACCGTTGGCTGACGTTCAACAACGCGAAACCTGAACCCTGATAGCACTTTAAGACTAAAAAAGTGCCATTGACTTTGACAAAAGACTTTGACAGACAATAAGCAAACTGAAAACAAATAAGGCCCTAAGATCCCTGGCAAAATCTTAAAAGAACTACCGAAAATGCCAGTCAAAAATTAATCAGCCAGGATATTTTAGGTGATAAACGCTTCCCTGAGACTTGCAACGGAAAGTTGTTGAGGTCATGGTTCCGAAACCGGCGAAATTTCCAAACGACAATAAATCTCATAGGCCTATATCGCTCCTGCCAATAATATCGAAGATCTTCGAGAAACTTCTGCTGCAGCGATTACAACCAATTGTTGCAGAAAGACGCTTATCGCGGATCACCAATTCGCTTTAAGAGCTAAACACTCAGCAATAGAAAAAGTCTAGACAATAACGCATGAAATTGAAAAATCCATAGAAGAAAAAAAGACATGTCCTAGTGCTTTCCTCGACACATCTCAAGCCCTTGACAAGGTATGACGCGAAGGCTTGAAGTATAGACTTCGGCTAACCTTCCAGGAAGACATGTATAGAATATCGGAAAAATAACTCGAAAACAGACTCTTTCGTGTTTAGTGTTGTACTGAATACTCGAATTTCAAGCAAATAATTCGAGCTGGTTTACCCCAGGGAACCATCCTCAGTCCGACCCTATTCCTGCTCTTGCTGTCATTTGAAGATTTTGGACGATTTTAGCCTCCACCCCAGGATTCAAAAAAGAAACCTGCTAAGCTGTCAGAGCTTGGCTCCATGAAACTGACAGTCAAGTCCCGGCTCCGTGAAAATAACAGTCAACATAAGTCTGTGTTTTGTTTTCACAAAAATCCCTTCGCAATTTTTCAACCGCTGTTTCTTTTAGGGAACTCTCTTGCGTCAGAGGCGAAGAGAAGAACTCGTGGTGTTGGTGTTAGAATTCTAGCACCTACATCCAAACAAAAGGTCTTCCCTTTAGGTCTTCAAGAGAAGCTCCTTGATGATGCATTGTTGACGGTGAACGTGAAATTAGCTTTTTAACTTTACCTATAAAATAGATTAAACAACCAAATAATAAAAGAACGAAACATATTTTAACAAATAAAGATTTTTTTATTGAATTTTTGAATTACAGACATAAAATCTTATAAACTATAAATAAAATAAACTAAATTACAAAGATATAAAAAAAATTATTCCAACTTATTTTAATATAAATTTAAGCATAACAAATAAAAAAAATCAATATCACGCAATTTGCACTAACTATTTTTCTTTTTCCGAGAATAGTAAAAGCATTTTCAAAGGCGGCATAAAACATTTTCAAAATTTTCTTTTACAATCTTTTCATCATTCCAAAACTTAAATTTTATTCTTATTCTTAAAACAAACAAAAAATTGTTTCAAAAATTGCAATCAAAGCCCATCAACAAACCTAAAACGGTTGATGACTTTAGTTACGCTGTGAAAGAAAAATATTTTAACAGAATTATTAATAAAAAAGAAGAAAATAAATAAATATGTTATTAAAATTTAGAATAAAGGTTTATGGAAATATTTTTTTTTTTTTCGATGAAATTGTGTGTTTTACGATTTTTGTTTGTTTCTGTGTTTGATTTGACGTGCGTGTTAATTTGAAAAAAAGGACAAACATTCTTTCGAGTGTAATTTTGTGCTTTTAATGACGATGATGGCTGTTTGTTGTTCGCGTATTTTTGTACGAGAAAAGGGTTTTTCTCAACTTATCGCAAAGTGAACGATACGGATCATCTCGGTATTTCGTTGCCTGTAATAAGAGGTTTATTTTTTCGTTTTGAAATTTCGAGTATACAAAGAAAACTGTTTTAATTCTGTACATAGTATGTACACTTTAGAAGCCCAGCGTTGAAAAGATAGTAGCTAAAAATATGTTCAGTAAGCTGGATTACATAAGGCTGTAAGGAAACTCTGTTCTCCATGAAATTTGTACAAAAATTAGGAGGTAATATTTAAACAGAAAGGAACGATTAGTTTGTTAGAAAACTAAATTTTTTCAATCAAAATTAAGTGGCGAAAACTGTTGAGTTATTATTGCTAATAATTAAATTTTCGAAATTCAAACTTTACATTTCTTCCCAAATTTTTATTTCAATATTTACATTGTATACATTGTTTTTGTTAACTTTATTTCACCACTTTTTTCACTTTTATATTTTAAAATGTTTTTGTTTTTCGATGTGTAGGTAAATATTCAATAATAACTTTTATAATTTAATAATTATATTTACATAAAAAATCAAAGAACCTCTCTTACATATAAAACCTTTGCGAAAAGAAGAAGTAATGCCGTTGCGATAGATATGATTAAAGTAAAACCCTATAAGAATTTGAGGTTCTTAACCCTTGCTTTAGATTTTATCTTGACGCATTCTTATCTTTTTAAAAAAAGTGTTTTTGTGTTGCTTATTATGATCTCAATTGTAAGTTTGTGCAGCAACATAATAATGTTTGGAAATGTGAAAATTTAAAGAAGATAAAAGCAGAAAAACTATGACCGAAATTAAGAATAGAAAAAGCTTTTCAGTTTTATGTTGCAGTGATTCAGACCAGGCTAAACGAAGCGATGGGCCGATGGGCAAAATAAGTCGCAAAATACCATGTTTTCCACGCTTCACGACCAAATTTTCAAAAAATTGTTTTTTTGGAACACATTCTTAAAAATAGACTACACTGGGAAGCAATTTAGAAGTACAAGCGTATTTCATAAATTTTGGGAAAGAATCAAAAAAAAAAATCTGCATATTTTTTCCGCATGTTCTGCGGCATGATCTGGGTTGTATTTGTACTAAAATTAATAAATTTCGCAGTGTTCCTACGGTTTATCTAAAATTTTCGAAGTTGTGACTATTGTCAGTTAACATGATAGGATTGAAAATCATTCATAGGCCAAAACTAGAAGATCTGGTTCCAATTTCATTCTGAAACAACCTATCAGGACGAATTAAAAAATAAGCAAATAAATCATTATTTTCCAACATTGAATATTTACGGTTCCAACTGGTTCTTTCATTAAAAAACTGAACTAAGTTAACTAGTAACTTTACCTTACCTTTGGTTTTTACTTTTTAACTAAGCTTTTTTTCAAGTGTTTTGTAAACAATGATTTTTCTTTTTTTAAACTTGTAACTTTTCCCCGTTTCACTGAGTGGTCGCATTTCGGGCGACCTTATTTTGTAACATATCCAACTATTGTGCAGGAGGTTTTGGGTTCGCTGCCCGAATAGCGAATTCTTTCACTCGAAACAACAAAACCGAATTAGGCACGTGTTGGCCGAGGTTAGTACCTACTTATATGAGGGGCGATGACAATGGAAAAAACATTTAGTTAAATACTTAATTGTTTTATTATTATTTTTAATTGCAATATTTTTCTGTAATATTGCAATTGCATCGATGAAGTTCTAAAGAATGATTTTTTTTTTGCAATATTTTTCTTTTTGATTTTTTCAGATTTATTTTCTTCGTTTGGTGCCCCATATAATTGGGGTTCATGGAAAGCCCCTCAAAAAGGTAAGTACCTACAATGTTCTTGGTATTGTTTTAACCCTTTGTAAGAAACGTCTGTAATGAACTTCTAAATATCATAACCATACCCTATTTACCCTGGGACACCAAGTTATAAAATTTGTTCGCCAGAATTCACAATTTCGATAACAATTATTTGTATTAACCATGTTCCCCAAAAAGCCTGGGTAGAGTATAAAAATGTTCAGCTTAGGACAAATTTTCAGATAAATAAAATGTTTAAAGTTTTAACATAATTAAAGTGGGCATGGTGAATGGTGTGGGTGGTCCAATTTTCGTAGAGCTAAAAGTTTTTGCCTACGGTTTTGGAATTTGAATTTGTAAATTGAGGGTTTCTTACATTCAAGCCAATAATGGGCGTGTCTGTTGGTGGATTTGAGTCATTTTCATACAAAAAAAAATTAAAAAAAAAATTTCAAAACAAACTGGTTTAGTTGGTCAGAAGTGTCGGTCCCGACAAGATCCTACAAAATACGCCTTTTTTCGTTATGCAACCTATAAATTAACATTATATATAGCGTGGAATCAATAAAAGTATAAATTATGTTGCCTGGAGTCACATGGGAAACTAGTAGTTGCCTTGAAAGTCTCAAAAGATGATTCCATGAGGCCCCGGACTATAATCCCAGCCTACGAAATGTCATCGATTCAACCTTTTTGGGGAGTTAATAAGATCCGCCAATTTGATAAAACTTTTTATAACGTGCAATTCGAAGCCGGCACACACATGAGTTTTCTCATATTCTCGGACAGCCAAGCAGCTCTCATGGCGCTTGACTCACCCGCGCCTTGGGAGCTGCTTGAGCTGCTGCTCAAAGCAAAGCTTGTTTTACAAACAGTCATGGCTATCCAAAAACTAGCAAAAAACAACTTAATTATCCTTCACTTGATTCCAAACCACAGTGGTTTTTAGGGCAACGAATTAGCAGACTCGCTCGCTAAAGTTTGGGCAACTTTATTGCTCATAGGGCCTGAACCATTCTGTAGATCAGTTAAAGCCTCTTTAAGAACACTATACAACCAATCTAGAGCTGAATCCAACGAGGTCTGGCTTAACACACCTGGACAGCATTGTTCCAAAAAAAATCTTTTCCACATTCTCCCCCAGGAGTTTTTATACCCTGACCAACCTAAGCAGATCTAATATAAAAATCCTCACTGGAATTTTCAGTGGCCATAGCAAATTGAATAAACATCTTCATTGCATCGGCCTTTCACCGGACGCTTCATGCAAACTTCGTCTAGAGAGCGATAAGTCCTCTCTACACATAAGTAAGCCTCCGGCCCTCTTGCGTCTGAGGAAAAATTTCTTCGGCGAAGAAATTATTCCTTCGGCAAATCTAGTCAATGTCCCTCCAGAGAAGAACGTTGTCTTCGTGATTCCCTTAGAAGTTACCAGTAAAAATATGGCTCCAGGATTTCATCAGAAAAGGCACAATAGGCTCCTTTTAATAAAGAGACCGCAGTGCCAGAGCCCAAGGAAGGCTCTCCCGAAAAACAATCTAATCTAATCTAAGGTGTTGCCACAAAGGCCAAAAGACTATTATAATTTGACCGCTTTAAGCGGAACGCGTGAGCCTATTATCTTGTCTACTAACCTAAGCTCTTCATCACTGAAGCTCCTTCTCGTTTTTCTTCGAAAGACGACATTAAAGTTAGGTGTCCGCGTGATAGTTGTGTCTGAGTGCTCCATCGGATAGTAGCAACCTCCGACAAATGAATAAATTAATCTTGTCTACTACAGCTGCTCTAGCCAGTATTCTCTGAAGTGCATTTTTGAGTCCTGTTTTTCAACATATCTCTACTTAAGATTGACGTGAATCACATCAGGACACTGCATCACACTAAATTTATGAAGCCATTTCGGCTGTAACCCATCAACGCACTTATTTTTTGCCTATCAGCATGGTATCTGCCCTCGGATTTCGCATGATCACAAGTACTACAAACGGGTGATAGTTCCGACCCTTGTATACGTCAAGATATTTTTACTTCTCCTGTTGAATGTTAAATTTCCAGTTTTATATAGTAGAATCCTGATAGAATCCTATGAGACTCGATTATTAAAATAAAACAGTTTTTTGTTTATTACTGTGTCTGGCCCGAGCTGAAACCGCGACGGGTATAATAAAAGTTTATTCGCGGTTCCACTTTCTCGAGGACCTCACCAACCATCCAAGAGTATCATTTGTCATGAAACATCACTCAATTCGCGAAAATTTTTAGGAGGGGACCAATGTGTCTCAGAACACCTGGAACGCACACTGCCTATATAGTTGTGAGGTTCTAGGCGATGGCTCTTCTGAGCTGTTAGTGCCACTAAATTATTTTCATTTTCTATTTTATTTTTTGTGGAATAAAGCAGCCGTTAGCAGAATTTGTTTTTTGTCTGAATGCTACCCTTAGAATTAAACCTATCATTTGTTTGCATACCTAATTGAAATTTTCGGCTTAGGTTTAAGACTGTGGCAAGCTACTTTGGTTTCATTGGCGAAAAAAAATAGCACTAAAGCTAAAATTATCGAAATCACCTGCACTGCACTCTCAACTGTTATTTTTATTGAAAGAACAGGAAAGAAGTTTGAATTGTTATCTACATTCTGCTCATATAATGTCATTTTCCATTGAAAAGTCGGAAGCAACTGCGTCATTTATCAAGAGAAATGACTTGAACGAAACGGTTTTTTTTATAACTTTTGCACGTTATCAAACTTTTATTTGTTATTACATTTTTAGTAATAACTTTAATAATAATCAAATCACAGACAGCAAATGTGGAAGTTTGCACTTTAATAAAAAATTTGTTCATTAAAAATGGCACTTATCGATTCATCTCATAATACAAACTCGGATGCTTGGTTCAAGCTTAACCCTGGCATATGGACACAACCATACTAATATGCCTTAAATTAACCTGCTATATCCATCTTTTGAGAGCCCAAAGAGAGAGAAACTTCCTCTTTAAAACTTGACTGTATGGGGAAACACTAGTTGAAAACATTTTTCTTTTTTTCAGAAATCGGAAATTTTTTTCCGAACCATAAAGAAAACTTTATGTTTCGAATTTCTGGGAAATTTTAAGTTTTTCCTTCGGATGCAACATTTTGCGTAGGATGCACAGATTCCGAGCTACGTATAAGCAAAAAAGTAAAAAAAGTGCGAAAATGTTGATTTTTTTGTGTCAATATTTTAAAACGGCACTGGAAAGTTCGTTGGAACACTTTAGATTCGAATTGAGTAACCCGAGAACCATAGAAAACAAAAAAAAAAATCCACATGTATATTTTTCGTACTGTGAAGCCGATTTTTGTTACGCTTTGACTGGACTAAGATGGAAATGGAGGAAAAAATTCAAAACGATAAAACCAAAGTTCTGGGCTTAAAATCCTAAGCAAAACTTTTTATTACTTGCCACTTTTGTTGTATGACCAAAAATTGTCTTAATCTAATCAATTTCATGACAAAATGATTATTTAGTTTCCCAAAAGTTGACACCCCATTATTTTTGTTGTAAGAGATGAGAAGATATTTAGTCCTTAAAAGTTTTAAAAATACGTATTTCCAAATAACGAAAATGCTTATCACTTAGAAAATTATAAGTGGACACTGCGAAAATTGTATATGCAGAAAAAAAATCAATTATTGTAAGAAAATATGTACAAAAAATCCAGAAAACTGTACAAAAGATTTACACAACCAATAGTTACTTTGCGTGAAGTATGAGTTTACAGAAAGTAGTTGCATCTGCCACCGTGTCACGAATACCATACCTGTGGCTGAGGCTGTGGCACTGCTCCTCTTAACATCCCTGCGATGAACTCCGCTGTATTTGCAAACTTCATCGTTATACGATTGATTATATTTAAAACTGGGTTTTGTGTCTTAAGGTAGTAAGTCGTCGTACTCAAACCTGGTGATGGATAGCTGCCGTGCGACCATGTGTGCGTTGGAACCGAATTAGATCCTGGGCTTGGCTGGGCCACAGCTGGATGTGATGCGCTGCCAGAACTCACTGAGCTGCCACCGTTGGACTAGAAATTGTTAATGAAAATTGAAAATTTGTTTGCGAACATTGAAAGTGCACCAAATGCGCAAAAGTGGTCTTAAAATCAAGTTGAAAAATCGAATTTCTCGCATTCGGTGCATCCTTCGTAAACGAATCAAAATTACTGGTCTTCTTGACGGCACTGGACTAGCTTGCTGTGGTCGCTGTGTTTGTGGCTTTGGCTTAGGGCGTTGTGTCGTTTCTGGCCGCTCTACACTTGGCAAGGTTGTGGCTTTCTAAAAGTTAATAAACCCTGTCTTAGAATTATGCGACCACTTAACTTCATAACTTACGGGATTATCATATTCATAGCCGCCATTGTCTTCACCGCCAAAACGATTGGCGATTGCTGGCAACTCGTCCTTTTGAACTGTTGTACTAGTATCATCCTGTCGTGTAGGTCGCTGCGTAATATTTATGCTGATTGATGAGCCCTTGTTTTTGTTTTTTTGAGTTTAGTGTACAAATGTTATACTTAGTACTTTGCCAATTGGGGGTTTTCGTTTGTTAAAGGGTGGTTCAATTTTTTGAATTTTATATTTTTTGGGTGAATTTTAAACCAATGTTAAGGATACCAAATGGAAGTGCATAGGAAATTTTTTTTTGCTCAAGTGCAAGTGGCAAAGCAAAGGTTAAGTCTTGTGTATGTACAGCAGAAAAAAAATCAATTTTTTCCATGCAACCTTTTTCCTCATGAAGTTTTTTCCAAATTAAAAAAAAATCCAATTATTACTTAAATGTTTTATTTTTTTATAAGAAATTTTGGCCTAAAAGAATATATACAAAAGGAAAAAAATATTAGCCATATTCCATGGAAAAATAAAATTCTAAAATAGGGTAAACTACTTTTTAGAAAATATTCCAAAAATATATTTATATTTTTTTTTTTGAATTCAACAAGATTAAGAAAAAACAAATGTGTATATACAAAATTAAGAATAAAATAGTTTAGTGCATAAGTAGTAGTTGTGATAATAATTATAAACAAAATCACCCATTGCGTTGTTGTGCAAAAAGTGGAAAATTGCCTAAAAAGCGCGTCAGAGGACGTAGGATAATGGGACCGCTATTCGGACCATTATTATTTAGAGCGAAAAGTCTTAATGGCGTTATAGGTAAATTTGAAAGAGTGGATGGAGATCGAGTTGTCGAATTTGTTTGAGTTTCGTTTTGTGCTCGTTTTACTAATTGGGGATTTACCTGTGCTTGTTCTCCTGAAAGGTAAGAAACAATTTTTTTTTAGAGTGAGGAAAATTTTAGTGCTACTTTTCATATGAAATCTACATACCAGGTTCTGAATCTGTATTGCCAATAGTATTGAATTTCTGATCCCTTAGGTACTCTTCAAATCTGCGATTGTATTCTCCGGTAGGATCCCATTTTTCCCGAAGAGCTTTATAGTAGTGTGGGTAGTCATAGTACAGGGATGTGATTACTTTCAGTGCACCTTCTTTTTGGCTTGGCCAACAGCGACTGCATTTGGTACGGAGGGCTTCAGGAAGAATTCCTGTATTTGATAAAAGAAATGAAAAGGCAAAAAATTCATATTAAATAACTTTCATTAGGAAAGAAAACACTTTAACGATTGGGTTGTATACACCATTTTGGGGAGGTTAAGATACGTCTTTATTATGTGACAGAAGCTATTTGAATAACTTTAATATTTATCGTCTTTCTAAAATATTTGATCTAAATTTTTTAACTAGTTCCGTATAGGACAAAACATGGAACCAAGCAATTTTTTTTTATTAGTGTAAAGTATATATACCGTGTCTGACACGGTATTCTCACTGCATTAAGATCTTCCACAGCGGTGAAAAAAGAGGTGTCAACATTCATCGTTACCACGTGGCTTGTGACGATCCCGTATAGCATCATACATTTCGGCAACATTATGATCCTTATACTTTGGACTAATGCAATCCAATCCAAGGTATACGAATCTAGTGGAAAAACATCGTGATGACCTGCATAATGGTGCTGGTTGATTTTGAGAAAGCTTTCGATAGACTACCGAACGAGATCCGATATGGGTGGTGGTAAAACGAGGGGTTTTAGAAACCTACGTGCAGGTGATAATAGACATGTACGAGGGAGCAAAGACAGGAGAAAGTAATACGATACCCATTCCCCTCCAAAATATCCATATATCAAGTGCTCGCCGCAGGGATGTATGATCTTCACTTATATTGGCTCATCGTCAGCGAAGAATAACTGATGTACTTTCGGGTGAGTCAGTTTTCCTTCTAGCAGATAATCAAGAACTTCAATGAAAAGCAAAGGTTTTAATTGGGAACTCATCCGTGACTCCAGAAGGACATCTTACTCGTGTCTTTGCTCCATCGTACATGTCCATGATCATCCACACGTAGGCTTCTGGAATCCTCGTTTTCTTAGCGCCACCCATATCAGATTTCATGGTAGTCTATCGAAAGCCTTTTCAAAATCAACCAGCATCACGATGTTTTTTAATTGTGATCCTTATACTTTGAATTGCATGAATGGTTGATTTACCCGCGACAAACCCACACTGGTCCTCAGATAGCCTTATTATTTTCCGCAGTCGACTATCAAGCACCCGCGCGACGTAGTTGTCACAGCTTCATGTATCACCTTTTCCTTTAAACAAAGGAAGAAGATAACTTTCCCTCCATTTATAAGGCACTGGATACCCTCTTATAAGTTTGGAGATGACGGCCGTGAGCCAACTATACCCGCTGTCTCCTATTTTCTTTCAGAACTCTGAGGGTATTTGATCCGGCCCAACCGATTTTCGTTTTTTGGAGTATTTAACCGCCTTCCCAACTCTTTCGACTGTGATGTCTGGTACTTCTTCTCAGTTAGGGGTAGTTTCTTCTGGAAGGTGGTGCCTGGGAAAGTGTTCATTCAAAAGTTCCTCACAATACTTGTGTCTTTGCTACTACCTGTGAAGAATTTTGGTGTCATCCACAAGAAGCTGTCCCTGAGCTTTGTTGATAAACCTTGGCGAACAAATCCCTTGGGCGTTTCTTCCCCTCTGAGCGGCAATTTTGAAGATTTTAGCCCCCTTATTCAAGATGTTTTGTCGAAGATCCTGTGTGGCCTGACGTGTATTAGCAGTGGGAGAAGACAATTGACTTCCTCCAATTTCTGATACAGGCCCTCCATTCTCTTTGCCTGAACCTGAGCGCACTTCTTCTTAGCAAGACTCTTGAGGTGTCTATATTCCAATTCCAGGCGAAGAATTTCGTCTCTGTTGTTCGAGAAGAACTTCTTCCATGCCTTGAATGCCACTTTCTTTTCACTGATCACTAGTTTCACCTCGTCTGATCACCACCATGTTTCATTGACCTGTTTGCAGTGGCCTTTTGAAGTCCCTAGGAGTGATTTGGCCTTCTCTGTGCACGTTCGCTGTAGCTCATCTCACATTTCTTGTGCTCTGCACCCTACATCTTCGTTTTCATCATATATCTTTTTGCTTGCTTCATTTTCTTTTCTGACAGCTCCATCAAAATGACGGTCAGCAACAAGCGGTGTTGTATTGTGATCGCCTCACTCAAAATCACTTTACAATCTTTGACCCGCGGTTTTAGGGAACAGTGAGCAAAATGATTGTCAGTTTGAGTCTCATTCCCATCGCTGCTGGGTAGTGCTTTTATCCAGTTCCTGATTAAAGTCTTTCTTGATTAATGAGTTTCCTACTCTCTCTCTCTTCGAAGCCTACTTATTTCAGCGTTCCCACATGTGGGCTCGCACCCGTTTCTGTGTCACCACCATCAGGTCTAGTTCCGACGGTGGTTGCGGCTGAGTGGGAGTAAGATTTTTAAGATGACTTTTCAACTTTGTGTTGTGGGATTCCCAGTCGGTTCTTTTGATGATCAAGTGCCTGCTTTCTTTGACAAACATGGTATTAAGCACGATAAGACGGTATGACTTGCAACCGTTTGGGATATCTTCACCAGAAAATTTCCTAGTGCCATACCCCAGTCCTCCATGGCAGTCTTTAAAGTTCTCGTTAGATTTCCCGACATGTCCGTTCAAGTCTCCGCCTACAAACAAAAGCTCTTCCTTTTGGATCGCCATGATGAGATTATGAAAATCTATCCAAAATGCATCTTTTTCCCTCTCCTCACACCCAACTTGGGGAGCATATGCACTAACGATGCTCCACACCTTACCTTGCATCACCAGCTTGAAAGATATCAACCGGCTGCTTAGCTGTGAAATATTCAAGATGCCATCAGGAAGCTCTGCCGCAAGGATGATACCGATTCCGTTCCTACCTTGTTCAGCTCCGTAGTAGTACATCTTGTAAGCTTTTGTCTTTATATCCAAGAAACGAGCCCGATTTCCGGTGTTCTTGGACACATAAGATTTCCACTCGCCTTCATCTCATTATCATCTCGTTAAGTTCATATGGCTACGACCAGTCATGCTTCCAACATTCCAACTCGCGACCCTGCGCTTGCGCTTAGGCAGTTGCATTATTTTGGTACCCCCCAGAATCCGACTAGCTATGGTCCGAGCATTACAGCTCGTCCCAGGATCACTACCATGTAAGTCATAAGCAATGCCTGGCGGGGTAGTTCCATTCGTTGAGTACCTTTCCGTAATACTATTGTCTAAACGAACTATTTTGTTCGACACGTGCATAGTTTTAATTGTTTTTTGAACTTCCTTTTTCGACATCCCAGTCATATCAACCCACGGAATGTGTCGCTAAGCTTACTTAGGTGTTACGGGGTTCTAGACCTCTCAGTCGCCTTACGATAAGCGCTGAATAGCGTCTTCATCTTCCTCATCCATGCAGCTCTTAAAAAAGTCATAAATAAAAATACAAAGCCTTGTTTCAAACGGTATGTTGCTGCCAATCAAACTCCAAGCAGGACTTATTGTTTCGGTGTATTTAAGCCCAAAAAGGTAAATAACTTACGGTGAAGTGGACTACCAGACGTAGCTTATTCACAATTCGGTCTGAGGTCTGAGCCATCTATCTTGTTAGATATTATGTGATAAACTGTATAAACATCTTATTACCGGGGTATTTGCATACAGAAAAATAATCTTGAATTTCTTTCACACTTTACTTTCATACTTCGGCGAATGCGAGTTAAAATAATTATTACAAAATATTAAAGCAAAATTCTTATCTCTAGATAAAAATAATTAAGTGGTCACCAAGGCAACAAATCTCTTTACATATGGTCTTTATCGAATATCCGGATGACGATATCTTTTAATGTTCTGAGAAAAATAAGTTAGCGAGACTGCAATTCCGACTGTATTTTTAGGTTGTTAACTCAGGTTATTCCTGAATTGTTGCCATATTTTGTAACTTCAATTTATTAAGACTAATTACTTCAGCTACTGCTTCGATCAATAAAATTTTTAACCCCATAAAAAACAGACCAACGCTCGAAAAAGTTAATCCTGGCAGCTAGTTACTGTATACTTAGAGTACAACAGAGAATTTCGATTTTGCCTTACGATTTTAGTCTGTCATCAAAATAAGCTCGGTACAATCCTCGGTACGATCCACAAGCGACGGAGTCAGAAAAGTCGGCCCTAGCTCGTTGTCTTCCACCTCCACTCCTTTGGTACTCCGGAAATCTCCGGGAACAGGTATTTGTCGAGTGATCCAAGTGGTAAATTGATCTCTGTTCAGCGTTAGAACGTTAACTCGTAGGTGGAAACAATTCTCCGAGAAAATCTACGTCCGAAGCTGCTGTCTTTCTTGCGTTAGTTTGCAAATCCCCATCTACAGCTGCAGTTGCAGTAGCAACAGTCATGCCCGACATGAAAGTGGTCACTATAGCCGATGCAACGCCGATCCAACCGTTCAATTCATCGAGCACCAATCGAAGCTCGCAAAATTTCGTGATTAATCTCTTCTGTTGAGTGTCTTCTTACGAAATTCTGGAAACGAAAGAATGCAAAACCCAGGAACATCGTTGTAGAATCGCAGTCGGTGCTGAAGATTTGGAAAGACCACTTCTGCAGACTGTATAACGGCGAGGACGAACCAAATACCGCTGTCAGGCACAACGAACCACTCAACCCGGGCGAAGACGTTACCGACGAAGCATACGAACAATAACGCCCACCCGACCTGGAGGAGATGAAAGTAGCTGTGTCTAAGCTCAAGTGCAACAAAGCAGCCGGAGCAGACGGCCTAGCTGCCGAACTTTTTAAATCCGCTGGCGATGAGCTGGTTAGGAGCATGCACCAGCTCATCTGCAAGATATGGTCGGAAGAAAGCATGCCCGACGAATGGAACCTCAGCATTGTTTGCCCGATCCTGAAGAAAGGAGACCCTCTGAGTTGTGCCAACTACAGAGGCATAAATCTTCTTAACATCGCATACAAGATCTTTTCTGCTGTACTGTGTGAACGCCTGAAGCCGTTTGTCAACAATCTGATAGGCACATATCAGTGTGGCTTTAGGCCAGGAAAGTCCACCATCGATCAAATATTCACACTGCGGCAGATCTTGGAGAAAACCCAGGAATTCCAAATCGATACACACCACCTCTTCATCGATTTCAAGGCCGCGTATGACAGCATCTATAGAGACGAGCTATATAGCGCAATGTCTAGTTTTGGCATCCCTGCCAAACTCGTCAGTCTGTGCAGGATGACGATGGAAAACTCACGCTGTTCCGTCAAGGTCGGCAAAGACCTCACCGACCCCTTTGATGTCAAAAAAGGATTTAGACAAGGCGACGCGCTGTCATGCGACTTCTTTAACATCATACTTGAGAGAATTGTGCAGAACTCTCGCGCCAACACCAGAGGTACAATTTTTCAAAAGTCCGTTCAACTACTTGCATACGCAGACGACATTGACATAATCGGTAGAACAAAGCGTGATGTCAGTGAAGCCTTCGTGAGTATTGGGACGGAAGCGGCGAATATGGGTTTAGCAGTCAATGAGGGCAAAACCAAGTATATGCTGTCATCAAGAAAAGACACCCAACACCGACGTCTTGGACAAAACATCACCATCAACAGCTATAACTTTGAGGTAGTTAGGGACTTTGTCTACCTGGGTTCCGCTATCAATTCAGACAATGACACCAGCGCTGAAATCAAACGAAGGATAACTCTTGCCAATCGCTGTTTCTTTGGGCTAAGAAGGCAATTGAGTAGCAAAGCCCTCTCTCGAGCAACTAAAGTGTCCATGTATAAAACCCTCATCATCCCAGTCCTGCTTTACGGTGCAGAAGCATGGACCCTGTCAAAGGCGGATGAAAACACTTTAGGCTGCTTCGAGAGGAAAATTCTTCGGACGATTTACGGTCCCGTCTGCCTAGACGAAGAGTGGAGGAGGAGATATAACATCGAACTGTACGGCCTGTACAGCGATACCGACCTATCCAAAAGAGTCAAAACACAACGTCTACGATGGCTGGGTCATCTAGAGCGGATGGACACCAACGCCCCGGCCCGGAAAATATTCGAACCCACACCGCAGGGACGGCGCGGTAGAGGAGCACCGAGACTCAGGTGGCGCATGGAAGTGGAAGGGGACCTCAGCCAACGGAGACGGCTAGCTAGAGACAGAGCTGGCTGGCAAAGCTTGTTGGCTGAGGCCCAAGTCCACCCCAAATTGTAGCGCCACCGTATGTAAGTAAGTAAGTAAGCAGATATACGACTAGTAGTTGTGTGTAAGGTTTATACGGTTTTGTTCGATGAAGCTTAACCCACTCTGTATAGGCTGGAAGACATGGAATTTTCACGCGGTGGGTAGGAATACACGTAGTACCGGGGCAGTTTAATTCAGAGATCATTCCTTCGTGGTTTTTGATGATCACGTTTTGGAGGAGGCGCGTTGAATTTCCACCACAGCATTGCTTCGTTTACCAAGACTGGTAACCTGCATAATGTGGAAAACGTTACAGGATAATAGCGCCAGCTTCAAACAACGATTTATGTCTAAGAAGCTTAAACAAGTTCGAATAGATCCATTGAAACATAGAAAAAGAATGACAGCTTATTTTAATCGACAGTCATTACCACTGCACAAGATGACAGGTGTTTGTGGAGTGAAGCGGCTTGGTATGATGGTTGGTAGCGAGAAAGGAGCTGCTTGGCTTAAAACATTTGCTGCTCATAAATCCATTTTGTGCATTCCAAGGTCTAAGCTTTACGCATTTGCTACACTCAAGCGTGACGATCTTGCAAACTCGCAACCAAAACAGCCAATGAATATTGAGGCAAAAGAGTTTAGTGAGAGCTTTTGGAAGACACTTGGCCATCTCAGAAGCAGTTGAATAGTTTGATGTTATTGAAGAGGTTAAATCCAAATAAGTCATTCTTTCAAATGATAATAATTGTGTCTAACGCAAATGGGACAGAACCTTATAAGTTGCTATGCTCAAGCCTCAAAGAGCACTCTTTAGATAAGAGGTGCTCAGACTTATAATAATGGCAATCGGTTGCATCTGATTGTTAACTTCTGGATCGCTGCATCAATTTATGACTTCGTCTACACCACCGCGATCGAGAGTATACAGACTTTGTGCCACGATCGTGTGGCTGCTGCGATCGACTCGAAAGAATATCGATCACGATCAACTTTTGTCATCAAGCACTGAGTTTTCATCAAGGTTTGAGCAGGTAAAGCTACCTACGGCGATTAAAACGCTGGAAAGTCAACTGGCGTTGATCAAATCTTGTCACAAATGCTCAAGGCGATAAGCTAAGAACTGGCTAAATGGTAAACCCGTACCCTAAAATGGCCGGGAAGCACGTGGAAGCACCCAACGATTGAAAAACAAGTGGGAGTTTTCGCACCCATTTTCAAAAGTGGAAACAAGAGACATCCCTCTGACTAAATGCGTAAGACGCTCCTAGGTGTTCTAATAAAACTTATCGCGAAAGTGTCAAAAAAATGTGAAAGCGCTGTCAAGTTATTGTTATGAGAAGAATCTTGCTTCAGCTTTCAGTCAGGAAAAAGCGTAAGCTAACAGCATGAAAGTATCCAAACAGGACCTTAAATGTTTTGGGCTTATAACCGCGTTTCCTCACAATTATTGATGGATAGTGTTTGAGGCTTATGGACTTATTATACCTTTTTTAAAGCCATTCAGTAGCTTTAAGGGAACATACAGCAGCTGTGCCTGCATAAACGGTGTCCAATTACGTCCCTTTCTATGTGTACGTTGGACTTATTCAGGGCTGTGTTCAGGCGCCTCTAGTTTTCATAATATTTTATGAAATGGATATTTGATCAGATATTTCGAAATGAATGGTAAAGGTAGGTAAGGAAGGTAGGTAGAATAGTGGCTTATTAAATGCACAGAGGCCAAAAAGTAGGCCCATTGTACCGCCATGTGGGTATATGACCAAGGGAGTAGGTTGGCGTGAATTCTATGACAGCCAGCCAGTCTTTTCAATGAATTTTAGTAGCTTTTTGACCGGTGTTTCACTAAGATCGCTTAGGCAGTCATAGAAGTAGGAGCCTAGAATGGATTTCCTGTACGACGCGAGTGCCGGGCAGTAACAGAGAAAGTGTTGTACGCTCTCTTCCTCTTCCTCATCTAGGCAGCTTCTACAGAAGTCGTTTGAGAATAGATCTAGTCTTTTTGCGTGAAGACCTTAGTAGGCAGTGTCCGGGAATAAATCACACTGCAGTGCTCATTTTGGATCTCTTTAAGGAGATCAAGCTATCTGATCTTTTTGGATCGAGGCGAGGCCAGATTTGAGGTTAAACAATGAATGGTAAAACGCTGATCGCAAAGATCTCATTTTTTAGTAACGTTCTTCTTATAACCCTAGTCCATGGCCATAATTTTTGGGTATTGACCGACTGAACCAAATCGCAAGTCTGAGTTGCGGTGCTAGTGTTACTCCTACCCTGTAGGGGTAAAGCGAAAACAACAATATTGAATGAGTGGAACGATCAATAACAGTTGTTCGCATGCTCCCAGACAGACTTTTTCGACAGGTCATTTCTAGCCAATATAGAAAAAGGTCGTACGGTGCTACAGCAAGATTGAAGTGGTTGAACCGATCGGTTGGATCGGGAAAGATATGGAGGGAAAACTTAGATACCCTTGCTCCCTGACCTCTTTATTGATAAAGAATATGATTATGGCGAGGATAAATATTTCTATGGCCACAAATCCTACAGCTCCAGAGTACCTCTCATATGTTTTCCGCAAGGCAACACCTTCAAAGAACATTAGATCGACTAAGAAATATTTTGTAACATTATCATCCAACTGATTTCATTTTTGATTATTTTTATTATATTATTATTACCATGGTTCATTATTCATTTTAATCGTTCAATTCATTTGTTTTACAAGTCAAGGATGCAATTCTAAACCTCTCAATGGACCCTTAGAAATTGAATTTAAAACCCAGGCTTGTAAACATTTAAATAACAATGCAGAAAACAACGCCTTCCTAAACAAGCACGATGGTCAGGAATATTGTTTTGACTTGTTTCAGTTGTCGTTCGGGAGGGGCAGACATTTAAAAAAAAGAGCAAGTCAAAATACTCATATAAAGTCTATTGTTTTAAACCGTAAACAAATTTCTTTCCCCTTATCAAATATCTGATACTTGGTTAGCAGACTTGAAATTTTAATAAAAATACAAGTTTTACATGAAATAAATTAACGATTATTACTTAAATACCAGACAGGATTAATAAGCGGATTGTCATTCGAGTGGTAAAATTTTTTTTCATTGCTAAGCATGGCAGAAAAAAATTCTAATTTAATTATTTGTATCTATGTCAACAAAGATTCTTAATTAAACAATACAACACGTAATAATTTTCTATAATTCACTTTTAATTGAAGCTTTGTGATGCGCCTTTAATTGCAAACTGCAACCAAACACAGCAATTAAATGTATTTATTTTTTTCGTTCTTATTTTTACATATTTCAGATGGTTTTCGTGCCTTCAAAAGTGTTCACAAATAAGTGTGAAATATTTGCTGAAAAAAATGTTATTCCCTTGTGGGAATTCCATCGAAAGAGCGACTTTATGATTTTATTATCCCACCTCAAAGCATTTTATTTAAATTTTTTGAAAAAGCCATTCGCGGGTTTTAATAATTAAAACATTTGCTTGAGAAAAATACAACAATGAAGCCCAACATTTGTGTATGCATTCTGCAATTAGTCTGGCGATGGATACAATTTCAGGAAAATATTTTTTCTCATACCCCTTTGCTTGCATTTATTGTATATATTACCGGCTTTTTACTTTGTTATCGTGATATGGCAGTTTTTATTATCTTGTATATGTTCGCACATACAAGTTACTAAACTACAGTCTATAGTTTTAAGTCGATGTGTTTCCCCTTTTAAGTTGAAGATACTTAAAATTAATTCTTTCAACAGCATTCCGGAATGTGTGGTTCAATGATAATAAAAATTTTCACGATAAACAATTTTACATTCAGGCTTTTACGGTGCAATTTACTTTAAAGTGCCACAAATATAAGAAAAATTTTGTTTCCATCTTTTGTTTTTATTTTACTGCAAGCCTTGTGAGGAAAAGCTGATTCACATATCGAATTGTATGTGAATAAGTCATTACATAAATGTGGAGGAATCAACAGAAGCATCAAACTAGAAGCTGGCTAAGGAACTTATACAAGACAAAGACAAAGACAAAGGTAAAGACGAGCAAGTCAGACCTCTGGTTGATCTGCAGCGAGGATAAACAAAGATATTATCAAACAAAGATATTAAAACTCTAAAGAAATTATTTTAAGAATGCATGGAATAGGAGTGAAGTATTTATTAACCGATACGAAGGTCAGTCGCAAATGAAAATAATCATCTTGTAGGTGCTCCTGCAAATAAAGAAAAGATTTCCTGAACAATTTCCTTGACAGTTGCTTACTTACTCCATCGCTATCAAGTGAAGAACTTTTACGAACAAAAAATTATTGCAATCGATAGCCCAGATAAGTTCGAATAAAGTTGGGTGCTTTGCATGGGACACATAGGGGCAATTAAGGGCTTTGATATGATTCAATGTTCCCAGAATAAATTAACAAAAAATCTTTTGTCGCTTACACAAGCAACGTATTAGAAACGTTTTTTTTTTGGAAATACAGTGAATGATGGCTTTTCACTGCCAAAAATAAAATATTAAGGAAAATGGTGAGAAAAAGGACCATACGCTAGGCGCTGGTGCATTCTATATTTGGCAGTCAGCAGAAAAGGATGGAAACTTTATTTGACCACCACAATGTGGTAGTCATTGTACACATCCTGTCTCGATTCAAAGCAAACTATCTCAAATATTCTACCCTTCTTAAGACATCGATCATATGACTCTTATTCAGTTATTTAAACAGATCTAATTCTATTCTAAAAGCTGAATGTCCTTGCCACACCAGATTGAACACCTTTCCTTTTTGGCATCAACAACTGCGAAAGGCAATTTGGGGATAGAAAAGATAGAGGAAGAATGTAATTCTCGATCCAACACAAATGCTGATGAGCCAAACATGAAACCTCTTCACCAAAGCTTACGCCCGCAAGTGTTATGTCTTTTCGGAGAAAAGCAATAGTATAACCAGCAGAATATTTCATAAAAACATCTGGCATGCATCTAATTGTTGTCCATTTTATTTGCATATTGGTAAAGAAAAAGGTGTTCTGTATTTGTTCGACCCTAACCTGGGTAACAGACGCTGACCAGGAAGCCGCTCAGTTTCAGACAGACGTTCTGGATTTTTCGTTTGTTCAGTTAAGTGACACGCTTATTGGAAGCGCTCTTGAGCTAAAAGGATATTCCTTAAAAGTCCATTCATTAAAATTGGATTGCCAAGGCCTCTTTCGCCATTTGGGAGTTTGATAGATTTGACTTGGAAGAAAATTTTATTGATCAACACGTTTCGCTCAACAAACTTGGGTTCTCAAAATTTTGTTTAAATCGAATCTGCATTGATCGCTGAGATCTTCAAAAATGATGTCTCTTTTAGAGGGGATCCAAGAATAGATAGCACAAAACAATACACCACATGCACTGCAAGCAGAGAAGGGACTTTAGCAATGATTTTAAGCATTGAATAAACCCAGGCAAATGAAAAAAAAAATTATTTGCATTGATTTTTTTAATGGCAAGGAAATTGTTGTAATGATGATGGAAAAATTAATTCCATTCAATAATATAAGTCATAGGCAATTGAGAAGTTATATTGCGTCCCATACCCTTCTTCTGGGACGAGTTACCCTAAAATTTTATTTTCTATTTTTAATGGCAGACATTTTATGGCGCATTTTTTATGCCAGATTTTCCATGACGAATTTTTCATTTCAGATTTTTCTCCGATTTTACATGTCCGATTTTTCATGGGAGATTTTTTCATATCCGATTTTTCATGTCGGACATCTCATGTCGTATTTTTCATTTCAGATTTTTGTATCGTATTTTATATGCCAGATATTTCAAGTGAGATTTTTCATGTCATATTTAAAAAGAAAATATCGGGTTTTTATGTCAGATTTTGTACATTTTTCATGTCAGACCTTCATGTCGCATTTTTCATGTTAGATTTTTAATATCAGAATTTTTATGTTAGTTTTTCCACGCCACGTTTTTCATATCAGATTTTTTACGCCAGATTTTTCGTGTCAGGTTATGGTACATATTGTGTGTATGCTATGTTCTAAGTGTGTATCCTGTGTTCTAAGTAGTTCGGGGTCCGTTGTCAGATCACATGTTTGATGTCCAAAGTACGATGAACAATGTCCGATATCCGATGTCCGATGTCCGATGTCCGATGTCCGATGTCCGATGTCCGATGTCCGATGTCCGATGTCCGATGTCCGATGTCCGATGTCCGATGTCCGATGTCCGATGTCCGATGTCCGATGTCCGATGTCCGATGTCCGATGTCCGATGTCCGATGTCAGATGTCCGATGTCCGATGTCCGATGTCCCATTTCCGGTGTCCGGTGTCGATGGTATTCGATGTCCGATGTCCGAGTTCCGTTGTCGAATTTCCGATATCCGTTGTCCGGTGTCCGATGTCCGCTGCACGATGTCCGATCTCCCTGTCAGATGTCTGAATGAAGATGCCCATGTCTCGACGATATAGAGCAGGACTTTGGTGGGTCAAAGTCTTAATCTTTTTCTTAGTTGTTTGTTATACTCGCGCATTAAGAATCATCAATTAACAATTAATTAATCATCAATTAACAATCATTAAGTATCCAAGTGGTAATCTTAACGTTTGCTTTTACTTCATATATGTTTTCGTAGATTGGCCAAAAACGAGACTTTGGGACTGACAGAAGTACATAACAAACAGAAAAATTTTGGACGGTATTTGAAAAGATTGGGCATTTAGCACCTTTGAACCATCCTTTTATGATGTTCTCTACAATTGTAACTATAGTTCCAGAAGTGCTATCCCCTAGGCAATGTGGAATGCCCTGTGTGTTGAAGACAAGGCGTTCCTTGCATCATGTTTGCATGAACAACGAAGAAATCCGAAGCGTCTGTCTCAAAATTAACAGCTTCCAAGCCGACGTCTGTTATCAAAATTAAGATATGCCAAATATTTTAAATAAATCCTCTATTGGTTATGTCATTTCTCTTCCCCGTTAAGGTACTTAACGCCCCGTTAAGGCACTTGCGGGTATAAGGTTCGGTGTTTCGGTTCAAGGTTTCCATGTTTCATAATAACTCAACAGCGTTTTTGCAAACCATCTTATCTTCTACAACCAACAATAGGCGGGAAGATACATCGGTGCAAACACATCACAGTTTCTCCAGAAACAAAGTCAAAAAATGTAAACTCAGATGCCGGAGGGTCCTTTTCTGTCTACTGACATAAACGGAAACCTGCAAACTATGTACATAAAAACGAAAAAAAGTTATAGACACCATCAATGAGTTAAGTTGCGCTTGCAAGACAACCTCTAATTTGCCCTTATCCGGTCAATAACTCCTAAGCCGTAGGCAGCCATTTATTAATTCTCAAACTCTTTTCCATAAATTAAACCCTCAAATATCCACAAGCTTATAATCGCGTGTTTAAATTCGAGCGGAAAAGTTAATGAATCGTTAAACAGTGGCATACGATGGCAAATTAAATTATTAGCCAAAACAAGCACCTGACAGCAGAACACACCGGAAAACAAGAGTCTAAGGCCGACTAACAGCTTCTTAATATTTTTCGGAAATATCCAATTAAAAAACAACAATTTTATTTAAAAACACTCACTTTTTAGCGCCTTGCCTTCTGGTGCACATGGCTTCTTGTTCAGCAAACACTCAACGTAATTTGTCACCAGCCTCGGACTGGCCAAAATTGTATCGATGTCCAAGTGTTCATACCTGCAAATGGAAACGAAAATGTAAATATTTTTTTTTTCACAAATTTTTCGGAAAGAAGATTTAATTAAATTTTCAACTTCCCACCGCCCATAATTAGCAATTTATTCACACAAGCGCCATCCATGCCAACATAGTTTAAGATTCATTGGGGCAATCACAGATGACTCTCGTTTGCGATTAGTACCCCGCGCGATCATCAGTTTATATATGGGCTTAAACAGCACCGATATTATGTGGCAATCGACGTTTCGCCAGTCGGTCAAGGTCGACCAAGAGAAATAACAAACAAGCAAGCTCGTAAAAGGGTACAAGAAAACTGCGAGAAGAAGAAAAGATGACGAGCGACGAAAAGGCTTAATAAAATAATCGACTATTAGATGTGGGTTGTGTGTAAAGTTGCCGGTCATAAAAAGCATTCATGTGCGACTATCATATTTGGAGATCAAGTTGCAAGTTCAACAAATACTACGAGTAGCATATCGTTTTGAAAGAGTACATAACCTTAATCGAGTTTTGAAATCGAAAGTCATGGTGTTAATTTTTGAGAAAATATAATTCAAACATGTTAGGTGTTGTGTTATTATTGTTCTTTGGACAGTTTGAGGTTACATTTTGAGTAAACAAACGAAGAGAACGTATTTCGGTGATTTGTTGATTAAAATAGGATAATCATCATAAAGTGTCAATAGAGTGCCATTTTTTTTCTAGAAATTTCACCTTGAATGATCTTAGCCGCCCCCAGGGGAATTGTTCGCATTGTTTAAATGCGAGCTTAAAATAATAGTCAAGCGTCTTAGTCATGCAAAACATTCAGATAAAACTTCAAACTGCAATTGCATAGGCTTTTAATGGAGTTGCTTTAGATTTACCCTGCAGCAATTCACGTGGCACGCTTGTTCGGCGGTTTTGCCACCTTTATTTGCCACCAGTTCCCATACACGATCTCTCAGATAGCTGCACTCAGTTGACAACATCGAAATTCGAGCTAAAAATGGTATCAAATAAGCCCTCATGCAGAGTAAGAATGAAACCGTTTCCCCACAATTATAGGTCTTGTCGATTAACTTGACAAAGCGATATTTAACACCTCAATTGAAATCATTTTGACACCAACGTAACTTAAGAGCTACACTTAACGCCTATATAAAGATTACGCAAATGCAGATCAGCATTTGATTGGCCTCCTGAAGTTAAGTCATGATCGTCTGGCCTCTGTCGATTCTAATTGGAGAACTTTACGAGCAAATTGTTAGAATTGCATTTAAGGTGAAAGAGTAACAAGACAAAGAAGCCCCTTCTGGGGTTGCTGGTTCCCAATTGTGCGCCTCACCATGTGGCGGATAGGAAAATGCTCACAAGATATGGTGGCAACCGGTTTGCAAAATTTCTGGGACGGACCAAAACCAGCAACCAATAAAACATCCAGGAGTATCTGTCTCAAAATGAGCGGCTTCCTGGGCGGCGTCTATTAAACACCTCCTTCTCTTCCAATATGCAAATAGAATGGACAACAATAATAAGCATGCCAGATGAATTTATGAAATACTTTTCTGGTTATATTATTGCTTTTCTCCGTAAAGGCATAACACTTGCGGGGGTAAGCTTTGGTGATTCCGTGCAGAGTTTTCATGTTCCGTACTGGGACATCAGCATTTACGTATTGGATTGAGAATTACTTTTCTCTTCTATCTTTTCTAGTCATATCCTCCAATTCTTTGCGTTCGCGATCTGCTACGCATCTTAAGGGTACCTTGAGTCATAAGCCCTTGATCGCGATGTAATTATAAAAAAAAAAAACAAAAAAGAAAAAATAGCCTCCTTTATGGGCTAGGATCTTTTGATAACAAACGTTTTGAAGATTTTCATGAATCCTTGATCGATATCTGCAACTTCTAAATGCTTCAAATTGGAAACCTTCAAGCAATACTTGCCAGCAGCCACTTAACTAAATTCACAAAGAGAGCAACGCCACTGGGCTGCTTCAGTTCTCTTATAAATCCGACTAGCGGATATGATAAAAAAATTTTGTTGCCAAAACCGACGCTTATGCGGATGACGGACAGGTGATAATAGGGTCAGGAAATGGAATCAGACGTAGTTGAGTCAAGGGCTGTGAAACTATGCAGAGAAATTCTGGACAAGTTATCATTTGGCAACACTGTAACTGTGTGTTGGGTGCCAGGTCACACCGATATACCGTGAAACGAAGAAGCTGACAAGCTTGCGAGATATGGGTCTGGGATGAATGCACCTCTAGCCCTCAGATCTGTAAGAATCCCGCTAGTTCGATAGCACATAGGATAGAAACTGAATCCTTGAGTAGAACCAATCTACGTTGGATAGAACTTGATACGTGCAGACACACAAGGGAGCTGTGGCCAGCAGTAAGCAAAAAGAGATCACTACATTTGATCGGACTAGGCCGCAGAAATATCCGAGTACTCACGGTAATCCCCACTGGGCACTGCGCTGGGGGTCCACACGCTGAGGCATACCGCATAACGACTACTGCAGAAGCTGCAGGGACGTTGAAGAAATTGAATCTGTCCGTCACCTGCTTTGCAAATGCCCAGCCCTAAACAGCATTAGGCGTAGTTACCTCGGCAGTTACTTCTTCAAAGAGCTCGAAAATCTAAATAATGTAGATCTAAAGGACCTCCTTAGTTTTTTGTATACAAATCCGGATGGGTCCAAGAGGGCGTAACTCTGAGCTTCTAACAGCGGTTTATTTCTGTTTTCGTTCCAGGTGTTAAGAAGGTTCCCGCAATATGGACACAATGGACCCAACTGCTGGTCTAAGTGAGCCGTGACTATTGTCAAAAGGGCATCCATCAACCTAACCTAACATATCCTAGAGCCAGCGAAAGGAAGTTTATCCGCTCGATTTGTTATGTCATGCAGGAGACAGCGGGAACCCATAATACTTGTGCGTGACAGCAATTAGACGGTAATATCAAGAGGGAGTAGAAGAATCGCCTTCGCAACGGGCATTAAGTATTTTATAGTTTTCAGCTGCATCAGCACATTCCGGCTTTCTTTAGTCGTTCTTGGTTCCTATGTCTATGGTCTTGATTTTATTAAACAACATGTTAGGGCAGCTAACAAACTATCGTGGCCGGATCTTTATACTACATCCGATAGGATTGGTAAATTATATATATTCCCATAGGAAAGGTTTACTAAGTTTGATTCATAACATAGAAAAATAACATAGAAAAATAATCACTGTAGAACCTTAAGGGCATACGATCGAGACCGAATTTTAAGTCGAATGAGCCATGTTCGTCCGTCCGTCTGTGAGTCGGTAAATTTTAGACCTTAAATTTTGAGATAGGAACTTGAAACTTAGTATCTGTTCTTTCTAGGTCCCGAAGCCATGCAAGTGTAAGAAATTTTGAAATTCGCCCACTTACACGCCCACTTTACTTATTAGCATGAAAAATGAAAATTGTCGTAGGAAGCTGAAATTCGGTAGATATGCGTTATTCACGCTCAAGTGCATTGTAATAAGCATTGCCATAGGAAGCAAAATCCGCTCCATGTGGGCGTGGTCATATTTAATTTTTATTCTTTTAAACGGTTTTTATTCGATATAAAAAAACTTGCACCATAAAATATTCAGATATGTGCGTTATCAACTGAAATTAATAAATGTTTGCCACGCCCCCTTTTGGGGCCATTTGTAAGTACAAACCAGAATTTTAATATAAAAATGCAATCAACACGTGCATACCACTTCTGAAAAAAAAATTTGAAAAAAAACGATGTTTTTGCAAAGGAGTTGATGCCACGCCCCTTTTTTAACGAAGAAGATTTTTAACCAACGTACTCTAAATACAATTAAAGTTAATAGAAATTAATTGTTAATAGAAATATTGTAACCATCCTAGTTCACAATACCTAGTTTTATTTTATTCTCTTCGCAGGAGATTAAGGACAAATAAGGGTAAATATAATGGACCTAATGGACCTAAGTGCGATGAGGCGCGGGTTATTTTGCATCATCAACCCCACAACATAACCTAAGGGTAAATATAGCGACTTGGATGTACTTTGCAAATCTTTTGAGTCCTCCGACTGCCAGAAATCGAGCAGGTGTTGGATTTTTTTCTAATTAGATGAATACAGGACACCTCGGATATCACCTTCGATAACACCTACGCATGATAATGTTTTTAAATGATGTTTTGTAAAGGAAATTTTTATGCTGACAAAGTAACATCACCATCTGGGAAAATAATTTCAAATATAAAATAAAATCCACCCTCATATTTAAAATCTTCAACCCTTTCCTAAAAATGTTGAAATTGATATCGTTCTGTTTTTAGCGGTCCGTTCAAAAATGGAAAAAGGACCTCTTATGGTATCACTACGTTGTCCGTCCGTCCGTCCAATCGCTTTATAACTTCTGAACGGTAAGTCGTAGAAATACAAAATTTGGTGTGCGTATAAACTGCGGAAATAGTCAGAGAATCCAAAAGCAATTTTTATTTAGGCACCGTTATTTGGTTTTATTACAGTTTGAAATTTCATGTGAAAATGAACTTAATGTTTTTCAGTGTTTTTTTCAAGAAGTTTAGTGGGCAAGAACTTGAAAAACGAAACTAAGCTTTCATCAAAAAATAAAACTTTTCGAAAATATCAAAACGTTTTCGAGAAATGAATAGTCGAAAATGCATGACGTTTTTCAAAGTGTTGGAGGCCATAACTTTTGAACGGCTTATTGCTCAAAATCAGTATTGAACACACGTATAAAGCAACTCAAAGTAAACCAAGTTCTTAGGTCATATTTTTCAAAAACGGTTTGAGTACTGCAGTCTTGACGCATTTTCGAAAAAAAAATCGCAAAAATTCATGAAAGAACATGTGCCGCCCCCCCCCCCTTATATCCGGTGCTGTTTTGTGAAATTATATGAAAAAAATCACACGTATCGAAAATAATTCAAAACTTTAAGGAAAACTATAGCGGATTTTGAAATTTTAAAATCTTCTGAGATGTAACTGCAAAACATGAAAGCATCAAAAACAATTTTCTTAAGTCTTCTAGTAGCGTAACAGTATAGGCGATCTTTTTCAGATTCGGTTAAAGTACAAAACTTAAAAAAAGAAGGAAGGCTGCGTTAAAATTTTCTTAAATTGCCGTTTTTAACCTAAGTTCTTAGAAGCCTATTTAAATAAAAAAGGAGCTTGTTTTACCAAAAAATTGTTTTAAGAAAAACAAAAGCTTGTTTTAAAAAAAATATCCAAGGCTAGTGCTGGTTGTTGTGCTATTGGAAAAAAGTCTAACGGGAACTGAAAAAAACTTCAAAATATTTGTTTTATGGATTTCAAATTTAAAAAATTAAAAAAAAGGTCAAAAGAATGTATATCTCCCCCTCTATCCCCCAAACGGTACAAAGTATAATTTTTAAATTAACACCGGGCATAGTCCATCTTCTTAAATTTAAAAAAAAAAAAAACAACTATAGCAGACTTCGAATATTCAAAAACTTCGAAGATTTAACTGAAAAACGTGAAAACATTTTCGAAAACTATTTTTTAAAGATTTCGAGATCCTTAACCATTATGACGACCTTGTTTAAATTTGGCTGTAAGTATGTAATGTTTAAAAGGCAAGCGCACTGCATCAAAAACGTTTCGAAATTGCCGTTTTCTACCCTTAGTTCTTAAGCCCATTCAAACAAGCGAAATAAAAAACAGCACATTTTTACCGTTTTCTCAGAAATCCATGTCCATCGAATTTGAGAAAAGTGGCAAATGCTAGCACAGGTGGTTGTCGAATTGATCAAAAAGTCTAACGGTAATAAAAAATAATCAAAATTGCTGTTTTATGTGTCTTAAATTATAAAAATCCTAAAAAAGGCCAAAAAAGAGTATGTCCTTCCCTCTATTTTCGTAACGGTAAAGCTTTTTGCCAATATAAAATCACCCAATATAAGAACAGTAGACAGCACTATAAAAAAATTTTAATAAATAAATAGAATGTTACACAAACTGCGCAATATAGATACCCATAACCTTCAACAAAAACCGACGGACCGCTCCGCGTATGTCTTCATACTTGACGGCCTTTTTTATCATTTTCTTACCCGGTTGGCCATTAAAAGTCCTAATCTCTCGCCACCAACTCGAGAGTTTCTATTGCATGGTATAATCTGAATCTAAGCCCTCAGTTCATACATCCCTCTAAGCAAAGTTTTCATTTTCAATGGGTTTAAGGCAAAATTCAGGCTCGATATTACTGGTATCATTAGATGTGCTAATTTAAACCTGATCTTATATTTTCCTATAGTCAGAAGCCTTTATTATAAAGCAGGTTGGACAAGTAGGATCCCAAAATAATACGTTACTTATTTTGAATGCATTAAAAAATGATTGTAGGTCCCACAGAAGTTTATCTAAAACATGCTGCTCCAATTTGACCTGTTGCAACTAGCATTGTTATAACCACTAATCAGGGTTGTGCAGTACAGTAAACGACACACAAACTATAGTCCTTCAATATTTTACTTGAAAGGACCTAGAGCTTAACTGACCTCCGCGTTTATTGCAATCTAATATGCTCACGTCGTTTTCCAATTTATTACTTTCCGATTCACTGTAGACACTATCAATTTGTCCAATGTCAAAGCTTACACTTGTCACTTTGGGTGGCGATTTTGTTTAAAAAAAAGATATACAGCAGCATTTGCCAAACATGTTCAACATCTCAATTGAATATTTAAACAAAAACAAACGAATTTGTTTACAAAGTGACCTTGAAAACTTGACAACATTCGAATAGTTCCTCTTGCACTTTGCCCAAAAAATAACGAAAAAAAAAAACTTTCAATGAATTATGCATTTCACTAGCGGTTTTAGGAGTTGTAGTTTGCATTTTTAAAATCAATTATTCAAATGTTAACACGCAGAAAGTTCAATGGCAATATGTGTTTATGCTCATCAGAAGCTCGTGTTTATACATTTCACGTTGTACGCACAGGCGTGAGTCTTAAAAAAAGGGTGTATCATAAGCTCTTGAACCACAATGAAGCTCAATGAAAATCAATTAAAAATATTTTTATTGGCATTTTTTTTAATGAACTTACCTTCTTGTGTATAAACTGCTGCCATTGTCATCTGAATTTTGTGGCTGGGCAAAGTCTAGTATCACAAATAATACACTACACGCAAATGCTATCGCCTGCATATTGAGCTATCTTGGTTGCATATATAAGAAAAGATCTCGGTGAGTAGCACTTTACGTCTTTGGTCTCATTTGTCGGACAGCGTATTGAACCTTAAAAAAAAATAAAAGATATCAAGATTACAAAAAAAGTCACTTGGTCACTCGGGCGTATACGTAACATTTTAATTGTTAACTTCTTCATTGTCATTGCCAGACTGTTGCGGTATTTAAAGTCTCTATAAACCGCTGATGCCGAAAAGATTTGAAGAAAAAATATTACCAAGTTCAAGGTACTGACATAATGATTTGGTACTGATTTCAGATTTATTAAGTTTTACATTTTGCACGGTAAGCATTGAAATATAGTCACGCTTAGCGATCATTTAAGCTTGTTGAAGGAGCGTATGCAGATAATTACCCATATTAGTCAGAGTACTTGAATATCATTAAAACTGCACTTGAGTGCGATTTCTAGAGATGTGACGGTTCCTACAAGCGTGCGACAAGAATCCGAATTAGTTGACATTGAGTCTGGATTTAAGTTGCAACTTTTTATTCATTCAAATTAGGCAAGGTTTATGGAAAACCATCGGCTTCAGTGCAACTTTATACTCAGAAAAGTATCGGTTACATTTTTCGAATACTGATTAATGTTATTAAGTGCGAATGGGAAGCCATATCTCTCGAGCTAGTCAAATGTTTTACGAGCGGCTTTAGCCTTGTGATTATCTTCTTTATAGTAGCTGAGACTTATTACTAGTATCACAGTGCATGTTGATGAATTGCAATCGTAAAAATGGTAGTCGCTTTAATAGATTATTAAAATCGCATCATTACGCTAGAACAACGCAAGCTAAATGCTGATTAATGCATGCAGTCACACATGGTGGAGTGTCATTATTCTTGTGTAAAATATATGCCTTGCACAGACAAAATGTACACAATAAGTAAAAAGCATTAAAAATAATGATCGTAAATACTATTTCGCTTTGAATCTTGAGTTTAAGTAGAAACGTTGTAAGAAAAGTAGCAACACTGGTCCAAAAATTAGACATAATTTTGAGTGTAATACTCTATATAGTATTATAATAAGGTTTCAAAATGACAGAAATGTGCACAAGAACTCTTTTGTTTTCGGCTGCAGCTCAAATTTAAGCGTGAACTAAGTAATTCGAAACCTTTCGAAGTTTTATACCACCCCCCAACCTCAAGTTCAGATTTTCCTTTTTGTACCCGACCAAGGGTATACTAATTTTTAACTAAAATTTGGTTTTTTAATTTAATTTTAAATATACTTAAAAATATGATTAAATATTTTTTAAATAAACAAAAAAAAATATTGAAAAGTGAAAAATTACAACAATTTACAATTTTGTACAAACATTATAATAATGGCTAGTCCTATGATCATTTCAAGCTTTGCCATGGGGGCCACTTCCCCAATATAAGAAGGATACGATTTTTAATTAAAAAATAAATATTGTTTATATTGATTTTCGAAAGCCAAAAACTATACTTTAGGAGTTTCAATGATTTTAAAAATAAATTAATACTAATTATAAAGAAAACAAAACGAACAAATATGTAAATAAATAAAAAGACAGAATGGAGATACTGATAACTGAATAGATAAAAATCAACTCATGTAAAAAATAATCAACTTAGAAAATTGCTCATTTATGTTCTCGTTAATAAATAGTATTACATCAAATAAATAATTAATAAATAATAATAATAAAAACATTTTAATATTAGCTCTAAGAAAAGTAAAAAAAATTTAAGTATTAATTGCTAATTAATTCATTTAAAATTTGTCCCTTAGCTTAAAGATTCTTTGGTAAATTAATTCATTTAAAGTCCTCTAAGCGCAGTTTTAATATAGAGTTACGGTAAGGGAGGAAACAGTTTTCTAGTGTGTTCCACCAAATTTTGCACGAAATTTTAAGCCATGTATTCTTCCTCAAATTGGCATACCAAGTTTTCTCGTATATTGCTGGAAGGGAAAACACTTGAAGGGCTACACACGAAGATGGGTAAGGTCGAATCTGAACAAAGAATCAATCGTCTTCGCTGTAGCTCATTTGTCAGAGCATTACATGCGACAAGTAAGTGTCGCAGGATCATCTCCTGCCGTTAAATCATACACGGTTTTTTCTCTCATCATTTCCGTCCGCTAATAACATATCAACTCCAATCTACGAATAATTATTATCATTGTCAATGTGACTGCAAAAAGTTTTGTAAGACTGATTAGTGCCTTTTTGGCTGCGGAATATTTAGGGTTATAATCCATTACTTGAGATTATAACCTCGCGCATAAATGAAAAAGAAGGAGAAGAAGCCTTTTAAAACAGCTCATCACCGGCAACTCGTACTTCAGTGGCACATTTAAAAGTTCATCGTTACCGGTTTTTAAATCGATGTTTACAAATTTTCGGAAATTAATAGAAAATCTGAATCACATCATAGTTATATAATGTATTGATCTTCGGCCCATAGTCTAGCCTAAGGGGCGAGCCAACAACTAGATAAATTTTTAATTTACTGAGAAATCCATTTTTGAATTTATTGACTCGGTCTGTGGCAATTATTCCGAATGGAGCACAAAACCAAAATTATTAACGTGTTTTAAAGAAAAGGGGATTGAAAATACTAGCGAACAATATGTCGAAAGAAAAAACAGTTTCTGGCTGACCGGTAGCGCACGAGCCTGCTACCTTCATATATCGTGGGGACTATACTCACACCAATTGAGCTATCGGTGAAAAATTTAAGCAAATTTGGTGAAGAATAAGTTAGGCAGTTTTTTCGATTTCTTTAATGATTTCATTTTTAAGATCCTGATTTGTTGCTTAGCCATTGGTATATGCCTGACTTAGCGAATTACTGCGCAGGAAGGTAGCCTTATTAAAGTATGCACTTCCTTCAGAGTGTTTCACCTCCTTTTCTGGTCGACAATTCGGTCATAACTTCCTCTTTTGGAAAAACACTTCAAAATTTTTTCAGTCAAATTTTACTTCATAAAATTTAATGAGACACATTAACCTCATACCTCTCCATAGACAAGTCATGAATACCGGGCTATCGGGCCGTGAAGCACTGAGGACGCCTCTCTTGACACGTCTAAGGATCGCGTCTGGGGAACCAGAGTACTAAATCGACTTGATCAACTAGGTTAAGGTTCGAGCAGGCCTTAATAATCAAATGCCCCTCTTTTTATGCCAAACTGGCACAGATGAGGAGAAACATTAAACTCGTACTGCTGGGAACCCAATTAACGTAGATATGACGTCGACTGTGGAGAGTTTTGCAGGACTATGCGCTAAGTGGGCCTCTTCTGAGAGCCATTCAGTCTTTGTATGGAAACAACTGCAGAAACTGTGTACGGATAAATGGCGTCAAATCCCGTCCTTTTGATGTGCGCGTTGGACTTTGCCCCGCCTGGGGATTGCGCCGGAGTCTCTTGAGTTGGTGGCGGAGGATCGAGAAAGATGGAAGATCCATTTAGCCACCCTTGCTCCGCGACCCTTTTAAAAGATAAGCGGCATCCGAAAATGATGATGATGATGATAATACCGTCATTTTAGTGACATAACTTACGGAAGTCTAAATTTTGAAGAAATTGACTTTTCTTTGCCAAAAAATGGTCACCAAACGTAGCATTTTCGGAACTTCTGACTTATTTAAGGTGGCGCTACAGTCCGGGGTGGCCCTGGGGCCCCAGCCAATAAGCTTCACCAGCCAGCTCTGTCTCTAGCTAGCCGTCTCCAGTTTTGCACACGAAGTTGGCTGAGGTCCCCTTCCGCTTGCGTGCGCCACCTGAATCTCGGTTCTCCTCTACTGCGACGTCCCTGCGCATTTTCAGGGCCGGCGCGTTGGTGTCCATCAGGTCTAGATGACCCAGCCATCGTAGACATTGCGTTTTGACTCTTCTGGCTAGGTCGGTGTCGCTGTATAGCGCATACGGTTCGATGTTATATCTCTTCCTTCACTTTCCGTCTATGCAGACGGGACCGTTAATCGTCCGTAGAATTTTCCTCTCCACGCAGCCTAAAGCTTTCATCCGTCATTGTCGGCACTTCGTTGTTGGTAAATTATCGTCAAAAAGACATACAAAAATGACGGAATAATGACACTAGACTTTTTATTTTTACGTTTATAGTCACAAATTTCTACTTGCCCATGACTTACTTAAATAATAAATCGCTGTAAGTATACAGCAGAAAAATTACAACATATATACTGATGCTTATGGCTTTGTCCTAAAGTTGGTGGTACTGTTTAGTCGATTGTGTTGGGCTTATGGCAGTTTTTTATATGGGCATTTGGCATTGGTTTTTCCGCCCATGGAAATGTTTGAAGGATCATCAATTTTGTCGATATACTGAAGCAGGATAGCACAGGTTAAATACCCGAGCTACCGAACATAATAAGTTCATGTGAGTTTAGTGATTCCACTTGTGGTCACTCGTGTGGTTTTTATGGTTTACGAAAATACATTAAGACTCCGAATCTCGTTTTATCTAAAAAATAATGAAAACTTGTGTCAACTTCACCAAGACTTCATCTCTGTGGAATTGAGCCATCTTGATCACCAAAGCTGCCTGTTGGATGCCTTTTCATTTTCATTCCCCATCCCATAGCATAGGAGGTATACTAAGTTTGATTCATAGTTTGTAACATAGAGAAACAATCACCGAGACCCCCAAGACCTTAAGGGCATATGATCGAGACCGAATTGTTAGTCGAATGAGTCCGTCCGTCTGTCGGTAGTTTTAAGGCCTGTTCTTTCTAGGTCCTGAAGCAGTACAAGTGTAAAAATTTTTCAAATCCGCCTACTGACACGCCCACCTTACTTAATAGTATGAAAAATCAAAGTCGTCGTAGGAAGCTGAAAATTGGTACGCAATAACCTCGCACAGTGGTCAGTTGGGATGGGGTATCCAACGGTTCGCCTAAGCAGATTGTAACCCTCCCACTAGTTTTTATTCCTTTGGTTACCTCTTTTATTCCGAATAGTAGAAGCATTTTTATGAAGACTTGGCGAAAGCTTTTTTTTCGTACTATAATCTTTCTTTCAGGTTCTTGAATGCAGGGAGAAAATTTTGCTAAGTTCCTGTGTTTCTTTTCGCAGATTTCCCTTACCATTTTGCAAAAGTCTGAGTTGCTGTTGTATAATTTCAGCATTTAGGTTCTTGAGTTTAGTAATCATACTTCTATGGCTGAAGCATGCTTTTTTCGATGGGTCTACTTTTCCAGCTCTTGTTTTTTCTCACATATTTCCACCGACGCAACTTCAGTCAATCTTTTCTGGAGTGTATACTAAGCATCATATCTAGCGCAGATTTTTTTGGTACATCTACATACCTATGCCTAGAATAGTGCTACCTACTAAGATCACTAGTCGTTGGCTAATTTATTTGCTACACCAGTTAAGTCCATTTTATTCTTCTTATTCTTCTCGAAGTACGCAGGCTACCCAAAATTTTTTAATTTTTTTTTGATACACACTTTTTTGCGTCTCGAAAGTTTTTATTTTTGAACTTTGGCAAAAAAACATTTTGGCAAAAAAAAAAACACAATGCTTTTCTGTGGAAAAGCACTAAAATTGAAGATAAGACATTATTCCCTTGAATCGACGTTGATCTCTGACTGCAATGATTTGATCTGAAGTATAAGTTTATCCTACAATATAACTAAGACAAAACTTTTTCGAAACTCTCTTTTGAATGTGGAGATGCTCTTGTAATTGTGCATTAATTTCAAAATTTAGACAATCTGTCCGCCCACCAAAGTAACTGTCCATTTCCATTTCCCTTCAATCAGAAGATTGCAAGGCCATAATACCGTTCAGTTCATTCGTCTCAAGATGAAAAACATTTATCATGAGTTATCACCACCAACCGATTTTTTTCAAAATCTCGCACCCAAAATCTTAAGTGGTGGCGCACTTAATCTTCTGTCACTTAAATGACCCAACAGCCGTTGCATTTTTGTTTATCTTTTAACACCTCTGATCTATTTTTCTTCTCTTCCGACCAAAATCAAACACAAACATTTCTTTTGAAATAAAAACAAAGGGTCTTGACCTTGTGCCGCCGCGCGCCGCCGCAGCACACCGAAACGAACATCCAAGAAAAATTTATTGAGAAAGAAAATTGCGCCAGCAGCAACAAACGCCATAATAACTTGTCCACCTTCAGGTGGAATTAAATAATAAAAAAAGGGTAAACAGAAAAATTGTAAATTTTGTCTACATTATGATCCAAAATAAATAAGTAGTGAGACTTCTGCACTAGCAGTTTGAGTATGAATTTCGAAAAGCAATGATTAATGGTTTCCAAAAAAAATAGCAAATCGAAGATTTGTTTGCACTTTGTCATCACACCACGACGATAACCAATAAAAGTATCTGTGTGTATAATGACGAATGATTGATTTAGTGTTGTTTGTGTTAATTTGGTTCTAATTTATGCGCATTTGTTTAGGTGACATATTAAAACAATTTTTTCTGGTTATAAGAGATTATAAACGTAATAAAATCTTTTATGAACTTATGGGGGAAACCCTCGTCAAGGTCGTCTGCTTCCATCTCTATATAATAGAGTGACGCTGATTAGTATTAGTTTTATGCTTTGGGTATAGCAGCTCAAAAGGTCACAGTCCAAAAATATTAAATTTCGTAACATTAAAACTGAGAAGGTGGGTGTGAATAATGTTTAAATTGAACCTTTTTTTTCATCAGTTGCTGGATTTATTTTTTTGTCTACAGTCATTTAACTTAATTGGTCGCTGCTCCTTGAGCTGATATATCGAAATGCTTCAATATTAAAATTTTGAAAAATAGATTTAATGGAAAATAAATGCAGTTTCCTGTTACGGCTGTGCATAATGACTGAAGATATAGAAAAATCCGAGGAGGCTATTAATAAATGTGTTCACGAAATATGAGCTACGGTATTGGTTAGAAAATTTCGTCTCTAATTAATAAAATCAATCAGAAAATAGCATACAAATAGGGTTTCAAGGTTTTTGTTTTTAAAAGAAAAAAAAAGTCCACCAGTCTTATTAAAAGAGCATAAATAATGCATTTGTGATTATGCAAGAAAAAGTCGTAAAATTTTTAACGACTGCCTGATGATTTCATAATTCCTTGAACCTTACGCTTTTTGATAGGAGAAGGCGCCTAGCTTACTCGCTTACAACCGGCTTGGTTGTTAGATTTGCATTTAAGTGTCAAAGCAAGACATTTATTGGATCTGTCTGTCAAAGCAAATCCCGAAACCCCTTGTTACTAATTCTTGTTTGTATGAGTGTTTGCATATTAGCCTGTGAGTGGAAAGCTTTGCAGACTTATAATGTGAAAGCTGATGCAAAATTAAGACCATAAAATTGTACTCAAATGATACCAGAAGCATTTGGTGCTAGAGTTAGGGACCTTTTAAAAATCTTTTGAGAATTCAGTAAGTTTTCCAAGTTCTTAAATGGGAATCTTTGAGCTTGGCGCGATATAGTTTAATAATTCATTATGCTTCCGATCTAAACGCAAGGGCTTTTGTGGAAAAAAAAGATGTCTAAAAGGGCTTTTGGAACATAAGCGCCTTTCACAGAAACCCTTAGAGTTTTGGTTAATTGCGTTTTTAAACAAGAATTCTCGCGCCTCAGGCAACAACCAACATAATACACAACTGAAATTCATAAAAGCGAATATATGAATCCGGACTAAGGTCGACGGGTTATCGAAATTCGATGACTAAAAAAAAACAGGTTAAAACGCAAACTTGGACGGCTTCTCCTTGTATTGTCATCTCATACTACCTAATGGCTGTTTCACATAAAGAGCGAGAGAGTAAGCGAGGGTTGGTCTAGGGCGAGCTGTCAAATGAATTTCAATCAATGGCAATGTATGGGGTGGTTCACAATACCGGCGTGATTACTTTCCGAAAAATTTAAAAACCTTCGTCGAGGTCGACGATTATTCTGTCATTCGCTATTGTGAGCGAATTTTTTTTCACGAAACTAATACTTGTTCTGAAATATAAACTATTCATGTGCAATAAAGTCGACAAATTTTAGAAATATATTATGCTTTGTCACTGTGCTGTCAAAACAGTCGTCGGGGTTTCTCGCCTTCATTGTGTACAAACAATAGATTTCTCTGGTCTCGTATTGTCGCTGCCACTCTGGTTTGACGCTCTCGTGCTGAATGTGAAACGGCCACAAGCTCTGATTGAATTTTCGAGTTCTGTTGTATTCTCTCTCTTGTTCAAAATGTAACTCTATTTTCCTCTGCATATGCAGCAATATCTATGACAAAAATTGAGAATACTTAACTAATTGCGTTTATGTGGCAAATTGTTAACAATCTAAGTGAACCCTTTCATCCCATGAAATGTTTTCATCTTACTCTATTTCCGACGTGGGTGCCTTACAAAAGCACCATGTTGGGACTTCTGAAGACGATTCCAAATAACATCGGATTTTTTCTCAGTATTTTAGAAACAATTTCATCTATGTACTGTTAGAAGCATCCAAAATCCAACCACGGCAGCACCCACCATTAAAGCGGATATTATCAGTGCCGACAGCAGGTAAGGAATTTCGTTTTGCTTTCGAGTAAATTATGACATGCAGCACACTTATGCATAAACTTTGAAGAAGTCAGAATGATCAACCCTTCTCGGAGAGTTTACTCTACATGCACACACAATAAAACAGTCTCATGAACATGCATAGGCATTTTTCCACAGCTCTCTCTAATCCCTTTCGGCTTACTTAGTTTTAAAAAATTTACTTTTTTAACTTCTAATATTATATCTGAGAGTACTCAGCAAAAATCGAAATGTGAAAACATTTAACACAACACCATAAATCAACCATTCATTTGATATAAACGTTACGCAGATCGTTCCAGTTCTTAAGGACTTGTGAGAGTCACAATTTTGGGTGACATTATTAATATATAGATGCGACTTTCAGTGTTGATTTCTTTAAAACTGAAAATGGACTTACTTTCAACAAATAAAATAAATAGAGTAGCGCAATAGCTCGAGGTGAAAGAGGGCCAACTTCTCAACAGTGTATGCTGTGTGTGTTAATTTCTTCACTACAATTTTTTGCCGAATCCGAACGGCACTTTGAGAAGTTTTTGAAGACAAATGATACTCTCGGAGGGCTTGTCTGACTACTACTAAAGATACTACTACTACTTGTCAGACCCTTGCAGAGGTGGGGACCGTGAAAAAAACAAGTCTTTTTTTTCAGGTGACGATGGCAGGATTCGAACCCAGACCTCCGGCGTAGTAGGCATACACACTTACCACTTCGCCACGGCACCCCACTTTCAACAAATAAATTTGCGGAAATAGGGGAGCTCAGTGACTTTTTGGCGAGAAATTGGGGCTTCACCCTTAAATCAGCAAAAAAATAAACATAAAAGTAAAAAAAAAATAACCTTTAAAAGGGTATTTTGCTATATCGCGCTATGGTGGTTAATTGTTATATGAAAATTTCAATATTTGTGTTAAATTATGGGGTAAAATAAACCCTTAAAAAGAATTTTTCTGTATTTACTCTCTTTGACTTAAATTATGCAAAAAAAAAAACTATTTTTCTGTCCGTTTTAACTGGAGTAAAATATGTATTGAGATTTTTTTTTAATTTTTTTAATTTCCCTTGGAAGATATCAGAAAATTAAAATTAGCTGGAGGGCAATGTGACAAAATGAAACAAGTGAGTGAGTGCAAGAATTCGTCCATTCGTCAATTCGGCACACTTCTATATACCCGACCCTATATACCGTGTAACACCAAATCTTAAAGTTTTTCGGCCCGAATTCATATACTTTTTGTAAGGGCCACGCCCACAAAAGTCGACCATGTGCTAAAAATTAAAATCAATTAATTCAAATTTCGTTAGAATCATGAGAAAATACGATAAAAGCGAAAATTATTTCAGAAAAAAACAGTTTTTTTTCCTAAAAACGCCCTTTAAAAGTGGGTGGAGCTTATCTAAAAATTTTGTGTGGAACGAACTAAGCAAATATCTTTAATATTTTAGATATTTTAGATTTAAGATAGATAGAATTTTCCGAGAAATCGGGTTCTTAAAGGTCTGACATGTTAAAAGAGCCAATATTGCTCAGTACCAAAATTTGAGCACGTACGCCATGTCTAACTTTACCAAATGGCATTTTGACAGATTTGAAGATATTGAAGCCATTGACAGATTTAGCCAATTTTTACATTTTGTCTGTGCAACAGAACAACCAGCCAAGCCGCGTACCAAGTTTCAGCTCTCTAGCTCTAACCTCTAGCTAAAACCTTCACACATACAGACGGACGGACAGACGGACGTGGCTTAATCGATTCACATTTAATTGATTTCACTGTGTTACCAACTATGCATTAAAATTAATATACCCTCGGTCGGGTATAAAAAGAACTTTTTTTGTTTGACATCTTGACACTTTTTTTTGATGCATCAATGAAACGTAATGCAAAATAAAATTGAAAAGAAGTGAATCAAAATTTTAACATTTCGGGCTTTTAAGTCATACAGATTCCCTTTGCACGATGGTCGCGCGAGTTTTGCTGAGTATGAGACCAAAGCAAAATGTGTTGATCTTGTAAAAATTAGTGATTGAACATTTTCAAACGTACCGGACTCATGCTTAATTCAATATTATTTAAGTAAGAGCTGTGACGATTACTGATCACGGACTTAAAGTATTAATTTGTTCTCGAAAAACGTTTCTAGTGGAAAAAAAGAGTAATGTTAGAACTGACCTTGGATATTAGGCTTTAAATAGGTATGTAAGAACGACAATTTTCATTGGGATCTCTTTAAAGTGTTTGGTTTGGTTCCTTGCCTTTCTTTCTAGGAACTTTCTAGGAATTTTCGACAGAATAAAAGATTTTGTCGAATTAAAGTTGATCTCTACGAACATCACATAGCTCACAAAACTGTTTCGTTAGGCGCTTCATCTTGAATCCCTTCTCAATTTATGGTAAAAATCTGGTGATAAGATCTTGCTGTCGATTATTTAAAGCGCGCGTCGACTTGACAGGAAAGCTACTGTAAGCAGTTCTTAGTCCACTGTCAAGAGTACTCGCAGAGATTTCTTTTCTACTCTCAACTTCCCGACTACTTAAAATTGGAAGTCTCTTTCTGCGAGTAACTCTCGTGGTTGTGACCGTGACTCTCGAGATATACCTGAGAGCTACTCACAGTAGTTTTACTCCCTTGTGGACACACGCCTTAAAGCCGAAGAATCTCTCAATCAACAGATAGTGCGGAAGGCGGATATTGGCTTGCAATTACTGACATTTTTTGAACTCATTACTGTTGAACTATTCACAGATATTGCGGCCTGCTGCAGCCAAAATGCGGACAGAATGCAAAACTGTCTCTCCGCCATTTTCAAAAATATAAAAAGGTCTTCTTGTGGTAGCGCTTCATTGTCCGAACTTTGGTAAATTGGATAAGAACAAAATTTGGTGCTTTTACAGCCGACGAACTTGCGACCTGCGAACTGGCGCTTAATTGGACATCGCCCTAAAGAATTGCTCAAAACTTAAATTTCGAAGAAGTTTTTCAGTAAAAGCTATTTGGATTGGTTGTTTGACGCTTCCGTTAATACCTGCCTCTGCTATGGTAACCAGGTTTTCGGATTCGTAAAGTTTGAAGATATTGAAATAGTTCAGCGCTTATTTTTCAAACGCATTTTCAAAATTCCTTCAGCAACCCCAACATACGCAATACATGTTGAGTCAGGACTCCCTTAAATCAGGAATCTCAAGGCAAATGCGGACTAGGAAGGTATTGTCCAGGCCCAGGGCTAACCTCCAAAGGAGAGTGATGACCTACGCACTGCAACGTAGGTTATCGTATCACCTTTTAAGGAATGATTGGACCTTGCGGCGAAGCATGGCGTTTTAGTGGTGACACTATCTACTTTGCTGCTTACTTGATCAGAAATAATTTGGCACAACATTTTTTGGACTTTAGAGGACTTTAGAGCCGCAGTGTCTGGTGTGGTAGAAAGTGTCTGGTCTTCATGATTCCCTATTTAAAATACTTTGAAGTATGTTGTCTTCAAAATTGGTTTGGTTGGCTCAAAATTTTTTTTAGCGCTAATTTTCCTGTTATTAAATTTGATCCCAAGTAGTTGCTTCAAATAAAATCGACTCGGGGAAAAATATGCATCTTGAAGGCACTATTACTCTCAGATGCGTGGATATTACAATAACTCCGCTGCAGGTATACAAAAGTACATATAGTCTTTTGAGACCTCACAATCCTGAAGATATCTACGTGCTTCTGGTTTTAGACCAGCTATTGAAAACTCATTTTTATAATTTAAAACATTGAATGGCGGGCCCTCTAGTTCAGCACTACTTTCCCACATTACAAATTTATTGAATGACATTGACCTAATTAGCAAACCGGGTAGTTCCGGGTCCTCAAGGCAGTTTTTTTTCCAAATGTCGTTATGGATAATTATTGGTGATAATGATAACCAAGAAAATATTTATGTATTTGATTATTTTTACATTTTTAATTAGAAAAATAGGTGATGGCCAATTTATTCTCCCATGTGTACTGGTTTAGCATTTAGTTTTACTAATGGACAGCTCACAACTGGTGGTCCGAAGTTTTGTTGAAAGAAAAATGTCAAGCTGCACTAATAATAATTGAATACAGAATTTTAGGAAAAATTACCTCCAATTAAATATTCACAGACCTTCTTGATATACAAATTAAGGGCATAATGCTTCTATTCTCTATCTCAAATCAAAGGCTAAATTTTGGATAACCTTAAGAGTATTCAAAGAATTTATTCTCTTCATCTTAGGCTTTTATTATTAATTCCCTGCAGGGTTCTGTTTGATTGTGTAACATTTTAAATGCAGTTTGGGAAACATAATGTGGGAATCATTGACCACAAAATAAGTGGCCGTGATCATGGAAAGGGCATCGCTTACTAATAGCCCGCTAAAACATTGCCAAGCTTCATGCTCAATTATGCATTCAGTCAATTTGGAAAACATCAACTTCCTTCGACTGAAACCAAACCAGATTTTTCCAACCCAATTACGGAGCCCTCAGGGTCGTTTTTCTAATATTAACGCAGGTAAGTCTCACCTTGACATCGACAACGATCACCAAGCGTATCAGTTATGACCTCTCAGATGCATGTGAAGGGCTATCGCCCAACGATAAGAATATTAACCACTTATTAGTCAAACCAGTGTTGCCAAAGTAAAAGATCGCAGCTTACATATCGTTTGGATTACAATCGTTTACCAGTCAGTCGAGTGTGAACATCAGTATTTATAGTCCAACCGTAAAGTTTTTTGAATAAATTATTACAAAAGGTTACATTCACACGATTTTCATATAGACGAGGCACTACTCTTGGTATAATTATGACTCTAAGACAATCAGTAGCTAATTGAAATGCCTCTACACCATTGTTTGGGCTCCAAACTAATGATGATTGATCGCATGGTAAGGCGCCGCATTTAACTAAAAATGCTTGGCTAAAATGCCCAAATTTAGGAATGATCTTATGCGTGCTGATCGCGAAATTAAACATCCTCTTCGGAGAATATTGACGTTTCTACTACGTTTTTACTAATGACTCAATGTGTTGTACTAAATAAATAAATCGATAGATTTGCATAAAATTTATTGACCATTGACTAGGAAATATGAAGAGAACCGGAATGTTAGACGCCGCACAAAAAATCTTAACAATTGATGAAGATGATTTATTCAGAATTTAATTGGTTTCTCGTGGTTTTTTGGGAGAATCCCTCAGATCCAAAATTGGAATTTCTTACAGCTGTCGTGCGTCGATGTGGTGATGTAGTTTTTGTTGTTATTCTTTTTTTTCAAACGAGGAAGAACAAATTTAATAACACGCCTACGGCAAGGTCGTTTCTAATACGAAGCTTCGTCACGGCTCAGATGTTTTTTAAAAAAAAATTTTGATTTTGTTGAATACGTGTTTTGTCAACGTCTTACTTGTTTGCTTTGGTGTTAGACATGACATTTGGGAGAAGTATCTTCGCAAACGTTTTGGAAGATTTATTTGCTTAAATATATGGTTCGTAATTTGTCATACGTTCTTAATTCTAAGAGCTATCTAGTAAATTAATGACGAGAGGCTCATAAACTAGTTCTGAGTTTAGTTGTAATTAACTGGCTATTGATTTTGAATGTGGTATTAAGGATTTGGTTCATTAGTAAAGTGATTGTGAGACGAATGGCCAGGAGGCATAATATCAAAATGGTGTTTTCGAAAGTTTCTTTTAGGCAGAAAATATTACGTTTTAATGGTATAGGATTTTGCTAGTTCTTGAAAATATAACTTACCGATCCCAATTGTGCCAATACCTACGAAAAAAGAAAAAAATATTAAAACATAAAGTTCAGAAAAAAAAAAATCTAATAATTTTATTTTTTTACAAACTCTGCCGAGTAAAGTTTAGGCACTTGATGGAGCTGATTCATAAATTATGACATTTTGAAAAGAAAACACTTGGTTTTATTCCACAATTATTATCATTTTTTCTGCCGATGCGTTTCGCCTTATTTGGGCATCATCAACGGACTGACTGTCAGCGTTTAAAAAAGAGAAAATTCTTGCCAATTAGATAAAATCAAAATTTAATAAATTGACCGAAGAGATAATCACCTACAAAATTAATGTATAAATGTATGACTAAAGGAAGAATTTTTTTTATTTTTAACAAAAGTATGAAGCATTACAATGAAACATAAGGAGAAAACGATACAAATACTTAAGACCTATAATGTGCCAAAGGACTTTGTTTAGTCAAATCAATTTGGCAGTTTTGCGAGTTAAAAGTTTTGGTAAGTTTCATAAATTTCGTAATCATCCAATACACGTCCAGTAGGTAAGCAGTGAAGTAGTTCCAAATCATCTGTGGGGCGGAAGCAGTAATATGTTCCGATATACTAGATGACGTATTTGAGTTACAGATGCCTTCACAAGTTCCCTGAAACGTTTCAGCAAAGATGGGGATGTTTTTTCTGTGTATATGCCATCGCAGCACTTACACCTTATCTTGTAGGCTCCGTGTCTAACCTTGTAGGATGTTTCCACCGCACATAAGACAGAGATGAAAGTAGGAAGATCAAAAGTTAATTCCAAAGTGTTTCCACCAGAAACGAGGAGATTAACTTGGCGTATGATTTCATTTTTGACAATTCTCAATGACGTCCTGTTGCATGATAACAATTTGTGGTCGTCACGGCCTTCGCGCATCTTGAAAACGTGAGTTTTTTTGGCTCCCGGGCAGCTCAGATTTCACCGAGTTTTTTTTTTTGTACAAGCCGAAAAAACCCAAAAAAAAAAAACGTTAAATATGGTGGCGTGATGTTGTTCATTTTTGATTTTGACAAATTTGATCATCATTAATCAGCAGTACCAACATTCCCATCCATCATTCTGTTGCAATTGTCTCTCCTCAGTGCAATTCACGTATTGGCAGTGACAACCACATCATCAGCAACATCAACCATTCTGCGCATCTCTTTACACAACCCTGCGCGTTATTTGATTTGTTTCACAGATAACGCGCAGAACACGTAGAATTCTGTACAGTTTTTATTAACAATTCATGCGTGGAAGAGTTTACTTACGCGATAAATTTTTAAACTCTTTGGGAAGAGATTGAAATTCGTATGGTTAATCTCGTGATTTAGAGAGAAGAAGATTTGTCTTAATCGCAGATAAGTGTCCGGTGGAAACACCCTATTAATCTCCTTGCGTATTTCCGCAAGGGCACCTTCCTATTTCTATTCTACTTTTATCTCTTTAAAATACTTTTTGTTTATTTTTTTTAAATATAATTGACCAGGCCCCATAACCTAAAGTCAATATAAGCATAGAAATATCCAAGCGCGCGGCTGAAATGTCGATGCCACGCCCACATGTTTTACAATCATTTTTGAGAAAATAAGCAGTCGAGAATAAGAAAAGCGAAACTTTAGTTAAGAAAATTCTAAACATAAATGCAATAATTAAATTTTTTGAAAATATTAAAAAGTTTTTGAAAAATAAAGAGTTGCAAATGCTTGACGTTTTCAAAGACCATAACTTTTGAACCGTTGAGTGCACAAAGATAATATTGAAAACACGTATAAAGCAACACAAAGTAAACGAAATATCATATTTTTCACAAAAAGTTTTATTACTGCCGTTTTCACGCATTTTCGAAAAAAATCCCAAAAATTCGCGAAAACACACGTGGTCTCCCCCCCTTATCACCGGTCTTGTGTGGACAAATCATATACAAAAAATCGCACGTATCAGAAATTATCCAAAATTTTAAGGAAAATTATAGCGAACTTTAAAGTTTCAAAAACTTTTGAGATTTAACTTAAAAGCAGAAAAGCATTTTCAAAAACTATTTTTAAAATCTTCTAGTATCTCAATGGTAAAAGCGATCTTGTTCAGATTTAGGTTAAGTACAAAGCGTACAAAAGGAAAGCAAGCTGCGTTAAAAAGTTTTCAAATTGCCGTTTTTAACCTAAGTTTTTCGAAGCCTTAGAAGTCCATTGCACTCACGCGCGTATACGCGCGTATAAAGACCGTATCTCACATGCTCCCTTCTAATAAAATTCCCATTTCCACAATATTGTATCTATCCACCACACTTAGGAGCATGTCAAAACTAAACCCCCCCCCCCCCCAAAAAAAATCAAAATATTTGTTGTATGGATTTGAAATTTAAAATTATGGTTTGTCTCCCCCTCCAGCTCCTAAATGGTATACAGTATAACTTCGAAATAAATAACGAGCATAGTCCAACTTCTGAGATTTCATCTTAAGCTTAACCAAACTTCGAATATTCTAAAACTTTAAGGATTTGACTCAAAAAGTTAAAACATTTTCGAAAACGATTTTTTAAAAGTTTCTAGTCTGATAACGTTAATGGCGATCTGATTTAATTTGGCTGCAGTATGAAGCATTTACAACGCAAGTTTGCTGCATTTAAAAAGTTTGAGTATTGCCGTTTCCAACCTTAAGTTTTTTGTGTCTATTTAAACAAACGAAATAGAAAACATCATGTTTTACCGTTTTCTCGGAAATACATGTCCACAGAATTTAAGAAAAATATCCAATGGAGCGTAGCTGACTGTGGAATTGAAAAAAAAAACTTAACGGTAATTGAAAAATGATCTAAATTGCTATTTAATGGATTTTAAATTTTAAAAGTGGCAAAAAAGGCCAAGAAAATATATGTCCTTATTATTAAAGGGCAAAAATCTGAAATAAATACCAAACGAAGTGCATCTTTTGAAATTAAAAGAAAAACTGAAGCATTTATGATTTTTGGTGGTTTTTTAAATGTGCCTGAAAAACTTTTTGTTGACTGACGTACCGTAACTTCTTGGCCACTTATTTTACATCAACCAAATATGACACAAGCACAACCACATGAATGTTAACCAACACAAGAGCCTTGAAAAAAAACAATAAGCTTATAGCAGTTCATTTTTAAGAACAAAATGTAAAAGAAAAATTAAAGGAAAAGTTTTATGCCTTTTTTAAATGACAAAACTAAAAAATCAACCAATATAAGAACAGTAGACTTAACTACGAAAAAGTTAACAGCAGAATTTAAAATATTCCCAAAAATAGTTATGAAATAGAATTTTACACAAACTGCACAATGAAGGTTAGCTTCACCTACAACAAAATCCACGTATGTCAGCATACTTGACGGTCTTTTTTATATATAAATTAGCTCGCAATCAAGGAGTTATGACTACCCTTCAAATGCGTAGATAGGTAAGAAAAGAAGTTCTCGATCCAATATAAACTGTACGGCGCCAGTCCGCCAGTATTGAACATGAAAAGCATGCACAGAAACACCAAAGCTTACCGCGCAAGTATTACAAAATGCCTTTACGGAGAAAGACAATGATATAACGAGCAGAGTATTCACTAATAAAACCATCTGGCATACATCTTATTGTTGCCCATTTCGTTTGCATGTTGGAAGAGAAAAAGCTGTTTAATTCGACCGACCGACCCTAACAATGATAAAAGACGACAACTAGCAAGCCGCTCATTTTGAGTCAGACGGATGGATGTTCCCTTTGCTATGCTTATAGTCCGCCTTGGATTTCACCCTTTTTTTAGGAGGGCCAATAGAGGAAAACGAGCTCCGTCTTCTTTATATCCCCGGCTTCTTTAGTATATTTCGATATACCCAGAATAAAAGTTAATATAATCCTTTTCGACGGAATTTTTCATAGCAATATTTTGGCCTCAGCAGTTTTTCTTTTAAGGTAACCTGGAAAATCACTTAAAATTTGTTTTTGTGATCTCAAAAACTACCTTAACACACCCGTAGGAACGACGGCGACAGAGCGGTATTAAAGCAATATTAAGGAGTGTTTCGCAACTATGCGGTCTATTAAAATTTTGTAAAGAACGACAATGTGTTTGTTTGTATGTAAAAGAAATTAACACACCAGCATACATTGTTGAGAAGTTGGCCCTGGTTCACCTCGAGCTATTGCGCCACTCTATTTATTTTTATTTAAAGAACGACAATCTAATGCCAGTGGAAATATCTTTTGTATCTTTGTATCTTTTGGGGAATTAAATTAGTAACTGAATTGGGTACTAATTTCACAGAAATTTTGAACAAGATTAGAGCGACTTTAAAAGCGAAATCAAAGACGCAAGACTCTATTGGCTCGCATGAGGTGCCAAAGATTTTTGTTTTTAATGCGCCAAACCATCAAAGAAAATACAGAACATGTGTTTGAGGTGAAGTGGCTTGGTGTGACTGATGAAGTGTTTGAGGTGAAGCGGCTTGATGTGTCTGCTCGTGATTAGAAATAATAAATAACAACTATTAGTGATTGAATACGGAACCCAAGTTTACTATAAGAGAAGAAAATAGCCTTAGAAAATGTGTGGCCTCAAAACGGGAACTCAACTTCTTAGGCTCGGTGTACTAAAACACTTGCAAACCTTCAGCTATGGCCAGAAATTACTACCTCCATTTCTCATAAATATAGAAGATAAAACCTAAATAACCCCAACTATAGAACTAAAAAAATTTATAACATCAGAGTTATTTTAGCAAATGATTAATCCAAAGGCCATTAAATGTGTCGATTCTTGTTTGTTTAAAGGTAGCTCTTATCATCAGCTTAAATTTAACGATGTCTACAAATTAGCAACAGAATATTAAAATTGTTCTTTTGTTAGTTACTTAAAACAACGTCATATTGAATTTTCTGTCTTTGTCAACAAAATATAAATGAGTAGTATCGAAACCGCATACTGGCTCGGCGCCTTGAAAAAAATCGTATTTTATAGTATCTACTTCGAATTCACTTAATTAAGAGATATAAAAATCAAGCATTAGCTTGAAACATTTTAACAAATACCTAATTAACGTTAGACACGCTTAAGAAAAATGCATATGCATAAGGTACCCCTCTAACTGCCTATAGATAAGGAAGTACAATACTTCATATATATAACTAGCAAACCTTCCTCATTCTTGATAAAGTATAATTTTGAAATATAGAAATTTCGTTATGAGCCTCTCAACAAAATTAAACTAGGCTTGTTGCTCCCGGAAATCGCATCTGCGTCAAATATGTCATACGATCAGCTGTCACAGAGCTGACATAAGACAATGGACAGCTTTCCATTAAAACTGATTTTCATAATTTCAACAATGAAAGAAAAAAAAACTAGCAATGCTCCACCCAATGCAAACGAAACTCAAAAATCATCAACATTACAGATCACTGACTTGTTACGTATTGTTTTTTTTTAAATCGGTTCAGCCTCCTTCTTTCATACACGTGATCTCATTCGACGCAGGGCTCTCCCGACGGAAATTATAAATTTAAATACAGCATCCAAACACACTATTAGGTAAGATAGTAACATAAAAGCTACAACACCCAATAGACCCATACACATGTGATATGATAATGTGAGTATCATGTCGTCGCTTGTGAATAAGCCGCTTAATTTTTTTTTCTTCTCCATTTCTTCAGCTCAAGCTTTATCCGAGCAGCAGTATGTAAAGGTTCCCAGGTAATTAGCGTCTCATTCCCATAATTATACGCATACTTTGCGACTTCAGTTGGCAACAAAAGAATTTATGCAATTGAGAATCCATTAGTTGGGGTTGACATAAGGATTTTTTTGGAAATTAAAGTCTTGAGAACGAGATCGTCTTTGGAAATTACTCTAAACTTTGGACTCGGTTAGCTACGCCGGCCGGGCCGCCAAATCAGCTTGTGGCAATTAGTAAAATTACTTTTTGGAATATGATTTAGAAATGACTGCATGATTCAGAAATAAAGGCAGCCAATTACTTTTGCAATGACTAGAAACTTCTTAGGAATAATAGCTTAAAATCTAGACGTTAAATAGCCACCACATGCAAGACATTATTCACGTACACAACATTGCCGGAGATCCGCTTGGCGGATTTTAAATTAAGACATGAAAAATTGCAACAATTAGCAACAATTGACTATGAAAATTTGGTTTTATGCGTACTGAACAATTATCTACGAGTCAATTAATTGCGAATTACAAACATTCAAATAATGAAAAGAGCTCAATGAGTACACACCCAGTAGAATGGCACGAGCTGCGTTTTCAGCCTATGACCAAATGGCTCATCATTAAAAAATATTTGCTTAGAAAACGAGACGCAAAACAAACAAAATGTCTCTGTTATTGTTGACGTTTCTTTGCCAAAGTCTGAACTAAATACCAAAATACCATAACTTGAGCATCACGTTCGATCGGCACATTTCTCTTTTAGCATGGCACGCAGACGCGTAAGTCGGCAGAAAAACTTTTTCTTCCATAAACAGAAATCCACTTGGTATTCCAGTGATTGACCGCAGATACGGTTGAGTCACTTCAATTTACATGTTCGGCAAATAAGCTCGGCTTCATAAGACTTCCGGAATTCGTTATAGGTTAGCACTGCCCGTTGAAGATTTCCATGCATCAATGCAGAGAGACCTCTTCTGTCTGTTTGACCACCAATTACCACTAACCAGCAAATTTTTGCAAAATTTTTGCTCAAGTACCACTTGTGTTTAAGTATGCAAATAAGGACAAAATACAATCGCACATTTGGAATGTAGCAGAAAATGTAAACATTTTGCTGATTGTGGGGTTTCTTTTTCCGCGCCAAAATACTTAGCAGCACAACAAGGTCGTTCAAAGCATCAACTTTAAACTTGTTTTTTCTATTAAAGCTACCCATTTTGATAATAGAGTTCCTATGAAATATTAAATTGACGAGGTTGGCATTTTGAGCATATTGTTCCGAAATTATTAACAAGAGTGATTGACACATGAAGATGATAAAGGACTTGAGGATGTGAATATTTTTTTGTGTGAAAAGGTTAAGAGCTCTGGCATATAACATTGATTTTGAACTCTTTATGGTCATTGACATTGCCACCTGAATATATGATGGCAGAATCAAATAGTGATTGATTTGGTTGAATTCGGAAACCGACATTGGTTGATTGACTTTGAGTGGCAGAATGAAGCATATAATAAATACTTATCAAAAATAATTTTGTTGAATCTTGTTGTGGTTATTAATTGTAGCCTACTTTAAATAGAACAACTTTAATGCGATGATGTGTGACAGCAGATGTTTCACTATAAATTCACAAACGTCACTCGATTAATAGATGATAATTTATTTAATTGATCCAAACCCAATAACCTTATAGTTCTGCGTCTTAAGAAGCTGTTTTGGGACAATTTAAATAAGATTTCATTCCAGGGGCACTCTAGAAATCGAAATGTTAAAAGAAACTATTGTGTTTCAAATGTTAGGGTTGATGTGGTAAAACAGCTGATCTTGGTATACATAATTCCGTCTACTTAGCGAAAACAAGTGTCAAAATTAATCTATGCAAAACTTCTACGCAGTTGAAACTAAATAGTCGCATTATAGTGTTTAGACAAATAGATTTTTGGCTTGTAAGAGGCAGAAGAGGGTTTTGTTTTGTTTCTTTAAAAAAATCTCTAAACGAAACTAAAATGCTTTACTCTACAAAACATTTTAACAAACATTCTAGCCGCCCATTTGTCGTAGAAAAACGTTTGCCATGAGTAATCAATGCTTCGGCAAATAAACTCGATATTTGTTTCACATAATGGGGAGATGGAGCAAAGCGCAAAACTTTATATAACTTTGAGTATAATTAATATTTTTAATTGACATGACAAGAAACTTTTCGGACTAACCGCGTAAATAACTATTTTTAATGAGTACAATACTAGACTCACCCCGAACGTTTCGCTCAAGTTGCATTGAGCGTGGTCACCGGAAACCAGTTTTCGATGCAACTTGAGCGAAACGTTCGGGGTGAGAAACCAGTTTCTCGGTGACCGCTCAGCCCGAACGTTCTCGGAAACGTTCAGGGTGAGTCTAGTATTGTACTCATTAAAAATAGTTATTAACGAATATCATCATATTCTGCTTGCTTATCAACAAGAAACCGAATACATTAATTTGCTTCTCATTTGACATAAAAGAGGCATTGAAGTAAGTAAATACAAGATTTAAAAAATTGGTTTATACTTAAAAACGCCCCCAAAAGTGGGCGTGGCGAAAATTTATTCACTTGAGTTGATAGCTTATGCACATATCTGAACATTTGTTAGTGCAAGTTTTTTGGAGTTAAAGCAAATATATCAAATAAAAACCGTTTATTAGAATGCATATTAAGTATGACCACGCCTACAAAGGGGCGGTATTCACTTTTTTTTAAATGCCAATCACAAAACACTTAAGCATACCACTGTCGCATACCAAATTTCAGCTTCCTGCGACAAACCTTGTTTTTTCATGCTATTAAGCAAAGTGGGCGTGTCAGTGGGCGGATTTCAAAATATTTTACATTTGTACGGCTTCGGGACCTAGAAAGAACAGACATCAAGTTTCAAGTTCCTAACTCAAAATTTAAGGCCTGAGAACTACCGACAGACGGACGGACGGACGGACATGGCTCATTCGACTTAAAATTCGGTCTCGATCATATGCCCTTAAGGTCTTGGGGGTCGACGGTGATTATTTCTCTATGTTACAAACTATGAATCAAACTTAATATACCTCCTATCCTATGGGATGGGGTATAAAAAATCTTTCTCCACGAAGGGCAAAATCTCTCAGGAAGTTATTTTTTAGCCCACATTCGAACAAATGTGACAAAGTCTGTATTGCGAGCGATTTTGGCGAAAAAAGAACTGGACTTTCTGTTATGAGGTCAAACAAACTCCAGAAATGGTGCCATACTAGAAAATTTATCAAAGACAAGCTCAAGAAATCGGTTTAAAACTCCTGTCCTCAACAATAAACGCAAGCACGATCAAAATTCCGGGTGGGTCGAAATTCTTTTTCCGAAATCGCGCTCAACAAAATTCTGAAAATATTACTTGAACAACACGAAACAGTATATGAATGGGCGTGGAGAGTCTCTGGAATATGCCACAGCTTGTTCCTTTTTTTAACCATTCTTCACCCTTCAGGCCTTTTCCTTAAAAAAAAGGAGGAAAAAAGCTTTTCATTTCCGATTAAATTCCATTTGAAAAATAAAGTAAACACAAAATATAGGACGGCAGATAGGACGGCTAGTAAGGCAGATAATGCTACTAAGTACAGACATTAACGAAGGAAGATTAAAAGTTAATCCCAAAGTTTTTCCACTGCAATCGAGGAGATTTGGCGAATGCTTTCTTTTGTTAAATTTCTCAAAGTCATCCTATGGTGTGAAATGGCACGTGCACGTCCTCTGCGCATCTCTTTGAAAACGTGAGTCATTTTTTTGGCTCCCGGGAAACTCAGATTCAAATTGGGCACTCCTCAGTTCATTTAACAGGTTTGACAGGTCTAACCACATCATCCATCCACATCAACAGCAACATCAACCGTTCTGCGCATCTCTTCACACAACACAGCAGACATAGATACCAAGTTGTCACGTTGAGTTCTGTTCGGTTTGAATCTACGATTCATGCGTGGAAGAGATTAATTACGCGACTAATTATACCCCATCCCATAGGATAGGAGGTATATTAAGTTTGTCACATTGTTTGTAACACGGTGAAATAATAATGGTAGACCCCAAGACCTTTAGGGCATATGATCGTGACCGAATTCTGATAAGCCATGGCCGTCCGTCCGTCTGTCTGTATGTCACACGTTTTTAGGTCTTAAATTTCAAGCTAGGGAGTTGAAATTTGGTACATAGGTTCATTGTTATCCAAAGCAGTGTAAAAAATTTTCAAATCCGCCCGAAGACACGCCCACAATCGGTCTAAATGTGCAACTACCTCCAGAGATTTCAAAACAGTAAGACGTTCTAAAAGGCTGAAACTTCACATTTAGCATTTCCTAATGAATGTTAGACACGAAAAAGAAAAATTAAATTGGTAAACCTCCTCCAACTTGGGGCGTTGCATCTATTTTAAGGGTTAATTTTCAAATGCAGTTTACTCAATATTTTCGCTCGAAATTGAAAAAAAATTGCTTTATATTTTATGTAGAAAACGCTTAGTTCTACATTTTGTTCATACAAGACTTTGGGTCACGCCCAAATTTTGAAGCAAAATTGAAGAAAAATCTAAAACTGGCCTTGAGCCTTATTCAGGAAAGTACGAAACAAAAAAGGTAGCAGGTTAGGTAAACGAGACTTCAGTCCAGATTTCGTTCATATAAAGTTTTTAGCCACTCCCCCTCTTAGGGGTCCATTTTTCAAAAATATTGAATTTGAACCAAAAATTTGCATTTTTACGTACATTTAAGCGTAACGTAAGCGAAATATCTGTGGAAATATCTTATTATTGATAGTTTGTAATTAAGGGCAATTGGACCACGCCCCTTTTTGAAGTTTGCCTTACTTATAAAATGTCAAAAAATAATAAATGCCAAAAAACTTGCAAATGTTCAGATATGTGCGTAAGCTATCAACTAAAATGAATAAATTTTTGCCACGCCCACCTTTGGGGGCGTTCTTAAGTAAAAAATCAAATTTTTAATATAAAACAGCGATCAACACGTGTATACCGCACCTGATAAAAAATATGATAAAAAAATATGTTATTGAAAAGGGCTTGATGCCACACCCCTTTTTTAAAAAAGAAGATTCTTAACTGAAAAATTCTTAACACAATTAAAGTTAATAGAAACTGAAATTTAACAATTAAGATTTTTGACAAATTTTGGAGCTTGCCAGTGGTCAATTAGGATGGGGTATCTAACAATTCGCCTAGGCGGATTGTAACCCTCCCACTAGTTTTTAATCTCTTCGGGATAAGATTAAAATTCGTATGGTAAGTCTCGTGATTAAAAGGGGATTTGCGGAAAATTTTTCTTAATCGCAGAATAGTGTTCGGTGAAAACATCCTATATGTCTCGTGATCTAAATCTGCGTGTTCTCACTAAGAATACCGACCTCACATACGAGCGCACCTACCTTCGCCACTTCTGAGTATCATCATCTTTGGCTTCGACAAGTTTTCAGTCAGGTTCCAAGTTTTGCAGTAACTCTCTAGTCTGTTAAACGTGAGTTGCATATGAGTGTTCACTGAGTCTGCAGTGAAAATTATGTCCTCTGCAAACATAAGGACCAGACTTTTGATTTGGCTCAGCTCCATTCCTCCGTTTTTTGGCTCTGTGAAATGACTCGAAAGAAAATACGCCAAAAAAACGCCAAAAATGTCAAAGAAGAACTCCCAGAATCAGTAAAATGACGCCAAAATTTTGGGAAAAAGCAAAGAAACTAATCCAGAAAAAAATAACGTTTTTGGCTCAATGGACGTTTCTACATTATCCTTAATAAAAGCTGAGGTATTATTAATATGGTTTTTTTTAAGTTATTTTTTCTTATAATTTACTAGCGAATTAAGGAATTGCCTACCCTTTTAATGTTGCACATCTCACGAGCGGAAGGGATTAGAAAAAGAGGAAAAGGAGGGGAGGTACCGATGCACTCCTGTTTTGAACTGTTGCGGGCATTTTTTACCAAGGTGACGGAAAGTAACAAGAGGGGGCAGAAGTTTGGATGGGGGATGCCCTGCCACGCGAGCACGAGGCAACGAATTCAAAAAGCGGGTCCCTGTCATCAAATGTGTGTGGTTGATATACGGAAAAGAAGTCGACATCCAAATATCCAAAAATGCCTAAAAATCTGTTTGGAAAAAAAGCCAGAAATTGTTTTTTTTTGTTTTTTTTTTTCAATCAAACCGTAAACAGTGTTATCCCCTTCCCGTTACCATTCATAAATCATTAATTTACTTAAAAAAATATTTTATTTCTAAGGGTTATAAGGTTTTTGAATTAGACTAACCAAAATTTTTTACTTATTTGCGGACTACAAGGTTTACGGCCAGAATGTACCTAAAAAATTAATGTTTTTTGTGCAAATAAAATAATTATGTAAAATACATGTGGAATGCATGTGGTTTTAGTGACAGATTTTGATGTCAGAACAACGAAGCAGAATTTTTTTTGTGGGAATGTAGAATTTTGCTATAAAGTTATTGATAAAATTGTAGGGTGAGGTTTGAATACTAGCGGACAAAATTTAGCTATTGGTTACAAATGAATTCTTTGTCCAAATTCTACCACCTCATAAGCCTTGCTGTTTATCGGTGCTATTTGTTGTAGCTGTATGACGATTCTAAGGCTAAGACATAGGCTTCATTTATAGCATCCAAATGTTACCTTTCAAACTATTCAGTCAAACTATTGTTATAAAACTAATATTTATGTAAATAAAAGTTAACATACTATTTGGATCACAGCACTAAACAGCTTTTCACATTTGTCTTGCTTTCGTAAACTATTTTTAGTTAACTAGGAAGTACGTGCTTGATCTCATTGTATAACAAGAATATCCGCCCACTGATTTACATAATTTCCTATCAACGACTATTCCGAACATCTTTATTGTCAATCAATATGTTAATTTAAAAATAAAAAATAAATACATAAAGTTTTTTCCGATTAGTGAGTAGTCTTTACCGAAAAGTCACAAAGTAAATGAACGCAACATAATCTCCACCTGACCATATAACAAAAATAAAAAAATAAACCTTTTCTTCAATTAATTTGCTGACATTGATCATATCGGAACAGTCCGATAGACTCTACACATGATTGTTGTCAACTTTCGTAATGTCAACAAATTATGTTAAACAGTCATCCCACAACGCGACCACGGCCGGTGCGCTGATGACTGAAAACCTTCGATTCGACCGATGCCAGTCGCATGTACGACTCGTTCCAATCCATAAGTTATTTGGGCTACAGCAGCCACCTGCCTTGAGGTCGTTCACCAATCATCACCATATTCCATAGATAGACACGTCGAGCAATGCAAGTCCAATAGGCCTTGTACGAAAGCTAAAATCCATTCAAATTGACCGCTAGAAGTCGACCACATCGTTTTCCAAATAGTTCTAGTCTTTGAAAAATTGCTAAGTAGACCAACAACTATCTTTTCTTCGGGGAGCGACTTTGAATGACGCGGGCGTCATTGACTTTAATTCTGAAAAGTATCAAGACCAAAACGGCCTTGACGTATCGAACCACACCGAGAGTAGAATAGTGGCACAAGCGCAGATAATGCTGCTCATACGATGTAAAAATATTTATAAAACTTTTAATTAATGACGCTGACATTATTCGTGCTTTTTACGTGCCCAACGCATTTGCAGATGATGATCGAGCGTGTTGTGCGCATCGGTGTCAGGCAAAGGAAAACAGTGTCGCTTTGGTATGCAAAAGGTGTTCGTCGGTTGGTTGTTATAGACTTTCGCAAGACCGCAAGATCGATGTTGATTTCGCATCTTTTTTGTCTGCAGCCCGCAAATGTGTAAGCTGTAACAGATAGGTCTATCAAAATAAATTGCAATTGCCCATGTCGTTATAGGTCAGCTTTGGAGTTTGCAATAACATGCAGCTGATACAAGCGATACTCATGAGGCTTAGACAAAAGTGAGGCCTTCAAGAAGCGACCTTTCGATGGGAAAATATTTTTGTTTCTTGACGAAAAGCTGTTTGTTTTCTTTTCATCCGTAAATATCAACAGTTCGTGCCTTTAAATTAAGTCCGACAACAATTGACAAAGATTTGTCAAGTAATCTGTTGAGTTAGCGCTCTTAGCATGTAGTGTACGTCCCGTTTTCAATGGTTATAAATTGCAAAAACGCAGCTTTTTGTCAGCGTGGCAGTCCCATAGTCGAAATACACTTGAAAACTTTCGCAAGTTTATGGCTACCAAGTAAGTCTGCACAGAAAAATATACCAAATAATAAAAATCATAGAAAAACTCTTAAATTCAGCAAAATGAGATTAAGTGCTTTACATTGTGGCTTAACATTGCATTTTTTTAAAATCTCTTTCAAGAGGGTTATTCACTTCCTTTGGCAACCCATAGGTTGACACATGGGACAAACGCAATATCGGTTTTCCAATTCTTTCCACATGAACTCCCTTGTAAGACAAGTACCTACTTGTTGAAAAGCCCCGAAGCCCACTTGTTTTTCGCCTTACCAACCATCAGCTAACTCCATGTAAACCTCAAAACCAAAATGATATCCAAATTTTCTCACTCATTATGTCACATAACACTGCTGGAGGAAATTTGAATGTTACATACGCATATGACGCGTCTTCCTCCGTAATAAGATGCACATAAAAAAAAATTACGGCCCATTATGCAACGACGAAGTGCATCCACATTTTTGTTTCCGAGCTCGTACCTCATCTCAGCTTACATATGAAAGGCTGAGGAAACCCTATCTTCATACCGGCTGCTGTCTCACTTATTTAGATCAACAAAATTTTACAACTTTTGTGAACGTTGGCCCCTCATTCAGAGACACAAAAGCGATTGATCACAGCTCGAACACCCACCGATTTTGGTTTTGCTGCCGCCCAATGCTTGTCGGTAACCCAGTATACAACCCAATGACAATGGAAACGTTTTGAACTCAGTCGATACTCTAACCATTACCGCTATAAATCATAGTTAGAGCCACAAGATACATGGCACCAAAGTGTTGCACTCGTGCAGTGAAATCCACCGTGGACCGCGCTTAGCCGTGTTAGATTTCATTTAGGAAAGTCTCTATGGGTGTTGCGATATGTTTTCAATTTTCATCACAACATCGGCGTCTTCGAATGTGCCCACAAGGTCAGGTACCTAAGTTGAGAGGCTCGTGAGTCTTTCAATAAAAATATTGTAAAAAAAATGTAGATGTGTGTTTTTTTTTGCTTTTTGTGCTCCATATGCCGCCCGGTGTATGCGTTTGAATTGAACAGAAAGTAGCTGCAAAATTTAACTAAGGTCACAAGTCTACCGGCGAACATTTTTGCATAATCAATAGTTGACCGCATTTTATTTAAAATAAAATAAAAAAATACACAATAAAAAAGATTGAAACTATTGCAACTTGCTGTGACAGCCGCATAGTGTGGCTGACAGTCGTCTATAGGTGACACAAATGTTTCCGGTTGCATTGTGTGTCAGTAGGTATTGAAATGAATTCATAGCTTAGCCTGTGCGACATGCATTAAAAACATGAACAAGTATGCTAATAATGCCATGCTGACATATTGTTTTCGAGAGCAAAAAATAAATTCAAACCCGGAAAAGGCAAATCATAACATAGGAATCGATTTTTGTGGGGCGCCTTATATAGGGAACAATGACTCAATTTAGTTTAAGGCGTTGAGTCTGTATGTATTTTTCACGCTTTAAGTTTTTAAACATTTGGTTAAAGCAGTTTTCAACAGCAGTTTGCATAATGACACAAATCATAATATTTATTGAAATAGGCATCATTTGTTCATCTTTCTTCAGCAGTGTCACTCACTCACTTCGGTGAGTTTCTTTTGTATACAAACTATAAACACTTTCATGAAGAAAGCATTAATTGGCATCAATTCAAATCAAAGACTGCTGAGCGGGTTGCCACATTCTTTTTAGTTTTTGTCCATGTGATGATGTGTGAATCGCATCATAACTTTTACGTTAAAGAGGCATTGAAATGAAATGGAAAACTGTCTTCATTCGTAATGAGTTTGAAAATTAGTTTTTCAGAAACTGTTCCCTAAAACAGCTTTATTTAAAAGTAAAATGAATGAAAAGAAGAAGAATAAAAGAATAAGGAGTAAGAGGTAAATCATGGTAATAAGTGTAACGCTGTTATTTAATTTTTTTTCTGTTAAAGTAACATTTTTAAAAATGTGCCCTCCCGGTTAAACGGGGAGAAATAGTCCCTCCTCTCAAACAATTTTGTCTCGACCACTAGATTTTGGTCACACCTTAACTGAAACACCCCTTAGGTATCTTTTCTCTATTTTTATGGGTTTAAAAGTAACAAACGTTGTCGTTAATAAGTTCTGGCGACTATTGAACATTTCTTCCCCTTTAACAACTGTGATAACATTTGATAGAATCCAAAAGAGCACGAAAGGCCAACTATGCGACTTAATTTAGGTTGCAGACTAGTTTCTGAAGAACTATTAAGCGACTTTAAGAAGAAGTCACGTGGAAGTCACAAACCCTCAATATGGTAGTGAAAATTTTTATAGTTAATTTTTTAGAATTCTAGAATATTTAAAATTTAAGTAATTTATAATTAAATTAATTTATAATTTACCAATCAGGTAGCAAAAAGTTTTTCCGTCAAACGATTCCAAAAATGTCAATCCAAATTTTATTGGCGCCTTACTGATGATATAACGCGGACTGAAGTCGAAAAAAAAAATCTTTTTAAAAAAAGTGTGCTTTTTAAAATTCTGTCACTTTTATACAAAGCTACACAGTGAATTATGTACGGGAGGGAACCTCTCGCAACCCTTAACATGTTTCTAATTTATACCCGACCCAGGGTATATTAGTTTTGATGCATAACTTATAAGACCTTTTAGAGTCATGATCGAGACCGACAGGCCTCGTCCGACAAGCCATGTCCGTCCGCCCTTCCGTCTGTCTGTATGTGGGAAGTTTTTAGGTCTTTCAAATAGAGCTAGAAAGCTGAAACTTGAAGTGTATTTTGGTTCTCATTTTCTAAAGTAAAACTATGTAAATTTATAGAATCGGTCCACTGCTACGCCCATAATTCACTTCAATGTGAGACCACCTCTTATTCAAACTACCTCTAATTGAAACGAATTTTCTTCTTTCAGCCGGGTCCAATTTTATTGCTTCTAAACCCTTCAAAAATGAACCAAAAAGCTCAGTGCTAAGACGTTTTTACCGGCCTTAATAGATGACAGAGGTAAGTCTCTTTTTATCCGTATAAGTTAAATGACTCAATATAAACTCGGAAAACAATTTATTCTCCAGCAAATCATCATACGATTAAGAATTTTTTTTAGCTGTCCATCCAAAAATGGAAAAAGGACCTCTTATTGTATCACTCCGTTGTCCGTCCATTCGTCCGTCCGCACCTGTAAGTTTTGAACGGTAAGTCGTAGAAAGATTAAATTTGGTACACTTATAAAGTCCGTGAAAAAATGAGAGCGCATACAAGGGCAATTTTGTATATACACATATAACGGTTTCATTACACTTTGAATATTGATGGTAAGAAAGACAAAAAGTGCGTTTTGGCCTTATCTTAAAAATGATTATCAGTCAGAAAGAAGAAAATTGAAACAAATAAAATTGGACTTCTAAAAAATTTTTTAGAAATAAGAAATGGAAAATAAATACCCATTTTCAACGTGCTTAAGGTCATAACTTTTTCAACACTTTAATTAAAAAGCCGATATAAGGCTAACATATATAGCAGCCGCTGGCTAAGCAAAATCTAAAATAAAATTTTTGTTAAACGGTTTTAGAACTGTAGTTTTGGCACATTTTCGAAAAAAAAACCGTGAAATAAATTTTGTCCCCACCACTATTTCCGATATAGCATCGGCCAAATGATTTGAAAAAATCATACACATCAAGAATTATTTTTGCAATTTTAGAAAAACTATAGAAGTCCTCGAATATTAAGCAGATTCTGAGATTTAGCTCGAAAACTTCAAAAACATTTTAAAAATTATTTGTCAAATTATTCTTGTATCTAAACTACGGTGTACCGACTATAATGAAATTTGGTTTGTACGTAGAAAGTAGGAAGTGAATCCTAAGATGTTTAAAATCTTTCAAAAATGGCGTTTCTAACTCAAAATTTTTCAGAAACGGTTTAAAAAAACAAATTAAAAAAAATCGCTTTTATAACCGATAACTAAAAAAGCTGTGTTCTGAGTATTAGAAAAAAGTTACCGTTGGCAGCGCTAAGTATATGAAAATCAAAAAAATCACTGTGTGTCCCCATCTTGATAACTATCAGACATAGAAAATTTTTTGAGGTTTGAAAGAAAAATATAGAGGGTCTGAAATATTGCGTGATTTTTGACATACCCTTAAAATCATTTAAGTACATTTACTAAAATGGCAGTGCCAAAAATGCATAAACTTCGAAGGCTGAAAACACAGTGGAGCTCCGGGCAGAGTGCTGATGCGAGAGTCGAGGAGAGCGGCGAAAACAAACACATATGCTTTCTTATGAGCTATCACATACTAGGCATGAAGCTGCGAGGTTATATACGATAAAACTGGTGAGTTCAAACAAGTTTGTTTTCTTCGCACTTATCGAGCTAAAAGTTTTGAGCAAAACATGAAGTTAGAAGGATTTATGAGTTGTATTTTTTGTAAAAAATGCATTTTGGGTTGATGTGGCTATCGATTCTATATGCAATTCCACCCATTCAAGCGATGGCCCGTATCTTGTAGCCAATTATAAGCGGTACTTAAAAAACTGCATTTTAAGGTGCTGTTAACAACTTCGTTATAACCCTTTATATAGGTAGGCTTCATTCCAACATGCTAAAAACTCGAGAAAAATTAATGAAAATGCACATTCTCAATCGCATAGACCCTTAATTGATATCAACAGTTTAACATACCTACAAAAAACACCAAAGGGAAGGCCATTGAAACACAGCTGCAAAAAGTAGTTAGCGTGATTGAAGAGTTACTTCAAGACCAATAATTTATTAGCACATTAAAGGTGCTTTCCACAATGTCTAGACCCGCAGAATTGTTAAACGAAACGAAATTCCCAACAATGGCCATTGGCCAAACGTAATTAGTTTTGTTGTTAACAATAGAGAAATCAATGCATCCACCAGCCTTATAAAGGAAGAAATTTGTCTTCAGCAATGTAAGACCAATTTTCTTGTTTTTTTTTTTCAAAAGGCCTCTTGACTATGTGAAACGATGCTTAGAAACTCAAATTTTTGTGCTTGGTAATCGCGACGAGAAAACTCCTAACTGGATAAAAAAAAACGGGTCAACCACACCATCGAATATGCCCACTTTTTAAATATAAGCTCTTTAAAGACTTCATTTCTCGGAAAATTTGTTCTAAATCAAGTCTTATTGATAGACTACACCGTGTTCATGTCTCCCCTTTCATTTATCGGGTGGACACTGTAGATTTTGCATTGTTTTACCACTTTTTCAAAGACGAAATCTCCGTTGGGAAGGAGTTCATGTTTGCAGCTTTAAATCTCATACTCGACTAAAACCACTTCAGTATGTGGTACCTACTCGTTGATCAACTCTCTCCTTCTTCACCGCTCTCCTCGACTCTTGCATCGCTGTTCTTCTTGCAGCTTCACTATGTTTTCAGTCTTAGTTGTTTCTATCTTATCAACTAAGTTTTACGCAAGCACAAACTACTAAAGTAGAAAGCAAAAGTTATAAAAAAAAATTTATAAAAAAAACAAAAAACACGTTTGTCATTTTTTTTTATGAAAAAAATTCAAAAAATTTATTTGTTACCCTGCGTTTCAATTAAAATTTTAGTATACGTAATCTTAAGATTTAGTTTACAAGTTAGTACAGTAAACTTGAAAAAAAAAAATCATAAGCCCGAATACCGGGCAAAAAAGCCGACGGACCGCTCCTTGTATGACTAAGGATCACACGATCTGTTTTCTTATGAAATTCTAACTTTGTTGCCCCAGATTTTTAGAAATATGTACTTAAAATCTCGTCAAATGCTGCTCTTTTTTTTGATAAAGGTTTTGGGCTTGACGTACTTGTAGAAAAAAAACTAAGAGAATCATTAGCCTCGTTTACACCGAGGAATATATTTGGTCTGGGACTATATTTTTTAGTCTCGTTATTTTTTTTTTTTTTTTTTTTTATAATTTACTAGCGAATGAAGGGATTGGCTACCCTTTTAATGTTACACATCTCACGAGTGGAAAGGATTAGAAAAAGAGGAAAAGGAGGAGAGGTACCGATGCACTCTTGTTTTGAACAGTTGCGGGTTGTAACGTGACGGAAAGACTGAACGTGGGAAAACATTCCACATTCGCGTTGAGCGGCTTATGAAGGAACTTGACTGTACGTCCGAAAGTGGGCTCGAGGATAAACTGATGTGCATTCGAACTTTGGCGAGTATCACGGTTGAAAGTCTTAAGGGGCGGAATGCAATTGGCTATTTCGATGGAACACTATTTGTGAAAAAAGCGATAGAACAGTGAAAGGCAAGAGACATTACTAGTCAGTCAATTGTTCTAATGAGTTAATTGACTGCGCAATATTTCTGTCTCCAATCAGTTTTATCGCTCGTTTTTTTATCCTATCTAGCAGGTGCAATGCTGTTTTTGGAGCACCAGCCCAGACGTGGGAACAGACGTTCTTGGCGACGTCGAATATGTGGTCATTCCAACTAAGGTTTTTATTAACACACATACCGAGAATGGAAAGCGTTTCGGTTTCGTGGATGTAAGTGCCATTCATGGATAATGGCTAAGTGTTTTGCTTCAATGACAGAAGACAGCATGGAGTTTTAGAAGCATTAAACTCTACTCTATTTCGAAATCCCCATGATACAATGCTGTTAAGGTCAGAGTTTAATGAGTTTGACATACGTAGCCGTTCCAGTTCTACGTCCGAAGAGCAGGGGCGAGGAACCGAGAACGAATATGAGAAACTTAGGTTACTGTCATCGGCAAAGGAGTAGATTGGATTAGTAGTAGCAGACAAGAGATCGTTTATGAAAGCGAGGAAGAGAGTCGGAGACAAAACAGAGCCCTGGGGAACCCCAGCATTTATTATTTGAACCGCATACTTGAAGCCGTCCAAAACAACTTGAATTGAACGGTTCGAAAGGTAATTACTAATCCACTGAATGAGGGATTCGTCGATTCCAAATGCGCGCATTTTCGACAAAAGAGCTTGGTGCCAAACTCTGTCAAATGCTTTTGAAATATCAAGCGCAACAATCTTGCTTTCACCAAGAAGATGCAAGGAATGGTTCCACTTTTCGGTGAGATATGCCATTAGATCACCAGTGGACCTTTTGCTACGGAAACCATATTGCCGGTCATTAAGTAGTTTTCGTGATTCGAGATATTTCATGAGCTGGAAGTTAATCAGCGTTTCCATGGCCTTAGAAAGGGAAGGGAAGTTAGTAGAAGAAGAATCGCCTTTTTAAGGGACGGGCTGGACAAATGCTGTTTTCCATCTACTCGGAAAGAGGCCAGAGGAGTAGGACCGATAAAAAAGCTTGCACAATGGTTTTGCCAGCGTGGAAGAACACCTCTTCAGAACAATCGGGGATATACCATCTGGACCAGCGGATTTGTGAATGTTGAGATCCTTAAGTACTTTTTTGACTGTACGAGTGCGAAAGTGAATTTGTCCCATAGTGCATTCAACGCGCTCAAGTACAGGCGGAGACAATACGCAATCTGGTAGCGTGGAGCTGGCAGCAAAATGTGCTGCGAGGAGATTGGCTTTGTCTAGGGAACTGACAGCTGAAATGCCATTGCAGACGAGCGTTGGGATGGAGGATGAGGCACGTTTTCACATTTTTGACGAAATGTGACACATTTTGCGTTTAAATAGAGTAGGACCAAGTACAAAACCAGCGAAACCTATCGTTCAATAAACTCCAAAAATGTTCTTTTCCTGAGACATTCCTATGAAATGTTCAGAGACATCTATTGTAGATATAGAATAAAATACTTGTTGCCAAGGCATTAGGCGAAAATGAAATTCTGATTTTTGTTTGGTCCAGGCCACCTAAGTTTAAGGACTGACCTAAATAATTAAGTCCTCGTATTATGTATTTACACCGACGTTTTTTTGGACTAAATATCGGTATAGTCCGGGTATAGTCCCCGGTGTAAACTAGGCCATTGTTTGCTTCCCTAGATGTTGGGAGAGATATTAGAAAACTCTGCACAATTTATAAATCTTAAAAGTAGACAAATATCTAAGTAGTTACTTTTGGAGGATGAGATTACAGATGGCTTAGATCTTGGCTATCAAAGCCATTTACTATACATTAAATGATTATGAATTTTTTCATCATCATAATCGCCTAACTGCCTTCCGAACTCGTTCAAAGGTGATGCATTCTGAAAAAACTATATCGGCATCAAGTCTACTGCTCACCAGATATGGGGGGTACCGGCATAGAAAATATCCGGGCGGACCAAAACCAGGTGTGTCTGTCTCAAAATGAGCGCGCCTTCCTGGTTGGCGTCTTTTATCCAGGTTAGGATCGGCCGAATATTAAACACCCCTTTCTCTTCCAATATGCAAATAGAATGGACAACAATTAGATGCATGCCAGATGCATTCATGAAATACTCTGCTAGTTATATTATTGATTTTCTACGTAAAGGCATAACACTTGCGGCAGTAAGCTTTGATGTTTCTGTGCAGAGTTTTCATAATCCGTAGGTACTGGCCCATCAGCATTAGTGTGTTGGATCTAAAACTAGTTTTTTCTTCTATATTTTTTATCCTCAAATTTTTCCCCTAGCGATGTGCTACCCGTCGCTAGGGGAAATAAGGGTAGTAATACCCCTCGATCTCGAGCTAAATATAAAAAAAGTAAAAAACTCAATTCCCCTTCACAATTTAAAAAAAGAACTCTGTCGTAAGGATCTCAAAGTGTAAAAAAATTTCACTTATTTCCTCAGGAAAGGCGAACATATAAGAAACAGTGCCCCGAGGTTTACAGATGCAGGTGTACAATCTAAAAAATTGAGAAAAATGTTAATTTTCCAAAATCCATTTAAAGAAATTTTTCAAGGGGACTCCTATAGATTAAGGTTTATAGATTTAATGTTTATATGAAAAACTATGTATATGCAAAAAATGTCCGTCCATGGAACCATGCTATTGAATTTGCATCAAATCGCGTAAAACAAACAATTATACAATTCTCATACATTTTGTAATTTGAAGAATTATCATTATTTTTATATACGAATGACGTACCCTTATAGACATATCCATGTGCGTATTATGCAAACTTCGGTGTCCCAGCTACAGCTGGATAGGAGTTGAAAAAAAAGCAAATCTCATGACCGATTGCGAGACAAGAAGATCATCTCAATTAATCACAAGCAATTGGTCACGCTAGCCAACACTATAATCCATAGCCAAGAGTTATCCAAAGGCACACGTTTATGGTACTGAGTGCCGGCCTCTCGTGTTTACCCAACATTACAAACACTGAGGCTTTTTGTTGTATTTTGTCAGACCAAATATAATTCCAGATGTGTCTATGCTGTGTGGAGGTGCTTCTAAGTTGTTTGCGCATTTGTCTGCTTGCTTAATATTTATGAACACACTAATTTGGTCCAATTAGCACATTGTTATAAGAAGTCCAGTGAAGTATTTTGTTTTTAAATTTATACAAGCATATTCAAAAGACTTGAGTTTTTTTTTGTGTTCGAAAATAGTATTAAATTATGTTTCACATGGAGATTATGCTCAAAGCATGCAAAATTTCAACAAAAAGGTGCTAATGTAGACAATTAAATAATTTTAATTTTTCTGTTATGAGAAACTGTATGGAGACCCAATAATGACCCATTCCTTGGGTGCCTTTTGATAGTATCGAAAATAACTTATTAAATATTCTTATCTAATTTATGGTTTATTATAATGTAAGCAAAAGTGTTGAAACACAAATCAATTGCTCGATCTACCTACTTCTCGATTGCTGTTTAAAACGTCAAAACAATGCTGACAGGCAATTAAACGTCAGCATCAAAGTAACTTTAATTTAATCCAATTTTCAATAATTGGTGTTACTTTAATTGCATACTAATACAGAAAACAGATAAATGACTGAACCGCTTGACAGCATTTCATGTTTTGAAATTGCTTAATGCAAGAGTTAACAAAAAAGAAAACAAGAAAAACACAAGCATCTTGACAACTTGACCTTCAATAGAGCTGTCGAGTATTAAAATCTTTAGAAAGTGATAAGAAATAAGTAAACAACACCTCCAGACCTAGGAAATATTTCAAAATATTTCCAAAGAAATTTACACGTCATTTCTTCTTCTGGCAAACTCGACCGATATTTTTTTAATAATGTTAACTCGATTAACATCAATAAGGCCAGTGAAATATTTAAATCGTAAAATGATGTTGGCACGTAGGCCGTTGCACATTTCGTTGCTTTTTTCGTGCACTAAGCACAACAAAATTTTGAAAAACCATCAAGCAAGCTTCTAAAATAAGTTTGGTCCATTTTTACACTCTTATAGCGAGTTGCGACCAATTGGGTGAGAGGTTTGCAACCTCAGGCCACCAGTCTTTAAACTCAAATTAACACCTCTTTAACCACGTGCTGGTGAAAACTCAAGTACAACCAAGAAGCGTAGTTTAAATAAAATTGGATGTTTGTATTTGTTTTAGCACATTTTTGTGGCTTAGTAATGGTAGTCGGCGTGTCTCAAGGTCGTTTGACATTCATGTTTATTTTCGACGTTTTTTTTTCTTCTTCTTATATCGATCCTTAAATTCAATTGACTATCGGACTCATAATTCTTTATCTGTTAATGCTTAAAATCTTGAAGTCTGTATGTTTTAGTATTTTATGTGACGTCAGTCAATTTAACAAGAATAAACCGTAAAATTATTGATTGAATACGAAACTCTACTATCCACACCTCAATGATGACCCAGCGAATTCATGTCACGCATATGTAAATTATGCCTGCTGGCGTTTAGCGGAAATACCATTAGACAGAAAGTTTTTTTTTTCGGTGGTAAGCAGACGTTGCGATTGTGACGTTCAAGATGTCAGTCACCCTCACTTGAAGTGATTTAGATTTCTCCATATGGCTTTTAAAACCAGTTGTTTGAATTTTGAATTTGGATTTGGATTTGGATTGATTTGTTTAAAATCTTTATCAAGATGTGTGTGCTGGAATCCCGTTTAGACGGGGTCGACACCAGTTACGGATCTTAACCCACTAAAGACCCTACGTTTCCCGTTTCGTCAGGATTTGCTGACATTATTATCAGTGGTTCATTTCTTTCAATTTGCGTACACATTCTCCCTATGTTAACATTATTAGACACAAAATTCCTTAATTAAACTTTAATTAGTCCCGCTAAAGAAGAAGCTCCTTAGTCGCTCAATTACTCAATGTTAATTTCAATAGTATTCGTTCTTGTACGTCCATTGAGGCTGGATGCTCTAAAGTCGGGTTGTCTTGCACCACGCTTCAGCACTGTATAAAAGTTGTGATTTTGGATTTTTTGCACTTTTCATTATTTTAAAAAACTTGTAATTAAGGTTTATCAGCTCGAGCCAAAGCCCACTGAGCATTTCTCAAACGAAGAATTTATTCCTGCAGGACTTACCGCAACTCTACGGAGTGATGGGTTCGATAAAAGATTTATCTGTTATTTTTAGATGACAAAACAAGAAAATCGGTGAATTGGACCCATAACTCATAACTTCTGACATAATAAATGGAGCAATTGAGATTTAAAATTAAGAAGTTTTTTAAGGGTTAAAACCACCGATTAACAGTCACAACCAAAGAAGGTATATGTAAATGTAAAGACATAAAAGTAGTTTCTAGAAAAAGAGATGAACATAGCTCATTCTTCTAAGCAATCGGTGTAAATTATTATATCCTTTAAAATCTGGGGTCTCTACATTATCTTTCGTTGACATAACTTTAAATTTGGGAAGTCTTTAAAGGAGTTGTTTTTAGAAAATATGAGACATCTGTTCTTATGCCCAAAACTCATATATCAAAACAAGTGGGAAAGTATACATCAAACTTTATATACCCTGGGTCGAGTATAATTACAGAATGTTCGTTAGTTTCTCATTTTTTATTTATATGCACCAAGGACTCGAATAAGTTGAAACTGTCAACTTCAATTTTGTCCATTCTTTTCTTTAACACATTGTCGCATAGTTTTGTTTGATGTAACTCCTCCGCCCTAGAGGTACACTTGTTTAACAAGCTAAAACTCTTTTACAAAAATGAAGAATTCTAAATTTGTCACGGTTCACGGAGGTACTTTTATACCAAACCCAACTCTCAATGCAGAAACCAATCGGAAAAATTAAGTCCGGTAAGTCCTCTAAGGGCCAGATTTTCAGTGCAGGATCATTTGAGCTTCAGAGTTAAACCGAGATTAACCCTAGAAATGCGTTTTTCAGTGAAACTAGATCCGGGGTTAATCTCGGCTTAACTCGCCAAATTTGATGAGCTAATCCCGGATCAACTCTGAAGAACAGTATGAACTTCTTTGAATGTTTTTTCTGTGTAATTTTATTTGCGTGTTTCTATGGAAAATGACATTTGAGAACAACACGAACTTCTTTTCCTGTGTTTTTCTATGCAGATTGAGAGTTGGGAGAGTCAATAATTTCGAGAGTCTAAGATTTTGACAACTTTTCTGACGGAGTTAAGTCTGCAATGAAAAAATGCTCTCTGGGGTGTAAGCCGGGCTAAACTTGGCACTGAAAAACCGGTCCTTAGACGCATGATTAAAACCAACACTAAATTTTTTTTTATATTAATGCATAGTTTGTAACGCAGTGAAATTATCACCGTAGACTCCTAAGACCTTTAAGAGATATGATAGAGACCGACAGGAGAAGTGATTTAGCCAAGTCCGTCCGTCTGTTTGTAAGCACCTCTTAGGCCATAAATTTTTAGCTAGAGAGCTAAAATAAATGAGCTAAGCTCGAAGTTCATTGGATTAATTTTGATTCAGACATACCCAATTCAAACACACCGACTACAGACCTGTATGTGCGACCACCTCCATAAAAAAAAGTTAAATCAAGTCAAAGCTTTGTTACTTTTGCGTCAGAACATCAATTTTTGGCATGACGCACCGCTTCGGAATTGCCTTAAAAGCCATAGAAAAAACTTTATCCTAGCATTGACCATGCCCACTTCCTAATTTTTTTTTGGCATGACGCACTGCTTCGGAATTGCCTTAAAAGCCATAGAAAAAACTTTATCCTAGCATTGACCATGCCCACTTCCTAATTTTAAATAAAAATTCAACTTTTTATACCCCATCCCATAGGATAGGAGGTATATTAAGTTTGTCATATAGTTTTAATAATGGTAGACCCCCAAGACCTTAAGGGCATATGATCGAGACCGAATTCTGAATCGAATAAGCCACGTCCGTCTGTATGTCACATGTTTTTAGGCCTTAAATTTTGAGCTAGAGTGCTAAAATTTTGTACGTAAGGTCCACTTCATGCGAAGAAATTTGAAATCCGCCCAAAGGCACGCCCACAACCGGTCCAAATGTGCAACTACCTCCACAAATTTAAAAACTGTAAGTCGTTCTAAAAGGCTGAAATTTGGCATTTAGCATCTCCTAATGAATATAATACACAAAAAAGAAAAACCTAATTGCTAAACCTCCTCTAGTGGGCGTGGCATCTATTTTAAGGGTAAATTTTCAAATGCAGTTTACTCAATTTTTACTCCAAATTGAAAAAATTGCGCTTTTATTTTATGTAGAAAACGTTAAGTTCTACATTTTGTTCATACAAGATTTTGGGCCAAGCCCACATTTGTTAGGCAAAATTTGAAGATAAACCTAAAATTTTCCAAAAAAACTTAATTTCGACTGGCTTTGAGCTAATTTAGGAATGCATTAAATTAAAAAAGCAACAGGTTAGGTAAGGGAGACTTCATTCCCAATTTCGTTAATATAAAGTTACTAGCCACGCCCCTTTTTAGGGGTCGATTTTTCAAAAATATTGAATTTGAACCAAAAAATTGCAATTTAACGTACATTAAAGCGTACTTGGAAATATCTGTGGAAATATCTTATAGTTGGTAGTTTGTAATTAGGGGCGGTTGGACCACGCCCCTTTTCGTAATTTGCGCTACTATAAAATGTCAAGAATAACAATGCCATCAGCATTTTACAATGTGGGATAGGATGGGGTATTCAACGGTCCGTTTTACGGACTGTAACTCATGGGCACACACTGTAGCACTTACACACTGGTTCTTAATATGTTTGGAATTGAGAAAATATTATGCCTATTGCAGAAAGATTAGGTATACAGATTTGCTGCATTTTTTATAAACACACCATATGTCTCCGCCCATTTTTGTGGGTGTTGTTAAAAAAAGTGTAATTTTTAGCAATCCTGCCATCGTCACCTGAAAAAAAAGACTTGTTCTTTTCACGGTCCCCACCTCCGCGAGGGTTTGACAAGCCCTCCGAGAGTATTAATTGTCTTGAAAAACTTCTCAATGTGCCGTTCGGATTCGGCAAAAAATTGTAGGTCCCCTTGTATGTAAAGAAATTAACACACCAGCATACATTGTTGAGAAGTTGGCCCTGGTTCACCTCGAGCTGTTGCGCCACTCTATTTTTTTTTAATTTTTAGTCAAAGGCTTTTCGGTTTAAATCGATGTAACTGAGTTTTATAAAGCGTCTTAAACTCTTCTTTCGGTGTATAACATTTTTGTCTCTTTATTTTTTTGACACTGTTTTATTTTACAATTTTTGTATACGAATCGTAACAGAATGGAGCCCATATTTTCGAATATTACGAATGAGTATCGGAAAAATATTTTTTGAACACATAATTAAAACATAACTTTATTTCCTTTTAATAACAAATCACTCAAAAATTTTAAAAATTAAAACATTTAGAAATGAAATATGAAATCCCGTTTTAATTTAATAAAAAAAGAAATTTTTTATACGCGACTCAGGGTATATTGATTTTAATGCATAGTTTATAACATAGTGAAATAATCACCATAGATCCCTAACACGTGAACAGGTGAATCGATTAAGCTATGTCCATCCGTCTGTCCGTATGTGTGAAGTTTTTAGGTCTTTAAAACTGAGCTAGGATGCGTATCTTAGTTTTTATTTTGTACAGACAAAGTGTGAAAATTGGTCAAATCCGCCAATGGCCACGCCCACTACTAGCTTCAATGTAAGACAAACAACCTCTATTTCAAATTTTCTTTCAAAATGACTTTTCTTTAAGTTAGCAAGACGTACTTAAATTTTGGTATAAAGCATTAATGCCCAAAAACCTTAAAGAAGACAAAAGTTATAAAAATGAAAGATATTACTATTTGCTAAGTTTGTTCTTAACAAAATTTTGTGCTCCGCCCACTTTTAGGAGGCGTTTTTGCAAAAACTGTTTTTTCCGAAATAATTTCTAGTCTTAACGCATTTTATCATGATTCTAAAGAAATTACAGTTGATTGATTTTAATTTTTAGCCAAGGCCCACTTTTGGGGGCGTGGCCTATACAAATGGTATATGAATACGGGATAAAAAACTTTAAGATTTGGTGTTACACGGCATATAGGGTCAGGTATATAGAAGTTTGTCACAGACGAACTCTTGTTATTAAATTGTGTAAATCAAACTATTCTCTTTTTCATAAAACTTGTTTTAGCTAATTTTGTTTGCAACTTCGAAAATATTAGCCGATATTTTTAAACATTTCTGTAAATGTGTTTTACTTTTAGTTTGATGAAATAACAAGTAAAAATAATTCGAAATTCGCATCTTACTTCGCCGACTCAAAGTTTATTTAGTTGAAGAATTGGACAATTTAACATTTGATATAAAATACTCTCCGCGAGGATCTGACAGATTACTTGCTTTTATTCTGAACTCGTTTTCTTATAAAAAAGTTTACCTCCTGGGAAAGAGTCACTGTTTTAAAATTATGTAATGAAATTTTGGTACTTTTTGAAAAATTAAAAATATATGTAAGAGTCATGAATTTAGCACACTTCTGAAAATCAAACTGTTCTATGGTCATGTTGCAATTAAATATATTTTTTACAGAAATAATATCCTAGCGAAATCTTATCTAGAGAATAAGTTACTGCCTAAATTATGCGCAAAAATAAACACGAGCAACGAAAAAATAAAGTCGGCTTAACAAAAACATGAAAAATTCGTCAAATCTGTACATCAGTAAAAGCTGTATAAGATCAGCATGATGATCCTTTCAAACCGTGACTCAGTATTAAGCGCCTGTCATATTGACCCAAGAAATAAAGTTTTACAGATTTTCAACCACATTTAAATGCAGGTATTTAATTACCATCCCAATCATGATTGCTCGACTGTCAATGCCGCAGTAAATGCTTTTGAATATCTTTTGAATAAAATTAATCAGCAATTATATATTTTTACAGTAGTTGAATTGGGTCAGCAAACTGGTTTTAAAATATAATTTTTAGTTAGGCGTAGGTAACCAAAGACTCCATCTGCAACTAGAAAAGAAAACCAATCAACAGTGAACTCGATAGATGTTCATTCAGTAACCATTCCACGAACTACGGGAAAGAAACTCGAAAGGAATGAGACTAATTTTATTTAAAGGTCAAATGTGCACCCTGCTTTAAAAAGGGTGAACATAAAGGTCAAAATATTCACGCGGATCAATTTAACACTCCTGAAATAAATGCAACCTGTGCAGCAGAAAATGTGCATAAGCTTCTTAATATATTTTTTTTCATAGCTAGCTCTTTCAAAAGCTCTTAAAACCCAGCGAATACAAAGCGAAAATTGACAAATTTAATAAGTAAATATGCCTTACGCTATCAGATATAAACAAATGCAGTTCCAATTATTACAAAACCGTTTTCCTATACAAAGCTTCGATGAAACGTAACTCATGGCTACACTCCGTTTAAGGATTAAAGATACTGTTAAATACTTTTTTAAGTATACTTACGTGCTGTTCGGTAAGGTGACAGCAGCACTTTCTTTCTTTCAACCGAATTTAATGCTTGTATGCAATTTTTTTTTAATGCTAGTCAATCACGTAGGACAAGACTTGAGCAACTCACTGATACCGCTGACGAGTTTAATCCAATGAAAGCACGACTTAATGTTCAAAACAACTTCGCAAATCTCACAGCTCAATAATCGATCTTGTCGTTTAGCACAATCAAATTAATTTCATTCACGTTTTCACTTGTAGTATTTTTTTCTTCTTGTTAAGCGAATAGAAAATCGCATCAAAATTTGCACTTGGAACACTTTCCACAAAGTCACAAGTTAAATGCAAGCCCGCGTTAGCAGCTTCAATGAAAGACGAACGTTTGCTATTTTACCGCCACCGATGGTGAAATCACACTGAAACCTCGTCACAGCTGGAAGAACTCTTTATTGGTAATACTGTTCGCGATGGCGATGGTGAACGAGTGAATGGAACTATGGAAGTGACCATCAGTGGAAAAGTCGTTCCGATCCAAGCCGCCGTCTGCCCGATGTTGTGATGTTGAGCGGGTTAAAAACGCAGAGAGTGTTCCACGGCACCTGCTACTAATAAATGAATTGTGGATCGTATTTCATGTTTTAGAGGTCTCTCAGTTTTATTTTTTGATTTTTGTTTTGAGTCTGCGATTCGCGTGTTACACTGAATACTTTTGCACAGCAAGAGGCAGCCTAAGCCGGGGTAGGCTTAGTGTGTACCCCAGAGAAGTGTCAAATAGCTGAGCCGGGCTATAATTATACCTCATAGTATCTAGATCCATTAAATCAACACATAAATTATTAATCACGTGTCTGATAGGTTCGTGACTATCGTATTGAAACGAAGGATCGTGTTCTATTTCGCTGCTTGAAGGAGTATCTTAATCTATAAATAAGATATTGATTCCATATCTCGACAGGGTGATCTTGTAGGGAGTCACGATCTTATATTGATTAACAAGCTGAACATCAACTCGATTGAAGTATGAATTCACGTGAATTCGTGTGAAGAGCAATGGAGTTTATCTGGAATGAGAATTGAATTTGATTTGGTTTTGCACATGAGAGTTTGCCGCCTCTTAGCTTTTTTGTGCCTACTTTTTGAAAGACATATGCCGATGATGTTTTCGAGAAATCACGCAAAAAAATTAATTTGGGGAAGCAAACAAATTTTTCGATAGTCATGCTTCAAGGTTAAATCTTTCGTACTTTGTACTTAAAAAATTATTAAGAATTACTTTTGAAATTTATGACTTGTCAAAATGGGAATCACCATTAAGGCTTCTGTGAAAAAAAATATGAATATATAGTAACAAGGGAGGTTACTTGGAATTTTAGACATTTGAATTGATTAATAAAACAATTAAATAAAATCCATTTTATTAACCCGAATTTGTTCTTAGCATTTTAAGGAGAAATTAAAAAGATAAGCTGATGAGTGATATATAGCTTTATAGCATTTAAGATTTAAGAATTTTAGACGTCAATTACAAATTTAACGTTTGCTTACGCCGTGAAATGTTAATCTTGCAAACCCGTTTTAAATCTAATTTAATAATTCCGCTGTCGTTCATATTGAAGCTCTCCAAACACACCAAATACGTGAAAACAAATTTCTTCTAAGCGAAAGCGTGGGTATACCTATAGATCTCAAGGGTACGATAAGGGTGTAATAATAAATAGCCTCTAAGCGTGAATTAAGGAAGATTAAAAAAAACTCCTCCAAACCCGTCTTCAAAAAGCCCTTATAAATGTTTCTTCAAATTGCATGGATTTGTGAAGCGAGATTGAAAAAAAAAACAAGAAAAAACTTTGTTTAAACAAAGTCCAGTAATTCAAAGAAATAACTCCCTTACCCTCAGAAGGACAATCCAAAAAAATAACAAAATTTATATAAATTTTAAGTTCCGGTTTGTTTTTTGCCTTGAAGTCGATACAAATGTGGTCGGTATCGATTTAAAGTTCCTTGTTTTTTTTTCAAGATCTTTAGTAGTGTGCATATTTTATCGATGGTGGACTTCCACGGCTTTACGTGTTCACACAGCACAGCATAAAAAACCCTGGATGAGGAGGTAATATGGAAAATACTCTAACCACCACCTGGGGCGGCGCTCAATTGGGGACCAGCAACCCTAGGAGGGATATCTATCATGTTGCCTATATATTGCTTTCTCCAGGAAGATACGCGCAAGTCGCACTGGCGGCACGATATTTTATAAGCTAACAGTTTATCAAAAAGTTTTACCATCTTTAGGACTTTCCAGCGAGCTAAGGTGTTGCCATACTAACAGAAATGTGTGCAGAGACACCCCACAGGGTGGGGCATTATCGCCACTACTATGGCACTTCGTTGTTAATGAACTGCATACTGATCCTGGGAAAAGACGGCTTTTAAGTCAGAGCCTATGCCGACAATATTGCGATTACAGTATCCTGTCAGTTCCGCCTAAGAATTAGGGATTTGTTACAATTCGCCCTTAGCAAACTAGTTAGGTGGATGAATAGTGTTGGTCTTGAAGTGAATCTGGCAATGACTGAACTAAAATGCCCATAGTCTGGTGGAAGCACTAGACAAAAGTAGCAATGCTGCTATATTAAAGAGAGAGTTCAAAGACTATTTAGTATTTTTATCACAGGTGCTCTAAGAACAACTCCTTCAACTGACACAACGCTCCACATTCTTCCCGTTGACATCTTTTGGAAATTTAAGGCAGCGACAGCAGCATTTAGGCTTAGAGAATCCCTATGCAACTGACTGGTGATAACGCGATCCATGCAAGTATCCTAAATGGCCAAGTTACCATACAAGGTAACTAATTATTTTTTATAAAGAAAGCTTAGTTGAAATAAAAGCATTGGAAACGCCAACGATACGATCCACGTTGGTAAAGCAATGCCGGGAACCTCTCAACGAGATTGCTGTCATAGGTGAGATGTATTTCTATGCTGAGACCCAGGCCACAGAGATATTCCCGGCAACGGTAGAACTGATGAACTTGCTAGGGAAGGTACTAACGCAAATCGATCGCATGTAACGAAATCAGCAGCATGGATAAATTCGATGGAGTTTCACCTGGACACTGAAGCCATCACAATTTAAACAACAGGTAGAATAAGATCAGCATCGTCTGTCTTTCAAACCAATCTGGCCGGTACTGGATCATAGGAAAACAAAAAAGTCATCTCCTTCAATAGGATGAATCTTAAAAAAATATTTGGGGCCCTTACAGTTCATTGTCTGATAGAGCGACATGCCAGAAGACTTGGTATTCCCTCTACCGATTTTTGTAGAAAGTGCAGAGAAGAGGAGGAGAAAAAGACCATGGTAGACCTCTAGGTAAATACTTCTTCGAAGATCCAAACGATCTCGATTCGACTCAAAGAGTCGAATAGTGAGCTTTACCTTCGGATCAAATTGGCTAAACGCTTAATTGGTGAATAACGCAGCCCATCCCTCTACCATCTGAGAAGCCAATTATAGCACACCCACAGAAACCGTCAAGTCCTCCTATCACTTCCATCTCCGTCCTTACGGGAAAACCGGTATATATTTCCCCCTGGTATGGGTTCTCACCGCTTTGAGTTCCCCTACATCTACCTCTCCCACCTCTCTCCCCAAGGTTAAGTCTGGCTGAGTCGCCTGAGGTAAGGGTATATACCGAAAACGGTTACCAAACATCAGCGTTTTTCCTAACAATTCTCCCCCGGCTCTCCGGCAGAAGTTCATACCGAAATCGGTTTTCCCTGCACTCTCCCATCCTGGAGGCTAATTTTAACTGTCGGAGCAATAAATATGGACTTATACGGAAATCGGTTATAACGCAACGCCTCCCAACCTCAAAACAAACTCCAATCTGGAGTCCAATAGTCACGAGACACTTCTCTCCAGAAAAATCACTCATTGAACCCCTCAACACTGCTAATACAGTGTTCGGTTAAACGGTTACACGCCTAGCCTCCTTTACCCTTTTTCGGGTAAGTCCCTAACCAATCCAGCATTGATTGGTGATCTTCCGTATAAAGGTTTACACCGTTGCTGGTTGCCTCCACCTTCCCATCCATAACGAGTAGTTATTATTTAGGTCCGCTGGTTGGCCTTATAAATTGGTATCACAATGGATCTTCTTTGGACTAAGTGTGTCCCTGCCTAGCGAGGACAGCCACCTAACCTGATCTAATCTAGGACATTGCAGGAAATATTTGTTCAATTTTCAGTCACTTTTGGCTCGTTAAAGCCATCTCAGTCGCAGGCTTATTCGTTTTACCAAACAGGTCTTTTAGGTCTTGAATGCTTAATTCTATGGTTAAAGAACAGAAAAGAAGTCGCTTGGGCACAATGTTTCTACAAGCCTAGTGCTGAAAAACCTTTGATTGTGTACTTTGAAGGATTGGTGAGAAACTAAACATACAATTTCCAACAAAACAATTGGAAAGTCATAAATTGAACTTAGCTCGCTTAATAACAGTTAATTGTTCGCAGTTCGAAAAAATTTACATACCGGCCTTAGGATCTTGACTCTCCAGAGCCCAGATTATCTAAGCCACTGAGAATTGTTTAACGTCGCCTGAAATAAAAATTTTGGTGTGACGAAGTCTTGAGGTGGAATTTATCAGTTTCCAGAACTTTTTATACCCGACCGAGGGTGTTTTAATTTTAATGCATAGTTTGTAACACAGTGAAATAATCACCGTAGACCCTTAAGACCGTTTAGAAATATAATCGAGACCAACATGTAAATGGATTAAGCCATGCGTCCGCCTGTCCGTCCGTCCGTGTGTGTCAAGGTTCTAGGTCTTCGAAATCAAGCTAGAGAGCTGAAATTTGGTACACGGCTTGGTGCTTTTGTTGCACAGAAAAAGTGTGAGAATTGGCTTAATCCGTCAACGGCTACGCTCACTACTGAATTCAATGTTAGAAAACCTCTATTTCACTTTTTTTTTAAATGGCTTTTGGTCAAGTTAGACAAGACACAGGAACTTAAATTTCGTACTGAGCAATGTTGGCCTAAGACCTTTAACAAGGCAAAAATTGGACTGCCCACAATATCGACCATGCCCACTTTTAACATGTTAGATCTTTAAAAACCCGATTTCTCGGAAAATTGACTCCAAATCAAAAAAAAATTGTATGACAAATATTAGAGATATTGATAAGTTTACTCCATACAAAGTTTTGAGCTCCGCCCACTTTTAAGGGGCGTTTTCAGGATAAAACCGTTTTTTCTGAAATAATTTTCGCTTTTACTGTATTTTTTCATGATTCTAACGAAATTACAATTAATTGATTTTAAATTTTAGTCCATGCCCACTTTTGGGGCGTGGACTATAAAAAATATATATAAATTTGGGCCAAGAAACTTTAATATTTGGCGGGCACATGCCCGCAGTTTTTTTGTTCCTACAAAATTCTGTGTCCCTTTCGTTGGAAAGGGGCGGAACAACAATCCTGGAATGGAGATGGGAACCTGGAACGTTTTCGATGATATTATAATTGTCACTTGTGTTATAAAGCGACTCGATGACAAATGCAGTAATTTAATTTGTGCTTATGGACTGTTTTACATGGACATATTTACATTTAAATTACAGCTTTAAATTGCATTTTTTTTTCATCGCTCTTCCACAAAAAGTGTAACCTATATCCCTTTACATCTGTCTGTCTTCTAATCCTTTCCTACACTCTATTCTATAAGAGCAGACAAGTTGGTTTTTAAATTTCAAATTGAATAGTCATGACTAAGTAGAGAGAATCTGGAGTTTTCTCCAGTTTACAGTTTTCAGCACTGAGTAAAAATATACCAAATATACTACTAACACTTCCCCTGGCATAAATGTGACTCAGAGTGTTGACAATCTTAGGCAAACCAATAAATCCACATCCAAACTTGTAATGGTGCTCTTACTACTGATTATTAAATCATAGCATGTCCTCGAAGTTAAGGAAATCCGGAGCGTTTCCAATCAGAATTACTAGAATGTTTACTCAAAATTTCAACGCCTCTTACCACCTAATAGGGCGTTTCCTTCAACGACTTTTATGGGCTACTTCTATAGAACATTAATATTTTGTTCACCTTGGGGTGAGTTTTTATCTAAAACGACAAAACGAAACTGTCACCGGTTGATGCCAAATTAATGACAGTAGCTAAGTTGAGCTTTTGTTTTTATATTTACCCAAAGATGTTGCAGCGTCAACGAATGACATTGACAACGAACACACCCACATAAATTATTCCTGAAATGATTGCTTATAAGATCTATCAGAATCACGTAAGTTGCATTATTGTAAAATTAATTATACTATTTAAGTGAAAAATGTTCACTTAGAGACTGAATGGCATCAGGTGTCTGGGAAACGTGAATGTTGTTGTAAAGGTGCCAGGATATTATTTTCTCAAGATAAGATAAAAGATAAATAGTCGAAACGTGTATGAAATTTTTAATTCTTTTCCATATTTTTTTGTGTTCTTGTCAATTTGAACAAACTGTGATTTTTCTATGCTTGGTAGAATAACGCGTAAGAATAGAATCAATATAATTCTTTACAGCGCTTAAGGATATTTCTAGTCAAAACACTTAGGTTGTGATTCCTTTGTTACTAATGTTATCTGGCAACAACGTTATTCATTAACCCATAAATCAATTTGATGCGCAACCTCATTGTGGTAGCCAAAACAAGTACACCGTGAGAGAAAGTCTTATTAAAGAGACTTGGCGAAAAATAAAGAATTCCCGAACGAGGTTAATGCTATACTGACTTGTGGTGGGATGGGTTTCTTTCTCCAATTACAGCCTTAACATTTACTTCTAAGCTCCCGACCACACAATTAATTACGTTCTTTCATTGGGTGTTGGATGTTTGCATGAAGGTAATTAACTTTTAATTCAGTTTTTATCTTGCTTAAGTAAGTTAGCTGCTATAGCTCCTGAGAAAAGAATGACAGTTAAGAAGAAGATGAGCTCATTTAAAAAAAAAATTCTAATAGCCTGGTGGTTTTTTTCACCTCATTTTGCTCCCAAGTTTACACTCATTGTACTGGTGGCGAAACACGAACGATATCTCAAACACTTCAAACACCATAAAAAGGAAAACGGACCAATAAATCACAGCAAAACTAAGACCATTACTGTATCGAAAACTTAAGTCTTGAGTTCCACTTAAAATTGGTTCAAAACAACAAACCAAGGTTATAACAATTCGGCTTGCAAGTCGTTTAATACTTGACTTTGTCACTACTTATTGATCTCGACTGAAGGTCTTGCTCATAATAATTGAAAGATATGGGAAAGCGTACGATTAAGTCTCTCAGATAATTGGCGTTTAACTGGAGGAAAAGCATTTAGTTCGATGGATTTAGTAAAATGAAGATACGTATCTCTGGCCTAATCGGAATTAAATACCATTTCCGTGTAGAGTGTACTTAAATGGCGTGTTCTTCTTTTTTTAATTGGTCCTCTATAATTATAAGATACAAATTCGTTTAAGTGTGCTTGCTCCGAAGTGGTAGCAAATCACTTCCTCGTTGTGGGCTTTATTGGTTTTGCAGTCTCTTAACTGCCTGCCACCGAATGGGAGTTTTATTGTGGCTTACTAATTTAACTCGTAGAACTCAATTTTTTTCTGGCAAAACTATAATTTTAGAAATAATTTTAAAATCAAGCTTGACCTCGAAACCATGCAAATTGCAAATTAACTATTATTTGCCAAAATAAACAATATTTTTTATTTCAGTGAGTTATGATTGTTTTGGGCAGGGTATACAGCTTTTTTTGAGTTTTGAGTGTTTTACGTATTTTGCCACAAGTTTTGTGAAAACCATAATTAGAATTAAGATGCTCTGTTTCTGCGAAATTTGAGCACAGTAAAAAAGTTGTAGTATCAAACTTAGATGTTTTAATTAGCCAGTAATGAGTTTGTTTCGAGCTATCTTATATGCGCCAAAACTATGTCCAATTGTGAAGACAAAATTGTAAGGAAAAAATATTTTTTTTCCACATTAACGGAGTCCCATTGAAACAGGTAGAGAAGTTTAAATATCTCGGGGTCTTTTTTACGAAAGATGGAAGGAGTGATACTGAGTTATCCTGTAAGATTGGCCAAGCTGCAGCAATAGTAAAAGAACTGCGCCAGAGCTTGGACTGAGAGCAAAGATCTCAGTTTTTAATTCAGTGTTCGTTTCAACCCTCATCTATGGTCATGAAATTTGGGTAATGACCGAAAGGATGAGATTTCTGAGGTGCGTTGCTAGTGTTACTCTTAGGGATAGAGTGAGAAACGTCAGTATTCATAGGAATCTTGTTGTTGAGCAGCTGCTTCTCCAAGTGGAACGATCTATTCTTCGATGGTTTGGACACGTTGTTCGCATGCCCCCCGAAAGAATCCCTACACAGGTTATGTTAGCCGCGATGCAAGGGCGTCGCCCGCCTGGTAGACCAAGAAACAGGTGGTGAATTCAGGTAAGGAGACCCGTCTCGGGATCGCGCCTGTGTCTTTTGAGTTGACGGTGGCGGAAGATCGGGAAAGATTGGGAAAGATGGAGGGACGATTTAGACACCCTCGCTCCGCGACCCTTCTAAGGATGAACGGTCGGATGAACGGAAAATGATGATGATGATGAAAAAAATTTTTGAAAACAGGTCATTTACGACACCAGAAAGATATCCAACACCAGAGTTGTAAAAGAATTAAATCTTTTCAGAATTCAAGTAAAACAAGTGAGTAAGTGCAAGAGTTCGTTTGTGACAAATTTCTATATACCCGACCCTATATAAACCGTGTAGCAGCAAATCTTCAAATTTTTTGTCCTGAATTCATATATTATTTGTATAGGCCACTCCCCCAAAAGTGGGTCTGGGCTAATATAAAATCAATTACTTATTGTAGTTTTGCTAGAGTCATGACAAAATGCGTTAAAACGAAAAAATTACGTCGTAAAAAAACTGTTTTTTCCTAAAAACGCCCCCTAAAAGTGGGCGAAACTTAAAACTTTGTATGGAGCAAACTTAGCAAATAGTAATATCTTTAATATTTGTCATATAATTTTTTTTCGATTTGGAGTGAACTTTTCGATCGGGTTTTTAAAGATCTTACATGTTAAAAAGACGCATGGTCAATATGGTGGGCGGTCTAATTTTTGCCTTTTTAGAGGTTTTGGGCCATTGTTGATCTATACCAAAATTTGCGCTCCTACGCCTTGTCTAACTTGACCAAAAGGCATTTTGAAAGAAAATTTGAAATAGAGGTTGTCTTACATTGAAGGCGGTAGTGGGCGTGGCCGTCGGCGGATTTAACCAATTTTCACACTTTGTCTGTACCAAATATGAACCAAGATACCCTCCAAGGTTGAGGGTCCTAGCTCAATTTTGATGACCTAAAAACTTCACACATACGGACAGACGAAAAGACGGACAGACGGACAGACGGACAGACGGACAGACGGACAGACGGACAGACGGACAGACGGACAGACGGACAGACGGACAGACGGACAGACGGACAGACGGACAGACGGACAGACGGACAGACGGACAGACGGACAGACGGACAGACGGACAGACGGACAGACGGACAGACGGACAGACGGACAGACGGACAGACGGACAGACGGACAGACGGACAGACGGACAGACGGACAGACGGACAGACGGACAGACGGACAGACGGACAGACGGACAGACGGACAGACGGACAGACGGACAGACGGACAGACGGACGGACAGACGGACGGACAGACGGACAGACGGACAGACGAACAGACGGACAGACGGACAGATGGACAGACGAAAAGACGGACAGACGCACAGACTAACATACGGACATACGGACATACGGACAGACAGACAGACGGACAGACGGACAGACGGACAGACGGACAGACGGACAGACGGACAGACAGACAGACAGACGGACGGGCGGACGGACGGACAAAGCTTAATCGATTCACCTGTCGGTCTTGATCATATCTCCAAAAGGTCTAAGGGGTCTACGTGATTATTTCACTGTGTTACAAACTATGCATTTAAATTAATACACCCTGGTTCGGGAATAAAGACTTCACCCTACCGACTTCTTAATTCCGCACTTCACTTCGGACTTCAACCAATCCTGAATTTGAAATGCAGTGGTTGCACTCAGTCTTCAGGACTTCAAATATTTTATTGAAGTCCTTGTGAAAGCGCTTCTACCATGCATTAAGCTAAGGACCATAGTTCGGTTTTGTTCCTTGAGCTTAGCTTCTGTAGGGTGTTGAAGCAGTGCATAACTGATTTGGAGTGAATGATAGCGAGCTAAGGGCTTATATATATATATAATATATATATATATATATATATATATATATATATATATATATATATAATATATATATAAATATATATATATAATATCTTTATATATTTTTATAGCTCTTATATATATATAATATATATAATAGAGCTATAAAAAACTGCTTGACTGTCCGTGTATGATTGCACTTTTGATACCAGAGATGTAGATTTGGTTGGCGCTTTTTTGAATGGCTTGGAGTTTTGCCTGAAACACACTGGGGCTTTTTCCCATCGCGATTGGCCCGTATACGGCGGCTCCCACTCTCGACCCTATTTTCGAAACAACCGTGTAAGACTTAAGACAGGCTTTGGCTGTTTGGGGAGTAAGTGCTGGCCCCTGTTTCTTACTAGGAATCCCCGTAGAGAATCTTTTGTCGAAACATAAAGTTTTTTGAAAGCGGCGTGTGACCTGACCGTGCAGTTCTTTTCAAGAAGCAAGTGAGCTTAAAAAAGTAAAAGCATGTCTGGGCGGTCGCTAAGACTTAACTCTTTAACTTGTAGTTGACTTGCCATACTACGTATTGTTATTTTTTTTCCTTACCCAGGGTATATTAAGTTTGTTGCATAGTTTGTAATGCAGTGAAATTCAGATCAAGTTTAAAAATTATCTGAAACCGCCCTTTACTGGCCTGTATGTGCGACCACCTCTTATTTTAAAAAATACTTTTTTCAAATTTTAGCTATGTTACAATGGTGCTAGCGCACTCATTCTTGGTATGTAACGTTGCTTTGTAATTGTCTTTGAGGTAGAAGAAAAAGTTTGGCCTTTTCATTGACCACGCCCACCTTTTTAAGGGATTTTAGCTTAAAATGACTGTTTTTCCATAAATATATATAAAATTTGACTAAAAATTATGTGACAAAAGTTGTAGATATTAGCATTTTCTAACTTTTTTGTGTGTATAGTATATGCCCCCGCCCAATTTTGTGGGCGTGGCGTTAAAAAAATTGAGTTTTTAAGTTAAAAACGCAGATTTTTAGGCCGAAATGTATGCAACTACCTTGTATAAACCATTCAACAGTTATATTTTTATATCCCGCCCACTTTTTGGAGGCGTGGCAGTTTCTATTTTCGGTAGGATAGCGTACTTTACAATACATCACAGACGGATTGAAGTTTTTACATACGCACTGTTGCACTTTCCCACTTGTTTGCTTCTGTAGCAGCTGTGCTACAGTGTCCGCATAATTCCCAATAAACGCTATACAAGACGCTGTACCTGCTTGAGTTTTAGGATGGCGGTTTGTTGGGTGGTCTAAGTTCACCATACTTTAGAAGCATATGTTGTGATGGGCCTGACCTTACTTGGGTTTATTGTGAGGTTTTCTCTAGGTCATCGGCGTAACCAATTATGCATAGGCCTAAGTTACGTAATTTATGAACTAGGTTGCCAATGACCAGAGACCACCAGGAGGAGTGGCAGCACGTCTCCCTGTGGACAGTCTCTTATGACTAAAACTGATACCGAAGTCAGTCCTGATGTAGAAGTGATCTTTCGACTTTCGAGCATCGCTTAGATGCAGTTTATGGTAGATTGGTCAATGTTTCTGTGACTCAAAGCATTTGACACAGAATCGTATCTAGTATTATCAAAAGCACCGTCAATATCCTGAAAGTCGCACAGTGCGATCTCCTTCTTATTGAAAGTGTTTTTATACCCCATCCCATTGGATAGGAGGTATATTAAGTTTATTACATCATTTGTTACACGTTGAAATAATAATGGTAGACTGGAATGATCGAGAACGAATTCTGAATCGAATGAGCCATGTCCGTCCGTCCGTCCGTCTGTATGTCACATGTGTTTAGGCCTTAAATTTTGAGCTAGGGTGCTGAAACTTCGTACATAAGGTCCACGTCATGCGAAGCAGTACAATTGTTCAAAAAAATTTTGAAATCCGCCCAAAGACACGCCCACAATCGGTCTAAATGTGCAACTACCTCCAGAGTTTTCAAAACTGTAAGACGTTCTAAGAGGCTGAAATTTGACATTTAGCATCTCCTAATGAATGTAAGACACAAAAAAGACAAATTTATTTGGTAAACCTCCTAGTGGGCGTGGCATCTATTTTAAGGGTAAATTTTCAAATGCAGTTTACTCAATATTTTTGCTCGAAATTGAAAAATATTTGCATAATATTTTATTTAGAAAACGCTTAGTTCCACATTTTGTTAATCCAAGACTTTGGGCCACGCCCACATTTGGAGGCAGAATTAAAGAAAAACTTAAAATTTTCCAGAAAAACTTAATTTCGATTGGCCTTGAGCCTAATTTAGGAAAGCATGAAACAAAAAAAGTACCAGGTTAGATAGACGAGACTTCAATCCAGATTTCGTTCATATAAAGTTTTTAGCCACGCCTCCTTTTAGGGGTCGATTTTTCAAAAATATTGAACCAAAAAATTGCATTTTTACGTACATTTAAGTGTAACTTGGAAATATCTGTGGAAGTATCTTATAATTAATAGTTTGTAATTAGGGGCGGTTGGACCACGCCCCTTTTTGAAGTTAGCATTAATGATTAAATGTCAAAAAAATAATTTTGCCATCAGCATTTTACAATGTGGGATAGGCTGGGGTATTCAACGGTCCGTTTTACGGACTGTAACTTTTGCGTACACACTGTAGCACTTACTCACTGGTTTATCTCTGCTGTTTACTTAAGCAGAGCACCTTCAGTGGATTTACCTTTCTGATATGCATGTTGACTGTGGTGCAGAGGTACGCTATTTTTTAAGAATTTTTTTAAACATCTTTACATTGTTCTTAAGTAAAACCATGTCAAGCTTACGGGGTCCAGGTTGAGTTCCTCCATGGGTCAAGTAAGATGAATAAAAATTCAACTTTTTTTAAAAATATATATGAAATTTGTAAAATAAAAATATAAGATCAAAAAATGTGGATATAAAAATTTACTGCACTTTTTGTACAAACACTATTATAACTCCTCCGGTGGAAAATTATGTTTTTAATCAAATAGAAGGATTCTCAGTTCAATCTTTATGTAATCGCATTTTACAAGGCATCTAAGGGATATATTTTTTTTATTCTGTCTACTATTAGGAGGCGTGGCAATTTCCTTTTTGGGTAAGGTAGGGCTTTTTCAATCCGTCGCAGGGACGTATCAGATGGACTGAAGCTTTTACTTACGCAATGAAGCATTTTCCAGCTTGTTTTTTTTTCGATTTAGAGCGATTTTTCCTTTTTTAAAAGAAATTTTTAACAACCGACATTCTAAAGGTGTTGTGTTCGATGCGCTGCAGCAAAATTTTAGGTTCTTACGTCTTGTCTAACTTAGTCAAAAGGAAGCTATTTCGAAATATAATGTGAATTTCAGGTTGTCTTATATTGAAGTCAATCGTGGAAGTGGGTATGGGTTAATCTTAATAAATTTTATACTTTGGTTGTGCAAAATAAGAATCAACCGATAAGTTTCGGACCTCTAGCTTAATCTTAGAGACATAAAAACTTCACACATTCGAACAGACAGACGGATGGACGGATAATTTTTAAAGTTCATCTGTCGATCTCGATCATATCCCGAAAAGACCAAAGGAGTCTACAATTATTTTTTCGCTATGTTACAAAATATGTATTAAAATTAAAACATATAACCTAAGCAGGTTATAAGAAAAAATTGTTATTGATGTTTTTTATATTCAAATTAAATGCTAACGGAAACGTTAATAAAAATGACTTAAATGCCAGACAAACGCCACATGACAGGATCTATAAAATAAATTTTCAAATTCGATCACTTAGTTTTAGATGCTTAGTTTTTATAACCGCATCCAAAAATATAAATTCAATCAATAAATTTAAAACCTGTGCAACAGGCAAATAAAAAAATTTAGAAATTTAGTACCGTCTGTAAAGAATACAATTTGAGACATTTATTGTTCTGCTTATGGTTAAGTGTTTTTATTACTTAAAAAAAAACATTGCTGTTGAAACCAAAGAAAAATGGGCGCCTTAAAACACTCAAAATCAAAACTATAGACAATGAATTATAATCGATTTTAATACAATGGCTTGTGTAAACATTGCGCAATTCAAGATCTAAAATCCAGATTTTCCAGAAGCCAAAATAAACAACCCCACATGTTCGATGATGATCAAGAGCCTTAATCAACTTTAATTTATTTCAATTTAACTCATCCGAATGGCTTAAAACGATTAGCTGTCATGACGATCATTATGATATCATTGACACCATAAAGTTATCCTTTTTCAGAATTTAACAACAACTCCCGACAATTTTCAAGCATCGCCATGCTTGTCAATTAAAAATTAATCTTCTTTTTGAAAAGCTGTCAAGAGAATCAATTTGTTATCTTGTTGTTGTTGTTAAATTAACTTTGGTCAGTGGAGAACACTTCTATATTTTTTACTTTTTTGCGTGTGGACTTGTTTGGGGATAAAGATGATACAAAATTGATTTTAAGAACGAGTATTATTTTAAGTACAAGTACCATTTTTGTAATCCTATTTAAGTTATGTTAATCGAAAACATAGTACATGCACTGGCATTTCCGGCAGTTGTTTTTTCCTATGAGGCTCATATTTTAGCGAATGACATCTTCAAAAAGCGTTTAAAAAAACTTCGTGACATTTGGTACAGAAGATGCCTTGTTGAAACTGTATGGAATTGCGATTTATGTTTTTACTTAAAACAGCTACTGGTGTTTTGGTAAAGATGCTAAGCTTTTCGTAAAATGCTGCCACCAAAAATTTTAAGGCATTTCTATAAATAAAATCCCTTCAGGAATATACTATAAACCAATATGATTTTTACCTACCAAGGCCCCTTAAAAACGTTACTGATAAATCGAAGCCTATTCAGGTGCTTCCCATTTGTTACACATTCCGTCACCAACTTGAAGTCGCACAGAACATTCCACCGGTTGACTACCAGCCAACCCACTCATTGTTCTTTCCGCCATTATTTAGGTTACCAAGAACAAACTTGCGAAACGTGACAAGAATAAAAAGGCATACTTATGTATATCCACGATTACGTATACTATTTCTTAACTCCCAATCTTTTGACTCTTTGCCAGACAAAAACATGATTAATAGAAAAATATTTAAAATTCCCAATGCAAACTTGTAGAATGTTGGCATATCATCAGGAAATCTTGCCTAAACAATTACTATGCAAAACTTTACTCCCCGGCCGATTTCTTGTTAGGTAATTAGTCAATGTCTCTTGTTGAAAAGTAGATTTATAGTAAAATTAATTTTATAACAATTCTACACACACAACACAATACAAAGTGTCTTTTGCAACCCAACACTTCCAAACCGAGGTGTGGGTTCCTTCGTCGTGTAAAAGCTATAAAGTAGAAGGTGCTATTCAAATTTATGACAAATGGTAGCGTTTCATTTCTTAATAGTGCTAAATTCTAAAATGTTTTCCTAGCAAACACGAAAAAAGAAATTCTTCTTTCAAATGCCATTATTAACATATGTCTGATGTGTAGATATTAAAAATAAACCTATGAATGCCAAAAAAAATAAGAGAAATACGTTAACCACTCAGAAGAGGTCGTAAACAAATGACTTGGCGCCAAGACCATTTAGTTTTGATTAAAATCAATCGACTTTCGTTTATTCAAATTCAGAGGCAGCCCAAGGAATTTCGTTGCGCGAATCTGAAGAATAAAACAAATGTCGTCAAGAGTATTTCCATAAGCCGGGATTAGGTTGATATTTCTTGGCAAAATAATTGATGATGTTTGGTATGGGTGATTCTATTTGTTTTCGAAAATAGTTGGAATTCGGGGACACTGAACTCCAAGGTGTGACACGTTCTGGCGAGCCATGAGCATAGTTCACTTGAATGGGTAAAAACGTTTTGGCTGCATACTAGGCACTAAAATTGACTTAAGTCCGAGGCTGGCACTAAAACAAAATTAACAATTTAAAATTTAAAATACTTGACATCTTTTACCAAACCCTAGATTACCACATTTATATTCAAGTTCAATGCTTACCAAATTTAGATAACACCTTTTTGATCTGAGCTATTGGTCTTCTTGTAATAAAAGATTTGAAGGGTTTACAGGTTTTGCAAGGTTTTAATTTCAACTCAGAATATTTAATTATCAATTCTTTTGTCTGAGTTGCTTATTCGAAGGGATCGCCTTGGGTGAGCGCGTAAAACAGAGGCAAAGCTTTTGTCTCTTTTAATCCAATAACTCAGCTTTCGAAATTTATGTTCATAGAACAAAAAAACAACCGGAAGAGAATTTACGAGCGTAAAATTAAAGTGAGCAAACCGAGTTACATTCGAATCGATTGTGTTTTTGTTTAGTCTCTTGATTAGCTAAGATCGATGCGATCAATTAAGATTCATAATAAAAGTGACATGATCCTATTAGCTCTTATTTAAGGAGCTTATTCCATTGACATTTAACTATATGTCAGAGATGTTGTGGCCTTTCACAATTGATACATCTTTAAAATTGTAATGTGGAAATATTTTAGCTCTATATTATGGGCTAATTTATTATTAAAGAAAAAACGCGACCAAGTTCTCTTTTCTGCACTGTTGAAATTCTGAAATATAATAAAAGGCGTAAAGGTGAACAATTTTATGGCCGTCTTTGAAAACTTTAAGTTTTATCAGAAGTAGGGTCATAATGCCGGTTTTTTAAATGCAAAATATGTAATGAGCTTCTTCGCCTCTTTTAACAGCTTATTAAGAGACTTAATTAGCGAGCCACACACCATGGAAAGTTGAAACGAAAATTGCTTAACGCGGTAATGGTCTTTATGGAATTTTAATGAGTTTTGTGCGATTAAGCACGTGCAAGCCATGACCATAATACAAGTGGCTTTAAATTCGCAAATACATGCGTCAACAAAAAACTTACGCATAGATTCTTTGAATGTATTCGAAACTAGTCCATACCTCACCCAGGGTATATAAAATTACCTTAAGCTACTAAAACCTTTTAGAGATCTTTTCGAGGCCGATAGGCGAATTTTTTTAGCGAAGTCAACTTTTAAGGCTTTAAGCTGAAATTTGGCAACTGATTGGAACAGATCAATTTGAAAATGGTTCGAGTCCGCTCACAGGCACCATCACTACAGGCCAGTATGTGCGATCACTTTTATTAAAAAAAAAAATAGAATCAGGTATGATTTTTTCTAATCCGCCCACACACACGCCCACAATCGGTTAAAATCTGCAAGCCTCCAGTGTTTTCAAAACTGCTTCGGATATACTTGTACAAACAGACATTCGACTCAGAATTCGGTCTCGATCATATGCCCTTAAGGTCTTTGGGGGTCTACCATTTAGTATATCGTGCTACAACTACAGTAGTGGAATTTCAATTACGAACAGCAGCATTTATTTGATTTTTTATTACTTCAGATTTTAACGGTTTTTCTAAATGATTTTTTTTGCAAAAAAAAGAGTGATAGAGTGGTAGAAATGAAATGGACTTCTTCCTCCTGATGGGTGACTTCAATGCTCCTGTGGGTACGGACGACAGTACTTGGATAAGTGTCATTGGGAGGCACGGTGACCCGGATCAAAACAGGAATGGAGGGACCCTTTTGGACTTTTGCTGTGCTTATGGCTTGTCCATCATGAACACCTTGTCCATCATGAACACCTTGTCCATCATGAACACAACACAAAGACATTCACAAACACACTTCTTGGTACCTGCACAGTTTAAATCAGATCTTCGACTGATTTCTTTGTGGTTCTATCGTGTGTTCAAAAAATGATTTGTGATGTTCGCGTTTCGAGAGGAGCTGAGCTGTAAACTGTTGTGCAAATTGTGCTTTAGCGACAGTATTTCTTTGCCACCCAGGCGAAATCCAAGACGGGTGACCCGCATACGGTGGGAAAGGTTACAGGATGCTGAATCTGATTTCAGGGAGCGATTTTGCACGGCACGTTTCAGAGAAGTTTGAACAAATTCCAACTGACCTTTTAAATGTACAGGAAGAATGGCAGCTGTTTTCATCGGCTGTTATTGCCTCTGCAGTAAATTTTTGTAGAGTGAAGCGGCTTGGTGTGGTGGGGCTGGTGAAAAGAACTGCGTGGTTTAAGACTCCTGGAGATCAAGAAGCCCTCAGAGAGAAGAGAAGTGCCTATATTGTATGGAATCAATGAAGAAACTTTTTTTCTCGAGCCCGCTTCACTGAGGCGCGAACAACTTCTTATATGGCTGTCAGACTCAGAACAGCCAAAGAGCATTAAAAAAGTTCGGTGAGAGTTTGGAGTACGATTACAGATCTGAAAACAAAACATTTTGGCAGACTATTTGCCGGGTCAGAGGAAGAAAGTTGAGTATCGTTCAGGGGTTAAATCCAAAGAAGGTACATTTCTTTCAAATGAGAACGACGTCTTACGCAAATGGAGCGAGCACTTTTCCGAGCTGCTCAATCCCCCACAGGGCACTGAAACTCGCAATCCTACAGTAGATGAATTTCCGCGATTAAATCGCTTAAAGTGGGTAAGCCTGCTGAAGTTGATGAAATCCGGCCAGAAATGCTCAAGAAAATGGGCGAAGAAGGTGTTAAATTGCTAACACGTGTCTTTAAGATGGCCTGGGAAGGTGGGAAAGCACCAAGCGATTAGCAAACAGGAGTTATAGTGCCCAATTTCAAAAAAGGGGACAAGAAAGATTGCTTGTTTTGTCTGTAGAAAGATTGCTTGTTTTGTCTGTAGAAAGATTGCTTGTTTTTGTCAAAAGATTGCTTGTTGTCTCTTTTAAGTTTCCGGGAAAAGAAATCGCAAATGTGTTGGAAGCCCATCCCAGAGCTGTAATCGAGCCTTGAGCCGGCAGAGGCACAACCGATCAGCTTTTTACTCTGAAGGTTACTTTTGAAAAGGCCTGTGAATATGCCAAACCGGTCTACGCGTGTTTGGTAGATTTGGAAAAGCCCTATGACCTGGTGCCTCGGGATAAGCTCTGGAGATATTTGCGGAACTATGAACTGAGTGGGCCACTTCTGAGATCCATTCAGTCTTTGTATGGAAACTGCAGATCAAATCTCAACCTTTTTATGTGTGCGTTGGACTGTGTTCCATCGCCACCGTCAACTGCAGTCTTGGTGAGGAATCTTTCGAAATGACTGGCGTCAGGATAAGCCATCTGCTCTTCATTTAGCTATCCTGGAATCGTCGAAGTAGGAACTCCAGCGAGCACTGCATGAGTTCGCGGCCATATGTGGTGAAGCTGGGATGAAGGTAAATCTGAGGAAATCCGAAGTGATGGTTGTTTCTCAATCTCGTGTGCAGTGTGCCCTGCACATTAATGGCGTCCCATTGAAACAGGTAGAGAAGTTTAAGTATCTCGGGGTCTTTTTCACGGAAGATGGAAGAAGTGATACTGAGTTATCCTGAAGGATTGGCCAAGCTGCAGCAATAGTAAAAGAACTTCGCCGGCCGGTCTTCAGGAAAGCTGAGCTTGGCTGAAAGCAAAGATCTCAGATTTAAATTCAGTGTTCGTTCCAACCCTCATTGGTCAAGATCATGAAATTTGGGTAATGACCGAAAGAATTAGGTTACGGGTACAAGCTGCCGAAATTTTTTTTTTTTTTTTTTGAATACTAGGGTGGACGGAGGCCTTAACTCCAAAATCTTTCAAAGATACCAATACGCCCACTTTAGCAGGTATATAATACCGAAGTAGCCGATATTGGTTATGCACGATTTCCACGTGCTAAAAAAACACCTATTTATGAGAGACACTATGAAACTGCCAGAACGCACTTCATAGTAGTAAATTTTCGCTCTCTCATAATACTTCTTGACTACAACTAAGTTAACTTAACAAGTAGTTTACGCTTCCGTAGTGTTAATCGCATTGGATATGTTGCTTTTCAGTGAATGCACCTACCTACTAAGCCGTTCATTCGTGCGGCTTCACCCTACGTCGCTAGATCGAAGGGTCTTGTTCTTTGTAGCTCGTTGTTTACATCGTTAAGAGTCTCGTTGACAGTACGGATCTACGCATTGTTGCAATAAACATAAAGGCTACTTCTTCGCTTTGTTACTTCTTCGCTCACGGTAGCTATTCCTAAATCTCTGTGAATATCGCTATTCCTAATATACCATGGAGCATTCACAATTGCTCTTAGCGTCTTGTTTTGGAAAGTCTGCAACATGGAAATGTTGCTCGGCTTGGTACAACCCCAAAGTTGTATACCGTATGTCCAGGACGGCTTTAGCTTCTGCCTTTACAAGAGCAGTTTGTTATATATGCTTAGTTTCGAAAATCTTCCGATAAGCCAATACATTTCCCTGAGCCTAATCTCGAGCTCGTCACGCTTCTTCTTTACGTATGGTTTCCACCTTAGTTTAGCGTTCAGTGTCATCCCTAGATACTTCGCTTCATTTGCATAAGGTATTTGTGCAGAATTTATGAACAGAGGTAAATTGTTAACCCTTCTGTAAGTGAAATTCACATGCGTAGACTTGTTCTCGTTAAGAGCGATTCACCAAGTCTTCGTCCAGACACAAATTCTGTCCAATGCTCGTTTGAGGTTTCTCGTTGATGACTCGACTGATTCACCTGTTGCCAGGATGGCTGTATCGTCCGCAAACGTGGCCACAACAGTCTCGTCATCTAGAGGCATGTCTCTTGTATAGAGCAGGAACAGGGTTGGACCGAGGACGCTTCCCTGGGGTATGCCAGCCCGAATTTGCTTAAAACTCGAGTATTCACTACTACACTTAACACGAAAGAGTCTGCTTTCAAAAAAATTTTCCAATATTTTAAAAATGTCTTCCGGCAAGTTTTGCCGTAGCTTATATTTCAAGCCTTCGTGCCATACCTTGTCGAAGGATTGCGATACGTCGAGGAAAGCACTTGAACATATTTTCTCCCCTTCTAAGGCTTTTTCAATTTCATGCGTTATACTGTAGACTTGATCTATTGTGGAATGGTTAGGTCTGAAACCGAATTGATGATCCGGGATCAAGCGTCTTTCTGCAATTATTGGTTGTAATCGTTTCAGCAGAAGTTTCTCGAATACTTTCGATATTATCGGCAGAAGCGATATGGGCCTATAAGATTTATTATCATTTGCACATTTCCCCGGTTTTGGAACCATAATGACTTCAGCAACTTTCCATTGTCTTGGAACGTATAGAAGTCTAAAAGAAGCGTTTATCATATAAAGTAGCTTGACTAATGCCTTTTTTGGTAGCTCTTTTAATATTTCGCCAGTGATCAGGTCGTAGGGCCTTATTATTTTTAAGTTTGCTAATTGTCTGTCGGAGTTCAACTAACGAAACTTTTTTCATTCTAAAGCTATCAGATTCCGCGTTGTTGTTTAGAATGTCAGCCAACGGCGGACCGTCGAAAGGCTTGAATGTTGCTTCTAAATGTTCAGCAAACAAATTCGCTTTCTCTGTGTCTTCTCTTGCCCATTGGCCGTTAGCTTTTTTTATTGGTGCCGAGTGGATTATAGGTTTCTCGATAGACTTAACTGCTTTCCACAGCGAGTAGTTTGAGCTCCTATCCGCCGACAAGCCTTCAAGGTATTCAGTGGTCTCACGATTTTTAAGATCTTGCAATATTCCTTTCAGTTTGTTAGAGAGGTGTTTCAAGAGGGTTTTGTCTGGGGGAGCCCTCGTGCCTTGCCTTCTGCTACGCGCTCTTCTCTTTTCACGAATCAATTCTTCGATTTCGAGCGGATATATTTTACGTACATGCCCGTCGGTGCTAACTGCGTTCTTTTGGGACGAAGTGTTGTTCCAAGCAGCGCTCTGAATTGCTTCAATGAATTTGTCAACTGCGGTTTCTAACTCGAAAGGAGTTTTCAATGGCAATGAAAAAATCGACTAGTTCAGGCTTCTTATTCCTATCGGTTGGCCAATATGTTGGCTTCATACTGTTTTTGGACAGTAATCTGCCTCTTGTTGAATTGCATCGTGAACCCCAAAAAGTATGCTTCGCGTTAAAGTCACCCCCAATGATAAAATTGGACCCAATGAAGTCATACATACGATCAAGATCGTCTTCCACCAGTCTATATCCTGGCGGGAAATAACAAGATGCAATGTTATAATCTAAGCAGTCAATTTTTACAGAAACTGATCTGATCTGCATAGAGTCTAGCTCAACTTCTGTGTTCTTGAAGTGCTTTATGCAGTTCTTATTGTAGAGGGAGGATCCTCCTCTCGAATCTTGCGAAGGGTGATGTGCGTGATAGTCATTGTAACTTTAAGTTTGGGTCTAGACCCGTTTGCAAGGTGAGTTTCCGTAATCATGCAAATATCAATATTATTTTTCCGTAGAAATACTTCTAGTTCGCCTATTTTATTCAGAAGGCCATTTCCATTCTATGTTAGTTTTTTAAATAACTGTTTCATATTCATGTTCTCTTGTAATTTTTTCGAGGCTTAAACTCGATGTCAAATATAACTTTGTTGATTTTAGTCTGATCCTCAAGTTTCTCCAAGATCCTCGCTATCTGAGACACTGCATCTGTTGTGGGCGATCTTGCCTTGTTTTCGTTTGCCGCAACCTGTGCGTATGATTTCGGTCCGACCGGTGGCGGTTTCTCCGCTGCACTTGAACTGGCGCCGCTCTTTTGTGGAGCTTTTACGCCTTTTGTCGATGCCTCCTTTGCCAATCTCGCACTTTTGATCGGCTTTGGCTTCTTTGGAGTCTTTGGGGTTTCAGCAGTTTTTGGACGTCCTAGGCTTGGATTCTGACCTCGAGTATTTTCCTTAAGAGGTTCTCGTCTCTTTTGCAGCTCTATGGCTACTTCGCATCCTCGATAGTTTGCAGGGTGGTTTCCGTGGCAATTGGCGCAAACTGCTGGAGCCTTTATGTCAACTTTGCACTCTGTTAAGAGGTGTTTTCCGGCAAATAAGCTGCACATAAGCTGCAGCAATGATATTCCCAAGGTACGTTGCTGGTGTTACTCTAAGGGATAGAGTGAGAAACGTCAGTATTCGTGGGAATCTAAATGTTGAGCAGCTGCTTCTCCGAGTGGGACGATCAATTCTTCGATGGTTTTTACACGTTGTTCGCATGCCCCCTGACAGACTTCCTAGACTGGTCATGCTAGCCGAGAAGCGAGCGCGTTGCCCCTCTGGTAGGCCAAGATACAGGTGGTGGGATCTGGTAAAGAATATCTCCGAGACCTGTCTGGGAATCGTGCCTGTGTCTCTTGAGTTGGTGGCGGAGAATCGGGAACGATTGAAGAACCATTTAGCCGCACTCGCTCCGCGACCCTTCTAAGGATAAGTGGTCACCGAAAATTATGATGATGATGAAGGCCTTTCTCAGCTGTTTAAACTCGAATCGCCTAGTTACCTATAAATATTTATATTCTCTATCTATATCTATGTGCTAGATCTTGTAGTGGGCATTTTCGAAGAGTTTCTTCCCAAAAATTTTGTGTTCTCAAAGCATACTGCACTAGTCCGCATTGCAAGGTCCGGAAAATAAAGGTTTTCGCAAAGCAATTTTGAGGTAAAGACGTGACTGGCTCGAAGTTTAGGCCCAAACTCCATCGATAATTTGTGAAAAACTCTTGAACGTAAGGTTTACCTGCATGGGAGACAATTTGAACTTAAGATTTTAGCTTAAAGAGGTTTAGTCGCTAGTCAGCCCTTAAAAGCTTTTCATCATCATTTTCAAAAGTTTGGCTTCTGTAAACTGACATTTTTTGTCTAACAGAAAAATTAGTTAGTTATTAAATTTGTGTTGATTTTTTACTAATCATTATACTTTTATTTACATCCAAATTTTTGAATAAATATTTCAATTTGATCAGAAATAATTAATAATTCTGCTATGCAATAAGTCCTCAAAATTTTTCTTTTCAGGATTCAAGTGGTACAGTAAGATGTGTATGGGGGGCATGCCGCCCTCTGTAGCCCCCCTGCCTGTATTATTATGGAGCGTTATTTCATTTTCCATTTGGGGACTTATTTCGTTGGGGGGTTATTTCCCGGAGCATACAGTCCAAGGTTATCTTGTTAAAAACTTCTGGCCACTATTGCTCTGCACCAAAATTTGAGTTCCTACGCTTTGTCTAACTTGAACGAAAGGCATTTCGAAATAAAATGTAAAATCGAGGTTGTCTTTCATTGAAGCCAGTAACAGGCGTGGTCGTAAGCGGATTTAAGCAATTTTCACACGTTGTCTGTGCAACTAAAGAACCAAGTCGTGTTTTAAATTTCAGCTTTCTAGCTTGATTTTGGAGACCTTTTTCTGGAGATCCCTTACACATTCAGACAGATGGACGGGCATGTCTTAATCAATTCACTTGTCGGTCTCGGCCATATCTCTAAAAGGGCTTGAGGGTCTACGGTAATAATTTCACTGTGTTATAAGCTATGCACTAAAATAATACAATAATGGAGCGGGTATAAAAAGAGGCTAAGGAAGGAATTGTTCATTTTTCAACAAAGAAATCTACTTTCCCAAAAACGTTTGCCCTGAGTTGTCAACATCAAATTGACTGACATTCACAGATTCCTAAAACGAGGTTTGACAATACTTAACTACTGCTTGCTACAATTAAGAGATCTCTGGAAACTGTCTAAAAATAGTCTTGAAAAGTGGTATGTTCAATAAATATTTTCTCAAACACTTTCCAACAGCGGTAACCGGTAATCCGTGAATTCAGGCCAGAAACAGGGATTTGTCTTCAGGGAAAATCTTCACTCGTTTGTTTAAGTTATGTACGACATACTATTAAGCTTGTTCTTAGTCGCATCACATACTCATTCATACTTACAAAAAAGTAAAAACATTTTATTTTTGCGAAATTCCACCAACCAAACGATAGTCTGAATTTACATGTAACCCTTCCTGTTTTAGCCGGCAAACGATTTAAAAAGTTAAAACCTACATGCCTTCCGTTGTCAAAGCCCACTACGTAAGAGTAGAAATTTCACTGGCTTCAAAATATCATAAAGACCACCACTTGATGAATATTAATTGCGATGTTATACAATTTTCAAAAATACACCGTCAAACAAAGGTAAACACAAGACAAGTGACAATTTCTCCCAACCCATCGATGACAGTTGAGATAAATTACTTCTGGAGAGGTGGAGAGCTAAACGAGGTGCGTCCACAATCAACAATAACTTGTTGCAATCAATGCCTAGCCGGCGCATAGCTAATTTTGCGAATAAATTTTGAAAAGCATTTGTCTTATTTGTGTCACATCATGTGGTGTTACTGTCATGGAAGTTATAGTGGGCCCTAACACTCGTGAATAATATACCGGGGCACGAAAAATTAATAATGGATGATGGCATTGAAGTAATGCCGCTGCGTTTTTGAAGACCAATGTTTATGGGTACTTCTTGGACTTGTTTCTCTCTTATGGACATAAAAAAATGCCACAAAGTAGCACCAATACACAATAAAAAAACATACATGGAATGTGTCACCAAGCTCGACCTTCTCAACACTTTTTCGCATTAAGGTTAACTCAAAGTTCAATTCAAAGTTCAAAAATAGGTTATTCGCACCAGCCTACGCCACTCAAACCAAGTAGCACAAAATGCATAAATTTTCCTAATCCATTCGGAATACAAACAATTAGGATATACCCACACATTTCCCTGAAAAATCACAAAAACAAAACTACTCAAAACCTTGACCAAAACCATTTGCATCTTCATTTCCACTTATTTGGATAATGCGACGCCAACAATAAAAAAGTATCTCAACACATGCTTGACTAAGTCCATCATCGCGCATTGATTGCCATTAAAGTCTAATTATGCCGATTAAGTTGGCCAATGTTAAACTGTCCATTACACGACGAAGACGAGCGGGTAATTACTTTTAACCAAAGACCGTGTGAAGAGTGCACAAAACACTTGAGCCCATATAGTAGTCACATAACGATAAAACTCTTCTTTTTTTTTAATATTTCCAACATAAAAATGTTAATTATTCTTGTCTCATAAAACCATACAATAGCTAAAGAACAGCTTTTGCAGTGTGTGCTGCCACGGTCAGTTTCATCGAATGGGTAACCCGTTCTGCTCTCCTACTTCTTTCTACAAGGTGCTGTCAATCGGATTCGTATTCGGAGAAAACCAGTCCGGCGCGTCAATAAACTCGGACCAGTTTGTGAATTTGTTATGAGCCTCGGTGCAATATTTAGCGCAACACATGACTTTGTGAAAAAAAAAATGGCAACAAAGAACGGTCAAGTACCTAGTCTTTAGTCTAGTCAGCCTCTCTATTAGAGGGCGTACTTACCCGCCTTTCAAAGAATGTCATGGAAAATTTACGACACAACTCAAAAAAAAATCTTGGCATTGGAAGTAGGTTCTCTGCCCATTCAAGTGGACAGGTACATCCTACCTGTTTCAAGGTTCTGCTGGGCAGATCTCAATCCTTGCAAGAGTGTTGTGTTTCACTGGCGTAATTATCTTATCTGAATATTTGAATTCGTATCTTGTGCTCCAGCGCAAGCATTAATCTTGATTTTCTTAAGTAAGACAATCGGAACGACCACTTATATCACAACATATGATTTAGGATGCAAAAGGGTAGCTGTGGTACGTGCAGCTTGAGTTAATGCTTAACGATAACAAGATATTGGCTTTGTGCAAATAGAAAATCAAATCATAGAGGCTCTTTTTTGTCTTCTATATCTTCCCGCGCATTAATTATCTAAGCGTCCTACTTCCAAAAATATGTCGATAACACCCCCCCTTTACCTTCTTGCAAAAGGTTTCAAATGCAAGCCGAGCCATCTCACCAGAAGTGGGTTAGTTGTGATTTCAAAGCTATAAGGTTTCTTTTGAACTTGAAAACGATGCTTTTACCAAGTCTCCAATCAAGTGGTTTCTTATGGTTTGTGTATTGGATAATGTGTGCTATCGCAAAATACATTTTCTTTTGTCATATTTACAGGCGTACGTTAAATAATTATTATGTAGTGAATTACCTACTTTTTGATACTTCTTAAATTTTTATACCCCATCCCATAGGATAGGAGGTACATTAAGTTTGTCACACAGTTTGTAACACGGTGAAATAATAATGGGAGACCCCCAAGACCTTAAGGGCATATGATCGAGACCAGACTCTGAATCGAATGATCCATGCCCGTCCGTCCGTCCGTCTGTATGTCACATGTTTTTAGGCCTTAAATTTTGAGCTAGGGTGCCGAAACTTCGTACGTAAGGTCCACGTCATGCGAAGCAGTACTGGACAGTGATTGTCAAATGGGAAGAACGTATTTGTTCGTGGAATCGTTGACGAAATCTTTGTTGAAAACTTGAATAGGGTGACTTAAATAGCGCGCAGAGTTTTCTTCGCCTGCACATAAACGATTTAGTTTATTCACGTCATTGGGTGAAAATGCACCCCATCAGTCAAGATAAATATTCCATCAAAATCGGCGTTCACCTTATTTTGCATCATCTACTCCATTGAGCAACTGGAGTAGATTTGCATCATCAACTCCATGAGCAAAATGCTGGTTGGTGCCTTATGAACCAACACGGAAACATTTTAGTGGAACGCTGTCCATGCAGACTTTGTATGACGATGACCGAACAGAATCCCGGTGTCAGGCAGAATGAACCATTCCACCCGGCCAAAAAAGTCACCTTTTCATCGATTACAACTCGTCAGTTTGTGCAGGATGATGATAGAAAACTCACGCTGTTCCGTCAAGATGGACCCTTTGATTTCAAAAAAAGATTTTGACAATGGGACGCCATGTTATATGTGACTTCTTTAACATCATATTTGAGAGAATTGTCCCGAGCCAACACCAGAGGCACAATCTTTCAAAAGTCCGTTCAAAAGTCCGTTGCATACGCACACGACATTGACATAATCGGAAGAACAAAGCGTGGTGTGAGTGAAGCCTTCATGAATATTGGGATGAAAGCGGCGAATCTACCAAGTATATACTGTCATCTAGAAGAGACTCCCATCACCGCGACTGACGTCTTGAACAAAACATCACCATTGACAGATATAACTTTGAGTTAGCTAGGGACTTTGGCAACTTATTCGGGTTCGGCCCCTTATTTACACAACGACACAAGCGCTAAGATCAAACGAAGATTAACTCTTGCCAAACGCTGGTTCTTTAAGCTAAGATGGCAATTGAGTAGCAAAGCCATCTTTCGAGAAACTAAAGTATCTGCTGACCATCATCATCCCAGTCTTGCTTTACAGGGCAGAAACATGGACCCTGTCGAAGGCGGATGAAAGCGATTGTCACATGTTTTTCTTTCTTTCGAAAGAAAAATCCTTCCGGTGATTTTTATTCCCGTTTGCATAGATGGAGATTGGAGGACAGCGACTACGACCTGGCCAGAAAAGCAACGAATGCAATGCTTGAGTCACCTAGGGCGGATTTACACCAACGCCCCGCCCAGAAAATCTTCAAATCCACACCGCAGCGGCAGCTTAGTAGAGGAGCACCGAGGCTAAGATGCCGAATGCAAGCGGAAGGGGACATCAGCCAACTTCGCGTGAAAAACTGGATGGAGACAGAAATAAAGCTGGCTGGCGAAGCTTTTTGGTTGAGGACGAGGTTCACCACGGTCTGATGTAGAACCACCTAAAATAAAGTAGCTAACTAAACTATCTTATACTATGTCTCTACCGACAATTAAAAGAGGATTAGCGGCAGACGATTAAAAATAAATCCCAAAGTGGCTCCACCGGACATATATAGGATTAATCTGACACTAGAACTCTCTTTTTGGCTCTCAAAAGAGAGTGGCGATGGCATTTCCCAGGAGCGAGAAACGATTTCCTCTGTAAAAATCACAATAGAAAAGAACTTGTGACAGATTTGTCGTACAGGGACAGTTTCAGTTTCCTTTTTTGATTCTCAAACTGTTACAAAGGTGCAGAAAATAGGGTGGATGGGATTTATAAGAGCATTTATTTTTAATCGCTTGCCGAGAGGATTTAAATTTGTATGATTTGTAAGATTTATATTAATCGCGGTCTAGTGCTCGGCGGAAATATGGTATTAGTTTGATTGAACCTGAACAATGTATACCAAGACCCTTAGACCCCCTAATCCATAAGAACAAGCATTTTACGGGTGTTTAAGGAGTATATAACAGAGCTTTCGCAGGAATCCATAAACTCGGCCCACAACGACGTTTGCATGATTATAGCCGGGGAGTTTTATGTTAATGGCAATTCCTAAGCTTACGAAAACATCAACGAGTTGTATCCCAACTCGAAGTACCTTCTGTGACATGAGAATAACCTTGTATTTTATCGGGTTAAATGTTAGACTATTTTAAGCAGCCCATATTGATCGCAAGTTGTCCTTGCTTTTTCCTTTCATCTAACATAACTCCTGGCCTCCCTTTCATCTGACTCCTCTCGGGCCTCCCAATATCTTGTTGACGTGGGCTAACAACAAAAACGGTTACTCTCGCCGTCAATTTATTGCCCCTAATACTAATCTATAACAACCTCAGAATATACCGGCAACGCCTCGTTTTTGGATCTCTTCGTCACTGAGGCCAAATAAATGCTGTTGTCGTTGAATTTGTGTGATCCATGAATGTTAAAGCCTTCCTTTCTTTCGCCATTGCGCTGGATTGTAGATTGACATTGTCTTTTTGACAAGGCTCGTATGATCTCTCCTTTGAACATGGCAATACCAACTGAGCCGGTCGTGCTCTAGGTTCTTTAACATGAAGGCTTCCTTGGATCTTTGTACTTCTCATTTTATCTCGCTTTGTTACCCCTGCTGTCATGCGAAGCATCTTTATTCTGCTGCAGTTAATTTGCTCTCATATTTCTTATATGCTGTCCAACATTGTGAACCATATGTGAGCGCCGGACGCACAACTGCTGTGTAGAGCCTTCCTTTCAGCTTAGGAGGCATTTTTCGGTCACAAAAGATGCCGAAGTTTTTTCCCACTTCATCCACCCTACGCTTACGCGATGATTGATGTCGTCATCACAGTTTGCTTTGCTATTGATCATAGACCCCAGGTACTTGAAACTTTCACACTTGGGAAGCACCTTTCCATTCAATTTAATGTCTGGAGTTGGCTTGGGTGGGTCAGAGAGAGGGCAGCACAGGTACTCTGTCTTCTTTTGACTAAAACGATACCCATTCCCCACCATAAGATCCACCCTCATATCAAGTGCTCGTTGCAGGTATTTATGATCTTCACTTATAATGGCCCCATCTTCAACGAAGAATAACTGATGTACTTTCGGGTCCATCAGTTTTCCTTCCAGCAGACATACAAGGACTAAATAGAACTACTTTAATTGGGAACTCATCAGTGACTCCGAAAGGACATCTTACTCTTGTATTTGCTCCATCATACATGTCCATTATCATCCGCACGTAGGCTTCTGGAACTCCTCGTTTTCTTAGCGCCACTCAAATCAGATCTCAGATCTATCTATCGTGATCTGATTTGAAAAGCTCTAATCTTTTAAAAAGAAAAAATGTAAACACGATAGTTGATTACAATTCAAGACGCTTAGGTAAGGCTCTATGCTCTTGGTGAGGCTCACTTTTAAAACACACTCAACTATCGGAAATATTTTTCATTCGTTCCACAAAAACAAGGCGTTTTGGATACCCATTTCTGTCCACACCTAAGTTTCACCACTTCACTGGAATCTTTCACTGGGTCTCGAAAAAATCATGGAATCTTTTTTTATAAAATGTAGAAAAGTCTAGTGTTGTATACGAAAAGTAAATTGTGATGAAAGGTTATAGATTCAAATTTTTCAAGGTTTCTAAGGATAGAGACAAAATATTAAAAAAAAAAAACTTAGGAGCGCCCAATGATCTAAGTTTTGATGAAGATCTCACCAGATATTTAAAAAAAATTGAAATTAATGGTTTTTTTGTCATTGGGTATTCTCTCCACTTCTCTTGGTGCAAGCGACCATCCCAAGGACTTAATTATCGATAACTTCTAGAAGAAGAAATGCATCATCAATTATGACACTAGAGCAACAGTCTCTTTCAAAACTTTTCTCTAATACACGAGTTTCGAACTCATTTAATCACCGGCCAATCGCGAATTTTGAACGTAATTAATCACTAATTTTCGTTTCAATATTGAATAACAAAAATGCATTGTTCCATTGTTGATAAATTAATTTGGCAAGGTTTGATATTGGCAACTGTCAGAAAGATCAACCCTACTGGATTCAGCATATGACAGTAGTTGACAGCCAACATCCACACAACCTGTTGGCCCGTCTTAATGTCTTGTTTAGTATGGTGTTTTCTAATATTAAATAGTTGTTTGTAAACAATTAGAATTGCATAAAGATAAACAATTTAACTTAAGATTGTATTTGTTTGAGTCATGATTACTCGCCCAATAAAAGTGCTCAAAATAATACTTTAGCTCAAAGAGGAATTTAACGTGCTTTTTCCCTGGAATTAATTGAAAGAAATTTTTTAATGCTGTGAGATTTATTTCTGCGGTCCGTTAAGTTACACATTTCTGAACAGTATAACACAAAAAAACCGAAATAAGATATTCCTACGGAATGAGTTCCTGAAAACACAAAATTACTTTTAATAAGAAATCTTTTCGTGCATGTCTATCCCAACTTACTGCCAAACCTATTCTTTGGTTTGAGCCATCTTTTCCTCGGTTGCTCGCTGCTCCAAGTAAGCTTTCCGATAGTTTCCTTGCGGATCGTAAAGCTTCTCCAAGCGCTCCCAGTCCTGCGGTTTGTTGTCGATTAGAAAATGGGTTACTTTCTCCGATCCGATCTTCTGCTTCTCCGAGCACTTGGCGCAATCGGTTGTAACTGCGTCGGGTAAGATCTCTAAAATATGCCAAAGGCGAAAGAATTTCTTAATCGAAACGATAACGCATGCAATCCTTATGCCAGGAACAACGAACAACATACCTTGAAGCATTTTGCCGTCAGGTGTGCAAGGACCTTGCCTTTCCAAGCACCTCACGTAGTTATTGAGAAGACGATCATTGGTCAGGATCTCATCGATATCGATGTTATCGAACTTGGTGTCGTAGGTTTCACTTGGAGCCGCCGTAGTGGGTGGGTGGGCCAAAGCCACACCAAAAGCCAAAAACAATACGGGGAGGATTACACGACCGACCATTTTGATTCAACTTTTTTCAATTTTGTGTGGGAAATTCGCTAGTTTTTATAGGTGCTCAATGGGAGTGATTTTCATTTATCAAATTATCATTATAACAATTTATTTACATGAGAATCTAAATAATTCCTCAAAATGATGTTATTACCCTATTAAGTTAAGTGTGCACTAATTGGAAACCTTTGATAAGGTAAACGTTTATTGGCATGCTTTCGTGACAAAAGCTAATTACACGAAAAATATAAAAACGACCGGCATTCATCCAAACGAATTAGTCGCTTGTTATAACTTAGATGGACAAAAAAAAAAATAAAAAAAACCTCCCAGTATTCCCTTATGAAATACTGCCGTGACCAGGATTCGAACCTGGGTTACTACGGCCACAACGTAGGGTCCTAACCACTAGACGATCACGGCTATTGGAGGCACATGTCTAAGCCAAACGTTGGCGTAGTCAATTTCATAGAAATTGGAGCAAGTTTTCGTGGATTTGTGCATGGCTGGTCAAGTGGCCAAACTTGATTTTTCTTAATGCATTTACATACACATATTCGAGGCTGGTATACTCTACTATTCGGGAAACCGAATGCATTGACCAGCCTCGGCCAACAAACCACTGAGTGGCTTTGACAGATTCGTATTCGTAAACAAAGTTGACTTATGATTTTGATTAGCATAATACGAAAGGTCGATGCATTCTTGATGTGATACATTGGGTTGTAAGATGAGAAGAATTTTTGTTGGTAACTAAGGTTAGACTTTAATATTGAGGCTTGACGGATGTTCGTTAATAACAATATTTTCATTTACATCACAAATTTACTAGCTTCGAAGGTAAGTCATTCGTTAACTGTCACATAGCTGAAGTTCGCAATGGTCAACTAGTTGATGAACGAGAATTTAGGGTCATTCTGCTTTTATGTCATTGCTAAGAAAGGTTATTTTCCACACCAAAAAATTACATTTTTAACAAGCCAAATATGTAACAGTTATTATAAGGTACAGCAAAAACGTGTGTGGGGTATTTGAAAAATGAAATGCTCTAGTGAAAGGGGCTAAAGATTGTTTTTTGGGCAAGACGTAATTGCGCCCAACTAACGTAGAGGATACTTTTTTATCTTTGATATTTTTTCTTTTTCTAAAATGAAGTTATGTTGATCTTTTGGCTAAAATATGTTACTTTTGCAGCAATGCTGATAGCTTTTACTTTCCCTTATTGAGTAACACTGCCCATTAGCAACCCACTAGCAATAGACCAGTCAAAAAATAGAGAAATAAAAATAGGGCACATTTTAAAGTCTCTTAAGTGCGAATCGGATAATACCAGACGTTTTTGGGAAAATTGGGATCAACATGCTTTTGCCCCTATAAGGCCCCTCCACCCGACAGGGAACTTCTGCATTCAAAGCTTAGCTAGAACATTTTAAGAAAGTTCTGACAAATTTATTTTTTTATAAGCGGCTTCAACTAGGTAGGAACCGGGAAACCAAAGGCGCAATAACGCAATTAACAGGCAAAAAGCTAAGCTAAGCAAATGTTTTTAAAGCCTCGCGTTCAAACTCAGAACATTTCAAACAGAACTTCCCGAGATCTTAAGATAAAAGAAGGAAGGTCTTCTGTTATGACATCACACTAGTTGTCAGGTGAAAGTTTGAAGGAACGCTCTGTGAAATTATTCAAGGAGCACTCAAAACAGTCCAAAAACGGTGCAACACAGCCAGGCTCAATCTTATCCCGGCTAAGACAACCATAGTACCATTCATAACGGTAAAAAATACTCAAATGAAACCAATAAGACTATAGGGCATGACACTGAGGGCTGTCAAAGAGGTTAAATATTTAGGTTTAACCCTAGACAGTAAACTCATCTGGTAAACGCACTCAGAAGAGATCTTCAGAAAAGCTACTCGTGCTCTTATGAGATATGCAGGAGCCTTGCGGGTAAGTCTTGGGGATTCAGCCCGAACATCATAAGATGGATGAACACTGCCATAGTGAGCCCGATGATCACTTACGGAGCAGTAGCATGGGCAAAACGAACAAGCCTGAGCACAACGAGAGAAACACTTAACAGACTGCAAAGACTGGCATGCCTCTGCATAACCGGGGCTATTCGAACATGTCCGAACGCAGCCATTGAAGTGCTTTTGGAACTGACCCCACTTCACATCGTGGGTGGAGGAAACGGCTAGGAAAACGATCCTCAGGGGCTAAAGAGAGGGCTGGTGGGGAGAGATGCATTGGGTCGAAGGAATTTGACGCACTTCTTGATAAACTCCCCATTCTGGCTTTTCCTAAGGATGACAGTTTGAGGAAGTTTAGCTTCGAAAAGAACTTCATCGTGAAGCTTAGCACCAAAAAGAGCTGGAGCAATGAATCCACAACTTATAGACTAGGCAACAGCACTATCAAATGGTATACAGATGGGTCAAAAACTGATTATGGAGCTGGTGCAGGTGTATTTGGAGAAACACTTAACAGACTGCAAAAACTGGCATGCCTCTGCATAACATGTCCGAACGCTGCCATTGAAGTGCTTTTGGAACTGACACCACTACACATCGCGGGTGGAGGAAACGGCTAGGAAAACGATCCTCAGGGGCTAAAGAGAGGGCTGGGAGGGAGAGATGCATTGGGTCGATGAAATTTGACGCAGTTCTTGATAAACTCCCCATTCTGGCTATCCCTAAGGATGACAGTTTGAGGAAGTTTAGCTTCGAAAAGAACTTCATCGTGAAGCTCGGCACCAAAAAGAGCTGGAACAATGAATCCACTAGACTCTGCAACAGCACCATCAAATGGTATACAGATGGGTCAAAAACTGTTGATGGAACTGGTGCAGGAGTATTTGGACCAAGAACAAAATACTTCGAATCCATGGGTAAATGCATCAGCATCTTCCAGGTGGAAACATACGCTATAGACAGATGAAAAAGAAGAAATTACACAATAGAAGAATATAGAAATTACAGGAATTGCCCCATAGCAATATTGTCTGACAGCCAGGCAGCCATTAAGGCGCTAAAGGTCCAAATAGTCAGGTCCATCCTTGTATGGGACTGCCTACACAAGTTTAATGATCTGGGTAAGGTCAATAAAGGAACCCTGTATTGGGTACCGTGCCATGTTGGAATAGAGGGGAATGAAGCAGTGGTTTTCTTGGCACGACGAGGAGCAGCAGAACCCTTCATAGGACCTGAACCTTTCTGCAGAATAGGGGAACACACCCTCAAGGAAGAATTCAGGAAAACAGGGAAGGTAAACCGAGCTAAGATGTGGGAAAGCCTTCAAGGTCTTAGGCAAGCAAAGAAACTTCTAGGGAACTATAACCAGAGAAGATTCTAGAATGCATCTGCCTTAGTAAAAATAATCTACGCATTCTCACAGGTTTCCTAACGGGGCATTGTAAACTCAGGTAACACTTAAGGAAAATTGGTGTAACGGAATTGGTGTAGTGAAACTCCGGAACACATTTTGCAATCCTGTGGGGCTCTGAACCACAAGAGAATGAAATGTCTGGGCCAATACCAGATATCAGACAGAGAGATACCCACCCACCTTGGACCCACTTCTCATTCTCAGATTCCTACGTGAAACTGAACTAGATAATGTGCTATAAGGATTAGTTCTTTCAGCCAAGGTCAAACAGGAGCACATACCCTCGGTATAATTTAGTAATGATTTATAGTGTGAGGGGAGCTCCGTTGAGGAAATCGACCTCTCCAAGGCGTTGAAGGGGGTAAAATAGACCAACAGGTCGCAGTGCAAAACCCAACTTAATAATAATAATAATGACATCACACACTGCAAAACAGGAATGAAGGAAAGCTTTTGAACTTTTATTGAACTTAGCATACTGCATGGTTTGCAATTCCTGGAGTTTACAATTCCTGGAAAAGTCATGAGAAAAAAAAGTGAAGAGAGAAAAAGTGACATTGTGGAGATTTAATGTAAGCAATTAACTTTCCGAGCCCGGTAAATACGGTAAATTTCAAAGAGGCAGCCACAAAGAACAGTCACAAAAAACGTTTTACAAGAGGTTCGAGTACTTTTTTAGGGATCTGCATTTCACATCCGCAAATGAAATGTTTTTTAAGACTTAACGCCGTCTCAGAAAATGAAAGTTGAATGCAGTACAAGGGGTTAAACCTTTTTTCAAACGAGAACGATGTCTTTCGCAGACTTAGCAAGCACATGTCGGGGTTCTTAAACCCTGACTGAGCGAAGTTCTCAAACCCTGACTGAGTCGGGGTTTTTAAAAGCATTCCGACCGCCAACTACATAAGGGTGGACAATAGCCCCAAAGTAGATGAAGTCACTGCCTCTGCCACGGATAAATCGATGATGGTTCCATCGACAGCTTAAGTTGAAAAATAATTTTCTAGATGGGTAAATAATTTGCTAAATGGTGAGCATCGTGTTATTAAGGCGGCCTGCTGGAACAGCTTTAAATCTTATGGCTATTCTTGATAGGGCCTAGGAATAAGCTCAGCCGGTCAATATATGTTTTATATTCTGCTATACTCTATTAATTTTGGGGGGTTTTGTTGGACTAAAGGCAAGCTTAAAGTGGCTGTTGAATGTCAGAAAATGGACACACATTTAATTACCCTTACACTTATGAGGGTATATCATTGTGGTACCGGTACCATGTGAATATAACGAAAGTTTCTCCAGGTAAGCTCAATCAATTAAATAAACACTGAGTCTTGCTGCATGCTTGGTTATCAGACGTTGTCCTATATTTCAGAGCTGTTGACTGACACTGAGTAGACTCTTGACGTAAGAGGAAATACTTCAGCATATTTTTTCCGAATAAATAACGTCGAATGTGTGCGTTGACTGCTTCGTCTGAGTTGTGGTGAGGTGATTACCTGTGTGACAACCCTCCTTTCCTTAAGAAAGTTTTTATGGGCTGGATTTAAGGGATTCAATTTGAAATTTCGCGAGGAATATTTTAGTATGGCTAACAAAAGGGTAAGTTATAAGCAACAAAAATATTGCGTGATTCAAAAGAACTTAGTAAATCAATGAGCACAAAAAAAAAGCCGTTCACTAAAAAGACATATAAGCGGAGCTGTTTGTCCACTCTTTATACCCGACCCAGGGTATATTAAGTTTGATGTATTGTTTGTAACGCAGTGAAAAACTCACCATAGACCCCTAACACCTTTTAGAGATATGAATGGAACCGACAAGAGAATCGATGAAGTCATGTCCGTCCGTATGTAAACAACTTTAGGTCTTAAACTTTAAGGTAGAGAACTGAAATTCGGTGGGTTGGCTGGAAGTCCAGTCTTTCAGATTAGGTTTGAAAATTAACTGAATCCGCCCACAGACACGCCCACTAAAGGCCTGTATGTGCGACCATCTCTAATTCAAAAAAATACTTTTTCCAAATTTTATGTATGTTACAATGGAGCTAACGCATTCATTTTTGGCATGTAACATTGCCTTGTGATTGAAGTAGCGAAAAAGGTTTGGCCTTTTTATTGACCACGCCCACTTTTTTAAGAGATTTAAGCTTAAAATTACTGTTTTTCAATAAATACATATGAAATTTGACAAAAAATTATGTGTCAAAAGTTTTAGACATTAGCATTTTCTATCTTCTTTGTATATATTGTATGTGCCTTCGCCCACTTTTGTGGGCGTGGCGTTAAAAAAAGTAATTTTTTAGTTAAAAAGGCGGAGTTTTAGGCCGAAATGTATGCAACCACCTAGTATAAAGCATTCAACAGATATATTTTTATATCCCGCCCACTTTTTGGAGGCGTGGCATTTTTTTTTTTGGTCGGGTATCCATTCTTAACTCTTCTTATTACAAAAACTTTTCAACATTTTTCAAAAATGTTACTTTTTCGTTAAAGTTCAGTATTTACTTAATTTAAGTTTCGTTTTTATACTTCTTGCCTGCTAAACTTCTCAAAAAATGTATTAAAAACTTTAAGCCTTGAAACTTCAGACTGTAGTTCAATCATTATTTGGTCTTTGTGGTCGCGCACAAGTTTGTTTCCTCCGGAAGTGCAATATGACCATCCAAAATTGTACAACTTGAACTAAGGATTTGGAAAACTTCTGGAAACTTCTGGATTGAACAGGTGATGCTGTTTTAAGAGTTGGCAATTACCAACCAACCTCTTTTCTTTAAATGCTACACAAATGCTTTAAGTACCAGTGCCATCAGGCAGACTTATACTCACTATAGGTCCAAGGAATAAACTTTCAAGGGAGGTCGCTTAAAACTACCAAAAAGTTTCTACGCCAACTTTGAACGTCTTGTTAATACCTCGCCCAACCTTTTGCTTAAAGCCTTAGAAATTTATGTAGCCACAAGTAGATTTTCGCCATATTGCACTCAATTTTGCAGTTTTCTCAATTTTCTTCAATTGAACTCAATGCAAACACTTTCTGTGAAGTCAGAAATGGTCAAAATTCCACAGTAGTATTGACGAGCAATACATGTAAGCGATCTCCTTTACCGTAATTTAATGCACACTCAAAGCAGAGAGCAATAAAAAATTCATTGCGAGTTTGTGCGCTTACCCAGCGGACTAAGCATTGAAATAAACGGGTATTGCATACATTTAGGCAGCACAATAAAATGACAGCCGTTATTTTTGAAAAGGTATATCACAAAGAAAAGAATATTAATATTCGTTGATCAACTCAAAATTTTTTGCCATTGTCTGGAACATTGAAAAAAAAATTATTTTTTTTATTAATCTAGAAAAAAATCTTAAGTCACGCAAAAGACTTATTTTAAGTTAAGTGCGCATGGTGCATAAAAAGCCCGAACCGCAACAAATCAAACCTAAAAACGTATTTTCCCAAATTCCAATAGTCCCCAATTTGGCCTGAATCTATACACCTTCAGCTTTGTAACAACATTCAAATTAAAAACTTAACATGGGACACGCCGAAGTTCGCTGCAACCACACCTTATCTTAATTAACACCAAAATCTGCGGAGATCAAGTCCACGGTCATTGATTGTGTCTCTTTCATGGCTGGAACGAGTAAATGTGTCAAAGCGTCTGTAATAGGCTTACATAATCGCCAACAACACGTCAATGGCACCAAATACACACGAAAACTTACACAAGCCGTTCAATGTGCTGTTTGGCAGAGCCATTCAAGCTAATTTGCCAATAACTACCGCAAAAGGAAACGTAACCAGGCGCAAATTAAATTAACACCTTCGAGGCACTGTCAACAATGCAGCCATCATTGTTGACAATCTTGAGTGAGAAAAATGGGAGAAAAAATTGGAAAAGATTTGGTAAACAAGTGCTTGATTTCATGAGATGACGACGATTAAATGATTTTTTCGAAGTGAAAGTGGGGTCTTGTGTAACCCATGCTATAACATCATTTTTATGAGATTAAATTAAAGAAACAGTTTTTTTTACATATAAAATGTATAAAATAATTTTATTTTTTTATTTTTTGTTACTCAATTTAGGTTTGCCTCTAAATTCACTTTTTTCATAATTTTCTTTTTTTACAAACTTACATTACTAGAGGAGCAGACAATTGTTGTTTTGTTTTTTTTTCGGAATTTTCCTAAATTTTGTCGAATTTTTTCTGTTTGCCTCTTTACGTCATCGCATCACCTAAGCCTAATAATTTTTTGTTTTGTTTTCAGAATGGATGAGGGATAGGGGGAGTATTTGATTTTTTTTTTTTTTTGTTTTACTAAATATCACACACAAGAACAATGAACTTGTTAAGAACTTAAACCTTAAGACCAAGTTTCTTAGCTTCAGCTTCGTACTTCTTGAAGTAGACACCCTCTGCGTCGTATTTCTCTTGGAGATCCTTCCATTCTTTTGGCTTGTTCTCAATGATGTACTTGAGGACACGTTCGGTGCCGGCGCGTTGCTTCTCGCTGCACTTGGAGCATTCAGTTTTCAGGGCATCGGGCAGGACACGCTTGAGTTCACGGCCGTCTGGGGTGCATTTGCCGTTATCCATTAGGCACTTGTAGTAGTTGTTGAAAAGGCGGTCTGATTTGAGGATTTCATCGATATCGATGCTATCGTATTTGGTGGTGTATTTGTCCTCTGCGGCAACGATGCCAATGGTGAGGGCCAAAAGAGCAACAACGAATACCTTCATGGTGAATCTGGAACGAAAAATATGAAGATTGTGGTAAAGGGGTGGGTTCTCTGTGATAGGTGCTAATAGTCTCAAGAAGTGATGTTCGATAAGAGTTCTATTTTGGAATAAAAGTGGTAATTCTGTGAATTTAAAGTTTATCTCTAAGAGTAAATTAACCTTTAAGAATTTAGTATTGTTCTCTAAATTGGATCGCTGAAAATGCTTAAGGATTCAAAAACTTCGAGTTGTTTTTAGTCTGGAGACTTCTTACTTAAATATGACACGATTAAGAAGTATTGAGTGTCTATTAATTACAATTTATTTAAGAAAATTTGAAAATTGGCGGAAATTCTCGATCTAAAGCACAACTAGTTCCACTTTTTTAATAATCATTGCCAACCAAATACTCTGTTAAGTTTTCAGCAAACAAGCGCCATTTTCTTTGCGCAAATAGGAAACTTAGCAATCGATAAATAACACGATGCATGGCAAATATTAAATTGCAAATAAATACAGCCATGTAATCGATGTGCAATCAAGCGAAAATGATATCCCGTCTTGGCAACGTCAAGTTTTTTCTGTAATTTTTTTTTTTCTCTTCAGACTTTGAATCGTCACTGATTACAGGGGTCCGGAGTATTTAAACATGTCAACCGTTACTTTTTTTTAAACTTTATCCAATATTGACTAAACATTCTTCACACAAGTTTCACTTTTCCAGACAAAATTTCACTTAAAAATCGCATTTTTCTTGCATAAGATGTGACAAAAACAAAAGAGTTGAGCAGCGAACTGAACTAGATTTTCTTGAATTTAATGCGTAATCGCACTGGAAAACTCACCAAAACAAAAAATCGCTTATTACGTAGGGAAGAAAATAAAACGAAACTAAACTGGGTGCACAGTTAACTCTCGAATAACGATGAACTGACTGTTGTTAAGACATCGCCGGCTGTGTGCTTTTATAGAGGAAACTCTTCGGGCGGTAGCGCAGTTGGAAAGCCCCTTCAAGTGCGTATGTATCTGTCGACTTTGGGTCTTTAGCATAAAGCTTGAGTGTTGTTTTGTTGTTTCTTTCTTGGTTTTTTTTTTTTTTTGTACTATTTTTGTCGTTACTTGCGCGCGTATATTTCCATTCATTTATCGTTCTCGCCGCGACGCCGCCGTTGTCATCGGCACTCTCACTCTCTTTGCGCATTGATTTGCGATCGAGAGGGAATGCAAGAGTGTGTATATATGTTGAACATCGCTTGCAGCATATTATAGTTATCATTTTGGACTTGGAGACCTTTAGTCCAAATGACAATGTTGTTATAATCACAGCGTGATACCATTGAGTCAAGTGTGTGCGCAAGAGTTTATCATTAATTCATTCAGACGAATGTAGTTCAGTATCACATAAAATCAAAGCTCGGTTGAGTAAGATTTGAATAAAGAAAAAATCTTAGTTTTTGTGTGTGTTTTTTTAGGGGAAGGAGTTGAAATGATTATATTTTATTTTTTTTACGCAAATGAGTCTAATATCTCATTTGGTTTTCTTGTGATTACACTTAATCGTCGACTTTGAGAAGGTGTATAGTACATACTTGTTGTTGTGTTGATTGACATGGTCGTTGAAGCGCTAATGTGCAATTTTAGCTATTTTAACGGCGACTAATGATGCCCATAAGGGTGAAATTGTATTCGTAGAAATAAATAATGTGTAATTATTATTTTTTTTTAAATTTGTTATCGGCAATTAGAAATTACTTTAGTACAAACAGGATACACAAAAATAACCACAACACATGCTTTGTATTGACACATCGGAATAAGAATCTGAGTAGTAAGTGCATAGTAAGCAAGGTTTATTGCAGTTACTACGAAAACATCTTATTTTTTAATCAGCTGTATTTTTCCTTTAATATTTTCTCAGAAAGTGTTCAGCCATTTTTTAACGTGCTATAAGAAGGAGAATATGACTGTACTTTCAGGTCAGAATTGTTAATCTGAGTTCATTCAAGCTTTAACAGCAAAGTAAACGCAAGATGATAGTAGCATAAAATCTAATTTTAGCGGATATTTGTACCAGGATGATGTTAGTTATTAACCCAATATGCTACACAGTTCCCGTAATGAAGAGATTATGCTTAGTGGTAAAAAATACTTTTAAATTGCAACCGACTGAAGAATAATAAGAAACAGTTCAACGTAAGCCAGGAAAATCTTTTAACATTTATGTATCCTGCGGGTGTTTCATCCTACAAATGGGGACCAACAATTTTTTCCGAGTTTGATTTTTTTAGTCAGATTTTACTCTCGGAAGGTTTTCTCCCGCGTAGTTAAGTTAAAAAAACAAAAAGTTTTTCTAAATAGATGACAATCAAACCACTTTAACCAATAGTATGCTTCAGCAACCTGTAATTACAATAATGGATATATTTGTGCCTATTTCGAGTTGATTCACATGTCGTTTCTAGAATGTCCATCCTGGACTGCATTTTGATTTTACGCTGCCCCATCCACTCCCAGAGAAAAGAAGTGCCTCAACGCTAACGGAAAAGGAACTTAAACTGGTTGAGAAGACTAAAAAGTATCAGCTCGATGCAACTAGGCATCTCCTTAACTAACTGGAAGGGTGCTGGAACCATAGACTTCGCTGATGAGTGAAGGCTTTTCCCACACAAATAAAAATGAGCAGCATATATGTAGGCCTATTCTGGAATAGCAAATGATAGTTCTTACAAATGTTTATTTTTGTTTGGATTTCGGAAAAGAGCTTTATCGAAGACTTTTCAATTTCATAATAATACAGCACGGCAACCCTTGACAATTATTTTTTTCGCACAACAAAAGCGATTACTTTGCGGTTAAAATGAGATGCTGGAGATTGCCTGGACTGCTCATATTTAATGGACAAAGTATAATGTTGTGCATATTAGTGATTTTAGTGACAGTAATTGCATTTAAGTGACAATTTGCCGCCCAGGCGAAAACCAAAGGCTGGTAACCCGCATGTGGTGGAAAAGCTTACAGGATGTTGAATCTCATTACAGAGAACGATTTGCGCGGCAGGTTTGGAGAAAGAATGGCAGCTATTTTTATCGGCAGTCTTTGACCCTGCAAGAATTGTTTGTGAAGTAAAGTGGCTTGGTGTGGTGGCTGGTGAGAAAAGAACTGCGTGGTTGAAGTCATTGGAGGAATTGGAGGGTGGAGAATAGCCCCAAAGCAGATGCACCGACTGTCGCGATTAAGTTACTAAAAGGTGGTGAGTCTGCGCGTGTTTTTTTAATTTGGAAAAGGCTTTATAATCAGGTCCCTCAAGATAAAATTTGGCGAGATTTTCAGGCCTATGGACTGAAGGTTTTCAGAGTGGGCCTCTTCTGAAAGCCATTGAGTGTTTGTAGGGGAAATCTAGAAACTTTGTACGAATGAATTCTGTCAAGGCCTGTTTTTTGATGTGTGTGTTGGACCTCGCCAGACCTGTTTTCTGCTGCATCTCCTTTTAAGAGCATTGTTTATGTAAAAAGACATTTACTACAACTACCACAAGAGACTGTACATGTAAGGATGCGAATTCGTCGCGAGGAATCGTCTGAGATCAAAAATCATTGACTCCAAGCCAGTTAGTGACCGCCTTGCTGTGATCCGCATCAAAGGCACTTTCCAAAACACTTTATATGTGCACACGCCCCCATGAAAAACGCTGAAGATCTTGACAAGGAGGAATTTTATGGACTTCTGGATAGAACTTATGGGGCCTGTCCGGAGTACGAAGTCAAAGTTGTACTCGGGGACTTCAAACCAAGGGTCGGAAAGTGCAACATCTCTGGCAGATTAGTTGGTAAGCCTCCACGAAGCAACATAAGTTAATGGCTACCGACTTATAAATTACAGCCGCTAGGTTTCCAAGGCTCAAGATCCACAAGGCAACCTGGCGGTCTCCAGGCAGTCAAACCACCTTCCAATTTCCGAGGGGTAAACGTCAACTCTGACAATTTTCTTGTGATTTAGATTACGACTTTTCAATGACAAGATAAGCTACGTGCCGCCAAAGAAAACGCAATGTTGGATGCCTCAACACACCTAGAGTAGCCGGAGCCTACAGAGAGCGCTTGTGCGAGAGACTCCGCTTTGCATTCACTCTCCACAGGCGTCAGCAACCAGTGGAACCAGTACCGCGGACACCAAAAAAAGCGTGTTTGTATCAACTTTAAGTTTTCAGCCACCCCTAAAAAAGAGTGAACAAGAAAAAAAAATACAAAAGGTGAATATCGAGCCAACAGAAAGGAGGAAAAAAGGTTACTGCGCAGAAAGAATAGGGCCGGCCTATGCAATCTCCCAGCTCAAGGAGATATCAAAGACTTAAGCGATCGAAACAAGACCAGAAAGTTATGTAAAACGGCCAAGCAACTAGCGGCTGGCCTTAGAACTTAAACGCAGGATCTTCAAAACAGCGAAGGAAGGTAAGTCACCAAACACAGGGAATAATTAAAAAGTTTAAGCAGCATTTCCAGCAGCTGCGTAATGGGCAACATGTAGAAAGAGTAGGGGAGGTACGAAGCCCAGTCGAACAAAAAGAAGTCTCACCACCTATTATTAAAAAGCAGCAACTGCCTTGAAATGTCGCATATTACATCCTATCCGTTCTGCAACACACTAATCTTCACCTTCCAGTGTGGCCTTGGGCCCGGCAGATCGACCATAGACCAGATCTTCATACACTAAGGCAAATCCTGGAAAAGACCAATGAATTTTGTCAAAGTCGAGATGCAACCTCTTTTCATCGACTTAAAAGCCTCATATGACAGCGCATTCATCGTCAGAAACTCTACTTGGCGATGATCAAATTCAAGATCCCGGCGAAATTGTTCAAACTATGCCGTGTTATACAATAAAATACACGGTGCAGCGTCCACTTTGAGAATAGCTCTTCTGAACTGTTCCAAACATGCCCCGGATTCCGGCAAGGAGAGTCCAGTCGTGCCGCGATAGAGTCTTTTACGGCGATAAAAGAACAGGCGATTTTTAAATGAGTAAAGACCAAGTAAGGTTCTAAACAAACAAAGAAACATCTGTCCGCCACTTTGAAAAAACGTCACTTTTAGCAGCAACTTTGAGGTAGTTAAGGAGTTCATCTATCTTGGACATCAACTCAACAACTTGGACATCAACTCAACAACACGACAACTTAGTGGAGATTCGTCGAAAAATATCCCTAGAAAACCGCTGTTCGTTTGGTTTGGCAAAGCAAATGGGTTCAAAACTCTTCTCTAGAAAGACTAAGTATAAGCTCTACAAAACCCTTATTCTGCCAGTTTTGCTTTATGGCGCCGAGTGCTGCGATAAGCAGAAAAGGAGAAATTTCACTTGGCTCTTTCAAGAGAAAAATTCTACGACCAGGACGACCAGGAAGACCAAACTTCCATTTTAAGGCCAAGTCATCGCGGATGCCAGAGCGCTGGCTTTGGAAAATTGGAAGCAGCGTGGCCAGGATCGCAGAGGTTGGAAGGCTACTGTAAACCAAGCTGAGACCCCCCATGGGTTGGAAGCCCGATAAGTAAGTAAGTAATATACGGATTGGATGGTGAAGTGTAGTTTTTTGCGATATTCTTTCCGCAGATGATTCATCAATCTTTGAACCGTCCGAGACCTTCTGTCTTATCTTGGGGTCATTTTCACGAAAGGTATAAGCGTAATACTGAGTTATCCTATAGAATTTGCCGAGGTGAACTAATAGCAAAGGAACTGCTGCGGCTGGTCATCAGAAAAGCTCAGCTTAAATCAAAAGTTATCAGTTTTTAATTCAATGGTCCTTCCAACAGTCATCTATGTCCATGAAATTTGGGCAGTAAATCGCGGGTAGAAGCTGCCGAAATGAGATTTCTGAGGTGCGTTTCCTGTTTCGCTCGAAGAGATCGAGTGAGAAACGTCAGTATTAGTTCGAAGTATTAATTCTTGGTTTGGTCACGTTCTTCGCATGCCCACTTCCTAAACAAGTCATTCTAGCCGATAAGCGAGCTGGTCGTGCCCCTGAAACAGGTGGTGACATCATGTTAAGAGCCTTTGTGAGACTCGCCTGCTGGTCGGGCCTGGTGGTTTTTGGCTTTATGATGGAGGATTCCAAAGGGTGTAGAAAATGTTAATAATGATGAACATAGCTTGGAGATATGAACTAAGCAGCCACACGCCCTATTTAGACTTGTGAAAAGAGTTTACAAAAGAAAACTACTTTTTAAGCAATAAATGGAAAAGGAGTAGAAAGGAACAGGGTTGTACAAAACCCATTTTTTGGTTGCTTATTGTTTCGTTTTTAACTAACTTGATCATTTAAGAAGTGTCTTGCCGTATGACACCTAGCTGCATACCTTTTCCACTGGACCTAACATTGTATTAATGTTTCAAAATGGAGATAATCTTAATTAACGTACCACACAATTCAAATGAAGAACAAGATCTGAGAGCTTTTTATGCACACGCATTTAACAAGCGATTCCAAAAATATTATGAGCTACCGGTATGTTTTGAGGTTTATTTGATATCCGCAAGAGAAAAGTTAGATTGTAACCTCGCCTAGATACTAAGCAGAAGATTTAAGATGCGGATGGTTGCTTAGATTTTAACTATCAAAAGCTGAACTACTAATGAGAATTGTACGAGAAAATAGGTCAACTAGAAAAAAAATTATCCTTGATGTTTCTAAAACCTCCACGTACGCCCAACAGCCTCCACCTCATGTAACCATAATTATTTCAGTAATTATTCACTACTACGCTGATTGAATGAGATTAACATTTTAAATTATTATCAAAAGTAGCATTTATACTAGCATTTTATTTTATTAATTATGTATAAGTAAACGTTTTTATTGCCAAGTTCAATGCCGAATTCATTACATTGAGGCATCTATATTTTAGTATTCGCATTGAATCTTTTTTTTTAAATAAACTAAAATATCAGCTCGTTAGTGTTGATTCGTAACCAAAAATTACCATTGCATGCTCTATGCAAATATAACACACTAACCTCTATTCTTAAAAGTAATCATAATTAAAGAACTTGAAAACTTGTTAATCAAGAAGCATTTCATCTCGCCGGCCGGTGAAATTTGCATGAACGATAAGACACAATCCCAGCTAGATGCAATAGTCTTGTTTTTCTTGTTTCTTTAAGAAATAGTCCAACTCAACTCATTTGAGTTTACGTAATGCACTTCCGCTTATTTTCTTCTTAGTTGTAATTTATAAAAATTGTAACTCCTTTCAAGTTGCAACGTTAATTGTTAAAACTCTGATATGGTTCATAGTTTTATCACTTGTATTTTCAAATGCGCTTTACAGGTAGCCTCACACTCATGGAGATTCCCTAAAATTTTTTGAATCGTCCCAAATGGATTGCCAGACTCTCACTGTGTTGAACTTGGACCCTGGATCCTGTACACAACCACGGGCGCTCACAAAAAGTAACTACACCTCTAAAAGTAATTATTTGTCCAATTCCAAGTTTGCAAAAGTATCATTTCCATATAAACGAAAGTACCCAAATCACATTCGCTTATTGCTGCTCTTCGAACAAGGCTCTTAATCTAAGTTTTGTGGCGCCATTCATTTGATTTTTATGCAAATAAACTGTCCATTTTTATTAACAAATTATCGAAGCAAATCAGATCATTTCTAAGTTTTCATGTTACTCATCCAAGGAGACACACCGACCGAGCGACGCACGGTGTTAGGGAGCTCACGCTTAAGTGTTTCTCTACGTACTAATTTTCAACGCTGCAACAACTGATATTTCTAGTTTTGTGACAAATTACGTTGAAATTCGCGTTAAAAAGATGCCTTACTAGGGGTTAGCTCCGTAGCAAGTTGTGGAAATAATATATCGACACTACCAATCGAATTGAATGCGGAATGTGGGTTAACATTTTTATTGCCCGGAGTTTTCCTCGAAACTGTCAGGGCAATAGGATTAATTAAAACTTGTTTTTAGGCAAAATTAATTAGTTGCAGACTTGTGGCATTCGATGATGATAGACGCACTGGCAACAAGTCTTATATCACCCCATTTCGTGGGAAAAATTTTACAATTACACAAGCATTAAATGTTTGCTTAATGTTAGAGCGGCGTAGCTTGAGCCAATATATATACTTGAATTAGGATGTCAAACCATTAAGTGTCAATTACTGAATGTAATGAACATCGAATTTGTACTCAAACTCGAGACTTTAGCACATACTCGTTACGGGAACTCCATCTGATCTGTCAACATAATACACGATTCACTTACAAAACAATTTGCTCATGACGCTGAGAAAATATTAAATTTTCCACAGTTAAATGTATATAGTATGTATACTGCATAAAATTTCCATTAAAAAGTTAAATTCTAAAGAAATAAATATTCCGCAATTTTTCTTGGAAAAATCATTCTACACCCATTGCTGATGTCTGTGTCTCTGTCTACAGACTGTGATTTTGTTTGTAAACAAAAGAGTTGTTGAGCGAACTGACATTACATTTGGCACGCAAAGGAAATGCTAATAGTAGACAATGAAGACAACAAACAATAATTATCGTTAGTCATAGCATAAATGTGCAACTTAAATAAAAAACACAAAGTCTTAATTTTATTCTAACAATAGAAGTGGTAATGCTTTTATCATTTATAAACGAGGTTATGCCAGGTTGCGTGGGTTACGTCGTTACGACATTTTTGCCCAATTCCGTTTTACCTTTATTATACCACTCAAATACGAAAACAAAGAATGTATTAATCCATCACTTTTTTTGTATCTTTTCAGGTTTATTTGAACAGGTAAGACACTTTTCAGTCACTGGTCTCTATCAAAGACGCTTGTTAAGACATCGATCTTTCGTGAAATAAGTCTTTTGATGATTTTGCATAAATGTATTTAAGCAAATAAACTTAACTTTCGTTTTGAAATATTTGTCAAGTGTGATGCGGGCAAAGGAAATTATGTAAAGAGCGTAACTGATAACTCAACTTAACTCTTTTACAAAATTTGACGCGCTGCAAGCTCTGTGATGAACGTTTTACGAATGGGGATTTTTATCTACAAAAAATTACGGATCATATTAGCGTTTGCGTGCATTTTGCGACAAGTGGAACAGGTAATCAAAGGAAATTATAAATGCAATTCTTTTCGTGACGGATGAGGGCAGATTCATTCAGAGTCCCAATGCAGCAGACTTTTAAGAAGAGCTTCGCTATTTTGAAATATGCACCCATATCTCGTAAATATAAAAAGGGCAGGGAAGGAACTCGTACTGTTTGGTTTTGAATAACTCATGACTATTGGCAGACGACAAGAACTATGTACAAAATTCACTCATAGTACATATTGCGGTTAAAAAAGTTAACTCAATTTCTTTTTCTACATGTTTTACCGGCATGAAATGTAAACAAATATCCACCTAGTTGGTCTTCTTCTAAAAATCAGAACAAGGTAAGAACCCAAATTGATTGTTCAAATATTGCTTACCATCTCGCAGTGATTCTGAAAATCCATAAAAATCATAGACGCTAACTAACTGAGCCACGCGAGATGACATCGAGCTTTTTCGCCGACCCTACATCATTAGCAGCCCGCTAACTCCGGATCAAGGGTTGAAAGCAGAGTAGATTAGTATCACTTAGTCATATACGGCCCAACTCGTTAGTCATTCACACTTAATTTATTTACGCCTCTTGAAGTTAAAAGTTTGCATTTATGGTAATTTGATTACCCTCAGCGTGCAGGCTAGAGGTCGACAATGATTAGAGTTTGAATGAGATGCATGAATTGAATTCGTTGATGACGCAAAATGTTATCGGTTTCGCAATCATATCGACGGTGCGATTACGAAACGTGATATTTAAATAAAAATCACACTTCATGTTGTCAGCAAGTGAATTACAACAGTTTAACTGGTCTTTAATTTATGGTGGGAGTCACATATGGGTAATTTGGTGTATGGATTTACACGTTTCCTAATATTAAACTTATGCTTTGATGCTCTTTTATGATATATATTCGACTCGTTGTACAAAGTCGTTTAGTTTTTACGATCTCCATTGGTTTTATGGGATTTTATTTTATTGAATTTTGCTTTTTTTAAGAGTTTTAATTTGTTTTCTTGGATATTATATCAGGTCAGTTGACATACGACAGTAATTGCAAAAAGTATGGCAAGGGCGCAATAAAGACATCATGTTAAATGTTTACTAGTGGCTTAGTTTTTGTTTTGAAAAAATTTAGTCGTCTAGTTCACGGCTGAGATGATTTTTTGGGGATAAACATTCCAAGTTTCCGATTGGGGGAAAAATTGTGAAAAAATTAAAGCATTTAAGCAATATTTAATGTTTCATCTTCAATGTTTCAAAGGCTGGTCCAATTGTGGTTACGATTTTGGGGTTGTTGACCCCAAATACAAAATACTTTAACAAGATATAAAGGGTACTGGCATGAGGTGGGGGGAGGTTTTTCGTTAGCTTTTTATTAATAGATAAATAAGTTTTTTTGATAAAATCCATAATAAGGTGTGCATTGACATTTTTAAGCTTCTAGCCCAATGAATCTAATACTTTCGTAACCTAAAAGTACACAACACAACTGACGGCTCAGTGAAATGCACCCGTTGCTATTTAATGTGGCTCGAAGAAAGACGATTGGTTTCATTGGGCCAGAAGCTTGAAATCAAAAAAATACTTATTTATTTATAAAAAGCTAATGAAGCCGAATGCACAAGATGTTGAAAGGGTAGAAGACATTCAAATCATATAAAAAAAACTTTAAACCATTGAACTGAACGCAAAAAATCAAAATCCTGCAACAGTTTTGTCATCTCTGCAGTGTTTACTCTTATTTTAAGAAAATATTGATCAAATTTCATATTGCAGGCGCTCTTGATAAAAAATAGTTCATATATGTTTTATTTTTCCGTGGGTAGGAAAAACCTTCATAGGCACTACGAGGACCGGCCACGCGTGCTAATAGTAGTGTGAGATTCTTACTCACTGAAAAACCTTCCATTTTCCGTTAGACTACAACTAAGTTTCCCTAACAAGTAGTTCAAGCTTCTGTAGTAATCGCGTGTGGCAGGCTGCCTTCCAACGAGAGCACCTACTATACCGTCAAGTTATGCGGTTTCATCTTATGCTGCTAGATCCAACGGTCTCATTCGTTGTAGTCAGCGCGTAAGATTTGTCTGATCAAAAGTTCGGATAATCTCATTGTTGCAATGTCCCCGAAGTCGAGTACTAAGGTTGCGAGCAAAGTTTGTTACCTCATCAGTCACGGTTGCGATTCCAAGATCTCGGTGTAGATCGCTATTTCTTATGTACCATGGAGCATTAACGATTGCTCTGAGTGTCTTATTTTGAAAAGTTTCTAAAACAGATATATTGCTTAGTTTAGTACAACCCCAGAGTTGTATACCGTACGTCCAAGATGGTTTCAGCACTTGCTTATACAAAAGCAGTTTGTTATATTAACGCTTAGTTTTGAAAATCTTCCGATGAGCCAATTCATTTCTCTTAACCTGATTTCGAGCTTGTCGCGTTTCTTTTTAACGTGTGGCTTCCATTTAAGTTTTGCGTCTAGAGTCATTCCTAGATATTTGGCTTCATTTGAGTACGGGATTTGTACCGAGTTAATGAATAAAGGTTTGTTGTTTATCTTTTTATAAGTAAAGTTAACATGCGTTGACTTAGTCTCGTTGAGGACGACTCACCAGCTCTTCGTCCAGTCGCATATTTTGTCTAAAGCGCGCTGAAGTTTTCATGTTAATAATTCAACTGTCGTATCAATAGCCAAAATAGCAGTGTTGTCAGCGAACGTAGCTAAAATTGTTTTCTCATCGTCGGGTATGTCTCTAGTATAAAGCAAAAATAATATTGGGCCGAGAGCGCTTCTCAGCGGGACACCGGCATTTATCTCTTTGAATTCTGGAAGATTCTGACTTCAAGGTAAGACTCTTAGATTCTATAGAGTTTTCCTGGTAAGCTAAGCCTTAACTTGTACTTCAGGCCTTCGTACCATACCTTGTCGAAGGCTTGCGATACGTCAAGAAAAGCGCTAGCACATATCTTTTTCGCTTCCAGAGCTTTTTCGATTTCGTTTGTTATTCGATAGACCTGGTCGATTGTTGAATGCTTTTTCCTAAATCCGAATTGGTGATCCCGAATCAATCGTCTTTCTTCAATGATTGGTTGCAACCTTTTAAGCAACAGTTTCTCGAATACTTTAGATATTATCGGCAGTAGAAAAATAGGTCTGTATGACTTTTTGTCGTTCGGACATTTTCCTGGTTTCGGAACCATTAAATTAAAATTCTCATGGAGGCGTGATTGATATAGAGTAGCTTGACCAAAGCTTTTTTCGGTAGCTCCTTCAGAATTTCGCTAGTAATTAAGTCGTAGCCAGGGGCTTTGTTGTTCTTCAGATTTTTTATCGTTTGACGAAGTTCAGCCAATGACATGGTTTTTATTCTATAATTATCTTGAACCTCATATGGATTGAGCTCCTCGACCAATATGGTTCCCCGTCAAACGGTTTGAATGTTTTTTCGAGGTAATCTGCATATAAATCCGCTTATTCTTTGTCTTCTCTTGCCCATTCGCCGTTGGCTTTTCTTAATGGCGCAGAGTGTATTATAGGCTTCTTAACGGACCTCGCTGCTTTCCAAAGAGAGTAGTTCGAACCTTTATCGGCAGTCAAACTTTCGAGGTAAGCAAGCAGTAGTCTCGCGACTTTTAAAGTCTTGAAGTTAGTGCTTCAGTTCGGGGGTGCTCGCGAACGTTGCCATCTCTTGCGCGCTCTCCTCTTTTCGCATATTAGCTCTTCTATTTCTCGCGGATATATTGTTCCGCTGTTCGATAATTCGGGCCTCCGAAAAGAAGTGTTACTCCACGCAGCGCTCTGAATAACTCTCACGAGTTTATCTAGTTCGTCTTCTATTTCAACTGGCGTTTTGAGCGGTACATTTAAAGCTATATTTTCTTTGCAGTATTTTCTAAAGCCGTCCAAGCCGGTGTTGTTGTTAGTTAATCAAGGCGCTCTATTCTTTTTCGCTAGGCTTCCGCCGATTTTCAAAAGAACTGCCGAGTGGACTGAACAGAGATCAAAGCGTTCTTCTACGTTCGTAAGGTAACGAGGTACCCTCTTGGCGATAAAGAAGTCGACGAGGTCAGGTATTTTATTTCTGTCGGTTGGCCAATATGTTGGCTTTCCCGTCGGTAAGAAGACCACGCCGCGTTTTGTACATGCTTTAAAGAGGACTCTGCCTCTCTTTGAATTGCACCGTGAGTTCATAGATAAGTTTTTAAGCATGTCCATACAAAAATTGTGTTGTTGCAGCCGATATACGTCACTGGTATTAAAATTTGAAATGTCACAGATTCATCATCTTTCGTTTGTTTCGATGTCTATGATTTGTATATAGACTAATGAGAAAACAGACATTTTTTTGGACACATTTAAGTCTAAGTTGACATTAGTTTGACAAAACTTCAAATTCTATCAATTTCTTTTTTTTTCTTCTTTGATTTATGATGCTGGTATTTTGATTACATATATTAATATGACATTTACAGCTGGAATTGCATTCAGGACAGAGAAGCAATTAAGTTTTTACTGTTTAAACACCTTTATCAGCAGTTGGTTAGAGACAACGTCCAGCAATTGAACACAGGACCACAATGATGTAGTTGTGGCGCTAGAAATAGTAGTAGTTGGTGCTGTCAAAAGTTTTAAGCACGTGCATTTAGTGTATTGCGTACACAATGTATGGCTGTGGGTATGGCGTGTGGCCAAAGGAGTAGTAAGAATTGATCAACTTTAAACATTCGTAGCGCTACAAATTTGACAGCTTGATAAAAGATAAGTAATACCATGTCTCCACTAATTTTCGATTAATATAAATCTTTATTAAATCCTCTACAAATCACGCGATTTACCATACAAATTTAAATCCTCTCGGCAAGCGGTTAAAAATAAATCCTCTCATAAATCCCGTTCACAAACCCATTTTCTGCACCTTTGTAACAGTTTGAGAATCAAAAAAGGAAACTGAATCTGTCCCTGTGCGACAGATCCGTCACAAGTACGTTTTCTACTGTGACTTTTACTGAAGAAATCATTTTTCGCTCCTGGGAAATGACATCGCCACTCTCTTTTACGAGCCAAAATAACAGAAACAGAGTTTTCGTGTCAAATCAATCCTATATTTGTCCGATGGAGCCACTTTAGGATTTATTTTTAATCGTCTCCCACTAATCTTCTTTTAATTGTCGGTGGAGACATAGTATAAGCAATGGAGGAAAAGTAGGTTTAACGTAGGACTACAATGATATAGCTCAAGCGATAGTGAGAGCTGTCGAAAATTAAAATTGTAAAAGAATTGCACGCACAATGTGTGACTGTGGCGGTCGTGGGAGTTGGCCAATTTTTAAATTTCATACCTTGAACTACACGGTTGACAGCTTCGTAAAAATTAAACAGGAAAGAGAATTCGTACGTTTTTTTTTTAGTTTTTCATGATTGTTTTTTAGTTTTTAATGTTAATTAACAAGTCTGGATATTGATGGTTAACGAAGATGTACCTAATTCATCTCAAAAAATCCGGAATAACTTGGTGAAAGGGACTTTAACTCATTTTCCCCTCGTTTTTTCCTTCAAAGGTTTGTCTAGTAAGTAAATGCATCTGGATTAACCTAATAAACAACATTGAGGACAGCTATTGAGTGCATTTTTTGTTTGCGTAGCACCACAGCACTTCGCGGCTCGTGCCCTTTGGTTATAAGCAGAGTTGAAGCGAGCTTCGACCTCTCGTATAGCTGGTTGAATAGAGTCGACTGGACTGCTTTCGGTCTATGTGGTTGATCGAAATGTTGCTGATATTATGTTTATATGGCATTGTAGTATTTTTTCCTGAAGTTCGTCAAATTTTCAATTTTATATTAACATAATGTCGCTTTTATAATTACACAACAAAACTTTGTTTTCTAACTTCATATCTCGATGTTCGCAATTCTAATATTCAAATACAACTCTAACTGTATAAGAGTCAGCTATCCACCTATTTATCCAAAATGAAGCAAGCTCTCGCAAATTCGATATCGAAACTCGATTCCGACTGTCAGTTTGCTGTCAACTGACTGGGATGTTAGTTAAGAGGTTCTTTCAGTGAATGATTCGAGGGATGCACTCAGTCTTTTACCGCCTTAATATAAGATGGGAACACAAAATATTTTTCAATTCGTCACATTCAGTCGCCACATCACAGAACGCTTGCAGCTTGACTATGAAGGTGTAAAAGGTATTTTTTTTTTTTGCTCAGTTTTTATTTCATCTACTCAACTCATTACTGCTTGTTCTGAAAAGCCTAGGCCAAAACTCCAACATTACTTAAAGTCTCGGCCATTGCTTATAAGTCAGATCCTATTTGATCCTATGCTTAAATATTTTTTAAACCTTACCCAGGGTATATCAAGTTTGATGTATAGTTTGTAACGCCTTGAAATAATCACCGAAGACCCCTAAGACCTTCTGGAGACATAAATGGGACCGGCAGGAGAATAGATTCGTCCGTCCGTCCATAAGTAAATAACTTTTAGGCCTTAAATTTTTAACTAGAGACCTGAAAGCTGGTGAGTGAGCTGGAAATCCAGTCCTTCACTTCAAGTTTGAAGATTAGTTGAAATAGCGCGCTTACCGACACGCCCACTACAGGCCTGTATGTGCGACCGCCTCTTTTTTTAAACTTTACCTACGTTGCAATGGTGCCAGCACACTTATTTTTGTTGTGTGGCATTGCCTTGTAATTGTCTTTGAGGTAGCAGTAAAAATTTTACCTTTACATTGCCCATGTCCACTGTTTAACGGATTTTAACTTAAAATGACTGTTTTTCAATAAATATATATGAAATTTGACAAAAAATTATATGACAAAAGTTGTAGATTTTAGCATTTTAAAGCTTTTTTTATATATTGTATAGTACCTCCGCCCACTTTTGTGGGCATGGCTTTAAAAAAAGCGTTAAGTTTTGTTTTGTTAAAAAGGCGGAATTTTAGCCCGAAACGGTTGCAACCACCTAACATAAGGCATTCAGTTCAACACAGTTATATTTTTATGCCCCACCTACTTTTTGGAGGCACAGCAATTTCTTTTTGGTAGGATAGGGAATTTTGAAATCCGCCGCAGATGGACTGAAGTTTTTACATAGGCACTGTTGAACCTTCCTACATGTTTTGTTTTCTTTTCTAAATTGCGCCAGAATGATGAGGGATCTTCACAAGATACCAACGGCTCATACCGTTGGCATGCACGATACACATACCCGCACCTGACTAGTCAGTCGATATATGCCGATAGGTACTAACCCAACAAACATACTCTCGAGAGATGTGCTCTACAAACCTAGAAAATCCTCTTATAAGACTCTCGTAAGACTCTTGAATACTCTCAGAACATAATCTTTCTTGAATAAATTTAATTTTACTCTCATAGTCCTCTCATTAAAAGGGTAAAAGGCTACCAGAGTAAAAAAGACGTAAACTCCCATTATGAGAGAATATTTGATTCTTGTTATGTGAGTTCAACTCTCATGTTACTCTCAAAGAGTAAAAGTATTATAAGAAGAATCAAAATGAGAATCAAAGCATCGAAGCACTCATAAAAATACTCTTTTCAGCCTAACACTCTTGTTATGAGACCGGATAGCTGATAAAAATACCTATTTACGTCAATTTAAAATAATTGCGTCCCACCATCCGTCAAATGTAATTTTGCCAGTATATAGTGTGCTTGCGGTGACAGAAGTTTTTTAATTAATTTAGTTAATGCATTTCTTTATGAAGAAAAAAGTGAAGCACAAATCATCATCGAAAACATATTCATGGTCTGGTTGGCCAGCATGGATTGACTGACTTGTTTCTACACGCAAACAAACTCACAGTCAACTCCGATGACGTCAGATTTACATTAACTTTAGCGAGCAAATGTCATAACATGCGTATGCCGTAATCTTTATATTCCTTCATTCATGTGCACGCGGCAAAATTCTGGTAAAAACAGAAATGCGTCTTTAAATAGTACGAAACCACGTCATTTCTAAATTCTTAAAAATATTATATTTATTTACTCTGATTCGGGAAGACAAAGGCAGTTTTACTCTGGTTAAAAGGGTAAAACTCTGGAAAACAGCCAATATGCTCGCACAAGGAGAGCTACTCACTGTAAAAAAAGCTTAATCGCTCACAAAAAGTGAATTACTCTTATTAGAAAACTATTTTTTCCGCCATTTAATTTCTTACCTCTTAGAGTTACCAACGTCAAGGTATGCGCATCTAGTTGATTTGCATCCGTTTGGTATAAATAAAATTAAAAAGAATTTATACCGAAAAGATTTTATGAATGTACGAAGAAATGTTTTTTTTTTTTGTAGGATGGTAAGAGCTATATTTTGGTTCTTATTATGCCCAAAAACTAGGATATATTTTGAAACGCATAGTTTGTAACAGTAAATTATCACCGTGTTATCGCATACTTAGCATTTTTATTGATTGAGACCGAATAAATAATCGACCATGTACCTAAATACGGACGGATATGGCTCATTCGACTCATATTTTGTCCGCGATCATATCCTCTTACATCCTATTTTACTCCTTACTCTGTTAATTGACGTAAAAACACATTTAAACAGAGAAAATGCGGCAACCCTGCGATGAGCTATCTTTTGTATAATTTATTTTTTGAATTGATTATTTTTGAGGCGCTTTGTTTTATCGAAGTAAAATGTTAACTTTAGCAGATAAATTTTCAGTTGCACTTAGTTTTTGCATAACTAACCTCAGAAAAAATATTATTAAAGTCGATAATATTGATGACAATGGTGTACCATCAAACAGCGCATTGAAAATAACAATTTCTTTTAGAAGTATATCTTGTTCTCTTTTTCACTTCATGTCCTTATGAAAAATTAAAGCATTTTTGGCACACAACATGATAAAGATGGCACGAAAATTGTTTCTTATATGTTTCTCTCTCTTTCAAACAAGAATAACTCTTCACATCCCATAAGAAGAACTTATTGTCTTATTATGAGACCGAATAACTCTAGCAAGGAGAGTTTAAGACTTTTTATCAGATCAAACAACTCTCATAAGTGGGGCCATTTAACTCCCGTAAGACTCTCTTAAGCGCTCTCGTAGCACTCTATGAGAGGCAAATTCCAAGAGGCAAGCTCTTGAAGAATACTCTCATAAGACTCTCGTAGAGTGTTATGGGAGGAAAAATGTTAGTTGGGAAAGCCTCACCCTCCTCACAGATCAAGCTATTCGTCTTGTAGTAGTTATAAATAAATAAATGGGGTGCCGTGGAGTAGTGGTTAGTGTGTGTGCTTTCTACGCCGGAGGTCTGGGTTCGAATCCTGCCATAGTCACCTGAAAAAAAAAGACTTGTTCTTTTTCACGGTCCCCACCTCCGCGAGGGTTTGACAAGCCCTTCGAGAGTATTAATTGTCTTGAAAAACTTCTCAAAGTGCCGTTCGGATTCGGCAAAAAATTGTAGGTCCCCTTGTATTGTATGTATGTAAAGCCAAGCCGTTTTGGTTTTGTATAAATGTTTTGCGCATTGTAACAAGCCACGGGCCCTTTATAAATACAGTGTAGGTACATTTTAGTCCTAGAAGAGGTGATGAGGATTTGAACCAATCTCTATTATTGTAGATTATAGATTCGACCAAAAACAAAGAGAAAATATCTGTTTTCATATGCTTTGCAGATATATTTGCATAGACATGTACATATTTATCAAACAAACTTTAGTTTCCTTTAAAACAGTAAACTTCTTCTGAACAATTTGTTTATCAGTTAATTAAACAAAACGTTTCCTATTTGTCAGGCGATTATTGCTAAATCAGCAAAATTAATTTGTTAGCAAAACACCAGCCAGCATTTCAAGACCACCTAATAGCGCCTTCGTGCTATACGTTGAGCACTAGAGAAACTTTTAGCACTTTTTTCTGAAAACCAGCACTTTGCCATGACTTGATTGCTTAAGGTTCCATCACATCAATGCCAAGGGAAGACTCTAAACAAAGTCGATGCATCAAACAGCATGACTTCACACACACTCTTGTCGAACACAATAGAGTGACTTTAACAAATCGCTTCCAAGTGCCAAGTGACTTTTAGTGACTAAGCCTTTTGAATTGTTGACATTTTTTTTATTGTTTACACAAGTAAATAGAGTTCTACGCGATAGTGTAGATTGATATATTAAAAAATTCTAATCGTACTGCACTACGCTTGCGTATATGAACCAATTACTAATTGCTAATTACAGAACAAGTTTTTGCCTCAATCACTTTCTCGTTTTATAGACTTTGCTAGGGAGATGTCTAGAATTAAGTTAATTGTATAAAATTGCAAATGTGGAGCAATGAGGAGTTCGTTTTTTAAATGTCTGTTGACGTAGCTAGAGATGAACTATAGAAAGATCAAGGAAATAGATGTTTTTAATTGACTGTGTTAAAAGGTGAAAAACTTGTCGTTTAACTTTTGTCTTTTCGTTGTTGTGCACTGTAAACGTTGAAGCATGGCTCTCGATTTGGAGCCATGTCCTACTGTGACATAAGCCTTTAATTATCCTCTGCATAATACACTCGTAAAACTTAAATGTTTTTTTAAACGAAAACTTTAACTTTGCATCTGCATTTCATCGAATGTGCAATCGAATTTCTCTCCGATAACAAAATATACTTGAAAAATTTGCATCTGAATCTCAGTGATCTGCATAACAGGCAGCACGCTCCCACTTTCTGATCTCTGACGTATGATTCTACCCTCTGCTGTCATCTGAATCAGTGCACTGACACCGCGGAAGACATTTCCCTGAAAAGTTGGCGCTAATCAATGCAAATCGCATCGATTACATCACAGTACAAAAGGTGCGTCTCCAAAGCCCATCAAAAACGACGTTTAGTGCATCTACCTTAACGTTGTATAAGTCCAACATGAAGAAATCAAGAGGAACTCGAATTTAAATTTATAATTTCCACAAGTGAGCCGATAAACATTTGCATGAGTCACAAACAAAAATTATAATCAGCTCCCCAACCTACTAGAGCCAAGAGGGCAATTAAACAGTAGTAACACCGTAACTTCGGCTTACTTGATAAACTTGACAAACAAACTAATTCGCATAAATTGCCTGACCAATAAAAGACAATATATCGGATCGGCCGATTGAATATTAATGTGAGTTTATAGCGCGTCGTCCCTAGATGGCAGCACGTTGTAATTAAGACAATTCGTGCGGTTTTCAATAAGTATGAATTCAACAAAATCCGAAGCGTCTTCAGTGGTGATTTTAAGAGTCAAGGTTAGCGGTTATGTTTTGCACACGAACCCAGCGGGGGGTCTTACCTAGAAATGATTATTAAAATGTCAAGCTAGAAATTCGTTCTTGGCGCTTTAAGTGTTTTAATATCAGCGTGTCAAAACTGTGTTATAAGTTAACCTATAAAAATAGTAAAAAGCTGTTTCATCTAAAATTAATTGTTATTGAATTCGACTTCCAAGAGGGTATGTGGACCATCAGAAAGCAAAGAAGATAGTTAATAGCTTTTGCTTCGTAGCGTATGCTAACCTTTTGCTTTAAATAAATGACAAACCGCATTGCAAACTCTTGCCTTAATGAACGACTTGAATGTTTCCGAGTTGAGAAAAAACGATACCAGAGATTTAAATTCTTTATTCTTCACAGGCTCTCTAATATTGCATGCGATGGGAGAGGGGATCAAGAAATTTGGAAAGTGTACAGCGTCACTGACTTGGTAAGAGACTGCATTTGAATCTATAAGATAGGCCTTTCATTTAGCCGAATAGAACCAGAATCAGGGCACTTGAAGGCGACCTTTCCTCAGTAGACGTTTTGAAAAGTGATCTGGTTAACATGCCCAGCAGATATGTAAACTGACTGTTTTGGTGACTGTCAATAAACTAAAACCTTGACTTGCGACTTATATAGATTGAAGCCCTTATCTTAAGACTTAGGGTCTAATCATAGCTATCATCGGATTGCATCATTGAAAAATTTGTTTTCATGTTTTTAGACGTTTAAGCAAACAATGTTGGCTGTTATTGGTATCAAAATGAAGCTTATCAGTTGCAGACTTTTTTCCTTAACAAAAATACATAAATCGCGTTTAAACTTTCATGTAAACTCGCTTTTACTATTTCACTGACAGAAATCGATTTCAAGGAACAGCTGATTTCCATTTGTGTTTTTGCGACAAAATCGTTGCACTGAAAAGCATTCCATTCTCTTTCTATTCCCAACTGTCAGTTTACCTTTCACTGATCAACTCCAACCTCAAACGCCTGTAGCTGTTTGTTGGCACTGACAGAAATTTTCAATGATTGCTATGAATAACTTGTCAGAAAACCGAAGACGTTGTGCCACTGATTTGTTCCAATGATGCTATCCGATGATAGCTATGATTAGACCCTAAAGCTCTATTCAACCTTAGTCCATGTCCGGCTTTACATCCACATAGAATGTGCTTACTAGTTACGTTTCTCTCTGAAATGTTATTTATGTTATGTGACTCCAAAGGAAATCTCTAGTTCAAATGTACATTTGCTTCGCCTGACAGCTCAACCGTTGAGAAAAAATAAACTTATATGAAAATTTCTAATGTATGCGCGCTGAGGACAACAATTTTAGGTAGTGCTTAGTGGTACACATGAAACCAAAAGAAGCATTCAGAAAACGAAGAAAAATAATTTTTAAAACCGGCGTATCAAAGCCAAACCCTGTTTGTGATGCAACCTTTACTCTGTAAGTTCTGCTTTGAGGTGCCGATGCTGGAATGTTTGTCGGCTTTCATGACCACAAACCTAAACAAAGTTTGTCTTTGTTCCTTGAACGTTGAGAGTCTCGCTTAAATTTCTCACTCTACATCTTCGAATAATACCAGCAAACCTTTGATATATAATTTTTCCATTGCTCAAATAGATATCATGACTCAGATTACAGTTGATACAAACAAAGTAAGCCGCGTAGCTCTTTTTGTTTTTCTTCAGCTTGGCCAAACTTACAGGCATTTTCCCACACACTTTCATGAACAACCTTTCATGGAAAAACCCTGGAGAGTTGTGCTTTTTCTTGGTAGGTACATGCCAAAGCTGACGTATCATTACGACAATGGGGCGCAAATACAGTCGAAGCCTGGTTGTGAAGCAACCTTGATTCTGCAAGTTCACCTTTGAGGCGATGCTGGGATGCTCATGGGCGATTGACGTGTCGTAGCGGCAATGGGGCGAAAACGAAGCCAGAGCCTGGTTGTGAAGCAACCTTTATTCTGCAAGTTCTGTTTGAAGCGCATCAGCTGATGCTGGAATGTTCGTCGGCTTTCATGGCCAGAAACCAAAACTAGTTGATCCATGTTTCTTGAACGTCAAAATTCACACTGAAATTTTAACGTAAGAGCTAATCTTTGAAATGTAATAAACTCCCGACATATGAAGTGTGATATGGCTGTGGCCACACATTGAGCGGCAGAGCTTCATTTGTATGGGCGAAACGCCGCTCGGCCTTGTCGGTCAGTGCGTGGCCAAAGCCTAAGAAATCTAATTTTTTCATTACTCAAATTCCATGTCTCAGATTAGAGTTTGTTCGCGTGGGTCTTTTTGTTTTCCTTCAGCACGACCAAACTTACAGCTGACAACTCAATATGACTTCTTGGCATTCTCCTACATAGTTTCATGAACAACCTCTCATAGCAAAAAGTTGGAGAGCTGCGCTTCTTCTTGGCATATAGCTGCACTGCTGATCATACCAATGGCAGAATTAGAGTTTTGAAACGCTTTTCCAACACGTTTACGTTTTTGGAAGTTATAAATTAAACCTTTTAAGGAAGGCTTAGTTAAAATTTTATATTTCTATTGTAGAACAGTCTGCCTCTTCTTTTTTTGAAAGTCAGTAGATAAGCTAATCACTAAGTCCTTTCTTGCATTCACAAGCCTTTTTAATGGAAAGCATAGGGCGCTTAGCCCGTTTTCCTGTCTATTTCTGGCCGGACTTCACTCACTCGAACAGATTTGACAACTAACTTACAGCGATCCTATCGCCACAGTAACTTCATCTGTTGCGTCACTAATTTTCCGTCCGCAGCCACGCAGTTAGCGACTGAGCGAAGAAGTATTTGAGCGACTGAGCGATTTATCGATTGAGCGATCAGCCGCTGAGCGAAGCAAAAATATTAAAACACTTAAAAACTTATCGAGTTGGCTGTAGAAAACTTGATATACTTCCATGGATGGGGTATGAAATTGAAAACTAGTAGAAATAAGCTCCGGAATAACCCCTCAGCGAAATAAATCCCCGAATGAAAAATGCAATAACCTCTAAATTTGGGAAATTATTTCAGTGTGAAATTAGTCCCCAAAACGAAGATGAAGGAAGTCCCTCGAATGGTATGAGATAGCCCCCCAAATAGGTATGAAATAAGTCTCCAAATACATATGAAAGCAAAGGTAAAAAGATAAAGAGGCATGGGGGTTGCAAGGGGGCTGTTGCACAAGTGATAAAGTTCACTCACTCGAACAGATTTAACAACTAACTTACAGCGATCCTATCGCCACAGTAACTTCATCTGTTGCGTCACTAATTTTCCGTCCGCAGCCACGCAGTAAGCGACTGAGCGAAGGAGTATTTGAGCGACTGAGCGATTTATCGATTGAGCGATCAGTCGCTGAGCGAAGCAAAAATATTAAAACACTTAAAAACTTATCGAGTTGGCATGGGGCATGGCGGTTGCAAGGGAGCTGTTGCACAAGTGATAAAGTTCCCCATAATAAGATTTACTTTCTCGATTTATTGGATGAATACCAAATCTTCGTTTTCTAGGTTTCAAAATTACCATTAAGTTTATTTCTATAAACTACGACTATTAAACTACGACGAACTACACTTTGCAATGCCACATTCGCAAGCCATCGCTCAGTAAATGGCTACTCGACCGACCCTCGGATCGCCCTTCACTCACGCTCACTGCGTGGCCGTAGCCTTACGCGTTTGCACAAAGAAGGTACTTGATCATGCTACGTAGGACATCATTTTTATTTGAAAAAAGGGTTGAATTGAAGTCTTTGGACGATGTTAAACTTTTTTTGTTTTAGAGGAAGATCTCGACCAGGTTTTACTTAGCTGTTCTTTGGGAGCAAACCTAGCTCCCAATTCGCGAGCTCTTCTCACTTCAATGTACTGAACGTCCCATGAATGCACCCGCTTTAGGTTCTCGTTGTTTCTCGACTCGACTCAACTTCTCTCAGTTTCGAATCTTATTTCCCTTTGGCTACTACACGACACCACTTCATCCATAAATATCTTTTGCTGCAGAAAAATTGCCGCTTAGAAGTCACTGCCGCCTTGGAAGATGTAAACGTTTTGAGTTTGTTCTGCTTTACGGCTGATTTGGTAAATAACTCCAAAGTATTTTCTTTTTTTTTAGCCCATCTCAACTTTTTTTCTAACTCAAGCATACCTGATGCGGAAACCAATGAAAGTTCTAACTTTGGAAAGAGTAGTGATCGCTCACCGATAGCTCAAAAGGATAACTAGAAGGATAGTACCCGTCCCCTATGTGATCCAAAACAATTTTTTTTTTCAACATTTTTTTTCAATTTTACCAATTTATTAAGGGTTTCGAAGGTTCCTGATTCTTCTTTTTGAACAAAGTGTACCTTTTGTTTTTTTAAAAAGATTTTTTCCTGCTATTACATATCTAACGTCGACCGTATGAATTCCGACCCAAGAAAAGCACTCTATCGAAGGCCGAAGGGAGGTTAAATAGGATTAAATAACCCAACCGAATAGGTAGGTACACACAAATTCTTCTCCAAAACAGGTACATACCACCAATTCAATTTAGGTAAAACATCTATGAAACCTGTTGCTGCATCATGCAATCTTATATTTATTTCTTTTCACGGCTTACATCCTGGTTAAACGCAGTTTTATATCCAGTTAAATTATCACTTTGATCTGTTTTGATCCATTAACCAAGAATGCATCTGCAACTAACATAAACAGACAACCGTCAGCTTTAAATCTGATGCATCGTTGAAGGCGTTTATTCTTGACGTCACTCTAGTGTCCAGTTCAGTGGAAAATTATGTTCAAAAAGTCAGTGTCCACGAAAGCCAAACTAGCTAATCGTCCTTTGTTGCCGGGCCATTCAAGTGCAAGTGAATAATCCATCCATACTCACATGTGCATGGTCAAGGTCGTATGCTATTCACGGACGACGGGAACAACAACATGGGTTGCCATACAGCATCAACGGCAAAGTGGTTTAATTGCCGTGCCAACCGTGCAATGCTCTAATCAGTCATCCAAGACGTGCAACTGATTGGTCACACAGGTTAAATGCCTGACTATGCATACCAAGTACGATGCGATCCATTGTGCGGCCGGCGGCGTGGCGGCAGTCCGACAAAAATCGGATGCATTTCGGTCACTGGATTTAACCAAAAGAAGCAGTCAAGAGGATTTAAACAGAATTGAACAACGATTTCCAACTCATGAAGTTCATTAACTAGGTTAAGTCTCACAAAATTGGCTATACGCTTCCCGAATAAAGTTCCCCTAGTTCCAAACGACCAAAGCGACGTGATCCAAATGAAAAATTGTGTGGAGACACAGTAGCCCAAGAGTTATGCGGACATAAAGTGTAGATATTTTTACAGGCACGCATCGTGCTAAAGTGAATAAATTTCCGTGCGGTATAAAGGTGTATTGGTAATTAAATTATAGTTAACGACTTGCTTTGACTTTTTTGTGTTAAAGTAATCAACCTTGGGGTCTTCCTCGTTAGCTAGACAAACAAACAAGAGCAAGTTAGCGATGCATTTTATGGATGAACAATATCATTTAGTTAGCCAATCAGCGTTTTGACGTTGTTGTTTAATGGAAGGAATATAATGGGTAAGGAATGTTTAGATGACTTCTACGTTCTGTCAAAGTTAATCTGGAATCAATCGCCATATTAGCATGAAAAGTAAGGAAGATGCACAAGTGCTGGTCTATATTGATTCGGGTGAAGATTTGCAGATAATTTTCAGTAATTTTGATCGGTGCTCTTTTATTTTTTGTGCACTAAGGAGGGCTTCCATGGCATTCACACAAATTGTTATAGTTTATATTCGTTTAGTCCCCAAAATTTATATTTCAGTCCCCTGAAATCAGAAAGAGTATTGAGAGAACTGCGATTGAGACACCAAGAAAAGTAAAGAACGCGGGTACAAAAAATCCCAGTTGATCGTTTAGTTGTCCCAAAAGAGGAATCTCAAAGCACCCCCGAGTCTCTCCTATATTCTTTTCACTCTAGTCAACTCAAAGGAAAGCCGTATATCCGAAAGCCTATTATAAAAAGTCTTCTCTAAGCCTGATCAAAGAAGCCTGATAACATAGGTAAAATTCTTTATGATCGAGACGAAACCCTTAACACAAAGCTACTTTTGGTGGTCCAAACTTTTCGAGCTATTTTCTAAAATCAAATTGAGTGGGGTCAGACAAGGCTGCATTCTTTCACCTGTTAGTGCTTGTTAATGCTTAGTGATGACAAAATTTTTTATGTCCCTAAATTAAAATAAAATGTGCAGGCGATGAACACTTAATTTATTTTTGAACCGTACAGCTTGTGGAATATGGACTTTTTTCTGAAGTGAGTGATACCCCTTGCCAGTCCAGTTTATCTTCAATTTATGTTCTTTTTACCAAGACTGCCCAAAGTAGCACCTAATGAAACAAGCTTATTCCGGTACTCTTCCTATTCTAAAGAGTAAACCAATTCGTACAAGCTGTTTCTGATTTAAAAACAATCGTTTGACTTAAGAGCTTTGTTTATTAAAGTCTCCCTCTATCTCCAGAAAGGAGCTTACAATATATGTAAGTAAATTCTTTGTTAGGTGAGGGTTTTTAAATCTTGAACTACCTCGGGGAAAGCGAGAGCGGTTTCCGTGCAACCTACATCGAGGCGTGCTGTGATTGATGATTCTTTAAGAATGCTATGCATGTTGATGTGTGCTAGCTAAAACTAGTGAGAGGGTTACAATCCGCTCAGGCGAATCGTTGGATACCCCATCCCAATTGAACACTGTCAAGCTCCGGCAGTGTTAGGAGCTATCCTAACTGTTAAATTTCAGTTAAGAATCTTCTCCCTAAGAAAGGGGTGTGGCATTTGTTTATATTTTTATCAGAAGTCGTATACACGTGTTGGCTGCATTTTCATATAAAAAATTTGGTTTATACTTAAAAACGCCCCCAAAAAAGGGCGTGTCGAAAATTTATTAACTTGAGTTGATAGCTTACGCACATATCTGAACATTTTACATGTAGTGCAAGTTTTTTGGATTTAAAGCAAATATATCAAATAAAAACCGTTTATTAGAATGCATATTAAGTATGACCACGCCTACAAAGGGGCGGTATTCGTTTTTTTTTTTTCAAATGCCAATCACAATGCACTTAAGCGAGGATATCGCATACCAAATTTCAGCTTCCTGCGACAACCTTGATTTTTCATGCTATTAAGTAAAGTGGACGTGTCAGTGGGCGGATTTCAAAAATGTTTACACTTGTACTGTTTCGGGACATAGAAAGAACAAATATCAAGCTCCTAGCTCAAAATTTAAGGCCTAAAAATTACCGACAGGCGGACGACATGGCTCATTCGACTTACAATTCGGTCTCGATCATATGCTCTTAAGGTCTTGGGGGTCTACGGGGATTATTTCTCTATCTTACAAACTATGAATCAAACCTAATATACCTCCTATCCTATGGGATGGGGTATAACAAAAGAGATCGGGGTCATTTGGTACTGGTCTGAAATCCTTTGGGGACTTCTGCCGGCCGTTTTTAAGAATAAGGTAGACATGTGGGTTTTATATACCTAAGACAGGTTCTTTAAATGCACGCTAGTCAAGAAGTCGTTAAGACTAGCGATCTCTGTAGCATATGCCAGGTAAGGTAGTATTCCGTCAACGCCCCTGACACTTGAATAGGAAGAAGCTGTTGATTGCCCAGGTAAGTTTTCTTTATTCGCTTTCGCGAAAAGCCCTATAGTCCATTATGCGCTGTAAAGCGTTTCACGTTCGATTAAGCAAAGTGCAACTCTTAGGGTGCCCCGAAGATTGTGTTGGCAAAGTGCGAATTCTGGACGCTCTGTAGCTATTTGCATCGAATTTACTTCATGTTAAAAACTCATTGTTGCCTAGTTGGAAAAGTTTGCATCCCACTGCTTTGGCTGCTACGATCACTCTTATGCAACTACGGGTCCATCGTCTACACTACCATGCAGATACCTCATTTTAATTAGCTAAGAGCTTCACCGATGAAGAGTTTAGATGTCCGTGCTAACCACGTCAGCTCCAGAAACTCACTCGGCGCCCGATGTATGGGACTGGGTGGTTTTAGATGATGAGACTTCCACCGACCTGTGCCTTATGATAGACACCGCTGAAGAGTCGACCGGAGTACTTACACCTTCAGCCAGTAAAACTTCTTTAAAAGTTCTCCCTTCATTTATGATTTGGGATGGGAAGGGTGGAAGAGGTTGATTTCGGGGTTTGGAGTTGGACACCGAAAGTAAATTTGAAAGAAGCCCGCGAGGTCGCCGCTCCCGTCACCCTACCAAAAGTGTTGTTTAGTTTATTTTGCTTTCCACAGTACGTGCAGCTTTCAAGCTTCCAGTGCTGTTGTGACCTAGTTTGAAGAGGTATAGTAGTTACCTAATTTTTTTAATACACTCGCGTTCAAGGGGTTTTGGCTATCCTTATACTGAGTTAACATAACGCGAATGGAAAGGATCAGAGGAGAAAGAGGAGACGAACACTTTGGTTTTGAGCTGTTGGGGACTGTAGTGACGGGAAAAACCTCATGCGGAAGCTTGTTCCAAATGCGTATTGTTTGGCTAAAAAAAGAACTCCAATACAATGCGGTTCGTCCGAAATTGGACTCAAGAGTATACTGGCGAGCATTCCTTTTTGCGTGGGTATTGCAGTTGAATTCTTTAAGGGGTGGAATGCAGCTGGCTTTTTCGCTGGAGCATACTTTATGGAAAAAACGATAAAACAACGAAAGACAAGGGACATTGCGACGATGTTGCAAGGAGCCGATTGACTTCGCAATGTTTGAGTCACCTATCAATTTCAATGCGGTTTTTTGTATCGTATCTTGTAAGTGTAAATTTGTCTTAGGAGCTCCTTCCCAGACATGAGAGTTATACTCTAGTTTTAGTGGTATTATACGACCTGGGTAAGGGTGTAAAAGGTGTAAGGTATATCTTGCATCGACTAAGAAATCCTAAGCTGCCTTCTTGGCGACGTCGAATATGTAGTCATTCCAACGTAAGTTGTCATTCAGACTTATGCCGAGGATGGAAAGCTTTTCGGATTCAGTGATGCCGTTCCTCGGTCGAAGTGCCGTTCATGGGTAATGGCTGAAGATTTCTACTCAGTTGCTTGGAAGACAGTAAACAGCATTGCGTCTTGGATGCATTGAATTCCTGTTTAAAAGGAGTTCTAAAACCAATATGCTGTGAGAATTCCAAATAACAGTCTAAGTCCGGGTCTGTTCAGTCCTCGTTCTTTCACATGGTCCCGCCAATTCCTAATAGCAACGAGAGGATATGGAATATAAGAGGTAAGGCCTTTAATTTCTTACAAACGTAACTCAAGGCTTCCTGAAGCTAGCACTTCTGCATTATTCTATGTTGTAAGGGAAAGAATTTTGAAAAAAGCGTTTTTTAGGCCATTCCCCTAATTGGTTATTAATTGGGCACATACCGCAAGCAGTAGGGCTAACGACGTTAACGACAGGACATCATTGTGATCTGGTGGGAGTGCTAGACCCTGATTTTAAAGGAAACAACCCCACTTGAGCTGACACCTCAAAGAATTTCTTATCTTTATTTCTACTTTTCTTGAATAATTATGCACTACAGTTAGGATAACATAAAAATTTAAGAAACATTTAAAAAAAAAAAATACTCTTGACTCAATCCTCATTAACAGCCATGCTGTAGCTTTAATGTCTGAATGGCCTTCTTTATCTGTGTACAAGTGTTCAGCCTTGAGGTGATGCCCAGCGAAAATGCGACTCGCAAAATCTCCTTAGCGTATTCCTGCAGCAAAACAGTCATCTCGACTAAATTGTCCACAGCAGTGGAGGCGACCGTGGAGTTATCATCCCTGAGGCATTGAATGTACGCGTTAACCGCGCATCGATTGACGTCCGACTTGCCTGGGTGATGCTTCAAATGGCGGATCAAGAGAATGTACGCAATCGAACGAACTTGTGCGCTGTGCGAGAATATAAGCTCGAGTAGTCGATCGAAAAGTTCGCCCAGAAACGAGTATCGTTTTGAAGTGAGGCTCTCGATCTCCTGCAATGGGCCCAGAATCGTTTCTTCTGCACTCGACTCGCGTACCAATTTGATGAGGCCCATGAAATGTGGTGAGATCTGCAGCTGTCGGCTCTGTGCACCGGCCAGAGCGAAAGACGCTGCGCCGCGAGACTCTATGTCCAGCTGAGTGGATTGCGGCGTACCAGCGGCTGATGTTGAAGGCTCATCGGCGTCCACAGCGGGTATTTGCGGTTTTACATCGGCTTCCTCCAAATCAAACTCTTGTTTGACTTCGTCTTCCTTGAGCTCACTGCCGGAGGTTTTGTGCTTGAGAAGGGACAAACCTTGCACCAGTTGCTGCAGGTGACCCAAGTGATTGTTTTTCGCGGCTAGCTCTTGCAGGATACCCGTATACTGTTCAATAAAACTTAAAGCGCTCGATGGGTTTGTGTTAATGTAGGCTTGCAGGAGCTCCACGAGCTTAACGAGTATGTGGTATGCCTCCCTGGCGCGACTGTGGTGCTTGAAGAATGTGAAATAACAATCTAGGGCCGTTTGAAGCCCAGATTTATAAGCATCATCAAACAACATCGGCTGGAGAAGTTCCAGAATTCTTATCACTTGGATAAACCGCTGGATATGGTATTCGTCACGAAGGACACGCAATCCCATGTGAGCCTTGCCGTGGAGAAGAGAAGAAAGGACTCCAAGTTGCCGCAGAAACAGCGAAGGGTGTGACGCAGCCAGCTTTCTCACCAATAGTTCAGTATCAGTGGCCAGGGCTTCATAATCTTTTTTAGTCTGCAGGTTTCCCAGGCAGGTGATTAGGTAATTAGTCACCTTATCAGCTTTGCATCCTTTTAAACTTTGTAAGTTGGACTTGTACACCTCGTGTTGGTCGTCTTCCTGCATAAACTTTATCGGTGGGTTCATTAAGTATATTTGCTGAATGAATTTCAGTTTCAGAGTCTCTGGGCAGGGGTATACCGTCACGAACTCAATCAGCGTCTGCAGATGATTGTAACGCTCGCCATCAATGAGCTTCAGAAGCAGATTCATACGAGAACTCAGTTTCTCGGCGTACACCTCGGTTCCGTTGACTTCCATTTCCTTTACACCCTCCTGCAGCATGTATTCTGTGAACACCTTCACCTCTTGCGTGTCCAACTCTAAAATTACTTCGACCTGATCGTGCTTGGAAACAGCTTTGTCGCGGCCCTGCCACAGCTTTGGATTGTTTATCAGCGCCTCGATGAAGTTCAACACCGAGTTACAGTCAAAGTTCTCCCGATACAACTTCAGGAGGTATTCCACTGTCTCGTAAAGTGTCGTCCAACTGGCCTGATGGCACAATAGTGACAGCAAATAGAATCGGAAGTCGTCCCGACTACTCGAGAACATCACCTCAATCTGAAGCTGCTTGTCTGCTGTGATCAACTCGCAATCGACTTCGGCCAGCCAGTCGACAAGGATTCCTCTGCGGTCGAAGCCGGTCGTTGTAACGTCATTGCTCTGCGGGAGAGCCTGCAGAGTCGTGATGATGCCGTCTACCAAATGCGATGTCTTCTTGCAGTCAATCATGTCATTGACGAACTTTCTTCCCTCTGTTTCGAGCTCTGTTACATTAGTAGTGTGCAGCACTTGCAGGAACTCCTCCTTTTCTGTGTACTTTTGCTTGGGCGCTGCCTTGATTTGCCTCGAAAAGGTTTGCTTCTTTCCCTGGAGGATTTGCAGCAAAGTGGCGTTGTTCAGATTTGGCTGGAGGCTCAAGTTATGAATGATTTTATCCATCACGTGCAGCATAAAGTTATAATCTTCGGGCTTTTCTGGGATGTAGGTCAACAGAGCACGGAAGAAGGTGCACGCGTGGGATTTTTGAAAGATGTTCTGAAAGAAGCACGGCCCTCGTGGACTCTCCACCAAACGCATCAGGTGAACCAACGCTTTGTTTGATGCGTGGACCTGCATGTCTCTTCTGGCTTTTGGTGTGACACCATCTCGCTCGAGCAGCTGGTGGATGAGCTTCCTGAAGCGGTAGGTGTTTAGCTTTGTGAGGTTCTGTGCTCGCAACACCATTTCTACGATTTCCTCGACTTCTTTCGAGGCCTTTGTTGAAGAGGCTGGCTTCTCTGGTGTGGCTGTGATTGCCTGAAATTGATCCAGATTCACCGATTCGATGGTGTTCACCTGTGTCTTAGGTGGATCTGGGACAGTCTGCGAGTGAGAGTGTAGCTCTAGCGCCTGGACAGTAATGTGCCCGTTTTTGGCACCTCTTGCCTGCTGAATCTCAATCAATTGCGCGAGGTATGCCTTGTTGAGGATGGCGTTCTTCACTGCGTCGAATTGCTCGATAACAGCTCGATCTAGCAACGCCAATAGTTTCGACATTGAGCTAATGGGCGTTCCGAAATTCTGCACAAACAACACTATTTGGTCGGGTGTTAAATCGTACATCGCCGCCTCGACTAGCCGCTCTACCGGACTACGAATCATCTTCAACTTCAGCCAATCGGGCAACAGCTGCACTGCTTCATTGGTTTCGGGCAGATAAGCCTGTGGGACAGGCCGTCCCGGTGGGAACCAGTAGTCAAGAATGGGAATGGAATCGGGCAACGTGATCGAGGAGTGCGTAAGAAGAATGACGAATGCGTGGATTATGTTCAAGTGGAGTGGGAGCTGCGCCCCATCATCGAAGTGAACCATCAGCAGGTCAGGATACTCTGTCCACTCGTAGGGCTCCCGATGCTCTCTCAGCTTGATGATATAGTTGTTAAACATAACAAAAAGACAGTTTAGCGTCTGCAAACGACACTCGTCCAGAGTGTCTGACACTTTTCCAGCTAGTGGCGAGTCGGGTTGAATTGGGATTATGTGCTGAAACATTGTACTCCTCTCTACAATCAATTGCGCCATGTCCATTACGTGGTCCAACATATCGGTTACCGGATCATGCAGCGTGTGTGCAGCAATAAACTGAATATACACCATCACTAGTTCGGGATTGTTTTCGATCTGGCAAGCCGCCCTTAGCTGCGGGATGATTGAAGGACGAGCATGTATGAAATGTGGCACCTGCGGCAGTGAGCACAAAAGCCAATCCTCCTCTTCTGGACCCGTGTTAAAAACTTTGAGAATGATTTTAATTCCACTCAACGCAGAAACCCTTGACTGCTTCACAGTTGAAGCGAGCCTTCGGAATATGTAGTCCAGAACCTCGCAAACAGTCTGCTTCTCCGAATTAGGATCCTTAACTAGATTTCTTAAGTAGTTCAAAAGCTCTGCATCGCGGCTATTTTCCTCGCTGATTGTGGCTGAATTGGACAGCAAGAACTCGCACAAGCACTGCACTGGGAGATGGTTAAAGTCGCCGTCGCTGTTCTGGACTAGGTCAGACAACCAAGGCATCGATTGTGTGGTGCCTTGCCTTTGAATAATATCCAGGAGTAGGTCCGGCTTGCGGCTACGACAGAGTAGATGACCCAGCTTCAGGGACTTGTTCAGATGCTTCAGTTGATCAAGAACCGCTGGTGGGCAGCGTCGGGCCGGTCCCATCGGATCCATAAGCATTACTTGCGAAATAAGAATCGCGTTTTCTTCTGTGATTATTGCCTGTGAGGTCTGAGCTGCCAAATGTGTCTCAAATTCGATAATTTCATCACGTTCCAGAGTCATCAGCTGGGAAACAAACACAAAGTATGAGTAAAGACAACATCGAGCTTCTCTTCAAGAACTCACCTGTAGCTCCTCTTTTGCCACGGCCGTTTCATTCAATTGGTTCGTGATACACATCTCCATCAACGTCCTCATCGTTGGATAGTGTTCCCAGCAGAAAGCGCCAAAAGTGGAGGGGTTATGAGCTGAGATCATCAACAGAATGATCCACGCCTTCCAATACAACACAGTGATGGCTAACTTCGGTGGCTCGTAGTTCTCCGGTAGCCTGATCTTCTCTGGATGGTGATACTCCGCCATGCTGAACAGAAAATCAATGATATCGAACTTGTTCGCCTCAACTGCTGGGCAGTCCATGCTCCTCAACGCCGAGGCCCGCTTGATGGCCAGAACAATCACCTCGATGGTGTCGGGTATGGTGAAGGGAATCTCCTTGGTTATGCCAATCAAGATAATCCTCAGAAGCGAGTCTTCGTGGATGGGGGTCTCGGAGACCATTCTGAGAAGCGTTACTCTCTCCGGCTCTGGCGGCCACTGATCACACTTGGAATACTGTTCGGGGCTTTCCAATAGCAAAATCTTGTGCAGCGCCTGACTGTAGTCGGGACCTTGGAATTTAAAAATCACCGGCACCGACTCGTACATCCATGATAGGGCGTCCAGTTGGATCTGGGACATTTGCGCGTAGAAATTAAGCAGAATCGGGCTGCTTTTCATGTCTCGTCCGTTGCGAAGGGACACATTGGCTTCACGGACCTGGGGCGAAACGGTCAGCAGCATACACAGGCACGTCAGATCAACCATGGAGTGAAAGATGCGTTCCTTGTATTCGGATTGTTGAATGACTGGGGTGAGGTCGGGTCGACTGGTGAGAAGAGCTTTACAGAACTCAACAATATTTATATCGTATCGTAGAGTACGAACAAGTTCGCGCAAAAAGACGCGTAAGGTCCGAAGGCAATCTTCTCGCTGCAAGAGGAACTCCTTGTAGATTTCTGCCAGATGACGAGCTGATTGTTCGGGCTTTGTCTGGAACATTGCAGCTGAAAAGGGGAAGAAATCGTTTTTAAAATGCGAAAATTCGTTGAATAAGTAAAAATATTCATTTGAAACAATCCAATGTGGAGCTATTCATCCGTAATAGGTTTTATTTATCGAGTGGAGAAGGATATAAGGAAAAATATCATGACTCTTCCAGCTCTTTTATTAGCTTTAAACACTTAATTCATAAGACTTACCCAACATCCCCATGTTATTTGGATTCCTTGCATTGGACAGCTCGTTCTGGACGACATATTTCAAGCTCACTGGTAGAATATCCGGTTGCAGTTGGATCATCTCCTTCAAGCACATCATGTAAATATTAATCAAGGGTTTTGTTTTCAAGCGCATTTTCACTAGAGTCGCCAGGACCTCATGATCCTTCACTGTTTGCGCGGTTATGTTAAAGCAAATATAGGTCAGCAGTTCCTGGGCTGGTTTCATCAGCTTCCCGTTGTGAATCCACAACTCCAGACGAGTTATACACAATGAACGCACCTCACCGAAACCTGCTGTGGTGCACAAGAACTTAAGGAAATTTCGTGTGTAGCAATCCTGTTGCTGACGCTTGTTCAGTTGCTCCTTAATAGCGTCCATTACGTACTTTTCCACGATGTGCGCACTAGATCCATATCGGTTCTGCACGGTACAGTCCAGCTTCAAATCGCTGCCCTTCAGCGAGTCGCCGTGTAGCGAGTTGTCATTGGAATCATCGTCAATTGAAATCGCAGCGTCCCGAGGGGTCAATCCAGTAGGATCGGGTTGCAGCATGTTTTTCGGAGGCACTCGCGTCTTAAATGCCGAGATAATGTTGTCAACAAATGGTGCGCAGTATTCATTGTCGGCCCACACCCTTTCGTTGGCTGCGTCGTCAATGTACGTCCGCAGAAACATCTCTGGCCAGTGCCGCTTGTCATGGTAGCCCCTGGCTAAGAGATTGCACGCAACAATATGCGCCAGGGGATGTGAACGGCTCTTAAAAGCATGCTGGCTATCTCGCCGCAAGATCGAAATCAGAGCAGAGGTGACAATGTCATTGCAGAATAGCGACGGACGCAATTTGGCCAAATACATTAGCGACAAAGTGAGCACACTATCATTTTTAGTTCTTTGCGACGATAAAAGTTTTATAGCGCCACAGACAACACTCACGACAGTATCCGAGTCCTGTTGATCGATTGCCGCGTACACAGTTTCCACCAAATCGACCGGTTCACATTCGATGGCCAATTGCTCCCATGGCTCCAACACTGAACTTGAACTACTACTTCCTTCGCCAGAGAGGCGGGGAACGTTTCCCACACTACCGCTCAGCTTGGGTTTCTTTGCTACATTGCTCATAGATGTTGAGGGTTCACGCTTACGATCGGGGACTCCTTTGACCGATGACATAACCTTACTTTTGTCATCACGACTGGTAGAGGCTTTCGTACCCAGGGCAAAAAGTTCGCTGCCCATGTGTGGAGCTCCGATTTTGGGCTTTGGACCCCTGGAGCCCCCAATTTTATTGCGGTCCATGGGTTTAGTGGGTAAAATTAACGAATTTTCGCAGCGATAAAATTTAACAACAAACACCGTCGAGAAAACAAGCGCAAATAAATTGAATTATGACACTGGAAAGAAAATGACAACATGGATGTAGAGAGGAGAAAATCTAGGACGTTTTGTCTGGTTAGTTTGGGTGTATTCAGCCGTGAAACAGGATAAGTTGCTTCAAACTGAAGTCGAAAGTTGAATAAATCAAGCATTTGTAAAATAAAAATATCCAATTCGGTCTTCTTTTTTTCAAAAGTCAGACGCTGACACTTTGCTTTCACTTAAGCTATCGAATTCATTTCGCAATATATTTCCAAATAATGTACGACTGATTCACATGGTGAAATAAGGTAATTTTTTACCCATTTTTGTTTCATGAGGCTGCCAATAATGCTAATACCCTTTTTAAACCATATCAGACTTCAGCGTAAGAAGTCCCAAATCTAATTCAAATCTATAATATTTTCCATTCATTTGTAGAATTAAGAATCCATCTAGATCAAAATCTATTTTCCCGAAAAATCGTAATCAAATGTACAAGTTTTGTATTCGATTTTGTAGGAATCATCTACATATCTCAGAACAAAATACTCTTTTCACACCGAGCCCAGAATATAGATTTTAAGCAATTCGATTTCAATATCGGATTAGGGCTTTCACAATGGAAAAATTATTTAGATTCCGTTGACGTTTTGGCTAATTGAACACCAGTCGTCCAATTTGTCACATATTAAATGGCTTCAAAAAGTAAAAATAAAAAACAATTCTAATACTAAAAAATCATCTCACTATTTTGTAAACAAACTTCATCAGCTGTTTCGTACATAAATTAGTGAATAACTAGATATTCAACTTCGACCATGTAAAAGCTTTGCCCACAGGCTGAAATTAACGAATTTACCCGTTTTCTATCATTTTTTTAGAAATGTGAGTAAATTCGTCAATTTAATGCAATTGACGAATGGAAAAGTCTAATCTGATTGACTGACAAAAACTTCAATAAAGAAAACGTGTTTTGGACAAGTAAAATCAAAGCCTTTTGATGAACTCGGGGATTTTTTTTTAAAGCTGACGTTGTTGCAGGTCTCTACATATTGCTCTATTCTCCACCGAGGGGCTGCCTTCAATCGCCAATACGCCAATACCGTTTTGGTTCTTCTTTATCATCTCATCGCATAAAGTAAAATTTTGTGGCATCTTCCCACACGTATTCGCCGACACGGAAATTTAAAGCTTTATTAAGGCTTAGATTACACTGCATGCCATTTTTGCATATTTGACGGACCTACATAGAAAAATGCTTCAAATATTTTTCTTCTTATGTCAAATATGCCAAAATGGACTGGATATGTCAAAATGGAACTGTCTACCGTGCAACACTGTCAACCGTGTAGCTCTGCACAAATTAAAAGTTGGCCAACTTTTGCTGCCGCTGCCGCCACACATTGTGTGCACAATACACTTAATATGTACATGTTGCTTAATATTGTTATGTGGCGACAAGAAATAAAACAACTCGCGGGAGTCCCTGAATGCACCCATCGATTCGCTCTACAGACGCACCCGCTCGATTCACTAAACGAACATACCCAACTGTCATTCCAGTCATCTGACAGCAGCTGTCATATTCGAAGTTCGAATTTCGATTTCCCCTCCTTGGAATTCAGCGGAGGAGTACTAGTGGAAAATTACCAAAGGGGGTATGGAACGTACTAGAAGGTGCTTCATTTTGTATAAATACACGGGTGGCAGGCTCGTATGAGACAGTTATAATTTAAACGTGGACTTGTGAAAATCGGTAATAAAGTAAAAAGTGATTGAGTTGAAATAAAGTGTTGAATTCTAAATAGTAAAGTTGAATAACAGTGTGATCTGAGTTTAAATAAGTTTGTTTGATAAATAAAGTGTTTCATTGTGTGATTATAAAAGTGAAATTGAGTTTTATTCAACGAACCCCAGGCCGAAAATATTACATTGGTGTCAGAAATTGGGGATAAAACTCATAATTGTGCGGGTAAATTCTACAGTGGAATTTTCCGGAACAGTGTTAGTGTGTCAAACAGTTTTAAGTGGAGACTTCTATAAAAAGTGCGCGTAAATAGCGTCGGTGACTAAAACGATTTATTTGTGCAGTGGAATTTTCCAGAGATATCGTGTGTGTAAACAGTGTCGGTGACTCATACAAATTTGATTGTGGAATATTCCGGATACATTGAAGCTGATTGTGCGATAAAGCTATAATTAACTAAGTTATAAAAACGGTTTCAGTGATTTGTTTATTCGGGAGTGAATTTTCTGGAACAGATATAAGACATAAACAGATTGTGTTGTGAAAATTGTGTGAAGACAATTCAAAATGGGTCGAAAAATTGAACAATTGACGACAGCTGAGTTAAAAGCGGAATTGGGTAAAAGAAACCTCCAGACTTCGGGGCTCAAAAGGGAATTGTTGCTCCGACTCCAGGACGCTATTACCGAGGAAGGTGGACATCCAGACACGATGCTGTTCGATGTTCAAGACGAACAGCAACAAAGCACAGTAAGTACTGCCGATGAAATGCCCGCTTTCATGAAGTTGCTTCTGGAGAAATTCGAAATGATGGAGAGTAGCCAAAAGAACGCTCTCGAAGAACAAAAGAACGCTCTCGAAGACAAATTCGAGAAGCTGGAGAGCGGCCAAAAAGAACAAAAGGATGCTTTCGAAGAACAAAAGAACGCTCTCGAAGAACAAAAGAACGCTCTCGATGAAAAGCTAGATACTAAGTTCGATGAGCAGAAGAAAGCTCTAGAAAGCAAACTTGATTCCCAGAATGCGTTTTTTGAGGAAAAGTTCCAGGCAGTAGATCAAAGAATTGAAAGCGTGGAGGAAAAATTCACTGAAGTCAAATCGGAAGTTGAACAACAGCTAAGGAGCTTTCTCGGTCTTGCTACGTACTACAGGAGGTTCGTCAAAGATTTCGCCGGGATTGCAAAGTGTCTGCACCAGCTCACTGAGAAAGGAAGACAATTTAAATGGTCAGGTGAGTGCGAAAGAAGCTTTCAGCATCTGAAGCAGCGACTTTGCGAAGCACCGGTACTAGCTTACCCCATCCCCGGCAAGACATTTATTGTGGACGCAGACGCTAGCAATGTGGGTGTTGGCGCAGTATTGTCGCAGTTACACGATGGGCAGGAGAAAGTCGTAGCATACTTCAGCAAAGTGCTTACCCGACCAGAGAGAAATTATTGTGTTACCAGGCGAGAACTCCTTGCTTTAATACTGGCGACGAAACATTTCCAGAAGTACCTGAGCGGCCAGAAGTTCATCTTGCGTACCGACCACGCCGCGCTCAAATGGTTACTGCAGTTTAAAAATCCTGAGGGCCAAGTCGCAAGGTGGATCGAGCGATTGCAGGCTTATGACTTCGAGATACAACATCGCAAAGGAAGACTGCACTGCAACGCGGACGCATTATCCCGGAGACCATGTGAGCCCAATTGTAAGCATTGCGTGCGACAGGAGGAAAAGGACGAATGTACTGTCCAGCGAGTAAGAGCCGAACCTGCAGAAGGCTGGAGTACTGAGGAACTTCGCAACGCACAACAAGAAGACCCTGACATTGAGCCAATCCTTGCATGGAAGGAATCTATGGAGAAACCGAGCGCAAGGGATATATCCGACAGAAGTCCCACATTAAAGGCATATTGGGCGCAGTGGGACTCTCTCCATGTACAAGATGGCGTTCTGCGAAGAAAATGGGAAATGCCGGATGGAAAATCCTTTAAGATGCAGCTTGTGGTTCCACGGTCGAAAGTCCAGGAGATTCTACGGGAAATGCACGATGGAGTGTCTGGTGGGCACTTGGGCATCAACAAAACCATGGAAAAGGTACGGGAACGTTTTTATTGGCTGAGTGCAAGAAGCGACGTTGAGAGCTGGTGTCGAAAGTGTATTACTTGTGCTGCTAGTAAGGGACCCAAAGTCAAAACCAGGGGTAAAATGCACCAGTACAATGTGGGTGCTCCCTTTGAAAGGATCGCCGTCGACATCGCAGGACCGTTTCCGGAAACTGAAAGCGGTAATCGTTATATCCTGGTTATTGCCGATTACTTCAGCAAGTGGTCCGAGGCATTTGCGATCCCAAATCAAGAAGCGAAAACCGTTGTCGACCAGATAGTGGACCACTGGGTGTGCAGGTTCGGAGTGCCAATGGAATTACATTCCGACCAGGGAAGAAACTTCGAGTCGAAGATATTCCAGGAAGTATGCGCAGCAATCGGACTACAGAAGACACGGACCACACCTCTTCACCCACAATCAGATGGAATGGTGGAACGCTTCAACAAGACGCTGAAGGAACATCTCTCTAAAGTCGTGGACGAGAATCAACGGGATTGGGATCGGCGAATACCTTTATTCCTTATGGCCTACCGGAATGCTATTCACAGTACAACTGGATATACTCCATCTGAAGTTTTATTTGGCCGAACTGCCAGGCTACCCAGTGAGCTTAAATTCGGATTTCCCACTGAAGAACCCACATGCGAGGAGGACTACGTGGTTGACCTTAGAGAAAGGATTAATGACATCCACCAGAGAACCAGAAGCAATATAAAAGTTGCAAGCGACCGCATGAAGACGAGATACGATGCGCGAGCAACGGCACCCGAGTTCAACGAGGGAGATCTGGTATGGCTCTACAACCCACATCGTAAAAAGGGAAGATCGCCAAAGCTTCAGAAGGATTGGGAAGGTCCCTACCAAGTTGTAACGCGAATTAATGATGTCGTATTCCGAATCCAAAGAGGACCAAGAGCGAAAATGAAAGTTGTCCATGTTGATCGCCTACATCGCTACCACGGAAGCAATGATGACGTACTTGTTCGGGACGCACAAAACTAAGAGGGGGGCAATGTTATGTGGCGACAAGAAATAAAACAACTCGCGGGAGTCCCTGAATGCACCCATCGATTCGCTCTACAGACGCACCCGCTCGATTCACTAAACGAACATACCCAACTGTCATTCCAGTCATCTGACAGCAGCTGTCATATTCGAAGTTCGAATTTCGATTTCCCCTCCTTGGAATTCAGCGGAGGAGTACTAGTGGAAAATTACCAAAGGGGGTATGGAACGTACTAGAAGGTGCTTCATTTTGTATAAATACACGGGTGGCAGGCTCGTATGAGACAGTTATAATTTAAACGTGGACTTGTGAAAATCGGTAATAAAGTAAAAAGTGATTGAGTTGAAATAAAGTGTTGAATTCTAAATAGTAAAGTTGAATAACAGTGTGATCTGAGTTTAAATAAGTTTGTTTGATAAATAAAGTGTTTCATTGTGTGATTATAAAAGTGAAATTGAGTTTTATTCAACGAACCCCAGGCCGAAAATATTACAATATGCAACATGTACATTAATTACTTAATATGCAGATGTTGCTTATTGCGAACACAATAAATATGCACAATTTAAACGATAATTCGATACCACCAACACAATGAAAATTCATTTCCAAAAACCTTTTTTCAGATTTGCATTTTTAAGGCGAAGAAATTAATGGCGTATTCTATTGAACACTGAACTGCCACACCGAGCTGTCAAATAATACTCGGTGTTCGTGACAATTCCAGCGTTGTGTACATTCAGTTTCATTGTGTACAGGATGACAAATACTACACCGGTGCAATCATCACGTAAAGTGACGAATTGCTTTGACTTCATTTTGTTTACAATTTTTTCATTTCCTAGCGTGATTTTGTTGGCGTCAGTTTTTGTACTTTTTACTTAAAATTAATTTTAAAAGCTCTAGATTTGAGTTTTTAACGGTTTCATACAATTTCAGTCGTGTTGTAAATGATCACAAATGAAAATTGAGTCGGAACGTCACTTCACATACACAATCAAAGCTACATCCAGCCTCCACCGTCAAATACGACGGTGGCGTAATTTCGAGTTCGGTGTCGACACCGAACTAATTCGGAGTTCAAAAGAACATTTACATGAGCATGATTCCGTTCAGTACGTACAAGAAAATAACAATTTTTTTCTGTATTCCACACCAGTTTCACGATTCGGTGTTGAAAAGAATGCACCATTAGTTAAATTCCTCATTGAACTTTTGTTTTTACAAAGCGAAATAACGCAAAAAACAACGAAAAAACAAAACCCTTTTGGGGTTGCTGGTCCCCAATTGGGCGCCTACCCAGTGGGCGATAGGGGAATGCTCGCTTGATATGGTGGGTACCGGTATGGAAAATATTCGGTGCCGACCAAAACCAGCAACAAACGAAAAATCCAGGAGCGCCTGTCTCAAAATGAGCGGCTTCATGGTCGACGTCTTTTATCCAGGTAAGGGTCGCCAGAATATTAGACACCTTTTTCTATTCCAATATGCAAATCGAAAGGACAACAGTTAGATGCATGCCAGATGTTTATATGAAATATTTTGCTGGGTATACTATTGCTTTTCTCCGTAAAGGCATAACACTTGCGGGGGTAAGCTTTGGTGTTTCTGTACAGAGTTTTCATGTTCCGTAGTGGCTCATCAGAGTTTGCGTTTTGGATGGAGAATTACTTTTCTCTTCTATCTTTTCTGTACTCAAGTTCTTTCCGCTCGCGATACACTACGCATCTTAAGGGTAGTCATCTTGATCGCGTGTTAATTATAAAAAAAAAATAAACGTCAAATATGTTGATGGGATCTCAGTCCACAAAGTTCAAAGCAGACCAACTTAATCAACATTAGGAAGTAGCGTCAACATCATCATCCACAATTCTGTTGCATTGTGCACAGCTCAGTGCATTTAACTTTTTTGACAAATCTATCCACATTCACATCAACATCAACAATTCTGTTTCCGGCTTAATTTGCGTAGTACCGGTTACGCCATGCCATAAATTACTGAATTACTATATATTCAACTTCGAACATGCAAAAGCTTTGCCCACAAGCTGAAATTGATGAATTTACCCCTCCTCCAACACTTTTTTACAAATGTGAGTAAATTCATCAATTCGTCATTTTCATACAACTTCGTTTTGGAGCTTTTGTATCAGCTGATCGCGTGAGGTAAATTGTTGTTGTATCTTCTTACACGTATTCACCGACACGGAAATTTAAAGCTTTATAAAAGCTTTATATAAACTGTAAAGACTTGGGTTATGAGGTGATCCACATGGGACAGGGTGATTCGTGTATTTCAAGTAAGAAATCATAACTGCAATGAGGTTATGCTGACATTTATTTGTAGTCTGGTTTGAAATTGGTTCACTACGACGAGATATAAAATTCGTACGGTAAGTTAAAACAGAACAAAACATCTGAAAACACTATTATGTACATTTGTCACAAAAATATCCTTTAACTGACAAAGCCTTCAGTTGATATTAGCTAGAGACAGCAAACATTAAAAATGAGATTCCCACGCCAGTTTGTTGTTTGCCTGTTTTACAAATGGGGTCAAAACACTTCTTTGCCTAGTTTTTTTTTCTGCAAAAACTTTTGACCGAGTTTGGAGAATACTTCCAACAGCTCAAAGCCACAGTGTCCCAGGCAGTGGTCGTGCATGCGCCCCGAGTCCGTTAATTAAAATACAAAAGTAGACTAGCAAATAAGTTAAAGTTTTGGCTTTTAATGAACGCTAGCTGACGCTAACTACAATATAAAATATCAAAGGTAAGACCAAGTTGTCAATTTGATCTGTAAAAGCCTCAACTACAGCTGTAAGAACGATGGCTGCCGCACTTGCAAAAACGCTATACCCACCAATGGGTATCAAGTTCAGGAAAAACAAAGGCGCAATGACAGCCAGTTGGGCTACAACGAAAGCCGCGCTTCCCTCCACAGACCGACTAGTATCTGAAAAGAATGGAAGTTTTTAAACGTCCAACAATTTTTAGGACGTTAGAGCTCACCTCCCCATTTGTGTTTGCCAAATTTCGAACCGATCACACTCGCAGCAGTGTCACCAATCCCCACAGATAGTATTCCCGCCAACATGGGTAGTAGGTTCTCTCCTGCCGCACTATCGGCTTCTGAACAGGGACATGGACTGATCCAAAGCGGCAACGAACAGCCAATGAGAAGGCAAAACGGTGTCAAGGCAATTTTGCCAGCATCCTTTTCATCATGCAGGGTTTTGAATGCGTCTTCTAACACGCCTGCAATAGGCGGCACTTTCAGCGTGCGGACAAGGTCCAGCACAGAGAAAACCGCCAGAGCAACTCCAGTTGCCAGGTAAAGGAATGTACATTGAAATAGAAATCCTGGAATATAGACCAGCACGATAAGAAAGTGAAAGATCTTTCGTACGCGTGTCGACGCCTTCTCGGAACTTCCCAATTGAAATCGAACGGCACAGCCTGTGGCAATAGCCATTACAACGTAGAAGATCACAATGAACACCTGAAGAGAGAAAATTTGTTAGAATGAAAAGAACAGAAATTAACTGATTTGCGAAGACGGGTTTACCCTTCTGAGGTCCGAGTAGATAAATTGTATAACCGTGACGATTGGCAAGTCCTTTGTTACTGGAATAGTGCACACAGCCAACACCAAGACGACCATGGTGAGGTAGAACGGAATAGGACTGCGCAACACCTTAACAGTTGCTAACAGAACTGACACCAAAAGCAGGCACATCAAGGCAGTCTGAAACGATACAATTAATTTCATCTGGCGTTGTACTTTGAGCTCTACGAACCATCATTATAGCTCCCATTTCGCCGAACTCACTGGTTGGTGGCGTATTAAAGAATGTGGGAATTTTCAAAGTTGCATTCATGACAAACAGTACAAGACCTTGCACTAGTATGCAAGCTTCTCCAAGGGTGCAACTCCTTGGAAATCCTCTAACCACTCTCACGTAAGCATACTGATAGCCGAGTGTCACTCCAAATCCGAGTGCAAGGCACTTACCATATGTTTCCCGCGTATAGTATTGCAACAGGAAGTGTGTTAATATTCCTGGAGATAGTGCAAAAAACACCTTTGAGTACCGCCCAGCACCGATTGCAAGGCATATGAAGAAGTTCAGGGACTGCATCAGCATTCCAAGAGCAGCTACAGTCAAAACTCTGTAGTGTTCATCTTCATTTGGACAGTCAGTCTGTCTGTTGTTGCTGGCTAGCATAGCCGCAGGTAGCAGACAACACAGCCAATAGCCTGGTGACGCGTTCGGTCTTAAAATAGCCCAGCCGAATTGATTTATCACTCACCGAGTGCGTAATTGGTGCAAAGGTCGATAAAAACTTACCGGCTGATGATTCCCATGTTTTTGCCATTCTTGTCAACGTTTTTGTCCACTTTTCCAGTTTCATCCATAGTGTAGAGGTTTCATGTGTTTTACTCCTTTTTTTAACGTTGCTAATAAGGTTTTATTTTATAAAATTAATTCGTTGAAACAAGTGCACAACCACCACTTTCTTTTGTGCTTTGCTATCACTTGCATCTTTCAAATTGTCATTTTTAGTAGAAACAGCTGTTTTGTGACGACACGCTCAGCTTGCACAAAAAAAACTATTGTAAGCAAAATATGGTTCATGTCCAAGCTTATTAGGGGAAATTTCCCAACTTTTAATCACGACATTCGAAGAAAAGCGGACTTTTTGTTCTTCTGAGCATAAATAACTGAAGAACTAGATATTCAAGCATGCCCCAAGCTGAAATTGATGAATTTTCCCATACACTGTCATTTGTTTACAAATGGGAGTAAATTCGTCAACTAGGCAGTTCCATAGAATTCCGTTTTGCAGCGTTTGCAACTGCTGATCGCGTAATGTAAATCGTTGTTTCATCTTCTCCCACGCATTCCCCGACACGGAAATTTAAAGCTTTTTAGAAGCTTTGAAGGCTTTATAAGAAACGTAAACAAATGGGTGTTGGAGGGTAAGAGGGACACAAGTTGAATATCTAGTTATTCAGTAATTTATGCTTCTGGGTCAGCTTTTACCGGTAATTATAAAAAATAGAATAGGGGGGTTCACACGGTACAACATGAAGGAAAACATCCAAATTGTATCGTCGAAAGAAACAACCGCTTGACAAATAGGATGACAAACAGGTTGGTTTTCAAAAAATTTTGATTTTTCTCCTCGCTTGCCAAGCCAAACAAGACAACCCATGTGAACAGATGTTGGTCAAACTTCTTTTCTGTTTGGCATTCGGAAAAAATTTTCGAGTGGTGAAGATCGGGGGAATTTGTTTTTTTAGGGAAAAAACACTAACAAAAAACTAAAGTTGTACAACACGCTTGATGAATGCAAACATTTTTAACTAAATTTTTCATAAAGCAATGTTTTACAACATGTTGTACCGTGTGAACTCCCGTCCCCAATGTAAAAAAAATGGTTCTGTTGTGATAGTGTTCCAGCACCGTCAAACTTCCTCTAAACAGTTTGAGGATTGAAAAAGGACACTGATACTGTCCACTTATGAAAGATCTGTTAGAGTTACGATGTCTATAGACCTTTTACCACGGCTGTCAAAATCTGACGTTTTTCACATTTTTCGACCGCGGGATTCCAAGCAAGTCGCGTTTTTATATGAAAAAATTCAATAGTTTCTGTAGAAGTACGAATTACTAATAAATGACTCAACCTAGAGTGTGTGGATAAGGAAAGAAGTTCTTTAAATTGACCCCAAAATTATTTAAATAAAATATGTGGAAAGTATCGAAAAAGTGTTCCGAAGATATGATTTCCTTGAATCCGTGTACCCTTTTGTGGTAAAATATTTTGTGAAAATATTTTAAGCATTACCTAGGAAGGCTGATCAAGCCTGCAACTTTCCCGTTTATCGAAACACAGGGTTACATTTTTCAAATAGTTATTTATGTTTATGTGTAATTTTTGTTCGTTTTCCATATAAAAAAGTACTTTGTTTGGCATCCCACACTCGAAAATACCAGTAGACGTTAAACTGTTAAAAGCTCTATTGGGTTGTTTACAACGGAAGTCGTTTTTCGCTCGTGGAAAATGACACCGCAGCTCATTTCTGAGAGCCAAAATGACAGAAAAAGAGTGCTTTATTGGTGCAAAGGTCGATATAAACTTTGAAAGAAAGTGAAAGGGAAAAAGAGTGCTCATGTCAAATTAATCCTGTACTTGTCTGGTGGAACCGCTTTGGGATTTGTTTTTAATCGTCTCGCGCTAATCATCGCATTACTGCCGGTGGGAACATAGTATAAGCTTTTGTCGCAAGATTTCATTTGCCACTTTTTTCCAAGCTGCACTCTTTCAAGCCGCAGGAAAAAAAGTTTAATTTACTATTTTATTAAACAATAAAAAGGACGGTTTTCACCACTATACCCAGAACTCTCACGGGAAATTAATTTTTTTGTGTACTGAGTTTGACCGTAGAACCACAGTGATGTAGCTGTGGCGGTAGTAGTAGCGGTAGTAAGAGCTGTCAAAAGTTAAAATACATGTATTCAGTGTATTGCGCACATAATGTGTGTCTGTGGCGGTAGCGCGTAGCTGTGGCGGTAGTAAGAGTTGGCCAACTTTTAACTTTCGTAGCGCTACACGGTGGACAGTTCAATACAAGTTAAGTAAACAATGGAGTAAAAGGACATCGAAAAGTTTATTGAGATGGTTAAATCTAAAGATATTTTATGGAATTTGTGTCATACGTTGTACAAAAATATTGAATCTAGTTCAAATTAACTCAGAGCATCGGCTATTGTTTATAAACGGGGTTTTCGTTCGACATAGCCGCGCCACACCATTGTGTTCAATTTTTTTCCGTACTACGCCACATGGCTCCGCGGCTGTACTACGTACTACTGCTACATACCACCGCTACGGGCATTGTGGTCCTATGGTGATACAAAAAACTTGAACTCTTTTTTCAACAATGAAAATAACATTTTTCATCAAAATTGACAGCAAGAGCACCGAAAATTTATTACCCGTGTGTTGAGTAGGCTTGATGCAGAAAATCGTGCGGTTAAGGCAAAGGACACACGGCGACAAAAAAACGCGCGACTAATTGCTGCTCCATAAGAAGCACACGCGTTCAAATTGTAGGCAACACACGATTACAAGCCGGGCACAATGTGTGTCTGTCGCTGTGTCTCGGCACATTTTTTACCTAAAATCAGAGACACAGCGAGATACGCATTGTGGCGCTATATACGTGTTCCCGTAAGCTGAACTGCGAGACACAGCCACAGACACGGACACAGATACTCAATGTGCCCCAGCTATTATGTCTGCGACAATTAGTGAGACTCGACTTGCGACAAATTTCCGCATTGCGTTTGCGACTCTTTCAAACCGCACGACAAAATATTGATTTTTTATTTATTAAACGATAAAAATGACGGTGATCAAGATTCACTAGAATTGCACAGCAACCGAACGGCGCTTGTGTGCTCAGTTTATCGCAAAGACAATTGCAAACTCCATGCACGTGTCCATTCGAACGAGCCTAGAAAAAGAACCAACCCCAGCTTCACAAAAATTCACAGGTAATTTTCTTGTTGTTGTCGTGTAAAAACAAAAAAAAACCCGCTGAATTTGCAATGTGACAGATAGACTTTCACCACCTGTCACACGTAATTCGACTGGCAGTTTTTTGACACGTATTTTGTGGTGTTGTGGGTTTTCCTAAGCGGTTTTCGCAAGAAGTCAATTTAATTTGCAATATCTAGTCCATAATGAAAGGACTGCAAAGCCTTATCGTCCTCGTGGGCAGCCTCGCGATAGCCTTCGGCCAGAGAGTGGCGCCTGGAGTGCCGCCGCAGCATTACATGGACCCCAATCAACAATACCAGCAAGTGCCACAAATGCAATATGCGCAGCCCGGTCAACATCAGATGCATCAAATGCAGCCGCCCGTCCAACATGTGCAGCGGCCAATTCATCAGCAGCAGCCTATTCACCAGCAGCAGCCCATTCACCAGCAGCAGCATATCAACCAACAACCGGTCCACATCGATCCTAATATTCTCCAGCAGCAGCAGCAGCAACAACAAATGGGCGCTGTGCCCCAAGGCCACCGACATCCGCAGCAGGTACTCGACACGGGCAACCTTCAAGGTGAGAAGGCACATATCCAGGAGCACATGGACGTGCCCATCGATACCAGCAAGATGTCTGAACAGGAACTACAGTTCCACTACTTCAAAATGCACGACTCTGACCATAACAATAAGCTAGACGGTTGTGAACTGATCAAATCGCTTATCCATTGGCATGAGAAAAGCAACAAGGACAGCGCGCACCACAAGGAAGAAGGCGCTGACGGACATCATGACAAAATCTTCTCGGACGAGGAACTAATCGCATTAATAGACCCCATTCTCGCAATGGACGATACTGGCCGTGATGGGTACATCGATTATCCAGAGTTCATAAAGGCCCAGCAGAAAGCGAACGCCAATGCACAAAAAGACAAAGCCTAGGGATCTGAAGCAAGTTGGGTTGTTTTTTTTTTTTTTTACTTATGTTTAATGTTACGAAACGATCAAAAAAAATAAATTTCAAAACAAGTTCGGTGGGGTTTTCATGTTTTTCTGTCTCGGCCACTATTGGTCGCTGAATTGCTGCAGCGTGGGCATCAACCACTGCTCTGTTTGACAGCAGGCAGGGAATTTCTTTAAGTAAATTCAGCGAACAGCTGTCACTCGCACTTGGTACAAACGTGTCAAAACCAAAAGTGGGTACTTCCTCTGGTCCAGCTCCTGGTGGCTGCTTTACCATGCACCATGGCTTCCGATGAACATATCAAACTGGCAACAATTATAAAGGAGGTCCACGAATCTCTGCGAGAGTTGAGCAAAGAGAAAGGACCCCTCGACGCCTGGGAGCAGCATGTGAAAAACACTGAACGGCTGCAGGAATACGCCGAGGCAATGCGAAGGCTGGCAACTATCTGGGAGGACAATTGCTCGAAAGCGGACCTACTAGCCAAGAGCAGAATCAAATGGACCGCAGACTACTGCAACGCTTACTTCTTTGCGGAAAAAATTTACCTTGAGAAGCGCATAAGGGAAGAAAGAATTCTGGAGTCGCTAGAGTTGGGCAAGTCTTCCTGTGAGTACCATCAAGAAACGGACCAGCTTCGTGTTCTAGATGTTGGCAGCTGCTTTAATCCGTTCAAGGAGATGAATTATTTTGACGTTACAGCGATAGATATTTGCCCTGCAACGGATAACGTCTTTCAAGGAGATTTTCTAAAGATTCGTATTGCAGCAGAGGACAGTGCAGTTGCGCCAATCAGTGGCAGAATTCACAACCTCCCGGCAAAGTATTTTCATTGTGTAATATTCAGCTTGCTTCTGGAGTACATACCCTCATCGGAACAGAGACTGAGTTGTTGCCAAAAGGCCTACGATTTGTTAAAGTTCGAAGGCATCTTGATAGTGATTACACCAGACTCGCAACACGTCGGCAAGAATGCGGCCATAATGAAGAATTGGCGCTACACCCTCGCGACGATGGGCTTTAATCGAATTAAGTTTGAAAAACTACCGCACATAGCTTGTATGGTTTTCAGGAAATCCATAGACAAGAGGCTAGCAGTTCGATGGGCAGAGACGCATAGGGAGCCCTACATGACGGTGTCGATAGAGATACCACAGGACAATAAGTGCTAGCAGATGTTTAGTGGTTTCACTGTAAATAAATTTGTTGATTTAATTTTGCTGTCCTTTTTTATGGGTTTCTTCTTTTATTGCCATTTTTAAAATTTTAAAATTTCGCGAGGCTAACAGAGTTCTCCTCCCGGTTTTGACAAAGAATCTTTGCAGGAAGCACTCAATGTCCATTGCGGAGGACAAGGTGGAGGTGAATCCTTATAAGACGGTTCCTATATTGCCTCCCTTGAATGCTCAAGTTGCATAATTTTTTTTTACTTGTTGCTCGTTTCCTAGGCAAAGGACGCTTGTTTTAGGATCTTTAAAGCATGCGAAGAACACGATAAGAGTCGAGAGATTCTTCTTTTTAAAATTCCTTTTTGCAATTTAGACTTAACGGATTTTCTTACGAACCTGACTTTTAATTGAAGTACCAATAACTGGTGTATCCTTGTACTATGCGCAAGCCAATTGCAGTGAGATTGTTTGCGAATTCGCTTCGTTTTCGGTACAGAAACAAAAGTTTTCCATAAACTGCCTATTCAAACCTACAAATGACAACATTAAACAGGAGAAAAAATTTATTTTCTTCCTTGCCTTCTCGACTTGCTGTTTTTCGGAGGATACTTCTGCCCAAGGGACACGCAGACGCAACGACTGGTCCATTGTACTACCATGCAGTCACTTGACTTAAGTAAGGAAGCGCTTAGATGTTTGACACTCACCACGTCGTACTCAAAAACTTGCTTCTTGCTTTTCTGTTGAGCAGAAGAGGAGGCGGTGACGTTTGGTTTGTTTCAGTTGGTAAGACTTTCACCGATCTGTCCCATTTGATACCCACCGCCGAAGAGTCGGCCGTAGTACTTGCGGCTTCAGCCCGTAACGCTTGTTTGCCACGACAATCGATTATCCGCTTGCTTTTGCAGCCTCTTTCTTTTTGCATGCTTATAATTAGGTCACTTACTAAAAGCGATTTGAAACCTTAGCTTCGCAATAAATTCAAGTCCATCTTGCATTTTCTATCTGTCTACATTTACCCCATATTTCCTCCTGCAAGAACTTTTACTTATTTGATTTTATCCTTTTTCGGAAGAGGCTTGCTCTAAAGTATAAAAAAAACATTTTGATTAATTTGTTTAAACTATTTTTCTTCAAGGTAAGACTATTTTCGATTGCACTGCAGAAAATGAAAATATTTTAAAGTTGAGCTTAAACGCTTACCATGCGGGACAGATTTTGCTTGACCCATAGTTACACACTACCTTGCTAAATACACATTATGTACTTATGGCTAAAATTAAAAAATAAAACTAAATCTATTCCGCGGTTGTAGCGGCTCCCATGTGTGGATGTCGTCTGTTCTCTTCCCATTCCTTGCGGTGCATTTTCTTTCGATGCGAATGCATGTTGGCGTTGGAGTTGAATGTTTTTGGGCAATGTGGACATGTGTAGAGAACCTCGCCCGTATGGGTTGTCATGTGCTCCTGCAAGAAAGGAAACATTTTTTTTAGGCTGGGTTTCATCATCTTAAAAGGAGCAGTAAAAACATAAAACATATGAGTACGGCGAACCTATAACCTTCACTACACAAGATCACATAAAAGAGGGTACCAGAAAAGTTACCTTGAGGCCGCCTGGTTTTTTAAAGGCCTTTTCGCACATGGGACACTTGTGATTGCGCTCGCACTTGTGAACGTACGCATAGTGTCGTTGCAAGGCGCCGGGGTTGGGGGCTACTTTGCCGCATATATTGCAAACGTGAGGCACATTCGACTCAGCGTGCATTGAGTTCATATGCCTCTTCAGACCGTATTTATTTTTTAGTTTAGCTCCACACTTTTCGCACTGAACATGGGGTATGGGCACACCAGAATGCTCCTGCAAATGCCGTTGAAATGCTTCTCGGCCGCGCACTGATTTGCCGCACTGATGGCAGATTTTTGCATAGACATTCTGGTGCACGTTGTTTATATGCGCCCGCAGCGTGTAGTTCGACGGAAAGCTGCAAAGGGAAACAGAGTCAGCGAAACAGAGTTTGAGCAGAATGACCTTACAATTTATTGCATTCCTCGCATGGAAATTTCCGCTCCTCCTCGGGGATGTGAAGATGCATATGACGTGTGAGCAGTGGTTTCTTGAAGAAACTCTTACAGCACTGATCGCACTGGTAGATGCGCTGCTTCTCCGTGACATGCATGTTCATGTGAACCTCAAGGCACCGCCTGTCGGCCAGCACCTTGTCACATTTGTCGCATTTAAAGTGTTCGGGGTTCAAGTGGGTATAGATGTGATCTACCAAGATTCCGCGTTTCAAAAATTTTTTACCACAGCACGAGGCGTAACCGCGTACATTATGCTTGGCGCGATAGTGCTTCTTCAAAGAAAAGAAGTTAATCAGCGGCACAAGGCAAACGCTGCACAGGAGCTTCATGTGTTTGTCAATTATTTCATCGTATTCCTTGGACAGCTCTCGCTTTTTCACCTGTTCTTCTGTGGTTTGTTTGGGAGTCGTTTTGCACGGACGACCACGTTTCTTGCCTGTTTTTGGTGTCCCAACGCGAGAAAGCTTTGGCTTCTTTTTCTCAAAGTCACTGTCATTATCATCGTCATCGGCGGACAGAAGTTCTTGCCATTCGGCTGATGATTCCAGATCATCATTGCTGGACGTTTCTTCTTTAGTTGCTTTTCGCTTTTTCGAATGTCCCTTGGCTAGGTTTGCAAGCGGAATCTCCGATTCTGAATCATCTGAGTTGCCGCTGATATCAGGTGAATCCGTATATTTTGTTTTAAGAGTGTCTTCCATTTTATCTTCGTGATCCAAGCGTTCTTCAAAGTTTGATAATGTGATTTCGCCGTCATCTTTTACCTCGAGCTTAACATCTGTAAGTTTTACTCTATTTTAGAATCTAAGTCTTTAGAGGTGGGCAAAGATATGTCTAGTTTACAACCCTACGACCATAAGCGCCAAACTTTATCATACCTGCGTCCAAGAACTCGGCAGGCGGATCGAACTCATCGATTACTTCCACCTCCGTATGGCTAACGAGAATTTCTTCTTCCTGTTTCAGAGCATCGTCCGTCGTAGTTCTTTTGACTAAGGTCAGGTGTGCCTGTTCGACTTGCAGGTAGAATTTATGAAACGTATCCAGCGTGTTCCAACAAGAACCACAAATGAATCTGGCATCTTCATTGTCCTTATTGGGCTTGAGTAAGTAAATAAGCACATATTAAGCAACTCTAGCTCTGTTTTTTATGCTCCAATTGCTTGGTGTTTACCTGAACCCAAAAGTGTTTCACTATTATGCTTCCGGCATTCAGTCGAAGTCCATCCTCACCAAAAATGTCTATTATTTGATCGGGAAGATTTACACACAAGATGCAAAACATTTTAACAAACACGAAACTTGTTTTCCGCGATTTTATTCAATATTTTTCACAAATATTTTATTGCACTTATCTTTTCCATTAAAAAATGCGATGAAGTTTTGTTGACTGCCGTCACATTGACGTTTTGTGAAAATACCAAGCGACAGTGATGCCAAACTATTTTCGATTTTATAATTAAAAAAAAAAGTACCAGCAGGGTGATGCAAGTGTAAGTTCCTTGTAGATGTTTTTCAGTTCGAGATAAACTGAGGTTAACCCCAGAAATAAGTTTTTCAGTCAATTTCGATCCGGTGTTAATCTCGCTACAATTCGCCAAAGTTTGTGATTTATTCTTGAATAAAACTATCGAGAACAATTGAAGCTTCTTTGGATGTTATTTTTTTTTAATGTAAAATGTAGGGGTAATTTCCATAACTTCAATGAAGGATTTATCCCAGACTTTACTTGCGTTAATTCGACATTTATCGCCCTTCGACGAGGTTTTATTCCCCATTTCGGAGAAATTCCCCTAAACTTCAAAATATGCTGTTCTTACATGCCAGGAGTCCTACTTTTAAGGATTAAATGAACAATTTTAAAGGCTAGCGCTTTAAATAAATCGATTCATTTCGAGCATGTTTATGTAGTTTAAAACTACAATGTTGTTTCTACAAAGTCAATGCTCAAAGCAATAGAAATGAATAAAGCCGCGTTGTCACAAGCAACGTAAAACAGGAACAGAAACAGAATCTCATACATTAGCAACTGAAACCTAAATTCGCTGAATTCTTTTTGCTTGCTAATGTATGAAATTCTGTTTCTGTTCCTTGTGACACCGCGGCTTAAGGCTATCAATGATTTCTACTTCGATCCTTATGAAACAAGAAATTAAATTTGCACGCAGTCACTTTCAATGCGGGCATTTCAGAGATACAATGGAAATTTTCCTTTTTTTGTTCAGAGTAGAATACTGAACAGAGCTGAAACGCTTTCGTTCTCTGAATCGAGTGCGCTCAGAGTATGTACTCTGTTCTCATTTTGTAAAGGACTTGAGCACAATTTTTGGTTGTGTCATTGCAAATCAGAATGCATCTGTCAGAATGCAAAATAGAATTAAAGTGATTAGGGAGTATAATACTATAAAGACGTTTAAAAATAAATCCCAAAGCGGCTCCACTTGACAAATATAGGATTTATTTGACACGAGTACTCTGTTTGTGTAATTTTGGCTCTCAAAAGAGAGTGGCGATGTCATTTCCAAGGAGCAAAAACGATTTTCGCTATAAAAATCAAAATGAAAACGTACTTGTGACAGATCTGTCTCACAGAGACAGTTTCTGCTTTCTTTTTTTGATTCTCAAACTGTTACAAAGGTGCAGAAATTGAGTTTGTGAATAGGGTCCAAGGGATTTATGAGAGGATTTATTTTTATCACTTGCCGAGAGGATTTAAATTTGTATAGTTGTAAGAGTTACGTTAATCGCGGATTAGTGCCCGGTGGAGACATGGTATAAATCAGATTAACGAGGGGATTTAGCAAAATTTTTGTGATTTATTTCGGGATTTATTTTTAATCGCTTGCGGAGAGAAATTTAATTTGCATGGTAAATCTTGAGATTAACGGGAGATTAATTGAGGATAACTAATCGCGGATTAGTGTTCCGTGGAGACATGGTATTAAGGGTAGAAAATTACATCTTTTTTTCTTTCCCTTCGAAGTTTTCACAAACTCGTTTAGCCAATCGCACTTTCTGAATCGCACTTTCACCATTTTCGTATGTTTGCCAACATTTCTTTTTAAAAGTGTTTTAAAATAATGTAGGTACATCTTCTTATCACGCCGACGCCCTACGTAGGTAATCGGTATTGAAGTGTCAGATATTTTGCCGCTTGCAACATTCCTTTTGGTTTTCTGTCTTCGGCCGTTTTCATCGACCTAAGAAGGTGCATATATTTCTGTCAGAAATTTATTCGACGATAATTTCAAATGCATCTCTTTCTTTTTTTTTAGTCTGTTGAAATTAAAGTTTCACAATGGCCGTAAAATATTCTATGGGAGGAACCCGAGTCAATGCAGTTGAAAAACCCAACCGATTCGAGCAAATAAAAAAACAATAACGAAAGGTAAAAGCTAATAACAAGGCAACACATGCCTTGGCTCATCTCAGATTGCCGTAAGCATCACAAAATGTCCGGAACTGAAGCAGCCACTATATCTGGTAAGTCTTATTATTTACATTGAGATTAAAAGGTATAAAGGATACCTTAGTATAAAGGATAACAAGTAGAAAGGCGCGAAAGTGAAGTTGTTATACGCTATTCACATTGAATCATAAACCCAGTTTTTGGCAAAAAGTTTACACAAAACCGCTTAGCCATTCACACTTGTGAACAGAACAAGGTTTTGTTTTTGTTTGTCATTAGTACATCAATTGTCATAATTAAAGCCCATATTTATTTTTAAACGGGCTTTTAAGGATCTTTGAAAGAAGGGAATATATCAGGAATTGTACCTTGACCTTAAAAATGCAAGCAGCTTTTAGGTGGCGCCTTCGGTTTCGTAGATATTTGTATCCAAAGTTAAGGCAAAAGTGTCATTCTTTGCAATTTTATGGCCTTTTCGGTTGGGCGTCCGGGAGACTTCTGCACTCTCCTAAAACTGTTTTCTTGGACTCGTTTGCTTCTGGTTTTGAATCCAGAATCAAAACCAGAAGCACGCACACAATCATACATGTGTCAATGTCAAGTCGGATAAATGTCATTTGTCCCTTGTAAAATAGCTTTTGCTTCACAAATACAACGCTAGACAAACTTCAAAATCAAGAAAAACGTATTTGGCAGTTCGGAGAGAAGCCCCAACCCGGGAGAAGAACGCCCTGATCCGGGATCGCCTACCGAAAAGGCCATTAATTTTTGTATCTCAACGACAACGTGATACTCGATGACGTTCATAGTGGTTTTGAGCGAAGTCCACCAAAAACTAGGAGGTTACAAAAACAGAAAATTTATAAAAATATATGGGAAAACTCATATTTTAGATGTAGGTTATGTGAATTTACGCAAAAACTTAGTTTATGATCCAGTGTGACAAGGCTATTAGTCAAATCGTTCCTAGTTTGAATTTATGGATTTTTTTTTTTGAATGTTTATGTTCACTATGAGCCAAGGATAAGAATCTGTTTTGGTCCTACCTATTTTTTTTTACAACAAAACAAAACACATAAATTTTAGTTTGAACTTCTATGAAAACTTCCAGAGTTTTCTTTAGGTTAAATTTTTACGTTCCTCATAAGCTTAAAATTTCGGTTAAAGTGTTTTGTTTTTAAAAGCCTCTGCGAACTTTCGTTTTGTCTTTAAATCAGGGAATCCCCTAACTTCCATAAATTGCACAAAATTAAGAACGCGTTTGAACGTCGATTGATTTCTTGGGAAAGTTTGGAAGTTTTGGATACTACTAACGGAAGACAATTGTTCTCAAAAGGGTTTCACTTTTCACCCTCCTCCAACGCCCCCAACTAGTGGTAAAATGCCGACTAATAGTGACAAAATTATTGATAAAGAAGTTACGTCTAAGCAAATTTAGGTTGAGACATGAACCCGAACCGTAATCTTGTTGAATGCCCAAGACAAGGAAAAAAAAAATTCAGTAAGTTCAACCTACCTTGAGTCCTCCGGTCTTTTTAAATGCCTTGTCACACATTGGACACTTGTATTTTCGCTCCATCTTGTGCATATAAGAAATGTGACGCTGTAAGGCGGCCGCACTCGGCGCAATTTTGCCGCAAGTATTGCACACATGCTTGACATCTGTTTCGGGATGCATAGATTCCATGTGTCGCTTGAGGCCGTACTTGCTGGTCAATTGCACGCCGCACTTTTCGCAGGGCACAAGTGGCTGAGTGATGCCATCGTGTTCCAATTGATGTCGCCGGAATGCGTCTGGCCGGCGGAACGACTTTCCACACTGATCACAAATCCTGGTATACGCCGCGTTATGAACGTTGTTTATATGGGTGCGTAGGATATCTTGCGTGGAGAAGCTGCAACGAAAAACCAATTTTATTTGTCATCCTTTAAATGACAAGCAATGCCCTGCTTACAATTTGTCGCACTCAGGACATTTGATATTGCGTTCGGAAATGTGAGTCTGCAAGTGTCGTGTCAACAGCGGTTTCGTAAAGAAACTCAACGGACACTGATCGCACTGATAAATGCGCTGTTTGGCAGTGTCATGCGTTATCATATGACAATCCAGGCCTTTCCTATTAGCCAGAACCCTGCCGCATTTCTCGCACTTGAAATACTCGGGGTTTTGATGAGTGTGAATATGATCGACGAGAACACCTCGCTTGCGAAACTTTTTGCCACAACAAACAGCGTACCCGCATTCGTTATGTGTGACACGATAGTGTCTTTTGAGCACCGCAAAGTTGGGAAACACCGCCAAGCAAATCGTGCACGATAGTTTCATGTTCTTTGCAATCATTTCATCGTACGTTTGGATTTGCTCCATCTTTTTACATTTCTCCTCAGAGGAGAGCTTCTTTTTTGGCGGCGTGTCCTTGATTGTACCCTTCCTGGGTCGACCGCGAGTTTTGCCTGGCAACGGCTCCTTCTTGATCTTTGCCTTTGAAGAGCTATCCTCATAGTCACTGTCATCATCATCGTCGTCGTCGTCATCATTGTCCGAGTTTTGGTTTTGCCAGTCTGGTGAAGATGCGCGAATGCCACCTGCATCGTTGTCCCTATTACCATCAAAGGAAGACTCACTTTCCGTATAGGGAAGTTTTTCTGTAGACATCCGACTTCTAGTCGAGCGAGTATTGGATGGTGCCTCGGGATCAATAGATTTTTTAGAATCCGTGGAATGCTTTCGTTTTCGTGGCGAAATATTTAGACTTTCCAATTTATCCTCGTCCTCGGGTGGGTTAACGTCTGGAGCTAGTTTTATCTCAAAGTCTTCTTGTACTTCTAGCTTTATGTCTATTGATAGGGAGACATTGTTTCTTATTTGAATATTTGTATAAACTAAGCCCATTGAGTTCAAGGCATCAACGGAATGCTGCTACAGCTTCTGTTGACACTCTCGTCTCATTGTGAGCTGTTTCAGACTGTCGACGGTCCCTGTGCCTACCTGCGTTCAACAAATCCGGCGATAACTCCGCAAAGTGTTCATCTTCAACTTCATTATCAGAAACTTGCTGCCCAGATTCATTGACCAACGCTAGCTTTTCCTCGTCAATGGTAGGAGCTTCTTGCAGCCGAACATGGGCTTCCTCCACGCGCAGATAAAACTTGTGAAAGGATTCCAAGGCTTTCCAACAGGACAAGCAGATTACTTTTCCATTTACATCATCCGCATTTGGCTGGGAAGTTGTAACGCAAGATTATTTACAAAAGGATTCTAAGCACTTTTTTTTATCAATTTGTTTACCTTCAGCCAAAAGTGCTTTACAATAATTTCGCTAATATTAAGGGTGATTCCCTCATCTTGAAATAAATGAATAGGTTGTTCGGATGTAGAAACACACAAAATACACAACATTTTCCAAACAACTACATGCAATAAAGTAAATTAAAAAATATCCGAACGATAATTTTTCGATAAACTTTTTAACAAATCAACAAAAGTGCCGATTTTTTTTTTTTGTTTAGGTTGCGTTTGACATCTTGCCCGCTTGGGGTGACATCTGAAGGTGTAAAGAAAGAATAGAAATAATCAACATTTTAAGTGATGCCAAACTTTGAAGACTGGTTGAGATTATTTAGTTTCTTGTAGTAATTTTTAACAGTTTTCTACCGATGCAAGTAAAAAAATTATTTTTATTTGATTTTTTTAAATTTTAAATAAAACTTGTTCAAAAAAAAGCTGTTACACCGAAAAATCTAAAAACAAAAGAGCGTCGAATATCCTTGCGTTATCCTAAGTACACTTCTTTTTCTCCGTTAAACCGTTATCACTCTTCTATCACCTCTTCTTTTATCAAAAACTTTTAATTAAAATTACGTACTTGATTTAAAAACGGAATGATAGAAAAGACTTCTAGCTTCGAAAAACCATATCACACTGAAATGGAGGTATTACCATTATTTTAATAAATTTTTTCCCCCTTTAAGACCGTTTTTTGAAAATTGCCCCTACTGCCTAAATGGGGGGGAGATAGACCCCTCTTTTCCATAGTAAAAAATGTTTGTTTTCAACTGCTCTATAAAGCGCCGTTATCCATTTTCGTAGTAATAGTTATCATACTCTCACCCCATGTATTTTTTAAAAAATATGCCTTTTTTAATCTGTAACTTTTTAATAACATTGCTTTTTTTTCTGCTGATAATAAAATACTATCAGTTACAAAAGTTATTTGAGGCCCATTGTCCTTTTACTCGGAAAAATATAAACAATTTAAAAACTTTTACACGTCGATGTTTTGAAAAGTAGCTATTTGCGTCGAACGGTAGCAACGATCTTGTGCAAATTGCGTATAATACTATGTCTCCACCGACAAATAAAAGAAGATTAGCGGGAGACGATTAAAAATAAATCTTAAAGTGGCTCCGCCGGACCTATATTTGTCCGAAAAGTATTGTCCGATTAATTTGACACGAAAACTATGTTTCTGTCATTTTGTCTCTCAAAAGAGAGTGGGGTTGTCATTTCCCAGGAGCGAAAAACGATTTCTTCAGTAAAAGTCGCAATAGAGCTTTTAATGGCTTGACGTCTACTGATATTTCCGAGTCCGGGATGCCAAATAATGTTCCTTTTTATATGGAAAACGAACAAAAATTACACATAAACGCAAATAACTATTTAAAAAATACAAGCCTGTGTTTCGATGAAAGAAAAACTTGTAGACTTGATCAGCTAAATATATTTTAGTTATAAAATACAGAAAGGGTTAGAAAAGTGTTGTTTGTGTTGTAAAAAACAGTGCATAACACAAAAGGGTGCACGGATTCGGGGAGATCACACCTTCGGAACACTTTTTCCATACTTTCCACTTATTTTATTAAAATATTAAAAAAAAAATTGGGTCAACTTAAAGAGCGGAATAAGCACAATAACTTCTTTCCTTATCGGCACACTCTAGTTTGAGTAGTTTATTAATAATTCGCACTTCTACAGAAACTATTGAATTTTTTCATTTAAAAACGCGATTTGCTTGGCATCCCGCGGTCGAAAAATGTGAAAGGCGTCAGATTTTGACAGCCATGGTAAAAGAAAACGTACGTGTGACAGATCTGTCGCACAGGGACAGTTTCAGTTCCCTTTTTTGATTCTCAAACTGTTTCAAAGGTGCAGAAATAGGTTTGTGAATAGGGTGAATGGGATTTATGAGACGATTTCATAAAGATTTATATTAATCGAGGATTAGTGCTCGGTGGAGACATGGTATAACCACAGAGCGTAACATATGTTTTTTTAGGCCATTTACAAAGACAAACTAAAAAAACAAGTGGCATTTACTCAAAATACCGTAGGCTTAGAACTTAGTTAAAACAGACAAACAAAAATAACGGTATGGAAAAATTAATTTTAAAGATGCAAAAACTTTCGAAATTTGAATCGAAAAAAATATAAGAATTTCTAAAACGAGTTTTTTGGTCTTTTAAAATTCAATTTATAAAAAAGTACCTGAACGGTAATAAAGGTCTTATTCAAATTAAGTTAAAGTACAGAGCGTTTCTAAGTTATGTTTTTTGTTTAAGGAAAAGCAAAAAACAGCATTTTCCCCGTTTTCTTAAAATTCTGTACTCACAGAACCTAAGGAAAACCGTCATTGCTAGAGCAGGTGGTGGGAATAATGAAAATATATAACAGTATTTGAAAATGAATTTTAAGTAGTCCTTGTTTTGATTTTAAATTAAAAAAATTGTAGAATGAGCCTTTTTACCCCCTACTTCAAAAACATTACTTAAAAGATTCCCGGACTTTCTTCATCTTCCGACATTCAAAGGAAAACTAAAGGGAGTATGAAAAAGTATTATTACTTATTGCCGGAGGGCTGGTAAACATAGTTTTTCCATATTTCGGCAACTTTGTTGCCTTCATATATTCGTTGTGCGGTGTAAGAATGGCGCAAAAGTAATATTCTGCCGCTTCGTACCCTGGGCCTTTGGAAGGTGTACTCCCCTAAAGAGGCACAAAAAGGTAATAAAATTATCCCAAAACCCACATGACAAGTACCGAAAAACAAAGTTATGACATTTGATGTGATTGGCAGCGGGGCAACGAATGTATTAGAACGCCCACAAAAAAATTGATTGTTTCTAAAAAGCTAACTGAACGTATAGTTGCTCCCATATTGGGGATCGGCCACAATGACAAAGCCATAAAAAATTATATTTTAATGTTGGAAATGTGAAACTCTGTGACGGACTGCACATTATTGAAAAAATCAAGTTTTCACTTTAATTTTTTAGATTGGAGCTTTAATCTTTGCCGTGTTTGATGGGTTATCGGATGAATGTTCTATGGATGTCGTGGATAGTGGATACTACGTTTTTTTTTTGTACCTTTTTAGCAACTTTAGGGCGATGCACCTCCGAAAGGTGCCGGGTACCAGGCCCCAACAGCCTGAAAAAATTGCGCTTATATTTTTTTTAAATATGAATAAGAAAAATTCTAGATTAAGGAAATTTTGGAGATTTAATCTGAATTCAGTTAACACGTGTAAAGAGATTTCTCTTCTTGAAAATTTATTTTCTTTACCCATCCCAAGGCATGTAAATTCTAATAGGTTGATCATGTTGTAGTGAAGTAGTCATGTGAGACTCTTAAGGCATAATTTGATATGATCGAAACCAGCAAATGAGTTGAAAAATTTTGAAAACCTACTCACCCTCAACGATTTGCGGAGCTTGAACCCCTTCTCGCAGATGTCACACTTGTGTCGCCGCTCGAACTTGTGCATATACTGTATATGCCGCTTCAGCCCATAGCCGCTCGTTGATATCTTCCCACAAATGTTGCACTTATACACGGCGTCGGGTTCTTTCGGATGCTGGTACTTCATGTGCGTGTGTAGCGTGCAAGCGTCCGCCAGATCAATTCCGCACTTTGGACAATTCACCCTCTGCCTTATATAATTAGTATGCATTCGAAGCACATGCTGCTTGAGGCCTGTGGTTTCTTTGCCGCACTGCTCGCATATTTTTGTGCGCCTAAAATGCCTCTTCATGTGGCTGTCAAGACTCTTCTGTTTGGAAAAGGTCTGATCGCATCGTTCACATTTGTACACACGATTTGCGTTATTCATCTCCCTTACTGTGTGGAAGTTCATATGGCGCTTATATCCTCTTTTGTTAGCTAGCACCCGACCACATTTGCCACATTTAAAGCAATCGGGATTTTTGTGTAACATAATGTGGTGCGCTAGGCCATGGCGACTTTCGAACTTCTTGTCGCAGCACAAGGCGTAGCCAAGTTGCTTATGAACCACTTCATAGTGGTCCTTAAGTGCAGAGAAATTAGTTAAAGGAGTATGGCAAATATCGCAGGATAACTTCATGTGTTGCCTAATTATTTTATCGAACTCTCTACAAGGAGCAAGTTTGTCTTTGAATAGCCCGTCTTTTTTATATTTTCGACCACTTGGAGTAGGAACAGGCGAATAGTCTAAATCTTTGTTGGAAGTTATCTTGTCGTGCTTTCCACGATCGTTTTTATCGTATTGAACGTGCTGTTGATATTTATCAATCGTAGACTGACGGAGCCTAGCCAACCTTACGATAGGAACATCAGATTCGGAGTCATACTTTATTTCAGGTTTTGTCTTATCATTTTCGGCGGTTGTTCTCTCCTGATCCACTGCGAGCACAGGATCGAATTTGGGATGTTCGTTCGTGGCATCTTCAGATGTCTCAGACTTAATATCTAAAATGAATTACTGATGAAGAATTGGTTAACCGATTATTTTCGTCGAACGGTTACCTGCCGATACGAAGTCCATGCAACCATCGAAGTCATTCGAAACAGAAGCATCATCTTCGATTGGTGCTTTAACGGTGCCTAAATTGAAGTGAGCTTCCTCTACTCTAGTGTAGAATTTGTGAAACGAATCTACAGTATTCCAGCAGGAGCAGCAAATAGAATTGGCACTGGCATCCTCTTTGTTAGGCTTGATAAAAAAAACGGCCGAGCTTAGAAAACTTTTGGACCGGAAGATGCTAGTTTTACCTGTATCCAGAAGTGTTTTGTTATGACCTCACTGATTCCAAGACCGATGCCGTTTTCATCGTAAATTTTTATAATGTTGTTCGACGAGGACAGGCACAAAATGCAAACCATTTGCAAACAAAACTTGGCAAAAAATTTCAATTTTACGTTCAATATTTTATTTTTGAGCCAGCCAAACTGCAGTTTGTTGATGTTTTGATGCTTGCGCGTTTGACAAATGTCACGAAGACAGACGAAGGGCAAGAAATGCACTTTCGCATTCAGTGATGCCAAGTCCGTAAAACTTGGTTAAAACGTTGTTCGTGAATTGCCCAACTTCCAGTTGGAATTTTACACCGGCCATAAAACCGCGAAATAATTCCCGAAGTGGCTTCACTGGACAAACATAGGTTTAATTTGACACGAGCACTCTTTTTCTGTCATTTCGGTTCTAAAAAGACAGTGACGACATCTGCCAAGAGCAAAAAAAGATTTCTGTTGTAAACACCCAATAGAAAAAGGTTTTGTTGCAGATCTGTCATTACGTGGACAGTTTCACTTTTATTTTTCGAAACTCAATATCATAAAAAAACTCCTCCCATAAAAAACAATTTTTTCAGTTTCTTTTTTGGTCAGCGTCGAAAATGGAAAAAGGACCTCTTATTGTATCGTATAACTAAGTTCCGACCAACCGCGTTATAACTTTTAAACGTTAAGTCGTAAAAAAAAACAAAATTTTCCCTATTCACAAACTTATTCTATGCACCTTTGTAACAGTTTGAAAATCAAAAAGGAACTTTAAACTGTCCCTGTACGATAGATCTGTCACAAGTACGTTTTCTGTTGTGATTTTTAGAGCAGAAAACTTTTTTCGCTCCTGGGAAATGATATCGCCATTTTTTCTTGAGAGCCAAAATGACGGAAATAGAGTGGTTCAAACTCGGTTCAAATTAATCCTTTATTTGTCCAATGAAGCCACTTTGGGATTTATTTTTAATCGTCTCCCACTTATAAATAAATAAATAAATAGAGTGGCGCAACAGCTCGAGGTGAACGTGGGCCAACTTCTCAACAATGTATGGTGTGTGTGTTAATTTCTGCACATACCAGGGGACCTACAATTTTTTGCCAAATCCGAACGGCACTTTGAGAAGTTTTTCAAGACAAGTGATACTCTCGGAGAGCTTGTCAGGCCCTCGCGGAGGTGGGGATCAGACATAGTATTAGGTTAAGTAAATACTAAAAACTTCAACGAAAAAACCAATTTCTTTAAAATATTAAAAAGGTTTTGAAGAGTTGCAAATGTCATAGAGCTTTCAAAATAGTTTGAGGCTATAACTTTGGAACCGCTTAGTGCATAAAGCCAATATTGAAAACACGTAGAAAAATTTTTCAGAAACAGTTTTAATGCCGCCATTTTGACGCATTTTCGAAATAAAAATCATAAGAACGCATAAAAAAACGTGTGCCCCAGCCCCTTTATATCTGCTGTTGTTACTAGAAGAAATAATATGAATAAAATTATTTATTATTAACGTATTAACGTATGATTAACGTATGAAAACTATAGTGAATTTTTAGGTTTCAAAACCTTCCGAGATTTAACTGAAACATAGAACTGAACTGAACATAGAAGCATTTTTTTGAATTCTTCTAGTATCTTCATGGTTATTTGGTTAAAGACCGAAGTGCGCAACAAAAGAAAATTCTTCGAACGATTTACGGTCCCGTCTGCATAGACGGAGACTGGAGGAGGAGATATAACATCGAACTGTACGGGATGTACAGCGATCCCGACCTAGCCAAAAGAGTCAAAACACAACGTCTACGATGGCTGGGTCATCTAGAGCGGATGGACACCAACGCCCCGGCCCGGAAAATCTTCGAATCAACACCGCAGGGACGGCGCGGTAGAGGAGCACCGAAACTGAGGTGGCGCACGCAAGTGGAAGGGGACCTCAGCCAACTTCGCGTGCGAAACTGGAGACGGCTAGCTAGAGACAGAGCTGGCTGGCGAAGCTTGTTGGCTGAGGCCCAGGTCCACCCCGGGCTGTAGCGCCACCTTAAGTAAGTAAGTAGAAGCACAACAAAAGATGCAACCTGCGTTTTCAGGTTTTTCAGACCCTCGTGGAAGTGGGGCCTGTAAAAAGGACGTTTTTTTATTTTCAGAGGGTAGGCGTAGTTAGCACTAATACGCTAAGGCACCTACCGCCACCCTACTTTTTTCATCAGGCACCACCGAAAACCGCAACAAGTGCCACTTAGCGCATGCCCCAGAAAGGAATAGGAAATCGATAAAAATACAGATTATCAGTGTCATTTCTGTTTACAGAAAACGTAAACAACTTATTTACAAAGTAAAATCTCTAACAACGCCAGTAAAATGCTTTGCATTTTGTGCTTGAAACCATCTGACGATTTTATACACATTTTTGAAGAGGAAGGTCTTCGTTTGAACATCTGTTCAATAATCATTCAGCACTTTTCGCTACAGGTATTTCACCCACTTAAGAAACAAAATATTATGAAATCCTGAAAGAAACCTTTAACATTTTAGCCAAGTGCCGAAAATGGTAATAACAAGGTCATTTGCGGTATGTGCTGGGCTGAGCTGGATACTTTTCACAAATTTTACGGAATGGTAGAGGAAGCACACTCGCAACTAATTAGCACATGGTCAGCGGCAACTGTTGAAACTCCACAGACATCAGACATCTTATCAGATGCCATTCGGATATCAGGCATCAAAGCTGATTTTGAGGACGAGTCTGATGGTATGGAAACACTGTCCAGTGATGATGAAAGTGAATATAGCGAGGTTAGCTATCCAAGTCATTCGGAATTAAAAGTCAAACGCACTCCTTCCAAGGAACTGGATCAAGTTATTAAACAGCACATGAAACTGTCGTGCAATATTTGCCAGCAGACGATGGGAAATTTTTACTTGCTCAAGCGACATTTTGAGGATGTGCACTACGAAAGTGGCTATGTTATATGCTGTAAACTGAAATTCAAAAGTCGAAACACACTGGCAGAGCACATTTATTTGGATCACAGTTTGGTCGATTTGTGCGATAAATGTGGGCAAATTATGGCCGATTGCAGAGCGTTAAACTTGCACAAGGCCGCGCACACAAAGTGTGAGTCTCAAATGGTTGTAATACGAAATGAAACGTTCCAAAACACAAGTATTATTGTAAAGAATTTGACTTAAAATGGAGTTCAATGAAGGAATGGAGATTTATTTAATTAAGACTCTTTTGCTGCAGACAGAGTACCAATTGCTTGGATCCCTACAAAAAATATATAATATTACTGAATGTACAGGAAAATGGCGCCCAACACTTGAACTTTTTGTTCACAAAAAGTTCTTGTAGTGTTGGCGCCCAACACAAAAACTTTTTGACCACAATTTGATTCCAAGCTTTGGAGGGAAATTTTTTGAACAAGTCTCATGTTAAATAAGAAGCTAAGAAGATGTTTTAACTGTCTCAATCTTTTTTTGAAAAGGAACTAAGTGTACAATGGTTAGCAAGTCTGTGTGATAATAAATGTTTCAAATGGAAAACAGTATCGCTTATTTATTTTAATTATGCGTAGTAAAAGTAGGTGTGTGTTTTAAGCAAATAAAAGCTGTTGAAAAGGCCCTTTTTTAACAGCTCTACTTTTAAGGATTGTAGGTATTAGCAAGCATGAAGCAAGAAGTCAAAATAGAACGAAATGTATCCCCATGTTTTCAAATATATGGCACGTAACCATAATTACTCATGCGCGCATAGACCAAACACACAGAGTCAAAAGCATTTCGTGCTTTATAAAACATATTTTATCAGTCTTTGAAGACATTTAAATCGTTAACTAATCAAAAATTGAAAACGCAAACCTTCGAAGCAACTGATTTATGTTTAAAAATGGCCCTACGAACTAGCTCCCAAATGACCTAACTCCCATTACCTAAAATGAACTAACTCCCACTGAATTTTGTGATGGGAGTTAGTTCATAAAATTGGGAGTTAGTTCATTGGAACTTAGTTCATATGAACTAAGTCCCACTGCTGGGACTAAGGTAATTTTTTTTATTAAGAGCTAGTTCATTTCTTGTTGGGACTTAGTTCCAAAAAAAAAAAATTGGAGTTGGTTCGTATGAACTAAGTCCCATTTTTTTGGGAGCTAGTTCATTCGGAGTTTATTCATTTGGGAGTTAGTTCGTTGCGCCAAAACAGCCCGACGATCTAACTCCCAAATGACCTAGCTCCCACCAGCTGAAATGAACTAACTCCCATCAAATTTTATGGTGGGAGTTAGTTCATAAAATTGGGAATTAGTTCATTGGGACTTATTTCATATAAACTAAGTCCCATTTTTTTTTAAACTAATAATTTGACATACGCCGCGTAGCGTCGCCCTGAACACCTCATGTGAGGCCGAAGGCCGGCCGGCGTATGAGTCGAAGAGACACCCGGAGTCTTTTTTTTAAGAAGCACCCAAACACTCTTTGATTTCGCAAAAAACTAAAAAACCGCGACACTTTCAAGTAACGATTAATTGGACAAACGCCGAAGGCCGGCTGGCGTATGAGTCGAAGGGACACCCGGAGTCTTTTTTTTAAGAAAACGTTTGGGTGGTTCTTAAAAAAAAAAGACTCCGGGTGTCTCTTCGACTCATACACCGGCCGGCCTTCGGCCTCACATGCAGGTGCTCAGGGCGCCGATATAATATCCCACTGCTGGGACTTAGTTCTTTTTTTTTTTTAAGTTAGATCATTTCATGTTGGGACTTAGTTCCAAAAAAAAAATGGGAGTTGGTTCATGTGAATTAAGTCCCATTTTTGTTGGGAGTTAGTTCATTCGGAGGTAGTTGATTTGGGATTTAGTTCGTAGGGCTACGAATGTCCTATGAACTAACTCCCAAGTGACCTAACTCCAACTAGCTAAAATTAACTAACTCCCACCCAATTTCGTGGTGGGAGTTAGCTCATAAAATTGGGAGTTAGTTCATTGGGAGTTAGTTCATATGAACTAAATGGGACTTCATTTATGCTGGGAGTTAGTCCATTGGGAGTTAAGTCATTTGGGAGTAAGTTCGTAGGGCCTTGAAAATATATGCGCAAGCGACTGAAATCGCCTGCATTGGCGTGCATTGTGGTTTTTGTAAAGAGTTTGGGTGTATGCCCACATTTGTCATGCGCGCATGTGGGAAGACATAAGCCCTAACCATAATAATAAAAATAAATTAAAACAAGTGAGTAAGTGCAAGAGTTCGTCTGTAACAAACTTTTTTATACCCGGCCCTATATACCGTGTAACACCAAATCTAAAAGCTTTTAATTCCGAATTCATGTATCATTTGTATTCGCCACGCCCCTATTAGGCTGAAAATTAAAATTAATTAAATGTTATTTCGTTAGGATAATGAAAAAATGCGTTAAAAGCGAAAATTATTTCGAAAAAAAAGTTTTTTTTTTCTAAAAACGCCCCCTAAAGTGGGCGGAGCTTAAAACTTTGTATGTTACAAACTTAGCAAAGAGTATTCAATATTCATTCAATGTCATATAATTTTTTTTTGCGATTTGAACTGAACTTTCCGAGAAATTGGGTTTTTAAAGATCTAACATGTTAAAAGAGGGCATGGTCGATATTGTGGGCGGTCCAATTTTTGCCTTGTTAAAGGTTTTGGGCCAATATCGCCCAGTACTAAAATTTTAGTTCCTAGGCCTTGTCTAATATGACCAAAAGGCATTTCTAAAGAAAATGTAAAATAGAGGTTGTATCACATTCAAGCCACTAGTGGGCGTGGCCGTTGACGGATTTAGCAAATTTTCACACTTTGTCTGTGCAACAGAAGAGCCAGGCATTGTACCAAGTTGCAGCTTTCTAGCTAGATTTTAAAGACCTAAAACATTCAATTTTTTTTTCTAGCTAGATTTTAAAGACCTAAAACATTCAATTTGAACAGTTTTTTTTAATACCCACTGAGGATTCTTACCTTAGATTACTTGAAGGCTGCCGGGTGCTGTGGTTGGGGTATAGCAATTCGATTTGTTCTTTGGCTTTAAGAGAGGTGGTTTTCAGTTGCGTTCCCCTCTTTCCGTGTTTAATTTATATTTTCTTAAACAAGTTTTGTTTTATAGTGATTTTTTGAAGTTAAGTGTTTATGCCATGTTATTTTGCCCTGTTTCGGAATCGTGTAAGTTTTCATCCCTATAACAACAAAGGATGGCACCCCTTCTATACTTTTACCAAAAAAAACTCCGGAACTAACTACTATTATAGCTAAATAGAAAATTGGCTCGGCCCCAACTGATACGTCCACCAATGATTTGAGTAAAGTAATTCTGCACCTTTTACGTCTTCACCTGAAGCAAAGGTTCGCTTATGCTCTCCCCGTCAGACCCAAAAGGGTCAATGATTAGAGGCCAACAAGAAATTGTTTGAAGAAAATGTGCATTGCCAGAATCTATATACTTAGTTAGCCCAGGTTATCCATAAAACCTCGACTCAATTACTTTTCAGAACGAAATAACATCTCTTCCCTCTCAGTAGGTGAGGCCCTCGCAAACACTCTGTACGGTGACCTTAAGGTGTTAAGGCTATATACTAAGCACAGGATTTACCAAAGTCAAATAGTTTAAGGTTCGATAAGTTGAATAGGGTTTTAATATCAAAAGAGGCAAATAAGCTTTAATAAAGATTCAAAGAATCCTTTGCCAAGCGCAGATAAGATGAAGAAAAAACTCACCTTCAATCCGCCAGGTTTCTTGAAAGCTTTGTCACACATCGGACACTTGTGATTACGCTCGCACTTGTGCATGTAAGAAATGTGTCGTTGCAGTGCCGCAGCGCTCGGTGCAACCTTCCCACACAGTTTGCACTCGTGCAAAATCTTGGTTTCTGGATGCATTGAGTTCATGTGTCGCTTGAGGCCGTATTTATTAGTGAGTTTTACGCCGCATTTATCACACTGCACTAGTGGAACGGGCACGCCAGCGTGCTCCAACTGATGACGACGAAACGCCTCCAGACCTCGAATTGATTTGCCACAATGCTCACAGATTTTCGAGTAAGCCGAGTTGTGGACATTGTTAATGTGCTGACGCAGGGTGTACTTTGATGAAAATCTGGAAATAGATTCAAAACTTTAGTCAGGGCACGTCGTTGATGATGAGGTAGAAACTGACGGCTTTTCGCATTCGTCGCAGTTGAACTTCCGGTCGGGGATATGTGTAAACATGTGTCGGTCAAGCAGAAGCTTACGATAGAAACTCTTCGGACACTCTGGGCATTGATAGATGCGCTGCTTACTGGTGTCGTGAGTGTTCATGTGCACCTCTAGACTTCTTCTATCGGCCATAACTCTATCGCATTTGTCACACTTAAAATATTCGGGATTAAGATGCAAGAGTATGTGATCAACGAGGACCCCACGTTTGCCGAATTTCCTTCCGCAGCAAGTCGCATGGCCGCGTGTTTTGTGGACTGAAGTGAAGTGCTTTCTAAGGAGTAAGAAATTCGCTAGTGGCACATGACAAATATTACACGACAGCTTCATATTCCTTTTTATGACTTCGTCAAACTCGCGAGATAGTTCTCGCTTTTTTATTGGATCGATGACCTTTCGCTTCGGTCGGGAATCCTCAGTGTGAGGCTTTTTCCGGTCCTTCGGCTTTCCCACACTGCGCGTATTGGCCATTGGCTTGTGCTCAGTTCCATCTAGCGATGAGGGCTGTTCTGGGTTGTCCAAGGGAAGCTCTTGGTCCGAACTTTCTGCAGAACTACTCAACGCACTGATTCCCTCCTTAGTTGACTTTGTTTGTTCAGCCAATGCTGCTAGTGGAATACCAGAATCAGAGTCAGAGTCCTCAGTATCACTTTGGAGCGAATCTCGAGATATTGCAGGCAGTTCACATTGCTGCTTTTCAGGAAGTGGCCGAGGGGGCACTTCACCATAGTCTTTATTTTCTATTTTTATACCTAAACAATTACAGGATCTAAGAGTTTCGGCAAATGTACAATTACAATTCAGGTACAAACCTTCCGTCAAGAATACTTCACAAGCGTCAAAGGCATCACAATCCGAGTGATCTTCTTCTTTCAACTCTTTGTCATTGGTGGCTGGAACAGACTTCAGAAATGTTAGGTGGGCAGCTTCTACCTTTTGATAGAACTTATGAAATGTGTCCAAGAAATTCCAACACGAGTAGCATATATTTCTGCAGTTTTCATCTTCTTCGTTAGGCTTCCGGAGAAAAATTATGATCCTCTGTTGATATTTATTTGATTCGTTCTTACCTGTAGCCAAAAATGCTGGACTATAACGCTGTTGACATTCAAGTCGATGCCCTGCTCTTCGAATATGTTAATAACTTGATCCGAGGCATTCAGGCACAACAAGCAGAGCATTTTGTTAATTGCACATTCCTATTCCCATCCCACTGATAAAGAATTTGATTTGTTTATTTTCTTTACTTTTTTGGCAGCAAAACAGATGAAACTTTTGTTGACAATTTTGACGTTTAAAAATATTTTTCTGCAAAGTGCTGCCAAGCTACAAAAGTAATTTCTGTTTTAAATTTCCAAAAACACACGAAACACAACACGAGCGAAGTGAGGTTAATGTAAAATTATACCATGTTTGTCTACGTAAACTCAAGTACCATGTTTCCACCGACAATAATACGAGGATTAGCGGGAGAACATTAATAATAAATTCCAAAAAGGTTCCATCCGACAAATTTAGGATAAATTTAACATCAGCACTCTTTCTCTGTCATTTTGGCTTTGAAAAGAGAGTGGCAGTGCCATTATCCATTTCTTAAATTTGTGTGGGTAATCGCGTAATTTGTAGAGGATTTAATAAAAATTTAAATTAATCGCGGGTTATACCCGGTGGAAAAATGGAGTAATCATCACATTTTTCTCTTGACAGCTCAAGAAAAAACACCGTCAAAATCAACTGGTCGCGAGCTTTCAATAATGTTTCAAAGTTTCAGAACAATTTTCTAATGATCACACTACGCAGACGAATTATTTTGTTTGATACCATTGGCTGTCGCAAAATATGAAACCATAGATCACCATAGCCGATTCCAAATTAAAAACCTATAAAAGCGAAAAAGATAATGTTCTACCTAACGCTTTACTCGGCGTTTCATAAGCCTTCGATATGTATCGAAGTATGCCACGAAGGTCTGAAACATAAGACAAATTTATTTATCACATCTAACCCAGGAGCTCCACTTGTCCAGTTTCCACTTGTCCACATATATCCATTGACTGTTTCAATGCTAGTGTTGGCGCTTTGGAAATTAACTTTGCTATGTTGATTTGTAAATGGCCATTATTGATTGATTTCCATTTGTAGAGCAATCCAAACTCTGTGTATTTTCACTTGAAACTAATCTGCGATTGACATGACTCTTCATTTAATCCTCTACAAATTACACGATTTTTTAAATCCGCGACAAATTTAAATCCTCTTGCCAAGTACTTAAGATGAAATCTCCACAAAAATCTTATTAATGGCCGTTTCACATTCAGGGCGAGAGCGTCAAACCAAAGCGGCGGCGACAACACGAGACCAGAGAAATCATTTGTTAATACACTAGAATCCACGATGACGGTTTTGACTGCAAAATGACAAAACAAAACATATGTTTTTGTAAAATTTTGTCGACTTTATTACACATGTATGATTTATTCTTCACAACAACTATTAGCTTGAAGTAAAGAAAAACTTTATTCAACAGCGTGTGATGCCTCACAACAGCGAATGACATTACAATCGTCGACCGCAGCGAGGGTTTTTAAATTTTTTCGAAAAGCCCGGCGAGCGAGACAGCGATATCGCCGGTATTGTGAACCACCCCATACATTGCCATTGATTGAAATTAATTTGAGCGAGCTACGTCCGAGACTCTCGTTCTTTATGTGAAACAGCCATCACCCTTTGCACAAACGATGTCTGTTGGGATTTTTACAATAGAAATGTTTTTCCGTTCCTGGGAAATAAAATCTTTCAAAACAAAAAAAAAATAAAGAAACTCTTTTTCTTGAACGTGGCAAATTGAGTTTACATTTGTCCGGGTGAAGCCACATTGGGATTTTTTTTGATCGTGTCCCGCTAATACTCATTTTATTGCCAGTGTGTTTTTGCACAGTATTAGTTTTTGTCCCGCTTTATTGTGGTAGGTATGTGGGATTAGTGTGCCTCAATCCCCCTAAGTCCATCACAGAATCGAACGCTTCATCGTATCAAAGTCGAACGTTTGTCAAACGCTTATCTGCCACTTATCAATATCATCATCCGATTGCCAAAAAACGGGTCCATGTAGGGAGACTCAACGAGTGGCGAACCAGCGGTGAACTATTCATTCGGATTGAGACGAGCAACGCGACGACACGAGACGGCACACAAAGTTACATTCTTCCAAGTCGTTCTTTCGAGCTTTTTTTAAAACTTAAATATTTTAAATACTTTTTATCCTAAATCTAGAGAATTGAATAAAACTGACCTAGTTATCTAATAAGATTTTATAAAAAACGTGTGTCTAGAAGTCAAACTTCTAGAATTTCCCTTTACCCACCCCACAGGTATACCATAAATACATAAAGACGAGACCTAAGCTTTTTTTTCGTATAATCGCTTTCTACTAGAACTAAACGATAGGACAAATTACTTATTAAATTGATCAATTTGTGTCGATACGGCTGCTCGGCGGTAAAGCGGGATTCACAAAGAAGCTTTGGCACATTTTAGGAAATGCCGTTTCAAAGCGAAGCTAAGGCCTGTTCTGCTTCTAAAGCTGCCTTTAGTCTACATTTGATGACATATAAGCCTATCGATGGTCTATTTTAGAGAAGGATGGGCGACTGTGCTGTTAACTTGGTCTCATATTTTCTCTTGACTCGACACAGTGCTTTTCATTCACTGACCTCCTTTCATTTTACCCTCCTGCGTTTTAAAATTAAACATATGTGTTGGAAATCCAATAAGCCTAGCGCCATCTATCCGAAAACCTTTAACTTTTGTAGAGGACACTACCTTTTTAACTGCCGCGGTTGGCAGCACTTGCGTTGTCATCAGCCATACTGATTTCCGGCTTTCGTTCTTTTTTTTTGTTCTCGCCAAGCCAACAAAAGAGGTGTCAACCGCGGTAAGAACTTGCGTTGTCATCAGCCATACTGATTTCCGGCTTTCGTTCTTTTTTTTGTTCTCGCCAAGCCAACAAAAGAGGTGTCAACCGCGGTAAGTGTCATATAAATATATCTTACAATATTGTATCGAAATCTAATTTAACAGAAATAAATACATGCCCATTTGAGCGAGCCTCTATTTGTTAATCGAGAACATCTTTATTTCGCGCTTATACGCATTCCAATGCTAAGCCGCACACCGCCGCCTCGACGTCGCAGCCCACGGAACTCTGACATGGAATCCATTGCAACTACTTCGGCAGCCGCCGTAAGTAGCGCCTCCTCCGCATGGATTCCAGAAGTAACAGCCGCCGCCACGGAGTCTGCTGCGTCGACATCGGGTAACCACCCAGGGGAATCAAATGCAACTACTTCGGCTGCCGCCGTAAGCAGTGTCGCTGCCGCATGGATTCCAGAAATATCAGCCGCCGCCACAAAGTCTGCTACATCGATGTCGGGCAACCGTCCAGTGGAATCCAATGCAACTACTTCGGCTGCCGCCATAAGTAGTGTCGCCGCCGCATGGATTCCAGGAATATCAGCCGCCGCCACAGAGTCCGCTGCATCGATGTCGGGCAACCATCCAGGGGAGTCCAATGCAACTACTTCTGCAGCCACGTTCAGTAGTGCCGAAATCGCATGGATTCAAGAAACAGCAGCCACAGTGTCTGCTGCGTCGACTTCGTCTGCCTCCGCAGAGTACGCAGAAAATTTCCCTTCAGCCACGACCGGAACACCTGAGAACACGTGCTCCTCTGTCAGAGATATCCCACTTTCTAGTTCTGGAGAAGCTACCGCTACTCAAGCAGATCAAATGCACATCGCTATGTTACAGCAACAGATTGCTTCGTTGGAAGGACTGCTCAAAGCCACGCAAGTCCAGCTGAGGAACAGCGACTCGCAGTGTAACACGCTTAAAGCGGCGATGCAGTCGCTACCGTCACAACAATCGATTGCACACACATCACTGCCAGTCGCACGTACCTTGCTGCCGTCAGCTTCGCTAACACCAGTGTTGAGCAATTATGTTCAAGCCAAGCCAGCCATGCAAGCACCGGTGTTATGTAGCATTTGATTTCGTCAGCTATGAATGCGCCTCCGTTAGTAACACATACGTTGCAGCCAGCTCCGTATGGTCAGCCGTCAGCCACATATGCTCCGAGTTTAGCTACACATACGTCGCAGCCGGCTCCGTATGAACCATCGCCGCCAACCACGTATGCACAGCAGGCAGTAGTGCATACGTCACCACAGCCGCCAGTCACGTATGCTCCAATTTTAGGTATACATATGTCGCAGTCAGGGCCGTATGAACCGCCGCCAGCCAAGAGTGCATCACAGACAGTCGTGCACACGTCATTACAATTATAGCCGCCATCAGCCATGTGTGCACGGCAGCCAGTCATGTACACTTCATTACCTGTCAGTACGTATGCAATAGCATCGAGCGTACACACAAGGTCGAACACATCATCATCGCCATCGCTCTTGCATACACAGCCATCACATATGTATGTTCCGTTGCCGAATTCGTACATACAGCCATCGCCGTCTCAAGTGCCACAGCCGTCCATCTTAGGCAATATTCAAAGCCAGTTCTCGGATCCCAATGCATATTTGACGACGCCACGTAAGGTCCAAGATCTTCCTGAATTCTCCGGGAATCCAGATGACTGGCCGATGTTTTACAATACGTTTTTGCAAACCAACGCCGTCTTCAACTATACAAACTTGGAGAACAACCAGAGGCTTCAAAGATCTCTCCAAGGAGAAGCCAAAGAAGTCGTCAAATCGCTCTTGATTCACCCGGACAACGTAGGCAGTATCATCGAAGAGTTGCGTTTTCGCTTTGGTCGTCCGGAACAACTCATCAATAACCAGTTATGTCAAGCTCGTGAGATACAGCCTGTCACCGAATCCAATATGGCACGCCTCGTTCCCTTTGCAACGAAAGTAAGGAACCTGGCTGTGTTCTTACAATCCGTCGACGGTCAGCAGCACATTGCGAACCCATCGCTGCTAAAAGAACTAGTTTGCAAGTTGCCGATGACCAAGCGTATGGAATGGGCACGATAGCGACTGGATCACAGATGTAGCCAAATTAGTGTGCTCTGTCCAGGACAACGACGAAAAAGAACCCAAACGACGTTTGCCGGTGTTGCACACCACCGAAGCTGAGGAAACGAGATCTGCGAGGTGTACCTTGTGTCATGAGGCACACAAAGTCAATGACTGCAGTAAGTTTATCGATGCAACAGTGCAGGAACGATGGTCGAATGTCAAGGAACACGGACTTTGCTTCACATGCCTTAAGCAAGGACATACCACACGCCGTTACTATGTGAAGAATATTTGCTCTACTGACGGATGCCAGAGGAGACATCACAAATTACTTCATGACGTCGAGCCTAAGCTGTCCACCTTTGCTGACGAGAGCCCTCAATGTTCCAGTAGTAGTGTGCTAGCTACAAAGGAGATTGCCAACAGCGACCAGAAACTGTTGTTTCGTGTCTTGCCCGTAACACTGTACGGGCCAAATAGAGCTATCGATACCTACGCACTTTTCGATGAGGGATCGTCGATCACAATTATGGACAAGTCTTTAATTGGTGAACTAGGCCTCAAGGGTAGCCCACGCCAGCTCAACATGCAATGGGTTGCTGGAAAACAAGCACAGGAGCCCTCGTTAGTGGTCGATCTGCAGATAAGTGGAACAGGTTTAGCAAAGAAGTATGCACTCCGCCAAGTGTACGGTGTTTCGGACCTTAAGTTGCCAACTCAAAGTCTTAAGGAGTCCGATTTGTGTGCAATCTCAAGCAAGTTAGAGAAGCTCCCGATGCAATCGTACTCTGATGCCGTTCCGAGAATTCTGATTGGGCTTGATCATTGCCATTTGGGTGCGACGATGGAACTACGTAGCTCTGGTAAAGCGGGGCCGTATGCAACACGAACAAAGCTTGGTTGAGCTGTGTTTGGCCCAACGCTGACGACCACGCACACAAGCACACCCACATGCTTTCTAGCATACACCAATTCTGCTGATGCCACACTGCACGCCCTGGTTGCTGATTATTTTTCTACGGAGGGCTTCGGAGTACGAGCGCTTCCTGCAGTTGAATCTAAGGAGGATATTCGTGCCCGAAGAATCCTTGTCGAAACCACGAAGAAGGTCAACGGTCGTTTCGAGGTTGGTTTGTTGTGGAAGGGTGATGACGTCGTTTTGCCAGCCAGTCTTCGCATGGCCCAAAGACGTTTAGTGGGGATAGAACGCAAGATGAAGAACAACGAAGACTTTGCCGCCGCCTACAAATCAATTATGCGAGATTATGTCAACAAACGTTATGCCCGTAAGCTCATGCCAGCTGAAGCCGCTAGCATAGGACCAAGGACATGGTATTTGCCTCATTTTGGGGTAGTCAACCCAAATAAGCCCAAAAAGATTCGCCTGGTTTTCGATGCCGCCGCCGAAGTTAATGGAGTTTCACTCAACTCGCATCTCCTGAAAGGCCCTCAGGAGTATCAGGCACTGCCATATGTCCTCTAATTTCCGAGAGGGAGCAGTCGCAGTGTGTGGAGACATTCAGGAAATGTTCCACCAGATCGGAATTCGCCAGGAGGACAGATGTGCCCAAAGGTTCCTCTGGCGTGATGGAGACGACAGCAAGCCGCCCGACGTTTACGAGATGCTGGTGATGACGTTTGGAGCTGCATGTTCGCCCTTTGCCGCTTAACACGTTAAGCTCAAAAACGCCTTGGAGCAAAGCGGCATGTATAATTCTCGTGCCGTCAAGTCCATCACTGATTTCCACTATGTGGACGATTTCGTCGACAGCTTCAATTCCGTCGAAGAAGCAATCTGGATTTCAAACCAAGTTCGAGAACACAAAGCCGCTGGGTTTCGGTTGCGAAACTTCAGCTCGAACTCCGAGGCAGTACTTAGAGGCTTGAAATGTTCTACGCCAGAAAAGGGAGAAACTCTTCTACAAGTAGAAAAGGTCCTGGGAATGTTCTGGCAACCAGGTGAAGACAAATTCCAGTACAAGTTGCAGTTCCACGGAGTGAGTATAGACGTCATAGATGGACGTCGATGTCCGACGAAACGAGAACTGCTAAGCGTGGTCATGTCAGTTTTCGACCCACTGGGATTCTTGAGTCCTTTTGTGGTGACCGCGAAGTTGGTGATGCGCGAAGTTTGGCGGCGGGACTTGCGATGGGATGAAGAGCTGCCAGAAAACATCTGTGCATTTTGGAACAAATGGCGTCTACAGTTGCCCAACGTAGTCGAGGTAGCAGTTCCCCGCTACTATTTTCGAGGCGGCGTCCCTAAGGAACTCCAACTCCACGTTTTCGTAGATGGAAGCGAGGACGCCTTTGCAGCCGTCGCATATTGGAGGATAACGGACCAGAATGATGTGACCCAGATTGCATTCATATGCGCGAAAACGAAATGCGCACCGCTGAAGCCATTGACGGTGCCTCGCATCGAATTGCAGGCTGCAGTTTTAGGATCTAGACTCATGGCGACTGTGCTTGAAGGACACTCTATCATCGTCAGTCGAAAGGTCCTTTGGAGTGACTCCTCGACGGTGATCAAATGGATCCACAGTGAGAGCCGCCGATACAAGCCGTTCGTTGCCCATAGGATTGCCGAGATTTTGGAGACTACAGAGCAAAACAGTTGGAGATGGGTACCGACGACCGAGAACCCAGCAGACGACGCTACAAGAGCTAGTGGTCAGATCGACTTTAGCTCATCCTCCAGATGGTTGAATGGTCCAGCTTTCTTGAGCCAGTCAGAAGAGAAATGGCCTATTGTTGTTAACGCCCAGAGTACCCAGGACGACGTCGAGGAAGAGCTTCGCCCTAAATACACTTTCATCGTGGTAAGCAACAACCTAACAGACTGGAACCGCTTCTCTTCTTTTAGGCGGGCTGTCGGCACCATGGCTTGGTTAAAGCGTGTTTTCAATCCCAGGAAGCATTTCGCCCTAACGGCCCATGAGCTGGATGCTGCCGAAAAATTGCTTTGCCACCAAGTTCAATACGAAGCATTTAGTGCCGAAATAAGCCTCTTCAGAGAGGCTTACCAGTCGCAGAGGGGAATGAGCTCTTCAAGCTTATGCCATACTTAGATGAAGAAGACATTCTTCGCGTTTACGGACGCATTGACGCCGCATCGTGGTTGACGTATTCCGCCAGACGACCTATTATTCTACCCGCTGATCACCGATTTACATTGCTCGTTGCCGCCTACTACCACGACAAAATGATGCACCAGAACATGGAGGCTGCGATTTCTGAGGTACGTCGCAAGTACTGGGTGCCCCGCCTGCGTCAGGTAATGCGGAAAGTCGTTGCCAGTTGCAGGGTATGCAGACTTTGCAAAGTCACGCCGATGTCGCCAGTCATGGGATCATTGCCAGAGGATCGAGTTGTGCCATACCTAAGGCCATTTTCGTATACCGGCCTGGATTACTTCGGTCCACTTTCTGTCTCCATCGGCCGCCGCGTTGAGAAGCGATGGATCGCGCTCTTCACTTGCTTAACGGTGAGCAAGTAAGTTTTCGACTGCCATAGGATCCAAGACGAATTATCTACAAAGGGAATAGATTGGCGTTTTAACTGTCCAAACAACCCGTCCGAAGGAGGCGCCTGGGAGCGTATGGTGCAATGTGTGAAGCGTGTTCTGCGACACACACTCAAGGAGGTTTCACCACGGGAGCACACTCTTCAATGCCTGATAATCGAGGCAGAGAACGTGGTAAATTCACGACCGCTAACGCACCTGCCAGTAACCGTCGACCAGGAAGAGCCGTTGACGCCGAACCATTTTTTGCTGCTCTCACCTAATACGGCTAACACAAGAAGTACGCTGGAGCGAGACGAGAAACTGTGCCGCTTGAGGAAACAGTGGCAGGTCGCCCGCCAACTGAGGGACACCTTTTGGAAGCGTTGGGTGCTCGAGTACCTTCCAACTCTGACGCGGCGAGTCAAGTGGTGCCGACGCACGAAGCCAATCGAGATCGGAGACTTAGTATTCATCTGCGACCCCAACATTCCGAGGCGAGCTTGGAAACGAGCCAGGGTTCAACGTGTACACCAGGGAGCTGACGGAGTCATCAGACGAGCTGAAGTGCGGACGGATACGGGGGTCCTATCTCGTCCAGTTTCCAGATTGGCTATACTAGATGTGGAAGATGATGGTGAATCGGATCGATCCACGGGGGTGGGGGTGTTGGAAATCCAATAAGCCTAGCGCCATCTATCCGAAAACCTTTAACTTTTGTAGACGACACTACCTTTTTAACTGCCGCGGTTGGCAGCACTTGCGTTGGCATAAGGTTGGCAGCCCTTCAGGCTGGCAGCCATACTGATTTCCGGCTTTCGTTCTTTTTTTTTGTTCTCGCCAAGCCAACAAAAGGAGGTGTCAACCGCGGTAAGTGTCATATAAATATATCTTACAATATTGTATCGAAATCTAATTTCACAGAAATAAATACATGCCCATTTGAGCGAGCCTCTATTTGTTAATCGAGAACAATCTGTACTTGTTCGCACATATTTTCTGTAAACACAAAATTCTTATCACAGCAACCGCTTTTTGGGAGCTTAAAAACTTAGTTTCTATGGAAGACTTCCAGAATCGCAAAAAAAGCAATTTTGGCTTTTCTGGATTGTAGAATTTTGGACTGGATAGTCGGGCTTTAGCGTTTTTTGGGACTTTTTCCAAAACCATAGGTTGGATTGAGATACTCTTGGTTGTTAAGATCTGTTATTTTTATTTCTGTTTTATTTGTCAATCTATTTGTATTAAGCCATTAAACATTTACTTTCTTTTTCCGGACAAATCACATAAATTTTTTCATTGGGTCGATAACCCTTAAGTTAAGCCTTGATTGAAGCAAAAGTCATAAGGCAAATTATTTGCGAAAGAACATAGGTAAGCAAGATGTGGCACACAATTCGGCTACGATACACAATCGCTGGTGTCAGTCATCTGATAGTAATCAGTTTTAGGGACATCGTCACTTCTGGTGGTTTGAACGCAGCGCCGTCTTGTACGAAAACAGAATCAAAGCTTTGATTGGCACTTAGTGTTTTAAATGTTCCTTTACTCCGGCAGTACTTCTATCAGATCAGGGCGTATTAACTTCCGTTACGTCATACAAAATTATATTAAATATAAAAAAGAGAATAATTTTAACAATTCACAATTCTCCTAACATTAAAATAGCGGCTGGATCTATGAGTGTTAAATATTTTTAAAATAAAACTTCTATTAACCCTCTTTACATGACAATCTTTATCCGGATGATAAGATAATATATTCTCAAACCCTTCGTAAAAAAATCAATTGTTTAAAGTGGTTTAGTTATAGTTAAATTGAATACTCCTTGAAACTTGATTTTAATTTTTTACCTATATTCAATTCACAATGGAGTACCGCGTCTTTATCACATTAAAGCCATATCCATTCGTGCAACAAATCGTAGGTTTAAATTGGATAAATTTAAAGAAACAGCAGCTTAGACCCGGTAGGAGCCTTATAATTGGCTCGAAACCGGTAAAATTTGAAGCCCTTGTATGTATTTAAAATAAAACCAGAGACGTTTCCAGCATTGCATAATTATTATAAGTTCATAATTCAGCAGAAAGATCGGCTGTTTTTAAAATTAAAAGTGGCTGTAGAAGCCCTTCTGTATTTTAAACTTAATATGAGTGCATCGTAGGTATAAGAACAATAAAACTCATCTACAAACCTGAAGAAAGAATGGTGTGTCAACTCTGTTGCACAAAACGAGCCAACTTTGAGTGGTTAAAAATTCATCCCTAATGAACGCAGGGGAAGTTTTTTCTTGCTGAGTGGAACTCAAGCTGCGAGCACATGGCATCTACGAACCACGTGCGTTTTCGAGTGTAGGTACATGTCAACCGACCGACCATACCATGACCTAGCTCAATGTGACCGCATAATTTTTGTCTCTTCTTTTGCATTGCAGAAAAGGGGTCACGTTAAAGACTCGGACCAGGTCACAGATGCAATTTCGATCAAACTATCCTTGTGTCTTATGCAATGCAGACACTATCCAACAACGCCTCGAATAGGTCCGACTTTTGCGTTAGTATTAAGAGCTCATGGAAAAAACAATTAAAGAAACTCATTGCACTGCGCAGAAATCATGTTGACTCTCTCATTATTTCGAACTCAAAAAGGACCTCGCACCACACTATCACTACTCTACAATGTCTTTTCCAGCGGGGGCAACAGAGCATTGTCGAAGTTCTGTTCTAGATAAAGAAAGGACACAGCGGAAGTGGTTTACGGTAGGTCTGGTATTTTAACTATGATTCATAGTCTTTCGTGTTTTGAATTATGTCTAGACAATGGGCTTTGGTCTGATACAAAATATAGGGTCGATGAACTAGGAGAGCAGATTTTTTTTTTCACATTTTGAAGGTAATTTTGGCTTTACTTGTGGAGGCAGGGTAGGTTCCTTTTGCATTGTTATGTAATGCTTTAATTTATTTAAAATGGGTGCCACGTTAGCACTGGGCTTCACACTCTTAAAGAAACTGATAAGCTTGAAAGTATCTAATAAATAAAATCGATGGACGTGCAAAGGTTAGGAGTACATACCTCTTAGCTTTTCCCGTTGTAAACTAAAACGTGCTACTGCTGTTGGAAACATTTTTTTTAGGGAATTTTTTAAAGACTTATACAACATTTCAAAGGAAACCTTTTACCACTGTATACCGTACTCGTTTCGAGGATATGAACAGTGGAATTCGCAAAGGAATTTCTCCTTTTGTCTTGGTCTATGGGTCATTCATTTCGTCTGTAACTCAAGTAGGTATGTAGGAAGAAAATTTGTAGAAAATAAAGGCACACTTTAAAAAGCAGGACACAAATCTTATGCTTGGAGGACTATTAAATTATGTGTAGGTATGTACTTCAACTCACTATTCAAAGAACTCACAGCTAGCTAATGCTATAAGCTCTCTCTCTTGTAGTCACTAATATGGGGACACCCATAGTACAAATATAAATAAGAACGTAGAAAAGAAGTGACGCTAGAATGAGGATACTTATAGGTCTAGTGACATCGGTTTGGAGTACATGGCTTCGTTTCCACTGTAAAGGCTTTTGTAATATAAATTCAAAACCATATGAAAAAGAGAAAAAGGACAAAGTAGAAATCCTTTTCAAATCTTCTGTTTGTGCCTCGAAGTGCTTTCATACGGTGGCTATTATTGAGGAGGGTGTAAGAATTTTTGGTAGACACTAAAAGGAAAAAGAGATAAATTATTGTCCGAATTAGTTTCGGCTGAAAGGACACATATACTTTTTGGAATAGGGCGATAGTTTAATGTGAGCTCAAGATTTTTTATCTACTGTGATGTACTTTAACAAGCCAGGGATGGGGAAATCGCGTTCATGAATGCTTGCTCATTTTCCATCGATGGACTTAATGTGTAAGCTTTTTTTATCGGAATATTGTGGGTATCCCATTATTCTGTAGACTTTTAAATAAAAAAATTTGTCAACTGCATGCTTCTGTTAACAGTAAGGATAGTAAACTTAATGACCACTGGGGTGTATGTCATGATATGTTTATAAGCTAATCCAGTCGATGTTTGTGAGTGAGATGTTTGTGTGCGTTCGTCATGCTTAAAGAGACGCTGGATCCAGAGCAAACAGGTTTCCGTAGTGGTTCTTCCTGATGTGTTGATCACATAAATAAAATACGGATTGAGCATAGTGTACTGAATTCAGATCACCACTTCAAATACTTCCTATAGACTTGGAGAAGGCTTCTGAAAGCACCAACCATGGGTATCCCTGAAATGCTTATGGGTAGCTATCCCTTGGGCCACCTATAACGGATCGAAGTGTCGCGTTTTGTGTAGACGAAAATTGATGATAAGGTTGCATCATGTCGCCGCGCAGCATTGTTCCCCGAATTTAATGAACACTGATAACTTTACTAAAACATCCTTGCAACCACGTATACAACGTCTGTTTACTGTCACAAGGAGTTTCGGGCATCTTTTAAATGACAGCAAACGTAGGAAAAATGACATCGTCATTTGAGCTTAAATAAATTGAGCTGAGAAAACCGGTAGAGTTACCCAAAAGCTTGTAATATCTTGGTAATACTCCTAACAGTACCTACTGATGGTGGAACCGACCGATGGTTCACGAGGTCGTCAGCCCCATTGTGTTGTTGCTTTTGTACAATACTTTAAGTATTCTTACTTTAATTCTCAAAGTTTTACCAACTAAAAAAGAGCGATTTTACTACAAGCTTAAAATGAAGTAGATTCATAGCGAAAAGAAAACAAACGAGACTTTAAGGAACTCAGGAACGGGAACACTTCTGGCGTGATTTCCATACACGGTTATTAACCTTTTTACAACACTTGTCACGTTAGGCCTACATGTTTTTTTCAGACAAATATTGTAAACACTTCTGTAAGATACGAGTATCGTATATATATAAAATAAAATGCTTAAAACTACTTAAGGCCTTTGAGTTTTTAACAAGAGGGAAGCTTAAACATAAAAGAGGGAGCTTAAACATAAGTGAAACATAATCTCTCTGGCGGAAATCGGGATTTGTTCTCGACCATGAATCTCATGCCTCAAGCCCAATGAATCCGTTGCGTCGGTCCCGTCGAAGTACACAACTGACAACTCAGTGAAATACACACTGAGCTGCTTCCTATAAGACCGTGTGTATTGAACTTAGTTGTCAGTTGTGTACTTCAACGTGACGGATGCAACGGATTCATTGGGTTGCAGGTTTCACTCCTCCACGAAAAAAAAACGTACACAGGTACGTACATCACAGTTAATCACACCCTCGGATCGATGTCAAACGATTTGATCAAATTGCTACCAAAATCAAACGGATTTCAGTTTTAAGGCAGCCACCACATGCAGCTAAACTGGAAGCATAGAAAGCGGCTCTGCACCCAGAAGAGCTGCTCGCGAAAAGGAGCGAGGAACGCCGGCTTCGGAAAAAGAGAGAGCACAAGAAGTGCGTGGTTGAAAAGAAAGAGAGATGCTTCATCAGGAATGAGGTTAGAAAGTTTTACCAAAGGATCAAGCCTGAACTGAAGCCTGTAAGGACCATGTACGGATCGGTGCAGAAGATTTGTTAAAAACATTTGTGCAGACTGTTTAACGGCGAAGACAAACCGAACCCCGCTGTCAAGCTGAATGAACCATTCAACCCGGGCGAAGAATTTACCGCCGGATGAATTAAAAATAACTGCTTCTAAGCTTAAGTGCAACAAAGAAACAGGATTTGAAGACCTTGCTGTCAAATCTATTTAAATCCGCTGGCGATGAGCAAGTTAGAAGCGTGCACGTGGTGATCAGATCTTAAAGAAATCCAAATCGATTCACACCAACTTTTCATCAATTACAAGTCCGTGTATGACAGCATCTGTAGAGAAGAGCTATGTAGCGCAATGTCCAGTTTTCACTGGTTGGCATCCCTGCCAAACTCATCAGTTTGTGCAGGATGCATTGAATAATGAGATAGAGATAGCTCTTTTTCACATATACAGTGCGTGTGAGTGATTGCGTAACGAGTCGGGGTACTAATGTCACTTCAGCTCAGGAATGCTAAACAAAAGTGAAGCTGTATCTCCTATGTTATAATATACTGCATGGAGATATAACATAGAACTATACTGCGACACCGACCTAGCCAGAGAGTCAAAATACAACGGCTGCGATGGCGGGGGAATCTAGAGCGGATGAACAACAACGCTTGACCCACGCAAGTAGAAGATGACTTCAGCCAACTTCCCGTGCAAAAACTAGACACGGCTAGTTGGCGAAGCTTATTGGCTGAGACCCAGGTCCATTGAGTAGTAAGTAAGTAAGTTCTTCCAAAGTCCAATCTTGATGGAGGAGCGAGTAGTATCCAGTGTGAAACAGGTTCAGGGTCTCAAGCTTATACCATGTCTCTACCGGACACTAATCCGCGATACATATAAATATTTAATAAATCCTCTAAAAATCACACGATTTACCATACAAATTTATACCATGTCTCCACCGAGCACTTATCCGCCATTAATATAAAACTTTATTCAATCCTCTACAAATCACGAGATTTACCATACAAATTTAAATCCTCTCGGCAAGTGATTAAAAATAAATCGTCTCATTAATTCCATTCACCCTATTCACAAACCTACTTTCTGCACCTTTGTAACAGTTTCAGAATAAAAAAAAGGAAACTGAAACTGTCTCTGTGCGACACATATGTCACAAGTACGTTTTCTATTGTTATTTTTACTGAGGAAATCGTTTTTCGCTCCTGGGAAATGATATCGCCACTCTCTTTTGCGAGCCAAAATGACAGAAACAGAGTTTTCGTGTCAAATTAATCCTATGTTTGTCTGATGGAGCCACTTTGGGATTTATTTTAATCCTCGCCCGCTAATATTCTTTTAATTGTCGGTGGTGACATAGTATTACCATACAAATACAAATCCTCTCAGCAAGCGATTAAAAATAAATCGTCTCATAAACCTCATTCACCCTGTTCACAAACCTATTATGTGCACCTTTGTAACAGTTTGAGAATCAAAACAGGAAACTGAAACTGTCCCTGTGCGACAGATCTGTCAAATTTCGGTTTCTATTGTGACTTTTACTGAGGAAATCCTTTTTCGGTCCAGGGAAATGACATCGCCACTCTCTTTTGCGAGCCAAAATGACAGAAACAGAGTTTTCGTGTCGAATTAATCCTATATTTGTCCGATGGAGCCACTTTGGGATTTATTCTTAATCGTCCCCCACTAATCTTCTTTTAATTGTCGGTGGAGACAGTATTAAATCGTCTCGGAAAGCGATTAAAATTAAATACTCCCACAAATCCCATCCACCCTATTCACAAACCTAGTTGCTGCACCTATGTAGCAATTTAAGAATCAAAAAAGGAACTGAAACTGCCCCTGTACGGCAAGATCTATCACAAGTACGTTTTCTATTGTGATTTTTGCAGCAAAAATCGTTTTGCTCCTGGGACATTGACATACTACAAAAAACTTCTGCAGACTGTTGAATGGCGAAGACAAATTGAACCCCGCTGTCAGGCTGAATGAACCATTGAACCCGGCGAAGAATTTACCGACGAAGCAACGAACGATACCGCCGACCCGATATGGATGAATTGAAAGTAGCCGGTGTCTAAGCTTAAGTGCAACAAAGCAGCAGGATTTGAAGGTCAGCTGTCAAATCTATTTAAATCCGTTGACAATGGACTGATTAGAAGCGTGGTGTAAGAAATGACATCTGTAAGAAATGACATTTGTAAGAAATAATCTTACAAATGAGCTGATAATCAGATCTTGAAGAAAACCCAGGAATTCCAAATCGACCCACCAACTTTTTATCACCAAACGATCATCAAGAAAAGACACCCAACACCGACACACGTCTTGGGCAAAACATCACCATTTACAGCTATAACTTTAAGGTAGTTAGGGACTTTGTCTACCTGGGTTCCACTATAAATTCAGACAACGACACCAGCACTCAAATGAAATGAAGGCTAATACTCTTGCTGCTTATTTCGGCAATTGAGTAGCATAGCCCTCTCTCCAGAAATGAAAGTGCTAGTTTATCATCACATTCCTTTCAGTCATCACTACAGCTCAGTACGGAAGCGGACCCTGTCCAAGGCGGACAAAAATTATTTAGAATGCTTCAAGAGGAAAATCCTTTATGATCTGAATCTCTTCCGAATAGATGGAGAGGGGAGGAGGAGATATAACATCAAACTATACAGCGACACCGACCTAGCCAGAAGCGTCAAAATACAACCGCTTCGATGGCTGGGTAATCTAGAGCGGATGAAAAACAACGCTCCGACACGGAAAATTCTCAAATTTTCGACCCCAGACTCAGGTGACGCTTGACGCACGCAGGAGGAAGGACCTCAGCCAACCTCCCGTGCAAAACTGGAGACGTAGCTAGCTGGTGAAGCTTGTTTGCTGAGACCCAGGTCCATTAAGTAAGTAAGTTCTTACAAAATCCAATCTTGATGGAGCAGCGAGCAGTATCCAGTGTGAAACAGGTTCAGGGTCTCAATCTCATACCATGTCTCCACCGGGCAATAATCCGCGATTCATATAAATCTTTAATAAATCCTCTACAAATCACACGATTTAAGATACAAATTTAAATCGCCTCGGAAAGCGATTAAAAATGAATACACCCATAAATCCCATTCACCCTATTCACAAACCTATTTTCTGCCCCTTGTTACAGTCTGAGGCCGCGTTGCCACAAGCAACGTAAAACAGAAACAGAATTTCATACATTAGCAACTGAAACCTAAATTCGCTGAATTTACGAGAATCAAAGAAGGAAACTGAAACTGTCCCTGTACGACAGATCTGTTACAAGTTCGTTTTATAAAAGTGATTTTTATAGCAAAACTTGATTTTCGCTCCTGGGAAATGACATCGCCTCTCTCTTTTGAGGGCCAAAATGACAGAAACAGAGTGTTCGTGTCAAAATGATCGTATATTTTTCCGGTGGAGCCACTTTTTTTTAATCGTTTTTGTTTTTAATGGTCTCCCACTAGTCCTCTTTTAATTGCCGGTGGAGAAAGGGTATTAGATATGGTTGGATTTGACGAAAGCTTCTGAAGGAGTTTGTTGGTGCCGTCATTCGCCAAATTTGGTATCATTTGCTAAAATGCTCGATTAAATCAAATGCCTGTCAAATGTTGTCATCTTAAGGGATTGAGAAAAATGACAAATACGCCGCATGGTTATCATTATCACTATTGACGATTGGGAAGGTTGGAATGCGATACGCGGTGGACAGCAGAGGAACGTGTAGAGACCTCTAACAACGTCAAAAATGAAAAATTTTGACTGTTTGTTGCCTGACAGAAACTTCATTGAAGAAGACGTGTTTTTTCCCGCCTTTTTTTCATTGGTCAGTTTATGTTTATGTATTCGCCAGTTGACAAGTAAATCAAAGCCAGATGATAAATCTGGGGATTTTTTGAAAACTGACGTTGTTGCCTTCAATTGCCAATAGCAAAAAAGAAAGAAAACTAGCTCTAGGCAAACTGTCTCATTTACCCTCTAGAAAAATGTTGGGAATGGGAATACGTTGGGAATACGTTGAATTTTAAGCCCCAGCGGAAATCTCGCCAGACTTTACTTCACCTGCTGAGAGTTTTCTCCTGATCGGGTCACTGTCTAGACAAAACTGTGTGCACCTTGCATCACCAAATTTGATGTGTCCACCGGTCACTTGTTTTTAAAATAAATATTTGATTTACCATCGGTGGAGAAATCGTTTTGACATTTCCACATTTTTTCGGTTCTTCTATCTATAGAAAAGGATCCATCTCCCGGTCCTACTGGTCCCTGATACTGACCTGAATCTCTTGCAGATATCCTGTTGAGTTCGATTAAAAAATATCTCATTCATTTCCAAACTGAGTGTATTCGCCCACAGCAAAACTACTCACTCCTCCTGAAAGTATGACAGCAATTTGGCCTCTTTTTCGAGTCGAACTTCGAAATTACGCAGTCATACAAACGTCACCCTTGTTCGAGTCAAAAACTTTTCGGCCACTCAGTTGCAACGAGTTCTTTGAAGACGTCGGTTGTGCGTTATTAGTCGCGCTTTCTTCACGTGCGTTTTTTTAAACAAAATTTATTCGGTTCTAGAGTTTTCTCACTCACACTATTTACGTCTCCTCTGTCGCACTCGTGTACGAATCGCAGAAACAGCGAAAATAGTCACTCACTCTTTCTCAGCTGTCAAATTGCAAACTGGAATAAAAATTTGTTTTTCTTTGTTCTTTGTCATCGTCATCTGCTGTCGTTCGGTCGTTCGTCTCGTCTCCGTGTGAATATTTTTTTTTTTAACGACAAATAAAACGTGAGTGACTTTCCACCACCCACCGTGTTTATCGTTTTTATTTACATTTTGCGTTGCGATAAGAGAAATGCATTCGACAATTCCTGTCAAATAGAAGTTTTTTGCTGGTTCGCATTGCACTCACTTCTGCAGCGTGCGCAAATCGCATTTTTCGGTGTGTAGAAGTTGGATTTTCTTTTGATTGTCATTCACTCGGTGGAAAGGTGAAGGAATTGTAAAAACCATAGACGGTGTGCTTATTTTTTGTTTTACAATCTTCTGTGTGCAAGTGCATTTTGTTTGTGTGTTTTTTTTTATTATTGTCCCTGAGACACACGTTGTTCGGTGTCTGGTTTTTGGTGATGTTCCTTGGGTGCTCTTATTGATAACCTTGAAAGGCCACTTACCGTGGGAAAATGCTTCGATAGAAGCTTCCGCGTCTATTAACAACTCTGGTGCGAATATTCTTAGGAAGCTCCTTCAGCTTCAGTCACTTCATGTCCTAAATTCCACAGTACTAAAGTAGGCGAGTAAAAATCATTTTTCGCAATCAGTTTCGTTCCAAGTGCCGCGAGTGCGAGTGGTGGAGTGCTCCAGAAATTTAAATTCCCTCTGGATAGCGTTTTTCTGTGTTCATTTTCTTTTGGGGTCATGTCAAAATTTGAAATAACCAGCCGAGAAAAAGAAATGTGCTGTCAAGTTGTGCAGGAATTTCCAACAAGCAGAAGCAGCCCCAGCCGCCCCACTCAGTCAGCGTAAGCACCAACGGCACCTTGTGTATTTGCTCTGGAATGCGCCAATATTCTCAGAAAGCTGGAGTGTAATAAAAGAAAAGAAAACACATTCAATACATGTGCACATCAGCGGATAGAATAAGGTAAGTAATAATACGAGGGGGTGCTCCACGCTGGACTCCGGGGATCGCGGGAGGCCAGCATGATTTCATTTCATACTTGCCTTGAAATTTATTTGTTTTCTTACGTTGTTTTTTTTATTTAATTTCAATTTTCTATTCACATCCATTGATTATTCGCAAAATGATGAATAATTTTAGTTGTTGCGAGAATGATCGTTTTTTCTTTTCGGAGGGGGAAAAAACATCGCGAATTGTAATGGAAAATCGAAAGTTTTTCGGCGAATGGAAAATTTTTCTTTTATTGAATGACAGTGCACCGCATTTAATCCCACCGCGCGCGCCGTACATTTCAAACCATTTTTTTTTTTTGCACAGCGATATTTTATTTTCCAAGGGGCGCCAGCCGTCTAGAATTGTGGTGGCTATTGTTGCACGTGCCATTTGATAAGCTGGGCTTAGTGAAACAACAAACAATTCTTCAAAGAATTGTTATCAAACTTGAAAAATAAACAATTTTTGTTTAATAAATATCGTTGGCACGATCGGAAATTAATTTGACGCTCTTTGTTTGTTTGTGTTCAAAACAAAGCCTTATTTTTTGCGAGAAATATGGGTACCTGTCTTGGTATTTGTCGTTAGGTATAGCTGAGTATTTAAACCTGTTTACAAATGAATAATGGTCCTTCGTGTCCACCAGCGCGAAAACACATCTGAATCCCTGGTAGGTAGAGGTACCTACTGGACCTTGGTTCTGGCTTTCTTGATTTCGTTACAAATTATTAACATGCAAGAAGATTCGGTAGGTACCACAGAGAAAATACCAACGAAACATACGCCACAATGTATACCTACGCTTTCGAAAGTAAAAAAAAAAAAAATACATTAGATTCTCTTAATGTAGACACCGCATTAGGGACACCTCCCAATCGGGACAACCCAAATGAGTTGTGGCAAATGCAAAACCTAAAAACTTTCATACAAAAGGTCGTCTATATACCCTCTGCAACCGGCACTTCTCTCAATTTCAACACTCAATTTAACTTTTCTAGAACCTCCAGAATTGGTCCAAACCTCTTGGCTTGGATATTTTCAAAAAAGATCGGGAATTGAACCTCTTATTTGAAAACAATAAGCTGAAAACTAAAAATATTTGTGACTTCTCTAATCGGGACAATAAAAATAAAATTCCGGAACGCTTGCGGGCGCATCTCATTCTAGGAATCGTTCCAAGACTCTCGTATAATACTACATACAATACCTACTTACCAGCCTTTTATTTTAATTCAACAGCCCTCATTGGTTGCGCGAAATGATTCGAAACGAAATTTGACATCCAATGTTCAAAAATTGGCTTTATTATCTATTCAAAATCGAAATAATGCCAATTCGGAGCTAAGTAGAAATTTCTCGAATCGAAACAAAAGATTCTGCTGGAATTCGCTTTTTAAGTTTACCATCGAACGAGCTCGGATGTGACGCAGATTCGGGAGATCTTGAAGTGTCCTAGAGGCGATGAACTGTCATATTGACAAACAAATTTGGCGAAAGTGATTACTTAGTCAATAGCTCTAATGGTTGCTTAACTATCGACGAAGATAGCAACGTCCTCCGCGAGGGTCTGACAAGCCCTCCGAGAGTATCATTTGTCTTGAAAAACTTCTCAAAGTGCCGTTCGGATTCGGCAAAAAATTGTAGGTCCCTTTGTATGTAAAAGAAATTAACACACCAGCATACATTGTTGAGAAGTTGGCCCTGGTTCACCTCGAGCCACTACTTTAGCCTGAAATATACTGCCTGTATTTGGTGAAAGTCTATATAGTTAGGATTTAGAAATATTAAGAGATTCTGAAAACTCTGCGGCACTGACACTGTAGTCCATCTTGGACCCGCCAGTGCAGAGTAGATTGTTGCTCCTTTCTGCCATTCTTCCTTTATTGGAAATTATACGTCGGAGTGTTTTAAGAAGTTTATTCTGGGGGGTGAGGTAAAGTCTTTGAAAAGCTGCCAATTCAGTCGGCAATGACTCTAGAATGATGCTATGGCCGTAAGGGCTCGTAGACCAGACCCGACCTTCTCTGATTCTGATTGCATTAAGTGTAGCTATGTTTATGATGTGTAGATCAAGAGGCAAAAGATACAGCACAGCTGTAAGAGCGTTCGAAGAAGCTGACCGTATGGCACCCGTGGAGCCTTGCCATACCGTTTTTTGCACCCTGCTAAAAAAAATTTATTTATTTAGTTAAATGCCCTTTGATGAACAGTGAAAGAATATGCAATAGGAATTTTCGCCATAGTGTTTCGTATTGCGGTCATATTGCTTAAGCCACATCTTTCGGGTTTGCTGTCATTTGCGAAGTCTGTCTGGCCATAATAATATGGGACTGTTTTGCCAAATCAGTTGGGTCTTCTATTCGAGCAACATTCCGCGCACTGTGCCCATTTTACGAACGCCATAATTGACTTAACAAAAGTCTGTCTTTCTAAATCATTTTTATCTTCTGTTCGAGCAACATTCCACGCACTCCCCCCATTTTCAATCGGCTATCCGAGAGGAATATTTTTTGCAACCTAGTGGATAGGTTTGAGTCCATCGATTTAGTTAATAATCTACCAATTATCAACTAACTCAGGAGCACGAGACGTATGTTTGCTTACTAGTAACCAGTTAACTGTTGACCCCGATTTCTGTGGAAAAATCATTAACTATTTAGCGACGAGGACAAAGTGGAACCAGTGAGTAAGTCCTACAGTGTGTACGCAGAAGTAACAGTCTGCAAAAGGGACCGTCGAATACCCCATCCTATTCCACATTGCAAAATGCAAGTTTTTTTGTCACCCCAGATAACGAAGCCGCGGCAGTCATTTAAATGATTTCATTTCTCATACATTGATCGGCTCAATAAAAACCTCTTAAAAAAATTGAAGGTTCGCGGTCCACCCAAAAATGGAAAAAGGACCTCGTATGGTATCGCTACGTTGTCCGCCCGTCCGTTCGTTCAATCGTGTTATAACTTCTGAACGGTAAGTCGTAGAAAGACAAAATCTGGTGTGCTTTTAAACTCCAGAAATAGTATGAGAGAATTTTAACGAGGGCGATTTTTATTAAGTAGAAATAACGGTTTAATTACAGTTTGAAATTTCATGGGAAAATGGATTAAATGTTTTTCAATACTTTTTTTAAGAAAGAAAGCAGCAAGAACAAGAAAAGCGAAACTTAAATTAAGAAAATACCAAACTTAAATTAAAAAAATTAAATTTTTTGAAAATATTGAAAAGTTTTTGAGAAATAAAGAATTGAAAATGGGTGACGTTTTTCAAAATGCTTGAGGCCATAACTTTTGAACCGCCTAATGCACAAAGATAATCGCGAAAATTCAAGAATAAACGGTCCTGTTTGGACGAATCATAAAAAAAACACACTTATCAGAAATTTTCGAAAATGTTAAGGAAAATTATAGCGAACTTTAAGTATCGATTCTGACACTTTACTCACTCAGGATGAAATTCCGTTTTCACATTAAATTTTTCTTAATCACACACTTAAGTCACCACAAATGAACTTGAACAAAACTTGTTCAGTTCAAGTACAAATCATACAAAAGGAAAGCAAGCTGCGTTAAAAAAAATTAAAATTGCCGTTTTAAACCTTAGTTTTTCGAAGCTTATTTACAAAATCGGAATAAAAAAGGAACTTGTTTTACCGTTTTCGCAAAAACCGTTGGCCATAGAATTTGAAAAAAGCACCTAATGTAAGGACAGGTTGTTAAGCTGTTGGAAAAATGGCTAACGTGACCTGAAAAAAATTCGAAATAGTTATTTTATGGATTTGAAATTTAAAAAATTTTAAAAAAGGTCAAAACAATGTATGTTTCCCCCCCTCTAGTTCCTAAACAGCATAAAGTATGACTTTGAAAGAAATAACGGGCATATTCCATCTTCTAGGATTTCATGAAAAGCTAAAGCAAACCTCGAATATTGAAAAACTTTGAAGATTTAACCCAAAATCGTGAAAATATTTTCGAAAACGTTTTTTTCAAGGTTGCTAGTCTGTTAATGGTAATTACGATCTTGTTTAAATTTGGCATAATGATTAAGCGTTTACGACGCAAGTTTACTGCATTTTAAGTTTCAAAGTGTCCATTTCTAACCTTAAGTTTTTAAACCTATTTAAGCAAACGAAATAGAAAACAACATATTTTACAGTTTTCTCAGAAATCCATGAGCGCAGAATTTATGAAAAATGGCCAATAGAATGTAGCTGGATACAAAACTGAAAACAAATCTAGCGGTAAATTGCTGTTTCATGGATTTTAAATTTTAAAAATGGTAAAAAGGCCGATAAACAATCCCTCTTTTTTCGAAACGGTTTCGATAAGAGGCAAAAATTTGAAATAAATAACGAACTGCCTACCTAGACTGAAGCAATTTTGAAATAGTTAATGGTTTTCTAGATGTGCTTGAAAACGCTTCAATTTACTGACTTCAAAAATGCTGCTAGCAGATATGTATATCAATCGTTACTCCTGGGCAGGCACAAAAGTTAGCAAGAGTTTTATGGGAGCTCTTGTTAATTTTTCTTTTTCAAGGAAAAAAATGGAAAAAAAATATATAGAAAAAGTTTTATGTCACCCTGTTTTTGAGTGACATGAGTAAAAAATCACTAAACATAAGTTTAAAAAAGAATGCAAAATATTCCCAGAAATAATAATAAACAAAAAGAGTTTCACACAAACTGCCCAATAAATATTAGCTTAACCTACAACAAAAGCCGACGGGCAGCTCCCCGTGTGTCGCCATACTTGACGGCCTCTTTTTTCTTAAAATAGGTACCTACAAACCTTTAAAATAAAACTTAACAGTCTGGTTTCAGCTCAATAAAAAACGAGAACTTTAAACAAACTGCTTTTATACAGACTCCACAGACAGCACACATCAAGGCTGTGTTGATCAAAACATGGGTTTACGCATACACTTTTCCCTTTGAAGATACACCAAATCCCTAAGTTTGGGATTTGAAAATGCCTTTTTCTATTTATACCACTCAATAAAATCCAAATGTCCTTGACCTTTGCATTTAAAAAGCCATTCAACCAGATCTCACACACGTGTGGTATGTGTGTTCATAAAATATCCTTTTCGTGTGTGACTTTCTGTTTACACCTGCTTCCATTGCTTATTAATGTTGACACTGTTTACGTTGGCGCGATTTGTTTACATAGTCAATGAAAACAACAATTCTTTACGTGTATTGATGTCCATCATCTAGACAAAAGGAATAAATAGACCTGCCAATAGGTCCACAAAGCTTTGCAGCATAAAAACATCTATCAACAGGCTGTCATCTGAATGAAGGCTCCAATTTTATATGTTACACGTGACTTGACACGCTCTTGGTAAAGGCTAATTTATTGCAGACTCATTTCAATTCTTGCTTTATGCCTTCTCAGAAATTAACTCATGCGTCCCCTCAAATTTTGTGGAAAACAACACAGGAGAATTTTCCTAATCCTCTTTGATTCAAAGAAGAACTCACACAAAAAGAACCCAGTTGTGCATCTAAGGATCCATGATAATTACGATGATAATCCAGAATAGTTTCTGGAATTAATTTGTTTCCCAATTAGGTACCTTGCAGAAGTTGCACCAAAAACCGAAAGTTATCCTTGGCAACTACTTAGCTATGGAGAAATTTTCACTACTAAAACTATTTTGTTTTGTTGTATTGAAGTTTATCTGTGGATGGCAGTGGCAGACGGAGTGAACTTAAAAAGTTTTTGTTCGGTACACAAAGTGCGTTTCTCAGTCTTGGTTCACGTCCGCTGGCGCCGGATAATGTCTACGAAATTTTGTGGTGAAAATTCTCAGGGAATAATGCTCTATTTGGGTATACAAATATTTTAACTGAAAACGTTAAGGTGAGTGCTCTTAACAGCTCTCAGACACCACCTCGAGAGGCAATGTTAATTTTCTTCTAAATCCACACCAATTTCATATTCCACATAGAGTAGGCCATTTCGATTTGATTCGACTACGAAAAGGAATCAGCAATGAAATTGGTTAGGTCGAATTGAAGCAACCAACTGTGCTTGCAAAGTACACATTACTCGTAATCTTGCCGAGATTTGTTTGGTCTGATTCGTTTTATTGTTAAATCGGTGATGCTGACGCAAGAATGCCGGCTTTTAAGTAAGCACGATACTACTTAGACTTTGATGTCTTTTGCACGTGTACCCTTACGAGTCAATGTGATTCAAAATATGCATATAAAAACAAAAATCCTGAACCATTGCAAAGCTGAGAAGGTGTTTTCACGGCGGTATTAAACAAACAGTTTGGCTAAACGAATTGATCCGTCAAATCAAGGAGGTAGTTATTAGGTACACCTCCTTCGACCTGTTTTTTTTTTTTTTATTTAAGTTGATTTGAACTATAAGGTCTCAAAATTCCAATAGTGGGATCAACCTCCAGACTAAAGAATATTTATCTTAGTACCGTGACCGTGACCAAAAATATTTTACCTTTAGGGGACCTCGAAATCATCAACAAAGTCCACGACAAATGAACAAAAATGTTAAACGTCGACAAAAAATTTAAAGGCTCCTTAAAAACTGCAACATAATACTATTTTTATGGCTTTTTCATGGAAGCATATCTAATTCTGCTTTGTAAAGCGCCTTAAACCGTCTGATTATTTTATTAAGGAAAAGTATACTTTGATCTATTGTCAAAATACACAGAGAAATAACACTTTTCAGCACTATTTTGACAATTACCCAACCCAACATCATCACCGCCATAATAATTACCATTAAAAAAAATTGTTTATAATAAAACTAATACCTTGAAATGTTTAACGATCGTCGTAATTCCATCAGAGCTCTATATTGGAATTTTCTCGTTTCATTACAAAAACTATTCGCGGAAATTACATTTGCGAATTGTTTACGATGGGAGCGAAGCTATGTATATAGGCAATAGACACTTGTTAGTGTGGGTGAAAATTGTAGCAATTTAAGTTGAAAAATTTGTTATTAAAACGTTTTTACTGTCTGGCTTTGTTTTGCAAACGGTTTGTTATTATTAGTTTTACCTTTATGCAGGTTTTGCGAAATTAAAATTGTGAGTGGAATACAGCATCTGGACAGGGGTAAAGTGTGACTTATTAACTCATCTTTTGGTTGTTAATAATTTCTGGATCCATTTGAACAACAAGTGAATTTGACACATACTTTTCAACAACATGAAATGATTTCTATTTCTATGTAAACACAAACTCCCAAAATTAGTTTATAGACTGTCTTCGCTTGCGATTGAGTACAACGAAGTCACTCGCTAAACAAATCCAAATTGAATGTTCAAAGATTGTCAGTTTTTGACTTGAATTTATTTATTTAAGCAGCGGTTTTGATTTGCTACTTATAATGGGCGGAAGAAGTGGATCCCAATTTGTAGAATCTAAAGTATTATCTGTATCTGGCTATCAGCCGACAGTTAAAGCTGAAGTTGTTATCTTGAGAGGTTCTGAAGGAGCACTTCACAATGAGATAGATAACTTTGTAAATGGTGAGACTGGAGGTAGATAGAAGATTGAAAAGTGGTTTTTAATAACTGAGAGCGGATGAATCTCGTTATTTGTGATTCAATGTAGTTGAGCTGCATTTGTTTTCGGTGGAAATGATCTTGAGTTTCACAACTCGGATTAGAAAACTAATTTTAATCCGACTGCTTCCTTCCTATCTGCATTTTTCAAGTATTTTTAGAAAGGAAATTGCATTATGAAACAAACAAGAAGGAAACAAGATTAAGTTTAATGGTAAAGAAGCTGTTGCCAGAGCTCTTTTATGCCGAGGGATAAATCAAACGCCGCGCAATAGAAAAAAAATATGAGAGAAAAAAATTTCGTTCTTTTCCAGGTTAATGAAAGAAGTTTGCAGGAGTTTAACATAAAGTTTAAATTCACTGCTTTGCATACAAATCACATTGCTGCCTTGTGCTTTAAGAAGGCTATGAGCTTTATTATTTTTATGTGAAAGCCCATACTACATAAATTGTTTTGTAGCCTAAAAATATCATGGGGGAATTTAATAATATTATGCCCTATTCCACAGGAGTGGAGTTTTTTTAAGTCTTATAGTTACATACAAAAATGTAACATAGACAAAAAATAACGATAGACTCCCAAGACCTTAAGGGCATAATGATGGAGACCGAATTCTGAGTTGAATGAGCCATGTCCGTCCGTCGTCCGTCTATTTTTAGTCACCAATTTCATCCGCAGCAATACAAACGTTAAAATTTTTCGAATCCGCCCATAGACACGTCAACAATCGGTCTAGGCCATAGGTTAGGTAAGGTTAGATAAGGTTGCTAGCAGCCAAAGTCACCAGCTCCCATAGGTCTACAAGGCCCCTAAATTCATCCTATGGGGAAAACCTGAAGGGGAGAGAAATGTTAGTATAAATTTGGTACTTATAGTTAGTTCAAGTATCCTGAGCTTCGAAGAGAAACTTGGCTCAGCTGGAGTCCCTGCTGAACTTCACGATATTCGCCACCGGTGTTCTTGCAAGCTTGTCGAGCTCCTCAAAGAAAAATTGGCCTAGAAGTTTAAAACGTTGCCTGCTGACACTTAGACATTAGCACAGGAAGATGCTTCGAAATCATGACAGCCCCTGCAAATTTAGTTGGTGTCAATGATTCTTAATTTTGCTGATGGTTTTTCTAGCAGGTTGTTGCCTGGTTATAACTCCTCTGGCGATGGCCAGTGATGGTCTTTTTGGTGCTATGGGCGTTTTTGAATTGCTTCTGTCGCTATGGATGGCAATAACGCCTTTGTAACTCTACAGATTTCCCCACACTTAAGGTTATATTTTGAATAGTTGTAGACATTTTGCCTGTCTCAAAAAAGAGCGGGGGATAGATGTAAGCAATGTTTCGCTAGCTCGTCAGCATTTCCATTTCCAATGTAGTCACTGGAAAGCCCAAAACTTTGAAGCCCAAACAATGCGGAAATCATTCTGTCTGCCCTAAGTTCTGAGCGACAGAGTCCAACTACACGAGATTTTACCGCTGGTTTTGCCAGGGCCTTAATGGCTGCTTGGCTGTTTACGTAAATGGAAATATCCTCCTGTGATAGTTTCAATACTCTGACCTTTTCCGCGGCTATAAGCATTGCTCGAGTATCGGCTTGAAAGATCTGCAGGAGTTCAGCAGTCTTCTGCTTGTTAGAATACCGAGTTTCTCAGAGCATACACATGCTGCAGTACCCTCGCTTGATTTAGAGCCGTCTATGTAGATTGCTATCTCGGAGTGGATTACAACGTTATCCAGCCTTCAATCTTCTCTGCTGAAAATGTGAATGGTGTAATCTTGATTAAAGTCAAGATAATGTGTTATTTGGTCTGTGATACCTGCACAGCAACTCAGTGTGTGCATGATTGAGCTGTTGTTGTAGCTGATGTTGTACTCCAATTGCATATCCCTTGAAGTCTTATTCGGATTTTTGCAGCGCTTTCTTTAAAGAAGAGAGATCAATAGGGGTTAAGCCTTAAATTTTGAGCTAGAATTTTTGTACGTAGGCTTCTTAACATCCGAAGCAATACAAGTGTTAACACAGATACAATCACAATCGGTGTTAATATGCAACTACCTCTTAGTGCCTTCAAGACTGTAAGAAGTCGTGAAAAGCTTAATTTTGACAATTAGCTTCTCCCAATGATTTTTACATAGGTATTATGTAGAAAACACTTGGTTCTACATTTTGTCCAAAGAAAGTTTCGGGCCACGCCCACATTTGGCCGCAGAATTTAGGAAAAACCTCAAATTTTCCAGAAAAACATAAATTTCGACTGCTTTTTAGCCTAACTTTGCGAAGAAGAGCTAAGAAATAAAATTAAACTTACATAATGTTCACCAGTCTCCATGCTAGATTTTATTCAAACTAAATTTTTGGCCGCGCCCTATTTGTAGGGGTCGATTTACAGAATTTTTTTAGTTATTTAAACCAGAAAATTACATTTTCGGGTACATTTGACTTTGACATTTCTATGCAAATATTGGTTTTTAGTTATAGGAGCCCCTTTAAAAATACGTTAAAAACCCTATAAGGTATAAAATATTTTTTAATTAATTAATAATTCATGATGAATGGTAAAGGGGATGGGATGGAAAACAAAAAAAAAAGGAATGGGAAGGAAAATAGGAATGGAAAGAAGAATAGCAATGGAAAGAATAGTATGTAGGAAGTACTTGGTTCTACATTTGGTTTATACAAAGTTTTGGGTCACGCCCACATTTAGAGGGAGAATTAAAGGAAAACCTATAATTTTCCAGAAAAACGTGGATTTCGACTGCTTTTTAGCCTTACCAAGGGAGAAATAAGAAATAATGTTCAGAACATAGAGTACACCGGATACTATTCTAGATTTCATTCATATACATTCTTTGGCCACGCCCACCTTTATGGGATTACACATAATTATTTAATTTTAACAATTAAATTTAATTTTTGCGTACATTTTAGTCGCAAACTTAGATATTTCTGTGCAAATATTGATTTTTAGTTATAGAGGCTGGTCATGCCACGTCCCCTTCTTTTTTTTTATAATTCATCCGCGTTCAATGGGTTATGGCTACCCTTATACTGAGTTAACATGACGCGAATGGAAAGGATCAGAGGAAAAAGAAGAGAGGAACTGATGCACTTTGGTTTTGAACTGTTGTGGACTGTAGTGACGAGGAAAAACCTCCTGCGGAAGCCTGTTCCACATCCGTGTTGTTCGGCTAAAAAAAAAAAACTACAATACAACGCGGTTCGTCCGAAATTGTGCTCAAGTCAAGGGTGTACTGATGAGCATTCCTTCTTGCGCAGTTGAATTCTTTAAGGTGTGGAATGCAACCGGCTATTTCACTGGAGCACTCTCTATGAAAGAAACGATAAAACAATGAAAGACAAGAGACATTACGACGATGTTGCAAGGAGTCGATTGACTTCGCAACGTCTGAGTCTCCTATCAATTTCAATGCTTTTTTTTGTTTCCGATCGAGTAGGTCTAAATTTGTCTTAGGAGCTCCTGCCCAGACATGAGAGTTATATTCCAGTTTTGGTCGTATCGTATCGTATTCCAGTTTTGGTCGTTTGGTCGTAGTTTTGGTCAGATCGGAAGTTGTTAAGTATTTCTTGCATCGACTAAGGAAACCTAAGCACTTCACTGCGTTTTTGGCGGCGTCGAATATGTGGTCATTCCAACGTAGGTTGTCATTAACATACCGAGGATGGAAAGCTTTTCCGTTTCAGTGATGCAAGTGCACTTTATCCTTTAACAATACTTAAAAATAAAAATATTAACGGCACCTTTAAAAATATATTAAAAGACTTATAAGGAATAAAATACTTTTCTTAGTAAATTAATGATTCATAGAAATAGAAAGGAGAATAGCAATAAAAAGGAGAATAGGAATAGAAAGGAGAATATGAATAGAAAGGAGAATATGAATAGAAAGGAGAATAGGAATAGAAAGGAGAATAGGAATAGAAACGAGAAAAGGAAGGGAACGAGAATATGAATGGAAAGAAGAATAGGAACACGACTAGGGTAAACCGCGGTCAGTTACAGACGAACCGTAGCTATTATTACATATGCACTGGTGCAAACCGTAGTGGGTTTTTTTTTTAGCGGTAAATTACAAGGTTACTAATTGTCTGTAATATTGTGTCAAAAACGAACTTATTGCTGTGAGCATTGTAATTTGTCATTATCGCAAGTGGGACACTTAAGTTGCAACTTGCAAACTATGAAACGAAACACTTCATTGGGCACAAACTAAAAGGGGGCAAAGACAACCTTTTTAAATATAAATTTTAAATTTTTATTTATTTAAATTTAAATTTTATTTATTAAATTTTATTTATTTAAATTTTAAATTTAAATAAATTATGTTGATGGGTAGATGACTTTATTTTGTATTGTATTAAACACTTGGTTTGCCACCGCGTAGCTTACATACAGAGATTTGGTATAAATAAGTACAACTTGCTACAGAATAATTATTTTAATTAGTACTAAGAATTATTTAACAATGATCAACTTTGAAGGAAAATGTCTTAAAAACCTTCTATACAAAATAAAAAAAAAAAAATAAAATAAAAATTGGAACCCTACGGCTAAGCATGTAAATTGAGTCAATCAATTTTCTGTAGACAAAAATAAATTTTAAAAAATTAATAATAAACATATATAATAAATAGTAAATGACAAATTAATAAATAAATAAATATTTAAATAAAAATATATAAAAACAAATAAATGCATAAAAAAATTAAATAAATATTAAATAAATTAATGAATAAATAAGTAAATTATAAGTTATATGAAAATAAATAAATAAATAAATTATAATAATAAATTATAAATATTGAATAAATAAATAAATAAATTATAAATAACAAATAAGATAATACAAATCACAATTCAGTAAATAAATAGACACTAAATCAAATAAATCATGTTGCATTTTATCTCACATGGAAAGTAGAAAGCAAAATGCATTCTTTCTTTGACTTTTTTCCCAGCTTTCAATTCAGTGAGCCTGGGATCAATTCAGTGAGCCTGGACAAAGTGAACCTGAGCGAAATTTTAGGTTACTTTATCGAAATCACCTATCGCAGGACCGAGCACAAAGGGAGACCCAATTACATGAAGTAACTAAAAGTGACTTTAAACGCCTACAGATTGACTAAAACGTCACAATTTGAAAAAATTTAAGGACTTCGTGCTTTTATCACTTCTGATAATAATATCACCTCTGATAAAACTAAAGAGAAGAATAGCTGTTTTCATAGCTGTTTTTTTGTGCAGGAGCAAACTCAGTGCCAAAGTCTTTTGTGGAGCCTGACTCTTTACAGTGTTTCTAAAGTGCAGTGGAGCCGAAAATTTATTGACGATTTCAAGAGTTGCTCGGCTTTAATAAATGCTTGATAGGAAAATTCTTTTTTGTATTTAGTTGTTTTTTCGTGAGTTAAGTCTGACAGAATAAGAGAAATTTAACAGATCTAACCAACGGGACAACGCACCACAAAAACAGATCTAGTCTCTAGCGTAGGCAAAAGTGAATCGTTCGAGCCTTGACAGACTGCATCTTGGAGCTATAAGTTAGTTTTCATTCGGCATAAAGAATGGCATTTAGATTTTTTTTTTGTACAAACCAGATTGCTTCTGTTATTACCCTGTTTGGTGTGAGTTGCTCATCTGTATATTGTCTTCTTCGTCATCCTATTCACAAAATTTATTTAGCTCCTTCGTCGCGGTTATAAAACTGAAACCAAGAACAACACCCATAGCCTTTTCTCCTCCTTTTTCTGCTTGGCGGAGATCATTAAATTAATAAAAACCACATTAATAGTACTTCAATCTTCCACTTAAATGCCATAGCACGCTGCGGTTATAAACCGAGAACTGCCAACTTTATTTCATTTGACGGACAACAGTAATAAAAGGAGAATGCCATCAGCTGTGTCACAGCTTTTATAAGAGACCAGGCACAGTGAGTAAAATTCGCATATAACAATGTGCGCTGTCATACAACCCCTGGCCATGCAACAGCTCCAATAAGGACGGTTTTATTGCCGGACTGCCAACATGGCAAGAGGCTTTAGTCGCGGCTATTGTCTGACTGTTGATTTGTAGTCGTCGTTAAACGTTCATTTGATTAGCAATTGTGATTCTTGGCCATATTAACCGGCAGCTGCTGATTACATTAATTCTTTTCCTATTCAATATCAATCATATTCCTCCCGCGCACCGCAGGGAACTTGTTTTAACCAGCAGAAAATTCCGAAATAATTTCTTTTAATTGCTTTGCTGTGTTCTGAAGTTTGCCGTCCTGTCACAAACTGTATCAGCCGCACGTATAAAAAGTAAAAGGAAACATCACGCGAAATCCCCTTCCATGAATCCTCCTTCAATTAGGAGAGTGCTCGAAAACGTGCCACTCGTGTTCGCCCTCAGCACTTGGTCTATCTCATTAAACTGCGCTTTCTTAAGGATCTCACCCCAAGGCCTTGCGAGTGTAGAACAAACTCGATGTACGAGATGTATTAAAGCAATTAAAACCCTGGAGTACACCAGTCTTTTCTCTACGAATGTCAGCAGAAAATGCGCTGCTGTATGGTGTCTTACACAAGAACTTGGCTAAAAGCACTCTAGAAGGACGATTTTCGCTATCGTTTTCATTATCTTAAAGTACAACAATAAACAAGAGGACATTTGCTGAAATGAAGAGAAGATTCATGTAAATCTTGGACAAATTTATTTTCTAGATATCACCCTACACAAATCCCTTTACAAATGTGGGAAACACTTAATATGCCGTGCTCGTAGGAGCTAAACGCGGCCAGGATACCACCTTGAACACACACAATACTTAATCCACGCAACAGTTGAGCAAAGTACTTTCAGCCTTCCGAATAATCCGACACCCACCGCTTTTTTTTGCAATTTAATAACTTTAAGTCGGATTTATTGAGGCGAAATCCATCCCGTTTTCGGCTTTATAAAGGCTTCCTTGATAAAACTCCTTATGCTAAGCTTCTTCTGAATGTGTGTGCCTCTCTGCCTATACACCAAGGGTAAACATAACTTCTCTGCCTTAAAAGACAATAAAACCAAAATTGATTTTGCGTAGGGGCTTAAATCGACATCCTTTGCAAGTAATAAAAAAAAAGGAGCAACAAAAATGAGCAGCAGTTAACCTTCCGACGACGACACGACACACCGGCAGCAGTGAGTGAAGAACCCTTTCACTTGGGTGGTTCGCATTCACTCCACTTGGCAGCACATTCACTAAGTCCGTAGTTTATGGAAATCCACCTTTTGGAGAGACGAAATGCCATTCAAAAACTTGACGGAAAAGCACATGAACTGGAACAACTACCCCAAAGGAATTGCCACACAGCGTATATATACACCGAAGAGGAGTCGCCCTATCCCTTCCGTAAAGCATGTTATCTTAATGGTGACGAATGGGAATCTTCTCATCATCTCTCCATCTTTCAAGCAATTGACGAAATGGTATAGCTCTGGGGCTATAAAGGGTACATAGTCATTGTTTTAAGCAATCCACAGACTTGAAATTGTTTGTCCCCGCAGGGATGGAAGGTGGCGAGGCGACACAGGACATGGTGCTGGGAAAAAGGTTAAATTTAGAAAACGACATCTATACACAATGTTGCAGGTGGCTGGGTTGAAGCACTGCCGCCGCTACGCGAGGACGATGGCAATCAGTACGAGCAACGGTGGCACGTGGTTTAACCTAATTCCAGGGGAAAACACGAACGGGACACACAATGGATGGAAATGTGTTTTTAATTTGAAAATAAATCGTGTGGAGGTGCTTTTCTTTCGATTATGAGTTATAGTACCCTTTTCATGGATTGTATGCCAATGAAAAGGAGAGAAAATCAATAAAAAGGACCTTTTAGAATTTATACAGTGGAATGTCAATGTCTGGCATTAGCAGTGAAAGTGGAGAAAACCAGGGAGAAAGGAATTATGATGGAGTAGTTAAGGCCAGTAAAAAGGAAAATAAATACCAGCAAGAAGGAAATCTGTATAATGTCGGTATTTGTGGTGTCCTTTGCAAAGCGAGTAGGTAGTACCTAGGATTTAAAGGGCAAATCTTCTTATCTTCGCAAACACTCTCATAAGGTTGTAGACGTTACAATCTATATACAGCCTACATCCGCATTGGCAGTTCGTGTGCTTCGAGGCTTTGAGCAAGAAAGGCACATTCCTATTTCTATTTTGATATCCAAGGAGTTACCCCTTAAGCCTTAAATGTATTTTCCTCTGCCTCAAATGCTATACAGCAAGAAGACAGTTGTGTACTAGTTATAGTATTTTTTTTCGGGATATAATCGGTAAAAATAAGTTAAGAAAATACCTTTTTCGGAACAATGGGAAAATGCATTGCCCAAAAATAAAAAACTTTTTGGGCAATGAAACTTAAAAATTTGCCTAGTCAAAGAAAAATTCCTAAACAAGGTACACGAGGACCAGTCTCTGTGGCATCACATTTAATATAATTCACTGTGTTAATTCCTGCTTCAGCTTATGCGTTCTGGGGCTTTTCTATTACGCCTACGCGGCTTCGTGTGCAGATTCAAGTAGCATTGCGGTTAAAACTTCCCCAAAAATTAGCCAATTACCTGAATTTCTTCACCAAATTCTTCCCGATTTGCGTTTTACGGTCTGCCTAACCTAACCTATTCCAGCAATGGACGATTGCCAAAGAGTATACCTTTCCAAAGAAAGGTGGCCTATAAAATATGGCTCTGAGAAAGAAAAAACAACTTATACAGGATCCGTATATTTGAACGCAGGCCAAAAAAGGTTTGGTATTGGAAAAAACCGCAGGAACTTTTAATCTATACACATCGAACTATTTCATAGGTTTTAAGGCCGCATATAACAGCATCCCCATCAATTCGGCGTACCCCACAAGCGGACCATTAGGAATGCAGTAGAGTGGGAGGGTTATGATCCATTAATGAAAAAGAAGAAGAATGACAGCATCCGTATGAAAAAATTGGTTGATTATCGATTAACTTGAAGTTACTTTAATAGGTTCCCAGTATTTTGATATGAATTGGGTTGTTTATGAATGGCTTTGGGGCAACTCTTTTTAGTGCAAGTATAAGTGCTGACTCTCTAATAGACACGCGTTTTGAAAAACCTACCCGATTGCGGAGTAAAGACAGAAAACTCAAGGTTTGTAAACATTTTAACCTTCGATGCAATAAAAGGATAAAAGGGCAACGCGTTATTAAACGCCTTTTTCAATATCATTTTTGAAAGAAGTAAATAAGACTACCCCGCCAGAGGAATAGGTTTTTGAAAAGGACGCCCAATTATGTACTCACTCAAAGAAAATGACTTCAGCTTAGAAAAACTAAATCAGAAGTCGGTCATGATTGAAGTTACCATTTTCGGCAATCGAAGAGTTGAAGTCAAATGATTGAAATCATTTTGTCTGCTCTGCATTCAGTGATGTCACCTAGAAGTCACTAGCATTCATGAATGCATTCAATCCATTGAAGTCATTTGAAGTCACTGAATGCGTTCAATTTTCTGAAGTTCCTTAAAGTCTCTGTTCACTTTTAAACTCGAGTGTTATGCGTCATTGTTTTGTGTACTGCCTCATGTTCATAAACTAAAGCGATGGGAGCAAACACCGCCACCGCAGTCGAACTATGAGAAACACCGCAAACACCGCAAATCAATTGCGCTCACATTCCGCAAATTTGCGCCTGATCGGGAGGGAGAAGAGAAGTTTCGTTTTCTCTCGAAGAATATATTAGGATGATATTGTTTCATCGGTCATTTGAACGAATGAGTGCGTGATTGCGGTGAGACCCCACAGTACTTGGGTCAAAATGCTGGGGTCAAAATTATTTTTACAAAATTTTGGAAATGCAATGCAAAACTTTAAGAAAGCCACGCAGTGAAATATATGTGGGAGGCGTGCTGCATCTCCTGGAACTCTCCTGTCTGTTTCTTTTTTTTACATTTGCTTCATAATTCAAAAAAGTTAAAAGTTTGTTTAAAAAACCAGAATAAGCTGAATCTTATGGCTTAAGTCAGAATTTAAAAAAGCAGCATATTGAAAGCAGAACTATAACCTACTTATATATTACTATAACCCTACTTAGTATATTTGCGAATATAAAATACTTTGAGTGCAAATTTAAGAAGACATGTGCTTAAGATCTGTGCATATGGGTTCTTTAAATGCTGTAATTGTAATGTAGAAAATATACGGGAAAATTTTTGACTGAAACCATTTTTTTGATTTATTTTAAAGTTGTTCTAAGTAATTTTTTTTTTAAACCCAGGGTTTCATAAATACATGTTTCTTGATTTTTTTGTTGTCGTAAAAGGTTCAAAAAAATAAAAACACGGTTTTTAATTTTAAAAATGTTAACGACTTTTTGGTGTTAGGTACAAGGGAATTCAAGTGTTTGTGCTTGCGTAAAATTTAGTTGATAAGATGGAAACAGACTATAAGTTAAATTTTTTTTATTTTTTTCGAAATTGCACCTTCATGGTACCATCACTGCGACGATAGAGGGAGCGGGAACGCCTTCTTTTTTTTTATTTTTGTTTCGCATTTTGGATCTTTTGAATCTTTTTTCGTTATATATTCGAAAACGAGTACATTACGCTGGCAATAGCTTTTACGGTAAGAAAGTAACGGTAAGAAATTCGGCGTTTTTAATATTTCAACAATTTAAGAAGAGTTTGAGTTAGAAACGGCATTTTTAAAGATCTAAAATTTTTTAGAATTTTCTTCTATTTTTGAAGCTTTCGATATAATAATGAGGGAGAGGTGATTTTAAGTTTAGAAGCCATATTTTCGGTCCAATAAAGAAAATTTATTACAAAAAAACGCAAAAACTTTTAACGGGCCGTGAGTTATTACACGCTGTAAAAAGTTGCCTGCCAGCTCAAGCAGAAAGCTGTGAACCGTTAAAGAGCCTTTAACCCTTCGTAAAAAAGGATAAAATGGTGACCCATCCTCAAAAATCTTTTACAGGGCATTCTAGCAGCCAGCTCTCTTCTCCTTTTCTGTATTTGCGTCAAAAGGCCAATCGTGTTTCCTTTGCTTTCTTTTGTTCTCTTCTATCTTAGGTTTCATGGCAACGCTGAATAATTTTATCGTCCTTTCCAATACATCGTAGTAGCTATAGTTTTCGTAGAAATGGGCCACCTTTGCTTCTTCACTTTTGTTCTAATGATGACATATCTCATCTAAAAGAGGATTTTTTTTTGCTTTTACAAAGATTACTGTATTGGATATTTCAAAGGTATTTGAAGGTCTTCCAACAATGCGTAGGGTCCTCAGAGCTCTGCTTTGAAGCTGACTTTTTTTCTCATCTACAATCATGAATTCTGGATCTCGTGCAATAAATAAATCAAACCCTTTGCTGGAGGTCTATAGATCTTTTGATAGTAAGCTTCTTATTGGCTCCTGGAATCACGATGGGTTCCCTTTGGCGCCTAGTGTGGTTTTACATCAAGCCCCTGTGTAAACTTACCTAATTTGAGCTTCTTATTACTCAGACTATCGTAATGAACTCTATCGTGCATAATTTTATGCTCCTACGACTAGGTGCCATTCGAGGGTGCGAACTGTCAAGTAGTCATATTCACAATCCACAAGGTTTGGATATCATCCGCAATACGCACGACATTTTGTCGAGCGGTTTTAACTTCAATTTGGATTTTTGTTTTCTGTTAAAAAAAAATTCTGCCAGTCGCATATTGCTGCTACAAAAATGGCTAGCTGAGAATTTTTTGTTAGAATTTACGAAGGCAGTCGATGGATTCACGGTTTGCACATTTTTGGTTGAGTTCCTCGTTGCAGTTTTTGGTTTGGCTTTGCTATTTGAAGCAGATGCATTCGAAGGCTTCTAAGTTAAAACGAAAAATTTCGCTGTCTCGCATGAATAGACAAAGCGTCCTCTGCAAGAAACTAACGTTTACCCGCGCTTGTAACGCCTCTTTATCCTGTAAAACTGCTTTGTTCAAAGTTCTAATCACAATGTGACGATAGCGACTTTGTTTCAACTTTTGCCGTAAATCTCCAAAAATTATTTGCCGCAAAACTTGCCACAAACTTGCGGGAATTGTGCACAAAATTACTGCGCAAAGTCCTGCCACAGGATGCCTTTATTTTAATCTTGTTCATAACTTATTCCTCATACGACCTTATATAGTATAGGTACCTCATGTGTAATGGAAATAAAACCTTAAACTCACCCGCCACCGCCATCTCATCGTAGGTATCGGTTCTACTCTCTGCCAGAAGCTGCAAATTTATAGTTTGCAACGACGAGACCTAATTACTCGTGTTTATGTGTACAAGATTACACTGTATGCAGCAGTTTACGCTTCCCACCCTCGCTAACGTCTGGCTAACGGTAAACTTTACCCCCAACGTTATAGCTGTATATGCAAAACCAATATAAGCCCGCCAACACCTTAACTGTCGGCAATAATTAACCGTCTCGTGCAGACTTCCTTCGGATACATCTCGCACCCTGGCCCGGTATGTGTGTATTTGCCCTCATCACGACGATTATTATTATGACGATGATGACGAGGCTACGGGCGATATGGTGGCCAGTGGGTGGGCTTAATTGATTCATTGACTTATAACTTATAAGTATTATCGTCGCCGGCCCCCCGTTGTTCGAAGAAAATTATTAAAACTTCTGTATTCTGGGAATACAAACATTCATTCGGTGTATAATTACCGGACAGGAAACAATGGGGCTGAAAGAGTCTTGGGTGGTGGGGGCCACGAGTTTGACAAGAATTTCTGAGCCAGCTTTCGCCCACCCCCGAGGCCAAACGACAGCTCGCACCAAAAACGTCGATAACAAGTAGTCGAAAAGTGTAATTGAAAAGATGATCAGCAATTTATTTCTCGTTTAGGGATTCAGTGGATTTGAACTAAACGGGATAATCGCTGTTTTATCGAATGATTCGGTGGTGTCGACGATTCCATACCGAGATCAAACGGAACTGTGAACCAATATAACCCTTTTTGGATTAATGAGTAAGAAAATATTTGCAGGCGGTGTACGACGACGTTCCGGCGGCGTGTGCTAATGGAATTCGGTTAAATGTAGTGTACATACCGCATATCGATTGAACATTCTTATCTGGGCTGAATGTTGGGCCAGGACCTTAATAAGGATTTATGGGAAACCATTACCGCTGGTGTTTTTAATAGCATTGGGTGTGCGAAAGTAATTTTGCATAAAATGGAAAACCTTTTGCTGATTTATTTCAACTTTTTTTAGTGAGAATCGTTTAAAAGTGTTTTTTTTTTTTAACAAAAAGAAAACCACCTCATTGAGGAACCCCATGCCGTTCGGCCGGCACAAAAATTTAGAGCTCAGTAAAGCCAGCTTTTGAAAATCATAGACTGAAATTTTATCAGGCTATACAGACTGAAAAAAGAGACGAGGTTGTATCTTTTTATGCCCATATATTTTTAGTGCCCCTTAAATCTAGGAAAAATTACCGCCTTTTCACGAAAATTGGAGATTAGTTGTATTTTTATGCAATAAAACTCCGCTAAAGAAAGAAAAAAAAATTTAATTTGTCATCCAAAATCGGCATTTTTCAAAAATATGGCATTTTTTTTGTTCACTACGTAATTCCAATTAATTATTCATATACTTGTTTTTTTCATGCCACTGTTAGATAATATATGATTTTGAGTTGGGCACAATATTCAAGCGGAAGACGCCTAAAAATAAATCCCAAAGTGTCTTTACCGGACAAATATAAGATAAATTTGGCACAAGCACCCTTTTGTTGCGATTTGGACTCTAAAAAAAACTTTGGGCTCAACGTTGGGCTCTTGCAACGTTGACACTCCCAGGAGCGAGAAAATAAATTCGTTGTAACAATCCCACCAGAAAACGTATTTGTGTCAGATCTGACTTATGTGCAACGGTTTCAGTTTCCTTTTTGAGTCTCAAAAAAATATAAATGTGTGCAAAAAAGGTTAAAATAGGCATAAAAGAGGTTTCGGTAAAGGTTAAAATTTTAAGAAATTTCAAAAAGATTTATGAGGATATTTATTTTTAATTATTTGTCGAAAGGATTTAAATTTTTATGGTTAACCTCACGATTTGTAGAAGTTAAGTTGAAGATTTATGTTAATCTAGGATTAATGTTTGGTGAAGACATGGAATTAAGTTTGACTGTTGGATTTGGGCTAAGAGTAACGGAAGTGCACCCAATTCCGCCCAGGTTTCAGAGAGCCAAAAGGCAGTGCTCAGAAGATGCATTTAAAAATATTTAAAGTTAAAAGAAAAAATGTAACCTAGTAGCTCGGAATATTAACTTTTAGTTAGTAAAGGATTTATTAAATTTGCGTCAGGTTTTTTTGCACGTAATGAAATAAGTAAAATTTCATTCTCAAAAATATCAAAAAGCCCTTAATTCCGCCCGCTTTTTCTAAATTTTCCTAATTCCGCCCACTCAGGTTCCTAATTTTCCTAATTCCGCCCGCCCGATTTTCCATATAAAAATTTAATTTTAAAAGTATTTTTGGGCATATTCAGACGGCCTACCATTTTAAGTATGAACATTAGTGAGCTTCTAGCTCTAAAATATAATTTAGACGATGGTTTTCGTAAGTTCATTTCGACCAAATACTCTGGATATTTAGATCAAAACTCCAGGACTCTTATATCGGGCGGAATTAGGACAACCCCATTTTTTAACATCCTCCTAATTCCGCCCGATATTCTTTTGCCGAATTCGACTTCATGTCGTTAGGTAAAACCTATGGCGGAATAAGGATTCTAACAACATGGCTTATGTTATCTTTTAAAAAATCAAGAATTTTAAGTCTTCCAAAATAAAAAAATTACTCCAGAACCATTTGGAAAAAAAGTTAAAAAGTCTTAATTCCGCCCAGTTGGGCGGAAATAGGAACCACTCAATTTTTTCGATATCCCATTTCCGCCCGCTTTTATTTTTGCTAAAACTTTTGTTTTTCAATGTCGAGAACAAATTTGACATGTGTTAATGCTAAAACATAAATACGCTTAATGAATGATGCGAAACTTATATCATGTTGTTATTTCCATTAAAAAAGCTGAAAATAGTTTTTTTTTTGTTTATTTCACATACAAAACTTGGCAAAACACAGGTTTCTGTACAACACCTTAAATAGCTCTTGTAGTAAATAAGCTACACATATGCTTTTTGGGTGGAATATAAACAATAACATTACCTGCTTAAAAATAAAAATTAAAAGTGCAGTCGCAATGCAAAAAAATTGAATAAAGTCGAAAAACTAAAATGGGCGGAATTAGGAGCATGGGCGGTGCATTTGCGTTAAGGTTTTATTAATTGACGCAGGTGTAAGGTGAGCATTCTAGAGTAGAGGTGTATATTCTAAAATTTAAAACGTTGCTTGGACAAAAGTTCTGAATTTAGAACAGGTTCAGCGGGATAATGCCGGCTTTTTAATAGATCGAAATATGCAAAAAAAAAAGATCGTAAAAATCCTGAAAACTTCAAAACTTCTGTAAAAAACGGCAATTTTCAAGAGTGGTCAAGTGCAGCAAGTGCTCGGAGTCAATAGTAATCCGGCAAATATAGTTGTTTTATGGACTTAGAATTAAAAAAAAAATTACAAAAAGATCAAAAGATCGTATGCCTCCCCCTCTATCTCCCAAAGTGTATAGATTCTAATTTTTAAATAAACAACAAGAGTTGTCCATCTTCTGAAATTTTATACAAAATTATAGCAAACCGCAAATGTTCAAAAACTTTAAAAATTTAACTCAAAAACGTAAATTAAACAATATCGAAAACATTTTTTCCAAGGCTTCTAGTCCTTTAACGGTTATGTATTACGATCTTGATTAAATTTGACTGAAGTATGTAACGTTTAAAAGGCAAGCTAACTACAGTAAAAAAAAATTCGAAATTGGTTTCCAAGCCCAGTGTTTAAAGCCCATTTAAACAAACGATTTAAAAACAGCCTGTTTTATCGTTTTCTCAAAAATCAATATTCCAGGAATTTAAGAAAAGCTGCAGGAGGTTGTAAAATTGAAAAAAGAATCTAACGGTAGTTGAAAAAAAAGTTCAAAATTATTGGTTTATGAATTTTGAATTTTGCAAATGTTAAAAATAGGCCAAGAAAACACAGGTTTGTCCTCCCTTCTATTTTCGAAACGGTAATAGGCTAAAGTTTTCAATAATAAGCGGACTCAGTCCATCTTGCGGAAAAAAAAAAAAAACAAAATTAAACAGTTATTACTTATTACCGTTACCATTACTTATTTTTACTAAACTTGGATAAAAAACGACAATTTGAAAATGTTTAACGCTTAGCTTTTATAACTACGCCTTGTACTTTGCCAAATTTGAACAAGATTGTTGTTATCGTTAAGATTCAAGAAACCTAAAAATGAAATCGTTTTATAAAGATCATTGTTTGATTTTGAGTTAGAACTCTGAAGTTTTTAAATTTTTGAAGCTCTTTGATATAGTTTTCCTTGAAAATTTAGAAATTTTGTGATATGTAAGATCTTTTTCCAAGAATTTGTCGAAATAACAACGGAAATAAAGGTGGACAGGCATTTTTAATGCATTTTTTTCTTGAAAATTCTTTGACAGTTGCAGTTTTTTTTTACACAAATTTGACGTATGCATTTATTTTGGCTTGAAAGGACATTATGTGAAGACTTTGGTAAATGATTTCACGTTTAGTTCTGTGGCCTCATAGCACACCCTCTACATTTCTATAAAAGCGTGGAATCTAACGATATTTTGAAATATTGTAATGAAATATCCTTTAAGAGGTTTGAGACGAAAAATTCCACGCATATGAGAAGACATTTGAAGGTTATAAAAAATCATGCTACAAATTCCCTTCCATTCGCAAACATACAAGCTCTTTGTTTCATGGAAATGAGTTCAATAACTTCTCTCTTCGTCAGCCTTGGTCATGTACACGTGTGGGTGTATAACTGATCGAATGACACTTTCATGTCTCCTTTTAAAAGTTCAAACCAAAAAAGTTACATAGTAATTAGGCAGGATATCCAAATTTCTATACTAGAAGTCGTTCGACAATCCAAATCAAAAGGAAACAGAAAACTTATCACAACTTGTTTTCTGGGAATTCTTAATTTTATTGTAATGTTAATTCCAATTTATACAGGCAAACACTCAAGTGCTCTTGGGTGCACCTTCAAACTTTGTAGCAACAGTTAATTATACGCAAACCAGCAATTTTATTTTTAATTATTTACCAATTAAAATTAAAGCAATTAAAAAGGATCCCATTCTCGAACGAAAAGCAAAAACTCCCCGCTGACTATAAATTAATAAAAAAAAGTGTCTGATTAAAAACTTCCGCATGACACAAGCTCCACCACACATGTGACCAAATATGGAATATATGCAAAAACAAACGTCTATCGTCATGCATTTGCAGCCATGAATTCACAAGGTCACACAAAGTTATCCTTCATCCTGTCTTCTGCAGTGCATGCAAATTCCCCTTGGGAGGCGAGTCCATATGCGTGCCACTCTAGAAGCGCTCCCATATTCTAATATCTGTCGACTAAAATCAGTCTTTTTTCAAATGGAATTTAAAATTAATATTGTCAAGCCGCACAGCACAGCACGGTTTGTTTGCATTCGGTTGAGATAAGATTGACAGATAAATCAACATGCGTTTCCAAATGATTGCATTCCATGCAGCAGGCATTTCCCAATCGATTTGCATGCGCTTTGCTTGTCGTCCCATCAAGGATATTGTTCTCTCCGGTGAAAGACACGGCACACAGCCAACGGATCGATTGCGTTAACAGACGTGCTTTCACGTAATGAATAGTTTAGTTCGTTTAATGAGGTACGCGTATACCGTGCTGCAGAGTCGTTACAGAGCAAATAAACCTAAACCCTCCAATACACATCCAGGTGGCTTGAGTTTCTCTCTTCTCTTTTTTGTATAGGAAGTGGTTAATTTCAGTTATTAAGGATAGTAAATTAATGAATTATAAACCGGAACTAATTTGCCTCGCAGAAGGTTTCGTTTCTTTGGAAGTAATTTCACTTTGACGAAGGATCTGTAGTTATCGCATTTCATTTTAATTAATAAATCATTAATAGGCTCATGTGAAAGGTTCATCGTTGGAAAATCCAATTTGACGCAGGCCCACCAGCACTCGTAAGACTACTGGGAATTACACCATCGTGGAAAATATTTTCCAGACGGTTTTTCCTAAAAAAAAATAAATGATGATGAAATTTTCTGCAGAAAAACTTTGGTCATAACTTCACTTCAAGTGTCAACTTAAATATTGTTTCAATCCCACTGGACCTAAAAAGTTCCTATGTACACTTGAGTCATATTGATGATGCTGTAAAACATGTCTTAAGTTGTTAAATTTGTTTTTAACAAAATTTTAACGTCTTTTCCTACAGAGCTATAAGTCGACCCGGAAAAAAGCTGCACATCCACCTACATACCACCATCCCTGAACTGTCAATAAAGTTGAAGGAAATATTTACCCTTCCGCTGGCGCCGTAAGCACACTGTTTTTACTCATTATTGTTTCAGCTTTGTTGAAGGACTGTTTCAATTTAAGTTGATCGGACTTTAATTTTTTTTTCTCCCACCTACAGAGTGTTTTTTTAAAATAGATTTTCTTTATTCGCTCTCGCATAAAAGTGCTTACAGATTATCGAGTTTTTATTCTATTTTCGTTTCAGCTCTGCCATGTTAGTTCCAGGGAAAATATCTTTCAAAATGCTACTAGTATTACAGGAGGAGATTATAGCAGACGAGGAATTTTTAATCCTCGTTCACAGGGAATTTAATTCAATAAAGTGACAGAGCATGACATTTCCAACCAAAGGCGAAAGAAATGGAATTTTAAAATTGATGCAGGCTGCTAATGACAAAATTTTAAGAAAAATTAAGAAATGTCCTTCTTGTTTAAGTTCACAAAAACTAAGCTACGCAGCGAGTTCCTTTAAAAAAATTTAAGGTGCAATTATTTACAAACTTTTATATTGTCCTAACACTAAGATTCTATGTCTTAATACTTGTTTTTGTAGCGTTTTTAGCTTTCAGTTGCTTAGTTTTTGTGCCTTATATCTCAGCGATATAGCTGTGCACCGACAAGAAGAGAAGGATGTTCCTTAAAAGGAGGAATCTCCGCTTAGGCAGACGCTTCACAAAGACCTACGTGATTCCCTACAGGCAGAGCTATTTTTTATTACATAAGCTATTCAAGCTTCTGTTTTTCCGTTAAATTCGCTTTTTTTATACAATTATAAAATGTAAAATCCCGTTTTACCCGTTTTTCTATGCAGCTTTAGTAACGTTTTTTTCTTTCTAAATTCCGCCTAGGACTTTTGGAGCATCTTACAATGTTCTTACGCTTTTTGAACTGCAGGTAAAGTAATATCGCACTTGTACATTAGCATCAGGAAACAGGTGTCCTTAAAAAAAATAACAACACATAAGTCCATTGGTTTAAATTCTAGTCCTCTGTAGGGGCAGAGGCAGAAGAGTCAGAAGAGCTTTTTTTCTTAAAATGTTTTAGTAAAAATGTTTTAATTAATAAGCTAGCTGTATCTCGGCATCTCTTCTTCTTTAACAACTTAAAAAAGAAACAACTTCAGTTCAGAAATGGATAGGTTAGGTTGTTGGGCTGATGTAGCGAGTGGGGGATAATCCTTGTTGTATGGATGTTCCGCTTCCTTCTTGAGCCGTGTTGAGTTCCTGGAGCCACCTTGTTGATTAAACATACCTGGAAAGAGATGTTAGTGGTGCGTTTGAAGGTTCTGAGATGAAGTAGCTTCCTAAAGTTCTTTTTCTCAATTGACATAGACTGGGACAGTGGCACAGAAAGTGAGGTGTGCCCTCACAGCAATCCGTATCGCCGCAGTTTTAAAGCATGGTGTCGCAAAAGATTGTGGCCATTAAGTATACCTACTAGTAACGACAGAGTCTTCCTGTTGCTCTTGATGAGGGCGTTAGTTCAGGACTCATCATATTTAGGCCGCATTTGTCTTGAGATTTCTTTTGAATTTTGTTTTCCACCCGCTTTCTAAGGTCACAGAGTGGAGGTTCGATTCATTGAAGGGCTTGATGAGGATCCAATGTTGATCCATGTCGTGCATCGGCTTCTTCATTGCCACGAAAGTTCCTGAGGCCAGGAACCCAGCAGAGTCTTACATTGTGCTGTGAGCCAAGAACCTTTAGCTCTTTGCGACAGCACTTAACAAATTCGGATTTGATTTCAGTCGCAGCTATTGCCTTTATGGCTGCCTGGCTGTCTATAAATATAGTAATATCATCCTGTGGTATTGCCCTTATTGACAGTTGGCTGGCTGCTTCCTTGACTGCAAGGACCTCCACTTGGAAGACGCTGCAAGAATCGGGCAATTTTATTGATTTTTCTATAAGTGGGTTCTCAGAGTAGAGACCTGCACCAGTGCCTAAGCTCATTTTTGACCCATCTGTGTATATGGCTATCGATAAATTTCTTAACGGTTCCCCCGATTCCCACTCATCTCTGCTAGGAAACATGCAGGTAAAAGGCTTTTCGAAGTCAAGGTAGGGGGTAAGGTAGTCGGAGGAGGTGTCGGTTCCTATAACGCTGTGAAGAATCTGCGCATGACCAAATGAGCTTGGGATCCATTCAGGTGACTGACTGAGCCTCAAGGCGCTTTTGGCAGCAGATTCTTGCATATAGAGGTCGGGGGGTAGCACATCGAGAATTGCCTCCAGCACTGAGGTTGATGTCGTTCTCATTGCTGATGTCGTACCAATACATGCAGCTCTCTGTATTATTGTCATGTGGCGTAGGTTTGTGTTTTTTCCAGCTGCTTGCCACTAGACTAAACACCCATACGTTGCTTGAGGTCGAAGAGGAGGGGGGGGTCAGTGAGGAACAGTTCCTATATGAGAGGAAGCCCGGCAGGAGCAACCGATTTCGGTATAAGTCCGAACCTGTTGCTTCTCTGCTAAGGATTACCCTCGGGGATGGGAAGGTGCACGGGTAACCGATTCGGTGTGAACCCTTGCAGGGGGGAATTCTCACGCAGAGGCTGATGTAGGGTAACCGTCTACGGTGTAAACCCGTACTACAGGCCGCTCGCGTTAGACTTTGGGGGGAGAGTAGGGGTAACCGAAGCAGTATAAGCCCGTACCAGTGAGGATGTGTTGGTGATTCCGTGGGGGTGGAGACAGAAATTTTAAATAAATGGATAAATAACTGTCAAAAAAAACTGAATGTGACTGGAACAAAATTTTCTTCTTAATTAAATTAATTAATTAATTTTTTAATATTAATTTTTAAACTTATTTTTTTTAAATATATTTTTTTTTGTATTTGTTCACCAAAACATCTACAGAAGTCAGAATTCTAAGCAGACGGTCTTTTCAAAGAAGACGCAGAGCATTGTTTTGCTATTTTCAATCTTAGAATTCTTGAAAGTTTTGTTCTGCGAGTTAAGCTAGAATCGCAATGCTGCGTTGCTGCGTGCGCACTTTAATGTGCGTTGCCATGCTTTCCCAAAACTTTACGATACTTTACGTCAAGGTACGCACGTAAAAAATTTGCAAAATAAAATGCCGCTTTGCGTTTTGGGGGTTGGAAATTGGAAAGCCTGCCCAAACATATTCATTTTCTATTAATTAAAAAGCTAACCGAACGTATCGTTGCTTATATTGGGGAGCGGCCCCTTTGGCAAAGCCAAACAAGAAAAGAGAGAGAGAGAGATATATGGATCAAAGACCGAAAAACGGCAACAGTATTATAAATATTCATTTTCTGTTGAAGGATTTCTTAAACAGACCTTTTTCAAAAGAAAGAGCAGAGAATATGCTTTTTAAAAAACGAACCAACTATTATTTAGGTGGCTCGCAGCATAATAAATAAAGAAGACGGTCAAGTATGAAGACATAGACAGAGCGGTCCGTCGGCTTTTTGGTTGAAGGTTAAGCCCACCTTTATGTTTCTGTTTTGTAAAAATTCTCTTATTCTATAAGAATTATCGCCTGATATATCTCACATTCTATTGTATGCTTTTTTCGTAGTTTGAAGTCTACGCAGCTCATATATTGGATGATTTTTAAGTTTTGTTACTCTAAAAAAAGGATGGCAAAAAATGTTTCCTTACATTTTTTTTTGTATTTATTTCTTAAAAAAACTGTTATAAGTTTATTGTTTTTTTTTTTCTGATTTATATGTTAGCTTAACGTTTATGTGGCAGTGCTTGCGTCAAATTTGGTCGATGTTGCATCATTTTAGTCAGTCAACTACTTTAGTGTTTTCAAACACATCTCGGAAACCATTTACTATTTCAAAACTGATAAAGCTTTAATTTCAAATTTTAAAACATGGAATAGTTCCCGTTATTTGCGTCAATATTTTAACCTATTATTGTTTCGGAGATAACTAGAGGAGGACAAAAACGCATTCTTGGCCCTTTTTACCTTTTGTAAAATTTCAAATCCATAAAACAGCGATTTCGAAAATTTTTTTAAGAGCCGTTAGACTTTCAATATTACAACCACCTGCGTTCGCGTTGGTTTCTTTTCCTAAATTCTGCTAACACGGACTTCTGAGAAAATGGTAAAACTTTTTTTTTATTTGTTTTGCTTAAATTAGCTCAAAGAATTTAGGTTGGAAACGGCATTTTTGAAACGTTTTTAATGGTAATTTAGCTTGCCTTGTAAACGTCACATACTTCAACCAAATTTTTACATTATCGTCATAGCCGTTAAGATATAAGAAACTTTTAAAAATCTTTTTCGAACTGCTTTTAGGTTTTCAAGTAAAATCTTTAAAGTTTTTTAATATTCACAATTTGCTTGAGTTTTGTATAAAATTTCAGAAGATAGACTTTGGCTGTTGTACATTTCAAAATTATACTGTGTACCGTTTGCGAGATTGAGGGGGACAAACGATCTTTTTATCTTTTCAAGCATTTTTTCAATTTCAAATTCATAAAAAAACTATTTTGAATTTTTTTCCAATTGCCGTTAGAGCTTTTTATAATAGCACATCCACCTAAGCTATTGGCTTTTTTTCTTAAATTCGGGCACCGCTTATTTCGTAAATGGTAAAACAAGCTCTTTATTTTACTATGTTTTTTTTTTGGTAGGCTGTTTTTTTAAATAGGCTTAGAAAAAACTTTGTTGGAAACGGCAATTTTAAATTTTTTTAACGCAGCTAGCTTAATTTTTGTGCGCTTGGCTTTCGGACCGAATCTGAAATAGATCGCTGGTACAACTTAGATGCTAGAAGATTTTAAAAATAATTTTTTAAAAATGCTAAATCGCAGAAGTTTTCGAAACTTTAAAATTCGCTATAACTTTCCTTAAAATTTTGGATTGTTTCTGATACGTTTGTTTTTTCATGCGTTTTTTCCAAATAACACCGGAGATAACACATTTTTTGGTGAATTTTCGCAATTTTTTTTTTGAAATGGGCCGAAATCAAAACGGCAGTATTTAAACTCTTTTGGAAAATCAATATAATCTTAATCAAAATAATCTTGAGTTGTTTTATACGCATGCTCGATATCGGCTTTGTGCACTGCGCGGCTTAAAACTTATGGTCTTAAACACTTTGAAAAACGTCATTCATATTCAACTCTTCATTTCTCAAAAACTTTTCAATATTTTAAAAAAACCTTTTTTGTTTTTAAATAAAGTTTAATATTTACTTGACTTAAGTTTCTATTTTCTAGTTCTTGCCTGGTAAAATTCTCAAAATAAGTACGTAAAAACTTTAAGTTCATTTTCGTATGAAATTTAAAATTGTAATTAAAGCGTTATGTGTGCATGAAAAAAATTGTCCTAGTATGCGTTCTCTGACTATTCTAGAAATGTATGAGCACACCAAATTTCGTCTTTCTACTACTTACCGTACAGAAGCTATAAGGCGATTGGCGCCGTAGCGGGTTGCCTTTCCATACTCTCTAAGGGTTTGTCACACTCTCGCGGAGCGCAGGTAGTTTGTTTCCAAGATGTGCTTGAAGCACTTTAGTTGACAGCCTAAAATTGCTGCTAGCATATATCGTAGCTTCTATAGGCCACTTGGTGTTACATCGACTAAATTTGACGCAAGGGCAACCACATAAAAGGCCAACATTGCTTAAAAATGAAACAATAGTTAAACTTAGCCAAAATATATCCAGAAATAATTTTTATAGTAAAATTAATTAAATTTTACGCAGACTGCATAATAAAGATGAGCTTAACGGTCCACTAAAGGCAACGAACCGCTCCGCAGATGTGTTCGTACTTCACTTTCTTTTTTTTTCAGAATGCCATCGATAATTTTGACATAATTGACATGTCTGCTTGCAACAAAAGCCGTTATGATCCCATGAAAGATGTGGAGCTCCATTCATATTGCCATTGACTGAAATTCATCATTAATCCACAAATCTCAAAACTGAACAAACTTGGTAGGCGACTTCAGCTGCTCGCTGAGCGGGCTTAAAGAAATTACAGTATTCAAAACGAAGGAATGCTGCTGAAAATATGTTGTCTCATGTGACATATGAAACACTTAGTAGGTATCTCGATTTGAAGTTTATTGACTCCTTTAACATTCCTCTTTCGAGAATTTGATATTTTCCAAAACCCACTTTTAACGCGGCATTTCTATATAAATATGTCCTCTAAATTAACCTCTTCAAATACTAATGTGCACATTCGTCTATAAAAATTCGCCTATAACACTGAGTCCCAGCCACCCTATACTAAACGAACACTTCATCGCAAAACGTGTGAAACCTGATCGAATTTTCCTGTTATTCTCCTCCAATAAAAAGTGCTACTCAAAAGAGTGGTGGAAAACGAAAGCAACAACTGTCGATTTTTGCAAACACCTTTTTCCAATTTATTCACCAGGCATTACTCACTTCGGGGAGATATTTGCCCATTTCATTGAGTACAACAAACTCATGGCGCCTCTTTCCGCAAAGTGCGGCGCAAATTACTACAATAAACAACATTTCCCTCCTCACATCGCGTTATGACCGCGAAACCTTCCTTGAAAAATATCCTTCGTTTGCTTGTCCCACTTTCATCGCCTATTAATGTCATCCACCACAGAAAGTATTCAACAAATTTCACAAAAACTCTCTTAAAGACTAAAAATAGTCTCACAAAAAATGTGAAAAAAAATCACAGCCTTTACGCTGAACTCACACCATTACCTTGAGCAAGCCGCACGTTAAAATATTCCCCTGAAACACGCAAGAAGCATAATATCGATATCAAAGGTGCACTGCTATATCCTGCTCGCTTATTTTGCACCCCTTTCCTGCCTCAACATTGAAAACGAATTCCCCACCAACAGGGTGACCTAGTTCCTTGTGAGACTTTTTCCCCATACCATCTGCTTGGTGCCTTTGATGTGGTGATGATGACGCACACCCTCAACAAAAGCCATATTCGTACGAGTACTTGCACCCAGTAATACGGCAAATGAAAGGCATCAAGGATACGAGCTCAACATTACTCCCCTCGGTCGTTAACTGTTTGGCTACGACGACGACGCCGACGGAGCCAAAGTTCAAACTTTGTTGTTATAAGAATTTCCTTGTGACAACGAGTGCTGTTAATATTTATGAGAGGACATGTGGCATATGTTGCACCCGAATGCATTATCGCAATCAATAATTTAATTCGAATTCAAAACGAAGGACGACAAAGTTAATCAACGAAACTACGAGGTCCGGGTCCGCCCCATCATGTTAGACATTTAACAATGTGTACTGGGTGTCGTTTCAGCTTCAATAGCAGCGTGCAAAACACAGAAAATGCTGTCAGTGTCACTGTCACCGGAGTCTCCCCCAAATCGATGTAAAACGGGGCGTGGATAAAACTTCGTCATGAAGTTCAGGGTCGACATTGTTAGGCTACATGTCGCACGTAATGTAAGTGGAAAAAGTCTCAAAGGACGTGCTTTTTCGACGACAAAAAAAAAAACTTGCCAAGTAGGATATTACTGGAATATAAGCGAAAAAGTTGAACCTCTGTTTGTGTATGTGTTGTGATATGTGTTATAACGTTTGCCCATGACCACACTACTTTACGTTCATTTCCTCTAAGCTCGTTCATTAAAACTATGATCCACAGGGACATGGACAGCAGGGAGGTGTGGATTTTTTTTTACAATTTTTAATCCAGGGGTGAATAATTAGATTTTAAGATTATTGAAATTTATTTCGTTAGTTATTCAGCAAAACCGAAAAGCAAAAATCCTAAAAAAAAATTTATTTTTACGTTCTGGCGGATGTTAGAAAGTTTTTGCGTCGTAATCAGATTTACTTTGCCTTGAACCACAGTGTAATATTTTGCAATGTAAAATTACTGGTTCAAGTGTTGCAGCTGGGGGATTTATAGCTAAAGTTTAGCTTTATGGTTGTTTGTGGAGTTTCGTATGAAATTCGGATTTGTGCGTTACCTATGGCAACAGTGGCTTTGAAGGATGAAACCTTTGGTAGTTAATTCCAGGAATAGAAAAAAAGAGTTGTTGGATTTGTGGAAATGCTTCATTTTAATGCGTTTGTCAGTAATTATCCTAATACCTACCTACTTTTGGTGCAAAGAAAGATAACCCATATTTGAGGTTTTGTCCAGTTGCTATGGGTTTACGTAATTGGCAATTCGTATAATAATACACTTTCTACACCAGTTATTTTGCTACACCGACTTTAATTGGGAACTCATCAGTGACTCCGGAAGGCCATCTTACTCTTGTCTCCGCTCCATCTTACATGTCCATGATCATCCGCACGTAGGCTTCTGGAACTCCTCGTTTTCTTAGCGCCACCCATATCAGATCTCGTGGTAGTCTATCGAAGGCTTTTTCGAAATCAACCAGCACCATATGCAGATCTTTAAGGGCATCACGATGCTTTTCCATTATGATCCTTATACTTTGGATTGCATCAGTGGTTGATTTCCCCGGCGAAAAACCCACACTGCTCCTCAGAAATCCTAATTATTTTTCGCAGTCGACTATCTAGTACTTGCTCGACGATCTTCATTGTGTGTGACATAAGCTTGATAGAATGGTAATTGTATTCCCTCTTATTAGTTTTGAGATGAAGGTCGTGAGGACTGGACCCGCTGTCTTCTATTTTTTTTGCCAGAACTCTGAGGGTATCTGATCCGACCCAACCGCTTTTCGCTTTTTCTAGTACTAAACCGCCTTCACAACCTCTTCGACTGTGATGTCTGGTTCCAAGTTAGAAGTCGTTTCTTCTGGAAAGTGGTGCCTGGGAAATTGCTCATTCAAACGTCCCTCACAATACTGCCGTCACCTTGAAAGAATTTTGTAGTCATCCACAAGAAGCTGTCCCTGAGTTGATGAACTTGTTCAGGGACTTGTTCGAGAGTGACTTGTTGATGAACTTTGACGAACGAATCTCCTGTGCGTTCTTCTTCCTCCGAGCTGCAATTTCGAAGATTTAAGCCACCTTATTCAAGGTGCTTTGTCGAACATCCTGTATGGCCTGGTGTGTATCAGCAGTGGAAGAAGAAACTTTCTCTAATTCCTGATACAGGCCCTTCATTCTCTTGAACCTGGGCGCACTTCTTCTTAGCGAGACGGCTGAGCTGGTCTTTATTCCAATTCAAGGCGAATTGTTTAGAAAAACGGTTAAGGGAAATGTGAACCAAATGCTAGTCAGTCTGGGTCTCATTCCCACTGCTGCTGTAAGTGATCGGGTGCTTTATCGGATCGGATTAGGCCTTATGACTTGCAAACGTTTAGGATATCTTCGCCAGAAGAGTTCCTAGTGCCATACCCTATTACACCATGGCAGTCTTCATAGTCCTCGTTAGATTTCCCGACATGTCCGTTCAAGTCTTCGCCTACAAACAAAAGATCTTTCTATGAGGTAGTCTTGATGAGATTATGAAATTCTATCCAGAATGCACCTTTTTCGATGTTCCACACCTCACATTGCTTCACCAGCTTGAGAGACATCAATTGGTCTCTTTGCTTTGCCATTCAAGATGCCATCAATTATCTCTGCTTCAAGGATGATACTGATTCCGTTCCGGCATTTCGTCTCTTGGACATACAAGATGTCTTTTCGCCTTCTTAGCATCATCTCATCAAGTTCGTAACTTCGACCTTGAAGAGATTTCGAAGAGATTTGGAAGCAAACGAGGTATGCTTCTAACATTCCAGCTTGCGACCCTGAGCTTGCGCTTAGACAGTTGCATTATTTTGCTATCCCCCGGAAACCGACTAGCTCTGACCCGAGCATTGCTGCTCGTCCCAGGATCATCTAAGCCATAAGCAGTTCCTGGCGCCGTTGTTCAATTCATAGCGCACCTTTTCATAATGCTATTGTCTAAATCTAAACGATTTGTTTTGTTCGACACGTGCATAGTCCTAATTGTTGTTTGAATGTCCTTTTCCGACATCCTTCGTCCCCAGTCATGTCAACCCACGGACTTACATAATGCACACCTGTGGAAAAGTTTAAGATGTTGAACGTGTCATTAGGTTACGTAGGGGTTACAGTAGCCTAGACTCCTTAGTCGCCTTTTACGACAAGCGCTTTTTTTTATTCCGGAGGGCGCTGCAGCCATATTCTCATCCGTACTTGTACGGAAAGAGTTTTATGTCTTAAGTGATGCCAGCAAATTTGACCGCTCTGCCTTTACAGTCAATCCAGACTATATATCGAGAGTCATTGACTAATTAAAGAAAATTAGTATTTGTAGCCTTTTAAGCTATCAATAGCCCGTAAGCAAAAGTATCCGTCATAACAGGAGCAGAGCACTTAGTTTATGCGCCTGGACGTGCATTTTGCTCCTTCGTTTCTGTATCCGGATATGTTTGTTCTGAACCGCAGCTTTTGATTCAGGCTCGTGTCCATTCGAGAGTAAAGCTACTCTACTAGTTCCGAACTCGCAGAGTGTTGATTGCGAATGACTCTCGAGACTCACGAGAGTGGCCTGAGAGGTACTCGCACTAGTTCAACTCTCAAGTGGACACGCGCCTTAACATGACAAAATTTGGTGTGATTTAAAGTCACCAAAACAAATCCTTGCAAATCAAGAAATCTTATTGTGAAAAATTGTCTTTGCTGACTAAAATAAATGCAAACCAATGCCTTTAAAAACGCTTAAAAAATTCGCAAAGCCCACAAACAAATGTTTAAACCGTTTAGAATGTTGCTGATGCTTAGTAAATCCGCACTTACTTATTTCCTTCTATTTTAACTCCCCTGAAATACCGTCTATTTCAAAAAACTAAATTGCATTCGAAGCAATTTATTGAAATACATATCTAAACCTCCTTAACTAATTCCATATCACACTGCTCGTAGCAGAATTTTTTCCTATAACTACTTTAAGGACATTTACAAATTCGAATCCTTTCAGCGCTGCAAAAAAACACCTTGCCAACCACTGTGTGAAAAACACGCCAGAACTACGGTGCCAAACCCATTTTCGTGACTTGAGGCAATTTTTCTGACTTCGTCCCTGCAAACGATTTTTTAATGCTTTTTTAAGGTCCTTTCTATGTCTGGCTTGAAAGTTGGCGTTTTGTTCTTTGCGGTCGCGTGAATTTTCCCGCTGAAGGATAACAACACTCTAACAATGTGAGAACTTTTGAACTTGACCAACTTTTTTTTTGCACTCGTAACAAAGACATTTATCAAAATTTAAAGCAAAACTAATTACTCAGGGCACGAGAGAACAAAAGCCAAAACAAAACAATTCTCCTTGTACTTTGCCGGTCACAAATGTATTAAATATTCAACAGGCTTTGTTTGTATTGAGAGCGATTAATTTATCTTAGCACGAAAGTGTGTTGCTTTTCATTTGTTGGCCACGAGATAGATACTTACTCGGAAGTGTCTCGGGAAAATTGCGCCCAAGGACTATTTTCCCAATGATGGCACGTTTGCAAACTTTAAAAATGTCGCTCCAAATGCTTTGCTTTTATATCCTTGACATAATATTTTTATCGGCCTTAGGTAAAAGGTTGAACCGTCAACATTTTATTATGAAAACTGTCTCATTCACAATATTCAGGTCAACCCTAAAGCCCATTTGCCGTGCTCCACAATAGAGACCCATCATCGGTCAAAGTACTTAAATTTGAGAATGTCCCCGAAAAAATTGATATCCCAGCAGAAATTAAAATCAAGAAGATGCTTTCAGCGGATAGCATCTCTAGAGCATATACAAACCGCACAAATCATAAAGCACAAGGAATGGCATTAAATCATAAATTTCATTAGCCCAAAGGATCAAAGCGAAATTATGGTAAATGATATGTATCCTTGCACAGCAGAGTGTAAATAATGACCCGATAGACGAAGCCCTGCAATTACAAGCGATGATAGATTGGATTTTTTTATGCCTACACCCGTGGAGATCACTTCAGAAAATTATGTCAATAAAATCAATCGCAAGGAGAGCCTAACATAAAACGGAAGATACCAGAGTAATGAATACTTTCCCTGCCATAAAGCAAGCATTGGATGGATTCAAAAGACCGCCAGGAGTGGTCTGGGTGTGAGGACGAGGAGTCTTTCAATCGTATACATATTACAGCACACACAAAGTCTTTATGCCTACTTGGAGCAACCGACGATGAGGAGGTTTGGGTGGAAAACCCAAAGGACACAAACCCAAACTGTTGCTTGTTTGGATGAAAGCAAACGTTGAGAATGAGCAAAAGTGATAAACGTGAAAACAGAGAGACAGAAAAAAGGAAACTTTTCTTTGATTACAAATGAGGAATAGACGATTAAATTGTGGAACTTGAGAGTAATGACCCCACATCTCGTCCCAGTGGTGGTGGTGCTGTTTGCCATGTCGGGAGAAATCGAAGATACTTGTTGAATTATTGATTAGCAATTCGGATGCGTGCTGGCAAGTTGACGGCATTATATACCCAATTCGCTTGAGAAGGATCATTGAAACTAATTGGGTTTGACGGCTTAAAATCCGAGAGGCTTAAATAAATTTATAAAAGTATTAACGAAGTGAGCAAATCATTTTATTTGATGCCTTCTGGCTTGACGGTTTTTTTCGTTTGGCAACCAATTTAAGATTGAGGCGGTCTTATATGCGATTGACGCACTTGTTTTTCATTCACAAAAATAATGTGTCTAGAAATTGTGTTTGCGTTCAATTGTAAGAATGTGGGGTTGTAAAATATCACCTAATACTCTGTGCCTGCGATATATAGCAGTCCTTCAAATTCTTGAACTTCAAGGACCGTTTGCCTTAAAGTATCTCAAATATAAGATGCAAATTTTAATAAGTTGAAATAATCAAAGCCTATTTCTGCGATTGACACTCGGTTCTTATACGAAAATTAAATCTGTAATTTCGACTTCAAACATTGTCGCTGAAGTTGCTTGTAGCAAACCTGTAATAGAAAAATGTCAGAAAAATATTGAAATTTCGTTCGGCAATTAATTTTGTCGTTATACTAACCAATAAATTTAAGATTGCTTCCTAGTCGAGGTCGAAACCTCTAAGCTGAGTGCCGAGGAGCCAAAGGTTTGTCCACTTAACTAAAATAAAATCGCCACAGCAATAACCAACAATTGCTGGTTTCACGTCTGTTCAAAAACGTTGAACAAGGAAATTGAAGGTTTCTGTAGGGAACGTGCTATAACTCTTAAATGCTAATCTCTAAAGCTTGGTCACATGCGTGCAGGTCTAGAGAATGAAGTCTAATTTAAGAGAAAGTCGACCTTCCCTGGGCTAACTACAGGAGAATATGTCTTTTTAATCCTATGTTTTGCGATGTGCTAACGCTTTAAGTCGCTTATCTAAAACCATAACTTCTGTATAAAAAAAAACCGAGAGCTTCAAAGGGGAAGCCACTGCGTTCTCAAGGCCACGTTGATAAGGCCCAACTTTCTCGATTATGCGGCATCCTCGAAAGGGTGGGTCAAGTAACCTCATTTTATCCGAAGTTACCGAAGTTTCCCTAACCATAGGTAAAGTGTTGCGGTCAAAAATTGCGCATCAAAGAAGCTCTTTGTCTGTCCTTTTGGTTCCAGCCCTCCACTTCACTTTTTGGGCTTCCCCGTCTTTCTTTCTCACTTGTGTTCCCTCTTTTCTTCCATACAGGTTCCCTGGAGCAAGACGGACGGTCAGGACGCTCCCAACTTGCGATTCACGATTCCCAATAATGGACCCGATGTCCCGGTAAACCACCATCAAACCGTGCACACAGCTCAAATGTCAAAGAGTCCAACTCTAACAAGTGCTGAGAGACACCACCGAGAAAATGCTGTGAAATACAATCATACGGTCGCTTATCAACCCGAGACCTATATCCACCCAGAGCGAAGATCATCAATGGCCGAGGGCCCATCTTGATAAATTCTGATTATGTAAAGAATGGCTTACTATAGGTAGAGTCCTCTCCCCCAAATCTGCGCGAAAGTCCACTAGGGTAATGTAGTATGTATATAGCGTGTTAAGTATGGTAGTTCCTTCTTCGTTCGCCTTATAAATATGTATAACACTATTCTCCTTCTGAGAATAGGGTTAAATGATGGATCACTGAATGCTCTCTTTTCGGTTCGGCTCTACCCTTTAATTCGCAGTGGGGCGAATTGGTACGAATTCTTGTGTGAGAGAAATGCAGCTGGGGTTCAATAACGGCAAGCATGCCCAACAAAGAGCTGAGCGTGGCTTGAAACACCGTACCCGATAACCACTGTACCGGTGTGAGAGGATTGGTTGACTGTGTGTGTGAATGAGTCATGGTTTGTTTGGCAAAAGGCCAAGCCAAGCTTGGGTGAATCACTTCTGGTTTACCTAGCAAGTTTGGAAGAGGTTTGGAGAAAAGAGAGCTGGAGGAAAAAAAATAATTTTGTAAAATAAGATCCCGAGGAACATAAAGCGAAAAGATCCAGGAGAAAGGACATTATAGGAACTATAGAAAGGAGAAGGAAAAATTAACAGAAAATAGAAAAGGAAAAAGCTAAGTAGAGTGTTTGGTGATTGCGTTTGTGTTTTTTTTTTTGGAATATAAAACAATTCTACCTTGTTGACTTTCGTTTCGGAAATCCCGGGAAAAAGACGGGACGCGCGACCCCTTTTAGTTCTACCTGGTTTTAATATTCGGGACCCTATTTAGTGAGCCATTCTACCCCTGCGGCGATACTTGAAATTGTTTATAACTTTGTTTTCGTTCGGCCATTTTCTTTTGCTTACCTTGATCCTTTTGTTTATATTAACCTCTTCGAGTAGTTACTATTATTCATCGGCCAAATTTTTTAGCTTAACTTTTTTTAATAAAACGCCCGCGTTCACCTCTGAACGTTTATAACGACCCAAACAAAAGTGTTTACTTCTTTCGTTCGGACTTCTTATTCATTTTTGGTAACCCACCGTTTTGTTGTTTTACTTATAAACAGCTGGCGCCCGTTTTAAACTACGTACCAAAGAAATCGTATCATTAATCATATCTTAATACTTAATCGCCTTATCATATCGTGAATTTATCCCAATCGTTCGTCTGTTATCGGAACCCACCCCCTTGCTGAGCAGTCGGGAAACAGCAGTAAACTTGCTGTGTTGTTGCACTTTTTCGCCGCTAGCCTTCTAGTTTCGCAAATTGTTTACATCCGCGAGCGCATCGTCGGCGCACCTTCGTGATTTAGTTTAACTCGGGAAAAAGTGTAACAAGGGAGTGGGAAAAATCTCGACAGTAAACAGAAATCGATACCGTCCTAGCCAAAAGAGTCAAAACACAACGTCTACGATGGCTGGGTCATCTAGAGCGGATGGACACCAACGCCCCGGCCCGGAAAATCTTCGAATCCACACCGCAGGGACGACGCGGTAGAGGAGCACCGAGACTCAGGTGGCGCACGAGTTATGTATACGAGCTATACACTACACAAGTACATAGCCTCAACCTACATCCTACATTATATTATCCACATACTATACCTACATACTATTAACATGCATATTATATTACTATACCTATCATTAACATTACATACCTTAAAACATTACATACCTTATAAGAGAGAATATATAAAACTTAGCTTACTGTAACTTAGTATAAGACTAGTATTTACTACGACTAATTAGCATATAAGATAAGAATAAGAAATAAGAATAGAAGAAAGCAAAAAGGAAAAACAAGCGTGTAAAGTTAGACAGAGCGTCACTTCTGTTCCGACAATCAATCGATACTCATCTTAAACCTAAATGTTCTTACTAACTAAATTTGAAATAAAATTAACTAAATAATATAAAAAGTATGTTGTTTGTTTAAATACATAACTGGCGCAGTCGGTCATTTTGCAATTAATTCGGAGGTTCTATAAATTCTACTAGAATCAAAAAGACATCAAGTGAAAATTGATAAACTTTTCCATGCAAGTGAATATTGCATAAGAACTTCAAAAAAAAAAAAAAAAACAGAATTTCCACGTGAACCTCACATCAAATGCACATTGGTGAAAGTGAATGATTGCAAGAGAAGGCTCAGGGCACACAAAAGTGGAGAATTTTTATTCTTTAGCCCCGAGAAGAATACCTACAACAACTACCCAGCAAAGCTATTTTCTGTTTCCACGTGAGTCGATTTTGTTAATTACCTTGCTCGTTCACCTACTCCAAATCCTAATCCCACATTCCCAATACCTATCATTATCAAAAAATTATTTAATTATATACTTACATTTAACTATAGATATACCTAAAATTAATTATATACCTACTTATGTTAATGAAAGCTTAAAAATAAATAAAAATTCATAAAATCATATCAATATCGCAACATTTAATTATATATATATACCACCTACTTATGTCAATAAAAACAGAAAAAAATAAAATTTCATACAGGCCATATTACATAAAAGAAAGTGTTCGAAAGGAAAATTGTATATACCCAGAAAAAATGGCAAATAATAACGGTGTTTCAAGAGAGAATTTGGAAGGTATTTACTTGAATGGCTTAGGCAATACCGGTGCTGGTGAAACTTTAGCTAGCGGTGAATCAAATCTTAGTTCTACCTTAAGAAATGGTGTACATAATTTTTTTCAAAATATGAGTCATCCTATTAACGAGTCAAATCATAATTCATGTAGTGATAACATAAACTTAGTGCTAAATTCTCTTAAGATCCCAGACGCTATTAAAGATCTTCCGCAGTTTGATGGTAATCCGCGATTGTTGCATGAGTTTTTAAATAACGTAGAAGAGATATTGAGCGTCATGAGTTCTATCAATAATACACCATACGCGTGGACGATACTTAGAGCTATTCGCAATAAAATAACGGGTCAGGCCAATGAGGTATTAAATATGTTTGGAACTCAGTTAGAATGGGAACAAATCAAAGCAAATTTAATTCTACATTATTCTGATAAGAGAAACGAGACATCTCTTATCAGAGATCTGCATAGCCTTCGACAATCAAATGATACCGTTGAGTTATTTTATTCTAAGATAATAGAATTATTATCTTCGCTTAATAACAATGTTCGCATACATGAAAAAGAAGCAAATGTGATTGCTGCTAAGAGTAGTCTGTATTCAGAGATGTGCTTAAACACATTTCTTGTTGGTCTAAGGGAACCGTTAGGCTCAACAATAAGAGCTATGAGGCCAAATACTCTTCCGGAAGCTTTTAACTTTTGCGTTATAGAGCAAAATTCATATTACATGAAGTACGCCGACCCATATACTCACTTTAAACCAAGAGGAAGTAATCCGTTGTATACGAATCAAAATCCATTCACCTCTTTTCCTGTACCATCTTTTTCACATAGACAAAACTTACCTGTACGTAGAGGCAATTCGCAACCAATTTATTTTAACAATTTTCCCCAACATAGACCAGAAATGAATGTTCATCGTTATAACCAGCCCACTTTCATGCCAAATAACAGTCAATCCCCTCAAATTCGAAATCAAAATAAACCACCTCTTATACCCCAACATTATCAGTTCGCCCAGATCCAACCCCAGCCAACAGCACCCCCTATACAACAAAATGCAAACTACCCTCCTGCAATTCCAATGGAATTGTCAAGTGGCAACACTCGATACACTAGAACCCAACAATCGAACCACAAACAGCAGCCAATAAGTGGCCAAAATAATGACGGTATAACATCTTACCCAAAAAAAAGAGAAGTTAACAACTTAAACACATTCCCTGCTCAGTGCGATGCAGATCAAAAACCTCAGTCTGAAATCTTCTCTGGCATAGATAGTTACACACAATTAGACCAATTTATACCAACACCAATACAGGATCAACAACACTATAACTACTACGATGAGTCTGAATACGAAATTGATGAAACAAATTTTCGGTAAACAGCCTCGGACAACAGATAGGTTACCTTGACATTAACCAACATGGCTCAAGCTCATTACCCTACATACAAATACTATCCCCTTCAGGAAGAAAGCTTAAGTTTCTGATAGACACAGGAGCGTCAGCAAATTTTATTAATCCCGGACTTACAGATACCGCTTCACATGAAATCGTTGACCCCATAATAATAACAACTATTCTTAACAAACACGAACTTAACAGACAGGTAACACTCCCCGCATTCAAGGAATTGAATTCGACCGAGTATTTCAAATTTTTAGTTTTCAAATTTCATGCCTATTTTGATGGCCTAATAGGTTTAGAGATGATGAAGCAACTAAATGCAAATGTGAATCTCAAGGACGAGGTTTTCGAAACAAGCAATTGCCAAATACCACTACTTTTCAAACCAAATTACATGTCCAAGGTTTATAACGTGCCTGAATATTCAAGAACAATAGTTAGTCTACCGGTTGATATTGAAAATGGAGATATTTATGTGAAACCTACTTTTATAAATCGATTTCTTAAAATACCTGAAGGAATATATAAATCTGAAAACTGGTACAGCAATTTGGAAGTAATTAACTTATCCGATCATGAACAAAAGTTGTTTTTGGAACAACCACTTAAAGTTGAAAGTTTTACCAAATTCAATGAAGTTAATACTTTCAGTATACAGTATGGTCAACATGAGACAGAACAGGAATCAAACGAGAATTTAACACGATTACTAAGGACTGACCATTTAAACGAAGAAGAGAAAAAAGCCCTTTATAAATTATGTAAGCAATTCAGCGACATATTCTTTAGGGAAGGTGACACCCTCTCCTTTACAAACAAAATAAAACACAGAATAAAAACAAATGACGACATTCCAGTTTACACAAAATCTTATAGATACCCAGAGGTCCATAAGGCAGAAATTAAATTCCAAATACAAGAACTTTTAAGACAAAATATAATAAGACCAAGCTATTCCCCTTGGAGTAGTCCAATATGGATTGTGCCAAAAAAGGTTGACGCCTCGAAAAAACAAAAATGGCGGTTAGTAGTGGATTACCGAAAATTAAATGAAAAGACTATTGGAGATCGGTATCCGATCCCCAACATTACTGACATCCTAGACAAATTAGGGAGAAGTATGTATTTCACTACTTTAGACTTGGCCTCTGGATTTCACCAAATCGAAATCGATCTAAGAGATGTTCTTAAAACCGCATTTTCAGTGGACAACGGTCATTTTGAATTTATTAGGATGCCCTTTGGACTAAAAAATGCCCCATCCACTTTCCAAAGGGTTATGGATGACATTTTAAAGGACCTTCAAGGAACAATATGTCTTGTTTTCATGGACGATATAATAGTGTTCTCCACATCTCTTCAGCAACATACAGAAAGTTTAAAAAAAGTCTTCTGTCGGTTGCGTGAAGCAAATCTCAAAGTGCAGCTCAACAAATCTGAGTTTTTTTGCAAAGAAGTAAGCTTTCTGGGACATATTGTTACTGCAGAAGGCGTTAAGCCAAACCCTGAAAAAATTCAATCTATCAAAGACTTTCCACTTCCTCGTACTCAAAGGCAAATTAAATCTTTCCTGGGACTGCTAGGATACTATCGAAAATTTATTCGAGATTTTGCAAAGATTACTAAGCCCTTTACAGAGTGTCTTAAGAAAGGAGGACAGATAAAGCTTGACGAAAGGTATCTCAGCTGTTTCGAACAATGCAAAGACATTCTAAGTAACGAACCCCTCCTCCAGTACCCAGATTTTTCTAGGCCTTTCAATTTGACTACTGACGCAAGTAACTTTGCCATTGGTGCGGTCTTAAGCCAAGGTCCTATAGGAAGTGATAGGCCTGTATCCTATGCATCGCGTACTCTCTCAGAAACGGAAATAAGATACAGTACAATAGAGAAAGAGTTACTTGCCATCGTCTGGGCAACAAAACATTTTCGCCCATATCTTTATGGACGCAAGTTTTTCATAGTGACAGACCACAAGCCCCTTACGTGGTTGTTTTCCTTAAAGGATGCAAATTCCAAGTTGATTCGTTGGCGACTGAGACTTGAGGAGTTTGAGTACGAAATCCGGTACAAAAAAGGAATAGCGAATACAAATGCTGATGCTTTGAGTAGGATCGAGGTAAACATAAGCGAATCTCTTCAAAACAACGCGTCCGACCTAGATGCAAGCTTTTGTTTATCAACAGTGCATTCAGCCTCAGAAAACCAAGAAGATGGTATTCCGATATCTGAGCGTCCCCTTAATGAATTTAGCGACCAACTGATTCTGTTAAAAACCAATTGTACACCACCAAAAATGACGTTCAGGATACTATTCAAGACCAAACGCCGTAGGATCTTTACGCAATCTTTCGAGGACGAAGAATCAATAACTTGCATTCTTAAGAATCACTTGACCCCGAAAAAAATCACAGCTGTGTACACGGACGATGAAACTTTCAAAAAAGTTCAGAAAATATATTCATTGTTCTTCGCTAACTGCAAGATATTTAAATTGGTTCGCTGCAAAGATAAGTTAGACGATTTAGTAGAAACCGACAAGCAAGACGAAATTATCAACGAATATCATATAAAAAGCAATCATAGAGGAATAAACGAAACACATCAACATCTGCGCAGGACTTACTATTTCCCGAACATGAAAGATAAAATAACGAAAATAATAAATAATTGCGAAAAATGCCAGATACTAAAATATGACAGACACCCCCCCAAAGTTAGATATGAAATGACGAAAACCCCTGACTTACCCTTAGAAATCGTTCATATAGATGTGTACGCAATTCACAATCAACATATTCTGACCATCATTGACAAATTTTCAAAATTTGCATTGGCTTTTCTTTTATCTGCCAAAAATAGTTTTAACATCATATTGTCATTAAGGGAATTTTTTGCACACCATGGCATCCCGAAAAGATTAGTTTGCGATTGTGGATCAGAACTCAAATCCAGTTTATTCAAAGATTTCTGCAAGCAGTACGATATAGATCTTCATTTCAGTACACCCCAAAACTCTACTGGTAACTCACCAGTAGAGAGATTTCATTCGACACTGACAGAAATTTATAGACTCATTTACGACAAGGATAAAAAGCAAATAAGTAAAGACATTCTGAACGAAGCTCTTGCCACCTACAACAACAGTATCCATTCAGTAAGTAACCTGACACCGATAGAACTTTTAACTGGACGAACACCTGAATTCAAAAAGACCATACGTTACGAATCGCAACATGATTATTTGAACAAACTGCAGCATTTTCAGAAAAAATTATTCAATGAAATAAAAAACAAAATCGAACATCATAACAAAAACATAATTAGTAAATTAAATACGAACAGGGAAGCCCCACCATCCTTTTACGAAAATGATACGATATTTGAGTTCAACAACAGACGGAAAAAACTTGCGCCAAGAGCAAAAAAACTAAAAGCTCGTGTAGACAAAAAAGTAATAGTTTTGACAACAGCTAATAGGAAATCTCATAAAAATAAAATTAAAAGAAAACGAAAATACCAAAAGAAAAACAAGCCCATTTCAGAACAGGTAAGAATTGAACCTCACCACCAGCTTGTAACGGATACTCACCAACAAACTATAAATAACACAATTGAAACGAATCCATAACATAGTGCCTCCAGACTTTCTCTCAAGTAAACAAAAACAAAAAAAAAAAAAAAAAAAATAGACTACGTATAATAATAGGAAGAAAAAAACTGTATATATTCTTGCAAATAAAACCTAAGAAAAATTATATAAATAAACTTAATTATGTATGTAACGAAAAAAAAAAAAACATCCCATTTTTCCCTATACCTACCCTTTATCCATCCCCTCCCGGGCGAGCAATGGTAATGTTCAATTTTGGCTGTGAAACAGGTCAGAGATCCAGTGAAAAAGCAAAATATACATCAATTCATCAAGCAAGTTACATCTTTGCCATCAACTTAAAAAGCTTTCATTCATGACTGATGCAATGTTATCCACTTAAATCCATCTAAGGAAGATGACGTCGGATTTAAGATCCCAACATTACTACCCGTCCCGAATTTTGTGGGGGAGGAGTTATGTATACGAGCTATACACTACACAAGTACATAGCCTCAACCTACATCCTACATTATATTATCCACATACTATACCTACATACTATTAACATGCATATTATATTACTATACCTATCATTAACATTACATACCTTAAAACATTACATACCTTATAAGAGAGAATATATAAAACTTAGCTTACTGTAACTTAGTATAAGACTAGTATTTACTACGACTAATTAGCATATAAGATAAGAATAAGAAATAAGAATAGAAGAAAGCAAAAAGGAAAAACAAGCGTGTAAAGTTAGACAGAGCGTCACTTCTGTTCCGACAATCAATCGATACTCATCTTAAACCTAAATGTTCTTACTAACTAAATTTGAAATAAAATTAACTAAATAATATAAAAAGTATGTTGTTTGTTTAAATACATAACTCACGCAAGTGGAAGGGGACCTCAGCCAACTTCGCGTGCGAAACTGGAGACGGCTAGCTAGAGACAGAGCTGGCTGGCGAAGCTTGTTGGCTGAGGCCCAGGTCCACCCCGGACTGTAGCGCCACCTTAAGTAAGTAAACAGAAATCTTTGCTTCTATTTGAAGTTCAGCTGGCAGGTATAGTTCTCTTCAAATTACTCAACTCAAATTTACTCCTACGTTTCTAGAAAAAAAGACCCCGAAGCACTTGAATTTTAGCCGCGTATTTCGCCACGTACATGGAGTTCTGCAATCATCACCTCCGATTTGTTTCCGGTAACTCCCATAACTGAAGCCTCACAAACAACAGCTGACCAATAGAATGCCCGGTGTAACTACTTTTCGGACAATGTTAGGATAGCAAGCAAACAAAACAGATGGTTCATACCCTTATGTCATTGAATACGAAACCTTTCTCGCCTAGATTGGCCTGGAAAATTCAGTTTATTTCTGTCATGGAGAAATAAACTGAGTGTTCCATTTCATGACATGAATTCTGTCATGAAATGGAACACAATTTCGCTTAAGAAATGGGATTTAGCGCCATTTATCCGCAAATATTTTTTTTATATTTCCTGTTAAGCAATTGGTTAGCACCAACACAACACGAAGCCGCATCACTCCACAAACATATTTTGCAAGAGTAATGGCTTCTGTTGAAAAAACTGCTCTTCTCTAACTAGAATGTAAGATTTGGAATTTATAGCAAATTTTTGGCCAAATTGATTTCTGTAGTCGCTTACATCCCTCGAATTTTTCCTACCATATTCGGGCATCAGTCTTTATTTGCGACTGAGTTGCAAAAGAATATTAAAGTTAAGAGTTTATGAATAGTTCAATTTGTGCAGCATGTAGTGATGATGAGTTTTCAGCTCAGCCCGTTTCGAAACCCGACCATCAACACAAATCAGTAAAAAAAATAATGTCGATCATTCACCTTCCCTCTCCATGCAATTTCGTTCAATACATTGCCCGATAACGGGAAGTTTTTGAAAATTCCCATTTCTGCCTGTACAGTCATCACTGGGCGCCAGAATAAAAGAGTTTCCACCCATCATCTAAGATTTTCCCTCGAGAACCTCTTCACTTAGTCCAGGAGTTGCCAGTTGCATAGATTTGATAACTCTTAGCCCTCTCAAGAAATCAAAGTTTTTTCCCTGTAAGCGTTTTATTTTCCGTGTGCTTTGTTGATGATCCTCTCAAGTAGCAAAGGATCAGCATTAATCCAAGGCTGTTTTTTCTTTCGTTTCATGCTGAAAAGAAGGGACTTTTTTGTCCAGCAGCCAGGTTTGCATTTAGCTACTCCTGGCTTATGAAAAACAAACGATCCCCTTAGATAATTTTTAGTTGCTTCTGATGCGTTAAAGACCAATTGGGTTGGTCGTTCTTAGACCGTTTGGATTGGATCATAACAGGAGAAAGCTCCAAAGGGATAATTTCGGTTTTGAGAGTGAGAGAGCGCATAAAGAACAGAGAGGTTGGAGAGATTTATTTATACAGCTCTTGCAGAATTCATAAGACAATAAGCTCTGAACCTTGTTGCATGCTTGCCTATCAGATAAGACTACCCCCCTACCAAAATCTAAAACTAATCTTGAAACCATGGTATCAAACACCAAAAAGCTTAAAACAAAAAAAAACAGAATGGCTTTGTGTGAAGATTCACTGTCTTTTTTTGTATACTTGAATATGTATGAGATTAGACTAGATTTTTGGTCGGCAGAGCCTTCCTGAAGCTCTGACACTGCGGCATGTTAAAAAGGAGAGCCTATTATGCTTTTTTCTTTCCGGAGGCAGTCAGGAAGAGACGGATCTTCGCTGGAAGGATATCGGCTAGGTTTGCTGAATCGCCGAGGAAAATCCATGATTTGGTGTAGAGATGAGGCCGAAGCAATGGATGTGTTACCTGAGTTTGCAATGGCTGCTGAAAATTTTAGTGAAGTCTGTTAAATGAGTCGTGTCTAGGTAAGTCAGGGCTTAGACCTCCTGGGTAAAATCTGGGAAAGAACTTTAGGGCGCAGTGCTGTCCAGGTGTGATAAGCCAGACATCGTTGAGACATCACTTCTAGCTAGGTTTTGAGTAAAGTTATTGAAAAGTCTTTTACTGACTACAGAATGGTTTAGGCTCACACCACTAAGGTTTGGCAGAACTTAGCTCGTCACTCCTCAGCCGACTAATGCCGTTTGAAAATCCGCGATTTAAGCCCCCACACCGGTGTCGAAGAATATGACGCTCCCAACAAGGCGCCTGCTCTGGTATATACATGGGGGTAAATCTTCATGAATATACCAGAGTCGGTCCCTGTTTCCATTTAAGAACCGTTTGTGTATCAGGAAAGGTCAAACCGAGATGTAATTGGCTTGAGTTTTTCCCATTCATCTCTAAGGGGAAAAAGTACGAAGAATTTTTTTGAAGCTTCATTCTGAAAGCTAATCGTTGAGAGGTATGCTAAGGCCCGGCTTTGCAAGATCGGGAGTCTATGTTATTCGAATTGAGCAGACGATGAATTCACAGACTTGTTTCCATTCAGATATGTGCTTGAATTGGTGTAAGACCCAGGATGACGTTAATAGCCATGGTCGGGGTGAAGTGAAGTCATCCCGTCATGTAAATTGTTCTAGCTTTTCGACCGTTGTGATTTCGTTGATCTTTGTTCACCTTGACCAGAACGGCTTAAATCCTTTGCCGGCTTAACGACGAGCTTGTATAGTAAGTATATCATCCGCCTCATAGATTCCAATTGTCCACCTTTGTTAACGGTGGACGCGTTCTGTCTGTGAGTTCAATATGTAAGGGCAAACCCTGCTACTCGGGCTCATTGAAAGACTTGGGGTAGATGCGAGTTTGAAGAATCCCAATTTTCTGTTGTTGTTGAGATTTTTGTCTTTCTAGATTTTGTTACGTTCGAGATTTCTGAAAAATTTTTGTCCGTTCTTATATTTTCCTAGCAAACGTGGCAATTCCCCCGTTTTTCCATCTAACCTGTTATCTCTAACCACATCTTACGGAGCCCTTTTTGGTCAAGATGAAGAGACTATTTCCAAGCTTGACAAGTTCGTTAGACCTATTTCAGTTTCGGAGAATGTCCGATATGAAGACATTTTATTTGGCTGTATTTTGTTTAAACTGTTGGAATAATATTTCAGTACATACTCATAACTTTACAGGGTGACTTTACAAGAGAAGCCTTGAGTGACAACAGATGTATGCTCCTAACACAATAGCTTCCTGAAGAGTAGGATTTTTTCGGCGCTTACGACTGGCCGCTACAGGCGTTCCTTAACTCAAGTGATCGCAAAAGGTTAAGTCTCTGCAGGTAGTTTCCTGTGTGGCACGATACGCCGCCCTCTTTAAACCACCGTAGAAACTTAGGGCCGTATGGTGCCCATGCCATTCATATCGGGCCAAAAGAAACTGATTACTTATTATCGACCGAAAGGCCTTGTCGTTGATAGTAAGGGCCTGGCAAACGTTGTCGTTTTCAAGGAAGTATAAATCACATCCACACCAAACAGTGACTTTCGCTGGATGTATTACAATTTCGTGTGAATTTACAGTTCATCTCAATTTACAATTTGGGACGAACAAACTCTAGAAACAGCGTCTTAAAAATTTGATTGCTTGATTTGGCGAGACAAACTAAATATGTTGCTTCAACATCATGGACGCAATAACCCTTGTAAGTAGAAAATTCCCAATGAAAAACATTTTTTTGTAACACCTTCTTTCATGAAACAGCAGCCTTTGAGTCTTTAACAATGCCGCCTCTCATTGTTTACGGTCTTACAGACAAATCTCTCTTTAATTTGCGAATTTTACACCCTTAACTTAAAAGCCACAACAGACACAATGCTCGTCTTCCATTAGGACCAATTTCCTACCACCAATACTCTTGTAATTACAACGCCCTTCGTAGGTTTACCGACCGACTTCCCCTTCCCTCCAACGACAATAAGATGTAATCAAATTACGTCTGGGATAACCCTCAATTGGCCCTAGTAACAGCACCACAACATTTGGTTGGTTGATGACTTATTTTACCTACTCACCCGAATAAAGATCCTAAACAAATATGACTTCCTTCAAGAAACCTATAATTCAAAATAATTGAAGGTCTGTCCAGCTTTCCAAATATTTAAAGCAAAAAAAAAAAAACGAGAAACCCCAATTTTGACCCTCAAATTAGATTAGTATTGACAAATGACCTTTTCGCTGTCATTTGCAAAAGCTTCTCTGCCGCACTTGGAATTCATGTCCTTGAAATGTTGTAAAATATTTGCTCACTTTGTTTCCATTAGGATTTTGTAGAAATATGTTTCCTTGCTATTATTAAAGGACCTTTTGATGGCTCTCTTTTGTTTTTCTTCATAATTTATTTACTCTCTATAAGAGGTACTATATACACCTACCTATATACCTACCTTAGGGCAATTTAAGGGTGGATAATAAAGGCCAGATGTCACGATGGCCCTGTCAAGGTTAATAGCAATTAACCGCAGGATGCGCACTATAAGGACACTCTCTGTTTAGTGCCTTTTGGCGCCCTCAAACAAACTCTCAATTAGCATATTTACTTCCTTGATTCAGTGTTTTTTTTCTGTTCTTTCTTAAGGAAGAAGTTTGGAGGAACAATCAAGAACATTTTTTTGACAAAAATTTTTAATTTTGAATGCAAGAATTTTGTTTGTCATTGTTTCTAGTCTTTAGGGTGTTTCAAAACATTGCTTAAGGCGATTTACTTGATTCCTGAAATGTTGTATAATATTAAAAAATTACGGACATATTTGGGATAATTCTCTCTCAAAGTCAAATGTAAACTTACTAAAATAAAATATTCAAATATCATGTAGGAATTTTTTAATTAGGTTAAAGTATCATACTGTAATATTGGGCTGAAAATAAATGTTTTGGAAAACCCTTATAAGTAAAGCTTCTCTTACTTGTCGCTTGTGTTTAAACTTTACTCGAACTTCATACCAATTGTTCCCAACTTAAATGTTGCTGAAACATTGTATCCATCTTATGTGTATACATATATAATTTCCTTTTTCATAGTTATGTTCAGACAAAAAGAAATGACAACCTTCTTTTGCGTTTAAAAAAAAAACAACCATCTGGTCTTCACAATTGTATAACAAAGAAACCACTGGTATCCACAAAAGAATTAAATACTCATTAAAATTTCATCATGCAACTAGCCATCCTGAATGGCAGGGTATATGTGATCTGAATGGCTTACGGAAAGGATAAATCCACATCCGGGAACCCACAAGGCTGTCCACGCCATTCATGATGGGATAACTACTTTACTCCTGCATTAATATCATTGTAATGGGTGTGTGTCAGGCATCAGGATATCACTTGGATGCTTGAGAAGCTTCCTCGGATGGAATTTATGAAAATCATGTGAATGTGGCTTTAAATTTTAATCCCCATTTGTGTCAAGGCTCCTCACCGTATATGGAAGAACTTCATAAAACATTGAAGGCAGAGATGACATTTTTTTAATCATCCATCTACTCGGAAATTCTCTTAGTTACTTATGATGTGGTATTTAATTTTAAATTAGCTTTCATTTCTTTTATTGTGCGGGCTTGTGGTTTTTCTTTTCGAAAGAATGAACATTTTCATATGTGCTCCGCTTACGAAGAGTCGTCGTCATGGTGTCCTCCTAGAGATAGATTTTCCTCATTTAGATTACGAACACTGTTGATTGGTCGTATTATCTTATGTAATGTCTGCTAACTGTTTAGTTCCACAATTCGACTCTATGAACGGGAATCCGGCTATTCGAACACTAAGGCCAAAATTTAGAGACAGATCATTCTAATGTCGGGTTCCATTAAAAACTGCTTACACGGCACTTTTATGACAAAACTTTTGTCCTTGTCAAACCATCTTATTCAGCGATGATTCAAAGTTCACAGTGATTCTTAGTTAAAAGCAGAAAGATTTCCAAAGCTTTATGTATTTAAGGACCGGTTTTTCGGTGCCGAGTTAAGCCCAGCTTAAACCAAGATCTGGAGTTAACCCAGAGAGCAGTTTTTCACTGCAGAGGTAAATCCGTCAATAAAGTTGTCAAAATCTTCGACTCCGGTAATTATTGCCTTTCCCAACTCTTACTTCACTAGAAACCAGTGAGTTAGTGCTACAGTGTGTACGCAGAAGTTACAGTCCGTAAAACGGACCGTTGAATACCCCATCCTATCCCACATTGTAAAATGCTGATGGCGTAGTTATTTTTGCCATTTGATAAGTAATGAAAACTTTGAAAAGGGGCGTGTTCCAACCGCCCCTAATTACAACTATTAATTATAAGATATTTCCACAGATAACGGGTGATTTTTTAAGAGGTTGAGAACTTTTTTTAAAAAAAAAACACAAAAAATTCGAAAAAATTAATGAAATATTTATTTGAATCGATAGTTTCAACCTTGCAATTTAATGTTTAAAGATAATTTCATGCAAATGTTGACCGCGGCTGCGTCTCAGGTAGCCCATCCGCTGAGTCCAATTTTGGCATACTCTTTCACACATATCGGCCGGTATCTCACGAATGAATGCATGGATGTTGGCTTCCAATGCGTCAATCGAAGCGGGCTTGTCCCTATAGACATGAGCCTTGACATACCCCCACAAAAAATAATCTAATGGTGTCAAATCGCACGATCTAGGCGGCCAATTGACCGGCCCGAAACGTGAAATTAACTGTTCACCAAACTCGCCGACCATAAAATGGAAGCAGCGCGCGATGAACATTTCGAACCGAGCACGAATTTTGATAGTAAAATTCAATAATTTGCAAGCGTTGTTCATTTGTAAGACGATCCATGGTTAAATTGCAAACCAAACTGAAGCTGTTTGACAGTGACACAAGGTACTAAACACACGTCAGCTGTCAAAACCAGTGTTGCCAAAACCAAACCAGCTAAAAAATCACCCTTTATTTTCAAGTTACACTTAATTGTACGTAAAAATGCAATTTTTTGGTTCAAATTCAATATTTTTGAAAAATCAACCCCTAAAAGGGGGCGTGGCTAAAAACTTTATATGAACGAAATTTAGACTGAAGTCTAGTTTACCTAACCTGCTACTTTTTTGTCTCATGCTTTCTTAAATTAGGCTCAAGGCCAGTCAAAATTAAGTTTTTCTGGAAAATTTTAGGTTTTTCTACAATTCTGCCCAAATGTGGGCGTGGCCCAAAGTCGGGTATGAACTAAGCGTTTTCTACAAAAAATATTAAGCAAATTTTTTTCAATTTCGAGCAAAAATATTGAGTAAACTCATAACGTAGACCTCACGTACGAATTTTCAGCACCCTAGCTCAAAATTAAAGGCCTGAAAACATGTGACATATAGACGGACGGACGGACATGGCTCATTCGATTCAAAATTCGATCTCGATCATATGCCCTTAAAATCTTGGGGGTATACCATTATTATTTCACCGTATTACAAACTATGTGACAAACTTCATATACCTCCTATCCTATGGGATGGGGTATAAAAACATAGGAAAAGAAGTTCAACTTATTCCCAGATGTCATTTTTCACAAAAACATGCAAATCAACTGTCATTCCATACAGAAAAAACATTCAAAGAAGTTCATACTGTTCTTTAGAGTTGATCCGAGATTAATTCACCAAATTTGGCGATTTAAGCCGAGATTAACCCCAGATCCAGGCTCACTGGAAAACGCATTTCTGGGGTTAATCTAAATTTAACTCAGAAACTCGGATGATCTCGCACCGAAAAACCGGCTCTAAGAAGCTTATGGCTCTGTTTCCTTCCGATAGGGAGTCCTTACAGTGAACCTAGTTATTTATGGTGTTTTTCTCTATATCTGAATTTGTAAAGGTACGAAAAACCAGTGTCATTAAGTTTTTTAGCAAAAAAGGTTTTGGAAATGTAGATCTTATTTAATGAGTTAATTAATTAGAGAGTCCCATGGATAGCAGTTGTAGCCTTTCATTATATGTGATGCTTCTTTTTGATATTACAAGTCGCTCGTCTCCAACTTAGCAACTAAGATTCAAAGATCCACTTGGCTTAAGATTTGTTCCATCTGCTCGATATGACCAGCGTATACGTACCGTTTTGGTTCTTTTTTTTTTCAGTTATTCGTCCAGAACTTTGGCGCCATAAAAGAAAAGAGAGCCGGTCTTTATTCTGTTTTCAAAAATTGACGTAGCATAATTCTGACTTCTGACGCAAAAATTCAGTTTTTTCTCATTTCTGCCAGCTGGGTGGTCAAGCAATTAATTTAGCGTAACTTTTATAATCATACAAATGTGTAAGAACTTGTTCTCATAGAATAAGAAATATTTGTTTCAGAAAAAACCTTACCTTACGAACATGTGAAACCCAAAATCAGGGGTGGAATCGGCTATTGTGATCTGTGATTTTCACATTTTGTAAGTTGCGACAGTCAATGTGATCAAACAAAATAATTCGTCTGCGTAAGGTGATCACAAAAATATTGTTCCCAATCTTTGCTTTATTTAGTCTTGTCATTTAGTAGGTACACTTATACTTATTCATACATACAGAAAGTCAGCCTAAGAGTAGGCAAACACACCAACTGACCGGAAAGTTTGAAAAGGGGGAACCATACCAGCTGTTTTTGACGGTGATTGATCGAGTGCTGCCACAAGGAAATTGTGATGATCACAGTTTACGCAGTCGAATTTTGCAACATCACTTATTATAGATCACCTTAGTCGATTCCACCCCAGGGACAACTTCGCGGCCATGTATTCTCTGTGTGTTGCATTCGTTATACAAGGTTTCCTATAATCTTTTGAAGAATCCGAGCGACGCACGCGTGCTTTGAGAAGTTTTTCGAGACAAATGCTACTTTCGGAGGGTTTGTCAGACCCGCGCGGAGGTGGGGACCGTTCTAAACTTACAGAAAAAAATTAATATCAAAACGGGGGATTGGCTGTAAAACTTACCCGTGTTAAGGTAAAGGTTGATCTTTTCTAGGTAAGGATTTAAGGATTTTAACGTTCACAATCCTAGCAGTTTTCGACATTCTGGTCAGAGAGAATGTTGGGATTATTAGTGCTTTTAATAATCTGGCCCAACTCAAAGTTGGGGCACCACGGTTGCCTCACATTACCGGTAACACACCGGACTTTTTTTTAGTCTACCATCCCGCTAAATATACCGTCGAAGTTTTATCTTCTCAGGCTCGTCAGACCATTATGGCAATTTTTTTCGATTGCAAGCAATCAATCAAAGTCACCACTCCGAAGAAAACTATTATTAGACGCCTGCCAATGTTTTATCGCTTTTAAGCAAGCCAAATGCATTCCGCCTCTCAAGATATACAACCTTAATACTCGTCAAAGATCGAATGCGTTGGGTCTAAAACGCTCTAAGAGTTTGAGTGCCCCTTAAAGATTAAGCACTTAATATCTGCGTCATTGCAGGACACTGATAGGCAAGCATGCAACAAGGCTTGGTGTTTATTTTTATGACTTATGAATTGATTGAATTGAAGATACCTTAAAATGATTCAAAAAATAGGCGTTACCTTTTGGGCCAGAGACACACGGCGGCAGAAAAACGCGCGACTAATTGCAGTCCGGCTAGAAACTTAAGCGTTTATATTGTAGAAAACACACGAATGCGGCTGCGGCAATTAGTCGCAAGAATCGATTTGCGACAATTTTCCGCTTTGCGACACTTTCAGGCCGCACGACAAAGTATTTATTTTTTGGCTTTTTTTAACGATGGACAATTTTCACCAAAATTCACAAGAAGCGCACAGAAAATTATTGTTTGTGTACTTTGTTTGCCACAAAAAGCTTTCAAACTCTTTTTATTTTTCAACTATTTAAATTAAATTTTCATCAAAACTGACAGGAGCCGCACGGAAAATTATTATTGCTGCAGAAAATCGCGCTGTTTTTTGTCGCGCGTTTTTTTGTCGCCGTGTGTCCCTAGCCTTAGATCCACGTGGTACCTTAATTAATAAAGATAGAATTTCTCCAGTTATACTGAAACAAGGTTTAGAAAACAATTTTCACTGCGACCCTTGCCTTCGCTTATACCCACCCGTTGACGTATGGTTAACGTCGTTTTTATACCAAAACCTGGTAAGTCAGACTATAGCCTAGCCAAAAGTTTCTAGCCTAGCCATAAGTCTGTCCTCCTTGCTGAAAAGCTTAGAGTGACTGGTTAGGCTGCGCGTACGCAAGGTTGCTCTTCGATTGCATCCTCTTTCTAAGATGCAACACGCTTATCAGCGCGGAAAATCCTGCGAAACTGCGCTTAAAAACCTTGTTGGTAAAGGATTGAATGTGCTCTTGACCAGAAAAAGTACGTGCTGGGCGTTTTCGTCGATATTGATGAAGCGACGTTTGATAGCATGGGCAATTCAGCCAGACAACACGGTGCAAATGAAACATAAGTCAAGAATTTGAAACATAAGTCAAGGATAGGCTAGGATTTGTTTCATTTCATAGAATTAGGACAATGCTAATGCACCACGAAGCTGATAACCCAGAAAGATTGTTGCAAGTGCTTCATAACTGGGATAAAGAGGAATTGCCCACAAGGTGGTGTTCTGTTTTCCCTTTTATACTGCACTGTTATAGGACTCTGCTATCGGCTCTCAACTTTCCTGGAGCATACACACAAGCGTACGAGCATGCTTTCGCCGTTCTATCAGCTCAAACCTAGGGACTGTGAGCTCTCATGCGCAGAGATTCCACTTAATCGATGATTGGTGCACTAAGAATGGGCTTTCAGTGAATCCTCTAAAAACTTCGGTTGTTCTCTTTTCGAGAAGGGGGAAGGCCACTGGTCTGACTTAACTTGTGCTTAAAAGTGTCACTATCCCGATATTTGATGAAGTCAAATATTTGGGAGTAAGCCTTGTTAGAAAACTTCTATTTTCCAACAATGTTGAATCCAATACCGAAACAGCATTTTTCACTCTCTGGCAGTGTAGAGGCACTTTTGGCGCTTTTTGGCAAAACATGGGGCTTGCTTCAAAAGCCCTTTTAACTCCAAAAAGACCGCTCTGGATCTATACAGCGATAATTACACCACTCTTCGCATACACATCGGTTTGTTGGTGGAACACGCTTTCGCGGAAACGTGTTACTGCCTCTTTTGCCAAACTCCAAAAAACGGCTTGTCTTGGCTGCACAGAGGCCTTCCCTAGCACTTCGGGCTAGATGCTGCTCTGGATGCTCTGATAAACCTCCCCCCCCCATGCTTGATATATTTATCATGGGGTGTACGCTAAAAGCATTATTTGGGTTTAAGAGGTGGTTTTTGGCACAATCTGCATTGGAATTTTGAAGCACTTGTGCGAGAATTGTCCTTGGACCTCTGTCTTTGGACCCTTTGACGTAATGTCACCAGGAATCCTATTGCGACGAAACTACCAAGTCGACTTTTTTCAGGCAAGGGAATGGCTTCGGCCAAACTCTGAGCCAGGGAAAGAATGCCATCGTATTTTCACAGATGGCTCCAAAACCGAACAGGGGTCTGGTGCTGGAGTCTTTGTGGAAAGCGAAAACGTCCAAGTGCTCGAACTCAAGAATCCGTTCACTTAATCAGAATTTTAAATACAGTGACTCCTGTGTGGGTTCCAGCTCATACTCGTATCCAGGGAAATGAGATCTCTGATGAGCTTGCTCGAAGGTTCAGAGGAGGTTTTTTCTCGACACGAGCCCGCGCTAGGTCTGCCCGCATCAGTTGCCATGCGTCTGCCATTGATACTTGGGTTTCTCGTGAACACATGGCTTGTTGGCGTGACCGCGATGGTTGCAGACAGACTAAACGTCTACGCCGAACATCTGTAAAGTCTGAAAGACTGGGTCTTTCCTTCTATCTCTCTGGAGATGCGACTGCAAATTTCTTGTAGGCATCCTTACGGGCCACTAAGCTTTTGCTAAACACTTGAAAATGTAAGGCTTGAGCGAAACCCTACCTATCGTGCATGTGGAGAGGACGAAGGCGACGATGCAGAGGTTGCGGATATTTGGGGCTGCCGTGGTGAGAGTCGAACACATAAGCTCACCCTCACTGAAGCTCGACGGGTAAACTAAATATATTAATGTAAGGTGTCTGCATGGTAGGACCAGTTGTTGTGTCTGAGCGCTCCATCGGATGATAGCGATCTTTAACGAAAACGTAAACGTAAACCTTAATTAATCGATGTAAGGACTTATTGTGTCGGTTTTGAAATCTGGCACCCACTCCGGTTTAACCTCAACTTAACAGGCTTTATAAGATTCAGATGTTTATGCAGTACGCTTGATTATGATCTTATATAATTTACATTTATCAGCGATATGCTAGTTCTTGCAACACATGGGTTCACAATTCATGAAGCGTATTGGTCACGCTTTCCTTCACCAAGACTTGGATAATGATTCTGTTTTTCCCCAGTCTCTCTTGGGTTGTTACAAGCTTAAATATCACCCCAGTTTGGGTTTTCGAAAAATTCGCTTAAATAGAAACGGACCTCGTCGTCGTTACTGAAGACGATGGCAATAAATACAAAGGGTGTCAAAAATTAGCAAACTGATCTTTGTGATTACATTCAATACTTTTGCTAAGACTTGACGAAGTGCTCTTCAAGAAAAAGGTTTCACCCTTTGAAGTATGCCTGGTTTTGTTTGCAGCGATCCTGTTTCTTGAAGTTTGTGACAACATTCCAAATTGCATGCGGTATTTATTTTTGGCAATTTGAGCTACAATATGTCATCGTTGTCTAAAGTGAATGACCATTAGGAGATATAATTGGAGATCGTGTTCTACATAAACGTCGGCTTGAGTCGGCTTGAGTCGAGTTATATCCAACAGACTATATACATTTATTGGTTTTCAGTATCTCGTTCAGTGGAAGGATACTCAAAAACATCTAAAAAAAAATAGAAAAAATCCTAACGAAAGACGATTTTTTTTTCTTTTAAAATCCCGAAGTTCCCATTTCCACGATCCCATTGTGAAACTTCGCCTAACTCGAACCCCGAGGTTTTCAAATCAAATTAAAAGCAAACTGCATGAATACCATATTCATCGGGGCGCACTAACTACTGTTCTCTACGTCATATTGCTCGCTTATAGGCAGCCATTCAATTAACGTTAAATCGATTTACAGTGACAGGCCTATTTTGAAATCCAATCTCGTCGTCGTATACGTCTAATTAAAGAGCGAACTTGTACTTACACGTACTGATGATTGCCGTATCAATTAAGGATTTTCTAAATGAGTTCTTCTCTCACTAATTATTAAAAAAAAGGAAATCGCTGATTGAAGCTGGACATTGATTTTCCTTTGTTGATTGTTGTCCTTTCAAGTTTCTAATTGAAGTGGGAGTTCAATTTTTGCTGGCTTTAATTATTGTTAGAAACATTTGATAAGAATAGGAATCCTATTAGAATATCCTCCCTTCGATGAGTACTTTAAGTGGAACATGAAATCCAATTTAACTCGACGAAGCTGTTTCAAAAGAAAAATAATTAAATGCCTGAACAAATTCCCGCCCAGTACCTCTTTGTGTAAAACTTGGGTAAGGGTGTCTGGAGAAATCCCAGTCTTTGGGGCGGTATTTCTTCATTTATATTTCTTAGTTTGCAGTCTCTGGATATGGTTCTCAGAATCAGAAATGCATTATCAAGATGCATTGAAAGCAGGGCGATTGGTAGTCACGTAGCACTGATGAAGCAAGTTTTTGCCAGAAAACTAGGTGTGTTTTCATAATTTACCTGGATAGCTGCACACCCTTATTGGTGTGACCCTATACTCTGAAGAATTTTTTTTGGCCATCGCATTGGCCGATGAAATGTTAATGTAAAAAGTTGTTTTAACAGCCGAAAGCCGCTACTGCCGTTTGAGTCTTCCTACTTATCCGTTCAAGTTACTAAATCTCATATGCTCTCGCTTTTAACTAAGGTTTCCTTCGTCCAGAAGAAAATTGTGTCAGAGTATACTCACTCCAATGTTAAGGCCGAAAAAGACTTCGATATCTTCCAGTTCCTTTGTGCACACCATCAATGTAATATTAATGCAGATGTATTATTATTATCCTGGAAGATACCTGCTTATCCGTTCCAAAGTGAATAACAGCCCCGCAGGCGCATGCAGCATCTTCAGTACCAGCCTCTTTATCATGTGACAAAAGGACATTCACAGTCGTACCATTCATATGGGCGCATAAATAGTTCAATTCGATTTATAAGCAGCTCCCTATGGAGCTCAGCATCCTTCACATAAAGGATACCGAAATGGCTTCTCTTGTCGACCATAAAAGTAATCTTTTCAGCGGATATATATAACATCTCCCACATCCAACACAGGAGGAGCACAGAAAAAAAAGGGTTCAAACAGCAAAGTACACTCCCTCGTCCATTATTTCTAGAATTTTGCAAAATAAAATGAATGCTTCGTGTTCGCTTTGATGTGTCCCTCCATGTAGTTTATCAAAGGAAAATGTAAAACCTAATTTAAATTGAAGCTGCCTGCCCCGAAAAAATCTGCTTAATTGCACAATAAACTCAAAACCTTTCCTTTCGCATGTGTTGGACTTGAAATTAAATTTATGTTGTTTTTTTTCTCTCTCTTTCATTGCAGGCTTTCAGAGGACCTTTGATTTGAGGCATCAACCTTCAACATTCATCATCCTTTTAGGCATCCACTACCCAGCTGGAAAAAGGGAGAGAGCACCCGAAAGCCAACATCGATGTTGGGGAAACTCGTCCTGTCCCAGTGCTGTTGCTGTAACCCACACCATCTCCAGCCGAAAGGACGCATTCAAAAGGTAACAAATAGGCTTTCATCCACCCAAACGAAGAGTGGTTGTTATGATCCCTCTGCGGAACACCAGAAGAAGGTGATGATACGAGTTGCTCTTCTTCTTGTCGTTGTTCTTGGTGTTGACTTAAACCCCCTCCTGTACAGTCGTATATTGGCTTATCATCATCAACCATGCCAGTGGTGGTTGATTTCGATAATAAGGACACATTATCCTATGTGACAGTCGCTTTTGCCCTATGTCTAGAAATTTTTGCCTTCTCTAACCACACTGCCATAATGAATTCACATCAACTCTCTCAATTTCAATTTGCGTCATCTTCGGGGAAATTTAGGAGGCAAGCTGAAGCCGCTCCAGGGAATTGTCGCTATTCCGAAGTCGTCGTCTTACCATCGTCCTAACTCCGACACAGCGACACCACCCACAACCAACGGCAGCGAGACGACGAAGGACGCGAAGAAAACTAACGCAGTTGCCCGGTGGAATATGTTGAAGCAGAAACGTCAGGCCAAACAGAAGCCGAGCGCCAAACCGGTAAGGTGGTTGTGTTGGGGGCTGCACAATATTGTGCTCCCACATTTCTTGATAAAGTTGGCAAAGAATTGTTTTTTTCTTTTAGTTCAAATTATTATTTTTTTATTGTTTTTTTTTTTTTTTTTTTTTTTGGCGCTCGCACTACACATGGTTAAAGCTGAATGAGGATAGAGTAGTTAAGTTCCTTGTCACTTTTTCGTGTTTTCTTCTTCGACACTTTGTCATTTTTTTTTTGTTTTTTTTTTCGTCGTAGTTGGTAGAGGCGCAAAAGTTATGAATTTTAAGTTAAGGAAAGTTTTAAAATTTGTTAGTAGAAAAGTTTTAGAATTTGAAAAATTGTTTTTTTTTTTTAATTCTAAATCAATATTAAGTTTGGTGAATGGCCCAATATATTCTTCTAATGTAGGTTATAATGTCAAGTTGGGACTACTTTTTAACTTCTTTTTTAAGTTCTCAATTTCGGCCATGAATGGTTAAAATTTGAAGGAAATATATGACGCTTCTTGTCCGTCAGGTAAATCAAGACAAGAAACACAAGAGAGCACTTGTGCAGTTGTGCTGCATAAAAATTAGGCGCATAAGGATTTTGAAGATGCAGACAAGTCAATGATCAGAAACTTGATCAACTTTTAAGGAGTATTTCTGTTGACTATTCAACTTATAGTCGGTGGTTAATCTCTTGTTTATAGTCAAGGTTCAAGAACCACTACGTTTTGAATTGACAAGATCGCTTAAAACAGTTTATTTTAACTAAAGGGTCTCTCAATAGTTACTCTCGAACATCGCCAGTTGATAGCGGCCACAGTGTTGGAGCTAAATCTGTCAAATTGTCTGTCTATTGACTGCCTGTCTGGGTTTTGACCGAGTTCACCATGGGCGGATACAGCGTTCAACGGCAAGTGCAAACGCTGGAAACAACATCGATCAGCGTTTTTTTGAGAATGAATTTGGCCATGCCATTATTCATACCGACGAGCCCTATAGTTCGAACTTTTGTTGAATGTGTCCACCAACAACATGCCGTTCCAGCAGGACAGGGCTTCATGGCACACAGCTCACAATCACGGTTAAAACAGATTTTTAAGTGAAGGATCTTCCAACAGGAACATTGGAACTTTGGGAGTTGATAGCGGCCATATTTTTAAAGCTTAATCTGTCATATTCCCGTCATCTGTTCAGTATATTATGCCAAATCACCGTAGATGTACAGCGTTGGTTGCAAGCGCTGGTGACGTCATCGGTCAATATTTTTTTGAGAAGCAGGTTGGCCACCACCGTCAATGGCAAGATTACCAATTTTTTTTTCGAATTGAATGAATTTAACACTGACAACGTGTGGTTTTAGGAGGACAGCGCTACCTGCCACACAGCTCACGACGCATTGAAACTCCTGCAAGCAGCGAAAAACAGTTGTTTTCAAAATAGTACAACTTCAATAAACCTCCCTTCAATGAAGGGAGTGAAAACAATGCTCCGCAGTGGAAATTACTTCTTGTCCTCCACTTCTCCAATAATTTAGCACCTTATTAGTCATGTTCGGAAATCACCTTATGATCCAATAATAATTTTATCTCTCTCTCTCTCTATTAGCTCTCACTTTTAATTTCTTAAAACTTTTTATGCCGCCCCTAAACGGTCAATCGATTGACGGCTAGCATCGTGTACGTGTAGATTGATCTTACTCTTTCCACAGATTATTTATTTTATAAAAATTTGATTGACACAAATTTTTATAAAATAAATAAATAACAACATCTCGAGGTGAACCAGGGCCAACTTCTCAACAATGTATGCTGTGTGTGGTAATTTCTTCACATACAAGGGGACCTACAACTTTTTGCCGAATCCGAACGGCACTTTGAGAAGTTTTTTAGGACAAATATTACTCTTGAAGGGCTTGTCAGACCCTCGCAGAGGTGGGGACCGTGAAAAAGAACAAATCCTTTTTTTCAGGTGACGATGGCAGTATTCGAATCCAGGCCTCCGGCGGGCGTAGTAAGCACACGCACTAACCACTACGCCACGGCATCCCACGACACAAATTTTTATACTTTTTTTATTTGTTTTCCTTCAAAGCAACCGCATTTCAAATATTTGCAACATCAATGTTATACGCTCTTCAGCCTGAATTAAAAACTGAGTTTTTTACATTAAGTTTTCGAAAACTCGTTTGGCCATTCACACGTCCTAAATGCTGACTAGAATTTGTTTTCGTTTTTCATTTATATATCAGTTGTCAAATTTTAGCCCATATTTATTTTTAAACGTGCTTTAAAAGATCCATAAAAGATGGTAACATATCAAGAATTTTATGCTGACCTTAAAACTACAAGCTGATTTCAGACAGGACATTTGGTTTCGGAGATATATACACCCAAAGTTGGGACAAAAGTGTGACATTTTTTGCAAATTTAATTTGAAACTCTGAAGGCAATTTGATATTCGTGACTTTCAAAGTGCTTTTGAACGAAAACTACTGGGGTTTCGAAAATTTACAAAAATGTATGGAAAACTCATTTTTTTGAAGAAGTTGTCGCGTGTTTTCACGAAAACACAGTTTTTAGTTCGGTGTGTATCGTGCATTACCTCACGCTTGAAATCCAAAAATACACATTTTTTCATCAATCTGTGTGGTTCCTCTCAATCTAAGTGGTTCGAGACTGCTACATATCAGCCACAAACAGCCACCATAAATGCTGGTGTGCCCCTCTTCCAAGGCTCAGTTTTATCTCCAAAACTAATATTAATCTTCATCAATGACATTTTGTTAAACGTCCTTGTCCTTTGGACGTTGAAACGGAGTGATCCCGTATGTTAAATTAATTGAATTCCGACCTCAGTAAGCATGCAGCACATGCTGGGATTTTCCAAAAAGAGTTCATTTTAATACGTGCAGAACTCAATCCTGCTTACTGTCCTTTATGCAAAACGGCAACCTGCTGGTGTAATCTATGAATGGCATTCGCATTGCTGAAACCGAAAAGCTCACTGTCCTCGGAATATGTGTGAATGACAACCCGCACGGTGGAATGATCACATAATTAACGTCGCCAAAAATGCTGCGAAATGCTTAGGATTCCTTAAGCGGTGAAAAATATACTTTAGTCCTTCGAAGCATCTACACTGGCTCGTTTATACGCCGCCCAATTGGCGTATAATTTCCACGTCTGGGCAAGTGCAGCTAAGACCATTTTACATCTCATTGATAATATCCAAAAACAAGCGTTAAATCTTATGGGCGACTTGAACATAATGGATTCGTTTGACTGTGTGAAACACCGACACAATGTTTCTTGTCTCTCATACTACTTTTAAAAAAGAGTGTTCCAGCGAAATCAAAAGGTTCAGCCGAAACCTTGGAGCTGAGTTTTGGTCATACCACGTCATATTGGAGTTCCTTTTTTTTAGCAGAACAACCAGAATGTGAAATAGGCTCCCTGCGATCTTTGTTCCTCGCTCAGTATCACACGAAGCACACATGAGAATAAACGTATGCGGCTGCTATAAGCCCAGTGAAGAAGACAAGAACCCTGAAATATGAAAACTGCTTTGTTTTAAAAAGTCAGCCATGTTGAGGCTAACAAAAAAAGAAGAAATGGGCGCCTACATCTAGAAGTCCATAAAAATTTAAGTTGTCTTTGGCTAATATTAAAAAAATAAGAAGCCACAAAAATTAATGACTGGGGGTAAAGATATATTATAAGTTTTTACTATCTTTAAAGCAACGAAAATTATCAATTTTCATGTTGAAGAACTGTGCTTAAACCCCTCTCATTTGTCACTTTCCTAATGACGGCTCCGGGTTTGTAGTTCGGGCACACCAACCGTCTCCACTCACAAGTCGCCTGCTAAGAAGCCCATTTCCTGTTTATTACTCCTAATCTGGCTATTACTCGTCAGCCTTAATCTATGATAAATTAAACAACTTCTCTCTTGTCCTTTGGCATACAAAAAATGTCATCCAAAGCAGTCGAGTTTAATGAGGTGTTAAACATCTCGGTAATTTGGCGTGTGTAAACATTTTTATGTTTGCCTCCTTTCCACACAGAATCCCTTATAGCATCCCTGTCGTAAAACCAGTGTCGTCTGCTTTCGAACTTAATTTGCGAAAAACTCATTAATCGTTGCGCGCGTTTTATGGGCGAAAACTTTTTGCCCAAACTGTGCGATACACAGTTTTCGATGCACATTTTAACCGAGATGAGGTGGTGAAGTATTTACAACTTTATAAACATGCTTTTCAGTTAACACTTTATCATAAATGATTTATTTTTTTTTGTTGTTTACTATTTTCACATACATAGCCTAATTTGCTTTGTATTATCACAAAAAGTCGACAGTCTTATCACAAAGCCTCTGTGTTGTGCTGGACTATTCGCACGTTAGTGTCACGAAGACGCCATTTCATGTAAGGAAAATAAAAAGTCTCGCGCTATTGCAGTCTGGATTTTTATACCCAAATGCGGTGTCGTGTTTTAGTTTTGGTCTTCAGTATTGTTCGTTCGTTTTTCTATTGAGCCTACTGTCATTACCATACTTGTCAAACTGAGTGACAGACCGTGTGTAGTGGAATCTACGAAGTGTTTCGTTTACCTTAATAATGCGTTGACTCCCGGTGCGCCGATGACTCAGAAGCTTGTGACAATTTTTTCGCAGTTTTTTTTCCCCCATTGCTGTTCAATTTAATCCAGTCAAATGTATTTTGAAACAAATTGGGTTTTTGTAAGTAAATTACACAAGAAAAAAATAATCTCGTGCCTCTGGTTGTCAAAAATTAAACGTCATTATGTGTACGGCGCGTATAACGTCATCGATAAAGTATCAGTAAACATTTCAAAAGTCACATCGATAGCGGTTTCTGTGCGTCTGTATGTGTTTTCGGGTGTTTGCATTAATTTGTTTACATAAAATTCTTATTGTTTTTATATAGTTCGGTGGTTGTTCTCGCGAATGTTTTCGTTCCACAGGTTAAATATTATTCTTTTTTCCATCGATTTGGATGAAGTATTTTTTTTTCTTTATTTTGGATTTGTAAACATGGACTTTGTTCTCGATAGTCTGACAGTTTCTGTCTGTGAGTATTGAATTTTTTGACACCAGTCGGGGTGAGTGTCTCGTAAGAAATTCATGTGAACACTGATCAATGAAACGTGTACGAATGTGTGTTCATACTCGTTTTAATCGATCGGTTGGACTGGGATTGATCTTGTGTTTTGTTCTAATTACGAGTTTATTTTTTCTGAAGGTTGAACAATTGATCTAAAGAAACCGATCGAAGTTAGGATTGAGTAGTTCTATCTGGATTGAGGATTTCTTTTATACGTAAACACAAGCAGCTGACTTGTTCGAACGAAGCAGAACCGAAAGAATCTATAGCGAATAAGGTCTTTATTTAACATCTGCGGATGGTATTCAACCGAAATTAACTCAGCTTAAATTAAGCTATTCTAGTTTTTATTAAAACATTTATCCCGGGAAATACGTAAAAAAGAGAATCTATAACAAAAGATCCCAATAAGGTTGGCATTTGATCGAGACCGATGGTCGACAGAAATGTTCGGCTGTAAACTTAAGCATTAGATTTGGTGCTAGGAAGCTTATACTTCGACATAAGTTCTTGGTATTCTCGGCGATGCAAGCGTTAAAATGTTTGCCTTCCCCAAACATTCTTGCCCACAATGGGTCTAAATGACCGGCGACCGTCTCTAATGACTACAATTTGGAAAATCTCGCAAAAGGTTGGAGTTTCGGGATCTAGAAAGATACGAAGAATAAGAAGATTAGTGATCCTTATCCCGGAACTCCCGAAGGCCTCTAGTGGACGAAGTGCCAATTCAATTTCTTAAATTTCTTAATTCAATTTAGACCAAATAAATTATTATTTTTTTTTTAAATTCTTTTTTTAATTAAAAAAATTTATTTTAAAATTTTTTTATTTTTGGAGGTGGCAGAATTTTATAAAAATCTAGATTTTTTTTTTTACAAAAATTGAATATCTCCATTTACCTTCACCTAGTATTAGGTAAATAAATTAATAATGTTATATAATTGTTATGACCGCCACGGCCCTTTTTTAACACCGAGATGTGCGTATGTTCAGGTCGGGAAAAGAAATAGAATTAAGGTATGCAGTTGGCCATTATAAATAGAATGACTGAAGATGTATAACACTCACGTACTTGTTACGCCAAGGTTTATTCGGAGCTCGAGATTTTTTGCGGCTCCAATGCTCATGAAAACGGGTGAAGTTTTGTAAAATCATTGCTTACTATAGCAAATCTTAGATCACAGTAAAAAAAAATTTTATATCGATGATCTAGTATGAGGGTATTGACAATATTTCTTGTGCTTAAAAAAAAGTAGGACCAAGAGCTCTTCCTTGAGGAACACCAGATCGTATTTCTTTGATTTTCAAAATTTCAAATGGCAGTAAAAGTAATTTTTATTTTAAGTATTCTTAACTATTTTTACAGTGAGTCTTCCCTTTGATTGTGCAGAACGTTTCCGAAAATTTTTCGAAAAAGCTCGTTATTTTCAACGGCTAGTGCTTGACATTTAAGCGCTAAAGCCTCTCATTGTTGTTGCCATTCAACAAGATTTCAAAGAGTTGGTTAGCCTTAGCTGAAAACAAGCTAGCGATTGTAGCCGCTTCTTCGTCGCACGATTTAGTTTGCTGAGCATGGTTACGTACGACAGAATATCGTGCGCCAGATATCATGTCAAAGAAAATTGAACAAGAACAACAGGATCCCAGGTAACAAGTAAGGCTTGACTCTAAAAGAAACTTATTCAAAAATAAGTCAATATGAATCGCCTATTAATGTAGTCCTGCTTGAACGCTTATTTTCTTAAGCCAAGGACATAGGCTTGTTCTAATTCGCTAATTTATCGATCAGGAGCAGTGGAAAGTTCTTCGCCTATCTTAGCAAACTTTGATTTTGGCCCCGAAAACTGGGCCCGGGCTGGAACAACGAGACTAGACCTTAAAAAAAGCCAGATATTTCTACCTGAAAAAATCTTAACAAACAGTAATCTGTGACCTGTACTTTTTTAGAATTTATTCAAAACTTAAGGGTGCCCCAAAGGACACCTAAATACCGTATTAAGCAGCCGTATTTTTTTTATTCCAATACTGCCGTAGAGCATTTGGACCTTTACCCAAATTCCAAGACACGAATGCTTTTAAAGGACGCTGCAGTTGATTTAGATCGTTCGCTCTAGATCTAGATCATCATTTTTATATTACGATTACAAGTTCTACCGTAAAGGAGGAGGTCTAATGGCCACACCCACATAGTGCTTGGTCACGCTTGACGGTGGATTTTAAATACGCACTCCAGCATAAATGTCTGAGTGCAAATCGGAAATAGTTTCCGAACTCGTAAACCCTTAAACTCGTGAATACTTAATTTCGTGAACATTTTCGATAAAAAAAAAAAAAACAATCACTACAACATGTTTGACAGTTACGAAAGGAGGGAGGAGAGGAACAACACAAACATTTATTGAACGTTGACATTCAGGAGCGTAAAAAAAAGTTTTTTTTTATTCCAAGCATGAGATTCATCAGTTTCAACAGCACCACAAGAATTAGAGTCTTTGAGACTTCCTATAGTTTTAAGAACCTCAATAGGAGTGAGATGAGTAGAAACTGCAGATTGTTTAGATTCCCATTGTGTTCCCAACGATCGATAAGACTGCTTAGTCTTCTTTTAATTGCAAAGATTTAATCGGTGTTGTTGACTGGCCCTTAGCCTCTCCGTTTCTTTACATACTTCAATTTTTGCTGCTGCAGGCTTTCATAAAAAGCCTGGTTGAATCGTTGTAGTTATCTTGCTGGACTTCGAAATTCAGCATAAGTCTACAGTAGGTCAAATTTTTTAGTTTTAAAAAATGCATTTGGGCGTCCTGCTTTCGAATATGCTTTTAAAAATTGTTGGTATCTATTAGTTTAGAGGTCACTGGCAAAAAAAAGCTCAAAAACTGAGTGTAACCTAGACTTTCCCGTAGTTGGCCACAGTTAGACGCCTACCCGACAACTAGCACCTTCCCATAGCGGAGCGACGAAGACACGTGTGCGGCTAAGCCCTGCGAAAGAGATAGAGTTTAAATTCTTTTAACGTGCGAAGCGGAACACCCAAAGACTGTTGTCTGTAAAAGAAAACTTTTTCGTTGAGGAAGTTAGTTAAATTTTAATTACATATTCTTAGGCGTAAGAATTAACTTAACTAATTTAAAGGTTAAAATAAGGCATCATTTTGTAGAGAAAAATTGAATTCTTGAATAGCTATAGCTTGTAAACTAAATGAGACGGAACATTTTTAATGACATATTCGCAATCAGGATACTCAATAACATAGTTAGCATAAAAAAATTAAAGAAATTCCTCTTAGACCTACGGTAAACTTGTTCCGGAAATTCATATTCTAATTTGTCCAAAGTTGTGCTGTGTATCTCTATATAATATATTTTTTTTAGATAATTTTTGAGTAGTAATGTAACATATCTCTCGAGCAACTAAAGTGTCCATGTATAAGACCCTCATCATCCCAGTCCTGCTGTACGGTGCAGAAGCATGGACCCTGTCAAAGGCGGATGAAAACACTTTAGGCTGCTTCGAGAGGAAAATTCTTCGGACGATTTACGGTCCCGTCTGCATAGACGGAGAGTGGAGGAGGAGATATAACATCGAACTGTACGGGCTGTACAGCGATACCGACCTAGCCAAAAGAGTCAAAACACAACGTCTACGATGGCTGGGTCATTTAGAGCGGATGGACACCAACGCCCCGGCCCGGAAAATCTTCGAATCCACACCGCAGGGACGACGCGGTAGAGGAGCACCGAGACTCAGGTGGCGCACGCAAGTGGAAGGGGACCTCAGCCAACTTCGCGTGCGAAACTGGAGACGGCTAGCTAGAGACAGAGCTGGCTGGCGAAGCTTGTTGGCTGAGGCCCAGGTCCACCCCGGACTGTAGCGCCACCTTAAGTAAGTAATGTAACATATCAGAAATCAAATGATATTTTTATTTGACAAAAATTTTTAGCACAAACAAATTGAGAAAAAAATGTTATAAGTTTTCGAAAACAGAAAAAAATACAACGATCTACCCTTATGTGACTGAAAATACATATTGCTATATGGAAAGTATGTATGTATGTATGCACATCCGCACAAATGTTGGTCGAAAAAAAAAAAATTAAATGCGGTATCCCCTGCGCCATTTTACCCGATATTAAATTACAGCAAGAAAGAACAAACTACAAAAGTAATTTTTTTATTAGGTACCCAACATGTTATTGTTTATAAAGCCAAACTGTTGTTTTACCTTTACAAATGCGAAAAAAAAGATTCATTAAAATTCATTCTTTCATATTGAAAAAAAAAGTCATATATAAAATAGCTTTGTTAACAAATATTCTATAAATTTGATAAACCACTCATCTAAATCGAATGAAGTTTTCTTGAAATGGCAATTTTTTTGCCTGTGAACCAATTTTTACTTAGATATTGTTGCTAATTTTATGCATGAATTTTACAGAGTGAACATTTTAGCTGTTTAAGCTCCCAAAATGGAGAGTTAGTTGTCAGTCAGACTTTGCTCAGACTAAATATCGGACTAAATATTGCCTTTTACCAACTATTTTTATTTTTTTGCTATCATATCTCATTAACCAAATTATAACAATTAACATGACAATTGAGCCATAAAAGCACCTTCTATTCTGACGCTGAGTTGTTTAGTGGAGTTGAAATACTAGGTGACAAAATGTCGAAGAAAAAGCGATTTGCGGCTCACCGACAGGGTATGATCCTGCAACCTTTACCGTTCGCGGGTACTGCTCTAACCAGTTGAGCTACATATTTGCCCAATTTAATCTTTGTCCAAAAAGAATAATTGGTCGTATTTGGCTCCAGATTAAATCGGGTGAGACTGTATCTCACCGTGAGTGAGAAATACGGAGATACCTTTTCCAGCTTTAAGGACCTTTAAGAGTTGACGCTTATTGCTTTTCTAAGTTGACAGTACTAAAAAGAAATTTGTTTTCCAACCATCAGCCATAAACCGAGATACGAAAAAAAGTGCAGACCTTAGCAATTGAATTGTTGGTTTTTCCTGATATTTTTCAGAGTTTATCGGAAAGTGCCATTGATTGCTTTTATAACCTAAAACTAACAAACAATATTTTTCTATCACTGTGATACTGCAAAGTTGCATAAGCTTATTTGGAATCATCCCAAAAATGCACTCATCTTATACAAACAGGATTTTTGCTACTCTCCGTTTGAGGTTTGCAATCTGTTTTCCTCCCCATTTTATATAGGACGAAATCAACCGCCTTGAATGCAATATTTCCAATATTGCTTGTTACTTATTTGAGAGTTATTTTTCTTTGATAACTTTGACCGTCAGTATGGCTACGGTTATTGGTTTTGCACAAGTTCTACCCACAGAAGCTGTCCACAAGACGTTACCGGATGAATAATATCAAAACTCATTGATGAACTTTGAAATGACTATCCACAGAGGATGCTACAAGGAGTGAGGGTTTCTTCTAGTGCACATATAGTCGGATGATTCTTGTGGCTTGCGGCTTGTAGAATTTTATTATTATAATGCCAGAAGATTCTTATATAGTTTTATTAAAACTTGACGAAGTTTATTTGAATCAAGTTCATCGGCTAAATGAGTTGTTTTTCGTAGAACTTGTTTCTTGAAACTGTGCAAATGCTGAATCGATTGAACAAAGACGATGAATTTCAATTTATATAGTTAATTGGTTTGATATGTACACAAAGTTTTAAAGGGGCCTCGGAACATAGTCGCATAACTGTGTGTTTCGTCAGCCTGAGCGGGTAGATCTAAAATATAGAAGAGCAATAATGACTTGGCTTTGGGGGGTCTTATGGGATTAAACTGTATCATGTTTTCAGTTTCATAGTTCTACCCTCATTCATATTTGGATTGATTATAAAATCATTGTTTTTCATTGTTTTTATTTTGTTTTTCATTGTTTTTCGAAGAAATAAGCAAACACTCTCTCTGTTCCTTTTAAAGAGTGTTAAATACCGAGCTAAATACCGAAAAATTAAAAACTTTTTATTTCTTGGTTAATTATCGAATTTCATGAGCCAGCGTTAAGCATCCGCCCCTTTCCAATTCCATTGAATGGGTTGTACCTAAATTTCGGTGGATTAAAGTCTGCACAAGATACTAAAACATGTGGCTTTAAAACTGTTTAAAAAGAGTTTTTTTATTATTAAAATACTCACTCTGCACGAACTTAAGTGCTCCCAAGTAATATTTTCCTACCCTAAACCCTTTTCGGAATAAGCTTTCTCGTAAAAAAAAAAACAAAAATCATCGGCTTGGTATTAATCCTGGATGGAGCAATTAAAAAAAAATATATACATTTATATGCTTCCAGAATCAGGAGATGCATTTCAACCTTTGTACAATTTCCTTTAAAATTTAAATCATATTCATTCCATCTTTCCTTCGTCTCATACCATCCTTACATCATTGCACACGAAACCGGCAATACTCGTTTGACCACTTAAACATTTGAAATCATCGGAAGTGCTTCACCGATAGGTTGTTGCAGTCTGTGGCCTTTTTGTATCTCAATCAATTTGATAGCATTATCAAAAGTCTTCAACTGTGTACAGGATAGATGTACATATCAATTGAGAATAATACGTTACAGACATTCCTGCCATCTCCTTTCCGGTTCCCATTTGAGTCTGCTTCAGACAGTTTAATTTCTGAGAAATGAAATTTTGAAAAGATTCCGAGAAAGTGTTGGCTTCAGTCAAAGGGGGCTGAAACAATATTTTTCACTTAATCCCATTGCATAAATGTAGCAAGCAACCTCACTCAAATCGGGAGATTTGTTTGGAATTCCCACTCAGGGGCGAAACTTAATTTATAGAACCTTGACACCATTAAGTGCTTATAGCAAGGAGAATGTTTTATAGGAGCCAAACGCATAGAATCCTGGAAACGAGGTTTGCACCAAACGAAAGCACCATCGATGAACTTATGTTTTGGGTTGCATCTGTTTAGTAATTTATTGATTCTCTTATTTTATGGAGGAGGTAATTTAAGCTTCAAGCAGATAAATTCTACAAGTGGTTTTTGCGAAAATATATTTTTGTAGAAGTTTTCTACACTTCACCTCTTAGTCGCACTTATCATGCACATAGTCGTGTCGAAATTGACGAAAATAAACGTCAAAGCTAGATTAAACTAGCATAAAATCGAAGTTAGCGAAGATTAGGTTGTCAAAAAATAAAATAATCAAGATCAAGGTCCTTTCTTTAACAATAAAAAATATTCGAAAAACGTGTATGAGTAGATATTGCAGTATTCATTTTTAAGTGACACTTAAATCCCCTTGAGATCATTTTATTTTCCCATCCAACGCAAATCACAAACAAATCGTAGCATGGAAACTTTTTCTTGATGCTTAAAATTCCGATAAGCACAATCAATGTAATTTCTCATTTCGACAAAGTTTATGTAAACATTTTTGAAACCTACATTTTACAGGATAAATCTTTCTCGATTCGTCCCAATGAGTCTGCGAAATGAGGCGACCCCCATCGACGTCAAATTGTAAACAATTTTAGTCAAAAATTCTTTTGACACTCTCTCCTTTCGCCTGTTCACATGTTTCGTTTTCTCTTGTGGGATTAAGAGTTTAAATAAAAAGAAAGTTTGCAATATGTTTTCTTTATTTTTAGACTGTTTGTGAAAAGCTAATGTCACGTAGGGGAAAACAATAAATGTCAGTCGTCTCTGATGCGGGTAAATGGAACCCAGACAACACATTAACACATCGGTCAGATACTGTCTCCGTTAATATGAGACCATAGACCCTTTTGTTTGGCAACTCGAACTCAAGAGTAAACATTCCTCCATAATTCAGAGAGACGTTAGAATATATACTCGAAAACTTTTGCTAAGTGTTGTTAAATTGAGAAAAATTGGGTAGCAAATGCCTGGACCCTATCGATCCCTGAAATTATATAAGAGAATATTTTGATAAAAAGCTGTTCGATGGGTCCAGGTTTTTAGTTTCTTCATGCAGTCAAATTTGATCTTAAGGAATCTTTTGCGGCTGCAATCAATTTAGAAATAAATGAATAAATAGTAAAGCTTTGTGAATATATTCTTGTGGAAAACGCTGTTCCTTTACGAGTAAAAAACCGGGCATTCAAGAAGAATATGTTGGATGTCTCTTCTCCGTCAAAGCAGTACCGACATTTCTTCTCTTGAAAGAAATTAATATTGATGTAGGAGTTGATAAATAGTGACCTCGTCATACTTCCAGTAATTAAGACAAACCTACAGCCGCAGGCCAATAAACTAGAATCAGGTTGCTGTCTTTTGAACATGGATTCTGACCAATCAGGTTACTAAACCTTGCTGTTCAAGTTCCATGTCTCAACAACTCGTTTTTTTATATAGTTTGTCAAGTTTCTTATGATCAATTCGCTCTTTAGTTTTTCTCTATCGTAAGGTTTTTTTTTGCCGTCTCTATAGCTTGAGTTTCCGGTGACAAAACATTCAGTTTTCGAAGTTTTATATTCCATTGACATTATTGCTTAAAATGGAATATGAAAATAAAATGGAATACGCCACGTGGGGTGCCGTGGCGTAGTGGTTAGTGTGTGTGCTTACTACGCCGGAGGTCTGGGTTCGAATCCTGCCATCGTCACCTGAAAAAAAAGACTTGTTCTTTTTCACGGTTCCCACCTCCGCGAGGGTTTGACAAGCCCTCCGAGAGTATAATTTGTCTTGAAAAACTTCTCAAAGTGCCGTTCGGATTCGGCAAAAAATTGTAGGTCCTCTTGTATGTAAAGAAATTAACACACCAGCATACATTGTGGAGAAGTTGGCCCTGGTTCACCTCGAGCTGTTGCGTCACTCTATTTATTTATTTTTTTATTGCTTAAAATCTCTTAGTTTCTTAGTTTCTTCTTGTCACCAAACTATTGATGGAAATAAAAAAGATGACGCACTAGTCAAAAAGACTCAGAAAGCCCTTTTAAGGGACCCAAAGTTTTTTTTACGCCTTTCGTTTTCTACAGCCTAAACTGTGCCCACTTTCACGCCACGAAATATTTATTAAGGGCAAGTTGCCGCATCTAGTTCACAATAGGAAATAAAACAAGTGATTAAGTGCTGTCTGTGACAAACTTCTATTTACCCGACCCTATATACCATGTAACACCAAATCTTACAGTTTCTTGGCCCGAATTCATGTATTATATGCATAGGCCACGCCCCCAAAAGTGGACATGGGCTTAAAATTTAAATCAATAAATTGTAATTTCGTTAAATTCATACGAAAATACGGTAAAAGCGAAAATAGTTAAAAAAAAAACAGTTTTTTCCTAAAAACGCCCCTTAAAAGTGGGCGGAGCTAAAAACTTTGTATGGAGGAAACTTAGCCAATACTCATATCTTGAATATTTGTCATAGAATTTTTTTTCGATTTGGAGTCAACTTTCCGAGAAATCAGGTTTTTAAAGATCTAACATGTTAAAAGGGGGCATGGTCGATATTATGGGCGGTCCAATTTCTGCCTTGTCTAAGGTCTAAGGCCAATATTGCTCAGTACCAAAATTTAAGTTCCTGTGACCAAAAGGCATTTTGAAATATAAATGTCAAATAGAGGTTGTCTCACATTGAAGCCAGTAGTGGGCGTGGCTTAACACTTTGTCTGTGCAACAAGTTTCAGCTCTCTAGCTTGATTTTGAAGACCTAAAACCTTCACACATACAGACGGACGGAAGGACGGACATGGCTTAATTGATTTACCTGCCGGTCTCGATCACATCTCAAAAAGGTCTTAAGGGTCTACGGTGATTATTTTTCACTGTGTTACAAAAGCATTAAATATAATATGCGACCGAGGGTATATTAATTTTAATGGTATATTAATAATAAAGCATTAAAATTAATATACCCTCGGTCGGGTTTTAAAACTTGCAAATAACAAGTAAACTAACTACTACCAACTAGAGTAGCTAGTGGGGTCGACTCTTTTCCAAAACCAGAAATGGGAAACTAATCTCATAACTATTATTGCGTTAATTTACTCCAGTTTATTTGCAGTGGGGGGGGGGGGGGGGAGTTCCGGCCATCACCATTGGGTTGCCGATCACGAATTTCGGTTTGTTTTTGAGGTTTTGATTTCGGGTTGCGGATCGAGAGATCGGGGCAACAGCCAAAAATAGAGGTGTTTTTGCTATGTTCGCACTTTAGAGGTAAAAAGATGTTTTTACCTCTAAATTGAAAATTAAGTAACATTTTATAAAAAATTTCAACATTCGGGCTAAATTAAGGGGCTGAACATTTCCCCTGAAAATGCCCCCTTTTTTCTTATATATTAACATTTTTCGACTCAAATTCGGAAAAATCTGTCTTTCTTAATCTTATTTGAACATTTAATAATGATTTGAAAAAATGTATCCCTACGTAGTATATCCCTTGAAAATATGAGTTTTGCCATTTTAAGAGCTAACGTAATGGAATTTTCTCTATTATAGGTTTCTTAGGCTGGTGATCACGAATTTTTAGTCATTTTTTCTTAAAATTAACAAAGACACCCTCAAGTTAATAAAATTATCCAGATAAGAGTTCGGAGACCAGTTTTATAATAGCGGAATTAAACAGTCCATTTCTTCATATTCCCGCTCGTTACGTTTTTGTTGGAGGTTGCTACTATCCGATGGAGCACTCAGACACAACTACTGGTCCATTGTACTACCATGCAGACACCTTACATTAATGTATTTAGTTTACCCGTCTTTCGAAGAAAGATGAGAAGGAGCTTCAGTGATGAAGAGCTTAGGTGTTCGGCACTCGCCACGTCAGCCCCAAAGATCCGCCACCTGATGCGAGCAAAGGCAGGGCCACTACAAAGGAAGTGTTCCGCTGTATCGTCGTCCTCTCCACAGGCAGGACAGGTGGTGGTTCCGCTTAAGCCTAGCACATTCAAGTGTCTAGCAAAAGCTTGGTGGCCGGTAAGGACGCCTACAAGAAGTCTGCAATCGATTCTCCAAAGAGATAGAAGAAAAGACGCTGAGCCCTCCCAAATGTCCGGGCGTAGTCGTTTAGTCTGTTTGCACCCATTGCAGTCACGCCAGCGAGCCCTGTGTTCACGAGAAACCCAAGTATCAATGGCAGAAGTAACAACAGATACAGGCAGGCCTATGGCAGGTTCAGGTCCTGAGAAAACCTATGAGCCTAGCCTGGCAAGCTTATCAGAGATCTCATTTCCCTGGATACCAGTGTGACCTGGAACCCAAACAAGATTCACTGCATTTAGACTTCCGACTAAGTTCAATGATTTCTTGAGTTCGAGCACTATCTTGGACGAGGTAAGAGGGTTGAGCAACGCATTTAGAGCGGCTTGGCTGTCACTGCAAACGCATATGCTTCTTGCCCTCCACCTGTTATATACAATATAGCGCATAGCCATTAGGATAGCGAAAATCTCCGCTTGGAAGACAGACGCATATTTACCTAAGGGGTAGTGGAGCCTAATGTTCTCGCTTTCCACAAAGACTCCGGTCTCGCTTTCCACAAAGTCCGGTTTTGGAGCCGTGAAAATACGATGGCATTCTTTCCCTGGCTCATAGTCTGGCCGAAGCCATTCCATAACCTGAGGAAAGTTGACTTGGTAGTTTTGTCGCAAAAGGATTCCTGGGGTCATTGCGTCAGAGGGCATGTCCATAAGACAGGGGTCGAAGGAAGTTCTTCAAAATTCCAATGCGTTTGGTACCAAAAACCGCCTCTCTTTAAGCGAAAGATGGTTTCCAGCGTACACCTCATGATAAATATATCAAAGGAGGAGGGGAGGTTCATCAAAGCATCTAGAGCAGAGCCCGGCGTGGATCGCATTGTAAGTGCCCTCAATAGTTATATTTAGTTCAAAAATTGAATTGTTCAATTGTTCATTCGCATGCTTTAAACACTCGCCTTTATTCACCTGTAAATCTTGAACGCAATTTCCGCAATTTTGTTCGTTTGTATGTCCTTTGGTATTTTTTTGCTGATTTAAGGGTGAAGTCCTAACTTCTCGAGAAAAAAAACCCCGTAATTCGTGATCAGCAGCAGAAAAAAAATTAAAGTAGAGAAAATTCCATTCCGTTAGCTTTTGAAATAGGGGTAGTTTCCCCCCACATTAAGGGGAAGCTTCAATCCCGTCTTATTAACCGAAGTGTAACCATTTTTATACCCCATCCCATAGGATAGGAGGTATATTAAGTTAGTCACATAGTTTGTAACACGGTGAAATAATAATGGTAGACCCCCAAGACCTTAAGGGCATATGATCGAGACCAAATTCTGAATCCAATGAGCCATGTCAGTCCGTCTGTATGTCTCATGTTTTTAGGCCTTAAATTTTGAGCTAGGGTGCTGAAACTTCATACGTCAGGTGCACGTCATGCGAAGCAGTACAAGTGCAAAAATGTTTGAAATCCGCCCAAAGACACGCCCACAATCGGTCTAAATATGCAACTACCTCCAGATTTTTCAAAACTGTTTACTCAGTTTACTCAGTATTTTTAAAAAATTAAATTAAAATTTGCTCAATATTTTATGCAGAAAACGCAGATTTTGTTCATACAAGACTTTTGGCCCCGCCCACATTTGGAGGCAGAATTGAAGAAAAGCCTAAAATTTTCCAGAAAAACTTAATTTCGACTGCCTTTGAGCCTAATTTAGGAAAGCATGAAACAAAAAAAGTAGCAGTTTTTGTTTACCTAACTTACTTCCGTCCAGATTTCGTTCATATAAAGTTTTTAGCCACGCCCCCTTTTAGGGGTCATTCAAAAATATTGAATTTGAACCAAAAAATTGCATTTTTACGTACAATTAGGTGTAACTTGGAAATATCTGTGGAAATATCTTATAATTAATAGTTTGTTATTAGGGGCGGTTGGACCGCGCCCCTTTTCGAAGTTTGCATTACTTATAAAATAACTATGCCATCAGCATTTTACAATGTGGGATAGGATGGGGTATTCAACGGTCCGTTTTACGGACTGTAACTTCTGCGTACACACTGTAGCACTTACTCACTGGTTATGAATTATTATTAAATGTTTCTCTATGCTCAGAGTAAGAAGTCAGTTTTTACGCATAATTTTAGTCAAGAAGTGTAAATGTAGAAAATTCCCCAGTTTAGGGGTAGGTACTTTTTAACCCCTTAATTTAACCCGCATTTTTTGACACCAATTAACACTCAAAGCGTGAATATAGCAAAAACACCCCTATTTAAGGATAATTTTGGGTGGTTTTACGAAATTAGCGATCTGCTACCCGAAAAACCTATAGTAGAGCAAATCTGGTGGTGATTGGAGAGCACCTAGACAACCAAAGCCGCAAATTAACTGGAGTAAATGTAATTCGCAGAGACGACCCTTCACTCGCTGGCATGTTGAGCATAATTGAGAAATCCTTTGAGATTAAGAATTTCACTCTAGTATCATTCCTTGACATTTAAGGAGCCTTCAACAATGTCAGAGCAGGAGCTATAACAGCTACACTTCATAAACTGAAGTTGGACAACTAACTCTGCAATTAGATCGAGCAAATGCTTAAAAGCAGGGTCGTCCATGCCGAGCTAGCCAGCAGGCCCGTGTGCAGAGGAACCCTATAGGGCGGGGTATTATCGCCACTACTATGGCTCTTCGTAGTTAAAGAACAGCTCTTGATCCTAGTGAAAAACTGCATTAAAGTTATAGCTTACGCTGGCGATATTGCGATAGCTGTACCAAGCAAGTTCCTGTCCACTACCACTACTAGGGATTTAATGCAATTTACCCTTAACAAATTAGCTAGGTGGACAGATAGTGTCGGTATCGGAGAGAACTCAGCATAGACTGAACTAGTAGACTAAGAACTCTTCTGGTCTAAGTGTGGCCCTGTCGAGTGGGGACAGCCACCCAACCCAACCTAACCTAAATGAAATAAGCAAAATATAATATTTCCTCCCTTCAGCTACACAAGGTCGGGTTTTTTTTTCAAAAGCTTCCCAAAGTTATATTTTTAAATCCATCATTTCTGGAGGCATGGAAGTTTCTTTTTAAGGGAGGGTAGGTCAACAGTGCGCATCGCATATGTACAAAAGCACTGTTCTACTCTCCCACTTTTTTACCTTTAAAAAACTCAAAAGTTTGCCTAAAATAGCAAAACAAGCTGAATTTTATTGCGTCAGAATTTTGAAAGTAGAATAATTATGTTCCGCCTCTCTTTATAACATAGGAATTAAGGGCTATAATAGCAGCCATTTATTGGCGGCTGTTGCAGTACCTTTTTTATGCTTTTATAAAGATTTTGGTATAATTGCTCGAGGTATAATTGCTTTTTTCATTGCTGAGCCTCACACTAAAGCTCTTCTTAAAGTTGAAGCATTGAAAGAAACGCTTTGAATGCTTCGATTGAGTGAACATTTTCCTTCCTTCATATAATACTTTCATATTCCTGAACCACGAAATATAAACGGGCTAGTTCCGATAGGACCCCATGGCTGATGTTCACAAGTACTCATAGTCCCTGCATAGTACAAAGCCAAGCCAGTCCTTGTACCCTGTTTAGTGTCTCCCTCTAGGTGGCAATTGCTCCATATATGATCATTGGTTTCTTAGTAGAGCTTGCGTCGGCGTCATTTTGCTTCTGTGTGAGTTTTCCAGATGAGTTTGCTGTCTTTGTTAAGCCCTAGATATATAACTCCATTAGCTGCGGTATCAGTATTACACTCGACTGCTGATCGGTCCCAGTGGTTAAAGATATTTGTTGGGAGTCTTCAATGTTCAAAAAGGCACATAATAATATCTATATTGCTTCAAGTGCACTCTGAGTGTTTTCAGTCAGTTGATCAATCAGTCTCGGGATCTAAATTATGAAGAGGAGATCAGATCAGAGGAGGACAGTTAGTTTATTTTCCCTAAGTTTTGACGAGGAGCGGTGTTAGACTGATGGGTCTATCGGACTTCGGTATACCTGCGTTTGCCTTCTCCATTTTCGGAATGAACACCATCTTCGCTCGTCTGCATTAGTTCAAAATATAGCCCAGTACTAGGCTACTGGGCTATCTATAAGGCTTTTACTTCTTATTGGTTTGGTGTAATTCAGTTCTTACCGTGACTTGCAAGATTGCCCTCTGTGGAAGTTTTTTTCCGCTATTTTCCAGTCCCCTTTCCGATATCTTACTACTCTGAAAGGGGACTGGAAAAGTAAAAGTGTAAGTACTTCTACACGGACGACGGCCAGGACTATGAAATTAAAATTGAAGTCGTGGCGTCTGTGGCTCCCTAATTTCGACGGTAGCTTCTGTTCACCGGGCAGGAATACACGTGATTGTCTCACATAACTTCCCTAAGATTCTCGTTTGGCCTTACCTATTTCTTTGTTATAAGGGGTCAAGGTTATTCGGTAGCTCTACCAGTCTGTAATTGATTCGCTGCCTTAAACAGTTTACCCGTGTTTACTCAGGCTGGTTGGATGCATTGCCGTGACATAAGACCAAGCGACATAAGGCCAAAGTCACTTTGTGAAAGTGACAAAGCCAGATTTAGCCGTTTGGCATTGTGACACTTTTGTAAAGCGACATAAGCCCAATTTAGCTTTATGTTATATTGCACTTTTGGACCAAAGGGGAAGTAAAGGAAAAGCAGGCAGGGGGTTGCAGGGAGCAGCATGCCCACCCAAACAAATTCCCATTTTGATACGAAACATTTTGCCTTATGACATTTTGGTAATTTGGGCTTATGTCGCTTTATAAAGTTTCATAATACCAAATGATAAAATTTGGTTTTATGCCACTTTCACAAAGTGACTTAAGGCCAAATTTCCAGATTTTGTCTTATGTCGCTTGGTGTCAGGGCACCGTTTGATAGTTTCTAGCCTCTGCATGTATCCTTATTTCCATTACGTTTCTTCTGTTTGGACAGCTTTTTTCGAACGCACCTATGATGGCTTTTGTTATGCCTACAATAGGATGTTCTAAATTGTGGGCCGGACCTCTCTTCAAGTCATAACCTATCCTCTTAACTGTTATCAAGAGACGGTTCGAAAAGTTTTCAGCTAGCCCTCCTCATGCTCCAAACACTGTTCGTTGTGATACATATATTGTCTAACTTAAACCTACCTATTTGACAATTTCCATCACCCTTAACAAGTCTATATTGAATACGAATAGCCAATAGCTACTGGCTACTCGTAGCTTTTGGGTAGAATTATCTACGTGTACCTAGTAGTTTTCGAACATTTCCTAATTGAACGTTTCAGTTCCAAATTGCATATTTCAAAAGAAAATCAGAGGCGGACTGTTCGTCTAGAACTCTTGTGTCGAACTCTGCTTATCAAGTATTCTATTTAGTTGTGAGTTGTCGGGCTTCGATGAGAAAGTTTAAAAAAAAAAAACAAAGTTAAAAATCTGCTTTCGCTCCATTGATTTCCTTTATTAAGCACTAGATACAAATAATATCCTCTCCCAGAAAAGTGAATGTGTTGCTGCTTGAGTCATTGGGTGGGTGTTGTTCCCCAAAGCTAAACTCATCCTTGCTATTAACCTCCGATTTTGTAGATGTCATATGCTAACAACGCCATTCATCGTGTGAAACCATCGTATGTCTCACAACATCCTTTCAACTCAATACGTTCCTAATTGCACAATTAAAACGCTTTCTCTGGAAAGAAGATTTCTCCTTGCAGCCATTCACGAATATGTAGATCCCTCACAAATCCGTTTACTGAAATGATTAAGGATTTTTCAAAAACGACTGCATACTTAATCTTGCCACAGGGGATCACCCTCAATTTTGTCAAGTCAATTGAATTTGCTTAATTTACAAAGAAACAAGAGAAAAGGACGTTTATTTTTGAAATGAAGAAAGAAAAAATGGAACTAAACTGTTTGCTCACCACGGATGTACCTAAGCCATATTGCCACGCAAAGATGTAGATGACTTTCCTGAGCCTTAAAATATTTTACACTTGGGCTCGAAGGCAAGTTACGTACACAGACACACGTAGCGGTAGTACGAGTATATCTCAGCGTTTATTTATGTTTTTAAAAATTAAATTTGCAATTTCGCCGACAAGAAGACAAAGTGTACACGTTGTGTTGGCGAAAATAATTACCCAGCCGCATCAAATTGCCTGCGCCATCAGGGGTGCCGACATTAAGCGAAATTATCCACTGGAAAGGATCTCGAAATCAAATTTGGAAACACTTGAATAATTTTACGCATCACTCAGTGTAGGGATTCGTTCTTCTTCGTTTTTAATACATTTCCTCCCTACTCTGAGTGGTGGTAGTTCGTCTTGGCACTCGCCATAACCGTCGACACCATCATCAGAGCGAACCCAACCAGGGTGTCTTGGTTATCTCTCGCCCACCGTGTGCCGTGGCTTTTAGCCTCGTAAAAGTTCACAATCGCAGTCGTTTTCGTCGGGTGTTGCCCTCTATGTGTGTGTGTCTTAACTTTCTGGCTAAATTGCTCCATTTTGGTGTTAACGCGTATTCCTCAATGACGTGGTGTAACATTTGTTACCAGAGCCCAGGCACATATGGTAATATGGTTGTCGGGTATCCTTTTGTCGCAGTGAACTGGAAAAGGCATTTGGCGTTTCATATTCCTTCATATACATGAAACAGCAAAAGGATCACTTTGTGTGCGAAACAGAGCCGAAACTCAATTCCCCTGCTGGGCGCGCTGAGAGTGTTCTCTGCATGAACTTTTGAATGCCATTAACCCTTTGCAACATCGGGTGTCTATTTCGGGTCGGGAGTAGTTTCCGACACACGCATTTCAACAGGATATCACTAAATGGGCTATCTTTTCTAGTTGTTTTTTTTTCGCCTGGAAATCGGTTAAGGAACTAATTTTAGGATTCATCTGAATTCATGTGGAATGTTGTGCTGTGAGATTAGCATGTTCGATTATGGAATAGGAAGGCATGCTCCAGTCATTAACTTAATGCAGGAAGCTTACGTACCTTGAAGTGAAGTCAATCAGGCTGAAACAAGTTGGAAAGTTGGCCAATTGAGGTTACATAATTAATTGGGAATACACGAGGTGAAACTGTCAATATTTTTCTATAAATACCAACTTGGTTAGAATGTTTTGGCCGAAGGAAAATAATAATGTGGCTACTGGGTGTTACTGCTTTGTTCAGGTATAAAGTTTGTCTGATGTTTTTGATAAGTTGAGCTATAATTATATGCACCCGAAAATAGGGTTTGGCCAGCTATGGTCCCGATTGACGTATTTTATTGATTAGACGTTAGCACTGGAAGGATGTACGATTGCGGATCGGGTGGGACCAAAGTAATCGCTTTAATTTTTGGGTGTTCACAACTTATTTCCGGGGTGGACCTAGGCCTCAGCCAACAAGCCTCGCCAACCAGCTCTGTCTCTAGCTAGCCGTCGCTTTTAATATTGAAAATGTAGAAATTTTTTTTCAATATTTCAATTTTCAATATACAACTTTGTCATCTACATAAGTTTAAGAGGTAATATCAAAGCTGAGCATGGACCAAGTTTATGAACAGAGCCGAATTTCTGGAAATTCTGAAAAAATGGAAAACTTAAATTGAGGATGTTTTCGGGGTATATCATGCTTCGTCACGTAAGCCATGAGTTCTTATGTCGCATCATGAATAAGTAAAATCTTACACAAAAATTCTGTTTAAACCTTCTGTTGAACTGAAAATTTTGTAGATGTTCCTGCCTTACCCATTAGCAAGACTCGATGAAGATTGTCGACAGAACGTTTTAGCAAAAATGTCAAGTAAATTTGTAAGAGGGGAGTGACGTTGTTTTCACAAAGTCAAGGCTTCAAGATCCACATGATCGTTGCTGGTGATAAGCCCAATGCATTTCCAAACGCACGTTTCCGAAAAACGAAAACAGGTTGCGATGGTGATCATGACACCATTGACAGCTTAAATGCATACGATCTGGCGATCATCGGTGTCAGAAATAGAGAAAACGCTCTTGAGCATTTAAGCAGAAAGTGAAAATTTGCGATTCACGTGTAAACCGAACTATAGGGGTCGCTCTGAGGTCGCTCTGTTCATCCGGTTTTGCGAAAGGGTCACAAGGTAATCTTCTGAAATATGAGCTTATGTAATGGCACCCGAAAAATTACTTATAGGTGCTCAGTAGAGAATCCGGCTTAGATAGGATCTCGTATTCCTCTATTCGAAGTCCTGTGCGCAGGAATAACTCATGGCGGGTTTTTTCATATTTTTCATGCTTTGGTTCTAAAGTTCATTGAAAAAAAAACTACTGATTTTTGATAAAAAAAATTTTAGTTTACATGAAAGATGAAAGACAAAAATATCACATAAGCAATTTTCAGAACTGGGACGTGATGAAAAAAAACTCGTCCAAAACTTTTTGCAAATCGACTTCAACATGGCGATGTATATTCAATGAGGCTAAACCATTCAGCCTATTTTCGGATAATGTCGACCTGAGATACGTTCTGAAACGTCGCAGTGAAAATGACCTTCTATTTGTTGTCGTTCTCACACACAAAATTGTCAAAATCCAAAGCTTTTGATGGACATTTAAAAACACGTCTTTATTGCAAATGTCGAGTGCCTGGAGTGCATTTATGACACAAAAACAAAGTATACTTTCAGATGGATTGAGTGTTTGTTTCAAAGGCTTTTTGGAAGTTTTGCAGTGGATCTCGCCTTTTATTGGAGAATTGACCGTATGTTACCATTATCTTACGATTATGTTACTATTATGTAACCATATGTTACCTTTTGGTAACAAGTGCAAAATATATATGAAGGCGTTAAATCTTATCTATGGCCTGAAACCATAACTCCCAAATTTAAAAAATGTCAAAAGACAAAATTTGACAAAGGCTGAAAAAATGCCATGTCCACCATTTCGTTGAAATAATTCCAACAACAACTTTTAAGGCAGTTTTTGGCCACAAAACTGCTTCAGTAGGACCTTGCTTAGAGAAAGACTTTTCGTGGGTAGGTGTTATAAAAATGAAGAGATCTATAAAGGCATCGTCCACTGGCGCCGGCCTCGTAAGCAATCGTCTGGTTTTCTCCCTTGTTCACCCTGTGCTACCTTGCCGGTAGCTTATTTTTGGTGATCCTGCCTCATATAAAGCCTTATGAGGCCAGCCTTTCAAGGCTTTTCCTGTGGGCTTTTTTTGTGTGTCTTTTGCTGGTTTTCAGGCGAGGTGACTACCTTAGTAATGTTGCCACTATGCATGCAGAGGTTTCTATGCTGACTGAAGACCAGCTAATTGTACTTTAAGAAATTTGCAAACCTTTTTTGGCTCAACTTTTAATTTTTTTATTATTTACTTTGTTTAATTTTTCATATTTTTTTGTTCCCACGAAGGCGAACAGAAAGGAATTCACATTCATTCGTAAAAGCATCTTTTCTTTCCCCAAATGAATGCGTTGGGGAAAGGTTTCCCCAAATGAAACCTTTCCCCAAATGAATGCGTGCCACGAAAGAAACGGAACGACTCTTAGATCTTATCAGGACCTAATTCGATTAACCACGGAGTAACATGCTTACATCAGAAATGACTCCTATTCGGGACACTGTCATAAATCTGTCACAAGACTCCTCTATCAGTAATTAACCTTATATCAAAGACCGCACAATTTTTTGAAACAAGTATTTGGCGAATCAAGTTCCAAATATCAATGGGTTGAATGATGATGACAATTGACTAAAGAAAACTAAAAAATGACTAACGAAAGTGGTCTTGGTATTGCTTAGTAATACTCTTTCCTCACAAGTCTAAGAGGTTTTCTAGACAGTGTAGGGTAGATATCATTAAAGTAGATGAACTACGCCATGCAATCACAGTAGCTATCTTTCCCACTGAGCGTATCATGAATGTACGATAGGTCTCAGTTTTATTTAGGTTTTCATTTTTCTTTAATTAATCTGACCACTCATTCCGTCAGTCTACGTGCCGTCTCGTTAACACGTAGCCGCGCCAATCTTAACTCATATAATTTTATAACCAAAGCTTAACGATAATGACTGCCATAACTTTTCACACACAAGAGGATTTTTTAAGGTACCGCCTGGCAATGATTGAATTTGTCCTTGCATGTCCGAGACATGTACTGAACAGTTACATCTTCGAGGACCTTTGTGGGGTTACCTTTTCGCGAGCAAGGACACGTATAATTGAATGCTGAGTTGAATTCGCCCTGTTTGACTAAATTAAGTATCAGCAAAGACAAGTAAAATTTTATCGAGCATTTCGGTAAACGATTTTTATATGCTCCATGTGTTTTTTCAAAAACTGATCTGTTGCCTTGTCTGCCATTTTATTGCCACAAAGCTTTGATATGACCTTCTTTTGTGAAGGTGTATCCACTTTATTGCTGGTTTAAGTGTCGACATTTTCCTGCCAAAAACTCATCTCCATTTGACTCGAATTATGTTCTGAACTCTTAATTAAAATGTTCACTCATTTATTTTTCTCATAAACTCGATAGATACTAACTATTTCAAGCACTCACACATCCAAACTGACAGTCGCAACGCTAGGGCATAAAAGTTTGTACAACTTTATCAACCCCACACACTCAATCAAATAAAGTATCCCTGTAAGGACCAAGTTGGTTTTGTACCAATTGAGACAGTTATTCCTCGGTTGGTTTTCTTATACCTGAGGCCAACCATCCATGCATAATGTAACTCTGATGGAGTTCCTTATTAAGAGTTTCGAATATTATAAGGTGCACGTGCTGGTTTATTCCTCTGTCACATGGCATTTTGTCTGAGTCATAGTCACAAGTTCTAATTGGCAACTGACTGACACAATCACAAGGAATGGCATGTTGCATGATTAGATTTCCCCCATGGGAATAGTATGTTAATTAGTGGTGTGGTCTCATAATTCAAATAGAAGCAGTTTGTTCCCTTTTAGCTTAAGTCAGTCCTTTGGTCGATGAGTCAAACGAATCTCAAATCTGTTTCGAAATAATACCTACGACTGGACTCGAACCGCACATTTCACTACGAGAATCAAAGGAGAACCTAGAGCGACGCTAGATTATGTAAACTTTAATGTTTAACCTCGGATAATAGTCTGTCAAAAGACTGTGATAGTTGCTGAGGATTATTTAAATCAAGTTATGCAGCTAGCTTGATGCTCGTTAAAATCGTCTTCTAATTCTCATTACCTAAGAGCTCAAAAGTTTTACTCTAGAGTCATTAAGCATTCAAGAAAGTTCTCTTTCGACCGACAATGTGGTACTATATTCCCTTAAGACCAAACAGTTTTTGTTTCTTCTGAAGTTATGCGGTAAAAACTTTATTCTTTCTCCACAATGGGAAATCGTATTGTTGGTTCGATGGTCCTCAAAGGAAACCCCTGCACCTAAATTGTATTATTTAAGAAAAGGATTTTTGGTTTGTTGAATGAAGAACATTATATTTTATAAATATTTAGCATATTTGCCCTATTTTGGAAAACTTGAAGTTTATAAATGTCACGAAATATGTTTTCTGGTTGTGGACTCCAAAGCATACCTACTTGGCCGGTAAAAATATGAATTTTAAAAAAGTATAGCATGAGGTATTTCTAGGTAGACATGTAACTGATACATACGCGCTTTTCGCTGGCCTTGAAAGTGGATTTTAAGCTTGTAGATCTTGCTGTTTTTGAAACACGAGAACATTTTGGTATTCTGGTTTTACTTATGTTAATTTATTTTTAACGTGATTGTTACTATTACAAACCAACTTCCTAATAGCTTTAAACTACTGGGGTTATCAATCAATTGAATTTATAATACGACTAACCGAAACCAGAAACCTAGGGGTGTAAGAGACCAGACAAGAAATGGCCGTCCGCGAAAGGTTTATACACTACGATAAAAGTGGCCAGGGAGCGTGTCGAAATCAACTACGTCACCAAAAAATCCTGTCAAAAGAAATAGGCATTTCAACTAGAGGCATTTCTGGAAGACATGTTACTTGTTGCTGAAAGCCTGACAGCGAAGTAGTAGAAACATACTTACACTTGCTTTATGAGAAAATGAGCAGAGGTTATGCGACGTCACGGCATAAGATTTCCTGCAAACGCTGATCGTTTAATTATAAGAGGACCCACCAGATGTGAAAGCGCGTTTAAAGCTGACATATGACGCTCGACAAAACTAAATTTTTGTAAAAAAGGTGCTAAAAGTGTACCAAAAAAATTTCTAAACCTGGGTTTATCCCTTGCTCAATACTCTGTTAATTTAATGTCATTGGATTTTCCAGCAGAAGTCGGCGCCAGCTCATAAGACAAAAACAACCTGGTTGGCTTAAAAAACACGTTACGGACTTTATAGGAGCATCCAAGGCCTGGCCATCGTGAAGTTCCGAACTTAGTCCTTTGGACAACAAATTGTGGGCTCTTTTGAAAGAGTAAATTTTCGAGAAGTCAACATAAAACTCAAAATCTTTTGAGAAATCTCTGGAACATGCTATGTCTGCTTTTCCTTAAGAAGTTGAGCGCCCTGCTGAGAAAAGAGGCTAAAACGTTAAAGGGCTAAGGGAAGTCAATTTGAAAAACTATTTCAAATTGTTTGAAGCGTGTCAAACATGACTATACAGGCCTGTTGAAGAATGATCGACAGCACGTAAGGCCGTAAACCGCACATTGTACACTGTACACATTGTACACAATGTACAAGGCACTTGAAGGGTGACGTGAAATATTTGAGCTTATTTCGTTTTTGAAAATGCAATAAAGCCAAATTTTTGACATTTGAAGTTATTTCGTGTGGCATTATTTCACCTCACCAGGTTGTAAGGCCCATTCTTATATACGGTGCGGTTGTATGGTGGAAGACTACAGCGCGAAAGTGTCTTTTTCCTTGCTCACTTTAGTCCAAAGGGCGGCTTTAACAGGAATATCAGGGACTTTTTTTGAGGTAATACACAACTTCGCACTTTTAGACATACGACTGTTTGTCTAGAGGGATCTGGATCGTGATCCTTTAGAAGTTTTGGGTACGCCTCTGCAGACAGTGGCAGGAGATGTCAAGTTCGCCGTCTATACAGTTGGACATCGGAACAGGCACCAGGTATATTCTGTGAAGCTATGAGACTAAGCAAATCCCCCGGTATCAACGACGACTGCAAAGTTTTTCAGGCGCAGCTAGCAGCCATAATCCAAGCTTAGGCATAGGCCTTGAAAAAGACCATCAATGTCTACTCTGACAACCAAGCGGCGGTGAAGGCCATGGAGTCAGATGTAGTGAAGTCAAGGACTGTCAAACGACTCAGAAAAAATCTAGTTCAGATATCATTTGGCATTACTATAACCCTTGGAAACGAAGAAGCGGACAAGATCTGGATGAGAAAAGAATATATCTCAAACCTGTACGAGAGCCACACTTTGAGGTTTGAAAGGCGGTTTCCGTCTGTCCGTCCAATCTCTTTATAACTTCTGAACGGTAATTGGTAGAAAGACAAAATTTGGTGTGCGTATAAACTGCGGAAATAGTCACAGAATCTAGAGGGCCATTTTTTTAAGCACAAATAACGTTTTAATTACAGTTTAAAATTTCATCTGAAAATGAACTTAATGTTTTTCAGTGTTTTTTTTTCAAGAAGTTTAGTAGGCAAGAAATAGAAAAACGAAACTTAGGTTTAAGAAATACTAAGCTTTAATCAAAAAATAAAACTTTTCGAAAATATCAAAACGTTTTTGAGAAATGAAGAGTCGAAAATGCATGACGTTTTTCAAAGTGTTGGAGGCCATAACTTTTAAACGGCTTATTGCTCAAAATCAATTTTGAACACACGTATAGTAAAGTAAACCAAGCGCTTAAGTCATATTTTTCAAAAACAGTTTGAGTACTGCAGTTTTGACCCATTTTCGAAAAAAATCGCAAAAATGCATGAAAAAACGTGTGTGTCCCCTTATCTCCGGCAGTGTTTGGTGGAATTCTATGAAAAAAACTACACGTGTCAGAAATAATTCAAAATTTTAAGGAAAATCATAGCGGATTTTGAAATTTCAAAATCTTCTGAGATTTAACTCAAAAACATAAAAGCATTTTTAAAAACAATTTTTTTAAGTCTTCCAGTAGCTTAACGGTATAGACGATGTTTTTCAGGAAGGCTGCGTTAATTTTTTTTTAAATTTTCGTGTTTAACTTAAGTTTTTAAAAGCCTATTTAAAAAACAAAATAAAAAAGGAGCTTGTTTTACTGTTTACGCATAAGCCGTTGGCCATAGAATTAAAAAAAACATCCGAGGCTAGTGCTGATGGTTGTGCTATTGGAAAAGAGTCTAATGGGAACTGGAAAGAACTTCAAAATATTTGTTTTATGGATTTGAAATTTAAAAAATTTTAAAAAAGGTCAAAAGAACGCACGTCTCCCCAACTTCTATCTCCCAAACGGTATAAAGTATAATTTTTAAATTAACACCGGGCATAGCCCATCTTCTTAAATTTTATACAAAACTTTAGCAGACTTCGAGTATTCAAAAACTTCGAAGATTTAACTGAAAAACGTGAAATTATTTTCGAAAACTATTTTTAAAAGATTTCTAGATCCTTAACGGTTATGACGATATTGTTTAAATTTGGCTGAAGTATGTAATGTTCAAAAGACAAGCGAACTGCATCAAAAACGTTTTAAAATTTCAGTTTTTGACCCTAAGTTCTTAAGCCCATTCAAACAGGCGAAATAAAAAACAGCGTATTTTTACCGTTTTCTCAGAAACCCATGTCCGCAGAATTTGAGAAAAGTGGCAAATGCTAGCACAGGTGGTTCCAAAATTGATCAAAAAGTCTAACGGTAATTAAAAATAATCGAAATTGCTGTTTCATGGGCCTTAAATTATAAACATCCTAAAAAAGGTCAAAAAAAGAGTATGTCCTTCCCTCCATTTTCGCAACGGTAAAGCTTTTTGCCAGCCTTTTTTTATAGTAACGAAACCCAATATAAAATCACCCAATATAAGAACAGTAGACATCACTATGAAAAAAGGATATTACAGACTGTAAAATATATCCAGACATAATTTAAATAAATAAATAGAATGTTACACAAACTGCGTAATATAGATGACCATAACCTTCAACAAAAGCCGACGGACCGCTCCGCGTATGTCTTCATATTTGACGGTCTTTTTTTTTGTAGTAGCGAGTTTTTTTTTCAGGAATTTTAAGAAAGGGTTACAAAGTTTTAAATAACTCTTATATAAACAATACGTATATAAAATAAAAACAATACGTAATTATTGATAAAAATTGATTAATAAAATAATTGTAAAAGTCCTTTTTTTATTTATTTAATTGTAAATAACACATATTTCACAAAAAAATTGTAAGTAACAAAACGTTTTTAAAACTGATAAGCAACAATTAAAAAATGTCAATAACCTTAAAAAAAACTCAAAATTAATTATAAATTGCACTTTAAAATTTAAAAAGAACATCAATTTAATAATAAAAAATATTTCAAATTTGTTAACTAATAATGTCTCATTGATTGCTAAGCCCCAACGTGTCTTTCTTTATCTTTAAAGTCTGATAAAGATGCGTAATGAGCTTGAAAAAGTTGTAAGGAGAGCGTTTATTTTCCTTATATTCCTTCACATTTATAACGTCTTTGATCAGAACTCTTGATTTAAGACTATTCCGATCATCAGTTATTGATTACTTCTCACAACATTTATTTATTTTATATTTTGTCGTTATATTTTGTTTAAACAAGAGTCGATTCTAATAATTAATCCATTTGACCACAAGATCTAGTATACAGCCTCAAATAAGGGTTATATTCCCTGTTTAGTATGATCTTTCCATGTTTAGTATGCTATGTTTGCAAATTGCCCATAAAACCGCGAGATTCCTTTAAAATGTTCACTTTTTTGCTAAGCTCTTTAACTCCAAGTATTTATAAAAAATAAAATAAAAAAAAAACACAAAGAAGAAAAGTTTCGAGATTTAGAATTATGTTCGCACGAAACGAGCAATTGTGAATGACTTTCCATGAACCGAGTTTTTTCAAGAGTTCATAACAGCTTGTAAAATTTATTGAAATGAAAATAAGTTGAACAAAATTTGAGTAAACCATTTTTGGAGAATTAATTGTTAACATTAACATTCAATTTTTTGCCATACCATTAGCCACTTGTTAGTAAATAAAAGTATTAATAGGAAATTTTTAAAGCGTAGGGTTAGTAGCAAATTTTGAATTATTATTTAGAGAGTCCATAATAATTTAAAGTAAACTATTGCTCTTTACATCTAGAATCATCTTTTAATCTAGAAAATAGAATCTTTAATTTTGTTACTAATCGTTTTTATCCATTAAGCTTGCTGCACTTTAGATTAGAAACTCAACTTGTGACTTGTCTTTATAAAAAAACATTAGAATATTTTTATGCTTTCACTTTCTATTAGATACGCATTTTATTATTTGTAGAATAAAAAAATATATATTTATATAGTTCTAGTAAACTAGTCCTTTTCTAAATACAAAAAAAACAAAGCTTTCAAATAGTGTGTGCGTGCGCGTTGTCTTAGTCGCCTTGGGTGAGGTCATAATCTAATTTTTATGTTTTCTTCTTTTTTTTCTCTTTCTCTCTTTCTATATTTGTTTTTGTTGAAATACATGAATATAAACAAAAATGAAAAAAAAAAAAATATACGAACAAAAATATAAACAAAAAAAAAAATGTGTGTCTATCCTTGTCTCAAATAAAGATACCATGGGGCCTGAAAAAAATCTGTTGGGGGCTGATAAATATTACTGTGCCGAGGGTAAGCTAAATATTTTTGGTTTTTATTGTTTCTTTTTTGTGTTGTTAATATTTCGTTAATTGTTTGTTTGTTTGTTTCATTATCTGTTTTGTTTGTTTTAAATTGTTTAATGTTGGCTTTATTTGTTTGTTTTGAATTAATATTTTGTTTTTAATATTCGTGCAGCGAAACAGAAAAGAGTTGAAGCATATTAAATGTTTGCTTTTTATTTGTTTTCTTTTGTTTTGTGTAATTTGTATAAGGTCGAGTTAAATCCCCTAGCTAGATGCAGATGAATTCAATTGAACGTATATTATACGCCCCCCTCCCTGATATGCATGTAAAATGATAATTTTGTGTACAAACGTATTGTGGAAATTTTGTGAAATTTGGTAAATGAATTTCCTATAAAAATATCTTTAAAATATTTTGCAGATTATTTATAATTTATGTTTTGTTAAGTTTTTGAAAATTGAAAATTTTTAATGAAACGACTTGTTGGAGAAAAATTTACCGAGCTTGCGTTAATCTCTTCCCATACTGAAATAAACTCATATTGACAAGAATATATAAGGATTGCCGTTAGTTTACACGGTTTTTACAGTGTACAAAATGTTATAATGCTTTTTATGTGATATAAAAGTGGCAGGGAAGGGTTTGGCTCCATATTTATGTCGATATAAAAGCGCTTCGGTAAAACCTTTAAACACTATAGCATTTGAGTAGTCTGAGTATATCTACTTATGAGTGACCTTTACAACTAATAATAAACATATGTCCAAAAAAACTGTACCAAAAGCAAATACTGTTCCTTATTTGCAAATGCTTTCAATTGTTATTTGTGTATCAAGTATGCAGAAAGTAATAGCTAGGAATGTTCAGCATACAGCACAGATAGCACAGAACCAGTCAAGGGGTCCAATTTAAACCGATGTTTAACTCGTCATCAATAGCTTAACTAGTCAAGGCTGTATTAGCAACATGTGAAGCTACGAGGATCAGGCTTTGGAGTTCAGCCAATAAAGATTTTTCTTTTGACATTCCGTAAATATTTCAACTTCACTCAAAAAAGTCTCTTAAACTTTTTACAACGACGATAGGCCCATTAAACAAACTTCAAATGGAATTATTTGAATTATTCCAAACTACTTTCTTCCTTCCAACATACGTTTGCCGGACCTCTTATTGTCTGCAGTTGTTGTGCACTCCAAGCTAACCTTAGTTCTCTCTTAACTTTACACACCACCTTTGTCACTATAGTCTATTGTTACACTGCAACCCTGGGACAGATTCAAAGGGTGTTCCTGGTACATTTATTGCGGGAGTCCGTTCGATCTACATGTCATGGCCATTTAAGAAGCCCAATATGCAGTTTGCTGATATCATTGTTGAACAACCATTATAAAGATCGATCTTGCCAATGCTATATCGCTGTGTTGATTTCTCGTCAATGGGATAAAGACCAAATGTCTTCGAAGAACAACCCGTCAAGGAATTTTCCCATCCGGATTAGATAGAGCTTATGCTTCAACGCCAAACAGACAGACGGAGATCATTAAGGAGTAATAAAGTCAAGATTACTTGCTATTTGATTGAGGCGAGTTGCCCTGGGTTTGATGTCCAAAGAAGCATCATAATCAAAATTCGTTTTGTAAGTTTTTTTTTTAGATTAAGCCCACGATCAAGCTCTTGTAAACCCCCAAAATGGTAGAGCATATGCCGAGCGGGAAGTAATAGACGAAAAAAAATATTGACTAGCACTTGCAGCCAAGAAGGGCCATCGCCTGACTTCTCTTCCAATCATGCATGCTGTGTGCGTAACATATGTAACAGATGTTCTTACACACACGAAAGCTACCTACAATTTATTGCCGATTCCGAACAGCGAGTCAAGAAGTCTATCATGACAAGTGATGCTCTCAGAATGTTTGTCAGACCCTCGTGGAGGTGGGACACCGTGAAAAAAAAAAATTATTGCCCCGGTCGGGACTCTCAGAATGTTTATCAGACCCTTGCGGAGGTGGGACACCGTATAAAAAAAAATGTAATGCCGTCGGAATTCGAACTCGGGGCCTCGTGCACAATGGTCCTACACACTAACAAAGCAACACGGCGCCCATTCCTGTAACTGTAGCTTACTTACTTCCTTAAGGTGGTGCTACAGGCCGGGAAGGACCTGGGCCTCAGCCAACAAGCTTCACCAGCTAGCTCGTCGGTATCACTGTACAGCCCGTACAGTTCGATGTTATATCTCCTCCTCCACTCTCCGTCTATGCATACGGGATCGTATATTGTCCGAAGAATTTTCCCCTCGAAGCAGCCTAAAGTGTTTTCATCCGCCGGTGACAGGGTCCTTGCTTCTGCACCGTAAAGCATTACTGGGATGATGAGGATCTTATACATGGACACTTTAGTTGCTCGATAGAGGGTTTTGCTACTCAATTGCCTTCTATCCTTCGTTTGATTTCAGCGCTGGTGTCATTGTCTGAATTGATGGCGGAACCCAGGTAGACAAAGTCCCTAACTACCTCAAAGTTATAGCTGTCGATGGTGATGTTTTGTCCAAGACGCCGGTGTTGGGTGTTTTTTCTTGATGACAGCATGTAATTGGTTTTGCTCTCGTTGCCTGCTAAACCCATATTCGCCGCTTCCGTCCCAATATTGATTATGTCAATGTCGTCTACGTATGCGAGTAGTTGAACGGACTTTTGAAAGATTGTACCTCTGGTGTTGGCGCAACAGTTTTGCACAATGCTCTCAAGTATGATGTTAAAGAAGTCGCATGACAGCGCGTCACCTTGTCTTAATCCTTTTTTGACATCAAAAGGGTCGGTGAGGTCGATGGTGATCGCGTGGACCTTGACGGAACAGCGTGAGTTTTCCATCGTCATCCTGCACAGACTGACGAGTTTGGCAGGGATGCCAAAACCAGACATTGCGCTATATAGCTTGTCTCTATAGATGTTGTTATACGCGGCCTTGAAATCGATGTGGTGTGTAACTGTAATCACCATCCGTCCGAATCCGAGGCTTATATCTGCTTCGTAACTGGTGTTTCTTTACGTGGCCGGGAAGTCACCCCGACCGCACGATCCCCAACCTGGAGGACCAGATCCTTTGTTTAGCCCTAAGGACGGAAAGCCGGATAGCCCGCTCCTTATAGACCTGAGCTCCGAATACGTCGTAGAAGCCCATATAAGGTGTTCACTAAGTAGTTCGGACTGACTGAAACTGTGGACGCCACCGTTGATTCCATCTGGGGAACTCCCCCGCTGCCGTCCGGATGCAAGGAGAAGTGCCTTAGTGGGAACACTTCTCCCCCCCTCTCTCGTCTGTAACTGTAGCTGTCAGGCTTAATAATAGGTCGACTTTAATCTGGATAAAAGACAAGAGCCGCTCATTTTAAGACAGACGCTCCTGAACTTTTCTTTTTATTGATTTTTTGACCCACCCTGACCATTTTCATTCTGGTGCATTACCATAATTGGTGATCGTTCCCCTATCTGCCACTTTGGGAGACCCCCAAGAGTTTCGCGCAATATTTTTAAGTTTGTTATTGAAAAATACAGCTTATGGGCATTTTGTGTTGACACAAAAGAGATTATTGAGGTTGACTTAACGCAGAAGCCTTTTACATCGTGTTTCTGAGCAAGCTAACGCAGATACTTTTATGAGTCGACATAGATCTGTATAGCTCGGAATCAACGAACAGATTCTACAGGTTTCTACCAAAGTGCGGATATTTGATCCTAACTAGACTGTCCAGGCTAACAACTACACTATTAGGGCTCAATTGGCTGTTTTCTGGGAAGAAAAAATCTTGCAGAAATATTAAGCTGACTGGGCTTTCTATAGTTTGATAGGGTACCACATAAAGGACGCTAGGGTTTCCTTTGAGAGCCGTGCTTTAATTTGTCCTGGTCGTACAGAAATAAGTGAGTGCATGCTCACTCTCAAGTGATCATCTTCCGCTGCTTCTAACAGTTGGGTCGTCGGCGCCGGCAGCCTTGTTGCTCTTAAGTCTGCCTTTTTCCTTCCAAACTTCATCCCGGTCAGGTGCGCGGACGTATTGGGCACCTTCGTCCAACTTCAAGAGTTTGTTTTGCCTGCAGGTGAAGGGCTAGTCTTCTTCTTTACATGTTCCCCCAAAAACGTATTAACAAAATGAAAAGAAAACTTTTCCAAGGCAGCATCACCTGCGAAGAGGATGGTTATTTGCAGCCATGTGTGAGGTGTGACATCTATTGGTGAGAGAAAGACTCCGTGACTCAAGGCACCTAGGGTTTAATATAGGGGCAAAACTTCTTTAAGATAATGTAACACCAGATTGCTATACGAAACGTCTGCAACGAAGACTGTAAGCAGCATTTCTGAAAGGGGCGTTAAGAGTGTGGTTCCTAAACTTTTTCTTTTACACATGCACTAAAAACTTATACTTGAGCAAGGAGCTAATACGAAATAAGTGTGTTGGGAAGTCGAAATACGAATTCGAAAACGAAACAGAACTACGCAATAGGCCAAGATGGGCTAAGGCCTAGTTTTTAACGCATTGCTTCAAAACTCTTGAAGTCATGTTAAACGGCTCACAATCTTACTTCTGACTCGTTCTAAAAGTGTTTCCCTATATTGTGTTGTACATTTTTCTATCAAAAAACGTTGTGGGGAACCTCTTGACTTACGGCCCCGTTAAGATGTTCGCCCAACTTACCGGCCTTTTACGTTGTTCTTAAAAAACCCGACAGTGTGACCCGCGGTTCGTAGTTTTTAAATATGCTTACGACTAAGTTCTCTAAGAAAAATTATACTAGTCGTTTATTTTATGAAAGACTTATTCGTCCTTTCAGAAGCTATGGTTACTCTGTGAGGTATGTTTGAGGATAAACGACGCGAAATCAAATCCTTTCACTATGGTCATTGAAATTTGTCGTTGCCAGTGATTGTATCAGTGTGTATTTGCGGCAAAACTGCAGCGAAATATGTCAAATTACAGGACATGAAAACAAATAATTTTGATAGGTGACTGTGTCGTCCGAGTTGGAACTTCCCCATTAGCGTTTCGAGTGAAGTCATTTGTTCTATTGTTAAAAAGAGAGTAAATAATTTCAGCATAATGAGGAGCTCACCTCCCCGTAATAATTCCTCATTGACTCGCTTGACAACTGGACCTGAAATGTTACTTGTTATGTCGTACGTATGTGCCATGCGGTGACACTCGTAATGGAACCCGATGATATCACAATATAGTCAGGATATTAAAAGCATCATAATGATGTGATACCAGTTTTTAGAGTCTACGTCCACAGTAATTCTCATTAGTATTTTGAAAGTAATGAATACGAGTCTGTGACTCTGTGACGGGTTTGTTACTTTTCATCCTGACTACTTTATTACTTTATGTGACTTTTTTTTTCAAGGACTTTTCTTACGCGTAGTTTCTCAATACCTACGCCATTTGGAGATGACAAAAAAACGGTAGATCCCAGATATGTAAAGAATGGATATCACAGTATATCCATTCCTTACATATATCTAAAAAAAAAAAACCAAGAAGAAAAAATCTGGAACACCAAAAATTTCGATTCTCTCTAGTAGAATATGTACGGCTTGGGCCTACTTTTGATTCACTAATTTTAAGAATCTTGAAAAAATTGTGTTTTCCAAATTTTGGTTTTAGAGGTTTCGTCTCTCTTTAAAACGGAAACATCCCTGCTTAAAGTAAGCAACGTTCAGAGCTTACATAATTATTGTAAGAAGCTAAAACGTAATTCCAAAAACGTCCTTTGAGAATCACAAGCCCCTTGTCTGGTTACCGGTTATCCAACAAGGCTGTTCCTCAGAGGCTTAAAGATTTGTTTTAATTTTGAGATTTTGCCCATTCTAGATTTTGTCGTTATTTAGGACGGGATGATCCAATAAAAAATAATAACTGCCTACGTGATTGCAATGAAGTTAAAAATTACCTTTTCGAAGGGTGTGACTAAATTGTCATTCCGTCCTTTGATGATTTTTTTTTTTTTTTTGAATACTAGGATGGACGGAGGCTAAAACTCCAAAATCTTTCAAAGATACCAATGCGCCCACTATAGCAGGTATGTAATACCGAAGTAGCCGATATTGGTTATGCCCGATTTCCACGTGCTAAAAAACCACCCATTTATGAGAGACACTATGAAACTGCCAGAACGCACTTCATAGTAGTAAATTTTCGCTCTCTCATAATACTTCTTGACTACAACTAAGTTAACTTAACAAGTAGTTTACGCTTCCATAGTGTTAATCGCATTGGATAGGTTGCTTTCCAGTGAATGCACCTACTAAGCCGTTCATTCATGCGGCTTCAACCTACGTCGCTAGATCGAAGGGTCTTATTCTTTGTAGTCGTCGCTCGTTGTTTACATCGTTAAGAGTCTCGTTGAGAGTACGTATCATTTCATTGTTGCAATGAACATGAAGGCGAGCATTTAGCTTTCGAGCGAAGTTTGTTACTTCTTCGCCCACGGTAGCTATTCCTAAATCTCTGTGAATATCGCTATTCCTAATATACCATGGAGCATTCACAATTGCTCTTAGTGTCTTGTTTTGGAAAGTCTGCAACATGGACATGTTGCTCGGCTTGGTACAACCCCAAAGTTGTATACCGTATGTCCAGGACGGCTTTAACACCTGCCTGTACAAGAGCAGTTTGTTATATGTGCTTAATTTCGAAAATCTTCCGAAAAGCCAATACATTTCCCTGAGCCTAATCTCGAGCTCATCACGCTTCTTCTTTACGTGTGGTTTCCACCTAAGTTTAGCGTCCAGTGTCATCCCTAGATACTTCGCTTCATTTGCATAAGGTATTTGTGCAGAATTTATGAACAGAGGCAAATTGTTAACCCTTCTGTAAGTGAAATTCACATGCGTAGACTTGTTCTCGTTAAGAGCGATTCGCCAAGTCTTCGTCCAGACACAAATTCTGTCCAATGCTCGTTGGAGGTTTCCAGTTGATGACTCGACTGATTCACCTGTTGCCAGGATGGCCGTATCGTCCGCAAACGTGGCCACGACTGTCTCGTCATCTAGAGGTATGTCTCTTGTGTAGAGCAGGAACAGAGTCGGACCGAGGACGCTTCCCTGGGGTACGCCAGCCCGAATTTGCTTGAAACTCGAGTATTCACTACTACACCTAACACGAAAGAGTCTGCTTTCAAGATAATTTTCCAATATTTTAAACATGTCTTCCGGCAAGTTTTGCCGTAGCTTATATTTCAAGCCTTCGTGCCATACCTTGTCGAAGGCTTGCGATACGTCGAGGAAAGCACTTGAACATATTTTTTTCCCTTCTAAGGCTTTTACAATTTCATGCGTTATTCTGTAGACTTGATCTATTGTGGAATGGTTAGGTCTGAAACCGAATTGATGATCCGGGATCAAGCGTCTTTCTGCAATTATTGGTTGTAATCGTTTCAGCAGAAGTTTCTCGAATACTTTCGATATTATCGGCAGAAGCGATATGGGCCTATAAGATTTTTTATCATTTGCGCGTTTCCCCGGTTTTGGAACCAAAATGACTTCAGCAACTTTCCATTGTCTTGGAACGTATAGAAGTCTAAGAGAAGCGTTTATCATATAAAGTAGCTTGACTAATGCCTTTTTTGGTAGCTCTTTTAATATTTCGCCAGTGATCAGGTCGTAACCCGGGGCCTTATTATTTTTAAGTTTGCTTATCTGTCGGAGTCGAAGTTTGCTGCTGTCTGTCGGAGTTCAACTAACGAAACTTTGAGGATTATGTATGCGTAGGCTGTAGGTTATCGCGTGACCGGTTTTCGAGCAAGGATCAGTGCTTACAACCACACTTTTCAAAAATCGCTTGAGATATTTCCGGAACACCTACTTAAGATAGGAAGCATCTTAAAATTGATCAATGCCTTGAGTGTTGGTTTTTTTTCAGACACTGCATTCATTTTATAGTACAGATTCCAAGCTGAAGCGAAACAGGGCAAGTCTCGTTCCAAGGTTTGGTTTTTCATATTTTATAAATTTTTCCAAATGCAGACTTTGCTTTGTCAATCCGATTGCAGTTTCTTCCTTGGTGTTGCCTTCATTGGCTTAAATGTGTCTTTCTTATCTGCTCAGCTACAAATAGTTGCGCTCGCTCTAAAAGCACAATTCTGTCTGAAAAAGAATCCTTACTTGCACCAATCTCAACATACAAACTCATGCTTTAACTGGATGCAGTAGAAAAAAAAGTGGGGTGCCGTGGCGTAGTGGTTAGTGTGTTTGCTTACTACGCCGGAGGTCTGGGTTCGAATCCTGCCATCGTCACCTGGAAAAAAAAGACTTGTTCTTTTTCACGGTCCCCACCTCCGCGAGGGTTTGACAAGCCCTCCGAGAGTATTAATTGTCTTGAAAAACTTCTCAAAGTGCCGTTCGGATTCGGCAAAAAATTGTAGGTCCCCTTGTATGTAAAGAAATTAACACACCAGCATACATTGTTGAGAAGTTGGCCCTGGTTCACCTCGAGCTGTTGCGCCACTTTATTTATTTATTAGTAGAAAAAAAAACCTTTGATGAAACTGATATGCCCAAAGCTGGATCGCAAACGCTCAGTCAATTGGGCGATCAAACAATTTGATTGCCCGCCAAACGGTGTCATAACATCAGGACACTGTCTGATAGGCCGGCGTGCAAGAAAGACTTGGTGTTTATAAGTTTTGCAGAAGCTACATGGATGAGAAGGAGGAAGTGTCAACATCGCACTTTTTCTAAACGTGCTCTTCTACAACACTTTAAGAAAGCGATTTAAACACGGCCAATCTGTCTCTTACGCTTTTGTAACTCAAAATGGTTTAAACAATTTTTATAAATCCAAAGGGTACCACAATGGGCCTTAACAGGCCTTAATGTATCGGTTTTCTAACTTCCGGCAGCCATTTCAACCCAAAATGTAGCCTATTGAGCCATGTATATCCCAGTCCCTTAGAGGATAGTCTTTAAAACGATGGATTACTAGACTGAAACAAGTAAGCGCCTAGTTCTTCGTGGTTTCTGTTTGAGCCTCGAATTATAAAAGAAATAAAACTAGTTTACATCTGTGCCCTTGTATGCCGAAAGTTTTTTTCTTTTGACGAAAGCTTAAAACATGCAACAACGGCAGTGTAGCTTATAAATATGGCTTAGTCGACATTAGCTTTGAGTCTAAAACGACTTTTTAGACATTTGAAAATCGACAATTGAAATGACTCGAATGACAAATAAAGATAAAGACATCGAGCATGTCAAGCTCGAGCTAAGTCAAGATTTGTTGGACTTTTTTTTTTTGAAGGAAGGGTGGGCGTCTGTGGGAAGTGTGTCGGGCTACTATGACGAGAGCAGGACTGGAATCGACTAAGGTTATATGTGACAAGTGATGTATCAAATCACAAAAATTCGTCTACGTAAACTGTGATCATCACAATTTTTTTTGTGACAACTTTGGATCAATCACCGTCAAAATCAGCTGGTCCCCAGTTTTCAAACTTTCGATTAAAAAAGTTTTTTTTTACCTATATTTGGGCTGACTGTCTGCATGCATTAATAAAAAAAGTGTTTTTACATCACAGGCCTAAATAAAGGAACGATTCGGAAGAATTTTTGTTGATCACCCTACGCAGACGGATATTTTTGTTTGATCACATTGACTGTCACAAAATGTGAAAATCACAGAGGACGATATTTGATTCGACCCCAAGGTTCAAAACCCGATCGGGCAATACAAGAATTTTCACAGTTTAGAAAAGGGGTCATTTATTGAGAGGCCTTTAATTTCATCATTCGGAATCGGCAAAAAAAATTTAGGGGATCCTTGAAATTACCCCATAGAAAATGGCAAAGGAAAAGGTGTTTTGGAAAAAAGCACGAAAAAGGAAAATCCCCAGAATCAAGGATACGCAAATATTTTGGGAAAAAAGCCAAAAACTAAAATAGAAATTACACCAGAAAAAGTAAAACTTTTTTGTCTCAATTTTCAAATGTGGTGTGAAAATAAGACCAAAAAAGGGTTCCCCCTCTCAAAAACAGCTAAGAACTAGTTTATATGCATCGATGACCAAAGTCGCGGGAAGTAGTTGCTAGACCTGTGGTCGTACTGCGCGTATCCCGGCTCGGGGTGTTTTTGGCACCACGCATTATCGGGAAGAACGAAGCGCCGGAAAACGCGTAGCACGTCTGTGGGTCAGTTCAGATTCTTTTAAGCTTCAAATACCAGGTAGTTGCCTTGTTTCAAAAGTAACAAAATTTTGCATAATCCAGAGCAGCATAGGTGTTGCTCTAAAACCTCGTACCCGTGCAACTTCTTCAACTTCACGGTACTAGTACCCTTTTTTGTCGACTTTTTGTTTCAGCGAATTTAGCTGATTATTTTTACATAAGTTTCGAAATGTATGTTGAATTGAAGTTAAACCTTAACATAAATCGTTAAAAAGGATTGAAAAACTATCGGTTTGGTTTGGTTGCAAGTAGATGATCCAAATCATCGATTGCTTCAATTTCTCGTTAGTCCGAGATCTAAACTAGACCCTTCGTCGACCACAACAAGAAATGCCATAAAGTTCTCTTGTAGGTACTCTTTGGATAAATATGATTGTGCCCTTCGCATAACTTTACAGAAAAGTTGAATGCAATTTACGAGTCACAAAAATACCAGAAGCTCTTCTAAGTGGACCTCATAACGTTTGTGTAAAGCATTCCAGCCCTTCTGCAAAGGGATGCGAATGAAGAATATGAAAATACCTACCCACAACATACACATATTTTGTGTGCAATTCATTCAAGAGCATCTAGAATCCTTTTTTCCTATTTTTGTCGTATTCAATTTTCCTCTAGGATTGCATAAAAGGATTTTCGTAAAAATCTCAATTTGTATGATGTGCGTTTTCATGTTTCACCTACACGGGTCAATGTCAATGTAATTCTTTCAGTTTTATTATAGTCGACAATCAAAGGGAAAAAAAACTCTATTGTGTGGGAGGTACACGTCGATGCCACAGCTCTCTATTGTGCACAACCCAGGCAACTCCTTAACATCCAAATGTCATGTGCTCTCAGCATTGAAGGAGACGAAAGAGGACCTCCATTCATACAATACTTGATTTATTATTCTCATGTTAATATGATGTTATTTGATTGCATACGAGTTGAAAATAGTTTCATTGTGAGCTGGCAACTAAGTAAGTGTATCATCTCGTCTATTGTGTGGACGAAAATACGGAAAAAGGATTTTTGTATTCCTGATTGTATTTACGCAACGCAAGTAATTTTCTAAGGACTACCTGTCGTGACATCCACAGAATTCGAGTCCTTTAACAAGCGTTATTGGCATGACCAAGCAGAAAGCATTCTCAATGCTCATCGAAACTTTCGCCACATAATTGGTCATCTAAAGTCAGCTGAAATGGAGATTCGATCTTCAAAAAGTTCCTCCTTTTAAACAGTCGTTTCGCTGTCTTGCCATCGAAGGACTTGTGACTGTTTTCCTCTTTACAAACTGAAACTTCCAACTGAATACGGGAAAGACAGCCACTTACTTTACCTCTATCCGAAAAATAAAATAACCTTTGGCGCCTCTGGCGAGGTAATACAACTTTTGGTTGTTCCACATATTCGAAATTGAAATGGTTTCTTCCCATAAGAAGGCGATTGAATCGATTTGAAATGATATTAAAGCTACCCGTTGTGAAATCGGTTAAATCGATGACAAACTCATTAATAAAGTCGGAAAGCAAACATCAAAAAGTTCGCTTTTAGCTCTGAGCTGTACTCGCTTGTTTGAGTAAGTTTTCTGCTCATTTCCGGCAGAGCTTCTCGCAATGTTATTAAATTTTAGTTCCATGAAAATCGCATTCAGTTGCATCAAATCTATAAAATCCTTCATCCGAACTACGAGGGGCGCAACAAAAGCAATTCGATTTTCTCAATGAGAAGTCAACCGATGTTCACTTAATCCTTTGCAACAATGTCAGCGTGAGGCAAACACACCGAGGGCGGCGCGGCGCAGTGTACAACATGAAAATAAGTTTGCACATCGATGCCTGCCTGTTTTGCATGATGCATGCTCGACCTACTGCTGCACAAGCACAGGGGAAGCGCCTTCGTTATGTCCATGTCCAGTAGAGATAGATGCTACAGGAACATTGGTTATGAGACTGAATAACAAAAGAATCAAATACCCAATCGAAATGGAAATCATTTACCTCGAAAGGATCTGAATACTTCTATTCAGGTTGCACCTCATGCAACCAATTATTGCAATCGACTGCATCCGAACCTTGCCAGGACTATGATGATGTGATGACTCTGTGACGATGTGGTGCGCACACGTGTATTCAGTGGAAAAGTAATTAGAAAATGTCATCGTGCAAGAGGACAGCTAATTAAACCAATTACCCTGAGATTGAGGTCTTTTGCTAAAGCCAAAGTCATGGTATGTCGTTTGTGTGTGTGGTAAAAGTGAGAACAACAAGACTCACCCGGCAAAAGGGAAGAAGTAAAGCTTGCTTGGAGGAAGGTGTGCTGACTTATGATTAAGTTAATGGAAGTTCAAAGGGAAATTCACGGAGGAGATTTCGTGCTTTGCAGGAGCGAGTGGTCTAGGAAAAAGGAGCTGGGTAAATGGTGACAAAGTTTTAAGGGAGTTTTTTTGTTTTTAAAAAAACATGACGATTGAGTAGTTTTAGTAGTTTCAATCCTGAAATTAATCGACCTCATTAGATTGAAAGGTGTCCTTACTGAAAGCAATTACAAAAGTCCGCTTCAAGGGCGTTAGTTATGCAGAAGATTTTTTTAGCTCCCTCTTTCAAGCTCCCTCTCGTATGGGCAGTTGACATTAAATATATTAATTCGAGTACAGTCAAGACAATCTTACATATTTTGACAGTTTCATCTCAACGGCGCGGCAATGTTGATTAATCTTCCAAGCGTACCATTTTTGATGAGAGTCTTCACAATAATATACATGCGTTTGGTTTTGGTCTTTTTTCGCCTTTTTACGCCTATAGGTGTTCGATTCTGCAAAAACTTCCAAAGTTGAGCTGCATGAGTGCACTCTTTGCTTCTGCTCTCGTCAGTGCAAATTGTTGTTTCTGTCTTAGGTGAGCTCTTTACTAAGCCATACTAGGCCATATAACACTGGATCACATAATGTAAACTTCTTTCTACCCAAACTAGGTTAGGTTAGGTTTAACAGCGGTGTGGTGAGAAAGGAAACATACACTAGGCTATATACACTAGGCTGGGAACCAAAACGGGCTCATCGCGGCCCCTGAGGAACCAGTTAAAAATAACATTCAAAAGGCAAACGACCTAAACATTGTTCATGGTACAACAGCCAATTTCACTGCAATAGCCGAGAAGATCTTTAAACTTGATGCTGTCTACTTCCGCTAAGTTCGGAAGAGATATTTCCCTTAAAATTTACTACGTTTACGTGAAATTTCCTCGCATTCACACAGTATTTGTGTTTGTTATGTCCTCAAATGCCCGTAGATCGCCGCCAGAGCGATAAAAATCTGTCTCAGAAAGCTTGAGCCTCCTTGCATGTTTCCGCAGGAGACAATGCCCTGTCAGAACTCCGACTAATAGGGTGTTTCCACCGCACATAATACAGAGATTACGGTAGGAAGATTAAACGTTAATCCCAAAGTGTTTCCACCGTAATAGTGGAGATTTACTTGGCGTATGCTTTATATTTCAACATTTCTCAATGATACCACGTCATCTGCACATCTCCTTGTAAATGGAAATTTTTTTTATCTCTCGGGCAACTTAGAGTCAGAAATAATTAAAATAATCTTTAAATGCCGCTGATTTTTTTAATCCACGAAACGAAATATTCCAAATATAGAAAAGCAGGACGTCAAATATATAATAGACCAAATTGATCAACATCAACCAGCAGTATCCATCATTATTTTGCAGTGTGCACACATTATTGCATTTAACTTTTTTGACAGAAACAACCACATCCACATCAACAGCAACATCAGCCGTTCTGCGCATCCCTTTACACCAAACAAGAAACACTGCTGAGTTGATGATACCCAGCTGTCAATAAAAGGGGTGTTTGTTTTCTCGTCTCGTCGTGAAGAGATTGGTATTCATATGGTAAATCTCGTGAGTTAGAGGGGATTTAAGGATGATTTGTTTTAATCGCGGATTAGTGTCCAGTGGAAACACCCTATGAGGCCCTAAACTTGCCCCTGCTTAGTTTTATTAGTCCCTTGGATCTTCTGTGGCCAGAGAGCCTTGGATACCCTGTGTCCAATCAGACAAGACCAACTTTCGTTGGCAGTCATTGTAATTTTTTTAAGTATTAGTTTGGAGTTGAACTTGAGCCAATAAATTGCCGGGCAAACACTCTAACTGTGACCCACCAAGTCATGTAATTTGGCTGAACTTGAACTCAAGCCAATAACACGCAGGGCGAATTCTTTAGCACTGAACTAAGAAGTCACATCATTTGACCATTATTGTGCCATTTACTTCCGCTATAGGGTATGACAACTTCAACAATGCATGCTGTGTGTGTTGATTTCTTCATATACAAGAGAACCTACAAATTTTTGCCGACTACGAACGTCACTTCGAGGAGTTTTTCATGGCATCAAACGCCACGGCATCCATTTGTTTTTTTTATAAGGGACAGAAAATTATGTGTCTTTCAAGAAGAACAACCGAGCTTTGGCAGTTGATAGCTGGCATACTGTTAAAGCTACGTCTGTCACATTGGTTGTCGTTTATTCAATCTGTTTTGCCAAATCTAAGTGACTTCATGTGCGCTTAATAGAACTCACGTGGAGAGCGCACATGGAAATTTATTTTTGGATTTTGCCAAACGAGGGTTCTTTTCATGATTCCAACGGCGCGGTGCGTGGTCATGCAAAATTCATATACCAGTTGCTGTCAGTCGGCCCGGTGTAAACTACATCGGCCGAAAAGGAGAAGCTATTTTGAACTTCTAACTTACTTATTTATAGAACTCCTGACCCATAAAGGTTCTCTAGCTGGTTCACAGTAGCCTCTGCGATGCTGGGCACTCTGCTTCCAATCGCTCATACCAAGGGCTTCTGGCATCCCATTGGTACTTAAAACGGTGCTTAGGGTAAGCACCGTTTAAGCACCATAACAAAAATAGCAGCGCTTTCCTATTGGTTATTTTGTGATGAATATCCACAAAGGTGTCATATGCGGATTAAATGTTAAGTCCAAGGTTAATGCTACCAACATTGACGTTTTGTCCTAAGCGGCGACGGATGTTTCTTTGTTTGTTGATAGCACATACTTCGTCTTATCCTCATTTACTTCCAGACCAACCAACCTTGCCTGTTTTTCAATCAGCGTAAAAACCTCTGTCATGCACGGTACGACTGAAGCGGGTAATGCTGTCGATCTTGTCCGCATACCCCAGTCTTCCTCGGGAATCATTTGAATATGAAGATGCTCACTATCATCTCCAGAAAAAAGATTGAAGACAATGCATCTCTATGCTGAAATTCGGTGCATCTTTAGAACAGTTCCGAAGAGCTGTACTTAAACAGCACGTTGCACCGCGTATTTTCTAATATTACACGACACAGTTTGATCAGTTTTGTCAGGATCTCGAACTCGGCCAGGTAGAGGTCCCGACGATGAAACCTGCTGATGCGGCCTTAAAGTCGCTGAAAACATGATGTGTCTCGATATGAAATTTATTGGCCTTTTCCTGGATTTGTCTTAGTGTAAAGATCTGGTCTATGGTTGATCTGTCGCGTCGGAAGGTTCTGATTAATTTGTCGCAGAACGGCTTAAGACGCTGACACAGTACGCCATCCTCATCATACCAAGGACTGTTTTTTTAGTGGTGGCTGCAAATCTAAAGTTCTTTCAGCCCCGCTTTGCATTGTGTCGTGGTACTGGCTCCACTGGTTATTGACGTCTGGAAAAGTGGATACAAAGCGAAGAGTCCCTCACACAAGCTCCGGTTACTCCAGGTATGCTGAGGCATCCAAGATTGAGCTTATTTTTCTTGGCGGCTCGCAGATTTTTCTCATCGGAGGTTGAGGTTAGGTTGAAGTGGCTGTCGGGTACGAAGTACGTTTGGTAGGATCTTCTCTCTCACCTCCTTCACCAACTCACTTAGACGTATGTTGGTCCATTGTGATACCACGTCGATCTGCCTATTCTTTGAACCATTTCGAGCTACTAATGAAGCGTAAGAGACGTTTTGGGTCAGTCGTACTAAGATCACTTAGACCAATATAGATGAAAGCTCCAAGATGGAGATTTCGATTCTTAGAGAGAGCGGGGCATGTGCAGAGAAGGCGGAGAGTGGTCTCTTCTTCCTCCTCATCCATGAACCTTCTGCAAAAGTCGTTAGAAAAGACACCATAAGTCTTGTCGCGTGCTTGCCTATCAGACATTGTCCTGTAATAACACCGATTGTAGCATTCATGTGCTCTATTAAGAGCTATCAAACTCCTAGAGCGTTTAAGCTAGCTTAGGCCAAATCTGTTTCATTACTAGACAGGTACTACCACTTGTCTATCTGAGATTTGTCCTTTCTATTGGATTCAGTTTTATCCTGAGTTTGCATGTCGAAATTGGAATGCCTTAGGAGCCTTTATCAGGCGAAATTTCTAGTTGTAAAGTCGAGCTCTAAATGTGCCCACAACAAAAAAAAAAAAAAAAACAGCCAGAGTAGACGCTTCCTCCTCGGAAATTATGCATACTTAAGATGTTAAATGTGTGCCTTTGCGTCGATAAGCACGTGGTCTGTTTGATTGGTAGTTCGACCTTCTGAGCCTTGTAAACCTAGTGCTGCTTATAACAGTGTTACGAGCTGCTGCAAAACTCAATAGTTGGTAGCTTTTGTTGTTGCGTGGAGGCTGTTCTTGCCAACTCATCTTCTGAAGGTGTTGTCCTTACCGAACTTAAGTCCCCGACTTGACATCGCGATCCGGACAGGCTACGTAGGCTCTATCTAGGAGGCCTCTTAAATTCTTCCTTTTCAGAGTCTTCGGTAGTGGCCGATTGCCCAAGTCTTTTATGGAAGCTGTAGGAAATGTCTAGATCTTTTCTTTTTTTCATACCTGATTTTATACCTCGTATCTCCTGGATTGCAGCAGGAGAACAGTCTCAAACTTTTGTGTTGCACCTGGTGTTCTTACGTTCCAGGTGCAAATTCTCAAAATTTCTTAGCTCATATGAGGTAGTTGTAGTCCTGACAGCATCGTTGATAAATATTTGAGAATTGCTCCGTTGCATTTCCACCTTCTGAGTCCTTCAAAATTGACTTCTGAGAAGCGGTCAGCCCCTCAGTCGGATGCCTAAAAAGGCTTAGGGCGAAGGACTTTCTAAAATCATCGTGTTATCTTTATCCATCTATCGTACGTCAGCTTGCACTACTATTTACATTGCCTAGCAGCTAAGTCCTTTTCTTTCCTTTTTACTACACAAGTACAATTATAGTACTGCATTCTACACATACACAAGTATACCTTTACTTACTTAGTGTAAAAGCGAAAACGGAAATTAAAATGCTGTTTGAAAAGAACAAAATTGTGTGCTTTTTTTCTGTAAATTAATTCATCTGTCATTCATGAAATTATTTATCCGTTAACATCAATCTCTGCTCCTAACTGGTTCTCAAAAAACTCCCTCGACTCATTGCTGTGTATTCGAAAATCAACAAATTATCTACTGCTAATTGCCCACACCTCTTGCCGCTTACGTTTAGATACGTAGTCATCCTGAATAGAAAACCAACAACCCCTAAGCCCCCTTTTTCCCCCACACCGTCGAAAACTGCATTCACGAAAGTTACATAAAAATAAATTACACAACCATTGGCAAAACGTTAACAATAACAAATTTAAAATTATAATTTACCTTTCAGTTGGAATATAAATTCAAGAGTTTCTTCGCGCTCTCTCTCTCTTACAAGTTGCCTTTCTTCTGGCTTTGGCCTGTCTATCACCCGCATAATATTTACGACTCCTCTTAAATCATGACAAGTCTTCAAGCTTAAGAGTAAATACTTTTTAATAAAAAAAAAAATACTGTATTTATTTAAGCCAACTTTGCAAGTATCTGTGAGATGAATTCATTTTTTAGTGAGAACCTTGCCTGAGAAATGATTTTTCCATTTGAGGCTGGTGTAGGTAGTACTTTGAAGAAGGTGTCGCGTCGCGGCGTCTCTCTAAACTTTGGCGTGAAACCGCAATTTAAACTTTTCCAAACAATTTGTGTTGAAAAGTTTTTTGTTTTATTTATTTTTGTTTCATTTTTACTTACGGTTTATTTTTTTAAGAGTTTTATATGTTAAGCCCAGTTAACGCACGTTATGTAATTTTTTTTGTAGATTTAAAGTTTTTTTTTTATTATAGGGAGGGAATCTTTTTCCTCTTTAATTTGTTTACACAACAATCTTGGTGTAAATTTTATTTTTCTTCGTATAATCGATTGTGTATGGAACGTAAATCAATTTGTGATTATGTCAAAATTAAATAGAAATCGTTGCAAAGCACCTGAAGGTGTGACAAGTGCACGCAAACGTTCGTCAGTGTCGTCGACCTTAACGAAAGTTTTAATTTTGAATGTTAGAGATTTGTTGAAAGCACCAGACCCCCAACAGGATCCCAACAGCGATGAGGTAGATTGTCTTAACTTTGATTTTACTTAGAGTCCTTTTTTCCAAAAAGATAATGTAGTACAAAAAAAAAGGTAAGAAATTGGTATTGAATGGACAAAAACAGCAAGGAACTTTGAAAAGAACTTTCAAGGAAGTGTTCTTTAAACAATTCAACTTTTGACTTTAAGCATTGTGAAAGTAGTTTTATTCAAAGTGCATGTTCTTTCAAGTTTTATTACTGAAATATCGACTTTATAACAATAGCTGCTTGTGTCCTCTGTCATAAGTTAAATCGTTTAAAAGATGACCCTTGACTACACCAGTCAGCCGTATGAAAAACACTGAGATGATCAAGTAGCATTATTTGAAATATGTCAGAAAACTTTAGGGAAAAATTTACCCTTACAAATTTTCTTATGCCATTAAAATCGCAACTTGCAGCGAATACAACAAAAGGGACGAAAAAAAAAACTTTGCAAAGAAGTTTATAGAAAAATCAAATGAAAGTGGCAAAGTTTTGTAGAGCATATTTGCTGCATGAATTTAATAAAACTGGCGTATTTGTAAAACATGTTTTCTACTCACTATTCGTGTGCTTTTTTCTTATCAGAACTTTCAGGGATGTTTTAAAAAACTTCTTCAATTGAGAGTTACGCTTTTTGACCATATTTCTTAATGCATAGTGTCCATACCGCAATTAAGGGATCAAACATCACAGCAGTGGCTGCCCTTTTAAATGCATTCACCTGTTGACTTTATAGCGGTATCATTGAAGTTAGCCTGACACTTTTTTCCAGCTGTGCAATCCAAGCTTGTTATTCTATCATATTCTATCACTCCAATCTAAGTTCAAGGAAATTGAAGGAGGTTGAGATGCTTCGTTTATTTGCTCTAACCACTTTTGAGTCTAAGCTTTCGTGGCAACCTCTTTTCAGATTCGTCGCTTTTATCCATTGGCACAGTTTTTTTTATTTCTCGTGTCAAATCTGCCAGCTCAAAACAGTGCTGACTTTCTGCTGAAACAGATCCTTCCGTCTGCATCAAACTAGAATAATTAAGAACTCAAGTACGCTCTTTCGAGTAGACTGCAAAGAAAACGTTATACAAGAATCGTCGTCTCAGATCCTGAAATGTGCGATTTCCAAAAAATGTTCTGTTGTTTACTTTAGTAATGCTTTTATTATTATTTAAAAGCTTAAAGCTTTAGCTTTTATCAAAAAACTTTTTAAGAGGCGTTTAGTGCCCCCCAAGGGGCAATTTATTGAGCTTAATACAAGCAAACTTAAAACTAGTTACAAATTCTTACACTAAACTTAAAGCTAGGGGGGAAAAGCAGAGGATGAGACAGTAGGGGTTGCTGAATTTAAGGATGGATAGAGTGTAGGAGAATATTTTTAAGCAATGGTTTGGGGCAGTTAAGATCAAAAACTTCGGCGTACTTATTAGTTAATCGAAGCATTCTTAGTAATTAAATAAAATCTAAACTTAGTAATTAATAAAGTCTAGACCTCGGCGTATATGCAAAAAAGGAAAAACGGTCTACTTCTTTCACTTTTCCCCAACGTTTCGTCGTTCTTTCCGGCTTATTCAGTTTTTTCCAACTAAAATTCGAAGGATTATGCTATTCTAACCCTACTTAGAACTGACTTTTTTGTATATTGATATTGTATGTTGATACTCTTTGCCCATTGTCCATTATTTACCTACTTACTTAAGGTGTTGGTTGAGTGAGGTCTAATTTTACTTGAGCTGGCCACCTGAGCATCGGTCTTTTTCTTTTGGCTAGGTCAGAGTCGCTGAACAGAGTTATATCTCAAGAGGGTTTAGAGTTATATCTCAAGAGGGTTGGCTTTTTATGCAGAGGGAAACAAAATAAGGGTCCAAACGAGCGATCTCATTCATCTTTTAGCAGCACCCGGGTGAAATGGGGCTAATAAATTAACACTTCAGTTGCGAGAAGGAGCATTGCTAATCAATTTCTTCGTTTTGTCTCACCGCTGGCTGGTGTTTTCCCTAGATTAGCCCAGTTGGGAAAAGTCCATAGCTACCTCAAATTTATTGCTGTAGCTTTGGCGATCAACATGTTCAAGGCGCATCTGTCTCAATACTCACGAAAGCTTCAGTGACATCACGCTGCGTATGCGAAGTAACTCTTCGAAGTTCTAAAACATCGTACCTCTGGCTTTTGCCCTGGAGTTATAAACAATTCTATGAGTTGAGGATGCTAGAGAAATAACCGAGAACACGTCGTTAACTTGTTTAAATACATTTTTGACTTCAAAAAGGGCAACAGGCTTTGCCCTGGTCCTTACCAACTTTAACGAAACAGTGTAAATTTGCCATCGTCTTCCCGCATAGAGGGACAGTTTTGACAGCGATGCCGCAATGAAACTGGCACGAGTTCATTTTAAAGATTCTGTCATGTACGCTATTGAAACCGATGAAAAGATTCAGATTTTTGACTTCGAGAATCTGATTTTTTGCCCAATATCGAACGCAGTGTGTGGTTTTTTGATCGATGGTGGCTTATCAGGTTTTTGTCCAACGGCTTAGGCGTCCACGCAGTGAGTCAGCACAAAACATCTTTTTAACAGTCTTAAGAAGACTGATGCCTCTGTAGTAGGCGCAGTTTAGAGGGCTTTATTACAGAGTTATAGCACTTGGTACTAGGCACAGCGATGTTCACTACCTTCAGGTCGGTTGGCCAAAATAATTGCTTCTTATTGAATAGTTTTGCAATGTGCAAAATTGTTTTTTTTTGCAAATTATCAGAAACAACATTGATTTTTCGAAGAAGTTTTCTTCACTGCTGTTGTAGCTCTTGGGGCTAAGACTTTTTACCTATGGCAGGTTCTTTTGATTTCTTGATAAAACTGCCGAATCTCATTTAGCATCCTGCTTAAGCATTTCCCTATATTTTCCATCGCGCTCTTCTCTTGCGCTTCCCTTTTTTCCTGCTTCGCAGGGAAAAGTTTTCTCCAACGTTTCCTGCAGGGACGTTGAAGAAATTGAATCTGTTCGTCACCTGCTTTGCGAATATCCAGCCCTAAACCGCATCAGGCGTAGTACCCTCGGCAGTTACTTTTTCAACAAGCTCGAAGATCTAAAAAATGTAGATCTAAAGGACCTCGACCTCCTAAGAGTTATATACAAAACCGGATGGGTCCAAGAGGACGGAGCTCTGAGCTTCTAACAGCGGTTTTCGTTCCATGTGTTAAGAAGGTTCCCAATATGGACACAATGGACCCAACTGCTGGTCTAAGTGAGCCGTGACAATTGTCAAAAGGGCATCCATCCGGTGTTCTTTTCTCCTCTGCTGCTCGTAGAACGATGCGACCAGCTCTGGTCCACATATGCAAAACTCTCTGTGCAAAGGAGGATTCTGCAAGTTTTCAACGTCAAAAAATGGGATTATTAGTGGTGGTCTTGTAGTCATCAGACGTGCCACCTAGAAATGCATTTTGGCAAATTCGCTGGGGTTTAATACTTTATGGCCGTAGGGGACTTCGTCTACTGTTTTTAGAGTCTCAATTGGAGAAGGTCGTGGCTACCTCTTGAAATTAACTGCCCCAGAGTATGTATTTTTTTTTTGGTGTTGGTTGAGTTATTCGGTGCCATTTGTTGGCCACAACGAGGAAATTATTATCCATTATTTATAAGAAAAATTATTACTCGCAGCACTGACAGCCATGAATTTCGTGTCAGGAATTTTTACACACTTGGAAGGGACCTCCTTTTTTTTGCCGATCTCGAACGGCGAGTTAAGACAATGATGCTCTTTATTAGGGCTTTTTAGACCCTCGCATAGGTGGACCGTGAAGTTATTGCCCTAGTCGGAATCCGAACCCGGGACACGAAACCAGTTAAAGGCAACTTTAAATTCTGTGGTTTGGCAGATTTTTTAGTTGCTCATCGTCAAAAATTACTATTTTCAGCACAGGCAGCTCCAAGTTCAAGCGCCGACGTAAAACTTTTTCATTTCTTCCAAGTCGCCGAAATTTCAGCGTCCAAAAGTGCAATGTTTTATCTGTGTTTGTGCGCAGAAACCTCCTTGAGAGTACTAGAAAACTTGCTCATGTAAGCGCTTTTTGCGTGGATCGTGAGTAAATAATCCAAACCAAGAATAACTCTTGATCATCCCTTTTAAGCTACTTTGGGATAAAGAAGTTTTTTTTAAAAATAAGTCAATTGAATTGCAACTCCACGGCATACTAATATTTTTGATTTAAAGTCTTGCAGTAAGAAAATCTAATGTTTTAAGCACTAAGCCCCATTTTTGGCTTACATTGGCTTCTAGTGCAAAAGTTTTATGCGAACTATTTTCAAAAACCTGTAATTCACCGTGCGGTATCCTATTAAAAAAATTTCCATGGTGATAAATCACCACAAATTAAGCCACCGATACCCGGGAAAACGTCAGATTTCGTTGGATCTATCGAGAACAAGGGTCATTGCTGCTGCGCTGTGTGGCACGTATCGACGTCGGCAATAATGAAAAGGTCTTTCAGCTTAGGGAACACAGTTTCATTATCACCACCTTTAAAGTGTCTTGAATTAAAGCTTTCACGGCGGCGTTAGCATCTTTTTGCTCAAAGTTGGTACAACCGTTAACGTCGCTCAACAAAAATATGATGATCTCGCTTTATTCTAGTTCCCCAGTTTTTTTTCCGCAAAAGAGAAAAATTTCTCCAACCCACTATTGTTCCGAACTTAAATACGTTATGCACCTTTTTATACGGTTTTGACGAAAGTAAGTTTTCCAACACCTGATGGACTCGAAATAGTAACATATTAATAAGCAGCTTAAAGCTCCTTTTCTACCAAACTGCCACTTCGCGTCAGACCTAGATCTTAGCAACCTTTTTTGATGCAATATTTTGATTGTAATTTATGGTTTACCTTCCCATCCATTAGCTTGAATACATCATATGCCTCGTAAAGTTAATTATATAAACTCCCTGAATGCTTGCTGTTTTTGTCCATTGAATGCTTTTCCTTACGACCCCATTTTATACCCCCCGAGTCTAAATATGATTGACCAACAATATAATCAAAAACAAATTAAAAAAACATTTACCATCAGTATTCTATGTTAAAACTCCAGTTTATTTTTGTTCATGTTTTCGTTGTTGTGTTGTTCTATCCCTAATGGATTCTCTCATTCTCTCTCTCTGTCATCTAACTATTTTCCCATAAATGATATCCTTAATTTTCTGTAAAAATACCATCTAAACCTATTCTCTATTCTTGTCGCCCCTATATTCTATCAAAAAATACCGACCGAAAATGTTGTTCCATTGTGTTTTTGTACATATTCGTATATATGACATGTTTGATGGTAAATTTATTTTCCACCGGTGTTATCCTTTGGACTCTTATTGGTTTTTCAACTTCTATTTCAGATTTATTTTCCTTTCATTAAAAGTTTTGTTGTTTCGTATTTTTTTTTTCCTGCATTATTATTTTTTTCGTTGTTGAATTTCTATTTTTTCGAAAATAATCACACCAGAGGCCATTTTGTTGTTAACATATTTAGTTTCCTTAAAAATCTAATATTATACCAAAAATGATTTGATGGATTAACTTTTTTACAGCACCAACCTCGCAGCTGGATTGAGACAAATTTTCAAAAACGAGAATGTATCAAGTTTATACCCTGCCCCAAGGACGAAGTCAAGTGAGTATGCAAAATTAAAGTGTTGATTTTTAATATATTTTAAAAGCTTTGCTAAGATTTATCGATGTTTTATAAAGACTTGAAAGTTAATTGGATTTCTCAGCGTATTGTGTTTTCTCGCTCAATCATGTGTTTCAATCCACTTGGGCCGCGGCAATGGGTTGTTGGATTAGCTGTGGAGTACCTGATTAGCCTTATTGGCTCAAGCGGATGCTAGTGTATTAAATGCTGTTTAAGAGCACTGCACAAGGATGTTGAGGATGCGATGCACAGAGTTAAGCTGTTGCATGGAAATCGATTTCGGATTAGAATATTTATCTCACATGAACGTTGCATGGAAACTTTGATGGAGTTTAATTTTGTGCGGGTTGTGTTTTTTACTTCAGCGGATTTTTCCAGAAGCTTTTCCGGATTTCAAGTTGACAAACTGCCTTTGTTGCAGTCACGGTCCAGTAAATAGGTTTTTAAGAAAAAAGCATTAATCTGAAGAAAAATATATTTATTCGAAGCTTCAAGCGGTACAATAACGCCGCTCAAATATTGCAGACGCTATAGACCCTCATTGTTCTCAGTCTTTTAACTTAAGGAATAGCAAGCACACTTTTAAAGCCATGTTTTTGCTTCTTCTAGAAATTTCGATTTGTTTGTTACACAATAAGTCCGAGCTCCCAAAGCACAAGAAACTACATCAGAGAATACCTAATTTGAAACAGTTGAAAAATGCGGAAACTTCACAATTTAATATTCCATCCTTCAAATTAACCTTGGTGACCGTCACAAAATATTTTTTTTCCTTTTGACAAAATAAAGTTCGACACCTTCTCAATCGTTTGTGATTGGTTTGCCAATGATTTTTGTACGGTTTAGTATGGCAGACCTCATTTTTATATCCATGATTGTCACTCTTAAATTAAAAAATGTAAAAAAAAGTAAGAAAAAAGGCCAGAAATATAAATCATTACGGCCACGACTTGGCTAGGAAGTCTGGCGGAGAAGTGGTTGTTCAACGTTTAAGATTTTTGCGAATACATATCGATGTTTCCGTTCAAATCACCTAAATTCGATGACATTTTTTCGGCGAAACTTCAGCAAGATCTTGACATTACATAGTACTTGGCTCCACATTATCTTTTGGAGTTGCTTGAACTTCGGCTACAGTCCTAAGTCCTGAAGTAAGGCCAAAGTAGACTTCATACCAAAACCTGATAAGATCTCGCACGCAAACCCACAACTCTTTTTCCCGGTCACCGTGCTTTTAAATACCCTTGGGAGACTGATCAACGCTTACATCAGAACCAACATAAACAGCAGCGTTCTTTCGGTTTCCTACAAGGCATACCAATAGGGAAAATCGGCAGAGACCGCCCTGCACTCATTGGCAAGCATCATTGACAAATCCTTTGACAATAGGGATTTCATAAGTATCATTTCTTGCTAGTGGGGAAGCCTTCAGCAAGCTGGTATTTGACAATTTTCTTCGCCATTGGATCGTGCAGATGCTTAAAAGCAGGCTCATCTGTGCCGAATTAGATTGTTGTCTAACTTACAGGTCCGTGTGCAGAGGCACCACATAGGGTGGGCTATTATCGCCACTGGTGCGGCTCCTCGTAATTAACGAATTCTCCTAATACTGAAGCTTTAAAGTCATACGTAAATCCGAAGCTGACGAGATTGCGATAGCAGTATCAGGTATTTTGCCCTACGATTAGCAGATGCTGTTAGCATCTAGTAAAGTGGATGGACAGTGTCGGTCTTTGAGTCAATTAGGCAAAGACTCAACTATACTGACACTGGCAGATCACACCAGATATTTGGGGGTTTATTTTAAATAAACAACTCAGTTGAATATTCAAGACCGTGCTAGAGGGCCGCGGTTGCCCAATACTCCTGTTGAAACCCGCTCGGCTCAAACTGGGGACACCAACCTTGGATTTTTAAGTTACTAAACTTGATAACTCGGAATCCATTGTTCTACATCTGGTCTTTAATGTTAAATTCCAGACCAAATTTTCAAGCCTGGAGTCGGATGAGGCCTTTAACACATCTGCAACAGACACATACCGTTCAAAAACAGGTTTTAGAGCGGGTTTTTTTTTTCTAGTACTCTTGATCTTTAAATCTCCAAACGCCTTCCGGCTTATAGCTGCGTAGTTTAAGCAAAATTCACGGCTGTTCGTGAACTTGCGACCTAGCTTTCAATTAGATAAATAGACTGCAGCGCTATTGTTTTCTATATAGACAAGCTCCAACTAAAGCCTTGGAATTGCCCACGATACGATGCAAAGCCAATGCCGCGAATCTCACAAGGAGATTGCTGTCAGGTGCAAAATATCCCTGTTCTGGGTTTCAGGCCACAGGGATATTCCTTATCTTATGTCCTTTTAATAGGCTGAATCTTTGAAATAGAGTTGGAGCCCTCAGAGGCCATTACCTGCTAAGGATATATGCCACAAGACTTCGTGCTCCGATTTCCGAAGAACTTGGAGAGATGAGGAGGAAGAAATAATGGTTCATCTTCTCGCCCTACTGATCTTGGGAAGAAAAACTTAAGGTGAATACTTGTAAGGAGATCTTAAGAATCTAGCAAGGTTTTAAGAAGATAAAAATCTCCGGGTTAAATCGGCTTAACACCTCAATTGTAAACCACTCAACCCGTCCCTTATTCCACCCGAGTATTCAATCGTAGAGCACCTACAGCAAACGCCAAGACCCTAATCATCCCCCCCCATCGCCACACCCCTTTCACTAGCAGAACTGGACTGGTACGGGCTCATATTATTTCTGTTGCTCTCACCTCCCTGTCCTTAGGGGAACACCTGTATTTACTCCCATTGGTACTGGTTCATACCGCTTCGGTTGCCCCCTACTTCTTTTATTTGCCTGAAATTATTTCTTACTTGTTTTTTTTGAATACTGGGGTGGACCGGAGGCTAAAACCCTCCGATTCTTACTTGAGTAGCCTGAAGTACAGGCTAAGATCGAAAACAGTTACGCTTGCCTTGTCATCCAATTAAGAACTACTCCTCACTTACCTCCCATGACCTTGTTGACGCGAGTTCATACCGAAAGAGATTTCTTCCGACCTCTAGTCATTCCCTCCAATTCATACCAACCCCACCTCTTCCATCCTCAAGGCCAATGCATATTTGGGGTCCAGCAGTCACCGGGACCTTTTTTCAGGAAAGTGCCTCACTAACCTTCCACAACTCTGTGGTTGATCTCTGCCAGTTGTCTCGCCGAAACGGTTACCACCAGCCCTAATTACGCTTTGCAAGTAAGTCTGTAACCAATGGACGATCGATTTGGAACAGACTTATACTGTTCTGGTTGGCTAGACTTTTTCTCCTATATCGGCTGGCCATGATGACATTTAGGTCCTCAGGCTGGTAATTCCAGTCTTACCGAAAGTGGTGTCACTTGACCTCCTTTGGTCTAAGTGTGTCCCTGCTAAGCGTAGACAGCCACCTAACCTTACCTAGTCTAACACTAGTAATAACCCTCAGAAGTTTTATTACGGCAGGTTTTACTTAAGAGAGCTCTAGCTCTTTCGCTTTTCATCCAAATATCGTGCCCATACATGGGAATGGAACGAAAACTGAACTATGCGCGGGGTTCACTGCAGCAGTGTATCCCACTTCAATACGGAAGTTGATTGAAGTGCGACATATGCATTTTCTAATGCAAGTACAAAAAGTATTCTCTCCATCGGCGTAAGACATCAAACTTATTAAAAACCAGTGAGTAAGTGCAACAGTGTGTACGCAGAATCGGATACACACAATCGTAAAACGGATCGTTGAATACCCCATCTTATCCCACATTGTAAAATGCTGATGCTATTGCCATTTTTGGACATTTTATAAGTAGTGCAAACTTCGAAAAGGGTTTGCACTACTTATAAAATGTACTTATAAATGTGCGTGGTCCAACCGTCCCTTATTACAAACTATCAATTTTAACAGATATTTCCAAGTTACGCTTAAATGTAGGTAAAAATGCATCTTTTTGGTTCAAATTCAATATTTTTGAAAAATCGACCTCTAAAAGGGGCGTGGTTTAAAACTTTGTGTGTACGAAATCCGGAGTAAGTACTCGCTTACCTTACCTGCGAATTTTTTTGTTTCATGCTTTCTTAAATTATGCTTAAGACCTGTCGAAATTACTTTTTTCTGGAAAATTTAAGGTTTTTCTTTAATTCTGCCTCCAAATGTAGGCGTGACCTAAAGTTGTATATAATCAAAATGAAGAACTAAATGTTTTCTACATAAAATATTAAGCAACATTTTTTTCAATTTGAAACAAAAATGTTGAGTAAAATTTACCTTTAAAATAGATGCCATGCCCACTAGAGGAGGTTTACCAATTAAATTTTTCTTTTTTGTGTCTTACATTTATAAGGAGATGCTAAATACCAAATTTCAGCCTTTTAGGACGTCTTACAGTTTTGAAATTTTTGGAGGTAGTTGCACATTTAGACCGATTGTGGGCGTGTCCTTAGACGGATTTCAAAAAGTTTTATACTTGTACTGATTCGCATGACGTGGACCTTACGTACGAAATTTCAGCACCCTAGATTAAAATTTAAGGCCTTAAAACATGTGACATACAGATGGACGGACGGACAGACGGGCATGGCTTATTCGTTTCAGAATTAGGTCTCGATCATATGCCCTTGAGGTCTTGGGGGTCCACCATATTTATTTCACCGTGTTACAAGCTATGTGACAAACTTAATATACCTCCTATCCTATGGGATGGGACACCGTCCAGTGATTTTATCCTTGCACGATATTCACCTTCCTTCCTCTACGACGGAAAAGCGTCTGCAAAACGTTTTCTTTGCAGATCTGTAATTCTGATCCAAGCTCTTGTCGAACTTTTGTTCTAACTGACAAATTACAAGTTTTTCGCGTTTCGGTGTACCGGATTCGAAAAGTTAATTTTTTCATGCTGAATCCACACAATGTTGATACTTTTTTCGTGGCTTCATAAAACTCCAGGTGTTTCCACCACCAGCTGGCACACCAAGCCGCTTTAGTCCACAAACATCTTCTGCAAGAGTAATGATCACCACTGTAAGCAGCTGCCATTTTTCCCCTGTAATTCATTAATTTGTCGACAGTTGAATTCATTGTCCACAGTTGAAGTCAGCTTCCTGTATAGATCCTAATATTGTTGTGTCGATTTTGAATTCTTGAATTGACTAATAAAAATTTTACTATAAATTCTTCTCTCAATAGCTATTGTATTGGCAAAACCAATGCTCCTCTTTTACGGCCCTAGATAATAAGTCCCCAGGAAATAGAGCTCCTGGGGACTCAGGGTCAGACGAGGTAAGATATCATTCTTAACAGTTCTACATTTTCTAAATTGTTTTGAAATCAAAGTGAAGAGCTGCACTGAAGGATCTTAAAATGTTTAAATTTTGTCAATAAATTTTGCGCGATACTCTTATGGTGCCGAGTACCGGCAATGGTCATGTGTCAAAAGAAAATAAAGCAAATTACGTAGTTTACCCGTTAAGAATACTCGGTGCGTTAAACTAAGTTCGCGACAATGTCAGCACCACAATTTTTCTTGTGAATTTTCCCACATTTCTTTTCCTTTTTCAACTTTTTTTGGTGTACTGAACTTAAAGCCTTGTTAGAATGTATTAGAGTTAAAATGTATTAGATTGGTTGAGAAGGCGCCTTTATAATACTTCATTGTACCAGAAGATGTGTCTGAGTTGAATAGCAGCAACGTCGACAAAAATAAAAGATTGGTTGAAACACCAACTGCATTACGTCCTTACACCTAGACTGAAAGTGTACACTCAACGCTTGTATTCTTGTGCAAGTGACAAGGAATACGTGAAAAGGCGAGCATGGAAAGCTCTAAGCCATTATGATAACTCCATAAACCATCCCGCTGCTTTTATTAAGGTGTTGCTTTGTCGGAAATAAAAAAGGACGCCACTTTTACCAGCACGGTGGACGTGTCGTGACAGCGCACAACGCTTCCTTCCAGACAGGGAAGTGTGGAACAAATCTAGCTGTTGAACCCTTCTCCAGAGTACACACTGACCTTTGCCACGTCTCTTCATACGTGCGGCAGCTTCCCCCAGTTAACAGCATCATTAGACACATCCGCCACGAGACTTCAAAGAGAAAAATATTGTCTACATCCTTCACATTATTTGTAACAAAAGATTTGAAACTTTCTAACATCCTGGCTATACAAATCTGCAAAATTATTTTCTTCACAGTTTCTTCAACTGCAATTCTTTTCAAACTTAATCGGGAAACCTTTACAGGTAACTTGAAGACAACGTCTACAATTCCTTTCGCCGGAACGTGACTGTTTTCAATTACAAAGCGCTTGACAAGAACAAACAGTCACGCTAAACGTCTAAATACTTTGGTAAACAAAGCGTCTAGCTTTACTACTCCATCTCGTTAACTATAAAGATAAAATTAAATTAAATTATTCACACACAAAATGAAAGCAGATTTTTTTTTCTGTGTTTGTCAAATCGTATACGTATGTAAATTGCTAAAATAACAGAGAGAAGTAAATTCAGAAGCTTATAGGCGTCTAACGACATCGTATAAAGTGAAGAGTGTACTCTGTGCAATTATTTAACAACTATTCACTGGCATATAAAACAAGCGCAAATAGTAGTTGAAAGCTGCCGTAAAAGTTAAGCGTCAGGAAGGGGGTCCTAAAATGCTATACTGAACGACGTCAGTAGTGAGTCACCCTATGTGTGCCTTTTATTAAATTGCTACTCCGCGTCAATGACGTAGTATTTACTTAAACGCTGTTTAAGCGGGGTTATTTGCACGCCATCAAAAAGTTTAACCCATACTAGCACAGTGAAAGGGTGAAAGATAAATGTTGTTCCTTGAATTCTGGGAATCGGTGGCGTATACGTAACATTTTTTGCGTAGGGGTGCATTGAATTGGTTTTCTCAATACAATCAATGATGGTTTAGGCAGAGGGACTGGGCAAGTACCTTGTGGTAGATGAGGTTCTTATATCGCTTACTGTTTGCTGAGGGAATTGATTGACGTGCCTAATCGTTATTGGAATCACATTGTTCCAATAATGCGGCTATGTTTTCGACTGTTTGAATGGCATTGAGAGATTGGAATCGAGACGGCATAAGGCTTTAGTGGCTTGATACTCAATGATGCACGAGTGAACCCCAGAAGATGTTCTCATTATTAAAATGTAATAGGATTCACTGGGTACGAGGAGGTGAATTACATGACAGATAATGAAATGAAACATCTAACTCAGCTGGAAAAACATTTTGTACCTTATTTGGACTGAAGTAGCAGACACTCTAATAGGGTGTTTCCATCGCACATAAGACAGAGATAAACGAAGGAAGATTTAACGTTAATCCCAAAGTATTTCCACCGGAATCGAGGAGATTAACTTGGCGTTTGCTTTCGTTATTTAAATTTCTCAATGACATCCTGTGGCGTGCAATGTCAATGTCTAATCGGCACGTTCTCTGCGCATGGCTTTGAAAATGTGAGTTTTTTGGCTCCCAGGCAACTAAGATTTAAAAATAATTAAATTCTTATATCATTGCCACCAATTCTTTTAATCTACGAAACTAATAACCCAAAAGAAAAAAACAAAACGTCAAATATGTTGGTCTGACTTTTGTTCACAAATTCGATAATAGACCAACTTAACCAACATCACCCAGCAGTATCAACATTAACGTCCAATATTCTTTGACAGTGTGCACTCCTCATTGCAATTAACAGTTTTGACAGCTCCAATCACATACACATCAACAACAACTTCAACCGCTCATACATAGCTGAGTTGATGATACCAAGCTGTCAAACAAAAGTTTGTTTGATTTGTTTCGTCAGATAAGACACAGAACACTGGAATTTTTCACGGTTTGAATCGACAATTCATGCGTGGAAGAGATTAATTACGCGATTAATTTTTAATCTCTTCGTGCGGAGATTAAAATTCGAATGGCGAATCTCGTGATTTAGAGGGGATTTAACGAAGGTTTGTCTTAATCGTAGATTAGTATCCGGTGGAAACACCCTATAAGGACTTCTTTTGATTCTAAAAGCTTAAAATCTAGAAAATCAAGTATGTTCTCCAGTCGTGCGAGTCGGTGAGAACGTATGCTTGTATATACCCTCATGTCAAATAATAAGCCTTCCGCATAAAGCACGAAAACGATCCCACTCTATTTCCAATTCGATTAGTTTTTGAATGTGACATAATGGCTGTAGTCGTAAATCCACGTATGTTCCACGTTCGCTTCGGTATTGGATCTGTACGAGGAGCCACTTTTACGACACCGTTAGGGTGTTAAGGGACTACGCAACAGTTGTTCGTATATGTACGCCACAGCATCGAGGGTTGAAAGTGTCAATTATTTTGTTTCGCTTTTCCTATACACTCGTATAGAAAAAGGGGTGAATTTGACAACGATACTGCCACAGAGCAACAGGATGTGGTTGCAACACTTTAATAGAAAAACGTCACAATGTTTGGAAAGATAACTTGTTGGATGAGGAGGACATTTTAATTTCCAACCTCATTCTACCTTGTTTATAACTTTTTTTTTTCCCCCATAGTTCTATTGCTCCTGGTGACCTTAGTTTTAAATTGCTGCCAACCATGCAGCTGTTGCGACATGGCAAGTGTTTCTGTAGCACCAGATAACATTTGCTCGTTCATATGCACATGAGGATGGCAGCTGTGTCTGTGTGTGTGTGACACCGATTGCCTCCTTTATGGCTTTATTAGAAAATTGCTTTCTTTACCAGAGGCAATTGGCAGGACAGAATGTTTCGACTGGAATGCGGATAGATGGGAAAAGTCGTTGGCTATAATCCTTATGGCCCCACCAGTGGTTTTCGACTATCTTTAACCGCAGCAATATGGCTTGTGGAAGTATTTTAATTACCCCAAATGGACACATGTACCTACATGTATATATGATTCTAAGAAGAGTACGTTTGCGTTCGTCCTGCGGGCAGAGAGATGATGGCTCACAGTTTGCTATTGAATATTGACTTAGTAATTAGTTTCCGTATTTCGCTCGCAAAAAGCCAATGTCCTCATAACAAAATCAATATTTAGAAGGAATTCCGGTTACATTAATTAGCGAATATTGCCGTGAACTAATGAGTTCTATAACTCGTCGAACAAAAAACAGCAAAATTGATTACACAAGATGCTTGTCGACATCTCGTTTCAGTTTTTCGATAAATGTCGTTAACAGTTGATGCCTTAATGAATGTCCTAATTGAATATATATTTAATGCTGCTATTGTTGCTACGCACACAATGAAGTTTTTTCAATGAGAAATTTATTTTGTTTTGCAATAATTATATAAAAATTTATTATTATCCCAAATGAACTTAATCACTGCATTTATTAGCAATTAACTGGTTTATTCTCCTTGTTAAAAGAAGTGAAATGAACCGATTTGGTTCAAATATCCACAGAGACCATGTTGTTTTATAATTGCTATTTTCAGTGATAAAATTCCAATAAAAATCCTCCATATTTACAGTCCATTGAAACATTTACTTTGGGACAAATCGGTAGGCTCACTCAGCTTTGCTACGAAACCGAAGAAATGTATTTGCAATAGAAAAATCAGAATCGAACTTACCCGGAGCTTGGACTTAAAAGATCAGCATTTCCGAAGAAATTTAAATGTATTTCGAAATTTCTGTAGGAAAAAGGTTTTTCGATTTTGTTGATGTGTGTTTTCCATTTGATCCAGATCCAAACGCGACGCTCTCAGAATCTAGGAATAAAGTTCTCCCATTCATGTTCAGTGCGTTTATTGAGTTTGGGGATCAAATGGCGTAACCGTCAGGCTACGTTCATTTTATGGAAGTACACAAGTGACAACTCTAATAAGTAGAAGAACTTTCTTTTATTGCAGGAGCAAAATATGTCATGTTGAAAAGTAAAAAATTACAGCAATTTACAATTCTACAAACATTATAATAATGGCTTGAAAATTGTTGTAATTTTTCACTTTTCAATATTAAATTTAATTTTGTATGGCTTTGCTATAGGGGTTGCTCCCCAATATAAGCAACGATACGTTCGGTTAGCTTTTTAATTTAAAAATAAAATGTACAGTCCAGGAAATTTAGGTAATTTTTTTTACATTTGTGCTGTCGTGGGTATTGACGTTTCTCGACAAGTCACAGGTAAAGCTTTATTTAACGTTGAAATCACTTTGCGCCAATTAACACCCATAAATTATAATTTCAATGAGAATTGGTGTCTCCTTTTATGTTCTTCCTAGGATCGATAATTGTTGATAAAAAACTTGGATTCAAGTTGGGCTGGGCCGGGCCGACGACACTTTACATAATTAAGCAAAACATCAAATACCGATGGGCATCAGCCCAGATTTAAAATATGTATTTAATGGAATCGTTAAAACCCGATTTTATTTTTCACATCTTATTTCGGTGGAAATTAAACTACAAGTTCTGTCAATAAACTTTATTTCCCCAATTTGTTTTAAGAGAATTTTTACGTCTTTCCTTTTTAAAAATATTTTTCCACAATTTTTGGGCTTTCAAAGGTTATCCGAGAACTTTTCACACTTTATTTTGAGAGCTGAACGGTAATTGTATACCGAAATTCAGTGTGTTTGGTTTTTTTTCGGAAATACTTAAATTCCCGAATTAATAGCTAAACGTGCTGCTACACTGATATTAAAGAGAAAAGGTCTTCACTCGATATCACTATGGAATTGCAATTTTCCTTCTTTGTGAATTGGTTGGTATTCTTGAAAAAAACTTACGTCTCTTGTTACAATTGGCTCTTAAGACTTCAGAAATAGTTAGACTCTTCATGAGTTAGATAATAATTTGTACTACCTTCCTTATCAGGTGCGTGCAAAGGTGAATCTAAGCATCAGCCAAATAGTGCCTGTAGTAAGATTGAGCCCTAGCTAAATGCACCCAGTTAACTTAAAGAGCAACTTGTTCATGCCATTTAAGACGAGGTCTTTCATTCTTGCGGTGTCACTCCGAACTTAATGACTCTGCAAAGCATTGGTGTCCTTTTGCAGATGACCGTTTTGCAAATGACCGTTTGAGCAGCCCTGGTTTTGCCAAGTGAGACACCTCGACTTGATCTTCTGGATAACGTAACTTTTTCTAGATCAGGAAATCGTTCTTATTTCCTTCAAGACAAAGTGGGCATTATGGAGAGTCGATTGTTTTTAGCGGCCCGTCCAAAAATTGGAAAAAGAGCTCTTATAGTATCACTCCGTTGTCCGTCCATCCTTCCTTCCGTCCGCATCTGTAACTTCTGACCGAATAGTCGCATACATATGAAATTTAGTACGTTTTTTAAAGTCCATGGGGGCAATTTTTTTTAAATGCACAAAACGGTTTAACTGCAGTTTGAATTGTGATGGCAAAAAAGTTAAAAAGTATTTTGGCCCTTATCTTGAACAGTTTTGAAGCCAGAAGAAAGAATCTCGCAACATTTACTAAACAAAGTTTTTAGGGTAAAGTCGGGTGATATGACATCTTGGCGGATATGGCACCCTTTCAATAACTTCCACTTTACAAATTATTTTTGAAGTGAATAGATCCACATATCATTCCGTCATACTTAAAACGCCCACGGATGCAGGGTAAATCGCAGCAGCTCTTCATATATTTCCTTTATAATGGTACAAAAAAATTTAGGGCGCGTTTTAAACTCAAAAGTTTATTAGTGGGTTCTTAAAGTACGTGCAGATACGAGACCATTTGATGCCTGGTGTAATTTTAAAGTTTAAACTAGTGGGAGGGTTACAATCCGCCTAGGCGAATCGTTGGATACCCCATCCCAATTGACCCTTGTCAAGCTCCAACATGCGTCAAAAAACTTGGTTGTTAAATTTTAGTTTCTATTAACTTTAATTGTGTTAAGAATTTGTCAGTTGTGCTTCCTTGAAAAAGGGGCGTGGCATCCAGCCCTTTTCAATAAAATAATTTTTTTTTATCATATTTTTACACATTTGTTGCTTGCAGTTTTATATAAAAAATGTGTTTTTTACTTAAAAACGTCCCAAAGGTGGGCGTGGCAAACATTTATTCAATTGAATTGATAGCTTACGCACATATCCGAACATTTTGTGGTGCAAGTTTTTAGCATTTAAAGCAAATATTTCAAATAAAAGCCGTTTATTAGAATGCATATTAAATATGACCACGCCTACAAGAGGGCGGTTTTCGCTTTTTTTTCAAATGCCAATCATATTACAATACACTTAACGAGGATATCGCATACCAAATTTTAGGTTCCTACGAAGACTTTGATTTTTTATTTAAATTAAGTAAAGTGGACGTGCCCCAGTGGGCGGACTTCAAAAAATTTTACACTTGTACTGCTTCGGGACTTAGAAAGAACAGGTAACAAGTTTCAAGTTCCAAGCTCAAATTTTAAGGACTAAAAACTACCGACAGACGGACGGACGGACATAGCTCATTCGACTTACAACTCGGTCTCGATCTATGCCCTTAAGGTCTTGGGGGCCTACGGTGATTATTTGTCTATGTTACAAACTATGAATCAAACTTAATATACCTCCTATCCTATGGGATTGGGTATAAAAAGGAGACAATATCAAAAGGGAGATATGGCATCCAAATGAATCGGGATATTTGGCACCGATGCCATTTCTCCTCTTCTTGTGTTTTTTAACTATTTCATGTATTTTCCTAACATAAAAACTTTTGAAACAATTTTAATTTAAAATAATAGGTACTTTTTTAAAATCCATGCCATAACCAAGAAGCCGAAAACATATGGTGTGCATGCGAAAAAGATCCAAAGAGTTTTTAACACAATATTTGTTAAAAAAAAAACTCGGAAGGAAAAATGTAATTTCGAGCTTAAATTGGATTAAAAAGTGGTAATGGAAAAAGTTTGGGCGAAATTTTCGCAGTGGTATTTAAAACAATTACAAAAATATTACTTAGAACATGTCTGGCAAAAACACCAGTACCAAAAAACCTTCCACTTTTCTTTCATAGATTTTTTTAAGCCTTTTTATTCTTGAAGTAAAATGTATTTACATTCATACATTTTACTTCAAGAATAAAAAGGCTTAAAAAAATCTATGAAAGAAAAGTGGAAGGTTTTATGGTACTGGTGTTTTTGCCAGACATGTGGGAAAAACTCTAAACTGGGAAAACACTAACTCTACAAAAGTTCCCTTTCTCTGGCTTGAAATTTGCTTTTATGTGCATGTATCCTTATTTCATGCCAAAATCTTTTTTAGTTTTTTATTTATAATGAAAAATAAAATTGTTGCCATGTCCCCCGACTTTACCACATTATAAAATCGAATTTTTAATCGAATTTAAACATGTTTTCAACGTGTTTTAAGTCTTAATTTTTGAATTACTTTATTTAAAAAGCCGATATTCGGCAACCATATAAAGCAGCCGCATATGTTTTTTTTTATTTTCGAAAAAAACCGATGCTATTAGGCAAAATGATTTGAAAAAAAACACACATATCAAGAACTATTTGTAATTTTCGGTAAAACTATACAAAAATTTGAATATTTGAGAAAAGAGAGCATATTGAGCAGATTCTGAGATTAAGCTCGAAAATAACAAAAATATTTCAAAATATTCTGGTATCTTAACGGTAGAATCGATTGTAATAAAATTGGGCTTGTATATAAAACGTATGTAAAGTTCTTAAATTTTTAAATTTTTTCAAAAATGACATTTTTTGAAACGGATAAAAAATCAAATTAAAAAAACCCGCATTTATAACTGAAAACTAAAACACTTTTACCGTATTGGAAAAATACCCATTTCTAGCGCAATGTACAGTGAGAATTTAAAAAAAAAATTTACGGTATTCAAAAAAATATTCTGAATTTTATTTTAAATAAAAAAAAAATGCAGAAAAAAGCTTAAAACAAGCCACGTGTCCTCCGTAACGGTAATATATACCGTTTCGAAAAATATCAGACCTAGACAATTTTTTAAGGTTTAAAAGAAAAATGTAGCTTAAATATTGTACCTATGTTTTTTAAAATAAGCTTAAAATCATTTAAGTTTGTTTCCTTAAACGGTAGTGCTGGAAAATGCCTATAACTTCTGAGTTGTTTCCATCTTATAAACTTATTTTTACGCGAGCATAAACCACTTGAGTAGCCAGTGGTTTGAGTAGCAAGTCAAAATATGTAAAAATTTTGGGACTAAAAAACCCATCGGTATTTTTTTTTTTCAGTCTAAAAAAATATATCTAAAACTCTACGTTTGTTAAAATTTGAGTACCTTAACTTCAATTCGCCTTAGAAGACTTACAAGACAAGAAATAACTCCTTAAAATTTTTGAAAGAAAAATTTTAAGAACAAGAAAATCGGGCAAATAGTCAAAGATTACCCCTTTATTAACTGCACTGCAGCATTTAAAAACTCGTGTACAAAGATCTTACCACTATTTCTTCTTAAAATTGCACTCAAAATATTATAGTGATGTTTTTGTAAAAGTAGCTATAGAGATGTTTTTGAAAAATGCCATAAAGTCGGAAATTGTCATTAAAAGAAACACATAAAGTCGCAAATATTCTTAACAACATTTTATATGTAAATTAAGCAATAATTCTACACTAAGCATTCAAAAAAACTTCGACGGACCGCTCCATGTATGACTTAATTCTTAACAGTCTTTTTCAATAAATATGCATGTATGAAAGTTTACAAAAAATTAGTCATCAAAAGTTGTAGATATTAGCATTTTCTAACTCTTTTTTATATGCAGTGCGTCTGCCCACTTTTTTGGGGCTGCCTAAAAAAAAATTTGTGTTTTTTTTTAGTTAAAAAAGTGGAGTTTTAGTCCAAAATGTATGCAACCACCTAACAGTTATATTTTTAGATACCGCCCACTTTTTGGAGGCGTGGCGGTTTCCTTTTTAGGTGGGGGAAGGGTATTTTGTAATCCGTTGCAGATGGACTGAAGTTCTCACATACGCACTGTTGTACTTTCCTACTTGCTTCTTCTGCCGTATGACCACGTGCAACCTACCTGGAAATCTGGGTCTACCTGTTATCCAAACTTGGAAGAATAGGGACTAAACACCCTATCCCTAATAAGCTATGCGTCCCCCGTATTTGAGTTTTTATTTGCATTTTTTTAATAGATATTTAGTTCCCCCCTTTTTACTAAAAATATAGAATGCAGTCCGTCCTCTCAAACCCTCTTGTCTTATATCCTGGCTAGGAACTTCCTTCACCAGGTGCTAATTCTACAGCCAGACGGATTTATGCTATTAATTCAATTAGTGATGCTTAAGGCAGGCATCTAGTTCTTGTATAATAAATTATGTTCCTTCGTTAGGCTCCCCTGAAAATCTCTCCACAGAGGTTCCTTTGAAAGGGTTACCCCATTAGCTTGACCCTTCACTAATCCCTTCTCAAGATTATTCAAAGAGATTATATAAAAATAACTTCCAAGACCCACATTGACAAAAGCTTTGATACATTCGCAGGGTATACCTACCTACATCAGCCCGATTCCAGAACCCGAACGATTTTCTGCAACAAAACTGGAATAAATCTCAAAGTTATTGATGGAATAAGCAACTAACTTTCGCATAACACTGAGTATAGTTCGAACGTGATGTTATGAATTTCAAAATTGAATGGAAAACTTTTATTTCATAATTTTAATTTCATAATTATTGCACATGAACATTCTGCAAAATACTCGTTCACCACCTTTTGTAAACTTGTTGACACAAAGCTTTTAGCAGCATATCTAATCTCCATAATAATCTATCTCTGCAAACTTTTGGCAGAGTTTTGGTTCTCATTATTTTAAACCAGAAAACTACTAAAAACTTTTTTGGAAATAATTAGTCTTTCAACAATTTGAAACAGCTTAAGCGAAGTTGCTAAATTTTCAGTCGTCCTTTCAGAAAAACTCTGACAATCATCCTACCTTTTTTTTTGTCAAACAAAACACTTAACCCTGCCATATCCAGTCACTGTGTTTCTGAATCAATGAGAACAACAAGTGATTTTGGAGGCAGGATAGTGTACCGGGGTAGGTTAGTGCACCGAAGTGGACTCGCCTATAAACTGCTTTTTCTATGAACCCCTGATGTCTATATAGACCTCTCTAGTGTCTATATAAAAAGGCATCAGAACCAAGTCGAATACAATTTTCATTTAAAATTTAATGTCCCTGAAATGAATTTTAAATTCAAGGAAGAATGTTTCCCCCTGAAATCGACGATTTTGTTTCTTTAAGAAAATATCCTGAATCTTTAATTTAAAATTGCCAAAGTCCATTGGCAATTCGGAACCAATTGTCCTTTCAATTTCCTGTGAACAGCATACTCTCTTGGTCGACCAACTAAATTCGTTTTAATTGGATTCGCACAAAAAAAAATCGCACCACTCTGCCGAAGCTAACTTTTTCCCAACAAACAAAAGAAACGAAAAAAAGGTCACTTAATTATTAAGACTCTAAGCATTAAATAAAATGAGATTTTCCCCTCCGTTGCAAAACAAAAGGGAAAAGAATTCTTGACGGTATTTTCCTCTTCGAGAATCTAAAGAATTTTCCAGCACTTAAACCCATACCGCACTTGAAGTACTTGAATAACTGTTTCATCTTTTGTTCAAACTCTTCTCCAACTCATGCCACTAATTTATTATTTCCCTCAACTAGAAGGACCTTCGATGTTTGCATGACAGTTGAGTTGTGGTTTATACTAACTTCACATGGAACTTAAGTTTCAAAACAGACAATAAAAAACATATTTTATTATTCTGAATTCTTTAAGGACTTTAAAATATGTTCTTGGCCGACCTTATACTTACTCCTCCTGCGAATTCCTCGAATAAAATATTTCTCAATTCCCGAAATAAGATTCAAACACAACGTGTTAAGACAGCAAAGGAAAACCCTTAATGCCGAACAAATGCAATTGAATATCTGTTTCTGGATCTCTGGTTGCCATGAATATTTAGCAAGAGGATATCCTTCGTCTTTTCCTCTGCCAGCGAAGGCACTTTTAAAGCAATTCAATTATGTTGTGGAGAAAGACTATCGCCGGGTAAGGAAAAAAAAGGTTCGTGGGATTTCCTGTCGAAAGAGAATTACATTCATTTCGAATAAAAACGCACAGGCAGAGAAATTCCAAGACATAAAGTGTCATCACTTGGGGTTTTATGAGATAATATAAATAGAAATTTCCTTAAAGACACTTAAAAGGACATAAACCAAAGATTTTTTCTTGCGCTTTTATTTGCTTACCCTCGGAACTATTTTCAAAGTTATTTTACTTTTCAATAAAAAGTTGCTCTACGCCCTAGGAAACCTCAAAAAGTATACAATTTTGTGACCGTAATAAATCACCTTTTCATTAGGACATGACTATTCCAACATGTCACATGGACATACATCAGGAAAACATCTCCATCTTTCAAACTCTTCGTTGAAACTATTTCTTTAATTAAAAGTTGAAATTAAAGCTAGCCCAATGTTCCGCCCCATTTACGTCAAGTTATTATTTTAACCACCTCCTGCCATTCAATATTAAAAGCCCCCACATCGACTTAACTAAACAATTCGGTCGGTTTAATGTGTTCTCCTTGTCCGCATTGTTTCTAGGTGCTGCTGTGGACAGTCCCGTCCGACACATCAAACAATACCCGGCATCGAGAGTGGTTCGCCCGGTGACGTGTGGCTGCCATACAAGCATACAAGAGCTCAGCCCACCGATGCATATGGCACTATCGAGTTTCAGGGCGGGGCCCATCCTACAAAGGCTCAGGTGAGTGTCAAATGGGGGATGTCAAATCCCCCGCATGACGTATGACACAATTGAAATTTAATTTGTAAACATTATTCCTTGGATGTTGGTCAACCGCCTGCAGTACGTGAGACTATCGTTCGACACCCGGCCCGAACTCCTGGTGCAACTCTTCAACAAGGAATGGAATCTAGAACTGCCAAAGCTGCTGATTACTGTACAGGGTGGCAAGGCGAATTTCGAATTGCAACCAAAGCTGAAGAAGGTAAGCCGCACCGCACAATGCATGGCGGGATGATGGTACACCCATATTTTATGAATGAATCATCATTTCATCATCAATCATCATCATCATTAGTCATTTCAGGTTGTCTGCTCAGATTAAGAGTATCGAATTGGGTTTCTCCATTTGTCAGTGAAATCGATTCGATGCTGTCTTGGTCTTGTGCAGATATAATGTTATGTGGTGCCTGTCAGGTGGATGTATATTATGATGGGGATTTATTGTTCAGCTTACGATGTAGTGACATGATGTAGCACTTAATAAATCCTTTCTCTCGGCATTGATAATAAAAATTCCATTTATTTCAGGAAATCAGAAAGGGATTACTTAAGGCGGCGAAAACCACTGGAGCATGGATTTTTACCGGCGGCACAAATACAGGTAAGGATGATGGAGAAATTGCTTGTAATCCTTAGGTATTTTTTTTTTTTTGGCAGGGGGAAATTACGAGAGATTTATCTATTTTGAGATGTTTCGGAACGTAAGCTACATTAGTAGAAAATAGATGACTCTACTGACAAAAATTGCAAAAAAAAAACGTAAAGCGAAGCATTATTACTGCCCACAGAGCGTTTTTTTCTCTTTCTTATTTAAGCCAACACTTTCTTAGTGGGCCTTTGACCTGGGGAAGGCTCCTGGAGTGAGTGCCTTCTATTCGCTTACTAGCCTTTCTATGATTCAACCTGTTAATTTCAGTTACCCATGATCTTCTCTTAATTTAGGCTATGCTACAGTTAGGGGTGGACCTAGGTTCGAACCAACACGCTTCGCCAGCCAGCTTTGTCTCTATCTAACTGTCCCTAGTTTTGGACTCGAAGTTTGATGAAGTTGCCTTTGACTCGCGCGCACCACCTGAATCGATCTTTAGTCACTTCGGAGTGGATTCGAAGACTTTCTGGCCTGGACGGTAAAGATAAGTTTCCATCCGAACGTTACTTTCAGTTGTCCAGATCTTGACTTTTATTAGGCTGCACTACAGTTTTGAACTCCAAGTTGGGTGATGTTGCCTTTCACTCGTCCGCACCATTTGAGCATCGGTCTTTCTTTACTGCGCCGTCCCTTCGAAGTAGGTTCAAAGATATTTCGGCCTAAGCATTGGTGTCCATCCGGTCTAGGTGACCTAGGCATCGCAGCCGTTGAATTCTTACTCTTCTTCCTAGTTTGGCATCATTGTACAGCTCCCAAAGCTATGTGCTAGTCCTGCTCGCTCCCTTGTTTTTCGTTTATACAGAGAGTCCCAAAGCAGCGTACAACTTTATCATCTACCTTTGATGAAGTCCATGCTTCTGAACTTTAGAAAGACTACGATGATTAGGGTCTATATGAATGGACACTTTATTTGCTTGAAAAGAACCTCGCTGCTCAACTGTTTTCTTAGCCAAAGCATCAGAGATTGGCAAAAGTTATTCTTCGTTTGAACCCAACGCTGGGTTTGTCGTCTGGATTAAAAGCAAAGTCTAGGTCGGAAAAGTTCCTAACTGCTTTAAAATTGTAGCTGGATGTTGCGGTATTTTGGACAACAATTAGATGTTGGGTGTCTGCTCTAGATGACAGCACATATATTGTCTTTTTCCGCTTTAACTGCTTAACCCATTTTCGCCGCTTCCCTCTCAATACTCACAAGACCTTCACTGACATTTCCCTGGACAAATTGATATCTACATACGAGGTTTTGAAAGAAAGCCGACTGTATGCTGCTTAGGGCCGGTTTTTCAGTGCGAGATCATACGACTTTCCGAGTTGATCACACGACTTTCCGAAACTGAGATTAACCCCAGAAAGGAGTTTTTCAGTGAACTAAGATCAGGGGTTAATCTCGGCTTAACTCACCAAATTTGGTGAGTTAACCTCGGATCATCTCTGGAGAACAGCATGAACTTCTTTGAATGTTTTTGTGCGTGAAATGTCAGTTGATTTGCGTGTTTCTGTGAAAAATTGCATTTGAGAATAACTGAAACTCCTTTTCCTGTGGTTTCCTATGTGTAGTGAGAGTTGGGAGAGTCAATAATTTCGAGAGTCGAAGATTTTGATAATTTTGTTGACGGAGTTAACGCTGTCCTGAAAAACTGCTCGCTGGGTTAACTCCAGATTCGTTATGTTACGGGATAAACAGATCTAAGTTTAAGCAGGGCTTAACTCAACACTAAAAAACCGGCCCCAAAAGATGAACTTTAAAAGATGCCCATGGCGTTGGCGTGTGAGTACAACACGATTTCTGCAAGTTAAGGAAATAGCCGAACAAGCAGGTCACCTTGCGTAAATACTTTGTTCAATTCAAAGGGATGAAAAGCCGGTGGGTATCGATTTCGAGGCCCTGTGTTTTTTCTAGTAATTTCCTTAGGCTTAAATACCAATTAGAAGAAAAGATCTGTATGTGATCCTAGGGAGACTGATGTCTCTCTAGTCGTCTCAGCGAGAAGGGTCTTCTTTCTTGCAACGCAAATGTTAATTCTTTAGGCATGCTTTCCTTGGACCATAGTTTGCGGCAGCATTTCCGGTAGCTTCAGTACATTTTAGCTCAAACAGCTGGACACACACAGCTGGCTAAACAAAGCTTATTTCGGTGAGGTTGGCCGAATCGTTGGTCTTCTTAACCTAAATTTTTGAGGATGGTTCGTTTTGCCCGACAGCTGAGTTCGGCTTGTTTCTTCGAACCCAGGTAGCTGAAATAGGGTCCTAATTCTGCTTTTAAAAATTGGATATCTAAGTTCTGCTATTTTTGGGAAAAATCTATTTTTTTAATTTTATTTTATTTTTCCTGTTTTAAATTTCTATCGAAATTTTGCACCCTTAAAAAAACTCCAGAGTTGTCACGTTACAAAAGCACCTAAACCTTAATCTAGACCAACCTTAAAAGGCCACTTTAACAGTTTGATTTATTTATAAACGGCTTAGAGTTTTCTGCCGAATAACAGCCTTAAGCCGCGTAATCACAAGGAACAGAAACAGGAACAGAAACAGAATTTCATACATTAGCAACGCAAAAAGCATTCAGCGATTTTAGGTTTCAGTTGCTATTGTTTGAGATACTGTTTCTGTTCCTGTTTTACGTTGCTTGTGACAACGCGGCTTTAGGATGTTATGCGGCAGAAAATAACTGCCATAGTCACTTAAAGAAAGACTCGTTCTTTTTCACGGTACCCACCTTCGCGAGGGTCTGACAAACCCTCCGAGAGTATCATTTGTCTTGAAAAACTTATCAAATGCCGTTCGGATTCGGCGACAAATTGTAGGCCCCCTTGTATGTGAAGAAATTAACACACACAGCATACATGGTTGAGAAGTTGGCCCTGGTTCACCTCGAGCGCCACTCTATATTTATTTTACAGCCTTAGGAGCCTTGAGGTCTTCGAATAAAAAATAAATTAATTAATTAAAATTGCAACAGCACGACAAGGATCAGGGCCCCCATCGGGGACGTAAACAGTTTTGTGTTTGAACATTTTTACAGACGACCCTCGCACATTAATGTGGAGCATTCCAATTATTTTAAAATCGCGATCATTTCTTAATTAATTCTTTAAAGTACTCGCAATAAGGCTTATAAAATTATTGCAGCAGATATTGATTGATGGGATTTGTGAGAGCCCATATTGGTCTTTGAGCCAAAAGATTTGAGGCCAAAAGATTTCGCAAGGAAATGCCGTTTTATTAGGTTGAGTCGAATAAAACTTGCCCTCATGAGGCTTATCTTCCACAACCCTAAGAGTCAAATTAGTTGGTCGCAAAACACGTAATGCCAATTAGGTGACCCTAAGCTGATTTATATCCACCTCAGCTTTCTAATGGACACTCCTGTAATTCTGAAATAGGCTTAAACGCTGCAACATGCCTCCCTCTGTTCTTTATCCCGACGAACTTACCAGTAGGTATACCTTTTTACGCAAAGCCCTTGTGTCAATCGCTCAAATTTATTGTCCCCTTTCTCTGGTCCCTACAATATCAATTCCATTTGCCATTTCAAATCTCGAGAAAAAACACTTTTCCATCAGAAATACCCTTTCATCTTCCACAATACCTTTTAACACGACCCCTTTCGCAATGAGGGCCATTGTTTTTCTCCTAATTCCATTTGGTTACCGTAAATCACATCCTTTTCGCCTGCCATCAATGTCTGGTCAACCTTTGTAGTATACACATGTGGACTTGCCTGTTACTGGGGGGCGGAGTAATTGAATAATCCCCCATCCGACCCAAAGCTGGACGACAATACCATCATCGTGTCGATTGGACCAGCCCTAAGGAGCACATGATGTATGCGCCCAGCAGCGACACTACACTATCTCAATCTATCGCTTTCCACCTTGATTGCAGAAATTCATAGGACATGACAAAAAATACGACCATGTCCTTGTTCAAAGTCCTGTTGATGAGATGTGTTAGCCGTTCGACGATGTTAAGAATTTTGTTTAACTTTTTTGCTTAAAAACATTTTTTTTCCTTCCTCTTTTCAGGCGTCACAAAGCAAGTTGGCGACGCACTGTTACTCGAAGGACAACAGAGGACAGGTCGTGTTGTAAGCATCGGTATTGCCCCCTGGGGCATTGTGGAAAGAAATCACGAACTTTTGGGACACAATCGTGAGGTGCCCTGCCATAGTATCAGCTCACCGAGGTAAGAGGTCGAAATTACTTTCATATATGTACATATTTCGTATTTCGTAGAATGTCTGGCTTTAATGAATAACTTTAACACCCACATCCTGTTGCTTCTCTCGTTATAGATCGAAACTGGCTGTGCTCAACAATCGTCACGCATATTTTCTACTCGTCGATAATGGTACCCAGGCGAAATACGGTGCAGAGTTGATCCTTCGAAGGAAGCTCGAAAAATTCATTTCAAATCTGAAACTTCATCCTTGTGAGTATAAAATCAAAAACTTTTTCAAAACTTTTCGAAAAAAAAAATAAACTTTGTCTTTTGCTCTTCGATGGTGTGGGGATTGCTCAGTTTGTTGGTTCATTTGCTCGTTTTTCCGGTGCAGAGTTCTCTGCTGCCCCTTGCAAATAAGAGATTCCGTTTCGTTTCGATTGAGTTTAAGGAATTGTTCATTTTGTTTTCTGTTCAATAAATAAATCGAAGTAAAGCGCAGAAAAATCAGGATTTTTTTTTTTCTCCATTGAAAAAGTTTTTATGAACTTTTCATGTATGTAAGGGGGCGGCCACTTTATGTGTGCCCTTTTCCAAGCCAAGGGCACTCGAAAGTAAGTGCGAAATGATCGTAAATGAGTTTTTAAAGTATCTTTTTTTTCTCCTTAAAATTATGTCCTTGGAACACAACAAAATACCAAAAACCTCTGCTGTTACAAATTCAATCAAACAAAGTAGAGAATGAAAAACAAATACGCCTCAATATACCCAGAAACATCAGTTTGGTGCTAGGATAAAAAAACAGGACAAATGGTGTTGTTTATGTCATATGAGTCTGTTTATGTCGGCCAGGATAAAATATTAATTACTCGATCCGGACTTTATCAAAACTAGATGAAAACATTTTTTTACTTCGGGGTTTTGATACTGAGTCAGTGACGATTTTTTTCCATTATTAGTAATTGTTATGCGAAGTGGCGTATATATTTTAACAATATATTTTAATTTTCGTTTTTTAACAAAAGAAAAAAATTTTAGCAATGTACCAATGAAATTTGCATACACACTGAGTGAAGCGAAAATAATTGGAGGACATGCCAACCAAATAGAGACTATAATATTTTTTGTGTGGAAAAGTTTATTTGTGTTTCAAGAGTCTCTAAAAAACACACTTTTCATCTTGAAATTCATAGGATAGCGACCAATTTGTATTCTTATTTTTGGTGTTTTAATTGAAGTTTATCGAGGTTGTTGCGAGTTTTTTGCAAGAGGTTATGCGTTCGAGCCTGATTTGTTCGAGTAGTTGTCTGCATTTAATGTGCAGAATCAGTTCAACGGATTTGTCAAAAAATATATTTATAAATTTACCCATTTTTGTTTTTGATTCGCGAAAAAAATTCAAGTATAACTTTAAATATAAAGAATTGCCTTAATTATATGCAGGTCTCTGGGGCAGATTATGCGCCATGCCTCTCAAAAGGCTACCTTCACGTCTCAGTCACGGTCAGTCATCAATCGTCAATCTTTTGGACAGTCAATCGCGAATCCATATAGAGTGTAATGCACAGCAAACTGTTTCAGCAATTCTATACTAGGGCTGCCTCTAAGCTCTGGCCATCTAGAGAAACTGCAGAAAAGGTCTTGCAATATCGGTTACCTCTAGATCTAGATGATAGAACGTTGTATTGTTCTTGAATCCTTCAGTTTTGGTCTTGCAGTTGGGAAATTTTTAGATTTTTAATAATCAAAGAAAATTAACAAACTTTCGGGATCAGACATAAAATAAAAAAGTACCCAGTACAAAAAATACCTATTTGGGGGTTTATTTCACACGTTTTTGAGAACTTATTTTTATTTCTTTTTGGAGAATAATTTAACAGTGATATTAGGTATTCCACAATTTCGAGGAATTATTTTCTTGGGTGTTCGGACAGTTTAAGCTTTTTATGAGTTCTATTTTGTCTGTCTAGGAAAATGTACCTTATTCAAACTCAATTGTCATTTTTAAAAATGTTGATTAATAAGAAATACTGCCGCATCAAAATCTAAAAAAATATGAAAAATCCAGAAACGTTTGTCTCATAATATTAGGGTCAGCCGAATATTAAACACTTTTTGCTCTTCCAACATGCAAATAGAATAGACAACAAAACGAAGCGTGCCAGATGTTCTTTATACACTATTCCACAGTAATGGAGTATATTAAGTTTGATTTGATACAGGTGAAAATATAACATAGCGAAATAATAACGATACGATAGACCCCCAATACCGAGACCATATTCTGCATATGACCGAGACCGAATTCTGAGTTGAATAAGCCATGTCCGTCCGTCTATATGTCACCAACTTTTAGGCCTTAAATTTTGAGCTACAAAACTGAAATTTTAATCGAAGGCTCTCTGTCATCCGAAGCGATACAAGTGTTAAAATTTTTCAAATCCGCCCACAGACACGCCCACAATTGGTCTAAATGTCCAACTACCTCCAGTGCTTTCAAAACTGTAAGACGTCGTGAAAAGCTGAAATTTGGAGTGTAGCATCTCCTAATGATTATAAGACATACAAAATAAAAATAAAAGTCGGTAGACCGCACCTTGAGGGCGTGGCATCGATTGAAAGAGGAAGGTTTACTCTTTTAATTCTTTCAAACTGCAATTAATTCAATATTTTTGTTCGGAATCGGAAAATGTTTGCCGTATATTATGTAGAAAATACCTGGTTCTACATTCGGTTCTTACAAAGCGTTGCGCCGCAAAAATAAGGCAAAATGAAAGAAAAGCCTATTATTTTCCAGAAAAGCCTGGATTGCGACTGCTTTTTAACCTTACTAAGAAAAAAATAAACAATAAAATTTAGCACACCGGATACACCGGTACACCGATTTCATTCATACAAAGTTTTTGGCCACGCCCACATTCAGAGGCAGAATTCAAGAAAAACCTATAATTTTCCATACAAACATTGATTAAGACTGTTTTTAAGCTTTACTAAGCAAAGAATAAGAAATAAAGTTTAGCACATAAAGTCCCGGACACTATTTTAGATTTCTTTCATACAAAATTTTTGGCCACGCCCATTTTAAGAGGTCAATTTCACAAAATTATTGAATATGAACCCAAAAAATTTTATTTTTGCGTGCATTTTAGCCACAGACTTAGATATTTGGATGCTTATATTGATTTTTGGTTAAAGAGTTGGACATGCCACGCCCCTTTTAAAAAATAAATTTAGCAAGAACTTATGCGGAACATTTTTTTTTCTATTTAAAATGATGCATGAATGGTAACGGGACGGGGATGAAAAACAAGAAAATATACGAATGGAAAGGAAATAGGAATGGAAAGGAGAAAAGGAATAGGGTATACCGCGGTCCGTTACAGATGAACCGAAACTATAACATACACACTGTTGCACTTACTCACTGGTTTTCGAATACTCTGCTGGTATTTCATTAGTTTTCTCCGTTTTGGCTCTTTAGCGTTTGCGTTAGATCAATATGTTCTTTTCTATGTCTCTATCCCTATTTTTTTTCCGCTTGCGATGTGCTGCATACATATTTCACTGTTTCCTTTGCAAAAGTGCCATTTCCAAATTTCGGATAAATAGATTTTTGAAAAGCAAAATTTTGACCCATTCGTACTTTTGAGCGCAACTCGTTTTGTCATTTTCTCTTCCTGAACAGGAATTTTATTGTAGACATATGGTCGTTTTGAATTCTAGTCGAAGAAAGATGCAAGAATTATCACGTAAAATGTTTTATTTTATGATAATCCTTACTTCCTGTAGGAAATTTTGCCCGCATATTTAAGCGATGTTGCCCTATCTTCTTGATGTTTTTATACCATCCCTTAGCATTGGAGGGTGTCGTAACTTTGTGCCAAACGACATTGTGCCAAATGTGACTGAAAGTCGCTTTGTGAAAATGTCATAACACCAAATTTTACCATTTGGCAGTATGCCACTTTTCAAAGCGACATATTCCCAACTAACCTAAGCGTCATAGGGCAAAATGCTGTAAGCGGCAAGCCCCCGGCTAGATTTTTGTCCGTCCATCCGTCATATGTTTTTAGGCCTTAAATTTTTAGCTAGTGTAGGGAAGTTATAAAATTTTATTTTATTTAAACAAACGAAAACCCGTTAAAGTACAAAAACAATATTTCTGCAGAGGCTGGCTATGCGACCTGGAGGCTGAATGCTCTGAAATTAGAACAAAAGAAAACAACGCATGAATTGCTGTTGTCAGCAAAAGAGACATACCTATGGAAGACAACCATAAGGAAAGTGCAGAGCACAAATTATATTGGCAGCAAGCCACTACACAGGAATACATGTCAAGCCAAAACTATAAGACGATAGGTCTTATCTACCAAGTCAAGTCAGTGGAATTAATTTATATTGGCCTGTCAGCCTATGACAGCCTTTAACAACTTATACCTCTGTGTATCATACTCTGACAGCTTACACCTCTTAATTTACCTCAGCGTGTCAGAGTATGACCACCTACAAATATTCAACAGCCATCATCACAGCTCTGTGCATTATGACCACCCAGAAAACATCCCTCGACCTGCCATTGGTCTGGAATAGGGAACACCACCCATGAAGACTCCACTCTTCAGGGTCCAATCGAATCATGGTAGGCGGGACTATCATCGCCATACCACTTTATAGAGTGTGAGAACATTCCCCACACCCGTCTCCCATCAGGCCAACGGGTAAAACCATTGCCGAACCTGGATTATAAGCAGAGTGAGTGACCCAAAATCCATATACTCTATGCTCAACTCTACTCCAACCAGCACACACGGGATGTACATCGCAATGCTCGGGCTTATGATGAATCCACTCTACCAAGCGGGACTACCATCGCAATGCCTGAGTTCACCAATACTGAGCGAGAGCAAAGCTCTACGCCCAATTCAATTAGGGAGCCAACATGGACAAATCTCATCCCATACATTCCCAAGACATTGGAGATAACTTTCCATACCTTAAGGGAAACGCACAAGACTACATAAGCCATAGGACTCAAAACTGCACATTTCCACTTAAGTCCAGATCGGAACAAATGGTCTATTGAATTTAATATTTATGTACACTACAACCACCACCGCTCACCAGCAATGATCGCACTACACTGAGACATGAGGACCATGCAAAACCTCGTATCTCTTATATTGCTCTTAGGAAGCTCATTATGGACGTATATAAAAGGGAGTACAGATATTTAGAATAAATGCGAGGTTGAAAAATGAAGGAAAGATCGTCAACTGCCATTCCAATTCCAATTAATAGCTTTCACTAGAGATCTGAAATTTTGTACGTATTGTTATACAGCTTGGCATTGCTTCGCGTACAAGTGTTCACATTTTTCAAATCCACCCACAGACACGCTCACAATCGGTGTAAATGTGCAACTTCCCCCCAGTGCTTTCCAAACTGTAAGGCGTCGCATATCTTGGTAAAAAAATAAAATCACTTAATCGCTTAATAATACTTTCGTTTAAAATCGAAAAAAAAAATTACTGAATATTTTTTATAGAAAACACTTGTTCCTTCATTTGATCATACAAAATTTTGAGCCACGCCCATCGTTGGAGGAATTCGATTGGAGAAGAAATGAACAAGACATAAGAGATGAACAAGACTCCATTCTAGAATTCGTTCATACAAAGAGTTTTACAAATTTTACAAGCAAATTTTACAAAGACTTTGAACCAAAAAGCAAAATTTTCGCGTACATTTAAACCTAACATGGAAATAACTATGCTAAAATTAATAGTTTCGAATGTGGGCGGTTAGACCACAGCCCTTTCTTATACCCTATTCCACAGGAATGGAGTTATATTAAGTTTGATACAGCTATTATCGAGAAATAATAGCGAGAGACCCCCAATACTGCAAAACCCCCGGACACAATAAGCTATCGGTGACCGGTTTAATCTCTGCCGAATTCGACTTCCTCAAAGGGTTTTTGACTACATTCCTACATGCATACATAATGCAGACTATGCCCTGCTATTCTTTGAAGCTGATAAGGTCAGACGTACATAAGAAGACGTACATATATTAGTGGATTTGAATTGTGGCTGTTTATTATGACTCCTTTCGCTTTCCGCTGCGCTGTCTTAATACGGGCCTAATGATACGGACAAAAATTCGAATCTATTTTTTCAACTAGTCGAGATAATTGAAAAGCAGGTCTCTGTTGTTGGAATTATACGCAATTATACTCCTTTAGCGTTTAGTACAAGTTTTTCCTCGGTAAGTCTATGACCAGATCCAATCGCTTTACTTTGACTTCGTTTTCGGAGGTACTGGTAGCATCCGAACGAAGACTCAGACGGAACTCCTGGTTCATTGTGTACTCACAGACACCTTGCTCAATGGACCAGGAGCTTCATTTGCTTAAAAAAAATATGTTCTAAGTTATTCCTCAACAAAAAACAAAAAATATGTTCGGGGTATTCAGAGAGACAGGGATTGGATTTTGACAACTGCCAATACCATTAATGGTTTTTGATTAGTGAAAGGAGTTTATTTGGGTATTTAGGGTAACATCCCGAAAACAAACTAGGGTCTGCAGAGTCCCTCCCTTCAGATAAATCAAGGGAAGTGCCTCGTGAGAAATGCTTTAATTGCTGCGACGATTGTGTGGTACCTATTTTCTTAGAACGTTCTTAACCCTAACGTGACGCATTATAACTTGGCCAGAGTTCTGGTCGCACCTTCCTTGATTAAGCTTTCTCTGTGGTGGGAGAATCTTCACCTTGCCTACGTTAGACGAGGGAGGATTGTTTTCCCGTTTTTGGTTTTTGTCAAGGTCACCTTTGTGGAAAAGTCTAATATCCACACGAGGTTTTCAGACCAAATACTAGAGACATCTTTTTAAGGACAATCATCTTTGTCTGTCTTTGACTGTGCTATACCCTAAACAGATACCCTGCAGATCATTGCGGAAGCCAAAAATATCCATGTCTAATAGTTTGAGCCTCGTTGCGTGTTTTGAAGCTTTAAGACTGTCCCTAGTTACTTTTATTAGCTCTCTAGATATTTTTCCGTCAAAACGTGGCCAAAAAGACTTGGATACCCTTCTTCCATTCACAGACTTGACCACCTTAGGTTGGTTGTTTTTGTTATCCTGTCCGCAATAGTGGCAATTGCTATTCAAAGGGGTCGTTTGATATTTACAAATTAACAAACTCTTTCGAATAACGATCTCAGCTGCATGAGTTCGGCCGCCCTAAGTACAGTCAGAACCTCACTCTGAGTTAAGTTCGCTAATTTTTTATTGCTTAAAAATTCTATGCCGAAACCTTAATATTCAGATCTCAAACTTATCAATAATTGAAGCTAATGTGATGGAAAACGTAACTCAAAAAATCAATTGTCCCTGCGTTAGTTCCAAACTCAACATACATGTGTCGATACTCTACTTGAGTTTGTCACGAAACAAAACAAGGCTTTTGCGTGAAATTCAACATTATTAAAAATTCACCAGACGATTCGAACCTGATTGTCTAGGAGGCTATGCTCCAGGGAATATATGAACACGTTTTGCATAGGAGAACCCTTTAATTTTATTTAAATTGTTTGCAAAAAAATTATGCTGCACCTTTATGGTTTTGATATTCCTTTCTATTTCTTATCTCAACCAGGACAAAGCGATCTCCTTGCAAAATAATCACGCATTCTATGCACATCCTGTCAACAAAACTCCATGCTGAGTTTGCTTCAATTTGAATTTCAAATAAACCTTGCAAAAACGTTGAATACAGAGATAAAAGATGATTTTTCCCGATCCCAATTCGAATGAGCAAACATTGAAGGATGTGTACAAAACAAAAATATTTAATTTGCATTTCTTCCAGAAATTTCATCTCTCTCCTATGTGTACACTTCTATATAGTCCTGCACAACCTGTGTATCTCTTGTCCTACCAAAGTCATAAATCCTTGGCGCCAAAAGTGAATTAAGTTTACCGGGTGATGTGTAGTTTCATATAAGATATACCATCCTCTTTCCACGATACTTTGTAGCCGGAAATTAATGCAAGAAAAACAAATGGAACTCATTTTACAAGGAAATAAACTGTCTGTCAGAATGTCCATACATAATAATAAACAAGTTCCTAAAGCAGGAGTAAAATGCAAAATCCTGTGCTGAAATGTTATGCATTCTGTATAAGAGTAAGAGTGGTGTCAGCGAAAGGATAACAGCATTGCAGCATGTGCTAAAATGAAATACTTTTAATACAAGAATACAACTACTTCGAGGATATACGGTTAAGAAGAGTTTTTCTGCGTGTCGCGAGCTACTTCTAAGCTAAGGAGCTTGACTTTTCAGCTTACAAAATCTGTGCGTCAAAGTTGTGTATATCCCATCTGGTCATCCAGAAGAAAGACTTGCTCCTTTTCATAGTCTCCACATTCACGGGGTCTAGCAAACCATCCGTGTGTAAAAACTGTCCCGAAAAAAACTTCTCAAAGTGCCTTTCTGCGAAAAAATCTCTCGTCTCGGGGATTCTTAGTTTAAAACATATTTTATAATATAATTTGCTGCTAGCATAATTCATTTAAGTTGCGCTTTTCTTGCAATCGACACAGCTGACGATTGTTATCGCCTTTAAAAATGCATGTCTAAGGAGCCTTAGGCCGTTTTTCTCCGAACAAACCAAGTGCCTTGCATCAATTTTCAACCCTGTATTCGATTTCTGTGTTAAAAATGCATTAACTGCCATTGTCCAGCTGGTCTGCTAGCCCTGACCTGTGCCCCCAAATTATACATTTTATTAAAAATTCCAGTAACAACGATGTTTCACTCCATTATAACCGCGACAATATTTTATAGTGAATGTCCTCCCAGATGCGCTAAAGTGGCTAATTACGTAAAACAATTGCCCATCGACTAGCAATTTATAAATTCAATAATGGACGGGACCTCCTTCCTGTCTTGTATCCTTTTCCGTCGATTGCCGCACGTTCCACTCATTAATGCAATATTTAAATTTCTATTGCAGTTACACATTCCAGCACACCAGTGGTTTGCCTTGTCATTGAGGGTGGGACGAACACAATACGTGCTGTCCTCGAATACGTGACAGATACACCACCAGTTCCGGTTGTGGTATGCGATGGATCCGGTCGTGCAGCCGATTTGATAGCCTTCGTGCATAAGTAAGTCGCCGCAGCATGTTTTCGACTTGAACTTGTTTCAGGGCTTTGCAATCGTTCGGTCTATAGCCACAGGATAATCCCCAGTGGTAATATCCTGTTGTGCTGACTATTAAGGCTAGTGGTAATGGTGACGTTTCGTAAAACCTTCATCGATGTCATCGAAATTGACCATCAAAACCGAATTGTGACTAGGGTTTTGAGTTTCGATTTCCTGTGCCTAGCCCTCGATAGCCGGAAGAAGGACAAACCCCTAACAAAGTACATGCAAAACTGAAACAAGGACATGATTTTGCGAAAAAAAAGAAAACGAATTTAATCGTCAATATTGTTATCCTTGTGTATTTGCCTTAGATATGCATCGGATGGAGATGAACAGCCTGTTCTGGAATCGATGAGGGAATACCTGATTGGGACAATTCAGAAAACTTTCGAAGTCGGACTGGAGCAGGCGGAGAAACTTTATCATGAACTTTTGCAATGTACACGCAACAAGAATCTGGTAAGTATTTTTGATGCTCGACTTTGTGTTTGTATTTACAGATGTCCTGTCCAGTGAAGTGACTGTTCTTGTTTGACTGTGTCCTTGGAATTGAGTTTATGCTTACGGGTGTATTTTTCTTTTTCTCGAAGTTCCGCCGCTATTGGCTTTATTTGATTTTGTGTATGCGTTGGCAGGTTAAGGACGAATGTTTTTCATATAATAGGGTTGTCCGCAATGGCCCTCAAGGCATACTTCGACTATGGGACGAGAAACTAAATGGGACGAAAATTACATTTAAGAGGATACTTTCTCTTATGTGGTATTGTTTGGAAACGATATAACTAAGGATTGTAGTAAATCAACTTCAAACTTTTACTATTGTTTTCTTAGCAAGTAATTTATTGAGTTACCTTAGAAGTAAGACATGATTAAGTTTATTTATAAAACTACCTTGACAGCCTCGTCAAGGAGGTGACATGTCGAAAGTAAAACCTTGGCATATTAAGAAACCTTACTCACTTTTTCGTAGATTGCTTCTTGGAGCAAGCTATGAATAGGCTTATGGCCTTAGTTCTATTTTTTAGTATCCGCGATCACTTTTGGTCTAAACCGGAGGTAAGGTCTGCCATCCTTTACGGGAGAGGATGAGTCAGTGTAGCCTTGTGATATCTTTTTCAATGCGACACTTATAGTTATCGCAGAGTCCTTTTCCTCCATTCGACTTTCTCGCTTATCATAGCCAAATATCCGACGGAGAATTTTGGTTTCAAAAGACCGCAACCTAAGTTCTGCTTCATTGCTCTTTTTTCACTCAGCTTTATAAAGCAGGGTTGGCAAGACTAACATTTTGTCGAGCGCAAAGTAGAGCTTTACCTACATTGTAGGGTCGACCTCTCCTCTGAATCCTCTGCTACCAATAAACGTTCAGGGTTGGGGCTTGCATCCTTAAACGTTCTCAAATTTTGGATGATTACTGCTGTTTCTCTTCTAGAAATTGTGTCGGTTAAAACTACAACACATTTTTTTAATTTTTTATCAACCAAAAAATTTTCAATACAAAAAATCTGACTTTTTTCCTAGAAAGAAGAGCCATGCTGTTCTGGCACTTTTCAAAATACCCTTCGAGGCTTATAGCCTCTTCCAATTACCTGTAAAATAAAAAAAAAATTAGTATTAAACATTGGCACAACAGACACTGCATACAACCAACCTTGCAGCTACCAACAGTTCGACTACCCAGTAAACCAATGCAGAGGGGCAGCAAGCCCGTTTGTACATATTCAGGGTCCGACTTGACTCATTTCTGTGCGTTTTAGGCACCGGAAAGCTCTTTGTCCGCCTGGAGGCCTGTGCTACGTTCGTGAGTTTCTACATCACGATTTCGAAAAGCGGATGCTATTTTGTCCATAAGCCGAATTGTATAACTTTAAATGCGGTTTGAAACAAAACCTGCTCTTGCTTCCAACTCAGCTTTATTCTTTAAATATTGGTTCATCCTCACGAAACCCTTTAGGACGACACAGTATTATACTTATGGCCGATGGGAGAATCTACAAGCTTTGTAGTTATGTAGGGGACCCTTTTTTCTTAAGAGTTGCGAATAGATAGCTTATTTAAAATTTATTTTTGCCCCAATTAAGCAACGCGCAATACTTATAGCCGTAGAAGACTGGAGCTGCAACACTAGCGGATGAATTTAAAAAAGACAGAAGACAAAATGCGGACAACAGCAATAAAGTTCTGCTTATTCTGCTTTCTACGCAAACCATTCACTTTTTTTTTAAGTGAAGCAAGGGTAAAAAAGGAAGAGTGAGGTCTCTGCATACATATTTCATTGTGTCGCCTTGTAAAAGTGGTATTTTCACAATTTTGAAACCTAATTTTTGTAAAAGGAATTTCGACCCAACTAGAATTTTGACCCCCATTCAAGAGAAAAATGTTTTTGGACCGCTCCCCAACATAAACAACGATTCGTTCGGTTAGCTTTTTAAATAATCTTAGTTCGTTAGAAATAATAAGAAAATGTGTTAAAAGCATGTTTTTAAGAGATTGTTATACTGTGTTTCCACCGGCAATAATACGAAGATTAGTGGGAGACGATTAATAATAAATCCCAAAGTGGTTCCACCAGACAAATATAGCATACATTTGACATGAGCACTCTTTTTCTGTCATTAAGCGAAAAGAGATTTCCGTTGTTAACATCCCGTTGTCGTAATGCTGACACATCTGTCATACATGTACAGTTTCAGTGTCCTTTTTCGATTCTCAAACTGTTAAAAATGTTCGAAAAGGGTTGAAATTGGTTTGTAAACTGGGTGAATTAGATTAATGAGGGGATTTATTTTAAATCATTTGCTAGGAGGATTTGAATTTGTATGGTTGATCGCGTAATGTGTAGAAGATTTATTTTAATCGCGGATTAGTGCCCGGTGGAAACATGATTTAAGTATCTATTTATTTGTCATAAATATTTCTTCGGCCCGGTGGAAACATGATTTAAGTATCTATTTATTTGTCATAAATATTTCTTCGAGTAACGGGGTGCCGTGGCGTAGTGGTTAGTGTGTGTGCTTACTACGCCGGAGGCCTGGGTTCGAATCCTGCCACCGTCACCTAAAAAAAAAAAGACTTGTTCTTTTTCACGGTCCCCACCTCCGCGAGGGTCTGACAAGCCCTCCGAGAGTATCATTTGTCTTGAAAAACTTCTCAAAGTGCCGTTCGGATTCGGCAAAAAATTGTAGGTCCCTTTGTATGTAAAAGAAATTAACACACCAGCATACATTGTTGAGAAGTTGGCCCTGGTTCACCTCGAGCTGTTGCGCCACTCTATTATTAATTTCTTCGAGTAAATTTTTGCAGAGAAATCAAGTTCTTAAAGATTTAACACGGTAAAAGTGGGCATGGTCGTTGGTGTGGGTCGTCCAATTTTCGTCGTTTCAAAGGTTCTTAGAAACACTTTCTGTATACCAACATTCTGATTCCTACGTCTTAAGTTCGCCCTAAAGTTAATTCAATAAAAGATCATGCCCATGCGCTTGGTCAAGCCCGTGAAGGACTCCTTCGCTTTCCTCTGCCATGTCCATTTCTGGATCCAGCAGTTCGATTCTTATTGGCAAGCTTTCAGCGATTTTAATTAGTCGCTCATCGCAGGTACGTTGGCTTCATTTTCTGCCCAACACAAGTTGTTACTGCATTTTTGAGGGTTTAGAGCACCGAGTCGCTTAATCTTAGCATTAAACAAAATTCTCATATGAATCTTGTCCGGCTTGTTAAGATGTTTATGGGAATGAAAAAAGGAAACTGCTTTTATACCCGTCTGCCAGGTTTCAAAATCGGCGTATTAAAAAGTCCAACCAGGAAGCCGCTCGTTGGGGTTGGGGTCAAAATTCTTTGTATGTACAAAATTCTGTTGTTCAAAGTTCTGAAATGCCACGACTACACTTTTGTAGCTGGTTTTCACCGTTCCGGAGAACTTTTTTGCCGGTATCCCGCATATCTACTATGCGTACCCTACGACGTGTTTTCGTCGACCGGATAAGGGAAGATTAACCTTGAATGCACTGTAGGCTCTGGACCTCTCTCTGCTTCCTTCTGAAACTCCAAGTGTTCGAATCAAGTATCTGTCGTTCTGATCCAAGTATTTTTCTTTTTCACCATCAATTATTACACCAAGCCGCTTTACTTCACAAATATCCTCTACAGAAAACGATTTTTAGATTCGTTAAAAATGTTTTACACGTATAAAAAAAGTACATAACGTTAATACTACACCGGGAAGTTTTTTTGTATCGGATTTAGGGTGCTAATTCAACTCGGTAGATTACTCATTGCTGTTGTTCATGGACTTGTGTCATGAAACTTTTTATTTCAACAAAAAAATTATCTTTTAACGAGCCCATGCCTACTCCTATGATCAGTTAGTTTTTGTGCTATTGACAGGCGTGTTCACCTTCCATTGTTTGAATAAATCAGTCAGAGCAGACATATAAAACCTCAGCAGGAGTAAGACCATTATGTTCGCATGAATCTCTGTTGTCTAGGTGATATATCCCTTACGAAAAGGACACAATGAATAGTTTCATCACAATGGTCGCCCATCAGATCGCTACTACGTTGAATTTTGAACAATGGAAATTGAATAAGTGTCGGCTCTAGTTAAACAAGGTGGCAGCAACGCGTCGTATTTTCTAGTCCTTCGTCATGACTAGGAGCTAGGCATTTAGAGGGCTTTTCCATGTTTTCAGGATTATGTGGAATGTGCCAGCTATAGCCGTACCGAGCCTTCTTTTTTAAATCTGGTTGTTCCGAGGAAATTCAATTTCCACCCAGTGGGTATATAAGGCTTCGTGTTTTGGTCAAATTTTAACCATTCTATAGCCCATCCATTCTCGGATCAAAGCAAAACTTCCATTACCATATTCAATGACCAGATTAGTCTTCAGAAACCCTCCGTTTTTGGCTCTCCTCGTCATTTATGTTCCTTCTTAGATAAACATTTCCCCAGTGGCGGCAATTAATTAAATAACTTTACGACCACCCATAACCAACTGTTGGAATTTCCATTTACCGTAGATAACAGTATTTCGCATCCAAGAGAAACCCGAAGGTGAAGCCCAAGAACTGGATCAAACGATTCTTACCGCCCTCTTCAAGTCGCAACACCTCAGCCCACCCGAACAATTAAGTTTAGCTCTGACCTGGAATCGTGTGGATATAGCACGTAGTGAGATATTTGTCTATGGACAAGAATGGCCAATGGGTAAGTACAGTGAGTGGTATAGAGAGCCAGATCCTTTGGTGCACAAACCGGACGTGTATGCCATTCACTTTATGTTTGCTTTCTTCCCTCATGTGGATAACTTTTTATCGGTGAGTTTTTCTTTTTCGGTGCGCACAGGTGCTCTGGATGAAGCGATGATGCAGGCGCTGGAACACGACCGAATCGATTTCGTTAAGCTTCTGCTGGAGAATGGGGTTTCGATGAAGAAGTTCTTGACAATACCACGGCTAGAGGAATTGTACAATACAAAGCATGGTCCGGCAAACACGTTAGGGTAAGTGGGTGGGGTCTCAATTTTTGTGGCTTCAATTGAGTGAAATTTAAGTGGTGCTGGTTTTCCTTTTTTTGTTTCAGGTATATCCTGAGAGATGTGAGGCCACATATACCGAAAGGATACGTTTATACGCTGCATGATATAGGATTAGTAATTAACAAATTGATGGGTGGTGCATACAGGTAAGTGCAAATACGTTTTGGTGTTTTGTTGGTGTTGTTTGCGGGAACCGCATTCATAGTTGAGGATCTGTTATAAGTCCCCAAGGATATATAAAATTGTATGTCAACGTTTAAGAGAATGTGGCCATATATTTTCAGAAGATATATTTGTCGTTTCTGTACAATAAATTAATGGTATTTTCACAATGTCCTTTTACTCCTTGATTGATAAGTTAAGTAGCAATTTCTAAAAATATGTTGCTTAAAATCAAAACACTGTTTTTCGAATTACCATGACCCCCCTTATGCTGTGCATCAATGCCTGATGATAAATAGCTCGCGCCACCAGACTCGAAAGATTAATGGCTACTTAGTCGGAGGCTTACAAATCGGCACCACCCCCACAATTACTTTGCAGGGCGTTTGTTTCATCCAAATTTGTCACTGGCACTGGCTGTGCCGCATAGTAGGTCCTCATGAAAGTGGTGTTTAAGTACACATGAACGACTTTGCCAGCTCAATATGATTGATTGAATTTCAGCTTCTGCCTTGTATACATCAAATCAGTCAATAAATCAACGGTTGGCTACAACAACAGGACTCAGGCACTCGATAAATATTATTTTCTTGAGACTGCAAAAAAAAACCGTTTATTGTGGTTGAAATGTGATTTTTATGACATTCCCGATGGTTGAGTTTGATAGGGGGGGATGGTGCTGTGCTGTTGGCAATGAAAAAAATTACGATAAGGGATGGGTATTTGTCCTGCTTGTTGGTGGAAAAATTGATTCTTTTTACCTCTGACGGCAAGATGGTGTAAAGAAACCCCTTGAGAGAACTCTGGCCTGACCTTGCCAATGTAAGCACAGACCATGAACTCTTGCCCTGAAAGGGTGATGATTTGTTTATGCCTTGAAGGGCTTCAGCTTTCAGCGTTACACACATACATAAGCTCGACAAAGTACCTATAAAGAGACTCTTTAAGGTAGCAAACGAAACAATCGATTGGGCGTAACGTATTTTCAAATATTTGTGCTCTTATGGGATACCGTACGAATACTTGTAACTTAATGTCTGCATCATTAAAAAATAAAGGCTCCTGATGATGTTCCCCTGGCAGCGTTTGAACTTATCATAGTGCTAGCCATTGTATAGGGTTTGTGGAATTGTAAATAGTTGCAATTTTTCATATTTAAATATTAAATAAAATTTTTTATGACTTTGCCATAGGGGCCGCTCCTCAATGTAAGCAACGATACGTTCGGTGAGCCTTTTTATTAATATATAACCATAAAGAGCATTTTAAAGCCCCTTAATTTTCCACCAATATTTAAATTTGGCATACAAAAGAATTGTAAGTACAAGGCTTGCATGTAGGACTCGTCTCGAATAATATTCAATTTACGATTTAAGCCGAGCTTGCATTTTATGTACCAAATAGCTGGCTGTTTGGTGCCCAAATCGACGTGGTTACATAACCGGTGCATTACCTGGTGCCTTCTGGTATTTCGAATTTATCCCGTCCTTTGCATAGAACAATTACCTCACCTCGCGGTGGTTCATTTACCGAGCGAGTCATTTGCCAGAAATAGAGCTCCTGTATGCGATTTCAATGCCTGTCAAAGGTGGTCGTATGACTCTGAATGTTCTTCCAGTGTGAAAATTTATACTTCACATAAAATATCGTATTCATCACGGCTTAAAAGCCTTATAAAGTTTGAGTTTTTGGAGAAAGGCAGAGTGCCGAATACCCAAAATTCCGAGACGTGAGAGAAAGTTTAAAAAAAAATAATACCAAGCAGAGTGATTGCAAGGGGCAACATCCATCTTTTTCAATTTTGCATCGTTTGCATTATATAATTTCTGCTCATTTTTTTCGGGATTGTGGGTTTTCGGAATTTACGGCTTTTAGGACTTTGGTTTTTGGCCTTTGTCCACAATCAATGAGTTTCGCCTTCGCATTTCAAGGGCATTTCAACAAAAAATTCCTTCATTCAGGACCCTACATGGATCAGTATAGCTAGTCCCTATAAATTCTGTCATACGAAAACTACTAGTGGGCTTTTTTCAGAACCTATCTTTATATATAAATACGTATTCGCATATTCCCGCATTATTCAATTATTGCAACCCTGGCACAAAGTCTGAAGTCGAATTTAAAGTTACAAAGAAAGTGAAGTTATATTATATCAATGGCGTATCAATTCCGTTGCCTTGTGTCAAGGTTCGTTCTTAAGCCTCAAAAAAAATCATTATGTTGAAGCCTAAGAATCCCTTTGGTTTTGAAACAGTTGTGAAACTGCTTTGTGTTTGCATTTATCGTTTTCAAAAGGTCGTTGTTGGGTACACAAAATTAAAAATACTTCCCTTGTTGCAAGGTGTTCTGCAAGGTTCATTCCTAGCTCCGATTTTATTTATAAGTAGCGTTCCCTTTGTTTGCGTGTATCACGTATGTCTGTTCTTTTGTGTGAACATTTTGTCAAGTTGTATAGCTTGCTTACGCTGAGTGACAGGTTCTGTACTTCACAGCTATAGTTCACAATCAACAATTCAAATACTGAATTGACCGTTGATTTTGAGTGGGCTTCTAGACAGCGCCACATAAATAATGTCATTGCCTGTCTTGATGCCCAGGGCTTTTTCATTCGTTTTCCTGCGTAGGCTATGGCCAGCTAAAGACCTTATTCCCTACAAGGGTTGATGTTGGTGAAAAAATTGGTGACAAATCATAAAACTCTAAATACCCGTTCATGCCATGAACTATTTCGTTCTAATATTACTACCGACACAGGCCCCTTTTCTACAAAACAAAAATGTTACTATTCGAGGACTTCCAATGACATTTCCACGTAAGAAAGTATTTTTTTAAATCTTAAAACAAAAATCTCATTTACATATTTTCAAACTGTCAGCAACAACCATCCAAAGGTGTCAACACTCACTATTATATCAGCGCCGACAACAAAAGTCCTCAGTACACTAGTGCACTCATACACAGTTCGCTTAGAACCAACCCTCGAAGAGTTTCGGAAAATTTACTGCTGGAACTGTGTGTGTATCTACTCTACATGCAGGCACATGCTGACTGTATTACTCAAACGCCATGCACAGCAATTTTTTTCCGCGTGGGTGTAGTCACAGCTGTTATCACTATTGGTGTAATTCGTTGTAAAATCTACACTTTTTGAACAGCTCTTATCACTGAAAATACTTCACAAAAATGTAAAAGTAAAAACATTCAACACATTGCAATAAATTAACGATTCATTTAATGTAAATGTCATGCAGATCCATTTACTATTTAACGATTTCTGGGGGTCACAATTTGTGGTGACAGCTATTAATATATAGATGAAACTTGTAGGTGACTTCTTCCAATTTTTTGATTTTTTGATTATTTGTTTATCAATAGTATCCTTGTTATACCCTATTCCACAGGAATGGAGTATATTAAGTTTGATACAGGCGAAAATGTAACACAAAGAAATAATAACGATAGACCCGTAAGACCTTAAAGGCCCAACTATAATAGACTGTGATAAGCTTAATTCGGCTTTTCGAAATAACCTATTACACGCGATTCGATAATGCTACGACCATAATATCCTTTTGCTCGATTTCGTAAAGTTTTCGTTAACTTGTGTTGGCTTTCAGTTTTATTTTTGTTTGTCATTAGTTTACTTATTGTCATATTTAAGCCCATATATATTTTTTAACGTGCTTCAAAAGATCCGCGAAAAAAGGAAATACACCAAGAATTGCACGCTGACCTCAAAAGTTTAAACACATTTTAGATCGGACGATCGGTTTCGGAAATATTAACAATCGAAGTTGAAGAAAAAGTGACATAATTTTCAAATTTGATTTCAAATTCTCAGGACAACGTGATGCTCGAGACGTTCACAGTCAAATCTCATGATTTTTAAATCGTTTGCTTAAGTATGTTATGGGCACCACAATATTTAGGCAGAACCTGTGTGGGATTTTCATTGTGTTTCGACATAAGGTTAATCCCGCTTAGACCTATTATAGCTAGGCCTTAAGGGTATATGATCGTGACCGAATTCTGAGTCGAATCAGCCATGTCTGTCCGTCCGTATGTAACCAATTTTAAGGCCTTACATTTTGAGCTAGAAAGTTGGAATTTTGTACTTAAGCTCTCAGTCTTCCAAAGCAATACAAGTGTGAACATTTTTCAAATCGGCTCACAGACACGCCCACAATCGGGCCAAATGTGCACCTACCTCCAGTACTTTTAAAAACTGTAAGAGATCGCGAAAAGCTAAAATTTACCTTTTATCATCTCCTAATTATTTTAAGACATAAAAAATAAATATAAAAGTCGGTAGACCGCACCTTGTGGGCGTGGCATCGATTGAAAGAAGAAGGTTTACTTTTTCAATTCTATCAAAATGCAATTTATTCAATATTTTTGTTCCAAATCGGAAAATTTTTGCCTAATATATCATGTAGAAAATAGCTGGTTCTACGTTTGGTTCCTACACACATTTGGTTGCGGCACGCCCACTTTTAAAATGAAAGAAAAGCCTACAATTTTCCAGAAAAACCTGGATTTCGACTGCTTTTTACCCTTACTAAGGGAAGTATAAGCAATAAAATTTCGCGTATAAGGTTTCGAGTATAAGGTATAGATAGATTTCATTCATACAAATTTTTTGGCCACGCCCATTTTTAGTTGTCGATTTTACATTATTTTTGAATTTTAACCAAAAAATTTAATTTTTGCGTAAATTTAAGCCGCAAACTTGGATATTTTTATGGTATTATTGATTTTTGGTTAAATGAATTGGGCATGCCACACCCCTTTAAAAGAATAAACTCAAACCCTTAGCTAATTAATGATTCAGGACAGGTAACGGGAAGCCGATGGGAAACGAAAAAATGTAGGAATGGTAAGAGAATAGAAATGGAAAGAAGAATAGGAATAGCGTATACGGCGGTTTGTTGCAGACGGGCCGAAGCTATTACGCACGCACTATTGGACTTACTCACAGATTAACATATCTGTTTTTTTGGCAAAGGGTCTTAGACAAAACGACGTACAGATTTTGCACGTTTTACGTTTTTGCAAAGCTTCTTTACTTTTTTCGTGGAAAATGTTTCTCTCAGCATCCCTTGTCCCGTCAAGAGATAATTAACAACATTGTGAATTATTTTTTTATCAAGAAGTATGGGCTTAGGTAAGGTAAGGTTAGGTTAGTTGGCTGCAGAGACACACTAAGACCAAAATTGGTCCATTGCAACTCTGCTTTTGTAATACCGGAATTACCAACCCGAAGACCTAAATTATGACTACCCGATTCGGGTCAGGAAGGTTGAGGCAATCAGTAACAGTATAAGCCCGTTCCCAAGGTAACCAATCAAAGATTGGACTAAGCTCCAAACAAGACTCGAGTTTTTTTTTTGAATATATATTACTCTTCTAAATCAAAACCGTTTGTCCTGCCCTTGTTTAAATGTTAGTGCGAATCGGAAATCTCTGTCAAATAAGATCTAGTTTTTCAGCGTAGAGTTAACCTTAGGTAAATCTAAGATTTTTTGATACCGCAACTAAATTAATATGGCTATAACACTTGGAACCGTTGTTCAGTACAAGGTTATATCCGTCTTTGAAGCTATCCAAAGCCTTCTCTATATAAGCTGTCATTTATGATAAAAAGCAAAAATTCGAATTGTTAATTTTAGATTGCAATATGTAGAATAAAAAAATCTAAGTCTAAGTGCTGTGCAGGTACCTACTCTTTCTAATGACAAGCTGGTAGCACTCGTATTAATTTTTAACATTCTTTTCTGGCGGAATAGGAACTATCAAAGGATTTGAAGTTACTTGTGAACCAAAAGGGTTGGAGACCATATTTGAAAGTACAATTCAGTTTCCAATAAAAAAAGGCTTCATTGCAGGCCAGGGAAACCTATATTGTTTGTTTACCCTTCCCATTCTGTTTCATTTTCAGTCTATTCATGTATCATACTCCCGAAAAGTCGATTGATTAGTTGAATGCGTGAAAACTGTAATAGTCTTTTGAAAAGTCGTTTGACATAAACCCTAGGAGAATCTCATGTATTGCTTTGAGCCAAGAACCTTTCTTCCTGCCTTTAATAACTGCCAGGTTTTTATATACAGCAGTGACTGTCTTATATACTGCAGTATATAAATATGGTTAAATATGGATCCTGCCATCGTCACCTGAAAAAAAAGACTTGTTATTTTTCACGGTCCCCACCTCCGCGAGGGTTTGACAAGCCCCCCGAGAGTATCATTTGTCTTGAAAAACTTCTCAAAGTGCCATTCGGATTCGGCAAAAAATTATAGGTCCCCTTGTATGTGAAGAAATTAACACACCAACATACATTGTTGAGAAGTTGGCCCTGGTTCACCTCGAGCTGTTGCGCCACTCTATTTATTTATTTTTATATAAATATGGTTTAATCATCACTTGGCAAAGCTTGTGACTCCGGGTGTCTCTTCGATACTTGGAATCGGCACTGAATTCCCTCACATCACTGCGAGTGTTTCCGCTGAACATCCGCAACCTCATTTAAACTCTATTGGGTATAAAAATGTGTCATCTTCGTCCATTCATGGACCAGCTCTTCCTGTCTTAATCACTATGGAAAAGTTTCTCCGAGTGGAGCATTGCTGATGCTGTCTCTGCAGCTAACTTTCCCCCACAAAATGTTTACCTTTCCTGGAGCTGATATGTTTTATTGTTACTTTGGAAAAGCCCTTGTTCTTTTGGTCTTCTTTGTTCCCTAAAGAAGAACTCTCAACCTCTCAATAACCGCTCACAATTCTGATGTACAATTACCAGCATTGTCACTCGCGATCGGTATTCCGAGGAGGCCAAGTTTAGTTTCAAAGCTTAGTAATTTCAGGTTGCATTAATGACAAGTATTTTGGCTTGAAATCCAAATGGCTTGCCGCACAAATAATTCGTTTAAACATGCACTTCTTCTCTATTTGACACTCCAGCAGGATATTTGGAAACATCATGAAACAACATCATGATGCTCAACAAAAATGTAAGCCTCCTCTGAGAAACATTTACTTAAAGTTTTCTTATACTACTCAAATCACAATAGGGACTATCATTTTCTTTTCATCTGAAAATATGAATGATTATTTTAATTTTATTAAGAAATGTGATTTTTAGGTAAGGGACTAAAATGTTAAGCTTACATTAAAAGTTAAAAAGAAATTAGTAACTCATATTTTTAAATGCTTTACCCTTAAAACATGGTGGGCCCTATTATGTTTTGATCAGTATAGTTGTAAAGGTTGTTAATAATGGTCGCCGCGTAAGACCAACGTTACATTGCACTTATTGTGTCCCTCATCTTTTATCCTTGTACACAAACTGTTATTTCATCCTACGCGACGACGGCCCCATTCGAATCAACTTCAGTTTAGCTTAAAAAAAACTGTCATGTTACTTTTCTCTCACGTCGTCAGTGCCACTTTCAAACTTGGCAACTTTAGCTTGAAACTTTGCCGATTTATCTCCTGAGCTCCATCTCCAAAATGACACACATCTTCACGACAACCCTGCGAGACTGCTCTAAATTTTTTTCCCTTAATTTAAAAACTTTTTTCAAAAAAGAAAAACCAAATGGGATAAAACTTTTGTCCTGAATACGAAATTCATTTCGTTGCAGATTGATCCGAAACTCAACTCGGTGCATATCTAGGTCCTACCCTGCAATCAACACTCTTCATTTCAACTTTTTTTCAGTGAAATTTCATTAGTTCTTGGAGTAATAATTGTTCAGCTCATGTTAAGGAAGATAATTACATTGTGGCAGCTCTGTAGAAGTGCAGTACACTCCGTGGAATTTGTTTTTTTTTTTTTTGCAAAAAAGGACGAGCAAAATTACGTCATTAATATTCATTGATGACAAGACAAGTCTCTCAAAATGTCTCTCGATCCTTTCAACAATGGGTTTTCGAATATATGGAGCAGAATGAAATCATAGAAATCCGAGGAAATCGCCCGAACGTAATTTTCTGCGAATTAATTAAAAACGAATTTACACCACTCACCCCATCAGCCTTTCCATCAAAATCCCGAGCCTACTACCTATAGCGAGACGTAATCAAAATGTTTGTCTTCAGTTTTTCCCCGTTAAAATCCCTGTCGGTCGGTGCGGTAGAAGCTTAAAATGCGTATAAATTCAATTAAACAGGGGAGCCAGCGCTCATTCCAGACCATTAACGCAAAGGTTTAACTCATGACGGCACAGGTTTGACGACCAGACCCAGAAACATAACCAAAAGGAAGAAGGAATCATTTCTACCCTCATTATCATAATCATCCAAACGCATTTAACGACCGCCACTTTTGTACCCAACGCGTATCTGTCTCGTTGGATCTTGACTGGGTGACCAAAATAGATGGACGAATGTAGCCGGCGGCATTTCCAATTTAGTTTAGGTTGGTAAGGACACTAGGGTTGTGTGGACATGTGAGTAGGTTTGTGATTCCAATGGCATTTGTTCAATTAGGATTTTTTTTTTCGATTATTCTAACCTTTGGACAGTTAATCGAATATTAAACTTAGGATATAACCTACTTACTTCGGAGCAAAGGGACATTCCTAATAGCAAGGGTCGACAAAGCGCACAAACTCCCATGTCCTTACGTGGCGGGCTCTATTATAAAGCCCGCAATGAAAACTTATGCTAATTTCATAGTATCGGTATTAATGTCGAGGAAACTTTGTTGTATCCTCTTAAATGCTTGTTATTGTAAGGATTAAGGGTTGTCGTTGAGGGCGAGCACTAGCACAGCGGTTGGGTTTGATTCCACAACGTCACCGCTGAGCACGAAAAATTGATGGTTCGCTTGGGTGTACCTAGAGCTGGGTCGTAAGAAATGCAAATTTATATGGAATAGAATCTGTGAGGTATACGAAGGACATAGAAATTTATGCTTAAAGCCTGGTTAATGGGCTTGAAACAACTTGTAGTATGGTAATTTTTATTGGTTATTCGGCCTGTGTTTAGAACTGGTTTTTTGTGTTGTAGGTCTAGGTTCGTTGTAGCAGATGGTTTTTGTCGAAGTGCAATAGACTCTAAGATTTATTGAAACTGTGTTTGGGAGAAACAAATTGGGTGTTGTAAGGTTTGCCAAATGTTAACGATTTGGTTTAACTAAAAAAGTGTTTTAAAAAATGTTCCTTGTTTTATGAGTCGATTTCGCGAAAGAGAGGTTAGACAATGTTTTAAATTTTCACGAGCATAAAAAGTGTGAAAAACAGTAGGTGGAGAGTGGAAACTGGAATAAAGTTGCTGGTGGAAAAAAATTCAATACTTACTTAGAGGCGGCATGATTTAAAATTTTAAGTAGCATTTAGCAATACCACGTCAGTTCTCAGCTCATATATTTTCGTTCGCGTTGTTTGCAGGCCTATTTTGCACATGACTAGGGAGGACCCAAGTTCTGGTGAAGATATTCATTCCTTTTAATTTATTTTTGCCACTATGTTCGGGCACACAAATGCCTCTCCAGTTTTCGAATCTTATGATATTTCCCTTCTCACGTTTAAGGCATTTTCTTTTTTCCTTCTTAGTAAATTAATAAATAAGTAAATTGCCCCCCTATTTGTTTAACTCAACAACACTGCAAATTCTCATTTTTACCTCGAAACGAAAAAAAATAACACCCCTTCCCAAAATTATCCCAGCATATTTTCTTAATTAAAGCAAAGCTGCTAGTCAACACCCTATCCGGAATCCGAAATGTGGGTGTAAAGCAAATAACGAGGCGAATCATTTTATTGACATTAGAAGCATAAAAACCCAGAAGGCCAAAGGGGCCTCCGACTTAAGCACTTTTATTCGTTAATTTAAGGAATCTACGAATGGCACAATAAATAGAGATAATGAATTCCTCTTCGGCACGTTGATCCTTCCGATTAATTCGTGTGAAAATTATATCCAATATTGTGTTGTATCTCTGGTTCATCTGAAATAATATTTAGTCGCATTGGCGATTTTTTATTTATTCTTTAGTCATTTTAGTGATTCAATTAAAGATGAACATTACCAAGAAAATATCGTCAGGGTTCAGTCGTTGGTGTTTTCATTGTTGACATGACATACGAGTACAATGTTGGCTGGAGAGATATGTCAGAGAGAAGGATGTGAACATAAAAAAATATTTCATTGGGGCGTAGGAGGTGTTTTGCTAAAAGTTGAAAATTCCGCCAAATATTTACACATGGTGAAATACCCTTGCTTTCCTGAACAACTCATACGAATCTGTGCCGAAGTTTTTTTTTAACCAAAACTGCTAACGAGGCATCCGCTTAACAGAGCGAACAAGTTTTAACTTTCCTTCTTTGAACACACACCGACTTGGTGACAAATTCCTTCAACCTCATGTGCGGTTGGTACGTCCTTGTCATGGATATCAAATCTTGCCCAGTGTGTACTCATACCGACAAGCTCTGTGTTGATTGCTTGCCATGCTGATAAATTGGGAGCGGTAGGTAAACCACAAAAGAGTAAGTATGCTGCCTGAAAGCTAAGGATGTGGTTTCTCTGTGGATTGGTTTGGGAACGGGAGGGTTATATGTCACCATAAGTGACCACAACGGAATAGATGTGTAGAAAATATTGAAGGCTCACTTGCCGCAGGTTATATAAGTGGAATCTTGTTAATTTGGGTTTAGTTTATGCTAATAATTGACAAGCATTTAAGCAGGATTAGAAAGCACTAAAAGGACGAAAAATATTGCAAACATTTAGAGAATATATTGCAAAAATAAATAAAATTTGGAACGCGCGGTTGTTCCAAATTTAAACTCCATAATCATAATTTAAACTTTCAATAAAAAAAAAAATTTTAAGTTAAAAATTTTAAAGAAAACCCTAAACTTTTAAGTTACCGACTTCAAACAGTCTGATGAGGCTCTTAGCTTAAGAGAGCCTATTTTTTGGAAGTTTGGAAATTTCACGTGGTGATTTCTCAAGTGGTTTTGGAAATTTCACCCCGAAGAAGTGAAGTCGCTGATGCGTGTTGGGTTGCTGACCCCGGTCTGCAGGGATCTGCTTAAACCGAAACAGCCTCAAAGGCCCAGCCCTGTTTAAGTACGTCAGGTCAACAGGTTTCAGTAAAAAGCCAAAGATATTTAGACCCAAAAGCATAGAAGCCTGCTTGTTTTCCTTCCGCCTAGGATTTTTCAAAAGTTAAGCTGAAGGGTTTTTTGAGAGTCTAATAGGACAGAATGGGGGTGTAACCACTACGTGGGGTGCCGTGGCGTAGTGGTTAGTGTGTGTGCTTACTACGCCGGAGGTCTGGGTTCGAATCCTGCCTTCGTCACCTAAAAAAAAAAAGACTTGTTCTTTTTCACGGTCCCCACCTCCGCGAGGGTTTGACAAGCCCTCCGAGAGTATTAATTGTCCTGAAAAACTTCTCAAAGTGCCGTTCGGATTCGGCAAAAAATTGTAGGTCCCCTTGTATGTAAAGAAATTAACACACCAGCATACATTGTTGAGAAGTTGGCCCTGGTTCACCTCGAGCTGTTGCGCCACTCTATATATATATATATAATAGGACAGAATACGTTACCATTCATTTATCAGGTCATTTACACTTCTTGGTCTTTAAAAATGCGTTTAGAAATCGGAGAAGCGCACCAAGCGGCTCCGAAAATAACGAAATAAGTCGACAAACGGAAAATGAAATAACCCCCCAAAATTGGGGGATGATTTCAGTGTGAAATTACTCCCTAAATGGAAGATGAAAGAAGTCCCCAAAAAGTATGAAATAACCCCTCAAATTTGTATGTGATAATTCTCCAAATGCATTTGAAAGCAAAGGTTTAAGTTTAAGTTTATTTAAGTATAAAGTGGCTATACTTTAAGACCTGGTCTTATGGAGTACTACTATACACAAACGAAATTCAGTTATTGAACTAATTCTTAAAAACTAAACAATGTTTATTATAATTAGAAGTGAATAGAATATTACAGAGAAATAAAGATAAAGTAAATGAAAGAGAGAAGATGTAAAACTAGATTGAAAGCGAAGATTTTCATTAAGATGCTTTTTACAAGGCGTTAAAAATTTGAGTTTGCTAATGAGGTGTCGAATAATAGTTAAAGATTGCAGATTTAAAGGCTGTGGGTTCACTAATACGTTACGCACAGGTAATGAATTCCATAGCCTTACTGTGTAGATGAAAAACAACCTAGATGAGTTAAGGTAATTGAAAGAGGGTATATTTATGTTCAGGGTGCGACGCGATCAAGAGAATTCAAATTTTTCATACAGGTGCCCGGGAGTCCTGAGTATAATTACATAATGAATAAAAATGCAATTTCTGGCATTTATATGCTGAGTTAGGAAGCCCGTTAATAAACCGAACGGCGTCATTAAATGCTACCTTAAGCTTGTTGAGCGAGTGCGAGTCAGGTTTAGGATACACAACTTCTGAATGAGTGATTAAGGGCATTATAAGTGCACTCACAAGCTTTTGTCGAGTACTTATTGGGAGGAAACTGGTGGTTCACCAGAGTTTTCTTGAACAACCATATATTCGACCTATTAGGCGGTTTATGCACTCATAACAGGAAAGCTTGCGGCCTAGAACGAAGCCAAGGCAGAGAGTAGAGCTGTGTCAATCGTGATTGATTCGATCCTTTGGGCCCGTTCCTCTCAAAGTATTGGTGATTGCAATCCCGGTTGGGCCAAACAATCGTTCCCAATATCAATCCTTCTCCCTGTTCAAACGAACGAAACGAATGAGAAGGTTAAACCAATCGTTCCAATATCAATCCTTATTTCTTTCGTGATTGAAATTGGCACGAACCAATACTTTTCTCTCTCCACTATTTTTGGTCAGATGAGCGAAACGAAAGAGAATGTGTCAATAATTCAATCAATCACAATAATAACACGTTCCGTTCCCATACTCAATTCGGTTTGAAAGTGCTGCCTCTTCGATGACAGTAGCAAAACTGTTAAGAGAACTGATTTAAGAGATTTAAAAAAAGAACAAAATCGGTAGGAACAATGATGGTTGAAAATGGAACGAATGAATGATTGACTAAAAAGATCGGGTCCTTTTTCAAATCAATCCTGGATCGATTCGGTCCGGGAAAATGAACGATTGACACAGCTCTAGCAGACAGCCGACTCAACTGCTCTAAGTTTGCAATTGTCTAGCCAAATGTCGGGGACTATACTAAGGTCGAAAAATCTATTTGCTATGGGTAGAGCTGAGCATTTATTGGGTTTGCGAGGCGACCCATTTCATTACGAGGAAGAGATATTCGAATCTCAGCATCATCAGCGTAAAAGTAGATAAACCTATTTTTGCACGCTAAAGGCAAATCGTTTACAAAAATGCAAAATAAGATTGGACCTAGAATCGTTCCTTGAGGCACTCCCTGCCTTAGTCGCTTGAATGCTAACGAATTCTCCCAAAGACAACTTTTTCCGATCTATTGGAAAGAAAGTCACGCAACAGCCTTACCGCCCTATCACTAAAACCAAAGAGATGCTTTAGTTTGCAGCATAGAATGCAATGATTTACCTTATCAAATGCCTTCGCGAAATTCAAGAAACAGAGCATCGTAACAACGCCCTGATCAAAATGGTTTCGGATGTCATCAAGAACGTTTACCATCGCAGAAGAACAGCTATGGCCCTTTCGCCAACCAGATTGAAAAGGATAAAGTAGGGCATTTTCAGACAGATGCCTTAAGATCTGCCCAGCAAGTATTTTCTCAAAGACTTTTGATAAGCATGGTAGTATGCTGATAGGCCGAAAGTCCTTAGCTGCAGCAGCGTTAGATTTTTTCGCAATTGGAATCACTCTAGCTTGCTTCCATGCATTAGGAAAAGTTGATGTGGTGAGACAAAAATTGATCACGCGGGTCAAATGCTTAACAATTCGGTGTAATATAAGCCTAATGAACCGAAGTGGTATTCCGTCTTCTCCAACAGAATTTGATTTGATGGAAGTGAATGCAGAGAGTATTTCACTTTCCGTTACAACTCCGAAATCAGTTTCTGTTGATATTCTCACAACGGGTAAGGAGTTCAGGTCAAAGTTATTTGCCATGGTTTCGGTTTCCACTAAAAAATTGTTCAATTCATCCGGGTCTAATACACATTCGCCGTTATTTTTGCTGCCTAACCCAATCTGACGCAGGTTTCTCCAGAGTTCTTTGGCAGGTAGTGTTGCATAAAATTTAAGAGCATAAAAGTTGCGTTTGGACTCCCTAACAACTAGTGAAGCGTTGTTTCGTGCAGTTTTATATACATCCCAATTGTTTGATACAGGGAAATCCTGTATCATTCCTGTATCCTTCCATTTCTTAAAAAACCTGTTCCTATTTTTGATAGCATTAAGGACATCAGAAGTAAACCAGGGACAGGCTTTATTTCGTATTGCGACTTCTTTGATGGGGACATGTTGGTTAGAAAGCGTTTCAATGAGACTTTGTATGCATGCAAGTTTTCTATTTGGATCGGGTATTCGATAGCATTTTTCCCATGGCACTGATAAAGTCGCAATCAGAAGTGAACTCTGATCAACAGACTTAAAATCTCTGTACGTAAGGTCAGGTGGTTCTACATTACGGGCAAAAACAATGTCATATGTACAGAAGATTAAGTCATGCTCAGACACAACATCAAAAGACAGCTTTTTTTTTATAATTTACTCGCGAATTAAGGGATTGGCTACCCTTTTAATGTTACACATCTCACAAGCGGAAAGGATTAGAAATAAAGGAAAAGGAGGAGAGGTACCGATGCACTCTTGTTTTGAGTGCGGGTTGTAACGTGACGGAAAGGCTGAACGTGGGAGAACATTCCACATTCGCGTTGAGCGGCTTATGAAGGAACTTCTAAACTTGACTGTGCGTCCGAAAGTGGGCTCGAGGGTAAACTGATGTGCATTCGAACTTTGGCGAGTATAACGGTTGAAAGTCTTAGGGGGCGGAATGCAATTGGCTATTTCGATGGAACACTGTTTGTGGAAAAAGCGATAGAACAGTGAAAGGCAAGAGACATTACGTCGATGTTCTAATGAGTCAATTGACTGCACAATATTTCTGTCTCCAATCAGTTTTATCGCCCGCTTTTGAATCCTATCCAGCAGGTGCAGTGCAGTTTTCGGTGCACCTGCCCAGACATGGGAGTTATATTCCAGCTTAGGGCGAATGTATGTCTTATATAAAATAGCCAGATCAGAAGGGGTAAAATATTTCTTGCACCTTTTGAGGAAACCTCGCAGCATTTTTGGCAGTTTCAAATATGTGATCATTCCAACTTAAGTTTTTATTGACACACATACCGAGGATGGAAAGCTTTTCGGTTTCATCGATGCAAGTGCCGTCCAGGGATAACGGTTGGCTATTACGATTTTGCTTCAATGACAGAAGACAGCATTGAGTTTTGGAAGCATTAAACTCCACTCTGTTTAGAGATCCCCATGATACAATGCTGTTCAGGTCGGAGTTTAATGAGTTTAACATACGCTGCCGTTCCAGTTCTTCGTCCGAAGCGCAGGGGCGCGGAATCGAGAACGAATATGAAAAACGAGAATACTGTCATCGGCAAAGGAGTGGATTAGTAGTAGCAGACAGGAGATCGTTTATGAAAACGAGGAAGAGAGTCGGAGACAAAACAGAGCCCTGGGGAACCCCAGCGTTTATTTTGTGAACTGCAGACTTGAACCCATCCTAAACAACTTGAATTGAACGGTTCGAAAGGTTATTACTAATCCATTGAATAAGAGATTCGTCGATTCCAAATGCACGCATTTTCGACAAGAGAGCTTGGTGCCAAACTCTGTCAAATGCTTTTGAAATATCTAGCGCAACAATTTTGCTTTCACCAAGAAGATGCAAGGAATGGTTCCACTTTTCGGTGAGATATGCCATCAGATCACCAGTGGACCTTTTGCTACGAAAACCATATTGCCGGTCATTAAGTAGTTTTCGTGATTCGAGATATTTCATGAGCTGGAAGTTAATCAGCGTTTCCATGACCTTAGAAAGAAGGGAAGTTAGTGCAATTGGACGATAGCTAGAGGGAGAAGAAGAATCGCCTTTTTTAGGGACGGGCTGGACAAATGCTGTTTTCCATCTACTCGGAAAGAGGCCAGAGGAGTAGGACCGATGAAAAAGCTTGCACAATGGTTTTGCCAGCGTGGAAGAACACCTCTTCAGAACAATCGGAGATATACCATCTGGACCAGCGGATTTGTGAATGTTGAGATCCTTAAGTACTTTTTTGACTGTACGAGTGCGAAAGTGAATTTGTCCCATATTGCATTCAACGCGCTCAAGTACAGGCGGAGACAATACGCAATATGGTAGCGTGGAGCTGGCAGCAAAATGTGCTGCGAGGAGATTGGCTTTGTCTAGGGAACTGACAGCTGGAATGGAGGATGAGCGTTGGGATGGAGGATGAGGCACAATTTTTCACATTTTTGGTGAAAAATTGGTCAACTAACAGGACGGATGATAGGTTAGTCCCAATAAAAAGATCCAGGAGGGATCCAGATCATTAGGGCGAAAACAAGTGGGGCTACAGTTGTTAACTATTGAAAGCCCACATGAGGCAACAAAGTCCTTGAACTGAAAAGCTCGGGAGGTTCTCCTTAGTAAGTCTGCATTAAAGTCTCCAGACTTAACAAGGTTTTCATACATAGGCGAGAAGTTTGAAATTGCAGAGAAAAATGGCTCAGGCGTGAATCTTCTGTTGGAATTATAGCAGCAGGCAACCAAGCATTTGGAACTGCTATCATATACCTCATAGACAAGAAACTCTACTTCCGAATTGCTTCGCTTACAAATTTCCCTACATCTTAGAAACTCAGTGCAATAAATTGCAAACCCGCCCCAGTTGTATTAGTCACTCTAACATTTATGAAATAGATTGAAACCGTCTATTTTATAAATGTCATTCCCACGGTTAGAATCAAACCAAGTTCCATCGACGCATATAACATCTATTCTTGAATTCGCAAAAAGGTATCTCGCATAACCTAACTTAACAGCATTCAGACTTCGGGCATTAAAATGAACAACTCTAAACCCATCCTGATGATTACTCAAAACCCTTAAGACAGTCTTAGTTGAATTAAAATTTACGGTAGGGCTAGAATTCGATGAATTATTAGTAACGTAGCGTACCTGCAAACTAAAAATTCGCAAGCAAAAGAATAATAGGAAAAGAAATTCGTTAGTATCCTCAGAGAAAAACAAGGTGAAAAAGTAGAGGCAGAGAAGAAAAGTAAACTTAATGCTTATATTGAACTTTTCACAGATAATTTCATTATAAAATTTAAGTTTAAATTCATGTTAAAATGCGCCTAACAAGATTGAGCCATGACTAAAGGAAATCAAGAAAGCGGGTTCTTGATTATCTTTTGCTTTCGCAAAATTAGCCGTTGAAAAAATTTTTATCTCGATGTAATTGATGCTTTTCTTGACGAACACGAACCCATTCCTTGTCCTCACAGAGTGCAGTAGACCTTCTTAGCGGAAACCTTCGTTACGGAAAGCATAACGAAGTAAGGAATTGTTTTTTGTTAAAGACTCTCTTTAATATAAATCCGAAAGGTTGCAGCAGATCGGGTTACAGAGTTGCACTCATCATTGAAATCGGTTTGCATTAGGTTTGCATCGGTTTGCATTTGTTTTTGCGAAAAGAGGAAAGTAAAATTTTCTGCTCAGAATGTGAGGAAAGGCGAATTAAAAGGGGATTGTCAGTGTCGCCACTGGCACTTGTGAAATGCGTCGATGTGTGGCCCAAGCTCATGATGCAGTTTGGCGGCGCCTTTTTTCGTTATGTCGAGGCAGATGAAAAGAGAATTTTCCAACCTGTTTCAAAAAAAGGGAATTCCTCCTCTCCGATCAACGCACTTATATCCATTCTCTCCAGAGTCCTGGGAACGCTGATGATCTGTCAGCCAATGAAATATTTGAAATCTCGCAAGTTCCTAGATGACTGTCAATACGGCTTTAGTTGTAAAATGTACACTGGTTATTTGATGGCTTATCTCACCGAAAAGTGTAATCGATGATCATCCAAATTTGCATCCAGAGGCTGCTTCCAGGCTCTCTTGTCGAAATCGCGTGCTTTTGGAATGGATTTGTCCTTATTTCATTGGATTGAAATTTCCTTCTGACACCATTCAATCCAAGTGATCCTGAACGGCTTCAAGCCTGATATCAGCCATATAAATGCTGGTGTGCCCCAAGGCTCAGTTAAATCTCCAACGCTTTTCTTGCTTCTAACCATCTGTTGACTGCCACCTTTAATCCAATTTACTCTTTCGCTGACGACAGTACCCTTAAGTTTTCATACTCGTTTCCATACCTTTAATTTTTCAATCTGTCTCAGTTTCGTGGAAATGGAACGTTTACGTATGACAAATTCATTGAATTGGGACCAAAGGCTCATCTCAATCCTGAGGGATTCTAAACAGAGTAGAATTGAATGCATTCAGAACACTATGCTGTCTACTGTCCCTCAAGCGGAATCGATATCTTCAGCCATTGTCCAAGAATGGCGTTTGTATCACTGAAATTGAAAAGCTCTTAAGGCAGTCAATGAACTCCTTGGAACATCGTCCAAAAAAATTCGAAATATTCGCAAGGAACGCAAATTTTTCACTTGTATGGACAAAATGTTACGTATACGCCACAGTGTACCTACTAAAGGGCAACATACCATAAAAAATATTTGTTTTTGAGAAAGTTTAAATAACCTTTTTTTTAAAATTTATATTGACATTTAAGAGCTTAGGGTTTTATTTTTTAAAATTATATCTGAAAATAAGAAGGAAAGAATTTGACAAGAAAATTATAAAAAAAGATTATCACTTAATTTGCTTTGGTTTAAAAGATCCACGCTACTACCCTCTATGGTTTATGGTTTCTTGAGCTATAGAGTTCGTCTCAGAGCAATGGTGTTCGTCTTTTCCTCTGAGTTCCGCGTTTATATATACTATATTGAACATTTATGTACATAATATCAATACACGTGTATTGATTATTACATACTTCTAAAAGCATAAAATTAAAATCCTCTTACTATTTTTTTCTAAATTTCTAAAATTTCTATTTTCTAAACAAATATGTATTGTCTCAAAAACAATGTTTTATGACCGTAAGGCATGATTTAACCCAGTACACAAATCTCAAAAACGAATCCGACATGAAAATTGAACCCAAATATAGGTACATATTTGTTACCCGGTCGTGGTTTCCAACCTTACAGTTCACAATCCCCATTAAATTGTCATGTTTTTTCCCCTCTAACATCATTTAAATTTCCCTATCTTCCTGCAGATCGTATTATACGCGTCGAAAATTCCGGCCAATTTATGCAAAAGTGATGAATAGCTACGCCAATGCCCACAGAAAATCATCCACCTACCAACGCTATGCGGGAGCCAACTCACTGAGCCTGGTAACCGGACTCCTGCCGTTCACATCGGAAATGGCGCTTTTCGAATTTCCTTTCAACGAATTGCTGGTAAGTTCGGTTATAAATATTTTCCACATTAAAGTACCTTTATCCCTTTAGGACATGTGTCAAACAGATTTCTTTTGATTAAATTGTGGATTTATCCTTGCATCCACATGTGTGTGTGTGTGTGCTTTTTTCTATTTATTCATATCCCCTTTTTGATTTTTTTTTTATTCGGCACTTAAAACAGATTTGGGCTGTGCTCACGAAACGACAACAAATGTCCCTGCTAATGTGGACCCACGGGGAGGAGGCATTAGCCAAATCACTGGTAGCATGTAAGCTGTACAAGGCAATGGCACACGAAGCGGCCGAGGACGATTTAGATACGGAAATCTATGATGAATTGCGGGCCTACGCCAAGGAGTTCGAGAGCAAGGGTTAGTCTTCAATGTGATTTATTTTGATTACCTACTCTTCTTTTTTTATTTTATTCGTTTCATTTTGATTTGATTTCGTTTTTTTCTATTTGTTTTATTTATTTTTCATGTCAAATGTTTAGGCATTAAGTTATTAGACTTTAGCTATCGGCAAGATGCTGAAAAAGCTCAACGATTACTCACATGCGAATTACATTCATGGTCAAATCAAAGTTGTTTGTCATTAGCTGTGGCAGCTAATCATCGAGCTCTTTTGGCGCATCCTTGTAGTCAAGTTATATTAGCTGATTTATGGATGGGTGGCTTAAGGACTAGAAAAAATACAAATTTGAAGGTAAGCTCAAATGGTACGGGGTTTGTATGTGAAATTTCTCTGGAGTTTTCTTCATTTAGAATTCATTTGACGGTATTTGATTGTGAATTCAACTTGAAGAAAATTTTCTTGTACAAGAGAAGTTTCATACTGTTTTATTATTATTATTATTATTTTTAAAGTTGTATAAAGTGAGAGAATATATTAGTTGGGGAGCATTTAGTTATTATGCTTGCGTTCATTTGCTTTTATCTTATTTTTATCAAGTAGTGTGAAATTATTTATTATTTAATTTTTTCTTTTTGCGAAAGAAGCATTAGTTAGTTTAAGGATTAATTAGATTAATTTTTAAATTACCATTTAACCCGATAAATAATTGTTTTCCGTAAAATTTTCACTGTAAAAAATTTATCTTAACATAAAAATCAATTTATCTAAATTTTTACGAAACTTAAACTGATTTGCTTTCTTTGTAAAAGACTCATCACGTCAAAAATATTGCCTAAAGCCTTATATACGATAGATTCTCTTTGAAAATAAATAGTCTGGCATTAAAAAAGCACGTAAGTGAATGTACTGATCATCCCTATCACCATTTTCATGATTTAGCTGCTGCTGCCTCTCCACTAAAAGAGTACCTAATGCGGCCACGTGATAGCTTGGCTGGATTTTGCTATAGGGTGCATTCGATTTCCCGTCTAATATGAGATATTCTAGACTGTTTTTTGAAATTAATGTTCATTGTGGCGTGAAATTTCGTGGTGGAAAATTTTGGCCCCATTTTTCATAAAATATAATTAACCCAAATTTGAGTTGTGAAAAGGCTTTATTATCATCATTTTCTGTGGCTGCTTGCCCTAAAAAGTGTTGCGGAGCGAAGGCGGCTTAATGGTCCCTCTATCTTTTCCGACCTCCCGCCAGAGTCTTGGACATGTTTTTTACCTGATCCCACCGCCTGTTTCTTGGTCTACCAGGCGGGTGATGCGCTCTTATTTCGGCTAACATAACCTGTCTAGGAAGTTTGTCGGAGGGCATGCGAACAACGTGCCCAAACCATTGAAGAATTGATCGTTCCTCTCGGAGAAGCAGTTGCTCAACACCAAGATTCCTATGAATACTGACTTTTCTCACTCTATCCCTAACCCCAGCAACGCAACTCAGAAATCTCATTTCGGCAGCTTGTTTCCGCGACCTAATTCTTTCGGTCATTACCCAAATTGCATGACCATAGATGAGGATTGGAATGAACACTGAATTAAAAACTGAGCTTTAGTCCAAGCTCAGCTTTCCTGATGACCGGCTGGCGCAGTTCTTTTACTATTCCAGCTTGGCCAATCCTACAGGATAACGCAGTCACTCCTTCCATCTTTCGTGAAAAGACCCCGAGATACTTAAACTTCTCTTTCTGTTTCAATGGCACTGCATTAATTTGCAGGGTACATTGTACTGAAATTCGGGAAACAACCATCACTTCGAATTTGCCCACGTTTACCTTCATCCCAGCTTCACCACATACGGCGCAAACCCATCCAGTGCTCGCTAAAGTTTCTCCTCGGACGATGACACCCATTAACCTGACGCCAGCCATTTCGAAAGATTCCGAATTGCATCAAGACTGCGGTTCATCATCCAGTCTATATATACTATGAAAAGGAGAGGCGATAGAATATAGCTCTGGCGAAGTCCAATGCACACATCAAAAGGGTGGGATTTGACGCCATTTATCCGAACACAGCTTCTGCAATTCCCATACAAAGACTGAATGGCTCTCAGAAGAGGCCCACTCAGTGCGAAACTTTCCAGAGGCCTTTTCTAAGTCTACAAAACACGCGTAGACCTGTTTGGCATATTTTCAGGCCTTCTCAAGAATAACATTCAGAGTAAAAAACTGGTCGGTTGTGCCAGGCCGAAAGCAGCATTGCTGCTCCCGCAACAAAAACTCGATTACAGTTCTGGAACGCGCTTTCAACACTTTCGCGAATACTTTTCGCGGCTTTAACCTCACAAAACTAAAAGACAGCCAGCATAGGCACCACAGGTGCACTAAGGTCTGCCACACGGATATCTTCACTGTGCTTCTCATCGTTTGCCCCCTCGATCTACGCGTAACATATAATTAACTTTGCAGTGCAGTAAGACTCAGGGAATCTGGGTGCTAGACTGCAAGGCCGTACGGCCAAATCAACATCTTGGACTGTTTACCAAATGGCTTGGTTCCGTTCCCAATTGACCAAACCACACCTTCAAGAAATGCTCTCACTTAGGGTTTACTTCCAGAGCTGAATGGGACGAAGTAGTAAGGAACTACGATACAGTCTTATACACCGACGGATCTTAGTTGAACTGTCGTCTACTCTACTCAGAATCACCGCAAATATCAATATCATCGCTTGCCGGAGTCCAGCGTTTTCCAAATGGAATTACTGGCTATCCGAAAGGCGTGCACGCAATTTGGGCGTGACATAAAGCGCAAACTAGCTGCCATGAAAGCTATTGTATCGACCACCATATCCTCCAAACTGATTTAATAGTTCCGTCGAGAGCTGAAGAATGACCCTGAAACATTTGGGCGAACATCTTAAGGTCATACTTCTTTGGGTCCCAGGACCTAGTGAAATAAAAGGAAACAAACGTGTTGACCAGTTGACCAGGTAGAGCTCAGCTCTGCACGCCTCACTCACGACAAAGGTTCAAAATCTGCTAGGAACAGGTAAAGATCAGATCCACTCATATTTCCTTTATAAGGCTAACTTCCAATAGAGGGGGCTGATCAATTGCGCCATATCAAGGTAGCATTGACAAAATATATGTATATGGACATACAGAAATCCACTGGTCCAGATGGTATTTCCCCCTTAATTCTGAAAAGGTGTTCTTCTGAAGGTGTGGAACCACTCCTTGCATCTCCATGGTGAAAGCAAGAGTCTGGCACCAGGCTCTCTTGTTGGAAATACTTGCATTTGGAGTCGACGAATCTTTCGTTCATTGAATTAGAAATTTCCTTTCAAACCGTTCAATTCAACTGGTTCTGGACGGCTTCAAGTCTAACATCCACCTTATAAATGCTGGTGTGCCCCAAGGCTCAGTTCTATTTCCAACGCTTTTCTTGATTTTTATCAATGACCTCTTGTCGACCACATCTAATCCAATATATTCTTTTCCTAACGACAGTACCCTCAATTTTTCATATTCGTTTCCAGAAAAAAGTTCCCGTCCTTCAGACGTTGAAAGGGAACGGTTGCATATGTTAAATTTTGTTAGATTCTGACTTCAACAGCAATTCATCCTGGGGGACTTTTAACAGAGTAGAATTTAATGCTTAAAAAACTCAATGCTGTCTACTGTCTCGCAAGCGTAATAGTAACCTTCAGCCATTGTCTATGAATGGCACTTGCATTACTGAAACCGAAAAGTTTCTAATCCTCGGTATTTGTATGAATGACGATAATCTACGTTGGAATGACCACTAATTCCAAGTCGCCAACAATGATGCGAAATGCCTAGGTTTCCTCAAACGTTGCAAGAAATATTTTACACCATCTAATCTGGCTAACATCTTCAAAGCATATGTTCGACCAAAACTGGAGTATAACCCACGTGTCTGGGCAGGTGCACCCAAGACCAGCTTGCACCTCCGCGATAGAATCCAAAAACGTGCGTTAAAACTAATGGGTGATGCAAGAATTGCGGAGTCCTTCGACTCCTTGGAACACCGTCGCAATGTTTCTTGTATTTCATTGTTTTATCGTTACTTCTATAAAGAGTGCTCCAGTGAGTTAGCCAGCTGCATTCCACCCCTAAAAGAATTCAGCTGCAATACCTGCGCAAGAAGAAATGCTCATCAAATACAGCTTGAGCCTAATTTCAAACGAACCGCGCAATATTGGATTTCTTTCATTAGCAGAACATCACGGATGTGGAACAGACTTCCCCAGGTGGTTTTTCCCCGATACTACAGTTGTTTAAAACTAAGGTGCGCCAGTACCTCTCCTGTCTCTCTTCTGATTCCTTCCGCTCGCGTTATGTTGACTCATTATAAGGGTAGTCATAATCCCTTTAACGGGAGCAAATTATAAAAAGAAAAAAAAAATGTAAATGGACTGCTAGTACCGAACTTAATTATGGTCCCATGCAGGCACGTAGGACGGCCTTGCCACGCTGTTTGGTACCTGGGCCAAATTTGGTAACACTTTTAAAAGGGAGAGTTTGCTTCTGCAACTCACTACTGGCACCAACCAGAAGTTTTGTATGAGCAGAGACACCTAACTAGCAGTCCAGATATATTATGTCACTGCGAGGCTAATAGGCCTTTTTTAAAACTAACTTTTGGTAAAAAAATACTCACCACTTGGCAACAGCACTAACATTTGAAAAAAAAAACATTTGTTTTATAAATTTAAGTTTTAGTCACATGCAATAGTGCCTCTTGCCACCAACCTACTTTTGTGCACATTCTACAAAAAGCTTTTAACAAAATTTCTAGGCTCAATCCTGATCGGCAACATGTCCTCTTTGTTTTTCTTCTCACTTTTTCATTTCAATCAGTAAAAGCACACTTACGATTTATTCAAAAAAAAATTATTAAAACACACAGGTTATTCTCGGTCTACTGCTTCCTTTTTATATTAAACGCCTCGACTTCAAATCTAAGGAGGAACTCCAGCAGATGCCACAAACCGAAGAGGAACATTTAGAGAATCAAAATCTGGACTATGACGATTCCGATAGGTCACATCCAGACGCTGAGGTATGTATAAAAATTTGTCTATTTCCATTTGTATAAATATTGCTAAGATGCCTAAGTAAAATGTGCGTCATAATTTACCATAATTCAAAAGTGATTTTTGTAAACATTGTCTTATATTAATATTAATAAATATATAACAAAATCTTCAATATATAAAATTATAATAAATTTTCCTATAGAACGCTCTCACAAAAGCGAAAAGATCAATTTCACTTAAATATAGGATGGGCAATAACTCGGCGCAGGTAGTTGAAGATGTAAATATTGTTTTTTTTTATACAAGTATTTGTTAGAGAAAAAAAATATGAAGAAATGCATTCTAGTACTCCTTAGTGTACGCATTAGTGTACTAACTCTTGTATAAGTGTATAAACAACTCGTAAATCTGTCTATTAGTGTAAGTGTACTAACAGCGTTTGGATGTTAATATTAAGCTTTTATTCTAAATTTGCTGGTCTCATGTATCGTACACAAAAAGGAGATTGCATAATGTGTGTGTCTGTCTGCATCGATTTGAGTTGTATGTGTAAACAAAGCTATATAACAAGGATACCTACTCGTCTTGTATGTTCGTACTTGTTGATGTTTATTTTATTAACTCGTAGTGAGTGTTGTAAATATACTTGTTAAGTATGTAAATATATTTCACTTTAGCTAAATGGATGGACACAGTGAATTTGTGAAAGGATGTTATTGGATGGACAGGATGATATACATTTTTGTGTATTTTGTTGGGTAAACTCTTTTTCGTTTGGTTTCACTGGATGGGGGGTGTATTAAATTTAGAGAAGAGAATTTCCGGGACTCACTAAAGTGTTGAAAATAGGGTGATAGGATTTTTGGAATTTGTGAACTCTAGTGTAGTGTTTACCGAATCAATTTTCGTGCTTGAGCCTGAACTAGTCGACAGCCATATTATATTTGAATATGGTCGTTGTAGACATGGGAACGACGGCAGCTGCAGTGGCAGGTCGATGTATTGAATGTTAAATTTTTCCCTTATGCATTTTCTACACTAGGTTTTAACTCATTTTGGTGGAGAACTTGTGATCAACAATTCAGCATATTTAATAGAAAAAATGAGTTCGTCCTTAAAATTAGATTTTTCTAAAGTGAAAGTTTCGTTCACTAACGCCTACTCCGGTCCTTAAGGTGTATGCGATACAGGAACAATATTTAGCAAATATAAATTAATGAGCGCTAGATACTTCATTTGAGTTACTAAAAAAAGAACCATCCCAAACATATCTTTCTAAAAAGTTTTATTTTTGGCTCGTGGCTGTGACCTTTAGCGTGCTAAAATATTTGTTTATAGGTCTACAACTTTCTTGATTTTCCCCTATGTTCTGAGCTTCTGAATAATTTCTGTGACTTTTCCGATTACAATTGATTTGAGTGTGGCAGAGCCATGTTTCGGCGAATTTTCCCACTTTTGACATAACTTTGTTCTGGTACGCCAGAAATATTGTATTTTTCCTCACGTTTTCCCCCTCCCTACTATTTTGAAGAAATAGAGAAACTTGGAAGAATGTTACTTTCTTCACAACATAAACATGAATTCTAACATGTTTTTTATTTGTAAAAGTTTAAAACAAAAAGAATCCTTCAAACAGTTCCACTGTTTTATTCGAAGCGCTGAAATGGAATTATTTTTGGACCGATCGTGATTTTGTTTTATTGTTTCAAAAATCGTCCTCATTGAGTTACTTCTTGATACTTCCCTTTTACTGCTTTTTATTATGCGTTGAGTGCTAACCGTATCTTTAATGTTTTGCTTAATTTATTTGAGCTTTTTTTTGACTAAAGGACTAAACCAAATTAATCTTTACTGAACCCGGAAGCAGGGCCAGAAACTTTTTTTTTCTAAATCTCCCATTATTTTTTTTGCCTCCTTTCAGGTTGATTCTAGAAACGATATATCTTCAGCCACAAACAGTCTTTTTTCGTTCGGAGAAAAAAATGTGTAGACATACCCAAAACGACTAGTATGGAACACTTATCGGTTAGAATAGTTTGCCCAGCTCTTAGAAGTCAAAAAATAACCCCTTTTTGACGTTTCTTCTGCTTTCTATCGCATTGCCAATGTCAAATAGGAAAAACTAGAAAAACCCTTCTCTTAAAAGGGTTACTTAAAAAGCTTTACGCAAAAATTCTAAACATGCATCAAAGACGCGCGATTTTCCATAGATTTTCGGGATTTGAAATCTTGATCCTAATGGGTTTTAATGAAATCGCTTTAAAATCCCTTAAAAAAAGTTGTATGCTGTTTTTTTTTTGCATACTTTGGTCAAGTTTTGAATTTTTTATTTATTTGGGGCAAAATTTTGCATTCCATAATGTTTTACATCTACAGCTGACCGACCATCGAATAACTCTTTCCATTGATATTTTTGCATGTTTTTACGACTAAAGTAATAAATTAATGAAAGTAAATATTTTCTCCGTGTACCTCAATGATCTGAATTACTTTCCTCAAGAACAAAAAAGTCGCAGCTAATTGAAACGTCAAACAAAATCCCCCTAGTGACCAGTGTGAATGGGGGCGATTTTGTTTTAGAGATTTTGATTAAAATTTTTGATTTTAATGCGGTGTAAAGAGGGTGTTACAAATAAAATTAAAAAAAGGCTAGGGTTTTCAGTCGCCTTCCTTTATGCGGATAGGGTAACGCTCATCAGACACGGTGGGTGCCTGACATCAAAATTATTCTTGGAGGACCAAAGAAGCAGCGATAAGAAGCATACGGCTCAAAATATACAGCATCCTTCGTCGTCTGTTGTTCAGTAGATAAGTTTTATTCGAGATATCTTGAGACCTAGTTACAATGACTCGAATTCACAATCCGATCCTAGGGTCAAGAGTTAAAAGTCAAGGCTCAGTCAAAGGAACAAACATGTCCTAAATTTCTACATAAAATAAGGCATACAGTCGCTGTACTTTGCTTAACAACAAACCCCTTTGTATATAAATTTAGATTCGATCCCCCATTATAAAAAAGAAGAATCCTTTTACATAGAGAGCCTTTAAGGCTAAACATTTTCAGTTGCAAACAAATATTTGATCCCTCGAGCAGGCATAATTAGAGCATTTGACCAACATTCCAGAATCTCCCTGTACAATTCAAAATAAACTCAGTTTTTTGGATTTGTTTTATTTTTTGATTGCGAAAAATCCCCGGATTACAAAGGACTTCGTATAGAGAGTCAAGATCAAAGCAATTTTTCTCCCATTGCCAAAAATTCCAATTATTTGCGTAGAATTTTGGTCCAACTTAAAAGTGTATTCTTTTTGCTTCACACAAAACCTATGACATGAAAGTCAGTGCTGTTCGTGTTCGCACTACGGTGACACATGAAATCACAGTCAAAGCTGACCATTCAACGCACAAGTCCCGGTCTAACGAGTTTTTTTACAGTCCCTTTCAAAAACCTACGGGAGTTATTAAACCACCACAAAAGCAGTCCTCAACAGATGTGTTCAACCTCACTTGAAATAGGCTCAGATACTCAGCACAATTTTTCGAGCATAAAAAAAAATAATTCATTTGAAGGATTTATACACAAAGGTTCATTTTTTTTCCCTCTATTAAACCCTCTTTATTTTTTTTCGATATCCTTTTCAAAGTGAAATCATTGTAAGGAATAAATTCAATCGTAATTTGGACGGACGTGAAAACGTGTTCTTCGCAGACATCATCCTTGTCTCCCCTCGAAGAGCGAGAAATTTCAAAGACGTTTTCAACAGAAGAGGGTTTCGTATCTGTCTGTTAAGCATGCAAATACTTACACGCAAGAAGCACTAATAAATACACACACACACACACACAACCACAAACACATAGATGAACTATAAGTGCTGAATTTAGTGTAAGCATCTATTATTTGTTATTAGTTTAAAGTCAACAAATAAAACAAAACAAACAAAAAAACTTGGTGCTGTCTGCCTTAAAGTATATAAATCTTGTATATAAATGAGCTCACTTCTAAATGTCTACTATATACATGCTGTGTATTAAAACAATAAATAAAAAAAAAATGTTAACTTTTCGAGAATAAAACGAAGAAAATCCTGTAAAAATTTCAGGCTCTTTTGGCAGATACTTATTCCCTCCGTGAGACTAAAGTACAAGAAAATGGAAAAGTGAGTACAGAAAATTAATTTGTTTAAAATCATTTCTTTGTTTATTTTTCAAGGGAAAAGGAATAAAAAATTGTTTTTATTTTTTTTTTTTATTTGTAGTGATGGTAGTAATTAATAAATATAAATTCATAATAATTAATTTGTTTTTTCTTACAAAACAATATAAAAACACTCATTTTTGTATTTGGTTTTCTTTTATTTTTATGGGATTTAAATTTAATTTTTTATTCGTATCACTCAAAATCGCTTTTCCAATTTTCATATTCATTATTAAAATGCTCACATACAGGTCGACCTCACAGGAGCGGAAGAACCCGCAAAAGTTAGTTTTATTAATTTAGTTTTTTAGTTAAAAAAAAAAATTTAGTTGAATTACGTCTAGATGGTGTTGTGTGCTTTCTGCTGTAGAGATATGTAGATATTATATAGATCATTAAAATTTTTGGTTTATTTTCTGATTGCTTTAAGGCTGTGCAATATTTTTTTATTTCAACTATAGCGCTGGTGGCTTAAATTTATACGTTTGGGAAAATTAATTGAAGGCATTTGCGACATTAAATCATGTACACATATTTTCTTAGAAACTTTTCACAGTGGTGGTGGCTTTTTGCACTGGGTGTAAACTGTTTAGATTTCGATGGCTTAAAAATGTAAATTAAAAAAAAAAATAGATAGTCTTAAAACTGCTACGCAAAACATCTGCATCGCGAACAACTTTCTCTTAAGAAAAAACTTTTGCGGCATAAATCTTTTCGATATGAATCTTTCCGACAAAAAAATTTACGCTAAAAACATCGACCACACAAAACTGAAAAAAATATCAACTTTAAAAGTGAGCAGCGAAGATGTCGACTTTATATGATCTGGATTTAAAAATGACGATTTAGATCGATGCAGTAAAACCTGAATCTACTTTTTCTTGGGTTACCGTACTTTTCATTAAATATTACTTTTTTTATTATCACTCCGCGTACTTCGAAAATGAATAAAAAATTAAGAACATTCGTCCAGTATTTCAGCGACAACTTTCTGCATCATATCGAAGTTTTGTCGAAGTCAATATTGTTTTGCTGGCCAAACCAACAGTTCCCCTTTATTGATCCTGCAGACTCGAAAAATGTCTCGTTTTTAACTAGTTACTTATCACGGGTGATTTTTTAAGAGGTTGAGAACTTTTTTTAAAAAAAAAAACACAAAAAATTCGAAAAAATTAATGAAATATTTATTTGAATCGATAGTTTGAACCTTGCAATTTAATGTTTAAAGATAATTTCATGCAAATGTTGACCGCGGCTGCGTCTCAGGTAGCCCATCCGCTGAGTCCAATTTTGGCATACTCTTTCACACATATCGGCCGGTATCTCACGAATGAATGCATGGATGTTGGCTTCCAGTGCGTCAATCGAAGCGGGCTTGTCCCTTTAGATATTAGCCTTGACATACCCCCACAAAAAATAATCAAATGGTGTCAAATCGCACGATCTAGGCGGCCAATTGACCGGCCCGAAACGTGAAATTAACTGTTCACCAAACTCGCCTCGCAATTGCGCCATTGTTTCGCGTGCTGTGTGGCATGTGGCACCGTCTTGTTGAAACCACATATCATGCAAGTCAAGAACTTCCATTTCGGGCAAAAAAAAGTTTGTTATCATCGCTCGGTAGCGTTCACCATTGACAGTAACGCTGCGATTCGCATCATCTTTGAAGAAATATGGCCCAATAATGCCGCCGGCCCATAAACCGCACCAAACAGTGGCTTTTTCATTCAACCAAAAATGAGCCTCATCGCTGAACACAATTTTTCGATAAAAAAGCGGATCCTCGGCCAGCTTTCCAAGAGCCCATTCACCAAAAATTCGGCGTTGTGGTAGGTCGGCTGGCTTTAGTTCTTGCACCAGCTGTATCTTAAAAGGCTTTACGCCCAAATCCTTCCGCAAAATTTTCCACGTAACAAAGGCCTAACTGCTGGGAACGGCGCCGAATCGACATTTCGCGGTCTTCTGTCACACTAGCTGATACGGCCGCAATATTTTCTTCACTACGCACAGTACGTAAACGTGTTGGTGGTTTAATGTCCAACAAAGTAAATTTGGTGCGAAATTTGGTCACAATCTTCCGAATAGACTGCTCAGAAGGTCGAGAATGCCGACCATAAAATGGAAGCAGCGCGCGATGAACATTTCGAACCGAGCACGAATTTTGATAGTATAATTCAATAATTTGCAAGCGTTGTTCATTTGTAAGACGATCCATGGTTAAATTGCAAACCAAACTGAAGCTGTTTGACAGTGACACAAGGTACTAAACACACGTCAGCTGTCAAAACCAGTGTTGCCAAAACCAAACCAGCTAAAAAATCACCCGTTAGTAGAGTAAACTGAATCAGCTCAGTTTACTTTACCTACTTTCAATTCAGCTTTACGAACGTGGTATTCAAGACTTACACTGCGTTTTTTTTTAACTTGTTGACATGCTCAATACTTAAAATAATTTTCAAATAAAAATGTAAGTAAACAGTGTTTAAAAAAAAAAACCTTTTTAAAAAAATCGCAGAAATTATTCCACTCAAATATTTTCCATACAAATATTAACACAAACATAACAAAAAAAAAACAAACTAGTATTTTATTTATAAATATTTTGAGGAGTTAATAACCTCTCCTATAAGGTCATTAACTTAATTATTATTTTAAGAGCTAACTTGTATCAACGTTTAAATTTTTATTCGATTAAACGCCAGCCCTTTTACTTTATCGATATTTTTTCTTATATAAACGTTTGAACTTTGTTGAACTTTTGAAAAACTTTGAAAAGATGGCCATGTTTTTCGCTGAAAACTAAATTTATTCTTCAAAGTGGTCTTCTTTCAGAGGGATATACATTTTCGAACGGTACTCCACATTTTAACCCTTCCGAAAAAAAATATTTGCCTGCTTAATAGCCCTTTCGAAAATTTCTTCAAATTGATGACGATTATGCAAAGAATCAAAGAAAATTGATCCGTTAGAATCCCAGAAAACCGTTGTTGATATTACTTTCGCGGCTTACAAAATCGTCTAGATTCTCTTGGTGCCTGGCCTATTTGCCTGCGTAGGTCTCTGGTTTCTCATTCCTTCATTTCATTTTTGTACCAAACTGCAAGAATTATCAGTTGTTACAATTAGCTTAAAAAATTTACTTGAATCGCTCTCGAAGAGCTGAATATTGTGCTTTGAAATCCTTATTATAATTCGTTTTTGGTACGTCATTAAAAACGTGCCAGCCACCTTGTCGATAATCTTTTCATACCATAAATTCATGCAGGAATCAATAATGGTATTGTTTGAAACTGCAACAGTCTTTGCTTTCTCACGAACCTTGATTCGGGTCAGGTATCGTCCAACACAATATCATGGAATTTGGTGACGATTTTTTAATTGCGACGTCGTTTGGTTGATCCTGGAGCTCAGCATATTTGGTGCTCTTTGGATAGTAATCATATGCGCACTTTTTCATACAAGAGAGCAAGGCCCATCTTTTTTTTTCAGTCTTAGATACATCAGTTTTTCAGTGCGAGATCATCCGAGAAATGAGTTTTTCAGTCAATTTTGATCTGGGGCTAATCTCGGCTTAATTCACCATAATTAATCCCGGATCAAACTGTGGAGAACAGTTCGAACTCCTTTTTCTTTTTTTTTTTTCTGTGTAAAGTAGGCGTGGTCTTGCATGTTTCTGTGAAAAATTTCATTTGAGAACAACTCGAACTTCTATTTCTATGTTTTTCTATGTGAAGTAAGAGTTGGACGAGTCAATAGTTTCGAGAGTCGAAAATTTTGACAACTTTACTAACGAAGTTAACTCTGCACTGAAAAACTGCGCGCTGGGTTAAATCCAGATTCATTTTGTGACAGGACTATCAGATCCTTAAGCTGGGTTTAATTCAGCACTGAAAAACTAGCCCTTAATGGTTTTACAGCGCAAAAAGTGGCTTTCTTATAATAGAAACTTTTTTTGTAGAATGGAGTTGAAATGTTAGCGGACGGAAATGTCGAAAGACAATTAAATATTTGGAATTTTAAAGTGTCAGACCGAAAAAATTTTACTGGGTAGTGGATTCCAAAGAATACTTATTCTGTAAAAATAATAATTTTGAAGGTAACGCGCGGTTCCTGAAAGTTACTGGAGCTGATGTGCGTTTGTTGTGTCTGTCTTGTAGAACCTGCAAAAGAGTTGTGCATGTAGTTGTTCAGTTGTTCTGAACATTGTCATTATAATATGTACTGAACATTGGCATTATAATATCTGCAATAAAGTCATGAATTGGCCAGAAGTCTGCAGTGCGACCAGGAATAGAGATTCAAAGTTAATTTAAGGATATAAATTGCGAATTGCTCTCGCTTGGGGATGAGTTTCAAAAGTGTGAGGTGAGCAATATTCCAGCGTTGCTCTGATAGCTTTGTAAAGAAAATTGTTCTTACGATATTTTTTCAACAAAATTTTTATTTTTTTTACTTTTGACACACAACTTTTTTAAAGTACTGTTTTCAAACATTTTTAGTAAACTTGAGGATGCTAAACTTGAGGATCTCAGGATATCCCTGAGAATGTTCGCAAACAATTTACGAAACGTCAAGAACAAGCAGATTTTAGGTCTTAGTGGTCTTTTTAACCCGCTGAAAAGCATCTCCATGAATATAACTTTAGCTTCAATTAGAAATTGGCCCAACTGCTCCACATCACGCAAGAACCCTCACATCTTTCATCTTTTTTGGTTCGTGGATAAAAAAAAACATTGATTATGTGTTGAGTTTATTTATGGTGTATCTGGTGTACCCGGTTCTCTTATTGCGAATTTCCGGTTAGATTTAGATTTTTTTCCTTACATTTTTAGACATTATATTTTCTGACAGTGAATTCCAAAAAGGACCTATTTTGAAAGTAAGAATTCTTAAATTGTGTAGTATGTGAGGTTATAATGTGGGCATACCTATTTTTACCAGTAAAGATTTTTAAATCTTTACTGGTAAAAATAGTTTACTTCGATTACTTCGAATACTTTACTTCAATTTTTCCCTTAAAAAGTTTCGTGAAAAGTTTATGATTTATAGTAATTTGAATAAAATTATAATTCAATTTAAAAATGAATGCCTGCCTTAAAAACTTAAGAAGGGGGCATTGAGTAAGGCACTTAACTCAAAAACTAACCTTACACTAACATCTCTGGAGAATCATTGCCTGACCTCTCACAACCATGCATGCGGTGTGCGTATTAGGTGTGCTTAGCTCAAGTTTCTACACACGAAGACTTACTTTTTTTTGTATTATCCGTCGGCAAGTTTAGAGGTCGCTCATTCGAAGGTCACTTTCAAAGCTTCTTAATGACCGTCAATATGGCTTTCGCAGCAAGCGATCTACAGGTGATTTGATGGCTTATCTGGCCGAAAAGTGGAATCGCTCTTTGCATTTGCTGGGCGAAAGCAAGGCAATCGCACTAGATATTTCAAAGGCATTTGATAAAGTTTGGCATCAGGCCCTTCTATCAAAACTCAGTGCATACGGAATCGATACGAAACTTATTGCTTGGATTAGGAATTACCTTTCTGAGCGCTCCATCAGAGTGGTCTTGGACGGCTTCATATCTGACATCCATTCAATTAATGCTGGTGTGCCCCAGGGGTCTGTTCTGTCTCCAACACTTTTCTCGTTTCTTCCGCTACATCTAATCCGATCCACTCACTTGCAGATGATAGTACTCTTAGTCATTCATACTCGTTCCAAAATAAACGCCCGAGCCCCACGGATATTGAAACGGCAAGGTTGCGTATGTTTGCCTCTTTAAATTTCGACATTGACATCATATCAAGATGGGGTTTTGTTAACAGGATGGAATTTAACGCCTTGAAAACCCAATGCTGCATTCTGTCTTCAAAACAAAATAGGATCCATCAGCCAATATCCATGGACGGCACTTGCATCGCCGAAACCAACAAGCTTTCTGTACTCGGTATGTGTGTAAACGACAACCTACTTTGGAGTGACCACATATATGATGTTGCCAAGAGTGCTGCGAAATGCCTTGGTTTCTTGAAGCGGTGTAAGAAATATTTCACACCATTAGATCTAGCTATAATTTACAAAGCTTTTATACGCCCCAAAATGGAATACAACTCCCACGTTTGGACGGTTGGGCAAGTGCATCAAAGACCTCTCTGCTCCTTCTCGATAGGATTCAGAAGAGAGCGATAAAACTTATTGGGGACCCTAACATAGCGAGGTCACTTGACTCCATGGATCACCGTCGTAATGTTTCGTGTCTCACTTTGTTTTATCGTTTCTTTTATAAGGACTGTTCTAGCGAAATCGCCAGCTGTATCCCACCTCCGAAAGAATTCAACCGCAACACACGTGCTAGAACTAATGCTCATGAATTCACCCTTGAGCCACCGTACTGCATTGTACTGGAATTCCTTCTTTAGCAGAACAACACGGACGTGGAATAGTCTTCCACGCGGGGTCTTTCCTCCCCATTACAGTCCACAGCAATTCAAAATCAAAGTGCACCAGTACCTCTCCTCTTATCCTTTCCACTCGCGCTGTGTTAACTCATCATAAGGGTAGCCACAAACCCTTGAGCGGGAGTAAATTATACAAAAAAATACTTTCGAAGGCTTTTCAGACACTCGCCGTCATTCACGCTTTCCTGGTGATCTCACGTATATAGCTCATTGTTTCGGTGCCTTTCAAAAGAGTCAAATATGAAACGAAAAGTTTTTGGAAAGTATTGAAGTTTTAAAATTTTCTTATACTCAATTCGTACTCGCACTAAATTCCTTAGCGACACATTTTTATTGCTTCAGCTCGTGGGAAACACATCTTTAAACTAACAAACTGTTTTGAGATAACCGACAGCACGATTTCGTAAGAAAATTGTCGTTTCCTTGGACCACGTTTCCTTTCCTTCCAATTGTCATGAGGGAATAACTTTAATTTTTTTTCCTTCATTTATATTATTTTTAATAAATTAAATTTATAGGTTTGTTCCCTCATATTTCGAATAGAATAAGTCATTTAGTTTTAACTTTAACATTAACGCTTCCTTGCTAACCAACGGTATTTATTTCTTTGAATTTCGAGTACTTATTTTCGTACCTTACACGAAAGATTCTGTTGTTCCATACCTTGTCGAAGGCTTGCTTCCAGAGCTTTTTCAATTTCGTTTGTTTTTACTAAACCAAAATTGGTGCTCGGGATTCAATCGTCTTTTCTTGAATAACTGGTAGCAGCTTCATAAGCTTACAATTCGGTTTGTGTAGCTGTAGACCCATTATAATGCCCAGTTACAAAATCCATGTTATTGTTTGCATCAATCAATTTTTCTCTTACACCGTCATGCTTAATTAGCTTTCTAGATGATTTAACGAACCAAGAAAAACAGGTCTGTGGTAGGAAGTTAGACGTGGCGAGTCGAGCATGAACCGAAGTAGCATTACCGAAGTAGCTTCGTGTGCTATGGTTATTGAGGATGTGATGTGCAGTTGGCACCTATAATCCAACCGTGGATTTGAGGAAAGGGATTAGATCTGGTATCCTTTTCCCCAAGATGTCGCCAAGGTCATCGAAGAATCGTCGTTTCTGTGGCAGTTTCGAAAGTTCTATTACGTCTTATAATAGAGAACACCTGTTATAAAGAACACCTCCTTGACAGTAAGACCCTCGGCTTGGAAGATAATCCGAAATTCGGACAACATTATTGATACCGTAAGATTGCGAGTATTCGGAGTAAAAGCCCGCTCCCCGCACGATAATTAGTGAAAGAAGCTGCTATTGTCTATCAGGCTTAGTTAATTCAGTGCATTCGAAAAGATCATGGCGTGACAGTGCCTCAGAGCCATTTTTAGCAGTGGATTCTTGCATGTATACGTCAATGGGCAGAAGATTGAGAATCACCTCAAATTCAGATTCAGAGGTGTTTTTTCCACTGCAGATGTTTTCCCACTGTATGCGTTTGCCTTTGTATCATCGTCATCTTACGTATGTTGGTTGAAGAAGGTAAACTGGAGTTGGTGCCTTCGGCAACAAAAAACACATTGATCCTAATTATCCTTAAAAAATATAAAAAGTGAGGGTTAAATCTTACATGGTATAGGCATCTCTAAGTCATTTGATTCTTTGTTTGCTTTTCATACCACTCCTGGCTTCCGTCTAGCAGTGCTTGGGTGAAATAGTAAACTTGGGTAAAATAGTAAACCCCTTCAAGATTTCAAGAATATTCGCGCATTGCTCAAGAGATCACACTTGAGCCCATTTTCCTGCCTTTAGCAGAACATCAATTTTGTAAAAGCAGACATTCATTCTTAGGGCGTCTTTCACCTTTTTTGCATATCCTGTGGAGTTCTATATAGAATTTAAGAATCACCATCGGTTTATACCGATTTTATTCCATACAAACATACTAAGTACTTAACTTGCAGTAAAATGCATCTCTGCTTGTAAGGAATTTCGGTCATTTCCCCTCGATCATTAAACACTCTTTTATGTTTTTAAGCACTTCCTTTTGACCTTCTCGAAAATTGCACAAAACTCAGCCATTTTAGCACATAAAGCTGCAAATGCGTGACTGGTAAACTCTGTCTAAACTATCTTAATTTAATTTTATATACTATCACAAAACGGGATTTAATAGTTTTAAGGCACTTAAGCAATTCATCACCAAGTCCAATAACATTTAAGCACATTTTTAACTTCCTTTGGATGACTTGCTTGCACATGTTTTCAAATTTTTTCGACACAATTCGGTTTTTAAACTTTAAATTCTGCATTATTATAGATAGATTTTCTTTCTAAATATTCACAAAATTTCACATAAGTCTTTTGCATTGCTCACACATGTTTCTTCGATTTGGTTAAATGGTTCATTTCAATTCTACTCTTTCGATAGTTTCTAAATTTTCTAGATGTTTCGGTGAAAAAAAAAAAATGATTTTCCAACCAATCATTTTGATAACTTGAAATATTGAAAACTTTACAGGTTTCACTATCCGACTCGGATCCATCGCAATTTCGTGAATTCTTCAACATGTCCGACTACGAAATCAAACAGCACCAACCCCTAAGACTGCGAAAGAAGTTCTATGAGTTCTATACGGCGCCCATAACAAAGTTCTGGGCGGATTCAGTAAGTTAAACCACCTGCACTTCATATTTTTTTTCGAAAATCTAATCGAAACACTTTTCCAGATCGCTTATATGTTCTTCTTGGTGATGTTCACATTTACGGTGCTTGTGAAAATGGGGCCGACTCCCCGGTGGCAGGAAGTGTACTCAATTGCGTACATAACAGCTCTGGGCTTCGAGAAGATTAGGGAAATCATTTCATCCGAACCAGTTGCCATAACGTAAGTGTTTTTTTGTCTCTATTGTATTGGTGTTGTCTATAGTAATATTCGTTGAAGGAAACATTAATAAAAGAATATTTTTTTTTCTTGTATTTTCTTTTCTTCGACATGCTGCCATTCCCATCATCGATGGACGCGTAGTCATAAATTTTCCGTATGGGCCTGGAACATGTGGAATCCTTGTGATGGAGCGGCTATTATATTGTTCCTTATTGGGCTTTCATTGCGTTTCCGTCCGAACACAATGGACATTGGTCGAGTTATTTATTGCGTCGATAGTATTTACTGGTACTTGAGGATCCTGAATATTTTAGGCGTTAACAAGTACCTGGGTGAGTTTTTCGCTTTCAATAATATATTACTTGCAAATAGGCACATGTGTTTGGTTTGAGTGACAGCTTTAAGGGTGTAGTAAAATGTTGAATGTATTTGCGACAGTTCGGGCAATTTCTTTAATGACTCATAAAAAACATCATGATGGAAACATATTTTCCAGTGATGGAAAGACTTATTTCGTTTAGGGGTAGTTTACATATTGTAAACACTTATTTTAAACTTGATCTGTTAAAATAAAAACTTTTTGCGGGATTAAGAGAACAAAAAATGTATGTTTTCAATGCAGATTGGCAACACTCATGAGTATGTCATTTCAAGTTTAGTAATGCGTTCTTATATTTTAAAATTGTAATCCCTAAATAATTTGGTTTTCATTCTGCTTCCCACAAAAAGGGATTGTCGCCGTTGACATTCACCCAACCTAAGCTAATCTAATCGCGTTGTCGGAATGTAAAAGGTTTTTATTTTGTCTTATAATTAAAAGTTCTTTAAAGTTTGTTAGATACGTCAATATTCGTGGGAATTTCAATGCTTAGCACCTTCTTCTTCTTCGCTCAATGTAACTAATTACACTGGTTGGTTTGATTACAGCCCCACCGACACAAAAACAGCCCCACCTCCTGGTAGGCAAGGTACACTAGATGATAGATGCCCCTATTGTACAGTAGACACAAAACACTTGGACCACCAAAACTAATGCAGGTGGCGAACGAATTCATTTTGTTCAGCGTACTGCTTTTGCGGCTACTGTTATGCAGTGGGTCTCGTGTAAGCCCACAGCTCAGTGCTCACTTAGACTCTAGTCAGTACTCTCATGTCCTTTGCGGGTTAGTCCGATAGTAAATACGAAAAATCTCCTGTATTTAGGTCCAAATATGAACTCATCAAAAAATACTGCAAGCTTGTGAGCGTCTTCGTTTTCCGGTCTAATAGAGCATCCAACACAGAGTTTCTGCATTGCTAAGTAATATCGGTGCCGTGAGACATTGTGCCAAATATCAAAATTCGGCCTAAAGTCACTTTTGGAAAGTGTCATAAGACCAAATTTTATCATTTGGCATTGTCACACTTTTCAAAGCGACACATGCCCAGGCCTAACTGGGCGTCCTAAAATCGAAAATGACATAGTGCTAAATTAGCCTTATGACCTTTACCTATTGACATCAAGCCAAATTATAATATTCGGCCTAGCGTCACTTTAAAAAGCGTCATTATGCCAAATTTGGAGATTCGGAACAATGTCGTTTGGCACAAAGTCACGGCACCGTAATATCTCCATAGACGGTGATCTTGTCATTTTCAGCAAATGTCTTCCTATCCTATTCATTCCTTTCCGATATTTCAATATTGAATATCCTGCTGAGAGCGAGTGACAAACGTGGTAGTACGTGACTGCGGTATCTTTTCTATAGAGGCACATCATTTCGGCTCCATAAGAAGGAGAAGACCACAGTCTCCCTTAGACGGACAATCGTTCTAGCCACCTTGTTGCTGCATTATCCTCCAAGGGAGTGGGATTCAGTCTTACCTCCAATACTGCACTGGGTGTGTTATTTCTAGGCAATCCGCCCTCTGGATTTTTGTGAGACTAGAACCGCGCTGTATGTAAGGATGGGTCTTACCACCGCTATATAAGTCTAGTTTACTATGCGCGGTCTAAGTCGCCACGTACTGCCGAACATTCTGCGAAAGGCATATGGAGCCACATATGCACCCTTGACACGGTCTTCTATGTTCTCCCTCTCGTAAAGTTTGGTTTTACATAATACGCCCTAGCCAACTGATTTTCATATGGAAAGCTCAAACAGTCTCATTCTTCGTGTCTTGCAGGTTGGAACTAGGTTGGGGTCAAAATTATTTTTACAAAATTCTGTTTCTTAAATTCTGGAAATGTAACTTTGGCAAAGCGACACAGTAAAATATGTATGTGCCGTCTCCATGCAATCCCCTGCCTGTTCCTTTTTTATACCCTACCCAGGTCTATCACCGTAGACCCCTAAGACCTTTAAGAGACATGAATAAGTCCATCAGGAGAAGCGATTAATCCATGTCCGTCCCTCTATGTAAACAACTTTTAGGACTTAAGTTTTAAGCTAGAGTGCTGAAAGTTGGTGAGTGGGTTGGAGGTCTAGTCCTTCAGATCAAATTTAAAAATTAGTTTAATCCGCCAACAGACACGCCCACTATAAGCCTATATGGTGCGATTTTCTCTGATTTAAAAAAAAATACTTTTTTTCAAATATTAACTTTGTTATAATTTTACTAGTGAACTAATTTTTGGTATGTGACATTGCCTTGTAATTCTCTTTGAGGTAGCAGAAAAATTTTGGCCTTTACATTGACCACGCCCATTTTCAAAAGGATTTTAACCTAAAATGACTGTTTTTTAATAAATATATATATGAAATTTGACAAAAAATTTCATGGAAAAAGTTCTAGACATTAGCATTTTCTAACTATTTTGCATATATACTATGTGCCTCCGCTCACTTTTGTGGGCGTGGCTTTAAAAAAAGTGTTTTTTTTTTTGCTTCAAAAATGGGCGGAGTTTTAGGCCGAAATGTATGCAACCACCTAGCATAAAGCATTCAACAGTTATATTTTGAAATCCCGCCCACTTTTTGGATTTCTATTCTTATTAGGGTAAGGTATTTTGCAATCCAGCGAAGACGGACTGAAGTTTTTACATACGCACTCTTGCAATTTCCCACTTGTTATTTCATATTTCAAAAATTTGCCTAAAAAAATTTGTGCTTATGTCAGAACTTCGAAAGCAGGATGTTTTTCGAAAAAGCAGAACTATGCCCAGCTCCCGTCTATTTGATGTTCTTTTTTCGACATCTTTCACCCGAAGATCGTGCCTGGAGTTCTCGGTTTGAAAATAGTACTTATAGCCATCCTCTTTCTGTGACGATTTTAGGGCTTGTTTTTCAGAGCAGCGTTAAACACGAGTTTAACCTACATTTGTTGCTAATGGAGCTAAGCAAATGTGGATTTAATCTGGGTTTAACTGAGAGAGCAAAGAAAGAGCTTTATGTGAGCAATGCAACTCATACAGCTAACGGAGGTGGCTCATAATTCTGGTCTCGAAATTCTTTTTTCCAGAATTCTGTTTTTTCAAAATTCTGATTCAAGCAATAAAATTCTTTTTATTCTGCTTTCAAGTAAAATTTTGACATTTTTGAAGTAAAGCAAAGGTAAAAAAAGAAACGGGCGGGGGAGTTGCAGGGGGCGGTCGGCGATAAAGTTGCATTTCCAAAGCTTTGTAAATCGGAATTTTCAAAGCAGAATTTTGCAAATAGTATTTGGACCCCGGAACAATTTTGACCCCAACTCACAGCATTCATGGTTAAGAGGTTGGCCCTAGTTCACCTAGAGCTGTTGCGTCACTCTATTTATTTATATAACTGAGAGGCAGGTCTGCAGTACAGAAAAATCATTGACTAGCGCTAGTACCGACTTACCCAACTGACAGTTCTCAAAAAAAAAAAAAAACAGTCAAATGTTCTCTTCGGTTGGCCGTGAAGAGGTCTTTATTCATTCTTTATTCAGGACTCTAACAAGCACAGCTTGCTTTCGATATTTACTAAACAAGATAAATTTGATTTGGCCTTGAGTCTAAACGCCAAACTAAAAGCACGCGCACAATCGTACAACACATGCGCCAAGCTCGAAATAATCCTTGTAGCATAGCATAAAGCATTTCACAAATACTACAACAGATAGCCTTCAAAATAATCCCACATTAGAGCGTTCTTCCAGACAGTTCAACGAAAAGGCCATAAAAAGCTCAAGTTGCTCTGCAGATTCTGTTCAGATGTTACTTTTCATAGAAACACGCTAATCGACAGTTATGCTCATAGTAAAGGAAAAGAGGTTTTATATACATACTTTCTTGAGTGATATAAACCGATGTTGACTGCCTATCGAAATTGACATACACACTAATTTCTGACGTTCGAATCTAGCAAAAAAAACTGCTTAATACAATGTCTCCACTGGGCAATAAACCGCGATTAATGTAAATCTCTATTAAATCCTCTACAAATCGCGCGATTTTCGATACAAATTTAAATCCCCTCGGCAAGCGATTAAAAATAAATCCTCTCATAAATCCAATTAACCCTATTTACAAACCTATTTTCTGCACCTTTGTAACAGTTTGAGAATCATAAAAGGAAACTAAAACTGTCCCTGTACGACAGATCTTTCACAAGTGCGTTTTCTGTTGTGATTTATGCAGCGAAATCGTTTTTCGCTCCTGGGAAATGGCATCGGCGCCTCTTTTTTGAGAGCCAAAATGACAGAAACACAAATTTCGTGTCACAGCAATCCTATATTTGTCCGGGATTGTCTAAAAAACATTTTCTAACTTGTCAAGTTCGAGATAAATCCGTCGCTGAAAGGGTGTTTTTTTTTAATTTTTACTGTTGTTGTCTTCAGCCAGGCTCGCATTCACAAACTCTAAAAATAACCGTCACAAGACGGAAATCTTAGCCACCAGAAGATTTGGTCTTTGGTCCCCAAAATATTTCGGTGACAAGATCCTTAATTCTCATGAAAATTGTAAACAACGATTGAAAAAGAAATTTTTCAAAAAAAAATCTACCCACGGACGCAATCCGAAATCATACCGCTTAAATCCCGAAGTTAAAAATTGTTGCACTGAATTTGAATTCAGCCTATTGCTTAGATATTATATGCCTTGTGCAGGACCTAAGTATAATTTCTGTTTAACATATTTCGTTACGGTTATTGGCTACGCAGACAAATCAAGGTCGAAAAGGGGAAAAAAAACACAAACTCTTTGATTGATGTCAACAAAAGCAAACCTCATTTCGTATGCCCAAAACCTAAAGCAAGTCTTTCACGTAAATTTATTTTGAGCGACATTTCCAACCCATTTCCAACCCATGATTCTTACCTGCCTTGACAACAATAGGAAAAATAAAATATTTTAAAATACGATTTATTCAAAAACCCATCAAAACCAGTCAACACAAATTAGTCAAGCTCAACGAATTTGTCAAAATAATGCCTAATCGCTTCCCTTGGAACTCATTCATCCTTAGCTAAGCACGTATACAGTTTATTCACCCAGTGGGTAATTTAAAAAAAATATGCCCTAAAGGCCCTTTCCTTTTAGCAATCCTTATACTGCTGTATAGGTACATCGAATCCCGTCTCCTCATTAGAGCTCTTCTCTGCGGATGTTTTGGCGAAAGATATTTTCGGTTTACTTCCTGCGAATGACATGCAATTATCTGCCGGAAGCTGATCGAGATACAAGGGAGTCATCAATTCAAATCATCCCCGAGAAGGCTTTTTCATGTTTTCTTATCCCGCACCTATGTATAAAGGCACTAAAGCTCCACATATCCCCTACACACACAAACACACGCACCACGTCCGAATGAGAAACCTGTTGAATGGAGTGAAAAATTAATTACCTACCAACCTGCCATGTGTGTGTTCTATCATTGCTCTAACTTGTATCCTTTTTCTTTCATTTACAGGTCCACTGGTCACAATGATGGGCAAAATGGTCAAAAACATGATTTATTTCGTCGTCCTGCTGGCCGTTGTGTTAATGAGCTTCGGCGTTAGCCGGCAAGCGATCCTGTACCCGAATAATGAGCCCTCATGGCGATTAATTAAAGACGTAAGCTTATGGTGTACGACAGTAATTGATTAGCACACCTACAACCGTCAGGCCCGTCATACACATGAGTGGGTTTTGATGATTTTTTGTTGGCTGGTTAAAACGAAAAAAATCGGCATCCCCGCCACTGTGTATAGAATCGATAGACTGACGTGGGGGTGGATAATAATCGGGATAAACAGTTTATCTACTTAGGTAGGAACAGGTGGTGAAAATGTGTTTCAAGCCATTAAAAGAGAGCGATGGCCGAAAGATAATTAAAAATGTATTTCAGGCGCGACTCGTGTGCATACCACAGATTGTTGTATTAGGTCCTTGCCACACATTCGTTGGGATTATGGTAAGAGGGAACGTGTGTCGGAATATGGCTACCGGCTGGTTTTTCTTTCAAAAAGAAAAAAGATTTAATGTTTCGGGATTTATGGGAGGCCTTCGAGTATTTCGGTAATTGAAAGTAAACGTCATTGCACGTCTAAGGGTTTCGTGTCAATGTTTGAAGAACACAGATGAAGACATACTCACATATCCTTGCACACAAGCAGAGTTTTTTTTCTGCTTAAGTGAAACGTTAATATATTTTTAGCGCTTGTGATTTAAGAGTACTTTTTATGAGATAAGTAACGACAATGCACGTCTTTATGGGGAGCCATTTTAAGAAGGCTTAATAGGGATGTAAATTTTGGGAAAGTACCGCTTTCACTTATGAGTCTTGTTCTTTGTGTATAGGTGTCATAAAGTGTAAAACATCAATTGCACATACAAGGAATTTTCTTTAAATTCAGCTTTACATTAAGCTGTTTCCATTAAGAGGTATTTTTAAAGGGACTAAGGTGCGCCAAGTTTTAGTTTTGTGAATACTTGAGATTCTTTGGGATTCTGTAAACTTTTTACTACAATTATTTTTTGTTCAATGAATCGTAGCCAAATATATGACGGAGGTCAAGAAGTGGGCAAAGGCATGCAATAAAAAAAGCCAAGAGTATGCCAAAACCAAGCTGCTTACCCAAATCAAAAAAAACAAAGATCTACTTTTAGGCGGCAATTTACGCTTTGCTGAAGTTTTGCCCCGGAATTTCATGGTAAGACTTTCATTGGAAGGCTCCCCATTCGATATTCGTATAGAAGCCGTGGAATTGACTTCGAATATTTCGGGTAATTTAAGATTTCTGACACATCTTTGGCTCACATACCGAGCTCATACAGCTTAAGCTCATTTTAAGCCCAGTTCAATCGCTATTATCTATATATTATACCATCAAGATATTGGCTTTATCTATTATCTAAGCTTCACTGTTGTATCATCGGTATACAGTTTTTGCCGACCTTGGCTTGATTTGTCCTTCACAAAATATGCCCACAGTCAGAAATCTTTAAAATCACTCAAGTAAGGAGAGATGGTTGATTTTGGGACGTGAAATAAAACCCAACGAGATAAAGCCCAAAATTAAAAATTGGACTAATCGAAAATGGGCCTTATTTTCATTTTCAAAACGATTGTTTCCATTTTAAAAACGAAATAAGGTCCATTTTCACATTTGGTCTTATTTCGTTGGACTCTATTTCACATCACCGGTTATTCTGAACCTCTTAATTTTGACATTTTTTTATGGAGAATTTCGTCTACCGTGTGTTGGCGTCAAAATTAATTTGCCGAAAGAATAAGCAAATTAATTTTTACTTGTGCTGGCGGTGGAACATCAACGGAGCTTATGTCATGAATTTTACGCTTTTTCGTCTCCATTTTAATCTTCTGTTTTTTAACCTTTGTAACAGTTTGAGAATCAAAAAAGGAAACTGAAAGGAAACTGCAACTGACAGGGACAGCCCTGTGCGGCAGATCTGTCACAAGCACGTTTTCTATTGTTACTTTTACTGAGGAAATCGTTTTACGCTCCTGAGAAATGACACCGCTACTCTCTTTTGAGAGCCAAAATGACAGAAACAGAGTTTTCGTGTCAAATTAATCCTATATTTGTCCGGTGGAGCCACTAAAGGATTTATTTTTAATCTTCTTTTAATTGTCGGTGGAGATATAGTATTAAGCTCACCAGGCTCAATCCGCTCAAGGCCGCTAAATTTCAAACACATCTTCTTTTGACCTTAATTTCGTCGGTCTTTTTGTCATCTACTTCTGATTACAAAGAAAGTCAGTTCATTCCATACTTTAACCCAGCTTTTCGTTTACTTTTACACACTTTTTGACCTTAATTTCGTCGGTCTTTTTGTCATCTACTTCTGATTACAAAGAAAGTCAGTTCATTCCATACTTTAACCCAGCTTTTCGTGTACTTTTAGTTTATTTTTCAGGGGTTTTCTCTTTTTCATGGATTAACGGAAGATTTAAATTTCAATGTTAAATTTAGATAAAGATCGAATTTGGTGAAACCGTAGCCCAACTGGTTAGAGCAGTATCCGCGAAAGGTAAAGGTTGCAGGATCATACTATGCCGTTCGACCGCAAATGGTTTTTTCTTTCGACATTTTGTGGGCTAGTTTTTCAACTTTCCTCTACGACTTCTTCTTATTTTTCTTTTGGGCTCGAGTTTATGATCTGAAGTGATAGATCATTCATAACCGTTCCACTCAAATGCATTCATAATGGTATGCCTATAGGGTACGCGGATTTAACTTCAAAATATAACGGCCGACCACCCGAATTTCGATTTCTTCGTCACATTTGTATAATTCATGACATGAGTGCTTAGTCGACTTACTTCTACGACTAAAAGTGAGGGGGCCGGTATGGCGCTGTTCTCATCATGATTATTTTTTTTTAAATTTCATCATAAAAATTTACATATTTTCATAAAAAATGTTGGCAAAAAAAAATATATGAAATAGTTTTGGGATTGAACCCGTGTTACCTGTCTGCACCAAAGCCAAACTTCCATTTTGAGCTCTTCAAATTAATTAATAATAATTAATAAACATAAACATGTGGAATTCAAACCCAAAGTGCAGAAGTTCCATCTCTTTCTCTCCCCTGATCATATCCACTCGCGTTGTGCTAGCTCCTCGTAAGCGCAGCGAATTATAAAAATTAATTTATTCCTCCCGATTGGTATGAGCTTTTTTCAGACCAACTTTAACTTAAGTATAAAATATTTTTTACCGCCGTGAGACTTCCTGGGCAGTAAAGAATAAAAATAAAAACATTTTTTCTTATATAACATAATAATTTGTGTAAATTTGTATATTTTTATGTTTAGTGGTGTGTCAATATTCAACACTAAATAAATTATTATAATTAATATTAAAAGTTATATTGCAAATATATGTTCGATGTATGATTGTTTTAACATTGATTCGTAAGTGAAGGTAAAATATCTATTTAAATCATTATTTGATTATGCATAAGTTTTTTTTTTTTATTAAAATAAGAGTACATGCATTAATTTATACATGATAAAAAAAAAACAAAATTTTTTTAGTTTTCATTTGGATTATTCACGATGATCTTGTATATTTTTTTTTTCTTCTGTCTCCAGTTTATGTCTGGTTCCATTGTAGCTCCTGGATTTCTTGGCGCAATCAGTATGAACACAAGATCTTCTCATAACTCGAGAAATACTGGCTTACAGGGTGGCTTACACCGCTCTGGCAGTTACGGTAGAGTTGACCAATTTAATCGATATCCCGGAAATGCAAATCACAATGTAAACTGGTTTGATATAAAATTATTGAAAAAAAAAACAACAAGAAAATAATGTCCACCTTAAAAACAAAAAATTACGCAAGAGCAAGTTGATGTTGTGATTCATAAAAAAACAATAATAATTAAACCGTTTAATCAATGTATTTGAATTGAAAACCAGAAATTAAAAAAAAAAAAACGTGAAACAAAATGTCTAGCTATGCATGTATGATTAGTGTGTGTACTCTTGCATACAGCTTTTATTAATTTTTATAATTTATAATTATTATTTTTATTTAACCTCTATAAAAAAACTTTATTTTCCTTATTAAAAAGCTCAGTTTGCTTATGATTTAGGATAAAATATATAGTTGTACGGCATGCTACAATGTGGCAATACCAAACTCTTTATAGTGGTGATCTGCATGATTAAAGTCGGTGTACCCTATCTTCACAATTTCCTCCTCTCCATCTGTTGTCTTATTTTTCTAAGGTCCACTTTCTTTTCTAAAAACCTCTGCTATTTTGACTTTCTAGCTATATATTGATGTGTTAGATATAGTTCATTGAAAATAATTGTTTTAAACAAATCTTATATTAAAAAATAAAAAAAAACTATTTAATAGGTAAATTTCCGAATTTATATACTTTTTGTAAACACTGGCTACGTCCTTGTTAGTAAACGTCAGAATAGGACTGTTAAAAACTAATTTGAATTGTTGTTTCAGGGTTGCCCGACAGCTTAAGAAACTTTATAACAAACTTAAACTAATAGTCTTAAACTGCTTAAAATAAAAAAGAAAAAATAAGTTAAATGTTTTTTATTTTAAGCAGTTTTAGTCCATAAGCTTTGCATTTATTATTAAGTTTCTATAGCTTCGGCGAACACTGTGTTTTAAAAATATGAAGAATAAATTGATGTTTCACGAGCGCTGTAAAAAGCCTAGCTTTCCATACTAGATGTAAGAAATATTTCCCCCATTTCGGTTTGACTTTTGTGGAAACGAGTACAATCACTCTAAAATGCAGTTAGCATATCTGAGAATATGCCTTCAATTTGCTGCTGACCTTCCTGTAAGAAAGAATAAAAAATCATTTGACACACTTTGATATTCATGTGCTTTGGTCAAATATCGAATGAACAACAGATAAACCTCGAGCGCTTTAAAAAAAAATTTAATACTATTCCCACTTGGCCAAAATCTATATTCTAAGCTTGTTTATTTCAAAATCTAACGAAGGTTTTCACACCGTAAAAATAATCTTAATTTTGTTGACGTTTCTTACTCGGACACCAGCCGTCAAATTTTTCACAGCTGTCACAAGTACAATGCTAAATGCTTTCCACTTGTCGATTTGTTATTGACAAACGAAATACTTAATTAAGACAAAGTTTGACAAAAAAAAACTGTCAAAATATTAAGAAAACTGCCGCTGAGCAGTTAAGCCACCGGCAAAGTAAGTCGCAAACATTTAAGCTTAACAAAGAAAATTTTACTTGGGATCAGGAACACTGACCCCCTGCTTGGTCTCAGGGGATATAGGACTTTGAGAAAGCTCGAGTTTTGGTGTATCAAACTATCACGGAGTAAAATTAAATAAAAATAAAAATATCGAAAAAGTAGTGGGTTCTAGATTTTGGAATCTTTCAAGATTTGTATGCTTATGTAGACTTTATAAAGAAACCGATCTTCAAAACTTTAGGCCCAAACATAATAGACTTGAGCGGGACTAATCTTGTGTAATGTTCGAAATACACCGAAAATTCCTCTCAAGTTCAGCCAAAAGATTGTCTTGCCCATTATAGACTTAAGCAATCGATTTGAAAATTTTATGAGATTTCGCTATGAACGTCTCAAGTATCACATTGCCTTGAAAATTTGAAATCAAATTTGAAAATTTTATGTCACTTTTTCTTCAACTTTGGATGTTATAATATCTCCGAAACCAATTATCAGATCTAAAATGTGTTTCAACTTTTGAGGTCAGCGTACAATTCTTAGTATATTCCCTTCTTTTACGGACTTTTTGAAGCACGTTTAAAAATAATTATGGGCTTAAATATGACAATACATAAGTGAACTAACGACAAGTAAAAACAAAAATATAAGCCAACACAAGTTAACGAGAACCTTACGAAACCCAGCATAAGTAATACGAATCCCAGCCTTATACGAATCGCGTATAATGAGACATTTCGGAAAGCCGACTTAAGCTCATCAAAACCTATTATGGTTGGGCCTTTTGTTCTTTCTATATTCAAGTTGTTTTAGAAGACGAGTTAAGCTCCATGACAAACCCCCACAGAAAATAACCCACGCTGGGCATGTTTATGTTGATTGATCTGCAAAGCCCCAGTTTTTATGGAGATTTTCTTTTCTTTCTTTTGGTTTATCAAGCTTCCAAACCATGGCCGGTCTCTTCCTGTTTTACAGTAGGCTTCCGTCCTATGCTTCAGTTGTCTAGAGCAAGCCCCGTGGCATCCGCGAAGGCTTGATCCTTAAAACAGAGCTTAAGTTTTCGTAACCATCTCGAACCTTGGTACTTGGATTTGAAAACCCTCTTGGCTGTAGCGTTGTGTCCATCCGCTCTATGTAACCGAGCCAATGTAGTCGTCTAGTGTTGGCTTTTTGAAGTAGGTACATCCTCATCTTGGTGCGGCGCATACAGCTCACGGTTGTGGCTTCTCCTCCATTCGCCCTTCTCGTACACAGCATCATAAATTCGCCGTAAAATACCTTCCTCAAAAGAGCCGAGCATTATTTCTCATTTTCTGCTTAATATCCAGCACTCGGCGCCACAAGCAGGACTGGTAGAATAGAGGTTTTATAGAGCTTAAACTTTGTGTTTCGTGAGAGGAGCTTTGAACCCAATTATTTTGCCAAACCGAAATAGCATCGGTTTTCTAGGCGTTAACGAATCACCACTACGCCGTCGTTGTGGAGTTAGTGTTAGCTCCAAGGTAGATGGACACCTTTAATTCCTGGAAGTTGCTACTACCAACAGTGACGTTTCGCCCCTAAGTGGCGCGGAGGTATGCTTTTCTCTGTTCCAACTTCTTCTGTTCTTCAACTTAAGTAAAAGCCTCTTACACGGCACGATTGGAGCCGGCGATAATGTCGATATCGTCCGCGTTCCCCATTTAAAGGGATCTCTTGAACTATTTTTAACTGTGCACTTTAATCTCCAGAACTAGACTGAAGAATGGCATATGGCCATCCATCTCCTCGCCAGAATCCAAAATCCAATGCTTCTCGAGCTGTTCTCAAACTGCACGTTGCACCGCGTCTTTTTTAAATTGTTACACGACAGAATTTGCTCAATTTGGTAATTACCGGGATCTTTAAGTCTGCCATCGCCAAGTGGCGTTGAATGCTGTAGCCAAGTGGATCTCCCGAAGATGAATGCAAAATCGATAAAAGGATGGTGTGTCCTTAAAATACATTGGTCTTTTCCAGGATTTGTCGGTAAGAAAAAAACCTTCCTGGGAGCTATTATAGGACCAACCACGTGTGCTCAGATTTGTATGTTCCGTCAGAGAATGACTAAGCTTCCGTAATAAGTGTAAAGATCTGGGGTATGATCGAATCTTCTTTACGTGCCGATTAGTGTGTCGCAGAACGACTTAAGACGGTAACACAGAACGATTTGTATGGGACATTTATCAGGGATATGCCACTATAATTCTTGCAAGACTTCTTCAGACTGATTGATCGGACATACTTTCTGTCAACCACGCTTGGATCATGATTTGGTGCAATCACGATTCACCCCACAATTACCTCCGTATTTTAAGAGCTCCGCAGGGAGCCAGGCGTCGTTTTGTTCTTAAGCCTTTTTGTAAGTCAGATAACTTCTTAAATATTATTTTTTGTATTTTTAGTTTTTCTTTTGCTATTTCGCTATTTTGAGGAACCTGCTATTTTGTTCTAAAGCCAGTGCCCAGCTAATTGGCCTTTTTATAGAACTTTCTGTTCTTGCTTCGATCGTTAGGCGATTGCTCCCTACTTTCTATGCAGCAACCTCATGCTTTCTTTTGAGTGGGTACTCCTCATATAGACACTGCCCTTGTTTTGCGTTGCTACGCCTTCGCATATGCATCTTCTATGCACGCAATAATTGTCATACCAAGGGCTTTTTTAGGGGTGCCTAGAAACCTAAGGTTTCATCAGCCACGTTTTAAATGGTGTCGCCTTCTAGTTCTTCTGGCTCTGGGGAGAGTGTATGAAAAGCGGGAAGCGTTCTCTGTAGGCGCTGGCTACTCCCATCGCGATGTGCTGGGGGATCGAATAGGTATCTTTTTCTGGACGGATTCGCAGCTTTTTCTCGGTACAAAATCGAGAGTCATTAAATGGAGATCACTTATGGATAACCAAAGTACGATGACGCGTTCTATGTAGTTTTGAGAGTGTCATTTCGGCATTTTGTAAGACTTTCGAACAGATCCTTACAAAAAAAAACCTCTGAGATATTTCTTAATCCTATGCTTTATTTTCGAATCTTGTCGGAATTTTATATCGGTCAGTAGACATAGGAAAAATCTTCGTGCATGAACCTTACTTGACCGCTAAGCCAATAAATCTTGTTTTTTAGTTGTCGAGGTCCACTCAAGTTAACCTCATTCAAGTTCTGATTCTAAGTTAATTCATTTAATGTAAGAAATTCAGCAACTTATTTTTGGTGCTTACTTTGGGAACACAGTTTAAACAGTGCCAAGTTAATAAATTCGATATTATTTTCGACGAAAACACATTTCACTTTGAAAACCTGCAACATAAGTTGGATTGTGGAGTTAATGTCAGCCTTAACCAAGGTACGTTAACTCTTCATCTTCATGACAACCAACTTCGACTCACAAGTTTTTTTTCATCATGTTTAATTAGTTTGCGTCTAATTCTTAAACATATTTACAGAAGCTTTAAAACGCCTTTCAAATATTGTTCTAGCACCACATGTGCCCCTAAATTATTACATTCCTCACTTACCTGCACTAACAAAAAAAGTACTAACACGATTCAGCTTTTAAACAGTGGGAGTAAAGAATAACCAAACCTAAAATATACAAAATTAATTTAACCTCAACAACCAACTTTGACAAGGTAATCCCGCACTCAACACAAAAAAGTGAATAGTCCTCAACTATTCCTCATTCATGCTCAGTATGTTACGCTCTTGCAGTGAAATCAGCAACACGTCATCCAATCATTAACCCTGCCAGTGATCCCAAAGTCCATACAACATGATATAGTCCGTGCAAGCATTTAACGACATCCCGCCCATGAAAGGACCTTATTCATGTCATAGTTGCTATCTGATTGTGAAACCAATGAAATCGCATAATAGCCGCACGAATAAATCAACATTCAACAACCCCTTATGCCACATTGAGCATTGAATGAAACCAGACCCAAAGTATTACCTGATTTAACACGTCCCGCATCGTTCCATGCTCATGAATAATTGTTTAAAAATTAATTAAACGAATACGTTTTGAAAAACGTAAGCTCTTCGGTTGTAACTTAATTAGCGAGGACTTTAATCCGACAGATGAGTCGGCCAGCGTATGTCCACTGAACATTTGTTGGAATTTGCATGGATTTTTTTTATGTCGTTATGTTAGTAGGATAACCTAAGGAAGACATGCTGTCGTATCTGTCTGTCAATCAAGCCTTGTCCACTATTTCTATACTTACCTTATGTGGGGGGTGAAAATCAATTAAACTGATCGAAATTTTTTAATTCGTTAAACTTTTCTCATTACCGTAACTCTTACTTACATATTGATACCATCGACAGGTGTACTATCAACCCTACTTTATGTTGTATGGTGAAGTTTTCGCCGACGATATTGATCCACCATGCGGCGAAGACCCTCGCCAACCATCCTGCGTCACAGGTACGTAATCCGAGTTAATATGTTTATCTTGTTTCCTTTCAAGAGCCCGTTCGCACTTCATTTCGTTAATTATACCACGATGATGCCAAGCCAATGGAAACGAGTTACTGTTATCGAAGTGTTATCAGACTATTAATTAAACTTTAAGCAAATTATCCATTAATTTCGTTTACCCGTGCTTTTCTTCACCACCATCTTAGGACACTGGGTAACGCCCATCACAATGGCAATGTACCTGCTGATAGCAAACATTTTGCTCATCAATTTACTAATAGCTGTGTTCAACAATATCTTCAACGAAGTAAACTCCGTTTCGCATCAGGTGAGTTCCACTGAATTGATCCTTTTTTGGGTGGAAGATTAAATTAAGGACACTTTACTAGGTTTGGATGTTCCAACGATTCACTGTGGTTATGGAGTACCAACAGAAACCAGTGCTACCGCCACCCTTTATAGCGTTTTGCCATTTTTACTCGTTACTCAAGTATTGTATTCGCAAGGCCAAAGGTATGACGGTTGGACGTTTAATTGGAAAACGTTCCTTGGAAAGGATTAATTAAAGTGACTAACACAATGTGGTTTTTTGTCTTTTTGCTGGTTAGGTTTGGAGGTGCAGAGGGACAACGGATTGAAATTGTTTTTAGAAAAGGACGATCTCGAACGGTTGTATGATTTCGAAGAGGAATGTGTTGAGGGTTTTTTCCACGAACAGGAAATCATTCTCAATCAGTCGACTGATGAACGTGTTAAATGTACCACGGATCGGGTGGAAACTATGTCGCAGAAAATCGAAGACATCAACCAGAAGGAGAACCTGCAAACCGCCACTGTTCAGGTGAGTTTTTTTTTATCATTTTCTCTTATGGTGGAGTATTTTGTTGTAGAGATTTTGTTGCGAGAAATTAGAAGAGCTATCCAGGAATTATGAAAAGCTTTGTAGCGCGAAACTTAAACTTATTGATTCGGGAAAATAATTCTTCTTTGAATTTTTAATGCGATGAAGCATGTGGTTTAATATATCAAGGACGATTTTCACCGTGCGCAGTTTCATGCACAAATTGAGTGACAGAAAAGGAAGAAATCAAGAAAAGTTATCGGACATAAGTCATACAAATATCATAGACTGAGAGAAATAAGCTGAGAGAACTAAGACTCTCTTCGGCCGGCAATGCTGTGGGCAACTTTGGGCAATGCTGTGCCCAAAGTTGGGCAGTGCATTAACTTATTATGAGTTTGATGCACTGTCTGATTCCATCCAAAGAATTGTCACCCTGAATCCTAATAATGAAATCGTGATTGCGGGCGATTTCAATATTCACAATTCTAGTTGGCTTCGACATTCTGGTCAGACAACAACCGAAGGAAGGTATGTTGAGATCTTTAGTGCTTTAAATAATATGACCCAACTTGTAGACGAGCCCACACGGGTACCATTGCTGACCATACCGCCAACACACTGGACTTGTTTTTAACCTCCCTTCCCGACAAATATACAGTCGATGTTTTATCTCCTCTAGGCTCATCAGACCATTGTGTCATATCGGCAAACTTTTCCGTTGGCAAGCACCCAATTAAAACGAATACTCCCAAAAGAACTGTTTGGCGATACGAGGAAGCAAATTGGGACGGCCTTAAAAACTTTTTTCAAAAGTTTTAACTGGTCGCCTTGCTTTCTCGACAACAATGTAAACGCCGCTGCCGATATGATAACAAATGTAATTCTCCTAGGAATGAGATCTTTTATCCCTCACAGGGTTAAGAGTATCAAACCGAAGGAGAATTCGTGGTTTGACTGAAGCTGTAAGGAGGCGATAAGATTGAAGGAATCTTACTTTCGGTGTTACAAGGAAAACCCCTCTTTAGTAAACCAGAATTAGTTCAAACATGCCAAAAATGACTGCAATGCTCATATCCGTCGTGTAAAATTTTTGTACGATCAAAAGCTGAGGCAGAAAATAGTACATTGCCCCAAAGGTAGTTAAAACTTTTGGTCTTTCGTCAAAAATATAAAAAATTGTGCCTCATCCTCCATCCCGTCACTCGTCTGCAACGGCATTCCAGCTGTCAGTTCCCTAGACAAAGCCAATCTCTTCCAGGTTCATCTCGCTGCCAGCTCCACGCTACCAGATTGCGTATTGTCTCCGCCTGTACTTGAGCGCATTGAATGCACAATGGGACAAATTCACTTTCGCATTCGTACAGTCAAAAAAGTACTTAAGGATCTCAACATTCACAAATCCGCTGGTCCAGATGGTATATCCCCGATTGTTCTAAAAAGGTGTTCTTCCACGCTGGCAAAACCATTGTGTAAGCTTTTTCATCGGTCCTACTCCTCAGGCCTCTTTCCGGGTAGATGGAAAACAGCATTTGTCAAGCCCGTCCCTGAAAAAGACGATTCTTCTTCTCCCTCTAGCTATCGTCCAATTGCACTAACTTCCCTTCTTTCTAAGGTCATGGAAACGCTGATTAACTTCCAGCTCATGAAATATCTCGAATCACGAAAACTACTTAATGACCAGCAATATGATTTTCGTAGCAAAAGGTCCACGGGTGATCTGATGGCATATCTCACCGAAAAGTGGAACCATTCCTTGCATCTTCTTGGTGAAAGCAAAATTGTTGCGCTAGATATTTCAAAAGCATTTGACAGAGTTTGGCACCAGGCTCTCTTGTCGAAAATGCGTGCATTTGGAATCGACGAATCTCTTATTCAATGGATTAGTAATAACCTTTCGAACCGTTCAATTCAAGTTGTTTTGGATGGGTTCAAGTCTGCAGTTCACAAAATAAACGCTGGAGTTCCCCAGGGCTCTGTTTTGTCTCCGACTCGTTTTCATAAACGATCTCCTGTCTGCTACTACTAATCCACTCCTTTGCCGATGACGGTACTCTCGTTTTTCATATTCGTTCTCGGTTCCGCGCCCCTGCGCTTCGGACGAAGAACTGGAACGGCATCGTTTGTTAAACTCATTAAACCCCGACCTTAACAGCATTGTATCATGGGGATCTCTAAACAGAGTGGAGTTTAATGCTTCCAAAACTCAATTCTGTCTTCTGTCATTGAAGCAAAATCGTAATACCCAACCGTTATCCATGGACGGCACTTGCATCGATGAAACCGAAAAGCTTTCCATCCTCGGTATAATAAAAACTTAAAAACAATAAAAACTTAAGTTGGAATAATCACATATTTGAAACTGCCAAAAATGCTGCGAGGTTTCCTCAAAAGGTGCAAGAAATATTTTACCCCTTCTGATCTGGCTATTTTATATAAGGCATACATTTGCCCTCAGCTGGAATATTACTCCCATGTCTGGGTAGGTGCACCGAAAACTGCACTGCACCTGATGGATAGCCGAATATTGCGAATTAAATTGACTCACTTGAACACCGACGCAATGTCTCATGCCTGTCATTGTTTTATCGCTTTTTCCATAACCAGTGTTTCAGCGAAATAGCAAATTGCATTCCGCCCCTTAAGACTTTCAACCGTAATACTCGTCAAAGATCGAATGCGCATCAGTTCACCCTCGAGCCCTCTTTCGGACGTACGGTGAAGTTCAGAGGTTCTTTCATAAGCCGTACAACACAAATGTGGAATGTCCTACCACAATCAATCTTTCCTACCCATTACAACATGCAGCTATTCAAAACAAGAGTGCATCGGTACCTCTCCTCCTTCTCCTCTCTGTCTAATCCTTTCCGCTCGTGAGATGTGTAGCATTTAAAGGGTAGCCTAATCCCTTATTCGCGAGCGTATTATAAAAAAATAAAATAAAATGCGGCTTAAAAATGTGCGCGAAGTGTTTCAGCTTTGGGAGAAGCTTTTTAACTACAGTGCCCTTTTAGCCCATGAGCATAGTATTAAAAATCTTTGGTGATTTAGCTTTATGAAATTGGAAACCTTCAAAAGTGGATGTTCTTTTGCCAGACCATAAATGTTTTAAATCCTTGTTAGCACGGCCTTGGTCATATCACTGCTTTATTTTTAGAATAAACTTGCTTACAAGGTTATATGATCTTGTAAGGAAGCATTTTTCAAACTTTTGTGGTTCGGTAAGCATTAGGTCGTCATTCACACTCATACGAGAAGATAAAATTTTTCGTTTCAAGCGCATTATACGAATTCTGTTTATGTTAGAAAAACAACCTCAAAAACTATGTGAGGCATAGAACTGTATAAATCTTTTGGGTAGCTTAGATTCACTTCCCTCTAAGCATCAAGCGATAAAAGCTCGTTGGTGTGACTAAATTTGCGTTCACTGCTATAAACATTTCTGGACATTCATCCCCAAACGTTCTCTTTAATGTTTAGATCAGGCAAATACGGCGGCCATATGCCATAACCTTAATAAATTTTTTTGCGAAATCAATCTTTCACTATTCGTGCGGTATGGAATCGGCGCATCATCTTGTTGGAAAACTATAGAAATGGTATGGAATACATTTCTTGTCTTAGGCATAATACTTTGAAGGATGTTTTTGTAGGCGTTAGCATTTTGTGAGCCTTTCATTTCCACGAGTTCAAAGGTGCCATACCAATTTATTGCACCCCGTGCCATTAAACTGCCTGTTCTTGAACAGAATAATAAAGCAGAATAAAACAATTTCTTCTTTGCGTAAATCATGAAAAAAAAAATAATTATATGCATCGGGGCCATCCTTACTTACTTACTTAAGGTGACGCTACAGTCCGCGGTGGACCTGGGCCTCAGATAACAAGCTTCGCCAGCCAGCTCTGTCTCTAGCTCGCCGTCTATCGGGGCCATCTAGTTAAACTTTTTTCATCGTTTAATACCACTTGTTTTCACCTAGTCGTCCAATTTATATGTATGATGTTCTGTAAGAACAGAATTGGGCTTCATCTTTCTTCGTTTGAGGTTTGGTGAGGCCTTCAGAGTTTGTCGCACAGTTAAAATACTAGTTGAAGTACCGGCTTGAGCAGCAATTATTGGTGCCGAACATCTAGCATAAGAAGCTATCCGAAGAATTCATAGTCTTTCAGCAGCTGTTGTTGCACGAGTTCGTTCCATAATTCTGGGGATCAGAGAGTAAGGAGTTAACAACTTTATGACTTCGAACTACCTGCTTTGCAATTTCGCATTTGAGTCCTTTTTCTTTTAAGACTTTAATTTTTATGATTTCCTCTTTTGAAAGACATTTTCCACGTCCCATTTCTTAAATTTATTAGAAAACTGGACTGTCACCTAACACTGTTCACTTAACATAAAAATGTTAAGTGGATGATTATTATAATACCTTTTTTTGTTATAACAAAAAATTCACTTCATAGCAATAAAAAGAAAATCTTCTTCCGGATCTATCCTATTGGTTCCTTTTTTCTTGTTCTTGAGCAGAACATTGTCATTTCAGGATCAGCGGCACTTAATTTTTTAAAGTTTATTGTAGTAAAATTAAGTGCATCAATGCTCACATAATTCCGCGATGTCAAGTTCCAAATTTGTGTGCTTTCTAAGACTTAATTCGATTTACATTGGATCTATCCTATTGATTGGGAGTGATTACTCAAACAGTTTATAGGGTATACTGATCAGTGATCATCCATAATACTATGTCTCCACCAATAATTAAAAGAAGATAAGCTAAGGAAGACGATTAAAATAAATCCCAAAGTGGCTCCATCGGACAAATATAGGATTAATTTGACACGAAAACTCTGTTTCTGTCATTTTGGCTCTCAAAGGAGAGTGGCAATGTCATTTCCATTCCGATTTTCGCTGTAAAAATCACAAGAAAACGTACTTGTGACATATCTGTCGTACAGGGACAGTTTCAGTTTCCTTTTTTGATTCTCAAACTGTTACAAAGGTGCAGAAAATAGGTTTATGAATAGGGTGAATGGGATTTATGAGAGAATTTATTTTTAATCGCTTGCCGAGAGGATTTACATTTGTATGGTAAATCGCGTGATTTTTAGAGGATTAAAAAAAAATGAAATTAAAAAAATTCTGTTTTATGCTATAAAATGTCAAAAAAATATTTTAGAAATTTGTTCGTTAACTTTTAGCATCCACTGTTTTTACCAATTTTATTTTACAACATATTCAAGTGTTCGTCGATCTTTTTATAAATTCCACAGGCTTAAGGACTTTTTTTATGCGTTTACTTCAATGCCTTCTTTTGTTAATTCCCTTTTCTAAGAAAGCCTTAATTCAGCGAATTATTTTGTAACACCCTGTATAGCAATTTTCTTAAAATTCACGTTTTTTATATCTCTGGAAATTTCTGCTTAGGAGGAGGGAAAATTGTGCCGATATCTTAACGCGTTCGAAAGTTATGATTTTTGTAACGAAAACAGTCACCCCAATTACGCAAGTCGTATTCGAGATTCACATACGAGCTTGCTCGTATTTCGTTATTATGAATCTGAGAGTCACTACGAACATACTCGTACGTTAATGAGTTTCATGTCAAAAAGAAAAACGCATACCATCGCGTGCGGTATCCGGTTCACATCCGCAATTATGCAAGTCGTATTTAGTCGTTTTTTCAACGGATCTTGTCGTGTTTGCTTCACTTGACATTTTAAAAGTGACTTCAAGTGATAAGGTTCACTTCAAAAACATGAAAAACAACAGATTTTTTCAAATGTTTTTATATCGATATGTTACTGGACATTTTCTTTAAAATTATTGAAAACATTGGTTGTGATATTGCTAAAGTAAAATAGTTTTCAGCGCTTGTTTGATATGCTCCTTTAGCGAAGAAATAGAGCACAGCCAGCAACTTCAAAACTATTGCCACTGACGTTGTGTGTACTCTTTTCACAATTGTCTTACCTCTTCCAAGAGTTGTGTTATTGTATTTTTGGGAAGTCGAAAAAAAATAATAAATTTGCTATTAATTTCTTGAGTTGGAAATTGGTTTGAAATTTTAACTTTAAAAACACACCATGCATTCGACAAATTTATTGAAATAAACTATCTCTGGTGGCTCTGTGAATATTTGCCAAACGTTGTGTTGGTTCCTCCACATAAATGCGGTCATCAAAAAATAGATCGATTGAATTGATTCTCTTTTTTCGTTGTTCAATTTGATATCTTACATAAATCACCGCAGCTTTCAAGCTTGCTTTAATTTTTTACATCTGAAATTTTGACACTACTTGTGCATTTGAAATGCGATGAAACGCGTTGCTGCCCGGCTGCATCTGTGATGGAGTCGTATTTAATGCATACGACTTGCATAATCGCAAAGCAAATACGATACGAGTACAAGTCGAGGTGACTTTTTGTCTACGACTTGCGTAATCGGGGTGAGTCATTTGGGACTACAGTGATCGAAGCTATACGCATGTTGCTAAAAATTACATGAAAACCATACTTATTCTCTTCCCACCTTCACTTATGTATAAATTTCCGTTAATAAAACAGGCACTTACATGATTATGGCTTGTCTCTTCGACGTGAGGCAGGTTTTATAGAAATAAACCGTCGTATAAAGATAATTCCTTTCCTTTTACTTAAATTTGAGAATTTTTAAAAAACGGTTCTTGCTCAATTCGTTCACTTCTATTTTTCAGCTTTTTCGATGAATTTTTTGGTAGATATTCTGTGCCATGCCAGTTTTCTAGTACATTTTTTTTCAACTTTAAAATTCGAATTAATTTTTCTAATGCTTAATGAGAAATCGTTGAGCCCGTTTTTCTGTGAGAAATTACAGATGATAATGCAGAATCGGCAAATTCGATGAGTTTACGCTAACTGCTCGCTCGGCTATCCCCAGATTTATTTCGAATCGGAACCGACAAATCCTGAAAAGCCGAGCACAAATGGCATGTTTTCAAAAGTTGAAATATGTAAGTAGACTCAGAAAAGTGGCCGCCAACTCTTTTGGTGAGTTCTTTTGTGGTGGGACACGTCTTCAGAGTTGAAGAACCAAACATCAGAGAAAGTTCCTTTATATTTCAAAGTCGATCGCCGTTGTTATAAGTCTGAGCACCACTGCTAAAAAGAACAACGATATCATCACGCCGTGCACTAAAATTACTTAAGAACTCTTGGGTGACTCTCATATCTTTCTTGTCCTTGCTCCTTCATACATATCCACTATTATATGTATCGAGATTTCTGTAACTCCTCGTGCTGTTCATATTGTGGTTATCTAATCTATTAAAAGACTTTTTTCATGTCAAATCCATAACGGGCGCTGATAATTCTAGTATCATAATATGATTTGTTTACTCGTCATTAGCCTAAACGTTATGCAGACAATCAGTAAATTTGAAAGGATGATCTTCTTTCCCCAGCTTATAAACCAAATTGAATTCTCCGCAGCAACACCGAACATTTGTTACTGTAATATTAAAACTAACATGTGTGTGAAATCACAACTTTACTACCTCGCTGATATGGATAATGAGCCAAATGGATTGAATTACCCACCCTTAAAATCAACACATCACACCTTAGTGCAGCCAAATCTAGTTTAAATTAACCCAATAAGCCCAATCCCCGATATGGCGCCAAAAACTAAATTTTGATTAATTTCCACCTGAATTCAAAAATGCACTCGGTGGAAATGGACTCGCAGTCAGACCAGACCCCGCATTTGTATGGTAACCTCATATCCCGATAATGAAGTTTCCATGGAGCTCCGCACGTAAACGTTATAACCGCGAGCATATTCGCAGTCTGAATAGAGTGTTGGCTTGTGAATTTGAAATATTTACTGATAGAGAAACCGCGGAGGTAGTCCTTTTTAGGAATACCCTTTTCAAAATGAATTTATGTGCTTGTTGGATATTTTATTTTTATTGATTTTTATCCATTCGTAGCACAGGCGTCTTGTTTAAACTAAAGATAATTTTGTTTGTTGGCTAAAATTTAATAAATACATAAAATATAAATTTCAATTCAACTAACAAGAATTAACTTTACTTATAGAAGAATAGGACTCTGAGGCGTTGACCTCTTTTTTAGTGAATAATCTTATTAATCTTAGCAATCGATGAAATTCAAACGAATTTAACCTTTTCGGTGTAAATTTACTCCTTGTCAAGTTCCTACCAAAGACAACCCTCGTCTAAAAAGACCTATCCAAAGTACAGCTCCCAGTCTTCCACAGTATTACCGACATTTCGGATTCGAATCCTTCTATTTAAAGGCAAATTTCCTGCCTCGTAATTAAATCAAATTCCCGCAAAATACCTTTCAAGCCACACACAGCACGCGCCAGTTGGGTCATGATCATGACATTTCCATACTTATAAACATACAAGCAAATAAATAATTTACTCAAAAACTTGAGATTTGGAAATGGCATCAAAACAGCGTAGTTTGGCCTCTGCTCCACGCCCTCGACTTTGCCAAATATTAAGCATGGCATGAAATTCAAATTTAAATGTCGAATTACCCACAGAAAAACAATTATACAGTCTAAGTCCTTCGCCACGTTTCCGTTGTCGCGAATGGGCTTAACAAAAAGCCTGGCATAAGGTGCCGGAACACCCACGAAAACGTTAAATTAAAATCACCTCACAAGTGTGCGGCCCAATTAAAATCCCACACAAGCACGTTTCAGCATTTAATTTCTGATTTCATATTTCTCTTCTCTTTGACTGATTTTTTTTTTTTTTTCAGAATATTGAATTTCGTTTGCGAAAAATGGAAGAATCAACGGAACAGATCCTTTCGCATTTAGCTGTAATTCATCGATTCATGTCCACGCATACAGTAACGCAAGATGACTTGCATCATTCGAACGGAAACATTGCAATTCCAATTGGTCCTGGCGATATGCAGCGCTTGCGAGCAGTTTCGGAAACGGAAAATATGAATAGCTTACAGGTAAGAGAAGGAGCTGGAGAAAGGATGCAGCAAGCTGGTAGTTAAATTTAATATTGATCCATGTTTGACAGGTGAATAATCGAAGGAAATTCAATCGTTCGCTGACTGAGGTTCGTCCTGATGCGTACATCTTTGATGATGGGACACATTTCGAAGTTGTTCCGGTGCCAGAAGAGCCTGATGAAGTGGTCAAATCAAGAGAAGCGCTCAACGAAGCTGTCGTGCGAAAGGTATCTGTGCAGTCCGAGGACTCTGATATATATCCAACGGCACTGTCGCAGAGGCCATCCACATGTGAGACTGTGAAGCGAACACCTTATGTTACGGTGCGACAGGACACCGAAGCTAGTACAGAAAGTAAGGATACCCTCACGCCACTGGGTAACGACGATGACCACACTTTGGTCGGGGACTCCGATGAAACAGGGCCAGAACTGAACTTTGAAGGTGAGTTTTTAATTGAATTGAATTTATTTTTGTACGTCGTAAATTAAAAGGTGTTCTAATGGTCTCTATGCAAATTGAAATATTTTTATATCTCAGGGTATGAAGTTCCGTTAAACAAAATCCAATTTTGTAAAAGCGGAGAAGGCAAACGTTAAGAACCCGTTTCTACGTGAACAGACATAGATTATAAAGGAAAGAGCCTTTATGCGGCTTTGGTACTGCAGTGCCTTAAAAAAATGAGCCAATTGTGCGTTTTAAAAAGAGAACTAGGGGCAAATTTTACGTCGGAAAAAGTCAGGAAGACGAGGATCTTTCTGGAGGTATTCAAGCTATGTTTTTCCTAAGGCGAAGGAGAGTCTGTATATATAGGCAAAGTCTGTATATAAGTAAGAGACCAGTCCGATGAAGATGTTTTTCCAGAAGCTATGGCCGCTGCAGGATTCTTTTGTTTCGTTTGTCAAGGTTAAAAATGGCGTTAGACTTGTCTTTGTGACTTCATCTTCAGACTGTATTGTATTTAGTTCGAGCCCGATTTCCTTAGATTTCCAAAAGTTGTTTTGTGGACTCTGCAGAAGGGTTCAGGTCGAGGACGACAGTTTTTGTTGCCCCGACTTTCGCTAGAGAGTACGCTGTTTCATTACTCTCAAGCCGCTTTGGCCCTGGATCCAGTGAAAGAATACTAATGTTCCAATTTGCAATGTACTTATCTAGTTCGTTGATAGTCGTGTATGTTTCCAGAACAAGCTTTGATTTTGTGAGCGATGAGTCCAGTGCTTAAAGAGCTGCCCGAGATGAGGGATATGGTTTGGCCCATTGTATTAGAACGCAGATTATAATCTAGCGCAAATGTTGATGCCTCTTTCCAAGCCTGACTTAGTAGTTCACTCCAGGCTTGACTTATTCACACCAGACTCACACCTATTCTCTGTCTCCATGTTAGAACCGAATCGTCTGTATACCGTGGTTACATGAACTTAATCGGATGATTGGGGAGAAATGTAAATGGAACTCGTTTCCCGGTAGCACATCATCCGTCACTGATCTAACCACGAGTGATATAACCTTGCCTTAGACCCGAATTGTAACCACATACTGGACGGCAGCCCCATCAGAATCTGATGCCCCCGTTAATTGTCTGTTCTGTCAAGCTCAATTCCAATACACTTTGCTTGCCTTCATGGTTTCACTATACGATTTAGTCCGCGTTAGGACATCTAGCTTACTCCGTCGTGTTGGAAAAGGGATGACATTCATCTTTTTGGGATTAACACAGAAGAATTTGCCACACACAATGATTGCTGCTTTGCCGGCACATCCTCTTGCGTGAATTCCATAGTTTGCCAAGAATAAAAGAAGGTCGTCATGACCATAAGAGTGGCGAGAAGACGGTCCCTTGATGACACCCTCGGAATGCGAGATTTCTCGCTTTTAAAATTCTGTTTAACAAAATTCTGGAAATGTCAGTTCTAGTGACACAGTGAAATATGTAGGTATGGATAATTTAATTGCTTTTTTTTTTAATAGATTTCTCTTTGCAAAAAAGCACATCTTTTAAATCAGAAATATGACCCGGTCCCTTAATCTAGCAACAAAGCTACCAAGGATAGGTGCTAGTGTTTCTGTTCCCTGCTATGATAGTGCCGAAAATATGCCATCCTCTCCTGCTGCCTTTGATGCCATTAAATGGACCTTAACCAGTAACATGGAAGCTCCTCCAGGCTCGTCGGATCACAGCGTAGTTTCATCTTGCTTCCCCTGCCTTCAAAGCATAGCTAAAGATCCCGCTCCAAAAATAATTGTTACGGACTATGTGAAAGCGAATTGGGACGGTCTCAAAAATTTCTTTAAAAACTTTAATTCGTCACTTTACCTTTTAGATCGTGCCATCGGCCAGTGAACTAATTCTTTATGGAACGAAATCTTTTATTCCGAACAGGGAAAAAAGTATTGGACCAAACCAAAAAGTTCGTTGAACGACTCGAGCTGCAAGGAGGCAATTCAGTTAAGGGAAGCGTGTTTTTAGGCATATAAGGTCAACACGGCTGAAGATTACAGCAAAAAGTTTAAACCTTTTTTTTTTAGTTTTATTGACGCAGCTTGCTTTGTTTTTGTACGCTTTGTACTTTAACCTATTCGTAACAAGATCGCACTTACCGTTCAGATACAAGAAACTAACGCCAGATGGAGGACAGGCACCACTTGTTTAACCTCCAAGCAAATCTGGCCTCGCCTCGATCCAAAAAGATCAGACAGCTTGATCTCCTTAAAGAGGTCTTAAAGAGATTAAATTAACACTGCAGTGGGAATTATCACCGGACACTGGCTATTAGGTCTTTACGCAAAAAGGCTAGGTCTATTCTCAAACGACTTCTGTAGAAGCTGCCTAGATGAGGAAGAAGAAGAAAGCTTACAACACTCTCTCTGTTGCTGCCCGGCACTCGCGTCGTACAGGAAATCCATACTAGGCTCCTACTTCTACGACTACCTAAGCGATCTTAGTGAAACACCGGTCAAAAGCTACTAAAATTCATTGAAAAGACTGGCTGGCTATCAAAAAATTTACGCAAACCTACTCCCTTGGTCATATACCCACATGGCGGTACAATGGGCCTCGTTTTCGGCCTAAGTGCATTTAATAAGCCACTATTCTACCTACCTTCATACCTACCTACCTAACGTTCAGATGCTATAATAAGAATTGTTTTTATAAAATTCTTTTATGTTTTTCAGTTAAATTTAAGAAGTTTTTGAAACTTCAAAATTCGCTGTAGCTTTCCTTAAAATTTTACTCGTGACTTTTTCATATGATTTCCCCAAATGAGACTGGAGAAAAGAGACTTGTTAAAACAAACGTTTTTTCATATATTTTTACTAATTTTTTTAAACTGCGTCAAAACGGAAGTATAAAAATTTTTATCTGAAAAATCTGACTTAAGCACTTGGTTAACTTTAAGTTGCTTTATTCGTGTGCTCAATTTTGGGTTTGTGCACTGAGCGGTTCAAAGGTTATGGCCTCAAGCACTTTGTAAATTTACATCCATTTTTAACTCCTCATTTTTCAAAAACTTTTGAATATTTGCAAAAAATCTGGTTTTTGGATTAAAGTTTACTATTTAGTTGACCTAAATTTCGCTTTTCTAGTTCCTCTTTGCTAATTTTCTTAGTCTGATGGCCACTTTCATAGGAAAGTGAAGCTCATGATTTTTTTATAATTAACTCGCGATCAAGGGGTAAAGACTGTCCTTAAGATGCGTAGCACATCGCGAGCAGAAAAAATTAGATGATAAAAAAGATAGAAGAGAAAAGTAATTCTCTATCTAACGTGCGAATGCTGATGAGCAAGTACGGAACATGAAAACTCAACACCAAAGCTTACCACCGCAAGTGTTATGCCTTTACGAAGAAAAGCAATAATATAATTAGCAGAGTATATCATTAATGCATCTGGCATGCATCTAATTGTTGTCCCTTCTATTTGCATGGAAGAGAAAAAGGTGTTAAATATCCCGTCGACCCTAACCTGGATAACAGATGCCGACCAGGACGCCGCTAATTTTAAGACAGATGTTCCTAGATTTTTTGTTAGATTTTGGGCCGTCCCTGATATTTTCCATGCCGGTATCCACCATATCTGGTCAGCATTTTCCTATCCGCCACCTGGGGAGGCGCCTAATTGGGGACCACCAACCCCAGAAGGGAAGATTTGTGGGCGGAAAGGACTTAATGTAGTTGTGCGGTTGGAAGGTAGTCATATATGTTAAGAGAACCACCGAAATGCAATAAGGGATAAACGCTAGAGTAGGCTTGTAGTCAACTTTGCATTTTGCTTTTTTTTGAAATTTTTTTTTAGTCTGGAACTATGTCTAGAATATGTCTTTGCACGGTTTAGCTTTAAGTCTTAAGGGAGAAGACCAAATGTGCCTTTTCCTCAAAGGCACTGAAAACAGAAGATCTAACTTAGTCAGCAGATTGATCGTAAGAGATCAGAAGATGAGGAGACGCACTTTTAGATGGAAAGTGGACTATGTGAGCTTAAGTACCTCGCTGAGTAAACAAAGGTTGGTTACCTTCCGATTTCAATTTTGACATCTGATAAAATCAAGCAAGAACTCACCTCTGTTATTTGTTTTGCTGTGCACTTCCCGAAGTGGGTGCACTTGAGCCAGCCTTATACCTACAATCTCTGTCTTGGAGCTCTGCGCCAAGCTGTACTGAAACCAAAATAAAAAAAAGATAATTGTTTAAAAAAAAGGTTCCTGACGATGTTCGCCCGGCAGCGTTTGAAATGATCATAGGACTAGCCATTATTATTATGTTGTAGAATTGTAAATTCTTGTAATTTTTCAATTTCACACTTTGTATGGCTTTGCCATAGGGGCCGCTCCCCAATATAAGCAACGATACGTTCGGTTAGCTTTTCAATTAATTAATTGTTTAACCTAATATCTCTAATTCTTGGCTCTAACATATAATTTAGCAAAATGAAATACGAATACGTTTTTTTTTAATGAAGCTAAATTACTTTTAAAGTTTAAAATTAATTTTAACACTGGAGAATAGATACTGTTTTAGTTTTAATCTGCTACAAAGCCGCAATCAGTCATCTTAATTTGGGCATTAATAAGACCTCTCCAATATCATAATTAAATCTGTCTTATCTCCACAATATTGCCTGCTTCTAAGTATTTCAATTAATTGAGGATAATCTCGTCAGACGTTCACCACTTAAAGGTCACGCATAATCAATTTGCCATTCCAGGACACTACAGGAATGAGATGAATAACTAAATGTCACACCCCACTCCACATACTTATTGCCACGTCTGTTCTATCCTTTTAGCTGCCAAGCATCGTGCCATGCGACAACGCACAGTATCCCTTTGCCGAAGGAATTCGGAAACCACCTCCGCCTATGACCAACTAAATCGTTCGCACATAAGCCTCAATCAAATAACCATGTCAAGGCGACAGCTGAGTTTGACTCAATCCGAGCCTGACAGTGAGAAGGACCAGGCCGGTAAGACACACACAAAACAATCCCAGTCAGTTGGATAGACTATTTTTAAAAATTTATTTTCTCTTTTTACAGGAAAACCAATCCTGCACTCAAAGCCCACCCGAAATATCCTTCTCAAGTTGCACACGGAATACACATCAATTACGGACGAGCTCGAGAGTGTTTGTCACCTGATAACATCTCCGACGTCGTCTCTACCGGGCAAAGGTAAGCATGTACTCTCGTTCGGTTAGGAATTAGATTTTTTGTTGGTCCTTTGTCTTGCACGCTTTTGTATGGCAAAGCATACACGATATACGTTAAACTAACTTTGTCCTTTTATGTCATATGCAGGTCAAACGGATCGTCACAAGCATGAAATGTCAAAGGCGGAGTTTGCCGCTCTGCTGGAGAAACAACACCTGAAGGAGTGCGAGGAAAACGATTATAGAATGCTGGAAGGACTATTTACGGCGCGCGCCTCTGTCGATGATACAGATGACTCCACTGAGGTGAGAAACCGCACGAGCAGCTCAAAAACACTCGTGGAAAAGTCAAGTGAATCCTGTCTACTCTTCGTAATTGAATTGATGAATAAATTATGTCGACAGCCGTGCGTAGGAGGCTGAAGCGGGAGGTGGCGGGAGGGACTGTTCGCCATTGACACCTAAGAAGGCGGATACAGAATATTCAGGATGTTACTGCTCCGCGGGCTTTCTTTTCAATTCAAATTGGAAAACGAGTGTTGATTTAATCAACTTTACCTGGAAGTTTTACTTTCTCGCGAGATATTTACGCGCTCCTAATGGTAGGGAGGAGTTGCGATGGCGAATTTAAATAGAACTTTTTTTGGGGGAATATGCAATCATCTCAAATGATTCCTTTTTGTTGTTGCTAAATTTACAATGAAACGTACCGCGTGCCAGAAGTAATGATTTAATGGGGCTTTCGAATGGAATATTTTATTCAGTCCTCTTCATTTGCACAGAGACACAGAAGGGGAGAATTGAAATAATTCAAGGAAGTTTGAAAGTCGTTCTGTAATTTTGTATCCCCTTCGAAGGTAAATTACGTTGGAAAATCAGAAACCTCAAAGAATTTATAGCCTAATTTGAGGGAATTTTGGGATAAGAATTTTTTGAAGCTTCTTGTGCAACCAATCTATACAGTTTTAAGGTTTTCAACTAGTGGCGAATAGTATTTGAAAAAAGCTGTGTACATATTGGTGATGTACATATTGGCAAAGTGGTTAAAATAGGTACGTGGTGAGCAAAGTTAAAACTGGGAAGGAATGCCAACTAGAAAACTTCTCTGATGCAATCGTAAAAGTTCCTCTTTTTTTAACGAAAATCAAGTCAAGACTGTTGCTTCCGTAAAGTTGATAATTAGAATCATACTCGGAGGAGAAACGCCTCTGTGCTTCTTCGATTTAATGGTAATTTTTCAAATGCATTTTATTCATTACTTTCGCTCCAAATAGAAAAAAAATGTAATACATCAGAGAAAACTCTTCGTTCTACATTTTGGTCAGACAAGGTTTTGGGACACGCCCATCATTGGAGGTGGAATTAAAGAAAAACCTTACATTTTCCGGATATTCTGGATATCAACTGTCTTTGACTATTTAAGAAAAGAATAAGAAGTAAAAATTAGCACATACCATAAACCAGACTCCATTCAACAATTCGTTCACGCAAAGTTTTTAGCCGCGCCCCTTTTAGAGGTTGATTTTACAAAAAAAAATTAAAGTTAACCAAAAAATTTGCATTTAAACTTGAAAACAACTCATACATCAGCAATTCACAATGTGGGATAGGATGAGGAATGAGGTATTCAACGGTCCGTTTTATGGACTGTAACTTTTGCCTACATACTATACCACTCTTCCTCACTCGTTTTTTTTTTTTCGGATATTATGAAATTAAACTTTGTGGGCGCCGTGGTGCAGAGGGTTGCCGTAGGGTTTCTGTGCACGAGGTCCCGGGTTCGAATCGCGACCGAGGTAAGAAAAGCTTTTTCACGATCCTACCTCCGCATGCGACTTCTGAATTCGTCGTTCGGAATCGGTTGTGAGTGCCAGTTAGTTTTTATACCCGACCCAGGGTATATTAATTTTAATTCATAGTTTGTAACACAGTGAAATAATCACCTTAGACGTTAGAGATACGATCGAGACAAACAGGTGAATTGTTTAAGCCATGTCCACCCGTCTGTATGTGTGAAGGTTTTCGTTCTGCAAAATCAACTAGAGAGCTGAAACTTGTCGCGGCTTGGTTCTTCTGTTGTGCAGGCAAAGTGTGAAAATTGTTTAATTCCGCCAACGGTCACGCCCACTACTGGCTTCAATGTGAGAAAACCTCTACTTTACATTTTCTTTCAAAATGCCTTTTGGTCAAGTTAGACAAAGTGTAGGCACTTAAACTTTAGCACGGAGCAATATTGGTCAGAAGCCTTTAACAAAACAAAAATTAGACCGCCAACACCATACAACATGCCCAATTTTAGCATTCCAGACCTTTAAACACCCGATAACTCGGAAAGTTCACTCCAAATCAAAAAAAAAAAAATAGGACAAATATTGAAGATCTTACTTTTTGCTAAGTTTGTTAGAGACAAAGTTTTGAGCTCCGCCCACTTTTAGGGGGTGTTTTTGGGAAAAACGGGTTTTTCCAAAATAATTTTCACTTTTAACGCGTTTCTTCATGATTCAAACGAAATTACAATTAATTGCCCATTTTAGGGGGCGTGGCCAATACAAATAATTGTCATAAATTATATGAATTCGGGACCAACATCTTTTAGATTTGGTGTTGCACGGTAAATAGGGTCGGGTATATAAAAATTCGTTACAGAAGAACTCTTGCACTTACTCCTTTGTTTTTAGTAGTTTATTTAATGAAATGAAAGTAACGTTATTTTGATATCCCTTTTGAAAACTCTGTCCTTAGTAAATTACTTTTTGCTCTGTCTTAAGCTTAAACAAATGAAGTTTCACTCAAGCCTAGATGCGCCTGCAAAATGTGTCTAAGAGTGTCTACAACAGAGAACTGCATAGCCCGTTTTCGTGAGCCATTCGAAACATTCGTTGCCTTGCTTAGAGCTGACACATATTCGATCTCATCCAATCTTTTTTTGATATTTTTCTATTCAATAAATCTTTCCTTGTTTCAAAGTCATGAAAGAATGCACTTCCACAGTTCAAAGAATTTAAATTTTTTTATGACATTTTCTCTCAATCCAAAAAAAAATATGCCTTTGATTGTGAAGACTTGTTAGCTGTACCTAATTCAAGTTCGCGTATACTCAAAACCAATGCACCTTTTCTTGTGTTGAGGATACGTTTCCTTTTTACGAAGTTGCTTAAAAATGTTTAAAAAACAAACGTGACTAGAATAAAGGTTGGTGTTGACAAGACTTTATATTAGGTCGGAGCGCCGCGCCGTGGCGTAGTAATTAGATCTTGGGCATTTTCGAGCCATCTGCAATAAGTCCAATTTCACTAGACCAAGTCTTAGGTGCAATGTTCAATGTTACCATACAGAACGCACCAGTGATAACCTATAACACTGTTCTGTGAGCTTATTTCATAGCTCGTATTAAGAAGACCCAAGTTACACGTTTACATAAGTAAACGTTCGCTACGTTTTCCTGCAGGTAATCGGAAAACTATTTCCTCTCCATTTATTTTTTAGTTGAGGGTTAATTTATCTATCGTAATATAAGATCTATTTTTAGGAAATATGGAAAATGGTAAAAGTAGGTCTTAAGTCCTTTTCAAAGGTCTAATCCTGGGACACAAATTATAAACGAACAGAAAATATATACAAACTTTTTCTTCATTTCTTTGAATTGAACCTTTCAGGTATTGCGTCATTCATTCGTCTACTCCGACTCATATCAGGAATAGAGCATAACCATCACCAATAGATCAATGTCTTTTGAGTATTTTTACATATCTCAGGAAACAAAAAAACAGCTTAGGCTTCGCCAAAGTAAGTCCCTATAGGGTCGTCTCTGAGCTGAGTCTTTGAGAGGCAAAATTACTGGGTTGTCTTGGGCCACGGAAAGACATATCAAACGATTATTTTATAGAAATCCGGTAATTGCACATTAACACCAAGCCAGTGCTAGTTCATGCACATAAGGAGCTGCATAAGGTAAAGAGTAATTAAGGCAGTCCAGATTCTTTAGGGTAGATTTCTATTGCTTACATTTCCTAACCAAGTCTACATAAAAAAGCCCTTTCAAACATCGAATTCTTGCAATTTTCTCTATGGTTGAGTTTCTTTAAGGATGATAATTTATTTAATTTATTCCCTTCAGCATTATTCCCTCCATCACTACCATCCACCAAAGTGAGCAACGATGCGCACCATTTATCTACGTGCATCCCCTACTAAGCGGTTTCAATATTCCACGAAAAAAAATTCTGAATTCGACTGCTCTGATATTAATTAATCTATTTGATTTTCTTTCTCATTTTGTTTCCAGGGCATGCCCACAGACTACAGTCATCGACATCCTCTCCGAAGAGAAACAGCCATCGAACTATCACCATCGAAAGCAGCAGGTGGCGGTGGTGCTGGTGGAACGGGTGCAGGTGGCTCTGCGGGTTCTGGTTTCCTAATGAAAAACGAACGACCATGGACCAGAAACGCTTCAACGGAACAAACATATCAATCATCGTCCGGGGCACCTAGCTCGCGGGACTACCTAAACCCACCCTATGACAGTTTTGGTGGCGTAGTCAGTGCCACGGGAGCACGCCTCTTTAAAAAGTCCAGCGAAAGTTTACAGAAGAACTCCAGCACTGACACCGACTACTCAATACATCCGTACAAATTCATTAAACAAAGTTCCAACGACACCACCACCTCAATGACTGGCTCATACAACATCGACACGCCATCGCTCGGCAACGAGCTGTCCTTGGATGCAGCTGATTCACTGCAAGCGACCACAATAATCGAAAGCCGACACCAGCCGCTGCGGACAGCGTCAATGGGTGCTGCCGATTACTTAAAAGCCAAACAGGGCTCCATAGATTACCCGCTGCCACCGCCACGTTCTGTGATGCTCAAGAAACAATTCAGCATGGACCAAGGTAAGTGTTCGCCCCATCGAACGGTTTCCGAATCCGATAAAACCGAATCGGGCCAAATGTCCGCCTCGTCGACGAGTGCCAGTGTTGGACAGGCGGCTGCCGGTGAACCCACACAGAAGACTGTTGTTTTAGCGGGCAAAAGTTCACTCAAACCACCAACAACCTCAAAGCTCGGTATGAATATCCTAAAGGAGAGCAGCTCCAGCACCGAAGAGTCGAAGGACGAACAGCAGTCGGATGTGCCTGTGCCGATACCGACCATCAGTACGAATCTGGTGCAGGACGAGATTGCAAAGCTATCGTCAAACATTAAGAGTAGTACGGAATCGGAAAAGGATCCGCCTTACAACGAGACAATGTGCTGATTGTTAGTCGGGACACAAACCGAAATAAACCAAACAAACAACCGCTGTGTATGCCACAATAAGTCAAAAGTGATTTTTAGATTTATGTAAATATATATTTTTTTTGTTTTAATTTTTTTGCATATAGTATAGAGCTTAGTGAATAGTGTTTTGAGAACATAAATTTCTGTTTGCATGTTACGTACGACACAAAATGGGAACACACTCAGTCCAAGAATGAATGTCAGACATTCGTCGCTTATGATAGAAAATAGGTTAAGTACTAAAAAACCGTTATGTTGATCTGTTAAAAATTTATTTGTAAATGTTAAATGTGGGGGAAGAAGTCCACAATGCAAGCAGGTGTTACATATTTGAAATTTGTAACATATTTTTTGGTATGCTGTTAGAATTTTTATTAAATTAGTGCTATTAGTTTTGTGCTAAATTTGTTTTATTAAAAACTGTTTTTTTTTATTTTAAATATTATCAAAAAAGGTTCGCTCTGTAAAAATCTTTACTACATTAATAATTCTATCCCAGGGAAGACGGCAGTTGCGAACTTCTTGTCTTACGTTCTAGGGCCCAACTGTGATAAGGCCTCGTGATCCTAGCCGCCAATCATTGTGAAATATTCGAATTTTCCAAGGAATCAGTTAACGAAATTACGTATCAGTTAAATTATATTTTCCACCAATCATTATTTTTCTAACTTCTATGAGGCTAAGTCGTTCGCAACAACTGATACTCGCTCTACATGCCATAGCCATCTTAGGCCATCTTGTTGTGTAAATCATTGATAAATTGCCTTGTTTAAAGGTATCCAGGAGAACAGAGTTTCGTTTATTATTCTTAAAACGTCAAATTTTATTATTGTTTCTTCACGTCAGAAAGATTCTATACCTTGCTCCATGGAACAAGATTACTATAATTGGACACAGAGTCTCTTTTAACGGACGTGGCCAATTTTTGGTACTATGCTACTTTAATAGCCTTCTAACCGCTTACTTTTTACGTCTAGTGAACCGATACTGTTGACGTCTGTGTTGACTTTTCCTTGAAAACTCATAATACACCCTCATCCCCTTAACCCGTTTAAGGAAACTCTGTTATAGACGACGATGCCGCCACGTGCGAAATGTTATGCCATGAATGTTGTACCTCTGGTGTTGGTCTGCAAAATAAACTTTAAATGCCGACAAGGTGATTTGCACATGGCTGCAAGTATCCTTGCCGGTTATCTATTTTGACGCGAATGAATTGTTGTCAATTGCGAGCTGCGTCATTTTTCTATCGACGTTCCGGCAAAGACTCGATAACTGAATTTGGCAAAGAGGACCACGAAGAAACCATGTTTCGTCTTCTCTCACGCCGTGTCAGTCTTGAGACGAAAAACCCTTCGTTAATACGAATTTTTTCCACCGGCAATAAAACGGAAATAAGTGGAGACGCTTAAAAATGATTAAGAGTGGCATAATGGCGGCTTATGCAAACGAGATTTGTGAGGAGATTTTTATTTTTTTACTTGCAAAAAAGGGCTTAAATTTGTATAGTAAATCGTGTGATTTGTAGGGGATTTAATGAAGATTTATATATATCCCAGATTTTTGTCTGGTTTCTGATTACCCTCCCTATCTCACTTGAACACCAATACCCATAACACTCGCCTCGCATATTTTTCTTCTAACCCGAGTCTTCAGCTGTTTGGGCTTATACCGAAAACGGTTGGTCTACCTTGGCTTATTTTTTAAGAAAGTTCCTTACTGGAACTGTTTTTTCTTCCCCTTTCAAAGAAGTCTCAAATAAATCTCCTTTGGATCAGAATTAACCAAAACTAGTTGCCTTGTCGTTACTGCTTTATCGGAAAGTCGTCATTCTGTTTTTACAGACAGTTGCATCACAAAAGATCTCCCATGACCGAAGCTAAGCAGGGACTAACCTTCTGTATCCTAACAAAAAACATGTAAAAAACCGTGTAGAAAGAGGCTTTAAGACTGTAAGCAAATGGTCCCGTTCACATATATCGGCACATGAGATTGCGCAGCGCCTAGGAACTTGTTCCCCGTGTAGTTTGCACAGTCTAGAAAGATGTCTTTCTTAAGACCTTATCCCTAAATAAATGGCCTCATTAGCGTTATTCCCAATAATGATTAAACCGCGGACACTATGCACAAAAGCTTGTAATCTGGAATATACCAAGTGCTTAAAAATTTTTCTGTTCCCCTTTTAAACTACAGCCTATAGGGATTTTCCAAAACTCCACATAAATTATGTGCACATACATTATATTCAACAAATTCCTCTTACATTTATGGGGTTGGAGTTTAAACAGTTAGAATGAGCTCTAACACATCGCAGGTTCGGGTCCATCGGGGTGCCGTGGCGTAGTGCCAGTATTTGTGCTTACTACGCGGGATCCTTCAAATCCTATTTCCGTCATTTAAAAAAAACTCGTTCTTTTTCACGATCCCAACCTCTACGAGGGTCTTACAAACCCTCCGAGAGTAAAGTTTGTCTCGAAAAACTTCTCTAAGTGCCGTTCGAGTCCGACAAAAAATTATAGGTCCCCTTGTATGTGTAGAATGCAACACACGCAGCATGCATGGTTGGAAATTGACTCTGGTTCTGACACAATTCTCTCAGAGAATCTCGATTGGAAAAGTGAGAATGCGATACCAGGTAGTCAAATTTGGAATATGTGAAGACCTATAGCTGCCAATACAGATATCAAATTTGACAAGTTGACCTGCCTTCGATGAACTGATTTGTGAATAAAATAGTTTGTCCTTTCTCAAGAATTTTTCGTACTCGTTTGACAAAAGGGATGACAACAACAGCCAGCCGTTGACGTCTACAGGTCTTCACATATTCAAAAATTGCTTGCCAGGGGTAGGCCGTCACTCGTCAATAGTGCATGTACACCAGCACTTTAATTCAAAATTTAGTGAAAAAATTTCGAAATCCAATTTTGCTGTTTATACTAGAGTTTCAGCGTTTCAAATGACAATCGGGGTCAAAATCTGAAATATCAAGTGCTCCATACAGCAAAAATTTTCGTTATTACTAGCTTATTTTGTTTTGAAAAACGTCCCTAAGCAATTTATGTCACATTACAAGCGTTTTGTGTGAGTATTTTCTGTCAACTGCCCTGAATTCTTTACAAAATAAGAGAATCGGAAATTTGAGAAGTTTGTTCAATTCGACGAACTTCTAAATGCCCAGGCAAAATTCAGCATTTAACTGAAATTGAACATTTATAAACCCTGAAAAATATATGGCGAAACGCTGAACATTTAGGATGAAATGTTGAATTAAGCTTAAATGCTGAAATTTGTCTCGGTGTAAACGTACTATTAGACCACCCAAGTATATTAACACTCGGGTTTAAATTTTTTTTTTTATAATACTTCCTCGTTCAAGGGTTTGGATACCCTTATAATTTGCTAACATAACTCGTGTGGAAAGGATTAGAGGGTAAAAGAGAGGTACTGATGCACTTTGGTTTTGACCTGTCGAGGAGCAAGTTGAGAAAGAAAAATCTCATGTCCCATATGAGAGCTTTTTTTCCATTCGTTTCTGTATAGTTCGGCGTTTTATTTTCTCCTCTAAACTTGGTTTTGCAGACGGGACCGAAAATTAGCCGATGGATTTTCCTCTTGAAGTCCTAATTAGCCTTTAGCGTCTTAAACCTCCTATCTCCTATGACAAAGTCTATTTTTCTGCACTTAAAGCGGGACTGGGATCCTAAGAGGCTTAAAACTGGACAATTAAGTTGCTCAAGAGATGTCTTTGCTTCTTATTTGCCTTCTCAGCCCGAAGAATAAGCAATTGGCATGGGTTATTTTCCTCCTTTAAGGTCAGCACTGATATCGTTTTCATTTTACGTAGGTCCTATCGCCAAGTTTATGCCTAAACTAAACGCGCCTTTAAAAAATATTGTAATTTATTTAAGGCTACCTAAATGTTTAATGCTTCCCGTATTAAAGTTAAATTCAAAAATTTTTAGGTGTCTATAAATTTCAATCGTTTTTTACAAATTTCAAAGCAAAAGCTCTCGCATTAATTAATTCCTGGAATTTCGCCAAACACCGCTTTTGCATTCCGGTTTACAGTTGGTGCTGTCCTGAATTGCTGCTCTCATCCTGCTTAAGGCCATATAATCAATATAAGGCAACACGGCTGTTGTTACCATCCGTGCATGGTAATAAACAGCTCAAATTTAATTTGCCATGAGGCTGTTAATTAATGCATCACGGCACCACAACCACGCATAGACATTCCAACCAGGATTAGAGCAAAGAATACCGATTACTTGGTGAGCACAAAGGTGGGTCGCCGTGCTCTTCAATGCTGGAACAACATCTCAACAGTTGTTTCCTTCTTTATCTGTTTTAAATTTCATCCATATTAATTCCACCTCTAATCAGAGTAACGTTGCGTGCTTTGCCAAGAATCTGCTGCTTTATAAATTATTTAGACACAGCACTGCCAGCCAACAGTTGGCTTCAGTCATGCTCTGCGTTAGACAAATTACAAGTCATTTCTTCTGCCTTCTGGGTTGATTTTATTTACTTTAAGGCGACACATCACGTACAATGGCATTTGTCACTTGAGATGAATTCCAAAAAACATCTTACTTTGCCAGTGTTGGTAGCCTTGGGATTTGTCAGTCTCAAGATTTGCTTGCGTGCCTTTTGGGGAATAATTTATAAGCTCAATAATTATTGTATCCCTTATGTATCAAAAACATCATTTCATTTTTGACAACAGCTTGCATTGTGGAGGCTTCGTTTTCCAGTAAAAGAAAAAAAAAATACCTTAAATCATCCTAATGCTGGTCATTGGAATTCTTAAGGCCATAAGAAGATTTTATTTAATAAGAAATTGTATATAGATTTTATATAGAGTATCTTTCGAGTATGTCTACACTTAACGCACATATTGTTTTTATGTTTCAACAGATTTGAGGCGTTGAAAAATTGTTTGCCGGTGCCGAGATTAAAAGTTTTTTGCAGGCCAGTTATTCTTTAATGCAATTAAATCCTTTTCGAATGTTCTTGTTTTAATCTGTAGTATTGCACAAAATAATTATATAAATTGTGGTTTTGCCTTTAAGGTTATACTTTTTTGTTATGATCAAACTTATGCTCCCATTTTTTAGAAAAAAAAACGTTACAACCCTTTTCATGGATTGGTGCTATTTAATTTTATTTTTCTTAAGTATACCGTTGAAGGCCCGAAGGAGCTGATTTCGCATGGATAGTGCACGATTATTTTCTTATTGTTAGTAAGCTAAGGCTAAGATTGACGTATTCTATGGAAACTTTAATTAACTTTAACTAAGCGGTTCTGTATAAAAAAAAATCACTAAAATTGTTTGCTATTCAGTTTCAGGCCCTTTATAATTTTTTAGATCTAAAAACCGCTTTAAAAAACAAGTATGGGGAAATTAAGTTTTAGATTTCGTGACATTAGCTGCTTTTTCTCCTTTAAGATTTAATTTGAACTTAAAGAAATAAGGGCCCAACAGCTGTCCTCTTCCATATCAATTCGTGACTAGTGAGAGGTTGCGTTTGTGTCATCTTTAACCCACCGTTTTTTTTCAGTATTCCATTATGCTCTGCCTAGTTCTTGTATGATTTTAAACGAAGGCTTGGACCCAATTATATTCACTCTTTGGGCTTCGAAAATAAAGAAAAGCTCAAAAAACTTATTTTCAAATTTAATAATAAAGCTCGAGCGTGCTGCGCGTTTTCGTCAACTGTTCCAAGAAAACTTGTTTACGCTAGTCGAAGTGGTTGCCAACCTGGTACACAAAAGCCAACGTTTTGGACCTGCTTTTAAAAAATTTTAGGTTTGGTTTACATGGCGTATGTGCGACTTTTTTATATGAAATAGTACAGAATATTAAAAATGAGATGAAAGTTGCGTATACGTGATGTACACCACACCCGATATTTGTTCCAACAATTGCTTTCCGGAGTAAGGTTGGCTTAGGTTGGCAGGTTGACAAGAAGCCAAAAACAATAGCTCGCGTAGGCCTAGAGGACCCTAAGCGTCACTTTATAGACACAACCTTTAAGAGATTAAATTTAAAATTTAGCAAAATACTTAGTTGAATTATCCTATGCGAGTATCCTATCCAGCCTAAATTCCTACTGATATTCACCACTGGTAGCCCTTTTAGCCCCTTAAAAAAAGAATTGTCCAAGAAGTTGAAGTTGTTGTCTGCTGCCATGTGCAAACTGGCAAAGTAGATGTTGCACACCTTCTTTCACTGCAGATCACGACAGCCTCTGCAAATGAGGTTGGTACTAATGATACTTAATTTTGATGGGTGTTTTCGGAACAGGTTGTGGCCTTTTATAAATCCTGTAGCCTTTCCAGTGCTTTGAGCTTTTTTCATTTGCTGCTGTCTGGTCAATGGCCTTATCGCCTCTGAACCACCGCAGCTCTCCAGGGTTTCTCAATCTGTTTCTGGACTTTTCTGAATGGTTTAAGCAATTTTATCTGTTTGCAAAAGAAAGCAAAGGATGAGATTTTTTAAACTTTCATACGTAGATGTAAGCCATACATCGCTAGCTTCTCAGCCTTTTCATTTCATAGATCAAGTCACTATGGCCTGGTACTCAAACCATGTTATATTTAGAAACAGAGACCTAAGTTCTAAGTTCCTACTTCAAGAGATTTTCTGTTGGTGGTGGGTAGAGCCTTTATGGCTGCCCACGTAAATGGAAATATTATTTTGTGATAATTCCAATTTCGCAAGCTATGAGTATTGATAGAACTTCGACTTGTAACATACTGCAAGAGTTCAGCTTTTAGTTGTTGGGATAGTCAGTTTTTAGACCAAATAGCTGCGCCAGTAACCTTATTGGACTAAGAACCATCTGTATAGATTTCACCACACCTTATCCTGACTATCCCATTGAAGTCAAGATGAGGTGTGACACAACAACTATATGTGTAGTAGGATTGTCATATTTTCTTTAATTCGTGGACTGTGCCTCGAAGACGTTTTTTTTTTTGTCGGAGGTTGCTACTATACGCTGAAGCTCTTAGACTTAACTACGGGTCCATTGAACTACCGTGCGAGAACCTTACTTCAATGTATATACCTCTACTGGTCTTTCGAAGAAAAACGAGAAGGAGCTTTAGTGATGAAGATCTTAGGTGTTTGGCACCATATGCGAGCAATGGCAGGATATTTGAGAGGAAGTGTTCCGCCGTATCGGTGTCCTCTTCAACGGCAGAACAGGTCAAGCCTAACTCCTTTCGCTCAAGCCTAGCACGTTCAAGTGTTTAGCAAAAGCTTTGACGCCTACAAAAAGTCTGCAGTCAATTCTCCTAAGAGATAGAAGGAAAGACGCAGACCCTTTACAGATGTCCAGGCGTGGTCGTTAAGTCTCCCTGCACCCATAGCAGTCACGCTAACAAGCCATGTGTTCAGGAGAAACCCAAGTATTAACGGCAGACGTGGCAGCAGATGCAGGCAGGCCTAGCGCCTATTCGGGTCCTGAGAAAACCTCTTTCTTGAAAACCTTGTCGAACAAGCTCATCACAGATCTCATTTCCCTGGATACCAGTATGACCTGGGATCCACACAAGATTCATTGTATTTAGCCTTCCGACTAAGTTCAATGAATTTTTGAGTTTGAGCATAATCTTGGACGAGGTAAGAGGTTCGAGCAACGCATTTAGAGCAGCTATCACTCCAAACGCATATGCTTCTTGCCCTCCACCTGTTAGTCACAATATAGCGCATAGCCATTAGGATAGCAAAAACGTCCTTTTAGAAGACACACGCATATTTACCTAAGGGGAGTGGAGTCTAATGTTCTCGTTTTCCACAAAGACTACAGCACCAAACCCCTGACCGGTTTTGGAGCCATCTGTGAAAATACGATGGCATTCTTTCCCTGGTTTAGAGTCTGGTCGAAACTATACCATTGCCTGAGAAATGCCGATGTGGTAGTTTTGTCGTAAAATGATTTCGGTAGTCATTGCGCCAGGGGGAATAAGACAGTGGTCGAAGGACTATTCTCACAGAAGTTCTTCAAAATTCCCATGCGTGTGGTACCAAAAACCACCTCTCTTTAAGCGAAAGATGATGTTCAGCACGCACCCCTTGATAAATATATCAAGAAGGGAGGAGGTTCATCTAGAGCAGAGCCCGGCGTGCTAGTGAAGGCAGCCAAGAAAAGCCTCTCTATGAAGCTGGGCAAAAGAGGCAGAACCACGTTCCCGGAAAAGCCTATTCATAAGCCCAACAACCGATGTGTATGAGAGAAGTGGTCTTACCACGGCCATATAGATCCAAAGAACCCCTTTGGGAGATAGGCACCACGTCTTGCCAAAACCGCCTCTACGATGCCAGAAAGTTGAAGTATTTTTTTGGTTATGGATTCAACATGCTTGGACCAACAAAAGTTTTTTATTAATGATTACCTACTTCCAAATATTTAAATTATTCGGATATCGGGATAGTGACACCTTTAAGGACGAGTTCAATCAGACCAGTGAGATTCCTCCTTCTTGTAAAGAAAACAAAGTAGTTTTAGGACGATTTCCTTAAAGCCCAATCCTAGTGCACCAATTATCGATCAAGTGTAAGGATCTCAGCGCCTGCGAGCACTCAGTCCCTATGTTTGAGCCGACAGAAAGAACGGTGACATCATCCGCATAGGCTTGTGTGTAGGTTCCAGGAAGGTTAGAAGCCAATAGCAGAAAATCTACTACCATGCACCATAAAAGGGGAGACATAACACCACCTTGCGGCAGCTCCTATTTACCTCAGCTGTGACGCATTTGCCACAATCTGCCTTGGTTATCAGTGTCCGGCGCATTAGAATTGCCCAAATCCATTGAACTAATGTTTCATTCCGAAATCGTGCTGAGCATTCTGCAGCATTTTCTTTAGAGAAATGATCTATGGGCGTAACGCGTAAGGTTTAGGATTGTCTCTAGCCCTATGGTAGAAATAGATCTCAGAACTCCTGTAGTGACGAAAAGAGCCTTGTACCGAAGGTACAGTTTTGAGATTTTCAGCTGGGTTAACAAAACATTCATACGTGAATAGGGCTCTTTTTATGGCTGTGTGGAGCCAGTTTCTTATTTTAGGGAAAGGGCACAAACTTTTCCTGCAAATTCGGTTGCTCGTATGTAAAGCCTTATAGTCTTTCTTTGGCTCTTTCTTCTATTAATGGATTTCAGTTGAGCTTACTGTCGATAACTAGGTTTTATGGAAATAAATATAGTGGCACAACAGCACGAACCAGGGACAGAAGGTGAACCAGGGCCAACTTCTCAACCATGTGCTGTGTGTGCTGCATTCTTCACATACCAGGGGACCTACAATTTTTACCCGATTCCAAACGGCAATTTGAGAAGTTTACCAAGATAAATGTTACTCTCGGAGATGTTACTGTCAGACCCTCGTGGAGGTGAATGCCGTAAAAATAACGACTATTTTTTATTCAGGTGGCAGAGGTACCTAGGAGTTGATCTCAGACCTTTGGCGTAGTAAGCACACGTACTAATCACTATACCACGACTACCCACCTAGGTTTTAGCCACATATAAATAGTTGAAGAGCTGAGCCTTTAAGTGTTGGCAGCTCTACATCCGGAATCGACCTCCTGCTTGTAAAGAAGACAAGGTTTGTTTTTGAGTGGCTGACACTAAAGCCCACATTACATAGTCCGGTCCATCTACACCTTTGGTCCAACCAACAGTTAATTTTTTTTTTTTTCATTAACAAAGTGAACATTGAATTGCTTATTTGTGTTAAATAAGCAGCACTTGTTTAACGAATTTGGGGTAGTGCAGTGGTTCGAGAGTCGAATTGCTGTCAACGACGTGTCGGGTTCGAATCTCGAATGGGGAAACAAACGATTTTTTTAACTGTCCCCCTCCTCGTGGGTGTGACAAACCCTTCGAGAGTATCATTTTTGTCATGAGAGATTTCTCAATTTCATTGAAAATTGACTCTAGCTTAACAAAAATAATAATTCTCGAAGGCTTAGATTAAAAGCGGGTTTTCGAGGCTCCTCACTATGCCATTCAAGTTTTATTATTCAAAGCACACGAATTTATAATGAGTACCGCAAAATTTTTAAGGATGTTTTAAGTAGAATTAAATGAGGACATTGTCGTTTCGCATTTATTTTCATTTTTCGCTGCTGGTAAATCCAATCTTCCTAAGAATTACTTCCTTAAATTTGACAATCGCAGTACTAGAAAATGGGCTCTAGTTTTAGCATTTGCGCTAAAAAACTTTTCGAAAAGCTTCAATTGGCGGAATGTTAATTTTTTTTTGTAAGAAAAACTCGTACTCAACGTTTATTTTTATCTCGCCATTACTTTACGTTTTCGCCACAAGGATCAATAGGTCATTTACGATGCATACAAAATCTTTCCAGGTGCCAATTTTATAACGCAAAACTTTAATTATTTAGTGCTTAATGTTATATATAACCAAGATTTTAATTAAAAGTAGAAAAATTGCACACTTATGAACAACGCTACACTACTGTATAGAAAAATGTAACGCACCAAAATTATGATGATAATTTTTGACAATACGCAGCATTATTTTAGTAAATTAGTGTATATTAGAGAAAGCAATATAAGAAATTTAATTTTACTCAATAAAAACTGTGTTCTCTCGCAAAAAAAGTTCTTAGAACTTAGAAATTCTGTTTTGCTCACATCTGTAAGACATTTTCCTTTTTAAAATAATTTTCCATTTTAAAATTTCTATTTTTAAGAATAACTCCTTCCGGAAACTTAAAAAAAAATATAATCGTAAAACAGAACTCCTATTTATACATATCTATTGTGAAGCAATTAATATTTCCTTTATCCTTTCACTTCCTACAAGTCGTTATTAATATTATATAAAAAAAAAACAGATCAATGTCGCAACGCATTCGATTCGAACTTACTGTTTAAATATTTAAGAACAAAAGATTTATACAAATTAAAAAAATTAATGTTATCATATACACAAAACAAACAAACAAAATATTTTGTATTGACAAAACAATTTATAAAAAAAAGATTATATATATATATTAATGTATCATTGTTTATTTTTTAGAAAATAGTTTGTAGATATATAATTGTTATAAAAATAAATTGTAAAAGTATTTTGTAAAAGATGTATAATTATTTTAGTGAGGGTAAATTGCCATTGTTGTATTTGTTATGATATATATCCCCCGTTAAATGTATATCCCCGTAGAGTTTGCATCGAATGTTTAATTTCAGATTGAAATTAATAATAATTAAAAATAAAGCATAAAATTTGTGTATAGACAAGAGTAAATGCTCAAATTAAGGATAACAACTGTTTTTTGGCAAAGGAATTAGAATTGAAAATGTGAGTAAATGTTATGTAATATAAAAATAATTATCTGTGAAATTCAATCACAATTGAAAATAAAAAGAAAATTGATTTTTCCATAAATTTAATATTGGTTTTATTTAAAAAATTTAAAGATTACTTTTTATGCTTTATATGTTTCGCACAACTTTTGTGTTCGTCGAAGGAAGAAGAGGTGGAAAAATGATTTATGTGTGCTTAACTCGGAGAAAAGGTATTCAAATGCGAACAGATCGTGTGGATAGATCCTCCTTAAGTTGAAATTTATCAAAAAAATTATTTCACTATAACGAAACAATTTTCGGTGATGACCTTATATCCAAAAACATCGGAAAGTGACTGAATTCTTTAGTTTTTTATTTAAACTTTATTTCCAACAATCTCAAACCTTAGGTTTACTATAATAGTGGGCGGGAGTGAAAGGCATTTTCGCCACTTCTGCTGTATAGAATTTATCGCGAACTTTCAACTGAACCTCGGTGCCGAGCTTTTTTAGATCTTCCCTTATGTATCCCATGGCAATATTTCCTCCTAGACTGGGGCTTGGGCATCCGCTGGTTATAGTCCCAACTCGATTCTCAGCCACATAAACTTCAATACCAGCTCGCGCAGGTGGTCCTTTGTTCATTCGAATTCCGACACGACGTCGACTAACGCCGTTCTGCAATTGATCGTTGATCTGTTGAGCGCCTGGGAAGTTGGCCTCAACTCTACGACGTTTAGCTGGAAAGAATAAAACGTTGAGGAACTTTTTTGACCGATAGCTCTATCGGCTAGATTACTTACAAACTAACCACGCCAAAGCTGCTTCGATAGGTGAGGTTTCCGAGTCTATATCAGATCCATATAGGCAGAGACCTGCTTCAAGTCTAATAATAAAGAGTTATACTCTATTAATTCGATCAAAAAAAGCTCAGTTACCCACTTTACCTCAATGAGTCTCTGGCACCCAGACCGGCCATTCGTACACCATCAACCCCCAGCAGAGTTTCTGTCACATGTCGCACCCTCTGTGATGGCACTGATATCTCGAAACCATCCTCCCCGGTATAGCCACATCTCGTAATCCGGCAATCGCCGACCCCAGCGACCTCAGCAGTAGTCGTCGTCATGAAATACAATTTCTCCAATTCAGCGTTAGTTAGAGTCTTCAATGCGGTCGCGCTGCTGGGGCCTTGGAGCGCGATAAGCGAGTGATCAACAGGTGATAAGAACTCAATCGAAACATCCCGCTTATCAGCTGTGTATTTACTCTACCAGAAAATTTGAATCAATTTTTTTTCTCACTTTTATTTTCGACAACTTTCACTTACAACTGCTGCCTGCATGATCGCCATATCCTGCTTTTTCATGGCTGCATTCGACACCACATACAGAAGGTCATCTGACACCTTGGACACGATCAAATCGTCAAGGATGTTACCCTTTTCGTTTGTAAAAACGGTCAAGGTACCCGTGTTTGATGGCAATCCCCTGATATCGGCGGTACAAATTGACTCGAAACACGTAACTGCATCCTTTCCACGGACATAGGTCTGCAGCATGTGAGACACATCGAAAATAGACGCATTCTTGCGAGTATGAACATGGGAGGCGGCTATTCCTTGATCAGCATATTGGACTGGCAGCAAATAGCCTCCGAAATTCACAACTTTTCCACCTTTGTCAACATGGAAGTTATAGAGGGCCGTCTTCTCAGCAGCAGCCACTGCTGAAGTGGCCGCACTTCGCGATAACACGAGGAGATTACGGGCGACTTTTGACATTTTGTCGGAAACCAAGCGTCCAGTCAATTTGCTCGATAGCTATTGCCTCCGCGACGAAGAGAAGTCAACTGAAGCGCGAGTGATGGATGCTGTGCTCTATCGATTGGGAATATTTTTGTTTGGCAAGTAGGGGAATTCTTGTAGCCACTAACTACGTATACAGATGCCTATTTAAATTCACATTGTGAGCTGTTATCAAAGTTGTGAGAGTACACAATCGTTATCATCTGCAGCTCGACTATCGTGACGTCACTCGATTTTAAAAAATTTTAAAACATTGATATTCTTAATTACTTACGCATAGATAATATTTAACCTTCGCATAATAAATAATCCCAAAACTCAATGGCTGTGTTCAATCCTCTCTGTAAATATTGTTTAACCAGAACCAATAACAAGGCCTGATGCTGCACTGACAATAGACGCCAAAAATGCACAATATGCGCCTAAATATGCATCAGTAAAATCATAACAACAAATCAAACCACACAGAATCAATCCACTCAAATGCTTGAGTAGCTCTGACGTCACGTAAAAGTTTACACGATTTCACTTAAATTTCGCCCGAAGCACCAGGCGCCCATGCATCAGCAGCAGGTTGCCCTCTGCCAAGCAAAATTATTTTCAGGCAGACAAGTGTTAGTAATTCACTCCTAACAAACTCGTTTTTAGGCTCCGCCTCCGAATAACGGAGCTTGCAATGGGAAAAATATCAACATGGCCAGGGATGTTATGAGGTAAAATAGGAAAATAAAAAATAAAAATAGATTCGTATAAGACTACGATTAGTTTTAAGTCGTTACGTGCTGTCTGAATGGTAAAGGTGTCCAAGTTACACGCAAAGTAGATAAGTTAAAAGATTTTTTTTTGTTTCGATCAAAAATATTAAGAATATTTAATTAAATTTATATGGTGGCAATTTTAAGGTGTGTTCAAAAGGTGGAATTAATAATACATATTAATAGATAGATAACTCAAAGAAATTTTACCTACAAAATTTAAAAAACATACATATCAACGTATGATTTGACACAGCTGTAGCGCCTTCAAATACTTTTGTCCAGATCAAAAAAGAAGCAAAAAACTAAGAAATAAGAAATTAAAACTAAAAGAAAAAATAAAGAGATTTTTTCAAAGTTTTGAGTTTGGAAACACATTTCAAAATTTTTTCTCTTCTTCCATGAAATGATAACTTCCCCTGCTTTTCAAATTAGGCTTAACTTGGGACACTCGGCGACAGAAAACCGCGCGACAAAAAAACAGCTCGATTTCCTACAGCAGGCACACTCAACGCACGAACAATAATTTTCCGTGCGGTTCCTGTAAGTTTTAATAAAAAAATAATTTTCATCGATGGAAAAAAAAATTTGCAAGGTCTTTGCGGTAAACGCAGAACACAAGCACTCGTTTGTTGTGCGATTGTTCTGAATTGTGTTGAAAACCGTAATTTTTATCGATAAATAAAAAAAATCATTTCTTCTATTCTTGCGTCTAATTGTCGTACTATTGTCGTCTAATTGTCGTTGTCCACTATTTAAACGCTTGAGCTTCTAGTTGGACTGCAAATAGTCGTGCGTTTTTCTCTCGCGGTTTGTTTCTAACCTAATACCATTTCTCCACCGAGCACTAATCCGCGATTAATGTAAATCCTTATTGGATTCTCTTTAAATCACGCGATTTACCATGCAAATTTAAATCCTCTCGGCAGACGATTAAAAATAAAACCTCTCATAAATCCCATTAACCCCACTCACAAGCCTATTTTGTGCACCTTTGAATCAGTTTGAGAATCAAAAAAAAAAGGAAATTGAAACTGTCCGACAGTACGACAGATCTGGCAAAAGTATGTTTTCTATTGTGATTTTAGAGCGGAAATCGCTTATACTACTGGGAAATGACATCGCCACTCTCTTTTGAGGGTCAAAATGACAGAATCAGAGTGTTCGTGTGATTAATTAATCCTATATTTGTCCGGTGGAGCCACTTTGGGATTTATTTTTAATCGTCTCCTGCTAATCCTCTTTTTATTTTCGGTGGAGTGGACATATTTAGTATAGGAGGCCAAGTATTTTAAAATAAAATAAAAGCAAACTTAAGTTCCAAAACATACTAATTGGTGGCTCAGCATTGGTGTTGACTTAGGCACCAATGATGAGAACTACCTACTACGAATTTAAGAAATAAGGAAAATAAGCAAGAAAGCTTTTGTGAAAAAATATAACATTGCTGTTAGTTTCTCGGTCTTTGATCTATTTTATTTTTATTCAAAAATATATTGTATTTTCACAAAAGCACATTGACTTTGTGTAAAGATCTGACAACTGGTACGACATTTGTTAAAAAGGGTAAAGCTACGTTGTCACGTTGTACGTTGCTTTAAAACAGGAACAGAATCCCATACACTAACAACTGAAACCTAGATTCGCCGAATGCTTTTTGCGTTGCTAATGTATAAAATTCTGTTTCTGTTCCTCGTGACAACGCGGAACAACGCTTAAGTGTGGAAGACGAGGCACATTTATTTTTTTTTCGACAAAAGATCAGAAATGTCATTAAGTAAGTAATTCATTTATCAGCATTTCAATAAGAAAAACCAAAGTGTATAAATATATGAATTTAAGGACTATAGCTAAGCTGTCAGCTTGGTAAGCTAATAAATAATTTTTTTTCTTTACTAGTTCAACACAGTTTGCAATAGATAAGAGTTATACATTACATAGTATTGGTATAAAGATTTAGCTGAATTCAGATGTTAAAAGCATTCTATACATGTAAATAGTTTTTAGAAAATTACTTAAGTTTTTCCAGTGACAATCATTTAAAATTTGAATAGTTTCTTGCATGGTTAATGTCCGTTTACCAAAGAACGTTAGCCTTTGTGATCGGAAAACTGCGCATATACTTATAATATGAAAGCAGTCTTCTTTTGCATTGCCGGCATTCCTCAAACCATGCCTTGTAATGAACTTTAAAAACGGAAACAAAGCCTTTAACGGCGTCTTTGTCTAATAAATAAGCATGTCTTCTCAAACCTTTCGTTACGCTTATAAATTTAAAAAAAAAGCATTGCGAAACTATAAATCGTTGGAAAATCCCACTAATATGCCAACTTTGTTAATAAAAGTAGTTAAAAAAGATTATTTTTCTTCCTATTGATTTTTTCCAAATAGTCAGGACAATTGCTTCGCGTAAATTTTCTGATATCTACCTTATTATAACATTCACACGAGAATATCAATAAAACGACTTTGTTCAATTCACAATTTAAGTGGCTATGTAGTTTCATTTTATTTTTGCAATTTTACCTCATAGCATCCCTGACTACATTATTATTTTTCGCATTGGAAGTCCCGTTACTCAATGGGCGGAGTCTAAAAACAAGTTTATTATGAGTAAAATACTAACACATACTCGCCTGTTTGTCAAAAAGTCAGCTTGCCAGCAGCAACCTTCTGCTGGTGCATGGGCGCCTGGTGCTTCTTGTCAAATTCCATTGAAATTTTCACCTTTCACTTCGTGACGTAAATTTTTTTTCATGTTTGTTTCTTTTTTCTACACAGTCAATCGAGCATTTTAAGCAACTGTTGCGTGGTGGTTGGCAAATTATATCTATAGCTTTATGTCAGTTTCGCTAAGGCAAATTTCAGCCGCCATTTGTTTCTCTGACAAAAGTCTTTCTCTTTTGTCAGAGTCAACCTTACGTCCAGTTGCTTATGGGTGGAGCCCTAGAATTCGTTTACTCCATCGTGATCTTATCAGTAAATGAAGCGTGTAGGTGTGCAGTACAACGACTACATTCAAACTTTTTTTTATCAAAGTTAAAGTTGGAAGAAAATAACTTGCTGTCTATGCCTGCTGCGACACCTGGTCGCCTGGTAATTGAAAGAACATCGGCAACCATTGTAAATAAAAAATTCGGTTCACAATAAAACAAAGTGAGTGGGATGTGGTCATCAAATAATTTTGCAACTTTTTTTTTCATTTACGGGCTTAAGAAGATTTTAAAGCTTTGCTTATTTGACCATCTGTCAAAGCCGTAGCCTTTTTAAAGCCTGCAGGTAGGTTTGGGTACCTATGCATATCCTTCAAGAAAAGTTAGGTACGTAGGTACAAAACAAAAGTTAGAAAAATGTTAAAAGAATGTTCGTCAATTTTCAGACAAAGTTAGAAGTTTTATGTTTATTCTCTGTATCTAGCCATATTTGAAATGAGTAGAATAAGAGTAGAAAAAAGTACAATTTCATTTTTGTTTATGGAGTTCTTTAGCGCCCAATAACCGAGATATTTTTCTTATCTTTTCGCAAGATGTCCTTTTACTTAAGGTGGCGCTACAGTCCGGGGTGGACCTGGGCCTCAGCCAACAAGCTTCGCCAGCCAGCTCTGCTCAATGATGTCCTTTTGCTCAAGTAAAATTAATTTAAAAATGAAATGAATGAGCTTAACGAATGAGCTAACGAACATTCCAGCCATCCTGTCAACAGACAGGAAGTCTATGATAGTTGCTTTCTTTGAATTTAATATTCTCAAGGAAGGAAATAACTAAAGAAGATATGTAGAAGGAGACCAACACAAGAATTCAGTTTTTTGGCTCTAAAAGTTATTACTGGATCGATTTGTTTAAACTTGTTTGGTAGCATGTCTCCACCGAAAAAAAACTAAAAATTAAATATAAATCTCGAAGTGTCCTCACCGGATAAAAATTAGATGACACGAGCACTCTTTATTTGTTCTCATTTAGGCTTTCAGAAAAGAGTGACGATGCCATTTCCCAGAGCAAAAAAATAATTTCGTTGTTAAAAATCCAATAGATTTTTTTTTTAACATATCTGTCATACAGTTTCAGTTTCATTTTTGGTGTCTCAAACTGTTATAAACGTGTGCGGAAAGGGTTAAAAGTGGAAAGGTGAATAAGAATGATTACAAGATCTATTTTTATGTCACTTGCCGAGAGAATTTTAATTTGTACCGTAAATCTGTCGATTTATAGGAGATTAATTGAAGATTTATGTTAATCGCGGTTTAGTGTTCGGTGGAAACATGCTATTATGCGGAGATTTGCTTTAAATTACTTGCCGAGAGTATTTATATTTATATGGAAAATCTTACGATTATATTAATGTGGGATAAGTGCCCGGTGCGTGGAGAGAATGTATTAGATTGAACTACATGCCTTCTTCCAAACATAAAAACGATTCAAAAGGCCTCTTTATTGCTGGTTGATTATATCAAATAATATTGGATTGTATGCCAATAAACCTGGCATTTTTCACAAAACATGTGGTGGCAAGCGAGTGAGCTGTTCTCGGATATCCTAAATGTCTTCTGTCGTACTTATGTCTGTGTAAAATCAAACCAATACTATTATTGCTTGTTTCCTTTCATCTTGACATTTAATTATGCAAGAAACAGTCTTTTCTTAAGCGGCAGTTACAAACCAGTAGTAAAATCAATCAATGTGCTGCATTTTCTTCGGACCGCCCAGGGGCATTTTTTGCGAGAGGTTTTTAAGCATTTGTTGGGCTTGTAATAATGTTCAAAATTCTCCGATTTGCTTAAATGTTTTATTACATTGACTGCCTAAATTGCCATCTGACTTATATATTGACATTTTCTTTGAATTTGACAGATTTACAACGCCATTAGGGCAAATGACAGTCACGCTGCATGATGCCAGTAATAATGACAGAAAAATGATGAGGCAATTTTGATGCTTTAGAAAAATGCCAAAAACTATGGGATTTAATAAATTTATATTTATTTAATTAAAAAATACAAAATGAAAATATATAATTAAAAGATTACAATATTATACTATATGGGCCTTATATAATACGTACATTATGATTTTTTGTTTAATTCATTTTCTTTATGTTTCTGTTTTAAATTATCGATAGTAATTCATAATAATAATGTTTATAAGTGTATTTTCCTTCACTTTCATTATTTATTTTAATAATTAATGAAGTTACATAAAATTGGTAAATAATATTATTTGTTTCTTAATCACCATATGTCACAAGTATGAAAGAAACAAAACAAATGAATTGAAGCCATTTATTTATTATAAAACTGCACAAATGTAGTTTTAATTATTTTTCTTATTCTCTTGCTTTCTTCCTCGCACTAACGTTAACGTTAACTAAATACAATTACCAGAACAAATAATTTATTTATATAAAAAAGGAAACATACGACTTTTTCTTCTCTTCGATTCCGTCAGAGAAAAACTTTTAACGGAGAAAAAATAACGAAAAAAATACACATTTAAAATTAAAGGAAATGCAGTCAAACTTAACCTTGTAAATGTTTTTTTCTTTTATAATAATTAATCCTAGGTTTATATATGCATTTTAATGTATTTTATTTCCTTCAATTTATATTCCTAATATAATACGATTCGCTTTCATTTCTATTTGTTTAACATAATGTGAGTGTTTTATTGTTTTGTTTTAATAAATGTTAGTAAAATACACGACAAAAATAATTAACATACGAAATTATTTCTTATTTATGTTTCAATATTTTATTTAATAATTATGTGTCGTTTGTTTTTTTCTTTAGATAAGAATGTTTTGTGCAATTTGTAAAGCTTAACACACATTCATTTTAATTATAATACAAGTTGCACAAAACAATCGTTGTTTATATTAAAAAACAAGAAAATAATAATTTGTAAATGTTTCTATGTACTAAAAATATATTTTATTAGCAAAATTATCCTTAAAACGTCGCTTATATTTTTATTTTTTAAATATGTGTGCGTTTGCTAAAGAAGTATTTATTTATATATTTTGTTTATTCATTTATTTTTGCAGTATAAGTCTACAATGATTTCAGTTTTTTTTAACATAGATACATTTAATTTTATTATTTTTAATTTATCTTAAAAAGATAATTAAAAAATCAGCCTTAGCCATTGATTTAAATTATAAACAAACAAAATTGTTTTATATAAGTATAGAAAAAGTCTACAAAAATTAGAAGCTTTAGACTTAATAGGAAATAATTGTAGTTGAGGACAAAACAAAACAGAGAAAAAGGAGGAGAAAAGAAAACTGAGAGTAAAGACATGGAGGAACCATCAGTGATCGGAGGAATGCAGTATCAGGCAGGTTGGCTGTATATTTGTGTAAAGCGCCAGGATTCCAATGTTTTCTTTTACGGCCAGTGCCTTGTATGTTTTCATGTGATCTGCTGAAAGAGGAAAATGCTTTCGACAAACTTAATATCGAGGGACTTAAGCTTGGGGTTATAAGCCATTCGTATGGCCTCCTCGATACATTGTTCTCTGTAAGAAATCTCGGCGACGTATGCAATTTCGTGGCAGCATTGCCTCTATATTTACTAACTAAACAACATTTAGAGGAAGACTTTGGAACTTTTGGTCTAGAAAAGTATCGAATTTAATACAAACAAATCCACAAGAGTTATGACTTATGAGTAGGAAGATAAGTTCTATTATTTAAATTTGATTTTTAAGACTCGCAAATAAAATAAGGAAGGACCTGCGAGCATTTATTTGGTTAAGGATGGAAAAGGTCTGATTTAATTAAATATAAAAGTGACTTGATCACTTCAAGTGATCAAGTCACTCATCAGGCTTTTTTTTTGGGGAGGTACGTGTAGACTATCAAAGAGAAGATATCATGAACGACGCAAAACTTCACTTTCAAGGCTTTTATGATCTCTTTGCCGACGAGCTTCTCTTTAAAGCTCTTTATCGAGCTTCTTCATAAAAAATCCTCTTCTTAGGAAAGAGTCCCTAGATTGCCTTAAAAAAATAACCCTGACCCGATATAATTTGAAAACTCCTTCAACACTGATGGATTATTGTGTTTTCTGCTCTATAAGCGAACAAAGGCAAATTTGAAAAATGGCAGTGTTGTGTTTTTTTTTTTTAATTTAGCAGATTTTGTTTTTGTTTGGAATTTGCTGCTTAAATGGACATTTACAATTTGTTTTTTATTAATACTGTTTCTCATTTTTTAAATTAGTGTGTGTGCTGTTTTAGAAAGAAAAATTAGCTCTTGTTAGAAAAAAAAATAAACTGAAGACATTTCAGGTGTATATAATGGTTATTTTCTCATCTTTATAATTAGTAATTACACAATAAATTATACAATTTTTTTTTTCTTTTTATAACATGAAGTATTGTCATTTGGGCAAAACAAAAAAATAAGATTCTTTACTGGGTTTTTTCTTATTACAATTACTCTAAATTCAATTGGAAGAATAAAATTTATTGAAAAATAAATATAAATTAACCAGCTTCCTTAGAAATTATATAATTTTGTTGCTTATTTATATATTTTGCCATAGAAATAGAAAAAAAGATAGAAAGAAGAAATAAAAAAAAGACAACTAACAACAATACTTTCTTAAAAAAGAAACATACAGCTTTGTTTATATAATAATATTAAGTTGTTTAAATCAACATTAAGAAGAATGTAAATTAGCGTCATGTTGATTGTTTATAATCATAATTTTGTTTCATTTTATCCTTAAACTTTTTTCTTTTTGTTTTTTAATAAATATTGGAAATTGTTTTTATTAGTTAAATTCTGTTTTGCAATTTTTATATATAATCTGTCTGTGCTCTTGATGTTAAATTATTATTATGATTTCTTTGTTTTGTTTTTTATATATATATATTTTTTATCTTTTTTAAATTATTTTGGTTGGAGTTCTCTATGGATAAATAACTTTGTGTTGTTCTGTTTTGTGTTTGATTTTTTTTTTTTTGCATTTTTTCTATTTGGAAGTTTTTATCAGTAGGCCTGTGCCTCTTTGTAATCACTCTGATCCAAGGTGTAGAAATCTTCCAATTTCCATTGCAGCGTCTCGAAGGTGGGCCGTCGCATTGGGTCCTTGTGCCAGCATTCGAGCATAATCTCATAAAGACGTGATTCGCAGTTTGGTGGAATTGGCATACGGTAGCCATGCTCGACTTGGGTTAATACTTCAGCATTTGTCATACCTTAAAATGCGACAAGGAAAATTATGTTAAAATTGATGTCGAATGAGATTTAATTTTAGTTCAGAATTTTACCTGGATATGGAATGCGTCCATAAGTTACTAATTCAGTTAGTAAAATGCCGAAACTCCACACGTCAGATTTTATTGAGAATTTACTATAATTGGCCGCTTCAGGGGCAGTCCATTTGATTGGGAAACGGGCACCGACACGGGCTTCGTACTCATCCTCTTTGATAAGTCTGTAAAGTAGAGTGAAACCAAAAAATCAGGTTTGTTGAAAAAAGAATTAACATATTTAAATTTAAAAAAAGCTCTGGATTACTGAAAAAATTTTCAAACCCTTGGATTATGTCGTTTCGTCACGGTAAGTACGTTTTTAAAAACTTTTTACGTTGCCATAAAAAGTTTTCAAACATTCCTAGTGACTTAAATTCTTAACTCTTTCAGTTTAAGAAAGAACCACCCATCGCCCATAGATAATAGCGATAAATGTCGTCCCGGCTTGTCCTCTCGAAAGCTATGAGGAAAGCGCTCTTTGAACCGAAATAAAACACACAATAAAACTGTCTTGCGACTTCTTTTTATATGTTGTCCTTGCTTTTCAACTAATTGCTAATTGATTTGGTCTAAGGTTAGCTGATGCTTGGCTCAAACTATTTTTTTATAAAAAAAAAGAATTAAAAAATGATCGCGAAGGACAACAATTCGAAAAAAGAGGATCAGTAAAAGAAAAATACAGGCTGCTTAGCATAACAGGGATCATAAGAACGTAAAAAAAACTAAGACTTCCCCCATCGTAATAACAAATTTGTTTTGCTTTGAGAATTCCACTAAATTTGAGACAGAATTTCCTGGATTTCCTTATTGGTGGTCTTGGCCCACCCCGAGTATTTCCAGTCTAAGTACTCACCTTCACTATCTGCGTAGACGCTCTCAGAATATATGAAAACCTGCATCTTAAAGAAATAAGCATATTTTATTGTAACCAGGAAATTTGCGGAACGTTTTTTCGCCAGACTTGGGCCTTTTAGAGTAACGAAAAACTTTTTCGTTCGGGCATCGAAATCCCGGAATACCAAATCCCGAAATCAAAATGCTGGAAATGAAAATCAAGGAATACAAAATAGAAATTGAAAAATGAAACAGCCAGTGTTAAGGGGTTGGCACCGAAATTCCGGAATTCAAAATCTCGGAAACCAAAATCGCGGAATACAAAATCCTGGATTTGTTTTAAACCGGCCAAATTTAAACTGTTCTTGGGTGGTTCTTAAAAAAGGACTGCAGACGTCTCTTCGACTCATAAGCCGCCGGCCGGCCTTCGGCCTCACATGTTGGTGCTTATGCCACCACCACGTGGCGTTTGTCCAATTTTACCTGACGCAATTTGAATTATATAATCCCGGAAATTTCCGGGATTTTCGAACAATTTTAGTTTTCTGGGTTTCTGTTTTCCGGGATTTTGATTTCCGGGATTTTGAATTCCGAAAATTTTCAAAATTCAATGTCGGGATTTTGAATTCCGTGATTTTCATTTCCGGGCAAACGGCTCGATCCCACCTATGTCTTAGCTAAGACAGTAAATCTCATCTTCACGCAGAAGAGAAAATCATCAGAAAAGCGACGGGAGCTCTAATGATTTGCCGAGCTTGCAGGATGCAGCCCAATAATCCTTGGGAGGATGTATACTGCTATTATGAGACCTCATATGGGCCTCATATTTTCGCCGCCCCCTTGGAAACATGTCAGAAAAAATACACCTAAAAAACGTGACTAAACTTTTGTGGCAGGACTCATGTATTAATTCTGTGATTTTCTAAGATACGTCTAATGGGACGCGCTTTTTGTTTTTATTTTTTGTTTTTCGATGTATACATTTTGGCTTTTCATGCTATTGACATAGTTTCAACTTTTTGCGACAATTTTCCAACAATTTTTCCTGGCAAAACTGGCTAAAACTTAACGATTGTACGACTTCGAGACCTTAAAAATCCAGATATGTAGTTTCAGACTGTCTACCTTGCAATTTAAGCCTTTCAAAATAAATAAAGGCACAAAAACAGGCGGAAGGGCGGATACTTTTTCAACTTAACAATTCCGTCTCGATCATATTTCTGGTTCTGCAATTAACGCTAAAGTCTTACAAACTTTTTATTGGACCCATGAGATGGTACAAGGCCTTCCGAGAGTTAAGATAAAACTGCTGTCTAACATGACAGAGTTACGGTTTTGCCCAAGGCCGTGCGAACACTTTCGTCTATTCGATAATCCAGAAAAATCAAAAGGTCTTCTAGGAGTTATAAAAATATTAAAACAGTTTGGTGTTTACTATGTAAATTAATAAATTAAAATAAATAGAGTGGCGCAATAGCTCGAGGTGAACCAGGGCTAACTTCTCAATAATGTATGCTGGTGTGTTGATTTCTTTTACATACAAAGGGATCTACAATTATTTGCCGAATCCGAAAGGCTGCTTGAGAAGTTTTTCAAGACAATTGATACTCTCGGAGGGCTTATCAAACCCTCGCAGAGGTGGGGACCGTGAAAAAGAAAAAGTCTTTTTTTTCAGATGACAATGGCAGGATTCGAACCCAGGCCTCCGGCGTAGTAAGCACACACACTAACCACTACGCCACGGCACCCCACACTATGTAAATTAGCAATTGATTTTTTTGCTTTTAATCTCTGTCTTCTTAGTTTGCCTCTCCGGGCCTGGGCCCTACTGGACCCTAGGGCTAATATGTCCCTGAGACCAATGATCACATATGGACCGGAGACGTGGACAAACATAACTAGTCTGGACACGGCGTGGGAGACAAGACTCAACAAGGTACAAAGACATGGCTGCCTCTGGATAACAGGGGTCATGAGAACTTGCTCACCTGCAGCCATGGAAGTGCAGTTGGAGCGGACTCCTCTGCATCTTATGGTTGAGGCGCAAGCAGAAAATGACCAGAGGAATAAGCAATACGAAGGGACAGATGCATTAGATAGAAGTAACTCAATGCAGACTATTAGAAAGTTCGACTTTCAAAAGAACTTTGTAGTTAGACTTAATAACAAAACGAGCTGGAGCAATAAATCCTTAATTTATACCTTGAGCAACCAAAAAACAAATTCTGCACAGTTGGGTTAATAACTATGAATGTGATGAAGGAACAGAAGGGTTCGGGCGTAAAACCAAACCCACTCTGGCGAATGCCAAATAAGCTAGTGTAAGCACGTTGGAGTATCCTGATGTACGCTGATGGTTAAATATCGGCGTTTCTCCCAGTCAAGATTCGTGCAGTCTGCGGATAGAAGTTGCTGAAATCAACTATCTATTTTGCTTAAACAGTGGCTTTATTGATGCAGAAATTTGGCTTTATTTCCTTTTCTAAAAGGCAATAAGCCCAACAAAATAAGGGTTTTGGCTTTATTTTGTTGGGCTATATTTCACGTCGCCAATATTTCATTTTTCCCCGCTCCCCTCAACAAAAAAAAAACAACTTTTAGGGACATTTTCCCACTAAAAATGGGAGAGCGGAGATATGCTCCAAAATTTCAAGCTTCCAAAATACAATTTCGTCAATATTTTCGAAATTACTAACACCATAAAATCCTACAGACTTCCTGCCAATGCAATGTTTGCTTCTATCTTATAGACTTTCGAACACTACAAATGTACCTACGCGGAGGTTCAGGTTGTCAAGCTTGTCGTCGAATCAAAAACGGTCTAGGATTAAATAAAGACCAGACGTCGCTTCATCCACTCAGCCAATAAAATTATTTAGACTCACTAGAGGCCAGGTTCCTCAGTTGGCTAAGTGAATCAGGTCCAACTTCTCAATTAAGTGTTGTACTTTTTCATATTAATACTGACCTATTTTTTTCGAATCGGAACGACTGTCGAAGACGCATGTTACTCTCGGAGCGTTTCTCAAAACCGTGAAGTGGTGGGTACCGTGAAAAACAATGAGTCTTTTTTCAGATAGCAGAGTTGGAAATCGAACACAGCGAACACAGCTCTACGGCACGAGTTGCTCTGACTGCCAACTTCCTTCAAAGTCAACATCAGATGGTCCAGATTTGGAAACTTTGTCATATTAAGACAAAATTTTACCAACCCAAGGCAAAAACCAATGATTTTCCATGCTCAGAAATCGCTAGACTCACAGTGATATGCACGGGTCTTTTGGGTCAATCGGAAGTATTCGACAACAAACGTTGTACGTACCAGCTATACGTTTTTCTGAGTTGGACGCCGATAACTCGTCAGAGCTTCAAGTAGGGAACTAGGTGGCATTCAGCAAGTAAAATAATAATCTGTTTGTACGTTTTCTGAAACTCACTACCTAACAAAGACGCAGTTTCTCGTACAAGCTTAAAGCCTCTCAAATCAATAAAACGCATCTGCTCTGAAAAAACATCCTTTAAAAAAACTCCAACTTACCGCGCCAAACCGAAATCAGCAATCTTAACAATATTATTATCAGCCACCAAGACATTACGTGCTGCCAAATCACGATGGATGTAATTCTGTGATTCCAAATACGCCATACCGGCAGCTATTTGTGCCGCCATATCGATTAGAGTTGGCATCTTTAAGCTTCGTCCTTTACCTGTGAATAAAAAATGCACCAAAAAAAAAAAGAAGGAAATCAGGACATGCTCCATTATGGAAATCTATTTGATTTTCTATTTCTTTACCTTGCAAGTATTCCAGTAGAGATCCATGCTTCATAAGTTCGGTTATAATGTAAATTGGCTCCTCTACTGTACATACAGCATACAGTTGAATCAATTTATTATGACGTAATTTCTTCATAATTTGAGCTTCAGCCAAAAAGTCTTTAGGGTCCATTGTGCCTGAGAAAAATAAAGAGACCAAACGATAAGTACATCGTGTGTGTTCAAAAGTGGGAGTTGGTTTATGTTTGTACTCATATAGGTACAAGTGTGGACGGACAAGCATATATATAAAATGTATACCTACCGGATTTCAATGTTTTAATAGCCACCGGTGTGGTGTTGTTCCATGAGCCTTCCCATACCTCTCCAAATTGTCCGGAACCAAGTTTGCGTATGAACTTCAAGGAGGTTCTATCGATTTCCCATTGATCGCGTGTTCGATGGGATAAGCCTTCGGTGACGGGTTTTTCAATCTGTGAAATACATTGGATTTACATAAGTTTTTTTGTTCTGTTGACAATTTTTATTTTTTCAGTCTTTTTTTTTTTTGTTTTTTAAACAACATTATGTACAAAGATAAAAGAATATGAACATAATTGTGTGTGGAAGGAGGTGTTGTGGTAAGGGAGTGCGTTTTACAGGTTTTGCATGTGCTGTGGTGGAAGAGTATGGCTTAAGAAGTGTGCACATGTTGGTTGTGTATACATTTTTTTTAATGGAAAGAGACACAGACTTGTGGCACAGCAATTGACTTTAACAACTTGAACAAAAATAAGAACATTGAACGAAACAGCTTACAAGGGCTTACGAATTTATCGGAATTTTACATCAACGATGGGATACACAACTTATGGGATATAGAATTACTTTTAAATACTAAATTCAACATGACTTTTCGTTTGATTCCTACGTGTTTTGTGGAAAAGATGATTTATTAACTTTAATTACGTGAGTTGATGTAAGCCTTTAAGAGAATTTTATTCTATAATAAAGGCATTTATGAACCATCAGTCTAATGGAATGAGAAACTCAATTTTCTATGGTGTAACCTTACTTCTACATTCGATTCTATCGAAAATTATCAGAGTTGTGGTATTTTCTAGTAATGCTTTGGGTTCAACAAAATTATTTGCCTGAAATCTTGGTCCGAGCATGGAATTCCAACAAGCTAGAAAATAAAAGTGTAGGACGCTTTAAATTTAATTGAAACCAACTAAGAGTAATGGAAAGACTTGTGAAAGCAAAATATTTTAAGGAACGGTCTAGGCGATTGTTCTATGCAATACTTGTGTAAGAAATATAGCCTGCATGGTTTTGAGAATCCTGACGTTCCTAGAGAGTTAAGTGAGGCGTCAACACAAGGAAAATACATTTTAAGTATCATTCGATTTTATAAATATCCTCTCTTTCCAGAAGGTAATCTGAGAATTAAGTACGGCCTCACAGCAAGATTTTGTTTCATGTTATTTCCTTTTTTTTTTATAATTCTTATAAATCTAAAAAGTGGAAGCTTTCAATTAGAGGAATCCATGTTAAAGTGCTGTTCCTAATAGGCGGACTTAGCTTTGGCTGAAACACTGCCAAATAAGCGTACTGGAATTTTTTTTACATATTGATCACTAACTCTCTTTCGGAAACATGTGCGGAAAATTATACGTTTTATTTAATTAGAAGTCTGCTTTGCAAACATATTGGCCTCATTAGTCCAGGAAGTGACAATAAAAGAGCGATTGGTTCAACTTTTAATTTCTAGATGTCGTAAAAAGTGAAAAGTGCAGTAAGATAAGAGAAGTTATTGACAACCTAAAACTTAGTGACGATAATTCTTATTCTAACCTGTTGACACATTACTGACAGTTCACCTGTTGGAAAAACAGTCAGTACAGGGAAAGCGAGCGTATCTTCCTTTAACGTTTTTTTTTTAGGCCAGCCATTGTGCCGAATATAAACTGTCACAAATCAAATACGAACAATCACTGAGTTAGCATCACGGTTAAGTCAGCGCACAGAACACAAATGCTTAAATGCTACAATTGAAAACGAAATACTCGTAACCATTTGAAAACAATGAAAATCTATCTTCTCCTTAAAGCTTAAAAAAGCACAAATTTTTGATTCCCCTTTAAAAAATAAAACAGAACGATTATTTATTATAACTTATGGGCGTTGCTTTCGAGCGCACAAGCACAATAAGTCTGCCTTCGACTCTATGGTATGTTGGCCCCACACCATAAATTACCGAAGAACTAGAGAGACTTGCGTCCCTGTTGCCTCCAAGACCCATTTCTTTATGTTTTCTATAAAACCTGCAAAGCTTTTATAAAGCTTTAAATTTCCGTGTCGGTAAATACGTGTGAGAAGGTGCAACAACTATTTACCTTACGCGGTCAGCTGATGCAAAAGCTGCAAAGAGGAATTGCATGGAATTGACGAATTTACTCACATTTGTAAACACATGCCAGAGTATTGGTAAATTGGTAAATATTAGCTTTTTTTTAGGGCAAAGCTTTTACGTGTCCAAAGTTGAATATCTATTTATTCAGTAATTTATGCCCCACACTGATATCATGCAAAATTTCTCTTTCGAGTCCCTATCGTCAAAAAAAAGCTCTCTTCCCATAAGAGCCATACAGACTATTTTTCACGGACACAGTAAAAACGTCAATGCCAGTCAGTTTTATCGGAGTTTTAAGAAAAAAATATCTTCGAAAAATAGAAAAAAATTGGCAGGACATGAGTGGGAGGACTGATACAGCCTTTGTTGCTCGAGACAGGAAATTACTACATAGACCGCTTCCTGGTCTAAGAACCAGTATTCATTTCATTAATCTCTGGAGAGATGTCCAGAGGTGATAGCTTAGTTGGCAAAGTTCTTCACAAATCGAAGTTTCAATTGTGTCTACATTAGTGTATGCAAGCGTGTTGCTGATGCTGAATTGTGCTTGAAGTTTTAAAGTTCCCGATGTTCTTAAAATATTTTTCAGAGAAAAGAAAGAAGACAAATGACATCATATAACTTTGTCGGAAACCTTCATTAAGACGAAAAGTATAAGTAATGTTTTTTTCTTACAATTCTGAGAGAGCAAGAACAACCTTGGCAAACTTAAGAGCTTTTGACAAAAAGCAATTCTACTCATTTTTGTCCGGGGGAAGGTACTGATTCGCTTTGATTTTAAAACTGACAAGAAAAAATATGACAAGAAAAACTGTCTGTAGAAGCTCGTTTTGCTCATTATGTTCTGCTCGATAAGGAACTCGAAAGTCATATGTTACGTCCGTATGTTTGCATTCGTTTTGAAATCTACGATGTAAGGTATCTGGTGTCCCTGCCTGGACATGAGAATTATGCTCCCGACTGTACCGCGTGTAAGCTAGAGTAAGGAAGTAAAATACAACCGTCAGTCGATGTAGTTTCATTTGTCTAAAGCGTAACATTAACCAATAAATTTCATTTTAATATTTTCATAAAATTTTTTAAGGATTTTGAATAATTTTTTTTAAAGTTTATTGGTTGGTTGCATCAGAGTGTCTGTTGAGCGGCTCTCTTTGAACGTTAACTTACAAGAAAATAAATTTTCCTGGAATTTCAAAAGTTATAAGTACTTTTTATGGCTCTTACAAGGCAATAAAAAAAATTTAAGACCACAGCTAGTCAATATTGTCCTGAAGAAGTTTATTGCGTTTTTTTTTTAGTTTTATATAACCAATATTGACTATAAAGCAGTTGTTGTAACCAAAGCTGATGGAGTTTACATTGTTTTACTATATGTTCTGTTGTTAACGTGTTTCATTGTTTCTGTACATCCCTATTTGAACTACGATTTTGGTTTGTTTTACACATACAAAGCGATTTTAATGGAAAAGTAAATCCGATCTGACTCATTCGACAATCGCTTTGTCGCTATCATTTGACTATGCATACATGTATGTATTTCGTATGTACTTGATCCATTATTCACCATTTCCGGATAGGGGCAAATTCAAGTCTCTGGTTGGGGTTTTTTTTCTTCAGCCAATTTCATTTAAAAATGCAACGTTGTGGATATTCGAACACAGATAAACGTAGGAATAAAAACACACTCCAAACACAATTGAATTTGATCATTTCAATGTCAACAGAATAGTTTGTCAATCGCTCTATTCAATTGAATTATCTACACACCAAAGGCTCAATTACAAAACTTTCCAATTAAGGGGAATTCAATTGTTGATTAAGGCAATCAGTGTGCTTCGAATTTTCCGCTTCGGCTTACTCAATTGCACTTTGGGAATGCAATCGGAAAGCAGTAGATACTGCATCGGCTGGCGATTGCATATGGAGTACCATCATCGGCTGGTCAGACCCAAAAAAGGTTCACCGACACCCCAAAAAAATTGAGCTGCGACCTTCAATTGCAGGGGGCTTTGTGATTTTTAAAAACTGGACATAATACAGTCGGCTAATGGGACAATCAATACAGTTGTTAATCATAATAATATATATCAGATGAACTTTGGTTGCCATTATCCGGTGTCGAAGCAGAGCAATAAACCCGATTATCTTGAAAGCCGGACATTATAACGATTCAGTAAAAGAGGCGAAAAATCGCGTTAATTAGTTGCTTAAATAATTATTCGTTCGAATATACATTAAGGCTTAATTCTCTACTAAAAAAAAAGTCATTAAGACGGTTTACTTGTTACACTTAGTAAAAGAATAACTTTGGGATTTTAAAAGAATCCAAACGGGTGAAAGAAAGAGCATATTCAACAATGAATGCACATAAGTCTTGCATCAACGCTACAAATGTAAAAAAAACTGTTAACTACTGAGCCTCACACTTCCCACCAATTAAATGCTTCGCCAAACCGTGGTGATGCGAAAAGAATAGCGTGTATGAAACTGAATCAAAGCTAGTCCATCTAATTGGGTATTATGAAATCCAGATGACCCGTAAATAACTTTGCAATAAACTCTGTTATAATCTACATTGTGAGGTGCCAATTGGTCTATCTAACTGACAGTAGCAAAGTGCCCAGTTGCATGACTGACAACTGGTTAAATGATCTTTTCGCTCGTGATTTTTTTTTTTTACAAATTACGTTGACTTCAATCCATCCAATAAGTGTAATGACACCAATCAGAGAACGAGTCAAACACGGCTTACATCATGCTAGCACATTGTTGGAATCGAATTACGTATACGTATCTACTTTATCTAAGACTTCATATTATATCAGAAATCAGTTGCGGTTTTTAAATAAGTGTAAAAATAATATCTCACACTAAACTGAAAATTGAACAAATTTTGAACAAAAGTGGCGCAGTCGGTTTGAGTAAAGTGATTTTTAGGCAAATTAAAAACTAATAAGTTAAGCTCAACTAGCACACATTAGATGTGATGAGTGTTTTAATTTCCTATAATCTTTTTTAAACTTCCCACGCGAGAAAGCCTTAAGGACATACAAACTTTGGGGAAGACTGTTAAGTGTCTAAAACATTCAAAATGATTCCAAGAAAAAATTATTGCCTTTTCTTGTGTTCCTAACGCAACTTTATTAAATGGCAGGACTGTAGGCACACTGAATTTAAAAGTGAAAGACATGTTGGACTCATTGAGAGTGAAAAAAATGACACTGATTGTGAAAATGGCGCCGTCGAAAGTTTTGCACATTATGTCAAATAATTCTTTTCCACTTTTATTTAAATTTCTATTTAATATTTATTTCAATTAACAATCAGATTTTTTTACGCTGTGCTCTAATATTGTGGCGCAGTCGGTAATGCACTGATGTTGTTGGTCATCTATTCTACTTTTAAATGTGCCAATTTAGGAAGTTTTGTTTATCAAACTTAATTAATACACTTTGTCTCAATAAGAGTGCATTGAGGCTATTTAATTTTTTGGCCATTCAAATTTTGTGAGTCTTTTCAGCGTGACTGACATTATTTTTTGTAATAGATTTTAACATTGACATCGTGTTCTTACTTTTTGTAGCGCTTCAATTTTAATCATCATTAGCGAGAGCTTTCGAATTTCAGGGCTGCCACTTGCTCAAAAATGAAAAATACAAAAAAATATAAAATTGAACTCTTGATAAAACCTTTTAAAAAGACTCCAGCAAATACAAGGATGTGAAACTTTTGTTGATTGTTGCCGAAAGTAAAGGTTTTTTTCAAGTTACGCTTAAATTCATCTTGCTAAAACTGGGTGCATTCATTTTGCAGTCGGTAAAATGATGACATGTGACTGTATTAGCTGCCTATTGTATACTTTTTCGAGAAACGTCAAAATGAGTTTAGTACACTGAAATAAAACCGTGTTCGAACATTCTTTTAACAAAGAATTTGGTTTTTTCACCGCACATAACACAGAGATTAACGTAGGAAGAATGAAAGTTAATCCCAAAGTGTTTCCACTAGAATAGACGAGATTTACTTCACGTATGCTTTCGTTTTTGACATTTCTCAATAATATCACATCATCTGCGCATCTTCTTATGAACGTGAATTGCTTTATCTCTCGGGCAACCTAGATTCAGAAATTATAATTGCCACCAATTTTTTCAATCTACGAAACGAAGTAACCCAAAAATAGTAAAACAAAACGTCAAATATGTTGTTGGGATTTCGGTCCACAAAGTCGATTGTAGACTAACTTCATCATCATCGACCAGCAGCATTAAAATTAACAATATTTTGCAGTGTGCACACCTAATTGCACTTAACTTTTTTGACAGGAACAACCACATGTACATCAACATCAGCCGTTCTGCGCATTCCTTTACTCTAGATACACAAGAAACATTGAGTTGATAATACCCAGCTGTCACGAAAGGTGTGTTTGTTTTGTGTCATCAGGAAACGCAAAGAATGCGTAATATTCTGTACCGTTTAATTTATGAATTCTTTAGTGGAATAGATTAATATAGTAAACCACGTTATTTAGAGGGGATTTAAGGATGATTAGTCTTAATCGCGGATTATTGTCCGGTGGAAACACCCTATTAGGGTCCTTCAGAAGTGAAAATCACATCAAAAAAGTATTAGTAACCCAAAGTGTAAAAAAATTATGGTTCATGGCTGGAATGTGGCGCAATCTATAGTGCGTATGAAGTCAAAGTACCCAACCTTTACTAAAAGTTCTTTCGCAGCAGTAAATGACACAGGCTATAGTGGGTCTGCATTCAGTAACTGACATTCAATAATACTTTCAATATATGGCGCAGTCGACTGTGCATCTATATTTAGTGTAACTAACTCTAAAAAAACAATCTTTTTAAATAAATATTTATTTGACCCTTGCCGAGCCTTCTCATACCACATGAAACTTGAGATGCTTAGCTTGTAGCACAGTAAGCCTGCTTGTTTGAAGCTCACCACACAAGCAGTATGTTCGGAGGCTTGTAGAAACCAAAAAATAGTTAAGCAGTACTGTCACGTGATTTAAAAAAGAAGGCACTTATGCAGGAGCTGGAATGCATACTTTCGGTCACTCTGCAATTAAGGGTCATTTTGTAACGCGACAGGTGCTTTTTTACAAGCACGGCGCAGCACTGGTAGATGGCGTGTTGATTAAGGGACTGAAATACTGGTCTGGCTAGCTTGCCAGTTCAAATCTCCGTACACTACGAATGAAATTCACACAGCAGATATAGCTCTCAACCCGATGGGTGCTTTTCACATGAGAAAAATAATTCCTAGCTCAAATACAAAATTTTTTGATGTAAAATACAAGTTTTGGTCACTCAGTTTCGTATTAGAATCCAGACCCCTATCGCTTTCAGTTTAGTATAAAGCTTCAGTTTACAAACTCAATTAATGAACATGAATGCTGCTTAATACGAGTGTGGCGCAGTCGGTAGTGTATGAGATGCAAGACTAATTAATGAATTCAATTAAATATGATACTTATTTTTTGCTTTTTAAATTACATCGGCTGTTTCAAGATTGTTTGAGACGAGACAAATGTTTGCAAAAGAAAAAAAAAATACTTCTTGAGACTAAGGATCATATCGGCCACCCACATCACACCTTTGTTGAAAGCAAAGAGACAGTGAGACAGTTTTTTATTTAGCCAAAAAGTAGTGCAAATTACTTTCGCAAATATTTTTCTACGACTTGATACGTGTCATTGATAACTTTGTGCCTAATTTATTTTCTTATAAAGTATTTTTTATTAGTATTATAAACTCTATGGCTTTGCCCAATTTTATGCTAATTGGTAAGCAAAACAAAGGAAAATTTCGCACATAATTATTTGTGAATACAGCGAATGGAATGTTGTCATCATCACTTTCCATTTAAACGGAATCGTTAGGTGTTTTAGGGTTTCTTATCATACCTGAGTCAGTCTTGATGGTTTCATCTCCTTATGAGATAGATCTAGATAAGACTATGGGGTTTTATGAGGTTTTTGCTTTGCATTTTTCTTTCCCAAGTGGAAATTGAAACATTAACCTTAATGGATTGTAGGTACATGTTGGTCCACTTGGGTTTTAATCTTTCTGAGACTCTACGGAAGACGTATGTCGTAAGACAGATTTTTTTTTGCTTAGCTCTGGAATGTGAAGTGTACATCGGAGTCGTGTGATTTTTGGGGAATTTCGATGATACACTGCTTTCGGTTAGCGCCAAATTAAATTATTTTAAAGGTTTAATGAGAAATGGCGTTTCGTACGTAATTGTTTTTTTTTCGCAAAGTTAAAAAGAAAATTTGATCGTTATACTTGCCAGCGTTGCCAATAAACAGTAGATAAATCTTTCAAATTCTACGTATCAGGAGTTTTCGGAATTTTATGCAGTAGTTAAGCCTTTTCACTCAACAATAATTGAGTTCGACAATCCCTTTCTAGGATTATTGATATCAGCGCTTTTTCAAACATCGAGCAATCCTACTTAATTTATTAGAAAGTCCAAGTCAGTGTTAAGGGTAAAATACTTGATTCGGATCCAACTTTTTTTCAATTCCAAAATCTAATACAGTTAGCAGCAGTGTAAGTTACACACTAATTCTAGCCCAGTTTAGCGGTTTAACAAAATGAAAATAAAAATCGTTTAGGTCCTGAAAACGACGCACTTATGGAAATTGTCTACGTCTACATTGTCTCTAGCATTGGATAAAAGGTCAACTAAAGCATTTTCAAAACACACTTTTAAAGTCGCTATGAGTGACACAAATAATTCAAATAAATAAAAATAGGTATAAACACAACTTTTAACGGGTTGAAGGTAGTTTTTTTGTTGTATTTTTCTGTTAAAGATGAAAAACATTTTGTTTTAAAAAAATTCCTACCTCAAATATACCCACAAATTGGTTAGACTAAAATTGCAAATAATATTTTAAGAAAAAATATAAAAGAAATCGGAGAGAAAAAAGAGAAGGAAAAAATCAGAAATTACAGAATAAGAATCATTTTGTGTTATGATTTTCTGTTGTTGTTTTTTAATTATTAAAAATGAAACAAGGATGAGATATGCGGAGGAAGAACTATTAACAAAAAAACTTGTACAAAGAATAAAATGTGTTGAAAAATATTTTTTGTTGATGAAGAATAGAAGTGTGAAAAATATTTTATCTCACAAAGATGAAGTAAAAAGTGTATGTTTAAAAGTTTAAATTAATAAATAAAAAGTAAAATGGGATTATTTTTGACATACCTGTACACATGGCTTGCAAAGATTGACACACAATCCATCGGAGTCCTTTGAATAGTGTTCGACCAGTTCTTGAAGTGTTCTGTTAATGTAGGAATGAGTAGAATTTTAAAATAGATATTTTATTTTATAACATTATGTTTAGTATATATATATACAAAATATATTATAGAAAGATATTTTATTATATATGCATATGGCTGGAAATGGTCTGACTTGAGGTATGATGACAGTAAAAAATGGTTTTAAGGGTTTCGAATCCGGTCACCATTGGCTAAAAAAGAGCACCTCAACTACTCGGCTCTAAAAATCATTGAGAATTTTTATTGATGATCTTTTTAGTTCGTCATACTTCTCCAAGCGTCTATATTAAATTTAGACTGAGTCAAGACATAAACCAATCATCAGCGTAATTCTCTCCTTACACGTGCCGTCAAAGTTCCAACCCATTCTACGATTACACATGCATGTCAGCCCATATCATTCTCAAGTCAACCAATTTAAATATAAACAAAAGGAAAAAACAATTATACACCATACCTGAATGTCGTTCTTCGTGCGATGAAAAATCCGCCCTCATCCAATTGCCTGATGCGGTAGTGTTTAACTGTGTCGCCATCTCGCACTTGAATTATAGAAAAAATCACATAAAAATTTGATTGTGTTGAGGAGAGTTTTATTTTTCTCATAAACTATTTAATTTATTTTTGTTTTATAAAAAAAAAAATATTTTCAACTATTTACAAAAATTAACTATTATTAAAATATGACAGTGTGTAGCCGCAAACGGCTAATTAGGAAATTTTCCACTAAAGTTGTATTAAACGCAATTAGAGGTAATTGAAAATTAAATTGACATGTCGAAACCTAGATGGGAAAATAATACATTTTGTTGGAACAATGTCGTACCTATATTCTATTTTGTCACTTGATGAAATGTTAAAAAAAAAAATAAAACTACGTAAGGGCATTGACAACTGATTGAACCTTCACTAGTCAATGTTGTAATTATGATGTGCTAATATGGGGGTGTTTGGTCGGAACGAATATAGTAAATTGTTTTTACGCTAAATCGAGTTAAGTCAAAGAAAAAATCTTTAAGTTTGAAGAAAATTATTTGCAGTAAAATAACGAGTCAACAATGTTACCGCTAGTTAAAACCTGTGAAAAAACACTTGAGTGAGTACAAAAAATAAAAAAGTACTGAGCATAAAAATGTACCCTAAGTTTAACCTTAAAATTTAAGCTTTGTTTGCAAAAAGCTTGAAAAAAGGTTTTTTCGCTAAAATTTAAATCCACTTGGCTAAAAATAAAAAAATTTAACTTCAGTAGCATACAACTGGAAATCGGAACAATGTACCAAAGAAGGGTTAACAATTTTAGAGGAAAATTATAGGTGAACCCACAGATGGTGTGGATGTTGGCGATCAATTACTGTAATTTACTACATTGAATTAGGTTGATCTTTTTGACAGATGTCAACAACAATCTTTGTCAGTTTTAGCCATTATCTTGCTAACCACACAACTACACATTTTTCCTATTCAATCTTTATACAGAAATGGGTGACGTGTAAAAAAGACCAATTCCGCACTTGAGGCGGTTAAAATAAATAGGGATCACTACTGCATTATTCTTATTGTAAATTAAATGAACCGGGTCTGGTGGATCTGTGGTTGATTGGATTTCTTTCTGATGGCCTATATGAAAAGCTACATCCATGCCACAAACCCAGTGACTTTTAAGTTTAACATAAAATACAAACTTAAATTCTGGCTAAATGTTTTTTGCGTGTATTAAGCACTTGGCACCACTAACTCAGCAGCACTAGACACCCTGATCCATCTGATTTCCCTTCACATCTTCAGCAGACAAACATATCTGCATCAAGGCTACTCGCCTCAAAACAACCTCTCAATGGACCGATAGTGAGGTTGGCCACTCCGCTTATCTAAGCACATTCACGTTCTCTCTTAGAAACAAAGACTTCACCATACCTCAGCTACAGTTTGACAAGAACATTTAGGCAACTATGTGAACTGACCCACTTCTACAAAGACAAATAATGCATGGGGATGCATTCTCAGAAAGACTTAATCTTATAGTCTGTCTTTCTTCTTCTGGATCATCTAGTGTTTTTTGAGCTGAAATTATAGCGATAAAGGAAGTCTTGTCCTTGCTTATGAAGAATGGCGGCCATCAAGTGCCTGGAATCAGTCTCTTCAAACTCTAAAGTAGCCTAGGCTACCGATTGTCTCTAAAGGAGATGTCAGAGCACTTCAACATTCACCTGTGTTGGGTGTCTGGGCATAGGGTCTGCAAGGCTGACGAACTCGCCAAACTTGGAACTACCCTCTTAATCTTGCCTCATAAATGCTACTAAGACATTCCAATTTCGGCAAGCTCATGAAAAAACTGGATGCAAAAGAAAGTAAGAACCTCTTTCGCTGGACAGGTGGTAGTACCTGTCTAATTACGAAACAAATTTGGCCAAAGCTAGATCTTAAACGCTCTAGAAGTTTGATCGCCCTTAATAGATCACACTTAAGTGCTACAATCAGTGTCATTTTAGGACACTCTCTGATAGGCAAACATGCGACAAAGCTTGGTATTTATTCTAACGACTTTTGTTAACGCTCTTAACACGACTGACCCAAAACGTCTCTTGCGCTTCATAAGTAGCTCGAAATGGTTCAACAAGTAGGTAATATTTCCAGATCTACGTGGTATCACTATGAACCTATATAGGTCTATGTGTGTCGGATTCTTTGGACTCGACTGCCACTTCAACCTAACCTCCACCTAAACCACTCTTAGGCGAGACATAAAGGCAAACTTATTGGAACAATCACAAAAGAATTTTACCCTTTTCGTTAACTGCTATTCAGTCATTGTGGTTCTAACAAAAGCAAAAGTAAAATCTTGTGAAGTATGAAACTTTCGCTCAAGGCTCTAAGGATATTTAAGGTTTCGAATTGCGTGAGTTTCAAGGTTGTCATGATGTATTCATTATGAAAAGGCTGAAGATCTCACAAAGCTTGGCTCATATCCCTGTACAGGAAAAGCAGAAAGAAGGATGAATCCGCTGCTATCTTTTAGCTAAAATAAATTATACTATTCAAAAAGAAGAGTCAAACTAATGGCAGTTTCTTGAAGGTTCATAAACTGCAGGTGACGAAAAAGCTCTTAGAACTAAAAAAGTCCATCAATGGTTTTGGTCATTAGTGGTAGCCAGCCACAACCTGTTGAGAAAACTCGCAGCAAAATGAAGTACCATTAATACCAACTACTTTGGCCGAGGCTATGACCCTACAACAAAATGAGGAACACATATTCTGCCAGGGTACAAGCGGTAGCAGGCAATGGCTTCCAATTCGTCTAAGTAGTTGAATCAGTTTGCAAGCGTGCCTGTGGCAAATAAAGGAAAGTTCAAAAGAAACCTTGGTTGAGCCAAGTTTCACTCGAAGCTCAGGATACAACACCAAAGTAAGTATAGATTTCTTTTTTATCAATGCGTGCTGGCTCCGTCAGTCTAATTTTTTCCTTTCAAACCTTTTCTTAACTTGGGAGAACCCGGGATTCAGGATGCAACTAAGCATAGCATAGGTCTGTCCTAAGTAGCTCGATGGGAAAATTCAATTTTAAATCTTAATCACATCTACCCTGCCTTTTGATGTCGAAAACAAGGGTTTTCGTATGCTGAGGAAGCTAGCCTTCAATCCTTTGTGCTACAGAGATAGAGGCTAAAAAGTTCCACGCAAGTTAAACCGAGTTACAATGCGCGGGCAGGGTTTAGTGTCTACCTAGAAAGTTTAAAGGTAATTGTTAAGGCTTACTGTAGCTCTAAACCTAGAACAGCTCTTGAAAAAGCAGGCAACGACCTATTAAAAAATTTTGAAAGTCAGTTTTTGAAATATGTCAAGAGGCAAAAAGTACAGCCATTCATTCCGTACATTATTCTCATATATTCTACTATTGTTTTGTGACTCATAATAAGTTACATTTTTATTGAAAGATTCGACGCCACTCAAGTTAATCAAAGTGTAAAGGTTCAGTCCAAAGATCCTACAGAGAGTAAATCTTCTACGGGAACCGCAATCTTCAAGGCTTTTAGTACGTCGTTCAACAAAAATTGTCAGTATACAGGCCTAATAGGGAGGAATTTTTTAAACGTTGCCCCGTTTACATAGCCATGAAAAAAACCATTGACATACCAAGTGACTGTGACATAAACGTTAAATTGAAATTTGAAAAAAAAAATTAAGGAAGCACTGGACTAGACTAGAATCTAGTCTAGAAAAACCTAGAATAAGAGGTCATAATAGGTTCTAATAGGTCAAGAAATTTGCAAAAATATGATTGAATTTTAAAAGCACTTCACTATTTATTCTGTTAAGCCCCAAACACATTTTGGAAGTTTGGAGTTTTGAAATTTTAACAGCATGAATCGGTCATGTACTAAGATCTGGATAGCCCATGTTCTTGACTAAGCGGACTAGAAGGTTCTTTTTTTCTGCATTGCGGTGATTGTTTATGTTTATGCAACGTCAATTATAGAAGTCGTACTCGATGCGAAAAACGTAATCGATTCTTCTATGTAATCGATTCACCTTTAGGTACAAGGTTGCAAAAATTTTCCTGCCATCACAAAACGACTAACGCCTAAAATGCCTAGTCACATTTTCTGCATAAAAAGAATAATTAAAAACCGCGTATTGCTTGAAATGGAAAAAAGTTTGTGTAAGACTTCTTGACAACTTAAAGTTCCCAAATATTGTTGGACTTTAATTTTTTACAACACTTTAACAATGTCTAACTTTATAGTTTGAGAATCATAAAAAACCAGCGAGGAATGCGAAATAAAACTCACCTGACAACGAGTAATCATTGTGTCTGCTCTCGGAATCTCTGATCAAAAAAGCACCATGCTCATTCTCGGGTAGTAATAATTTCTTTTCGGCCTCAATGCGTTTTATTTTCCGGAAATACCATCTGAAATGAAATAAATTGAATGTTTTTCATTAGTCAGAGGACACATAAAATCAATTAATCATTTTATTGAGTTAGTCAGTCATACGTAATTAAATTATGTTTTTTTTTGGTAAACGAAATCAATTTTCCATTATAAGTTTATTTTATGCAATTATTTCCACGCATGAAACTCATATTTGCATCGTCGATAAACCCAAATAGGAATAATTGAAAATGTTTCACCAAATCATTAATAAATGCCAATAAAGTTTCAGTTCACAGGGTGTGCGAACACTCGCACTTTAAAGGAAATTACCTCGACAAATTTTGTCTTTTTTTAACACATTAGCCACGACCTTAGGCACGGATAGTTACCAGAATTGTCAACGTGATTAAGTCACGTTTTAATTTCTAACTGAGTGACGAAATGGGAACTTTTTGGGCGAGTTCATTGAAGTTCAAAGGGGGTGTCGGTTAATGCCTTTAGTTTGACGTAATTTTGGACTAAGTTTAGCTCTAAAACTGGTCAGTAGATTTTGCTTCTAAGTGGCACAACAACAGGTAACGAAAGGTTGTTAAACTATTAGCACTAAGCACTCACGATGTGATAAATCAATTAATGCATTTAAAGTCGAAACTTTCCAGATATTAAGGTCAACTACGGCAGCCATTGTTTGGCACACGATAACTAATTGCATACGTACTCGATTGTCGTTAATAAGATTGGCGGTTTAATGCAGTGATTGTATTGTCCACCCTGGTAATTGACCGATTTAATAATAATGAAAATATAAAGTAGTCAAAAGACTACTAAGCGCATTGTTACAGAAACTTATATGACACAATAGCGACTGGGTTTTCTATTATAGTAAACAACTGAGAAAAACAAAGGCCTTGACACATAGGTGATTGAAGACTGTTGCAATAAACGTTCTCTTTTTGAACTTTACGATCGGTAAGAATGATAGAGAAATTTATTTAACTTAAAGTACTCATAAAAAATTATTTTATATTTAAAAAATGTTTTTTTTTTTGCCTTATGTATTCAAACGTTCTTTAAATGCCGTCGGCTTAGGCAGTTTACAACACGATCGAGGCACATTAGCACCTCGATGACAAAGTGTTTATGTTTGTCATGCCACATAACATCTCTGTTCATTATCATAAATTCTTTACTATCCGTAAATTTTATTGACAACCATAGTAACTGTCAGCGGAATGTCACTTTTCTACCAATTATTTTTATCAATTGTTTTAGTAACATCATTAAATAATTGCTCTGCAATTATATGCCCGTCTCACTTGTTGTTGCAAAAATTTATTATTTCTCGATTCGACTGTTTGTATGAGATAAGAGAAAAGCGCCATCTCCCATTGACAGTTGCCAACAATTAGACTTATCGCACTTTAATGAATCATTGGTGTAATATGGCTTCCGTATAGGGTTATGGTCTATTGTTATTTTATTTTCTACCAAGAACACACTGATATAATTGATGTGTTGACCATAAAAATATGATGACGTTAATTTACACGGATGAATGTGAAAAATCTATCTGACACTGCATGCTTGGTGCCATCATCAGTTATTCTGGACACCCGGTGACTGTTAAAAGTATTTGCGCGCTGTAAGTCCTTATATATGACTTAATGATATGTAATAAAAAAATTACAACTTTTGGACGTTGTATCTATACCTATCCGTGGGTGGGATGGCTTCAGCCCAGTCACAACGATTTGTTTGGTTTTCAGCTTTTATAGCGGGGGAGGCAGAAGTAAGAACTTTCAATTGAAGCCATTGACAGTAGTTTAAGGTTTCTTAGACGTATTAGGGTGTGGATATTGGTATTTCGCCGAAAATGGGACGACGCTATTATACTCCTACTTTAAACACTGGGTAAAGTTCTAGTGCATTACATGTCTAGCTCCATACTGTCCAGTATCCCGATCATTCTAGAACATTAAAGATGCTAGAAATCAAATCGATAAGTTTCTTTAGGTCCAATTGTATGTGAAGAGTGCAAAAACACAGCAAACATGGTGGAGAAGTTGACCCTGGTTCACCTCAGCAGTTGCGCCACTCTGTTTATTTAAGTTTTTTCAGTGACACGAGATGTCAGCTCGATGAGTGAGTTCAGTGACTCTTGTCATGTCTTTTCTCGAACCTTACACAAATGCATCCTTTAAAAAAGTGAACATTTAATTCGGAATTAATGTTTATGGTACAACGGATGGCGCCCGTTTTCAAATATGCAGTTTGTGAAATCAATCTGAGGATTTTCTAGGAGTTTCAAATCCTTTTAATGTGAGAAAGTCTTATGATCTCTCTTGCGTTCATAAAAGTGCAAACACTTCGCGGTGTTTGAGTATTTTAACACTGCCACCGCATTTGAATAAGAAAAACACCGCAATTACGCCTAGTTGTTAAAATGAGCTAAAAACAAGACACATTTAACAAAATTAAAATGTGCAGTTATTTAGGTATCACTCCAATTGGATAAGAAGTTGAAACGGTCAGAATCCACTGAATTTCAAGGCACCCTGCAAAGTCGCATCCACTCAAAACTTGTATTGAAGTTTGAACTGGTTTTCGGCTTCTTTTGAGTCGAATCAGACCATATGGAAACAGAGGGCATGTAGATTTAGGAGAACGGCGCTACGTGCCAGACAGCGCTCGAGCGATTATCTGATCGTCCAAAATACACTCGTTTTACTCCTATCCACATGAGTTTTTTTAAATCACAGGGGTACATAATTATGCCACGATTAAGTGGTATCCTTTAACCATGGTTATCAAAAATTTTAAGTTTCAGATGAGCACCAGAATGCCTGCGGCGGACATTGGAAGAAAATGACGCTTATAACTCAGAGCGGGGCTAACCTCTTATTAGCATGCATTCTGGGTCCGTAAGAGGCGTTCTTGCACTCATGAAGGGGACTTTAAACCTTTTTGCCGATTCCGAATGCCGAAGAAGTCGCTTATGAAGTTTGGTACTTTCAAAGGGTTTGTCAGACTTTCGTGGTCCATAAAAAAAACCTTTATTGACGGATATTGACTGTACTTTCAAATCAATAACAATTTTCCTCCGTAGCTTTTGCTTACATTGTAAGAAGGGAAATGCTTAATGGAAAATCTTTTACATCTATGTTTCCAAGGTTTTCCGGCCTTTTTTTTTTTTGCTACTTTCAAAACTTGAGGAATTAATTTTTTTGATGACAAATTTGACATGTTTTTGATAAACCTTGGTTGAAGATTGAACAGTATCCAGTTGGATTTATCGCGGATGTAATTAACTTTGGTACGATCAACTGGAAGCTGTGAATTCAAACTGCGGACGGAAGAGAGATGCAAAGACCCACTTTGGGTCTGGAGCAATAAAAATGTTCCAGTAAGATTTCTTATGAAAACTTCGATGAGTAGTCAGTTCGAAACTAATGAATTCCAGAAGGGACTCAAAAGGGAATCAAAAAATCATTTAGTCTTAGCTCCAGTTGAATCAACCATAATGTTAACTTTTTAGAACGAGACATCCACAAAATTCTGTAAATGCAATGAAAAAAGTCGTTAAATATTTTTCATTTAGTTTTCATTGCGGTCAACTTTATTCGGAACTTAAGAAGAATCGTGTCATGATAACAGTGTATATTGCCTTGTAAATATTTCTAGTTTGCAGCATTACAAATAGCCCCAACTTCGTCACTCACAACAAAAGTTCTAAATTGTATATCCCAACATAATTTACACAAAATTTCAGACTGCGTTTGTCTTTAAATAAGTGACCTTAAGAGAAAATGAAATTATCTTATCATTTTGATTAACTACATCCTTTAATGCCTTATGAAAAAATGCACTTCCCATAACTGGAGAATAAGGATAGGAATAAAACTCATCGAAACTCCCACAGAATAATACAACTCATGAATAAAAAGTAACAACATGGCGCCAGCAGAGCCCAACTCTATCCTTTTTCCCATTGCACAAGTTATGCGCGTTTAACTCCTTTTTTAGTTTCCCATCTATTTCACTGTTTTTTATAATAAGACCTAAGCTAGTTTCACTTGTTCTTTTTTCTTGGTGTTCTATCATGTTTCTTTTTATCAAGCCTCTATGTGCCCGAACAAGGATCAAACACTTCCGATGATTTTTTTTTTTTTTTTTTTAAGTTTAACATTTACAATTTCTTTGACATGTTCATTGACTCTATCGCTTCAAGATAAAGTAGATTCCTTGTCTGGACAAGTGGTTTGTTTTTATTTTTTGTCTGCCCTCAAGTTCCGAAGAATGTGAGGAGAACATAGAGTGGAAGAATTCCTAAGGAATTGTGTTGTATCTGACTAATCTAAAGAACAGAAAAAAAAAACAAGAATAACATGTCTATGAGATTTGAACTTTCCCACGTTTTACGAGAAGTTTCTAAAAATATCTAAGGATTTATTTGCAGTGCTTATGATACTCTGGCGTTCTGCCACTTAAGGAAAGAAAAGTTTTTTTTTGCTGCTGGTGTGTTTTCTTTGGACTTTGTGCTAATTAATACAGGAGGACGGGTTTATCTTTTACACTGAACGGGGTGGTTGGCTCTTGGGATCACCAGCAAATGGCGGGAGCTACTTAGTGTTTAAAAAATTAACAAGTGGTGATGGCCAAGGAAATTTTAAAATGCGTTCGTGGTTGTCTGGTCATTGCTTCCTTTTTAGGAGCTTATAATAAATGCATTTTTAAAAAGATATAAAATTTTCCCCATGGCTTTTTGTAGGTATTCAGAAAGAGAGGAACTATGTAGATACACAAAAACATGCTGTTTATATTTTATTTGTAAAACCCCAGTACATCATTTGATCAAAGGGTTGGCCTATTGAAGGTTCAAATTATTTGTTCTGCCATTGCCAATTTGTAAGTCCTTTCCGAACGTTCTAAGAAACTTCAATCCCTCTGTACTGAGACATTTTTGCTGCCAAATTTGTACATTTTTCTAACATCGTCACAACAACTCGATCGATCTTTTGTGAAAAATTTCCACTCGCACGCAATTGGAATTCTCCAGCGACATAATCGTTAGCACTGTTTAGGCCCAATTACGATTTGATAAATCACTTTCAGCGCTGAATTTGAAAATGCACCACGATGCAGTGCTGCACACGATGCATAAATTTCGAGAAAATTCTACGAATAGCCACGACCTAGCCAGCCCCAGCTGCTGTGTTATGAGAAACAAATTTACAATCTAATTTGAGCTAAATTTATCAAACTGGTATTATGTTTATGTTTAACTTCAAAAAATACGAGATAACACCATGAGACACATTTGATTAATGCATCTGGTCGAAATAGCTGACTCCTGGCTTCCTGCTGCACGCACAGTAGTTGGGCATCAGTGTATGGGGACCCAGGGGCGATGCGCATAGAAAATCATAGACTATCTATGATGCTGATGATAATGATGACGAATTCACGCAACAACGACATCAGCAGTATACAAGAGAGTGTAATCGATAACAAGGATGCAGACAAGAAATTGCAGCTTAGAGGATGGCGTCGCCATCACCATCATCATCAACATCATGGCCGTCCCCATTGGAATCTATCTGGTTAAGGTGTGCTTGTTAGTGGGGTAGAGCCTGGTCTAAAAATAGACTTAATCTATTCGTTGCTGGTACAAGGCTTTACCTACAGACCAGAGAGAGGCGATAGGTGGTCAATTAATTCCAAATAATTTGTTCGATTTTGTTGCGTTGCTTGCGGATGATTGATTAGCAATTAGATTGGCTGTGAGCGAGCAATTTCTATTTTTAGTCCAAATCACCTTCTTCTTGAGTGGGTTGAAGATTGCTGCATCAGGCTCGAATCGATGCGAAGCATATGTGTGGGGGGAAAGGACATAATGTGTGTTTGCAAGGAGTTATGAGCCCGGGATTCTTTCTGGCTAAATGGGGGGATAACTCAGCTGGGAATCCACAGTGAGGTTATGGTAGTGAATATAATGGTCATGTTCTTGGTTCTCGCCCGAATATTGAACTGGACATGATCGAGTTCTATTTCTGGAATCCAGTTCATAATTTAGGTGAAGATAACATAGTGCGAGCAGCGAAGAAGGAGTTAAACTAACAGAATGCACCAGTTGATTTAAGATACCTTCTTTTTGTATTAAATTATGACATTTATCTTCGAGCTGGTAGTTAAAGCACAGCTGTAGTTATGATAATAAAACTTGATTGTATCGAAGAAGGTTCTCGAATTTTATTGCAATTATCTGTCGAGGCACTCATTGATAATTGCGGCTTGTAAAGACTAAATTAAAGTAAACGATTAAGGCTCGTGCATGGGCAGAAGTTTTTTCCAAGTCACACATTGTTAGAAATTCTGGATCTTTGGATCCTTATGATTTAGTCACTGTCTTTGTAAATCTTTTAGAGATTACTTCAAAATTTTCAATTGTAGAAAGCTGAAATTTTTTCATTTTGTTTGGCCAAAAAATTGCACTTATTTTTCTAGACACGTTTTCCAGGAAAAAGTGGATAGGGAAAATGATTGGTAATTGCGAATACATAAATAATCGAAAAATTGGAGTTACTAAAAGAATCAAATCAGACCAGGCGTAAACATACAATTTTTAATCGAGCAATTATTTAGTTGTTGGTTGCAAGTCGATGGGAATAAGCGTACGCATAAAGGGAATTGTATAGTTGTTCGAAAAAAATCAAAAAAATTCACATCGACGCACCCGCAATATAAACTGAAACAATCGATAACGACAGAGTCTAATTTATGCGCACCCTCAGTCTCATCGACAAAATGGTTTAGTGCCGATTAGTTTTGTTGAAATCGAGGCTGACACACAGCTCGGCTAAACAATTTTGTGGATGTGAAAATTGTATGAACGCTTATGTGCCTTATAAGAATAAAATATCGATTGTTTACACGTGATTGTTAAAATTCCTAACGAATACTATGTTCCTTAAGTATAGTTAGTATACGTAGAAAGGACTCGAAATGTTTTTTGATAAAACTATCTTTGGCCCACTGCGAAAGTAACCAATCAAATAGTTCAAGTAACTTTAATAAATCATATAATTTGATTTAATATCAAGGTACATAGTAGTAGTTGAAAGTTGAAAGTTGAGAAAAAAAGACGAGAATTGTTTGTAGTGTAATTGATCCTTTTTCTATTCCGAACACAAAAATTCGAATAACTCGAGTTACAGTATTAGCCAAGTTATTGAATCAATATGAAGCAATATCGATTGTTGACATGTGATTACTAATTGAAATTTTTTGCAACTAGATAACACCAGGTTGAGTGTTGATAAGGAAAATGAGTCAAAACGCTTGTTTAAGCTTAATCGTTGGACGATTGCTGAGACAAGCAATCGAATAATTTGAGTTACCATAATAATCGAATTATTCGAATTGAAATCGAACGATGTCGATTGATGATACGCGATTACTTAAAACTTTCGAGACAATAAGTCAATTTTGCATAATTTTAACCAATTGGAGACTGGCTAACTCAAAGTTGTCGTAAAATCAAAACAATTCCATGTATTGATTTCCGAATTTAACAGTTTTTTAATACCATATTTCCACAGGGCACTAATCCGCGATTAATATAAATTTTCATTGGATTCTCCACAAATTACGCGGTTAACCATACAAATTTAAGACTTCTCAGTACCCGTTGAAAAATAAAGTCCCTCATGAATCTCTTTGACCCTTTTTGAACACCTTTTTAGCAGTTTGAAAAACGAAACAGGACACTGAAACAGTCCACGTATGACAGATCTGTCAGAATTACGATTTCTATTTGGATGTTTACCATGGAAATCTCTTTTTGCTCCTGAAAAATGATATCACTACTCTCTTTTTAGAGCCAAAGTGACAGAAAAAGAGTGCCTATGTCAAATCAATCGGATATGTATCTGGTAGAACCACTTTGGAATTTATTATTCATCGTCTCCCGCTAATCCTCGTATTATTGCCGGTGGAAACATAGTATTACACGAAAGTGTTTGCTCTTATTATAATAAAAACTTACCACTAAATCCTGCCACGAAATGCTTGCGTAAAATGATCCCGCTTCACAAAGCAACTTAAGAAGAATAAAATTTTCAGGGGATCGAGATTTTTTAAATCGTTCTATCGATCTTTGGGCAATTGCGAATAGGTAAAAGCAAGCGAATAAATCAAGTTACTAAAACAATCTTAATATGGCTTATCACACACACGATACTTTTAGTCAAGCAACAGTTTGATTGCCATTTTGAGTCTATCGTCTTGTATGAAAAGGCGTGCACATTCGCATTTGACACGGAACCAGTTTGAGGCAATTTTTAAATCTGTGTTTTGTCACCGATTTTTTAATTGCTTTTTGTCATATACATATAACATTTTTAACACTGGTATGTTTCAGCACTGTCCTAAAACTCATCAATTTCTTTTACTTCGGCGACATTTATACATTAAAATATTTTACCTGGATTCGTGTGTAGGTAGAAAAATTGCTCACGAGCGCAGCTTTCGGGGCTTATGAGTAAACTATTGATGCTTTAAAAAATTGCAAGTGTGTGATAATTTTTATTAGAGTTCCAATCGGTCCAGACGAACGTTTAACCATCAGTTTGAAAGACGATAGGGAAAATGACTCAACCACTTAGTCAGATTACTTGAACAATCGAATAATTTAAGTTACCAAATTATTCGAATGAAAACTGAATCAGTTCGATTGCTACTGATTGCAGGAGTGTTGAAATTCTCGAACAAGAAAGTAGTTTTTGCTTATTTGGCCAAATAAAAGCTATCGTCTTATTGACAAATCGTAGTTTAACGTATAACAATATTGTTAGCATGTATCGAAAGTGGGTTTGCAGTTTTAAACTTTTAAAATGGTTTGGTTAGGTTCCACTAATGAATTTCCGTAAAAAGCTTGCCGCGGGATGCTGATTTGAAAAGGTTAGCCTGCTTGAAAGACCGTGCGTAAAGAGTAACAATCGAGAAGGGTATATTGTTGATAATCGATTGTTACTTCTCGTCTAAATCCTTCATACTTACCAACTGCAAGTTAGTTTTTAGCCTTGGTGTTTTTGCTTTTATATGTGTTTCTGGGGTGGCTATACTCGGCAAAGAATCAGAAAGAAGCAGAAAATCTCTGGTTTAAGTCATCCGGTTAAAGAGCTGTTTCCAAACCACGCATGTATGTCCAACTTGACCATGTTTACCATTTAACCGTAATTATGCGAAGAAAACACCACCAAAAGTGCCTCCAAACCTGTAATGGTAGTTTCTCGACATAATGTGCAATGCGTATCGTATCTTTGGTGCAGTTACGGAGGTACACGATGTCCATCGAATACCATTAGCAGCGAAAAAAAAAAATTCAGCTTGAAAATAGAAATGGACGCAGCGAGAAGAGTCACATGCACCTTGCTGCAATGCATGTCTGCGTAAGACGATCCGTACCAGGCTGTCGATTGGCGCCATTGCCAACCTATCTGTCTGGCCTGGCCCGCAGCTAATTTATATATCGCAGCACCATACAGCCTTACTTATCTACCGTAACACCACTTCGCAGAGTGAAGTGTATTAGATTACAAACGGCTCGAAGAAGGATTTCGTGTTTAAAATTAGCTTAACGGCGCTTGTTACCGCCATCGCTCAAGTCGAGCGCTCTAAGTTTAGTGACACAAATCGATTTGAATTAATCTCGAACATTCAGACACTTGTCGCGTGTCTTGTCTGCGATGATGGCCTTTGCTTGCTGCCCATTCATTAGATGAGCGCGCACAATTCAAACGACTCTCTGCGTGGTCATTAGTACGGGTAATACACTGCTGCGATTCGGTCTCATCATTATCAGCGAGTGTGCAACTATTAATTGATCGCATTGCGCATGCGCGGAGACATTAGAAACTAGTTAACAGGCAACTTAGTCTCAGTCGAGCGCTGGAATGCAGTGTCGTCTGCCTGTGGTATGTGCAATGTTACCTTTTTAACTGGATTCAGCTCCTACGGGCTTCGAGATTGTTGTTGCTGGTGGTTTTTCTAATGCAGAATGTCGCCAGGAGGCGAACATGGTCTGGGTGTTGGTATAGTATATCTAACTGCATCTTGTTGTTTTGTGTTTACATTATTACGGCGTGGTGACATATATTTTGCGAAAAGAATTGCGGAATCAATATTGTGGTTTGAGGTTGGATTTTATAGGCACCGTTTGTTGGGTAAGTGCAGTAGTAGCAACAAGAGAGTTCGTTGAACGAATTTCAAGAAGTAATCGCACAGACAAGGTTATAGAGGCAGATAGTGTAACAGTATCTGGTTTGAGAGTTGGTAAGCGATTTTGTGAATTCTCCCATAAAAATTAAAAATATTGTTTCTTAAGCCAATGATGTCAGCTGGGTAAAGGTTCTTTGGCAATAAGGTCCCTTGAACGAGTTGTAATTTTTTACAAAAAGCTTCTGTATAGAACAATACCTTTACCTTACGGAGTGAGCGAATTGGCTAGCAATTTGGTTTCAATCTCCAACATGCTAATTTAAAGGAACGAGTTCATTGCAGAGAAGGAGAAATTACACATGGTTCTTTCGAGATAAAATTTCAACGGCGAATTTATGGTCCTGTGTGCAAAATGAAGTAACGAATAATTGTTGTCAAAAAAAGCCAAAACACAAAGCCTTTATTGGCTCGTCAAATCGAGCGGATGCAAAACAAAGTTCCAGTTAAGAGGATCTTCAAATCCAAACACCTTGGTTCGAGAGGATCACTGACACAGAACCTCCGACTTTATTTAATAGTCTCGCGAAGGGATTATGAGTTCCCTTTAAATAAAATGCGTATATCACATAGCGAGCCGAAAGCATTGAAAGAAAAAGGGGTAGAAGAGTTTCCCACCCAACACAGAAACTATTATTGACATGAGGCCCGTACAGAACATGAGGTTTAAAGGGTCAAGTCATCGCGAATTGCAGAAAGCTTGGTCTGGACAACTGGAAGCAGACTGATCAAAGAATCGCAGATGATGTGAACTCACCTTGTCCAGATTATTTTACAGAACTCCAAACTCAGGACTAAGTTGCAACATGAGTAGGTAAAAATTAGAGGGAAGAAAGTTTTATCTGAAATACACAAAAAGTGGCGCAGTCGCATTTTACATTTTTCAACCTATTCAGATTATTTTAACACTGTGAATACCAAAATTGTGAAGCATGACATTTGAATGCAAGGATACATGGAAATTATTAAAAAAGTTTTATGAACTTTTTGGACTGACTGTGCCACTTTTTGTATAATTAAGTGCACTGATGTAAAAAAAGACGTTTATGATTTTAATAGTTGATTTTTTTAGTTGTAAAAAGTCTTAAAGAAAACGTATTTCTGACTGATCTCTCAGAAGAGCAAAGTTTGAGTTTCTTTTTTGCGATTCTCAAACTGTTTTTAAGGTATGTGAAAATGGTTGAAAGTGGTTTGTAAAAAGGATAAAAAAGGATTTTTTGCGATTCTCAAATTGTTTTTAAGGTATGTGAAAAGGGTTGAAAGTGGTTTGTGAAAAGGATAAAAGAGATTTTTGAGCGGATTTGTTTTTAATCGCTTGCCGAGAGGATTGAAATTTGTCTGCTAAATCGCGTGGTTTGTAGAGAATTTAATGAAGATTTATATTAATCGCGGATGAGTGCCCGGCGGTGGAGAATTGGTATAATTATTTGTTTACCAGGGGGTTTTATGTGCAGAGGAATTTGTGATGACAGGCGATACACTTAAATCGCATGTCATGTCCATAATGGCATTTTGCTTGATTTCGCCAATTTCGTTTGTTAGCTTAAGGCTAGTCTTAATGAGATAAGACATTCGATACCAAATTATGACTGATAAAAAAACCCGGCAGGCTCTAAAAAACCCAGAGAGGGTAGCATTTATGATGAGGAACCTCTTGATTGGCCATTTGAAATCTACAAAAAATTGTAAAAAATCCTTTCAACCTACACAGAATGCCTGGCTGCAGATCGAACAAAACGACTCTTATTCTTAGCAGCAAGGTTAGGTTTTAGAAAGCGTTCAACAGAATTTGAGTAGAATGTTTTTGTCTCTTGGCGTTAGCTTAATCAATCTTAAAAGTTTTACTTGGTGTCTTCATCTCCATTTGTCAAATTAATGCCGGGCCGATTTTCTTGGTTGAAAGATTCTTGGAAAATGACTCGAAATAGTCTTGACAATTGGTGTCTGCACTAGATTTTTTCCGGTCGTTTTCCAATATTTTTCCAATCGTGGAAATCGGCAAGGCATTAATCTGACGAAAGTTATAGGCAGGTTAGTTCTTAATCTCCTTAAACGACTGGCAGCTCAAAAAATGACCTAAATCTAGTTTACTCGATTTCAAACAAATTTGAAAAAGCAGAAAATAAAAAAACCAAAGAAATTTATTGTGATGGATCGAGGAAGTAACAACCTGTGTTTTAGATTTATTTTAAGCATTTTAAACAGCCTCGACACCGAAAAAAGTTCGTATGGAACAAATCAACTATACACGAGTCAAGTAAGCAAACTGATCGACCGAATTTTCGGTTTTTTCAACTCAGTTTTATTCGGAGGGCTAAATGCAACCGAGCTTTTGTTTTGTCGGAGATTGCTACTATGCGATGGACCACTCCGACACAACTGCTAGTCTATTGCACTACCATGCAGACACATTACCCTTCGTGTTTAGTTTTTCCGTCTTTCAAGGAAAGGACTCTAAATACGAGAATGAGCTTCAGTGATGAAGAGCCCAGTACCCAGGTGTTCGGCACTCACCACGTCAGCTCCCAAGATCTACCACCTGATGTGAGCAAAGGAATGACAACTACAGAGGAAGTATTCCGCTGTATGGTCGCCCTCTCCACAGGCAGAACAGGCGGTTGTTTTGTTTAAGCCTAGCACATTCTCGTGTTTAACAAAAGTCGGTTCTTCTGAAAGACTCTGACCCTTTTCACATGTCCGGATGTAGTTTTTTTAGTCCATTAAGATACCCAAGCATCAATGATAGACGTGGTAACAGATACAGCAGATCAAGCGCAGGTTCGGGCCCTGAAAAAACCTCTTCTGCAAGCTGATCAGGGATCTCATTTCCCTCATACCATCGCATCAGAGATTTGATACCAGTGTGACCTGGGACTCAAACTAGGTTCACTGTATTTTGGCTTCCGACAAAGTTCAAGTTTTCGCACACTATGTTGGACGAGTAAAAGAAAAGTTGAACAATGCCTAGATAGGTACTTAAGGCGATAACTGTTATCCTTGGATTGAAATTACGTGAAATAACCTCAATCTTTGAAAGCTGAATATATCAGCTTATCAGCTCCGACCAAATGAATGTTAGTTGGGGTCACTCGGTGTAGAATAAGGTAATTTAAATCTGGTTTGATTCTAATTGATTCAAGTTTAGTTTAAATCGATGAATTATTTTCCAAAGTAAATGTCATATAACGTCTTTCAATCCTGCTTAATACAAACGACAGTTTGACGAATATTAAAAACAGAACGAGTTGTAAGAATGTAATGTTATGGAAACCTTATCCCTGCTGATCAGATAAAGATTTCCTTGCAACAAGCTTTCTCTTCATCCGAAGGTGAATTGAAATTATGAAGTTTTCTGTTTTAAAGGGATATTTAAGCAGATCTTAATGTCAACTGATGAATATTTGCAATAATTTTATGATAAAACAAGTTTTATAAACACACTATTTAAAAGTACTGCACCGAAGTATGCTAAAATTAATTAAAATGAAAAACGACAAATATTTGCAACTAACAAACTCTGTTGGTACAACATTTGCAAAATGCTAATTTTAAGCAACATAAGTTTTTAAGTAAAATATTACCTAAGCTCTTGATCTTCCATTGAATTCATGAATAATTCATAAAAATTAAAAACAAAAAAAAAAATTCTTAATGAAAATCCTCATCTCCCTAAATATCCGTATGGCTGAGAGTTTCTAACAAATATTTACTCCAAACAGTGTATTGACTCAACCATTTGTACGATTAGGTATGCAAGAATTTTTCGCATAAAAATATTTTGTTTATAGACAAGAAAACAATATTAATACGTCACACTAGTACACATCTGTACTTATGCAAAAAAAAAATAATAATAATATTATGAAAACATGAAAGTATCTCACCGTCTGCTGAACTACAAACTGGTTTCGTTGGGACTTCCGGGAGATATTCTTTCATAGTTTATCTCGAAAAGGAGCCACACTTACAGGTTGATGCAAAAATAGATTTTGAAATTCGATCGGTGTGCGTTTAGAGATCATTTACAACTATCTTTACACCGACAATGATATGAAATTTTAATCCGATTTATCGTTTTCGATGAGTGCCTTTGTGTATGAGAATAAATTAATATCTATACCCCGTGCGACACAAGAGAACCAGTGCGTAATAGGTGGCTAGTTTCGTCAATTAAGGGAGGGGATTCACAATTTGACTCAAGTGTTTTGTTGATGCTTGACTTGGACTTCTGCGCAAAATTGAGGGCTCACTACGCACACTTGCTTGCGTGTGCTCAGTCTATTTGGAGTTGGCAATGAAGGGACCATTTAAGAGGTATGTTATTGTTTTGATTTGCTTAGTATCTTGTCATCACTCAAAATTCCCACCCCACCGGCGTGTAAATGCTTCTTTTACATCAACCGATAGTAATTCGTTGCACTAAAAGTAGAGGTACTAAATGCCAACCCTGTGGCACTTCTATAAATTTTGATAGCAGGCTAGCTACTTGTATATTTGTGTTGACTGTGAATTCTTCTTTCTTCTTTTTATTTTAAGGCGCGAGGTTATAATCTGAAGTGATGGATTAACCCTCCCACTCTACTGCATTCCTAATGGTCAGCTCGTGGGATACGTCGATTTGACCTCAGTTTATACCGGCAGGCCACCCGGTTTTGGATCTCTTCGTCACTGAGGCCAAATAAATGCTGTTGTCGTTGCATTTGCGTGATCCATGGATGTTTAGGCCTTCCTCTCCTTCGCGATTGCACTGGATTGTTGATTGACATTGCCTTTTTGACGGGGTTCGTAGGATCTCTCCTTTGAACGTGGCAACACCAACTGAGCCGGACGTGCTCCATTTTTCTGGAGAGAGATTCTTTTACATGGAGGCTTCCTCGGATCTTCGTACTTCTTATTCTTTTTCGCTTTGTTACTCCTGCTGTCATGCGAAGCATCTTCATCTCAGCTGCCGTTCATTTGCTCTCATATTTCATATTTCTTATACGCTGTCCGATGCTGTGGGATGCCGTGGCGTAGTGGTTAGTGTGTGTGCTTACTACGCCGGAGGTCTGGGTTCGAATCCTGCCATCGTCACCTGAAAAAAAAGACTTGTTCTTTTTCACGGTCCCCACCTCCGCGAGGGTTTGACAAGCCCTCCGAGAGTATTAATTGTCTTGAAAAACTTCTCAAAGTGCCGTTCGGATCCGGCCAAAAATTGTAGGTCCCCTTGTATGTAAAGAAATTAACACACCAGCATACATTGTTGAGAAGTTGGCCCTGGTTCACCTCGAGCTGTTGCGCCACTCTATTTATTTATATTTATTTATACGCTGTCCAACATTGTGAACCATATGTAAGCGCCGGACGCACAACTGCGGTGTAGAGCTTTCCTTTCAGCTTGGGGGGCATTTTTCGGTCACAGAAGATGGCGGATTTTCTCGCCACTTCATCTACCCCACGCTTACGCGTTTATTGATGTCGTCATCACAATTTGCTTTGCTATTGATAACAGATCCCAGGCACTTGAACTTTTCACACTTGGCAAGCACCTTTCCATTCAATTTAATGCCAGGAATCGGTTCGAGTGGGTCAGAGAATGGGCAGCACAGGTACTCTGTCTTCTTTTGGCTTGTACGATACCCATTCCCCTCTAAAACATCCACCCATATATCAAGTGCTCGCTGCAGGGATATATGATCTTCGCTTATGATGGCCTCATCATCAGCGAAGAATAACTGATGTACTTTCGGGTTCGTCAGTTTTCCTTCAAGCAGATAATCAAGAACTACACTGAAAAGCAAAGGACCAAGGACGCTTCCCTGGTGTACACCGACTTTAATTCAGAACTCATGAGTGACTCCGGAAGGACATCTTACTCTTGTCTTTGCTCCATCATACATGTCCATGATCATCCGCACGTAGGCCTCTGGAACTCCTCGTTTTCTTAGCGGCACCCATATCAGATCTCGTGGTAGTCTATCGAAAGCTTTTTCAAAATCAACCAGCACCATATGCAGATCTCTAAGGGCATCCCGATGTTTGTTCATTATGATCCTTGTGCTTTGGATTGCATCAGTGGTTGCTTTGCTCGTAACAAACCCACACTGGTCCTCAGATAGCCTTATTATTTTTCGTAATCGACTATCTAGTACCCGCTCGACGATCTTCAACGTGTGAGACATCAGCTTGATAGAAGGGTAATTGTCGCAGCTTCGTGTATCACCTTTTCCTTGAAACAAAGGAAGGAGATAACTTTCCTTCCACTGATTAGGCATGGGATTCCCTCTTATTAGTTTGGAGATGAAGGTCGTGAGCTACTGGACCCGCTGTCTCCTATTTTCTTACAGAACTCTGAGGGTATCTGATCCTCTGAAGCCCAACCGCTTTTCGCTTTTTGGAGTACTTAATCGCCTTCTCAACCTCGTCGACTGTGATGTCTGGCACTTCCCGGTAAGGAGAAGTTTCTTCTGGAAAGCGTTGCCTGGGAAATTGTTCATTCAAAAGTCCCTCATAATACTGCCGCCACCTGTGAAGAATTTTGTCGTCACCCACAAGAAGCTGTCCCTGAGAATTGTATAACTTTGAACTTTGGCGAACGAATCTCCTGGGCCTTTCTCCTCCTCTGAGCGGCAATTTTGAAGATTTTAGGCCCTTTATCAAGGTGTTTTTCCGAAGATCCTAAAACTTCCTCCAATTCCTGATACAGCCTCTCCATTCTCTTTGCTTGAACCTGGGCGCACTTCCTCTTAGCCAGACTCTTGAGGTGTCTATAATCCAATTCCTGGCGAAGCATTTCATCTCTGTTGTTCGAGGAGCACTTCTTCCATGCCTTGAATGCCGCTTTCTTTTCACTGATGTTTCATTGACCTGTTTGCAGTGGCCTTTTGAAGTCCCTAGGAGTGATTTGACCTTTTCTTTGCACGTTCGCTACAGGTCATCCCACATATCTTGTGCTCTGCACTCTACATCTTCGTTTTTGTCAATGATGTTACAGAGGTAGTTTTACATAGTGTTTAAAAATGCTTCGTCTTTTTCTTTATCCAAATTGTACCAGTTCATTTTGTGTTGACTGTGAATAATCACTGTTAATAGAGTGCACCAGAGAGCACTTCAAGCCTGTTGCAGCTTTTTGCGATCCCAACGTCTTACACAATGCCATCAACTTTCGTGTGCGAAAGTTATAAATAAACCACTAATTTAGTGTGACATTGAAATTTCGCTTTTGACATTGGAATTTTTGGAATTTCTTGTTATTTTTACACTGAACTCGATGAATTTTACGGTTTAAAAAGCGAATTAAAAAAAAACCGACTTCAAAGGAAATAAAGAAACCACAACAAAGCGTCATCCGCGTCAAATCAAAGCGCACACTAAACTTTCACTCTGATTTATTTATCTTGAGGTGGCGCCTCATAGTCGCCAAAGTGCCGTTTGAAGCAACATCTGTCTTAGTTTGATGTTACATCTAATTAACGACGATATGTTTGGAAACAGAAAACCAAGTCATCAGAAATACACTGGTCTTGGAGCGCTGGTCGACGGGCCAAAAGTGCAATGCGCCTGCCTTAAACAACACACCTCGATTTGTGGAAATTCCAATTGTATCTATTTTTAAACGATAGCAAAAAAGAAAAAAGGAAAACCGTTACAAATAGGGGATCACCTTATCCACCAAAAAGGAAACCGATGATAGTTACACATTGCAGCAAGACATGACGACTGTGGCAATATCGCAATAAAAATCCGTCGATACGTAGAAAAGTCCATTATCGGTTCGCGCGATGGCGTTTTTGTGTGCAGAAAATCTATTTTTATTCCAACTGCTGCAGCGCACGCTCGTAAAAAGTTACAGAAACAAACAAAATTGTTGAGATTCCGAAAAAAGTGAGGAGTTTCTCGGTTCGGAACAAGTTTTTTTTTGTTGCGATTGTGTTTGACGGTGTGGAAAAAGAGATCAATTCGATATCATACATCCATTGGAATATCGAATATCTGTTTAGGCGAACGGCGCCGACGATGATGACCAAGAATTTAAGGTAATTAAATCTGGTATATAGTAAGATAGCCAAGTTGTTTTGAGAGAGTTAATTAAAAAATCTATTTATAGTTTAATAGACCCAATTTGGGAATGTTGCAGTTTTATGGGATGTGTGCATTTCTTTGGTTATCAAAGTCAATGATTAAGAGCGAAGCCATAAAAAATAACTAAGGCGCATGCAGTCCTTATGCGAATAGATGGCAAAAATATTGGCTCTGTGGTGTAGAAATTTAAGATTAGGAAAGCCGTTTCCGAAGCGAGATTTTTGTAGTTTTAACCATTGCGGGATGCATGTCCATGAGTGGCGGCATCAGCGCCTTAGAAAAGAGAACCCTCTTTTGGGGGAACTTATTTAAAGGGATTCAAAGCAGCATTACTACGTCTTAGGGTTGTAAGGTTGTTTATAAGCCTAGATTCATGCAGACCTTAATTATTTAAGGTAGGTTTGTTATAGGGATTTTTTGTCTATAAAACTCTGAACGAATGGAGTATATTCGCTTTTGAAACATTTGTATGATTTACTATTAGTTTTGACGTGCCACAGGGGTGTGTTCTATTACCGACACTTTTATTTACTTTCAAAAGCAAAGGTTTTCCTCGACATTTTCATAAACTCGTTTGACGACAGCACCTACTTTTACAAAAACGTCTTGGCTTAATGGATATTGAAGATGAGAAAATGCCAAATTTATTATTTTAAAATTAAAACTTTTTTGCTCATAGCTGCAATCTTAGACTCAATTTTATTAATTGTCTTAAAATAGGATCGAGGCGCAAGGAGTGACTTGCACTTGCATCACAGACACTGAAAAATTTTCTGCTCTCGGAATGACTATGAGCAACAAGAGCTAACTTAAAATTTTTAAATCATAGGTTTGACACCACCAGTTTTTAGTAAACATCTACAAGGCGCAATAAGTACGGCCGCAGCTGAAAGATAAATCTCATGTCTGAGCAGGTGCACTTAAGACAGGATTATATATCGGATTTTAAAGATGTGATCCAGACGCAGCAATTTAATTCATAGCAAGGATTCGTTGGGAAATTGTGCCATGATTGCTCAAGTGAAATAGCCAGTATATTCGCATCATTATCAAGTACTGAGGAGGAGGACCAACTCTTATTAACTTCGATTAGAGGGTTGGCAATCGTTTCTGTTCAGCCGACACAAAAAGGAAAGAAAGGCAGCTTTGACACTTTGTACTTAAGACATTGGACACGCTGGAACTTCATAGCGAGCCATTTTACAGGAACGATGCTAAGGGTGAAGTGGGAAATTTAGGAACACTATGAAGAAGGAAATTTAGTTTAGGTGAGCTTTAAACTTCAGACTTAGGTTACGTTTCAGGATAGTACCATGCCTTGTTTTATACTTCTTCAAAGATATAAGCGAGCCAGACTCGACATTAAGAAGATAATGAACTTTGTCTCCGAGTCAAATTGGTGAAAGACCTAAATGCTGAACCACACAATCGAAATCGGTACCCCTGCACTGTCCCATCCTTCAGGTTATTGTTACTTGAGGGGCAATAGGTAAGGACTTGTACCGAAATCAGTTGCCCCCCTAACATTGAGGACTTAGCTGACCTCCTACCATATTGTTGACGCGAGTTCATGCCGAAACTGAAAAAAAAAACTCAAGTTATTCCTTCCAATTAATACTAACTGCAACCTCCCATCCTCAAGGTAACTTCTTATCTGGGGTTCAATAGTCACGGGAATCCTACTCTTCAGGAAAGTCCCTTAATTGCACACGGCAACTCTGCTTACAGTGGCTCCTATTTTCGGGTAAGTCCATTTTCGGGTAAGTCCATAAGTTAATCGATTGGTGAACTTCTATTCCGAAGTTTTACACCGGTACCGGTTGCGTCGATCTTTCGCACCCAGGTAACTGGGGCTGGTAACTCCAGTCTTACAAAGTGGACCTTTTTTGGCCTGTCTGCGTCCATGCCGGGCGGGGACAGCTACCTAACCTAACATAACCAAGATCCTAGAGTAATGATTGTGCACGGTCTTAAATCTAGTACTTTTTATAAAAATTGTGGAGTGCTCCAAGTCTCTGTTTCCTCCCTAAAACTCTTCTTCAATGATGTTTAGTAAAGTTTTTTTTTTTTAGAGTCTAATGCTTTACACGGTTTTTCCGGCCCTCCATTAGAATAAGATTAAAAGATTAAAGGGTCGCATATAGTGCTTATATTCCACAATTTTATGTGCTAAATTATAAAGGGCATATCGCCTAGGAAGCTCTATATGCTTTGTTGGTGGCCGAGCATCGAGCAATGTGGAAAAATCAAGCAGCTCAGAAGATGATGCTGATAGGTCAAAACTTTTGAGCATGCAACAAAAAATCTTTAGAAATGTTGTTGGTTTATGTGCATTATTTATGCAGAGAGAACTTGGATCTGTAGGCTGTTTGGACCCAAGATGGAAGTTGGCTGTGGCGCAGTTGGTAGCACCTACGACCGACGATTGGCTTCGATTCGATGTCCAACCAATCATCCTTTTATTTTTATTTTTTTTGCCAGCATGTCTGATGATGATAACTAAGCCGTACAGGACCCTCTATTCTTATGTTTAGTCGTAGAGTGAAGTGGAGATGTCACAGGACGGAAATGTCGAAAGTACTTTGTAAACCACACACGGTTTTTTCTTTCGACATTTTCGTCCGCTGACTTTTCAACTCCACCCTTTAGAAATAATTTATTGGCGAAAGGCTCTTCCATCGCTTAAACCGCCGGAAAAGCTTTCTGGTCCCAGTGTTCAGTGTTAGTGACAATCTTTGGTCAAATGTCGTCATTGTTGAAAAAATAATTGTGAAATACCATGCAGTCTTTTAGTGAATCAATATTTTCGATTTAAGCAATTTTTAAAGCTTTAAAAATCATCAAAAATAACTATCATGTCTGGGCAGGTGAACAACAGACAATATTGCAATTTTAAGGATCCAGAAGTAAGAAGCTTTTTTTAATTTTTAAAGCTTTAAAAGTCATCAAAAATAACAATCATGTCTGGGCAGGTGAACAACAGACAATATTGCATTTTTATGGATCCAAAAGTAAGAAAAAAAAAATAGGGAATCACTAAGAAGACACTTAAATGATTTATCGTGACTTTGACAAAAACTGATCATTTAGGTACGTATGTTAACAAGTTGTGTACTGAAATCCAATACGGATGCAAGAACGAAAGCTCTTAAAGCTCAACATATCCAAAATTCGCACTGAAGTAGCGAAGCTATTTTTGTGAATTTGGAACAAGCACGATTTTTTCTGGTACCATTTCAAAGCTGCTGTGTTAATGGAGATTTCTGTATCTTTATTTAATTCTTAACTAATAAGCTCAGCTTTACCTCAAAAAGAGGCCAAAAATGTCTCCGATTTCTACTTTGGTAGGTGCAATTAGTATGATACTCTTGAACTATGAAAAACACATCTAAAAGTACGGTGGAAATGGCCCCGTCAAACATGTACTGTCTAGGCAGCTCATTAAATTAGTGACATATGCCGAGCCCAGACTTTCAATTATTCACTATGGAATTCGGCTTCTTAAAATTTACATCCCTTAAATAGCGTGAATTACAGAAACACCTACGCACAAAAAAATAAGAGTAAATCCGGGGTAAAACCGCAAACATGTTTCAGTAAACTCGGGCTATACAAAGATAAAGAAAATGACTAAAAAATAAGCAGTGAATATGAGTTTAACATAGAATACAAAGAAGTTTTCGCACTGAAACAGTATCAATTAAAACCAGATTTTTTTATAACTTTTCAGGATTCCGACTGAAATCGACATTAGAAAATCTTTTCGAAAATATACCGCGTTCTTACGTACTCATCCCGAGTATAGTTTTTTTGTCTATTTTAATAATTGAAAGTCCAAAAAGATATTTTCAATGCATAATTTTTCCCTTAAGAAAAGTGAGAAAAGTTGGTGATGCACTAAGGCGCTTCTGAAAACAAAAACTTTAACCAAAGGGACGAATAAAAGACATCAATTGAAACCTATTTCTTTTGTGGTTTCCTTATTGAAAAAAAAATTAAGTGGGAACACTTGAAAACCTATACAAAATGGGTTTTAAAAATTTGCCTGGGTAAAAAACTATCTGATAAACCCAATATCTACTTTTAGACTGAATAGAGAAGATGAAAGAAATGGTTTGAAAAATCGATCTTTCGTTTGAAATAAAGTTTTTTAAAAGATGTTTACACCCAACTTCTCAAGTTGGATCAAACAAGTCTAACTTATGCCTGTTGTGACAGAAACTACAGGCTTATCTGTTGTCCTTTATAAATGCCTAGCCTTTCCGAAAATTTAAATAATATATAACTAAGCAGGTAGTAATTATAAATTATCCAATGTGATAAAATGAATAGTTAAAATAATTAAATTTTTTAGCAAGTCATTAGCTATATCGTGTTAATGGTATTAAATGTCATCAATAGACTTTGAGGAAGTTTTTCAAGGTACAAAAATGATTCATGTATTTTTAAGTTAATTACGTTTAATGAAACAGTCATCCTACTGCATTAAAGGGTCAATCGAAATAAAGTTAAAAAAAAGTGTAAAAACTATTGATGCCAACCAATTTCAAAGCGGAAGCCCAACTTGCTGTGACAGCTCCATGCATCCAGCCAAGCAACAATTTTATTAACTCAAATCACCCAATGAATGTCAGTTTTTTGAGTTAGTCCAACACTTTACGCTGTCAATCAAGTCAATTTAAGTAGATTTACGAGCTCCTGACCATCAGGTCCATAAATTTATTGGACTGACACACTTTGATTCCGTGTGTTTAAAGTTTTTGTTATATTTGTTCATTCATCAGATATGTGTGTAATTATATATGTATCTCAAATGATGAACGACGATGTAACGAAAAAAAAAATAAATAAAAAAAAACCAAATGTAGGTTACTAAGACCAGAGTCGCCGATGAGCCAGCCGGCTTTTTGTTGACTTGTTACATAACACCACTTGGCCTGTTAGTCTTTTGTTTAACATTGCCCATATATATAAAGCTTGTGGGTCTTTATATATAGATTTGACAAAGTGCAGAAAATTTAGCTCAAAAATGTTTTCAATATTTTTTTTTAATGCCTTTTCCCGTTTGTGCGGGGCTCTTTGTGGCTTTTGTATCTTGTTTGGATTTGGGATTTGTTTTGCTGTCAATTCTGGCGAAAGTTATTCAACTGCATTTGTGAGTTTTGGAGTTTTTTTTAAATTTTGTTTTGGTTTTACACACAAATTTTTAAGCCCGTTTTTCGATCATCAATCAAGTTTATTTTTGGATTGGATACTGTTATTGTGTAGGGTGATACAAGTCGAATGGATCGTGGTTCACAAAGAACATAAAGAATAGGTTTTTTTTGTTAAAGTCGCATATTGTGCTGGTAGGAATGTCACACAAAAGAAAACGACCGAATTGATGATTGTTGTGACATTGGCTCGTCATTCAGAAATAAGTCTTTCGATTGAGGCAATTTCGGCGAAATGGTGCAGAAGTCATCAGCCGATTTGGAGTCGATATCAAAGTAAGTAAATTTTTCTTGTTTTTCAGTCTGTGCAGAATATTGGAAAATCATTTTTGATAAAACTAGACAAAAGCCAACACCAGAGGTTCACTTTTTGAACAAATAAAAAAACCTACGAAATAACAATAAACAAGTGAAAGGTAACACAAAAGAGGTTTTGTCCGTTTAATGGTTCCTCAAGCCCGAAGTCTTGGTAAAGACAACACCAGCAAAGTATAAAAGGCTCATGGTGCTGTCATCGTGTTGTCAGGTATCGTGCGCAAAGTATTGAAAGGCTAATTTAAACTTATGATTTTGACATAGTGAATGAATAAACTGTCATTTAATTGTCAATATCAAGTTAGTCTTATGCTACTAGTAATAGTGTAATGAAGAACTAAAAAGTGATTGCGCTGAAGTTTTTCGCGAATTTAAAAAAAGAGACGCGGGACACCTATAACCGTGGGGCGATCTTCCAAAAGGTTGGACAGAGGATTGCTTGTCAGCCGGATCAATATTTACCCCCCCCCCCCCTCATTCTTGCAAAAAATCCCTTGTTAACAATTTTATACAAACTTCGTTTTTTAAGTGATCGCCAGGTTTTGAAAACTAAGCTTAGAGCACTGGATGACTAAGTTATCGTATCATGGATGAACACATGGTGGACACTCTTGCATGGTGAAAACATGCATGCTTTCACCCACCCAGCTGTTGCTGATTAGTAGCAAATCAGACTTTCCAAGTCAAACCCTAATTCACATAATTCAAACCACGCCCATTGTGAAGCTTGTAAAACCATACGCCTAACCCATGTTAAGCACTGAATCTTAGCTGAAATGAAACTCCAAGACCATGGCAAATTTTATGATGCACTCTTATGCGTGGGCTTTTGCTGAAGAACCCAACTTAAGAAGGCTATAAGCCTGACCGCTATCGTAACCCTTATCTGCTGTCAAATCATCCGCCCAGTTTATTACTCCGCTAGCAGGTTGCATGACCTTTTTTCCCCTGACTCCCATACTAGTTCTCCTTGTGCCGTTTCATAAGTTTTGGCTATCTTGATGCAAAAAGAAAACATTCAAAGTCACACTATACGAAAACTACTAAACAACTTTGATTTTATGACCAATCAAATATCGTTTTTTTTTTTGGCCAACGGATTGGTCACCATTAGCCCCAATCTAGATACAAACTTATACAACCATCAACCTAGAGGTGCCTGATGTGATGGCAAACAAAATTTCTAGTGCGTGAAACTCTTCTATGTCGGAAGCAATTATTGCTTTTCACTCGCACAAAAAAGAAGCAATTTTATAACGACCCAGCTCCGCATCGAGGAGGAGAAATGATTAACTAGGTGTCATTATAATATGGTGTGCGCGGGCTCTTCATGCCAGACAGGATATATGTGGAGCATGAAGTTATTTCGCACTGGCGCCAACAAAAGAAATTTAATTAGACTACACATCGCCCGAAGGAGGCAATTGTATGTGAGCCTCCTGTCAGAGATGGCTAGATTGGATCCACTAGGCTCCTTTGTTTACACTAAAACTATGATTAGCCATCTTGGTAGTTATTTTTCTCCTTATCTATGCGAGATGCGTGTACAGTTGACTGACTGGAACTCCTATTAAATTGTCCTGCTTCGTTTCGGATCTGCGAGGAGGAGTCGCCGCACTGACAGATGGAATTGGCCAAAAGCATCTGTGGTGGATCTATCGCGGACCATTGCACAAGTGTGTGCATAAGGAGAGGAAAGCCGTGCGTCGTATGGTTGGTGCAGAGCTCAGACAATTAACCGAAAGACCTGTTGTGGGTCCGAACATAGAAATAGCTGGTATTTGATTGGAATTTCAATGGAAAAGAAATTTAATTGCTTTCCGTATATATATTGCTGGGATAGAAGCGAGATAACTTCCCATCACTGCGCTGGATCATTTGATCGTGTCTTCGTCGAGCATGGAGGATGAAGATCGGTTCATACACAAAACTCCTGGCTGATGTGATGTGTGCGCTGACGACCGACGACGCACGGTGAGCTCGTGAAAGAGAAGTATTAATGAGTGTTTGCAGTGTGAAAAATGTATGTTATAGCTCGGCCGTTTGGGTGATTCTTTTTATTGCGAAGGATGAGCATAATGGAGGATCATGGTGTTTGCCGATCGTACTGCATATAGATGCGGTCGTTAAAATGTCAATGGATGTGGCGCGAACTGCAGTAGACTAGCGAGGAAAAGATTATTTTTAGTGTTATTTTTTTCATAGTTTTTATTATGACTTTTAATTATAATTAAGGGAAGTACCTTAAGTATCGACAATTTTTTTCGACATTAAGCCCTAAGGTGTGGCGAATTCAATGGGTGAAATATGAGTCGCTCTTTTATCCAACCAAACGATCATAGGATAGAGGTCTAAAGGAGTCTTTTACTTATAGTTATCATCTCTTACAACCGAGCACAACAAGGGTTTTTTCAAGATTTAAGACCATTAATCGCCTAATTTTAAGTATAAATTTGGGGTGCCGTGGCGTATTGGTTAGTGTGTCTGCTTACTACACCGGAGGTCTGGGTTCGAATCCTACCATCGTCATTAAAAAAAGACTTGTTCTTTTTCATTGTCTCCACCCTTATCTCTATTTGTCTTATATTTATCTTAAAAACTTCTCAAAGTTCGGATTCGGCGAAAAATTGTAGGTTCCCTTGTATATATGAAGGAATCAACACACACATTGTTGAGAAGTTGGCACTGGTTCACCTCGAGCTGTTTTTGGATCAAAACGAACACCTCTGGAATTGATATTTTATTCACTGTGCCTGTGCCTGGAAATGCTGAAAATTTCAAAAGACCCTTTGAAAAAAAAAACAAGAACTCAGTGAAGAGAAACTATTGTACTTGGGTTTTAACGAGCTGATGAAAGCACTTTACCAGTCTCCTTGCGAGGGAGGAATGCCATTGGCAGCTATTGCTCAACTGACGGACTTTTCTTCTAATAAGAAGGTTAGAACTTTCACAGCATTAAGAATTGAAGTTGTTGTTTTTTAAGTAAAAAAATCACCTGGTTTTTTCTGGTGAAGAAATACAACATGACAACGTTAAACTCAAGGACTTTAGCGACTTTGTTAGATTTGTGCCTGTTCAAGTTCAAATAGGTTTCTGGTGCACCTACCCAGACATGGGAGGTAACTTCGGAGGTAACTAGTTACTGGCTTTAGAGCCAGCCAATTTCAATTAAGCTAGGTCTTTTAAGACTCCTAAATTTAACATTTGATTTGGCTTCTGTTGCACTTACCCAGACATGAGCGTTATGAACTAGTAAACAGTGTTCGATGTTATCAGCCAAAGACAACGAGTTTGTTAAATTTGTGGCTGTGAGTCCTTTCAGTATCGATTTGACTTCTGGTGCACTTGCACATGAGAGCTATTAACTAGTACCGAGTTTTTATTTTTGTGATCCAATGACAATGAAATTAGGTCTTCTTTCATTTGATTACTCAAAAGTTCAACTCACAGCTACAAGGAGAGATTTGTAGCTGTGAGTTCTACCAAAATTGATTCGAATTCTGGTGCACTTACCCAGACTTGAGAGTTATAAACTAACACCTTTAAATGACTCTTTTTCAGTCATTGAAACAACCGGAAAAAAAGTTTTTGAAGTTCTTGGGATAGGGTAATTTTGAGAGCAATCTCCAAGCGTTCATGTTGCTCGTGTTTTAGCCTTAATAGGCGGGTTCGACTTTTCCTTCGGTGTTCAGATGACTTTTCTGTTTCTACTTTCTTGTCCAGAAGAACGTTCCGTTGATAAGCCGCAACATGAAGCATAACTACTGAGGTAAACGTGAGCAAATCGGAAGTGATGAATGTTTCCGGAGCTCCTGGACATTAATGAAGTCCTAATGAAACAGGTACAGAAGTTTAAGTGTCTTGGGGTCTTTTTCACGAAAGATGGAAGGAGTGATACAGTGTTATCCTGTAGGATTGTTCAAGCTTTAGCTATAAAGCAATAGTAAAGGAACTGTGCCAGCTGGTAAGCAAGAAAAGCTGACCTTGGAGTGAAAGCAAAGATCTCAGTTTTTCATTCAGTGTTGGTTCCAACTTATGATCATGAAATTTGGGCTATGACCACCCCTAATCGAGTGTAAAAGCTATAAAATGAAGTTCCTGAGGAGTATGTTGGTGTTAATCCTCGGCATAGAGTGAGGAGCTCCAGTGTTAATAGGAATTATCTAAGCGTTGAGATGCGACCACGTCGCCCCCTGGTAGTCCAAAAAAAAACAGGTGGTGGGATAGCCTAAAGAATATCTCCTAGACTCGTCTGAGGATCGCGCCTGTGTCTATGCAGTTGGTGGCGGATCACTCCGCGACCCTTTAAGGGCCGGTTTTTCAGTTCTGAGTTAAACCCAGCTTAAACTAAGATCTGTCTGAAGTTAACTCAGCGAGCTGTTTTTCAGTGTCGAGATAACTCCGTCAACAAAGTTTTCAAAATCTTCGACTCTCGAAATTATTGACTCTTCCAGCTCTCACAGCACAGGAAAAGAAGTTCGAGCTATTCTCAAACGTAATTTTTCAACGCGCAAATCAACTGATTTTCCACGCAGAAAAAACATTCAAATACTGCTCTCCAGAGATGATCTGAGATCAACTCACCAAATTTGGTGAGTTAAGCCGAGATTAACCCTAGATCTAGGTTCACTGAAAAACTCATTTATGGGGTTAATCCCAGTTTAACTCCGAAAGTCGGATGATCTCGCACTGAAAAACCGGCCCTTAAAGGATTGCGCCACAAGGAAATGAGGATGATGGGTAGGAACACCAAAAACCACTTTAAATCTTTACTTGATGAGATTTAAAAACGCGCCTTAAAACTTATGGGCATCTTGAACATATCAAAGTCGTTCTTTTAAGGAGATCAGCGCAACGTTATCTGTGTCTCATTATTGTATCCTTACTTTTGTGATACTATGTTCCAGTGAAATAGCCTGGTGCATTCCATTTCCTATACTTATTTTGATCGTATTTTTCCACGATCACTTTTCTATAGGACCAAACTAGTTTAATTTAATCTTGGTTAAACCATGACCCTAACCTTATCTATTCTACCAGCGATAGCGTAAGAGGGTTTCGGTGGATAATAGAAAAACGAATCGAGTTTTAAGATTGAGTTAAAACCTGACCGCTTTTCATGATCGAATGGACCTTAGCCTCTAAAACCCTCAATCGGAGATCCATCTCTTTATAATAAATGCAGCAAAACAGATCTATCAACTCTATTGTTAAAGTTACAACGTTTAGACCACAAAGCTTAGCTGAGTCTACGAATTTGCAAATGAACTTAACAGAATTTATAATTCAGCCGAGACGATATGGCTGGGTGACAGTCACAGTTTTCTTAAAACCTTTTAGAACAGTGACTTCTGTTCTGACGTTGTTAAAGTCTTCTTTGGTTGCAGGGAACAGAACTCAAATAGGCTTTCGTAAATAGCAAATTTTTCGACCTTTTAAGTAAATATTTCTTAGTTCCCACATAAAAAAAAAACAGACCTCGAGCTTAAGCTTCTGCATAAAATCACAAAAATAGTAAATATTTGTTTTTAGTATGGCGCCAGAAGAGTACCATTTCGCTTGATGCAAATTGGTCCAATCAAATCAGCAAACCTAATCTATCAAAACAAGCCTGATAATTAAAATAGCGACCTATTAAATGTATCTAAAAAAAAACAAAGGCACGTTTTTTAATAGCGCCACGGGCAGAAGCAATCATTAATGCTTTGACTAATGCCTTGGACAGACATTTGAAGGAATCAAAATAATGCTGCAAAACAAAGTAAAATATATTGGAAAAACATACCTACTTAGTATATTGGAATTTGGGTGATTTTAACGAGTTGGGTGAGTTTCAAAAACCATAAACAAGAGTAAAGCACACACGTGATCAGCATTCATTTCGTTTGGTATCGATTTGGTATCTTGACTTTGGGTTGTGCAAATATGAATCTGATAAAAAACGAATTTGCAAATTTATTTAGAAAACAAACAAGGGTGTGAGGAGATTCTATTTTTAGTTTCGATTGATATTTACATCGTATGATTTGGAAATTGGCTCCTGACGCACACATGATGTCCGAGCATCAATGGGATATTATTGACACGCACTTGGAAATGACGAGTTCGATGAGGTTAATAACATTGAAATTCATGTCGTTCATGACTAAAATGTTTATGACTCAAAAGTTGAAGGTGGCTTCTTTTTGTAAACTGTTAAAGTAAAGCGTCCAAAAGCATACTTTCAAGAAAAAATCGTAAATCACTCATCCCATCCCTGTCAGAACTAGTCTCGGTGAATGTATGCAACCTTGAGGAGTCCCACTTGCACTCGCTGCTCTCATAAAACATTTCAAGCCAAATGCACATCGAAACATGACGTTTTATACCCGTTGTCTGTTCACTAGGTAGGTATGTCTGTCTGAGGCTAAGCCTACCTCTTTATCGCGAAAGGGCAATCCCTGGAGTTTCCTCGAATCACACTTAAACTCAACCATAAACCTGTTAAAACAGTTCCAAATGTAAATCATTTCTTTTGAAATAAAAAGGAAGACGAAAAAAGTTCTACCCAGCATAATCTATATCTATAAATACGGTAAAAATCTACCGTTGTGTTTTCTTGTTCATGAGCAAAAAGCTACTGAAAGCAAAACAAGTTTTTATTCGCCTTCTCATACATTCGCCGTACCTACACATAAGAACGACCATTGTATCTATCTGGTGGTATCTTGACATTTCGCATCTTTAACGTTTTGTTTAATGTCACTGATCAGGTGATTGTTGTGTTTCATGTGACTCACTACAACTATAGGGAGTCCAAGATGTCTACTTCTACTTGCAACTCGCACAAGTGTAAAAGGAATTCGTATAAGGCTACTGCTGCTGCACCACACCCACAAAAGACGAATGTCGATGTCAGACGAAACCAAAAAGAATGAATATTGCAATGTCGACGACATTGAAGGCGAGTTTTGTTGTTGTTGTTTTCCTTTGGCGCTTTGCCTTAAACCAGCTGACAGACAGTGAACGAAACAGAAACTATCTCCCGCCTTTAAGGTACAAGCGATAGGTTATGTATTTATACACAGTCAAGATACCTTGCGAGACTTGCCATTCTTTACGTAACACCTTCGAATGCAATTATTTGAACAAAACAAAAAAGAAGGTATTTCTTCTATGATAGACAAATCGCCTAGCTTCTATTTAATGATTGCTAAAGTTTTCCACTGAATGCTTAAATAGTTGCCGATCAGTCGATACTACACGGTCATGTGTTCCAGCCATGGCAGCTGACACGTGCTCTCTTTGTGGCTCTCTGGCAAAACTATACATGATTGAGGTCTGAAACAGGTCCAATCTGCCTTTGTACTATGTACCAATGGTGAATTTCATCATAGCCTAGAGCAGATACCAATCGATTGGTGGTAGTTCAAGTGATCATGACTCGGTTCGCGGTGATCTTTGTTACGATCTTAGAATCGTGTTAGACCTCGTCTAGTTTACATTAAGGGTTTAACCAAAACCTTTGGCACCGGATAATTGCGTGGCATAAAACCGATCGATCTGTACCTTACCATCAAGCTGATCTTCACTTTGACTGTTTTTTTTTTGCTGTGATGGAATGTGAAACATAACGATCAGTTTTACATGTCATGTATTGCGAATATTTTTTTTTTGCCAATTGTAATTGTAAGACAATTTAAAGTTGAGTTAAACGTTTTTTGAATACTGAAATGAGAATTATGTAATAGGAATGGCACGTAGACTTTGAAAATCCTATCAAGTCTAGAGCGATCGTGCGATGGTATGAGGCTGATTTAACACAAGCCTTACATAATTTTAGATTTCTTAAAATAGATGGCGACAGAATAGCCCTGACCGATTCTGTTCAAATTGAATAGGAAAAAATAAATGTGGGATTTAATCAAGATTTTTTAGTCTATGATCATTTGGTGATCGTGACATGGTTTTGGAAAGTAGTCCTTGCGAATTCCTTTGAAATAGCAAAGAACTAGGTTATAGGGTATCTTTCGAGAGGTAGTTTGCTTACTCATCTTGTGTGTTCGTTTTGTGGATTACATAGCTCTTATTAAATGCTTTACAGATCGTTGAAAAATTTTAATATTTTTATTAAAATAAATCCCAAAGAGACGATTAAAATAAATCCCAAAGTGGCTCCAACGGACAAATATAGGATTAATTTGACACGAAAACTCTGTTTCTGTCGTTTATTCTCCGCTTCTTGAAAGCGTTTATCAACAAGCAACAGTGTTGAATTTGGGGCGATTGCACTCCAGAGAAAGTGTGAATTTCGTGGATGATCGGTCCGAAATAAATAAATATCGGTAATAACCCACTCGCAGTTTATATTATAAGAATTCTATGATATGAAATGTTGAAGGGAAAAATTTTTGATCACAGTAAACTAATCATCGTTTGAACGTTCGACGCCCGGGTTTAAAACCAAAAAATTAAATCCACCTCCATTTGCTGGCTGGTGCGATTAAGATTAAGATTAAGATATCGAAGTTTTCTACCTTCCTTAGATGGTGCAAGGCAACATTATTGGCGCAGTCGATAGGTTTTTTTTTCTTGTTTAGATTATTAGTAATGCTTTTATGCAGCAAACGGACCCTGTTCTCGTCTTTGAAATGTTTTTTCTGAAACACAGGAAAAGGTCATATTGTTATTGATAAGTGTCACGTACTGTAGAAGTTAGGGTTGCTGACAATGCGCTGAGGGCAAAAGAGGGTTATAAACCAATAAAAAACAAAAGGATTTAGGCTAGGTCAATCAAACGCGGATTCACTGATGAAACCACTACTCTTTATTGTGTGAATTAATTTTTTTTTTTTTAATTTAGCGTTTAGCAAAATCGGCGCAGTCGATTTTTTTTTAGAAGCAGGCTTTATGTGAGAGGGAATTCGTTTCAAGGCATGAACATCGTGTAATTGCTGACTGCGACTGAGCCCCTCGCGTTATTTTTTTGTTAGAACGAAAACCTTTATTGGCGCAGTCGGTAAATATTTTGTGTTTTCCAAAAATTTGAGTTTTTGGTTGAACGAAAAGCTCAATTTGAAGATCAAGCACCTAATTTTGATGTACACTATGTGTCATGGGCCTTTTCGTTCTTAAGCTTTACTCTGTTAGGTATTGCTTGAGAAGATTAAAGGTTTCCTCATATTAACGACATCAACGCTTTTAAATCGCATGAGTCTTAAATATTCATACAAGTTATTGCCGACGAAATTATCGCTATTTTCGAAAAGACTTTTAGTCATAGCCACTTTAGTCGAAAAGGTACTTAGATCGAGTGAAGCAGATAGCTGCCCTTAACCCATTTAGAAGACCAACTTGAGAACTCTTATTATTTTAAAATTAGCCTCATTTCGGAGCTCTCAAATGTTAGGTCCTTGTGCGAAAACTGAGTGTCTTAACACAAGAATGTGGTCCATTGTCCGGCTGCTAATTTTTTCTATACTTAAATCATGAAATATCGACAACTTTCCTTTATCAAAAATATAATAAATAAAGGTCTCTTCAGGTATCCTTAGAATCCTTATTATACTGAGTTATTTGAATTGCACAAATTATTGGAAAACCTCGAAAAAAATAAGTGTTGACTTGGTGAGGTCATTTTCCAACACCCACTACGATTATCGTTCAATGCGATGATCACCCTGGCTTAAAAAAAAATGGGTCAACTTCTGACATAAACAGGCACCCACAATAATCACGTCGTCAAGTTCGCAAACAATTCCGAGAACTTGACAAAGTCCTTAGTTTTTCTAAATTTTAATTGCCTTACCTGATGAAATGACTTAAAGTTAAATCAAAACAAAAAAACTCCCTGCATAGTCACTCATAAAAAATTTGTTTGCAATCAAAGCCTGTCAAAAGACTCCCAATAGAACACGCTTATTAATACAGTAGCCCATCTCATGCCAGTGAATAATTAAAATAAGCTAATGAGCTTAAACTTAGGCCATACGACGACACCTCTGAATAATAAATGATTAATGATCGTCCGTCAACGATAGATAAACCGCTCGTCCACTAAACAATAACAAATTGTTTATTATTAACACCCGCAAGCATTCTGGGCACGAAGTTTTGAAAAAAAAAAAAAAATAAATAAAAATATTCATCTACAACTACAATAAATTCATAAGTCTACGAGTGCGCTGCTTTAAAAGTATCTCTCTGAATATGGTATAAGCCGCTTTATTCACTCTCTCCGTGGGGCCAAAAATGTTACTTCACCGAGTTTCTATAGTCAAAGGCCAAATATGACCAAATAGTTCACAATAGGCCGGTTAGACACACACTCTGGCTTTCAATTGTTGTACATACAGCATGACGTGTGAGCGTTAAGAGTTGGTTGTTTCTTCTTTATTTTTTCTCATAATTATCTCGAATTTCGCAGGTAGTTCAAGGTCACCTCTGTGAGAAGTATCTTGTGTATCTTATTACTATGGTTACGGTACGTATCGTATCTGTGGCCACCATATGGACCAACATATGGGTAGACCTGATTGAAGTTACTTGTTTTCAGCTAACTAACAGCCGATTCGACGTGTAATGATCATCAATAAATACGTTAATATCTACACAGCAAGTAAGATGAGCAAGACTATATTATAGATACTTTACCGGTGTCGAACCACACAGCAGCCGGCGCGCGGTTGGCCACTAGACTTTGGTCTGTGAATAATTAAGTCTTGTTTGTATTTTTCGTTACACGTGCCGGCTACTTATTATTATCGATTATTTTTTTTTAAATGCTTTTCGATTTTTTTTTTTAAAAAAGTTTTTGTGAAATGCATCAAAACCTCGAAGCGATCTTGTAATGATCATACCTCAGGGTGTACTGAAATGTACACAATTCCTTTCCAAGCTTTGAAACGGAAAAATGAGGTTTTAATCGACTGAATCTAACGTCACAGGATTTTTGTCTTCAATTTATTCGAAGCATGTACAGACACATTTGTAAATAAAAAATTTTCTTTTTGGCGCAGTCGGTAGGCCTTTTAGCAAGTCTACATATTTTCAACATTGATTTACCTATTGCGTTTTGTTAGTAAATTTGTTGATAACGGTGGGTTGAAAAACCTTTAAGGTCCACCAAAATTGACAACAAACCGCTGCTGCGAAAAAATAACCAATTTATGTCAAAACCGGTGGTTATCCTGAATACGTAGCAATTGATTGAGTTATAGGAAACTCATTTCTTTACCATAGGAAAACATGCCGAAAAACTTTGTCTTTAATTCATAATTAGACCTTCTGCCTTTTTAAAGGTTTCTTTTTGGCGCAGTCGGTAGGACTTTCAGCAGTTCTGTATATTTTCAACATTAATTTACCTATTGCATCTTGTTAGTGGATTAAGTAATGAGGGTCAGTTTATAAAGCCATTAAGGCGCACCAAAAGTGACAACAAACAGTCGCTGCAAAAAAAACTAATTTAAGTCAAAACTGGTTGTTATCCTTATTGAATACGTTGCAAAAGATTGAGTTACCAAAGGGGCAAATCCCGAAAAAAAGTTGCTTTTAATTCGGCCTTCGGCCTTTAAAAAGGTTTCTTTTTGGCGCAGTCGGTAGGACCTACAGCAAGTCTACATATTTTCAACATCTATTTACCTATTGCGTCGCGTTAGTAAATTTATTGATAAGGGTGGGTTGAAAAACCTTTAAGGTCCACCAAAATTGACAGCAAACCGCTGCTGCGAAAAAATAACTAATTTAAGTTAAAACTGGTTCTTATCCTGAATACGTAGCAAAAGATTGAGTTACCAAAGGAAAAAATCCCGGAAAATTTTACCTTTAATTTATAATAAAACCTTCTGCTTTTTTAAAGGTTTCTTTTTGGCGCAGTCGGTATGACATTCAGCAGTTCTGCATATTTTCAACATTTATTTACCTATTGCGTCTTTTTAGTAGATTAATTGATATGGGCGGGTTTTAAAACCTTTAAGCTGCATCAAAGCTGACAGTAAACTGCGGTTGCAAAAAAACTAATTGATCTCAAAACTGGTTGTTATTGAATCCGCCGCAAGAGATTGACTTACTTAAGGGAGAAATCCAGTTGAAGCTCGAAAGAAAATCGTATTCGATCAATGAATCAAGAAGCAACATGACACCAACTGCAAACATCTGTTTCGACTGCGCCAAATAAATTCAATTCAAACATTTATCTCTTCGATACTGTAAATATATTTGGGTGTAGAAATTTTGAAGCTCATTGTTACTATTTAGGCCTCTCTGCAAAAGCTTAAATTATTTGTAAATTAAAAGAAGAAATTAAGGATCTTACTAAGTTCTAAGCCAGTAACTAACCCAAAAAAAAACCCTTGAGAAGGCCAACTTCCAAAAACCCAAACCAAGAAACCCATGGCGTCACGTTTGCCAAACTCCAAAAGGTTTGGTAATAAGCTCGTCGTAGGCATACGATCATGTGGTTAATGGTCGTACGCGTCCAAAACAATACCCCGTCCCCAAAAATTTTCTAAACAAACACGCACCCTAAAACACATAGAAATGAATAATTTTGTTTTGAAAAAAAAAATAGCTTCACTTACGATTTTTCATTTAAGAATTCACCTCTCGTAAATTCCGAAAGTCTTCGCGATTTGCCTTTTTTCGTCGTTGTTTTGCTACCGTTAATGGCGGCAGAGTTGTTGCTGCCACCATTGGCGTTCGTACATTGACATGTGCACGACAATGCTGACGTTCCAGCTGCTGCAGGACTATTAACAACACCGGCAACAACCACTCCCGTTTCGGTTGCCAAAAATGCGTTTTGTTTGTATTTCTTGTCGGATTTTGAATTACCGCTATCGAGCAGCATAAGGTTGCTGGTGTTGCCGCCATTACTGCCTGTCATACAACTACAATTGCTACCAATACAAGTGCTGTGATGGTGATGATGGTGGTGATGGACACTGAATACCAATGGTTGTTGGGAGGTGGTGGATTGTGGTGCGTTGGCGGCGGCTGACGCTGAGTTTGACGACGTCTTAACAATCGAACACTCACAATCGCCGTCAAATGACTTGGATGCTGGCAAAATGTTGGCATTCCCTGCAATTTGGCTGTCAACGACTGATTGTGATGGGTCAGCTGTCGTGTGGCCTTTGCAACAGTGGTTTTGCTGATGGTAGTGCCTTCGATGAATGGGACTTATTTCGCTGTTATCGATCGATAGCTTTTTCGATAGTTTCTTTTGGTGGGGGTGCAGCAGTTTGAGGTGAGTTTTGCTGTGGGTGAGTGGGGAGTCTGGTGGTGAAATAGTCACAGATGTTGAGATGGCATCCAGCGAGCTGGACTTGAAGATTTGCCCACGCCGGGTGAGCTCGAAGCGATCTTTGTTGATGCGCGAATAAAGCTCATCACTGTCGAGAGGAAGAATGTTCACACTGGGGAGCGCATCAGTCTTGGATTCTTCCTTTGCTGGTGATCCTTCCTCCAACATTGCCTCATCGATGGTCGCCTTTTTGGACAACGCAGTTTGCGATGGTGATGATGTCTTGTAGGCAAGAATGTTGGAGAATCGCCTCATCTTCGTTGGTTTCTTGACCTTCGTCGATGATTTGGGTTCAGTGTTATCGCCTGGCGTTGTTGTAACATCAGTTGGCACCGGACTCTCAGTCACACTCTCTGAAATCACATTCGTTTCATCGATCTTGCTAACCAGAAACCGATTTTTCAACAATTTTGGATTAGATTTTTCTGGCTTTTCGGACACCTCTCCCTCTTTAATGATATCGTAAATCGTCCCGTATCTCTTCACAGTTGGTATTGCACCAATTGTCTCTGCACCTTGACTTATATCCTTTCCCTCTTCTTGTAGTTGCTTCTGCTGTGCCTGAATGATGTCATAGATCATGCCAGCCGTCTTCTTTTCATCTTTGTTCTTGGCACCATTCTCCGAGATCGCCGACAGACTTTTACGCTCGAACAAGTCCGACTGCGATGTCTTGCGATGCAGGATCTCGTAGATCGTCCCATATGTCATGTACTTGTCATACTTTTGATAGGTCAAACTGTAAATGTCATTCTTTCGCTGAATAATGTCATAGATCGTGCCATAGATCAGCTTGTCATAGATTTTAAAATTTCTCTTATACGATTCGGATTTGGACAGTTTACCAGCTGCCTCAATGTCCGAGTCCATTTTCGAGAGAATTGCCTTCAGATTTTGTACATCGGCGGTGCGTTCAATTTCCTTCGATGAATTTCTGCGCATGAGAAACGACGCGGCTTTCTTGTGGCGGGAATTTTGCCTTTTAAATGGAGAGGATGCAGTTGCCGCTGCTGATGTGGATTGTGCGGCTCCATCAATGTTATCACATTCCCTGACGAGTTTCTTGAATTCCTCATATGACTTGCGACGAATGCGTGCCTTTTCCTTGTCGTTCGCCAATAAATTCTGATCGAGGATCTTTGAAAGGAAATCGGAATTCTTGCGAAGTATTGTGGTTTCGGTTTCTTTGGAGATTTTTCCATTTCTCTTTTCCAAAGCGGATGTAGACGCTGCCGATGATGGCAGTGATTGAGGATCACTATCACGATCGTGATCGTTCTCTTTATCCGAACCGGAGTTTGTGGCGATCGAGCATTTGCCTTGCTCTAGAATGGATTCTAGTTGATGGTTCTTTGAGATGGATGCTGCCCCGTTGACCGCAGCTTGGTCGACGGTAGCAAATGTCGATCGGAATTCTTGATACGATCGTCGCCGGGAGATTGGTTTTTCTACTTTTTCCACTTCTTTGCCTTGCGTTGTGGCAGATGAACTCTGTGAGGCTGAGAAAATCGCTTTAAATTCTTCATAAGACTTCCGACGGTTGCGCGACTGTGTCAGACACTCTTTGTAATTCAGACGGGCGATCTTTTCACACTTGTCCTCGTGATTTTCAGTCGTTTCTGCTTGACTCTGTGAGGGCTCTGTGTTCAAGGGTCGGCTGTCAAAGACAATACTGGAGAGTGGCGGATGTTGCTGCTGCTGTTGTTGCTGGTCCATGCGATTTTGCATTTCAATGAATCCCGAATCCATTGAACTGATCGTGCAGGTGGAATCGAAACTTGTCTTGCGACTAGAGCCATTGCTGCGGGGTAAGTTGCTTGTCGTTGGCTTTTCTTCATCCTCATCGATGGTAACCAATCGATTAACACTATCAGAGAGAATGTGCTCCTCAGTTATCACTGGCACTGGTGCAACATGATGATCGTCATCATCATCATCGAATATGATCAGGTCCGGTTGTACACTATTTTGATTGACAGTCTCATCATTATCACAGATTTGTTGTCCTTCTCCGCTGGCACTCTCATTCATTATTGCCGCATTCTCTTCGATGGTGAAGATCCTATCGATATTCCTTTGGTTGCAGCTCTGACATGGCAGCTCAGCGATCGGCTGTAGGTCAGCCATTTTCGATTGCTTGTTCACAGTTGCATAAATGGGAAAATCCAAGGTAAGCGTGCTACTTGTGCTGCCGCCACTGCTGGCGCACTGTGCCTGCTGCTGATGGTGAAATACCTTACCACTTTGAATTGGAAATTTGAGATTGAAATTTTTGCCATATTTCTGCTTGTTACGTGCTAAGGCGATGTTAAAGTGACGTCTCTGACGTTGCTTACAGTATTTATTGGCAATCGTGTAGATCGGATCGAGTTCCTGGTCGCCTTTCGAGGACGATCGACTGCACGATCGGCTGCACGTCTTCAAGTATCTCTGAAGCATCAGTGAATTTGACTTACTTGCGGATGGATTCGACGAAGCCGGGCACTTGGAATAGGTGTCATTCATACACTTGGCACAGCAGAGGAACTCGTAGAGGATCGGTTCGTCCGACCCGGTGGCAAGCAGATCATTGTTGGCACAATCATCCGACGAGTACTTTGGCTCTAGTTCGGGTGGTTTTGATACTTTTGTTGGATCAACATTACTGTTGCTCGCTGTCACTGGCATGAGAATGTAGGTGTTTTTATTTGGTCGCTGTGGCGGCGTTGTAGGCTTTTGCGGCTGATCACCAGAAGCAACGTTCTCTTTGTCGTTGCTGTCAGGATCTGGTTTAGGTGTGGTGCTTTCAGCGCCTGGCTTTACGATAGAGCTTTCAATACTGATGCCACTGTCAAGTAGGACAAACGTTCCATCGGAGGGCAATATGAGGCGGCCTTCAGCAGCGGCACTTACTAGCTCTTGAATGGCGATCACTTGCTTTTCGGTTACATTGCCCTGCAATTGTATGCCTCGAAGAGCGAACGCTGTTGGCTTGTTGTTTACTGAGTTAGGATCCGTACACCAAACTACAGGCATTGTGGCCATTTTAAGGTTCTCTTTTGGTGAGTTTTAATAAATATAGCTTTTGTTTGACTCTTAAATGGTTTGGGAATATTTATGGCTAAGATTTTTATTTGACTTGCATGTTGCTTATGTTTACGCAGACGTTTAATTTATGGCAAGATTATCTTTTCAAGTGTTGTTTCTGGAAATTAAAAATTTTTAAAAACTTTGTTAATGATTTGGGTTTGATTTAGGATAGTGAACTTCTCAATTTTTTTGCTTGATTCTTTGAATTGACTGTTAGTTTTCTACAGTCCCATATCGATAATTTATTTTTATTCGTCGAATATCTTCGTAGGTCGGAGAAATCAGGAAAGAGGTTATCGAACCCCTAAACTACTTTACCTTGACGTAAAAACAATTGATATTTCACTGGGTTACATTTTAGGGCCCTAACTTAACCTAACATTAGAGCCAAAAAAAAACTTCGATCGCTAAACGAAATCAATTATATATCTTGACATGATGAGTTCGATCAACTCGAAGAGAAAGACTGCGGTCAAGTCCGACAGTAATTGTGATCAAATGATGACAATTTCCTCTTTTTAGATGTCTCATAATATAAAAGATTTCTTATACTGATCTAATTTATCATGATCGGATCTTATAAAGACTGAGTGGACCTGCAATTTGAGTCACGATCTTGATACGAAAAAGTTATGAACTGCAATTCTTAGTTTTTTTTTAAGAAGTTGGACAACGTAAGTCAAATAAAGTTAGTTCGGTCATATTTAACAAGATCAAGTAAAGATTTTCGCGGTCAACCAAGCCCTAAGGTGATCTCCAAGAAAATCCCCACTGAGCTATCTAAACAAAGTGCGAACAGCAAAAATTCACATAAATTAAGTTGGGTAGGTAGTGGGACATCATTAATTTTCAAATCAAATTATTTAACTGATCGATTTTACAGCTTTTTTTCACAAATTCCATGGCAGGCTTGAGTAAGGTCTTATATTAAACCCATTTCGAATTTTTTTCTTAAATTTCAAAGTTTTACATATTGATCTCCAGCATGAATTTGATTTATCGCGATAAAAAACTGTTAAGATTGGGTGATCTTGTATTGTGATCTCTTTAAAAAAGAGTAATGATCGACAAGTTTTAGTTAAATAAATTGATGAGGTTAGTAAAGTGCTGGTAAAATTTAGTAGATTCAGCCACATCAAGATCAAGAAAAGTTCGTCACGATCAGCGATCAACAAAGCCCAAAGTGGATCTGTAAGAAAGTTTGTTAATTCAACAAAGATCATACATTTTACATTAAATTTTAATGATCGACCGCAATTGGTTCACTCACCAAAAAATTAGGGAAAAAACGAACTAACGGAAGGCTTTCGGAAAATTTTAAGATCGAATAATGTTTAATTCTGATCTTGCTAAAAAAAGAGAAGTGTTCGGCAAACTAAGTTGAATAAATTAATACCAAAAACCAAATGAATTGCAGATAATATTTTTTACAATCAATTTTACTGATCGAAAATTAGGGGAAAAACTACATTGCGGAAACCTCACTTAAGGTTTTATGGACGCATTTAGAAGTTGTGGTTTATTGCTTATTTTTCGAAGTCTTACATAAGATCTCGTGTTAAGAGAATTTGAATAAATTGATAAAGTTAGTAGAGTGTAGAAAAAATGAAGTTGATTCAGCCACAACAAGATCATATTAAGTTTGTGGCGATCATCAAAGCCCGAGGGTGACATTAATCGAAATTCCTATCGTATTATCTTAAGAACTCGAAAACAACCAAGAAACCCCTGAGTTTGGTTCAACCGTCCTACAAAATCCATTGGATTGAATCCATCCAATCCAATCCATCAAAACTGATCGATCGTAATATCGATCACTGTTTCAATTAATGAAAATAAAACTATAATCGAAGGCTTAAGCTATAGTCTATATCAGACAAATTTAAAAGTTCAGGTTGAAAAACCAATCTCGGCGACCACAAAATGTAAGCAACGCCTTTGATCTATCTCTTAAAGATCAGTCAATAAATTTAGAAATTCCCATGCAAATGGCAAATAGTAACTCGCGACTAATGACGCTTGCCACAAAAACATTGTTTAGACCTACGCAAACACGTGACTTTAAACACAATCGTTTGTCAGCTTGTCTGATCGGCTACAAGTGATCTAGTGTAAGTATGTAAACGTCTATACAATTACCTACAGACTATTCCCATATGTTCTAATTGACATGTGACTAGACACTGGCTTACAGTTCTACTTCATATTTAATAATGGGGAAAATAAATGGAAAAGAACAAAAGGCATTCTTTTTGCTTTCGTTTAGAGGATCAAACATCAAAGATCCTCAGTTTTCATCTGAAAATTATCCGTCATTAATCTTAATGTAGTTATCATTTGTTTTTTTTACAAGTGCAATTGTTTAGATTAAACGACGACTGATGTCTGATCTATAAAATATATCCCGCGAGCATCGACCTTTAGTTGGAGTTTGGAAAAATCACTTTGTGGTTTTTACCAAAAAAAAAGATCTACAGGTTATTGAGATTTAGTCGCAACTCTTGAAGTAGTTTTTTGGATCAACAGACGACTTCTCAGAACTATCTAAACGTGTCTAACTAACATATAACGAACTTTAGAAAAATCATTCTAATTGCTTTTAGTCGTGTCAAAGAGTCTGGCAATTAAACGAGGCATTAAACCTGAGTCATATTCTCAGTACAGGTACACAACAAAGTAGGTCAAACTCCCAATAAAACCAGCTAAACTAGGGGCGCCAAGCACTTAGTCACTCGGCCAACACTTGAGTACCTACCTACTAAGCTTCCGTCAATCTTTGCGGACCTAAACCAATAACTTTCTGCTTCTTCCTGCGTCACTGATGGTTGTGTACTTTCTTTGATGCGAACTTCCTTTGGTTACTTAACAACGATGACGGTTTGAGTCTTGGAAAAGGTTTTTTTTTTTTTTCAATTTATTTTTTAATATTCTCATATCGCTTTTACTTTTCATTACTCAGCAGAAGAGCCAAGCCAGCAGAATTGTGTTTTCTTTCTGTCGAAACTTCCGCATTAATTTGCAAATGAACAGCAAAAGTGCGACTTTCGCGTTGCAGGTTTTTTTTTATCATTGATGGCCGCGTTTCGCGTCGTTAAAATCCATCTTATTCTGTTTATGAGCACCAACTGCCGCAGTGCACAATGATGGGTAGTATTTATGGGATGGACTGACGCATAAGACAAATGCAATCCGTTTGTGGATGGATTTTCCATTTGTGAATGGTTTGACAACAATGGTTGACCATTACAGAAACGAAGCAGCTACAAATGTAGATAAAACTAATGAATGAAAATCGACTGTGACAGTGAGGGAAAGATAAATAGATAGTAGTGTAGCCGCATAGGCAACTGCAGCAATATATAAACCGATCACACAATTTTCCCCAGATACCTACAACACATAGTTATGTGGGTAATTCCGAATTAATTATTCCAGTAATCGAGCTACATTCGAGCGTGCATCTGCGAAATATTACGGCAATTGCATATAATTTGCCTGAAAATCAACGACTCGAATGAATTGAGTCAGCATTGCTACAGATTGAAATGGTGAATGCTAAAATCGAGGTTTTTTTATTTCATGGATACTAATTTGCTCTTTCACTATTCTCCACACCACCGCATGCACTTTATACGAGCACTATAATGAAAGCAAATAGTCGTGTGGGTTTTGTACGTAGATACGTTTATTATGGCCAACAAAACAATCTGTTGCTATGTCCATCTATACCTCCTACAGTACGTGCAACATGGTGAACAAAAAAATAACAATAATTTTTTTTTATCCCTGCCTCTTCACACACAATGCAGATACTTGACTTGGGCCAAATGTCATCCACCTCTTGCATGCGAATCCGGACATACTGATTACTGCTTTTAATGCGATCGAAATTATCAGATATCGAATTACGTAAACATAGACTCAGTTGGCTGGGCCTGCAAAATGTGCGAACATCATGCCATCATCAGCATCACATTGTTGATGTAATAATTGAAAAACATTAAAATTGCATTATGTTACACTGGACACGTAATTTAAGAGGCATAGATGGACGTTAGGAGATAATAAAGTTATTAAAGGAGGCTGTGCCAGTAGATTGGATGTACACCATTAAAATGATCGTCGTCAGTGCGGAGTGTGGTATGTTTACGATGCTGGACGGTTTTTAATTACAAAGCCGCGGAAGCAATGATTTGTGACGATCACCGAAAACTGGCATAGCATCGTAACATAACGAACAAATCGTTGCAATGTAGGCCGATTACACGACAATGACAATTTTCATCAATGTAGTCCCAAAACACGATGCAAGAATCAAGTTTTCAATGTAGATGCACCCATTTAACAAATTCAGCGTGGTTACAGAGGCTAGACGCTTGAAGCGCTTGATTAACACGTTCAAAGTTCCAGCACAAAATCTAAGGCATGAAAAATTTATGATCACTGATATTAATAGCGAGCTTACTGGAACTGTTTAATCAATAAATTGAACATTGACTGCGCAAGTAAATTGTGCCAAGTCACGAACAATGTCGATGCTTCTAAGAACCAGGCGAAAAAGTTTTTGATGCGTGACGAATCCACTGAAAGATGTTTGAAGAGTCATCAAAATCTTTAAAAAATAATTACAACAAGAATCGTTACGATCTGACATGTGGGCGAAAAAGCAAATTAGCAACTTTTAAAAAATTAGTAGTTTTAGATAGCTTCGATATTCAAACCGAGTCAAATTGAGTTTTTGAAATAGTGTTTAAGGGGCAAGATTGTAAGATCTATGGTTATTGAAGCTCTGGGAACTAAGCAAATCCTCCCAGGTCGACTGCGGCGTTTTTTCATGTGGAGCTATCGGACATAATCAGGAACTGCAAATGCACAGGCTCGAAAAAAAGACCATCGCCATCTATTCTGACAGTCAAGTGGCCATTAAAGCCATTGAGTGAGATCCAGATGGGGCGAAGTCAAGGGCTTCATATCAGAAGGCATCAGATATGAATGAATCTGTAGCGCCTAATTCCATAAGAATGCTGCTGAGTTCGTTAGCACGGAAGATAGAAACTTCATCCTTGATTAAAACTACCTTACGATGGACGGAACTGGAAACTTGTAGACCCACAAAAGTACGGCCGGCGCGGCAGTAAACAAAAAAAGATCCACTGTTTATGGTCGGTATAGCCCGCAAGAATATCCGATTACCCACGGGAGTAATTACTGCACGACGATTCCTGTTGAAGCTGCAGGGACGTTGAAGAAAAATTTGCGCGACACTTGGCTTGCGAATGCCCATGCCCTAAACAGCATGAGATGCATTAACCCATAGCATTAACTTCTTCAATAATCTCGAAGAGCTATGCACTGTGATCTGAAGGACCTCGTAAGATTTAAAAAAAATCTGGATCGTTCCAAAAGAAAGGCACATTGTGTTTTTACCAGCGCTTTTTTCGTTTTAGATGTTAAGAAGATTTCCAAAATGGATTCCCAACTGCTGGTCTGAGTGAGCTGTGACTACTGTCACCTAACCTAACCTTCCAGTCCTGATAATAGCCAAGTTACCGAAGACAGCTATACCTTTTGAGAAAGTTAGAAACCTTGCCTACCAAGGCTCTGGTAAAAGTTTAGATAACGACACCAATGATGAGATTAAATCACCAAGAGAAGATTAGCACCTGCGAATCTGTGTTTTTTGAGCGAAGAAACTGAAGAGTCCATTAAAAGGACCGGTAAAGAGACCTCTAGATTAAAGGAAGATTAGCACTTGGCAAATTGAGTACCTAACACTTAAGCAACTGAAGAGTCTATCAAAAAGACCGTTAAAGAGATCTCATGAGATTAAAGGAAGACTCATATTTTAAGTTTGTTTTTTTTCAAAGGTGGATGAGCACGCTTTGAGCTGCATTTAGGACGCTTAGGCAGAGATGAAAATTTTTTGTGTTATATTTATTTGGTGCCATCTGCAAAAAAGGAGAACGTGACGCGAGATATAACACCCAAGGGCTGGACAGTGAACCCTTTAAATCCGAACCCTGGAGGGACGGCACAGAAGAGTGAGACTGAGACTGAGGTGGGCGCGCAGACAGAGCGGACCAGCGAAGCTTGTTTATCGAATAAACGACCCATCCCGTATTCGTAATGGGAAATAAAGGTGATGCAGAAACTCTCATAAGGGAGCAATGAGAAATGAGTGCCGCGCCCAATATGCAACCGTAAACCTAGAAAAAAAAAGTATTGCTCCCGAAATATTTGCCATAAATACTAGTGTGTTTGCCTTGCAAAATAACTATTTGGCTCATAAAACAATCCTTTCCATAAATTACATAATTTTGAGAAGAAAAACTACTGTTAGAAATGTTTCCAGCAAACACTTTTTTGCTTTCTCTAAACAAAGGATATGTTTCCATAAAACAAAGAAAATTTATTTTTCAAATAAGTTCGCGTAAGCACCACAAACGGCTTGGTTCATAAAATTGTTACCGCAAAGAACGATGTTGGTAAAAAATTATACGCTTTACAGAGGAGGTTATTTTCCCGCAAACTTTATTGTTTTGCTTAAATTTAAACGGTCGCAACCACTTTTTTGCTCCTTCCAAACAATGTAATAATTTTAATAAAACAAAGAGAAGTGATTTTTTTAAATAAGCTCGCTTAAGCACTGACATTATTTGGCTGGGTGTCTTTGCTCATAAGATTTTTACCACAAATACCAAAATGCTGGTAAAAAAAGTACAGGCTTTACAGAAACAATTCGTTTTCGCTCAAACACTCTGTTTTTGCTTCAAACTTCAAACGGTTGCTATTAAGTGATCACTATAAACATTTTAGTATTTGACAGGAACTAAAAAAAAACATTTTTTTTGCGCCAGGAAAATATTCATGAATTTTCTGGCAAGCAACAGCCTGCAAAAACCTAATTGTTACATAAAGCTATTGTTAGCAAGAAGCTATTGTTAGCATGAAGCTATATCATTGTTCGCAGCAAACATATTTTTTAAGTGTTTATTTAAGGACGTGTGCTGCTACGTCATCGATGAAAGCATTTTCAGGGTATGCGGCCTTTGGTCTTAAGTACACTTTTCTTGTTTTGTAGGATCCGTATAACCCAGTTTGCTCCGCGAGACACTGCAAGCCAACACAGGAGACAAGTGTGTTTCTACTCAAGTAAGAGCACAAAACCGATAGGGCGTAGCTTCGAAATCCTGAAAAACGTGTTCGATGATAACTGTTTGTTGGAGGAGAGGTTCCGGCAAATACAGAAGAGTTGGAGTCAGCCTTACCCTTTAAAAACGCACATTAGGACAGACAAACGAGGTAAAGATTCTAGGACTGGGGGCCCTAGGATAGGATAAATGGAAAGCTTACCAAATTCATTAAGCGCTAGCATTCAGTCGCTTTTAAAGTTGTTGGTTTTCGCTTAATGCAAAGTGAGAGGCTTCCTGGTAGGGGGCGTCATGTTAAGGTTAGGATCTCGCAGGTAAGAGTCGGTGGGAATAATAATAATCCTCTTTACATTGTTCCTTCAAAATTGAATAGCCAACGCTGAAATTTATGCGAAATTTCGTAGCTGAATACAATTGCTCACCCTGAAAGGCATAACACTTGCGGTATAAGCGTTGGTATTGCAGAGTTTTCATGTTTTCAACTATGGGTCAGCAGCTTTTGTGTTACGAAGGGAACTCTTTTCGTTCTCTTTTTCCTATAGCGTTATTCTTGCGAAAAGGCAAAGTGCGTGCATAGGGCGATAGAGTTGCGGACTTTAAGGACATAGTCACATACACTGTGAGTCTAAATTATATCGGTTCAATAAAAGAAAAACCTTTATTGTTCCTGTATTTACCATCTTAAAAACCAACGAGAGGATTATAGAGCTTAGATTTCTGCTGTTTACGTTTGAGGACAAGTCTTCTTGAGACCCTTCTGTGGCCCATCAGCCGTTCCAGGGAAACCTCTTTAATCGAGCCTCTTCCTTCGAGTGAAAGCCGACAACGAAGAAAGGGGTTACAATATATTTTATTTTTTTTTTCTACAACTTCTGCCAACAAAGCGGTGTTCTTATGTTTTGAACTTGAATACGCTTTGATGGGTCCGAAACTGACATAATTTCTTTGTACTCAGTTTCAACTTAATTTTGTGAATATAGCCCACTCCATCATTCAGTCTAGACCACTTATGCTTCAGGTTTTTTTGTTGAGAACTCCTTATCCGTTAAAAAGTTGCCGATCGACATCCGTATTATTTCAAATCGATTATGAGGAAATAAAGCCAATTATGTTTCGAGAAAAAAAAAAACATCAAGTGCTGCATGTCATCAGCACATCTCTTGAGGCGAAAGACATAACGTAACGTAAACATGTTCCTCTGCTGAACTCAGCTACTTAAGTGTGTTTCCTGATCACAGTACCTGCCCAAACTTGATTGACACAACAAATTGTGAATTTTACAAAACTTTCACAAAACCTTAAAAAGTTGTCAAAGAACTCTCAAGTGGTTTTCGTGTTTTTTCCCAAAACAACTCATCTCAAGTGAGTTGCATTTCTGAACGCATCCTCGAATTTGCGTACGCAAAGTCAAACGTGTGTTTAATTTTTTCGCCATATTTGTTTATCAAATGCAAATTTACTTTTTTTTAAATGAATACAAACGCAGTAAACTTGTTCAAATATGTTAATGTGTGTATATGGAAATTTCGGGCAAACCGAAAAAACAAGGCACAAAACAGCAGCAGCAGTAACAACTGAGCAAACAAACAATCCGACGAACGTCAGAAAATTAAACGCACGGTAATGTTACATTATTCCAAGAGGATTATATAATTGGCCCAGACAAACACAAGCAGCACACCCACACAGGGACAGAAAATACTCGACGAACTTATTTCAGCTAAAGATTTAAGTACATCCCAAATGGAACAAACTACACCGAGCTTGAGCTCGGGGCAATGACAATGGTATAAAGCTGACAGTCAAACTGACAGACGCGAAGCGCCAAACAAAAAGCGTCGCGCGCTTTTTTTGCACTTTTTAAAACCTTCATCGCGAGAAAATGAGATTTTTAAGACGCTTCGTCTCTTGTTCGCTTGGGTTTGAGGTTTGAGTACATTATGGGGATGGTAGTAGGAGGTTCGTCGGTGTTTAGGCATTGCATAATGGCCCGCATTTCGTGGTTGGGTTTTGTATTGTTTCGCTCTTACTTTTTAAACGGCGCGCGATGCCACTTTACTTTGACATTTTGTCTTGTACTCCACAGCCATGGCTTTTTTTTTCCTCTTCACTGCCATTGTGTGTTGTTTTTGTTGCGTTGATTGGCCTGCTTTGTAGTACATGAAATCGCTAGAAACTAGGCTAAATGATTCAAAATTCAATGAGATACACGTGTTTTCAGTTTAATGGCAGCGCCACCGCCTGTGTCGTTGCCGTTGACGACCATCAAAATTGGGCTAACGTCAATAGCCCAGCAACAACACCTGCTCGATGGTCTGGGTTATTTGCATATGCATACTCACGAGTCTATTGACAAATAGCCAATGTTCAAAGTGAAAATGACAAGGCGTGTGGTTTTTGACGTGCAATTGTTACTGGCTGCGGTGGGCGGGTGGTTTGAGAGCGGCAATCAATGGTAAAGTAACGAAAAAAAAAAAAAAAAAAAATACATCCGAAAGTATCACATTGACAGCCAGCGCACATCGCTAGCGGATGTGAAGTGGCCGTCTTAAGACGCAGCAGCGCTTCTAGATCAAACATCAAAAGCGCACGCGCTAATAAAAATCTTTGATTTATTATTTGTTCTTCTGTCAGACAGAGTGCACACACTAGAGTTGACGGGAAAATGGAACAAAGTCGGCTCGATCCGGTAGTAGTTATGTGTCAGCGATGCTCGCATCGTTGACAGCCAAGAGGTCTAGGTCTTGGCGGAGTTGAATGCGCGTTTTGACACTAATGTGTTGTGTCAATTCTTGGTTTGGCTCAGCGATAGTTAGACTGGACATGCACACAACGGCGGCGTTGCAGTTCTTTTGAACGAAAGAGGCTGTCAATGCGAAGTGACAGGAGAAGGACGGGTTCGGCACATAAATAATGGAGAATGGTGTTTGCAGTGTGTCGCATTGGAAAAAGGATGTCGCCACTTAGCGGCTATGCTCTTTTTTAGTCATCGGATCGGTGGCGTTGTTCCTATTGCATTGTTGAGACTTTGTTTGTGTTTCGGCTCTTGTGAGTGAAATTCAACGCATGAGTTTCAGCTCGCTGTGCGTGCAATTTGTCAATTGGGTAAAATGGCGCCCAACCGAAGAACTTTTTTATGCAACCGAATTCTGTCGGTTTTGAAATAAGTTTTGCACTAAAGGGATAATGCCCCTTAAGTTGAATCACTTTGAGGTTTACTTCACGCGAAGCAAGTTCCTATAGGGTCAGTATGACTAAAGCTGCTCAGACTACCAAGGATGTGGGATCCCAATAGAGCTATTGGGAAGTAATTGACATTTGCAGGGAAATAAGATAATTGATTGGTCAATCTCCTGGTCAAGCATTTGTAAAAAGGGCCTTGATTTGGCAGCCGATCAGTTACCTGAGGGCCAGGGGCCACCTGCAGTCGAATGTTTGGGTTGCGTCAAGTCAAAGCAACGAGATCAAACGAGGTATAAGCTGGTCATCAATGATCAACTTGTTCGAGTTTATCCTGTGGTTTCGTGGAATAGTGCTTCTCCCACCTTGTGATAGAAGGTAGCGAACAAGCCAGGTTCCAGTGTCACCCATTCGGTCTTTAACTAATAGACTCTTGAGAGTGAGTTTGAGAAGTCAAAAGGATAGTTATAATGCTACCAGACTATGTCGGGAATGTCAACCTGATACCAGCCTCTGACATACATTTTGAGAATATAAGGGCGAAGGTAGTAATGCTATAGATAAGGGCAACATAATGATCAGCCTCTGATGAGTCACTTATTCACCAAAAAGCAAATGAGATTAATTAGTCAATAAAATGTTTCCCTTAAGAGGTCCATAGATATTTAAAGAAACGTTTGAGGCAAAATCTAATAAAGATTTTTTTTTTGCACCAAAAAGTAAAGACCGGAAAAGTATGTTCTAAGTTAACAGATAAGTTTTGTGAACAACAGAAGAAGAGAAAACTTTAATACAAGTGATTTCTAGTTAAGTTAATAAATGTCACCCTGAAGAAGTCGTCCGATATTCGGCGAAACGTTTGAGACAAAATTGAATAACGATTTTTTTTTTGCATTCAAAAAATAAGTACAAGAAGACTTTATAATAAATAATTTATCTCCCTAAAGAAGTCGAAATTTAATCGACAAAACGTCGGACGCAGGAAAAAAAATAGAAAAAATAAAATGTTTTTTTTTTTTTAAATGATCTGCCGAAAAGCCTATTCTAAATTAATAGGAACAAATCTTCTCAAATACGTTAGGTAACTGCTCGAACATAAGACATTTAAGGACGGGTAGATGAGAAATTTGTAAATGAGCTCCTTACTGCTCATACGATTTCTGCCTTCATATCCTGCAAATGGATGTCCTTGGTAAGTATACATAATTCTGAAGCAATACTCAGGAATACTCAGACTTGGACCTAAACCATGTAAGGACTTTTCCCTTTAACAAATAAAGCGCTGAAAGTCTTAGCCTGTCCGTAACAGGGGTCAGTATATGGTCAGCATATGGCTACCGAGATCTTGTTAACAAAAATTTGTTAAAACTTCGAGGCCGGGCTAGGTTCCACACTTACTTGAAAGTTTTCGAAGCTATGTGGCTAAATTTAGCATCAGAATAGCACTCTACAGAAGTAAGATTCAAAATGAACAATGAGCGAAATTGGCGCCCAACCTGGGGCCGAACAAAAAAAAAAAAGGATTTGTCTTAATTTAATTGACGTCTGGTGGCAAGCCTAACTACATTTCTGATGACTCCGGAACTTTGCCAAATTTTGTGTTCGTGCTAAACTGTATAGTCATTCACTTCCGGCAATTGCGGGATACTTAATCGGCTTACATAACATTGAAATAGATTTCATCATTAAAAGTTGGATTATAAAATTGTATGTCTTTGGGAAATTCCGTTACCTATTTGGCGTCCGTGCAAGGACCCTGAAGCGAAACATATTAGAAGCCCACTTTTCGCTTACACGTGCCTTTCGTTGCTTACTTTGTTGCCAACCACCTTACGTGTTCACGATCTCAAGCACACACGCCACTCCTTGAATACCCAATCGGCAAATATGGCAAAAACCATTTAAAGAAACCATAAATCATGTTTGCCTTCCCACGACTTTTTTCCGCATCCATTGCTCATCATGTTTCAAAGTATTTTTTAGTTAATCCGAACCAAATCCGCAGATCCCTCGGCCAGGTCAATGTCAATGCCAGCAGCTGTCTGGCGATTTTATGGTCCTCACTCTTCCATAAAAAGATCAGAAAAATAACGCAAACCAAGTTTACAATTCTTATATTTATACACACCTCCCCGGTAAATATAAAATCTTCGGTGCAGAGGTTCTTTTTTGCAGCAGCCGCTCCTTGATGGCAGATTCTATCTTCAATTCCGCAAGGCGTATCGAATTCGCCGTGCGAGATTCCAAAAAGATACACAATTTCCTTTGTCCATATCTCATTCTGACGAATAAGTAAAGTTTATTAACATCGAAGCCGGCTGGCGAGTGAAGGTATTTGTGTGCGTTTTCCTTCCTCATACTTGCCAGATTTTTTGGTCAGGCTATTTTCACATTTTTCGGACTTTAGGGTGAGAGCAAACGCAACACATTTGGGAAATAAAATAAAGTATAGTTGGCGCGACCAGCACGCAGGTCTAACGAAGCGTATCGGGTTCATTTCACAGACCTGTTGCTTGGGACATGCACGCAATACACAAGCCCCATTATAGGAGGAGTATGAGGACGGACCGCTGACCGCCACACGAATGCACACATAAGCATATAACAAATAAAAACTCTGAGGTTATAAACTTTTTTTTTCCCCTCTGATTAAAATTAGTATTAGCCATTGTCGCGTCGGTGTATATAGACAGTTCGATGGGCGATTAACCGATAACAATCCGAAATCCGGTGGCAGTGCGTCGCAATTTTAATTTTCACGTTTCGCGATGCAAATCGTGAAAGTTTTTTAATTTCATTCAGACAATGTGGCGTTGGCGACCTTTATGCGTGTAGCCCGTGCATGGCAGCAAAAACGTTGATTTAAAGATAAATTATAAAAAATAAAAGAAAGAAATGATTTTTCATTAAAATATCGATTTTCCGCACGTTCATCGTGGCAGGAATGAGTTTTTGATACGTTTTTGTAAATTGGCCTCATGTGGATTTTTTTTTATTTCTTCCTTAATGGATGTTTCAAGTTGGATAACGTTTCCTTAACACGAAGATTTTTCTGTTCGACTTGCGAGGCTTTGTAAAGTCTAAAAAGTGGTACGAGTAACTTCGATCGTTAAGTAGAACCTTAAATTACTCGAGGCTGTTGTTTTACTCCATCGCCAAGGACAATGCTGTCCCGTGACAATACTCACTAAACTGAAGTTGCTCAAAAGCAATCTTGAAAATTTAGTTCATGAACTTAAATCCCTTGACGGCTGCTGGTGTGAGTGCTTTATCGATGGAGATATGAGCGCATGTAAACACAAATTGGTTTCTTTGGTTATTTTCGGAACCAAAATTGGTTTCCCGCACACAAATTAATCTTCTGTGTAAAGCCTGTGTCTCGGGGGTGCATTAGTTCTGATGTCAGTTTTTAGCATTAACTTAATTTTGTAGTTAGAGATTACATTTCTGAAGGCGACTTTCAATTGAAAAATACTAAATGCAGTTTAAGTTGATATAAATAAATATTAAATATCAAACGCAATCGAAGCTTGTTTCAAATGAAAAAAAAAATTTAAAGCAAAAAATAAAAATACGATATTGGTGCGAACGTAGCGTTCAGGGAAACAGCTAAATAAATTTCGAACTGGGTTTAAAAACCGCATTGGGTTTGGGTTTAAATGGAAAAGCCCTTAGAAAATGATGTGGTAGGTACTTAAGTTAAGGTATATATTAGATTTTCAGTTGACCTTAGTGGATGTGGTAAGCACACATCGAAAAATAAAAATATTTTAGATAAAATACATGTTCCGAGTACCTAGTATGACAACAAAAAAAAATACTTGAACGTTGACATTTTGGAAGCTATGAATGAAATCATCCATTTTAATGGGCGGACATTTAAAATTTTTGGGGTGCTAAAAATTAAATTCAGCACAGACTATTTAAATTCCTCGGATAGTCTTCCATTTTTCAATTCTTCTGTCAATTTAGAGACCAACATTTTTAATGATCTTAAAATAATGACGTTACTAAGGCACCAATTTTCCAATACACACATAAATTGCAGGTTCACTTATAATATGATCGTCAATACAAGCAACGATGCATTCGGTTAGATTTCTGACTCATGCCGGCTATATTAATAGGCTTGACGATTTTTTGTGATTCGTTTTAGGGTGTCATTTTTGAACTTGATTTCATGAATCTTGGACAAAATTAAAGGTGTAGTTCTATAGAAATGTGCAATATAATTAGTTTTTTTATTTCAGTTCCTTTAAGGATGTAAGACCTGATGATGCACAAATTATGGGTCGGGCATTTGAAGTCTTGCTAGGTCCGGGTGATTTCGGGCCGAAAAGACCGCACAGAAAAAATTTAAATATTAGCAACAGAGGTTTACTAGAGCGATAAACTCATTTAAGTCCTAAGAATTTTTTAAGGATATCAGGACATATTCCAGTATTTATTTTTTCAAAGAACAACAATGTAGACTCAAGAGCAATGTAGACTCATCTAGTTAAACGACTTAGGCAAATTTGCCCAATTTAAGTTTACAAAAATGCCTAATTGATTTCCATGGAAGATCCTTGGGTGTTATGGTCTTCATATCACATTTCGGTTAGTTAGTAGTGATTTAACTTAACAAGAATAGTGTACGACCGAAATAATAAGAATAGTGTAATAGTGTACGGTCGAAATAATAAGAATAGTTTACGACCTTTGTCGACAACCATGTCGGTCGTTTAAAATCTGTCGGTTTTTAGGGTTTCACAACATAAGCGAAGAAATATAAAGATAAAAAACAATGGGTTAAACGTCGTTTTTTCGCGAATCAATGAAACGAGAAGAATAAGAGGCCGCGTAGGTGTCAGAGAGACCATGTCGTTCCACTCACCACGTCGTTTTCAACCTGTGTATATTTTTTCTCTGATATTATTTTAGTAGAAATTCGCTATTTCGACCGTTCCTAAATTGCCTTGTCCTTCGTGACTAACAGCAGACATCTATTCTTTGCCTTCTTCCAAAAGTGATTGAGAACATAGTATGCAAGCAAAACGTTGAATATTTTAATTGCCTCCATGTTATGCCTCCACCGGCCATAGCGGTTAGCGGGAGCCGATGAAAAATAAATCTCGAAGTAGCTTCACTAGACTTAAATTGAGTTGATTTCGGATGAGCACTCTTTTTTGTCATTTTGGTTTTAAAAAGAGAGTGACGATGAAGTTTCCTGAAATCGATAAGATTTCTGAAGTTAAAATCTCAAAAGAAAATGTATTTGTGAATGATCTGTCAGACGGGAAAAGTTTCTGTTTTCTTTTTCAAGTCGAACATTTTTTATAAGGAGTGAGAAAAGGGTTAAATTGGTACAAAAGAGGTTTGTGCAAAGGGTGAGTAAGGCCTATGAGATGTATTATATTACTTGCCGAGAGGATTTAAATTTTTATGGTAAAGAGCGAGAGAAGATTAATGAAGATTTTATATTAATTGCAGATTCGTGTCCGGTGGAGACATGGTTTAAAGCTAACTTAATATCTTGTTTGAAATCTGGCTTGAGGGCTTACAATTCTGAAACTGCTCTAAAGTTACTTCTGTTTTGTGTAGTTTATATAACAAAGGAATTTTTTGCGTTCTACTATTTGCAAGATTTTTTGGAAGCTTTCGAGTTTGTTAGAAAAAAGAAAAATACTCGCATTTACAGTTCAGAAGAGCCATCGTCTGGCCTGACCTCTTACAACCAAGCATGCTGTGTACGGTGCTCTCACATGTAGGGGGCCTAAAATTTTTGATGATTCCGTAAGGCGCCGGATAGGTAGATTTATTATCTATTAAAATATAGCATTTATTAGTATTAATAAAAGATGCGACAATGGAAGTTACTGAATTTAAGAATGGAAAGAATTTAGGAGTATTCTTAAGCACTGGTATGGAACAATTAAAGTTAACGGCTTCGGAATGGTAATAATAGTTATTCCATTTACTATGATTACCATTACATTCTTGCGATTGGTTCGATAAGACCATTATAAGTGCGGTGGGCAACTAGGCGGAGCAAGGGCACTGATGTTAGATTGCAAGGATTGGTTGTAGATGAAGGAGCTCCAATGAAGAAGATGTGGGCTATTAATGACACAATTTTAAAGCTGGTGAATGAAAGGAATTACGGCTACCTCTCGTCGTTTTTTTAAAGTTTAATCGATGTTCATACGATAGCAACAGGAAAGGATTAGTCCAGCCGAGACCATTAAGGGCGAAACCTAGGAATCTCCGCTGATGGACTGCTCTTATTCTTTGTATGCAAATTTATTGATACGGAGACCAAACTTCTCCGAAAGTAATATAAAGGACTTAAGAGATGATTCCTTAGGCCAACTCCTAAAGAATCCTTGAGCAGAGTTTGGTCGACTTATGATGTTATCAATGTGGGTTTCGAAGATTAGTTCCTTGTCACAGATAACACTAACGTCGGTTGTTGCTGGAACGGGCTCATTCTTCATGAAGTAGGTTCTAGAGTAGACACTAGAGTTTTAGTCCAAATGGCGTACCCCAAGGATCAGTTCTTGGTCCATTGTTATTAAGTCTGTTCAACAGCGACCGGATTTGATTAAAATGTTAAGCAACGCAACCGTAACAATTTCATGGGGTTTTCAAAGACCGTATTACTCGAGTCAATAATGAAACTTGAAACTAAGGCCGAGCAACAACAACTTGCTAATTTGACATCTTGCTAAATCTTAGTTCATCTATTTTTACCATTTTTACTGATTCTAGTATTTCTTCGGTACACAGTATTAAACCGCTGTGATCTTCTTATTTCAAATATGGCGAAGAACTTGGCATCCCCGTGGAAATAATATTTGCCCATATTCGAAAGCATTTTCAACTTCTTGAGGAACGTTTGTGACTTCTTAATAGGCCTTAAGCGCAAGGTCTTACTTTTACAAATGCTTTGATCGTATATTTTTATATGAATACGCTAAGATCGATTTTCTACGTAATTTAAACTTTTGTTTAGTGTCCGACCTGTGACGAATTGAAACTTTCATCTTTTAATAATCAAAACTTTTATCCCCAACATTTAAGTTGTAACTCGCCCTTTCAGTTTCTTCAGATAAATCGAAGATTACCCACTCTTTTAACCTCAAATCGCCCTGCAATCATTTTATGGACATTCATAGGTCTTCAGCGTTTTATCCCACGTTTTGTTGTGTGTGAAACTAAAAAAATAAAACTATTATTAAGCATTTTATGCATATCCAAACCTATAAAAAACTTTCTCCTGTCTTAGTCGGCTAAGGCTCAATAATGTGCATCACGCCCAACAAGTTTTAAAAACAAAAACTTTATGTTCTTGATTTATGAATGGCCATTATAGCAAAATATAAAAAAGAATGACGAGAAAACTTGTTTGAAAGGTAGAAGTTTAAGAACTTTAATTGTTTAGTTTTAACTTTAAATAAAAAAAAAATATCAATTTTCCATAAAATTTATGACCAACCAGCTGATTATGTGAAACGATCACGTGAAATGCGAGGAGGTTTTATATAAATAAATGAGAATATAAATTAAAGCTTTCAAGTTTGAGAAAGACGGGTTTTTTTTATAAATGTTGTTTTAGGAACTGTTTACTAAGAAGTTTGTGGTCAATGCATGTTCCTTTTGACTGTGGGTAGAAGATGCCAAGCAGAGTTACCACCTTATTAGTTTTAGTTGAAGCGTTTATCGTTTCACTTTAACTGTTGCAAAAGTAGCTAAACGCCTGAAGGAGCACTTCATATTGATATCCATCTGACCTTCGAGGCAATAAAGTAAAAAATATTGGTAAAAGGAGATCACAATCAACAATCTGGTAAGTGGTCGGATTTACAAAATATTTTCGTCAAAATTTAAAAACAGATACGAAAAACCCGGTCTTAGTTAAGAAATCGATTAAAAGTAAAATGAAGAGGTATGTGGTGCCATCCAAACATTTTCAAACATCCACTCAAACCAAATTATGTAATCAACCCAATTGCCCACACCTAAATTTAACCGTTTAAGATACTTGAGCAATGCAAAAATGCGATACTATCTACTCCACGGGCCTCAAGTACAACATCCTCTCCTTTGGAAAGCGGTGAACTATTTCGACTCTTTTCGATGCGCCAAGTGGCATCATGAACATGTGCAAATACTTGCAATAAGCACCTCCGCCAATCCTATGACTTGTGTGCGTCAATCTGTATCACACAGATGAGTCACTTGCAAATCTGACCTCCTTATGGTCTTCTTTCTCTATAGCTCCGCAGTCTAAGCACTTATCACCATCAAAATAAAAAACGAAACACTTTACAGACTGATCAGTGAGACGAATTATTAGCATTTTCACTATTCAGATGGTGGTGCTTAGGTTCAGACGAGGCAGTCCTGAACTGGGCTTTTCATCTTTTCAACACCTCACTTGATGTCTACATGAGGTTATAAAGGTGTAAAACATGTAAATTTTCATTTGGCATTGAGGAAGAAGGTACAGAAAAAATGAACCTAAACAAAAAAGTATAAAAAGTGTATCTCTGCCAGCCGGTAATGTATCTAAGTAGAAACTGAAACAAAGTTGCATTTAGGGCATTTGGATGAAAACAAAACAACTTTCTATAGAATTTCGTTATGCGTCGTCATTGTGTGAGTGGATAAGACAGAAAGTTACAAGCGGGTCATGAATCGGTTGTTGCGATTTATCGCTAGGCACTGGGTTAAGTCAACTGTCCTCCATCATGAAGTAAAAAAAGGTGGTGGTCTTTGCCTGTTACTTGTATGGCATAAAAGAAATAGCAAGACACCTAAAGCACTGCTATTTCTTGGATTCTTTCATATTTTATTAGAGTGTAGTTGACACTTTTGCCAGCGACGGGCGACGCGGGTTAAGCGATTGTAAACAAAGAGTTTCCGCATTCATTCCAACACACATTGAACGATAAGTTTTTTACTGCACGAGACACTCTTGGTGCTTATTATGGTGACGACGAGTCAGCGCAGCAAGTAGCAGCTTAGAGCACGAGCTTGGTTTATAGGTTGACGCGGTTCGGTTCATATGGGTGGTGGTGGTGGTGTGTCTTTGCAGCAGCGGTAACCAAGGTTCTTGATTGGAAGCTTTGTACCTGATGGAGCGGATAAGTTGAAATGGAGACTATTTCAGGGAACTAGTTTAATTTTTTTTTATTTTTTTATTTTTCGCCTTCTCCGATCATGAGTTATATCACCGATCAAAGATTTCTTGTGCTCTGGCAAACTGGTTTTAAACAGATGAACGATATTTAATAGTCTTACTTATGGTTATTCATTAAATGCTTCCTTGACTGCATTTGGGTGCAGGCGCGAATTTATACAGCAGAAATGCTAATGGAAGGTTTTTTCTTTTTAAGCTGGTTTGTGACGCATTGTTGGGTAGCTGAAAGAGTCTGCAAAAAGCTGCAATTATAGGTAGAGAGCCAACCTTAACCAGCAGAAATATAAGAATAGCTTTTTATATGTTTTTGTATATAGATATTTCTTTATCACTTCAAAAGGCAACACCACGATTACCCGTTGAAAATCGAAGCAATATACAAAAATGAGATAACGACACAATAAACAAGACTGTCAAAGTCGTTAAAAATCAGCGTTAGGGCTGTCTTGAGCTCCAAAACTTTTTTGTAATATCCTCAATCTTCTTGTCGTTTTTGTAACCTCATTTCAAGGGCTGAACAACTCAATGATGTCTCCAAATTAGCTCTGGTTCATATTCCGCAATTAAGCCAGTCTTCACTTAAAACAATATGCAACGTCACTTTGGTAAAACCCAAGACAGTACAACCACTCAAGCACAATTGTGATGAGTCGCTTCATTTAGACTTGAAGTCATTTAAGCTGAAGTCCCAGCATAAGCCCTGTAAATAGGGGGTCCATAGTTTAGTTTCAAGAAAGACTAAAAACACATAAAAAAATAAATAAGTAGAGTGGATGAATGCTATGTGAGTTAATTTCTTCACATACAAGGGGACCTACAATTTTTTGTCGAATCCGAACGGCACTTTGAGAATTTTCCCGAGACAAATGATACTCTCGGAGGGCTTGTCAGAACCTCGCGGAAGTGACGATGGTAGGATTTTTTCAAGTGACGATGCTAGGATTCGAACCCAGACTTCCGGCGTAGTAAGCACACACACTAACCACTACGCCACGGCACAACACTAAAAACACATAGCTTAGTTAAATAGTTGGAAAAATAAGCGCTTTTTAAATATTTCATAAATATGGCTGTGATTATCTCAGTCTCCTAATTTGGCGTTAAAGTAACTCCTCTCCCCTTGGAAGAATAATCTGATTTATTGATGACCATTTTCGGCGTGGATTTCGCTTTATTTAGAAGTTTCTCATTGGTATTTTTTCTTAAAACACTAGTTTTGAATTTAAACTCAGTTTAACCCGAGTTTAAAACTAAGATTAACCGTCATCTTTGTCAATTTCGATCTATGTATTTATGTGGAATTACAAGAGAAGGCCACAATTCTTATATTGCAGTGAATGTCTCAGTAGTTAGTATCCTACTTTGGCAAAAAAAAAGTAGCTCCTCTCTCATTGGAAGAATATTTTTATTAAATGATTCGTATTTTACCGCATGCATCTCTCGTGCTCTAATAAGGCTAGTTTTCAAGCGCGAGTTAATCCTCGTGATAGTTCAGATCTAAACTAAGTTTAACTCCAGTTTTAAGACAATTTTGATCTATGTATTCTCCATGTATTCTCGTGGATTTACAAGGACTTACAGGATGAAACTATAATTGAACTCCTATTTGAAGGTGTTTTCAGAATAGTTTCTTAATATTGCTGTAATTATTTCAGTATCCTACTTTGGCGGAAAAGTAACTCCTCTCCCCTTAGGAGAATGATTAGATTTAATGATGGGCGTTTTTGGTGTGCCTTTCGCTAAAGTTTTAAAAGAATATTAAAATTAAGCAGTTGATGTCTGGAAACATGGGTCTATGGCTCCTCTGAAGGGCCAGCATTTAAAATTGAGGCTCACCTCAACAATGAGTTTTTTTAACCGATTTTGATCCAGGTAGTTATGACGACTTACAAAGCACAGTTCAACTGGAGTTTGAAGTCGTTCTAAGAATATTTTTAAATATGACTGTGAGAATCTATCTTTCTGTGGTGTGAAGTATTTCCTCTCCCCTTGGAAGAATGCCTTTATTTAATGCTGGGCTCGATAGAATTTTTAGAAGAATATTATAATGAATTAACTGTTGTCCATTATGACTCTATGGCAGTCTTAAGGGTACGTTTCTAAGTCCGAAATCATACTAGCAATGAGGTCTTTAGTCGACTTTGATTCAGGTAGTTACGAGAATCCACAAAAACTTAAATAAAAAGTTTAACTTGACTTTGAAGGTGTTTTAAGAATATTTTATGAATATGACTGTGAGAAACTAGCTCGGTGTGGTGGAAAGTAACTCCTCTCCCCTTGGAAGAATATTTGATTTGATTATTTTAGAAGTCAAATCAAAACAGTTTGTCAAATCAGAAGTTTCGAACATTTAGAAGATTTTGACCATTTAGAAGGCGCCTATATTCCTCGTAAAAATAGCAAAAAAAAACTGACCCTTAAAACTCAGAGGATCTATGACCTAGTCTCTCTTTGCCATCCATATGCTTCATGCGTTAAAAATGTTCTTCCGTATATGGAGGGCAACGAGAATATTTCGCCAAATCCAAACAGCGAATCGGGAAGACTTTTATGACAAATGGTAGGTACTCTCGGAGGGTTTGCTAGATCCCCGCGGTGGAGCTCTGAAAAAACTTTTATTGCCCCGGTCGGGATTCGAACCTGGAACCACGTGCACATCCGCTCGACACACTTACCACAGTGCTCGTCATGGGAACAGTTTTCAGGGCCAAAGACAGAGTCAACTGGGTTTAGGAGTAAAATTTTAAATTCGCAATCGATTTTCATCCGTCGTTAGACTGGTTTGAACTAACCAAATAAACTGCTGGGTATAACACTCGAAAAAACTCTGGAGGCCAACTGGGACTTCTTTGAGAAAACGATTTTGATAACTTAACTTTCCGAGTTAAGCCGCGTTGTCACAAGGAACAGGAACAGAAACAGAATTTCATAAATGACTGATTTAAAAGCTGATGTTTTGAAGTTTGACTACCGACCATGGCTGCCATAATGACTATTCAGCCTCTAATTCTTAGAATGGAACAAGAAACACTCACATCCAAATTGAAAAGCTTGTTTTTCTATCGTTAAGGTAAGTCAGTTGCAGACTAACGTAGGCAGCTCACTACACACCTAACCTACCACTAACACCATTGAACTGCTTTGAGTGACTATAACGTCAAATATGAAGTTTGAATAATTTCAACAACATATTTGACCAGGTCGTAGCTCGAGAGATACCGGACTATGTCGGTTGGCTAAAATGTAAACATATCTACTTTTATCGTGATGTAACAAAGTATTATAAAATGCAATTGGCCCGCTTAGATGGGTGTAACTCCTCCCTCCTTAAACAATAAATTTTTGCTTTAAATTTTTTTTTTTTTAATTTTCTGACATAATCATTTTTAAAAGAGAAGTTTTGGAAGACCCAAGAAAGGCAATTATGCATTAGCTAAATTTTAAGGGGGGGGCATACCAAAAATCGGAGGTAACTTAAGGAGGTACGCCAACTTAAGGAGGTAGCAACCTATTCTACGTATAGGAGAAAATTTTACTTATTAACGATTAGGACAAACATCAAACCTTTAGATTTGTGAATCAACTCAGAGCCATAACAAACTTTTTCTTACTTTGCCTTTGCATAGATTTTTATTCCTCAAAATATCTGAATGGATTCATGATAGTAATCCCACCCGGTTTCGTAATCGTTTCAAATAAACCAGATGGACTCACACTGTGCCTCATTGATAAGATTTATGACCAAAAGCGATTTTATATTTAGTCTCACAGTAGGTACAATCTAAGTGAGAGAATGTGCTTGTTTTTTCAAACAGCCATAACTCGTTTAGAGTGCTGAATCAAATCGATGCAAATTCGAAAAGAGCAGAGAAGACTCTTAAGCCAATAACGAGTCACCACCGTTCGCAAGTCTTCCAAAGAATTCAATCGCCAATAAGCTATTCAACTCTAAACTGACGTAACTATTCTTAGATCATGGGCAAAAGATACTTTTCTTTTTTGCATGAATTGTGTCTCTTCGCCGTGTGTTTCTTTTTCAAATTGGGAATTACCTCATAAACTCTAGCTAACCTCTATCCACCTTCTTGTATCTATGTGCTATCTCGGTGGCATATCAATCCCCCGAGCGCATATGGTTTTGAGTACCTAAACCAGCAAGCAGAGCGCACAATTGTTGCCATAGTTTCGAGTGCGGAGAGAGAAATATTCCCCCTTGACTTATAATCATGCAAAACCGGTCCAAAGTGGGTCGGAACGTTTTCATGTACACCGCACTATCCAAAACCATAGTCGGGTATCTACGCTCTTGGTACACAAAACACACAAAGTGAAGTACACACTGTCCAGAAACAAAAGCCACCACAAGTACCCCACAGCGACCCATGGCACAGCCCAGCCTGCTGCATACAGGGTGTCTACAAGTCGTGTGTCGACGTCATCAAACAGGTCAATCAACCTATCCTTGCTGCGTGTTTTTCCAACGCAGAGTCTCAACACCCATACAGAGAAGCACTTAAGATTTATACAAACGAACGACTTTGGTCGGATATATTGTTCTTAAAAAAAGTAAAATAATCAAAAGTTTTATCCACTCAGTTGGGTGGGCTTGTATCTAGAACGTGAGTGTGTAGGTTTGTTTCTTCGATCAGAGGCTAAACGAAATATAAAAGCTCGATTACTGTTTCGTTATCATCTTCGTCATGATCACGGTTTATTGTTTATTTTACGCTTTGCAGTGGTTTTTCGCGTGCTGCTCGGCCATATTTTGTAATAGCATGTATCGCAACCCTCGTTCGTACGCCCCAGGTGTGCACGAGTGCACCTTATTGTGGAATTTCAATACAACACGAGTGCAGCACACCATTACAATTTACCAGCAGTTTAGGTATATCTACTCCGTCTGTTTCTTATGGGTTGACGTATCGACTTGCACAGGCAGCAGGATCTTTTGCAGTGCTCCCAGGGGGCATGGCACATTTGACGTGAAGTTTTAAATTTTTATGAGCTCGTATCATGTGACACTAAATGCGTTTCTAGTTGAAAAAAAATTTAACAGGTGCACACCCATATGGGGCAGTTAATCTTTTTAACCCGCATTGTCTGCTAATGGTTTTATTGATACTCGGAGTCCCTGTAGAGTCACCCTAGAGGTGAAGTTTACTCATTTTCTGTTTCCCCGACAGATGGTAATTTATTCAGTTCGAGAATCACATTCATCCGAGTCGAATAATAATTCGCAATATCAATGCTCGCTGATTTGTAAATTTAGTTATACGGCAATTAGGTAGGTAGGTACTTAAATTTTGCATTCCCCACACAAAGGTCAAGTATTGAGTTGCTTTTAAGTATTTTTTTGCGATGTGCGATCGACTGACTTTTATGAATGAATGTGGAATGTAAATTTACTTCATATGTAATGAGCAATTTACAAACTGATGGACACACGTAGTTAATAATGAACCCGCGGTTTGGAGGTCTTCTTGAAACCTTTCAGATGCCAGGTGCCAGGAAACTCTTAAGTCTCTGAATGCGATGTCAGGTTCAGGGGAAATAAGGTGGGGTTATACGTTAAGGTGGAATAAACGTTAAGCACCTTGATCAGGAGGTGCTTAACGTTTATCGGAAAAAAGATTTCAATTGCGCAAAGTTTCATATTTATGTTCGTTTTTTTGTTCACAAATAGTGATCTACACTTCCCCATTTGTTTGATAGAGCATTTTAATTCTCATCCATGCAAGTTTTGAAAAGAATTAAGGTTTCGCCTTGATGCAGATCGCAAAACAAAAAGTGTGATTTTTTAACCAAAAAAAAAGTGATCTAGACTCTTAACTTGTCATGATGAAGCATTAAACTCATCGGTCTTTATTAACTTGATTGAGTGTTATTTTTTGGCACATGGTGAAACAATGACGTAACGAGGATTCTAAAAAATAACAATAAACACATTTTCTTAAATAAATCAAAAAATTTAGCAACTTGTTAATTATGCTTTTTATTGTTTTTTTGTTACTTTGAAACTTTGAACGATGCAATTTTTGTAGACAAGGCTTCGTCGTGATACAGACTAGAAAAAAAGTGATCTCAGGCATAAAAATGCGATCTACACTTCTTAATTTTACTGATGAAGTATTTTGCTGTCGATGTAGTAAGCGATTTGAAATATAAAGGGTTCACCTGGACGTAGATCACTAGAAACCTGACCTAAAATTTTTAAAATTGAATTCTCTCGCTTTACTGTTTTTCACGAATATGTTTTATGCTTTTAATCTGGGATTCAAGTAGTCCAAATATATAAATTTTTCTGCATTCTGATCGTCTGGCTGCAGATCATAAAAAACACGGTTTTTCCTACTCAGACTATCAGTTTAACATTTTTTCGCTCAAAAGTAGGTTTCAATTATTTTAAAATGTTATTTAAACAAAAATCATTAAGTTTTTCGTCACTTATTATTTTCGATGTTTCAAAAAAAGGCTTTGCTCAGCTGCAAGTGGTCATCAAACATATGACTGGTCATGTTCGCAAAATAAAATGATTTCTATTTTTCTTAGGTATCGGCGACATTTGAACGAGTCTAGCAATGAACGACTGCAACTAAAAGTGAGTAAGGGGTTTCCACGACTGTTCGAGAAAGCTACTGATCGGTCAAAAATTATTAACTTAGAGTCGTGACAACAACAATTTTTTATCATATTTTCATATCGCCTTGTCAAAAATGTCAAGACAACTCGATCGTCTGTCGGAAAAAAGATAAATTTTACATTATATGATAATCACGTACATCTGATGCAGTTTTAAGAATAAAAAATCAATCTTTGAGACGATCTTCAGTCCTAATATTTGCTGCCTGAAGCATGGACAAAGTAAGAAAAGGTAAAGCTTTTTGCTGTATTTATCGATCGTACCAAACGATCATATCTTTTTGCGTGGAAGTTCTTTATCCAATAAATTGTTGATTCAATGCAGGATTTTAACAGAAATTTTAATGGTTTCAAGTAGTTAATTGTCAATTCTTGTAGCTGATCGGATTGTTCTTGAAAGAAGAACTTAATGTTAAAACGATCGCTTCTAAAGACCCACGTTGTATAGACAGACATTAGGTCTACAAAAGTTACTTTTCCCTTTCCATTTATTTTTCGTTTTAGAGAGAAATTATATTATTTTACATCCGATGATCAATCAAGGTTAACGACTGCAGTAAAAAAGGACCAACGCCAAGTGTATTGTGCCTACAAATTCTCACACAAAATGCTAACAAGGTCGATTTTAGATATAAATTATTCAACACCTGGCTTTTGGTTTACGACCATAATTTGACAAAAAAAAAATATTCTGTGGTCAAAGAAGGATCACATGCGATGGCAAGACGAAGGAATTTCATCAGCGTCATCTGAGAAAATTTGTTTAGTCACACAGTCAAATGCCTCATCGATAAGTATAAAAATTTAAAGTCTTTTGTAAAACAGACGTCTTCTAGTACGTGACCTATTTTTTCTAACCTAAGAAATGCTAGAGGTTTACTGCTTTGGCACATGTTTTTATTTTGTAGTTTAAAGTCGATTTAGTTGTTACTTTTAAAATTTATGTATCTTGAGACTTCAGTGCTTTACTGCCGTCACAAAAGAGTTTGCTTTACTGTCTTTTAGGAATCCTGACTCGAATTAAAATCAATGTGTTTGGTCCTTGAAAACTTATACGTAATGTTACAATAAACCGATGCAAGCTTAAGTTCATGCGTGTCCCTATAAAATCACAAACACTTTTAGCCATTCAAAGAAAGGCAATCCTGATAAGGACGAAAATAATAGAGGAAACATTGGGTATTTTCTCATTCGGACTTATAAATCGTTGAAGGGTGAGCCCGTTGGTCTAATAAACATAATCTACCTTTTCAAAGTTGAATCTGATCTTGACTGTTTCATATTTTCAAAACACTTTCAAAACACTGTTTCGTACGCCAACGATCATTAAGCCAACATTTATTGTTTAGAGCAGCTACTAAGCTTAAATTCCTAGCAGATTGTAGACTTTATGTGAAGATCATTTAAAATTTCCAAGATCACTGATCTTGGCACCTTACTTTTAAGGTGGAAATGCTAACTCATCTAAACTCACACAAAATTTTGGATATTAATATTAGTCGAGCAAACTGATCACCTCGATTACAAAATAGGTAGCTACATTTTGAAAAATAAGGAAATGTAGAACGCGGATTATCGTAAAGGAAACAAAGATAAAACTTTGTTCACTTTGTTTGTTTTCACGCCTTGCAAGCACCTGACTGAAGGTAGTTGACTTGCTGAGGACATTCAACATATACGAGATCAACACGGTCAGTGCCAAAACGTCACCGATCGCTAAAGTCCTTGGCAATAAAATTACATATAGGTATCCTTGTTTTCAGGTAGTAAACAACAAGCAACACTGGGTTACTGAATCCGCAAAATAAAACCATTTATGATGACTAACTACAATCGTCAGAAATCGTGTTCATCAATATGGTCAACGGTATGGACGATCGGTACGTGATCATTGGTATCACGATCTGTGATTAATAAATTTTAATAGAGTGATTTTTGGTGTTCAATAGCTGGAAATAAGGCAATACAAAAATTGCTTGAGAAGTAGACGGTATTTTTTCCGTCGCATAGAGAGAACTTATCTTCAAATAAATCTTATTCGAAAACTGATCTTCTCTACAACTTCCTTGCAATTGCAGGAAGTCTTTGCTCGCCAGCTTTAGTAAATGTCGTTATTTGTGCGCTGCTTTTTGTTATCAGCTTTGTTTTATTTATTCATTGCAAATTCGAATCTAGTTTCTTCAAATGCTAAACATGCTGAAATCTACTTCCCTGAAAAGCAACATCATCACAAAATCTCATCAAACATTTAACGACAATTAGTTGAGTCAAAGACTTATGAATATTTTGCCATATTATTAGCTTATCGACGACGACGATTCCGACAGAAGTATCGCAATCTTATACAGATATTCCGTGCAGTTCTATGTCTCGCATTCGAACGTGATTTTTTGACCAAACTCCAATCCAAGGAATGTCAATGAGTTATCGAAAGATTGACAGGTTCTACCCATGTAGACTTTGCTTTTGTTATAAAAAATACTCTGTATGAAGAGCAGCATACTATAGTGTCATCGAATTATAGTGTTGTTCGTTTTATGCGTCTATTTAGTGAATTTTTCCGTTTCTGTAGCCAAGTGCGTCTAAGTACAAAAACCTTGGCACAGAAAAATAAAACATAAAAAAGCAACAAGAAGTATAAAGCCAAAGCAACGAGCCAAGAGAATTGTTTTAAAGTGTTTTTGCGCTTCAGTCTTGTGTTGAAATGTCGGATTAGACACATGGTGGGTTGAAAGTAATTACACGAAGATAAATACTGTTCCTTAAAGAAGCGCAACGGAAGCAATGGTAAGCAACCGGGTTAAGCAGTTCAGTTACCTATGATCTTATTGTTTGCAATTTTTTTTCTTTTTTTTGCTCATTGACCTAAATTAGAAATGAAAAATGAAATTAGCTTTTGTTGTGTTAAACAAATGACGATAAAAATCTATCGCTATTAATCAGCGTTCATGATGGAAGTGGTTAAGCGTCAAAATTGACTATTTGCATCTTCTAACCTTTTGGCTGATGAAGGACGTGTGATTTTCTTCAGAGTATTAAAAAGAGGTGACCAATGAGGCATAATAGCTTCGGTATAATTGTGTTATGATGATTGTGTGGATAGATAGTTCCACTAGCATTGAAAAGGGAAAATTGCTATAAGGGGAGGAATTATAACCAACCTTACTCCAGAAAAGACAAGGTTTTTCCATCGGCAAGACCAGAACAATTGCCGCCCTTTGTAAAAGCGAATTAAAGTGTAACCTTACTCCACAATAAATAAGGTGAATAAGGGTAAGGTTACATTTTTAGTCGTTTATATTTTGTGTGCTGAGTTTTTAATCGGATTTCAGGATTGTTTTGTGTTTTAAATAAAAAATTGCAACAAAGCTTATCACTTGCGTTTAAATTTTGTTTTGGGACAAGGGCACTTCGGGAAAAAAAAAACTTCCTATGTGATTTATGTTTTTAGTCTCATAATCGTCTTACAATTTCAGAATTTCCAATGACACTTTAGGACTTTAAAAAAAAACAAACAATATTTCGTTACAACACAAACTTCAACAGGGGAGTCACGAACTATAAAAGAAGAACATGAGTACAACCGCACACTAATCACCGGAACACGGTAACCACGAAGCATGATAAATGAGTTGTTAATTCTTGAGTCCAATGAGAACTTTTTGGAAACACCAGAAGCTCACAGAATATTCATTACACTTAAATATGATCTTATCATACATAACTTTGTCAATATCGCAGGTCTTTGAATCCAGTTACCTTGCAATTCGTGCGCTTCGGTTATAAAATATGCATCACGACTGTATTATTACAAGATATAGAAAAATTACGAAGGATTCTTCTTTTCATTCGCATTTAAACAGCCCAGAAGCCTGTGATCTTTTCGTTATACGCTTCACTTATTTCATGAGGAAATTTAAAGGCATTTAAGTCAACAAAAGATTTTGTGTAGCATTTAAGTATGACCTAGTACCCCGAACTCCAGGTTCACAATCAAAAGTTACATGGTTTAAATCTGGAAAACTGTTTAATATATTTAGCTGTCTATATGGGAATCTGCCTGACTGCGGCAAAAAATCTCTAAAAAGAGATGAGGTGAGTATCGTATAACTCAGCTCGATGTTGAAACGTTAAAATTGCGCTTGACAGGCCGTATATACACCTTCTGTTGCACGACGCTTAAAGGCAAAGAATTATCAATTAAATCGATGTTCTGATATTTTGACGATCAACTGTGATCACTGATCACCAAGGCGACAAATCCTTCAATCGTTCTTACTTGACGTCAGTTAAAATTAAATTTGCAGTTGAAGAAGCTATTACAATGAATACTTTTTTAAGGCAGTCAACTTATAACATCGGTGGTGATCGTAGACCCTCATTTCTCGATCCACTGTGATCACCGGTAACCAAGCCGACAAATCGGAATTGACGTTGATAAAAATTAAATCTAAATGAAGAACTTTTAGACGCAATATTTTCTTAAGGGCGTCGACTTGAGATATTAAGATTGGTTGTGATCGTTGACTCCCATTTTTCGATATATTTAAGAATATGGTTCGAAAATCACCCCGAATTCAAAAATTTTCTCGCGTTCGATGGCCTATTTTCTACAAAATAAATCCTTAGTTCATCAAAGTTTGTTAAAATTGAAAATGCAAGAGAGGAGCATCCGAGAATTTGTGCAATTATTGAAAATATTGAGAATACAACACAATTTGAGTACTCTACAACCGCAGCATGAAGGCATAGCTAAGGGTTAACAGCCCTTCGTAATGAAAATATGTTATAAGTAAGATTTAGATGACAGAAGCTTAAAAAAATCGAATAGGATTATAAGAGAATCCATTGCTGTTATAAGATAACACCCTTAATAAGATGTTACTGCACCGGCTTAATATTGAACGCGATCGCTAAACATCTTTTTTGGTGATCAAATATTTTAGTGATCAGAAGTTCAAAAAACTTCGAAACATGATTGTGATTGGTTACAATGTAAAATTCGAAATATAAAAAACATATAACACAGGTTTAAGAGCTAACATCTTTTTTTGACGATCAAATATTTCAGTAATCCGAAGTTCCAAGCTATTGAAACATAATTTTGATTGGTTACGGTTTAACAATCAACCGTAATCGAATTGTAAATTGTTATACACAAAAATTTCAAACAAAAGGACTAAAAAAAGGTTTTAAGGATCGGCTGCGATCACAGTTTTTGAGTGAGTTTAAGTTCTTCTCGAGCATATCTGAATTAGATGCTATTGCACAAAACTTTTTACTTTTCAAACGCGATCACGTAAATTATTTTTTTGCTGATCAAGTATTTTAATGATCAGAAGTTCCACAAAAAGTTTAAAAGATTATTTGGATATCTAGTATTTATCAGATCCAATTCTTATGGTTAAGTAGTCAATTCAGAACGACATTATGGTAAATTGCAAAACATAAAATTCGAACAAAGCGGCTAAAAAAGTTTTGAGGATCAGCTGCGATCACTGTTTTTGAGGGAGTTTAAGTACTTATCAAGCAGCTAAAAAAACTGCCATTACAAATGTTCGACCGGTAATGGATAACATACAAGGAAAAAGGCATAACGGCCCTTACAATCATGTGCCCTCAGTCTTGTAAGTGTTTTTAAGACCAACTTTAATTTTTGTTATATGACAGTCAAGCCTGCTAAGTTTTCTAGTGCACACAGAGAAAGACGGCCCTTATATTCTTCCTTGAATAAAATAGGACAGGTACTTAACTAACAATCTTATTTGTATGAATTTTTATATACTCATGCAGACTTTATCATCTCTCGAAAGAGATCTGACATATAAAAACAAGGCTGGAAACCAACATAGAAATCAGGAAACGATACCATAGAGCAGACAAATTTAAGTATAAGCACCTACTTGATAAAGTATTTCCCGCTTTTTTGGGGTTTGAAAATAAAAATGATCGAGTAAGTTAGGAAATTGGTCGATCGGTGCGACAACTTTGCGGCGATCACTGATCAAGATGATCACCGATGAATGACTGATGGGGTCATCCATATAGGAATGCAACAGGTTTGGTCCTTTTTGCATAACAAGAAAAATGATACCAAAGTTGTTGATCAGTGCAAAGCCCAGTCTTGATCACCAAATATCACTGATAGACGTTATGATGGCATCATGCAAGGAAAGTGATTCCAAAGGTGACCAAGCATCCTAGGTCTGACTGATATCTGCCTTTTTTCTGTGACCTTTTGGTGAAAAATTTTGCTTTTTAAATCGAGTTCCTCGCATAAGTTGAAGGTCGCCAGATCGGCTACGATCACCAATTATCTACTCATTGTGAAGATCTCTGGCTATAAGCGACCAATTCACAAAGAGGAGAGATGCAACAAGCCTTGTTTTTTGAACGGATTCAAAGAAACTACCTACTTGCCTTAACGATCGCAGGCAAAATCTTAAATTCCTCATTTAGGTTTCCCGCTAATCCTACAACTGGCTAGCTTTTGAATCAATAGTAGCAGCATAGCATAAGATAAACACCTACTCTCGGTAAACGAAGTTATCTGCGTAATGCCTTGGCGCCTTGCGTCGTCTCGCCAAGATCACAAATTACTTGAATTCCAAGAATTTTAAAATGCCTAAGGCACAACAACCCCTTGTTTATAACATCTTTTCATATAGATAACAAATTAAACCAAATAAAGCGTAAAAAAAACCAATGTCCCATTACGCCGAGCTTCCCGCAATGCTCCAAATAAATGCACACTTTATACATCCGCCGGCAAGTCTCTCTATAGCGCGCCGCCGATCTCCCAGATCTATTACACACTCCAAGAAGTGAAAACGTTAAATAAACAAATTTCTTCAAACAATAAACCGAAGCCAACTATACATGACCGAATTAGCCAAGTGAAATGTGCATGAAAACGAAAACAATATCCTTTCAGGTCAAACCTGACTTGAGTCTTCGACGAATCAGCTGTGCACTAACAAGATAGTTTGAATTACTTTCGGTTAATTTCAATTTCACAGTTTATTCTCGGTCAACGAAATCAAAAATGAATTAAACATCAATGTCGCAAAAAAAGAGGAAACAACCATCAAGACATGCTGTTGCATTGTGTGTTCTTTATTCCTTCGGCATACTCATACTCAGAGGCCATCAAACAAGCGACAAAAATTGAAATTCTTCCGACCAACAAGTTTGGACTGACCATAAGAAGACAACAATAAAAAAATAAACGAAGAATCAAGCAAAAAATAGAAAGTTCTTATAAAAAAATATGTTTAGATTTTTCTTTACTGTCGTGTTCTTGAGTTTGAGGCAAAAAGAAGACGCAACGACAGCAAAAAAAAATATATCAAAAAATTATATATTTACCTAGAATCCCAAGTGATCGTGCAAAGTTGTTTCTAGATTTTCTCCCTTTGTTTTTTTATTCACTTCACTTTGATTTTTTTGTATTCTTTTTAGGAAATAAGTTGCAATCTGTAGTTGCAACAATTTAACATAGAAAATAAGAAAGAAACTGATCAGGTATGCAAAATACAACAATCACAAAAAACAAATGATAAATAAATAAATAATATAAAATTGAAACTAGATCATCACACTATGTAGCGAGCTCTTTACATTCACTATTTCACTTTTATTTTGTATCTCGTTTTAATTTTCATCAAATCACTTTTTTACGCAATCGGACGGTTGTCGATCGAATGGGTGGTGTGTGCGCCGAATGGTGGGTGTGAGTATCTACTATTGCTGAACAATTTCAATTTTATTAATTAATTCAATATGTATATTTAAAGGTTTCTGAATTGAAATTTGTTGTTGTTTTTTCGCAACAACATAAAAGGTTTTCCTTCAACTTTGCAAAAAATAATTCATAAAGACCAACCAACACACGCTACCGTGTTTTTTTATGCAATTTTTGAAAAGAAACAACAGAAAATAAATACATCTACCAACTACTACTGTTGGTTGGTTAAGGTTTCGGATTCAGACCGAAAAAAAAGTAAAAACAACTCGAACATAACAATTCACTTCTTTTGCTGTGTGGTGTGTGTTGTTACTTCGGTTACGTTCTGTTGCATTCGTTTGGTCATTTGCACTGAAAGTTTTTTTTGTGTGTTGCAAATGAAAAGAAAAACCGAAAGCACTTTTTTTTTATTACATTTTGTATGAAGAACTCGATTTGTTTACAACAATAATTACGTACAAATACACTCTCTCTATAGAATAGATACAACGAATAACTTCAATATCCGGCGGGCTATTAAAGTTTTTTTTTTTTTTAGAGCACAGACAAAAGTTTCAACGCGTCCGTGTTAAACGCGCTTTCGATGTCGACTGAGGTACTTTTGAGACTCAAAAGAAATTTTAACCGAATATGTATCTTAGGGGTTTTTCGCTATAAGAAATTGACTGAAAAGAGTTTTCCCGTTCAAAGAGCTTGACGATTGTGGTGGTGCACAAGTAGGTACACCTTATAACCAGTTGAAGATTGCGCTCGCAAAACCACGAGTGAATCCAACTGCAGTGCACGCTCTATGACCAGACAGAAACATTCGATCGGGTTATACGCTCGTAGAAGACACAGAAAGCTGAGCTTAATCAACCTTAGCTCAAATAATCATAAATGGGTGAGTGTGCGTGTTTAAGCCAGGCACGCAGATACTCGTCGAACTCGGTGGCTTTTGTTAACTCGAAATTCTCTTTGAGAATGCGTTGTGTGGGCTCTGTCAGAAGCCAAAGCCAATAAGACAAACACAAAACTCTCTCAATGTGTAAAGAACGCTGATCTGCATCTAACAAACCGGGTATAATGACATTTTGATCGTTTAGCTTGTTTTGGTAATACTGGTAAGAAGTGAGCTTTTAAGAGTAGACCGTGAGGAATAAAAATACTCACTCAACTTGGAGGGGTATCTCTTAAGTACGATTTCTCTTTGGATCGATGAGCGAGTTGCCAGGTGTGGATAAACAAAAATTTTAATCGATTTTCCAGGAAGTGTAAAGCGAATTTTTACTTTGTTTTTTTTTTTTTTTTTAGAGAACTGTAGAAAGTGGTGTATTGAGAAAGTATTCGCACTTAAAGTACTGCGCCTAAGGTTTAATTGACCCGGATGGTACCTTGTCAATAATTTAGAAGATAGGGAGAATATTTTGCAAACAGTTGATTCATTATTCATTAGAGAAATGCCTTTAGTTTTAAAAAAACATCTCTAAAGTGTTTTCTATTTGAACGGAAATATAGTTTTCAAATATTTGAAGACTTAGTTCATGACGGATTTTAAAAAAGGTCAAGCGGAGTGATTTTTGAAAGTTTTTCTATTTTGTATTTAATGTAATAGTTGGATTGTAATATTTTGGCGCACAATCGTTACTTGTGAAACGTTGATCTAGTTTCTGTGTCCAAATTATTATTCGAAAAGTATATTAATTTCTGAGTTTGTGAAAATAAAACAACTTTTTCGAGACGTAAGTCGAAACAATTTGACACTTTACGATTGTTTCTGGATCGCTCAAGTGCTTCATTTATTTGGTCCAAAACGGATAAACTATCGGTTCGTCTGAGGTTCAATCGTCGGAGCCTAAACATAAGTGAACTATACTACAACATTGAAACTGAGGTAAGTGGGAGGGTTATGATCTTGCGAATCAACTACCCAAACAAAAAAGAAAACTGCCACGCCTCAAAGAGTGGGCGGGAAATAAAAATATAACTGTTGAATGCTTTATGCTAGGTGGTTGCATACATTTCGGACTTAAACTCTGCCTTTTCAACTCGAAAAATCACTTTTCTTAAAGCCACGCCCACAAAAGTGAGCGGAGGCATATACTTCACATACAAAAAAAGTTAGAAAAAGCTACTATCTACAACTTTTGTCAAATTTTATATATATTTATTGTAGAGCAGTCATTTAAAGTTAAAATCCCTTAAAAAGTGGGCATGGTCAATAAAAAAGCTTAACTTTTTCTGCCACCGCAAAGACAATTACAAGGTAATTTTACATATTACAATTAGTTCGCTAGCACCATTCTAACACAGCTAAAATTTGAAAAAAGTGTTTCTAAAAATAAGAGATGTGGGCGGATTCAACTAATTTTAAAATTTGATCTAAAGGACTTGACTTCCAGCTCACTCGCAAAATTTCAGCTCTCTAGCTTTTTAATTGGCTTAATCGATCATCCTGTTCGGATCATATTTCTAAAAGGTCTTAGGGGTCTATGGTGATTAGTTCTTACTTAAGGTGGCGCCGTGATTAGTTCACGGCTTTAAACTGTAGATCAAACTAAATATACCCTGGGTAGGATATAACGAACGCAAGCTACCAGGGCTTTCGGCTCAAATCCGAATATCGTATTTCGTATTTGTGACAGATTTGTTTTCAAACGTGGACAGTTTCAGTTTCCTTTTGGAACAACTAACTGTTATCAAGTTGTGCTAAAAGTGTTCAAAGTTTCATAAAATAAGTGGATTTTGAAAAGGGTGAATGCGATTTTAAGAGGATTTCAACTTGATTGTCAAATCTCGTAATTTGTAGAAGATAAGTTGAAGAATTATTCTAATCGCAGTTTAGTGTCCGGTGGAGTATTTAGTTCTAGGTACAGTTAGTCTAACTTTTTCTGTTTATTTTTCCTTCTGTTAACGGGATGAGTTTCTTTTTGCTATTTAAATTCTGTATAAAAATAAAAAGCTATTTTGTGTTTTCGAATTTTTGTTTGTTTTATTTATGCGGGCTCAAACACAGGTCAGGAAAAAATGGTTTTGTAGCGGAACGATTTTTGTAGCGGAACGATTTTTGTAGCAGTGTAAAAATGTGACAGTGTGTGCAAAACTAACTAATGAAGGGAGAACAAATTGTTTGCCGAAATCCTGCGAAAAATGTAGAAAACAAATCAAGATATTTAACATTCAAATTGATATTTTTTTCCACTCTCTGCTATAAATATTTTGGCAATTTATATTCAAGAGTCATTAATTTTGTTGTTGCCAGTGCTGGAAATGTCACGTCTTACCTCAGTTGCATTTGCAGTAGTTGGGAATTTTTTGTTTGTAGCCTATCGGTTTTAGTTTTTACTGTATTTAACTTTGATTTTTTGTATTTAATTTCACTCCTTTAATTCTAATTTATATAAAATATTTGTTAGATTTCTTTATTAATTTTTTTTAATCTAATTGGAATTTTCGAGAAACTCTATTGAGTGCAGCTCAATATCTACTTACTATTCGTTTTGTTTTAGAAAAATCTTAGACACTTACCTGAAAAGAGAAAAAAAAACATAAAAGTTAGACAAAGAAATAATCTTAAAAATAAAAGAAAAAAACAATCAGCGCCCTAAAAAAAATTGAGGTACGCATGAATAAGTTCATGCGATTCTTCTCTGAAAAAAAAAATCACTGTGTTGATTCATACATAAAGCTGTACGCTGGCTTAGACTGAAGATTTTGCTTCAATTTGTATATTGTATAAAATGTTCTTTAACTAGAAACAAGTATAGACGTTAGATTTTTAACTTTTTCTTATTGGCACTTTTCATAGAATTCGTACACAGGGGTAAAAGTCGTATCAGGAAACCATAACCACAACCAAAATTTTTTAAATTTGCCATGGCAGGGTGATTTAAGATTGTGACACTAACTGACTTTTTTAACATTAAAGCTAAAGATGTATTTAAACTGTTATACGTTTACACGCAAAAATTGTCCTTGGTGGCGTTCTTAAATTATTTTTCCACCTGTTTTAAAGTGTACCGAATTTCATCCTTCTACGACTCACCGTTATATTTTCTCAATTTTTTGACAGACCACTTAAAACTGCAATTTTTTGGAATATAGCTTTTTCAGGCATTTCGTAAGTAGGCAGGCGGAGATATAAATGATGCATACAAGAGTTTTGTATTTTGCCTTCAAATATTTACTTCATAATATTTTTCTTGCATGCATTTTCTTGTGAGAGCTTAAATAGGCTCCCTAAAACTTAGCTTGAAACTGAGCTTAAATAGGCTCCCTTCCCTACGCCATATTAAATTACACCAAAAAGGGTTTTGGAAAAAAACCAAAAAAAAAATTTGGTTTCAAATTTTTGGAATAAACGCCAAAAAACAAGAAAGAAAATAAGAAAAAATTAAGGAAATTACGCCAAATTTTTTGGAAAATGAACCATAATACAAAAAGAAATTACACCAGAAAAAGTAGGCCTTTTTTGGCTCAATTTCCAAATGCGGTGTGAAAAAAAGACAAGAAAAACATCCATTTACCCTTTAACAAAAGCTAAGGATTAATTTACATGCGCTGATGGAGTTTTTTTTTTGGGTTATGACCAAAATCTGGGGAAATGGTGGTGTGTTTGGAGTGTTGGGGGTGCCGCGACGAGAAGATAAATTGCGCTTCTCCCAGCGCAGTCGCGATTTTCCTCGGATACAAGTCGCACCGGATAACGCACCGCAGACGTGTATCCCACGCAGACCACAAGCGGACGTGTACCCCAGCGCATTCAAGATGATACGCGCCGCCCGGCCACCGTGTTGGGCTTGCCCCCCCCCCCCCCCCCCCCCCCCCGCCCCCCTCCCTTCTCGCGGACAAGATTGTGTTGGTCTTCTCCACCAGCCACTACCTGGCTTTGTAATTTTATGTTGCACTCCAAACTTACTTCCGGTGCCTTGAAATAAAGTCAATCGTAATAAGATCGAATCGAAAATTTTGGCGTTTTTTACAAAAAAAATAAAATGACAATGTTTGGTAAAAAACAAACTTTTTTTTTTGCTCTTTTGCTTACTTTTAATATGGAAAAACAGCTAAGAAATAGGAAAAATGCCTACAATTCAGCATTTACGCGAAAAAAAAATTTGGTGTGTTTTTCTAGGAAAAAACGCCAAAAATTTGCATGGAAATTTTTTTGGCGCTTTTCTACAGCGCTTTTAAGCCTCGGAAAATTTAAAAGGCGTTTGTATTTATTATACTTATTGATATGGACACCAACGAGATGTGGTTCCAGCAGGACAGCGCTACGTGCCACACAGCCCGAGCGCTGGAATTGGAACTTCCAATAAAATATAAAAAACATGTATGATACCTCCTTATTACTTATGCGAGTTTTATCTATATTTATAGAAACAATAAACATTTAATAGCATAACTTCAAGACACTACTCTAGATGAAAGACGTTGTGATTGTGAAGAGTTTCACCAGCTGCCGCCAATCCTGGAAGGAAACATTAAAAAAAATCTAGATCAATTTTTCAAGTGACAGTAGGTACTTGTAGTCATTCCCAACAAGTTGGATAGAAGATACCTTCTCCTATAAATGCTTTTGTTCGCTAGCTCATAAATTTTCTACCTCTTTTCCATACGATAAAAACGTCCCTTTGTTAAGCCTTTAAGTAAAAAGTCATTCTATCCTTTCATTTTATGTCGTTCTTCGTAAATCTGCTTCAAATATTTAAAAGCCATATGCATACCTGTCACTCAAATCTGGCGTGCATCCCCTGTTTCACTTATATAATCCTTCAAATTCGACAATGTGCACAATGCAACTTCTACCCACACTTATTGTCATAGTCCTTTCAAAGCGAAATTCCTACACATCCCACTGGCGTTCAATGACCTGCTCCGTTACGTGCAGCAATAATTCATCATCCTTTTCTTATACAAACTTTTACAGAAAAAAAAAAAAACAGTTTAATCCCTTACAGACAAAGAAGAAAATAATGATAAATGATGTACCATTACAGCGCATAATGCCGTAATAAAATCAACCGCACATACTTGTACTTATTTAATAGCCATCGCCACGTTAATTGTTAGCAGATTGTAGTGGATTTTTTTTTATTTTGTTGTAATAATCCCTAGAATTATCTAACAGCAATTAAATGACAAAGATGCAATGCAATCTGGATTACTTTTGTCGACTTGCCACTCTCAGCTGAGCGATGCGATAAAACCAGTCGACATGGTATCCATAGATTTCTGGGGAATAATCTGTTTCTCGTTAGTAATTAATCGAGCATTGTCGACTTCTTGGAAGCACAACAAGGCAAGACAGACACACACCGCGCTTGAATAACTCTTGTCAACCGTAAGAAGCGCTGCGATTTTTTGGAATCACTTTTGTGGGTTTTATTGGTGTTAGCACCTGTTTTGTCGTACTGCGAAAACATCTTAATGACATTGAAATAAGCGTAGATACACTTTGGGTTTTTTATACGCAACTCGTTGATGGGTGCCTTCGAATTTTAAAAGGCGTCAGACTATGGAATCATTGGGTCCAAAAGATTTGATTTTTATGAACGCATCATGCTGTTTGCTGAATTAATTTCTCAAATGAGGAAATCGCCGGCAAACAGATGCTCAGAAATGACTAAGTTTTGGTTTTTCTATTTGTTGCAAAATTCGAATGCAAATTAGGTGCGAAGGTGGAAAGCTAGCCTTTATTTGTAGCAATGCGGACATTCCTTATAAATAACCAAGCCATGCTAGGTCAAACTGCAATACAGTAAAAAGATAGGCAGTTTCTTTTTCAAAGACTTAGATGCATCACCACAAGTCGAGTGGCACTTATCTTGCTAAAAAAAACATTCTATTTGCTTGTACCTGTCGAAATATTTTGCGACGTGAAATCACGTTTAGGTGGCGCTTACATTTTTCTATTTGTACAAAAAATGTTTTACGATAGGTCAATAGGCTTTGCAAAAGTCAACACAATTAAAAATAGCTTCCACTAACACTTGAAGCAATTGCACATCAGAATAGTACGTGACCGCAGTATTTTTCTGGACTTGACAAGATAAAACTTAATTCTTAGCATTAAATTCAAATATTTTCCTAATAAGAAAATTTAGCAAACATGTGCCTTCACCAATAAAATTTGCTCTTATAACACATGCTAAGAAGTTATTACCAATATCCATTAACATCATGTATGGCGATGCATTTTAATGTAAAAAAAAAAAACACCGAAAAGCAAACAGTATTCACTACATCAACCGACATTGAAAATGATATTGTGGCGCACATAGATACGTTGTTTTCTTCCGTACCGGAAGAATGTATCTGCACCGAAAGATTGAATTCTTTTTTTTGTGTAACACTCTGTATTTAATTCCACCTGGCACGCTCAGTAAAATAAATTAAAATAAGCTCGAGTACGACATGCTAATTTTTTGCAAATAAATTTCATAGCGCGTCTTGGAGGTTTATTGCTTTTTATGTAATTTACGGAGGCACTAAGTAGACTATTGATAGAAATGTGATAGTAAGAAATAATGAGTTGGCAAGACAAGGTACTATGAAGTACATTAACCTCAACGAAAGTTTTTGGAAGAAACGATTGTGAATTAACTGAATTTTTTATGATTCCTTAGCGCTTCAGGTGTAAACTTTTATTCACATTTTTGCTATCCTAAAAAAAGATTATGCAATGCAGGGAATAAGAAGTGGGAAAGTACGTCGGATTACACAAAACCCTACACAATATTAAAAAGTTAAAATGGCCACGCCTCCAGAGATTGGGCTGAGTCAAAAACATAGCTTTCCCATGTGTCTGTGTAAAGTAATTATCTAGATTTCGAACTGAAAGTCCTGTGTTTTAATTTAAAACACATTTTCTCAAGGCCTCGCCCACAAAATTGGGTGGAGAGGAGACATGTAGTATGTATGAAGAAAACTTGGCAAACGCTAATGCTTACAACATTTGATCTCTAATTTTTTCCGATTTCATGTAAACTTATCGAAAAAACGTATTATATGTTAAAATTGCCTTAAAAGTATTGCCTGCGCCAACTACAAAATCTTACTTCAAACCACCAAAATTGAGGGCACTGCCACGACAGAAACATATGTAGGCAAAATGTGATTTAAGTCTTTTTAAGAAACGCACCAGCTGGCCTGTAGTGGGCGTGTTTGTAGGCGGATTCAAATAATTTTCAAACTTAATCTGTAGAGTAAGTTTTCTAGCTCTAAAGATCAAATTTCTTCAATTTATAGCTCAAATTTAAGGCCCAAAAGTTGTTTACATACGAACGGACGTACATGATTTAGTCGATTCTCCTGTCGATCTCGATAATTTCTGTTAAAGTAAGTAGTGTTCTATAGTGATTATTTCACTGCGTTACAAACTTTTAGTTAACCTTAATATACCCTAGGTTGGGTATAAAGATCAGAATAGAGCGGAAAGGTGCATTTGGTTTTTAACTGTTAAGGCCCGCGAAGACGCCGAAGGCTGTTTTTCCTAGGCAATGTTCTGCAAAGAAATATTTCAAATAGGGTGGTTAAGCTCATTTAAGGCACAAAACTTTCTACAGAGTCATTAAGCCATCGAGTTACAAACAACCACGAATCAAGCTCGAATCCAACGGTAGAAGGTAAATTAGTGTCTATAGCACTTTGAGAACATTATTATGGCGTATTCTTTTGAACACCGAACTGCCACACCGAGCTGTCAAATAATACTCGGTGTTCGTGATAATTCCAACATGTTGTACTCGGTTTCAATGTGTACAGAACAATTTTGATAGCTTTGAGTTTGAGATATTTAGTTAGTTTTTATCGATTTCATAAAATTTCAGTCGCATTATAAACTAGTGGGAGGGTTACAACCCGCTTAGGCGAATCGGTGGATATCCCATCCCAGTTGACCACTGTCAAGCTCCGAATTGCGTTATAAATCTTTGTTGTTAGATTTCAGTTTCTATTAACTTTAATTGTATTTAGAATTTCTTAGTTAAAAATCTTCTTCCTAAAGAAGAAGATTTTTAACTTTTCCTTTTCCATAACATCGTTTTTTTGTTCATATTTTTTATTAGAAGTGGACACGTGTTGATTGCATTTTTATATTAAAAATTTGGTTTATACTTAAAAACGCCCCAAATGTGGGCGTGGCATACATTTTTCCGACACACGGGCATGACTCATTCGACTAACAATTCGGTCTCGATCATATGCCCTTAAGGTCTTGGGGGTCTAAGGTGATAATTTCTCAATAAATGTTACAAACTATGAATCAAACTTAACATACCTCGTATCCAATGGGATGGGGTATAAAAATCATGAATGAAAATTTAGTTGAAAAATCACTTCTCATACACAATAAAAAAAAAAAACTACACCCAACTTCCATCGTCAAATACGACCGTGGCGAAATTTCGAGTTTGGAGTCGAAACCGAACTAATTCGGAGGTCAAAATGACATTTACATGAACACGATTCCGTTCAGGTGCACGAAAGAAGAACAATTTTTTTCTGTATTGCACACCAGTTTTACGATTCGGTGTTGAAAAGAATACGCCATTAGACAAGTCCAATAAAGAATTTCTGAACAGCCTTATCGAGAACATTAGCAATCTGCATAATGCTCTCGCCAGTGGTTCTCAGGTTCATATGGCAAGACCTACTGTTTTGCACATACTAATGTTGGATAGAAAATAGCCTAAGACGTAAAAGTCCTAGGAAAGCCAGGGCCAGCTTCTCAATCGCATGCATGTCCTAGGGATTCATACTCGTCTGTATGTACGGAACTGTGTGTGTGGTGAGTAGAGAAAAAACTTTCTTCACAGTTGGAACTATAAGTCATGGTATACTTTTCAGTTGACACGACCTCTTGCTATCTGTGTTGGAACGTTCCATTACATTGCATGAGCAGAAATAGAGCTTCATCTTTTCGGTGTGTTTGTCAACATATCCAACACAAAGCCACTTTTGTCGCTGAATTGTAATGCTAATTTGCTCAAGGCCCATTTTCTTCTGGAAATGATACAATGCGGAGATTTCGTAAAAATATTTGTTAGCATTTCGAAGGTACTGTACAACATTATTTTCCAGCTGATTGTATTGGTAGATCATACTTCAGACAGCATTTCTGTATTTTTAACAAACTATTTTTTGTTGTTGGTTTATGGAATATAGCATACGAAAGAGCAAAAACTAGTGAGGTGGTCGGATTTGGACAAAGAACCAAACGTGTTCACTGTAGCTCAAATGGTAGAGCATTACTCACGACAAGTAAGGGTTGCAGGCACGCACACACGCTTTTTTTTCGACATTTCCGTCCGCTAACATTTCAACTCTACTATAAAACTATCTTTTGTTTTGCAGTCCATCTGATGCACCAAATCGATTGGTGGTTTCCAGATTATCCGATTTAGGCTAAAAGAGGATGGTAATCAGCGCTCGCCATTTACGAAAAAGAACTAGCCCCGTGTTTGCACATGTTGATGAACGCTGTATCCGTCCATGGTGATTTGGCAAAAATTACTAAATAGATGACAGTCAATTTGACAGATGTAGCATCAACAATATTGTCCATTTCAACAGTCAAAGTTCGCGAATCACTATTGGAACACCCTTTGCACGTGTTGATGAACGCTATATCCGTTCATGGTGATTTGGCAAAAATTACTGAATATATGACAGCCAATTTGATAGATGTAGCATCAACATTATTGTCTCTTTCATCTGTCAAAGTTCGCAAATCACTATTGGACTACACCTTCATTGTTTATCAGTAAGGAATTGATATGCTCTAAGGGTAGGTAGGGTGCCGTGGTGTAGTGCTCAATGTGTGTGCTTTCTACGCGGGAGGTCTAGGTTCAAATCCTCCTTCTGTTACCTGAAAAAAAAAAGACTAGTCCTTTTTTATGTGCTCCACCGCTGCGAGGGTCTTACAATGACAAGCCCTCCCACTGTATTTGTAACATTTTAAATATCACTTCCACATGTTTCAACGTTTGGTTGATATTTGGTTTTTATATTGCAACGTTTGGTATCCTTTGAAATGTTCGGTTTTAAATTTTTTTAATATCAATTTAACATTTCCGCACACAAATTTAATAAAAAAAACTGCGTACTTGATATTTAAGTATCAAAATAATATAGGTGGAATGTTAATTCTATAAGAGTTTAATATCAACTTAACATTGTCATATTAGTTTGATGACTTTTGCGCATGACGTGTACCTTAAGCATATGCAATCCATACAACGAGTTAGTCTACTAGATGGTCGCAGGTACAAACTTCAAGTCAAGTCAGTAAAATTGCCGAACTGACTTGACATCGAATTTGACGTCGACTGACTCGAACATTCGTTTTGCTCTTTTATCCGTTCTGATTTTCCCTAAAATTTTATGTAAGAAATCAACTCGATAATATTTTTTATTGAAAAACAAATACGCTAATAGATTTTGTTTTCCCCTACCGACTGCGCCACTCTATAATCTTTTAAATCGTCAGTCAGTCAGTTAACTTTAACAAAAGGTTAAACTCGAAGGATTTTGTTTTTTTAATAAAAAAGATTTTGTTATAAAACAAGAATACGTACATTTATTATTAACTAAGTTAAAAGCAGAAAAAACATGGAAAACATTTTTAAGTTTCCCCCAAACATAAAAAACCTTAAAAAAATCAATTACAAAATCTGAGGGTGGATATGACACCTATACCTGTGGCATGATACTTCTTGTGGGTGTTTTTTCCAGACTTGCTCTAAATAAGTTACCTTTTATCAAACAAAATCCCAATCTTATTAACACTGCTCGAGCTAATTTAAAAATTCTATTATAAAGCAGAGGGTTACCCCCATCTCAGACCCTCATTTTAACTATCACTCTCTATTCTGTAAAAGGCCTTCATAAAGCTGTTCAATGTAAAAGCACCCAACATCCTTCTTCCTTATCAAAGCAACAAATAACTGTTACATTCGTGCTTACCTATAAGCACTTCAATTTGGCCCAATTAAACTAATAAGGAAAAGCAACATAACAACTCCCTCTCGGGCCGGGAAATGTAAACATGATAACCAAATATACAATTTGTCACTTAATGAGTGCACTTAACGGTTTAATTGATCTGGAAATCACCATTTGAATAAAAACCAAAGCACCAAACAGTCGCACTTAACAAGGAATGTTGGATGTATCGAGAGCAAAATATTTAGTTGCAATAGTTCCGCTTTTTGTTAGCGAGAAGTCACGCAATTCCAGCATGTTATGAGAAATGTGGGAGATACGTAATGTCAGTTCGAGGAAATGTCATAATTTTAATGTATCTTTTTATTTCTCTTGAAAAGAAAATGGTAGAAATTTAATTTGCATTTGCAAATGTAGGGAATGTGTCATATTGTTGGAGATTTTGTGTTTTGCATTGGCCTGACTTTAAGGCCGTTTTAATGGAGGATACACAATGATAACTAGGGCAGCAAAAATTGTATCGGGAACATCCCTAATGTAGGCCATAAATTTTCGTTGAGTGGAGATCCCTTAGTCAATGTGCTTCATGAAATGAAGTGTTACTGCAATGGGCACAAATTGTTTTTTAATCCCGTGTCCTAGATAGTCGGCTTCAATGGGTATAAAATAATTAACAGCGACCATACCAGTGCCGACACATTTATGGCAACACAGAGTGGGTTATCTAAATGAGTTGAGAATTGTACAATAAATTTTCATAATCGTTCAGCAAATTTTTGTCAAATTTATTGGATTTGATCTGAAGCGTTACCAAACTGAGCACCAAAAAAAGTGAAGCTCAGTTCTTTCTTGAGATTTGTCACTTTTAGAAAAAATTAAACTTTATAGCTCTTTTTTGCGTTAAGCTTGCCATAAAACTTGCAATAACAATTGAAAACTACAAACTGGAGTGCAACTCTTATGTCTGGGCGAGTGTCCCAAACCCCTGCTTCGGGGCGACTTCCTGATAACCGGCAATTATGTTCATGTCAAAATTGCCAGATTTCACTACTTCCTTGGAAAATTCCCCCCGACGTACGAGTACGCCAGTACTTATTGTCGCGTAAAATAAATATTGCTTTTCTTACAATTGCAATCCATTCCCCGAATATATAATAAATTTACCGATTTAATTGCTAATTAATCTGTGCGGAGAAAGTAACTAGAACGGACCTGCATAACGTCCGCAAACCGCAAGGTATTTTTCCATTTGCCGATTTATATATACAAGGGGTATGTTTTCATTTCTTTTAATTTTTATTGACCGACTTTTAGTACCCTACCTATACCCATATATGCAGCAGAAGGCACTTCCTTAATGAGCTTCTTTTGGCAATGAACAAGAATTATCTGACACATAAATCCCACACCAGCAAAAGTTCTTCGCTGACATATTGAACGAGAAAGCGATAAATTGTCTTCAGCCGAGAAGAGCCTGCTGAGCCTGGTGGACCAAAGCAGCTTAAAACCACTTTTGAATTATTAAGTGAAACTAACGATAATAAAGGGAGGAGGAATGGAGAAAAAAGGAAAAGGATCCATCGTTGAGGAGTTTCGCATTGTCCAGTTTGGCCCCAATACCTTCACTCAGATGTGTGCAGGTTGTATATTGATGCTTCAGCATCATTAGCATAATAATGAGTTTCCAGTTTTTGATGACACATTATGTACCTACATTTCTTTGGTTTATTATTCGGTTAAAGATTCAGGCAAGAAACAAAAAATATGTTTGCTGCTGGTGCCGTTTTTTTGGTCACATCTGTCAAGAGACTTACGCGGAACCGAGACGACAAGACACAATTAACTTGCACGTGATTTTGGTCAAATTGAGTAATTTTGTTTGACATGGCTCGTCATGGTGGTTTGCAGGCAGCATACATGATTTATTTGTTCGACCAAAGCGGTTGTTAATAACTTTTTTTTTTAAAAACAGAGAAGAGCCCTTTATGTTTAAGTTATGCAATATTCGTGTAAGATTTTAAAGGCAGGCTTATAGGGTGTTAAAAATAAACTTTTGCTCTGATTTCAACTGTTTTGGGACAGAACAGATAGGTATGCAGTCCAACATACCTTAGAATCTAATGCATTGGAATATTTACTAAATGCTTCAGTATTCTTTCATTACCACACATTAAGCTTATTTCTTGTTGATCTTGCTTAAGAAGAACGTAAGGCGTGCTCAAGCGTTTGAGAAGAATCTCATGAAGAATATTTTTGAAGCAATCCAATGATGAGAGTTTAATTCAAATAAACTTTGTGGAGAAACTGCGAAAAGCAGAGGGTCCTTATAGGACTGATCCTGTCTATCACAACTGATCTTATTAACTAACATTAACTAAAGACATTTGAAAATGGGTTTAATTTTAGGCCATAATTTTGATAGGCCATAACGTGATAGAAATGGGTGTAACGCGATACCTCGAAAACCATAATCTCGAAAATCTCGAAAACAAAAATTTCGAAAAGTTAGATCATGGACAAAAAACCTACAATTACAAAAATCTCGAAAACAAAAATTTCGAATTAATGTGCCTACATTTACACACACATGTTTCAAAAAATTTTAAAAATTTTGCAACGAATTTCACGATATATGGCCAAACAGTGAAATATGTATGGTGCCCCCCTGCAACATCCCTGACTGACTTTTTTTACCACCCCCTAGGTTGAACCCGACAGCCACTTCAACCTTACCTAACCTAACCTAGGTTTAACTAACTTTAAGCTTTAAAAAATCTCGAACAACTCTTTGCATTCGAGATTTTTTGGAGATTTCGTCTTTCGAGATTTTTGTTTATTCGAGATTTTTGCCTTCGAGATTTTTAAAAAATATTTTCGAGATTTTTGCCATGATCCCAATAAAAATTATTCAAAGTTTTAAGGAAAATTAAAGTAAATTTTAAATTTTCACACACTTCTGAGATTTAAGTCAAACAAAAAAAAAAATTAAACAATTTTTTAAAATGTAATCTAGTATCTTAAAGGTAACAACGATCTTGTTCATATTTAGTTAAAGAAAGCAAGCGTATAAAGAGGAAGTAAGCTGCGTTGAAAAACCTTAAAATCGCCGTTTCTAACACAAGTATTTCTTAGCTTATTTGATAAACGAAGAAAAAAAGGAGCCTGTTTTACCGTGTACGCGCAGTTCAAAGGGCAGCCTGCATGGATATAATAGGGTCCCTAAGGAGCATACCTACCGCGGCACTGGAGGTACGACTCAACCTCGCCCCCTTGGAAATATACTGCAGCAGCAAGGCAGCTAAAACAGCTGTTCGCCTAAGGGAATCCGGACTGTGGTCCTCAAGATCTTACGGACACGCTTATGTGGAAACTCAATGGGCTGCCTCCACAGATACCCCCGTCACGGATTACCTCCCTATGACATTCGCTTTCAACAGGAGATTCGCTACCAGAATACCTGAAAAAGAATACCTAAGATGGACGTCGGAGCCGGCGCGGGCATCTTCTGTGGAGCTCTGGGACTAAGTAAATCTTTTCGGATCGAAGACGACTGCAACATTTTTCAGGCGGAGCTGGCAACCATGATTCAAGCTGCTCCGAGCTGAAGAAACACAGCCCCGTAAGCAAGACCATCACCATATACTCTGAAAGCCAAGCGGCAATTAATGCCTTGGAGTCAGACGTAGTGAAGTCAAGGGCTGTGAAACTATGCAGGGAAATTCTGGACAAGTTATCACTTGGCAACACTGTAACTGTGTGTTGGGTGCCAGGTCACACCGATATATAGATAGGAACTGAATCCTCACGCGAATCCTCACGGGGCACTGCGCTGTGGGCCTACACGCTGAGCGGCTAGGCATACCGCATAACGATTACTGCAGAAGCTGCAGGGACGTTGAAGAAATTGAATCTGTTCGTCACCTGCTTTGTGAATGCCCAGCCCTAAACAGCATCAGGCGCAGAACCATTGGCAGTTACTTCTTCAATGAGCTTAACAGCGGTTTATTTCTGTTTTCGTTCCAGGTATTAAGAAGGGTATTATTACACAATGGACCCAACTGCTGGTCTAAGTGAGCCGTGACTATTGTCAAAAGGGCATCCATCAACCTAACCTAACCTTACCTACCGTGTACACATAGAAGTGTCCATATAGAATTTAAGAAAAACATCCAATGCTAGGGCAGATGATTGTTCTATTGGAAAAAAGTCTAACGTGATTTGAAAAAAGAATTCAAATTAGCGTTTTATGAATTTGAATTGAAAATATTATAGAAAAACTCAAAAGAACGTTGTCTCTCCCTCTATCTCTCACACGGTATAAGGTACGACTTCGAATGCTCAAAATTTTTGAAGATTTGACTCAAAAACGTAAAAACATTTTCGAAAACGTTTTTTTGTTCCCTTCCCTTAACTATGAGGATATGCTTTAAATTTGGCTGAAGTCATCCTCAAACTTTTAGCCCCATTAAAACAAACGATATAATAACCAGTGAGTAAGTGCTACAGTGGGGTGCCGTGGCGTAGTGGTTAGTGTGTGTGCTAACTACGCCGGAGGTCTGGGTTCGAATCCTGCCATCGTCACCTAAAAAAAAAGACTTGTTCTTTTTTACGGTCCCCACCTCCGCGAGGGTTTGACAAGCCCTCCGAGAGTATTAATTGTCTTAAAAAACTTCTCAAAGTGCCGTTCGGATTCGGCAAAAAATTGTAGGTCCCCTTGTATGTAAAGAAATCAACACACCAGCATACATTGGTTGAGAAGTTGGCCCTGGTTCACCTCGAGCTGTTGCGCCACTCTATTTTTATTTATTTATAAGTGCTACAGTGCGTATATAATAGTCTCGTCCTATTCCTATTCTCCTTTCCATTCATATTCTCTTTTCCATTCCTATTCTCCTTTCTATCCGTATATTTGCTTGTTTTCCATCCCCGTCCGGTTATCATTCATGCATCCCTTTAATCAGAAAAAAAATGTATTCCTTATAAGGTTTTATTTCATTTATTTTTTAAAAGCATGTCCAGTACTTATAACTAAAAATCAATATAAGTGTACTTTATGTGCTAAACTTTATTTCTTATTCTGTCCTAAGTTACGCTAAAAAGCTGTTGAAATAGACGTTTTTTCTGGAAAATTGTAGGTTTTCATTGAATTGTGTTACATTGTATGAACCAAGTATTTTCTACATAATATATTAAGTAAAAATTTTCCGATTTGGAAAAAAAAAATTGAATAAATTGAAATTGAAGGTTCACTCTTTAAATCGGTGCCACGACCACTAGGGGGCGTTTTTATTTCTTATAATCATAAGGAGATGCTAAATGTTAAATTTCAACGACGTCTTGCAGTTAAGAAAGCACTGAAGGAAGTTGCACATTCAGACCGATTGTGGGCGTGTCTGTGGGCCGAAAAGTAAAAAAATTCAACACTTGTATTGCTGCGGATGACAGAGGGCTTACTTACAAAATTTCAGCTTTCTAGCTGAAAACTTAAGGCCTAAAAAAATTGGTGACATACGGCCGGACGTGCCAACGGACATGGCTCATTCGACTCAGAATTCAGTCTTGGGCGTCTATAATCATTATTTCTTTATGTTACATTATCGCCTGTATCAAACTTTACATTCTCCATTCTGTGGAATAGGGAATAAAACAAGTGAGTAGGTGCAAGAATTTCTCTGTGACAACATTCTCCATACCCGACCCTATATACCATGAAACACCAATCCTTAAAGTTTCTGGCCCGAATTCATATATTATTGGTATGAGCCACGCCCCCAATTACAATCAATTAATTGTAATTTTGTTAGACGGTAAAAGCGAAAATTATTACAGAAAAAAATAGTTTTCCCTAAAAACGCCCCTTAAAAGTGGGCGAAGCTTATCAAATAGTCATTTATGAAGGGTCCGCCATCTAACGTTTTTTTTTTTCAACTAGTGCTTATTTCGTGAATGGTAACACTTAGCTCATGTCTGATTTGACAGATAATTAGTTTTATCCTTCTGCTGAACGAATATGGTTGTGTATACGCTTGAAGAATGCTTTGATCTTGGCGGGTATGTAAACAACCAAAATTGTCGCATTTGGGGCACAAAAAAATCCGCACGCATACATTGAAAAGCCGATACATCCAAAACGAGTCACTGTTTGGTGCGGATTTTGGTCCAGAGGCAAAATTGGGCCATTTTTCTTCGAAAACGAGCAAAAAGTGGCCGTTACAGTCAATGGCGATCGCTATCGGGCCATGTTGAACGGCCATTTGAATGAAATTATTTTCCATTTTTAACCGGAAGGATTGTACTTTTATATAAAAAAAGAAATTTGAGAAAATATTGAGTAGTTTTTTTTAATAGCATTTAAAAAAAAGAAAGTTATTTGGCGGACCCTTTATTTGTCATATAATTTTTTTTTTTGATTTGGAGTCAAATCCCGAGAAATCGGGTTTTTAAAGATCTAACATGTTAAAAGTGGGCATGGATGATAATGTGGGCGGTCAAATTTGTGCCTTGTTATAGGTCTTAGGCCAATATTGCTCAGTTATCAAAATTTGAAAATTTACAAATTGTTAAAAAGGCCATGAAACGGTAATACGTAAAAATTTTAAAATAAATAACTGTCACTACGACTATCTTCGAATTTACAAAAAACTAGTGTAACAGTTTTGAAAAAAGTAAATGGTTTCCCTGGTGTACTTGAAAGCACTGGGCTTACTAAAATGATGCTGCTAGCAAATTTATCGTAACTTTTAGGTTACTTAATATTAAAAATATATTGGGTTACTTAATGTAATAAATTATATAAAAAAATAGTTATTTTAAAATTAAAACACTTTTTCCCCCTTTAAAACAAAAGGCTTGCGTTCGCTTTATTTACTAATTTCAACCGAATGTCTCACCTGCAGTTAATATTAAAAATAATTAATACAATAAAAAAAAAAATATAATTAATATTACAAAAAAAAAATTAAACAAACAGTGAGACGGCCCTAATTAAGCGGCCATATACAATGCTTTTTCCTAAACTATGAGCATTGGTAGCGCGACTGAGAGGTCGTATAGTATCCAAAAATAAAAAATAAAAATCTGCTTCATATTTAGATGTTCAAATAAAAAGTTGCCGCAACGAAAATAAAATAGTTGAATAGTTATAAAAGTCACGGAAGTACTTTTATAAAGATTGAACCAAAACATCTCAGAGTCTGTAAAGAACTTTCAACTAATAAACGGACCAAGCAGGTCAATAAAAAAATTGCAGATATTTTATTAAAAAAAAAAGATAATTTTCTCTTAGTTCAGGAATTTTTGTTTGTCATTACCGCTAAAACAATCTTTTTTTTGTAGATTTATAGCCGATACGATAAGGGTTCAGGGAAAAGGCTTAAAGTCCATTCAAATCGATCCACACCACATAGTGGTGTCCATTAGAATGGCAATTTATTGGCGATAATTTTTATGAGCTTATTTTTGTTTTCTGAAAAGCAAAATATAATATCGAATAGTTCTTAAAAAAAAAAACAAAAATCGACTTGAGTTGTTTTTCCCCTGGACGCTTCATATGCAAAGCAATGCTTTTCTCCTTAATTACAAAAGATAGCTTTAAAGTCGCTCAAACTTATAATGCATAACATTGTTGCTACATCTTCAAGAGAAAAAGTCGTCAATCATGTCATTCACGTGACTCACTCGTGACAAGTTTACTTTATCGACTGATGAAGGTGGAGGCAGGTAATTACCAAACAACTCCACAGTAAACGAGCTTATTGAAGAAAATCAACAAGCGTGAAAACCTCATTGAACCTGTCCCGTGTCGTTAAATCGTCTTTCGATCTTCAAACCAACACACAATGCACTTCAAAATAATATTCGATTTTGGGGGGTTTTCCCCCGTGTCGAGGACGAGTATTCAAAAATTCTTAGAACGCATCCCAATCTGACCACAAACATCTGAATCAATAACTGACAGGCGACACCGACGGGACAACAACTGGTTCCTGATCGAATCAAACAAAGTCTTTGCACTGTGACCTACTGTTTGGCCTGGCAACAACAGCATCTTGGTGCCACACGAACATGACGAGGAGAAAATGCAGCATCGATGGAATTCCCATTCCCCTCGGACGGCCAACGACCATCAAAAACGTGATTCGTGCATTTTTTCGGTTTCTTCACCGATCATGGGAACCATCTCTCTTCGTCGTCGTCTTGGTCTTCCGTGAAAACTGTTTATCTGACGTAATTTTCTCGGAAGTCGATGGACTTGGGTGCATCCGTCGCGCGATCGATGGGGCTCTCTCGGCTGTGACCCACATTTGCGCGACGAATAAACAAAAATATATGCATCTCGGGCATTCGACATGCAACTGAATCTGTTGTATCTTTTCCTGTTCGCTGCTGCCCGTTGTTGTTTATGGCAGAAAGTTGAGATATTATTTTTACAAAATGCAGATAGCTGGTCGTCTGGTTGATTTTATTCGTTTAGTTTTTGGGATATTTTTAGTGTTATTACCGTGAGCGATCGTAATTATTAGAAAGCCTTCCAGTTGCATAGCCAATAATAGCCATTATCGGTGGAGGGCGAACGAGAAATTTCTCCAAATGATGCAATTCTCGAGTCGACGACGCCTCGAGGGCCGTAAGCCAACGCTTTTCGATCAGATGCATTCAGGCCGATCGCCTAAATTCTTGGTTTTCTAATCAATTTTCCGGAATTTATTTAAAAATAATATTCAAATACACCTGAAGAATGAAGGTGGCCCTTATGCTAATCAGTGGTCGCAGTGGGCTGTGGAATTTCGACGGAGTAGCACGTGAATTAAAGTGTATCGGCGGGGCTTTTTTTTTATTGACAAACGTGACGACAAAAGTGATGCTGAACGCGCTGTCGTCGTCTACGAAATATGTGTCATCTTTGAATTAATACCATATTCAGTAATCTCAGATCTCGCGGTGGACTGTCGGTTTAGATTGTTTGTTTATTTGTTAGTCACTTAATGACTTGACGTAGGTATTTGGATTATATGACGGTTGAGTTGAATGGAATTTTGAAGTAAATGTTGTAATGTCACAGGTTTTGTTGAACAAAGAAAAAACATATAATGTTAAGTGTTGCGAAATACGTGTAGTCAATATTGAGGAAGTTAAGCAAAGGTTGGCGCAGACGTAATAAAGTTGATTACATTTGTAGCAACTCGGTTTGACACTAAATAATATATTCCTTGCTAAAAAAGTTTTGTCGCATTTTGTAAGTTTCTGAAAAGGTTAGTATGTGTTAATGTCAGGTCAGATAAGGAACTTTAGTTTTGTTCCCGTCAATATACATAAATGAATAAAATAAAAAAATACATATGTGAATTAAGATCGCTATTATAGGCGTTAAATAACGAGATTTTGATTCATGCCTTACCAAAGAGTTGAATAGATGTTTAAATATTTCCGGTGCGAGGAGTTACTTTATTATATATATATTTATATAAGTCCGTGACTTGAGTGCAGTTTGCGGCTCAAGATGATAACAACACAAATAAGGCAATAACAGGTCTTGTTTGCGTCTAAAAATGTTTCGTTACCGATCTTCATGAAAATAAATTTAGCCGAGACAAAATGGACCAAATAGCAACATGAGAGTAAAACCCCCGTTTTGTATGCAGGTGCAAGCCCCAACTACAGTTGGACAAAAATTTCAAGGCCCCAAGATCCCCTCTAGATCCTCAAAGGATGATCTTGCCTTTCTATAAAACGAATTGATACACCTTCACATCGATCGATCCGAAAACTAGTGATGGGGTAGGTTGAGGGGTTTTGTCCAGGAAGCTTAAATCTTTGTCTCTCTTTTCATCTTCATATTGTTTGTAGTAAGTGGTTTTCAAGCGTCAACTATGGTGCTGAATTATTATCGTGGCGTAAAAACGAGCTATCTGCCAAGCTTATACGAATCACTTCGGAAAGTCAAATTGGCATAAAATTTTCGCATTAAAATATGATTAAAAATATTTTTTTTATAATTTTCTTCGTTAATTTAAAATCAAAAGTTCGTTTGCAGTTATCGATTTCGTAAAAAATTACACAAAATATGACTCCGCCAGTTGTGAGCACCATTAGTAGTCGGTACTGATCGTTTTTGGACACAAAATTAACTTTTTTATAACTTTAAGGTTGAAGTTGTACTCGCGGTATGTGTGTTTTAGCAGGATCGTTATCTTCTAAGGAGCCAAATAGAGTTGTACATCAACATTTCCGAACTGTCACTTTGAGAGATTTATTGTTTGTTAATCGGTCTTAAAGTTTCGACCACCAACTTTGAATTCGGGGACCAGTATAGTGCACGTAGGTACTGAATGTAGATGACAAGATAAACAACTTTGTTAATGCTTTTTGTAAAAGTCAACGTTTGGGCGAAGAAGTCAACCTTAAGACCAAGGTTGAAACAAAGTTGTAAACATCTTTTTCGGCAAGTTAATCTAGGGTGGGAGGAGCTACATTTTTGACTTGCAGGACATCGGTTCAAAATTACTCTCGAAACAATTCGAGGCGATGAATATGACAGTGGTTTAAGTCAAAAATATTCAAAGTCGTATTAAGTTTTTTTGCTTCTCAGCTAAAAAGGAATTCAGCGAAGAAGTCAAGTCCTTGTGCTGTTGCCAAGCGGTATAAGGGAAAACCAGGGCTAGGCAGCTTTCTCCCTGTAATGCCTTATTAGGTACGTAAACTGAGAAGAAAAAAAGTTAATAGGATTTTGAACCTAGTCAAGCAGCAACGCGCGAAATTCACTTACTCAAGTCTTCTATGCGCCATTTTTAATTAGCTACCAAGAATAGCAACGAATATAGCATAATGTAAGGCAAAAACTAGTGAGGTGGTCGAATCTGGACAAAGAATTTATCGTGTTCACTGTAGCTCAACGGTAGAGCATTACTCGCGACAACTAAAGGTTGTAGGATCGTACCCTGCCGGTGTACCGCGCACGGTGTTTTTTCTGACGACTCTTGCGTCCGCTAACATTTCAACTCCAATCTACGATTTTGAATATTTTTTACTCACACCACTTTCATTCTCAGCCCTCATTGGTAAGCTGGTTTTCTGACCGCTATGGCTAAAGCTGAGAAGCCTGTGCCCGATTAACAACTTGCTATAGTCCATTCCCCAAAATTTGTTTCTACAGGGACGACAGGAAGTTTTCCTCCTTGTATGGCTGCAACCATTAAAAAAGCCATTTTTTCTTTAAAACCTTCAAAGGGTTGCCACAGTTTGCGTGAAAGACTAGGGTAGCCGCAACATACAAACTAAAATGTTAAGTTTTTCTTATCTTAAACGAAAACGGAAAATCCTAAATTTAATATTCATAAGTTCATAAGTTTAGACGGCTGACATAAACCGCAAAAAGTTTATAGTAGGTACTGTGAAGACCTAGGACAACGAAATTATTACACGCTTTTACAGGACTGCTATTGGGGGCTTACTTGTCTTCTTATAAGACAAGTAAAAAGAAAGCCTCAAACAATTATCACTCACTCAATGTTTTATGGTTTTTGCTGTACCATTTTCATACCCCTGAGATTGGTGGTAAAAGGCATCGAAACGTAGGGTGAATAATGGTTTAAGATTTTTCTTCTAACGTATTTTTTTAATTCTCTACGCAACAAATTTTTTTTGATGAAGAGTTGTGTTATTATTTACCTCCACTGCTCAACAGAAAACTGGAAACTCTGTTCTGACAATTTTTGTGGGACCGACTATTAGTCAAATGGTTTTTTGGCCAATTCAAAGAGGGCGATTTTCCGGGGTGAAGCCTTATCCGCTGGAAATCGCAAAGTTGAAATTCGGATTCAGCACCACGAGAAGCATAGTTTGAGTTGTAAGCGAAAAAGTTTTTGAAAAATTTCAGTAAAACAGTTTTTTGAAATTTGGGTCAATTTTTAAGGCACTCTAGCAGCCAAATTTATGTACCAACCAGTGAGTAAGTGCAACAGTATGTACGCAGAAGTTACAGTCCGTAAAACGGACCGTTGAATACCCCATCATATCCCACATTGTAAAATGCTGATGTGTAAACTTCGAAAAGGCGCGTGGTCCTTACTAGCGCCCCTTACTACTCTATCAATATTAACACAGACAGTTCCAAGTTACGTTGCAATGTACGATAAAATACAATTTTTTGGTTCAAATTTAATATTTTTGAAAAATCGACCTCTAAGAGGCATGGCTAAAAACTTTGTATGAATGAAATCTCGTTAGCCTTACCTGCCATTTTTTTTGTTTAATGCTTTCCTATATAATTTCGACTATCCTCAAGCCCAGTCGAAATTACGTTTCTTTAGAAAATTTTAGGTTATTCTTGAATTGTGCCTCCAAATGTGTGCGTGGCCCAAAGTCTTATATAAAAAAAAATGAAGAACTAAATGTTTTCTACATAAAATATTAAAATTTTTTTTTTGTTTCAATTTGGAGCAAAAATATTGAATAAAATGCATTTAAAAATTTACCCTTAAAATAGATGCCACGCCCACTGGAGAAAGTTTATTAATTTAATTTTTCTTTTTTGTGCCTTACATTCATTAGGAGATGCTAAATGCCTTTTGAAACATCTTACAGTTTTGAAAGCTCTGGAGGAAGTTGCACGTTTAGACCGAGTGTGGGCGTTTCTGTGGGTGAATTTCACACAAAATTTTTACACTTGTACTGCTTCGCATAACGTTGAACTAACGTACGAAATTTCAGCTCGCTAGCTCAAAATTTAAGGCCTAAAAACATGTGACATACAGCCGGACGGAAGGACATGGCTTATTCGATTAAGAATTCGGCCTCGATCATATGCCCTTTAGGTCTTGAGGGTGTACCATTATTATTTAACCATGTTACAAATTATGTGAATCGTCGCGATAGGAGACGCTCCACAATATGTGCAACGATACGTTCAGTTAGCTTTTTAGTAAAAATATTGGAAGCGAATGATATCACATGGATTTCGGAGGGCTGAGTTTTTTTATAATCTCGTTCCTTCTTTTTAACTGGGAAATGCACTTCAGGATTATGGTTGGATTTTAAAGGGACAACTATACTACAGAGGTCAGATAAATAAATAAATAAATAGAGTGGCGCCACAGCTCGATGTGAACCGGGGCCAACTTCTCAACAATGTATGCTGTGTGTGTTGATTTCTTCACACACAAGGAGAACTACAATTTTTTGCCGAATCCGAAAGGCAGTTTGAGAAGTTTTTCAAGACAATTGATACTCTCGGAGGGCTTGTCAAACCCTCGCGGAGGTGGGGACCGTGAAAAAAAACCAGTCTTTTTTCAGGTGACAATGGCAGGATTCGAACCTCCGGCGTAGAAAGCACACACTATCCACTGACCACGGCACCCCACATATAAGTAAGTAAAAGTAAGTAAAATATTTTAGTATGTATGAACTCAGTTGTGTCGATAAAAAAAATAATCGCGACAATTTTTCGAGAACAATGTCTTGCTCATGGGTTTTAATTATAATTAAATTACTCCTTATTTAATTTTTCCAGGTAAGCACTTCTTTCCTGCAAAGATAAAAGTCAATATTCATAAGATTTAATTGGGTACTTTACACCATTACGCATGAACAAATCGCTGAACGAAATACGATAATTTCTCTTAGCCCAAAGGAATGTCACCAAACCTCTTGCAGTTCTGTCTCTCCTTATAATGGAAGCTGTAAAATTTCCTTAAAATAAATTAACGCATATTAATTACACAAATCAGCCTTGCCGTCATTGTTATCGTTACCTCAATTCAAGACCACAAAACTGCACCAGACCCCCTTAACCCAATTATACACATTTTCCCCAAATCTCTTCCAGCTAAAAGACATTTTTCAGTCAAAAGATCCATTCCTTCTTTCTTCCCCACAAAGGCCAAGAACAACGAAAAAAGCAAGACCACTCAGAGACACAGCTGGGGCTCCGAAAAAAAATAAACCAAGCCAACGGATAAGGAATTACCAGCCAGCACCGAACCGTCACTAGACATGCATTCCCAGTGTTGTGACCAGGATTTATTGAATATGTTGTCGAAGCCAATTACAAAAGTTTACGCGTTCCGTTGAACTCTTATCGTGTCGCACAAGAGACCACTCTTCGTGGCGGCAGACACGCTGGATAACAACCAACCAAATAATGGATTCTGTATGTGTTCTGCGGACAGACGACACTGACATTGGCCATGATGGTCTCTCAATTGGACGACACAAAACCGCAACAGCTAGCAGCGCAGCGCACCAGAAATCCGACGAAAGAAATGACTGTCGAATGATATAAATTGTGCTGACGGACGGGCCAGGATCCCTTTTGGACGTGCGCGGATGGTACCATGGATATGGACTCACGGAACAAGATACCAAATCCGAGATAACGCAAGGAAAAAGTAGACGAAACCAAATCCGTGCACTTGTTCAATTTCAAATCAGGTGTTTGTCGAAGTGCACTGTTAGTGCAGGCCAGCAGTCACGTTACAGTGCGGACCGCTTCCATAGGGACACTCGGATTTAAATGCTTCGATTAATTTTTATCGATTTTTATTCAATAATTGCTTTTCAGTTTAAAGGTGTTAAAACATTTAAGCTTGAATGAAATAAGGGAAAAGTTGACTAAGTAAAGTGATGAGTGTGACACGTTAAGTTACACGAAAGTTACGTGATGAGTAATGACACATTAAGGGAAGTTTCCCATTTGGTTTTTAATGCAAATCGCAAAAAGTTACAACCGATTTTAAATGATTGATGAACTAGATGAGTAATTTTTTTTTCTTTTTAATAGTTTTAAGTTTTTGTTAGTTAATTACCGTAGTCACCGCACACCACGTGATTATATCTAGATCGTTTTATGTAAATCTGTGTACACTTTCAAAAATTATTCGCTAAAACTGTGATTTATTTGAAAACAAGATACGGAAATGATAATGTTGAAAGGTGGCTAACCCAACCCGAAGAAGGAACTAATTGAATTAGAAGCATGGATTTGGCCCACACAAAAACCTGGTGGTCTAACTTTTGTAAGTTCCACGTCGACGTCTCTGTGTTTTTAACCTTTTAGATTAATAGCAAAAACATCATAATAAGAAAATTTTATATACAAGTAAAAAAATAAAAATAAAGTAATTAAATAACATAATTAAATAAATAATGAATAAAACAAACTAGATATATGCATTTACAAAATAGTTCTGCAAACAATTTGACTTAGTTACTCTTTAAAAATGGCAACAGTAATTGACGAAAGAATAAAGAGGAGGGTAGGATGAAAAAAAAGGATAAAAGGCTAAGTTTTGGGGCCTATTTTAAGTTTGCTTAGACAATAGCGAGCAAAACAACAAAATTATTTGTCTAATTTCATAAATCTTTTTGAGACTGGCGTAGGGGTCAGTGATTGGGGGGGCTCTTGGTTAAAATCGGGTGAGGATCAACATTTTTTTACAAAATTCTATTATCAAAATTCTGCTTTTCAAAAATATTTTTTTACAAAATTTTGATAATGTCACTTTACGTTGACTCCTTAAAGAATTATGGGTCAAATGGGGTGGTTTGGGATACTAACATTGCTTTACGTGAATCTCATGGGGATTCTCCGATTTCTATAACTGAAATTTGGGCTTCATTGGAAATTCATTGATGGCAAATTATCCAGCGCAAGGCTTGAAAACGCATTTAAATTTTTTCTTTCTTTAGTCTTGTTCTGGATATTTTCTGAATGATCTCAGAGAAAATGAACACATGGCGCGATAGAGGCTTTTATGGCAATTAAAATACAGACGAAATTTTTTGGCCTCGAAATAACCTTAACCTGTGACGAGGGTGGTTCTTCCTCCCTTAGTGTGTCTGTTCACCTACGTCTGAGAGTGAAAGGCCAAGTCTTGGTCAAAACACGCTCTTGTAAGTCGGAATCGGAGGTTCTGTCAGGCCAAGTCTTGGTCAAAATCGAACCTCAAAGTTTGTAATTTTATGTCTGGTAAACCACAGGCCAAGTCTTGGTCGAATTTTTTACTATTGTCGCTAAAAAAGGGAGAAAACAGCGTTTGATAGTTGTTCCAATTTCGATTTTATTCAAATACAACGAATGTCTTAAAGGGTTAGGTGAGATGACAAAATGTGAAGCATAAAAATGAGTGAAATTACTTTACATATGTTTTTGTTGTATAATATATTGCATTGAGAATTAATGTTGAAATTTAACTATTTACATTATTTTGCATATGTACAAAGCCTTCATGCTTAAAATTCATTATTTACATTATTTAACGTAATTAGTTTTGAAATATAAATCAATAATTGAAATTTAGCTTTGTTACTTTCTTAGCGTGTAATTCCCAGGACAAAAAGTGTAAGACTTACAAAGAACTTCACAAACAAGACATTAGTGAAAAATATTCCAAGGATTATCCTAATAAACTGCTGCTGTTTTGGCTTCGAAAGAAACATGTCTCTTGTAGCGAAAGACAAGTAGTAAAATGTACTATGTACTGGCTTTAACAAGAACACTTCTGCTTTTAGGCCTCAATAAGGCCTAGAATTATTCAGCCTTCTATCAAGCAAAGGATTTTACGGCGAATTTCCCGTCCTCTGCAAGGAGGGCGATTGTCAGCGCTTTTTATGAACAAAAAAAATTTAGTTAGACGGATGAATTACATAATTACAAGTGCATGCTTAGATTAGTTAACGATACTATCCTTAACATAGTGAGACCTTGCTTCGATGATCGTATAAGATAAACTAACCGTTTCATTGTGTACTTTAAGAACCTTACAGTACACTGAAAGAACATGTCAACATCTCATATTCAAAACATGTTGCAATCAGCACGTACTTTTACTTACATGTCTTTAATGACTTTAAGATATGATCAAGCAAGGTTCCACTACTAACCTCAAGTGCTTTGCAAACCCTTATACACTAGGATTTGAAGCGGAAACTCATTAAATCCTAAGGTTCAATAAGCTTATCAAGTTCCGTTTTACACCGGTATCACATATGCATGTAAATTTATTGCATTCCACCGAATTATCAAGAATCTTCGACCTTCGGTTGATGTATTATAGCTCATAGGTAAATCCTGCAAAGCATATCAAGTAGGCTATACACAGCCTGGAAGCCAAAATTCATCAAAATAATCCCCCAGCACGAGTATATAGCCGCAAACAGTACTTGTCAATTATAATTACCATAGCCGCACTTCTTCCATGTCGCACATTTAAAGTGCCACTCAATTGGCAATAAAACAATGAGCCAACAGAAGCTACCTAATTAAGATGCTCTCCATAGGCCCACCCAACAACATCGCAGCACATGTGTGGCGAGTTTCATCACTTCCTTCCTTCCTAACGCAGGTACACTTTTGTTGTGATTAAATTTTCCGCCGCCTTGAGGTAGTCGTCAGCGCAACAAAACACCCACTATACATCATGCCAACATTGACTTTGAATTGCACACCCAGTTCACCTATTGTGCGAAGGTGTCCTTCGGCAGCCAAGCACTGGGTATACCGAGTTCTCCGAGCACATATATGGCTCGTTCTGTCAAAACATCAACAATCAGTGTGGATAGAGGAACCCCCAACACGCTATCCAAAGGTCGGTTTCGCAACATATACGTTATTTACTGTTTGTCAGAACAGACAACAACTGGTGCGGTACTTTGGGGAGGACTATTGACTATTGACCCCGAGGGCCAGAATGAATCGATAATCGAGAATGACATCAAATGCGGCGGGGAACGCCGCTACTTGGGGCAACCCTGAAACCGTATGTTCTACCTGACTACAGCCCTGGCTATGAGAGGTTTTTCCCCATTACACAGAGCACTCGCCCATTTGATGGAGTTTTCCTTGGTAAGACAAACACAGCGATATATTGGAATTGGGAACTGAAAAATTGTCAAATTATTCAAATAAAGTGAAGGACGGTATAGAATGTCAAGGGGTGCTGCCATGGGTAGAAGGAACCAAATACGATTGACGACTTGGACAAACGAGACTTAAGCAAACAAAACATGTCAACGAATGGCAAACATGTTCTTTGAATCGTGGCTACCTTACTCTGAATCAAAGAAACGTCCTTCAGGGATCAATGAACTCCTTTTGCACATGTCGCCGCGCGCCGTGGTTTCAGGTCGACGTATTTGTTCGCGTTCTTTGCTCCCACAGCGAATGTGAACGATGGATACGTATCTGTACTCATCATGCATTTTACACGGGTATTTGGGTTTGTTTCTTTTGCATATAACCAAACAATGGTGGAAAGCACAGTCGGGGGCGGAATAGTAGATTCACCCAGGGTTAAATGTTAACATTTTACAAATGACAATAGCCGTCTCGACTTTTGGTGGTGATAGGATCTTATGTGAAGAAGAATTATTTCAAGCCTATGTAAAAAGCAAAAAATGTATTGTTATTACCGTTGAGATACATTTTTTAGAAACAAATAAATAAATAAATTAATAAATAAATAATAAAAAAATAAATATCAATAAATAAATTAAATAATAATGGACTAAAAAAATATGTTAATAAATAAATAAGTACACAATTACAAAATGTGTTTGAAAATGTTTAAGACCCAGGATAACATTAATAGCCATGGGCGGGGTGGATAAAGGAGATCCCGTGTCATACAGCCTTTTATCCCGTGTCAGACCGTAGTGGTTTCATTGATCTTTGTCTAACAGACTAGCATAGGCCCTTGCCGACCTCAAGACGCTTGAGTACAGCCAGTATACATAATTTGAAACTTTTAGCGTCTATTCCTACGAGCGACAGAAGAGTCATCGTCGATAGTCAAGATTCTGGGCTGGGCGGTGTTAAAAAAACATAATTATCTGCGCCCTCATCGCGTAAACATTGAGACGACTGTCGACTACACGATTTACTTGTTTTCATTTCTTTTCATTTATTTAAACTATTAAATTAACAGTGATACAGAAGACCTAGACAAGGTATTTTAAACTAGCCTTCCAGAGTTAAAGTTTAATCACATAAAGGAAATAAAACATATATAGCTAAAATTTTATTTTAAGGGAACAAAATTCATGTAGTAAGTTGTTTAATAAAAACTAAAAAAAAAATTTAAATGGTTATATTTTTGTATGTAAATTAATTGTTCATCAATTTACACAAAAAAAGTTTCCTCTTAAAAGCAGCAGGTGAAATTGTTCTTTGCGATTCGTCAAGAAGGCTATTTCACAGCCTAATTGCAGATACATAAAATGAACGCTCTGCAATAAAGTTTGAGAAGCGGGGTAATATTAATTTTAGTCCCCGGTTGGATAAGGCGAAACGAAGTATCTCAGAAAGGTAGCAAGGAAATCTATTGTGGATGACATTATGAAGTTTTTTAATAAGCCTAAACTTTAACTAATCATCATCAGACACAATCCAAAAATTGACTTTTTTAAATAGGACATACTGGAGAACCTTGGGATGCTGTGTATAAAACGAATACAGTCATTAAAAGCGACTTTAAGTTTACGCTTGCACTCACTATCTAAAACAGGATAAACCGAGCTGTTAAAATACGGCATGATAAGCGATTTTAAAAAGTTTTTCTTCACACTAGTTGAAAGCAAACCTGAAGAAGATCTAAAAGAACGGAGTCCGAAATACATTTTCCTAATTGCATCAGATACAGCACTACAGCAGCTTGGGGAACTGCTGATTTTGGACCCAAGGTACCTGACAACATTAGCATAGGCAATTACTTCGCCATCAATGACAACTGGAGGAAAATCAATGTGGTTGAGTTCAGTTCATCGGAACAGACTTACCAGGTTTAATATTCAGGCCATTAGTGCGTGACCAGGCAAGAATAAGGCGTAGATCCTCATTAAGTCTCGCTAACCAATCTTCCATTAAGCCTATATCCCGAACATCATCTGAAACATCATTCAGAACAACATCAGAAAGCTCATTAATTAAAAAAGAGATCAGAAGAGGACCCAATACAGACCCCTGCGGAATACCTGAACTAGTAGCTAAAGGCCCTGAGGTACCAAGTTCAGTTTTGACAATTTGCACCCGATCCCTAAGATAACTGCATAGAAATCTAAGCGAAGTGCTGAAAAATTCTCTTGAGTTTGAAAGTTAAATTGCGTTGTCAATACAGTCGAATGCCTTGGAGAAGTCCAAAAGCACCATAACGCAAAACATATCTGAATCCATAGCAACGCGAATGTCAGAAGTAACTTTAATAGCTACGGATTCACAACTATGCTTATTCTGGAAACCAGATTGCCATTTTGAAAGCAAGTTATTTAGATTCAGGTAGCTTTGAATTTGATCATGCGAAATCTTTTCAAAGACTTTGCAAGGGAAAGACAAAATACTTATAAGTCTAAATTTAAAAGGCATTTATTGATTCGGTGGGTGCCGTGGCGCAGTGGTTAGTGTGTGTGTCTCTGACGCCAGAGGTCTGGTTTCGAACCCTGGCTCTGCCACCTGAAAAAAAGACTTGTTCTTTTTCACGGCTCCCACCTTCGCGAGGGTCTGACAAACCCTCCGAGAGAAACATTTGTCTTGAAAAACTTCTCAAAGTGCCGTTCGGATTCGGCAAAAAATTGTAGGTAACCTTGTATGTGAAAAAAATATAGCACAGCATACATGGTTGAGAAGTTGGCCCTGGTTCACCTCGAGCTGTTGCGCCACTCTATCTATTTTTTTTTATTTATTGATTCGACTTGAACGATATCGACAAAATTTTGCTTCACAGAACACTCTCCTTATCGTCCTGGTTTCGATCAGTTTCCCCCTTTCGATAAATTTTAAGCAGTCAAAAAATGTTTGTCATTAATGTATCAATTGTCATATTCGAGCCCATAATTATTTTTAAAAGTGTACTAAAAGATGCCTTAAAGAAGAAGATTATATGTATGAAGAATTTTAAATAATTAAAAAAAAGGCTAAGGACTTTCTGATTCAATTTAATCTTTCCAATGTATACCGACTGGATTATTTAAGTGCAGCCTTAAAGAGGCTCTTTGCAGACAATGCATTATTGCGTCAACTGAGTTTATCCTTATTCGAGGACTATTATAGCATACGTCAGATATAGATGTTCTTTCCCAAGGACTACAAAATGCCCTCCGTCTGTTAATGTTTTGCCCACTTTGTTTTGAATCGAATTGAAAATACTCATCTAACATCATGAAATTTGGGTAATGATTAAAATACAAGCGCGAGTAGCCAAAAAAATATTTCTGAAGCATAGATCTGGAGTTATAGTAACAGATTCGTAACTTTCTAAGTAACAGAAAGTCGGCCTGAGGGTGCACCAAAAATGAAGTAGCTAAGCCCAGTCATATAAACATCCGAAAAGCTGGATTGGGGATCGTGCTTCAAAATATCACAGGTGGAGGCCGAAAGTAATACTTTAAAGCTTTTTTCTTTAAAGCCCTTCTTTAAATCACTTTAAATAAAATCAATCTATATTAATGTACCTATTTAGTCAAAACAAAAAATTAAAATAAAATATTTTAAAACCCCTGATTGAATCGTAACAATTAAACAAACCGAACCACAATTTAAGTGATAAAAGCCATTGAAAAGCAATAAAACGAACAAAAAGAAATAAAATCAGCTTAAATGCCAATGTCAAACGGTAGAAATGGTTTAAAGTACACTTTGAAACTGGTAAAATGTCAACGGGACATTGTTTGGTTAAAAAATTTTATATAAGCGATGTTCGCCAAACTAACCTAAATTAAGAATTTAACAATTTTTCGTCAGATATGTAATAGTTAAAATTGATTTGATAACTAACTTAACCACGATTTTTCTAGGAAACATATTGTGGAATCAGTTTTAATAATAGGTATAAGCCAAGCTCAACATATAAAAAATATGCGTAAATTGTAAGAATCAATTATATAAAGATCGAGGATTAAGAATCAAAATTAAATTATCATACGGGTACCCGGGATCCTAAGGGGAAAATATTTACCTGCATTTAATTTTGGCATAACTTTGTTCACAGAAAAAATTAAAAATTTATACAGAGGACCGCGCGGCGTGGTAATTAATAATAAGAGTAACCCCAACACTAAAAAATTGAGTCTGATTTCTTACAGAACCCTTCTGACAGCAATTATTGCCGGAATTTTTTTACAATCAGAATAAGGTGTAAACCACGGTAAAGTTGGGGGAATTTTAAGCCCCTGTGCATTTTTCTTACTAACAATTTCCTGACTCAAGCAAAATTCCGAACAGATAGCAATCCAAACACTTTAACCCATAATAAACTTATACATAGCTAAAATGACGCAAAAAACAAATGATAATCTTGCTCTGAATGAATCTCATTAATTGTGCACCTATAACTAGAGCAAACGTTTTAAGCCACCTTTTTTCTATGAAACAACCTGGTACCTGTGCCAAAGCCATTAAACCGACTGCTTAAACGAACATCCATTAGATTTTCAATGCCAAAAGTCGCATGCTATAGAGTTAGCCCAATAAAGTGCACGCTAAGCCAAAAGATGCGCGCATCCCATTGATTTATATTGAATTTGTTGTGGTTGCTCCTACACAAGTGGGTCATACTGCTGCTGCAGCCAATTTATGTTAAATTCCAATGGCTTTTTGCTCCTGTATTTGGCAAAAGTTCAAAACAATTTCACTTTTATCTGAGAGGGTATTTAAATTTTGCATCGTTCGGAGCCAAATGAACTGTAATATCGACTACCATCGGACAGCCACGGTCATTAATATACTGTGGCACACTTTTAGGCGGGCCGGGAAATACATGTTAGTATGTACAACAACCAGTGGACACTGGTGTGGGGAAATTTTCTTGGGATTTTTTTTTTCAAAGTTGGATGGGTACTTACGGTTCAGCTTCTATTGACTTGAGTTTGGCAACATAATTTGACGGGATGTAACCTTCTTGACGGGTCTTCTTGCTGCGTGCCAGCCACCAGTCACCCTAGAAAGAAAAATATGAAAAATTAAATTGATTTTTAGCTGGAACATATAAGTTTAGTATATTCTTTCGTAATAAAAAAAACGAGATATAATTCGTTTAGGTAGATCCAGCCGATGTGAATCCAACCGAATGGAATCTTAGTCATTGATGAAAAAGTAAATACATCAGGGCCATTTGACAAAAAGCAAAAGGATTTACCTCACACTTGTATGCAAAAAAAAAAAGTTAAAAATACCTTACCTAACAGTAAGAAGAAAATGAAGACATCATGTACCATAGTAGTAGCGACAGACTCTTTCTGAGCATTATAGATGCCTTTGAGAAGTCATCATCAGTCAGTAAACAACTAAATTAAACGAATATAAGCTCAAATTTGTATTTCTTAGACAAGAGGAAAATGGTACAGAAAATTGTCATATTTTCGTAATTAGAGTCATCATTATACTCACGCTAAAAATGTAATGCAGGTGATTTCAAGGTACAGGATTCTCATTACCTCTGATACTTTGGACAGACAATATCCGAAGGAACGCATGTTTAGGTTGTTGGTGCGTCTTATAACTTAACCCCCACATGGAAAATCATGCCACTTAAACTCCGGACTTATTCCTTACCTCCCACCTCTCGTAGCATATCGGATCCTTTTTCGTTAGGAGTAAAGTTTCAACGCTCAATGGAACGTTTTGGCAATAGGTAAGATCGACTCAACTGGGTAGCACGTCGATAAAATAATTCGTCTGGAAAAGTTTTTTTCTTCGGTAAAAAAACCCTTCATTCCTAATCGAAACAAAGTATGAGACGTTGGGCGATCTCACGGTTCGATTTTAGCGGCAAACGGCTAAAATATAAGGCCTAAGGCCTTTTTATTATAAAAAAAAAGGTCACTCACAACCCTTATAAGCCACACAATAGATATGAACGCATACTGGTATATTTTGTACATTACCAGAAATTCAGGCTTTAAATTCTACAATGTCCCAAAGATATTTTTGAAAAATGTTGGTCATTCTTCAAAAACATTAAAAACTGTTCCACCTCAAAGTTTATTTATCAATGACATAACAACTGACAGCTAGACATAGCTAATCTGCTTACTATGCTCACTTTGCTGCCAGCTCTACGCTTCCTGATTGTCCAGTTTCGTCTCCGCCTTCAATTTAAGCGCTTTAAATATTTTATAGAACGTCTTCATTTTCGTAACTCGCACACTTACAGGAGTTCTTAAAAACCTCAACAGTGATTCCGCGGGCCTTAATGGCTTACCTGAGGTGTGATGCCGTAGGAAGGTAGAGGTGGCGGTTTACAAATGAATCCGAGTAGCACTTTGATGTGGCTTTTTGAAACCACGACTCGGTTCGGTGTTATTTGACTTGTTATGGTTGCTGAAGATGCTATGTAGTCGGTACCTATAACAAACCTCGAAGTTGTGGAAACGTAAAAGGGCTGGTATCCCTTTAACTGAGTTGACGTTAAGATCGTCGGAAAATTATTGATGCAGTGCATTTAATAAGTTCTTGGCAGTGCGACACATTTGAAGAGAAAGTGCACTTACTTTTCCACATCTGCGGCACTGCGAGAATTGTATGGAATACCTCGTTTGCCTGATTGGTCTCCAATCGTATCGAGACGGTATTACGCCAATAATAAATAAGTCCTTTCCGTAACTAGGTCTTTTATTCTATTTTTGTTAAACTGGTGAACTTTAAGCAGTAGGTAGTGTATGTGGATTTATTTCTTAACCGTAATGTCGACCTCAGCCGCCAATGAGGTTTAGAGAGCTGAGAAGTGTGACCCTGAAACGTTCTCTAGACGAGCAAGCTCGTTCTGGACCACCTACACTAGTTTGGAGGATATAGTAACCGAGTCAATCGCTTTAAAGATGGCTTAGCTATCTATATCCTCGGGAATTGCTATGGGCCCATTTTGGAGCCTATTGTTTGTGTAGCCTTAAAAAGACGCCAGTATTATGTCTGTCCGTTGTGGCACATACTAGTTGCATGCAGCCCGTCGAGTCTGTCTGTACATTAGTGCTCTCGCCTTTTACCATATAAGCATATATAAGCTAACACCATACCCTTAAGGTAAGCTCGAATAAAGACAGTCTTAATGCGAACCTTTGACTCGAGTACTTGTCGGAACATTTCAGTACTTACTACTTGCGCCTTGAAAACGCTGGGAAAATTCGGTAAGCGGTAGGATATGTATTGATATTTTTTAGGTAATTCCGAGTAGAATGCGCCCCCTACGCCATAGTTCGTGTTAGATCCGTCTACGTATATGTAGTGTATATATATATATATATATATATATATATATATATATATATATATATATATATATATATATATATATACGTGTATATATATATATACTAAATCTCTTTTTTACTGAGTTCTGGTCGGATAATCTACGTTAAGCCTTTCCTTTTTAAACTGTTTAGTTGGGTTTACTGTAGTCAGTTGGAAATATCACCAAACAGATTGGAAACGAGCCTAGGATGTTTCTGTAGGCCCTTGCAGACCAGCACCCAACGTTCAAACACTCATTTATCAATTCTCAAGTGTCGCGCTAAACGGTGCATAGACTTCCTGCCGCAAATTCGTTTATTTGTTGTGGTTTCGTTTTTCTTAGGCGTGGGGTGAATTCGGAGGTGATTCTTGGAAACCAACACTTCCTTAGTAAGACTTACTGTATTGCATTGCAAGACTGCATCTTTTGTGTGTAGGTCAAGGGGCTTACGATGCATGAGCTCAGTCAGGGTAGGGCAGACCTAAATGCACCCATAGTGCCTTAGGTCTGCTCATTCTGTGCAGTCCTATCAGTTTCGTGACGTTGGTTTATTCTTTATAGTGTATGGACTTTTCAATTGCAAAATCCATATCATCTCGTGGACAGCCATTTTCCTTAAGCCTTAATCTACAATGGGTGGGTTTTCTACCGAAAATAGGTAACAAGATGGCAGATTTTGGTATTTTTAATGCATATTTCTTCATTACTTTTTAATTAGTGGAGGATTTCGAGTAAAATTTCTGATCTTACGTAACGCTGCTTTGTAAAGCGACTACAAGTGAACCCCCTTAAACACTGAAACAAGGAGTTGTTTAGTTTCTAGGCAGTTTGGCTCGTTAAAAAATATTGCCTTTCTTCATTTAAAACAAATCGATTCCGTTTGTGATATACTTATCTACTTAAGGTGGCGCTACAGCCCGGGGTGGACCTGGGCCTCAGTCAACAAGCTTCGCCAGCCAGCTCTGTCTCTAGCTAGCCGTCTCCAGTTTCGCACGCGAAGTTAGCTGAGCTCCTCTTCCACTTGCGTGCGCCACCTGAGTCTCGGTGCTCCTCTACCGCGCCGTCCCTGCGGTGTGGTTTCGAAGATTTTCCGGGCCGGGGCGCTGGTGTTCATCCGCTCAAGATGACCCAGCCATCGAAGACGTTGTGTTTTGACTCTTTTGGCTAGGTCGGTGTCGCTGTACAGCCCGTACAATTCGATGTTATATCTCCTCCTCCACTCTCCGCCTATGCACACGGGACAGTATATCGTCGAAATTTTCATCCGCCTTAGTGATATATGTAAGTAAAATTATGGACTAGTTTTACTTTAGAAATCAAATTTCTAACTACTCGAAACAACTAGGATATCCTGCCAAAATATGTGTTCCATTTTTTTAGGAACGGCCACAAAAACAATTCTGAGTCGATTCCTTCATTTGCCTCAGACAATTTGCTGCCGGAATACTTTTATTAATGGATTCGGAATTTTAACTAATTTAATTTTAGCGGCCTACAATACAAGATGAATTCCCCAAATGACATCGTCTTTCTAATTATAAACTCATGTTTATTATTCATGTCTAGCTGAATGATGTTTCTTTAACCTTTTGAGTTTTGTATCGTGTTTCATTGCCCAATTAGAAACATTTCGCGTTACCCTGAGGAGATGTTGCTCTTCCATTAGACACACATTTGACATGACATGAAGAAAGTATATGACGAACTGAGTCTTACCTACACGGAGAGTATACGTCTTTTAATCGAAACCTCAAGGAAAAATTCATAAACAAAGTATTCATATCATTTCATGAACACATGTATCTATCGAGACTAATCTTCAAAGAAAAATCTTATTTTTTTCCAGGACACAGATATCAACATCCTGTGACGGTAAACAAAAAGTGATAAAAACTTTACAATCTGAAAACGTACAAAAGGCTTCCCAAATTAGTTCCTTGCCAACAAACCAGTTTGTTTAAAACTAGGACAAGGAGCTAAATAAGAACCAAAAAAAAAGTATAACAACAAAAGGGGGGAACAAACTAAAACTGCCAACAAAAATTGTGAATAGATTGTCAAGTGGACGACGAATAAGAGAAGAGAGAAAAAAAAAATATTCAAACACAAACACAAGCGAAGAAAAGAAGAAAATGCCTCTTGGGTTTAATTTTTCCATGCAAGGCTACAGAAGCGAAAAAGTGTAAACAGACATCTGATACACCCGGCAGCATGTGGCAGCAGTCAGAGGAACGACCATTGCGACCACCCACACCAGGTTTGGTTGCATTATTCAAAGTGTCTCTGGGGAGGCTTATGCCAGGGCACCCGGTAGCTATAGTGTTTACAGCGTAGTACCTGTTTTATGCGCTACCGGCAGTGTAATTACTTTCAACAGTTACAATTAGAGTTTTGCTAAGTTTTAATGGAAAAAAAACCGCTCCTCCTCTAATGCAATTCAGGGTGTAGACCTTTTCTTTTTAATTTAATTGTTGTGTATTTTATAAAGAGTGTCATGCATGTAAAGTCGACTTTTGTGGTGCGTTGTGCAGCGAGTGGAAAAGTCATTACTCGGGGTCCGATGTGCTTAGGAGAGGTTTTTTTGCATGTGCTTAGGAGAAGTGTTTAAAGCATGTCATGCAGTAATCCACTTTTGCATAGTTGACAGTGCTTGGGGAATTTGAACGCAGCGTTTAGCTCGGGGATATCCTTTATCTTAGACGCAGTCAAGCTGCGGAGTCTGCCCGTGGCATGATAGTGCCACAATTTTGCAAATTGTTTCAACCCTAAGGGACGTGCATTATGGTTGAAGCAGTGAGGTAGATTCGTGTATGAATAGCTGATGAGAGAAAGGGGTCAAACGCTTCAAAACCTTTGCAATATGCAGATGTACTTAAATAACGTTTTAATGGTTTTTTTTATAACCCCTTCTTGAGGAGTTTCAAGATGAGAGACATTGAAAAACGGTTGTTTGCTCAAGAATATTAATCTTGCTTTCTTGGCTTGAGGTAACTTGGTATCAAGGTAACTTACGAGACGATCTGACTAAAGGGAACTATTTTAGTTCCTGCAGAAAGGTGTCAACAATAGAAGCAATTACTTAAATAAGACTTGGCTGTGGCAGCGCAGTGATCGAGGACGAAGCAGATTGCCAAAAAAAGGCAAGAGCTAGTTTTTACCGGCGGGAAAAACCTCGTCTAGTACTTTGAAGCCGAAGTTGGTTGTTCAACTTTATCTCTTACAGCATATTGAGAACAGGACCGACCAACGTTAGCATATGTGAGTCGATTGAAAACGCTTTCGCACGATCCAAATTTTAAGGAATATGTCAATGATGACGATTCTAACGGTTAGGTGCTTCTTGTGGACAACCCGACATACATAGGTCGACATCATTATCAAAGCTTTGAAAAGGAGTTGATGGTTTCGGAAGCTGTAGCTTACGGATTGCTTAGATGATATTGGCCTTTAAGTGCTTGAATCGTTTCAGAATTGTTAGCATAGCATCGGCCCGCATCATCCCCGGCGGCAGATAAATATTAAAAGGATTTCTTCAAAAAAATCTCTGCCATAAAAGGTGATCAAGCGGATTACAAATTATCATTTGGCGGGTCGTTGAAGATCAATCCATGCAGCGCCTTTAGAACCGACGTAAAGTTTGCGAGGGTTTTAACGTCTCTAATGAGTTTCACAAAATCTGTGATCATCTGTGATCTGGTGTCATCATCTCCAGAAATCGTATGAAATCGATCATACACCACCCTGAATTGAAAACGACCCTCCCGAAGACTGGAGACTTCAGAATGCAAATGTTTCAATGTGCCCAACGTGACTAAACCTTCGGCGACAATGAGGCAGAGAAAAAGTATGCCACGTCCGTACAAAAGTCTACCTTCACGAGACTAGCAGAAGAATCCATTGTTTGATTTCCTACGTAGATGATCTTACCGCTGGTGTGAGGAGGGAGCATACAGTGACCCCATGTAATCTCCCAGTTTCAGCCATACCAGGCCACCAGAGTGCCGGATGATTGTTACGATCAGTCTTAGTGTTTGTTAGTCTTGGAACTTTTTTTCAAATAATTATCATTTCTTTATTCAGCAGCTGCAGCTGATAAATTAATATTTTCCATAGAACCGTAAAAAGCTCGGTGCATAAATCTTTTTCTATGGGTTTGTAATTACATAATGCTTATTGAACTTGAATGGAGCTTATCTGCCAGTTTAATACCACGTATCCACCGAACACTAATCCGCGATTAACATAGATCTTCGAATTATCTCCCTTAAATCTAGACATTTACCATACAAATTTAAATCGTTTCAACAAGCGATTAATAAAAAATCCCTCATAAATCTCATTCACCCTTTTCACATACTTCTTTATCCACTTTTAACCCTATTCACACATATTCATAACAGGTTGATACTTGAAAAAGGAAACTGAAATTCTCCACATATGACAGATCTGTCGCGAATACGTTTTCAATTAAGATTTTTTAGAACGAAATGTAGTCGCCACTTGTCACTTGGCTCTTAAACCAAAATAACAAAAATTTAGCCCTCGTGTCGTGTCAAATCAAACCCCATGTTTGTTCGGTGCAAACACTTTGGGATTTAATTTTGATTGTCCCCCACTAATCGAAGTTTTATGGCCGATGGAGAGATGGTATAAGGCTGTTTACTAAATTTAAAAAGGATATTGTCGGCCACTTTGCGATACTTAAAAATAGCGCAGAAATATGTGAGGTCCGTGTGGCTTTGGAAGTCGAACGTATGAAAGTTTTTGTTGGTCAAAATATTTCCGTCCATTATTTCCTCTTCATACAACCGAAAATGATCACTGAGTCAAAGATATGTCGGGGAAGGGTAGCTTACACCTAAGCTAAGCGCATGTTTAGTACAAAGTCTTTGAGAGTCATGCTTTGAGACTCAGCGTTTTTATTTATTTTTTTAAGTTAAGTTTCAGGGATTTTACATAAGCTTCGGCTTAAATAACTCTTCAATCTTACAAAATATTGAGGATCTTATATCAGGATACTTTCTTTATGCATTGAAACTTTTTCATAAAAAAGCTAATGACAGTAGTTGAGAAAAAGAAAGGCAGTCAGGGCGCGTTTCAAAAAGGTTAGATATCTTCAGGATACATTTTAAAAGGTATCCGTTTTCTTCCTTTAGTGAATCCCCTAAACAGAAAATTTCTTATCTGAACCCGTAAGTTATTTGACTATTTAAAAATAAGGTTTACTCTTCATTAACCATACTACCTTATGGAAGTACCTACAACTATTGAAAGTGATAAAATGTACAGAGAAACTTTGAACACTATGAGTTTCTTTAGCTACAAATTTATGAAAGCTTCTCAACTCATTAAAAATAATTAAAAAATAAAAAGAAAAACGAAAACTACAAGTGCGCTTTAGAAATTGCGGAAATATCACTGGCAACGCTTAAACCGGCAGTTAAACAACACTTTCAGTAAAAGTCAAAAGCTCACCGGACTATGACTGAATTACATAATTGTTGTGGGATTCATACTTGATGTATGAATGTAGAGTTACTGGCTATTCGCATTGTTGTCGTATACAATTCGATGTTAATATGCGTTAAGTGGGTGTTTTAGGTTGAAATTATAAATGGTGATGCATAAATAGTTTGTTAAGCACAGTTGAGCAGATCATATATGCAATTTTTTCAAAAATAAACCAACAATGTTTTGGTATAGTTTGATTAATGGAATTGCAAAGCTCTTAAGCTTGCGTTTTTCGTAAACTTTCAAATAGGTACCATCCTGCATGTGCCTACACCATTATTTTTAATTTTTAACAAATACACACGTTTTATAACCTACTTTAGTTATTCAAGAACATAGTAGATACTTTATGGCTAAAGTTTTTCATGATTTCTCTATATACATGCGCAGCTTCCGCTCTTGTAGGTTGCTCTAGTAATAAATGCTAGAAGTGTGTTTGGTTCCCCGAACAGCTGGGTGTAGAATGCACGCTAATAGAAACCCATAAAAACAGGTGGACACAAGTCTGGACTAAAGCCCTTCATTCTTCTCAATCGTATTAGTTAAGCATTGATTAAGAACAATATCTACAAGGGTAGTCTTAAAAAAGATTAGAATCGTCATGAATGGCCTGAAAACAACAAATGTTTGAAAGACATATTAACTTAAGCAACCAAAATAAAATCTTTTCAAAAAGACTAATGGCGCCACTATTTATTATAATGAGGTCTAGACCGCATCCGATTCGGAAACGACCAGGGTACTACTTAGTGATCTTGGTCTGAAGTGATTGACCGAACAGAACATACCACAACACACAGTTTTCATCCTGGGTATATCGTAGCGAAGTATTGAGTGCGTTCTTCATTCGCCACAGGTAGTTTCCTTAAAAGATGCAAAAAATACTTCAACCCTTCTGATTCGGCTATTTTATATAAGGCCTACATCCGACCTAAACTGGAATACAAATCTCATGCCCTGGCTGGTGCTCCTTAAACCGCACTGCACCTGCTTGATAGGATACAGAAACGCGCGATAAAACTTATCGGTGACAGAAATTTGCAAACTCCGTCTTTTGCCTGTCACTGTTTTATCGTTTTTTTTTTACAGTGTTCCATCGAAAGAGCCAATTGCATTCCAAACCTAAGCATATTAAACCATAATACTCGCCAAAAATCGAATGCACATCAGTTCAAAACGTCAGTACTTTTGTGAACTGACGATGAGTGAACTTATAGTTACAACCCGAGTTATAACCCGTCAAAGTGGACTAAATGGGCTACAAATTTTACGCTCATAATTTCGCAATGTAAATGGGCCATAAGTCCAGAGTTAGCCATATTACTGTTTCATGGATTAAAACTCAAATACGTCCAACTTAGCATCTACCTCAATTTAACAGTGAGTCCAATCCGTGGCGTTCCAGGCGCCGATATTTCCTTTAAATATAAACAAGCTTTTTTTGGAAGGGTAGTTGGGAGGTAGTTGGGTGTGGTGCGAGGTTGGATGTATGCCAAATTTGATTTAATATGGCGGAAATTTATAACTCGGAAATAACGCGGAAATTTATGGAAAATTATAACTCACCCAAGTGTGTCAAAAGCACATTATGGACTTTTGGTTGTGGACCTATGAGCCGACATGTGGACACCTTGAACCGACATATGGTTCTTATCCCATTGCCTACAGAAATTATGCCTGCGCGAGTGTTCTTTTCGGATGCGACTTTATTTCGTGGAGCTTTCCACAGTGGAAGATTGAGTTGTCTATTGGGAGACGACAAGGTTCATAGTAGACCAATGCGAGCTATGAGCTTCATGACAACAATCCTTTCTATCTTATCTTAAGCATAATAATAACTTACCTATTTAAGCATCAGTGAAGTCTCGAAATCAACGCCCACATTCCTTCCACATTTAGTTTAAAGAGAGATTAAAATATTTTAGGCGCGTCTTTAGCAAGAGGCAAGCAAACGTTTTATAGAAAAAATTATAACAGAAGCGGAAACAAAACAAAGTTACGTGGAGCACCAGCGTTTATAGCGGGGATAGAATCAAGCTTGATAATCTAAACCATGTTAAAGGGGCTCTAGAAATAAAGCCCAAGGTGCGGATAGAAAAAAAACTTAACCTTATACTAATCCTAACATATCTTAATTACGAATCATTGGATTGCAACACAAACAGACTTTTTTTTTGTTTTTAATTTGTGCCAATCCCTTCTGGGGTTGCTGGTCCCCAATTGGGCGCCTCCCCAGGTGGCGGATAGGGGGATGCCTACCAGATATGGTGGGTACCGGTATTGAACATATCCGGGGCGGACCAAAATCAGCAACAAACAAGAAATCCAGGAGCGTCTGTCTCAAAATGAGCGGCTTTCTGGTCGGCGTCTGTTATCCAGGTTAGGGTCGGCCGAATATTAAACGCCTCTTTCTCTTCCAGTATGCAAATAAAATGGACAACAATTAGGTGCATGCCAGATGTTTTGAAGAAATATTCTCCTAGTTATATCATTGCTTTTCTCCGTAAAGGCATAACACTTGCGGGGGTAATCTTTGGTGTTTCTTTGCAGAGTTTTCATGTTCAATACTGGCTCATCATTGCGTGCTAGGTTGAGAATTACTTTTCTCTACTATCTTTCTATCTTTCCTCAAAATCTTTTCTCCACTCGCGATGTGCTACGCATCTTAAGGGTAGTTTGTAACCCCTTGATCGCGAGTCAATTATAAAAAAAAAAAAAAAAAATTGTGCCGAGTTTAAAGACTTTTAAAACATTCTAAAAACTATTTATTATACCATCGCCAATATTTTGTTTTTTAATCAGTGGAGACTAGCAGGCATTCACGAAACATTCTAAAAACTATTTATTATATTGGAGACTAGTAGGCATTCACGGTGCTGATTGCTCGACTTACTACAAGAGGAATCAGTATGTTGCCACAGGATGTGTAATGGGGGAATGGGAGTTTTAAATTTTAAAAGCAGCGAACTTTAAAGTGCAGCTTCTTTGTTTTATGCTTGAATTGAGAACTACGGAAAAAAGCCGTAGAAAACAGCTAGTATCCAGTGAAAAGAAAAAGCAAAAGAGTCCATTGCCAAACTATGCCTAATCCCTTCGAAATATCAAGCCCAAGCTGCGACATGTGGGATTAGCTGATCGATCATATCTAAAAAGCTGAAAACCATGCAACGTCTTGAAAGTCATCACCTGTCACGTCTTGACAAGAGAAATATGCTGGTGGAAACCTAGTTGTGGAGGCTTGCTTGCGTCAAGTGCTGCAAAAAAAAAAATTAGGTCCAATACAATGCCTCTCAGGTGAAATATGATGACTACTAGTTTTACAAAAAAGGGTTACAAGCCCGTAGACACAGTCGCCAATATAAAAAATGGGGAAGAATGCATCGCACTTTTCGAAGAGTGTGAAGAAAAAAAACCCCGAAGTCGTAAGGCCTTAGAGGCATTACATTTTGTACAAGAGTTGTCTTCACAAACGGTGCCGTGACATGGTGCCATACGACACTGTGCCAAATAACAAAATTTGGCATAATGGCACTTTTGAAAGTGACATTCGGCCGAATATTAACATTTGGCCTAATGTCGCTTAGGTAAAGATGTCATAATGGTACTATCTCCCTTTATACTCAAAAAGGTAAGTCTGGGGAGATAGAACCTTTGGACTCTGGGAAAGGTAAATATTTGTCGTTTGGCACAATGTCACGGCGCTTTCACTAACTTGTGCAGTGTAGTAAAAATCTTAAAAACACATTTTTAAAATGAATCGGCGTTTCCGGAATAATGCAGTGTTTAGTGTTTCGGCGAGTACTATGTGGACGAGGCCCCGGGTTCTAATTCCGAACGGGATAGTTAGAAAAATGTTGCGGTCCCACCTCCGCAAGGATTTTATGTCTGATGCCATGGCAATAACTTTATATGAATGCTCCAAAAGTCTTTATTTTAATCTTAAACCAGCTTAATTTTATGATAACAATATAATTCCTTTTTTGCAACACCGAACGAGGTTTATTGGCCAGTTTATTTAAATCTTATTAGACGCTACTACTACTTTCACCGACTTTCTGAAGAAATGCTTGGCGTTTTTAGAATTTTTCAAACTTATTTCTTGTTAATATAAACAACACTCAAAAGCTATCCTTATCGACATGTGCAGACTAAATTATTTTCCAGTTTTGCATTGAGCAATTAAAGTGACATCTTAACGGGGCAGCAATTTGCATAACTTAAAAATTTATTTATAGCGTTAAATTCGATTTGGTTTTGATTTCATTTTGACTTAAAACCCACAAAACTCTCCCACAAAAAAAACTTGAATTTGAAGCTCAAATCGGATTAATTTTGCAACCGCAAAACTAGAAAGATAGACGGACGTCTTGTTATGTGTCTGTGAGTTATTTCCGTTCAAAACATTTTTATTTCCTTGTCCCCCTCTTGCAAATTATTACTCAGCTAAGTAATCTTGCGTGGAGTGCAAAAAAAAAACTGTTTTCAAACTCGAAACACAATTAAATTATAAACTCATCAATATCAACGTCGTCGCTAGCTAGCACCATTCGCTTCGATTATTTTGGCGAAACTTTTATAATCCCCACACACCACCGCTACTTCACAGCGGACGAATATATGTAGTTTCTAAAGTTTCAAAATCTCCCCGTACGTACGGTTCGCATAATTTTTCATTGTTGCAATTGCTGTTGTGTTTGTGCTTGGATTTCCCCTACACACATTCGTCATTGTTTAGATCTTACGTCATCGGCTGTAGTGGCGCGAATGCGCTTCATTGGATAAACATCCTATAAATTCAATAAATTTGTATCTGCTGAACATAGCAATAATTGCGGCAAGTGATTATCAAATTGAATTGATTCTCTTGTAGTTTAATCAATTCAATTTAATCACAGATTCATTGAAATTTGCATGAGTAATTCGAATGTCGCGCCTCTAAATGATGACAACGACACGGCGCGCTCTGGGAATGAATATGTAGGAACATATACCGGCTTCGTGATGAATTCAACTTAATTGGTAAAAGTGTATCTCTAACGAATCAAAATATATATGCTTCGGGCAATGTTTACCAAAATGTTTTTTTCGAAAACCCGAGAAATGGTAACTCTGCAGCCCCGCGTCGGGTGAACATAACCCAACAAACGTGTTCGTTGTTTGCCCCGTCATTAGAATGGATTTCGCATATGAGGTGAATATTCGAATAATTTGTTTTGATCAAGTAATTGGTATGTCGCTTGTGATTTCGACAATAAAACCTTGTTTTTTTTATTTAATTTTTTTTGCGAAAGAATTTCTACGGAAAATAGCAAATTATTAAAACCGACCAGGAGGACTGATGTTTGTTGGCGGAAATGCCAAGCCGGGAATGTTGTATTTTTTCTTATTGGACAAAAAATCATTCTTCAATCGATAGATAAGGCGATAAAGGCGGTGTTTAACTTGCCATTAATGTTACGTAAAACAGTGATGACAACCGCGATTATTATTTGGGATCGTTACTGAATTTTCAAAACTTTTTTCCCGGAATTTTAGGTATTATTACTCTGAATGACAAAAATCGCCCAGTTTTGGTTGTTCCAAAAGGTTGAAAATTTCCAGAATTCATGACTTTTGGCAGTCGCCAGTGTAGGTACTTGTTTACAGTTCGAAAACTTCTTCAATTGGAGATTGATCCATATAGACTCGAAGGAGTCACTGAAACAACATTGAGCCGGAGAAACACTACATGAAACTAAGCTAGAAACACTTCATGTTTTACATCTGGTTCGAACGGCTGTGTGCAATATGTAACGCCGTATAATTGGAACCAAATTTCGTCGAGACGACTGGCGTTGCAGGCAGCAAATAGCCAGTTGTGGCACGATAAAAAAAGTCGTGGTACCAGCTTAAGGCGTTACTTGGCGAGAGAAGTAACCACGGTAGGGTGGGTAAAGGGAGATTTCTCGCGACATCTAAACATCGTGATGTCAAACAAGAATGGCATGATCTTGTGATTGGGAGCGTCACAGTGTCAAGAACCCGCGCCCTCCGACGAGCTGTGGATGGCTACCAGCATGCCAGCGACGAAACTAGGCCAAATCAACGTCCCATAACAATGGCCCAAATAACAATGGTCCCATAACAATGGTGGTCGTTCCTTTAAGAAAGGACTTATTGCACCACAACACCTATATTTTATACAAAACCTTAATTTTCTTTATATTATTTAAATCTACCTAGTTAAGATAGCTCTGAATCTTCTCGTGTTAATTCATTGATCCCAAAATGGACCTCATTGTTAAATAAAATGAGAGTCGAAAACAGTCTTCCAGCTTTTCAAGAGCCCAACGGAGCGACGATTAGTGAGTGAGCCGCCTTCAATTGTCGCACGATTAAATTCAAATTTCAGATTCGCTTAAGATTATTATTGCTTACGACAAGCTTATGTTTGTTGAAGCTCATCAGCCCCGAATCCCACCCTTAGCTACAGAAGATAAATTTTAATCAGCGAATTGTGCACATAATTAATATGGCCAAAATATTGACTATAAATTGCTGGCGTTGGTTCCTTGGGTCCCACCTGTCGTCTATAAGAATAACTACTTTTTATGGTTCACGGTCCAACCTCCGCGAGGATCTGACAAAGCCTTTTAGAATAAATTAGATTTGTAGTCGGGAGAGCCTTGCTAGAGCTCTGACAATGCGGAGCCATATCTTTTCACTGCTCCGGAAAACTTGACTGCCATATCCTGACTGCCTCCGGAAAGCATTGATATTCTCTGGAGGGATAACGGCTAGGTTTGCCGAAGGCATAATTTCTTCGCCGAGGATATTCTTCTCAGACGCAGGAGGGCCGGGTTATCCATGATTTTGTGCAGAGAAGACTCATCGCTCTTTAAAAAAGAGTCTTCAGTGGAGTCCGCTGCACAGCCGATAAGATGGAGATATTTCTTCAGTTTGCATTGGCTGTCGAAAATTCTAGTGAGGACATTGAAATTAGCACTGTACAGGTAGGTCAGGGTATTAGACCTCCTGGGGGAAAATCTGAAAAATAATTTTCTGGAACAATACTGTCCAAGTGTGTTAAGCCACACTTCATAGGATCCGATAAAATAGGATTTTAGTAAAGTACTTGAAGAGTGTTTTACTAGCTCCAGAGAATTGTTCAGGCCCTTAGAGAGGAGTAGTTGACCCGTCTTTAACTGGGGAGTCTGATTTTTTGTTGCTATCACATTAACTGTGGGCTGGAATCCAGTGAAGCAAGACGAAGATGTTTAAAGCTAGTTCTTGGTTGGTAGTTCTTGGTTCTTGGTTCTTAGTTCAGAACAAGCTTCAAGTTTATGACGGATCAGTCAAGTGCATTGAGAGCTGCTCGGCTGTTCACGATGAATTTCGTTCTTCCTCTTGTGTTAGAACTAAATTTTATTTATATTCTAACACAGCAGTTGATAGCAATGGATTTCCGCCTGGAAAATGGATAAGTTTTTGCCAAGGTTAAATGAATAGTCCGCCTTGGGCAGTTCTTCATCAATACTAGACCCGGTCCCTGTCTCGATTTTAAAACCGTTTGTGTACCAGACAAGGTCAAACTATTCTCTGGAGGCGATAACTTACCATGAAGAAATCTTTCTGGAAGCCATATTCTGGAAGCATACCGACGAGAGGCATATTAATTGGGCTTTCAGATTCTAAATCGTTAAGTAAAACTAAGTGGTGGAGTTTGTAAAAATTTGATTCTATGTTATTCGAGTTGAGCTGACGATGAATGCTCAGTTTTGCTTCCATTCGGATATGTGTTTGAAAAGGTGTAAGACCCAGGATGACAGATATCCCGTCATGTAGGTGCCAGTTAGGCATTGTATTCGTTCCAGCTTTTTGACCCCCAGACCTGCGCCTCATATGCCATTGCCGGCCTAACGACGAGCGTGTATAACCAGTTTAATGATCCGAGCGTTTAGACCCCAATTGTTATTGCAGACTCGACGGCAGGTCTACTGGGAACTCACGCCTCTGTTAGCGGTGCGTTCTATCTAAGGTTTCCATGATAATTTGCTGTTCCAAGGTTGATAATTTGCTTCCCTTGAGAATTATTAAGTGGGTCGTCGGAGAAAAAAATTTTTTTTAGGATTAATAGAGAGACCTTTTTGTTGCACCATCTTTGAACTAGGGTAAAAGCAAATTGCAGTACTTCAGTACCGCTAACAGCGATTGCTACATTGTCGGCAAATTTAACAACGGATTAAATAAGATCGTCAGCAACGAGTAACCATAATGGAAGCGTTTTGGTTATTGGTAACCCTAACGTTGGTAACCCTTGAGGACACGTTAAAGCCAATATTTCCACATTATCTATGCGGTTTTGTATTAGTCTTCCATTGGGCATGGACATGATCCACGGGTAAATATATCATTCAAGGGTAAACACTGTCCCAAAATTTTTAACAAAGCACGGATAGTGCACATTTAAAAAATTAAGCTCCCTGTTTGTGAAGAATACAAAGCAGACAGCATACTTTCATGACAATCAGAAGTTGATCCTGGCTCACATCGCGCTTTTGTGCACCTTACTAAGGGCAAATACCAGGGTAAACCATAATACGTTTCGGATCACGAAATAAAATAAATATAGGGTTAACCCTGGAAGCAATTTTTTATTACAAGGTTAACCCCGCCAAAAATCATCAAAATCTTTTAATTTCGAATCCATCGACTCAATTGTCAATTATAATTTCTCATTTTTATAGAAAAACGCAGGAAACGAAATGTTATCCAGACTCTGCTCAAATTTAGTCATTTTATCAGAAAAACGTACAAGAGCTGTAATTTTCCTTAAAAGAAAAAACTCCGAATTGTTCCTGATTGCGGGGTTAACTTAACAAAGGACAATGGGAAAAAATTTATGGGGTTTGATCCTAATTTCCACCACGAACGTGACCCATGTGGGCGAAAAGGTTATTCGATTTGGAGAAATTTTTACTTTTACAGTGAAGAAAAAAACAATGTCAGTAAAATGTTAAAAAAAGATTAAGACAGGCTTATTTTTAATAAAAATATGTTTGACAATTGAAATGTAAGGCCCAGAACCTGGCGAATAGGTTTCAGGAACACACAAAGTAGATTTAGTAGAGTTTTTGGTATTTTAGCTTTGTTCTGCCAAAACTGCTAGTACGGCATTTTCGGAATGTATTTTTTCCACTAAGCTGAGATTTTCTTTGGTATTTAGATTTTGGTTATTAAATTATTATGTGGCGGGAGAATACATTTAAAATTTAATATTAGATTCGACCCTTCGTTCAGTTTCGACGCAAGACAAACTAGTTCCAAAAATTTTTTTGTATTATTTTGTTGAAAAAATACAAAATTTTTGGCGCAGTATATTTTTTTGGTGGATTTCAAAGAAGATACCGACCTAGCCAAAAGAGTCAAAACACAACGTCTTCGATGGCTGGGTCATCTAGAGCGGATGGACACCAACGCCCCCGCCCGGAAAATCTTTGAATCCACACCGCAGGGACGACGCGGTAGAGGAGCACCGAGACTCAGGTGGCGCACGCAAGTGGAAGGGGACCTCAGCCAATTTCGCGTGCGAAACTGGAGACGGCTAGCTAGAGACAGAGCTGGCTGACGAAGGTTGTTGGCTGAGGCCCAGGTCCACCCCGGACTGTAGGGCCACGTTAAGTAAGTAAGTAATTTTTTTTTTGGTGAGCAACTTTTCTGGTGCCGTTTGTGCTCATAAGTTTCGTCAAATCCTCAGCTCATGTGAATCAGGAAATAATAAACTTGGCAGAATCTTACTTTATACAAGGAATCTTATTTATACAAGTCACAAGTTCTTCTTCAAAAGTTCTATGTAAGAACTCTAAACAAGCCCGAAATTTGTACCGGTGGCACACAGTACTTTCGCTACATGGGCAGCTTATAATTGTGGTAATAATTCGTCTTTTAACCTTTATTTGCATCGACTTTTCTTTATCGGATTAGGGTTATCAAGAAAACTGAAAACCGTCCAAAGAGTAACAAGGAAGCAGATCTTTTGCCATAAAGATAGAAATTTGTCTCCAAACTAGGAGCAGGAACGACTGGAAGTGGTGAGAAACCGATGAGAATGATGAGAGAAACCGTACATGTGCTTGGCTGTGGTCCAGAGCAGAGAAACTCAAAATACAAATTAAAAAGACCAATTTTCTGAGTCACCTCACCGTAAATATTGTTTTTTTCTAATACCACTATGGAAAAATCTATAGGTACTAACGTTCAAAATACCTCTGCCATTTCATTTAATATAATAATATAAAAAAAAAATATTTCGTTAACATTGCCAAGCTGCCTTTGAATTTCGGTTTACTTTTCCAATAACCTTATTAACACTTTTCCAACTCCAGGTGTATATCTCCGATGTCATTCAATGTCAATGTGCTGTGCTGGCATTCCAACCCCTAAAACGCCGCTTAATTTATTAATACTACACACGATAGGTTCAATTTAGAAATGAAATTCGGGACAGTTTTGTTGGTAGATATACACCCGAACCCGATCCGATCTCATCGAATCGGAATTTCAAATAAAACGTCCCGTGTCTTCCAGCAAATCAATCACCCGTAAATCCATTTATGTGAGCCTTGTCTTAGGGAAGACTCAAGTCGACTGGAAACCGATTGTTTCTTTGTTTAGTACATAAGCCCCACCCGAATGACAGTCGGCGCATATTTTTGCATGTTTAACTAACTTTTTTCCGTTCTTTTTGCATTAAAGTCACTAGAACCGGTGGTGTGTATTTTATTTGTATTTCAATGCATGTATCTTGTCTTGCTCTCTTCACATACTTTATCCATCGAATATTGTACGCCATGTTCGTAAATTTGTTGTTATTTTTTTCTCGATTTTATTCAATTCATTCGGGTTCCCTTTCCTTTATTCATTTGTGAGTTTTTCTCCGGGATACGAACCGGTAATATCAATGAAATTCCCCTGCACGAATGACTTGAAATGATCAAGTTGATTGCAGGAAATTTAATTGCAGCTATTACGAGTGTGTTTGTGTGAATATCAATGAAGTGTCTGCAACAGTGTAGAAAACATCCGAAACAGGCGAAGTAGTAGACCAACCACAGTTGTACCTACTACGGGTTCACTTGCAAAAGAGAATGTGAAGATATGAATTGCATTCGATCCGCCATCCGACAAAACCGGAAAAGGTCCCGCACAAGTGGAATTTTCGTTGAGAGCATTTTTGTTGCTAGATGTAGCATGTAAATATAATGCCGCCACCTCCTGAGCTAATCTTAAATCGTTCTACGTCACATGGCGGTAGTTTGTAGCTACCACTTTATGTGGGTAATGGTTTTTTAATGGTTCCTCTCTGGCATGACTTTGAAACCAGATTTTCGGTGGTTAGCTGGCTCACGAAAGTAAAACAATATTTTTTGTTTAATCTTCTTATCGGGGCAATTACTTTGGGAATATTTAGAATACCCGCTGCTGTTGAAGAGGGATTAGTTATGAGTTGCATGACCTCTAGCCACGGATCCAAATCCAATTAGTTGTGGACGTTTCCCCCCTGAAAAAAGGGTTTTGTTCGGAGTGTGTTATAATGAATGTTAACACGAAAGAAGGGCCGAGGTAAACCAGACGTTAATGTGGGTTGGTATGCGTACAACTGTTGCACTGATTCATGCCATCATGCGGGCTAAAGGGCTTCTAAAGTTCCTGTGGCAATGAAACTGATGCTCGATTTTAGGGGGAAACCTGATATGACCAAAATGTGACCCAATGTTTTTAAGAACAAAAGGCAGTGTTCCTGGTCAGAGGGTGTCGGCCTCCGGTTGAACCGTGATTGTGCTACTAGGAAACCCTGCAACAGACGTGGTATAACAACGTAAATAGCCGGCATGGTGGCAGAAAGTTGGGAAAAAAGTTGCAGCTGACATTGATTTGGCAGGTGTGTTTCCGCAAAGAAAAAAGTTTAACAATTTACAAAAATTCTTCTTGCATAAAGACAGTTTGAACTGAAATCAAGATTTTTTATTTAACGAGTTGTTTAAGATTTTTAACATAATTAGCCTTAGCCGATAAGGTGTGACAAGTATTACACGTACATAAAAGATGTCAAAATGTATGTGTGAACCCTCTAATAGTTTCTTAAAAAATAACGCATTATTTAAAGGTTGTTCCAAGCATTGTTTTTTGGGTTTTCTATTTCCAAGAATTATCCTAAAGGGATTTCATAATTTTGAAATGTTGATGCGGCCATGTTGCTGACGCTATACATCTGTCAGATTTTTTTCTATTATTATTAGGCTGGTGTTATAAATAATTGTAGAGTTATAAAGTTTATCTTTTTTTTTATGCTTGTATGACACAACATTTTTTCACTCAATAAAAACTATTAAATGTAAAGCCGCGTTAACACAAGGAAAAGAAACAGGAACGGAAACAGAATTTCATACATTAGCAACGCAAGAAGCATTCAGCGAATTTAGGTTTCAGTTGCCAATGTATGAGATTCTGTTTCTGTTTCTGTTTCTGTTTTACGTTGCTTGTGACAATGCGGCTTAAGGAAGACAAATAGAAATTGAGTGATAAGTACAACTACAAAATACGTCCAGAGAAACAACTAGATTAACTTAAGCTTGGAACCAGACCAGCCTTTTTTCGAGACAATGAAATCCAGCCGCATATCGAAACTCTAAAATGATATCATTAAAAATGCTATATGCCAATCCTAGATCAGTGAAAGGAACAATTGTTTTCCTATATCAAGCTCTTGGGAACTTCAACGATCATTTTTTTATGTTTTTATTTAACTTTGTCACATGAACGTGTCACGTTCTTGGTGTATAAAAGTATTGTGGTGTTATATAATACTCGGTCCTCAGCAGAATTCTGGAAAGCAAGACTAATTAACGAGCAAGTCAATCAGTCTTCTGCAAGCACAAAAGCTTCGTGACCATTTACGAAATCTTCTCCCCGCAAACAGCACTAAAATTATGCAGCTCTTCCCTAAACCGTTAAAAATAAGGCTAGTTAAAAGGCCATCGAAAACACTTAGGGTCTATTTCGACGAGCCGCAAAACGGTCGCGGTCGACAGTTGACATTACATTGGTCCTTATGGGAGCTACAGCTGTCGCTCGTCTAAGGCCTCTCATAAGACTCACACTCAATGTACCCAAAAGCTGTTTCGTGGCTTAATCCAGGAAAGCCCATCTTTCAAAAATGCGTTTCATACAGTGCCGTTCGGGAAAATTGGCCAAACTATTTTCTCGATTTTTATCAAATTTTTCGCAATATCCAAATATTTTTAATGAGGTTTTATTTTCCTATGTGGTTTGTTGTTACAATTTTTCACACGCGGGCGCAAAACGTTTTTAGGCCGAAAAATGGGTTTTTTGGTACCTGCCTAATTTTTAGTGATAACAGTAAAATGCTTTGTATACGGTTTGTATACCCCATCCCATAGTATAGGAGGTATACTAAGTTTGTCACATAGTTTGTAACACGGTGAAATAATAATGGTAGACCCCCAAGACCTTAGGGCATATGATCGAGACCGAATTCTGAATCGAATGAGCCATGTCCGTCCGTCCGTCCGTCTGTATGTCACATGTTTTTAGGCCTTAAATTAAAAGAGCTAGGGTGCTGAAACTTCGTACGTAAGGTCCGCGTCATGCGAAGCAGTACAAGCGTAAACATTTTTGAAATCCGCCGAAAGACACGCCCACAATCGGTCTAAATGTGCAACTACCTCCAGAGTTTTCAAAACTGTAAGACGTTCTAAAAGGCTGAGATTTGACACTTCTCAGCATCTTTAGCATCTCCTAATGAATGTAAGACACAAAAAAGACAAATTTAATTGGTAAGCATCCTCCAGTGGGCGTGGCATCTATTTTAAGGGTAAAGTTTTTAAATGCAGTGTACTAAATATTTTTGCTCGAAATTGAAAAAAAATTGCTTATTATTTTATGTAGAAACCGCTTAGTTCTAAATTTTGTTCATACAAGACTTTGGACCACGCCCACATTTGGAGGCAGAATTAAAGAAAAACCTAAAATTTTCCAGAAAAACTTTATTTCGACTGGCCTTGAGCCTTATTTAGGAAAGCATGAAACAAAAAAAGTAGTAGGTAAGGTAAACGATACTTCAGTCCAGATTTCGTTCATATAAAGTTTTTAGCCACGCCCACTTTTAGGGGTCGATTTTTCAAAAATATTGAATTTGAACCAAAAAATTGCATTTTTACGTACATTTAAGTGTAACTTGGAAATATCTGTGGAAGTATCTTATAATAGTATCTAATAGTTTGTAATTAGGGGCGGTTGGACCACGCCCCTTTTCGAAGTGTGCATTACTTACAAAATGTCAAAAAATAACTTTGCCATCATGGGGTATTCAACGGTCCGTTTTGCGGACTGTAACTTCTGCGTACACACTGTAGCACTTACTCACTGGTTTTTTTCTATTGTTATGTTTGTTTTATTTTTGTTATTTATTATTATGCTATTCTCTATCTAGTAAATTAGTACTTTGTTGGACTTCTTTTTGCTTAAATTATTATTACAGCTGCATATCGGCGAGACATTGACTCAGAAAGGTTTTGCCATGTGGATGTAGGTAAGCTGTTCCATTTCCGGACAAATCAATTTTTCAGGCTTTCAGTTGAATCTGGACGATTCTTTGAAACCTTAAGTTTCATTATTGACCAGATGTTTTCCAGATTGAATTCTGGACTATAATGAAATTGAAGTCTGGGAGGCCAAAGACATTATTTTGTTCGAAGTACCTACTTTTTAACCTAAGAAAAAAAAAATGAAAATCTATTTTCAGTCATAAGAAGTCTAGCTTCAAAAAACAAACAAGTTTATACTTTTAATTTTGGCGGTATAGCATTGTCCTGTTGGGAAATAACGCAAGTGTTACCAAGAGCTCAAGCCCATATGTAAACGTCTGCAGCGACTTTCGATTCTAAGAAGACCATTCTACCTTTTTCATCTCCAGAGAAGCATTCCTAGACAGACCATCATATCTTTCTGTGGCATCCGTAAGATGTACTAAGCGCTCAGTTTTTCGTTCATCCTTCCATCAATCCTTCGATCTTCAAAGACATCATAATTCATGTGCTTTGAGTCCAATTAAGATTAAGTCCACAGCAATAGTTTTTCTCTGATTCTTATCAGAAAATCCGGCTTTTGTACTGCCTTGAAGGCTGTTTTCCTTACTGCGTTTGACGAAATAATTTTTCCTGTAGCCTGAAACAGATAATTTTAAAGATCCACCAAAGTCTTGAACCGATGTGGACAGCTTTGCAGCACCAAAAAACGGTTTTCCAGCACTGTAATCTTTTTTTGGCCTCCCTGAGCCTTTCTTTCTGCTTGCAGTCCCGGCTTTACGAGATTTTTTGATTATTTGAAATTCCAATGAACGGTTTATTGCTCAACATTTAGCCTTAACTATACTCGTGTTATGCCAATTCAGAAGTGACAAGCACAACTCCGGAACAGATTTTTTCCATTTGTTTTCACAAAAATTACTTCGGTTTGTTTCGGTCTGTTATTGTAAACTGATTGCACCTCTTACCCACAATAACATTGCCTCCTATTCATTATTTGAACTAAACTTTGCTACCTGTGCAAGAAAAAACATCATAGCTCCCATAAATCCCTAAATTTGCTCGAATAGGGTAATAAAGACCTTGATCAAAATAGTTTTTGTGAACTTCCACGCTTCCGTCTGAGCTCGAAAAAATTTCCGATACGGCTGAAATTCCAAAAATTTGAACAAAATCAAAAATAATTAGCTACTCTACAAAAAAAGTGACTATGAGAATTCAAAGCACTTTCATTCTGGAACACGTCCGCTTTTGACTCCCTAACTCGTGAGGTTTTTTTAGCTCTGTAAAATTGGTGTATAACGCATGATCAACAGACTAGAAACGTATGTTGAGGCCTGAAATATATGCGCCAACTTCGACAAATCAAAAATTAGAGGCTGATACTCCCGAAGTTAAGTGTTACTATCATGACGAATGCATTGAAATCGTTCGTTAGTATAAATATTGTAAAGTCTGAATTTCGGCAACTTAAATTTGAGAAGACATCTAGAATTTATGGTGTAAGAAGCTAAGCGAGCTAGTACAGCGTCAGTACATCGTTGCACTCATCTAAACATAAATTACTTTGCTAAACTGCAACTTCAATAACTAGTGCTTTAAAGTAAAGGAGCAATAGTAAAGGAACTACGCCAGCCGGTCATCAGGAAAGCTGAGCTTGGAGTGAAATGCAAAGATCTCAGTTTTGAATTCAGCACTCATTCCAACCCTCATCGTGTGGAAGGATCAATTCCAGTTCCCTACTTCTCCGAGTGAAAGGATCAATTTTTCTATGGTTTGGAAACGTTGTTCGCATGCCCCCCGACAGTCTTCTCAGGATGGTTATGCTAGGCGAGATATAGGAGCGCGTCGCCCACCTGGTTGGCCAAGAAACAGGTGCGGTGGGATCAGGTAAAGAACATCTCAGAGACCCGTCTGGGGATCGCGCCTGTGTCTCTTGAGTTGGTGGCGGCGGATCGGGAACGATCTAAGGACTAACCACATGTTGTTTTATATGTATACAGGAATTATAGCTCATCTATTCTTAGATAGATGAAAGATTCACTTTCTTGACAATATTGTGAAAGCCATGACTATGAAGAAGAGAGATTGCCAGACTGATCTTCAATCACGTCCTAGCACCGAAGGCAAAAATCGGCCAAGAGTGGGAAATGCTTGGATGCAGCTCTTCCGGAGCTGCCGATTTTTTCGCGACTTATGGTGCCTTCCGGAGAGAGGGAAACCTATTTGTTCCGCTTTCCAGCGAAACGATCCTCTGTAAAAGTTCTTTGAAGATTTTTGGATCTTATGTTCTGTAGTTTGAACAAGGTTTGGGAATCTCCAATGGATAACTGTCTGCAATTTCTTACTACAGTCTGAGCGCAATAAGATGCGAAAAAAATTACTATTATATTACTTCTTTTGACATCAAAATAAATGTAAATATTTTAACAAAATTATATAACTATTTAGTATAGTTATTGTAGCTCTTAATTTGACTGGAACCTCAGCATTGTTTGCCCGATCCTCAGGAAAGAAAACCTTACAAATTGCGCCTTCTACAGAGGCAACAGTCCACTTAACATCGTATACAAGATCTCTTCTGCTGTGATGTATGAAAATTTAAAGCCGTTTGTAAACAATCTAATAGGATGACAGATTGTTGACAAACGATAACAAGATGAGTGTGGCAGGAAAGTCTTAATAGGGAAATGTCTAGTTTTGGCATTCCTGCCAAATTCGTCACTTTGTGCAGGATAATTGTGGAAACTGACACTGTTCCGTCAAGATCCGTAATGACCTTACCGACCACTTTGACGTCAAAAAAGGATTAAGGCAAGGTGACGCGTTGCCATTGGACTTCTTTTGACATGAAAATAATAAAGAGTTACAAAATATTTTTTTATTATTTATTGAATTAGTGACAATTTTCTTATGTCTTATCATCGCCAGTATCCTGATCTGTGATCATATTAAAACATACATTCTGCAATTTTAATTCAATATATAGGTAGTAACTGTACGACCACTTCACTTTAATTAAATTAAGGTGTTGGCTTTATATGCAAATCAGTCCCTAATAACCTGACAAAAAGTTGTGACATATACTTTGATATGCAATTGTAATGAATGTAGAAAAGCCTCTACCTATTATCTATCCTTTTGCAAAAAAAAAAAACAGCAACGCCCAAATCAGTGGCCGCCCAATCACTATCACACTTCAATTTCATTGTAATTCTCTTGTAGATAAAACAGCCAAAGTGCAGAACTACCTACAAGCCGGGAAAACAAACAAACCCCGATAAAGTTGTAATCAGCGAGCCAACCGATAACAATAAAATTAACAGAATGACGCTTCAAACGCAATCACAACATGTACATGTTTCTCAGAACGAAATTGACAAAAGCAAGCCCAGATTGCGATATGGTAAAAGGGCTTCTGCGACGTTGTCCTTCTATATCGAAGCGTCGAAAGTGTTCGAGCGATTATTTAAACTCGTTGACCTTCAATAGCAATAATAATAATAAAAAACCCAGAGTACCGTGGCAATTATCATCGAAAGAAAGGTAAATTGCACGAGAGTGCCACAGTGCATTGCACACAACGAAGAGGAGGTGGTTTCGGGTGAAGGACTCGCGTACTAGCACCACTATTGTACGTGAGTCTTCATGCAAATTTCAATCAATTTTTACGAGCACAGCACGCTCGTGAAATCGCTTTAAGTAACCCATAAGCAAGCAGCGAGAGAATTAAAATTGCTTTCATTGATGCGAAACTAAGTATACGAGTAGAGGTACGTAGTACTCGAGCAAATCTTAGCTTGGATATAACTTCGGTAAGCCGTTCGTCGTCGTCTAGTTGCACGGTCAGTGCAGTGGGGTGATGGCGGTGCGGATCAGACGAAACAATACGGAGAAACCAAAGAAATTGTGAGCCGCCTGCAGTGCAGCATACACTGGCTCTGGCTGTGGCTGATGGCGGCTGGAATTCAAATTCCATCAGCCCCACTTGTGGTGATGTATTACTGCATGCGATCATGGATGGCGATAGTAACTATTAAGAGGCAATAACCACGACCAGCGACACAATAAGAAAACAAGTTGATTGCGGTCTAGCCTAGCCACAGCAGGTTGTGGAGGTAGGAGTTGATTCAACTTTGTTTTTGAAAATAGAAACTTTGATTGATTTTTTGTTTTAATAATAACACAGGAATTTTACTTTGGGGGACTGTGTCTACCAATTTTTTTTGGTTTTTTTTTATTGTTGAGGAGTCCCACAAGGTTGTGCTGTAGAAACTGTACTTTTATGAACACCAAATTGGTTAACGAGTTTTTTGGAAAAAACTATGAAATACCGATGGATCTAATCATTCTTTTTCCTACATATCTAATGTCTCTTAATTTACTTGAGCTAACTACTCAACTAATGAAAGTGTAATTAAGTCACTGAAAATGCACAAATAGTTAATGGGAAATATATTCACCACAAACGTGGGAATCGCATACCCTTCACACATTATAATTAAATAAATTTTTGTTGTTAATGCCTGACGTATTTCTGTGGGAGTTTAAAATTTAATTTCAGATTATGATATCAAGTCGAACATCGAAAAAAGATAGTGATCTTAAATTCAATAGCTAAAACAGTTGGAGTGAGTTATGCAGATAACTTTGAGCAGGTTTTCTTCTACTGCATGACAAAATCATAAATTTAAAATTTTACAGCGTTGCTCTTAAGATAACTGGTTAATGTACCTTAGGAGGGCGTTAAGAGTTTTATGGCTTACACCCTTACTTTTATAGAGAGTTCGTATAGACTGATTGGCGTCAGATTAACTGATATCATATTAGAAAAAAGAAAAAAACATTCCATAGACAGTTGTTAGATCAAACAAATCAGATACAAAAGATCAGGACGGGTCAAACTGACGACTCTTTAGCCTGACCATATACGAGCGATGAGACAGTTTTTGGGTACGTTTTCTTATCAGAGGCCTATCACCAGCCAAAGCCTTCTACCCCTTCATAACACCCAATGCTATCTTAACTGTCGACGGCGACTGTTCTGTCGCTCGTGGGTATATAGTTAACTATAGACCCTTAGGGTCTACGTCGACGTGTAGGTAGAGGTCAGGGGAGTAAACTAAGGGCCGTTTTCCAAGAGCAACGAAACAGTTTTTGGGTGCACTGAGTCTTATAAAAAGGCTATACACGAGCGAGAGCTTCTCTGCCGTTAGTAGAAACATATTCTAAAGATGACACGGGCTTAGGTCCGTCAATTTCTTTTATTACAAATTCTAATCAGTTAAATTCTTCGATTTCGACAGTCAACTCAAGGCTTATGTCTTTTAAGGACAGGCTCAAAAGATGTTCTAAGAACAAATGGACAATGGAATAACTAACTATGAGCAAGAGGAATGAAAACGATTAAAGGTTTGTTAATGGTTATGTATGTCCATCGCCACGTCAAAGGCTGTAGGCACTGCTGCCATCTAACGTCCCACACTGACATTAATCTCATTACTAGGGACAACATTGAACAATTAATAAAAACATTAAGTAGGAAGGTAGGTATACCTCAACAGTTTGGGGTCCCACCTTTTCTGCGTTCTGATTTGATCTTGCAAAAAATCTTGCAAAAACCTTGGTATCAAATTGTTGGTCGTAAAGTAGGCATAACTAGCTAAATACTAAGTGGCTTACAGAAGATACCTGAAAAATCCACCAAAAAGGACTTAAAGCTTGTATAAAGTAGGCATAACTAGCTAAATACTAAGTGGCTTACAGAAGATACCTGAAAAATCCACCAAATAGAGCTTAAAGCTTGTACAACTAGCAGTTTCTTAAATGAAAGCAGAAAGAAATTAGCTTATAAGTCCCGGCATGTGTTGTAGCCAAAGTGAGATGTCAAAGAATGAAAGTTATACGAATCGCTAGTTACTAAATAAGGAATAGATTAACTATTTGAAAATGAAATTGTTTAATGCGTTGAGATAAGTGCAGCTTCGCAATGTCATCTGTAGTTTTGATAGGCCCTCTCCGAGTGAACATGGGTTACAGAATGCTTTCTGGACGTTTGAAAAAAGTTTTTTTTTTTTAATACTAGGGTGGACCGAGGTTAAAACTCCAAAATCTTTCAAAGGATTGGAAAAGGTGAATGAGCGTCAACCGTCAAGCTTCTGACGAAAACAAAAAAATTACTAAGTGCGAAAACTGCTTCATAATCAACTTCGAAGTATAATTGTCCAATTAGCGGCTACGTGGTCCATCTATATCTGTCCCGATCATGCACTGCCCCAACTCGAGAACTAAGGCGCATGATACAAGCGGATCAAGGAATATACCTTGACCTGGCTAAACCCCTGTATCTACCCCCTTCAGGCGCTCTACTGTATCTAGACTAGCACGACTTTTCTGTAAAATCTGTCTGGGGCATCATGCGCAGAACGTGTCCAAACCATCAAAGTTTTTTATCACGAGGATCGACGGAGGCTAAAACTCTAAACCCTCAACTACAAACCATCAAAGTAAAGGAATAAAATCTGAATAAAAATCCCGATACGATAATCACCACCAACAAACCTTTAATTATCATCCCAGCAGCTTGTATAGGTATTATGCGACCTCATCTTTTCAGTGATGAGAGCAGGAACAAAATATGTCCAGCTTGGCCAAATGGATAACTTAGTATCACCTGCCCTTCTTTCGGTTTACTTTTACGCCTGTTTCCACATGGCTTCATTTGTGTGCAGGAGTTCCGGAAAAACCCTCAAAGCATTCAAAGACGGGCGCAAGCCCTTTCAATTGATGCAGATGGACGCTGGATGCCATTACGAGGGTGAATGAGTTCTTCATTTAGTTCCGATCATCAGTTCTTCTTCTCTTCATGAAATTGGAGAAGATTTTTGGCAGCTTTAATAGAAAGTTTATTTGACTCTGCACAAGATGGTTCCTAGAAAAGCTTTAGTTATCTTTGAAGCTGCATACTTACAATAGGTCCATGTGCATATTTTTTCTAATCCTTTTTTAACCTTACTGATCTGCAGCGAGCAACGTTTTCTCATGGTGTAGTTACTGGATTTTATCCAGCGTGGGCCTTCAATGTCAGGCAGATACGCTTGCACCCACCTCGGCTAAGGTGTTCGGCTGTAATCTGATGTACTGGAAGCCTGGCATGAAGTAAAACTTTAATAGTTAGCCACCTAAGACAGGAAAAAATGCCGATTCCAGTCCGAATTTCTAACGCAAAATTAGGCTCACAGCATTGAATAACTAGTAAATAGTTATAAGATATAACTTTACCATTATTCATTATTACGATTCAATCATCCACCACGTAAGTAATTTGTTAACGATTTAGAAACCAAAATTGAAAGATCGTTAATGGAAATAGAGTCTAATCTGATGGGTTTGCTGGATATTAAAGGAGCCTTCAAAAACTAATTACAAATCTTTGAAGTCCTCCAACAGGGCTCTTAATACATTAAATTTACGATTAGGCATTTCCCTAATTATAGGGAGACGGCAATGCGCAATAGAAATTTTTGGTTCAAAAAGCCGTGGGTTGTCCTATCGCCGCTCTTATGGTTCCTTGTCAGTGATGACCTACCAAAATCCTTGACAAGCCAAGGGACACTGATGTCATCTTTAGATTTGCCGAAAGACTAAACTCTCTGTACATCCCTTGCACATTGTTATATGGTTCCTTTTACCAAACGCTGAAAACTAGAATTCATTACCCAACCCACATTGTGTGGGTAAGAATATAGAAATTTTAAGGGAAGTCAAGTACCATGGAATTGTCCTTGATTGCGAGGTGTCATGGAACCAACAAATAGAACGCAACGTAAACAGAGCCTACGGATCCATATTGACTTGCCGTTCAACCTGTGGCTTCTGGTGTTGTTGTGCCTTCTGGTGTTGTTGGTCTCCTATTGGGCGTCTCCACAGGTGACGGCTAGAGGAATGCGCACCATATATGGTGGGTACCGGTTTGGCAAATATCCCGGGCGGACCAGCAAAAAGCGAAAAATCCTTGCGCGTCTGGCTCAAAATGAGCGGCTTCCTGGTCGGCGTTTGATATCTAGCTTAGGGTCGGCCGAGTATGTCCTTTTTATCTTGCCATATGCAAATAGAATTGACAACAATTAGACGCATGCCCTGTTTTCGTGAAATACTCTGCTAGTCATATTATTGCTTTTTTCCCTAAAGGCATAACACTTGCGGGGGTAAGCTTTGGTGGTTCTGGGCAGAGTTTTAATATACTTCTGGATTGCTGGGAAAAACACAAACCACCACGGTTTGACCACGTTTGGTACACAGACGGTTGTAAGATGAAAGCAGAGACTGGATCAGAGTTCGATTCAAGAGACCTGTTCACTCCGACGTCGCAAGCACTTTTGACACATCTGGCATTCTTCACGAAATTCCAGCCCGTTGCGGCTTTGATGGCAATAAAAAAGCTGACTTGTTATATAAAATCGGTGCAATAACAGCCCTTATAGAACCTCAAGCCTTTAGCAGCAAAGAACTAATCGCGACTTTTAAAAAAATATGGTAAGAATTTTACTCGCATTATATCCGTTGACGTGAGAATACTTGGACAAAACAGCTCCTAACGATTCTTTCTGAATTTAACCCTCTTATTCTCTCTGAAGATAGACCAAAGAACCTTAACAGAAAAATTCAGTGACATTCTTTTTGAAGCTCCCCGATTCTCTGCTACTAACTCGATAACTTCAGGCGCGATCCCCAGGCCGGTCTGGGAGTTTCTTCATCTGGTAATCCCCCACTACCTGCTTCTAGGTCCACTATCTGAACGATCCGCTTTTATCTTGGCTAGCATGACCTCAAGCATGAGCATATTCCTCGCCAAGACTGCAGTTCATTCATGCAAGGAACAGGAGAGGTGACAGAGCACAGCCATGGCGATGTCTAACGCACATATTACGGGATTAAACGGCATTTCATCGCTAACAACTTTTGCGAATAAGTTCTTTTACAAAGACTGATGGGCCCACTCAGTTTATAGTCTTGCGAAATTCTCCACTCCAGTGTATATCGCGAGGAACCCGGGCGTAGCCTTTTCCAAATCTATTAAAGAAAAAACAGAAGAATACTCATGGCAAGGAAATTGTTTTATCTTCAACCAAGACCAAAATATTTTAGAAAAGATTATCCTCCCGGGGTCTTTCTGGGGTTGCTGCGATTTTGTGCCTCCATGTGGCGGATAAGCGAGCGCTCGCAGTAATATAGTATAACCGGGGTTCGAGTATGGAAATATCCCTTTTTTCAGCGTTTTTTTTTATAATATGCTCTCGATCAAGGGGTTTTACGACTACCCTTAAAAAAATCCTTTTTATAATGCTAAGATCTCATCAGGGATGAGACTCCTAGATTTTTATGCCTAGAAGACCCAAAGCAAATCGTCGCTGCAACTGAGGAAATTTTCTATATGATACCAGAGCGAGACTGGGCAAGATCATATCCTCAACTTTTAAGGTATAAAAATAGGAACCGTTTTTCTGCTTTTATCGCGTTACGAGGTTTGAAATGTTGCTCAACTTCATTTGATGCAGAATCTCAGCTTCAAGTCTCACAAGAATAATGAAAGTCATAATGTGGAGACGCATTAGATAAAGGTTGTTTTATAAGATAAGATATAGACCTTTCTTCTTACACCTTTATCTACTTCTTAAGCCGCGTTGTCACAAGCAACGTAAAACAGGAACAGAAACAGAATCTCATACATTAGCAACTGAAACCTAAATTCGCTGAATGCTTTTTGCGTTGCTAATGTATAAAATTCTGTTTCTGTTCCAGTTTCTGTTCCTTGTGACAACACGGCTTTAGACCTTGACTTTATGACAAATAATACTTGGCGTGATTCTTCGTTCTAAGGACAGTTACGTCCTTCCTGTAAGTAACCGATTCAAGCCGTGCTAATAAACTTCATCGGTTTATTCAAAAGTTCTTGGTCGTCGAAGATGGCTGGGAATTGTTAAGCGTATATGGCCCAGAGCTCATTTGAACCTTTCAATCAAATCAGTAGACCGCCTCATATGACGAGCTAAGGTTGCGTGCACAGAGGAAGCGCGAACTCACTCAATTTGGACGCCCAAACTGGAAGAATATAGCTGAGAACTGACCAGTAATCTAAGGAAGAACATTCATAATTACTCTTATAGATTTAAGATTACCTTTTTAATCTTCCTCAGAGAGCGATTGAGTAGCTAGGCCCTCCCTATTAGTTTGAGCTTATTTTGCCCGTGCAAAATACAAAATATACTTTACGGTGAGCATTTTCAAAAGCAGGAACTCTGTTTAAGATGAATGGCAAAGCTTTAGGACTCTGTAATAGGAAAATCCTCCCGGTAATTGGTCTTATCTGTAAACGGCATGAGGACCGAGAGTATAATTTCGAACTGTACGCTGCACAACGGCCCCGGCTTAGCTAGAAGAGTTAACTAAAGTCTAGCCACTGCTATCGGTCTCACAATCTAGAGCGGATGGAAACCAATCAGTCGACGCAAAAAATCATTGAATTCCAGAGGGACGGACCTGTCGAAGATCTTTAGCCAGCTTCGCGTGCAAAACTGGATGCAGCTAATTAAGAACAGACCTGGTTGGAGAATCTTGTTGGTTGAGACTTATGTCCACACCGAACTGAGTAGCTTTCATAAAAAAGGAGGGACATCTTGATTGAATATATTAGATCCTTTAAATTTATGTTTGGTTTAGCTTTACATCGTTAGCACAACTTTAATAGCTTCGACGGTTCCTTCCCATGCGTACAGAAGTTTTACGAAAGCCGACTTATCTCACCCTGCATAAATTACAGCCTTAGGTAGACATAGTTACAAGCAAAATGATTCTCAAATACGTCACAAAACAAAATCATTAACTAATTTATTGCGGCTTGACTCACCAATTAACTATTTGATCTTGTCTTGCTAATAAGACTTAAGCTCTGCTAATAATTCCCAGAAAGTTGACCTTCTTCAAAATAACTCAATTGACATTTGACAGAGTTTACAAATGCGGCTAAGAAAGCATAAAGAATGACTTTGACTTTGACTCATGGTTTTTAGTGTCGCCGAAAAAGAGATTTCACAAGAGTAGGAGCAGTTAATCACATCAATTTACACTTCCATACACAGCAGACAGGGTTCTGGGCTACGCAGATGACCTAAATATTTTTTCGTGTTAAAAAAACGGGATAATGAATTTGGCTTCTCAGTAAAACTTTGTCAATCAGTGCACAAGATTGGATTACAAGTTTCCAGCAGCCAGAGTCCTCCTCACAGGCAATTCAAACTCTAAAAAAATTTTCCGTGCTCGTACGCAGTCCTATCCATTTCGGGAAAAATTTTGAAAAGTTCCTATGCGATATCGAGTAGGTTTCTACATTCGCCTACATGCGCCTCCCATAATCCAACCAGTCGACTCACCTGTGTATCGTTGAGAATCTCCAGATGCTCGCCCTTTCGGAAGCTGAGGTCTTCGTCTGTGCGTGCGTCGTAGTCGTAGAGCGCAACAAAGATCTTCGCATTCGAGCTGGACGTCTCGTTCTCTGGTATCTGTGGCACCGGACGGATTTGCTCCTGCGGCGGTGTCTGCTGCATAGGATTCTGCAGAACTGGCAGCTCCTCCAGCGGATTGGTCCGTTCGATGTTTAGCTTATCCGTGTCCGGTTTCTCGCTCCGCAGGCAATTACCCATTTTGGATTGTTGTTTGTTTATAAACGCCGCAGTGTATGTTCAGGAAATAAAAGGATTCTCCGAGTAAACAAAGGCGACAGCCACGAACCGACCGAAAACTCTGGGTTCGCTGGGGAAACGAACGAGAGAGAAGAAAACTCCACCAAACGCGGGGCACAAACAAACTGCAAAACACAAACACAAGCACTCGGTGGAAATTAGGAAATCTTCACCCAAAGTATACGTAAATAAAAAATCAAAAAAAAAACGGAATCACGACACGCTGGCAGATAGCAAACACATAAAATTTCCTCACCCCTCTCAGAGTGACTAATTTTTTTCCGATTCTTCAATAAAATAAGGAAAATTCTGCGAATAATCCAACTTCTCGACGAGGTCTGACGTTGTTAGCCATTTAACAGACACTCACACACGCACTGGGATGTGGGGCGCTGGGGGCAATATGCAAGACACACACTTTTCCCAAACGACGAGTGAAAAATTTTCCTTTTTTTGGAAAATTTGTTGGTCCACGTCGAGAACGCGCTGTGGAGCAATGGAAAACGATGGAATTTCGTGTGTGGGAAACTTTCGACACATGAATTTCGATGGATTTTCCGTCAAGCACTTGGTTCGCGTTTGGCCTGTTGGAGCAGCTCCGCGCACAACACTCGGAAATTAAAGAAATAAGGGAAAAGAAAAACTTCAGACTTGGAATTTGGCTTCGTTTAGGCTGGACATGGGGATAACTGAACGCGTTCGATTGTCTGGCTAGTGTTTATTGCAGACGATTCTTTATCCATTCCGCGGCACGGACGACCATGGAAAAGCAGAAGATTCGCGGATTCGGAGCAGCATCAATCAATTCTTCACACAACCGACCAAACACAGTGGAAAACCATTCACAAAATCAGGGCGCGATATTTCAATATGGCTGACTGACTAGCACTGGACTGGTTAAGTGACAGCGATTGTGGGGTGCAGCTTGTCTGGCGTTAGGCGAGTGTAATAACAATGCAATGGTGTTGTCTCTGTTCGACTAAGGTGTGTAGCTGGGTGGATTTTTCTTTCTGCCGTTTGATGTTGGCTGACAGACAGTTGTGTTGTTGTTTTGATGAGGGTGGACGGTAGTAGAGTTTAGATTTGGCTTGATCTAGTACCAAATCTCGCATATTACGGACTTGGTGGATAGATGGCGCCACGGCGAATGCTGAGGAAACTAATTATCGACCATTGAAGGTTTTTCAAACTTGGCCGTTGGACTCGGCCTGGGACACAACACGACAGAAACTCTCGTATGGCTTATGCCGACAGCAATTTTCTAATCGCCTACACATTTCTTTGTTTTTGTATTTGGCTTTATAAATCGGACTAAATTTTGACACCATTTTTCGCTTTCAATTTGGATCACAATTCTATTTCTTTCACTGATGTCGGTGTTTTCGGTGTCGTTTTGGTTTCATAATTCTGACTCATTTTAACTTCTTCTTACGAATTGATTTTGATTATTATTCGACTTTGTTTTGAACCAGATTTTCGTCACTAAATTGGATTTCGTAATTCTATACTTTATTCACACTGAGCCAAAATCTTGATTCTGAGCTACTAGATTTCAGTTTCTAATTGATACCGCGAAAGTAATCTAGACTTCGTCGACTTATCAGCTACCAGCACTGTCAAATATCTCACATTTGTCGCACGTATCACAACACAAAAAATTGAAAAAAAAAACGCAACCTAAAAACTGCTTACGAGGAAGTCTAGACTACAAGTCTAGATTCTGTATTCCACAAATCTATGGGAAATCTAATAGATTTTGAGTTTTTACTCTAAATCTAGATTTAATTTTGGTGTAAAAAGGGTACTAAACTCTAATTTCACTTGATTTTTTATGCAGGTTGTGAAAATTGATGGTAGGACTTTATATATTTTTTTCACTTGTGCCGCTTCGTGTTTAAAGTTCCCAGCTCAAAAGTGAATTATATTTAATTTTTTTTTTCGAAAATGATGGCACCACTGTATGTATGAAGTCCCCAATTTAACTGTACAAAAATTCTACTAACTCTACAAAAATTCAATGGCTTTTGGCACAATGCATAATTTGACACAAAATCGTGCTCCAAATTGTTGTTCGACAAGTAGCTCTGAATGACTTTTTATAAAACAAAACTTTTAAATTCGATGACTTATCATATTGATTTCTAATTAGGATATTTTTTCAAACTAAACAGGAAAGGAACAAGTGTCGATATGAAGACATCAATAGCAAACACCTAATACTTCTATTTCTATTCTAGTTTTAATGAAAAACGCTACTGATCAACTAGGTTATTTGATTGATAGCTATTAAAAATTAAAAATAAAATAGAGTTTTATTCGACGAACCCCAATAAAAATGTTTCCATTGGTGTCAGAAGTGGGGCGGTCAATTCAGCGCTGTTTCTCTTAGTACAAATGTGAGAGCAACCGACTTCTTCTTCTTTTCATTGTCGCAGGTGCTCGTCATTGCGGGAGCTTCGAATTGCCTTTTATGAAACGGCCGTGACATTACCGCATTAAAAACAGAAGGATGCATTTCTTTTCTTTGTGAATTTTCGGTCGAATTTTCTGTTTCTTGACGTAATTGAGCCATTTCGCTAGTAGTTGTTCGTACTCTTGGTCCACAATTTCCCCTTTCAATTCTAGTTAATCGAATTCCTCTTCGAACTTTTAATCTATTGTCTCGATTTTACCTTTAAAATCTAACTTTGGGAATTAAGTTTCGTCTCGAGTTTAACATCCAGACTTTCGATTTGCTGCTCTAAAGAATTCCTTTCTTCGTCAAACTTTCTTTTGAGAACGTTCTTTTGGTCTTCGAGAGCATTCTTCTGTATTTGTTTATTTCTCTTTTTTTTTTGATCAGATTTTCGAACTTCTTCAAACTTTCAAAGAACTGTTGGCGTGCTACTGTGCTCTATTGCCTTGGTTCCGCACTAAAAAACAACCTCATATCGGCGTTTTCACCTTCCTCGGTGATTTCATCTTGGAACCGAAGCAATAATTCCCCTTAACCGTAGAACCACAGTGATGTAGCTGTGGCGGTAGTAGTAGCGGTAGTAAGAGCTGTCAAAAGTTAAAACACATGTATTGCGCACACAATGTGTGTCTGTGACGGTAGCGCGTAGCTGTGGCGGTAGTAAGAGTTGGCCAACTTTTAACTTTCGTAGCGCTACACGGTTGACAGCGCTACACGGTGGACAGTTCAATACAAGTTAAGTAAACAATGGAGGAAAAGGACGTCGAAAAGTTTATTGAGATGGTTAAATCTAAAGACATTTTATGGAATTTGTGTCATCCGTTGAACAAAATATTAAATTTAGCTCAAATTAAGTCAGAGTATCGGCCATTGTTTATAAACGAGGTTTTTGTTCGACATAGCCGCGCTACACCATTGTGTTCAATTTTTTTCCGTACTACGCCACACGGCTCCACGGCTATACTACGTACTACTGCTACATACCAACGCTACGCGCATTGTGGTCCCACGGTAAGAATCGAAGTCTGGTGGTCAAATAGACTTCTTAACAGTTTGACAAATAGACTTTTTAACAGTTTGACGTCTTCTGGTATTTTCAGTACGGGATGCCAAACAAAGCATCGTTTTATATGGAATACGAACGAAAATAACATGTTAACATAAATAAAAAATATGCAGCCGTGTTTCGATGAAGGAGAAAGTTGTAGACTAAATCAGCCTTTCTAATATAGGCTAAAAACATTTTGACTACAGAAAACACGGAAAAGATTAGAAAAGTGTTTTTTTATGTTAATGAAACAGCGCTTGTGATCGCCAAAAGGGTACACGAATCTATGATCACAGCTTCAGAACAATTTTCGACACATTCCTTTTATTTTATTACAATAATTTTTAGATTTAACCACAGAACAGAATCAGCAAACAACTTCTTTCCTTATCGGCACACTCATGTTGGGTTGTTTATTAATAATTGTTCGCGCTTCTATAGAAACCATAACGTCTTTTCATATAAAATCACGAATTGTTGGGCATCTCTAGGTCGAAAAACGTGAAAGACGTCAAATTTTGACAACCTGGCTAAAAGGTCTATTCTCTCTTTTGTCAATAGAGATATTTGCCAAAATGTCACTTTTCGTCATTTGGTATGAAAACAATCTTGCTCGTCTCAATTTTACACTAGGCTACCATTTGTAATCATTCATTGCTTCCATGCCAAGTGAACGAGCTTAGCCAAAGGCTAGAACGAGAGTTTTGAGTAAGAAGGATGCGCGAACAATTCTATGGTTCAATTTATTAAGCGTCAAATATTGAACTATCGAAACACAATTTACACAACAAAATTAATTTAATGTTCACCTTAGTCAACGTGAATCACCTTATGAGTCACTGTTTCATCTTTGGTAAATTCCAACATTTAAATAACCGCATAAGTCACCAGATATTTTATTTGCGCATAAAATTTCTGGGAAATTCCGCTTTGAAAAACTGCTTGATACGCTAAAAATGTTCCGATAAATTCCATTGTAGAATTTTCCTGCACAGTTGTTAGCTTTATCCCCAATTTCTGACACCAATGTAATATTTTCTACTGGGCTTCGTCGAATAAAACTCAATTTCACTCTTGAAATTACATAACGTAACACCTTTTTTTTATCAAAAACACGACTTATGCTTCCTCGGAGATTGTATCATGAAGTTGGAGCAATAATTTCCTTTTTAAGACCCGTAGTCTGGTGGTGTAGTTTACCCAATAGACCTTTTAACAGTTTGACGTCTACTGGTATTTTCAGTGCGGTATGCCGCACGAAAATTACGAAAAATGAACCCATAATGAGCGAAAATTACAATGAAAGCAAAAACAATAATTGAATAAATGCAGTCGCTTTGTTCCTAATTTCTAACACCAATGTTATATTTTCGACTGAGCTTCGTCGAATAAAACTGAATTTCCACCTTTAAGTTACCCAACGCAACACCTTTTTTTTTAATCAAAAACACGACTTATTTAAGATTAAATCACAATTAATTCAATTTTGTCACTAAGAATTCAGCACTTGAATTCAATTAAATCGCTTTCTACTTTAACTCTCGAATTTTACTATTCTACGCTCAAAATAAATCTGTGTCATCCGAGTCTGTGATCCGCGTATTTATACAAATTCACCACGTTCCAGAAGTTTTCCACTTGGTAATTTTCCATTGGAATTTTTTTACTGAATTTAATAGAGGGAAAATTCAATGTCGAAATTCAAATGTCAGTTTCCTGTCAGCAGACTGACAGTCTCTTGTTCGCCTGGCAGTGTTTGAAATGATCATGGGGCCATTATTATAATGTTTCTAGAATTGTAAATTGTTTTCAACATTAAATAATTTTAATAATTTAAAAAAGATAGAAGAAAGGTAAAAAGTGTCCACTTTTTATACAGCCCTAGCAGACAGAAGTTAAATAGGATTTTTCAACACAGAAAATCTTCCGAAAATTTAGTAACACTGATGGATGTGAAATATTGACCAGCTCTCGAGATGCACTCGAAAGCTCTTATCTTATCTCCAAATAGTTAACAGTTAACCTACATTCAAAACAATCTTAAAACATGATTAAGGTAAGCTTTACTTTCAAAAAGCTTACTTGCCTTTGTGTCTGGCAGTAGGAAGAACAAACAGAACCGTTAAATGCTGGAGATATTCCTTTTAAATTTGCCACGTTACGGGGAGTTGACTGAACAGTATTTAACTATATTATTCAAAGCTTATGTTTGTATGTTTTCAGCAAAACTTATAACGACGGTCCTGCAACTTCCTACAAACTAACGTCCGCGTCTGATCGCTGTTACTTGTGTTTTGAAACCAATGAATTCTGCCTTTTCACTTTTAGTCTCCATTTGTGGTTCAAAGGATCTGTGTTGTTTTTACGGAGTGTTTCGAAGATAGTGAAAAAAATGAATCCTTCGTTCGAGGTCCGCTATTGTTGGTTCGCTGCGTAAATGGTAAATAGCATCGCCTGAACTTTCAGAGTTTTTATTCATAACTTTATTTGCCTTGAGTAAACTGCAGCAGTGCACCGCACCTATAAGTCCAGACAATACTTTCAAAATTCTAACAAAACGCTTTCAACCATCAGCTCTTAAATAAAATAAAAAATTAAATAAAAATTGTTAACTACACTGTCCTATTGTCGAAAATGCCGATGCAATTAATAACCCTATCCCTGCGGCATATTTGTTCTATTTCTATTATTCACATTATCCAATTGCACGGGTGTATAGTCCTCAGCAGGACTCGGTGATGCTTGAAGCGGTGTATTACCGCGCTTCTCCTGCTGTCGTACTAGTTCGTAGTACAGGCCTTGTTGCTGCATTAGGTCGTCATGCTTACCGCTCTAGGGTTTAACGAAAATTGCATAAAAACGTCAAGATACGTCGAACCTTTCTACTCACCTCTACTATCCTTCCCTGATCAAGGACAACAATCAAATCAGCATTACGTATCGTTGATAGTCGATGGGCAATGACCAAAGTAGTTCGGTTGAGGACGGCAGTGTCAAGAGCTTTTTGGACGATTGCTTCACTGGTGGCATCTAAGGCGCTAGTCGCTTCGTCTAGAATAAGTACCTTGGGGTTCTTCAGTAACGCCCTTGCAATAGCGATTCGCTGGCGTTGACCCCCGCTCAATTGAGCTCCTCGCTCGCCGACATTTGTCGCATATCCTTCTGGGAGAGCACTGACAAAGTCATGCGATTGTGAGAGTTTCGCTGCCACGTGCACCTAGTAATCAGCAGAATATAAAAACTATTAAATCTCAAGGTTGTAAGGATGACCTTACGTCTTCTTCTAGTGCATCTGGACATCCGTAGCGAATGTTTTCCAAAATTGTCGTCGCAAACAGTATCGGTTGTTGCTCTATGAAACCGAGGACGTGCGAGCGCAACCAATATGGAGAGAGGTCTGATAGTTTGTATCCGTCGAGCTTGATCGTCCCTGACGTGGGCTCGTAAAATCTCTCCACAAGCGATGCAATCGTTGACTTACCCGAACCACTTGCGCCGACCAGAGCGACCGTTTCACCCGGTCTCAGTACTAAGCTAAAGTCTTTAAGAACTACCTGTGGGTGGGAGTATCAATAATGTTTATCGCATGATGGATAAAATGACCAGGGCTACTTACGTGATCAGGTCTCGTTGGATATGCGAAGGAAACATTGTCGAAACGGATTTCGCCGTACAGCCGTTCCACTGGAATTTCATAGCCTCTAAGGAGTTCGATCTTTGGTTGGATTTGTAAGTACTAGAGTGGGTAAAAAGTATTAATTTCAGTCACTGTATTAATACAAGTTCCTATTTACCTCAAACACACGGGAGCCAGCCGTTAAACCTCGAATCATTGTGCCCAATAGCACTGAACCTTGCGCCAGCGATCGTTGAACCCCTTGGGAGGCGACTAGAAAGGCCATCAACTGACCGGGTGATAGGCTCTCCGTTGACATTAGATGTCCACCCAGGAAGAGGGTGGTTAATACTAAGCTGTAACCAAAATACGATTTCGTTTTAATAAAGCTCTTATTAAAAAAGTTTGCTGTATTATCTCTGTCGTATGTGCTTGCCTAAAAACTATGACCATTACCAGAGACTTTCTCATACGAAAGATTCCTCATTTCCAGTTTTTCGAAACACAGGACCCAATACAGTCTGACAAGGTCTGGAGCAAACTTTGCAGTTTAGGTGGAAAACCCTTTGGTGTAACCCTTTTCACTTACCCATTAAGGAAGAAGTTTGTCAATCCTTGGAACACAGCTATTCCGTAGCCCAGTTGCTGTGCCAACACGGCTGCCTTGTCAGTTTCCTTTTCGAATAGTTCGATTTCTCGATACTCACAGGCACACGACCTTACCGTGCGGATGTTGGACAGAGCCTCTTCACACACAGATGTAGCACGTTCTGACTGAAATCATAAAAGGATTCTAAAAACCCTTTTCTGAATTCAACTGAAACCCAAACTTACTTGGGCTTGGGACTTTTTACTAAGTCCTCGCAGTGTCCTACCCAGGAACGTCATGAATGTAACAACAGCTGGAACAGCAGCCAATGCGATCGCAGCCATATGTGGCGATATCAGAAACAGAGAAACGCTGCCTCCTATTAGCTGTGCTGCGCTTCGCAATCCCTGCGCTACAAATTGCTTAAATGACGATTTGAAGTCCTGAACGTCAGCCGTGAGCCGATTGACCAACTCTCCAGTGCGGTTCTCGTCAAAGAACTCAATATCCTGGATGATGATCTGCTTGAAGAGGTCCTGTCGAATTTTCGTCGACATCTGTTCGCCGATGCGACTCAGGAGGAATATATACAAAAAGGTGAAACCGGATTGGAGGACGTAGAGGCCCATAAGGTTGGCAGCGGGCGATCTCACGTCACGCAGGAATGTATTGGACAGGGGATCATGTACAAAGGTGTTTGCATACCTCGCCAGGATATTGACTAGATCGCCGAGGATATTAGGAATTTTTATATTGATAAAGGCGACTGCCAGAGCGGCCTACAAAGAGAAAAAGCAGTAAGACTCGTTGGCATAAATTTAACTTCCAGAAATGCTTACAAAAACAGCTCCGATAAGTTCCCAAAGGTATGGCTGCAGGTATTCCCAGAACTTCTTCCAATCGAACTTGTTATCGTCCTGATGCAGGGTCTTCTGCAGGACACCTGCCAGACGATTGCCCTCACATTGGGCGAACAAGCTCGTCCTACACTTTGCCACTAGCCCGAGTGATACCCCACATCCGCCGATTAGAAGATTCTTAGCCTTTATCAGTCCTCCCACGTTGGACTTGGACGTCTTCGATGATTCCAGGCGGCCAGTCTTGTTGTGATGCACATTGCGCTGGACGCGACCACAGTCCCTGGCAGTGTTCGCATTGAATCGAAACTTTGGAAGATTGTAAATGCCTCGACTGTGTGATTGCGGAAAGAAGATAACAAGAAGACGATGATAAAATCACAGACAATTGGTGACATAATCGCTTTGGATGGTCAAAGTCGGGTGTGCTGGGGAATACCAATTGGACACTAACCTTAGAATATCGGATTTACCACTGCATTGTGATACCAAGAGGCGAAGCATGTTAGGGGTGTAGAAAACGGTCACGACTTTTTTTTAACCAATATAAATTATCTTAACGCGATAAACATTCCGAAAATGAAAACAAAAAAATTGTTTCGATTTTTTTAATTAATCGAAAACAAGAAACCAAAACATCAACTCGTCTGTTGGGAAGCGCGTGCAGCGACAGATGTCAAAAATGACAGTCAGCTGTTGAAGGGAGGAACATTTGCAGTTGGGAATTTCGTTTTGGACACTGTGAGGGTAATGCCAGGTTGCAATTGCTGGTGAGGAATATTTTAAAATTATTAAAGGAAATTTTGGGTCGTATTATTAAAAATTAGTTTTTGCAGTTCTGTGCTTAACTTTAATAAAACCAAGTAGACTTTATCTCACTAGGTTGTACATATTTTTGTGCCACATTAACCTGAAAGGCAATGTAGTGCTATTTTTAATTGATAACAAAAAATATTCACAATTGACAACAATTATTTTTGGAATTCATACCTCATGTTTGTGCACTGGCTCTAATTTTTATTTGACCTCAAGCATCAAAGTGAATAGGTAACAACTTCAAATCTTCGTCAAATGTTAAGGGAAATGCTTTTTCTCTCATATCAAAAATGTAAGTTTTCTGTAGAGGACAGCAATATAGTTGCCTCCGAGTTAGGATTTGCAATTCAAAAAAATATTTGCTCCCGATGAACTACAAAATCGGCTCCTATTTTATTTTTATTAATTTAATAAAGAATCGAAATGTTATTTAACATCCGCGGCTTTAAATAAAAGCCTTAAAAGCTTGGTTGAAGAAGTTCTTTCCCCAAATGTTGTTTTGTACAACAAAAACGAAAGTGGAATAGCTTTCTGTCAGAACGACAAAAATCGAAAATGGGCTAAATTTGGAAAGTCGGTAAAACAAATTTAGAATGAGTCAAAACCTAGAATCCAGAAACCAATACAATATCACGTGTAAACTGCCTAATACTATGTTTAAACCGGCAATAATACGAGGATTAGCGGGAGACGATTAATAACAAATTCCAAAGTGGTTCCACCAAAAAGATTCTCAAAAGAGAGTGGCGATGTCATTTTACAGGAGCGAAAAAAGATTTCCGTTGTAAACATCCCAATTTGACATCCCCATTCTGACAGATCTTTCATACGTGGAGAGTTTTAATGAACTTTTTCGATTTTCTAATAGTTTGCGAGAAGCTGTTCTAAAAGGGTTGAAAGTGGTTTGTAAAAAGGGTGAATGAGATTTATGAGGGGATTAATAATTTTTAATCGTTTGCCGAAAGGAGTTAAACTTGTACGGTTAATCGCGTAATAGACGGATGGACGAATGGACGATAAGGGGAAAAGGCGAAAGTATACTTGGCTCTTTCGAAAAACAAATTCTACGGCGAATTTGCGGTCCCGTCTGTGTGCGAGGACGCGAGGAGAGCGAATGGAGAAGAAGATATAACCGCAAACAAGAAACCAAAAAGCCAAAACACGAAGACTACATTGGCTCGGTCACATCGAGCGAATGGACAACAGCGCTCCAGCCAAGAGGGGCTTCGAATACAAGCCATCAGGCTCGAGACGCCGAGGACCAAGCCATCGCGGATGCCAGAGCGGTTGGTCTGGACTATTGAAAGCAGCGTGCCCAGGATCGCAGAGGATGGAAAGCTACTGTGAACTAGGTAGAGACGCTCCATGGGTCCGCTGTATTCCTCCGATTTCGTCAAAGTCGTCTCTGCACATGCGAGTTTTTGCATGAACTTAAAGAAGATGTCAGCGCGTAGCCTTGTCCTAATTTTTGAAATTTTACCGATCTTGACGGAAAAGTGCGGGTTTTCCATCGTTATCCTGCACAAACAGACGAGTTTGGCAGGGATGCCAAAACTTGACATTGTCATAAGTCATCTCAATAGATGATGTCATAGGCGGCTTTGAAATCGTTGAGAAGGTGGTATCGATTTGGGCCACAGCCTGAATATTTGATCAAGGGTTGAATTTCCTCGGCTAAGGCTACACTTACATGGAACAACCAGATTATTGGCAATCGGCCTTCTCTGGGGCAGAGACTTTGACAACTGTTCTCGAAAGTTGTGTAAAATAGATACCGACAGCATTATGGGTTCATAGCCCTTATCAATAATTCTTTGCGCTTCGATAACACACAGCACAGCAAAGATTGAATCTAGGTACGTTATTGCCGCCTGAAGCCTTCAGCCCAATGAATCCGTTGCGTCTGCCACGTTGAAGTACACAACTGACAACTGAGTTAAATAAACACGTTACCGGCCATAAAAGAACTTCGTGGCGTACGCCGCTTCCGTGTGTATTTCACTGAGTTGTCAGTTGTGGACTTCGACGTAGCGGATGCAACGGATCATTAGGCTGAAGGCTTGACTGTCTGAAAGCATTAACAAGCATTAACAAAATTCGTTAATGCTATAGGCACGAATACCTAATCATTTATAAGCCAGGGAAAAACGACCTTAATCGCCATGATTAGGAAGGCGGAAAGATAAACTGCTGGTGTGTTCTTTTGGCCACCGAGCTGACAAATATTACTTGGTGTTCCCGATAATTCCAGCGTGTTTCATTGAGTTTCACAAATGCTTCACCCGGTTTCAACAAATGCTGCACCGGTGGCCAACGCGTGATTTGTCAAACTATTTTGACTTTTTCTATTTTTAAATTTCGTGGTTTTGTTGGCTTCGCTTCTTTGCAACATTGTTGTTCCTTATTGTACGCTGATCTCAAAAGTTTAAACACATTTTGGATCTGACGATCGGTTTCAGAGAAATTATCATCTAAATTTGGAGAAAAAGTGATATAATTTTGAAATTTGATTTTAAATTTCCAAGGCAATGTGATACTCGAGACGTTCACGGTGAAATCTTATAAGATTTTCAAATCCCTTGCTTAAGTCTATTATGGGCAACACAATCTTTTGACAGAACTTGAGTGGGATTTTCGCTGTATTTCGACAAAGGATTAATCACGCTCAAGTCTATTTTGTTTAAGCCTTAAGTTTCTTGTCAATTTATTGACAAACTTTGACAGTTTTCCACTTTCATAATTAAAGACACAATTGACAAAGCGTAAGCCAATTCATTATATGTCAATTCAAAGACACTCTATTACTACTTGCCAATTTCTTAATATAACCTAAAAATACGTCGTTTGTCAATTTTAATTCGACAAATTGATACTTAGCATAAAGGGCCAACTAAAATAGTCGGAAGGAAATTGACGATAACGTCATTACCGGACGAAAAGTTAACTTTAGTTTCGTCAAGCAGACAAGCAACCTGCAATTGCCTTTTGCAAAAGTATAAATCTGTCAAGTCGCAATTTCATTTGTTTACGAATCAGCCACACCAAAACCAATTTCAAAATCTACGTACGAAATGTGCGGTCGGGAGCGCTCAATACGTACGAAACAAAAATCAAAGAAAGCTTGACGAAACTGACCCGACCGACATTATGGGCGCGTTATACGAATCGAATGTATTCGCAGAATTTCTTAAGGCTCCGTACGTAGCCTTCACTCTATTATAGTTGGCCCTTAAGGCTACACCGACACCCAGCCACCACTTTCAAATACGTCGGTCGGTGGTAAAATTTCGAGTTCGGTGTAAACACACCATCCTAGAAATAGCCTGATTATCAAGCACTGAGCTTCACCAAGCTCGTTTAAAGTCGAAATAGGGTATACGTAAATTCTCTTTAAAATTCCCACCCATCTTCGATCCCACTTTAAGCATTTTCCTATGATCCTTTGTTACATTGGTGATTTGGTTCCAAAGTGGCAGCACAATAGACCATTTCCACGAATTCCCATATGTGGCTGTCGTAGCTACCTATCCTAGCCTAACCTAAAAGTTGGCACATGTTTTCATAAAACCTTCCTATCGGTTGACGTGTTTCCAGGAAACCGAGACATCCTTAATTCTATAGCCTTCAGCCCAATGTATCCGTTGAATCCGTTACGTCGAATTACACAACTGACAACTCAGTGAAATACACACATTCTTATAGGAAGCGACGTACGTCACGAAGTTCTTCAATTGAGCTTTTAACAGTTTGACGTCTACTGGTATTATCAAGTGCGGGATGCCAAACAAAGTACCGTTTTATATGGAAAACGAACAAAAATTACACATAAACGTAAATAACTATTTAAAAAATGCAACCCTGTGTTTCGATGAACGGGAAAGTTGTAGACTTGATCAGGCTTCCTAGGTAAAGCTAAAAATATTTTCACAAAATATTTCACCACAAAAAGGTAAACGGATTCAAGATATCTTCGGAACTTTTATTCGATACTTTCCACATATTTTATTAAAATAATTTTTTGGTCAATTTAAAGAGCGGAATAAGCACAATAACTTCTTTCCTTATCGGCACACTCTAGGTCAATTCGCACTTCTACAGAAACTATTGAAGTTTTTCGTATAAAAACGCGATTCGCTTGACATCCCGCGGTCGATAAATGTGAAAGACGTCAGATTTTGACAGCCGTGGTAAAAGGTCTATGTGCCTGTTTTCATTTGGTTGATCCTAACCTAACTCAAATTTTATTTCTCAAAATAAAACGGAGGTTGAACGGTGGCCACCACACGGCGCTTCCCCTCACCATAGTAATTCTGACACATCAGGTTAGGATCAACCAAATGAAAACAGGCATTATGGGTCCCTTCACATAAGAACGTGTATATTTAACTCAGTTCTCAGTTGCGTACTTCTTCGTGACGGACGCAACGGATTCATTGGGCTGAAGGCTTATGTTTGCATTGCAAATTCGTATTGGAGATCTACAGTTGAAAAATGCTTAAATTGTTGGTGTTGTTCTTATTTTAACGCCTGATTTTTCCACCTGTTAAAGATCTTAAAGCTGCAAAGCCATGTTTTTTATTTTCAGCCTTCAGTTTCTCACAAAATACTCCAAAGAAATTTGTCAATGAACTCCCAAATTGGGTACACACTGCAAGCCTCGTTGAAGTCCCCTTATGCTCCATGCTATTCAAGGACAAAAAGAACAAAAGTAGAAAAAAAAAGTGGCGCCCGATAAACTTTGCCACACACCATAACAAGGCTGTCGGATAATATAACAAGGACGATGAAGGAGTGCCGCTCCATCGAACAACAACGCGCACACACCATAAACAACAATTAGTATGGAAATTTATAACGAAAAATCATCGTGACTCTGTGCGGATAAGCCCTTCCTAGGGGCAGCTCTTCCATTTTTGCTCCCTACTCTCCGCCTCCGCGTGTTCTCATCGCTAGGCTCTCTAGGTATCCTGGCACACGAGTGCCTTAACGAAAAATTTTCAAGTTATTAGATGAATTTGTTTACCCATCCACGCCTCGCCCACTGCCGTGGTCTTGGGCATTATCTCAAAATAATAAGTCCTGGGAATTCCATCTCTCGTGGTGGTGTTGAGGCGAAACAACTGTCTGGCAATTGTTTCAAGGAAGACTCCTAGTTAGTTTGGTACAGAGGTGTGGTTGGTGTACAGCATGGGCTCTTTGTTGGCGCACACGGTTGAACAGAGCAACAACTCGTCCGAGGCGAGTGTTCAAGTGGAGAAGACCATAAAAAAGAGGATCTACCATATCTAAGGGGGTTTTCAGCGTACGCATTCGCTTTATCTGCACTTAATTCGGAATCATTTCGAGGATATACGTACGAGTTCCAGGATAAATTGGAGAAATACGTGCGGCATTATGTTTCGCTGAAACTCTGGAAGGATTATGGTTTCTTTCACTTGAAAAAGTATGGTTTGGTCCTTGTTTAGGTTCGTGTTTACCTTCTAAATTGTGAGACTTGTGGATGGACTTTTCTCATTTTTTTTTCGTTCTACAAGGATGCGGCAAGGGACTTGGCAAATATGGGGGTGAATGAATTGTTCATGATGTTCACTGTAGGGCGTAATTGTTTTGAAGATACATTTATAATATTTTTTTTATTGTTGTTGGGTGAATTAACAAAGACGAACGTGTCGGATTAAATTGTTTGCATTAGGATGGACTTAAGTGCGGTTGAACTTTGCGGCGAAGGTTAAAAACGAGAATACCCTCATGCTAGGAGTTCGTGTTGGCTTAAAGGCCAAAAGATGGGCGAGGTTTCTTGCTATGGATGACATTTTGCCTCCGCAATTGTGCTCTTTAATATACGCAGCACTTGAGGCGATTCTTTTTATACGAGCCTTTGGTCCTATATGCGAAGCAAATATATTTTTTACTCTCTGTATGATGCATAAAACTGGTAGGCGTAAGAAGTCGACAATTACATCAACCAATAACAACTTTTATTACAAAACAAAATAACTAAAAATAACAAATTAATGAAAAGACCTCTTTCCAGCCCGGTAGGACAATATTTAGAAATTAAAAAAAAAGATGTTGAGTACCTACTCAACACAAGCCAAGCCACAGGAAGTCGTCGTTCGTCGATTGACGTAAAAGGCAGCAACCCTCCGTTGATTGGGGGTTTGGGTTTGCACAGTGCACGTTTCAAAACTCTTTATTTATTTATTTTTCAATTTTATAATAATTATCGAACCGTGCTCTCCAAGCCAAAATAATTATTATTCTTCGAAAGGGTGTTTATTTTTTCGAAGCAGGACTTTTAAACGTTTCTGTTTGTGTTTAGCTTAGCGGAAGTTTTTAATTATATGAAACAAATTATGACTTTTCGTATGTACCGGACAGGAAGTTTAACTTGAGAGGAAGCTTAAAAAATTCAATTTTGTTTCGTGTGCACTTGAGTTTCAGCTTCGGGTCGGGTATAGTCTTATGTAGTATCGTATATAACTACTTTTACAACAAAACGTTATCAGACTTTGGGAAAATTGCTTAAGGAGCAATTTGAAAATGTTCTCTGTGAAACATTTAATGCAACACAGAACAAAAGGGGAAAACTTCAGTTAAATTCTAATTTTAAAAATGTGGTCATTGATCTGTTTAGGATTTAGTATTTTATTGAGCAAATAGTTTAGCTGGCCCGTTTCCCTAGGGTCGGTTTGGTAGATTAAGCTGCTGATGGCTCACTTTTTTTTCTTTTTATAAAACTTTCATTGCTTTGCCCAAGTCAAATGACTTCTTTACTTATCCGTTTGAATTACCCTTAATTTCAAATCTTTTGTCAAGGCATAGAAATCTTAATATTCGTTTAATAAGCTCGAATTTAATGGCTTAAAGTATTGACATAAACGCAAGACGTGAGTGCAAGCCTTGAATGATTTTACTATATTTTCAACATCTGTAAAAGAGGCAAGAGGTAACAGGTATTACTCTTGCTTCAAATGCGGAGCGTTTAAAAATAGAAGAGAATGGAGAGTAGCCCACAAAGCTTAAGGTGATACGCTTCAAGGTGGAACTTAGTTGTAGTTCAGGGTATAAAGTAGTTTTCAAACAAAGCCCCAGGAAGTCTAATTATTGGTAAATACGCATCCTACAAGATTCGGTTGCCTTGATAGCTCTTATAATTAAGAAAGGGCAGTAGGAAATTTCAAGGAAATTTAAAGAAGACATTGATGTACGGGACGGCGTTTACGGCCGATTGAACTCCTGAAAGCAATAATATCACTTTCTCCCAACTAATATCGTTAAATATAGGAGATGTGCGAGCTTAATGATCTGGGCAAGGTCAATAAAGTAACCCTGTATTGGGTACCTGGTCATGTTGGAATAGAGGGGAATGAAGCAGCGGATTCCTTGGCAAGATGAGGAGCAGCAGAACCCTTCATAAGACCTGTACCTTTCTGCGGGGTAGTGGAACACACCCTAAGGGAAAAATTCAGAAAAACAGAGAAAGTAAACCGAACTAAGATGTGAGAAAGCCTTCAAGGTCTTAGGCAAGCAAAGAAACTTCTAGGGAACTACAATTAGAGAAGATTCAAAGCAAGCATCGGCCTTAGTAAAAAAATCTGCGCATTCTTACAGGTTTCCTAACCGGGCATTGTAAACTCAGGAAACATTTAAGGAAAATTGGTGAAACGGAGGAACCCTACTGCAGATTTTGTTATGAGGCTAGTAAAACTCCGGAATATATTTTTCAATCCTGTGGGGCTCTGAACCACAAGAGAATAAAATGACTGGGCAAATACCAGAAACAAAACAGAGAGATATCCACCTTGGACGCACTGCTCATTCTCAGATTACTGCGTGAAACTGGACTAGAGAAGGTGCTATAAGGATGAGTTTTTTCAGCCAAGGCCAAACAGGAGCACCTACTCTAGTAATGAATTATAGGGTGAGGGGAGCTCCTTTGAGGGAATTAACCTCTCTAAGGCTTATTAGGGGGCACAATAGACCAATACGTCGCAGAGCAAAACCCAACTTAATAATAATAATAGAGGATGTTTGGGCTTAAAGAGGAAAGAGGTAAATTAAACTCTACAATAGGCCGAAGCTTGTTAACAGATTGGAAAAAAGAGTTTAAGTAGATATATCTAATAGTCAGGGAGTCAAAAAAAGCTTCATGGCAAAACTATTGCATATTTATCGCGGTAAAATACGAGGCCTCAAGGCGTTCAAATGAAGTTTGTGTTTCTAGCTACCTTAGGGAAAATTATGGGACCAGGCTGAGATTAGTCAAGAGGTACCGCAAGTATTAGTGAAACCTAACCAGCCTGGATGCACTGAATTATCAGATGGTCTACGCTTGGGAAGAGGAATTAGATGCTCTTTTGTTCTTGATAGGAAAAGACTAAGGTGGACAAAAAAAAGTTCCAGTCGGGACGGTATTCTACTAAGCATACTGCAGGAAGTACCGAAGATAGCAATCGAAAATATCATGGGAGTTCTCAGTCACAGTCTAAGAACAGGGTGTACCTTTAGCTTGAAGGGGAGTGAAGGTGACTTCTAACCTAAAGTGAAAACAGGGGTACGCAGAAGACTTCATACCAAAAAGTCTGTCATCCCTTGTGGAAACCCTGAAATCACTGCTGGACATTAGGAGAATGCAGTTTTGGATTGACTCGCAGCTGTATAGGTACATGGAAGGCAAGTCAGAAGAAAGAACCTTGTACGAGGTGGTTGGGAAAATAAAAAGGAAACATTTAGCGAGCTTGCGATGGCTGCCTTTCTTGATATTGGAAAAAGCCTTCAAAGACGTGAATGGTGGGGTGCCGTGGCGTAGTGGTTAGTGTGGGTGCTTACTACGCCGGAGGCCTGGGTTCGAATCCTGCCATCGTCACCTCAAAAAAAAAAAAAAAAGACTTAGTCTTTTTCACGGTCCCCACCTCCGCGAGGGTCTGACAAGCCCTCCGAGAGTATCATTTTGTCTTGAAAAACTTCTCAAAGTGCCGTTCGGATTCGGCAAAAAATTGTAGGTTCCTTTGTATGTAAAAGAAATTAACACACCAGCATACATTGTTGAGAAGTTGGCCCTGGTTCACCTCGAGCTGTTGCGCCACTCTATTTATTTTTTTTTTTCAAAGACGTGAAGTGGAGCGCCATTGAAAGCACTTCAGTACATGCTTGCTAGAAAAATAAGACGCTCAAATTACGACTCGCATTGAAAGGGGAACTTACTTACTAAAGGTGACGTATGACGTAATGGTTCGGGATTGACCTGGGCTTCAGCCAACAAGCTTCACCAGCCAGCTCTACCTCTAGTTAGCCGTCTCCAGTTTTACACGCCATGGTGGTTTAGGTTGCCTTCCATTTAAGTGCTCTACCTGAGTCTCGGTGCTATTCTACTTGGCCTGGACGCCTGGATTCGAAGTTTTCCTAGCCGGGCGTGTCCATTAGCTCTAGATGACCCAGCCAGTTGCGATAACTGTTGTATTTTGACTAACCAAATTTTCACCCTTCCGGGGTCTCCTTCTGCATTATCCATCCATAAATCGATCAAAGGATTGCACTCTCAAAGCATCCTCCCTTAAGCGTTTTCAGCATTATTTTGACACCAATAAAAGCCAAAATTGCTTGCTCAATCGTTTAAAACGTGAAAATAAATGTTTTAATAACAATAAACCAACAATAGCTCTGACAAGGCCCTTAAACAAGTTATAACTTTTATAAAGCTGCAAAGGGAGCCCGCTATGCCAGTAATAACCTATATAGAGCCTGCAACAGGAAGCCTTATGCAAGTAACAGTTTCGGTGAACTAAATAGACTTCTTAAAAGCCTTATACAAAACGTTTCGCATGAGGGGAAATAGTCTCTATATGTGTAGTATAACCTTACCCAGGCAAAAACGTTATTTGGGAGCCGTGGTAGTTGGTAAGACTCATACTTACATGGATGCTTTGGTGGTTTGCTGGAAAGTAACAAACAGCAAAAGCGTTTACCAAAATTAGGAAAGGTTCAAGGAATGGCTTCGTATAGTTGTCACAGGTGCTCTCCGTACCATCCACTTACGGATGCATTGAAGACCTTTCTGCATTTCATACCACCTGATGTACACAGATGTACCTGATGTACAGATAAAAAAACTCCTTGTCAATAGTGTGTCGCGACTAGCTAATTTCAGTCACTTTAAGAGCAGTACCTTTGGATAAGGCACGACTATTGCCAGGCATTCCAATTGAGTTGGGGGGATCAAAATTCCGTTTGGGTCAAAATTTTTCTAACAAATTTCTGCTTTTCAAAATGCAGTTTAACAAAATCCTGCAAATGACTTTTCGCTTTGTAAAAACACAGTCAAATAATGTATTGGGGATAGCGTTCCACCCCCTGCAACCGCCCTGCCAGGTGTTTTTTTTTACCTTATTTTTATTCAAAAAAGTTTTATTAACAAAAGGGAAAGTGCAACAGTGCGTATGCAAAAGCTTCAGTCCATCTACGAAGCATTGCAAAATACCGGACCATACCAAAAAAAACTGCGACGCCTCCAAAAAGTGGGCGAGATATAAAAATATAACTGTTGAATGCTTTATACTAAGTGGTTGCATACATTTCGGCCTAAAATTCCGCCTATTTACATACAAAATCACTTTTGTTGACGCCACGCCCACAAAAGTGGGCGAAGGCACATACTACATATAAATGAATGTTAGAAAATGCTAATATCTAAAACTTTTGTCATATAATTTTTTGTCGAATTTCATACATATTTATTGAAAAGCAGTCATATTAAGATAAAATCCCTTAAAAAAGTGGGCGTGGTCAATGAAAAGGCCAAACTTTTTTGGCTACTTCAAAGACAATCACAAGGCAATGTTACATACCAAAAATGAATGCGCTAGCTCCAATTTAAAGCTCCGGAAAAAGTATTTTTTGAAATTAGAGATGGTCGCACATACAGGCCTGTAGTGTGCGTGGCTGTGGGCGGATTCAGTTTATTTTCAAACTTGATCTGAAGGTCTTAACTTCCAGCCAACCCACCAAATTTCAGATCTCTACCTTAAAAATTAAGGCCTAAAAGTTGTTGCTTAATCGATTCTCCTGTGAGTCCCATTCATATCTCTAAAAGGTCTTAGGGGTCTACGGTGATTATTTTACTGCGTTTCAAGCTATACAGCAAACTTAATATACCCTGGGTTGGGTATAAAAAGCAGATTAAGTAGAATTTTATTGCTTTAGTCGAAAAAATTCAGAATTATGATACGCTTCCATTTGAATTCTGACGGATAAAATTCCTCCTTGCTGGACTTCATCCCACCCTTTTCGTATAATATTTCTGAATAGGGTGGACTGAGAAAAGAATGCTATTATCTGGTCTATTATTATACTACACAAGTAAGTTGCCCAACGGACGAGTATTGTAACCCCAACATCACTCCTGGATATGCCTAAAAAATAACTTCGTTATGCATAAATGGATAAGTCTCGAAACAAAAGCAGTCAGAAAACGCTGATGAACTATTTTCATGGGACAGAAGTGAACTTCATTTAAAGAAGCTTGTCCTTGGTCTTAAAAACATTAGGCACTGCCTCAATTTTATATTGTTCGCAGAAAAACTTCAGTTCCTTCCTAGGTCTTGCATATGATATTGAAGCTCTCGCGGAGGGGAGTCGTCGACTTTAATTTTAAAACGCTGCTGAGTTCGTTTCAATTTGTGTGTGTTCTTTTCGGGGAATAAAGTCGGGGAATGCGAAATACACATGGGATGATTCCAACAAAGAAGTGAGTTTCAAGAGGCACATCAGTTCATCCTTCCTTCGACAGTTGATTGGACGAGTTTGGAGGGAGGAACGCCTGCGAGCCGCCAATTATGTCTCATGTAACCGGATGACATATAAAAGTGTGTTTTAAAGCTATAAATTTTAAGAAACGTGGTATCTAAACAAGAGCACATCTAGTCAACGGCTGTAAGTGATTTTGCGAGTCCTGCCTCTCCAACAAAATTGACTTTATTTCTTAAGGCAACAGATTGCACCCTTAGGACGCAAATGTGGGGGCTCGACCAGGTTGAGGTGTTCTCCTGAACCTGGTTGGGATGCGATCTTCTCTGAAGCACACTCGCTGAACATAGCTGAACATAGCTGAACAGCCTGAGCTTTCTGACGTTTCCTTTGCGTAGAGATCGGAGATGCCAGACCGATCCTTCTACCGGCTATACCTTTCCATTGGCGGAACAGACGGATGTTGACGAGATGATGTCCGACTATCAAAAATATAGGCGTGGAGAGCTCGTAGACAGGGCTGTCAAGAGAATATTCGCGCCTTGGTAGCCATGTACGTACGCGTCTCCGGTTATTTTTTTTTGCACTTGGGAATAGATACATAACTAAAATAGCGAGCTTCGAATACATCAATCAATACATCAACTTTTCATGACTTTCTTTAGAACACGCCGAAATGGAGCTCCCGACGTTCGACAATAGTCAACTCCGCTGAAAATCCAACCGCAAAAAAGTGGTTAAATGCGATTTTTTAAGGCTTTTCTAATATTTTTATTGGCTCCGTATACTGTACAGCTCGTTTAATATAATTTTGACCCCAGTCCTTAAGCAACACAATTCGTTTTGCTTACCTAAATTTGATTGAAAGTAGGTATTTAAAGTTATTAAGTTGGCCCTTAAAATATAATATGCGCCCGGGGTTAATGCACACGTTACTCCCCTCCCCTAAATTATCAACTGTCCTGCCCTTGGGACAGTTGATAATAAACACACGTTACTCCCCTCCAACTGTCCTGCCCTTGGGACTGGGCTGTCCCAAGGTGTCCCAAAAAAGGTGGAAACACGCCATTCTGAGGGGATTACCGGAGGACACTTAAAGATGTCACAAAAAGGGAGGACAGCTAAATTTTGCTCGTATAGATGACAATGACTTTCAATTATGCGTTGCAGCCAAAGTAGACATTTGCCATTATAACCCTGGCAGTACCCAGGGCTCTGTGGCTCCGAGTTGAGGCTTCTTTCTAAGGGTTGTCATAACAAACTCAGTTCAAATCGGTCACGAAAGGGAGTCAAGCTAGCGAAAGATGGCTTATATCCTGACTTGCAGCAGTGGGTAAAAAAGTGTAACAGGAAGCACTTAGCACTTAGTATTGTAGACGAAATAATGACATGGTCATTTGTAGCTAAGCAGTAAAAAAAGATTTAAGCACCTCAAAGACTGTTAATATGGTCATAGCCACTAAGAGTAGTAAGGATGTAACTACAACAACGACAGTACGTTGCTGCATCACAAATCCTCTGCAACATTGATAAGCCAAGTCACACATCACAGTGCTGGTTCAAGCTTGAACCGCCAACTCAACCTTTTAATTCCACTTAGTAACACAATAAAATTTAATTTAAAAACTGAATACTCTTGTTTTAAAATTTTAATAAGGAGCATTCAGAATAATTTCATTCAAAATAATTAGTTAATGGGCTTTCTTAATTGTTTAATTAAAAGCGTGTTTGATAAATAAATGCAAAAAAACCAATTGCTTCTACGAAAAAAGCGTTATGTGCTTAATATTGAAATATTGTATTGTCTAGCACATAATATTCAACAGGGGGTAAAATTTTGCCCGGAACTCGGTGCGCTCTGTAACGATGAAACGTTATCGATTTCGATAAATAATAAAAATACAAATAACAAAGCCAAATATAGGTATGTATCAATATGCCCAGCATTTATATACAATTTTAATTAACTTAAAAATCGGTCGAAGGGCTTCTAGCCATCAGCGCAGCAACGGGCGCTGGCTGGTGGGTGTCCTGTCCTGGTCCTGTGCGATATCTGTGCGCGTATATGGATATGAAACCACAAGAATCTTCCTGGCCATGACCATATTGGCACAAATAGTGTGCTTCGTAGATGAAAACCAAATGAAATCCCAGTGTAAGTGGAGTTTTCAATTAAGGACTTTCGAAATCACTCGCGTGGCCCAGTCGCTATAGTTTTATATGTATATGTATATGCGCGCGGACAGAAAGGACCTTCATGTTTGTTTTGGCGTTGTTTTTGTTTTGTTTTTAATCCCACGATTTTGTTGTGCTGTTTCGCCACCATTTGATTTTTGTGCTGTTTTTTTTTTCGTTGTTGGTTTTGTTGTTGTGGGGGCCATTTCGCCACGAGTTTTAATTAAAAAACTGCTTTGGATTGAATCTGGCCAAATAATAGAGGCTTGCCATCTAGGCTATACACAGCCCTTTTCCATTCACTTGATCTACTGTGTATACACTCTGGTCGGGCGGGTATTCGACTTTGTTTACGTTCCGTTTGAGTGATGCAAATCCTGAGCGCTGAGCTGAGCAGTCAGCCGTTCAGCCAGAGTAACACAATAGCCAGTTGGAGGGATAGTGTGTGGTAGCAATCACAGCAGCACACAGCAATTTCGAGGCGACCGCATATTGCATACATGCGAACATGAAACACCAAGATAATAACCAAGGTTTTTTGCGATATGCGGTTGCCTTTTCCAGAAGGGATATATGCATAAAAAATAATATCCTTGAGATGTAAGCAATTCATTATGCAGCTACGCAAAGGAAATTCCTGCCATAAAAGTCCCTGAGTGGATGCAATTATTCAGATCCGTTCGAGTGGAAAATTCATTACAAAAGATTGAATTCCCAGAGAGAAGGTAGGTCCTAGCCGGCTCTGTTCAAAATGAGGTGGTCTGATGGTATTTTTTTTTTTTCAATTTCAAGGACAAAAATGTATCAGGTAACCAATTTACCATTGCGGAGAGATAATTAATGACACCCACTTTGATGTTAGTGAATTTGATACCTACTGACTTAGGTTGTGACAGGGTTTTCAAGGTAGTAACTACTTCCTTTGAAGTGGCACATCGACTTTGGTGATATTGAATCATGCATCGTCCCGCTAAATATTTTTTCTCACAATACTTTCAGTAATTGCTTCAGAATGCGCATAACACCCCATCATGTAGGAACAATTCTGTGATCTCGTAGAGTCATTGATTGACAGCCAAACCAATTTGTCATTAAAATACGCACACCAAGCTGCAAAGTTTAGCAAAACTTGTGGTTTTCCTCTTTTTGACGACATTTTGAAAGGTAGCATATGTACCAATATTTATGCACAAAAAATGTCATTCTAAATGTCAGGCTTGCTTTAATAGTTAAAATAATAATTCCAAGGAAAATGTTCCACGGACACGAGCTCACGAAATAACTGAATAAAACAGATAAGCGAACTTAAACAATTTATTAACAATGAGCATTTTTATATACCCCAGGTGCAATGGCATTATGTCACCCAACATCATTTCATAGTTACTCTACGAAAGGACACCCAACTAGGTGTACGCCGGCCGTCATCGTCATACCAGGACCACAAAGCCCGAATCCATTGTGGCATGTGTTCGCTGAATAATATGCGTTTTTATGAACACAACCTGTCAAGCAAATTTAATGAAAAGCAATATAGTAGAGAGCACGGTAACGGTAGGTACTATATACAATGTATTATATTATAGATACGAATATTTAATTTATTTTTCATAAGAGAAGAGGATAATGCCCCATGAGTATCCTGTTGCCTTTTGATGAAAGCGTCGCGTCGTACATTGGTAAATTGATTAATCGCCATACAATCGTTTGTACAATCGATTTGAATACCATATTCAAGGGGTGCGAGTTTGATTGTATTCATATTTTATTCTCGGAAAACGGTTTTGAGCTTTTCGAAGGGGTCCTTTATGTGGAGGACAAAATACTGGCTTTATGAAATAAAAGCTTCCAGGAAAACAAGGGCATATACGTACATTAAAAGGATGTATTGTACTTAAACTGATAATAAGAACGAATTCCATTGAACAAATTTCAACATTGATGTCAAAGTTTTTTTTTTTGAAGTGGAAATGGTTTGATGGAAAACAAGAGAACCATCCAGTAAAGTAGGTAGGACCCAGGACAAAAAAAAAAATCTGTACGATGTAGAACAATACATAGGTACCTTACGTATTGGCAGCAAAGTCACATATTTAGACAGATATGAATGACTGATAGATATTCGGGTGAATAAAAGGGGTTGAAGGCAAAATTCTGGTTGGGTTGAAGTTCCTTTTACACAATTTTTCTTTCGAAATTGTGCTCTTCAAAATTCTGTTTTTCGAAATTCTGGAAATGAGACTTTTACATAGCAACTCAGTGAGATTTGTAATAGTCTTACTTCAAAGTGAAGTCTTACTTCAAAGTGAAAAATTTGCCTAAAAAGCAGAATGAGCTAAATTTTATTGCCTTAGTCAGAGTTTTCAAGAGCAGATTTTTCGAAGGCAGGAATTTTTTAGTGTGTCACAATTTTGGTTTCGCAATTCTGCTTTTCAAAATTCTGGCTTAAACATCAAAATACTGCTAAGCAAACTTTTCACCTTTTTGAAGTGAAGCAAAAGTATAAAAAGAAACAGGCAGTGGGTTACATACATATTTCATTGCGCTGCTTTGTAAAAGTTGCATTCCAGAATTTTGTAAAACAGGATTTTGAAAGCAGAATTTAGGCCCCAGCAGAATTTTGATCCCAACCCAAGCGGTTCAAATAAGGTTTTAACGATGTGTTTAGAAAATCAGCATAAGCTGTCAATGAACTGGCGGTGTTATAACATAAGAAAATCCGCTTTAGAGCTGGAAGTCGATGCGCAGGGCAAGGACACAATTAAAGCTTATTGGAAGTTTCTGCCAATGACAATTTCTGTGTGCCATAACAGCTTTGCCATTCGGTGTCAATGCATTGATGTATGAAAAGACATTGATGTATGAGAGATGGCTTGTTAGGCAGTGTTTTTGAACAGCAAAAACGACTGGTAAACGAGTTTTGTCCACCCCTTTTAGTTGATGTTCCCAAAATTTGGCACAGAAATTATAAGGACTAGGAATTTAAAAAAAAAAAGCAAGTGGACAAGTGGAACAGCGCGTATGTGAAAGCTTCAGTTGCATACATTTTGGTCAAAAAAGCCCGCCTTTTTAACTAAAGGAATCACGTTTATTAAAGCCACGCCCACAAAAGTGGGCGGAGGCGTATGTTATATATTCAAAAAATTAAAAAAAAACGAACATCTACAAAGTTAAGAATTTTGTCAAATTTCATATATTGAATACATGTGCGTGGTCAATGTAGAGGCCAAACTTTTCTGTGATCTCGTAAAACTTCCATAATGCCTAAAAGTTGTTTACACGGATGGACGGACATGGCTTAATAGATTTTCCTGTCTCTGAAAGGTCTTAGGGGCTCGAAGGCGAAGCCCCTAAATAAAAATATAGGGGAGGACTATAAATGCCCAGCGAGGTGTCTTCCGTTAAAGGTGGCGTCATCTTTCCTGGCAATTGTGCATCGCTATCAAACAAAGCTCATTAATTCATCGAACAGTTCATCACTTCATCAAACAAACTTCGTAAATACAAACATGAATGAGTTTCTAGGCAAGATTATAAGAATTTCCAAGAAAGTAACATTTACTGATACATAAATACATTTTTAAACCGCTTATTCATTAAAAGGTTCACGGAGCGAGGGCAGCTAGGTTTTCCTTTCATCTTTTCCCATCCTCACCCACAAAATCGAGAACTCCCGGCACTATCATCAGCTTGGTTCAAAAGAGGTTCTCCATCTGGTTCCACCATCCACTTCTAGGCCTATCAGGGATTGAAATCTGTCGGTGGGCAAACGAACGACTAGTCCAAACTTTTGAAGAACTTATCTTTCCACTCGGAAAAGAAACTTCTCAACATTGAACTTTGAGATAATAAGAAAGACTGATGTTTTTGACTATCCGCGTCGCATCCAAAGTCCTTTGCTTTTCAATGTAGTCCTTGATTGTCTGCTTGAAGGAAAACTGACGGACCCCAAATTACATCAGTTGTTCTTCGCTGACAATGGGGCTATCATAAGTGAAGATCATATATACCTGCAACGAGCACTAGATAAGGTATGTTTTACGGGCGATTGGGGGAATTGATTTCGTATTAGCCAAAAGAAGACAGACCGAGCCAATTGATCTATGATCAATAGCGACTGTGATAACGACGTCAATCATCGAGTAAGCCTAGGGTGGATGAAGTGGCGAAAAAGCTCCGCAATTCAGATCATAGCCTCGCGCCTAAATAAAAACAAGACTGACGTATTTCACTATATCCCTAAGAGTAAGAGTTATTAAAAATAGTAGCCTTAATCTCGTCGTGGAATGCCATCTTCAGTGCCCTGTTAGGAGTTGAACGAGACATCAATCTCACTTGAAAGAAAAGTACCATTCTTCAAATTTTACCTCATATTCATTGCTCAATACCACAATCTAATCCCTGAGACGGCAATAATCTGCTAAAAATATCTTAATTGCAGATTTGTAATCGTACTCCCAACTCTTGCCGAACTTTTTGCATGAATGCTCTTCCGGCCAAATTGTCAGTTTTTTGTGCCTCAGAGCACCAGGCTTCGGGTAGGTGCGTCCTTACATGTTAAATTGATTTCACATTATGGAGGCTCTCTTCTCTTCGCGCAGTTGTTTTCTCTCCCATCAGTCGTTACACCAAAGCCACTGTACTCAACAAACATTTAAAGGGTCAGTCGAAATCTAATAAAACTTTTCCGATACGTGCCACAAGCGGAGTCTTGTTTTTTTTTCGAGAAATAACGGTTTTTATTTTGGATAACGAAACGAAAGTTTCTTATCTAAAATAGACGACAGATTTTTGGGGTGATTCTAAAATAGCCATTAAGTTTTCGAGAACCGCCAGCCTATTGCTAGCTCAGAAATAAAGTTAAACCCCATTTTTTCACTTTTTTTTACGAGCCTACCTAGAGCTAACTCCATTAAGATTGCTTATTGTAAAAAGGAACTTAACAACAGATAACGCTGTTACAAAACTTGTTAAACAATTTCGAGTGTATATAAATCACTGACATAAGTCACAGCAGTGCGGTGTTAACACCCCTTCAACAAGTGTCACAAAAAACATACTAACAATTGTACTGTATCAACCTGTCTCCACTGGACACTAATCTGCTATTAACATATATGGGTAAATTCTTAACTAATCTCCCTTTAATCTCGAGGATTACCGTACAAATTCAAATCCTCTAAGCAAGCGATTAAAAATAAATCCTTTCACACACCTCTTTAGGCCACTTTTAACCCTTTTAACAAACCCCTTATAACAGTTTGACACTTGAAAAAGGCAATTGAAACTGTCCGCGTATGACAGATCTCTCTACGAATCCGTTTTCAATTCGGTATTTCACAATGAAATGGTTTTCTCGCTTTTCGGAAATGTTCCAAGGAGATAAATTTGAGCTGCTTTCTGGACATTTATTAGGCTTTCACCAACACTGCCTTTAAGTAGGTACTCTTTAATCTCTTTAAGCAGCCTATGTAAAAAAGCCATGTCTGAAAGTCGTATTTTCTCTTCGTTTACAGCAGAACTATCCGGTGTGAGGATAGCAGCTAATCGGCTGTCCCAAGAAGATGACCTTTCTTCCTGTTATTCCTTCTGGTTTATCAAGCTAGTCAAAAGTGGCGCTTTAAAATACAGATGAAGCCTGGTCACGAACCGTTGAAAATTGGTTCTGGAGTTTGGGCTGGTGTATACCGCTATGGGGACATGTTTCTCGCGGTATTCCAGGTTTTTCATATCATTAAGCTAATGGTTAAGTTAATATCTATGGATTTCCATATGTACAAATTAATATTAATTCGGCGATAAGCCTGGTTCAGAAACCGCATTGATATGACCAGGACTCTATAATTGTATACTCAAATAGGCTGTTGCCTATAGGTAGGTTCGTTTGTAAGAACGTCTTATTAGTTCAATCAAACATGACGAAACAACCATTACATCTTTTTAGGTTGCAGCATGTTAGTGTCGCTTCCTTGCCAGCAAGGTCATGCAGAAGTGAGAAAAACTAATGTTTCATTTTACGTCACGCTGCCGCAATGTTCGCGATTTTCAACTCAAGAAGCATATCTTGTCTTAGCTAAGTTATACACCTATATCCTTGGTTTTTCTCAGCAGGTTTAAATGGGTTTTATTTTTCCATATACCTGTTTCCAATTAAATATGCAAACGATCCCTAAAATACAATTTTTACACCTTTGCACTTAAAACAAGACTTGACGAGCCCAGTAAGACTTCTGCTGGCTAATTCCTTAAGCGTTATTTTCAGCAAGCAGTATAGCAGAGACTCAGCTATCTTAAGTGCTTCAGACTTTAGCTTCAGTTCTCTCACTCAGATGAATATCCCAATAAAACTTGCGACAAACTCTTCATCGTAAACCACAACCATGTATACCTAGTCATTTCGGTAATTTATGCGAGTGCTTATCCCTTGAAGAATTACGGGAACACATATACGCTATACGTATGTGGTGTACGCTTCCGCACAAGAAATACACAAACTTCAGCAATATTTCGCAAAAATTTCCTTTACTGTGTCGCCAGTAAATATCCTTAACTGCGTTGTGCTTCACATCCTTCATTGAGTCACCCTGACATTTATGGTAAAACATAAGTAGTAATACATTTTCTGCCACAAAGTATGTATACGTACCACCAGTATACGTCTACTATACAACTGTGACCCGGGACACCGAAATACATTTCATGCACAAATTCGCCGAGGAAGAGCAAAAAATAAAAAAAATAAACAAAAGGATAACTAAATGGAAAAAAGTTAAAAGATTAAATGCTGCAAGTAACGATGACTCTTTGTCCGTGGAACAGGATGTTGTATACTATACGTAATCTGGCCATACAGAATGCGGATAATAGTAAATTGCTTTATTTAACTGGATTACACACTGCAGAGCTATTATGCAAAATACCATCATAAAGTTGATATTTCGCCCCGAAAAAGGAACATAGACCAGCCAGGACATAAGACATACACCATGCAGAGAGACAGCTAGCGAGAGAGTAGTTATGTTCCAGATTCCTTTGACTACTGGAATCTCGTAAATAAGGAACTTCTGTATGGTCTTTCTTTTTTGCACTTGTTGTTGTTGGTATGGTGTCTACATCGCCTTATACACCCGCCTCCTTTTTTGGTGGATAAACTCTCGCCTTGGTCCTCGACTACAGAATATTCATTATTGTATGCGACAGTCCTGATAGTTATAGAGTTCTTCTGCCGGCTTCTCTCGGCGGTTTCAGATAACGACAGCGGCAATGCATATGCGTGTTAGAGTTTACTTTATAGGTTAAGGATTCAAGGTTAATGTTATTCCGGGCTAAGTATTGTGTGTGAGTTTTATATGAGCGCATAAGTATCGTAGTCCCGTGCGATTGTTGGCTAGGCAAGGCTAAAAGGACAACTTCAATGGTAATAAGTTTCAGGAATGAGGAGGACGCTTTTTGTTTCACCAGCACTTGCGGTAGACTTTTTAATTTCATGGATGTTGGTTATGTTGTCAGATTGTGTTTCCGCATCGGTTGTGGCTTACATTGGACGCTGGTTTTGCACATAAATATTCTCAACGGCAAAGTTGATTTCCACTGACACAAATGTATATGACAGGGTGAGATGGATTCAAATTTTGCTAAGGGACAATATCGGAGGAAAGACTTGAGTTATAGCCCAGCCCACTGATATGCGGGTTGTTCGAAGGAGCTAGAAACCAGGAACGTTTACTGAGTAACTAAACGAACTGCGGTTTGTTTGTATATACGGTTGGCAGGTTGAGGTTTATTTGCACCATGGTCTGGTGATAATGGCCTGAACTCTGAACCGCAATGGAACTTTTTCATAGGACACATATTGGTATGGAAATCTATGCGCGGTCCCTGTTGGGGGTCCCTGATCTAATGAGACTTTAGTTTGTTGGGAAAAAACTGCCAGAAAACCATGCTCATAAGTAGGTAAGTGCTTTGTTTTGCATAAAAAAAACCTTCAGCTTTTCCGCACTCACACTGAGACGAAGTGAAGTGGGGAAGTGTCGACGATGACATAAAATTTTTGTAGCCTTCTTTTTAGCACATTGATTTGGGCACTTTCCACACCGTGTTTTAAAAAAAAAATTCTTTCGCCCTAACAGTGGGGCCTGAACTCGGAAATGTGACGAATACGAAAAGAAAAAATTACATCCAAACTAGGGTTAGTTTTTTTAACGATAACCTACACAAGGTTGTTGTAAAAATATCCTCGAGCTACGTGCCCCTATTACCCAAAAGATATGGCAAAATTGTGCTGAAACTTTCACAAGACTATTCCCAACGAAGTTGTATATAATTGGATTTAAGCCAAAATTCTCAAAAACACTGGTCTGATTCGATAGTCCACCGCCCCTCACATGAAGGTAGGTATAGCCGACGCACAATAATCGAGCAACAACCCGACAGCCGCATTGTTCGGCTTCAACAAATTGAAATCAAAAGCCACGTCCACCATTACTCGTTCCTGCTGGCGGGTATAAAGTAAGTGATGGCTGGATCTCACTATGCCCCCCCACCGAAAAAAGTAAAACTCGAAAACAAGTGCCTAATGGATTTCCGGCAGCTGTTTCCTGTGCAATTTTCACGGAATTCAAACAAAATCCATCAACACACTGGAGCATAAAATGCACATACACACACTCATCAATGCAGATGCGGAAAGGACACTGCTTCTACAACACAAGCAGGTCGAAAAAACGTCCATCTCCTCATGTAGATGTACCTAACAGGGCCTACGGACACAATCCGACCACGTTTCACATAATAATCAATCAATTTACGAGCGAACACATTTTCGAGCATCAGCAGCAGCAGTCAGCCCAGGCTCCAGGAGCATTCTGCATGGAATGGATGCATGTTACCGTTGGCGCTGGTGCTGGTGCCGGATCGGTGGAATCGTGGAACTGTCCTGCCCCGAAGGTTCTCTTTGATCCATGAAGCATATTCAGCGCAATCCAGCGTGATAATGAGACCCAGCTTACATGGGCCGGGACATTCGCACACATTTACGCACACACGCGTCATATTTGGTCCTTGTGCCGAGTATAACCGACCTTTCGTGTATTTGGCCGCAGCGACCATGGAATTGCGTGCCCACAACCATCTGGATTTAAATTCAATTTGTGGCATTGACAAAGTGCGTCTGCTGGCCGTGTCCGACATCAATCTGAAAAGTTAAATGGTCTAAGCTCTCGAGGAGACCACACCACCCCGTGCAGCAATGACGGTGGTAGATATAGGTTGCATGGCGGTGGTCAACAGCAGGGCTAACTGCCATTTCCATCGCAGCAAAGGTTCATAAATCTGTCAACATGATACCGAAAAGTGGAATATAATCACCACAACTAGGGTACGTGCGTTCAGGGTTCAGCAATATGAAGGCGAAATTCAGTGAACAACGAAGTTTTCCTGTTGGACAGACAATAGTGTGTTTATCACTACATCGGCAACAGCTGTAATAACACCGCACCAGTCTTATAGGCTTTATTGCGATATGCATATGTGACCTGAATCTGGGCGCCTGTGTAATAGTTAGCACGGCAGGCAGTAATTTTGTCAAAGTCTGTATTTTATCAAATTAAAATCTGCAGTGCAGTAAAAGGGTCATCAATCTGCGAGTTTGACATTGGAACTTCAATGGCCTGGATTATGTCACATGTCCAACGATGAAATCAGGAATATACGCTTTTAGTTATCGCTTAATAGGCGCACGTCGCCTACAAATACAGTAAGGGGAAAAGCGAACGGTTTTTCAGAACAGAACGGAACAGAAAAACTGAAAGCTTCAATCTATCCCATCATGTGTCTTAACTTGAGACAACTGGCCTCGCTGCCAGTTCCTGTACACATCAGTGTGTAGTTCACAAGGACCTTTTTGCATTTTACTAATCAAATTATTGAGATTATTTCCTGTTTATTTTGAGGCGAGTTTTTCAGTGCAAAGTAAAGCACTGATCTGTTAGTTCCGGAACAAAATGGGCTTGGAGTTAACTCAGGGAGCAGTTTTTGAGGTCAGATTTTAGTACGTTAATAAAGTTACTGAAATTATCGACTCTTGGGACCTCTTGACCTCTTGAGGTCAGATTTTAGTACGTTAATAAAGTTACTGAAATTATCGACTCTTGGGACCTCTTGACTTCCCCAACTCTCACGAAGAATAGAAAAAACGGCTCGAAAAAAGGTTCGAGTTGTTCTCAAGATTTTGCTCCAATTTCATTTTGAATAGAAACACGAAAAGCATCTGTCATTTCAGATAAAAAAAAAACAGGAAAAGAAGTTCAAACAACACCCCAGACTTTGAGCCGGGGTTAACCCACCAAAGGAGAGGTAAACTGAGATAAACCTCGTTTCGAAAATGACTAAAAAACTCTTTTAAGGTGTTATTACTTAAGGTGCGAGTTATATCATCAGAAAATAAAAAAAAAAATCGTTTTAAAAACTCAGATTTTCTTAGCGCAGGTCTTCATTGTGTCGAATGTGACTTCAAATCAATCAAATGGCTTCTGAGTCTCACTAGATGGGGCGCATCGAAGAGGGCTTTTGTCTGCCACAAAATCTGTCTGCCACTTAAAACCCAGAAGAGCGTGCCCTGTACCAACCATGCATGCTGTGTATGCGTTACAGTTGTTCTTGCACATATGCATTTGGGGACCTACAATTTTTAGCCGATGCCGAACGGCTAACTGAGAAGTCTCCCAAGTCAAATAATAATCTCCAATCTCGAAGGGTGAGTCAGAAATTCGTGGAGGTGAGAAAGGTGAGAAGAAATTCGCAAACACATTTTCCTTGGATCGAGCTAGGGATCTCTGCACCACGACGCCCACAATATTCTGGGGGCAATAATACGACCATTTGAATTTAAACATCCAATATTCAGACGAGCTTGAGTGGTTGTACGAGTTATTCCGAGAAGCCGACCATTTGCCCCCAGTTGTCATAGACTTGGGAATAAAAACAAACTTTCAAGCCGCTTGATATCGGCCTCGGAGGCCAGTTCAGGTCATTCCGACGAGGGATAAGTACACAAAAAAAAAATCACTGGTATCACGTGCGCCGGTCGTCCCGTCAGAATCGGTACAAAAAACTTCCAAAAATATTTAAATATGAAAATTTGACGAACCCCACTAGAGCAACAAAACTCAACAACGGCTTTCAAGGGTCATGTGCTCGCCTCTACATATTTGTACGTGTACATCTCCGACCAAGCGCTAACTTAAAGCAGGATTCACAAACAAGCTTAGGATCTGCCTCGGCCCGACGTGTACGAGTTGAGCCATATGATTTAGATGTTTCCTAACACAAGGTAGCTTCGGGCTCAACGTTTCGTTTCGTGATCGAAAAGAGGCAATATGATGTTACGTAATACGACTCCAAAGCGAAGCCGTAGTTAAAATGTACTGAGCATTTGCTTCGTCTGACAGATCTATAGATTTAAAGCTGAGTGTAACATGAGCGAAGCTAAAAGAAAAATTAAGCAGGGGCGTTGCCCACCTCAATGTTTGAATATAGCTGCCTCTTGCAAAGCCATGTTTTTGGGTGGTTTGACATTGTTACATTTTTGGGTGAACTGTCATTGTGCCAAATCACTCAAACATTTTGGGTTATGTGACATTTTTCATTTTTGGGCGATTTGGTTGTGAGTGATTTGACACTGAACCAGCTCAACAACACAAAAAATGAAAAAAAAAATGAAAATTTTTAATCTAAGCGCGCTGAAGATATAATAAACAAATTTAAATAATATAATTAATAAACAAATAAACAAATTTTCCCGAAAAAAATATCTTTTTAAGGAAATGTAATTTTAAAGCCAGATTCACAGCTGGCACGTATCGTTATGGAGCGAAGACTAAGACGAAGACGAAGACGAAGACGAAGACGAAGACGAAGACGAAGACGAAGCTGAAGCTTGTTTGTAAAGTTGCCTTAAATGCACCGACGGAATGGCGCTTGCTAAGTCCTTCGAAAAGCTTCAACCCACCGCAGAAAAAACAAAGATCTGCTGTTTCCATCTGTTATTAATCACAACGAGGTTGAAGAGGAGCGCTAGGACGATGATTTATGCGTAGACTCAAGGCCTGACTTCACCCCAACATATCTCAGCGTGCGTAAACACCGTGATTCCAAAACTATCAGGGAAGTTCCATCAGTTGCCTCTGCAAACTGTCTATACGTAACTCTGGTGCTGGTAAATTAGACTGCAGAATATGGAGCCCCGTTTGGCTTAACACCTGCCACATTAACAAGATTGATCTCCAACAACTGAACACCAACTGACATCCTTAGACAAACCCCAGTTAAAGATCCGCCAAGTTATTGAAGGTAGCCCCATCTCACCAAAAAGAAAGTAGTCCTTGATAAAAGCATTCAACAACATTTAAGTGAATGTAATGATTGCATTATGTTCAGAAATTTTAAAGTCCTAATACCTCGCTCGAGAAACCATCCTAATGATATATAGAACTCAAAGATGCTAGGCGCCAAAAACTTCTTTCTAGGTGATAATAGCTATCACGTGAAAATTCAGGTTGACAAAGCCCAATGCTTTTTAGGCATTTTAAGGACGAATGGAAACAACAAAATTTTTAATTAAGAGAAAAGTGTGGCGCAATCTAAACGATTACTCTTGGAAGATCAACTATTGCTACATTGCTTAGATGAGGTCAAAATGCAGACCCTGTGCGATGTTGCTGCCGGTCAGATAAATCCACAGTGTCTTCTTCAACACTTAAATGATGCAAAAACTGTTTTTTTTTAATTCAAACCCGTTTAAGGGTAAAGTTTATAGCTTGCTGGGCGTTATTCCATATCCGGCTGCCACGAATACCTTCCTATCATTCTTGAAATGTGGTACGCCTACAGACGTCCAACAGCCTTTTCAGGTGAGCTACATTTCTAGAATGTTCGATAAGTATTCGTCATACATAACTATTTTACGAAGTATCTTTAGCAGTTGAACTTAAAATATGGCGCAGTCTACCTCTTGTAACGGTCCAAATTAGATTCCAGATTACCTCCCAATCTCCACATTAAAATTTCAACCTTAATTAATATTTTATTTTTAGCTTTAAACTTTACTTAACCTTATTCCTTTGGAAATAATCTTTATTTTTTGTGATTTTTTTTTCGATTACTTTCTTACCCTTCCAGGTGCGGAATACTTGAAACTGGTATGTACCTGCTCTTACCACGAAGTGTTTATTATACACATAAACTTAAATGGACTTTAACTTATTCACAGGGCTCTTTTTACCAACCCCAAACTGTTAACGGTTGACATACCACTTTAACAATCAATTTTAAGTCCTAAAGTGCCTTTCAATAGGGTAGGTAAACAACAATTGATTTAATTTTTTCTTTGAAATTTTGATGCCTTCAATTTCCAATCCTAGCATTCTCCAACCAAATCCGAAACACAAGTTTAAACAGAGCAAATGCTTCATCATTCAGTGCGCTCTTTCAATTGAGCCGATTCACATTTCTGAAACGAAACACAATCAATGAGTTCATCCTGTTAAGGCGCTTAATGCTACGACATTCGATGGAAAATATACATCCAGTCATTCGTCCCGAAACTGTTTTTCATTTATCACCATTTCACACCACTGCTAGCAATAGGACCCACCACACATACAAACAACAGTCATCCATAAAAAAATGAAAATAATATATAAATGACAACAAAAAACAAGGATAAAATAAAAGCACATTCCCAAGGACAAAAAGAAAACAAACAGCAGGGAGAAAAAGCAACAAAAAACGAAAGAAATCATCAACATGAGTTGCTCCTTACAATCGAAATTCATTTCGGCTAATCCGCATCAGATAGCAGCTTTAAGTTACATTTCTTGCTTTGCTATCCTTAGTGTGCTCCGTTTTGGGGCTTTCACTTGGTTCGCCTTGTTTTGTGTTGTTTTTTTTTTTTTTTTGAACGGAAACGATCGAGCACTGTGAGAAAAGATGTTTATCTGTTAATTACATTTTTTCGTATATCCTGATAACGGGGGTTTTGCTGCTTCTTTACGCTTAGGTATTTGAATTGTTTTTTTGCTTTTTGTGGTTGTGTCTCCCGGTATAAGAACGGAAAAGCTGCAACAGTTAAATAGAACAGAAAATCCTTTTTGACAAAGGAGTTTCATTTTTTGTCCTTCAACAATTTGTTCGTATTCCTTGCTCTCCTTTATTTTGGTGATTTTGGCAAATCCTTTTCGCAGGGATAGGAATAGAAGAAATATTTTTAAATAAACAGAAAAGGACATTTACTTCTTCGTTCTTCCGCTCGCTCTATGTATGGTGGGTCTAGGCTCTAGGTACCTACATATTTTACCTACACATTTTTTATTTTTCAGTTTTCTCTTTTTTCACGGTTATTTGTGAGAACTGAGAATCGGAGGAATGGTGTGCTCATTTCTGGATTCTTATTTTTGCGGTTCAGTTTAACTATCCGAGGCGAGATGATTTTGTGTCCAAATTTAAATGCTCTAGGAGTCGGTACCTACTTCTAGTTATGCGGGGATAAAAAATAGCAAAGCCTTTTTAACGCGTGTAGGTACATTTCAAATACCGCCTTAGGTACTTCTGACAACGAAAAACTAATGTTGCTTAAGGCTAAATGCACCCGTACGATACCTACAAGAAATTTAGTCGCAAGCAGACTTCTCTTCTACCCAGACCATAAAACCCTGACAGATTTGTTACGCTTAGACTTCTGTTAAAAAACTTTGGAATATGATCCAATCTTAAACTTTGAGCTTTCGCTTAGCAGTCTGTCGTGTCATTTCAGGAATAATGAAAAATTGTAGGGTGCTCATCATTTTTTTTTTTTAAATTTATTTGCAAGCACGATGTATGCCATTCGCATTGGCATTGGCATTAGCATTAGCATCGGCATTTGCATCGGCATCGGCATCGGGATTGGCATCGGCATCGGCATCGGCATTGGCATTGGCATCGGCATTGGCATCGGCATCGGCATCGGCATCGGCATCGGCATCGGCATCGGCATCGGCATCGGCATCGGCATCGGCATCGGCATCCGCATCGGCATCGGCATCGTCATCGGCATCGGCATCGGCATCGGCATCGGCATCGGCATCGGCATCGGCATCGGCATCGGCATCGGCATCGGCATCGGCATCGGCATCGGCATCGGCATCGGCATCGGCATCGGCATCGGCATCGGCATCGGCATCGGCATCGGCATCGGCATCGGCATCGGCATCGGCATCGGCATCGGCATCGGCATCGGCATCGGCATCGGCATCGGCATCGGCATCGGCATCGGCATCGGCATCGGCATCGGCATTGGCATAGACATTGGTATTAGAAAGACTGCTGTCCTATTAAATACAGCCTTAAATTGGGAAACATTCGTTTGTGGCGCTTGGGCTTGGCAAGTGTGTGAATCGGTACACGTGCCAAAATTTCGATAAATACTGGTCGCTAACTACGTGTAAAGGTGTAATATGTTGCTTATAATATGTTTTGCTTATTTATTTTATTTTAATTTCTCCATACAATTTTGTAAGCTGAATCCCTAAAGCAGCTGCTTTCACTGCTTCAAAAAATGAAAACCGCTCCCACTCTTTCTACTGGCTATTATTTTGTTGCCTTAGAAAAAAGAAACATTTTCTAGTGAACTCATTCCGAAAAATAATTCCGTTTATGCATTTCGAGAAATAGCTTTGCATTTAAAATTTTACACGTGGATAGCTGTTACTCCATACATAAAGGACATCTCTAAATAAATCTCGCGCAAAGATCCAGCACCTTCTTGAGAACACGTCAATAACACACCCCTTCTAGCATTGTTACAGTTCATACCTGCTTAGGTAAATTCGTGCGAACAGATTTTTAAGCATAGAAATGCAATCTCATCTATATATAAAACGAACTCAAGCGCAACCAATAAAAAGCACTTAAGTCAACGATAAAGTTCATAGCCCCATCTCGAGTCAAGAGTTCTTTCCAATAGCCACACCTAGGTCCATATAGGAATGTATCTTATATTTATGTAGCTTACATGAAGATATATACACAAATATTTCAACACCCTGTAGATTTTTTCGTTTCATTGAGCTGATTTATTGATTTTGTGCACTATAATTCATCCTCCGTCGTGTCGTGTTATCCTGCAAGAATAGTCCTTCCAAGTATCCACTACGGCGGCGGCGGGTATAGAGTGTGACTATAGAAGGAGTAACGTTAGATGGATTTTTAGTGAACTTCTCAAGTCATAGTTACCTATACGTGCAAGTGGCTATATATGTAAACGGTTCACATATATTTCTTTCTCTAGTTGACACTGGGTGCATGGTGGTATTTGGTTTTGAATGGGCCCGTGGGATTTTTCTTAAAAGCGATGGCGATAACAAAGTTCCTTTTATTAAGAGTTACCTATTGATTTTCGATAGCTGGATTTAAATTTAATCTCGACTTTAAAGGACGAATGGTAATTGTGCGCCCAATATATACACATACCTATCACAGAAAGGCTTGATGCCAATGTGATACCTGAATAATATTGGAAACGATGTAAGCATTGAAACTGACGGCAAACTGTACTTTTGTCCACTCACAAATTAAACCAAACACTAAAAGTATTATATGTTCCCTTATGGCGGGGGTTAAAGAAGAGTTTTTAATTAAAAATATAAAAAATTAAAAAAAACATTTCGTCTCCGTGTTTACAGCTGGATCATCAGCGGACTACCTCAAAAATATTCATTGTTCATATTCAACATCATTTGGTGATTACTCATGTCTCATGATCAGGGGAGTTTCAGATTGGAAAGAGACGTGATTTTTTTTTTTAAGCACAGTAGGTAGGTGACGAATAGAGCTTGGATTTTGGTACACCACCACTCAAGAAATTTGCCAATTGAAACAAGGAAAGTGACATTTATTAGCACTCTTTATGGTAATAAATTGAAATTTTAGAAAAAAGTTTGGAGGTCTGAATGTACACCTATCTGCACTTTGAGTGCGATTCTCCTAAGAGGTAAAAGGAAACACACAGACTTTTTGCTACTACCCGGATGTTTTTGTTGCACTTGAGCGCTGTGTCTAAGCTCAAGTGCAACAAAGCAGCCGGAGCAGACGGCCTAGCTGCCGAACTTTTTAAATCCGCTGGCGATGAGCTGGTTAGGAGCATGCACCAGCTCATCTGCAAGATATGGTCGGAAGAAAGCATGCCCGACGAATGGAACCTCAGCATTGTTTGCCCGATCCTGAAGAAAGGAGACCCTCTGAGTTGTGCCAACTACAGAGGCATAAGTCTTCTTAACATCGCATACAAGATCTTTTCTGCTGTACTGTGTGAACGCCTGAAGCCGTTTATCAACAATCTGATAGGCACATATCAGTGTGGCTTTAGGCCAGGAAAGTCCACCATCGATCAAATATTCACACTGCGGCAGATCTTGGAGAAAACCCAGGAATTCCAAATCGATACACACCACCTCTTCATCGATTTCAAGGCCGCGTATGACAGCATCTATAGAGACGAGCTATATAGCGCAATGTCTAGTTTTGGCATCCCTGCCAAACTCGTCAGTCTGTGCAGGATGACGATGGAAAACTCACGCTGTTCCGTCAAGGTCGGCAAAGACCTCACCGACCCCTTTGATGTCAAAAAAGGATTTAGACAAGGCGACGCGCTGTCATGCGACTTCTTTAACATCATACTTGAGAGAATTGTGCAGAACTCTCGCGCCAACACCAGAGGTGCAATCTTTCAAAAGTCCGTTCAACTACTTGCATACGCAGACGACATTGACATAATCGGTAGAACAAAGCGTGATGTCAGTGAAGCCTTCGTGAGTATTGGGACGGAAGCGGCGAATATGGGTTTAGCAGTGAATGAGGGCAAAACCAAGTATATGCTGTCATCAAGAAAAGACACCCAACACCGACGTCTTGGACAAAACATCACCATCGACAGCTATAACTTTGAGGTAGTTAGGGACTTTGTCTACCTGGGTTCCGCTATCAATTCAGACAATGACACCAGCGCTGAAATCAAACGAAGGATAACTCTTGCCAATCGCTGTTTCTTTGGGCTAAGAAGGCAATTGAGTAGCAAAGCCCTCTCTCGAGCAACTAAAGTGTCCATGTATAAGACCCTCATCATCCCAGTCCTGCTTTACGGTGCAGAAGCATGGACCCTGTCAAAGGCGGATGAAAACACTTCAGGCTGCTTCAAGAGGAAAATTCTTCGGACGATTTACGGTCCCGTTTGCATAAACGGAGAGTGGAGGAGGAGATATAACATCGAACTGTACGGGCTGTACAGCGATACCGACCTAGCCAAAAGAGTCAAAACACAACGTCTACGATGGCTGGGTCATCTAGAGCGGATGGACACCAACGCCCCGGCCCGGAAAATCTTCGAATCCACACCGCAGGGACGACGCGGTAGAGGAGCACCGAGACTCAGGTGGCGCACGCAAGTGGAAGGGGACCTCAGCCAACTTCGCGTGCGAAACTGGAGACGGCTAGCTAGAGACAGAGCTGGCTGGCGAAGCTTGTTGGCTGAGGCCCAGGTCCACCCCGGACTGTAGCGCCACCTTAAGTAAGTAAGTAAGGATGTTTTTGTTTGTCTGCACCTTATTACAGTCGCACGGTTCCGGTTGTGCGGCTGTGATAAGGTGCATAAGGTGATAAGGTGTTTGGGTTTAAATGAAACCAAATTGTTGATTGAAAACCAATATGACTAGCCAGACCCAGGCTCCAATGGAAACTTCTTATTAAGCTCTTTCGAGATCTTATCTTTTTATGCCCCATCCCATAGGATAGGAGGTATATTAAGTTTAATTCATAGTTTGTAACACAGAGAAATAATCACCGTAGACCCCCAAGACCTTAAAGGCATATGATCGAGACCGAATTAGTCGAGTAAGTCGAATGAGCATGAGCCATGTCCTTCCGTCCGTCTGTCGGTACTTTTTAGGCCTTAAATTTTGGACTAGGAGCTTGAGTCTTGATATCTGTTCTTTTTAGGTCCCGAAGCAGTACAAGTGTAAAATTTTGTGAAATCCGCCCACTGACACGCCCACTTTACTTAATAGCATGAAAAATCAAAATTGTTGTAGGAAGCTGAAATTTGGTATGCAATATTCTTACTTAAGTGTCTTGTGATTGGCATTTAAAAAAAAAGAAAAACTGCCCCCCTGTAGGCGTGGTCATATTTAATGTGCATTCTCATAAAAGGCTTTTATTTGATATATTTGCTTTAAATCCAAAAAACTTGCACTATAAAATGTTCAGATATGTGCGTCTATCAACTTTAATAAATGAAGTTTTCCCACGCCCACTTTTGGGGGCGTTTTTAAGTAAAAAATCAAACTTTTAATATAAAACTGCGATCACCACGTTTATACCACATATGATAAAAAATATGATAAAAAAAAATTATGTTATTGAAAAGGGGTTGATGCCACGGCCCTTTTTAAAGAAAGAAGATTCTTAACTGCCAAATTCTTAACACAATTAAAGTTAATAGAAACTGAAATTTAACAATCAAGATTTTTGACGCATTTTGGAGCTTGACAGTGGTCAATTGGGATGGGGTATCCAACGATTCGCCTAGGCGGATTGTAACCCTCCCACTAGTTGAATTCTTATTTTATTTTAAAAGAGCTTTTTACTTTTTACCAAGTAAGACAAGGCGCGCAAAAAAATGCGTGAGACAGCGAGTCCAGAAAGCTCACGACCTTCATCTCCAAACCAATAAGAGGGGATCCAATGCCTAATCAATGGAGGGAAAGCTATCTTCTTCCTTTGTTCAAAGGAAAGTTTGATTAGTTGTGACAATTGACGTTTTATTAAGCTGATGTCTCAAACAATGAACATCGTCGAGCGGGTACTAGATGGTTGACTGCGAAAAGGTTGATTGAGGACCAGTGAGGACCAAATCAACCACTGATGCAATCCAAAGCATAAGGGTTATAATGGAAAACAATCGGAATGCCCTTAAAGGTCTGCAATAATGTTGCTGGTTGATTTTGAAAAAGCTTTCGATAGACTATCACGAGATCTGATATGGGTGGTGCTAGCGCTAAGAAAACGAGGAGTTGCAGAAGCCTTTACGTGCGGATGGAGTCACTGATGAATTCCCAATTATATACAGTGTACACCAGGGAAGCGTCCTAAGTCGCCTTTGCTTTTCATTGTAGTCCTTTATTATCTATCTGCTTGAAGGAAAACTTACGGACCCGAAAGTTCATCAGATGAAAAGTGAGAAGTTTAAGTACCTGGGATCTATCATCAATAACAAAGCAAACTGTGATGACGACATCAATCATCGCGTAAGTTTAGGTTGGATAAAACGGCAAGAAAACTCCGCCACTTTCTGTGACCGAAAAATGCCCCCTAAGCTGAGAGGAAAGCTCTACACCGCAGTTATGTGTCCGGCGCACATATGGTTTACAAAGTCGGGGGCGTATAAGAAATATAAGAGCAAATTAACGCCAGCTGAGATGAAGATGCTTCGCATGACAGCAGGAGTAACAAAGCGAGATAGAATAAGAAGTATACGAAGATCCGAGGAAGCCTCTATGTAAAAGAACCTATCTCTAGGATAATGGAGCACGACCAGCTCAGTTGGTACTGCCATGTTCAAAGGAGAGTTCCTACCCTGTCAAAAAGGCAATGTCAACCACCACTGCAGCGAAATCGCGAAAGAAAGGAAGGCCTAAACATTCATGGATCACACAAATGCAACGACAACAGCATTTATTTCGCCTCACCGACGAAGATATCCAAAACCGGGTGGCCTGCCGGTAAATTCTGTGGTCCAATCGGCGTACCCCATTGGACCACTACAATGGACCAAACCTTGTATTCAAGTCTTCGTTCATAAACTTAAAGAAATATTCTCATCCAGCTTTTCATCCGATTTCGAAAAACATCTTTTTCGCTAGCTCCAAAGCCCGTCTTAATGATGCCTCCCTAGGGCGACTGCTCAATCACACCGAAACTAATTCCGTCCCTGTTCAGATCTCCAGAGCTAACGTTACACCATGCTCACTCTTGGGTGGTATAAATTTTACAATATTTGATGAAATGAGATTGGTTTCTGTTTATATGAGTCCTTTGGGAAAAGGACGAGCGTACAGAGTCCACAGTCAAGCAATGTATGGTGACTTTTCGTTCGCGTTAAAAGCTGCAAAGTCACACACATTCACACACGACTTCGTAAAGATCCAGTTAAACACGCGTGCCATTGCTATACAGTGAGGTTCTTAGTACAACATATCTTCAACGCGCGGTGTGTAGGTGTATTTTCTGATGATGATTCGCATTTTCGTTTTCGGTTCATGGTGGCTGTTGATGTTGCTCCTTTGCACGCGATGCCACTAAAATTCTTGTCAGTACTATTTCGGTTTATTTTTTGTTTTACTACCCACCTACGCCCACATTCTTGTCCATGTAATGGCATAGGAGTAACCACAAATATCTACCGAATATTGGAGAATGAACAATATTGGTTTCTTGCCCCCTACCCAGAATGCTTACTTGTCTGTTTGGAATTCGGTTTTCATGTTTGTTTCATTTTTGGAACTCATATGCTCTGAAAGGATATGAAAGTGCATATGCATAGAATCGGAGATTGAAAGGGACTCCTCACATTCAAATAAGCCGCTCATACAGATGTAGTGAAATAATTCTCTCTTGTGCCAAATGGATCGAATAAATGGGAAATGGTGATTAGGGTGATTAGAATAGCTGTAAAACTTCTTAGCTATTAACTCCAGGTAATCAGGCTGATGTTTGATTCGCCTCTCTCCGGCCTCTTCGATAGATTAAAGTCAAATACTATAAATCTAAGGATACACAACAAAAGAAAACCATTTTAGCCTATGTTTGGGGCTTCGTGTTATCCATGTAATACCATTTAGAAAAGTTCAAATTACATGGTTCTGCTGTGAAATCCTTGCCTGAATATTTCTATTGGGTGGGGAGAGAAAGCATACTTGTATATAAATTTATTAAATTAAACTATGACCCAAATTTCTACTGAAAAATATTCATATTTTGATTTCCATTACATGCTTCATTAAGTTATATTATTGCCGGTACAATGAACTCTTATAACCTCAATTCGGAGAATCAGTGCAATTTGCTTACAAATTAAAGCAGACATATCACATAGTTTTCAATTATGATGTATGTTATTGTTGTCCTGCATTCATGGCATAATTAATATTATTGTGAAAGCTTACTTACTTACTTACTTAAGGTGGCGCTACAGTCCGGGGTGGACCTGGGCCTCAGCCAACAAGCTTCACCAGCCAGCTCTGTCTCTAGCTAGCCGTCTCCAGTTTCGCACGCGAAGTTGGCTGGGGTCCCCTTCCACTTGCGTGCGCCACCTGAGTCTCGGTGCTCCTCTACCGCGTCGTCCCTGCGGTGTGGATTCGAAGATTTTCCGGGCCGGGGCGTTGGTGTCCATCCGCTCTAGATGACGCAGCCATCGTAGACGTTGTGTTTTGACTCTTTTGGCTAGGTCGGTATCGCTGTACAGCCCGTACAGTTCGATGTTATATCTCCTCCTCCACTCTCCGTCTATGCAGACGGGACCGTAAATCGTCCGAAGAATTTTCCTCTCGAAGCAGCCTAAAGTGTTTTCATCCGCCTTTGACAGGGTCCATGCTTCTGCACCGTAAAGCAGGACTGGGATGATGAGGGTCTTATACATGGACACTTTAGTTGCTCGAGAGAGGGCTTTGCTACTCAATTGCCTTCTTAGCCCAAAGAAACAGCGATTGGCAAGAGTTATCCTTCGTTTGATTTCAGCGCTGGTGTCATTGTCTGAATTGATAGCGGAACCCAGGTAGACAAAGAGTCCCTAACTACCTCAAAATCATAGCTGTCGATGGTGATGTTTTGTCCAAGACGTCGGTGTTGGGTGTCTTTTCTTGATGACAGCATATACTTGGTTTTGCCCTCATTGACTGCTAAACCCATATTCGCCGCTTCCGTCCCAATACTCACTAAGGCTTCACTGACATCACGCTTTGTTTTACCGATTATGTCAATGTCGTCTGTGTATGCAAGTAGTTGAACGGACTTTTGAAAGATTGTACCTCTGGTGTTGGCGCGAGAGCTCTGCACAATTCTCTCAAGTATGATGTTAAAGAAGTCGCATGACAGCGCGTCGCCTTGTCTAAATCCTTTTTTGACATCAAAGGGGTCGGTGAGGTCTTTGCCGACCTTGGCGGAACAGCGTGAGTTTTCCATCGTCATCCTGCACAGACTGACGAGTTTGGCAGGGATGCCAAAACTAGACATTGCGCTATATAGCTCGTCTCTATAGATGCTGTCATACGCGGCCTTGAAATCGAATAAGAGGTGGTGTGTATCGATTTGGAATTCCTGGGTTTTCTCCAAGATCTACCGCAGTGTGAATATTTGATCGATGGTGGACTTTCCTGGCCTAAAGCCACACTGATATGTGCCTATCAGGGCAAACAATGCTGAGGTTCCATTCGTCGGGCATGCTTTCTTCCGACCATATCTTGCAGATGAGCTGGTGCATGCTCCTAACCAGCTCATCGCCAGCGGATTTAAAAAGTTCGGCAGCTAGGCCGTCTGCTCCGGCTGCTTTGTTGCACTTGAGCTTAGACACAGCTACTTTCACCTCCTCCAGGTCGGGTGGGCGGTATCGTTCGTATGCTTCGTCGGTAACGTCTTCGCCCGGTTTGAATGGTTCGTTCTGCCTGGCAGCGGTATTTGGTTCTTCCTCGTCGTTATACAGTCTGCAGAAGTGGTCTTTCCAAATCCTCAGCACCGACTGCGATTCTACAACGATGTTCCCTTGATGGTCCTTACAGGCTTCAGTTCGAAGTTTATACCCTTGGCAGGACCTTTTGATCCTTTGGTAAAACTTTCTAACCTCATTCCTGTTGTAACATCTCTCTATCTCTTCAACCACGCGCTTCTCGTGCTCTCTCTTTTTCCTTCGGAGAAGCCGGTACTCCTCTCTCCTCCTCTGCTCGTAGAGCTCGCGAGCAGCTCTAGTCCTTCTGTGCAGCGCCGCTTTGTATGCTTCCTGTTTAGCTGCATGTGCTTGCCGGCAATCAATCGTCAAACCAGGGGTTTCGTTGTGGTCGCCGTGTGAAACCCAGCACTTCAGAGGCGGCGTCTCTGATGGCATTTTGGCAATGTTGCCACTGGCTATCAATACTTGATGCTGGTTGCATAGGACTTCGTAGAAGGTTTTGAGAGACTCGGTTGGAGAAGGACCTGGCGATCTCTTGCGATTGTAGTCGGCCGACGTCAAACTTCCTCACAGTATTTCCATTACTTGGCGCTGGTCGGGATATCCGCAGCCGTACCTTGGCTACAACAAGGTAGTGATCCGAGTCAATGTTGGCCCCTCGGAAAGTTCGGACATCCATGATACTGGAGGAGTGCCTTGCGTCGATCGCAATATGGTCAATCTGGTTGACGGTTGATTGATCGGGAGATCTCCATGTCCTTTTGTGGATATTGAGATGCGGGAACTGTGTACTAGCTACCACAACGTGTCGCCCCGCAGCAAAGTCGATCAGCCTGAATCCGTTATCGGAGGTCGTGTCGTGCAGGCTATACTTTCCGACAGTACGACCAAAGATGTCCTCCCTTCCTAGCTTGGCATTAAAATCGCCTAGGACAATCTTAATGTCGTAGCTAGGGCACTGCTCATAAGTTATGTCCAGGAGCTCGTAGAACATATCTTTGGTCCCTCATCTTTCTCCTCTGTGGGGGCATGTGCGCATATCAGGCTAATGTTGGCGAATTTAGCCTTGATGCGGATCGTCGCGAGGTGCTCGCTTACAGGGTTGAAGCTCAAGACTTTTTGCCTAAGTCTGCCTCCAACAACGAAACCACATCCAAATAGGCGCTGTCTTTGATGCCGATAGCAGTCGCCGTAGTAGATATCGCAGTTTTTCATCCTTCTTTTGCCCGGCCCGTCCCACCGCATTTCTTGGATGGCAGTAAAGTCTGCCTTGCAGTCGTTAAGGGCCTCCGCTAGTTGCTCGGCAGTACGTTGTCTGTTAAGGGACCTAACATTCCACGTGCAGATCCGGAGCTCGTTGTCCTTTTCTCGTTTGCATTGGTCGTCAACAGTAAATCCGTCCGAATCCGAGGCTTGTTTCCGCTTCGTGACTGGTGTTTCTTTACGTGGCCGGGAAGTCACGACCCCCGACGGCACGACCCCCAACCTGGAGGACCAGATCCTTTGCTTAGCTCTAAGGACGGAGAGCCGGATAGCCCGCTCCTTATAGGCCTGAGCTCCGAATACGTCGTAGTAGCCCATATAAGGTGTTCACTAAGTAGTTCGGCCTGACTGGAACTATGGACGCCACCGTTGATTCCATCTGGGGAATTCCTCCGCTGCCGTCCGGATGCAAGGAGAAGTGCCTTAGTGGGAACACTCCTCCCCCCTCTCTCGTCTGCTTCCCCCAAAAACCTTCCAAAGGGGTTGGAACCCAATCTCCAGTTGAGGTACTAGGCACCCGGTGTTCACCACGGGGAGGTGAGAGTAGGAGTTGATAGACAGAGGTGGGTTTAGAAAACCTGTGGATGCTTGTATCCTCTTGAGTGCACATGTCTATCCTTTGACCACCTTGTGAAAGCTTACAAGATTCAAAAATCATTTTCAATCCTGAGAAAATTTTGCCGAATTCACATTCGAAATGTATGTATTTCCAACTGAATGCCAAGAGCTTGAATGGCGTCAAAAAAAAAAAACTGCTTACTTAGCGGAAAACAAAAGCTTTACCTGGGAAAAGTCATTTCGCTAATTCCTTTTCCTTGAAAATCCATTTCACTCGATTTAAAACTTCCTTCTAAGTTATGAAAAAAAAGGAATAAATAGACCGAAATAAGGAAAATTCCAAAGGATTACTTAGCATTCCAAAGTTCTGCGAAATTCGTCCTTCTTGCAATAATAATGGTGGATGCTGGTGCACCCTATTGTATACTTGTGTAAAAACCAAGAGCAAAGTTATAACACCCGTGTAGCACTTATATGTAGCACTTAAATGTGTAGGTGCAGAACCTATTTCGATTCACCTGCCATTTTGAACATGAGCAAAAGCGAACCCACACACTTACATACCGAAGTTATAACGCTGACTATGCGAGTATAGGAACTAGGAAGTCCTTAACACTGCCTGAAGTGTCTAGTCACAGAGAATAATTGCAGGTAAAGCTGGATATGCAATTTAAATTAACATGGAATGATTTTTCGGTTTTCGGTTTACAGCTCCGGCATTAGACGAATCTGATTACCATGGAATTTGCGGTGTTGTTCGTATCCAATTTTCCCGTCTGGTCTGAGGATGTGCGTTCGTATGTGCATTAACAGTGTAGTTCGCCAGGTGAGTACCATCCTGTTCGGTTCGCATGAGATTGTGGTTGGTTGGGGAGCACTGAGATACTTTTGTAAGTTTTGCTTTGCATATTTGGAGGGTGAGATTTGGCTCAATTTGGCTGAAAACATTTTGAATTTAAAGAAAATGGATGGAGTTGCAAGTAATAGCTGGGGCACAATGAGTATCTGTGTCTGTGTCTGTGGCTGTGTCTCGCAGTTCAGCTTACGGGAACACGCCTATAGCGCCACAATGCGTATCTCGCTGTGTCTCTGATTTTAGGTGAAAAATGTGCCGAGACACAGCGACAGACACAGACACAGACACACATTGTGCCCGGCTTGTAAGAGACTGGATGTCATATTTAAGTTAATCTGTAAGTCGCGTAAGAGAGCAGTGCTTTGCAACTTTTATGTGTACAAAAATTCATGTCATAGCAAAATCGATGTTTTACCAATGGATCAAGCCAAATTTATTTATGTAACAAAAATTGGCAAAAACTAAACGTATACGAGTTGAGCAAGCGAAGTAGGTTAGGTATACCTACTTTGTTAAAAAATCGATTCGTATTGCGATATCTTTGTCGCAACACGAAATTTGCGGCGCAGGGTCATAAGTCCATGGCCCAAAAGTCCAAAATGGACTTGTGACCCACTTGGGTGGGTTATAAGATTACAATTAGTTTATGGACTTATAACCCACTCAAAGGGGCCAAATGGCCACAAAAAATGTTTGTGGACTGCTGGCCCATCGATTGTGGACTTATGGCTCACTATACCCTATTGGGACAGTAAATTATGCCTGTTTATTTTTAAACGGAAAATGGACCTCTTATGGTATCACTACGTTTTCCGTCCGTCCATCCAATCGCTTTATAATTTCTGAACGGTAAGTCTTAAAAAGACGTGTGTGTGTTGGTGTGCGTATAGACTGCAGAAATAATCAGAGAATATAAAGAGGGCATTTTTTTTAAGTACAAATAACGGTTTATTTGCAGTTTGAAATTTCATGTGAAAATGGACTTTATGCTTTTCAGTGTTTTTTTTCAAGAAGTTTAGTACGCAAGAACTAGAAAAACACAACTTAGGTTTAAGAAATACTAAGCTTTAATTAAAAAATAAAACTTTTTGAAAATATCAAAACGTTTTTGAGAAATGAAGAGTCGAAAATGCATGACGTTTTTCAAAGTGTTCGGTGGCCATAACTTTTGAATGGCTTATCGCTTAACATGAATATTGAACACACGTATAAAGCAACTCAAAGTAAACCAAGTGCTCAGGTAATATTTTTCAAAAACAGTTTGAGTACTGCAGTTTTGACTAATTTTCGAAAAAAAAAATCGCAAAAAAAGCATGAAAAACGTGTGCCCCCCCCCCCCCCCCCCCTTCTATCTCCGGTGCTGTTTTGTCGAATTCTATGAAAAAAATCACACGTATCAGAAATAATTCAAAATTTTAAGGAAAATTATAACGGATTTTGAAATTTCAAAATCTTCGGAGATTTAACGCAAAAACATAAAAGCATTTTCAAAAACAATTTTTTTAAGTCCTTTAAGCATAATAACGCTGGAAGGAAGGCTGCGTTAAAATTTTTTTAAACTGCCGTTTTTAGCCTAAGTTTTTAGGAGCCTATTTAAAAAACGAAGTAAAAAAGAGCTTGCTTTACCGTTTACGCATAAACCGGTGGCCATAGAATTAAAAAAAAAACATCCAAGGCTAATGCTGGTGGTTATGCTATTGGAAAAAGTATAAAAGTATAGAAAAGAGTATTGCCAGTAACAGAAACTGGAAAAAAATTCAAAATATTTATTTTATGGATTTGAAATTTAAAAAATTATAAAAAATGTCAAAAGAACGCATGTCTCCCCTCTATCTCCCAAACGGTATAAAGAATAATTTTTAAATTAACACCGGGCATAGTCCATCTTTATTAATTTTATACAAAACTATAGCAGACTTCGAATATTCAAAAACTTCGATGATTTAACTGAAAAACGTGAAAACATTTTCGAAAATTATTTTTTAAAGATTTCTAGTTCCTTAACGGTTATGACGACCTTGTTTAATTTTTGCTGAAGTATGTTAAAAGGCAAGCGAACTGCATCAAAAACGTTTCAAAATTGCCGTTTTCGACCCTAAGTTTTTAAGTCCATTCAATCAAGCGAAATAAAAAACAGCATATTTTTACCGTTTTCTCAGAAATCCAGAATTTGAGAAAAGTGGCAAATGCTAGCACAGGTGGTTGTAAAATTGATCAAAAAGTCTAACGGCAATTAAAAATAATCGAAATTGCGGTTTTATCGGTTTTAAATTATAAAAATCCTAAAAAAGGCCAAGAAAAAGTATTTCCTTCCCTCTATTTTCGTGACGGTAAAGCTTTTTGCCAGCCTAAAAAAGCTGTAATTAACGAAACACAATATTAAATCACCCAATATAAGAACAGTAGACAGCACTACGAAAAAAGTATATTACAAACTGTAAAATATATCCAGAAAATATTTTAATAAATAAATAGAATGTTACACAAACTGCGCAATATAGATGACCATAACCTTCAGCTTAAGCCGACGGACCGCTCCGCGTATGTCTTCATATTTGACGGTCTTTTTTTTACCTTTGCTGTGCTTCAAAAGCTTTTATTAAGTTCCCTTCAAAAATGATTCTGGACTTATGGCCCATTTCTTTTCAAAGATTGTGGATTTATGACCAAAGATCTTGTGCACCTTTGTCCCAGATGGGTGGGTTATAAGTTCACAATTGTTTTCTGAACTTATAACCCACCCAAGTGGATCACAAGTCCATTATGCTGTTCACGGCGATTAATGTTCAAAAAACTGTGATTGTGCCGGTGAGTGTAGAAAAATAGTTTTTTGTCAACTTTGTAAATAGTTGTGATGATAACCATGACCAGCTGTCCAAATAGGTGTACCATTATAATCTCGAAAGCAAAAATTTCGAAAACAAAAATCTCGAGAAACAAAACAAAAAAAATCTATCGAATGAGCAATTGCATTCCTTGATTTTTTTTCACCATCCCAAGGTGCTCTCACAGCCGGCAAACGAGCGCCCAGCGAACTGGCGAACAAATGACTTTACTCCGAAATACTGTCCGAAAAAGCAGCACGGAACTCTTTTTGGGATCAAATAATCCATAACTTGACACTACTATAATAAATAACACAAGTTCTGTCAAGATACTCGTAGTTCGCTGATTTAAAAACGAATTCGCAGCGACTTGTGCGAATTACTTAGCGAACTGTAAATATCTTCACAAAGCTTTTGAAAATGATGGATTTGAAGTTGTCAAATTATAGAACTGAGAATTCTTGTTATTTTTTAAAGCACCAGTTCGCAGGTCTTTTCGCCGGCTGTGAAAGTACCCTTATGTTTCACTAAATTAAAACTTAAAAAAAAAAAATAAGCTCGAAAAATTTTTTTGCTTTCGAAGTTTTTTAAAAATCTTTTCGAGATTTTTCGTTCGAGATAACGTCACGAGATAACCTATCCAAATACATAGTTGATCATTTAGGGGTTAAGGTCTTTAATAATTTTTGGATGATTTGAAATTTCATATTTTTGGGCAATTCAAAAAAAAAAAACAAGGGAGTAAGTGCAAGAGTTCGTCTGTAACGAGCTTCTAAATACCCAATACTCAACTCCTTTAACCCAGCGATACTAAATCTTGAAGGTTTTTAGCGTAAATTAATTTATTGGAAGTCAATTATGTGTATGGGCCACGCCCCCAAAAATGGGAGTGGACTAAAAAAAAACGTTTTTCTTCTTAAAAATGTGTTAAAAACAAACAGTTTTTTTTTCAGAAAATGCATTTTTAAAGTATGCCGAGTTTAAAATTTTGCATTTAACAAACTTAGAAAATGCTTATACATATTTTTAATATTTTTCATATAATATATTTCCGATTTAAAGTGAATTTTCAGAGAAATCAAGTTTCTAACGATACGTATAACTCTGTAAAATTGGGCATGGTCGATTGGGGTGGACGGTTCGATTATCGTCGTGTTAAAGATTCTGAGTCACGAATTGTAAAAACCAAAATTTGAGCTCCTGTGCCTTGTTGGTCAAAATGCCTTTTGGAATAAAATGAGAATAAGAGGTTGTCTCACATTGAAGCCAATAGTGTGCATGGCCGCCGGTGGATTTAATCAATTTTTACACGAAATTTGTTCAACATAGGAGCCTAGCTGTGCACCAAGTTTCAGCTCTATAGCCTTATATTGAAGAGCTTAAGCCGTCACACATATAGACGGATGGACGGACATGGCTTAATTCTTGACATACAGACCTATCGGTCTCGATCATGTCTCTAATATGTTTTAGGGGTCAACGGTGATTAATAGGCATTAAAATTAATATACCCTGGGTTGGGTATAAAAACACCTAGCATTGAGTGACTTCGAACTTCAGCTCATTCAATGAGCTTAGTATCGCCCATTATTCAAAAATGTCACAAATTTTAGGTTGAATTCTCACTAATTTCCTTTTCGACTGGTCGTGCAGAAGCGTCCGGGAACCAGGCAATAACAGAAGCACGCACACAATCGTAAGGTACAAGCGTCAACCGTCAATAAAGACTCATGTCATTGATGCCTTATAGCATAGATTTTTTAGCGACACGACAACCTTTTCCAGAGTTTCTATTGCTGGAATTTATGCTTCACCGCTCACCTTTCATATCATCCCCCTCATTTTTCATAGGGTGCGCTCCGATCATGCTCTGAGCGAAAGACGAAGCTAGGTAGGGGGCTCTGATAACTGTAAGAGAAAAAGAAGCACAATTTTTAGTTTGGCAGTTTTGGCTCTATTCTAAGCGAAAAAGGAAAAACGCCCTTTGTCTGTCTTGAGAGGACTTTTGAACCCACTTGTTTTGCCGAACTAAAATAGCAAAAGGTTTCCTCTGTTAAGCTATTCTTCGACAAATCTCCAATAAGGTGTCATTCTCATTTGTAGGTAGATTAACTCCTTAAACACCTCGAAGTTGCTCGAAATTTCCCTTTTCGTAATTTCCTTTACTTTCCTTTTGGAAAATATTTGGGAAATATCTAATGTCCGCTTCTCACCTGAAAATCATTACATTTGGAAACATGGGGAAACTTCCTTTCGTCTTAATATTATTTTAACAATATAACTGAAAGTCGAGGCACAACTTTTAAACATTTAAGTTTTTAAACGTTTCCATTCCCAATTTTTCCTAGAAGTCTTTTATTAAATTGAAAATTTTTTTCGTCAAAGATAAAAGCACTCCACTGCAGCATTTTTCCTCTCTAATTCCACGAAGTCAAATTCCTGCATCTTTTCGGGTAATGCTGTTACTTTTACGCATTGGTGTTGTGCATAAAAAAGATAGATATCCAAGTGCAGATGCAAAATCCTTATCGACTTCCATTCAAAATGCTTTCAAGTGTGTAAAAAAAGGTCTTTGTACAACATTTCTCGTTTGTGCACAGATTCACAAAAGACTTTAAAATACGCAGTTAGGCACCGGAGCCAACTATGTTGTTGCGTATAGGTATTCCAGTCTTGTGAGCGTAATGAATTACAGTCCTAGTTATACATGAAATGACTAATTATCTCGCCAGAGCATCGCTATTGGAAAGGTCATCATTCTTCATCCCTATAACGATGTACTGGGGCGCTCCATGCAGAGCAGCACCATTCAAAGGACATACACCGGCTTGCTCTGAAGGAACAAATTAAAATTAATGACTTCCAACTAACTTTGGTCAGTCGCTGGCCAAAGCCCACACAGTTCAATATTTGGGTCTGTGTGCAGATACAGCTCATAACATACCTATACCCGATACATCTTTAGAGCCGAGCGCCCCTCTGTGATCCACATGAAGAGATAGCCAAAGTGACATCGCACAGATTCTGCACAAAAGTTGCTCGTCCCTCTAATCTCTCAAACGTTTGGAGGATATGAATATCATATCCCGGGAGATGGCATACACAATTAATACGGGAAACGTGCCAGGAGATTTAATTTTCTTTTGATGCCATTCAAACAGGGGTAAATGCCTGGCGTTACTAGCAAGAGATATGTTTTGAATAACCAAGATTTGTACGCAAGCTATTAAGGCATTCATATAGTGAGTTCGTTCGTGCTTTGGAAAAGAAGAACAGTGCTGTCATGAGTTGGGAACAAAACTAATCGCGACTACAGACAAGTAAATCAATATCTTCAAAGCTGCTTGAGACTTAAAGGTATTATTCTTAAGCCATACTTCGCTGCTTTTAGTACACCCCCTTATTTCTAACCACACATCAGAGAAACCTTAAACTTAAGATTAAATCTGCAAGTACCTACGTACCCAAATTCATCTTAAGACTCAACCCCTTAACATTTTTTCTTACGTTGTGTTGTAAACTCCTTTGAGTAGAAAATAACACGTACAACATCCTTGCCAGCATGCTCTTCTGCCATTAATCACCTGCTTGCACTTTGTGTTTGCCCTGTTGAGCTGCTTTCTTCCTCTTGGTCTTTTTAGTTTCCTTTCAGTTTCACCCTTTTTTGCTGCAATAACAGCAGTCAACCAGGTATACCTACCTCAGCAAACATCTTTAGAAAATATTAAATGTTGGAAATTTTCTTTGAAATTCTTCTCTCTCTTATTGCAGGCGACAAAACCAAACCCCAAGATGTAGTTACAAGGACCTTTATACATATCAAACGAGTATAGGTGTGTATGTATTTATGCACAACCACTCCCGTTTGACAGCAAATTTTAATGTCGTTCAACCTAGGCTAGGTGATATAAATGGGGAAATATTACTACTTCCAAAAAACCAAAAAAAAAAAAAAGAAAATATTTAAAAAAAAAGGTTAAAAGTGCAAAACGAAATCACAGCACCACCGCACCGGCTACATGATGCGGATTTGTTCTCTCATTAAGGACTCAACGCTGTGACTGCTTGAAAAAAACGGCAAGAGGTTCAGGTGCTCCAAGCTGAGGTGGAGGTTCTATTGTTCTTACTATTTTGGTTCTTAATACCAGGGTTTTGTTCTTTAAAGTATGTGGATTCTCGAAGGTAGGTATGAGCTGTGTGTATGTGCTTTCCGTCTCGCCTTTGATTATAGATTTTTTTTCTGCAAGCCTTTAAAAGTAAATAAAAAAATGTACTATTGAATGGGCTCAAGTCCTGTGTGCTTTTTTGATTATTTCTTAAATTATTGCTGAACTTTCCATAAATTACTTGTAGGTACTGTAAGACTTAATGCAACATTTTTAAATGTGGAGATAAGTTCTTGCTTATGTTTAAAACTCACAACCGTTCAAGGGCTAGTATAGCCAGCGCAGCGTTACAAGGAAGAAGAACACGCGTTTTTTTTAGCTTTTTTCTGCTTGTTTTGATTTAAAATCCATAAAACGGCTATTCAGAACCTTTTTTGAATACTGTTTTAATTTTTTATGTTTTCATGTACCTTGCGCTAGCAATGGGAATATTTTTTCAATACTCTGGGCACAGGTTTTTTAGTTATAGGTTATAAATGCGGGTTTTTTAATTTGCTTTTCAAACTGTTTCCGTAAATTTAAAGTTGGAAACGCCATTTTTGAAAGATCTTTAAAATTTTAGAATTCTCGTCATATACAAACCATATTTCATTGTAATCATACCTACTACCAGTTTTTAAGTTTTCCAGCTAAATATTTAAAATTTTCTATAGTTTTCCCGAAAATTACACATAGTTTTTGATGTGTGGGCTTTTTTTTACCCCATCCCCCCATAGGATAGGAGGTATATTAAGTTTGTCACACAGTTTGTAACACGGTGAAATAAAAGTGGTAGACCCCCAAGACCTTGGGGGATATGATCGAGACCGAATTCTCGGTCGAATAAGCGATGTCCGTTCGTCCGTCCGTCTGTATTTCACATGTTATTAGGCCTTAAATTTTGAGCTAGGGTGCTGAAATTGGGTGCATACGTTTGTTGTTATCCGAAACAGTACCTACTAAAGTTAAATTTTTGAAATCCGCCCATAGACACGCCCTCAATCGGTGCAGTTGTGCAACTAGCTCTTGAGCTTTCAAAGCTGTGAGACGTCTTAAAAGCCTGAAATTTGGTGTTTATTATCTCCTATTTATTGTAAGATACACGAAATAAAAATTTATTCGCCTTACCAAGTGGGCGTGGCATCGATTTAAAAGGTAATTTTTCAAATGCCCACGTTTGGAGGCATAATTGAAGAAAAGCCTAAAATTTTCCAGAAAAGCGTCATTTCTACTGGCCCAAAGCCAAGTTTACGAAAGAATAAAAAAAAATAGTGGGTAATGTAAGCCAGACTTCAGTTCAGATTTCGTTCATATAAAGTTGTTAGCCTTTGATTTTTCAAAAATATTGAATTTGGACAAAAAATTGCATTTTTACATAAATTTAAGCGTAACTTGGAAATATCTGTGTAACAATTGATATTTTGTTATTAGGGGCGGTTGGACCACGCTCCTTTTCGAAGTTTGCTACTACTTTTGCTTACTACTTACCAAAAGCTGTGGTCTCAGTTTTTACCCTTCTAAGACGGAGCTGCTTATTTTTACCATGAAGTACAAGATACCGCAATTCAAACTCCCCGAGTTATATGGAGTGGAATTATCCCTGTCGGATAGCGCGAAGTATCCGGGTGTAATCCTGGACAAAAAACTGAATTGGAATCTTAACGTAGTGAAAAGAATCAAGAAGGCATATAATGCGCTTTATATTTGCAAGAGGGAAAACTTGGGGCTTAAAACCTGCCAATGTCCACTGGTTGTATACTGTGGTGGTAAGACACATACTTACTTACGGTGCCTTGGTTAGGTGGAAAGCAACAAACAGAAAAACAGTTTATGAAAATTTTCAGCGGTTCAAAGAACGGCTTGTATAGCCATCACAGGTGCGCTCCGTACTACACCTACGGAAACTTTGAACACTCTGCTACACCTAACAGCGCTTGATCTACAGATATAAAAACTTGGCTGCCAATAGTGCGATACAGCTCACAAACTTAAACTATTTCAAGAGCAGCAGCTACGGACACGGCTTGATCCTGTCGGAGCTAATGCAAGGCAATCCAACTCTAACGGATGAAATTCCCTCCCTGATCGACTTCGACACACCGTATGAAGTCATTTATACAGCGAGGGAGGAATGGGAAAATATCGCAATTGTCAGACCTAATGAAATTGCAATTTATACAGATGGTTCGAAAACAGGAGAAGGAACAGGTTCCGGTATCTTCTCAAAAGACCCGGAACTAAAATTATCCTTAAAACTACCGGATACATGGAGTGTCTTCCAATCAGAGGTTCTGGCTGTACTTAGGGCGGCCGAGCTTATGCAGATGAGACCGATATCCGGCAGAGATATCGCCATTTATATCGATAGCCAGGCTACGCTCAAGGCAATGGAATCGATCGACATCCAATCTGATATAGTCAAGGGCTGTCGCACAATGCTTAAAGCATTGTGCAGTCAGAACCGGGTGAGACTGTGCTGGGTGCCAGGACACTGCGGTATAGAGGGAAACGAACAGGCTGATGAGCTTGCAAGAAGAGGAGGGATCCTTGGAAATAGTGAGGTTTCTAACATCAAACCACCCCTCTGCGTAGTAAGAGGCACTATTGAGGAGAAAATTTAAACGATGGCCAACCAAAGGTGGCCTCGTCTGACTGGACACAGGGTATCTAGGGCTCTCTGGCCACGACTAGACGAAAAAGGATCGAACGGACTATTAAAACTGAGCAGGGATAAGCTAAGGGCTTTAGTAGGAATTCTGACAGGACACTGCCTCCTGCGTAAACACGCAAAGAGGCTCAGGCTTTTTGACACGGATATTTGTCGCTTCTGCAGTGATCTACAGGCGGTTGAGGATATAGCACACATTCTGTGCGAATGTGAGGCAATTTCACGTATATGCGCAGGAAATTTTTAGGGGAATATTTCTTCGAAAGCTTAGAAGAAGTAGACGGCATAAACTTCAAAGGCCTCCCTGGCTTTTACAGGGAAATTGGCTGTGTCACAAGGCATAATGCTTAGGTTATGTTTTTGCCTCGTGAATGTTAAGTGAAACTGGTTCCGCAGGGATCGCGATGGGCCCGTTTTGGTGCCTAGTGTTTGTGTGGTCCTTTTCGCCAGACCCCCCCCCCCCCACCTAACCTAAACCTAACCTTTGCTTACTACTTACGAAATGTCAAAAAATAACAATAACATCAGGATTTAACATTGTGGGATAGGATGGGGTATTTAACGGTCCGTTTTACGGACTGTCACTTCTGCGTTCACGCACTGTAGCAATTATTCACTGGTTTTCAATTCATTTTCATTTGGCTTTATAGCTTCGGAGATAGTGGTAGGGACAACATTTTTTCACATCTTCACTTTTTACCTTTTTTTCACGACGAAAAAATGTCGAAACCGCAGTTTTATAAGTATAACGGATCTAAAGTTATAAGGTAATAAGTTATGTAACAAAAACTTGATTTTAGCCTTTGCTCAAGCTACGGTTGTCTTATATGTTGGCTCAATATCGGCTTTTTGAATTAAGTAATTAAAAAGTTACGACCTTAAACACGTCGAAAACGGGCACATATTTTCCATTACTCATTTCTCAAAAAAATTTCCGTATTTTGCAATAATTCGATTATATTATTGAAAATTTAGTGTGGCATTCGAGTTTTTTTTTACTGTTAAACTTTGCAAGATAAGTGCCAAAACACTTTTTCTCTTTTTCACAAACAAAATTCAAACGGTATTTAAACCACTATGTGTGATTCTAACGGGGTCAGAACTCACTATACAAAATTCTGCTTTTTAAAATTCTGTTTTCGAAACTCTGCCCTTCGAAATTCTATTTAGCAAAAAACCTGGAAAAGCTACAATGCCCTGTAACCCCCCTGCCTGTTTCTTTTTTTTACTTTTTTCTTGCTTCAAAATAGTCAAAAGTTTGCTTAAAATAGAAGAATTTTAATGCTTAAGTCAGAATTTGAAAAAGCTGAATTTGGAAAAAGAAGTATTTTGAAAAGCAGGAATGACTCTTGAATGTCTGGGCCAGTACACTTAAGGCTTTTTTCCCATTCTAACCATTTATTATGTTGAAGGCATCATATAGGGAAGATTATGTGGTGCCTTCACCCATACATGCATTTAACTGAAGCAAAAAAAGATTTGGTTGTCAAAAATTGTGCCTATACACAAGCTATAGCCTTCGCCCTAAAAAAAAAATCACTGCCTTTTTTAGACACGTGAGCTCGCTCGCCAAAACTCTTCAATAAACACCAAGTCTTATAACTTCTTCTACATTCCGAAAAAAGCTTTCTTGTACAAGAGAGCAGCCCCTCCGAAACTTTTCCCAATCGAAGAGTACCTACTCGACATACCTTATCAACCCTAATTTCGTCAGGCAATACCGTCGCATTATTCCCATCCCATCAAGGAAGCTCCCAATCCAACGCACATGTGTCTACTTTTCACCAAGAAATTTCGAAATTGCCAAATTTGTGAAATATTTGCGCACAACTTGTCGGTGTACACTTGAAGAATCTTTGCCAACTAAAACTCGTCTTCACTATGGAAATGGTCGGAAACCCGGCAATGAATTACCTGAAGATGTTTTGAATGCAAACTTTTCCCAAGAAGTGGCGAAAAACTTCACTCAATCTCCTGAGACTTTGTATGGGGTTGAAATCGCCGAGCTTAAATGCGACCTATCAACAAAAGATACACCAGTCGGCTTCGTATACGAAAATTGTTTGATTCCCGTACAATAATTGGGGTCGTCTGGGTGGATGAGGGGGCTGACGCTGGAGATCCATATTGGTTTTAGACTTTGTATTGCTTTCAACTGTGAAAAGTTTGCACTTTGCGTACCAAAGCGCCCACATGGACGTCAGTTTCACTTTTGAAGAATGAATCTGGGGCATGTTCATATGCTCGGTGGTGTATATGAAGATGGCACATTCCCTGGAGGAATTCAAACGAGGGCGGTTTCGTGAAGCAAATAATAAAAGTGAAGTTTGAAAAGTTTGGGTATAGTCGTAGCAATGGGCCAAGACATCAGCTTCACGAGCTGATAAAACGTTTGAGTGAAGCGAGTTCCGACCTCATACCTTGATGAAGAAAGTTTACCAAATCCCCTATGCAGTTTAGAGAAGTTTGTGCATAAGTAGAAAGTTGGAGTAAACTTGAGGCAGTTACGTCTGGCAGTTAGTTATGGATTAAATAGGTGGAAACACGTCAACCGAAGGATTAGTTAGGAGTTAATATGCTTCGATTGAAGTTTTGCCCATATAAAAGTAGTGGTGAAAATTTTCAAAGTTAAATTTGTGTTGGGGAACATAACCACGGCCAAGTCATAAAAGTCATATACGAGTCCAGTCTTGAAAGTTTGAATGAGGAAAAAAAAACGCCACCTTAGGATATTGCTCTTTAAGAGCATCTGATAGATATCCCAGTTGTACACTTCGTATAAGTCGAATAGACAGCCAAATGTACCACTTGTTAAGGATACAATCGACCCCAAATTCGAATCAATGATGCACGACAGCAATCAAAACACACGCACTAACAAGGGAATCGCTTAAAGAGAAAATAATTGAATTCCCCTCAGGATAACGAACCTGAGGGTCTGATAGTGTTGGATATTGAAATAATTGGGCTACATTGCAACACGCCTGACCCAGTTGTACGGCTGGCTGAGGATTGGTGTTTCCCCAAAAGATGCCGGGGACCGCATAAATCAAAGTAAATGACCTCCCTTCTTACGCATAATAAAATTGCTATGCATCACGTAGCACAGTGTAACTTACGGGATGGAATCCAACCGGATCCAACTAAGTAGAGGCTGATTATATCAACGGCTTTATGGGTTGGCCATACTGTACAATTGAAGACTCGGTGTTGCTCGCCTCGACTTCGGTTGGCAGGATTATATCATCAATAAAAAATCGCACAGTTCCTTGCGCCCGCACGGTTATTGTTTCCCTTATGTCCTTACAGCAGAGCTGCAGTGGCAGAGGTATTCCACTGCCAGACGGCAACAGCTACACCGCGCCACCACTGCCCGTATTGTGTTTGTGCGTAAAGAGCTCGGGCTTCGCACTCCATAACCGTTTGTGGTGGTTTTGTTGTTTCGTATCGACGAGTACGGCAATAATTCACACGCTCAATGTTACAAGAATAATTCGCTCGTAATTCTGCCTGCATAAGGATATTTCCCACTTCATACGGAATCCATTCTCTCAGCGTGCAAGAAACAAAACGGCCAGAGCCAGTCAGAGCTCCTGCACCACGAATTGAGTGTACGGCAAGGCACGAAAGGAAGAACATAAATTGAGATAACAAAAACCATATCCCAGTGCCGCCGTCGTATTCTTAAATTTGCTATTACACCAAAGGATAATAATACTTTAAAGTGGTGTGCCATATGATTCACTAGAAAAAAAAAGCTATAGCTCTCCTGATGATGGCAAGGTGTGGAAAGGACTAGAGTAAGTATACTTTGCGATCTCCTATCCGACCCGTCCGTGGACCGGTGGTGTGGAGTGTTTTATTGTCCTGATTGTGCAGCACACACAACTTCTTGCTGGAGCATTTTTTATTCAAAAGTTTAATAAAATTTATACGAGTTTACTTTTTATGGTGACTTTGGGTGAATCGCACTCGGGTGGCAGCCAGCCTTGTGAGGATTTACGCAAAGATATTAGGTCGATAGTTTCGCGAAAGAGGATCGCAAGTAGGAAGGAGTAGGTATAGGTACTTACTGTCTTTTTTGATGAAAACGACAAAATAAATGCGGAGAGCCGTAGTAAAACCATTCGACTGAAGTTGATACCAGTTTAACAGCCCTCTTTCAATTAAGGACCTTTTTTTAAAATTTTTGCCCTTTTTGGCATGTGAAAGGGGAAAATGTTTTAATATCAATATACCTAGCACGTTTATACGAACCCAAATGGTATTCCTTTAGATGTTAATAAATCACATTCAATATATTTATTGGTATTCCATTCCCTTAGGGGTATTGATCGTGATGAATTTTTAGTCGTATAAGAGGCATTCAACGCTATTTTTTGATTTTCTAATCCTTAAATGTAGAATGCCCTAATTCTTCTTCTTTTGTTATAAGGAGGAATAAAAATGTATCTTTACTAAACTAAAAATTCAAGTTGAATGAATAATTTTCTAAAAATTAAGGAGAGTTTATTTTCCTTGTCAAGCTGGAATCGCGATGTACAAAAAGAAAAAATGACAATTATAAAAGTAAATTTTGTTCTGTCAGAAATGTTTTACCTATAATTTATATAAAATAAACAGCCATTCCCAAATTTAAGCCCCCTAAAAGAGGCGTGGCCTATATGACTTCAGTGAAGATTTTGGTGCCAGTTTTTCTCGATTTCTACCTAAAATAAATAATGCGAAAATACAATAATTTTAAATACCTACTTTAAAAGTAGGCAAATGCCGCCACTCCTCAATGGAAACATTTGTACCTTTTCAAGCTTAAATCACAATCAACTTCCACAAGAACGCTGCATAAAAATTTTAGTGTCTTGATCAATAAGCTTTCATGATTGATAAGTAAAATTGATAAGTAAAATTTGTGTCGCTTACTGCTTCGTGACCTAGGTTAAAAACTAAAGTCCTGAAAACGACCGACAGAGGGGCAAATCTATTTGATTCACTAGGACACATAGCTCAAGGTTTCGGGGTTACTTCGATAAAGTTAGACGTGTTGCTTAATTCTGTCTTTACTATAAATATTATAATATGGCGACATGAAGTAAAAAGACAAGCCGGAATCGCTGAATGCACCCACCGATTCACTTTACGAACACACCCAACCGTAATTTAAGTCAGCTGACGTTCGAATCGCGATACCGAAAATTTACCCTCCATGGAATTCAGCGGGGGATGATAGAAATAAAATAAATAGAGTGGCGCAACAGCTCAATCCGGAATCAGGGCCATATTCTCAACAATGTATGCTGGTGTGTTAATTTCTTTACATACAAGGGGACCTACAATTTTTTGCCGAATCCGAACGGCACTTTGAGAAGTTTTTCAAGACAAATGATACCCCCTGAGGGCTTGTCAGGTTCTCGCGGAGGTGGAGACCGTGAAAAAGAACAAGTCTTTTTTTTCAAGTGACGAACCCAGACCTCCGGCGTAGTAAGCACACGCACTAACCACTACGCGACGGCAACCCCACAGCGGAAGATGAAACTATGGAAAATTGACAAAGGAAGGCACTTAATTTGTATAAATACACGGGTAACTGGCTCGTACGGCACAGTTGTATTTGAAACGTTGACTTGCGAAAAACGATAGTAAAGTGAAAAGTGACTGAGTTGAAATAAAGTGTTGAATTCTAAGTAGCGAAGCTGAATTAAGTGTGATTTGAATTTGAATAAGTTTTGTTTGATAAACAAAGTGTTTCACTGTGTGATTATAAAAGTGAAATTGAGTCTTATCCGACGAAACTATTTTTTTTTAAAATTCTTTTGGACTGCCTGTTTCTCTTTAGGGGTCCGTCCAGAAATGGAAAAAGGACCTCTTATGGAAGCACTTCGTAGTCCTTCTATCCGTCCGTTCGCACATGTAGCTTCTGAACCGTGAGTCGTAGAAAGATGAAACTTTTAAGGCCAATGAAAAAATGAGAACGCTTATCTACAAGAGAAATTTTTTTAAAACACACATAACGATTCTCACAAAAAGGTTAGGAATAGCTGTTTCGTGGATTTTAAACAAAAGAAACCAGACAAAAGCCAAAAAGCTGCGTGTCTCCCCCCACTTTCGTGGTAACGGTATCTAATATATACCGTTTCGAAAAACATATCAGACATAGATAATTTTTTGGGCTTTCCTTTCCTATTCCTTTCTCTTTTTCTTTTTCATTTAGGCACGATGTTATAATCTGAAGTGATGGAATATAACTCTCTACTGCATTCCTAATGGTCCGCTTGTGGGGTACGACAATTTGACCTCAGAATATACCGGCAGGCCAACCGGTTTTGGATCTCCTCGTCACTGAGGCCAAATATATGCTGTTGTCGTTGCATTTGTGTGATCCATGAATATTTAGGCCTTCCTCTCCTTCGCGATTGCGCTGGAATGTTGATTAACAAGCCTTTTTGACGGGGTTCGTAGGATCTCTCCTTTGAACGTGGCAATACCAACCAGTGCTACCGATGGACAATTTGAAAATGTCGCCAAAAAAAGTCGCCCGAGCCAAAAAATGCGTCCCACTTAAAAAAATTCACACATTACTAAATTTTACAAAAAAAAAATCGTGACACGATAGAAAAAAAAAATGCTGAAATTTGTAGTCTCAAACCCGCCGCTCATTTAATACCCAAAATAATAAAAGAGTTTAATGTGAAATAAAAACTTACTTGTTGCAAAATCTTTTAATAGAGTGGCGCAGCTCGAGGTGAACCAGGGCCAACTTCTCAGCAATGTATGCTGGTGTGTTAATTTCTTTACATACAAGGGGACCTACAATTTTTGCCGAATCCGAACAGCACTTTGAGAAGTTTTTCAAGACAAATGATACTCTCGGAGGGCTTATCAGACCCTCGCGGAGGTGGGGACCGTGAAAAAGAACAAGTTCTTTTTTTGCAGGTGACGATGGCAGGATTCGAACCCAGACCTCCAGCACACACACTAACCACTACGCTACGGCACCCCACAAAATCTTTTAATAGCGGCCTTTAATTTCTACATACATATTAAAATATTGAGTTGAGAATCAGACAAGACATGATCATCCCTAACATAACATGACGTAGGCGGCTCACCTGCTATTAGCAAAAAAAAAACTGAGAGCTACATTGCAGAGTTAGCTCCGTCAGTAAAGTTGTCAAAATCTTCGACTCACGGAATAATTAACTTTCCCAAATCTTATTTCACATAGAAAAACACAGAAAACGTAGTTCGAGTTGGTCTTAGATGTCATGTTTCATAGTAAGTCTCAGTTTAACTCGGAAACTCTGATGATCTCGAACTGAAAAACCGGACCTAGGAAGGGGTTATCCCGCTCTCCGCCCTCGAGTAATTTAAGAGGATCTGTTCCTCCAGGCAGGGGGTCGTCCCGTCGGGGTAAAATCCCGGTTACGCAAAGAAAACACTAGACGGATTTACTGCTGGCTGAGTAGAAAATTAATTCGACTCATTACTTCGTTTTGTGAAATTGGTTTAGCCAGAGGCAGACAAAAAAATTTTCAATTTGTGGCTGTTGTTTGCATAACTGAATGGAAATTAAAATTGCGTCCCAATGTCGCCTGTTTTTAAGAAAAGTGTCCAAAAACCGCTTATTTCAAAATGTCGTTGCCTATAGTGTTCCGACAGTAGAAAAGTCGCAATTTGGCGACATATGTCGCCCATCGGTAACCCTGATACCAACTGAGCCGGTCGTGCGTTCCTTTCCTATTCCAGTCCTTCCATTCCTATTTTCATTTACATTCCTATTCTCCTTTCCATTTCTATTACGATTTTTATTTGCTTGTATAGGTTTTACTTATACTTATTAAGCTGTTTAACTGTCTGCAATAGACTTTCTCTGTTATACTTGTGTTCAAACACTCTGAATCAGTGTGAAATATCGGACCGCCCGTCCATTCCTATTCTCCTCTCCATTTCTACTCTCCTTTCCGTTCCTATTCTCTTTTCCATTTCCATGCTCCTTTCCCTTCCTACTCTCCTTTCCATTCCTATTCTCCTTTCCATTCCTATTCTCCTTTCCATTCGTATATATTTTTTATTTTCAAACCCGCGTCCCGTTACCTTTTACGCTTCATTTTAACTAAAAAAAAAAATATATTTTAATTTTGTTTAATTTCCTTTTAAATGGGGCATGGCATGTCCATTTCTTATAAAAAATCAATATTAGTATAGAAATATTCCAGTTGGCGGCTAAAATATACCCAAAAATGTAATTTTTTGGTTAAAATTCAATAATTTTGAGTGTGACCAAAAACTTTGTATGAACAAAATTTAGAATAGCGTCCGGTGCTCTTATGTGCTACATTTTATTTCTTATTCTTTCCTTAGTAACGCTTAACTGAAGTCGAAATCAATGTTTTTCTGGAAAATTAAATTTTTATTTTAAATTGTGCCTCTAAATGTGGGCGTGGCCCAAATCTTTGACCAAAATGTACAACTAAGTATTTGCGACATAACATTCTACGTGTAATTTTTTCACTGAAATTTTTTTCGACGTATGAGCCTCCGACAAGGTATGGCACGAAGGCCTGAAGTACAAGTTTAGGCTTAGCTTGCCTCAAAAACTCTATAGAATCTTAGAGTCTCCTTGAAGATAGAATCTTTCGCGTAAGGTACGAAAATAAGTACTCGGAATTCAAAGAGATAAGATTACCTTGAAGACAGAATCTTTCGCGTAAGGTACGAAAATGAGTACTCGGAATTAAAAGAGATAAATGCCGGTGTCCCGCAAGGAAGCGTTCTCGGCCCAATATTATTTTTGCTTTATACAAGAGACATACCCCACGAAGAGGGAACAATTTTAGCTACGTTCGCTGACGACACTGCTATTCTCGCTATTGATACGACAGTTGAATTATCAACAGGGAAACTCCAGCGCGCTTTAGACAAAATATGCGACTGGACGAAGAGCTGGCGAGTCGTCCTTAACGAGACTAAGTCAACGCATGTTAACTTTATTTATAAAAAGATAAACAACAAACCTTTATTCATTAACTCGGTACAAATCCCGTGCTCAAATGAAGCGAAATATCTAGGAATGACTCTAGACGCAAAACTTAAATGGAAGCCGCACGTTAAAAAGAAACGCGACGAGCTCGAATTCAAGTTAAGAGAAATGAATTGGCTTATCGGAAGATTTTCGAAACTAAGCATACATAACAAACTGCTTTTGTATAAGCAAGTGCTAAAACCATCTTGGACGTACGGTATACAACTCTGGGGTTGTACTAAACTAAGCAATATATCTGTTTTAGAAACTTTTCAAAATTAGACATTCAGAGCAGTCGTTAATGCTCCATGGTACATAAGAAATAGCGATCTACACCGAGATCTAGGAATCGCAACAAAGGTAACAAACTTTGCTCGCAAACTTAGTACTCGTCTTCGCGGACACTGCAACAATGAAATTATCCGAACTTTGGATCAGACAAATCTTACGCGCCGACTACAACGAATGAGACCGTTAGATCTAGCAGCATAAGATGAAACCGCATAAATTGACGGTATTGTAGGTGCCTTCGTTGGAAAGCAGCCTGCCACACGCGATTACTACAGAAGCTTGAACTACTTGTTAAGGAAACTTAGTCGTAGTCTGACGGAAAATGGAAGGTTTTAGTGAGTAAGAATCTCACACTACTATGAGCACGCGCGGCCGGTCCTCGTAGTGCCTATGAAGGTTTTTAATACCCACGCAAAAAAACTGAAATTTTTTCAGCTGAATAAATTGCAGTTTAAGGATTAATCTTTAACTCGATACCACGCCGCCCACTAGGGGCGGTCTGCCGCATTTTGTATTTACTTTTTATGTTTTAATATCATTAGGAGAAGCTTAATGTTGAATTTGAGCTTTTCACGACGTCATACAGTTTTGAAAACACTGGAGGTAGTTATGGGCGATTATGGGCGTGTCTGTGGGCGGATTTCAAAAAATTTTATTCTTGTTATGCGTCGGATGACAAAATGAAATTTAATGCCTTAAAAATGGTGACATATGGATTCGGTCTCAGGATTCGGTCTCCATCATTATGCCCTCAAGGTCTTGGGGGTCTACCGTTATTATTTCTCTATTTTACATTTTCGCCTGTATCAAACTTAATATACAACATTCCTGTGGAAAAGGGTATACAAAAAATGATAACAGGAGGTACCTTAAAATTAATGAAAGAATATTTTCAAGAATTTTAAACCCGATAATCGAAGTCATAGTGTTTCCTTTATTAACTACACTGCAATGGCAGCATTTAAGAACTATTTTTAAAATTGCACTCGAAATATTATAAAATAAGCGAAACAAATGATTTATCGAGAGAGATGCGTTTGAAAAAATGCTATAAATTCGGAAATTGTCATTAAAAGAAAAACATAAAATCGCAAATATGTATACTTAAGATCATTTTATTTTTAAATAAATAACGATTGTACACTTAGCCTTCAACAAAAGCCGATGGACCGCTCCGTGTATGACTTCATAGTGTCGTGACTTCAATGTAATTTCATTTTGCTAAATACGTATTTTTTGTTTTAGTTTTGTGAGATAGAAAGAATTTAAAATATTTAAGAGTAGACCTATATTTAACTTTTGAATTTATAGACATCAAAGTCAGTAATCACTTTAAAAGTTACTTCCGCTAAAGCTCTTAAACACAAATAAAATTTATAATGTCCTATGCCCAGAAAGCAACTTTCTCACATCACTTAGAGACGATATTCTTGTACCTCGTCTCGTATAACTTTTTCCTCACAAATCCTTCTCAAGCTGACACTGAAAATCCTTAAGATTTTTCTCCTCAGCTTATCGTGTGTATACGAAGAGTATAATGCTTATTCTCATCCCTATCACGTCATAAATTCAATTTAACATCATCAAAATCAACCATCGTCCTCTCAATGCCGTTGTCGTTGTGGCTTCTGTTTCACATACGAAACACCGACAGAGGATCAAAACTCACAAATCTCAGGTATCCCTATATCCAGTGTCAGTGTGGCGTAGAAGAAAACGCTCTAAAATTGACAAAGGCCGCTTAACGAAGCAGTAAACAATCTGCTGGCTATTTTTAAGAAGATGGCAACTTTTTGGATACATGTCAGGGCGACAGAGCTTGCCATATCATAAGACTGCACACAATGGCAGCTTAGTCGGATACACACATCCTTCCCAGGGAGCATTCCGACTATGGTACAGTGTGGACTCGTACTATACCCTGCCACCACGTTTCACAATAAGCCAATGTCGATCGTAAATACGGATACGGGGTATACTACAAAGAGAACACCAAGGACAAAGTAACCAACGTCGGCATTCATAGAGAAAGCCCCGATGGTGGTACTACGAATAAGGTGGCCCGGCCACCACGACACAGGGTGGGCTGTGAACCTCGTTTTCATGTAAGTTTCTAATAATACTTGTGACACTGTATATATATGCGGCATGGTGCACACGGCCCAGGCCATCGCACACGGCAGAGAGATAACCCAAGGAATATGGGATAAATTTGGCTGGATTTGATCGAGGTCGGTCGGCCGGTCCTAGAGAGGCAGGTGTATTGAGTGGGATTTATGGCAATCGATGGGAATCGTATGCGGTTTTGGTTGTTCACCTATACACACCATGAGCGAAACCGAGTGTAGGCGGCAGAAATGTTTATGTTAAGTTTAATGTCACTCTGTGGAAGGCGATAAAATTATTTCCTAATATCGGTATGTTATTGGACAAGGTCAAATCCGTGTGTATTTCATATTTAATGCTAATATGTGTGAGACATTCAGCACTGGGTGTTGGAATATAAATAAAAACGAGATTAGATGGTAATTTGTTGCCGAGAGCTAGATGTGCGGATGATTTGATTTTTTGTTTGTTTAAGGACGATATATCGGTGTCGCGTATGGGGAATCGGCGGATAAGGCTCAACAGACAAATCTACGTAAGCCTTATATGAGTTGAAACCCACGTAGTTAGTTATTTATTTGGCTTTGGTTTAATTTGCTGAAAAGGTCACTCAGTGATCTTAATGTAAGTAAAGTTTTTGATGGATTACGATAGTTAAGATATGATGGTATCGATACCTGATGATTAGTATTAAGTGCTAGAGAAGTTTTTGTGGGAGGAAATAATTTTTGGAAACAATTTGCGGAACTATTGAACATGCTATTCGACAAAAAGATGAATAAATTGACTCTTGAGAGGAAAAAAAATAATATGGAGAATGCCAGATGGAGTTTAAATTTCCAGAGTTCGGTAGAGTTCAGTTTTTGAGGAAGTTAAGTAAGTCCTGTTAGGATCTGGTTAACATTAGCTAGGCAAGCAGCAACACCTCAGGGCAAAATGTCCTTGAGTACTCGGAAGAAAAGTCGGATGTACCTACTTAAGTGTTCAATTAGACCCGGCCAAATAAAACCAATTTAAGTATTGTTTGCCATTTCAGGTGTGGGGCTTAAAATGGAATATTAAATTTAAGGACTACACCAAGAGATGGTAGAAAATTTTGGATACAGACAGTAAGACGAAACTTGTTTCGCGGTCACTGAACTAAAACCAACTGGTCGAACTGGCATCACTTACAAAGGCCTCCCAAGTAACAATTTTACTTCGGTAAGGCTTAAATTTTCGATTTTGGGAAGTTATTGTTTCTATAAGGCCTCTATAACACTTGCCGATTATTTCCAAGGCAGAAATTTCTGACACAATTTGTATAAGACCTTAAAGAAGCTACAACGAGGTCTTACAGAGGGATAAGATTCTGTTAATCTCCTCTGTTACTTTGTAAGAAGTCTACTACTTCTATAAGGCCTTATAGCAGCTTCCGTACTTCAATGCAGAAAGTGAACTACCTCTATAAGGCCGTATAGAAGTTTCGGAATCACTATACCTGTAGCAGGCATTATGTTACAAGCTTAACCGAAGCAGATACTTCTATAAGGTTTCTTTCTGCAGAGCTTAACCGAAACTGTTGCTTGTATAAAGTTTCCCATTGAAAGCCCTACCGAAACTGTTGAAACCAGCTTCCTGTTGCAAGCCTTACCGAAACTGTTGCTTGTATATGGCTTCGTGTGACATGCTTTGCAGAAGAAGGTACTTGTATATGGTTTCCTATTGCAGGCTCCACCGAAACTGTTGCTTGCATAGACTTTCCTGCTGCAAGCCTTAGCGAAACTGTAACTTGTATAAGATTTCTTATTGCGTGACTTATAGAGACTGTTACTCTAATGTAGAGTTCTGTTGCAATATTTCTGTTGCAAACGTAACAGAAAATGTTACTTGTATAATGCTTCCTGTTGCAAGCTTCGCAGAAGCTGTTACTTGTAAAAAGCTTTCTGTTGCAAGCCTTATCGAAACAGTTTCTGTAAGAGCGCCAAATTGGCTTCTCTAAGGCCTTATACAAACAATTTTGTGGGAGGGGAAATAGCTTGTATATAACCTTACCGCAACAGAAATGTTACTTGGGCTGCTACCAAAATCCACAAGCATCTATATTGCGGAACCAAAAGCAAAGCAAAGAGCCTTGCCTGTTGCCCTTGTTCGTCTCAAGAAGGTTTTTGATGATAGTTTGAGTCTCTATGGAGCTACGTTGCGTTGAACACATATGAAGAACTCTAAACGCATGAAATAACATGATATTTTTGTCTGGGTCCCGACTCATGGTGGGATTGCATGTAATGCAAGCCGACAGGATCTAGCAAGGAAGTCAGCAAACATTCATTGATCGTAACTACCTTTAACTCATATCGTTTTATTAAAAGATCCTTTGCAGCTCTATATTATCATGTTCCATGTTTCATGTCTATAAAAAGTGGTTGCGAAGACATGGAAATCATACAAAACTTTCCTGCGGTACCGCCATATAGGTACAATCGGGAACAATTCTCCGCAACTTTGACTAGAGAAGACTGCATCAGAGTATTAAGAACCACTTTAAAACCGATCAATGCCTAAATGTGGAATAGCACTTTGCTTATGGCATGGTCCTGCCATACTTACTGACTTAAGGTGCCGCTGCAGTCCAGGGTGGACCTGGAACTCAGCCAACAAGGTTCACCAGCCAGATCTGTCTCCGGCTAGCTGTATCCAGGTTTGCAAGTTTGTTGAGGTCGCGTTTTACTTGCGTTCGCCACATAAGTCTCGGTGCTCCTCTACTATGATGTCCCTATGACGGGGTATATTTGAAGATTTTAAGGGCCGGCCGGGGCGGTGGTGTCTATCCGCACTAGATGCCCCATCTTCGTAGCCGTGTATTTTGACTCTTCTGGCTAGGTCGGTGTACAATTCGATGCTATATCTTCTCCTTCACTCTCCGTCTGTGCAGATGGGACCATAAATATTCCTAAGAATTTTGCTCTCGAAGCAGCCTACAGTGTTTTCATCCTCCTTTGACAGGGTCTATGAATCTTGCACAGTAAAGCAGGACAGGAGAAGGGACTTATAAATGTGCACTCAAGTTTACTCGAAAGAAGGCTTTGCTATTCAATTGCCTTCTGAGCTCAAAGAAATAGTGATTGGCATTGGTCTAATTTCAGCACTGATGTCATTATCTGAATCCATAGCGGAGCCCTAGAAGACAAAGTCCCTAACGACCTGAAAGCTATACCTAGCTGTGTTTGCTGCGAATGCTTCACCGATATCACGCTGTGTGCTTTTGTTTAGGTATGCCATTATCGTCTGATGCGTAAGCAAGTAGTTGTACGGACTTTTGAAAGATTAAGCCTCTAGGATTGGCGCATGGGTACTCTGTGCATTCTCTTAGTGATCTATAGCATCATAGAGTTCACCTGACAGCTCGTTGCCTTCTCTAAAAGCTTTTTTGATATTAAAGGGGTCAGTGAGGTCTTCGCCGATCTTATCATAACAGCGTGATGCAAACAAACTGACGAGTTGGGTAGGGATCGCATAACTAGACTTTGCGCTGTATAAGTCGTCTTTTTAGATGCTATCATAAGAGGCGCTGAAATCGATGAAAAGGTGATGGGTATGGAGTTGGAATTCCAGGGGCTTCTCTTACATCTGGGGCAATGCGACTTTTTGATTGTGGACATTCAAGGCCTAAAGCCATACTGATATGGACATTTCCGATTGTTGACGAACGACTTTAGGCGCGTTCACACAGTACAGCAGAAAAATCCTATTTTGCGATGGTTGTAAAATTTAGAGGGTCTCCCTTCCTGAGGATCGGTTAGACATTGCTGAGAATCACGGCACGAGATTTATTTCGTCTTCGCCGTGATACAAACTGCAGAAATGATTTTTCGAAATCCTCGGCACTGACTGAGATTCCACTACGATGTTCCCTTGATCCTCTTTACAGGCTCTAGTTCGGTCTTTATACCCTTGGCTATGCCTTTTGATCACTTGTTAAATCATTCATACATCAGTGCGCCTCTCGTGTTCTGCGGTGTTCCTCTCTCCTTCTCTGCCCAAGGTCGCAAGCAGTTCTTGTCCCTCTGTGCAGAGCCGCATTTTATGCTTCCTGTTTAGCGGCATATGCTTGCCGGCATTTATTCTCAAGCCAGGGGATTCTTTGTGGCGGCAGTGTGAGACCCAGCGTGTCGATTACGGTTGATTGATCGGGAGATCTCCATGTGATCCATTTGTGGATGTTGATATTCGAGAACTTTGAACTAGCTACCACAACGTATCGCCACGCAGCGAAGTCGATAAGCTTCGATCCGCTATCAGGTGTCGTGTTGTGCAGACTTTGCTTTCCGATCGTACTACTAAAATTTATCGCTTTTACATTACTCTACCTGACTGACGTCCTCATGACCACCATCAATTAAAGATCATCTCCTTAGCTTTTCACGGTGATTATGTGATATTTCATCAGTTAGTTACCGATTCGTGATTTTCAATTTAGTCAGCAGGATGCACGGCGAAAAACGTGCGATCGTTTATCCTTCCTGGTCGACACGATCAATGATCACTGCTATCGGATGATCTTAACGATACGTTCCCGATCGTCTTCATGGAAATAGCTCGATGATCGGTGGAAATCATTGTCTTTTAGAAACTGCAGGAAATAAGGGCCCTTTCATCGGGATCTCTAATTTAATCAATAGGACCAAAAATAAATTAACTTGCTCAAAAATGAGGCTTAACTTCACAATAACATAAGATCCCATCAAACATGTGGTTTTGAATTTTATCCTCTTTTCCTACAAACTTTGCATACGCCCAACCTTGCACCCATTCCAAATCCAGCAGTAAACAATTCAACTTGACATTTAACACAATTGTCAAGAAGTAGGGCCAAAGGTTTCAAAGCTGATTTTTTTTTTGAATAACTGCAAAAATCGTCGAATCCATTTGCGTAGGATGACAGTCTAAAGTGCTTGGAATTACCCCGAAAAACTAGTAGAAATTTTGTATAATATAGTGAGCTTTGAACTAATGAACTTTATGCCTATTCAAAATTGCTTACAAATATAGATTAAGCGCGGCTTTAATGCGGGTTTAATGCATTAACACAAAGCTTTGGGTTTTATTTGAGTCTTATGTTCGATATTCTTTAAGTCCGTAATGAAAAGGAATGTTTCTAAACAGAATTTTATGAATCCTCAGAATATTTAATTTTTATTTACTCCCTGCACTCCTGGCTCTTAAATTATTTGATTTGACGTTTGAGCTTTTATTCGAAACGCAATCGCTTTTGTTATATTTATTCGGGGGAATTAAAAAACAGGATTTTGTCCCTAAAAACTTGTTTAAATGTGTTGTTTATTAAATGTTTACCCAGCCAATACATTTTTTGCAGGTCCTGTTGTTATAAAAACAAAATTTTGTGTACAACATCAGAGAGATGCATTGATTGCGAAAATAAAAAAAAAATTATTGATTTTCAAAAACCAAATATCTCATTGAGAAGGCAACTCTCCTCCTTTCATACATGGTGGGAAAATTCCAAAACACCAAATCACAATCTATACCCGAACGCATGTCAACAGTAAAAACCAATTTGTGGATGATTTTGTTTTTAATATCGATTTCGACAACGACGCACGGTTTTGGACGTTCTTTTTATGGCACCACCAGCGTGTGCAGTGATACTTCCCTAACGCCATGTGCCTCTATACGCCAATGGGCGATGCATGTTTCTTTTTTCCCCGGGCCGGAAATAACTTTCGAACTAGATCCTCTGGCCTTATCCACCCCATAAGCCCCATTGATAGATAGCGCCCCGATAGAAATAAAAATCGACACACGTACTTTATTCACTGCGGCAGTAAATTTGCCTTCCCAGTGAGGCTCATCCTGTAATAGCCTTCGTTCTGGTTTTAGACGTTTCCTCTACCATATTCGCATTCTAACGACCAAATGGTGTACAGTTTTATCCATGGAAATTCGCTTCGGAATAAAAAAAAAAACTATTGAATAAATAAAAGTTTTGCTTCGTCCTTATGCCATCATCATCCGATGGTTTTCCGAGTGCAGTTTCGTCCTTTTTATTCTGAATTGAATGATCGCTCTTGTTTTGTTCTAAGCCAAGTCCAATAGAATAGGTGAGTAGCGTTGTCGTCGTTGTTGTCGACAACGAGACACAATGCTAAAAGCAGTCCTTCCTCTATAACAAAGCGGATGACATTTTTATTGGAGTGTGTCCCATTGGAATATTGTCTCTCTGCGCGAGAGTAGGTCGTTGAAACTTGGCGGACGGTCTTCGTGTTTGTCTTTGGAAGAGATTAACGCAAGTCTGCCAACATTAATTTCCATTTGAGTAATTAATTTTATTTTCGGCTTGTTTTCACAGCGCATTTCCTCCTACGATCTATCGCTAGACTTTCGCACACTCACTCTCGAAGGCTATGGTGATGGGAGAGTAACGAACGATAAGACTTTTGTTGACTCCTATCCAAAACAGGAGTGTAATTAATTACCCAATTGCAGTTTAGTATCGTGAGTGGGGTTTTCGGCAAGATAGGTCTGGCTATGGGCTTATACTTCCATTAATCTTGAGGGTGATTAACGCTTTAAGTTCTGCCCAATGAGTGCGCTGCCAACAATCGTGCTGGAAATCAAATGTATTGGAAACTTGTTGCGAGATTGGATTTTAAAATCGCAATAGGTAATTAAGATCGAATTTATAGCAGTCTTTTTTTTCTCCTTCATCATGACACATACCGTATAATGATGGTTTGCGTGGAGAAGAAAAAGCGTCTGGACCTAAGCTTAATTAATTTGCTATTCCGCACCCTTCTCGTGTGTTTATGGAAAATTAAAACAAAATTAAATTTTGTTTTAGTTTTTCGGATTGGTTTACGGGTGACTCGAAACTTTTCATGCAATTGGGTGCAATGGGGTGACATAATGTCCCTAGTATTGGAAAGAGCTATCGTTGAACTCTCTTCTCTTCCTCCCAACCACGGATGTTAACTGGGTCTGCAGTTAAGTTCTTCGTGCTGTGCCACACTTAAGGATCATTTTCAAAAAAAAAAATCAACCTAGTGAGGATTTCCCCCACGGCTTCACCCCTTAGAGAAATTTAAAAATTCGCATAAACATTTCGACACAAATTTTTGCTGTTTATACTGGGATTTTAAATGACAGCCGGGCCAAATTCTCAAATAATAGGCTGGCTACTCGTTGGGTAGAGAATATAAATGCATTTAATATGTTGATTTTTGAACTTCAACTTTTTGTTTAAAAGTATTTACATACAGCTACTATATTGACAGCTTGTTATATTGACAGTTTTTCATAAATTCGTCACTCATTCGACACTCTTAGTTTTTGAAATTTGTCTAATTGAACAATACTCGCATTCTCTCTCATTCAGCAAATCATTTCATGATTTTTCAGCGCTCTGACAAAAGATAATTCGAGAAGGATGTCAAAGCATTTTCAATCAAAATATTTGGAGAAAGTTAAATGTCAATTAAATCATAGGCATACTTAAAACCATCTAAAATCAACAACAACAAAACCATTTCTGCTGTAACAAGTAATTAAATATTTGTTGTAAGTCTAAATTTCAGTGCGGTATAAATATAGGTACCAAATGAAATATGCCAAGTTCCCACTTGTCGATATTTGGATATTTTGACAGTTTTTCTCTTTGTCAATAATGGACGGTAATCAATGGGAGTTCGTTTACCATTCGTTTTGGATTGATGCGTTATTTCAATCCAAAGACTATTTCTTTGAGCGATTTTTTTTAAAAAACCTTAAATTTTGTTAATGTCAATTCCACATTGACAAATTACGTGGCATAGTTGAAGGCTTGACCCGAATTCGTAGTTGTAGCTAATGCTGTCGCTGTAGCTGAAGCTGAGTAAAAAGTTTAATATACGTGTTCTCATAAGAGCGAATGGGTACTAACAGCGATGGGAAGCTAGCAGCTATAACTGAAACTATTTAATCTGACAAAAGTGACACAAACCCCAAGGAAAAAAAAAGACTTGTTCTTTTTCACGGTCCCCATCTCCGCGAGGGTTTGACAAGTCCCCCGAGAGTATCAATTGTCTTGAAAAACTTCTCAAATTGCCATTCGGATTCGGCAAAGAATTGTAGGTCACCTTGTATGTGAAGAAATTAACACACCAGCATACATTGTTGAGAAATTGGCCCTGGTTCACCTCGAGCTGTTGTGCCACTCTTTTTATTTATTTTATTTTTATTTTTTGTCGAGCTAACTAGTATAATGAAATCCTAAATAGACACGGCGCATTCCGTTTGATTTACGCCGCACCCTAGACAGCTTCAGCTACAGCGACAGCGTTAGCTTCAGCTACGCGTTCTGATCAGGCCTTGTAACTCCACCCTTGGATAATAGCGAAAGCTCTCGAAAGTGTTTCTGGTTGTCAAAAAGAAAGCAAAGATGATTTTTAGCTAAATCAAAAGAAACTCTAGATTTGTTTCGTGAGTACCTATGTGATCGTTATTTTGTGTTGAGCGTTATTTTGTGTTGAGATGTGAGAAAGGCTTAGATATTTATTCAAAATATATTACAATAACAGGGCAGATAAGTTTTATTTCGAGACGTTATAAAGGGTGGTTAACTTTTAAGGGCCGATGTTAATTTTGAATAAAACACAAATTATTTTGGAAATTTTTGCCATTTCTTTTTGTTATGATAATATTGGTATGATTTTGTAGCGATTTGTTGACATCTGTTGTAATAAACGTTTTTGTTTTCGGACTTACCGCGATCGTTTTTTATGTATCCTGACATTTATTACTTTAAAAATATTGGTATGGTTCAATTATGTATGGAACAAATTATGGGTCAAATGGACTCCGCGACCTCGACGGCACACCTCCATCCAATGTTCCAAATTTTCGATGTACGCTGAAGCATAATTGAAGTTCTATGCCGTTAATGTGCCGTTGAATTGTAGCTTGGCTTATCGACGTACACCTTTTCTTTCAAATAACCCAAAAAAAAAATCCAGTGTCAAATCAGATGATACTGGCGGCCAATTGACATCGCCACCACGTGAGATAACACGGCCATTGAATTTGTCGCGCAAAAGAGCCATTGTTTCGTTAGCTGAGTGGCAAGTGACCGTCCTGTTGAAACCATATATCGTCCACATTGATATCTTCCAATCCGGCCCATAAAAAGTTCGCTATCATTTCACAATATAGTTGCAATTGTTGGGCACGACGACGAGTTGAGGTGGACGGCTCCTCAGCCGCACTGTCGTGAACAGAAGCAATATTTTCTGCAGTACGAGCTGTACGAGCATGCACTGGTGTTTTCACATCTCCTACAGACCCGGCTTGCTCAAATTATTGCACGATGTTTCCAATCGTACGCACATTTGGACGATCATATTGATTGACAAAATCACGAAGTGCACGATATACATTTTTTTGAACGCCCATTTTCGTAATAAGCCTGAATAACCTTAACGCGTTTACTCGATTGTGCATCTTTCCATGGTTAAAGTTGAGTTAGTCTGAAATTGAGAAATGTCTAATGAAATGCAGAAAAAAACTTAACGTTTAGGTGTGGTTCACATTCAACATCGACCCTTAAAATTTAACCACCCTTTACATACCTTATTATACCTCACCATACCTTATTATAACATCTATCCTGAGCTATAAAAATTAAAATTTGTAAGGACAATCACGAGATTTTTAACAGCCTCACTCATGCGAGCTTTGACTAAGGCCCAGTCCTATATCCGGCATACCCCATACACATAAGAATTAGCCCCGTCAGCGTCCGGTTAACATTTAATGCGGCTCTCTACTTTTAATTTTTCGTAAAATTTCGTTTTGTTAACATGCAAGCACAGCACATTTGAACTGCACAGTGTGGTAAATACCCTTAACTAACTTCAGACACTTTAAGTTTTATCGCATAAAGGATAGACGATTATAGGCTTACCCCTGGCGGTCGATTTCGGAATTTTTGAAGACCTATCGACGTCAACGGCTAGCTATTGTTGTCATCCCATCTGTCAAACGAGTACGAAAATTATTTGTTTAGGAAAGCTATTTTCCGTTTAAAATGCTTCTTGTGAAAGGACAAATCAGGTTGATAACTCAAACAGAAAAACGTAATTTCGTTTATTGACGGAAGGCCAACTTGTACACCATGGCATCTGTGTCAAAAGCTAACGGTCTTCATATATTCCAAAATTGACTACTAGGTGTCACATTCGGACTTTTCCAATCGTCAATAGTTTCAATGTGTCCCCGCATGATTGAGACGACATTTTCGGGAACATGTCGGAAGATGCCAGCTGTCAATTCTTTCAACCGACAAAAAGTCACTGGAAAACATTAATTTTTGGCAGCCAATATTATTAAGCAAATAAAACAGCAGCCAATATTATTACTGACTGTTCAAAAACTGGGGTGGCTAACGAACTTATGAATATTAATTTTCCTTCACATTATTGTGTATACCAAATAAGTTTTGAAAATCTAGTGACAAGAAGGGAAGCCCTCATCACGTAAACTTCCTTCTGCGCGACGGCCTTGAACTTGAACGCACCCAGTAATTTTATTTATTCTGCTAAAAACTTCTTTAAATCAATTTGCCATTTTCCGCTTCTGTATATCTTGATAGGATACCCTTTAAGTTGTTTTTAAGTAGGTTAATTGTAGGTTAAAGCCATTGCTTATTCGTTCACATTTTAAGTGTGCAAAAAGAAAAATAAATAACTTAATATGCCACCTTCCACGAGCGACCACCAGCGTCTTATCAGAGGCCTTCCACGTACGGCGGTTGTCATTGACTGACACTCCCAAAGACGCAATTTTTCGAGTTTATCGCGACTGTTTATGTATTGTCGCCAATTGTCTGGAAAAATTCACCAAAAATTCACCACAAAAAACTAACGCACCTCAAACATGTCCATTAGTGTACCTAATTCCATTCCATTCCAACTAGAGTGGCATCACTTGTTTGTGACAGATAGAATACATTTTCTTTTCTAGTGTTGTCTGTTGTGTTCAAAGCTCAGCTTGAAAATGAAAAATTCTAAGCTTTAAAATGTGAATTTTCTTGTAAATTTTATATAAATCATCAGTAAAAATAGTTTAAATTATTCATAAATGATTGGAGTTTACGTTAAAAGTGATTTTTTGGCTGTAACCATGGAATTCGTTAAGAAAAATGCCGGTAAAAAGTTTTCAATAAATTGACAATTTGTCGTTATCAATGGCAAATTCTTTGCTGAGAATTATTTATTATTGTCGTGGTCTCTGGCAGTGTTGTTGTTGTGGACGGTTCACGGTTGAACCCCAGCTCGCGCTTTCTTTCTCTGTGTCATGTCGCGTTGGGGGATCGGTTGAGAGGTCAACTGAGCTGCGGCTGTCAGCTGGGTCATTTTGTGAATGTGCAAACAATGTCATCCTTTTGATGGTGAAAGTCGATGTCGTTGCAGCACGATTATTTTAGTCATTTGTTATTAGCACCGGCGAGGTGAGTAATTTTACATATCAGCCGACTGGGTCCATATTGTTTATATGCGTTGTTTTCAATTTAAAAAAAAAAATCGTTTCGCTATTTTTATCTTTTTTCTAATGCAAAGACTGGGTTCTTGATTGTAAATTGTCTTATTTCTGTACGATGCACGGGTGCATCTGAAAAGTTAAGGGTGTGTTTTTGATTTTAAAGTGTTTTCATCATATTGCTTGGTGTTCTTAAAATTCAGTGCGTTTAATTATGTCCTATCGATTGTTTTCAAATAAAAATTGAAATGAACTTACCAACTGATTATTACATATATAACTACCCACATCCGGACCGCACATCAACATAATGAACTGGTGAGTTATTTTTACATATTTACCTTATTAAATTTAATTATTTTTTGATTTGACGTTTTTTTTGTACGTAAGTGAAGTTTTCATGTTCGCACAGGTGCTTCTGTTTATTTGTTTATTAAAATTAATAACGGATATATTTTTTAGGTTTTTATTTACTCTAGAAAAGGGTAAAAAAAACCATTTCCTTCATTTTTATATTCTGTCTTAAAAAAAAACTGTTACTTATAAGTTTATGGATTTTGTTTTAAGGCTGTTTTTCCGTTAACGTTCATGTGGTTTCTTTCTTCAAATTTGTTTGATGCAAAATATAAGGCCCCCAGAGGTTACGATATTCATATTTGCTACCAGCATAATTTTAGTCGGTTTACAAAGTGTTTCCAAACACATCTAGAAAACAATTTTTTATTTCAAAAGTGCTATGTACATATTTTTTTGAATTTCGAAAGATTTAGGTATTCTCTATTTAAAATTTGAGCCTATTACTGTTCCGAAAATACAGCTAAGACATACATTTTCTGGGCCCTTTTTACCATTTTTGAAATCTAAAATCCATAAAACACTTATTTAGATTTTTTTTCCAGTTGCCGTTAGACGTTTTTCTATAATGGCACAACCACTTGCACTAGCATTTGCTGTTTTTCTGAAATTCTATTGCCACCTGGTTTTAGTTTACGGGTAAACAAGTTTTTTTTAACTCATTTTTTAATGAGTTAAAAAAGTATTATTAATTTTTAATTTTAATTTTTGGAATAAAATTAAAAATTAATAATTTTGGAAAAACTTAGGTTAAAAACGACAATTTTAGAATTTTTAAACACAGCCTGCACTTTGTACCTTTTGGTTTTATGTTTTTAAGTTCATTCTCAGAATTTTTTGAGTCTTTGAAATTCGCTATACTTTTCCCTGAAATTTTAGATAATTTCTGACACATGCGATTTTTTTCATTTGATTTATCCAAATAACACCGAACATAAGGTGGGGGACACATTTTTTATGTATTTTTGTGATATTTTTTTCAAAAATGCATTAAAACGCCAGTATTAAAACTTTTTTTTAGAGAAACATGACTTGAGTACTTAGTAAACTTAAAGTTGCTTTATATGCGTGTTCAATACCAGCTTTGTGCACTACGAGGGACAAGGCTTAAAAGTTATGGCTTCAAACACTTAAAAAAAATGTCATCCATTTTTTTTTGTTTATCAAAAACTTTTCAATATTTTCAAAAAAATTGAGTTTTTCTTTAAAGTTTAGTATTTTTAAGTAACGCTTATTTCGTTTGTCTAATTCTCGCCTGCTTAGCTTCTCAAAAAACGTACTGAAAAACATTCAATCCATTTTCAAAGCAAACCGTTATTTGTTATTTAAAAATAAAAAAAGAACATTATTTTGTATTCTTATTTATTCCTTTATTTTTTTTAAATTAACGCATGGCCTTAAGTCTTGGTTTCTGCCTATTGTTACCACTTCAGGAGTTAGAGAACGACGTACTTACTTCATGATCCAAGTTGACAGCTCTATGTTCATGTAGTTCTGAACACAATTATACCCCTCAAGGTAGTTGTAAATATCCATTATGTTTATAAGGCTTCCCAAGAAGAGTGTACTGTTTAAGCAAAAAATCCACACTTAGGCGTACATTCTGAAATTTTTTAAGTCGTCTTCCAAAAAAGAGTCATTTTTATACGATGTTTCTAGATAGGAAACTAATCCGCGATTTACTTCAACAAATATCCCAAAAATCTCGAGATTTACCATAAAAATTTGAAACTTCTGGAAAAGAGATTTTAAATAAATCAAAAACTTTTTACGCACCACTTTTATGTCAATAATTTCTCACACTTTTCACACACCTTTATACGAGTATAAGACATGAAAAGACATACGGAAACGGCCCGCGCATGAAGTATCACAAACATATGTTGTATTGGGATTTTTAAAGTGGAGTTGTCCCATGAAAACACTTCAGGATTTATTTTAAATCTACTTTCACTTATCATCTTTTTATGACTTTATTTTTGCATATACTAATTTTATTCAACGCCACCTTGCGCGCACAGTAAAGATGATCGCATTGAACCGATTCTTTGAACATTGGCTTGATTTACATTGAATGCATTCCGTTAAATATATAACAAGTTTCTCCCTATAACTCTAACGGGATAACATTGTCAAAATGCAGAACTTTTTCAAGTATCCCCAGTGATTGCTATCACGAAAACGCACTAGTTATCGGAAATGCTTGCCATCATTTGACTTACCCTCCCAATCATAGAGCAAGGACAAGGATAAGACTATAATTTAATGTGAACAGGATCATTGCATTTGTGGAGGTATTTTTAGATTTCTGAAATATGGTAGGTATTCTGTACACGCGAATGGCTATAAAAAACACTTTTCAGCTAGCTTTAAGCAAGATTTTTATGGTGAATTCTAGCTTTAACATTTTTTAAGCCAACAGCTTTGTCATTGGCAATAAACAATTCGAAGAAAAGGCTGTAAAAAGTTTTGTTTTGTAATTCTTTTTTAATTATTAAAATTTAAAAAACAATTTAAAACTTAGCAAAAAGAGGAATTTATTTTAGTAAGTGAAATATTTGAATGGCTTGTTGAAAAAGACCATTTTGACACAAGGTTTAAATTATATAAAATAAAAACTCTTGCAAAAAAAAACATATTCCGTAATGACGGGTAATATGGTACAGCCTGATAGGTGACAGGCACATTTCAGTTGTTGCATGTTATTGTTGTCTTCCTTATTGCAGGCAGCTCACATGCCGTGATACCAATTTTGGCAAAGAACACTCAGCAACTTATTTCTTGTTATATTGTAGTTGTTCATTGACACATCCTGTGCAAAATCTTTTTTTAAAGCCCTTTTTGTCCATCAGATGCGTCTTGAAGAGATACAATTAGATTTTTGCCGTCAAGGAAATTTTAATATATTCAGGTTTACTTTTTAATATTAGATATTTGCGTCTTTAATTGAAACGATGCAATTTTTGGCTAATTCTTGCGACTGTTTTGCAATACCTACAAAAAAAGTTTCTTTAGGTTTCACAAGAAAAAATTTTTTTTAAGAGTTTTGCTCTTTTAGATAAATCTTGATGGACCTGAGTTGTTTCAAGTTTAATATATTTAGGATTAAATTCCAGTTTCGTATGTATTTCCACCTGTCAAAATAAACAAGAAATCAAAACAGAAAAACCATTACAATAAGGCTTCGTTCTAAAAATTTAACTCTTTTTCTTTTACCTTCGATGTATAGCATGTGAAAACCAATAGAAAACCACGTTGAGGGTAAATTGGTGCCCCAGCCATATTTCCCTTACGAAAAAACAGCACATAAGCAACTAGAAAACTTACTCAAAATATGGAGGATGGAGCACAAAAATGATACCCACAACACAATGTCGGGTGCGACATTTTTTTTTATACCGATGATTATAATATTGCTGTATGTGTAATGTTTGAAGTGTGCCATTTTTCCCGAAGCGCCATATCACCTGCTCTTACCTAAAGCGTTTCTCTATAAGAAAATATAAAAGGGTATTGTATTACCTACATCAAACATATTTGAGGGATTTAAGGGTTAATCTCCAGCACAATCATGGGCAAAGAATAGCTTTTCAGTTATAAATCCCCTATTTCGCAACAGGCCAATATGGTATGCGTTCATTAGCTGCTCCGATTAAACCCTGCACTCAGCAGGGCAGTATTCCACGCCACACTAAGTAGGCTTTCCTAGTTATTTAAAATAACCTCTAAGTACCTATTACTAAAGGTATTACTAACCATAAGCTACTTTTATTGCTATTGTAAAAAGGTTTTGTGTTGGGGAAGACTGCGTAGATTCTGTTATTTTACGAACGCCTTCACCACTTCATCCCCTCGACATTGTTCAATAGCACCACTGCCGTCTTATTCTGGAGACTTTACCCGAGACTGTCTTAAAATGATATCTCTCGGTTCTCGCATGAAAACATTCTTTCCGAATTTTATAAGGATCAACTTAAATTATTGAATCTCCCTTAAATAAAAATAAAAAAGTAAAAATTAAAAGTTAAAATTGGTTATTTATGTCGGTACACGTCAATATGGCGTAACAATTTTTTAGTTTATCACTTCGATAGACTTCTTTTTTTAAACCACAAATTTAGGCCCCAAATAACAGGGTCAAAAGTCTTTTATCCTTATTGCCTTTATTTATAAGTGTCTCACGTCTTGACCTTCTTTTACTTTTGCATAAATTCATGTCACTCGTGTAAAATGGTGTAACACCTTATCAACACCATTTCGCTACCCCGAAACGTGCCTGCGAATAAATCAGATAAGTGTTACCTCTAGCCACTAGCATTCCTGGATGCCCACTACCTAACCACATCCTTTGATCATTTATGTAAATTCGAAGGATAAGAACGAATTTAAGGTCACATGACCCGGCCACATAATTTTCCTCTCCCTTACTAATCAAAAGCTACTGCTGTTTAATAAATTTTTTCCTTGTAAGACCTTAAGAGTTCTTTGTCACCTACAGGATAACAGCATGCAACAGAAAAATACGTGCAGGATCCATAGCTGCACCACTGCGACGAACGATAGGTAGTACCTAACTCACGAAAAAAAACGTCACAAAATAGAAAGGGTTCATCATATGAAAGAATGTGCACCAGCATCAGCTCATGGCTTACTTCCTATCCTATATCTATACCAATAAAGGAAGGACAAACTAGGTAGGTAGGTACTTCACCGTTAGCAGCTCCATGAAGATAGTTAACATCTTAAATAATTCATGAGAGGTAGGTAGAGCAAATTTACTCAATGCCATGGAATACATGAATGCTAATATTTCCATGTTGTTTTCCCTGTTTTATTTTTTCTATATCGTCGTCCTCTTGCCTCTTTCCATCGAGACGAAAGGATAAAACGATGCTCATAGTCCGCACACACACCGAACGTAAACAGCCAAGTTATGAACCTAATACCGACGGCACACATAAGATTACCTCTCGGATGCGTTTCTTTTCAGGCTTTCTATGTGGGTAGGTTCCCGTTTCCCGTCAGACTAATGATGATGATGGCGATGGCGCACACAAGCCAAAGCGATCTCACCTCCACCGCAGCCGCCCTTCCCGGACCTAAAACTTAATCCTTTCGGCTTGCTCTACTTTCGAGGCGAAATATGGTGTAAATGGAGCCACTCCTACACCCCCACCGAAAAAGTGGGGATAACTTTAAACTACACAAGCTAACTGAAATACAAGTGGGAACACACTCTGATGTCGGTGTGGAGTTACATGGAACGTGAAAGTTATGAAGCGATCCCGTTTTTTGAATGGCGGGCATTATGCAAATTAAATGCAGGACCCGGCGCAATAAAACAAACATAAAATATAATTTTAAAATGGAGAACAGCCCCACCTTCGTCGCGACTCGGCACGTTGACTTCATTGGGGCTACTTGAGAAGGGTGCTTGCTGCACAGGCTTCCTTTTTCGGCAAACTGAAGCCAGAGTAGATTAAAATGAATAATTTGCTTTCCGGAAAAATAAAGACTACATTTTGATGGCATAGGGACTGGCAAAAGGTGTTTATAGTCTAACCAGGTATTTTGGGGATAAATTTGTTGGCTGGGAGTTGAAGCTCAGTTAAATTGGTCTAAAAGTGCCTGCAGGAAAAGGGTTGTAATTTGACCTATATAGTTTGGCAGTTTTTGAAGTAGTGTTTATGGTGTAGACCATATATTTGACAGATAGGTTTCTGAAGCTAATTAAACGGGAAACTGAGAAGGACAGAATTGTGGTGTCAAGTCAAGGCTTTGATTGAACGCCTAATGGTAGCAAAAAAATGCGGGTTTTATTTAAAATTTTGCTTGAAATCCCTAGTAAAGACGAACTTTCTCATGTTGCACCCTTGCTATATTGCATTGACCATAACTTACAAGCCCACGAGGTCTACAATCTTCAGTGCATTAAACCATAAATGGTTCGCATTTGCTACATTTTAAAGAACTCTGCTACAAATTGCATAATCACAACTAACAAGGCAAGTTATTTCGCCACTCACCGCCGCAAAAGGATATGCAAAGGACATGAAAAACCCATTTTCATCCAGTGAGGCAAAACTTTTGAAACAACGCATCAAACTGACGTATGCTTCCACAGAGCGCGCGTTCTCTCTCTCTCTCTCCTCTCTATGCGAAATGGAAATTTTCTTCAAACTAAAGCATTTCACTTCTCCGCCATTATGCACTCATCACATAAAACGCAAAACTTCTTCCTGGGTCTTTAGGAAATTTTATATAACTTTCACAATTAGAAACATTTTGCAAAACTCCCCTCGGGAGAAATAACGACTCAAGAACAACGGCATTTCGCTTTGAAAGTAAACGTTAAATTAATTAAACTCAACCGCGAAATTTTCCCTGTGAGTAACAGGAACCATTTTTGTAAATTAGCTTAATGGCCAACCAGAAAACCAGACGAAATAATAATAATAAAAAAAAATAAACCATTTTATTTATAAAAAAAAGAAAGACGAGAGGAGCTTGTCCGAAAACTTTTTTGATTAAAAACGAAAGACAGAGAAACTAAGCAAATTATTGTGGAGTACATTTCAAAAGATAAACAAAGTGTGTACCGTCTTCCTTTCAAAATTCTTTTTTATTTATTAATAATATTCATAAAATTGAAAATTCAACAAAAGAAACTTCCGCGTCAGCCTTGCCGCAGATAATGGAAAAAAAATAAACGAATTTTTTTGTTGTGCAAACTAAATGCACCCAGTGGACACTTCTGTGGCCGCAGAGATAGCGGGGACGAGGGACACTGCATCACCATAACCAGCTTTATTATCCTTTATCCTGTCGGAATCAAGCCACCGCACTTCAGTTGCACTGGGCGCAAAATATAAAGTCTACAGAATTTTGTTTTGTGCCACATGCTGATGGGACGGTTAAGGAACTCGAGTATAAGGGAAAGCTTAACAACAAAACCAAGAGAATATAGAATCCAGAAAGAAGATAAAGTCTCACTGATAAACGCAGATTGCTGGTCCTTATAGTAGTGGAAGCATTTAATTCTGCTAGAATTTTCGCAATAGTTAGTTATTATCTATTAAAATTAAAAAAGGTCCTATTTTTTAAACATTCTTAAATCAGTTATATACTTCAGGGGCTTTCAGCGGCTGACATTAAAAAATTGAAAATAAATCTAAATATCCAATGAAAAGTATTTGAAATTAAAACAGCGACCTGTCAAAAATATCCTTGGGTCAAACCGTTTTAAATGGGGTATTCACGACACGACCTTGAATTATATCAACTTTGTTGTTAGATGGCAGAAGACTTAAAAATGGGCAACCAATTAATTTGTCTAATGCCGCTTAGGGCATCTGACGTTTGTGACATTGAGATATAATTCATGCGAAATTTTTTTACATTGAAATTGGTAAATTACAGATTTTCACTAGCTAACAATACGCCTAATCGCCGTTAATAATAATAATAGACCATAAATTAATGTATAATAAACTCGATCAAATTACTATTTCACTAACAGAACATTTCCCTAAAAAAAAACCGTTATATGAAGACATACAGAGAGCGGTTCGTCATTTCGCATAAGTGTTGCACACTTTCTGTTGTACACTTTTTTTATTTAAAGTCTGTTGTCTTAATTTTAAAAATACCGAGCCAGATGAGTCAAAATACAAAGGCTTCGGTGGCTGGGTCATCCAGAGCGGATGGACAAAAACGTCCGACCCGAAAAATCTTCGAAATCACCCCGCAAGGACGACGCAGGTCGGTTTCGCAGTACAGTTCGATACTAAATATATCTCCTTATTATATCTACTCCTCCTTCATTCTCCGTTTATGCAGACCGGGACCAAATAAATCACCCGAAGGATTTTCCTCGAAGCAGCGGCCCTAAGCGTTCTCATCCGCCTTTGACAGGGTCCATGCTTTTGCATTGTAAAGCAGGAGTGATATGATGAGGCATGTGGGTCCAATAAATGGACACTGTAGCTGCTCGAGCGAGGGCATTACTATTTCAGTCAACTAAAAATCATGTTTGGGAACTGATTTTCTTTTTCAAACTCGTTATAGTTTTTCTTCAAATTTAAGACGGTTGTTTTTATACCCTACCCAGGGTATATTCAGTTTGGTAACGCAGAGAAATAATCACTGGAGACCTTTAAGACCTTTAGGAGATATGATCAAGACCGACAGGAGAATCGAATACGCCATGTCCGGTCCGTCCGTGTGTAAATGCAGCAAGAGAGCTAAAATTTGGTAACTGCGCTGGAAGACCATTGGACCAGAACAAGTTTAAAAATTAGTCAAATCCGTTTACAGACACGCTCACTACAGTACAGACCTGCGTGTATGATCACCTATATTTAAAAAACACTTAAATTCAGTTTTAGCTATGTTGGTTTTGCGTCAGAACTGCTTTGGAATTATTTTTAAGGCGATAGAAAAAAAATTTTAACCACGCCCACTTTTTAACCAGTTTTAATTAAATATTCAACTATTTCTTAAAAAAATGTAATGAAATTTGGAAAAATATTATGATACAAAAATTTGTCTCCGCCCCCTTTTGTGGGTATGGTTAAAACAAACGTGCAGTTGATTAGTCGGGCAGGGTTTCCGGTCCAAAATTGATGTAACGTCTTAAGGTTATATTTTTATCCCGCCCACTTCTTGGAGGCGTGACGATTTCTTTTTTATGAAGAGGAGGCAGTGGGGTATTTTTTAATTCGTCGCAGACCGACTAAAGTTTTTACAACACACTGGGGCACTTTCCCACTTGTTCTTTGAAAACGATGCCAATTATCGTTTGACATACTTTTTATAACCCATACCATGGGAGCATTACAAAGTTTCTCACATAGCTTTTAACAGTAGTAGATCCCCAAGACCTTACTGCCAGTAGATTTTCCCGCTGTATGTTTGCTGGGAAAGTTTTGAAGAACACTTATTATCTATGAATTAGCTGCATTTTTGCCAAAAGCAATGAACAAAACTAGCTGCAAATATTTCGTTCATCGGTCGTTTCCTATAGAATGAAAAATATTTTTGTACTTTCTATTTTCCAAATAGGCAATGCCCCCATCATTACTCCAGGGCTGCCAGGCGTTAAATTTTCTCAGAATACATGAAATTTTTTCGTGACCGACTTTTGAATCTAAACATTTTATTCATTTTTTTTCTTTTTAATAAGTTTTTAGCGGTTGTTCAAAAATTAACGAAAATTATGTTAAGTATATACTGATTTTTAACGAAAAAATTAATTTTTTTTTAATGTATTGAAAGGTTAGGAAATCGAAATGGATGATGTTTTTTAAAGTGTTTGAGCCCAAAACTGCTTAGAGCACAAAGGTAGTGTTGAACACACGTAAAAAAAAGTTAACGAAGCGCTTACCTCACAGTCACCTTTTTCAGAAGAAGCTTTAATATCTACTGCAGTTTTGCTTTTGACGCATTTTCGAGAAAAAATGGAAAAAGTGCATAAAAAAACGTGTGTATAGAAAAAATATTAAAAAAATCACACGAATCAGATATAATCCAAAATTTTAAGGAAAAACATAGTGAATTTTGAAGTTTCAAAACTTTCTGCTTTGTTTTTACATCTTCTAATGGCTTCACTTGTTAAGATTTGGTTAAAGTAAAAAGCGTACAAAAAGAAAGCAAACTGCGGTAAAAAATTTTTAAATTGCCGTTTCTAACCTCAGTTTTTCGAAGCCTATTCAAAAAAACATAAAAAATAAGTGGGAAATTGCAACAGTGCTTATGTTTAAACTTTAACTCGTCTGTGACGTTTGCACAATACCCTACCCTGCCAAAAAAAGAAAACTGCCTGCTTCCAAAAAGTGGGCGGGATATAAAAATATAACTGTCAAATGCTTGTATACTAGGTTGCATACATTTCGGCCTAAAACTCCGCCTTTTTAACTCAAAAAATCACTTTTTACCTTTTTTTTCACCTTTTTAACTCAAAAAATCACGCCACGCCCACAAATGTGGGCGGAGGTATATACTACATATACAAAAAGTTAGAAAATGCTAATAACCTTTCTCACAAAATTTTTAATCAAATTTCTTTCAATTGTAATATTTATTCCTGGGGTTCATCGAATAAAACTCAATTTCCATTTTAATAAACACACAACGAATATCTTTATTTTTCAAACACAACTTAATAAGTTCAATCTAATTCACCGAAACAGTTTTTATTACTTTCACACTCGACGTTCGCTATTCAAAACTGAAAACTAGGCAACGGGTATCGGCTATTTATGCAATAATTATGACAATTCGTGAAACTTCTACATCACGCTAGATGGAGAGCGGAGCTTGACGCCTGGAATTCGTTGTATTTACTTAATTCTCCACTGGTGGGGAAATTGGGATATTTCAATTTTAGCGGGTGGCCCATAATAAATTGAATTAAAAACATTTTTATCGCCATATCACATTGTCTCCCACCTCATTTGGTTCGTCCCGAACAAACACATCGTCATTGCTTCCTCTGTAACGATGTAGGCGATCCACATGGACGATTTTCATTTTCGCTTTTGGTCCTCGTTGAATTCGATAGACTACATCATTAATTCGCGTAACAACTTTGTCCTGTTGGAACTTCGGCGGTTTTCCCTTTCTACGATGGGGATTGTAGAGCCACACTAGATCTCCCACGTTGAATTCCGGTGCCGTTGCTCTAGCATCATATCTGGTCTTCATTCGATCACTCGCAATTTTTATATTTCTTCTGGTCCTCTGGTGTATGGCGTTGATCCTTTCTCTGAGATCCACTACGTAGTCCACTTCGCATTTTGGTTCTTCCATAGGAAATCCGAATTTCAGCTCACTGGGTAGCCTGGCAGTTAGTCCAAAAAGAACACCAGATGGAGTATAACCAGTTGTACTATGAATCGCATTTCGGTAGGCCATTAGAAGCAAGGTATTCGCTGATCCCAATCCCGTTGATTCTCGTCCACGACTTTGGAAAGATGTTCGTTCCACGAAATGATTGGCTTAATGTCAGGGTCTTCTTGTTCTGCGTTGCGAAGTTCCTCAGTACTGCAGCCTTCTGCAGGTTCGGCTCTTATTGTCTGGACAGAAACACCTTCGTCCTTTTCCTCTTGTCGCATGCAATTATAGGCGCCCGGAGAGGGGGGCAAGAGGGGGTACTTGCCCCCCCCTGGCTCTGTGATTTATCATCAAGCATATTTGTTTATTAGGAAATTTTGACATATTTGACTATTTAATTGTATTTTTTTGTCTAAGTCCATGGTTTGCCCCCCTGGAAAAAGTTCTGCGGGCGCCTATGCATGCAATGCTTACAATTGTGCTCACATGGTCTCCGGGATAACGCGTCCGCGTTGCAGCGCAGTTTTCCTTTGCGATGTTGTATCTCGAAGTCAAAAGCCTGCAATTGCTCTATCTATCTTGCGACTTGGCCCTCAGAATTTTTGAACTGAAGTAATCATTTGAGAGCGGCGTGGTCTGTACGCAAGATTAACTTCTGGGCACTCAGGTATTTCTGGAAATGCTTCGTCGTCAGTATAAGAGCAAGGAGTTCTCGCTTGGTCGGGTTAAAACTTTGCTGAAGTATGCTACCACTTTCTCCTGCCCATCGACAATACTGCGCCAACACCCACATTGCTAGCGTTTGCGTCCACAATGAATGTCTTGCCAGGGATGGGGTAAGCTAGTATCCGTGCTGCGCAAAGTCGCTGCTTCAGATGTTGAAAGCTTCTTTCGCAATCACCTGACCATTTGAATGGTCTTCCATTTTCAGGAACTGGTGCAAACACTTTGCAATCCCGGCAAAATCCTTGACGAACCTCCTGTAGTACGTAGCAAGATCGAGAAAGCTTCGTATCCGTAGCTGGTGCTTGTCTTTGGGAATTGACCAACTTTGCACAGCTTCGATTTTATCCGGATCCGTCTTCACTCCATCCGACGATATCACATGCCCCAGATACTTAACTTCTGCTCTGAAGAGCGCACACTTCTTTGGATTGAGCTTCAAGTGCGCTCCTCGAAGCCGTGTGAACACATCTCTCAAGTTGTCTCGATGTTCAGCGAAAGTCTTTCCCTCAATGATGACATCGTCTAAGTACGACAAGCAGGTTTTCCACGGCAAACCATGTAAGGCACGTTCCATAAGGCGCTCAAATGTGGCCGGAGCGTTACACAAACCAAATGGCATCACTGTAAACTGCGGAGTTTGACGACTGGAATTCGTTGTATTCACTAAAGTCTCCACTGTTGGGGAAATTGGGATATTTTAATTATAGCAGGTGTCCCATAACATTTTTATCGCCATATCACAATATCTATTGAAAAACAGTCATTTTAAGCTAAAATCCCTTAAAAAAAGTAGGCGTAGTCAAAGAGAAAGGCCAAATTTTTTCTGCTACCCCAAGAACAATTACAAGCCAATGTTGCATCCCAAAAATTGCACTAGCACCATTGTAATGTAGCTGAAATTTGGAAAATGTATTTTTTTAAATTTAGAGATGGTCGCACATACAGGCCTGTGTAGTGGGCATGTCTGTGGGCGGATTCTGCAAATTTTCAAGTTTTATCTGAAGGACTGAACTTCACAAGCCAACCCACCAAACTTCAGCTCTCTAGCTTAACATTTAAGGCCTAAAAGTGGTTTACATGCGGACGGATGGATTGACGGACGGAAATGCCTTTATCGATTCTACTATCGGTCCCATTCATATCTTTAAAAAGTCTTTGGGGTATACGGTGGTTATTTCACTGCGTTACAAACTATAAAGCAAACTTAATATACCCTGGGTCGGGTCTAAAAACATAATTCCGCTCCCTCTTTTTTTAATGAGGTGATCGGTCACAATTCAAAATGAATCCCAAATGAATAGGCTAATAGCTTTCCCGTTTGTGCTAGGGATTGTTTACAGGCATTCAGAACATCTTCGGATCAAGGAAAGAAAAATTATGGAACATTTGAACAGGCAAACACTGGAAAACTCGCCTGCCAAATTCGTTGGTTTCTACATTCCATTTACGAGGCCCATATAGGACCTCTATGGCACAATTTCATGTAATCCTCCTCCTCCTTTCAATCAGTCTTCAAATCCATGATCTAGTCTAAATAAAGGAACTAGATCACGCGTGGTTTTTCTTTTCAATTTTTTGTAATTTAAAAAGATCCATTAAGGGCCGGTTTTTTAGTGCTGAGTTAAGCCCAGCTTAAAAAAAAAAAAAAAAAAAAAAGCCAAGATCTGTTAATGCCGTAACAAAACGAGTCTGGAGTTAACCCAGAGATCAATGTTTCACTGCAGAGTTAACTCCGCCAACAAAGTTGTCAAAATCTTCGGCTCTCGAAATAATTGACTCTCCCAACTCTCACTTCACATAGAAAAACAACTGCGTAGGCTTTTCTATCTGCCCTACTCTTCTGGTCTCTTTCCGAGTAGATGGAAAACTGCATTTGTTCAGCCCGTCCCAAAAAAAGGCGATTCAACTTCTCCGACCAGTTACCGACCAATTGCACTAACATCCATTCTTTCCAAGGTCATGGAAACGCTGATGAATATGAAATATCTAGAATCACGGAGGCTTCTCAATGACCGTCAATACAGCTTTCGTGGCAAAAGGTCCACTGGTGATCTGATGGCTTATCTCACCGAAAAGTGGAACCGCTCCTTGCACCTTCATGGCGAAAGCAAGGTTGTTGCGCTCGACATTTCTAAAGCATTTGACAGAGTCTGGCACCAGGCTCTCTTGTCGAAAATGCGTGCATTTGGAATCGATGTGTCTTTAATTCATTGGATTAGAAATTTCCTTTCGAACCGATCAATCCAAGTGGTTTTGGACGGTTTCAAGTCTGATGTCCATCATATTAATGCTGGTGTTCCACAGGGCTCAGTTTTATCTCCAACACTCTTTTTGATCTTTATAACTAAAAGAGTGTTAAATTATCTCTTGTCCGCCACATCTAATCCAGTTCATTCTTTTGCTGATGACAGTAATATTAGTTTTTCATATTCGTTTTCTTGCAAACAACCCAGTCCTTCGGACGTCGAAAGGGAACGGTTAAGTATGTTGAACTCATTAAATTCCGACTTAAACAGCATATCAACATGGGAGCTTTTAAATACAGTGGAATTTAAAGCATACAAAACGCAATGCTGTTTGCTGTCATCCAAGCTGAATAGAAATCTTCAGCCGTTATCCATGAACGGCACTTGCATCACTGAAACCAAAAAGCTTTCCATCCTCGGTATGTGTGTTAATGACAACTTACGTTGGAATGACCACATATTCGACTTCGTCAAGAACGCAGCGAAATGCTTAGGATTCCTTAGTCGATGCAAGAAATACTTTACACCTTCTGATCTGGCTGTCATCTATAAATCGTTCGTATGACCAAAACTGAAGTATAACTCTCATGTCTGGGCAGGAGCTTCTAAGACAAATTTACACTACTCGATCGGATACAAAAAAGAGCATTGAAATTGATAGGAGACTCAAACATTGCGAAGTCAATCGACTCCTTGCAACATCGTCGCTATGTCTCTTGCCTTTCATTGTTTTATAGTTTCTTCCATAAAGAGTGCTCCAGTGAAATAGCCAAATGCATTCCACCCCTTAAAGAATTCAACTGCAATACTCGCGCAAGAAGGAATGCTCATCAGTACACCCTTGAGCCCAATTTCGGACGAACCGCGTTGTATTGGAGTTCTTTTTTTTAGCCGAAAAACACGGATGTGGAACAGGCTTCCGAAGGAGGTTTTTCCTTGTCACTACAGTCCACAACAGTTCAAAACCAAAGTGCATCAGTTCCTCTGTTCTTTTTCCTCTGATCCTTTCCATTCGCGTTATGTTAACTCAGTATTAGGGTAGCCATAACCCCTTGAACGCGGATGAATTATAAAAAAAAGGAAAAGAAGTTCGAGTTTTCTCAAATGTAATTTTTCACAGAAACACGCAAATCACCTACAATTTTACATAGAAAAAACATAAAACAGTTCAACCGTTCTCCAGAGTTGATCGCACTGAAAAACCGGCGCTAAGAGTAGTAAAGTGTTATAATTTAAGATCCTTGTAATTGAAATGATACAGTCAAATGCAGTATTAGGTATACTTAGCTATTCAAGAACTGCTTTATTTTTTGCAATACGGCGAGCTTAGCTTAGGATCTCGTTCACATTGGTAATGTACAACAAATAAGATGAAATAAGAAAAATTATAAGGTACTAAAGTACAAGTACATAGGTACTTGTTTTACTTGTTGGAATCAAATCATTCTTTATTGCATTTAATCTTTTTTGAAATTAAAGTTTTGTTTAAAACTCGCCATGCATGCATTCCTTTAATATTCTGGAGAATATTGTGACAAACGTTACCTATTCAGGGTATTTGTGACACAACAGATGATCCTTTCACTGGAAAGAGAGGTCGTTGCGTCCTTTTAAAAGAGGAGATAACCAAATACATGCAACGTTTGTTTTAAAATAGTTGAAATCCACTCGCCTTAAATCAGTTTCAATATTGTTTTTGCATGCGGCAAAGCTCCTGCTATTCGCAGAACTCGACGTGTTTTGACAATTGACATGGGGTTTCGGAAGAAAAAAAAAATTCTTAAAAAATTCCCATCGTACATAATTCACCGAAAAGTTCTGTTTTCTATTAAAGAAAAAAATTCTAGCTATTTTTAACACAATCCTTTTGCCGACATCCGTATACGAACCACTGTCCAGATGGTTAACCCATGGTTCGCACATCTCGACTTGATGAATGCTCCCGCAGCTCTCCCTCTCGTCCTGCCTGTTGTATCTATGAATATGTAAAGTCAAACTTCTGTCCTGCTTCTGATGTGTACACACCAGTACAACAGTACCTACACTTCTTTTCTTGCTACCAGAAAATATTTTTGTGTGCGATACACTCTAGCTACCTACAATTTTTTTTTTAGCTGGCAATTTGCTGTTGCGGAACGCTTCCGAGCTTAGTGGATTGAAATGAATTTATTGCCATTGTGGGGGAAGCTCTAGCGACAGTAGAAGAAGACTATATACAGCGTTGACTACTGCTACTCTTGTCGCAGCATTTTTACCACACCACCGCTGCCGCTGCTACTCTTGTCGCACACACACACACGAACAGTGGTGGTACACAGGAGGCAAAAGCGTAGTGCAAAGTTATGCAATTTAATGATACTCTGTCCTGTCGTCCTGTGGCAGCGGTGGCAACCCACACTGTAAGCTGGAAAGTAATTGTGTATAAGAATGTGCAGCAGCAGTGTAGTCGAGGTAAAGGAATAGTTGACTTCATGTTCAGCATTAGTTGGTTTATATTTTCCTTTTTTGCCTTCGTCCTATTGTCACGGCTCCTCGCACCCGTCTCCACCCACACTGTGTGATTTGTACAATCATACAATGGAAAGTTGTCCTTTTTTTTTGCTCGAGTCCACTTTTGTACACACGTATACGTTACGGATACGTCTTCTTGGGGTCATCATGAAAATTTACAGCGAATGTCATAAATCGCATCGCGTCGTCCTTGTCGTCGTCGTCGTCGTAGCGGGTGTGGGTGTAGTATATGCCTTTGCAATTTTTAATGGCGACCGTGGTCGCTGTTCATGGCAGCAGCAGCAATGGTGATGGTGAATTTAATTTTTAAGGATTCGCTACTTCTCACATATATTTCACGGAACTTCGTGTCCTTCTGAGATGTGGCAAAGTGTTATGTATGGAGCGCTGCAAGGATATTTTTTCCATTACACACTTTGGTGGTGCACTTTTACAAGCGCGAAGAAATTAATTAAAATTAATTTTTCTCGACGCTTGATGGCACTGTAGTCGCCTTTCTGTTTGTGTCGCGCGCGTATGTGATTAAAGTGAAGTCTCGTCACCTCAGAGTTAAGCTTTTTAATGTCCTTGCGGCTGGAAATCGTATTCCGCATACTGTTCACACAATCAAAAGGGAAATTTCTGATACTTAATCCGCTTGGCGGCGACGAAGTTCGCATTTGCATTTGGCAAAACTCGACTAATTATGGAAACGTAATGGTCTTCTTGTGTTGCATACTTCTGTTGCGAGCATTAACTGCTCTCCTGCCCCTGTAATTACCAGTGAAATTCATCTCTCTCACAGGCGAACATCATTTTCCGCGAATGGAAATGAATGGAAAGAAAATTCCTCAAGTACACAATTTACCGCGCTTGCATTGTGAAGGGTAATTGGAATTGTTGTTCGGCACTTAGCCGGAGTACCCTCTGAAGTGCAGTTGATGCTCTTTGGAGAGCAGAAAGGTCTTCTTTTCTTCTGGTCTTGTGTAGCTGCTATCTTTGCAGTAGAGTGAACCGTCTATTTATGATGGGGCTCTCTGTTGTCAAAAGAAGTTATTTAATTAAATGGGGTTCGGCCTTCGCAGATACTTTTGTATCGCGATGTAAATTTTTCGACTTTATGCCCACTAGACTAGAAACACTTTACAAGGAGAGTATGCTGTTCAATGTTCAGAAAAGCAAATGGCATGGTACAAAGAAACGGAATCTTATGTCTTTAAGTTGGTTGGTCGTGCCTTGTTTTCGGCGCACGGATAAGGGCTGTCGAACTTTATCGGTTAAGTAAACATTGGAGGGGGCGTTGATGGTCCACAAGGGAGAAAGTAAGCCCAAGTCTCGTATTAGGTATGTTTGAAATTAATTGGCTGCTACGCATTGTAGAAAGCTTTAAAAGTAATTAGAAAGTATTCTATTCAGCTGGAAGTTATGTAATAATGTTAATTAAGTCTAGGGGAAATGCAACTCGAGTTCAAATCAGGTTGGTTTTGTCAAAACTTAGTAAAGTCCTGCCTGCTATTGTGGTGCTATAGATTTCACTTCTTAGGTATAGTGAAGTATACTTCTAGGTCCCCGGATCTCCAACACCCCCAAGCTTGTGCGATTACAACAAAATTGTGATTTTTATAGCGATTTTTTGGCACGAACTCTTCCATTTTTAGATCTGATTTAACCTTGGGTTGGCTGTTAAACAAAAATCTGTTAATCTCAAAATAAAGTGAAAACGGAGCAATAAAGACTGAAAATCATTGACTCAATCCACTTAGGCAAATCCCAATTGACCACTGTCAAGTTCCGAATTGCATCATAAATCTTAGTTGTTAAATTTTAGTTTTTATCAACTTTAATTGTATTTAGAATTTAGCAGTTAAGAAACTCCTTCCGGGGCGTGGCATGAACCCCTTTTCAAAAACATCGTATTTTTTGTTAAAATTTTTTATCAGATGTGGTTTAAATACACGTGTTGATTGTATTTTTATACTAAACAATTGATTTGTTCTTAAAAACGCCCCCTAAAGTGGGCATGGCAAAAAATTATTCATTTAAGTTAAACAAGGGGGGGGGGGGCTTACGCTTTTTTAGCGGTCCGTCCCAAAATGGAAAAAAGAACATCTTATGGTATCAATTTGTTGTCCGTCCGTCCGCACCTGTACTTTTTGAACGTTAAGTCATAGAAAGATTGAATTTGGTACACTTATAAAGTCCGTGTAAAAAATGAGAACGCATACAATGGCAATTTTTTATATACACAGATAACGGTTTAATTAGAGTTATGTGTGTATATTGATGGTAAAAAAGTCAAAAAGTGTTTTGGCCTTATTTTAAAAAGTTTTACAGCCAAAAATCAAATCAAAACATGCACTGACAAAAAATTGGATTTTTACAATAAAATCGAGCTTTTGAAAAATATTTAAAACTTTTTGAGTAATAAGGAATGGGAAATAGATACGAAATTTCAACGTGTTTAAGGTCATAACTTTTTCATTTCTTTATTTAAAAAACCGATATTGGGCTAACATATAAAGCAGCCGCAGGCTAAGCAAAGGCCACAATCAAATTTTGGTTAAACAGTTTTAGAACTGCAGCTTAGGCGTATTTTCGAAAAAAAAAAAAAGTGAAAGCAATTTTGTCGTACATTATCTCCGATATAGCACTGGCCAAATGATTTGAAAAAAATAATACACATCAAGGATTAAAGGTAATTTGCGAATGCTTAGCAGATTCTGAGATTTAGCTCGAAAACTTGAGCAAAATTTTAAAAATTCTTTTTCCAAATATTCTAGTATCTCAACGGTGATTATAATGAAATTTGGTTTGTATGTAAAACGTATGAAGCAAATTCTAGAACTTTAAGGATCTTTCAAAAATTGCGTTTCGATTTTAAACATCTCTGAAACAGTTTAAAAAAACAAATTAAAAAACTTGCTTTTACAACCGATAGCAAAAAGACCTGTACTCTGAGCTTTAGAAATAAGTAACCGTTACTAGCGCAAAGTATATGAGAAGAAAAAATAAATAAAACGGTATTCAACAAAAGGTTCCGAATAGACGTTTTATGGATTTTATATCAAAAAAGCAGAAAAAGCTAAAAATGATTTGCTCTAAGTGCCCCCCACACTATCTCGACAACGGTAACATACATACGTTTTGAAAAAATGCCAGACATAGACAATTTTTCAAAAGAAAAATATAGGGGGGTTGAAATTTTGCTTGGTTTTTGAGATATGCAGAAAATGATTTCAGTTGATGTACTAAAATGGTAGTTCTAAAAAATGCCTAACTTCTAAGTTGTTTCTATCTTATCAACTTAATTTACACAAGCACAAAGTGTTTTTTAATTTTTTTTTTAGTTAAAAATAAAAAAAAAAAATATTTGTCACCCTGCGTTTCAATAAAAATTTAAGTACCTAAACTTAAGATTCGGCTAAAATAAATACATGTTGGCTTGTAACAAAAAAATTTCAAAACCTACAGTAAAATTAATGAAAAAATATCTAATTAAAGAATTTTAAACCCGAATACCGGGCATACAGGCAAAAAACTCCCCTATGCAGATATTCTTAAGAAGATTTATTCTTAATATTGCACTCGAAATATTCTCTTAATTTTATTTAACGAAACCATTGAATTATCGAGACGCGCTTACAAAAATGCTATTAGGTCCGAAATCGTCATTAAAAGCACAGAAAACCAAAGTTGCAAATATAGTAAACCGCATTTTATATGCAAATTAGGCAATAAATCTACGCTAAGCCTTCAAAAAAACAGACGAATCGCTGCGTGAATGACTTTATACTCGACGGTCTTTTTTTCTGTTGAAAAAAATCAAAAATGTGTTGTCGCTTTAAGAAATCTTTTTAGAAAAGAATTTTTAAAATTCTTAACATAACATCGTTTTTGTCTGGCTGTATTTAACCACGACTGTGCTTCATATCGTCCATTTTAAGGTCATTTTTAAGAGCTAAAGGCAGCGTTGAAACTCTGAAGAAAGATTTTATCAAGCATCATTCAGCATAGAGGTAAAAAAGTTTTATTAGAAAAAACATTCCCATTTTCCGAAAAAAAAACTTTTCATTATCTTTACTATTCGACTTCCATAAGACGACTTCCATAAGACGGCTTAATAAAACCGTAGATAAAAGTCAAGTCTCATATGCCTTGTTTCTGGCTTGCTTATAAGGTTGGGCTTTATTTTATTCTTTATTTTCTTAGTTTTCATTAGTCTTGATCAAAATTGTCGTTTTACGTTTGATTTTTTTTTGCATGGTGAATGTAAACCTACTCAGGCCGCATTTGTTTCCTTTAAAAGGCTGCATTCCACCACGTAGTCTTAAGTTAAAGCCTTGCTAGGTGAGTTATTTTCGTAGGTTTTAATCTTTAGGCCTTAGTTTAGAAGATCAAATCTCCTGTAATATAGGTTCTCCCCAAACTACCTTTAAATTACAACTCAAAAATCACACCATACAAGAAACCAACCAGGTTGATGTCCTTAAAGAGATCCAAAATTAGCACTTCAGTGGGAATTATCACCGGACACTGCCTATTAGGTCTTCACGCAAAAAGACTAGGCCCATTCTCAAACGACTTTTGTAGAAGCTGTCTAGATGAGGAAGAGGAAGAAAGTGTACAACACTTTCTGTGTTGTTGCCCGGTACTCGCGTCGGACATAAAATCCATACTAGGCTCCTACTCCTACGACTACCTAAGCGACCTTAGTGAAACACCGGTCAGAAAGCTTCTAAAATTCATCGAAAATGCTAGCTGGCTGTCATAGAATTCACACCAACCTACTCCCTTGGTCAACCTATACCCACGTGGCGGTGGGCCTACTTTTTGGCCTAAGTGCGTTTACTAAGTTACTTTCCTACCTACCTAGCTAGACCTTAGTTTGTGTAATATTTTGTATAAATTTGACCGACATATTTAAACTTTTTCTATAGGTACTAAATTTGAAAACGAATTCCCTCTGGAGTCCTTTTGTGTAATTCTAATTACATTTAAATGTCCCCACTTTGTTGTACAAAACCGTTAACCGCTTCCATTTCAATTTTAATATTTCCCTCCAGAAGACAATAAATTTACTTCCGCAAATTTCGTTTCCGCCATTTATGGCAGCCATTACAATGGTTTCCGTAGATTTTTAAGTGAGTTTTGGAAAATTTACCCGCGGCCATTGTACCGCACTTTCCGTGACTATAATTGCAACATTGACAGTTTGACAGTCGTTCTAAGTACAGTTATTAAGTGAATAATGGCCGCCAATGAGGCACGCGGTCGCCTTCATCGTCATCGTTCCGCAAGCAATTTCACAATATTAACCAAAAGCATAGCCCGAGCCCGTTGCTTAACTGCAGGCCCTCGGCCAAAAGCGCTAACCGTGAACGAAGGAAAAGTATGGCAAACAAAGTATGGGGATAAGAAAGAACTTAAGCAACTATCAACCAACACAGCGACCACTTTACATTCCTGAAGGACGTCGTTAATGCTCGACTGCTTGCGATTGCTCCCGAAACAAATCACAGAAACTTATCATCATTATCCCCAGTAGTTTTAAGAATTTCTCGGATCGCGGAGACCAACGCGTCGCGCTCGCCCGCCACCCAGAACCGGCCGCACTCCAGAGGCTGCTGACGATGACGAAGGACATTTGGCAGTGCGCGACTTGATGTTGTATGCAATCGGTTCCAGTCAGTCCTTGGCGTGCGACACTTTATAGCTTGGAAAGAATTTATTCACTTTTAATAATAATTACCCTAATTGCGCGCCGGCACTAATGAGAAACTTTTTCCATTTTATGAATTGCCCCCCTGTGTCAGGCTCACTCGTATAGTCCTGCTAGCTGCGCTCCTAGTTTTCTTCGGAGCGTTGTGTATTCAGAGCAACAAGGAAGCCAGCACAGTAGCAAAGAAGGCCTGAAGGCTTTTGCGGAAAGTTGTTCTTCTTCAGTTGCACCGGATCCCTACACAGGGCGCCCATTGTTGCTGGAGCCTGCACAAACTGCAGAGTCCAAACGTGGGGGTAACAACACAGTGGCTCATTGTGTTGTGCACAGCTCATTTTATTTGCCATTTTCCATTTTGTATTTTCCTTTCGCTTCCGTTATTGTGTTTTAGTATCTTGGGCTGCTTTTAAGTTTTTGCACAAATAATGGGAGGCGAAAATTTCCTATGGGTCACGGCAGGTCCTTTCATCCCAGTGTTGTGTCATTCCATGGGCTCGGTTTGGTATACGCTTGGTTAATGGGGATGATTGTCCAAATATTTTATAATAATGAATAAAGGCGGCGACATTTTTATTCCTTTGTCGACTTTTGAAGCTTTCACAAGTGAATAATGTGCTTGTCAGAGGACACACTTTTGTATAGGCCTTGAACATACTCTTTGCCTCGTAATTGCTATTGTCTTTGAACCGAACCGTTCGGTGCTCGCTTGGCGTGGACATCGTATCCCCTCTGTCGTGTCCTCATCGCATTGTTTCGCTGCATCCCTTCTCTCTTCAATGACCGGGTGGCATTTGCTGACGGCGTCGGCTGAAAGTGGTAGTGTTGAGAAAACTGAAGATAAAGGACATTTCCTTAATGGAAAATTCTTAACTTTTTTTTTCTTTCATTTCAATTAAAATAAAAAAAAAGTATAGGCAGAAAAAGGGCGGAAGAAAAGTCCTTAAAATTAAATTAAAGTGCACTTTTTTTGTTCTTCTCTTTTTTGGACAGTTGAGAGTGTATTAAGAGGGAAATGGGCGAAAAAAAGACCCTAGAGTTCATAAAAGGTAAGAGGAGTTGCGAAAGTGTCTTAAAAAGTTTGCCAACTTTCTGAAAGCGGTAAAGATCGACTTTTCGGTTGACTTTGCTGGACGAGATGTCATTTGTAGTTAACCTATAATAGTGAGGGCGAAAACCGTTTTTTTAATCACTTTTCGTCCTGTAGACCTTGTGAGTCTGGAACTATTTTATATAAAACATTTCTCGATTTCATTTTCACCTACACGCAGCATGATTTGTAAACTTTCTAGTTCATTGCACTCCCCTTAAACAAATTTTGAATGCCAACCCAGTAGGTACTTTAACAAAATAAACTCCTGTCTCTGTAACAAGTTAACATGGAAGCCTTTTTTTAAAAAAAAAAAGGAAACAATGATTATATCAGTGTTCACTGCACCTGCACACCATGTCATATGCACTTCTCATAGCCTGTCTGACAGTTATTGGAATTTATGTTTTGCAAGAGCTCTAGAAGCAGGATTTATAACGTGACATCCTTCCTTTCGTCGGGTATATGAAATGAAGGAAGAAGGAAAGTATGTTCAAATTAATTGAGTCCATTCCACATGTAAGGTAGTTGGAGTTGCATAAAATGTAGTCACATGAAGCTTTTACTCTGGATGATCATTATTATAGATACTGTTGACATGCACATAAGAGAAGTTGAAATTATCTACAATCTACTGACATCGGACGATGATGGAGAGTTTTAATTGAATAAAAGTGCGATGAAGGAGGTCATTTCCTTGTAAAATTAGATATGTAAAAGGGCCCGAGGACTCCATTCACTGGACAGTAATCGTTGTTTTTAATTTCATTGAACAGAAAACGTTGGGGAAAGAAAACTACCTCTTTTGAACTTTGTCGGTAATGTAGATTTTTACAATTTTGAAGAAAACACATACCTACTTTTAGGCGCATTTATGGAAATTTCTGGTAGTATTTCAAATAAAACAACGCAGGAGAAGATATAATTACCTCGCGAAAAAATCGTGTCTCGTGTAAATATCGAGGGAAGGGACAAGGACACAAGGTGAGGGGATTTTTCTTTGAAAAAGGACTTGGGCGAAGAAGCAAAGGGAAGGTGGATTGTACGACAACGAAAAAACTAGATCAGATTTGAATGATTAGTCCTATCTTGTTTGCTTCTATTTACTGGGGGTAGTATGGCGCCCCACGGGAGGTATCCTGACCTGACGCAATGACAGGACGTTAAGTCATAACAGGAATAACAGCCTAAAGGTTTACCTATTACCCTTTGGTATTAAGACCAGTCGATGTTTTCCATCTCGAAGATCTTCCATGTTAAAGGCACTTTTGTACTGAAAGGTAAGCGCCTGAAAGGTGTTAAAAAGTGGTCTTTTTCGGCTGGTACCTACCCTCTCTTATCAGAATTCATGGCAATTTTTCTTAATGAATGTGTTAAATTGTTAGACGCATGTTTTTTAGTCTTAACATTTTAATGATGTTAACGAATAAGTTGAAAATAATGTTTTACTCCAAGCTGTCCCTGAGATCTCTGCCTAATTCTGTGTGTAAAGTCTCCAATAGTGGTAAAATTAGCATCCCCAAGCATGAATGATTTAAAAAAATAGGGTGTCAGAAATTGGCTTATTGTATGGTCAAAAGTAGAATTTTTTTGCCACATTATCACATTATCCCCCTCCTAATTTGGTTTGTCCCTATTAGGCACATCATCATTGCTTCCGTTGTAACGATGTAGGCGTTCCGCATGGACAACTTCAACTATCGTTCTTGGTCGTCGTTGGGTTCGGAAGCCGACATCAATATTTAGGCGCGTAATCACTTGGTAGGCGCCTTCCGGCCCTGTTGTAACTTCGACGATTTTCCCTTTCTGCGATAAGGGTTGTAAGGCCTTGCAGATTTCCCTCGTTTAATTCTTGTTTTGCTTCCCTTGCATCTTATCTGGACTTGATTCTGTTACTCAAAATATTTATTTTGAGCTTAAATTGTCCTAACTCTTAACATAAACCTGCATCATGTATTTAATCTCATTTTACCTTCTCTAACTCAGTACCGCTATGCCCTTTCCTTATTAATCTTCAAAGCGTTATTTTAGATGTCCCCAAATATTCTCTGATCCTACTTGATTGCGAGTCATTGTCAGTCTCATGGACTTTTCGGTTGGTCGTCCCGGAGCATCCGGGAGACTTCTGAACTCTCATGAATCGGTTTTCTTGACACGTTTGACAGTTCCTCTTCTGGATAGAAGATAAATTTGCCTGTGGTTTTGAATCCAGAATCAAAATCAGAAGCACGCACACAATTATACATGTGTCAATGTCAAGTTCGATAAATGTCATTTGTCCCCTGTAGAATAGCTTTTGCATCACAAATAAAGGGTGATTTTTTAGCTGGTTTGGTTTTGGCAACACTGGTTTTGACAGCTGACGTGTGTTTAGTACCTTGTGTCACTGTCAAACAGCTTCAGTTTGGTTTGCAATTTAACCATGGATCGTCTTACAAATGAATAACGCTTGCAAATTATTGAATTTTACTATCAAAATTCGTGCTCGGTTCGAAATGTTCATCGCGCGCTGCTTCCATTTTATGGTCGGCATTCTCGACCTTCTGAGCAGTCTATTCGGAAGATTGTGACCAAATTTCGCACCAAATTTACTTTGTTGGACATTAAACCACCAACACGTTTACGTACTGTGCGTAGTGAAGAAAATATTGCGGCCGTATCAGCTAGTGTGACAGAAGACCGCGAAATGTCGATTCGGCGCCGTTCCCAGCAGTTAGGCCTTTGTTACAGCACTACGTGGAAAATTTTGCGGAAGGATTTGGGCGTAAAGCCTTTTAAGATACAGCTGGTGCAAGAACTAAAGCCAGCCGACCTACCACAACGCCGAATTTTTGGTGAATGGTCTCTTGGAAAGCTGGCCGAGGATCCGCTTTTTTATCGAAAAATTGTGTTCAGCGATGAGGCTCATTTTTGGTTGAATGGGTACGTAAATAAGCAAAATTGCCGCATTTGGAGTGAAGTTCAGCCAGAAGCATTGCAACAGCTACCAATGCATCCCGAAAAAGCCACTGTTTGGTGCGGTTTATGGGCCGGCGGCATTATTGGGCCATATTTCTTCAAAGATGATGCGAATCGCAGCGTTACTGTCAATGGTGAACGCTACCGAGCGATGATAAAAAACTTTTTTTTTCCCGAAATGGAAGTTCTTGACTTGCATGATATGTGGTATCAACAAGACGGTGCCACATGCCACACAGCACGCGAAACAATGGCGCAATTGCGAGGCGAGTTTGGTGAACAGTTAATTTCACGTTTCCGGCCGGTCAATTGGCCGCCTAGATCGTGCGATTTGACACCATTAGATTATTTTTTGTGGGGGTATGTCAAGGCTAATGTCTATAGGGACAAGCCCGCTTCGATTGACGCACTGGACTCCAACATCCATGCATTCATTCGTGAGATACCGGCCGATATGTGTGAAAGAGTATGCCAAAATTGGACTCAGCGGATGGGCTACCTGAGACGCAGGTCTCCGCGTCAACATTTGCATGAAATTATCTTTAAACATTAAATTGCAAGGTTCAAACTATCGATTCAAATAAATATTTCATTAATTTTTTCGAATTTTTTGTGTTTTTTTTTTAAAAAAAGTTCTCAACCTCTTAAAAAATCACCTGTTACAACGCTAGACAAACTTCAAAATGAAGAAAAACGTGTTCGGCTGTTCGGAGAGCAGCCCCAATCCGGGATCGCCAACCGAAAAGGTCATTATTAGCGCAGTATGGTAATCCAGATAGTCTTCACAAATGTGGCGCAGTCAGTTAAAAAAAAAATCAATATTTTATTTGTTTTTTTTTTTTTCACTGGATTTAACACTTTTACTCTTAACCTAGCTTTGACAGCCTTTCATATTTTTTTCCAACCTGATGGGGCGCATTGTCGTACTCAATGGAGTAGTCGTTATTACTTAGCACAATTTTAAAAATGTGGTTATGAGCTATTTATATTATAATCTAGTTCCGAAAAGTATTTCCTAAATTTGTCTCACCTTGGCCAATAGCATTGTATTTTAGAACTCAATGGCGCAGTCGCGACTAAGAAGCAGCAATTTCTGAATGATTTTGCAATAAGATAATTATTTACATTGACCTAGCCTGAAACAAAGTATATTTATTTTTTCTGACCATAATCGATTTCAATGAAGTAAGGCATTGAATGGCGCAGTCAGTAATAATAAAAAAAAATTGTTTGGTTTTTCGGTTTCCTTTTAACCTAGCTTTAACAGCTTTTCTAATTTAATTTCCAAAAAATTATTAGCTTTTCTAATTTTTTTCTAACCAGATTGCCATGCATTATGGCTGTCGTACTCAATAGCGCGCTCGTCATTCCTAAGCGCAATTTTTTGGTGGCGCAGTCAGTATTTTAAAAAAATATTTTTTGACTGGTTTTTGTCTGACTGGATTTTGTATTAATCCTCTTAACTTAGCTCTAACAGCTTTTCTTATTTCATCTTACCTGATTGGCACGCAATGTGGCCCTTGATGGCACAGTCGTAATTCCTAAGAACACTTTTTTGAATCTGGTTGTGAGCTTTTTATTTCAATCTAGTTCCATAGAAGTTTTCTTAAATTTATTTTAGGACTCAATGGCGCAGTCGCTACTAAAAAGCTGAATTTTCTAAATGCTTTTGCAGTGCTTCTCTTCACATAGCGACCGTTGCTACATTGGTCTAGCTTAAAACGAAATATATATTTAATTTCTTTGACTTAAATCGATTTTAATGAAGTGTGGCATTATATGGCGCAGCCGGTATTTTCTTATTATGTTATGTTTTGAATTTTCCTCTTAACCTAGTTTTCCAAGCTTTTAGTATTTTTTCTAACCCGATCGACACGCATTGTGGCACTCGCTTTATAATCTAGTTCCGATAAGTTCAGATAAATTTCTCTGACCTTGTGGCAACCGGCTATGGCATTTTTTGATTTGACCTTAGCCAATTGCAATCCATATAAGCTTTTAATGGCGCAGCCGGTATCTTCTTTATACTTCTTCAAAATTCCACCATCTCGCCCTGGCACAAGCATAGCTTTTCAACATTTTACTGCCCTTCATGATAAATTTTTCATGCCCAAATAAATATGAACAACCGGAAAAAGGTCCATTCCCTTTGCGACCTACACCATCCACTCCGCAGCCTTTGAATATGTTTTAGTAATTTCCTGACAGACATTGTGGCAGCACATCAAAATCAACCTCAATCTACCAGAAATAACGATTTCAATTTGGCAATGACACCAGATAAATGTGAGTATAGCCGGAATGTTTAATTGTTGTGTATAGAAATAGAAGAAAAGCACCCACGAGTCCACACTATCCACCCATAATGGCTTTGGCTTCTAGCACGTTCCTTTTACCATGAATGCCATGTCTCCATTTGCTTGGAAAATCAAAATCCTTATAGAAGAATCGATACGTTTTGGAATTCCTTCCAAGGGGTTGACCTGTTTCACATGACGCGTGTTCATATGGGTTGGGTCCTTTCTGGGTAGCTATGTGGATATAAGGGTTTTCAGAAAAAAAGAATCCTTTGCAAAACTGAGTGGCTATGAGGTACATTAGGTTCCAAGGAATTTCTCTCACGCAATCTGCATATATATCGAACATGCAGTCAACCAGAAATACAGCCCCAAACCTCGGGCAAACCTTGTTTTCTTACACCCTAAACGGAAATTTTAGCACAATTCCCAATGATACATTCTCTCCCCCTCTTTTCACTGGCTGCCCATTTCTATCATTTAAAAGCAAATAAACCAGCCGTAGCAGGCACACCACGGACCGGGCGAGGTCCTACACACCTTACGTATAATATAGGGACGATGCGATGTGGCGAGGGGCAAAGCTAAAGTCTGCTTCCTTACACAGCTTTTATGTTGACTTGTATTGAACTGACCAAGTGGAAAGCTCGAGATAGAAAATGAGTTCATATTTTACTGAACCCAGCCACTGGGCAACTGTAATGGAGCGAACCGTTTTATGACCGTGCAAAAATAAAAATCCTTCGAATTTTCTGAATGAGATTCTGAAATTCAATAGATATGGAGAGGGGGCAAGATTTGGAGCCTCCCCCTTCCCCCTATAAGCGATGAGAGTCCAACATTTTGACGTTGAATGGGTCCATTCGTTGGCGCTGCTCTGTCGTTTTGGGATTCCACATCGACGATGACAAGGGGGGCGTGCGATTTTAATGCTTTTGTGGGCGGTTTTTATGTGACGTTTAGTGTTTTAGCTTTTTGTGTCGAAATGGTGATTTAATATCCGCTTGTATGGCGAGCTGACAAGGACATGGCGAAAAGAAGACAAGATTCATTCAAGCTCAACAATCACAAGTGCTGTAAAACGAAAATCGCAAAAATAATAATGGACCGAAGGAAGGAGCTCTATGTTGCTGTTAACGCATCGAAGAAATATCAGCAAGCGAACTTCAGGCTATAAATCATGATGCTATGTGCATCCGTCTTTAAACACATTACATAATTTCGTCTCTTCCGAGTTCGTTGCCCAATGCAGTATATGTACAAGTTCCTCCCACAAGCCGGATGACGGAGCCATTCCGTTCATTGTACTCTGGGTCAGCGCATTTTTTCCATAATATTGTACAACAGTTCTTCGAATGGACGAGACTACAAAACAAAAAGACGTCAAGCCATTAGCCAACAATGTTAAGTAGGTACCGAATGTAATTGGTCGTTTGGTTCTTCTTTTTGGATTTAATGCCACGGTTAGCCGACAAGACTATAATCTCAGTAAACGGTCGCGGAGCCTAATCATTGTTATAGGCTTCTTCGTCGAAGTACGTTCCTACCCCAAGCGTTCATCTCACTCGAGCAAAGACGACCTCAGCTGATTAGAACTGGCAATGCGATGACATTAATGAGGGGGCACCAAGAAATTCACTGAAATCAGTGGGGCTTTTTTATGCTTCTCTTTGAGATTTCATCATGGAATCGGAACGGCCTTGTGATGTTTCGTAACTGTGATTGACCGCAATCGTTCTTCATTTATTGTCGTTTTGAATTTCGGTTTTTGTGTGTTTTTTTTTAAGTTCGTGTCCTTTCATGGAATGCATCAGTTCCGTGGCGCTGGACAGGATGAAGAACTTTTCAAACTCCGTGTTGTATTTATGACCTTCTCATCAATCCTAATGACTTTTACGAAATACCTGCAACATTTTGTGGTGTAGCTACAGCGGAAGGAGACCATCGGAAAGTACTTAGTGTTTGTCCATCAGAATCAGTCTTCAGGGCCACTGCTCAGGCTTCCTCTCTACCGGAATTCAATGGTAGAAACCGAAGTGTGTGGACGTAAGGGTAGAGAGAATGTTTTCTCTTTCGGTCGGTTTTTAGGCATGTGCCGATACCGAGCTGGTAACAGCACATCAATGGACCACATTAAATTTTATGGACGTAATCCCAATACTAATTGATTGACGAGTGCCCATTGCCGGTTCTTTTTACGATGATGATGAGGCTGTTGATGCACAACCACCATCGACAACCAGTTATCGATGAGGAGGAAGCGATAATGTTGTCGGTATACGTTCCGTCAATATAGTGTTTTGACGTATACGGGTATTATCGAGATGTTGGCGTTTCAGAACGGTGCTGGTTGAAAGGAACGAACAAATTGATATAAGCTGAGGGTTGGTGCTGAACATTTTCAGTTTAGTTTTTAACGGTTGGTGTAGAGTAACATGAGCTTTGGGGGTGGGAAAGATTTGCTTACAGCAATCAACGTACTCAAACGAATGCTGGGACGGATTCAGGAAGCAAAAAAGGCTGAAGGTAAGTTATTAAGGTTGCTTTTTAAGTCCACTGATTTTCTTAGACAGAGCATCAATAGTTATTTGTTTAATTAAAGCATACGTTGCATTAATAAGCAAATTTCCTATCGAGAAGAACTTTAGTGGTTGTTTTTCTCACGTTTGTCTTACCAGCTGATATTCGATAAAAGATTTCTGCGCTGCACATTTCTGTTGACCGTCAGGGGATTGATTGTATTGATTGAACCTGGTGGTGCATCAAAGCTTCCAACTAACACACAACAGCAACTAACAACAGCAAACTAACCATTGTCTGGTCGGATACGGTTTTTTTGCGGTTCGTCCGCTCCAGTAGGTTTCGCTACGTTGTTCGTCTTTTCGTCCTTCCATATTGTTGTAACTTCTGTTCGACAAGGCGTAGTAAGACACAATTAGGTGGGCTTATAAGTTATAAACTGTGTGACAAATGGGACCGCGCGCTTGGTCAACTTTTTGACACAAAAAAGACTGTTTAAACTATATTGTTACAAAAAGTTACACAGGCATAAGCCACCAGGAGATTCAAGACAAATTATGTAAAAAAAAAATTATTACGTAAATTGGAAAATATTATATGTTTATATGTTTACAGAAAATAATTTTTATTATTTTATTTTATCGGTTTGCCGAAAAACGGAAAAAAGACCTTTTACGTTGTCCATTTGTCCGTCCAATCACGTTATGACTTCTGAACGGTGAGAAGTTAAGCAGGCAAGAACTACAAAAACGAAAATTAGATAAAGTAAATACTGAACTTAAACCCAAAAATCCAGTTTTTTGAGTATATATTAAAATGTTTTTGAGATAAAAGAACTAAAAATGAATCAAGTTTTTGAAATTGTTTGAGATTATATATTTTGAACCGCTTAGTGCACAAAGCCAATATTTAACGCAGCGTATAAAACAATTCAAAGTTAATGCAGGGCTTTAGTAATATTTTTCTGAATAAGTTTTAACACATTTTGAAAAAAAAAATCGTAAAAATTAATGAAAAAGTGTGTTTACAGAAATTGTCCATAATTTTAAATAATTTTTAAAGTTACAAAACCTTCTGAGACTTAAATCAAAAACAGAAAAGCATTTTCAAAAACAATTTTTTTTAAATATTCTTGTATTTTAAGGTTAAAAGCGGTGTTGTTCTGATTTAGTTTAAATACAAAGCGTACAAATAGAAAGCAAGCTGCGTTAGAAATTTTTTAATAACCGTTTCGAACCTAAGGCTTTCGAAGCCTATTTAAAACACGAAATAAAATAGGAGCTTTTTACCGTTTACGCAAAAACTGGTGGCCATAGAGTTAAAAAAAAAACTCCAATGTTAGCGCAGGTCTAACGGGAATTGGAACAATTTCGAAATAGTTGTTTTATGGATTTGGAATTTGAAAAAATTATAAAAAAGGTCAAAAGATGGTATGAGCCTATATATCCTTGAGGTATAAAAAATAACTTTGAAACAAATAACGGGCATAGTCCATAGCGAACTTCGAATATTCAAAAACTTCGAAGATTTGACTCAAAAACATAAACCATTTGTCAATGGTTGCTAGTCCGTTAACCAGTAAGGTCGATCTTATTAAAATTTGCCTGAAGTATGAAGCGCTTACAACAAAAGCCAACTGCATCTTATGCATTTAAAAAGTTTCGAAATTGCTGTTTCTAACCTCAAGTTTTTAAACGAAATAGAAAACAACATGTTCTTTTTTCTCTTGTCTCAGAAAACCATGTTTGCAGAATTTTAGAAAAGTGGACAATGGAACGCAGGTAATAGTAAAATTAAAAAAAAAATTAAAAAATTTTAAAAAATCTTAAATTTTGAATTTTTTGAAGTTTTTTGAATTTTTAATTTGAAAAATGGCAAAAGGGCCAAGAAAACGTATGGTCTTCCCTCTATTTGCGAAACGATAAGTTCGGTCGATCTTTTGAAATAAAAAAAAACTGCAGAAGTTTTGAAATAGTTTATGGTTTCCTAAATGTTCTTGAAAAATTTTAGTTGATTAAGCAATAAGCATATAACAGTTTCTTTAAAAGAAAAATATAAAAAATAGAGAAATCGTTTTAGTTATGCCAACCTCTTTTTAAGTGACAAAACTATAAAGTTACCCAGTATGAGATGAGTAAACTCCGCTACAAAAAAGTATATAAACAGAATGTTAAATATACCCAGAAATAAGAATGAACAAATAATTTTACACAAACTGCGCAATAAAGATAAGCTTAACCTACATCAAAAGCTGACGGACCGCTCGCGTATGTCTTCATACTTGAGGGTCTTTTTTATTTATTTTTTTGATTCGGAAGTACTCAGTGCTAGCAATTTTCCCAATTTTATTTTTAGTTTTATTTTGGTTTTATAATTTGCCTTAGGTGAAAACCATTTAGAATTTTTTTTAGCTAGAAACCAATTTTTAGAAAATTTTTAGAAATTTTTAGTTTAAAAATTTTAGAAATCTCTTAACCCGTTTTAAACACAATTTTTGAAATGTTTCAAGCTATATCTTCTCAGAATCCGGTGATTACTCAAAGTTCGCTATACTTTTGCCAAATATTTCAAATAATTCTTAATATGAGTGATTTTTTTCAAAGCGGTTGGTTTTATAGCGTCGGAGATAGTTGTGGGATTTTTTCCCATGAATTTTAGCGAAAATGTTTTGCGATTTTTTACGATAATAGGTACTTAACAACAAACTTTTAAATCATCATCATCAAATGATGATGAAACTTTTAAAATTGTTAAACCAAAATTTGATTTTAGCCACATTTTTAGGCACATTGAAAACGGCCACATATTTTCCATTCCTTATTTCTCAAAACTTTTCAATGTTTAGTAAAAATTAGATTTTTTTTTTATGAAAATTCAGTACTTGATGAGATTTGGTTGATTTATGTTTCGATTTTCTTCTTTGTGGCTTGGCTGTAAAACTTTCGAAGATAATTGCATATACAGTTTTTGTCTTGTTATTCAAAATATTAGCAACCTGTTATCTGAGTATAAGAAATATGCCCTTGTGTCCGCTCTCACTTTTATTAACGGACTTTACAAGTCTACCAAATTCAATTTTTCTATGTCTTATCGTTCATAAGTTTCAAATACGGACAATCGGACGTCCTTTTTCCATTTTTGACAGTCCGCTAAAAATCCAAAAATCTACCAATTTATGACCAGCTCTCCTCTGACCTCAGAATATATGCCAAGATTTGCACAGCACTAGACAGTTTAGTTCATTATTGGGCGCTCCTATGCATTCATTACCTTAACCCTTTCGAACCTACTGGTACAAGGTGTGTACCAGCTTGTACCAACAAGTGTTCAAAAAATCCTAACTTCTGAAATGTATGTATAAATTAAATGTAAAGTATACCATTCCGTACTCTGAAGCATAAACAATAAATTTTTATCTCCAAACGGTAAACTTTACAGTCTTGTCATTATCTGTACCAGTGTTTTTGCCACCAGTGCACGTGTCGCCGTAAACTTTTGCCAAAAAAAAACAACATTTCGCTATTCAAAGTTGATCAAAAGTGTGTAAAACTATTAATTCAAAACTGTTTTGTTGTTATATAAAACGTAAGTAGTGAAATCACCTCCACAACTGATTATTTAGCCCTTTTTTAATGATTGGTACACATTTGTACCAGTGGTACTTTTTGGTGGTAATTACGTGTACCAATAGTCTTTTACGGCCACCTCATGAGAACCATATCTTATTGGTTTTTTTTTCACTTTATTCCGTAAAAGTAAAATGCCGAAGCAAATGCCGAGACGAGAGATCGCAAGGGTGCTTGAGGAGCCATTGGACGATTGTTTGATGGATGAGACTTCAGGAAGTGATTTTGCGGGCGATAGTAGTAGCGACTACGAGCCAGAAGATGATGTCAGCGCAGAAAGTGCAGAATCTTCAGAAGAAGAAGCAGAGGAAGCAACAAGACATTCAAGGAATTCAAGTGAGTTCCAACAAGAGGTTACGCAGTCTGAGGGTAGAGGTAATGCCGCGGATAATTTTACACGGATTTGGAATGATCCTGGGGATGGTTTTGTTCCACGAGCGACAGCACCAATACCCCGAGAATGTACAATAGATTCAAGTATTTTACATACGTCCACACCCATCGAAGTTTTTTATGAGGTTTTTCCAAAAAGCTTGTACATGTACATAGCTCAACGCACCAACGAAATAATTAAATTGTTGCCTTCAAGTAGCAAACGGAGGAAGTATAAACTAACAGATGCAGGCGAAATCAAGGTTGTTGTAGGTTGTATGTTCATCATGAGCTATAACAGAGTCCCAGCTTTGAAAGATTACTGGTCAACACATCCATCGCTTGGAAACAATGCTGTCAAATCAGCTATTTCAAGGGATAGATACAAATTTATATCCTCAAAAATGTATTTTGCCCTACCTGAAAAACCGATTGATTGTTCAAAGACGTACTATGTAGATGACATTGTTTCTTGCTTGAAAGGCAGATTTAAGAAATTGCGACAAGATAGCTACAGTCAAAGCATTGACGAATCTATGACAAAGTTTAAAGGTCGGTCTTCCCTCAAGCAATATATGCCGCTAAAACCTATAAAACGTGGTATTAAAATGTGGTTAAGGTGTGATTCTGTAACTGGGTATACTTATGACTTCAATATTTACACTGGAAAGGAACAGGAATCTACGGAGGGAACTTTAGGAGAAAGAGTCGTCAATGCTTTAGTCCGGACAATAACTGCACCCGATGTTATGGTTTGCTTTGACAGATTTTTTACCTCTGTTAACTTACTAGAAAGCCTTAACTTTCCAGCTGTGGGCACATGTATGGCCCAAAGAAAAAATTTGCCAAAAATAGGCGACAAACTCAAGCGAGGGGAGGCAATTTTTAAAACCAGTTCTTCTGGGTTAACTTGTGTAAAATGGCAGGACACAAAAGAGGTAATGGTTTTGAGCAATTTTCACAAGCCAACTATGACTACGGTTATGAAGACGTTGAAAAATGGGCAAAAGGAATCAATTCCTTGCCCAGAAATGATAAAAAACTACAGAGAAATAATGGGAGGAGTCGACCTTGCTGATCAAATGGCTGCTGTTTATGATCACAATCGGAAGTCAGCCAAATGGTGGAAAAAGATTTTCTATCGTCTTATTATGATGTCTGCTGTCAACGCTTGGATCATACATTCCGAACTAAACAGGAAGAAGACTCCTTTCATCGAATACCTAATAACAATATCGGAGAGTCTTATTGCTGAAGGTGTTGAAACCACAAAAAATTCGGAAAGCAAAAGTAGAGGAAGAGTGTCTGAGAGACAAAAAAAACATGGGCAATGTTTCATTGCATTTAACTATTTTAGTAGAGACCCGAAGACGGTGCTCTAATTGCGCCCAAAAACAAAAACAAAGGCGCACAAAAATAATTTGCCAAGAATGCGATATTCCTTTGTGCAAAACTTGCTTTGCACCATACCACTCTTAATAATTTTTTCTTTTATATTAAATGCTGAATGCAAATAAATAAGTTCAAATAAAGTTCTTTTTTTCATAAATTAAATTGTTTCCAAAATTTTATTTCTCCATTTATGCAGGCGGCTTTAGTACTGATGGTACACATATATACCACTCATAAATACTGGTGGTACAATGGTGTACCGTCTCCTAACAGCCACGCCCCCCATTTGTTTTTTCTGAGCTGATAATGTGATCAACAGTTGCGAAATCTTTAAAGTTGCACAAAAAAAGACTTAAAAAGTAACGTATTTGAATTCAGGTTCGAAAGGGTTAAGGGCGTAAAGGGTTGCAGCAGACCGAAAAAACTTTTTCTCCAAACCGAGGTAGACATTGGCGGTGTTCTTCGTAACTCTTAAGGAACTGCAGGATGTGGTTTAGTAAGAGTCCCTGTACTTCATGAAACGTACTCGAAGACAGTTTTTGGGTCCATCTTCGTTTTGTTGTATCGTCGTAGTGAGTTTACAATACTTAGTTCTATTTTTTCTTTTTGGCAGCCCCCAATGCATAGAGCATAGTATCTATACGCTGACGTCTGTCTCCTTCGAATCTATTTTGTCCGTATTTTTTCGCCCATACTGGAACAGCCTTTAGTAGGACTGCGGCAATGAATCCATAGAAAGAAGCACTCTCCTAGGATATCAAGGTCCTCCGAAGTTGCCCGTTGGCGTAATGCGCGGTTACCCCCTTTGCATTTGTGATGGCAATTGAAATGCGTAATATATTCGACGTGAGATCTGTGCATGAGCGTATTGTTCATCTTAATCCATCCAAGGTATTTTACTGACTCCTTTGGATAATAGCTTGGTTTATAGTTGTTTCCTTATGCGTGAATATATGCTTTCCTACTATAACAACGGCAATATCTTTAGCTAAGATTATTGCTGTTACACCTTCGATAAGCTTATTAGCAAGTCTCCATGTTAAATGATTTTATAGAGAAATGCCCAAGGGCTCCTGCAGTGACTGTGCAAACTTCTGACCTTTGGTCAAATCAATTCTTTCCTGATACTTTTTTCACCCTAAGGTTATAGCAAAGCTCGGCGCCAGAGTTCTAAAACGCAAGTTTGGAAAATCCACTCTTACTCAAGGTGGCGCTACAGTCTGGGGTGGACCTGGGACAATATGGAAAATCCACTCTACCTCTTTATATTTGAGGGTTTGTTTTTGCCTGCATTCTTGTCGGCGCAAATTGTCTTTCTCATGTAAAGATCAGGGTTTCCGAAATTGACTAAATAGTTTCTTCAGGTTTTCCTTTTATTTAGACAAACAGCTTAAAGTACCTTTAATTTAGCCCAAGTATGGGCCAAAAAATTTAGTTTCCTCTTTCCCCGGACCACCACCTCAAATTAGATGGGCGAAAAAACAGTTTTTGGATATCGAGTCTTATGAGGAGCTAAAAAGAAGCAACAAAGGTCGTCGTCTGTCGCTCCACATAATAGAAAAAATTCGGGCATTTGATCTGACTACGCGGTTAAGAAAAACTAAAGGATCTAAGAAAAACGTGGACCGAAAAGAAATCAATTCTTTGAGCTAATATAACCACAGTGTTCTTAAGTCACTAATTACAAAGTTAATGACTCCTTTAACGTTCGGTTTTAGAAAACGCTTTCGTTTTTAACCAGGGCTACCTATTCTAGGACAGATATTCAATTCGCCAGTAGCGATCGGTCAATCAATCAATCACTTTGACAGCTATAGATTGTGACCTACAAAATGTTTTGAAATGTGAATGTTCACGGCTAATGACCATTGGGACGACGACGACACGGCTACTGTTGAAAGATCAATTGTTCGTTGAAATGTAAAAATCAGTGTATATCGAATTGCAATAAGGGAAAAATCGCTGTTTTTGAATTAACAGCCAATTAAATATCCAATTATTAGTGACCTTGACACCGGAAGCATTCGCGGTTTTTGGCCCCACAAATGTTCGAGGTTTTTAATTACTGCTTGAATAACAAATAATCATGGAACTGATTTGATTTTTCAGTACCAAGTACGAATTTGCACATCTCCTCAGGTTTGAAATGTGTTTCATTTAAAAAGGTTAAATTCGACTTATTTTTTCAACCACTTAAATTCCACGAAAAGGAGCAATTTAACAGCATGAAATTCGAGAAACTCAATTTCGATTGACAGAACAACGATACCGTTTTGCGGACGACTGTTCCTAAGAAATGTATCTACCATTTCCGAAAGGAAAATTTAAAATTTTATATTAAAATGGAGGATGGCGACTTGGTTGCGAATAAAACAGTAAGGGTCTAATCATAGCTATCATCGGATTGCGTCAATGAAAAATTTGTTTTCATGTTTTTAGACGTTTGAGCAAACAATGTTGGCTGCTATTGGTATCAAAATGAAGCTTATGAGTTGTAGAATTTTTTCCGTAACAAAAATACATAAATTGCGTTAAAACCTTTATGTAAACTCGCTTTTACTATTTCACTGACAGAAATCAATTTCAAGAAACAGCTGATTTTGATTTGTGTTTTTGCAACAAAATCGCTCCACTGAAAAGCATTCTCATCTGTCAGTTTTCCTTTCACTGATCAACTCCAACCTCAAACGCCTGTAGTTGTTTGTTGGCACTGACAGAAATTTTCAATGATTGCTATGAATGATTTGTCAGAAAACCGAAGACACTGATTTGTTCCAATGATGCTATCCGATGATAGCTATGATAAGACTCTAAAGCTCCAGAGACGACTGCTCAAATCAACGCATTTAATCGACGGAAAAACGCAATTGGAAAGAATTTTAAACAGGCCACAAGAAAACTGCAGCTTTTGCTAATTTAGTAAATTTGATCTAAATTCTTAAATTTGCATTCCTAATTAAGTCTTAGCTTCTGACATCAATTTATGTTCAAGTTAGAATTCCAAGCGAAACAATGCAAAAATGGATTCAATTTTAGTTTTCGAAGCTCGTTGCCGATTCCAGCAATTACGTCGCCGTTCTACATTTGGCATGTTTCACGCTGGGTAAAACTATCGCATTTGCTGAATTTTTGACAAATAAACGATTTAAACAAAGTTGAGATTTTTTTTTTGAGTTATTCTATCTATGTTGACCAGCTTCCACTTCCAGCAAAGCAAGGCTATACTATACTGTTATAAAAAAATGCGTAAATCTAAAGCCCTCTCGAAAGTTTTTGGGCAAACTTTTTTTTTTAACCCAAATGGGTAATTGAATCGCGTGTTCTTGTTTTGACTTAACGACTTTCTGAGTGACAGTGCTTAGCCAATTAATGGTTCACGGTTTGTTGAAGAACTACTTTGGTGCTATTTGAGGCGTTAATAGCCATAAAATGTATCATGTTTAAGAGTTTTACACGAAAAAACTATCTAGCCATTCAAGAACCTCATCAAATGCCTTAGTACCTACCAACCTCTATGCTAAAAAGGCGATAATAGTTCTTTTGTTCCGGATGGGGGTTAAGCATTTTTGACAGACCTTTTTTATGGTAAATGATAGAACTAAATTTAACTTCTTTTAATTTCTCCGCTGAATAAATGTTAAAAATAACAAATCCATCAGTAACAAACAGTCCCAGAGGAAACATCAAAATCGCTCTCTGAGACTTATTTAAAGCAAGTATCGCACATGGTTATAAGTTGAAAGATTTGCAAAAAAAAAAACAATTTCATGCCCTTTTTCCGCTTACAAAGTCTTGTAATTGCGGCTGTAAATTAGTTGTCATACAAGTTAATAAATGTTTTTGTCATATTTTTTAGTGTTGATTCCAAGTACCTCCTCAATGTCTCTTCTACAATTCCGCTAAATTTATACCATTTCGGGTCAAATGTTTAACTCAGAAAAAAACTAAGGCATAATAATGGACAGCAGTTAAGATTGTTGTTTTATTTCCCTAACTTCCGAGTGAATGACTTTTAGAACGCATGGACTAGACTGTTTTGTGAAACAGGCCGTCGGTCGGTTGTCGCATAAAATTCTATCGTAAAAATGAGCCACTGATTTTTATCTCATAAAAGATTGGCAAAGTAGTCATAACCTCCCCCGAAGGTCTCGCATGATTAGCAGTAGGTACTAGAGAGTCTGGAGAATAGTCGAATTATCTACCAGAGGTATAGACTAGTTGACACAGCGAAAGTACTCCTATGGCTGAGGGCTATTTTACGATCTGCAGTTGGCTACAACCAGCACAAACAAAGAGAATAAAACAAAAGCAACGTTATTTGGAAGAATTTGTTCGAGAAACATTATTATGCAACAGGAATGAGTGCGAAGTAGTTTTGTTAATGGTTAAAGAAACTCACCAGACAATGTGCTATTACAATGTCAATGACTAATATCAGAGCTGTTTAGGTATCTACCAAGATTGGCTCCTTAAGGTTCCAATTAAGTGTTGCTGCTATCCAAAGAATGCAAGAAAATTAAACTGGTTGGTTGAAGCTTAACATGGTTACATAGGTTGAAAATTCTATCTGGCTAAAGCAATAATCCAAATTCTGACGGGATCAAAATTCTGTTTAAACCAGTGAGTAATTGCTACAGTGTGTACGCAGAAGTCACAGTCCGTAAAACGGACCGTTGAATATCCATCCCATCCCATCCCACATCACAAGTACTGGAAACTTCGATAAGGGGCGTGGTCCAAACTTCGCCCCTAATTACAAACTGTCAATATTAACACAGACATTTCCAAAAAACGCTTAAATGTACGTAAAAATCAAATTTTTTTGGGTCAAATTCAATAATTTTGAAAAAAAGACGCCTAAGAGGGGGCGTGGCTGAAAACTTTATATGACCGAATATGGAATAAAGTCTTGTTTACCTGATCTGCTACCTTTCTTTCATGCTTACCTAAATTAGGCTCAAGGCCAGCTGAAATGAGGTTTTCCTGGAAAATTCTAGTTTTCTTCAATTCTGCCTCCAAATTTGGGCGTGACCCAAAGTCTTGCATGAACTTAATATTTTCTACAAAAAAAAAATATTTGCGAAATTTTTTCAATTTGGAGCAAAAATATTGAGTAAACATTTGAAAATTTACCCTTAAAGTATATGCCACGCCCACTGGAGGAAGTTTAACAAATAAATATTTTTGTCTTACATTCATTAGGAGATGCTAAATGTCAAATTTCAGCTTCTTAGAACGTCTCACAGTTTTGAAATCTCTGGAGGAAATGTGCAACCGCACATTTAGACTGATTGTTGGCATGCCTTTGGGCGGATTTCAAAAATTTTTACACTTGTACTGCTTCACATGGTTCTGAGCTTACGCACGCAAATTTCAGCACCCTAACTCAAAATTTAAGGCCTAAAAACATGTGACATACTGACAGACGGACGGACATGGCTTATCCGGTTCAGAATTCGGTCTCGATCATATCGTCGGCTTACAAGCAAAACTGACTAACAGCAAAAATCAAACTGTTGAGAAAATGCAAAAAAGTTTTTTCTGTTTTCTTAAAAACCTGGTAGCCTCATGATGGCGATTTTCCTACTTTTTTGTTTAATCTGTAATCTAGTATGCATACTATGTAATTATTGAGTAAAAATTTTAATAAAAGTTATTTTGGGCAATGGTTTTGTTGGTTGGTCATCTTTTCCTGAAATTAAATATGCGTTAACAATCACATAGTCGATCTCTCTTAATGTTAAGTCTTTAATAAAAATATCAACAAGTTAGCTTCGTGTTTCTAACAAGGCTTGTTTAGAAATACAATTTAACCATTAATATTCAAATAAGTTCAAAATAATCTAACGCTAATACAGAAAAACGCATCTTTATGCAGTTGGACAGTTTTTCCTGAAGTTTTAATAACTGAAGGCGGATGGAATTTTAGGTGGAAATCTGAAGTTGGTCAGTTCTTCCTGAAATTTTTTTTAAAATCTTAGGATGAAAGCAGATAGTCAACATAATAATTTTAGGTGGATTGCATATTTCTAGGCAAGATTTCAGATAGGCATATTTTACAGAATTTTCTACATGCTTTTTTAGTATAGTTGACATTAATAATTCAAAATTCAATTTAAAAGTATCCAGGTCTAAGCGTCTGAACATGAAGGCCAGTTTAGAGAATTCTCTAAGTTTACGAAATTTAGAGTTCAATTCAACCACTGCAAAATAATCGTGGTGAAAAGCAACGTGGCAAAAAGGAACGTTGCAAAAAGCAACGTGGCGAAAAGCAACGTGGCGAAAAGCAACGTGGCAAAAAGCAACGTGGCGAAAAGCAACGTGGCAAAAAGCAACGTGGCGAAAAACAACGTGGCGAAAAGTAACGTGGCGAAAAGCAACGTGGCGAAAAGCAACGTGGTGAAAAGCAAAGTGGCAAAAAGCAACGTGGCGAAAAGCAACGTTTTGCTTTGGTGGCGAAAAGCAACGCTCCCGTTCGGATTCGGCAAAAAATTGTAGGTCCCTTTGTATGTGAAGAAATTAACATACACAGCATACATTGTTGAGAAGTTGGCCCTGGTTCACCTCGAGCTGTTGCGCCACTCTATCTATCTATCTAAATCTCCCTTTTGGCTTTTTGACAGACACGATCCAGCTACCTTTGGTTATCCTGGGTACAGCTCTAAACCGTTAAGCTTTCAGTGACGAATTGAATATTTGTCCATATTCGACCACCTTACGAATTTCGCCTTCTATGCTGAATACTCGTTACTGTATATTAGTAGCTAGTATAAAGCTGGAACGTTTACGTTAGGCTGGGTGGACACAATGGAAAAATTGTATGGGAGGCTGGGTTCCATTCCCCGCTTTTAGCCGGGGGCAATTTTCTGAAAATGTTGGTTATCATAGAAAAGAAAATTTTAGAAAAAAGGGCTACACAATGTCAGGATATACCCTTTTGTCATGCCAGATTTTTTTTTCTTTTTCAAAAAATAAAGCTGTTTTAGGAAAAAAAATTTGAAAAATAAATTTACAAACTTGAAATTCTGAAAAACCATAAATATAAAACCATAAATTCTGAAAAACCATAAAAATGAATAAACAAAAAAAGAAGAAATTTAAAGTTATTTTAAGGTATTTTCTTTTCAATTTTTACCTTATTTTATTTCTAGTTTTTATATTTTTTTCAATATTTTTCAAATTATTATTAAAACAGTTTATTATTAAAAACAGAAAACAAATTGTAACTTTTAAGGCTTTCGCTGTTGTTGGATAATATTTTTAATAATTTTCGGATAAGTTGCGTTTTCAATTTTTATGAGCACAATTCTGAACGCACCCCGAACGTTTCGCTTCGAATTACATCGAGCGTGGTCACCGGGAAACTGGTTTCAGAATGGGGTGATTTCAGAATTGTTTTCATAAAAATTGAAAACGCGGCTTATTCGAAAATTATTAAAAATGTTAGAAAACAAAATTCTCATGTCTTTCAGTTTTTGAGAAATCTAAAAATATATTTTCTAAAAAAAACCCTTTTTAGCATTTATTTGAAGGATGATTTTATTTTCTTATTTTCTAAATACTATTCTGAATCTACAATATACTGATTTTATCCTATTTGACTGTACTTTTTCGTTTATAACACAATGAAAATCAACTTTTTATTTTTTTAGGAGCGGGTCATAATTCTGCTTTCAAAAATCTACTATTTCGAAAAAATTCTGCTTCCTTCACAATTCTGCGTTTCAAAATTATGACTTAAGCAATAAAGTTCAGTTTATTCTACTTTTTTAAGCCAACCTTAAGAAGGACAAAAAGGGAACCTAGCAAAGGAAGAGTACATAGTAAAGCCCCCATACGAATTTCACTGTGTCGCTTTGACAAGGTTAACTTTTGTAAAACGGAATTTTGAAATGAGATTTTTTAACACCAGCATTTTTAAAAAGGATTTTTGACCCTGGCAGAATTTTCACCCCATTTTGATAAAAATGCCTAGACAGAGCGAAAAAATTAAAAGTCATGAAGCTTACTCCAGAAACTTTTCGTTCGTTTTTATAACCCATCCATAGGATAGGAGTTATATTAAGTTTAATTCATAGTTTGAACCATAAAGAAATAATCACCGTAGACCCCCAAGACCTTAAAGATATTATGATCGCAGTAGAAAAAAAAAATTGTTATCCGCCCTTAATTTATTATTTATATCCGCACTTAACTTATTAGCATGAAAAATCAAAGTTGTGACAGGAAGCTGATTGGCATTTTCAAAACAAGCAAAATCGCCCCAAGTGGGCGTCCCATACTTAATTTAAATTCAACTAAACGATTTTTTTTTTTGATATATTTGCTTTAAATTTTTTTAAATGTTCAGATTTGTGCATCAACTCAAATGTGTAAATTTTTGCAACGGCCACTTTTGGGGGCGTTTTCAAGTATAAACCAAATTTTTAATTTAACTTTTTTAATTAATTATTAATTAATTAATATTAATTAGACTGCAATTAAAACGTATACCACATTTGATAAAAAATATAAACAAAAAATGGTGTTACTGAAAAGGAAGAAATTCTCAACTGACAAATTCTAAATAAAAACTGTAATTGAACAACCAAGATTTATGACACAAACAACTTTAACTTCTTTCGTCCTGTCTTTAACCTGTCCTAGTTAAAAAAAAATAGAAATACTTTTTTTTTAGTCTACTAACCCTGTTCTCCCCTATAGGCAGTGTGCTCCAGTAGTTTGGTGGACAAACAGCTTGACTGACCCATCGCTGAGAGGAAAGCTGCATAACGGGCTGCCTGCGATTTACTTCGTGGGTCAAAATTCTGGCGGGGCTTAAATTATTGTTATAAAATTCTGCTTTTCAAAATTTTGTTTAACAAAATTCTGAAAATAAACAACTTTTATAAAGCGACACAGTAAAATATGCTTGTTTCTCTTGTTACCTTTGCTTTACTTTAAAAAAGTCAAAAGTTTGCTTAAAAAAGCAGAATTTTAATGCTTAAGTAAAATTTTTTAAAAAGTAGAGATTTGAAAAGCAGAATTTTAGTTCGAAAGCAGAACTATGACTTGCTCTCCTTCACCTTATATCATCTTAGGAAGCATTCATCAACACTGTTCCTTTCTTTCAAGGAGGAGTAATGCTTAGTGGTATGACGCCTCATCTAAGTGTGATAATCGACCTAGTCTTGGAGCCCACAGCCAAAACCAAAAAAAAGAAAATGCATACCATTGGGAAGAGGTCTTTTTCAGACATTTTAAGTGCAGCCTTCTCTTTGTAATGTTCAACTGAAAGTTTGCTTTTTTTGCTTTTTATAAAATCTGCATTGGAAATGGTTAAAGCCTATATTTTTGCAATAAGGACTATGTGTATACGTTATTTCGAGTCTGAATCTTGACTAGTTTTTTTAAGGGACTGAATCTGGAATTGCTGTAAACTTAATTAGACTCATTTATGTAGATCTGGAAATTGGCTTGAAGCAACTATCATGTGAGCTTTGGCAAGAGCTCATTCATTATTCAGGCTTAAGTCCTTTCCACGAGCAACTGCGCTTAAACAAATACCTGTTCCAATACAACCAAGCAGTTCTTAAGTGGCTTAAATCATCCATCACAAAATGAAAGTCTGTCCAGAAAACGTATGTCCGTCTAGGAAACAGTTAAGAACAAGCTAGTAATTTTTTTTCCTTGATCCCAGTCCGCACCGCACCGCAGTGGCTTTGAGGAAAATGAAGAAGGAATAGTTTCTAAACTGCAACATTACTCGTAGGACTTGATGGGGTTTCAGCAAAAAGCATTTCAAAATCTCTTTTTGACTTAGTCCTAATTAGACCCTATTTCCATGAGTGACAAGTGACAATCACCGCCGATAGTTGAGAGGAACCCAAAAAAATGGCTCTTATGGAAGCGATAGAAGAAGAAAGCTGTCGCTCATGGAAGGCCTCTGATAAGACTCAATGCACCCAAAACTGTTTAGTCGCTCATGGAAAGCGGCCCTGATTCTTAATTTCTGTTGATTGCTTTCGATAAAAGCTATGGCATGTTACATATAACTCTTTTAGCTATAACCAGTGTCGGCTTTTTGAGTGCTATGAGATTCTTGAGTAGCTATATGGAGGGCAACAACATTGAATATGTGATATTTCTGCAGCTTTTCAAATGTTACCGCCTATTTTATGGTTCCTTTTTTATGATTTCCTTTTGCCCTGTCTCATAAGAAAGAACAAAAATCTGACCACCAGATTTAAGTGGACAAAAGCAAGTGTGAAAAAATATCTTCATGGCATTCTTAAGTTTGAAAGATCCTCTCTTTACATACTCCGGGAAGGAAATTATTAGGAAGTTCTACGTCTTTCTGACTGTCTCCAAATTGAAAAGTTTGCTACAGGACCTCAGTATGGTTGGCCAAATAAGTTTCTTTTAAACATATCGCAGTGCCAAAGCCCAGGAAAGCTCTCTTGCTTTTAATATACCTATTTGGAGTACCCCGTCTGCACTCGTTAGTATTCGTAGTATATCAGCGACTTCTCTTCTACCTGGATTGGCAAAAAACACACTGAATATTTTTTGCACACTATACATTCTGGAGCACTGCTACATTTTACAGCCGATTTGCCCTGTAATATGTCACGTCAATAGATATGGCATTGAAACGAACGCAACTAGGTCTTGGAGTTTATTTCTCTTTGATTTTGCTTTCATTGTTCTTTCCATACCCAATCCGAACCATCTTTAAACTGGAGTATTCAGTTCTATGATGTGCATGTGAAGTGTTGTAGTTCCATACCGCACCGTGTATTTTGTTGTACATCGTTTATAGTTTAAGAGAAAATTCGAAAAGTCGCTTATTTGGTATGCAAGAGTGACGGTGTCATAGCTGCTGCCACCCGCCGCATTTTGCCACAACACCGTTGAGTGTAAGCCAGTCGGTGAATAAAGGTTTTGCGGGGCGCACTCCGAGCAGCGTTACGTGGTTCTATTTGCATTTTCATTTCGTGAATCCTATACCTACAGCACACACTATGCTGCACACATTATGTATGGAGTGTAATGTAGAAAAACACTCGTTTTTTTGTTAGCTGACATTTATTTATTTTGTGGAACACTTCTTGTCGTCGAAAAATTTCAATTTCCCAATATCGTATGCGATGCATACTGAGTAACGAGCGTTGGAACAGATATTTCCTGCAGCGTTTTTCAATTTCACTTATGCTTTGGTGCGCTGCATGCCGGTGGATGTGACATATGGAATCGACCAAGGGGTGCAGCAGTGCTTCCGTTTTTGGCCCATCCTAGATCCGGACAGTTTTTGGCAGGCGGCTTTGGGTCAGTGAAATGATAATTCTCTGCAAACGCGCATCATGTGCATCCAGAGTGCGGTATTGGATTCTCCAAATCTTTCACACAGATTTCATTTGGATGAAACATGAATTCGTTTCATTGTTATAAACGGACATAAACGTTTGTCAATTTTTTGCCTGACACGCGTCACTGGCTTAGGTATGGTGGATCTACATACTCTATTTACGCTGTCCATCTTTGCAGACATGTTATGCCGGCGACTATTGTGTTTTTGGCGGGCGGGAGCGATGATAAAGTCGATTAAATGCTTAAAGGTATTAAGTTCAGAAAATGAGTTGAGTGGTCTGAATGGCGGGTGACACAGTTCCCCGTGACGATATTTTCTTTTTTTTGCCAACAAATTGAGAAACTTGTGGTTTTGTGAAATTTGGAAAAAAAGCATAAACCCATAAGGGGCTTACATTCTATTAAGACATTTAAGATTGACTGAAATTGGTGGTTTGCTTAGATGAACAGTGGAATAAGATAAAGCGGAACTCGACGAGTGCGTATTAAAAGACAAAATAGAGGTGCGTTGTGCTTTTGTTATTTAACTTTGAGTTTATCCGCGATTTTAATGAATGGCTCTGGATGTGCCATTGTTTTGGTTTGAAAGATGGCATGAGACAATTAGCTACGCACGTTACGGCATTGCCGATATTACTTTTTTAATTATACAAACGTTTGCATTACGTTTTGTTTCTCCTTGTACCTTTCAAATTAGGCAAATAATTGATAATGCTTACTGTGGACTACCGAAAATGCAACAATACAGATTGTACATTTGCCCTAATCCAACAGAAAAGCATTAATCGGAAAAAAGCAAATCGATAGCATCTTCATAACGTAGGTCATTTTATGATAAAAGTAGAGTTTTGGTATGATCTTTGGCATTGTAAAGACATGTCAGCTGTTAACTTTCTTAAACTTTACAATATCTATACATTCCCAATGTCTACACCAAGTTCATTAAAAATCTATGGGGCTAACAACCATGGACTTAGATGAGCTTAAGTTGGCTTAAAATATCCCTTTGGACGCAGTTTGTAATAAATAAAAAAAATAAATAAATAGAGTGGCGCAACAGCTCGAGGTGAACCAGGGCCAACTTCTCAACAATGTATGCTGGTGTGTCAATTTCTTTTTACATACAAAGGGACCTACAATTTTTTGCCGAATCCGAACGGCACTTTGAGAAGTTTTTCAAGACAAATGATACTCTCGGAGGGCTTGTCAAACCCTCGCGGAGGTGGGGACCGTGAAAAAGAACAAGTCTTTTTTTCAGGTGACGATGGCAGGATTCGAACCCAGGCCTCCGGCGTAGTAAGCACACACACTAACCACTACGCCACGGCACCCCACGCAGTTTGTGTGTCATAGAATTTTGGTCCATTTTTTGTAGGTTTACTTTAACTTGTTAGCTTAAGCTATTCCCAGGCAAGGAAGAAGTTCGACGCGGAAGTATGACATAGATGAGAAATGCACAAACCGCATGCGTTTTTCGAAACGCTACTTTAGCCCCAACCATAAAGAACTTCAGTGGGATTAGCGTAATGTCAAGATACATAAAAAATCTCACTCAAGTTCTGCCAAACGCTCATGGTGCCCATAATAGATTTAAGTAAACGATTCGGTATTCGTATGAAATTTGTATCTACCAAGCTGCCAAATTTAGGCGCTAAGAGTCTCACTTGAGTGGACAAAATGCTATTATCGTCTTGGCATACGAATTGCGTGTAATTAGACAATTATGAAAGCGGACTTAAGCTCACCTAAGACCATAATGGTTAGGCCTTTTAGTCTTTTATGGGCACTGCCAGGGGATTTTTTTTGACATTAGGCGTTTAGAAGCAGGCTTATCGTTACCTTTAGTTTCTTGCAACGCTGGAAGAAGTTTCAGTACTTTTTGAAGAGTAAAAATTTGCTAACGGTCGATAATGTCATCGACTCAGTGGCGTTTGCATACCTTTTTCTTTTCCATTAAGGCGCGAGATTATGATCTGAAGTGATGGATAATAACCCTCCCACCCTACTGCATTCCTCATGGTCCGCTTGTGCGGTACGACAATTTGACCTCAGAATATACCGGCAGGCCACCAGGTTTTTGATCTCTTCGTCACTGAGGCCAAAAAATGCTGTTGTCGTTGCATTTCTGTGATCCATGAACGTTTAGGCCTTCCTCTCCTTCGCGATTGCGCTGGAATGTTGATTGACATTGCCTTTTTGACGGGGTTCGTAGGATCTCTCCTTTGAACGTGGCAACCAACTGAGCCGGTCATGCACAATTTTTTTGGAGATAGGTTCTCTTACATGGAGTCTTCCTCGGATCTTCGTACTTCTTATTCTATCTCGCTTTGTTGCTCCTGCTATCATGCGAAGCATCTTCATCTCAGCTGCCGTTAGTCTCATATTTGGTCTCATATTTTTTATACGCTGTCCAACATTGTGAAGCATATGTAAGCGCCGGACGCACATCTACGGTGTAGAGCCTTCCTTCCAGCTTAGGGGGCATTTTTTGGTCACAAAAGATGGCGGAGTTTTCTCGCCACTTCATCCACCGCACGCTTACACGGTGATTGATGTCGTCATCACAGTCTGCTTGGCTATTGATCATAGACTCCAGGTACTTGAAATTATCACACTTGGGAAGCACATTTCCACCGACTTAAATTGAGAACTCATCAGTGGCTCCGGAAGGACATCACGCGTTTGCATACCTATCGCACATAAGAATCGGTTTTTTACTTAAGTTGCAAGAACATTTTTTTTTTGAAAAATATGTTATAGATAGTTTTTCCAGGGAACCACCAAGAAGGCTTACTGCTATTCATTCGAAAAAAATAGCAAAAATGCATGAAAAAGAGCGTTTGTGTCCAGGGGCGGATTAAGGTGAATTGCCGCCCTGGGTCAAATTCTAAACGGCTAGCCGCTTAGCCTGCCTTAAGCTCTAGTCTATAGTGTCCTTATCTTGACGATGTTATAGCAGTTGGAAATGCAATTTCGCACTTTTTTTGCCAAGAAAAATCAACAAACATTTATGTGTTGGTGCAGATTATGAAAGTTTTAGTAAGAGATTAGTTGCACGGAGTTTGAGTCAACATATCCCAAAGAGAAAGTCGACTTTTTGATAATTAACTCGCGATTAGGGGTTATGACTGCCCTTAAGATGCATTGCACATCGCGAGCGAGGAAAGAATTTGAGGAATTTGAGGAAAGAATTTGAGGATAGAAGATATAGAAGAGAAAAGCAGCTGTCCATCCAACACGCAAATGCTGATGAGCCAGTACGAAACATGAAAACGCTGCTCAGAAACACCAAAGCTTACCCCCGCAAGTGTTATGCCTTTACGGAGAAAAGCAAAAATATAACTAGAAGAGTATTTCATAAATTGATCTGGCATGCATCTAAATGTTGTACATTCTGCTTGCGTATTGGAAGAGAAACAAGTGTTTGACATTCGGTCGACCCTAACCTGGATATCAGGTGCCGAACAGGAAGCCGCTCATTTTGAGACAGACGCTCCTGGATTTTTCGTTTGTAGCAGGTTTTGGTCTGCCCCGGATATTTTCCATACCGGTACCCACAATATCTGGTAAGCGTTCCCCTATCCGCCACCTGGGGAGGCGCACAATTGGGGACCAGCAACCCCAGAAAGAACTTACCCCGGCAACAGGGCTTATTGACCTACCCTAGATGGTTTTGTAAAACTAGGAAAATACTGTCTTCAAAAACTTTTTGTTAGTCGAAAGACTTCTTTTTACAGACCAAAAGACACTTTTTATACCCGACCGAAGGTATATTAATTTTAATCCATAGTTTGTAACACAGTGAAATAATCACCGTAGACCCTTAAGACCTTTTAGAGATATTATCGAGACCGACATGTGAATCGATTAAGCCATGTCCATCCGTCCGTCTGTATGCGTGAGGGTTTCAGGTCTGCAAAATCAAGCTGGAAAACTAAAAGTAGGTACACGGCTTGGTTCATTTGTTGCACAGACAAAGTGTAAAAATTGGCCATCAACGGCCACGCCTACTACTGGCTTCAATGTTAGACAACCTCTATTTCACTTTTTTTTCAAAATGCCGCTTTTGGTCAAGTTAGACAAGGCACAGGAACTTCAATTTTGGTACTGAGCTTTGTTGGCCTAAGACCTTTAACAAAGCAAAAATCGGACCGCTCACAATATCGACCATACCCACTTTAACATGTTAGATCTTCAAAAACCCGATTTCTCGGAAAGTTAACTCGAAATAAAAAAAAATTATATGACAAATATTAAAGATATTAATATTTTCTAAGTTTGCTGCACACAAAAATTTGATCTTTGCCCGCTTTTAAGGGGCGTTTTTAAGAAAAAACTGTTTTTTTTTTTGAAATAATTTTTGCTTTTACCATATTTTCTCATGATTCTAAGGAAATTAAAAATTAATTGTTTTTAATTTTAAGCCAATGCCCGCAAGGCGTGGCCTATACAAATAATATATGATTTTGGGACAAAAAAATTTAAGATTTGGTGTTACATGGACCCTATAGGTCGGGTATATAGAAGTTTGTCAGAGACGAACTCTTGCACTTACTCACTTGTTCTATAGAGACTTTAATTTTTAGACAAAAATAGAAATACGTTTTTTGAGTCTACCAACACCGCTCTCCCCTATTTAGTTTTTTTTTGTTCAGAGTTGATCTTTCCTTTTTTTCTCCCAATACTCTTGCAGTCTTCACAGAAACTTTTGTACTTTTTGGTTCTTTGACCTTTTTGTGACTCTGTTAAAAGTTGCGTTTAAATTAGCATTTTTTAAGGTTATGCAAGTATTTACAACTTTGAATATACAATAAAATCATAAGTAAGTGATTGAGCTTTAGTTTTTTTAAATACCTACTACTTTACATTCTTCCGAAAATGTATGGAATCAATCCATTAGGAAACCTTTTTCCAGGCATTTAGTTATTAAAACTATAAAAAAGACTACGTTTCGATTCGACGTGATGGATATTCTTTATTCAGAATAACGTCAAGCCAAGGCGCCTTTTTCTCACTCGTTCACGTAGATACTGCTTATTACGTGAAATTCTGCTGACTTATTTCATATGGAATATGCTACGAATCTAGGCAAATATTGAAAACGTTAACTTCTCCAAGCAGTCCGGGATATAGGCAATTAAGCCTATATCCCGGACTGCTTTCAGAGTCTTACTCCAAACAAGGGACTATACAAAGGCTTAAAAAAACACACGTTTTTTCAAAATATGCCTAAATATTCGTATTGGAAGCCTTGCTCACCGAAAATTTCAAAAATTTTCGATCTTTCAACAACCATGTTAGCTTCCTATCTACGTGTTAAAATATCAATACCTGATACACATTCACAGCATCTCATTCATCGTTGTTGGAAAAGTTTTATCTGTAGTAAAGTGCAGCAAAAGAAACACAATTTGCTTAGCGCGTGTACAGCAAGAAGAAATAATAAAATTCCCTACGTACCTGCTCCACGATGCTGACCCAATTTTCACACACGGTCCTAATCAATCTATTCGTATCTATCGAAAGCTAAGAGAGAACGTTTTTATTTTTTTCAAAAAAAAAAAAAAAAACACCGAAACCACTCGCATACTTGAGATTTTTTTTTGAAAACTTTTTTGCAAAATCATATAATTAAGTCACGTAGTTGTACTGCTAAACAAACAGCACATCTCTCGCCTCCATCTCAAACGTGCAACAAGAAAAGATACACATATCTCTGTCCGTAGTCTGAACCGCGTACCGACTTCATTCCTCCCATTCAGACGGGAGGTTAGCTTTCTTGGGAGGTGGTGTTGTCTTGCCCGTTCGACTATACACAGCAAAAGATTTATTACCCGCGAATTTAATGTACTAGTTAACTAGTTAACTTGGTCGTGGAGGTTTTTTTTCCTCTTTGTGTTATCCACTCCATTTGGGCTTTTAAGAACCATTCTTCCTCCTCCTCTTCCCGGCTAGGTGTAATATACCCACCGTCTCACGCTCATTAGTATCTGGCCACAGAATTGGCACTAAAAAAGAACTCGGTTCTCGGATGTCCATGTCATTCCGTGTTTCTGCTACTGCCACCTGGCGCGGTGTTCCGCATCTCTGACGACCGAAAGTCTTTCCATTCAAATGCAACCTCGTCAACAGCTTGCTCGTTATTTCGAAAGCTTAATGGTCTTTGGTCCGGCATTGTTATGGAGTTGTAAGAAGTCTATTTCCAGCAATCAAGATGGCAATCAAAATCAAGTAGGTAGCTAGTTCCGATTTTTTTTTATCCTGTCTTTCTTTTAATATCGAAGTTCTTTTTGAGTAAACTGTGCGGTTTTTATTTTATGCCATCTGTAACCATAGGGTGCAGTAAATGTGGTGCCTGGGAGTTGGCCTTAATGGTTGTCAAATAATCGAAAAACTACCACCAAAAAACAGTAACTATACGAAATGCCACATTTTAGTCATAGATAAGCTTTACGATACACGATTTGGGCTTTATGGTTAGTGAAAGTGAAGCTATGGCTCACTTTAGGAACATAAACAGAGCAGATATCGATTGTATTTCAGTACTTTACTGCAGATATTTGGTTTGCTGAGTAACGTACATAAAACAGGCTACCATGACAGTGGTGTACCTAGAATTGAGAAGAGTATTCTCTTGGATAGAGTGCTTGGAATAATTGAGTTATGGCCTTTAGTACATATTAAAAGAACGATGAGTAAGTATTTTGATGATTCCCTCTGTTAACCACTTTCGTTAAAGAGGGAATCATCAGCTTTTTGTGATTAGGTGTTGTAAGAACAGGCTAGTAGCCGATCGGCGTCAACCTTCTAGACCAAGAGCCCACAGCAAATTTTGGGTGTGAAAGTGAACCGGGAAAAAAGTAGAGGAGTCGAGAGCTGGGGTCAAACTTACTTCAACAACCGAAGTCTGGCAGCTGTGGGGCGTGGCATTAGTGGGGTACAGGACTTCAAAAATGTAATTTTTTCTAAAATTGAGATAGTTTAGTTAACCAGACAATATTGATTTCATCGTATAGAGTTTATTCATTTAAACACGAAATTTCAGTCTCCAGACGAATCTACCGTGTCCAGACCTGTGCCAGACTTTTTGAAAAACCATGAAAAATCATGTTTTGTAGTTTTTGATATAACCAAAAAATAATTGCAGCAGTATATAGAGACCATCTCTTACAACCAATATGAAGGTCCCAGACCATTTGAGCGCGGCTGTCACCGTGCCAGACGTTTTCGAAGTTCTTAAAAAATTGATTTTCGAAATAATAAATATATATTCTGTACTGATTACAGATCTGCAGGTACCAGCGCGGCTTTTGCCGTGCCAGACGTTTTCGAAATTCTTCAAAAATCGATTTTTGAGGTAATATATATAACCGAAATTAATCAAAACTCCAGCATTCGTGTTTTCATGCTGATTACATATCTGTAGGCCCCAGACCATTTGAACGCGGCTTTCGTCGTGCCAGACCATTTAAAAAAAATATTTTTCAAAAAAAAAAATAATAATTAAAGCTTCCGTAATACACTAAAAGTCAATCATTCTATCAAAATTATTATATGTGTGTCTTTAGACTTACAGAAAGACATATTTTCCACCACCAGATATTTGTTGGCACCATAATATAATTATCTATGTACATATATAAAAAACGCAAGAAAAAAGGAAATTTCAATAGTAAGCTTTAGGTAAGAATATTTAGATCGCATAAATCGTCAAGGTAAAAGTAAATGGTCCGCCATCTAACATTTTTTTTTCAATTAGTGCTTATTTCGTGAATGGTAACACTAAGATCATATCTGATTTGACAGATAATTAGTCCTTCCGCTGAACGAATGTGGTTCAATCATCCTGCAACAGATGTGTGCAAAAATTGAAATCATCTTTTCAGATGAAGCTCATTTGGATCTTGGCGGGTATGTAAACAAGCAAAATTGTCACATTTGGGGCACAGAAAACCCGCACGCATTCATTGAAAAGCCTATACACCAAAAACGAGTCACTGTTTGTTGCGGATTTTGGTCAAGAGGCATAATTGGGCCATTTTTCTTCGAAAATGAGATAGGAGTGGCTGTTACAGTCCATGGCGATCGTTATCGGGCCATGATGAACGAACTTTTGTTCACAAAAATTGAAGAGGAGGATATTGGCAACATTTATTTTCAACAGGCCGGCACTACGTGCCACACAGCCGAAGTTACACTCGATGTTTTGCGCCCTGTTTTTGAAGATCGCATTATCAGCCACAGAGCTGATGTCGTTTGGCCACCTCAGAGCTGCGATTTGACACCATTGGACTATTATTTGAGGGGTGCCGTAAAAGATCAGTGCTACGCCGATAAGCCAGAGACAATTGACGATTTAGAGCACAATATTCGTGAAGCCATTGGTGAAATACAGCTGCACACAATCGATAATGTGCTTAAAAATTGGACCAATCGTGTAGGACCAATGAAATTATTTTCCATTATTAACCGGAAGAATTGTACGGTTACTATTTCACAGCGTTACAAACTAAACAGCTGTTTTTAATGCCAAACCATAAGCGTTTACTGGAGTAGAGCTATACAATACGGGGATTCCCTAGTACTTATGTTAAGCGTTCAATTTACCGGTTATATTCCATGACATTATATGCTTATAAAGAACTGGAAACGGACCATCCCCATCTTTCTTTTAGATTTGCACATTATTTACAACTTAAAAAAATTATATTGAAAAACGCTATGATTCCTAGATGTGTATATTTTTTAATAATACTATAATAATAGTATGATATAAACATATATATCCGCACTTTCACATGCATATAGGTACACAAATATAAATACAAATTATTTTAACCTAAAAGATTTCAAAATTGTTGTTTCTTGTATTTCTGTTGACTGTTTTTCAGGACAGTAGTGCAGAGACTTGTCTATTATAGAATAGAATAGAATTATCTTATGGTGCAAACAAATATCTGGTGGTGGAAAATATGTCTTTCTAACAGAAAGATCTAAGGATACACATACAATAAGTTTGATAGAATGATTGACTTTTAGTGTATTACGGAAGCTTTAATTATTATTTTATTTTGGAAAATATTCTTTTTAAATGGTCTGGCACGGCGAAAGCCGCGTTCAAATGGTCTGGGACCTACAGATATGTAATCAGCATGAAATGACGAATGCTGGAGTTTTGGTTAATTTCGGTTATATATATTACCCCAAAAATCGGTTTTTGAAGAATTTCGAAAACGTCTGGCACGGCAAAAGCCGCGCTGGTACCTGCAGTCAATCTGTAATCAGTACAGAATGACAAGTGTTGGAGTTTTGTTCAATTTTGGTTACATTTATTATTTCGAAAATCAATTTTTTAAGAACTTCGAAAACGTCTGGCACGGTGACAGCCGCGCTCAAATGGTCTGGGACCTTCATATTGGTTGTAAGAGATGGTCCCTCTATATACTGCTGCAATTATTTTTTTGGTTATATCAAAAACTACAAAAAATGATTTTTCATGTTTTTTTAAAAAGTCTGGCACAGGTCTGGACACGCTAGATTCGTCTGGGGACTGAAATTTCGTGGTTAAATGAATAAACTCTATACGATAAAATCAATATTGTCTGGTTAACTAAACTATCTCAATTTTGGAAAAAATGACATTTTCGAAGTCCTATATCCCACTTATGCCACGCCCCACAGCTGCCACACTTTAGTTTTTGAAGTAAGTTTGAACCCAGCTCTCGACTCATCTACTTTTTTCCCGGTTCACTTTCACACCCAAAATTTGCTGTGGGCTCTTAGACTATGGGTGCCGTGGCGCAGTGGTTAGTGTGTGTGCCTCTGACGCTGGAGGTCTGGGTCTCTCTGCCACCTGAAAAAAAAGACTTGTTCTTTTCACGGCTCCCACCTCCGCGAGGGTCTGACAAACCCTCCGAGAGTAACATTTGTCTTGAAAAACTTCTCAAAGTGCCGTTCGGATTCGGCAAAAAATTGTAGGTCCCCTTGTATGTGAAAAAAATATAGCACACACAGCATAAATGGTTGAGAAGTTGGCCCTGGTTCACCTCGAGCTGTTGCGCAACTCTATTTATTTATTTTTATTTTTTCTTAGACTATTCGGATGTCCAGTCTTGCAACTGGGACTACAAATCTATCCCCGGGTACTGGTCTGGTCCCCTTCCAGGATTAGATTTCCTGGATTTATAAACTTGAGTGTTAAGCAAAAAGAGAAAAGCAACACTTAAAAAAAAATGGCCCTCCAATATTGAGGGTTTTGCCTGGGGCTTAAGCAACGCTTCCACGTAAATATTCAATCAATTTACAAAACTGACACTCCGGCCTGGGATAAAGAATGATCAAATGACGACTTCTAGCTATATAACCGGCGAAAAAAATTGATTTCTAAAATGTAAAGACGCTCATTGGCTCAAGTAAAGAAGGTCCTCATATGCCAGATTCCTCAAATTTGAGAAGAAATTCATGCGAATGAGTGAAGGTGGTAAGATGCTGGGTAGTACTTTCCTCCAACCGGGTAACACTGGCCCTGCTCTACATCAGAAAACCAGGCCGAAGTACCCGGGGAAATGGTGAGAGCCTGTAAATCGAAAGAGACTATGGTGATATTTTTTTGAAGGCCAGATGCCGGACTGGAACAGGTACCGCGTCCCGCGTATTTATATGTAGCTGCCTGACAGGTGCTATGGAGATTTCACCATGTCGTCGGGAGTTTTTAATGCTTACGCAACGAAACGATAACGAGAGACTCCAACATGTCATGGGGGAGCGCGGCCAAAGGTTTGTGGACTTCAGTAAAGCCAATTGCCATGTCATAAGTGGCATTATCTTTGAGCACATAACCTGCCATAAAATCAATTGAGTGTTGACTGATAACCGAGTAAGCTCCAATCATATTCACCATTTTACCTAAAGTTACCGACGAGCAGCCTCTTAGATGTGCACATCTCAAGAGGAGCTGACATTGGTTTAGTCCGAGATTAACATCTTATGGTCGCAACAGTGAGGGTGAAGTTTTGCTCTGCAGCCATTCGACGGTCGAAGATAAAGACTACCTCAGTACGCCAACAACTGGATACTGGAAATAGTAAACAAACAAGTATTCCAAAATTTGTAAATTCAAAATTTTCAAAATCTTTGTGAAGATATTTGCAGTTCGCTTAGTAATTTGCACAAGTCGCTAAGAATTCGTTTCAGAAATCAGCGAACTGCGAATATCTTGGCAGAACTTGGGTAAATTGATTATGTAGGTAGTAGTGTCAAGTTATAAAAAAAATGATCCCTAAAAGACTTCCTTGCAGCGTTTTTCAGCGAGTTAGGTCACTTGGTTGCCAGTTCGCTGGTCGCAAGTTCGCCGGCTGTGAAAGAACCTTTACTGTAACTGACAGAAGATACCTGCAAGCGGATACTTAATGCTTAGGAAAAGCATATAGTAGCTTCTTCAGGAGTAGGCCAGAAATGAGCTCGAGTTCCTGTATCGCATAAATTGTAAATTAGTTCAATGAAGTGTGTGATGCAATATGCGCAACTTACGCGTCGGTAGCGGAGTTTTTGCATCTCCTCGCCGAGCGAGCATGAGTAGCAAGAATTTCCCCCAATAATTTTGAGGAGTGGAAAAAATAGATGATCGTCAAGCTTCTGAAAAAAAGAAATCTTATTCAGTCTAAAAACTGAAGAGGACTAAGTTTTTAGACTCAGTAACACTTAACATTTTTTAGACAGTCTGAAAGATCACTTTGTAGATCCGCTGGATATAGAGAAAGCTAGTTTTCGTAGTCGTTCTTTCTGCGGTGATCACCTTACATCCTACAAATGATTTTTATTGAACAGTGTGTTGATCACCACTTCACCTGCTCTTTATAAAGAATTCGAGAAGGCTTCCGACAACGTCAACAGAGAGTTTATCTGGGAAGCTTTACGATGTAGCCGGAAAGCTTAGCTACCTCCTACAATGGATCGATGTGTCGCGTTTTGCATAAGGGAAAATTTTTGGCTGATTTTGAAATACAAAGCGGTGGAACCCCTATGTCGCTTGTTGGCACAATTCAGAGCGTCTCCTTTCTTGAGGATCGGGCAAACAATGCTGGGGTCGGGAATGCTTTTCTTCGACCATATATTGCAGATGAGCTGGGAAATGCTCGTAACCAGCTCACCGCCAGCGGATTTAAAAAATTCAGCCGTCCAGGCAGTCAAGGCCGTCAGATCCGGTTTATTTGAAGCAATTAAGCTTAGACAGAGCTATTTTTACTTCATTCAGGTTGAGTGAGCGACTGAAAATCGCGTCTCATATACTCTCTCTTTTTCGTTCAGAGACGCCGGTGTTCCACTCCAACTCTAATCCTTCGTACAAAGCCGGACTATTGTATGCTTTCCTGTTTTGCAGTACGTGCTTGCCGGCATTCATCTTCAAACAAGAGTTTTGTTGTGGAGGCCGTGTAAAATCCAGCACGTCAGAGGCTGCATCTCTGGGGATGTTTTGGCAATGTACTGGCTATCACCACTTAATTGCTGCACATGGGAATCTCTTGTCATTGAAGCCTGCTGACGTCACAGCGTTACCATTTCTTGATGTTGGTTTTTTGGCGTAGTGATCCGAGTCAATATTTGTCCGTTGAAAAGTTGGGACATCCATGATACTAGAAGAGTTCCTTGCGTGCGTCGATCACAATGTGGTTAATCTGGTGGACGAGAGTTCTCTAGGGCCTAGTTTACACCGATGACTATATTTCGTCTAGGACTATATTTTTAAGTCTTGTTGTTTTGCGTTTACATCGAAAACCAGCGTCAGCTATTGTTCTATAAACTGCAAAAGTATTCCTCTCCTGGGACATTAGAGACATCTATGCAGATATAGAATAAGATACTCGTTGCCATGGCATTCGACGAAAATAACAAGATAAGGTTTGAAATTCTCGTTTTTGTTTAGTCCAGGCCATCTTAATTTGAGGACTGAACTAAATAATTTAGTCCTCGTATTGTGTGCTTACACCGATAATTTTTTGGCTAAATAAAGGTTCTCTAGAATGACGAAAATTAGGCCTGTATCCCTTTGTGGATGTTGAGATGCGGAAACAGTGTGCTTACTACCACAACGTCTTGCCCCGCAGCAAAATTGATCAGCCTGAGTCCGTTATCGGAGGTCTTATCGTCCTCCTTCTCTTCCTAAAATCACCTAGGGCAATCTTAATGCATTGTTCATAGGTTTTGCCTGGGAGCACGTAGAACATTATCTTTGGTGTCATCATATTTATCCTCTTAAAGAAACATAATAGTTTGAGCAGTAATGCCTTGATGAATAATTAAGAAAAAAATTAGAGCTTCTACAAGCCCACATGAAAAAAAACTTGTGGTCACTTTGCGAAAGTCTTAAAGATACTGAGGTAAGGTAAGCTAAAGCCTGCAACCTAACGAATCCGTTGCATCATCCGTTGAAGTACACAACTGACAACTAAGTTCAATACACACGATGTTATGGGATGCCAGCCAATAGAAAAAGAGCGTGAAGTACGTGCGTCGCTTCCCATAAGAACGTGTGTATTTCACTGAGTTGTCAGTTGTGTACTTTGACGTGACGGACGTAACGGATTCATTGGGCTGAAGGCATACGAAACAAGATCCTTAAAATATTGAATATCTACTTCCCCATATAGACAATGTGAAAGTATAGATATTTTACGTAGATGCATAACGATTAAGAGAAATATTTTTCGCCGAATCCAATCGGCACTTTGCGAAGTTTTTCGAGATAAATGTTACGCTCGGTGGGTTTGTCAGACCCTCGCGGAGGTGGGGACCGTGAAAAAAATGAGTCTTTAGACCTCGCACGTGATAAGCATAAACGATGACCACTATACCACGACACCCCACTCTAGGGATCACTGCCAAATGTGCTAGTGCCAGTGCTATTAGTCGCGTAAGCTCAAAGACTCATTATACTCTTAATCGAAAGTTAGGCCCTTTTTATGAAACGAATATCATTTACTAGATGCAATACCGATTCCATCTTTATTTTTCACCCACTCTTATGAGCATGCAACATTCCTCGCTATCTTACCTCCAAAAATACATGCATCAGTTTACCAGCAATTAGCTTTAAACATCAACAGGAATACATTGCGATTCCAGGTCCCTGTTCCCACCTGTGAATTTGTATCCAAGTATGTGCAATATTCCACTTATGTATATGAAACACTTTCAGCGTCATTAGCATTTACTGTACTTAATTACATTTCACTTGGCTCACTTTGCTCAGCAATTGCTGGAATTTCAATATTCCCTAGTGCGACTCGCATGTGTGGGAATATGAACACACATCTCTTCTGGAAGAGAAATCCCGCACTTAATTAGGTAAACTTCAAAATGAGCACACACTTACCTATTCAGTTTGCAAAAAAAATGTTTATTATGCTTTTTTGATTACTTATTCTCTCTCTAACTATTTAAAAATCGCTTACGCAGTCTTTACCTCTTTAGACTGCGCGAATAGTTCTTCTTGCCGACACAATCATCACCATCAGTCGGATCTCGAGAAACCTTGGAAATTATCATTTGAGTGCGAAATTATTCATTACTCGCCATCAATCAGTCAAACAGCAATCTAGGTCGCCCCAAAAACCAAGACACATTCTGACCATAATTACGCCCACATGTGTGTACGACTGCAATCAAGCTGGAGTTGTTAAATGATGATGTCTGTCAACTCGTCAGAGAGCATTATCTAAGCGCTGTCATCCAAAAGATACAGAAGGAAATTTATAAAAATGTTAAAGATACTAAAATACGCCGCAAAGTACATTAATCAGAGCGCAGTGCAACAAAAAAAAAAAGAGTTTATGGACTTTCTCGCACCGATAAAAGTAAAACTTGGACAAGAACTGGATGGTCACAATATAGGGCGGTCTGTTTTCGACTCTGCTGGTTTAAGTGCAGCTTTGATCATTTGAACTCTTGAAACTAAGCAAATCGCCAGCCAACAGGTTGTACGAGTAAAATAGTCAGACAAACAATCAGAGTTCATAATTCTTTATGCTTTGTCGTTCTTGGCCGAGCTGCAATGTGTTTGCTTGCGCACACACAGTCCACTCACTTGACTTTGTATCTATGTATCCATATGCCCCATGAATTGCAGTTATTCTTGTTTTCTTTGTTGAAACCCCCTGCGTCCGTCGCTCGGCTGGACAAACAGACAGAATGGAGTGCTTCCTCCAATGGAAGTGGACAAGTTCTCGTGTGCGGGTAATGGTTACGGCGGCGATGCTGTGTGGGCTTGTGGACACCATTCACCTGTGTTCTTTCAATAGAACTTCAGGAGATTAACAGTTAAGCCCCGGCAAGAGGTTTACATTCGGTGGAGTGCATTTCAGCTCGCGTTCTCCGATCAACCGGCTGCGAGGTGCAAATGACACAATGAACCCCCCAATCCTCGTCCCAATAGTATATAAACTCATGCCCTTTTCTTGCACCGAAAAGTTCAAGTGCGCACAGCTCCATTAGACGTACCTACGTAACGTTTCTGTACTTGAAAATGCATTTCCAGCGAACGGCGATCTCCAGCGTCGCGCTCGTGACGAATGCGTTTTTCCACACAGTCGGTGGGGGGTACTTCATTTCATTTAACACGTCACACATGGGTGCTAAGGAACGAGTAGATTGATTTATGTTACTGTTCCGAGCTGGTATTGCATCTCTGTCATCGTTGTCCATAGCTGGCGCAGGAAGACACATCCAGCGCAAGATGCACCACACCAGGAGAATGTTGATCTCTTATGCGATGATGGTTCTGCGACTAGAAAGTGCTCAGAGATACATAAATAAAACTTGAAATTGATTTGTAGCCAAGCAACAGCGGATATCTAGCATTATTGTGGCCGAAGATAGCTATATCAGCTTGCTGTTTTACACCGCAAATCGAACGTGATATGCAGGGGCATCACATACAGCCGAGTGTTAAATGTTGAAGTGTCTAATCGGCAAATCGATTGTTCTGGATTCGAGAGGATACTATCTGCACCGGGCTATGGTATATGGAGTGACGAAAGCAAATCGAATTCTATGCACAAACCACACACACACACACGCTCGCCTTGGAGCATGGCATACGATTCAGGAAGCAGTCGATATCTTAAAGTTGTTGCTTCTAGTTGAGCAAACGATATTGTTTTGCATGCGGTCGAGATGGCTGTGGTCGTGGTGATCTGAAAATCTTGAACCATTTAACCTTGTTTTCTGATATTGGGAGCAGTTTCCAGTAAGAGCTAGGAAAAATTGCTTGCCACGATGAAGTGATAACGACGAAAAGTAGGTAATTGAGGTTTGTAATTGTGATATGTGGTCGACGTGACTGGAATTTCTCTAGATTGAATTATGTTACGGGCGTTTTGGCGATCACTATGTCAAGTTGGCTTCGTACTGGCAGCTGGGGGAAGGAAGAAAACAGATTGAAAAGTTAGAATCTGTTTTGCTTAGGGGCAAGATTGTATACGGGTGTTCAGTTTTCATAGTGAAAGGGGTTGGGCTGGGGTTTTACTCCATGTATGTATTCTTCAATGAGTTATTGCTATATATAATTAAAATGAGTTACTGCGCATAGTAAATTATTTTTAGGCATTTATGTTCACAAAGGTTTATACTGTCAATAGTGTCATGCAAATCAGAACTCGTTTGTTAAGATGAATTGTAAAAACCTCCTCTAAATAAGAGGAAAAAGGAAGCAGAACGTATGCATTAGTTACTGACTGAGGCTGGATGCGAAACAAGAAATGATTTTAAACAACTAAAGGGTCCGCCAAATAACTTTTTTTTTTTAAAAAAGCTGCAAAAAAAACTACTGAATATTTCTCAAATTTCTTTTTCTGTTTGAAAGAACAATCCATCCGGCTTATAATGAAAAAAAATTTCATTTAAATGGCTGCCTCAGCTGGCCATGCAGTAGCCTACACGATCGGTCCAATTTTTAAGCACGTTATGGATTGTGTGCAGCTGTATTTCACCAATGGATTCACGAATATTGTCCTTTATAGCGTCAATTGTCTCTGGCTTGTCGGCGTAACACTTATCTTTTACGGCAACCCAGAAATAATAGTCCAACCTTCTCAAATCGCAGCTCCGAGATGGCCAAACGACATCAGCTCTGCGGCTGATAATGCGATCTTCAAAAACAGGGCGCAAAACATCGAGTGTAGCATCGGCTGTGTGGCACGTAGCGCCGTCCGGTTAAAACCAAATGTTGCCAATATCTTCCTCTTCAATTTTTGTGAACAAAAATTCGTTCAGCATGGCCCGATAACGATCGCCATTGACTTTAACGGCTACTCCTTGCTCATTTTCGAAGAAAGATGGCCCAATTATGCCTCTGGACCAAAATCCGCACCAAACAGTGACTCGTTTTGGGTGGGTGTGTGGGTTGTGGGTTTTCTGTGCCCCAAATGCGACAATTTTGCTTGTTTACATACCCGCCAAGATCAAAATGAGCTTCATCTGAAGAGATGATTTTTTTTGGCAAAATCGGCATCTTTTCTAAGTCGATCGCAGACCCACTTTTCAAAGTAATGTCGCAATATTTCCCAGCGTTGTTCAAGCGTATACACAACCATATTCGTTCAGCGGAAGGATAAAACTAATTATTTGTCAAATCAGTCAAGAGCTAGGTGTTACCATTCACGAAATAAGCACTAGTTGAAAAAAAAAACGTTAGATGGCGGATCCTTTAGATATACTCTTCCTCTGGATTCAATTTAAAGCTTATGGAACTCTAGCTGGAGTGGCTCAGCATTTCACTCTGTCCTATTACAAATTCAGATTTCACTTGCAGGCTTGACTTGAGACCTCAAGCTCGTTCAATGCCAGCTAAGGAATTATAATAACAAGCGCGAAGGCTCTCTACTATATGGAAGCAAGTTCTTTTGTTCTGTATTTTCGTCTTTTTCTTCTGAGGAAAGGAAAATTTATAATTTCCCAATTCATAAAAAAGTTGTTATTTTTCTATGTTCCCACCTCCGCAGGGTGCAACACACGATCGGAGAGTAAAATTTGTCTAAAAAGCTTTATGGAATTTATCTCATTCTCAGCAATGCAAAAAAGCAACGTGAAGAGTTTTTGCCATTTATTTGGTTTTTCTTGTCTAATTAAATTCTGTGCAACAAATTGAACATGGTCACCCCCGCTGCCATGCCAGTTGGAATATTAAATTAACATTTCAATCAATTTCAACGAACTAAGAACAGTTTTTATAACATCTATACATCTCTAGCATCTCTCTCTAAACCATGTTCCAGCATCTTGTGTTTGAAAAATATCCGTTAAAATATCAAAACTCGGAAACATTATGCATTCTCAAAGTCGTATGAGCATGCACCAACTCCAATCAGTTAAGTTTTTTATTCCTACTGGCATACATCAAACGCACAACCAAAAGTGATTGCTTTTCTCCGTAAAGGCATAACACTTGCGGGTATAAGTTTTGGTGTTTCTGTGCAGAGATTTCAGGTTTGGCTCATCAGCGTTTGTGTTGGATCGAGTATTAATTTCTTCCTCTATCTTTTTTATCCCCAAATTCTTTTCATTTTCAATGTGCTACGCATTTTAAGGGTAGTCATAACCCCTTGATCACGAGCAGATTATAAAAAAAATATGTCATACTTTCAAGCATACTTTCAAGTAATAGGTTTTATTTTAGTGCGTATTTTCTCTGAAAGAAGTCGCCACAGAAATCTGTTTTTTCCTCAACCCCCTTCAAGTTTTCATCCTAATCATGGACTTTCTATCCACTCTCGGATGCGTTAAGGGTTTTTTCTTGCAATTTTCGACGTGAAGCTATTCCGTGGGAACAAGCAAAGTTAAAAATCGAATGCAGAACCCCTAAGAATCAGAGAAAACGAGCGAAAAATAATTTCTCTACTTTTTTCTGGCCACAAAAACATTTAGTTGGACTAATAAGCTGATTTTTGACATATGTAAGTTTTAAACATGAGATATCTTCTATCGATCAATAGATAGATAGAAGATCTTAAGATCTAGTTAGACTCGGAGTAAAGAGGAATAGGTAGGTACCTTATCCCCGGTTAATTTGAGTAAATACCTAGCGGGCGAACACTCAAGCTATCCCTCTTACCACCCGGGAACGATATAGCAGAACTTCTACAAAAATCTCTTTTCTCCCCCCTCACACAATCCCATTGGTGTGGATTTATTCCGTTTCGGTTACCCCTACTTTCCCTTCCCCCCCGCCCCCGCCTATTTCAAACGTGAATCTGTAGCACGGGTTTACACCGAAGACGGTTACCAATTATCTTCTTGCCTTAGAACTCCCCCTGGCAAGGGTTCACACCGAATTCGGTTACCCCTGCACCTTCCCATCCTCGAGGATATCCCAATCCATACCAATCCCTCGCCCCTACCATCCTCAAGGCAAACTCCCATCTGGAGTCCAACAGTCATGAAACCACATTTTCTCCAGGAAGTCTGTTACTGGTCCCCTCAATCTTGCTGACTGAGGTTCACACCGAAACGGTTACCTTCAGCCTTTACTACCATCTTCGGGTAAGTCCCCAACCATTCAACCTATGATTGGTAACCTTTGGCTCATGTTTACACCGTCACTCGTTGCCTAGACCCCTCTCACTCAAACGGGTAGTTATCATTTAGGTCCTCGGGCTGGTTACTCCAGTCCTACAAAGTGGTATCAGAATGGACCTCCTTGGTCTAAGTGTAGCTAAGGAGGATATAAGATAATTTGAAACATTGCTTATGTTAAAAAATTATGTCTCATGGAGTAAGTAGGTACAACACCGTAAGTCTATAGAAATACATACATGGCAGTTTGTCCGTCAATGTGTCAGCCGTTTTTGGGCTCTGAACTCTGGGTATTTCACTGACCGAGAAACTTTAATATCAAAAAACTGATATTTTAGAAATGCCTTGCAAAAAAAAAAACTCCCAAAGAAGATTACTTTTGAGGATTTGGCGGTGATTAAACGACATTGCTAAAGTTTTTAACAATGTCGAAAATGTTTCCCGGTGACCACGCTCAATAAAACTTAAGCAAAACGTTCGGGGTGAGTACGCTTAAGATCTCACTTTTAATTTAACGCAGTATATTCTAAAAAAATTAACAATCTCCCAAAAAAATTTCTCAATTGTCCCAATTTAAAGGCATTTTATAATTTTACTGAGAGTTATACGCTAATGCCCTTCACACTGAATCAAAAAATGAGTTTTGGGCATAATGTTTTCGAACACTCGTTTAGACATTCACACTTCCTCCTAACGCTGACTAGAATTTGTTTTCGTTTTTCATTTGTTCATTAGTTGTCAAATTTTATCCCATATTTATTTTTAAAGGTGCTTTAAAGGATCCATAAAATATATTAACTTATCAAGCTGATTTCAGATGGGACATTCGATTTTGCAGATTCTTTCATCCAAAGTTGAGACAAAAGTGACTTTATTTGCAAATTTTATTTAAAAATATTAGGGCAATTTGATATTCCTGACTTTAACAGTAATTTTGAACGAAAACTGCTAAAAAACTGGGGTTTCGAAAACAGAAAATTTACAAGAATCTTTGGGAAAACTCATGTTTTTTGAAGAAGTTTTAGCGTCTTTTCACGAAACAGAGTTTTGGGTTCGGTGTAGAGGGCATAAAATTGCCCTTATGTATGTTTTTAGAATAGGCCCTGACGCCACTGCCCATTTTTGATGAATGCGATACCGTATGACTATTATCTATTATCGCATTGCATTTATTTTGGTTTTGACTGAAGGAAAAGGGCTGACTGGGATAAAAAAGAGACAGTACCAAAACTTGCTATGAACACAGCGCGTTCCAAAAAGAATTGTTTAGGCATTAAACTAGGATGCCTCGGTATAAAGTTTCTTATCTTGTCTAAGTAAAGCCCAGTTGGATCGAAAACGTTCTCAAAATATTTTTTGCCTAGGCTTAAATCTAGGCATACAGATTAAAAACCGTTGAAGGAAGTTCCAGTCTGCTAAAGACTGGATCCCAAGCCTTTGATAAAATTTTGCACGAACGCCTGCAATATAAGCTACGGAAAGTTTTGCCGGAACCGGTTTTTTAATTCTGAGTTAAGCCCAGCTTAAACCAAGATCCGTTGATCCCGAAATAATATAAACCTGGAGTTAATCCATCGAGCAGTTTTTAAGTGCAGAGTTCCGTCAGTAAATTGCCAAAATCTTCGACTCTCGAAATTATTTACTCTCCCAACTCTTACTTCGCATAGAAAAACACAGGAAAAGAAGTTTGAGTTATTCAAAATCAGATTAATTTTTCCGCAGAAACACGCAGAGCAACCGAAAAAGCATTTTAAAGAAGTTTATACTGTTCTCAAGTGTTGATTCGGGACTAACTCACCCAATTTGGCGAGTGTAAGTCGAGAGTAACGCCATTCAGGTCTAAGTTCACTGAAAAACTTATTTCTGGGGTTAATCTCAGTTTAACTCAGAACGCGGATGATCACGCACTGAAAAACCAGCCCTTGGTATTTGACTCGATAGCCAGAAGTTACAGGGTTTCATGGCCAAAAAGTTCTAGTGGGTAGCATGGGCGTACGCAGGACTTTTTTTAGGGGGCTGAACATTCATTTTGATTAGCTGCTTTTTTTTCGGCTATAGGTCTTCTAATGACTCTGATGACACACAGAATCGCGAAAATCGGCCTCAACTTTCAGTGAAGTTGAGGTCCCGTTTATGCGCCGCTGCACTTTTTGTACTCTACCCCGGCGTATATAAGGTTAAATGTATTTTTTTGTAACCCAGTGAAACAAGCACCGCAGGCCCCTCAGATCTTTTAGAGCTATGATTGAGGCTGACAAGAAACTTGGTTATGCTATGTCCGTATCGTATGCAAATAACTTGTAGGTCATAATTTTTGAACTAAAGAGCTTGAAGTCGACCTATTTTCAAACCTGAAACTTTAGACCAGGTTTAAAAATAAGTCGAATCCGTCAACAGGCACGCCCACTACAGACTGCAAGTGCGACCATCTCTAATTAAAAAAAAAAATTTTTCCTGGTGATTTCAGGACGTTCTTAGAAATCCCAGTGTGTGCCAAAATCCCTTCTTCATGAATCATGACTACTTGATGTTACCATAGTGGTAAAATCGTAGTGATAGCTATCCTTATACTTTTTCAAAAAATCGCAATGAACAAGGTCTTTGATTTAAATTCAACTCGATTTTATCTCAAAACCAAATGACAGGATTCATAATTCTGCAAAAGAGATTAAATTTTGACAACTAGCGTTCTTATACTTCCGCTATTAAATATCAATTGAAATAAGTTATCCTTAAGTTAGGTATGCTCATCTCTTATGAACGACTATAAGAGCGGATTGGTGGCGAATATGACTTCAGTGGCACTTTATTTTTTTTAGTGTCGTAATTCTTAGAACCCTCCATTAATTCAATGGAGTGAAATATTTGCTTGCCGTCCACATTTTTATCTAACCATCAGCATCCAGCATTTCGATGGTCTGTTGCATAATTCGATCGGTGACCTACTCATCTGAATGATTCCAATTGACACCTCGCTGCTATTCTCGCGTTTGTCAACAAAATACAAACCAGTTTTTTAGTGGTCAACCTTATAATCGAATTCTCCCGTTAGTTTTGATTTCTTATCAAATTCGCCTTACCTTGCGAGTTCGAGAACCTAATCATGCAAAAACGCCATTCCACCTATCAGAGCCTAGAACACATAATCTTAAAACGTGCAAAAATACTCGGAACCACCGCAAAGCCAACGATCATAACACTCGCTTGTCATTGTCGCACCATATAACCAACCGTTCAGTAATGAGATCCGTAATCGGGCACACCGCAAAGACTGCATGTTGTGTAGCCCACTGTAGGTTCGAGTGGAATCGCCGGAATCGTGTTCGAAGTCGGGTTTCCACTCAAACAAGCTTTAACCTCGAGTTCGACTTAGAAATACCAGCCCGCTAATGCATTTCCACGATCACAGCCGGCAAATGTAACAGGTACCACAAGATGAATGGAATCTTCTTCACTATAGGCTTACCACTCCTCCCAAACTTCCTCACTGCCCAGCCGGCTTAGTCAACAGCAATGCGAATCAATCCACAAAGAGAGTAGGAAAAAGAGAAAGAATATCTCAAGCCATTGAGACCCACTTGGCTGGCCATCGCGTCGTCGTCGACTGCTTCTTGGCCTGCCACCGAGCTCTCGATGGTAATGGTCTTTTGAGCCACAAGACACAGCCAAAAGAAATGAAGAAGAAGAAGCAGAAATATAGCGCACTCAAATGTATCCATCGAGGTTTCGTTGTATATGTAGATTGGTGGTCTGGGATCTTGGGGCCGCCGCCGTACGCTGCGAGAGTTTTTTTTTCCTTATTTATATCTATCAAGCCGAGTCACATCGAACGACACTTTCTTGTTGACGGTTTAAGTCTTAAAAGTTACAAGAACTGCGATTCAGTTTAAGATTGTCTCTCAAATGGATAGGTAGATACTTAGATACAAGTTGTAAGACCTCTGAGATACATTTGACTTGTATAGAAGTTTTTTGTTTCTGATTTCAAAGTGAATAGCTATTTCTCATGAGACTTTATTTTTGGTCTCTCCTCGCCATACAAAACGGAACAAGGAAGTGAAGTTAAATTCTAAGGTCGATTTTTTTTGTGTGGATACGACAACGAAGATCCTTTATAACATAAATCGAGTGAACGTAAAAAAAAATCGCAAACGTAAAACGCGGGTAACAAGCAGATTTACTACTCAAAGCTCTGGAGTAGTTGGAGAGTGTCCTGATTCGATTTATGCCTGCCGGAATCGATTATAAGTTTGTTTTTGTTGTTTTTTTTTTCCTTCGTTCGTTTCGTCCTTTTGCGGAATCTCGGAGTGAAGAAGTGAAGTGCACATGCATGATTTCAAGTGCAATTCGTTAGCACGCACGATTTACGAATAAGGAAAATTATAATTGAATTTGAAAACGAAGAAAAGGGCAGAGAAGAGGTGGTGTGCCTGTACCTTACTTGTGTGTTCGTCGTCATCCTCATCGACGGGTGTAACTCATTCAGTTGGGGAGTTGAAAGTTCCTTTTTGGATCCGCTAATTGCACGAAAAGTGGTAAGTTGAGATTGGTCTTTTGTGGGGATCTCGATTCGGTGAGAGATTGTTTATGACGATAGGCTTGAGGCGAAGTGCTAATTTCGAAGCCTGCTGTGATTTAATGATCTTCGGAGTCGGATAACAGTTGGTTGTAATTGGGATTACTTTATCTTCCAAACATGGAGGAGTGTTAAGAATGTGAACGGAATGGGAATGAGCAATGTGGTTTTATTTAGGAGAGGACTTTCTGGAATCTGGCAAAAGTGTTGATGTTCAGTAATATGTAGTTGCATAAATATTTGTGGAATTTAATGTTATACAGATTATAATCCCGCATTGCGAAAATTCTAGCATAAGAAGTTGAGGCATTTCTTGTTTTTTTTTTTTGATAGAAAAATCTTTTTCAAAGACTCTAACTAGCTTAACGAGCTGCTGTTTGAATACTCAATTTATTTGAGTGAAGTTGGAACGAAATATGGTGGGTTTTGGAAGGACCTTCTATCATTCAGTCATCGTGTTAACTGGACAGTAGAAATATTTTGGATCGTGTAGGAGTTCCGTGGAATATGCATTGGTACCAACTTAAGTACCTTGAACGCCCACGCAATCAATTTCACGCCTTTATGCCGTTCAATGCTTTTATTTTAATTTTATTTATGTTTCCGAATCTATCGCTTGTTGGAAGCTGGATCAAAAAGAGTGAGATGAACATTTTTCTATATTTTTGTGCAGAAAAAAAGCAATATCTTTGGCTCCAGAAGTTTGCATTTCGGCATAAAATCTTATGCCTAGCAACGATTGAAAGAAAACAAATCAAGATGTTTTTTCTTCCCTCCAAATCCCAGAGCATATCAGCGGAGCAGAAGGAAATCAGCAAAAAAAAAGTATATATAAAAAGGTACCCCATGTAACATAAGACGTTTTACCTGTAGATAAATTAAAAAAAAATGCCTTTAACGCGGTAATCAGTGGTATAACCAACAGAAACACCAGAACTATCAGGTTTAAAAATATCCAACCTTAACCTGGGAGCAGAAACGCCCACTAGAAAGCGTTGGAACCGTAAAACCTGGATTTTATATTTTTATTGCTGGTCCTATTCCACCCATATAATTAATATGCTCACGATAATGGGTAAGCTGTGCCTTTTCAGCTGCAATAGCAGCCTCAAAAAAAGGGAGGGGTCCTTTTTATGGGCAAGGACCTTTTTTCGATCGAGGTTTGAACATGGTCTTTTGCGATTCGCTTTACTTTTTCAAACATTTAAGGCAAAATAGTTTATTTCGTTCTACGTTTGTCAACTACTCAGCTATACCAGGAACAGATTTTTAACACTTACCTAGAGGCGTGGCTGCAATTTTTCCTATATGGTCTCTCTAAAAGACTTGTTCCGGAATTAAGAGATCTTTCGGTTTGACCTTTAGTATACGATTGGGCTTTGCGCTAAGAGTACACTAGTATAGTCCAACATCAGGCTAGACTGGAAGGATTAAGTTTCTAGAGAAATTGATTCATCCATTGATTATCAACCTCCTTCCCCAGGTGACCAGAAATATGCCAGTTATCTTGTGACAGATAACTGCACGATGTCGTGCCTCATTCCGCCGCCCAAAGCTTCATCAATAGCAATTATTGTGTACATTTTTAGGCATTCCCAACTGAGCAAGTGCGTAAAATTAACTTTAGTGTATTCCTTAGTGCATTCCTGAATGCACAAAATCTGCCTACAGACATTTTTCCAAAAGTCGGCAAGGCGTACGAACTTGTCTGCTGTCTTTATATTTTTTTTTTTGAAAATCTGCCAACAAGACTAGCTGTGATTAGTTTTTCAAGAGCTCTAAACTAGAATTTTTACTGACCTTATGGGACTACAGTCATCAAGAAGGATTTAAAAAAAAAGAAAAATTTTAAAAAAATAAAAACTCAGTAATAAATTTCGACAATGTTCCTTAATGTTAAGATCTATTACGACGAAAAGATTTTCGTTTTTATGCTATTTTTTTCAAACGTTTAATACTGCAACATCCGAAATTCGATCATTTAAAAAAAAAAAAAATGGTAAAAAGACGAACCTCGGCTGTCCCTTTACTCCTTTTTTTTAACACCGTAGTATTCACGGTACTTTAACCTTGTGTTGTTTCTCTCATTTGTTCAAAGTTGAACTTTTCCTTTCTTCTAACTGTGTCAGCATATACGATAGGAGGATTTGGAAACACGTCTAGATTACTTAGATTATTGCGATTTAGTTAGAAATTTGTGACAAATCATAAAACTCGAAATGAACCCTTTCATCCCATTAGCTATTTCCGCCTTATTTTATTTCCGATGCATGTCATCTTATTTACCGATACTATTAATGTATTTTAGAGCTGTTAACAACCTCCTTAACCATTTTTATACCACATGGCATAGGATAGGAGGTGTATTAAGTTTGTCACATAGTTTGTAACACGGTCAAATAATAATGGTAGACCCCAAGACCTTAAGGGCATATGATCGAGACCGAATACTGAATCGAATAAGCCATGTCCGCCCGTCCGTCTGTATGTCACATGTTTTTAGGCCTTAAATTTTGAGCTGGGGGCTGAGGTGGACTACGCAAGGTCCAAGCGAAGCAGTACAAGTGTAAAAATTTTTGAAATCCGCCCCAAAAGACACGCCCACAATCGGTTTAAATGCGGCAACTACCTCCAGAGGTTTAATAACTGTAAGACGTCTTAAAAGGCTGGAATTTGACATTTAGCATCTCCTATTGTATGTTAGACACAAAAAAGAAAAATTTAATAGGTAAACCCCCTCCAGTGGGCGTGGCATCTATTTTAAGGCTAAATGTTCAAATACAGTTTACTCAATATTTTTGCTCGGAATTGAAGAAATTTCGCTTAATATTTTATGTAGAAAACGCATAGTTCTACGTTTTGTTCATACAAGACTTTCGGCCCCGCCCACATTTGGAGGCAGAATTAAAGAAAAACCTAAAATTTTCCAGAAAAACGTAATTTCGACTGGCCTTGAGCCTAATTTAGGAAAGCATGAAACAAAAAAAGTGGCACGTTAGAAAACGAGACTTTAGTCCAGATTGCTTTCATATAAAGTTTTTAGCCACGCCTCCTTTTAGGTCCATTTTTTAAAAATACTGAATTTTAACCGAAAAATTGAATGAAGTATACTTTATACTAGAAATATCTGCAATCTTGAAGCAAAAGTTAACTTTTGGAAAACAAATTCGACATATTAAAATGAAAGTAGTAGATCAAAAGTTTGTAGATCTTTTGATCTTCCATTTCAATTTCAAGAGATGAGGCAGGATCTATTCAGCACATATAACCATGATTTTGTTTTTTTTTCTCATGATCGATGATGATCTTGTGATCAAGCGAATTTTTTCATATTTTTTTTTTCTATTGAAAAATTACGAAAAATAGATACATAGGATCGGGGGAAAATAAAGAAAAAAAATTAGGCAAACTGTCGCGTCTTGAATTTCACTTTTCGCATGAAACTTTCCGTTTCCATACGTTTTGCCATCTGAAATAACACAAAAAAAATGATAAAATTCAAAAAAATTTCCAAACAAACTTTTGTCGTTTTTTCCTAGAAAAATACATCAAAATTTTTGGCGTAAATTCTGATTTTTTTTTACTTTTTCTTCATTTTTTTTGTGGTTTTTTCTTTTTAAAAATATGCAAAAGTGTTAAAAATGTTTTTGCCTTATTTTTTCAAATTTGTACAAAGTGGCGGCGAGTAGGTACCTACGTTGTGTATTAATAATGTCGACTGCAAAACAAGTCGCAAGTGGAAATAAAGTCGAACACTTTTTTTTGAAAGACATGTTCAAAGCAGGGTACGGAAACTTACACTCGCGAGTTACCCACAAGCATGCGATACCTAAAGCGCATTAAAAAACGAACTCACTCGTGAGCGATTTCTGTGGTGATTTGTATTCCTCCTCGCGCACACGAACTAGAGCATTTTCAGATACTCACCCGATGTGCATTCTCCACTGACCGTGTGCGATGGCCAGAACTCACGGTGATGTGCGCACACGGGGTGAGACTCCATAAATGCACACGTCCGCGTGCGCGAGCAAAAAAAAGTACATTTACTGCTCGCGTGCGCTGCTCACGAATTGATAAAAAATGTGAAACCTGAATTTAGCATGAACTATTGTCCTCGTTTTGTGAGTAAAACAGCAATATCATTATCCTTCCTTTCTGAATCCTTTACGTTGTGTTACAAACAATGAATAGTTCTACTTCCAACGCAAATTAATGGCTTCAATTCAATAAATATATTGAAGCGGATTCTTCGAAAAAAAAAAAATTAACAGGAATTTATTTAATGCCAATATCATCTTAAATTATGTTTAAGGTTCTTGAAATAATTACAAAACAAACCTAAACCCGCATTCGAGTGTACACATTATTAAATTCCGTTCGATTCACTAATACGCGTATGCGGTGATGTTCACGTGCGCACACGACAGTCTTACCCGTTGTCAGGTGCGGTAAAAAAAAATACTCACGGACGCGAGTATGAAACTTTGGAAAGGGCGCATTATAAACTCACTCGTGAGGAAGGGCGGTATTGAAAACAACAGTGGCGCACGCTCTCGCACATGAGTTTTTACAAACTGCTCGTGGGCGTGAGCAGCTTATGAGATGTGAGTCTGAGTAGCATAATGTGCGCACTTGAGTGTGCGTTTCCGTACTCTGCTTTGGAGCACAACATAAAATTACAAAGCCAGGCTGATGGAGAAGATCAAGCGAACGTGCCGCTTTAGGGGTCATGCGACGCGCCGGAAAACATGCTCTATGTCGGGATACGCGCAGTATTCCTCCACGGGCTGTGTCACCAATTCAGGTCAAGGGTTTATGGCTAAACTATTTTTAAGGAAAAAAGACAAATCATTGTTTTGTCTTATTTCCACATCACATTTGGGTCAAAAAAGTTTACTTTTTCCGGCGTAATTTCCATTTTCGCATTTGCTCCTTTCTTTTTGCAGTGTACCCAAGTTTTTACCGATCTTGGGTACACTGCTTCCAGTTTTTCAGGCTCAGGTACTTAAAAATTTGCACCAAAATATATTAATTAGTTCTTAAAAAAGTTTCAAATCAAAATTCTAAATTGGTTTGTTTAAAATTAAAGCGCACAGAATTGTTAGAAATATAAAAATATAGTGTCTATAAAATAGTATTTTTTAAAATTACATAAAACTTCTATTTATATTCTTTAAGATAGAAAAAGCGTCTTATTTCTTGCAAAGGCTTTTAACACGTATTTGGGCAGCGTTCAAATTAAATAGATTTATCAGCCAACACCTCATAATAGCGTTTAAAGTTCCTTCTGGTTCTGGAAGTCTTACTTTAGGGATGTTTTTCTGATCTATGTAATGTATAAGAAGGTACAAAAGCGCATGTTTTGAGAATAGTTTATAAAAAAACTATTCCCAAAACTTCAAAAGTAAACCTACGACAACAGATTTTCCAATAGCTAAGGGCTCTGAGCTGAGGGCATTGAGTTAAATTACGAAATCAAGTGGTGTTCACCAAGAAGCAATAAACAACACAAGAGCTTACTTTCTTTATGTCCCATAACATAACTTTTCATTAATTTCCCTATTTTAAAAACCCAGTGTTAACTTGAGTTTATCAATTACAGAGAAAGTAGTTGTGGAGTTGAAAAATACAGAGAAACAAATCATTCTATGGGCATTCAAAGTGCCTCAGCCACTCGAAATAAATTATTGCATCTTAAAGAAATTTGATGAGCTTCAACTTGTAACCTGACTCATATTCCAGTAGAGAGAGCCTTAAGCGTGTTTTTCAACAAGTGCCGAAAGGTAGCACTTATTACGAAATGTTAAGTCAATGGATGTACGATTTGTTTTTTTAAAACTATTAACTACATGCTGATCGCCTTAAGTAATTATTAAAAGAAATTGAATTGTAATGAAGATGTAAGTTGTACTTAAAGCTTGTGGTAATTGAAGCACTTTTTTGACAAAAGTGTTTGTTGGCTTAAAGATTTCGAGGTGGTCTGGAAGTGAGCACATTTTGTCTCTTGTAATATTTAAGCAAGCCACTTGTTCAATTTTCAATAGAAAGTGTTTATCCTTTCTTTTTAAATAAATCGTTACTAAGTAATAACTTATAAGGTCCGAAATGCTGTCATATTTTTCACATACGAGTGACGGTGCAATGAAGGAAATCTTCACTCGACAGTGTTTCATATCATTACCCAATATTTCAGTATTAAAAACGAATTATGACCTCAAACCGATGCTCTTTTAGTCTGCTTCTAGTTCCACACCAAGAAGTTCTACAGGAGGATAGCTCTACATCCACACTTCGTTTGCTATACATAGTTGTCACAAGAGCGGAACTTGAGCTATAGATGTCCCGTTTTACTACAATTTAATTCACAGAAAGTTCATGTCAAAGCTCAGAAAATTAATTTAATTTAATTTAGCTGTCAAATTTGCTTTTCGTTTAAACCCAGAACTTCCTGGATAAAAGGAGTAATACCTTCAGGGAGGTTTTCAAAAACTCGCACAGTGGTGGAGTCGTAACCCCATCAGGATCTCCTTAGCGTAGTAGCCTTCTCACCAACTATGTACATGATACTGCATCACGACAACTGCCTGATCCCTGGCGATGGTTGCTTTAAGTTCTGGAAGAGTCAATCTCTCAAGGTTTTCTTTTAAAAAAAATCGAAAGAACCTATCCACTAAAATATCGCCATGTTCGGTCTTAAAACTGAAATTATTGCTTCTGTTTTGAACAAAAAGTTGAAAAAAAAGTGATTGTATATAAAAATCATAATTAATCAATCCTATTATTGACATGAGTCAACAACACTCTGTTTTTCTGAGTAAAGCCAGTGGGTTAGATCTCTTTTCGTAAAGTACAACTCAGCTTATCAATTGCAATTTGTTTCACACTGTTCCATTCAGTTTCCATCGGACTTGCTAAAGGCAAAAACGGCTTCGTGGAAGAGCTCAAAATTATCTGTTCTAAAGGCGTTTTCCAATGGTTTAATCGCACACAAAGTGACGTTCAAATGCAACTTACCCAACGGGCTTACCAACCACCCATCAGGGTTCCCTGACACTGTCAGCTCTCCGACGTTAAATTTGTAAATTTGTACGTCGACAAACAATTGAGAGGGTTTCTAGCGGTATTAAAGGCGTCCAATGGTGATGGATGCAAATGGACAAAGAGTATTTATTAGTCGACAAAGCATAATCACCTGTGCCGACGGCACAAGAGCTCCAACAAGATTCACCATGGAAGCGGCTTTGGTCCCGCCATAAGTTGATGTAAACATGACATAGCCATCGGATGCTAGGTGCGGAGCTGCATTGCATTCGGTCTTCGACTAGCTGGAAGCGATTTTTCTATTCTTTTTCTTAGGTTTATCTGTGGCGTGTTGTTTTTCCTCTTTTTTTTGCTTCCACATTTGTAATCAGGTGAAACAAGTTTCTGGGTCTTTGCACTTGTTCTCAGTCGTTGTGCCGCATGCAACAGCCAACATCTACCACATTCAAGTTCTATGAGGTCACACATGCGCTATTGAATTATGTCGATGGCAATAAGGAAGTTCTACATTTTATTAAACAATTATTATCGGTCGGTATTGGAATTTGTGCTGTCTTTAGGGACCTGAAATTCGTTTCAGGAGAAGTTAAAGACATGGAAAATAATTCACCAGAAAGTCTTTTGAACTTAAAGTGGTTTCCCCTAAAAAATTAAGGTGACGTTTCCGAGGCAAATCAATTTTAAAATAAGGAAAGAAACATAATATATAACTTAATGACATTTGATACATCCATTTACAAATCTAGCATTAATATCTAATGTGAAGTGAAAGCTTTAGATTAAGGCAAGATAATTTACGGCAAGGCAAGGCAGAGGCGGGGTGCCGTGGCGTAGTGGTTAGTGTGTGTACTTACTACGCCGGAGGCCTGGGTTCGAATCCTGACTTCGTCACCTGAAAAAAAAAAGACTTGTTTTTTTTCACGGTCCCCACCTCCGCGAGGGTTTGACAAGCCCTCCGAGAGTATTAATTGTCTTGAAAAACTTCTCAAAGTGCCGTTCGGATTCGGCTAAAAATTGTAGGTCCCCTGTATTGTTATATTCTGCAAAAAATTGTAGGCCTGGCTATTCCAAGCAGCGAAAACGTCAATAAAACTGCAACAGAATCAGCATCAGAAAATCATTTGAAACGGAAAGATAATTTAAAATCTGAAAAATGCCTCGAAAATTTCAAAAGTAGCATGAAGGTCATTATTTGATTGTTTTTTGAAACAATCGTGAGTATTTTTTTTGATTTCATTAGCAAAAATTTAATGAATCATTCTCTTCTTTAATTTTTGAGACCCTCACGAGTCATCATTACTATATTGGGATGAGAGAGTCTTCCCTCCATTATTGCTTCTGTCTAGATCTTGAAGTCAGAACCTGGAACAAAAATTTTATCAGAATTTACACAGGAGATGGCTTTGCTTTGTTTAACAACTGGACTTAAGACTCATTTGTTCTGTGGCATGAAGTGTCCATGAGTATTTTTTTTATTCGAAAAAAACTTAATTTTAAGTTTTTATAACCGACCCTACCCAGGGTATATTAAGTTTGCTGTTTAGTTTTTAACGCAGTGAAATTATCACCTTAGATCCCTACGACCTTTTAGAGATATGAATGAGGCCGACAGGAGAATCGTTTAAGCCATGTCCGTCCGTCCGTACGTTAACAACTGTTAGGCCTTAAATTTTAAGCTAGTTTTTTTTTTTCGTGCCAGCCGCGCGTGCTCATATTAGTGTGAGATTCTTACTCATTAAAAAACCTCCCATTTTCTGTCAGACTACGACTAAGTTTCCTTAACAAGTTGTTCAAGCTTCTGTAGTAATCGCGTGCGGCAGGCTGCCTTCCAACGAAGGCACCTACAATACCGTCAATTTATGCGGTTTCGTCTTATGCTGCTAGATCCAACGGTCTCATTCGTTGTAGTCGGCGCGTAAGATTTGTCTGATTCAAAGTTCGGATAATTTCATTGTTGCAATGTCCGCGAAGACGAGTACTAAGTTTGCGAGCAAAGTTTGTTACCTCGTCAGTCACGGTTGCGATTCCTAGATCTCGGTGTAGATCGCTATTTCTTATGTACCATGGAGCATTAACGATTGCTCTGAGTGTCTTATTTTGAAAAGTTTCTAAAATAGATATATTGCTTGGTTTAGTACAACCCCAGAGTTGGATACCGTACGTCCAAGATGGTTTTAGCACTTGCTTATACAAAAGCAGTTTGTTATATATGCTTAGTTTCGAAAATCTTCCGATAAGCCAATTCATTTCTCTTAACTTGATTTCGAGCTCGTCGCGTTTCTTTTGAACGTGCGGCTTCCATTTAAGTTTTGCGTCTAGAGTCATTCCTAGATATTTCGCTTCATTTGAGTAAGAAATTTGAGCCGAGTTAATGAATAAAGGTTTGTTGTTTATCTTTTTGTAAGTAAAGTTAACATGCTTTGACTTATTCTCGTTAAGGATGACTCGCCAGCTCTTCGTCCAGTCGCATATTTTGTCTAAAGCGCGCTGGAGTTTCCCTGTTGATAATTCAACTGTCGTATCAATAGCGAGAATAGCAGTGTCGTCTGCGAACGTAGCTAAAATTGTTCCCTCATCGTGGGGAATGTCTCTTGTGTAAAGCAAAAATAATATTGGCCCGAGAACACTTCCCTGCGGGACACCGGCATTTATCTCTTTGAATTTCGAGTTTTCATTTTCGTACCTTACGCGAAAGATTCTGTCTTCAAGGTAAGACTCTAAGATTCTATAGAGTTTTTCTGGTAAGCTAAACCTTAACTTGTTTTTCAGGCCTTCGTGCCACACCTTGTCGAAAGCTTGCGATACGTCGAGAAAAGCGCTAGTACATATCTTTTTCGCTTCCAGAGCTTTTTCGATTTCGTTTGTTATTCGACAGATATGGTCGATTGTTGAATGCTTTTTCCTAAATCCGAATTGGTGATCCGGAATCAATCGTCTTCCTTCAATGATTTGTTGCAACCTTTTAAGCAACAGTTTCTCGAATACCTTAGGTATTATCGGCAGTAGCGAAAGAGGTCTGTATGACTTTTTGTCGTTTGGACATTTTCCTGGTTTCGGAACCATTATGACCTCGGCCACTTTCCATTGCCTTGGAACGTATAAAACTCTCATGGAAGCGTTAATGATAGAGAGTAGCTCCCTTAGAATTTCGCTAGTAATTAAGTCGTAGCCAGGGGCTTTGTTGTTTTTCAGATTATTTATCATTTGACAAAGTTCAGCCAATGACACGGTTTTTATTCTATAATTATCTTGTACCGCCTAAGGATTGAGCTCCTCGACCAACGGTTCCCCGTCAAACGGTTTGAATGTTTCTTCTAGGTAATCTGCAAATAAATCCGCTTTTTCTTTATCTTCTCTCGCCCATTCGCCGTTGGCTTTTCATAATGGCGCAGAGTGTGCCAGGCTTCTTAACGGACTTGACTGCTTTCCAAAGAGAGTAGTTCGAACCTTTATCGGCAGTCAAACTTTCGAAGTAAGCAGTAGTCTCGCGACCTTTAAAATCTTGAAGTTCGTGCTTCAGTTTGTTAAAAAGGTGGTTCAAGATGGTCTTATCCGGAGGTGCTCGCGAACGTTGCCATCTCTTGCGCGCTCTCCTCTTTTCGCATATTAGCTCTTCTATTTCTCGCGGATATATTGTTCCGCTGTTCGATAATTCGGACCTCCGAAAAGAAGTGTTATTCCACGCAGCGCTCTGAATAACTCTCACGAGTTTATCTAATTCGTCTTCTATTTCAAGTGGCGTTTTGAGCGGCACATTTAAAGCTATGTTTTCTTTGCAGTTAAGTTTTAAGTTTAGTTTTTGTTTAGTTTTAAGCTAGTTTGAAAACTAAAAAGGAGACCATATCCAATTTGAAAAAATAACTTTTTTACACTTTAGCTATGATAAAATGGTGCACACTGATTTTTAGTATGTGACACTGCTCTGTAATTGTCTTTGAGGCAGTAGGAAAAGTTTGGCGTTTACATTGACCACGCCCACTTTTTACGGAATTTTAACTTAAAATGAATGTTTTTCAACAAAAAATTATATAACAAAAGTTTAAGTTTTATTATATATATCTCCGCCCACATTTGTGGGCGTGGCTCAGAAAAAAAAAATGATTTTTTCGTTAAAATGACAGGGTTTTAGTCCAAAATTTATGCAACAACCTAGTGTTAAGCATTCAAAAGTTAAATTTTTACATCCCGCCCACTTTTTGGAGGAGTGGCAGTTTCTTTTTGGTAGGGTCGGGTATTTTGCAATCCGTCGCAGACAGACTGAAGCTTTTGCTTCGCACTGTTGCACTTTCCCACTTATTTTAAATGCACAAATTCTTCTTATTCTCAATTTGAGGTGATTTGATAACATCTCGAGAGGAATTCGAAAGCCTCTTTTATACTCTCTGCGTACGTTGCGCACAACAATTTACGAGTATTAGTTCTTGAACTAAGTACATTATGGCGCGTAGAGTTTTCCATTGTATCCTTTCCTTTTGTTGCGTACCACACAAACCAGGACCATAAGTGGACCACACAAACAAGGACCGCTGTAGAGTATTTTCCTTTTAAAAAACCGTGTATAATTGTTGGCCAGGACCATAAATCCGCTGTATAGTATTTTCCTTTTAAAACACCGTGTATAATTGTTAGCTTTTCTGATCGACCTTTAGGACAAGGCGCCAAATACTACATGAGCATGAGGTCAAATAGCCGCTATCATCTGGGATATTATGTTTCGGATCTTGAACTGTTGTTGGGTTATTTGCATTGACTTTACCTTTGAAGGAACCCCAAAGAAAGAAGTCTTAAGGTGTTAGATGGCAATGGAGGATATTAAACTTTTCCTTTAACAGAATCAATAAGATTTTCAACTTTTCTAGACTTGATGGCTTTTAAGACACCCACCCTGTTGCAAGCAGAGATTAAAACTGATTCCATTTAATTTTTGGAAAAAAAAAACAAATCAAAATGGCCCAAAAGCTGAGTTTTGGGACGAAATGGGATGATGACAAACATTTATTGTTATTAACTCGAGTGAATGCAGTAGTGTGGGAGGGTTATGGGTTGATCCATCACTTCAGGTCACAACCTCGCGCCTAAATGGGAAAGAAGAATAACTCGAGCAAAAAATTCATATTTGCATGGTAGACTGAATTCCGTAGATGGCATAAATAAAGGCCCATCTGTAAAATTGCCAAAGACTGTGCTTGATACCTACCAAAAAATGAACCCAATTGAATGCAATAAGTGACTGTAATTGGCGGTCAACATCAACACCATCTGTTGACTCACCCTGTTGGTTCATTTATCGAGCAAGCTTTATTCCACTTACACTTGTCTAGTGGTTTAGTGCCTTAAAAAAACATCGACTTTGTTTTAAGGAGCTCCGGTGGTCCGCACCCATGAGATCAGGCGGCTTTGTTGTTCATAAACCTTTGTGTAGCTAAGCTAACATTTGATAGGTGGAACTTATTCTGTATTGGACTTGCGATTTGGTTTCTATTTATCACTCTCTCCATCCGGTACCGATTGTGAGTCTGTGGCTTGAAGTCCTTAGCCAATTCCGAGCTTAACATTGTGGCCGTTTAGTTAAATAAGTTGCCTGGCCATTTAGCAGAATTTTCTGGTCTTTTCTCGATCACTACAATTTTAGATTTATTCTAAATCTGTCTCGTCTACTGCGCAATATACCTACTCGTTTCTTTTGTTTCGATACTTTCGTTCACCTTAGCCGTTTTATGCTAATTTGAGCGTTTTTATTTTCAATTTTAGAATGCCATATTCAAAATTTCACAAAGGTACCAATAGGTACCAATTAGGCATTAAAGTGTTGCTGGTTACAGGTGCCCTACATATGCCTCTGGTGATATGTACTTAATAATTAAGAATTTACATGAAGATAAGTAGGTATACCTACCAAACACTTCCCACATTTGCACATAACCTAAATCTATTTAGGATTTTGATTAACCAAACAAGCACTAACTCTATAATCAGTTCCACGTGCATCCGACTTATACTTCGGTGACACTGGAGCCGAGCCACGTACCTACCTTTAGCAAGCTGCATTATAAGTATACGGCTGAATATGATTTTCCTCAATAACCGTAATTTTCTCTCATTAATTAGGGTAACGGAAAACCTAATGCATCTATGAATATTCATGTGCATGACACCAACTGCAATCTGAGATCTAATTCTCTTCATAATGAGCTCTCATTTAACGGGCTATTCCAGATATTTCCTCCCGACTGATGCTACTTAAGTGGAAGTTATCCCATCTGATAACGAATGAAAGACGCACACTTGTCATAAAAGAGAATAAGAAACAAAAAAAAAAGAAATAAAATGAAGAACTTTAACACACAAACACAGAGATGTGATTATTATACCTCGAAATGCATCTGGCCTGAACACCACCGACAACGAACGACATCATCGACTTGATGATCTTTTATGATTCATGTGGTTTTTATGTCAGTTCATCACCTGTCATCCGCCAAATCAAAAACTCGTAAAAGAGCGACGAGTCTTTCAATCGCGGTGTGTGTGCCACCACGTGACTGAAAAGATGAACAACTTCCGGTGAGATGTCGGGCGCCGCCGCCACCGAAGAACAGTGTTGTAAAAGGGTTAAGGAAGAGGTATGCAACAGTTGATGCCATACATCGCCTTTCACAAAGATGGCGCTGCCTCTTCTTACAATCCTTTGTATGGAAACTAATCAGGGTCTCGAGATGTGTAATTAAAAATAAAAAACTTAGCTTTGCTTTACCCTTCGCGAGTTGGTTCGAAACAAATTTCGTTTAAAAAGATCCTCCTTTGTGCCTCAGAAGTACCTAATTGAAAGGGTATCTAGACAGGTTAGTAGGTAGGTAGGTATATTACTTCTGAACAAACCGATTCCGTGGATTGAGGTCGAACGTCGAAGTCTTTTGCTCTTCTTGGTCAATGTGATGAGTTGCGATGTGTGCCTGATGCTGATGACTGGATTTCAGTATCGTCATCCATTAATCAAACTATGCCTCGTTCCGTTGCCACCCCATCGCGAGATGAGGTGTAGCCATAATTACACAACCTACATGTTGCTGTAATACAGTTATATAGCGCAGCGAGATGATATCGAGTACCTACGTTACCTAGGTATGCCGCCGCTCAAATGCACACACGGATTATTTCTGTTGACTGTGCAAAGCGGCGGAAGATGTATCTCGATAGATTTACCCACCCGTGGGGAAGAAGGTAAACAAAACAAATGAATGCCTCGGCAGGCATATATACCTATTGTCGGCAAAACTGTGTAAGGAATACCTGATGACTCGCAAGATGTGCCACCTGCCACCGCAAACACCACCACAGCGCTCCGCCGCCATGAGCGCAGTCGACATTGTTTTTGCACTGTTGCTGCTCTCGTTAACTCATGCATCGCATCGCAATGTAGTGAATGCGCACATAATTTTCATCATTGAATAATGCTAATAATAGCTCCCGGGACCAAAGCGAAATTGTGTATGGAGATGAGCCAAACCAACGTCATATAGGTAGGAGGAGTCTGTTAAGGTAAGAGGGTGGTGGATGCAATGCACTGTTGTACCTTTGCCTACTCCAAATCGGTCTTAAAAGACTCGGTTGAGGCGGCAATTAGATTGAAGAAGGATTTCTAAATATTGCTTATCGGCATGGGGATTTGAAAGTTCGCGCTGCAATCCGAGTGATGAAAGGGTTCAGTGGGAGTCTCGAGTAATCGAGTTGAGAAACTTTAGAAAAATCTTCTATTCAGTCAGATAACGTTTTGAAACATTTAATGCTGTTTAAGCCTTTCCATTATAAATGAGAGTTTTTTGGGTTGAAGATAGTTATGGCTATAAAAAATAACAGAAGTCTCAAGGACTCTGAAAGATTGACAATATGGTTAATTAGTATTGAAGGCTTGAAAATTTTCTCAATAATAAGTAAGCAAACCTCCACAAATAATGCTTGTGAAGTGAACTTACTGAAACACGAACTTTACGCTTATAGCGAGAAATCGTTTAGCAGCCCACTGAGAAAGGAAGAGATCCTTGAATGTATGTGTTCAAACTAGGCACTCATTTTTCTGAATTTGGTGTAGAAGCGCATCTAATCCACACACTGATACATACAGCAACCCAGGAGCAGTCTTGAAAAGAAGATTATTAAAAAAAAATATATATAAGACCTTAAACACAATTGAAGACCAGCAACCAACAATTAAGACCAAGGTTTAGGCCAACGAACGGCGCGCGTACGAAAAAATCACATTTGAATCATATTTGATTCATGCAATCAGCTTTTTCTGTGTTTCCTACGTCCGTGGCTCACATATTAAAATATGTTTTTAAGTAAAAATTATCTAACGTCTCGTTTATTATTTTCTATTACGAAAAATAAAACGTCGATATAACGTCCTTTCTAATTCTAATTTGATTCATAGAATTTTTCGTATCGTGTTTACAGTGTTCTTTCAAGAACTTCGTTTTTTATAACGAGCATATTGTATGAAAAAATTGCCTTAAAACCAATAGTTTTAATGTAATTGCGTAGTTTATGTATAGCACATAACAGAACTTGAAAACCTATTGGAAAGATTGTTAAGAAACGAGTTCTTGGAATCTTTATATTTTTATAAACAAATTAAATTAAAAGCAAGGAGAAAGTTAAATACATTTTTTGCTTTTAGACGTTAGTCCGTATGTGTAAGTCATGAACATGTTAAGCAGAATGCCTTACTGCATTGTTTGCATTCTGTGTACACCTGTTTAACTTTTAAGGCAGTCACTGGACCTCTATTCAGGTTATAGAAGCACAAGATGTGTAACGCAATCACACAATTTTACCATTGAAACGTGGTGGCTCCGTCAGAAAATGTAGGCTTGTATAGTAAGGCAATATTTGTCGGAAAAATTCTGTGCATTAAATTTTAGTTTTAATTTGCAGTCGACCATGACATTAGGCTACCGATTCAATGCCAGAAGTATTTTGAGCAACTAACAAAAATTGGCCCGTAATTTTGTTTATAAGAGGATCAATGTTATACATAAGTATAATAAGTACATAAATATATGTATTTATTAACCCTTAGGAAGTACTGTAAAGTTAGGATTCCGGCGCTTAAACACGCAGATGACATCGTCTACCTTGCTGATACAATCAACGGGATGCAGCTGATGATACTCATCAGCCTAGTAGGCTAGCTGAGTACTGCAAGCTATGAAACCTGAGGGTCAACCTTGAAAAGTAGAAAATTATGATTTTCAGAGAAGGAAGTGGAAGATACTCGCGCAACGAAAAGTGGAAGGCAGCCCCATCGAAATAGTAAGAGTATATAAATACCTAGGAGTTTTGATAACGGCAAACATCAGTATGAAAAAACATCTCAGCGCAAAGCTTTTTGAAGCAAAACGGGCAATATCCGAGTCGTTGTATTGCGAACAAGAATATATCACACACCTCAAAACAAAATATTTTCTCTGCAACAGCGTAATCTTTTCTCTTATACGGAGCCCAATCGTGGGGTTTTCAACCCTTTGAGGAAGTCGAAAGTTTTCTTCGCTACTTTTTAAAAGGCATCTTTCACCTACCAAACCTACGGTCAAAGTAACCGATATGGATCAAGGAAGACTATCTAAGCTGATTCTAAGACAAATTGTTTCGAGAAGAGGGATTTTATTCCAAAATTGGGATCGATTAGGAATTGAGCTTAACTTAACAATGGAGCTTAACTTAACCTGATCGGGTGCAGCCTTAAGGGCAAAATTCTACGAGCTATTGTCAGCAGTTGGACGTCATAGATACGAAAGATATGTAAACGATGCTCGGAGCGCCCCCACATAGAGTATATTAACCGCAACTTACTTACGGTCTACAAGAAAATTCTTACTTCTTAAATCGCAACTCAACGGACAAAATAAGCCTGCTGCTGAAAGTTAGAGCTAAGCTCATCGCACTCAATTACATCCCGCATCGCCCAGAGCTGCAAATACTCTGAGACCTGTGTAACCTCAGTGTGAGAGTAGACGTCTTCCACTTTACTGTGATATGCCCTATTTTAAAAGAACTACGCCTAAGGCACTTTGGATCTACATTGTTAGATGAGGGGAGAACATTAAAAATTTTATATGGAAACTATGGAGAGGAAAGTTTTTAATTTTGAAACCGATTTAACCAGTTTTGCTGTATGAAATGTTCAAGTTTAAAGTCTGTATTTGAAATTTGTAAATTGATCAAAATCATATTTTATGTAGGGAGTTTAAATGTCAATCTGGTAGACGGTCAATATTGACCAAACCTAAATAGACTTGTAAATTTATTGTAATTTTTTGTATAAACCTACTTTTTATGAAGTCAATAAAAGTCCTAACTAACTAAGTACTGTAACGTATCATGATCATCTCATTTAATTTTTTAACGTGAATCATATTTTAATAATTGGACGTTTATCCATGAAAACAAATGTAAAGCTGTAAAGCTTCCGAAAATAAGTAACTTATCCTTCAATTGTACTGAAAATCAAAAAGATAAGAAACGGTTCCAAAATCATATTCAGGAAACTTTGGTTGAACTGTTCATTTACACAAAGCGAAAATTGTCTGGTTCTTACTCCTGAGCTGTAGAAGAAAGAAGTTAAGGGGATCTGCTTTTTTACCCAAGTGTCAAAAGTTGACTTTTTGTGCTTAAGCTCTCAAAAGCGCTAAGCGCTCTCAAAACCCGGCGGCGCTCGTTAGGAATAACCTTGATGACTCTTACGAAGTATATTTAATAGAAAAGTAATTCGTTACTATAAATCTCTGTTTCTGATCAAGACCTCGCCAAAATAAGACAATTAACAAGTAAGTAAGTGCAAGATGTAGTCTGTATTGAAATTCCAAATCCCCGACCCTCTTTGGCCCTGTAACACCAAATTTAAAACTTTTTTGGGCTGAATTCGTACACTTTATGACAATTACTTGTATTGGCCACGCCCCCAAAAATGGGCGTAAGCTGAAAAATATAATCATATAACTCTTATAGAAAACAGTAATTTTGTATCTCTAATATTTAATATTTAAGATTTCAAATGGTTCTCCCGAAAAATTTGGTTTTTAAAGATATAACGTTTTAAAAGTGAGCATTATCGATGGGCGGTCAAATTTTTGTCTATAATTAAAGGGTTCTGGCCACTATTGCTCTGCACCAAAATTTGAGTTCCAATGCCTAGTTTCACTTGACCAAAAAGCAAGAATTTTGAAATAAAATGTGAATTCAAGGTTGTCTGATATCCAAGTCGGTTGTGGGCGTGGCAGTGGGTGGATCTTATCAATTTTCATTCTTCGCCTGTTCACGATGAGATGCGAGTTACATTCCGAGTTTTAACTTTCTTACTCAATTTTAAAGACCTAAAATCTTCACCCATATGGACAGACGGAAAGACGGACTGACTGACAAGCGGACAGACGGGCGGACTTGGCTTAATCAATTGAAGACATGGTCTACGATGAATATTTCACTGTGTTACAAACTATGCATTAAAATTAATATACGATCGGTCGGTTAAAAAAATAAGTAAAATGGCACGCACTTACTCCCTTTTATAAACTTTAAGTATGTCAGTACAACATAATCTGCCAAATGTCCCGTTTCTCGCAATCATATTTGTTGAAATTTTTTTAGGAATGTCGCATGTATGCCGTTTTTTTTTAAGCAATAAACGTCATTCACGTCTTTAATCTCAATTTAAGTGGAAAAGAATGTCAGTTAACGTATCTTGAAAAGAAACTCATTTACTAAAATTAAAAAGGGGGCCATAATTCTTTAAATACCTAATAGTTTTAAATACCTGCATATCAAAATTAAGCTTGTTCATAAAAAACTTGGCTTTCAAAATTCTGCTTATTAAGAGATACTTACATTGCGTTTGATTCAAAGTTTGTAACATTGAGAAATAAGGTTACCGTGTTAGCTCCCAAGAACTTAAGGGAATATAATCGAGACCGAATTGTAAGTCAAATGAGATACGTACGCAAGTCCGTACGTCTGTCAGATGGTAGTTTTTAGGACTTAAATTTTGAGCTAGGAACTTGAAACTTGATATTTGGTATTTTTTTTCAAGTTCCGAAGCAGTAAAAAGTGTAAAAAAATTTAAAATCCACCCACTGACACGCCCACTTTACTTAATAGCATGAAAAATCAAAAATCAGTATGCGGTTCAATGCTTTTCGGAAATTTGGCATGCATGCGACGTAGATTTTTTGGCAAAACTTTTACCGATAAATTATTGACTGCCCTAAAATTTCGGTCTGGAAAAGTCCTTTACCGAACCTTCTTTGGCTCATTGAGTAAAAGTGATCATCAGTCACCAAAAATCATAAATTTTTAATATCTTTTTTAATATCTGATGCCATTGGTACTCAGCTTTATAGTCTAAGCTTTGCTGCCGATGACTAGCCAAAATCTCGTCTTCGGCAATAAAAGCACGACACTTCCCACACCTCTGCTCAACGGATTTTGATTTAGAGGTTGCCCTACTATACTATAATTGTACCAAAAGGTACAATTTTATCCATCAAACTCATAACAGTAAAAGAAAAGTCGTTTAGTGATGAGAGCAAGAAAAGAGTAAGCTTTATTAAAGATGTACTATGTTTAACATATACCAAAGGTACTGTTCAATTCTGTTTTGAGTTCACAAGCACACTGTCTCATTTTATTTTTTCGACATGAATAATAATGACTGCAAACCTTGAAGAATGTGGGTCATTTTGTGGTAGGTCGTGACTGCCCAGAAGCATAAATTTAATCCCTCACTTTCACTTAAAATCTACCACCGTAGTCATCAATGACCAATAAAAAAAAAACAGACCCCATCATTTCCACTTTTGCTATCGAAAGATTGTTCAACTCATGCCCAATCACTGAAGACATTCCCTTTGCTCAAAAAAAGGCAACATCTTACTTTCGGTCTTTCTTTTGGCCGGCTGACCGTGACAAATTATTTAATTTCCAAGCAGAAAAGAACTTTCAAATCGATGACACTCTCCCTTTAATTTCAATTTCACTCCCTCGCTTTTCTATTTCAATTAAAAAGAAATCGTTGACTCTTTCCTTTGTCATTGTCGCGTCGTGTCGGTCGTGTCGGTAGCCTTGGCTAGTTTAAAATGTGTGCACTCTGCCAACATCAGGGGCCAAGCATTTCTCTACTTTCAAGCATCGAGCATTTTTAAAATATTTTAAATTTAATCAGAGTTTCAATTACCCATTTGGCAAAAGAGCAAAAAAACGTCATCGACCGCTGTCCAAAACGGTCATTTTACAAACGATTAACAATTCTTTAACGTTTTGCGTTTTACCACGAAATTCAGTGAAAAACTCATGCGGCATTACCATGCAAAGTGCCACCGAGTTCGATGACCCAAATAAAAGGAAAAATGCTAAAAATTATTGTAATTACATATATCTGCACACTCATGTGTGTATGTCAGCTCATATATGTATAGTTTGGCCTTTTGCTCATCGCATTTGATTGAGCTGTGAGAGCGTTTTATTCAACTTATGGCCAAAAACCACACAATAGCTTAAAGTGCTTTTACGCTCAATTGCATTAAATACACACACGGATACAGGTCTTTTATAGCACGCGCCGGAATGTGTTACATTGTTAAACAATTTCACCAGCTGTATAGATACGTAGATAACACCAGGCCATACAACATAATTACACTTTTAGAAATTCACAAAGATACGGATAATGGATTAATATTGCCCTCACTCGGTCTGTCTGCATTTTGTTAATGTTTTTACGATTTTATTGACCAACAGCGCTCGTGATTAATAAATACGCATCAATGCGGGTTAAGTGTAATGGAAAAATGTTGTATCTTTATTAATTATAACTAATCAGAGTATAGATGCGGGACAAACGATTTGAAAATGCGATTGTTCCAGTTACAGACAATTAGCCGAGTGGCTTCGTAACTGGCCTTAACCTTTATGGCTGAATGATGGTTGACGAAGTCGGTGCGCGTATCTGGTGTGTGACTAAGGTGCTTTGTTGCGCAAAAGATGGTATAGAGATGGCATCAGGTTACAGAATCTCAGGCCGTTAATGGGACTTTACTCACGGTACAACGCACATGTGATTGAAAAGATGGTGATTAGAAAAAATCAACGGAAGACTTGTAAAAGACCTTAGTGCTTTATGTCATAATATAATGGCAGCTAAATGTTTATGATGATACACGTTTGGGATTCATTAAAATGAGGAGGAGGGTATTTTTCACCAGGTGGCTTGGGTGTATTTTGACACAACCAAATGGCGCATGACTTAAGGTTGGGATGAGGAAATTATGTAGAGCGGTAATTGCAATAAACTTGCAATGCAATCAAAGCCGAGTTTGCATGATGAAAATGCTTGATAACTTATTCAGCTTAAACCTTGAAAAAGAGGGAGTCGCGCAATATTGTCCTTCGTGGAATTTGTTTTTTTAACAATAAACAATTAAATAGTAAAGCCTTGAAGAGTGAAGTGTAACATTTAGCTGCATAAGTCTCTTCCCTGCCGTGCTCATCGGTTATTCAATTAACCTGCTTTTCTACTGTTTTGTCATAAATGGAATCCTTTGCTTTGTCTGATAAGTAGCATAACTACCTTAGCAGTTCCTTAATTGAATGTCCAATTGTTTTTAGAAATCAATTATGCTGATCATTATCACCTTATGGGTTTCAACAAATCCTTTTGTTTGAACGATTCGGAAGCCGCTTAAAAGCCTTAAGTATAAATAAAACAATTAAAAAGAAATAGTTGCTATATAACCCACTGGTCAAGTGACTGATAACGATAAGTCAGGGCTTTTAAAGCGACTTACACTGTAATCAGTTAGTCTCCAGCAGCTTCATTGAAGGATGAATTCAATACTGAAACAGAAATAGCCTTGTCTTAAGCCTAATTGTAATAATTGCTTTGTTTCTTGAAATTTTTGTTAGGATTCGTTTGAATTTTCAACTTACTGTATGAAACGCTAACTAACCTAAAAAAATAAGCATTAGTCAAAAATAAAAACAGCATTGTGCGTAGCATACAACCATTTTTGTTTCCATTGGATTTCAGTTTGCTTGTATAAAAACCTCCAATGTCATCTGCAGAGCTTTGGCACCCTCTCATCGAGCGAGCATGGGATGCATCGAACTTTTTTCGGATGTGTGGAAAAATGGAATTATCGTTTAGCTCCCGGAAAAGGGAAATTTCATTGGAAGTGAAAATTGTAGAGGTGTCTGCATGCTTCCTGCAGTGGCTAAGATAGTGTCTTAAATTATTTTAAAGCGTTTGAAAAACCATCTTGCTCCAAACAGGGTGTAGAACAAACCGGTTTCCGTAGTAAGTCTTCCTGTGTTGATTATATTAACGCCAAACGGATTATTATTGAATAATGTGTCGAAATTAGGGCAACACTTCACCTGCCATTGGTGTGCCTATAAATTTTGCACCGTTTAGTATTGCAAAACTCATTTTAAGGTATAATAAATAAATGTTTTATAAAATTTAGTTAAAAATAAATGAGTAAGTGCAAGAGTTTGTCTGTGACAAACTTCTATACACCCATAAAAATAATTAATGAGTTCAAACTGTGTACTCACCCCGAACGGTTTCGCTCAAGTTACATTGAGTGTGGTCACTGGGAAACTGCCTAAAGATATTGTTGGCGATTAGCACTACGCAAGTTGTAGCGGTGCGTAGTCGGTAGTGCTGTCCCGTTCTCTCGCTTTTGTGCTACAGTTTGCTGCGAGCAAACCTCACTGCATCACTGGACCTATTTATCCAATTCGCGATCGACGGTGATGTGCCGTTTATTGGATCCTACGTTCGCGACAATTTGAAGCTGTCGTCGCGATTGAAATTTCTGTGGCGTTTTATCTCAATCGCTTCGCAAACAAGCCGTAGGATGTAGGGAGACTCCCGAGCCAGGTCAGGTAGCCTGGTCAAATCTGATCCAATTGTGTTCGTTGGGATGGTCTAAGATATGCTCGGCTAGAGCGGATTTTTCCCGCTGCTGATTGCTCACAGCATTTATGTCGAAACACTTCGTCGCGTTTCTCCAATCTGTGATGACCCACAGCTGCAAGGGACTGCGTAAACACCTGGAGTTTGGAGAGGAAAGCGATCTTTGGGTGATTGTAGATACTTTATTACCTTTCTTGGCGGTAAGAATATCGTTTTCACACCCGTAACGTTTAAGGATTCGACCGACTTTGTCAGTGACACCATTCATGTACGGTAGAAACGTGCAGGGTGAGTACAGTTTGAACTCATCATTTATTTTTCGCGGCATATCCCAAAACCTTTAAAATTATGTCTTACCACAGCCAAAGTCTTAAAACTTCTTTATACCCGGCCCTATATACTGTGTAACACCAAACCTTAGGCCACGACCCTAAAAGTGGGAATGGGCTTTAAATTAAAATCAAGAATTGTTATTGCGTTAGAATCATGAGAAAATACGGTTAACACGAAAATTATTTCAGAAAAAAGAGTTTTTTACTAAAAACGCCCCTTAAAAGTAGCGGAGCTCAAAACTTTGTATATTTACAAACTTAGCAAACAGTGATATCTTTACTATTTGTCATATAATTTTTTTCGATTTGGAGTAAACTTTCGAGAAATCGGGTTTTTAAACATCTAACAACTTAAAAGTGGACATGGACGATATTATGGGCGGTCCCATTTTCGCCTTGTTAAAGGCATTAGGTCAACATTACTTAGTACCAAAATTTAAGTTCCTGTGCCTTGTCTAATTTGACCAAAAGGCATTTTGAAAGAAAATGTGAAATAGAGATTGTCTCACATTGAAGCCCGTAGTGGGCGTGGCCGTTGACGGATTGAGCCAATTTTTACATCTTGTTTGTGCAACAGATGAACCAGACCGTGAACCAAGTTTCTGCTCTCTAGCTTGCTTGATTTTGAAAACCTAAAACCTTCACACATACAGAAGGACGTACGGACGGACATGGCTTAATCGATTCACCTGTCGGTCTCGATCATATCTCTTAGAGGTCTCAGGGGTCTACGATGATTATTTTACTGTGTTACAAACTATGCATTAATATTAACATACCTTGTGTCGGGTATAAAAAGGCTTAAAAAAGTGAAAATACTATAAGCCCGCATGAACAAAAATTCCTTAAAATGAAAATACTTTAGTTGGCTGAGTGAAACGATGCTAGTCTACCACCAGCAGCGGGCTCTTCTTTGGCTTATTTCTTCCTCCATCTGTGCTCCAAGATCCGAAATGCCAAGACCCGACAAATAAAAATATTGAAATCTCAAAATTCCACCTAAAATTTTAACAATAATTGCTTACACCCAACCTTGCACCTAGCCCAGACTCAAAAGTTAGCTCAACTTAGGGGTTTTATTGAATATGTATGTAGCATGCTGTAAATCCTGGGACTCTAGCACGTAGAGCTCTAGGAAATACGGCTCCAAATACAAAAATTAAGTTAAAAAAGATTAAATAATTTAAATTTTTGGGGACTTATTTTCATATTTTGGAACCTTATTTCACTTCCTCCTCTTCTCATACGAAAATAATCGGAAAAGAATTCTACCTACTTTTTTTACCTCAATCTTGTTGGCTATGACGTTTTAAATATAGTAACCGTTATTTTCTGAGGCTGCTGGTTTCTTTGTGGCTTTATTTTGGGCTTCGATTACGCTTTGCTTTATTCAACCATAGATCTCGTATTGGGATTTGGTTTGCCAAGTTCTTTTGAGTGACAGCTAGAGCAGAGATAGGACGTAAGACCCTGTTAGGCTTTGAATGGAATTTTCAGTCTTGGGCCAAAAAGAAATTGTGTCTATAGGTAGTCTATGGATATTCTAAATAAGATGTGATTCAAATAATAATTCAAATTACATATTCGACACATCTAGCCAATAAAAATGATGGAAAAGTGGAAATTATGAGAATAATCCTACTAGAAGACTATTAGTAAGACTGAACTACAATCATCTCATGACTTTGTCTGAGCTAAAGCCTAAAACTTCGTCTCAAGAACTAGCATAATACGGAAACGCACTACACCTACTGGCCAGGGGTGTGGAATCAGCTAAGGGGACTGAGATTTTTGTGACAGTCAATGTAATCAAACAAAATTAGCCGTCTGCATGATCACTAAAATATTGTTTCGAATTATTGTTGCTTAACTTAGGCTTGTGATAAAAATTCTTTTTAATATTTTCGCATGCAGAAAGTCAGCCAAGTGTAGTAGTGTGAGCTGTCACAAAAAATTTTTAATGGCCACAGACTACGCAGACAAATCTTTACGCTTTGTGAAATCACAGACTACCTTAGCCGATTCCACCTCATCCCTACAATTCTATGAATAAGCCATCTTGGCCGACATGAAAATAGAAATTCTGGGAGATACCGACTCTGTTTTCGTTTATTTACTTTAAATAATTAAGTGTTTTAGGATGTTCTTCCGCCTCTTGGTCTTCCAAAACCCATGCTCACATTTGCTTGCACAAAATAAATTTACTCACAAAAATGTTCTTTCTAAAATGCTGCGAATTGAAAACAATTAAAACAAATTACTTAACTTGCACAGAAATAAAAATGTTCAAACTCTTCCTACTCGTAAAAGTTGAACCACTTCATTTTGCTTTCCTTTCCCCCAACTCACTGCGTGTAAAACTCACTGACCATTAAATGAATAGAATTGTTATTTTATGCAAATTTTTTAATATTTTATCCTGCTACAAGTTCGTTTTTAACAACTTTTCCATATTTGTTTGAAAATTCCATAAATCAAATCTTTTACACAGCCAACAATGGAATTGTTACGATAAAAAATATATATCACTCAAGGTTTGTTTTATTATCTTCAATGGTCTGTAATAGATTCTGCAGTGTTACCAATTTGCAGCTGCAATTCGAGCAGGGTGGCAATTTGAATTGAATGGGTTTGGCATCGACATGGCCTAATAAGGCAATAAAAAAAAACGCGCCCAAGAGCTTGTTGCACATTTCACAAACGTGCCCCAAACACGAGATTGTTTATTGTGCAAACGTCATTCAATCTGGGTTCAGTAAATGAATTAATTAACTATGCTTACACGAAAATGTTGACCTCTGTGCAACTGTAACGATTGTAAGGCGCAGTGCCTTATGAGAATAATAAACGTAAGAAGTTGGTGAGTTTATTTTTATCTTCAAATCAAGTTTAGTGGCATAATTTGTGCCAGGGCATGTAAGATTTAAACCCTTTTAACAATGGGCTTAACTTATAGTCGTTTTTCATCTGAAAAAGAAATCATTTCAGACATGTAGCTCGTGGCGCGTTTCTTTTCGGTTGGGGTCAAAATTCTGACTGGATCAAAATTCTTATTACAAAATTCTGGAAATGCTACTTTTGCAAGACAACATAGTGTCGATATGTATTGGGTACAGTGTCATCTCCTGCGACCCTCCTGACAGAGTTTTTTTTTACCATTGCTTTACTTGAAAATTGTGCTTATAAAAACAGTATAAGCCGAAATATGACCCGCTCCCGTTTCTATTTCTACACATATTTTTGCAATGTAACTTACCCTGCAGCCCTCGATTTTCCCAGATTGCGTCTTTTGCGGTTTCTTTATAACGGCTAACGAGGCAAGTGCACCATCACTCGGCTTTAAATGTTTGTCAACGGCCCTCACTTAACTCTGAATGCAATTTGCTACAGAGCCGGTTAGTGCTAGTCTTTTCAGCTTTCCTCTAAAAACGAACTCACAAGGTTATTTTTTTTTGTAATAGACTCGTTAAAGGGGATATGAACCTTTATAATAAGTTAAAATAACGCGAGCTGAAAGGGTCAGAAAAAAAACCTCACTTGGAAGTTTGTTCCACATCCGTGATGTTCTGCTCAAGAAAGAATTCCAATACAACGCCTGCTCGCCGGTAGCCATCACCCATACCAGAACCATTTGGACCTTAATTCATTCGAGCCGGCACCACTCATACCATGGATCAGCTTCGCCAACAAGAGTTAAAACTGGTCTAACTTTTTACTACAAGAAATTCTTCACTGCTAAACACAAAAATTTTAGGTTCTGATCCATCACATATCCCAACTGCAAACGAGATGCTTTGGTTAGATGCCGATAATTAAGCCAAGTTATCTTGGGAGCCACTGATTGGAGTGGTAAGCTGTTTATTACAAATTTAGCAACACTTTTGCAATTATAGCAACACTTAAAAATTTCGGGGTGACTCTAGTTCTAACTTTCACTTCACTGCACTTTGTAATGAGCTGGCGATCAAGTTGTTGTCCTCAAAATGAAAGGGCAAAAAAAGGAAATATACAAAAGAAGAGATAATAAACGAGCGTACCCGGTGTAACCAAAACACTTCGCGACAAGAGCTGAGCAGAAAAAGCTTGCATAGGCACTCCAAAGCTTTTTAGCGCAAATGTTGTATTAGAGTATTTAATAACAGCCCGCGCTATATTTCAGTATTTGAATGTGACCCGGGAAGAAAGGGAAATGAAAGAAGGAAGCTGCATATTTAACCCAGCCCAGCTGGCTAGATTCACAATAGGCCGACCCAATAACCTGGATAGCAGACCAACCAGAAAACGCCTCGTTTTAAGACAAACATTTCATCGACTTTTCTTTTTGTTGTTGCTGGTTTTGGCCCGCGCGGATTTTTTCTATCCCCGTACCAATTATTACTGGTGAGGAGGGAGGAGCCTTATTGGGGGCCATCATCCCCAAAAGGGTAATGCACAGCAAAAGTGAGCCTAAAAGTGAAGAATAGGCTCTCATTGCCAAAAAACCGACTATTTTATAGTTTTTAAAAGTGATTGGTTAAACAATCCTTAGTCCTGGGCATTGGCACCAATAAGGAAATTCGGCTTTTGGTTATTAGTCTTGGTTGAAACAGGCAAAAAAAACCAAAAAAAGTACTGATAGCTGAGAGGCACTGAAAAGTGTACATTTTAGAAACAGAGCCTATAAAGTTTAAGGAAATTAAATAGGAGTTAAATTGAAAAAAACCTTCAAGCGAGCAAAATCGGCCCACCTCGTCCTTCTCGATTTTTTTTTGTTAGCTTTATTAATTCTAAATAATGTGTTGCCGACTCACTCTTCTGTTCCTTTTCAAGGAAATTCCCTACAAAACCAATCTTCTCAGAGGTAATTGTGGGTCTTTCGAACTGCAAACAGCGTAGCCAACAAAACTTAAAAAAAGGAATAAATTGTGGACGATCAGTCTTTAAGTATACTGTCCTTCTGCTATGAAAAGGTCATAGAAAGAAGGCATTAGGTCACCTTTTTGATAAGTGGCACTCAGCGCAAGCAGTTTCACATGTAAAAGTCCCTTAGTAAAGACGATTAGGTAAAAGCTTACATTTTTAAGTGTTATACTCAGCAGTAAGCAATGAAAACTTCTCCAGAACAAGATCTAACCATGATTGATAAATTGAACGAAGATTCTAAAGGAAGTTATCTTTTTGCCAATGTTTTAGAAAGCCATCAGGCTCACTTTGGACAACAAGAGGAGAACTGCAGAATAAATCGGTCACTCGTAAAACTAACTGATGTAAACTACAGGCCTTAAGTAGGGAAGCTACAATTTTACCCATTGCACCAACTACAGAAGTAAGAGTTACATGAGAGAGAAGCTCTACTTTGCCCGGGGGCAACTTTTAACAACCATGGTAGTTAGCAAAGCTTTTGAGGAAAGATTTTATTTCGAAAATTCTTTCATATTCTTGCCAACAGCAAAGCAAAAAAACCAAAACTTGTGGCAAACTGTGTCAAACTACTAGTTCAGCTTCATAAGCATGCAATAAAGTCTCTCTTTTCTATCTTCCGTAGCAGGCCTTTAAAATGCTTTCAAAAATCCAAAAGCATCCTGAAACATTCCTAGAGTGTTCTGTACTCAAATTATTATAGAAGGACTTAAACTCATTAAATCTACACTACGCTGAGTGCTCCTTAAGTAGAAGTAGGATTAAGGTAGTAAATTTTTAGTAAATTAAGTAAATTAGCATAAAGCAGAGTTTAAATACGTAAAATTTCACTGACTTTTTCTATCAAATTTTCACAAATCAAAAAGTCAAATCGAAACTTTAGTGTACAAAATTTTTCTACGAACATATATTGGACTTTCGATTTAACGTACCTAAATCTTTTCTGGACGAGAGTCCGCTTGGGAGTTACATTCCACTTCTCAGGCTCCAGCCCCGACATCTCCTCTCTTTGTAAGCACCGTACATTCTTATGCTGTGTACGCCTGTAGGCAGAACGAGCCTCACCAGTCTTTGTGGAATCTCTTCGGGCACCTGACAAAGTTGGTCATGGACGAGCTGTCTCCTACCTGACTGAAACTGAACGACCTGTCTCTGTCGGATGGTAAATGCAAGTATTCCTTAGGTATCCGATACCTCCGTTGGCCAAATACCAGTTGCAGTAGAGCCTCCATACGCAAACCATTCTCGAACCAAACCGCGCGAGTGCGGCGGAGACTGTATTATCTGGATTATATAGATGAAGATTGAGAAATGTCTCCACCTCGGGATGAATTGCGGATGTAGAAATCTTTTTTGGCCACAATGACAACTCTTCGAAGAAAGCAACATGATAAGCCTTTGGGGTAAAAATTTTTAGCGCCACTTGTAGAGCTACTTTGTAGAGCACTGACTTCGTGGGCACTTGCTCTCTCCACAGAGTGTAACTCCGCCAACTTGAGCAGATAAAGTTTTTCGAGAAATTTTTCATGACTGCTTAAACGTTTTTGAATCAGACTTCTAGTGACTACAAGTCTTGTTCAAAAAATGTAATAATTTTAGATTTGATTTTATAAGTTTTCTAGTAAGAACTTATTAATAAGAAAATACTTTTTTTCTTTAGTTACAATAATTACAGTTACAATAATTAGTTACAACAATTTTTTTTAATAGTTACAATACATATTCTTATACGTTTTCTTTTCTTTCTAGGTAAGTGCCTTGGCTTGAGACTTAATTTGAACTTATATCTTAAGCTTCTGTGGAGATCAGACGAAAGCATTTCTGCATCCCTGAAATTTAAGCAAAAAGCAAGTATGTATAGCTATGGCTCGTTTATACGATAAAAAAAAAGAAATATTTTGACTCTCATCATTCCCGTCCCTATATGGCACGAGGAGGTCCGTAAAAGTTATTAATGCCCTTTTTTTCCGTGAACGACTTCATTTTACGTTATTTATTTTGTCCTCAAAAGCAGAGATTCTTCAACACATTACTTTGTCCTTTCATGCAGTGTCTAAATCGAAATGCCTTTCGAGACAACAAGTACCTACCAAAAACAGATTTATGCACATAAAAGGGTTAACAGTGGATAGGTAGGTAGGTATACCATATAATATACGTTTACCATTTTGGAACTTCATTGAAATTGAAAATGTTCATATCCTTTTTGGACGCGGACAAAGTCTCTCTTTCAATGGCAAACCAATGAAGCAGTTCGGATATAAAAATGATACCACATTCAATACTCGTTTTCGATTGTCGAGCTGTTAATTCGATTATACCAGGACGAATAAATCCATTCCTCGTTACTCGAGTGTAATATTCTCTTATACACCAAGGGAACGTGCAGAAAAAAAAAGAACTAAAAGGCTTAACGCTTTAATAGGATCTCTATTGGTCCCTTCCTTACTGCGTAGTTCCTATCTGGGTACACAATCACATTCATCTGCCACTGCTGTGGCCACATGCTTTCCAACGCCACCACCGCCGCCGCCGACGGAAGGGCCTCTGGGTCCCGATTATGTTCTCTTTTTTCCGCTTTCTCCACATCCGGTCATGTGAATCGAGAGTATGGCGCGCACATATGCTCGAATTCGGGCATTATGGAGCAAGGCTTGTGTTGTATAATGGTGGTCCTTTGAAATTCAAAATCTCATATTTATTCAAAATCAAAATGGGACTGTTTGTGTGTTACTATAACGGATTTTGTGCGACATAGCAGCGCAGCATTTTCCAACCAATTGGCCGTGTGAGTGTGTGTTTTGATGGAGGAGAGAAGGCTCAATAGCTACCACGTCACACAGCCCAAACCCTATGCCAGTGGCTTCCTGCAAAACTAGGCCTTTGAAAGAGCCGCATCCTAGAAAAGGTACGATTTGTGGAGGATCCTTTATTCGAGTACGTGCTTCACACACATGAATGCGAGAGTTATTATGATAATAATTCATACCGTGCGGCACAGATGGTTGGAGCCGATGATCAAAGCAAGGGTATGGCATTGGCATACCATACGCACACTAACTACTCTGTCGATATGGAATAACTTTACACCTGGTCCCGCGAAAGGGAATTAGTTTCAATGCTATTCGCTTACTGCAGCAGGCCTCAAAAGCCTCTGAGGGGGTAGCGACTTGTTCCTTTGCTTTTAATTGCAATTATAACTATTCAGAAACTAGTCACTGGAATTGATTGGTATGGTAACACGTTGCTTAGATTCTCTTTGAAAATTTCCCAGAACACTTTGAGGGGAGCGGCTTATGTTACTCTGGCGAAAATGTAAAAATCTCGATTAAAGTTCGGTGAAACAGAGTTTCTCTGCCCCTTGGCAATGGCAACTAAGAAGCCCACCGAAAATAAAATCTAAATTTTAGTCGTCGCTGTAAAATGCCTTAGAGTCTTTTTATATTGCTCGTCATTCCGTTCGCAATTCGCCTGGCATTTTACAATCAAACATTAAACGAAGAGCCTAGTGAAATGGGTCACCTGCTGCTATGGTCCCGTTTAATAAGCGAGCAAAAGAACTTGCCTCCACCATTTGAATTTATCCGCCCTCGATAAAATCCAGAGTTGAATATCCCTGGCCAAAAGCCAAAACGTTTATGCGCCCCAACCTGGCCGGCCGGCTTTTTTTTCCTTCCTTTCGTTCGGTTTTTGCCGCTAAATACGTATGCAATCAACACGATTTTCAGCTGGTGAATATAGATGGATAAAAAGGTGGGTACGTCTAGGTATACTGGCTTTCGTGCTCGTAGGTCGCCAGAAAACAAATGATTACCCTGTTGGGTTTTTGGTGGAGCTTGTAACTTGAATGAAAACAAACTATGCGGATGGAAATTCCAACCTCCAACGACACACAATTTAAGGCTTTACACATCGGATGGGGTGCTGGTTCGGCGCGGCATAAAGATTTCTGTAATTTTTGGCACAGCAACAAAAATTTGAATCAACATTGCGGAAAGGTCATATCTTTTTTGTTGAGGTCTGGTAAAATATTGGTATGGAAGCTTTGGGACTGAAACATAATCACCAGTTCACAATTCAACCAAGTGTCAAGATTAGCTCGAGGGAAACCAGATTAAAGTTTTAAAATTTCTATAAGGAAATAATGTACGTATGCAAAAGCTTGAGTAAATTGAACTGACTGAGTTTGGACGATTATGTAGTCTTGAGCCGATCTTAGCATCTCCCGTGCAGGAGTGAAAGAACTGTGGCTTTCCACAGGGGCTTTATATGTTCCCGTCTGTCTGGGTCCTATGATCGTCAAGACTAATTTCAGCTATATTATACAACCTTAAGCTCTTTTCCGTCACCGATGATGAAGACATTATTCTGAGTGCTAAAATCTCTAAACTTTTAAGGATTGCTCAAATGTTTGCCTACAAGACACAAGGCACCTAGGTTACAGACAGGTTAGGGATTTTTCAAAAAAGTTATTCCACTTTCCAGAGCATTTAGATTAAACCATCTCCTTGAGGAAAGCAATTTCTAATTAAAAACTACGCAACCCAGACTAATTCAGAAATGGCTTCCGGGATGGCTAGGGTAAAGTTTTGGTATTCAGGACAAGTGCGATAACCAGACGGCCAAAGACCTGAAAAAAAATGGGACATTTTGGAAGCGTCTGTTTCAATGAGAAAGAATGATATATCGTCCGGGTGTTAAATTACAATTACCCTTTCAGCATTACCCGTTCTTTGTAGCATTGTAAAAAGAAATGTTGTAAACCTGTCCGGTCTACTCGGTTGGTTTATATGAAGTTTTATCTGGCGAACATTAGCAATCAGGGTATCTGACACTCTGATACTCTGATACTCGGACTTCAACAAACAATGTTAAATAACATCAATAATTTGGGCAGAGGAAATAACGGGTGATGTTTTAAGAGGTTGAGAACTTAAAAAAAAAAAAAACACAAAAAATTCGAAAAAATTAATGAAATATTTATTTGAATCGATAGTTTCGAGGTTGAGAACTTTAAAAAAAAAAAAACACAAAAAATTCGAAAAAATTAATGAAATATTTATTTGAATTGATAGTTTGAACCTTGCAATTTAATGTTTAAAGATAATTTCATGCAAATGTTGACCGCGGCTGCGTCTCAGGTAGCCCATCCGCTAAGTCCAATTTTGGCATACTCTTTCACACATATCGGCCGGTATCTCACAAATGAATGCATCGATGTTGGCTTCCAGTGCGTCAATCGAAGCGGGCTTGTCCCTATAGACATTAGCCTTGACATACCCCCACAAAAAATAATCTAATGGTGTCAAATCGCACGATCTAGGCGGCCAATTGACCGGCCCGAAACGTGAAATTAACTGTTCACCAAAAAAATGGAAGCAGCGCGCGATGAACATTTCGAACCGAGCACGAATTTTGATAGTAAAATTCAATAATTTGCAAGCGTTGTTCATTTGTAAGACGATCCATGGTTAAATTGCAAACCAAACTGAAGCTGTTTGACAGTAACACAAGGTACTAAACACACGTCAGCTGTCAAAACCAGTGTTGCCAAAACCAAACCAGCTAAAAAATCACCCGTTATTAGGGGTGGACCAGAACCAGCAGTAATCGAAAAATCCAGGAGCGTCTGCCTTAAAATGTTCATCTTCTTGGCTTTTGTAGCCGGTTTATAAATCGTTTAAACTTTAATTTCCTTATTCCCACCAAGAAAACAGAAAGGCGACTTAAATTGCCTGCCAAATGTTGTTTTTGAACGCCCTGCTAGTTACTGATTTATTCCTTAAAGGCATAACACCTTGCGACTATAAAATTTGTTTGGACGGCGTAAAATACATAGACACATGGGGACGAAATGTCGAAAGAAAAAGTCGTTTGTGGATTACCTTAGGTGCTGTCGTTTTTTCTTTATTTATTTATAAAATCAGTCAAACATAGTTATCTTTTTATTTATTAAATTTTGCCAATAAATTAAAAAATATAATTTAAAATCTAATATTAAATGGAAAAATATGTATTTATTATATATTTATTAAAATATACACATATTTATTTCATTTAAATAATATAATATATTCATTTAAATAATATATTTAAATATATAAAATAAAATCCATTTCATATATTTTATTGAATTATTTAATAGCTATCTTTTTATTTATCTTATATTTTTCGTTTATAAATTTATTTATTAAATCTAATATTCTCTGGTATTTATTATTTATGTATTTTTGCTGTCAATTTTTTATATTAATTAAAAATGATAAAATTTTTAGATTTATTATTTTCAGAATTTACATATTATTATATTATTTCAGTACATTATTAAATTCTTACTAAGCATTCAATTTAAGGCTTCTTTCATAGTTTTCTTCGGATAAATTTTTTTCAAGTTAAAAATCCAAATAAAACAAAATAGTCCAGCAGCGCTTTTGTTGTAAGATATAAGTAAAAATTATAATCAAACATTTTTTTTGTGAAGAAAATACCCATTATTTATTCATAAAAAACGTAAAAGATTTAAAAAAGAAAAAAAAGCAGTCAGGAAATTTTATTAGTTACAGGTTGAAATAAAAGTTAAGTGAAGTTGAAAGAAAGTTAATTTAATATGCCATTAAGCTTGTGCTAAAAATGTTTACAACGGCTTTTTCGTAAGCTAAACAATGCATATAAAATTGGCAATGTTGGTGTATTTTTAGTAAGGTACAATTGAATTTATTTTATTTATAAATTATATTATTTTAGATTACTATAACATTTATTTACATACTTAGTCATTTATTTGTTCATTTAATAATTTATGCATCAATTAATTGAACTATGTTTTTATTTATTCTTTTCATTCCGTTGTGTTTTATTTATTTGAATTCAAATACTTATTTGAACTACTTTCATTTTGAAAAAATTACATTAATTAATTGAATTTATTTCAATCAATTGAAGTTATTAATTAATTAATTGAATTTATTTGAAATTAATTCGTAAGATATTTTAGATTTGAATTTCTTACATATTTTATAGCAGCGCTTTAATTTTTGAAAATAAAAATATCTAGAAAATAATTAATGTATATCAGTATTATTACTTATTTTTTTTTTTAACTCCTGACTCCTGATCCTGACTCGCCTATTGCGAACTATGACACCTCGACCTAAAGTGATCTTTTGTGTTGTGAGCGTCAGAATAGTTAGGCTAGGAGGTTACTATCCGACCGGCCCAATCGGGGGTTGCTGGTCCCCGATTGGGTGCCTCCCCAGGAGCGGATAGGGGATGCTCTACAGATATGCTGGGTACCGTTATGGAAAATATCCGGGGAGGACCAAAACCACCACCAAACGAAAAATCCAGCAGCATCTGTCTCGAAATGAGCGGCCACCTGGTCGGCGTCCGTTGCCCAGGTAAGGGTCGGCCGAATACAAAACACCTTTTCTCTTCCAATATACAAAGAAAATGGACAACAATAAGATGCATGCCAGATGTTTTTACGAAATATTTTGCTGGTTAAACTATTGCTTTTCTCCGCAAAGGCATAACACTTGCGGGGAAAGCTTTGGTTTTTTCGTGCAGAGGTTTCACGTTTGGCTCATCAGCGTTTGTGTTGGATCGAGAATTACTTTCTTCTTCTTCGCTTTCTATTTTCTATCCCCAAATTCTTTCCGCTCGCGATGTGCTACTCATTTTAAGGGACGTCATGATCCGTCGTGATCAACGGGCATATTTTAAAAAAGGAAGTTATCCACTTTCGGTGCGAATTTAATAACGGAAATCTTAATGTCTTCCGTAATCAATTGTTCTCTGAAGAATAAATACTATTTTGATTTTTAAAAGGTGATATCATTATTGTAGGTGTCCTGGTAGGTATTCTACAAGGCTTTTAAAACCCTGCCTGTTTAGATTAAGGCAGTCTTTGGCATTTTTGTTGAAGGGCTTTTTGGTCCGTTTGGTCTATCTTAGGCTTGGGTTATCCACTCAATATGAGATGTATCTAGCACGCTCCCACCTTTTTGTAACTTCGTTTATCGCCAATTTGGGGGTAAACCAGAATGGTTCAGGTGCCTGCAAAACGGCTTCCGAGTCTTTTATGGCTAGTTCGTCGGCTTTCTCATTGACATCAATGCCTACGTGACCAGGAACCCACCATAGTTTTATTTTGTTCCTTGTGCAAAGCTTCTGTAGGGTATTGAAGCAGTGCAAGACTGATTTGGAGTCAATGATGAGCGAGATAAGGGCTTTCATAGCTGCTTTACTGTCAGTGTATATATGTCAGGATGTTTGCACCTTTCATGCCAGAGATGTGGATTTGGTTGGCGAAATTCACTCGGGCTTTTTCCCATTGCGATTGAGGTTTTCAACTTCGGCCCCTATGCCGGCTCCTACTCCTGACTGCATTTTAGAACCGTCCGTATACCACTTAAGGCCGCATTGGCTGTTTGGTGAAGTTTAGTGCTAAATAAACTTTAGTGTAGAGAATCTTTCGTCGAAGGTTAAGGTTTTTTGGATGTGATCTGTGACCGTGCAGTGCATTTCAAGTTCCGGGATTTTAGAGATAAATGAAAGCATGTCTGGCTGGTCGCTAAGACTCAACTCTTTAATTTGTAGTTGTAGATTTGACTTTAATATCAGTAATAGCACAGTATTCTTTAACACAGAAGCAAATAAAATACTGTGTATTTTTGAATCAAAGGTAAAATAAGTCTTAAAGTCATAAAATCTTATATGTAGTCTCAGTTTTGGTTTTGGACGCGTGTCAGTGCATTTACTCTGTCTACTCTTGTGGCGCTTTTCAGGGTGTCTGTTTAGAGTAGACACATGGTAAATCAATATTTCTAGAGTTTTATGAGAGCCGCTAAAGTCTAAATGATCTCGATGACCTAGACGTTGTGATACTTGCCTAAGGAGTTATATGTATAGAGCCAAGCATCTCTGAAAAATCATGCAAAGCTTTGTTGTTGAGACTAAATTATACTGGGTCGGAGCGTGGCACATTACAAGTGCCTATTAGCATGCTTGGCTTTTAATCGAATTACTTGCCTAAGGCCTCTGAGAAGTAAAGTCGGGTATTGTGGTATAGTCGGGTAATGCGGTGCAGTGGCTTTTTTTGCTAAGGTATTTATAAAGAAAATAAATGACGACTTGCAATGAAGCTTTAAAATTCTTTCTTCTATTCGAGCAAAAATTACCAAAACTTAAAACGTACTTTTAATTTTACGGCAAAACATTTTTTTTTTTTTGGGAAAACGGCAAAGCTTTTTGCGACAAAACTTGCTGTAGAAGATTGTTGTTTTAACATGAAGAAGACTGTCTTTCAAGTAAAAGTGTTCAAATTATATTCTTATAATTTTTTTATTTTAACAAAACTACGAAAAAAATAGTTTTAAGAGCTTTAATTGGCTCAACACCTTTTTTTGTGCGAAGCCTGAAAAATTGGCTTATCTTGAGTTCAATAAAGATGGATCACTAAAATTCAAAATTTCGCTACTAAGCCGTTTTAAACAGTTTTCGGATATAATTGTAGTCGGCTGATACAGTGTACCACATTTCGCCAACATGTTTACCATATTACCCACCTTGTTTCAAATTGACACATTTCATGTCGTCGAAATTTCATAACAATTTCACGCTTATAATCCTTAAGCATGAGCAGTTTATGGTTGGTTAATACAGAACTTGTCATGCGCCTTTGAAAGAAACTAAAATTTGAAGCACAAAATTCCAATTTAAATTTCTGTACGAAAGCAAATTCTCTCGACAAATAATCAACCAAAGAGTGCCAATAAGTCTGCACCAATACAAGCTGCTTGCCTATTGATAGGTCCCGATGGCTACTATTAGGGACGATTTGACTCGTTGGAGTCAAGCCAAGAAATTGTGCACAGTGCAAAGACAAGACTCCAGTTGAACTTACGTTGACTAAAATCTTAACGAGATTCTTGTTTTCGTCAATCTGCCAAGAGATTGAATTTTTTCGAAAGTTTCCGTAATAAAAAAATAACTTTTCCGTAATAGTAAACTGTTTTCAAGATACATATAGAGCATACGTCTCTCTAAAGGACCAAATTTATTAGGAACGTACCAAGTGAATATTGTCCTCTGTGGGGAAAGAACCTCAGTCAAATATCAACAATTTTCCGAAAATTTCATCAAATTTTTAAACCCAAAATTTATTATCAAACGCTCTGATGTGAATGAACCTTAAGAGCATATTTTAGTTTAGAGTTTCTTTTGGAGCTCTAGAATTATTCTCATTAATTAATTAATTCATATTCCCAAGACTATTTCAAGAGACAATTTAAGGAGACCTTTAATTCCCTCTAGCTCAACCCACTTACATTTGGTTTCAATAATTATAAAGCATGTCTACCAACCAACAAGATGACTTAGAAAATGAGGGATGACTGGATGATGGTTATGATGATTGAAGATAGGATCTAACCGACCAACAACACACACACATTTATCAACATATATATTTTTTGTGGTATTTTTTAATATAAATTCCAATGAAAAGCCGTACTAAATTATTAAGCAGCCTTCGAGCACACGTTCGAAGACATGTATACAATCCTTCTCGGTACACCTCTATACAACACTTCGTGTATGTTTAAGTTAATGAAAGTTCCTTCGCTTTTCTCTGCTTAACCCTTTGTATGGCGCACACACTTTGGCCAGCAGCGGGAAGGGGGTCTGCTAGATTGAGGTTATTTTTTTTTTTTTTTTTGACGAAGGATTCTTCATGTTTGGCTTCATGAAGTGCAAGGGTTTCCGGAATAAATGAATGAAATTGTTTGCTATAGTGTTGGACCTTTTTTACTCCTTGCCGTAATATTTTGTTTTTTTTTTTTTTCGTTCCGTAATAAATTAACATGAGGAATTTTTATTTTTTCATTTTTGGATATTACATTTGCGAGTCTGGATATACCCGAGTATGAATAAATGAATAACTAAGTGCGGTATTCAAAAATGTTGTTCACAATGAAGGGTATCCGTATCCGTATCGTTGCTGTTAGGAAGGCAAGTTTATTTGGTTTCCGTTTTTCAAATATTTTTGGAGTTTGCATAAAAAGCAAGGAGCTGCATTATTTTAAGGATTAAATTATACATTGGCCTTGCTAGCCAATTAATTTGCTTAGCACCATCATAGCTCTATGTGTGTGTGTGTGTGTGTGTGTTTGGCCTTGGGAGTTTGCTTCCTATTATTTTTAATCAAGTGGAAGTGCTGCTGAGAAAGTTTTTGATTTAAGTAAATGTGAGCAGGATAAATGCTTGAACTTTTGGCATTTAATTGCAGTTTAGAATTTTATAGTCGAGTATAAACTACCAAAGAATTTCTTTTTAAATGCAATGTGAGTATACGTTTTGGCTCATTGTAAATTCCAATCAAGGTTATGTGGGTAATTTATGTTAAATAGATCTATTGAAGTGGCTTCTTGACCTGAATTCAAGCTTCGATGGTTGCGGTTTTAAGTTCCTTCTGTAGAGATAGATTGAATAGAAAATCTTTTCGATTCGGAAATGGTTTGTTTAATGTAGATGCTTTCATTTAAATAAAGAGTGGCCTTTTTCAGATTTTTTTTAGCGGGAGATGCTACCATATCCTTAAAGCAGTGTATTCAGAGCTGATATTCTTTTTTATTCAAAAAATGTCTTTTATTACATGCGTGAAATTCCCAAATCTTTATTAAATAATAAAAAACGCGTAAAATCAGTATGCAACAGGAGAAGCATTGTCCTTTACTTGTCCTTTCATAAGCTTAAAAATTTACATCTTCGAGCCGTTGGTAGCTGCACTTGGGTTCTCTATTTAGTGCTATAGAGCTCATTGTAACTGATACTCTAACACTTTCGCTCTTATGGGTAATTAAGATGCGGTTTTACATATAAACCGAACACGTCTGTGGAAACTGATTGCAAATATTTTAGGGTGCCCAAAGCAGACATAATTCCAATCATTATAATAATATCTATTAATTTATAAACTTTATGAAGACACGGACTTCAATCCTCAAAAATATTTCCACAGCCAAGCTCGATCCTTAAAAATGGTTCAACATTTTTCTACGTCTTTGGCTAAAATTCAGGTGCGGGAAGCTTTTGGTTTTGCGCAGACTTGAAATATAAGCGAAGCCTTTTTCGTTTCTATTAAAAAGGTAGAAATGGCGGGATCACAATTAGACCTATTAACTCTTCCTTTTTTAACCAACCCCTGCAGGAGACTTCTGTTGCTGAGCTTTAGGGTGTACGATAAGTTTGTGCCTAGTAGCAGCCTTTACTCTAGATGCCTCAGGCTGGTGCCTGGTATTTGGAGAGCAAATTGTAGAGTATTTGGTTATCACCAAATTTTTGTATTTTTCCAATGTCATAAAATAATGACACCACAAAAAGAAATGTCACAGTTAGAGAAGTGACTATGTTGCTTGGTAATGAATATTCAGCATATGTAAGACAAAGCTTTTTGGGTGAAAAACAAGTCGGCAAACTTTTGCTGCATACACGCCCTGCATCGTGCCCTGCCAGTCAGCCACAAATTGTGTATTCGAAATTTCGTCCGCTAGTACCTTACCTACTTTAACTCTAACTTACGGCTTACCGGTAGATTAGAGGAAACATGTGCGAATTAGGTACCTTATCATTATTGTTTATAAAATTATAATTAATTAAAATTTATTTAGTCAATTTCTTAAATTAAATAAATTAATTAAGTTTAAATAAATTAATGAAGAAATGAAAATATAATTTAATAATTTAAAATAACTGGTATTGACCTTTTACTGATCCATCAGTACCAAAGTCCGACTTCCATCTCGGGATCTTTGTGCCTAATTTGTTGTCTTTGGGTATTAATTGCAGAAAACATCACAACAGCTTGTCGCTGCCTTACTGAATTTTAAATCGTTATAACTTTTCACATTTCAATGTTAAACTTAAACGTTGTATGGCTTTGTCGTACAGAAAGTGAACCGCACGTATCGTTGATTATATTGGGGTTCGGATAGCTTATGAATTAACATGTCGCTGCTTTACTTTGACAATGGCACAAGTCAATATTTTCGGATTTTATTGTCGAGCCTTTTTAATTGTTTTCGTTAATTTTTAGCGGCCCGTAAAAAAATTAAAAAAGGACCTTATGGTTTTAACCATAACATGCAAAGAAGCAGAGCGCCTATACAAGTTAAATTTTTATACACACCCATAGCGGTTAATTGACGGTTGTGCCCCAACTTGGATATCTCCTATGGTGTATTAAGAGCAAATTCAGTGAAAACACTCAAAAAAATTACACATTCAGAAAACTAAATTAATCGAAATTTTCGGGGAAATGTTTGGCCAATTTTGAATCGTAAACAACATCTGAGGTTCGGCTCTCGAAAACTATTTTTAAAATTATTCTGGTACCTTTAATAATGATTATACCGATAGCGGTCAATTTTCATTTTATTTAAACGTTTAAACAGCATTTAAGACATTTACGTTTAGAAAAGCTTTAAGACCATATTTTTTAATATGTAAAAAAAAACTTTTAAAAAACGTGTTTCCTCTTATTTAGTAACAGCAATTTATGATGTTTCAAAAAAATCCCAAACATAGTCAATTTTCTTACATTTTAAGAAAGAATAAAGCGGTTCTGAAATATTAAATGGTGTCCGAGATAAAAAACACATTAAAATTCTTTAAGTTGAGATGTTAATGTTCTTTTCTACCAGTTCTTTTCGAAAAACAAAATAAGTATGTTATAAATTTTTTTTTAATAAAAAACAGTTGCAAGAAAAATTTATTTAATATTAGTAATTTATAAAAAGTTAAAAATATTGAAAAAATTTATTGCAATGGTTTTTGTTAAGTAGAATCTTAAAACATAAAGAATCATGGCTCCGAAATTTAACATGACTTTCTTATGTGGATTTTAAATCAAGTAAATCCTAAGCAGGGGTGGATTCAGGTAAAGTGCCGCCATGGTCAAACTTTTTTCGCCGCCCCTATATACCACACCATTAAAGAAAATTCATTGTCAGTCTAAATATATGTAAGTTATAAAAGAATAATGGCTATAACATTTTTATATGTAAGCAACATACAATTGGGATAATTTTGTTTTCGTCCTATAAATTTGCCTCCCCCCAAAATTTTCCGCTATAGGCCCGGGCTCCTAGGGCTAATCTGTCCCTGTTCCTAAGGAAAGGTATAAGAAAATTTCAGTAGGGGTTGCAGGAGGGAAGCGTGCCCTCCACTAAATATTTCACCGTTTTTATAAATCTGTCCCTTGCAATGGAACGTTTTTGGGTGTTTTTCCGAAACCCCACAATTTTAAATGTTTAAAAGGTCAAACTATGAGGAAACATCGCGGGCGTGGGTTAAAGACTGTGAGTTTCTGTGTTGCTTGCATGGCAGTAGGTAGCACTAATTTTAAATGTATTGAAGTCCACTCTGCTTAAGATCGCACTAATTCCGATATTTTTACGGTGATAATATAGGAATTAGGGGAGTTAAACATACGCAACATATCCATTTTACAGTCAAGGCTTGGGAACGAATATGAAAAACTAACAGTCCTTTCATCAGAAAATAAGTTTATTTTATTGGATGTGGAGGACAAAATATGATTTATGAAGTTCAAAAATAGTCTTGAAGACAAATTGCATTCGTAAGAAACGCCAGCATTCTTCTTCTTTAGGCGTCACTACAGTCCAGGGTGGACCTGGTCCTCAGCCAACAAGCTTCGGCAGCCATCTCTGTCTGTAGCTAGCCATCTCCAGTTTTATACGCGAAGTTGGCTGAGGTCCCCAGCCACTTGCGTGTGCCTGAGTCTCGATGCTCTTCGCCAGCAATAATCTGGTAAAATAATTTGACTCGGATTGAACACTTCAGAAGTGCATTTTTTAACACTTCTATGAGAGTCGTTTTAATGCTATATCGTAAAAATTTGTATAAAAATGCTTGAAGCATAGTCGATTTTAAGTAATGGAGACATCAAACGCAACATCCTTGCTTAAACTAAAAAGATAAAACCAGTTCCGTACTTCAAGATATTTTCATAATTGGCTTTTAATTACTGTCTTTCCATCAAACAATTTTGTAAGTGTTGCCTTGATAATATTTGTTTTAAGCATAGACTATCAATAGACTGATTAATTTCTCTAGACCCATCTAGATCAAAGATTCAAGCTGCTCAACCCTTTTACCTCGCCAAGGTAGTGGTTGAACTAAAGTTTTCACTGGATTTAGTTGGGAGGCTAAAAACAGTGAGTCTTGTTTGGGTTTCTCAGGTTTTCTCAGGACCCGAACCTGTCCTGCGTCTACCTGTATGTGTTGTCAAGTCTACCATTGATACTTGGGTTTTTTGCAAGCATCCTATTGATGCATGGGATCAGCGTCTTTCCTCCTATCTCGTAGAAGAAACGACTGGAGACTTCTTGAAGGCATCCATACGGGCCTCCAAGCTTTTGCTTAACACTTACGTGTAAGGCTTGAGCAAAACTACCACCTGTTGTGCTTGTGGAGGGGATGACAACACAACGGAACACTTTTTCTCTAAAGTTTTTCTGCCTTTGCTTGCATCAGGTGGCGGAGCTTTGGGACTGGCATATGAGTGCCGAGAATCTAAGCTCTTCACTGAACAACCTAAACTCTTTCTATGAACAAAAATGCTAGGTATCCGTGTCTGCATGGTAATTCAATGAACCAGTATTTGTATCTGAGTTCTCCATCGGATATAAGCAACCCTGAACAAAAAAAACCCTTAGACCAGACAGTTTTTTTTTAAATCAGCCAACATTTTTGCTATTAGCAGACTTGACCATTCGTCCGGACAGCTTTCTCCGTTTCAGAATTGACAAAAAAGCGATATCCTCCATGCGCGAGTATGAGCTTTTTAAACGCAGACAGCTGTGAGGTGTTTTCTTTGAGTCGTTAGTTTTTGTTTGTGTCTCCACTTACAGAAGGGTGAGAAGGATTGGTATAGAGGTACGGTGCGGGTATTTCACTTTTACCATAGAAATCAAGTGCGTTGCATCACCCCGTCCTGGCATCGGAGATGAGAATTTGACTGAAATAGTGCCCGAGATATAAAGCTGCCCAAACAGACAAAAAAGACGGTCGTTCCCAGCTCTCGAAAGGCATACGAGATTAAACAGTCGTCAGATTCTACAGATCTAAAAGTTCCTCAAAAAGATTCATATAAACCAAAAACTTAAAAACTTCTAAGCGATACGTTCTTTTAGAAAACAAAAACACATTTTTTGTGTGTGTCTAGTCTACCTCTATCAAAAGGCTTCCGTCAAGTTTCAACCTCTAACGCCTCTCGATTCCAGAGATCATCTAAATCTAAAGCACCTATACTTGTTACTGTTCTTAACGTCTCAAGTGAGTGACACCGCATCCACGATGAACTCTTCAGCTCGATTGCTACAGCTACTTCTCTTTGCGAACAAACAAGCAAACACGTTTTCTTATAGTGCATGTAAAACATTAAAAATTAAATCAATCAAACATAACCCAAAAACAAATAACTCAACTTTTATGTTAGGTCAGCTGGAAAGCAAGTCACGATTCAGTCGAGTACACAAACAACAATAGAACAGCTGGAATAATAAGCACCGTGAAGCCTTTCTCTGGCTTCATATACAATATATGCTTCAGTCAACAGTCGCCATGGCCGTCTTAAGCTCAAAGAAGAATTTATGCAGATTATAAAGCGACCACAAAAGATGGAATCTATGCTATGGTGTGTTCTAAACGCATTCTCAAGCTTAGCTATACAGATACGAGCTGCGATAACTAAAGCTTGAGCTATTAATGTCCCACTTAAGGTGTTTTTTGTTATATTTTTAACAAAAGATGTAACGAAGAAGAAGACGAAATACTTACGGATTGCTAAATTCTCAATTCGTTTGTGACCCACTTCTAAATTTTTTCGAGGTTTTTAAGTCACTCCAATTCGGTCTTTTTTTTTCGTGTGTTTGACTTCTTGGCTTTTTGTTGGTCATGTGTTGGACTCGTCATCTTTTCGATTAGAAATTGCCAATATTTGGCATTTTTTTTTTTTTTTTTGCTGTGGATATTCTCCAGAATATGGAACACCGAAAGCTTTGAAAGACCATAATAAGAATTATCATTACTAAGCAGATGAGTATAAAATGATGAGAGTGTACTGTCAGATGAAGTGTTGCCACTTGAGATTTATTTTTTTTTTGTGGATATTTGTTGCTCTGACGACATTCGGGGTGAGTGGTTTTCTATTTGTACAGCTCGAAATCGAAACACCACTTGACAAGTCATTAAGGCTAATTAAGCGAAATGTTTTCGCTTTTCGAGCTGCTGGAAACGCTTAAGGCCGATTTACCTATATCCGAATTGTATGAAGGGAGTTTCATTCGATGATGACAAGAGAAAACGAAAGTTTTTTTCTCCTTTTGGTTGTTAAGAGGATTTCAAGCAGATTTTGTGTATCTAATCTGGATGATATCATGGTGATATACGCACAGGAGGAACAAGTGGCACACACATGCTCAAAGTGAATGTATTTTATTTATTCGGATTCAGAAAGGGAAATTTAATTTTGAGTCCATTGCTCTCGAAACGATGATGTTGGTGGGCTGAAGAGAAGTCTTTAAAGTCAACGAATCATTATGTAGAAAGGCCAGACACGTTTATATCACTTTGGAGGTGTGCCGTGTTGGTAATCGATGATGGATGATAATAGATTTCAGATACCTATGCTGCCAACGTCAGTTGTAATACGAATTATTTAACATACAACAGGCATAATCGTTATTTTTTTTAAATATTTGCGAGGTACTTGTACCTTTGGTATGCAAAGACGAAGGGGTGGGTTAGGATAAGACAAGACATAAGTTAAATTTACCTCGGAAACTATTTCCTTGTTATCAGGGCATATTGACATAAAAGGGAACGAACGTGCAGAAGAGCTGGTCAGGCATGGCTCAGACAGCAGCTCAACGCGGCTTATTCGTGATAAGGGTCCACATTCTGTAAGGAGAGCTAGGGTAACAAATCTGCTCATATCAACTGCAAAGGAAAACCCATCCTGACGATGGGTGTTTACCAATTGTGTCATATGAAGGAAGTACCAACAACAAAAGACCTACTCAACCAAACCCGCCCTGACATCGCCAGAATTATGGCGACAATAACGGGGCATATTGGGCCATTGAAGACCCATGCGGCCAAACAAGGGATCCCAAAAAACCCCCACGGCTGTAGTTTCCGAAATATAAATGAGAAAGAATCGGGGTGCTCTCCAGCGCTTTCAAAAAATCCTGCCCAAACAGCAGAAGGAGGAAAGCAACGCCCATTCTGATGGAAATACAAGATCGCGGAGCACATCAAGAGCTCAAGATCTATTCGAAACCTTGCAAAGTAGCGGCTCATCGAATGGACGACCTATAAAGAGAGCGTAAGAATTCTAAAAAGGGGAATAGATTTGCCAAGGGGAATTCATCGAAGAATTTCTGGGCTTATGGGGTGCCTCTTCTAGAGGCAGTTTTCGTGCACTAACTTGGTGACATCCACGCTCTTAGTGACATCTCGGGGAAGGAGATACAAGATCTCGTCCGTTTCCTCAACTCCACAGGTTGAATATAGAAACCGACTGCATCCATCCTCAAAAACCATCACTAACTACGTCCTATGAGGTTTGTGGAATCAAAAAGGCACATAAAAGTGCTACTTGGGTTCATGCTTGGGTTCAAATCGACCTATAAGGTTTTAAAAAAAAATTTGTTTAACTTACCAGCTTTTGAGCGAATATGTAGGTTAATATGTAGGAATGTAGGCACTTCTCAAGAAACTGTACACTTTGTATAAACCTGCCTACTTGTACATTTTACATACTTTGTCAACTGCGCCGCGTTTTAAATGGCGCACCACATACCACACTCTCCATCATCGTCGCTCACTCCCATATAGCGGTGGTTCGGACCAGCATCAGCAAAATATCTTCACAGGCAGTTAATAGATCTCCAGTGCTAGAACCCAGAAGTCATCTGCAATGCATGCACGAACGGTCCCAGCAGGATGCTGTCGACCCTAGCACCCTATTGTATTGCTCATTGGCCTTTGCTGTCAGTTTGCTCCCAAAAATGGGTTTTATGATGGACGAAAGCGGCAATGACCCATGTTATGCCCAGCACCTCATGGTGGCCTGCTCGGAAGCGTTGGTTGCGACCGACGAATGCCAGACACGTTTGCATTTGCTGTTGCTTCCGAAAAGATTTAGTTGCCAATTTCCACCGACAAAAATATCCTACATTGGACATTGCTGTCAAACCTTGCATCCAATTATATCAGGGATGGTTGCTCCCAAGCAGTAGAATTTGCGACCGACGAATGCAAGCTACATTGGCCCTTGTTATTGAGCCTAGCACCCTCTTTCATCATATATGTTTGCCTGCTCGGAAGCGTTTGTTGCGACCGACGAAAGAAACCTACTTTGGCCCCTGCTATTGAGACCAGCATCCTTTTTTATCATGGATGGTTGCTCCCGAAACGCGGATTTTGCGACGGTCGAATGCAATCTTCATTGAATTTTTTGTTGCCTCTAAAAAGATTAAGTTGCGAGTCTTGACGATCTAAAGCTTCCAACATAGGCCGTTGCTGTCAAGCCTAGAATCCACTTTTATCATGGACGGTTACTCCCGCGAAACGGTATGTATTTTCGACCGACAAATACAAGACACATTGGAACCTTCTATCGAACCAGGATACACATGAAGTATAGGGTCGCTCTCAACTCTTTAAACTCTCTCATTCGTCGGTCGTTGTGATGAATGCAAGACACATTGGCCCTTATTGCTGCTTGCGAAAAGATTTAGCCGCGAGCTTTGACCAACGAAGACATCCTACTTTGGCCCTTGCTGTCGAGCCCAGCGTCTTTTTCATCCTAGATGGTTTCTCCCGAGTCGCAGGAGCAAATAAAAGACACATCGACAGCTACTATCGACATGACACCAACACCCAGCATACACATGAAGCATCATAAAGTATCGAGGTTTACTCCCAGGAAGCGGTAGTTGCAATGCAAGCTACATTGGCCCCTGTTGTCGAGCCTTCCACTTTCATCATAATATGGTTGCTTTTTAGAAGAGAAAAAGCACACATTTATCTTTTCTGTCGAGCCTGGCATCCGCTTTTATCATAGATGGTTGCTCCCGCCCGAGAATCAATATGTACGACCAGCGAATACAAGACACATTGGAACTTACTATCGACCCAACACCCAACATGAGTTATGAAGCAGACCTCCGAAGAAGCGCTAGTTAATATAGTAAAAGGCCCCTCAGAAATCAAAGTGAGCACAGTTCATTCAGGTTGCAGAAATGTGAAAAGTGAGGTTGAAATCATCCTAGTTATAATCGGCTTTTCTCTTCCTTCCAAAATCTTGGTGCCTAAAAGACTATAGGCTCAAAGACTAGTCACATCTCAAGCTGAGAAGGTGCATTAGTTAAACAATTGCTATTCACAATATCGTTCTAGAAAAGGAGAAGCTCGGCTCGTACCAATATCCCAATTTTTTTTTATACTATGCCCGTGATCAAGGGGATATGATTACCCTTAAAACACATAGCACATCGCGAGCGGCAAGAATTTGGGGATAGAAAAGAAAAAAGAAGAAAGTAATTCTCTATCCAACACAAACGCTGATGAGCCATATATGAAACGTCTCCAAAGAAACACCAAAGCTTACCCCCCGCAAGTGTTATGCCTTTACGGACAAAAGCAATAGTATAACCAGCAGAATATTTCATAAAAACATCTGGCGTACATCTTATTGTTATCCATTCTATTTGAATATTGGAAGAGTTTTGTATTCGGCCGACCATAACCTGGGTTACAGACTCTCAAACGCTCATTTTGAGACAGACGCATCTGGATTTTTCATTTGTTGCTAGTTTTCGTTCGCCCCGGATGTTTTCCATTTCGGTACCCACCATATCTGGTGAGTATTCCCCTATTGGCCACCTGGAGAGGCGCCCAATCGGGGACCAGCAACCCCAGAAAGTTGGCATAAACAGAGTTTTGGATCAATAAAGTAGAACCCCATTTCTAATATATTAGAAATAGTTTTTTCTATAGGAAAAAAAACTTAAATAATTAAGACTAGAATTATGATACTAATTAACTTAATCAAGGATAATCCTTTAAAGTTGTGGAACCAACACTTTTAAATTACTCTTAGCCTCAATTCGATTTTTCCACATAAAGTTAACCTCGAAAAGCAAGCCTTTCACACTGTAATCGAAGCCGTTTTCAACACTCTGCAAAAAGGTCAATAAAATTACACATCTACCTTTTTTCACGTTAAATACACAGAAGGTATCCTCTGAACGTTCCAATCAAGCTGCCCCAAAAAAAAAAAACACAAAAAAGTCATCACTATCTCTCAACTAAAGCTGGGTTGGGATAAAAAAAATCAGACCAACGAGATCACGATTCAACAATTTCTCGATGCGGAATGTGCAGGGTGTTGCTTAATTTTTTTTGTGTACCTCTCCAAAGCATATAGCTAAAATGCTGAAACAGTGTATTGCAGTTGACCAAAGCTCCCTATAGGGAGACATTCGTTTTGATTGGGGTTCAGAGTGCATGAAATTGAACCCAATTCCAATGCACTGTAATTCAGATGCTAGATATATACCCATTCCACGACGGTGATGCATGCGCTGGCTCGACTGCTAACGACGTTCGGTCAAGGTAAATGAAATCCTAAATTTATCGCAAAGTTCAGTCGAAAACCACCACACACCGACCGCATTGAATGTTTATATGGGGTGGAGGATTCTTTTGCGGAGCTGCAGCTCATTCTGTCAGATTTCGGGTAAGGAAATATGGACGTAATAAATCTTTAACCGAGGATTTGCACAAGTCAGTTCTAAACGGATTGCAAAAGCCTTTTAGCATCGTCGGGCATGGAGGAGCATCACGCTCGTCCTAGGTTGAATGACCCAATTTTTGGTATCAGGATAATGAATTTTGTATTGAGACAGAGGACCACAATAGAGGAAAGTGAGATTTTTCACTATTGACCTTTTCAAATATTTAACCAAATCAGAACAAGACCATTTGATACGATTAGCGAGGAGATGCGTTTTGCTACACTCAGGTGCTCGTGTATCAAACTTAAGTCACGTCGCATTTGAGAAAGTACCAATAGACGTACTCAATCTCATTGACAGACCACGCATCTACGTGCCGTATTTGGCCTAAAACTCCAATTAGAAATGAACAATTTGCAACTACAGAGCTCCAAATCACGTTGCAAAGGCGGAGAATTTATATTCGACATAAAAGAATACAGCTGATGCCACGACATTACAAAAGAAAAGAATTAAAGAAAGGCGAAAAAAAATCTCAAAAAATTTCGTATTCAATCGGCATTACAACACTTTCACCGGCATTATCACCGAAAAGCTCGAAAGATATTTGTTCGGCTTTTTTTTTTATTCTTTCTTAAACACTAAATCAGCGAAAATTACTTTCGCTTCGCACAAGTTTTTTTTATTGATATACGCCTACAGCAACAGCACAAAACGTTCACTCGAAAACGTCACTTTTGATTTTTATCGCTTCGACTTGCTACCGTTTTGGACATTTTTACTCTCTTATCTCTTACCCTCTTCGGACACAATCAATAACAATAATTGATGTTGAAATGTCATAAAAGTGTTATCAGCTGTCAACGTGTTTTTTTTTGTATTTTATTAATCATTGCAACGTTCACGTTTCTGTTGACCATTAATGGTCCCTACGTGACCTGGGTTTATTTTTTTACGCGGTTTTACTTGGAACCTGGTCAACTGAATGAGTAAATGAGTCAAAAGTGAAGGTATTCACGTGAATGCACCTTTGTTGAACCGTTTGCTGGACTGGGAGAATGTGACATGCATTTCTGTGCAAAGGGAAAGTATTTTTTCGGAGAATTATCATTTTGGTTGGAAAGGGTCGTATTTTAATTGTGTCATCAGGACCTTTCGATAAATTATATATTTTTAAAAAAGAGACAAAAGTTAGGCATTGTTAGACCCTTTTTTAAAAAACTGGGATCTTCGTTGACAAGGAGTAAGGCATGCGGAGAGGTGTTCAAGATTCTTACTGGTTTACTATTCATTCGTCGAGAAAGGTTCCACAAATGTGCTACTAAGTGACGTGATTTGTTTGAAAACTTTGAGGCAAAGCCTTAAGCCAGCTCACGTCTTTAGCAGAAATTGAACTAGGTACCTATAACTGTCTCAAAATTTACTACTTTTAACAATGAAGCTCTGTATGTTAAAAAAAAATCAAACGAAGCATTTAAGCAATGTATTCTAAGGCAGCTTATCCTGTCCTTATTATGTCTCAAATGCATTTGGACATATTACGGGTTCTTTTTGGCACTGACAACTTTTATTCGTTCGATAAATCTTTAGACACTTAGGTTCAAAAATGAAGCTGGCCAAGCCGAGGAACTTGTCCCTGCCGAATTTCGTCATGTTCGATACGGGCACATTTGCGTTGTTCACGAGTTTTTTAGCTTCCTAAAAAAATTGTCCAAAAAGTTTCAACCGGTGACTACTGCTACCTGGACACTGGCAGAGGAGGTTTTTCATATCTGCTTCCAGTACAGGCTCAATTGAAGTTGGCATTAGTGATGCTCAATAGGTTTTTCTGATTGTCATCCTGAATGGTTTAAGTTCTTTCTTATGACAGAAGAAAGAAGGATAAATTCTTTTGTCGGCTGTAGCTTAACACAATAATACTCGTAGGAGCCATGTTCCGCTGGCTCTTAAGCCCTTTTTTTTGCAAATAAAATTGCAATGGCCTGGTGCACATTATTCTGTCTGCTTATCTCTGAGTTCCAAAAAAGATAGTGCTACTTCAGGGCATTTTCTATTGAGGTTACAAGAGAACGATATCCAATGAAGGGAAAACCATGCTTACATGCTGTCATCAAGCAGAGACACCCAAAACCAACTACGCCTTGAAAAAAAAACATCAGTATAAGAAGCTATAAGTTTATGTAAGTTATAGTGACTTTTTATACCTTCAGGTTATATTGAGTTATTTTTATAGCTTGTAACAAAAAAAAAAAAATCACCGTAGACCACTAAGACCTTTTAGACCGACAGGAAAAATAATTAAACCATGTCTGTCCGTCCGTACATCCGTATGTAAACCACTTTAAGGCCTTGAACTTTCAGATAGATAGTTGAAATATGGTCGCTGAGCCATTGGATTCCATTGGACCAGATCAGGTTTGAAAATAAGTCGAATCCGTTCACAGACACGCCCACTACATGTATATGTGGCCACCTCCATTTAAGGCGATAGAAAAACAAAATTATCCCAGCATTGACCCTCCCACTTTTTAATCAGCTTTAAATAAAAATTCTTAGTTCGTTTTTAAATATGGATGAAATTTGAAAAAATACTAAATAGAAAAAGAAATCTGGTGAATTTTTAATATTTACATTATATGACTCCGCCCTCTTTTGTGAGCGTTGTTAAAAAAAGTGTAGTTTTTAGTCAAAAGACAGAGATATAACCGCATTGCAAGAAACGTCTCTAGCTCATAATTTCCATAATTTGTCCCATGTTTAGAAAAAATCAACAGATGTAAGTGTTATTGAATCCTCCAAGATGATTGGATTTACACAAAAAGAAGGTCAGGAGCAACAATATGCCCTGAGATTAGTACGGATATAAGGTACGATAACGTCTAACTTTATCCGCCTCGCCTTTATTGGTTTGCATATTGTGGGGCTTTATGCGTTGCTCGTAAGTAGGTGAGATGAATGTATTCCCGGTTCCAGGGAAGACCTTTAAGAGGAAAACGAATAAACCTTCTTTGAATTGCTTCGATTCCCGCTATCAATTCAGATAACGATACTTGCGCTGAAATCGAAAAAAGAATAGCTCTTCCAAACCCCTATCCTACAAACGCTTTGAGGGCAAAAAACTTCGGGGAATATTTGAGCCCGACGCAAGTGACGCATGCAGAAGTGAACTTCAGTTAGTACAAAACCAAAGACGGCTAAGAGCAGAACTATTTGTCGAGGTCGAAGCTTAATGGTTGAAATCCTGGCGCACCCCGAACTATATATGATGATTTGTAGTATGAAAGACTCATTTGTAATTGTCTTTGAGGCAAGATAAAAAGTTTGGCCCTTAGATTGACCAGGCCCATTTTTTTTAAAGAGTTTTAACTTTAAATTACGGGTTTTCAATAAAAAATATAAGAAATTTGACGACTACTTATAGATATATAAATTTAACAATATAAAAATATTGTAGATAATGTCATAAGCTAACATTTTTGTATGTATAGTATAGGTATGTGTCTGCCCACTTTTGTAGGCGAGTCATCATCATCTTAATTATGACCGCTTTTCCTTAGAAGGGTCGCGGAGCGACGGCGGTTAAATGGTCCTCCATCGTTCCCGATCCTCCGCCACCAACTCAAGAGACACAGGTGCGATCCCCAGGCGCGTCTCGGAGATGTTCTTTACCTCCTAACAGTGTTCTTTACCGCCTAACAGGCGGGCGACGCGCTTGAATTTCGGCTTACATAACCTGTCTAGGAATTCTGCCGGTGGGCATGCGAACAACATGTCCAAACCATCGAAGAATTGATCGTTCCACTCGGAAAAGCAGTTGCTCAACATCATGATTCCTACGAACACTGACGTTTCTACGTTTCTCACCCTATCCCTAAGAGTAAGACCAGTAACGCACCTCCGAAATCTCATTTCAGCAGCTTGTACCTGCGATCTAATTCTTTCGGTCATTACCCAAATTTCATGACCAAAGATGGGAGGTGGAGTAAACAGTTGAAAACTGAGATCTTTGCTTACAGTCCAAGCTCATGTTTCCTGATGACTGGCTGGCGCAGTTCTTTAACCATTGCTCCAGCTTGGCCAATCCTTCAGGGTAACTCAGTATCACTCCTTCCATCTTTCGCGAAAAAGACGCCGAGATACTTAAACTTCTCTACCTGTTTCAAATGGGACTCCATTTTTGTCCATTATTACACTGCACAGGAGTTCGGGAAACAACCATGACTTCGGATTTGCTCACCTTCATCCCAGCTTCATTACATATGGCTGCAAACCTATCCAGTGCTCGCTGAAGTTCGTCCTCAGACAATGCCAAAATAGCTAAATCATCTGCTAAAAGCAGATGGCTTATCCTGACGCCAGCCATTTCGAAAGATTTCTCACCGAGACTGCGGTTCACCATCCAGTCCATATATACTAAAAAAAGGAGAGGCGATAGAACACAGCCCTTGCGAAGGCCAACGCACACATCAAACGGTTGGGATTTGACGCCATTTATCCGAACACCAGTGTTTGTTTGCCAATCGCTTGGTGCTTTCCCGCTTTTCAAGGCCACCTTAATGACACGTGTTAGCCATTTAACACCTTCTTTACCTATTGCCTTGAGCATCTCTGGCCGGATTTCAATCACTTTCACTTCAGAACTCCAGCAGACTTACCAACTTTAAGCGTTATAATCGCGGCAGTGACTTTATCAACCGTAGAGCTATTATCCGCCCTAATTTAAGCAATGGCATTGCCATCTTCTGTGCTCTGTTGGGGATTGAGCAGCTCCGAAAAAGGCTCGCTCCACCTGCGTAAGACTACGTTCTTATTTGAAAGAAGCGTAGGTACCGTCTTGTAGCCACTTACTTGTAGGCGTGTCTTTAAAAATTATATTTTTAGTTAAAAAGGCGAGAGCTTAGTCCAAAATCATAATTATATTTTTACATCCCGCCCACATTCTTGTGGCGTGGCAGTTTCTTTTTTAGGTAGGGTAGGGTAGTTTGCAATCTCTCCCAGGCGGACTGAGGTTTTTACATATGCACTCACCCACTAGTTTATATTTATTTTTTAATTTTTAAGCATTATTTGATTTATAATATATTAAATTGCCATTTAATATTTCGTTTTGAACACCGTCATACCCATATACGATTATTTTTTCTTATTCTTTGAGCACATTATTCTAAGATAACGGTAAAAAATATAAGTTATGTACTCGCATAGTCTGCTTTTCAAACTATTTAACAAATAGTTAGGTTAGAAGCGATAGTTTTGAAAGATTTTCAAAATTTCTTACGTTTTGCCTGTTTTTTACTAAAACCTTATTCTATTACAATCCCTTTTACCGTAGATACCAGAAGATTTAAATATTTAAAAAAAAAATTATTTTGAAATGGTTGGAAGTTTTCGGATCTGCAGAAATTGCTGCCTGTTTTAAAGCTTGCTAGTAGGTTTCGTTCAAATAGTGGCCCCAATATTTTTTTAAATTTAATTTTATTATGAAGATTTAATATTTAGTTCAGCTTTATTTTGCTACTTTCTAGCTGCAAAGCTTTTCAGCTTTTCAAAAACATTTTGGTGTTTCTGTGCAGAGTTTTCATTATTGGCTCATCAGCGTATGTGTTGGATCGACAGTTACATTCTTTTATTTTTCTTATCCACAAATTATTTCCTCTTGCGATGTGCAACCCATATTTAGAGTAGTCATAACCTTACTGATTATGAGCTAATTATAAAAAAAATAAAATATTGTAACGAATACAAATTGCCCTGGCACGGCTTCTCATTTTAAGTGTGTGACCAACCAACTCTTATATTTCCATGACTAACCGCTCAAAAGTTACAAGACAACGGGTGTAGACGGACGTACCTACATACAACGGAGCGAAACCAAGAGATCTATTTTCCATTTTGGTAAGCTAGAACCTTAAAAGAAAAGGTAAAGCAGAAAAACTTCTAGGGAATTTTAGCCAGAGGAAGCTACAAACACTCACCGGCAAAAACATGCAACTTCTTGATGCTGGGGACACTTAATGAAAATTATTTATTGTAAAGGATTAAGGGTTTCTTATATTTTGGGATGAACCTGATGCGGTTCGCACTTATTTTCCAACCTTGCGAAACTTATCAGCACAGGAGTACTAAAAGAAGCTTTTTTATACAATTTAGTAAACAGTTGCTAAATAAACAGTTTAGTAAACGTACCAGATACTTTCTTAATAAGAGTGTTCTGGTCCCGTCTTCCTAAAGGCTCTAAAAAAAAGAAAATGCCTTAAAACCTTGTGTAACTCATTCCTACTTCATAGCCATAGGCTGTCCACAAAGTTTACATTCGTTGGCTCATATAATTCGTGGACACTTTAAAAATCTGTATCGATCGATTTATTTTACCTGAAACTCTGTCTAAAGAGTGGGTCACGGCCTTCCCTTAGTGGGATGTTATATTCTGTTTTGCAAATAGCCCATTACTAATCTATTCATAAACTTTAATGTCTTTTCGTTCCTGCGTCACTAACAAGAATATAGTAAAAACTCACAACTCGAAAATATGAATTATTTATCTCTTCCTACCCAACCTGCAATCTTAGCATCATTATGCAGCTTCATGCATACACTCAGTTTTTTTTTTTTTTCACTTGTATCCTGAATTATTCACATGTATCATGGGAGCAGTTGTGTCCTCAAGAACAAGTGCATTGCAAGGATCGATCTGGTTTGTGGTTATGTATTTACCACTGCAACCCAAATCCCAAATAAACAAGAGTGCTCCATTACGATTTATCCTCAAATTACTGCAATGCAAATTTCTTCATTCAGAGAAGTCAATATTTATGGTTTAGAGATGTATCTGTAATATATTCGATATTATTTCATTGCACCAGCAACGTGTTGGTATGCATAAAAAACACATGACCAATCTAGCAGATATTTAATATCTCTTGCATCCGTTTGCATTCAAATATTCATCCATTTCAAATATAAATTTTTTTATTGCAATAAAAAAAAACTAAATATAGTTGCATTAATATTGTACAAAACGCATTTTAAATTTATGTACACCCGATAATGCTGAATAAATGAAAAAATATTTTCGTGTTATCTTATCCTGGGGTGGCTCCTGTCATTGATAAATAAATAAATTTGTTTGGTTTTGCTTAATCCATTTAAACGGCTTTATGCCTAGTTGCAAATATTTTAAACCAATAATATTTTTTTCCGATTTAAATAGGGAAAAGCTGTTGAATTTAATAGAGGCATTTAGAGTATCTGTAACACTTCGATTGGCAAAACATCAATTATTCCGAGTCCATTCAACTAACATCACTCTGTCCCTATATCAAGGGACCTTTTGTGGGTTGAATTTATGTCTCAATCTCCTCCACGCAAAGCAACCAGCGAAGCTGTGTTAAATTGTTTTACAACTTACATGACCAACCACAACATTAGAGACGACAACGACGCGATGTAAACTGCTTTGAGGACCATCCGCATACTACTATTTTTTTTTTTATCGCTGTAGCTATGCCATGTTGTTGGTTTGAATAATAATGAAGTGGAGAATCCTGTCGAAGGAACGGAAATTCCTCCCCCGGGGTGGAAAAACTTTGATGAAAAATCGCTCCATACAGGAGAGTGTTCAGAATGTGTGTTAGTGTATAGAGGTATGTTATCTATGATGGTCCTCGCTAGCAGTGAGCGCCCTGCAAAGCGATGATAGCCTTCGCTTATTTTGCTGTCGTTGCTGGAGCATGCTGTACTTGCGAGATACTCTATGATCTGACATCCTTTCTATCATTAGGGTCAACCCACAGTCATACAGCCCGCCTCCAGATGGCATTCATCAGACATGACCCCTTCTGTGTGTGTGTCTCTCTCTGTGGGAAGAAGCAGTGTGCATGAGAAATTGTCGCACAATTTGTAAGGAAAATGGTCAAAGATATATACGGACTTTGAGAAGACGGGCATGGCATTTGTTCCCCGTGCTAAATGGCCGACATCGAGAGGTCCGGGACGGGATACCAACATTATACAATTTTTTTTTTCGTGTTAATATTTCCAGCCATCCAAACTCACCCGTAAATGGAGATCGAGTGGACTTTAAGTCCCGGGAAGTTGGTTCATAATTTGTGCAAAGAAATGCACATTTTATTGCGCAAATTATGGGTCAACGCTTAATGGTTACACCGCCCGGTTTGCTGGTTGGTCGGTGTCGTCGCTTCGACAGTTCTTGTATAGCAGCCAGTGTATACCTTCTCGTAGTTAGTGTACATTTATGTTTATTGTCCAACGAATTGATGTCGATGGAGCACTCACCGTTGAGTGTCCCCATTTGGGTGTCCCATCGGTGTAACGATGGACGATGACGACGCGTTTTCTCAATGGACTCGCGAACGGACGTTTAGAGTTCATTCGCCTCGGGTATAGTGCACCATTATGAGTTCGAGAAACTGGAGCTCATCCATCCATTAAGCCATCGCTTACATGTGCTGCGCTGCGGTCAAGCTTACGCAAGGAGGTTGATTTCTGTTAATGGTTCGTATTCTAGGTATGCACCGGAAAAGCCCCTCGGAGTTAGGCTATTAGTAGCATTTTATTACTAAGGATACGCGTCATTTGGTAAATGCGATGATGCTGGGGCACAATTTCTACGAAAGAAAATAATAATAGCGAGTCCACTTTGTGGAATGAAAACCTTTAGCTATCTAAGAAAACTCAATTTAGAGACGAATAAGGTTGTGAAATTATTTTTAAAGGTTATTGTACAAAGGGTTTGTATTGCAGCTGCGAGGTCATTTGAGCGCTTTCAGACTGAAAATTCAGCGAATGCGACTTATTCGGTTTCTGCTCTGACAAGCCACAATGATTCCACGAAAAATAAAGGTTTTCGTGGAATCATTGTGACCTCTCATTTGCGTTATGTTTGCATACATTTCCTCTTTATCTTGAGCTCATTGCGTTATGGTTTGACTAAATTACTTCGTAGAAGTTAAGCTTAGATTTAACTTTTATGAAGTCTTTACTTTGACAAGCGAGTACCTAGACATAATGTTAAGTAGAGTTTCGTTAATTTGGTTGCATGAAAGACTTTATTTTAAAAGCACAAAGTTTTTCTTAAGGATGTCTGCGTATTGTAAAAACTTAAGTATAAGTATTGAATTTGAAATTAACATTTTAAGTAAAAGGACTAAACTAAATCCAAGATGTGTTTAAAATTCCTTTAAAATAGATCTTGCGATGATGACATAATTCGACATTTTCAAATCTTTTGCGTTTTCGGAACACAGAAAGTTGGCTACTCTAAGATTGTTTTCCCCTTGAAGTACATCCAAGTTGAAGAGTCAGCAAAATTGGCGAGTAAAACTGGAGACGGCTGTTCGAACACAGAGCAGGCCTTGGAGGATTGTTGGTTGAGGCCCAGGTCCACGCTGGCCTGTAGCCCTTTTCGTTCGTTGGTAAGAAGAAGTTCTTGTAGGCGCAAATAATTTTGTCGGTGGTTTATAAAACAAAACAAGCAGTCCACTTTCTTAGTTCTTCGGATAATGACCGACAATGGACATAAAAAACCAGGCGCATAGTGTGTCTATGCCTTTGTCTGTGGCTGTGTCTCGCCTCATTGTTCACCTTAAATCAGAGACACAGCGAGATACGCATTGTGTTGCTTTATGCGTGTTCCCGTATGCTGAACTGCGAGACACAGGCACAGAAACAGACACAGACACAGGCACAGACACAGAAACAGGCACAGAAAAAGTCACACACACGGACATAGAGACAGGCACAGATACAGGCCCAGATGCAGGCGCAGAAACAGACACAGCCACAGACACAGGCATAGACACATGCACAGACGCAGACCCAGTCACAGACACAGATACTCATTGTGGCCCAGCTATAATAGAGGTATTCGTAATTTTACTTGCAAACATTTTGATATACGAAACGTTGCCGAAATACTATATTTTCTCTAGTCACTGTTGGCAACAAAGAACGCTCTAATTCGGATACAAGTTTGCTATTACTACATCATTTATTAATGGCCAAAAGCCCCTTTTCGCTTCTAATGCGTTTTTCGTTAAATAATCCTTACCACAGGTGGGGGGTAGCAGTAACACTCAAGAATATTAGAGAGATACACTAATCACGTCGCCCAGAATTGTGAATGGGCTGTTCGAAATTTACAAAAATTGCTTTTAATATTGAATTGGAACTAAAAAATATATTTAGGCGATATCTTGGCAATTTTTTTTTTCTGTGTGAAAAGATCAGTCAGTGAGGCCATACTACGCTTTTTTATCCCTGCAAAAGGCGTAACGTAGTCGCGTCTTAAAAACCGCGTATTCTGTAGATGGCACTTCAGTCGAAGTTCCATTTGATTTAATTAAAATAATTTTGGCAAGAGTTATGTGAAGCTAACCTCATTGCATTTATTCTGCTTGTACATTCTGTTGGATTTAGAATATTTGCGAGATCGGTTTCATGCAATTTTTTTGTATATGTGGCAGGGTATATTTCCCCGCTGCAACCTTCCCAACTATCACAGAGGCCACGGTTACCCTTACCATTCCACTTAATGAAAAATTAAGTTCTGAAAGTTGATGTTACACAAGTCCCTTTATAAATCCCTTTGAAGGCTAGTTTGGGAGGTGCCGCGGTGTAGTGTTCAGTGCATGTGTTTTTGAAGCCGAAGGTCTGGGCCCCGATCCTTCCACTGCCACAGTGCTACCTAAAAATATAAGACTCGTTCTCTTTCACAGTCCCTGCACATCTACGAGGGTCTGGCAAGCCCTCCGAGAGTAACATTTTTGTCTCGAAAAACTGCTCAAAGTGCCGTTTGGATTCGGCAAAAAATTATAAGTCCCTTTGTATGTGAAGAATCAACACACAGGGCACAAATCATCGAGAAGTTGGCCCTAGTTCAGCTTGCGCTGTTGCTTTTATAAATTTTTTTTATACGGCCAGTTTGATATTTTATAGCACCTAATTTTGGGTGCAATAAGGGTTCTACTTCGAGCTTTGATAAATCTTATTTTATTGTAATCAAAAAAATTTTTAAAAGAATAGCACACATACATGCTGATTTGTGTGTGCTTATTTACGCTTTGAAGCGCTTAGAAGATGAAGATCGTAAGGGCAATTTTTTGAAATTTGACTTGTTTTACACATGAAAGAACAAGTTTTAAAAAACGGCTAAAAATATAAATAATTTAACATGAAGTGTCTTTACTCTTTCATAAATCCATAGCATCCAAGTTTGCTTAGGATCTTATCTATCGTATCTTATCTATCAGCTTAACCTCAAAAGTTCCTACTTTTTTCGAAGCGGACAACTTTAATAGCTTTAAAATTCGTAGTAATTTCACTTTGGGGCATCATTTTCAGGAAACGTCACAAATGACGTGAAAAGGGCTTAATCCGTCGTTTGATTTTGCATGACTTAACGACTCCATTGAGGTCGCCTGCCGTGTTCCATAGGACTGAAAATTGATACAAAGCTTTTCACTGGATATTTGACCAATTGACAAGGAATTAAGGAATTTTCTTGGAATCTACCAATTGTGGAAATTGGAATTACCGGAATCGGTCGAATGTAGGAGACAATATCTATACATTCAACCAAGCGTTATTCTTTACCTCATGACTTCCAGCAAATAGCCATTGATTACTGATGCACAGTTATTGCTGACTCGCTTTGAGAAAATCAATTTTGTCCCTCAATGTACCTACGGCGAAAATTTTAGGAAAAAGGGTTTAAAATATTATGCAGTGTCTTAATGCGGCGACGTCGAAACAATGTGAAAAAATGAAATGGTCTTTCTAGGGAATCGGAAACCTACATTTCGAGCATTGTGCAGTTCATTGACACCAAATTAAGGCTTCTATTTAACTGAAAGGGCAGTGGACCGTATATTGGGTTTTGGGAATTATAAAACTCTGCTCAAATGACCTCGTGGTGATTAATTTTCAGTTTAGAATTTTATCGGTTTAACACACGAAACCATTCCATTCAATTACCGAACGACTACAGGGCATTTTCATCGAGAAAATGCAAGTTAAAAATGCAAAGTTGTTCCTTTGCGTCGGTCAAAAATGTTATTAAATGTGATTTGGATTAAAAAATGCAAAGACTATGGACACTCCTGGCTGGAGCAGGAAGCACTCTTTTTTTTTTGCTTTGGATTTTTGGGAAAGAAAAGTTGTTTCGAGAGTAGTCTGTTCGGTCCTTGCCTGTATTTATGAGGCGTGTTCGCAAAACTTTCATTAAGTCTTACTTAAGTCAATGTATACAGAGGAGAATGGTGCCAAAATATAAAGACCCTAACATCAACCCCAAAAGAAGCATTGCTTCTTCTTCTTCTTTCTTCTTTTTTTATTTAGGCGCGAGGTTATGATCTGAAGTGATGGATCAGAACCCTCCCACTATTCCCTCACACTACTACCACCAAAAAAAACACCATTGCTACTCGCAAAAAAAAAGAAAATAGAACAAACTGAGAGTGTCCATACCTACACTTTTTCGAAAAGTAATAGAATGCTCTAAGGTAGCTGAGACAGAGTTAAACCAAGATCTGTTAGCCCCGGAACTAAACGAATCTTGAATAAAACCAGCGAGCAGTTTTTCAGTGTAGAGTTCACTCCGTCGTTATAAAGATATCCAAATCGTCGAGCCTTGACATTATTGCCTCCTTCAGCATTCACTTCCCACAGAAAAAAACTGGCAAAGAAAATGCGAGTTGTTCTCTGGATTCAGCTCATTATGTCATTTTCACACAAACACGCACAGCAACTTTCATTTTGCATGGATTAAACAAGCGAAGAACTCCTGGCTGTTACCCCGAGTTTAGTCCGGCACTAACCCACCAAATTCTGAGTGAGTTAGAGCGGGAATATCCTCAGATTGACATTGACTGAAGAAATCTTCTCTTAGTTTAAGTCTAAAGCTCGAGTGATCTTCGAGCAGTCAATAGTTAAAAAAAAAAACTTGAATTCTCACCTTATAAAAACCACTGACAAAGCTAGTGCTACCCAGGCATAAATCTCATCGGTAAAAACCGGAGCTCGTGGGGTGCCGTGGCGTAGTGGTTAGTGTGTGTGCTTACTACGCCGGAGGTCGGGATTCGAATCCTGCCATCGTCACCTGAAAAAAAAAACTTGTCCTTTTCACGGTCCCCACCTCCGCGAGGGTTTGACAAGCCCTCCGAGAGTATTAATTGTCTTGAAAAACTTCTCAAAGTGCCGTTCGGATTCGGCAAAAAATTGTAGGTCCCCTTGTATGTAAAGAAATTAACACACCAGCATACATTGTTGAGAAGTTGGCCCTGTTTCACCTCGAGCTGTTGCGCCAATCTATTTATTTTTATTTTATTTATAAAAACCGGAGCTCAAACCCCAAAATGATGCAATGGCTTTGGACAGGAGTAGCAAGACCTTTCATAACTTATGCAGCACGAGTTTATTGGCATAAAGCCAAACACTTTTTCTGCGTAAAAAAAGGCTCAATAAGCTCTTAAAATTGGCTTGTGTCTGCTTAGCGGGAGCTAGATTATTTGAGCTCCATTACTGGAAGAAAACAAATGGCAAAATACAAGCAAAACTCTTCCTACCAACTGCCTCCAACAGAAGATTAAGACATCTACCTCAGCTCATAAGTGGTCACCTTAGATTAGCTTGAGGGTTCCTCTAGGGCCCAAAACAAAACATTTTTACAGTGGTAAAAATCAAGCTTTACAAGATGCAGATTGTGCACCAAAGATAAAGAATCAGCAGAGCATATTTTGTTTCACTGTGACAACGTTGACGTGTTATGGTAAGAATCCAGAACTGACTCACATGTAAGACCTTAGTCTAAGGGTAAAAGGCCATACGTTCTTCCCCTCCTATTCCATCGTAATATACTAAATGTAAATTGAACTGCCAATTGAAAAAAAAAAAATCCTAAAACCTTGAAAGTACATGAAGCCTATTAGCTCCTCCTTAATTGCATATACATAAAAGTCGTCCTTCGTCTGAATTTTGAAATTTTACGTCTTGCAACTTTCTTAACATTGTCTGCATGTAAAGAAAACTTTTCTTTTCATTTACTAACAACGCTTTTTTTTTCTTTTTTTTTAGGACTTGAAAGGAAGTTATAAAACAATTTGGATTAGAAACGTAAGTTAAAATATTATATTGGATTTCCTTTTTACGTATATTATATTGTTGTGAGCCATGAACAAAATTGTATACCACCGACCTGATGACTCGAAAAGAAGATATTCAAAAAGAAATGAATTATTCAGGACACTACTGCAAACTTTCTGGGCAATTCCCTTGAGTGCTTCGAATCCACTTTTCCCGTCTACACTTTTGAGGGCGAGTCTGTCTGATTGAAGATGAACGGCCAACCTTCAGCAGTGTCAGACTCTATTAGATGTATCATCCGGTGTGCCTGAAACACTTGTCATTCCAAAAGAAAGCCAGACCATATAAATCGCCTTATCTCAAATCAATCTACCTTGCGTGCACTCGTTTAACTATCATTGTGCCTGACTGAAACATTATTAATGATGACATTGCCAAGATTTGGAACATTCCAAACAGTAACCGAAAAGAAGAACAACAGCCATTCAAAGTATCATAAGAATGGAAACTAAATATGCCATTAACACGAAATACCATCCTGAACAATTTACTCGGCAAAGTACGTGCCAATGTCAGGCAGGACTCTGGCAAAGGAACCAAGCGACACCACCAACGACCGACCGTATTCCTGTGTATATATTCAATTGGTAGGTTAATCACGGAAAGCATCCAACGAAGACGGTGTGTACGTGCCCGCCAAATGATGAAAAGACTCTCCTGCGTAGGTACCTACCCCCCATGTGGACATATGAAGCTTCCGATTCTTCTCCAAAGGAATCATTCCACTTTCCCTTTGACTTTGATGCCACTTTGTTCTTTTTCGCTTTTTTTTGTGTCGTTTTATTGTAAGGCAACTTCTTACCCACTTAGGCCGCACTTTACTAAGCCCAAAAAAAACATTAAACGTGTTTAGACTTTTTTATTATTCACACACTGTTGGATGTGATCTCGTTTTTTTTTTTTTGCATTTCAAGACTCCGTGTGAATGTCCAAATCTCGTCAAAACTAAAACCTGCCGCCAGCTATAGTCGGTAGTTCCCTTGTCCGCCCCCGAAGAAGGCGACAAGAAAAATGGAAATTTAAGGTAGAACGGATGGATGTAGGTCGTCGATGAATGCTGAACTTCACACACTGACTCAGATACGTGATTGGAATGCAATGAACAGTTTATCGAACTCTCGTTACTGCCAGTAAGTTGTATATAGTAAAGAGGAAGTTTGGATCCAAAAGGTGAGCCAGTAGTCTCTTTGCTCCTCAGATTTCACGAGAAAGAATTTCGGACTTTGGTGTGGAGTCTCCGATTGGTTATATTTTTTGCTCCTTCTTTGGTTTCCTCCAGGGCACGACTCATCCTTGTTTAGCACCTTTTTGGGAAGTTTTCTCTTAGCCTACGGTACACAGAGTCAACCACAGAAAAAAAAACAGGGAAAAAATTGTGCACGATAAACATTTCGCTATATAGACGGCCGGTGGTGTTGTGGTTCTGGGCAGGCTTACGAGATTCCACTTTCGATACATCTTTTGCGGTTGCAATTTTCTGGTAAATTTGTGGGCCAGTGGCAGCATTCCACTGCTCCTTCCGCAGGAATTATTTTGGGCTAACGTGGCTCTGGTTTGGCAGCACCGTGTAGAACTGTAGATCTTTCACTTTCTTCTTCCTTTTGCGATTTGGTTTTCGGCCTTTCCGGGATTTATACTTTATACGGTATACGGGTGGAAGAGAGGATAGCGAAGGATATTTTATCGTTTTACTTGCACACGTGATGAATGAGTGCGGGAATCCTTTTATTTTGTCGGTGTACCGTAGCGGCGGGCGTTTGTAGGTACAACGTGTAACGAAAGGGTTTGTTCTTTTGGAATGGAATGCCATTCGGTATGCGAATCGATGGATTAATTATCAAGTTAATTCAATTTGTCTTGCAGCCACTTTGTGGAATTGCTGTATCTGGGTGTTGGCCGCACACGGTGTTATTTAGTTGTGGTTCATCCGACGTTGCGCATCAGGTTAACCTATACTAACTGCCGAGATTTTTGCTTTTTTTGGCTCCGTCAGTGTTCTTGACGGAGTGTTGGAGCGAAAGTAATTTATTGGCAGACGGACGAGTAAAGTGGACAGGTCAGGAAAAAGATTTGTTGTGCGGGAGCCGCAAGTGAAAGAACCTTCTTAAATGGGGGTTTCCTTTGATGTGGTATCCTTAAAAACATGATAAAATTTTCACTGGAATGGAAAGCTTAGCGGGTAAGTTGGTAGGAAGGAACATTAAATTAAAACCAAGTAGGAACACCAACCTTAACAAAAGGTTAATTTACAATGAAAAGCTGTGTAAAAATGAAAAGCTTAACTGGCTGAAATCTTTCACATTTAATGCAAGCCATATTGGCCATCGTTCCTATAAATATTATGTGTTTGCATCTTCTGCCCTCTGTACCAAAGTAAATGCCATGTGCCTGTTGCTTTATGTTTCTCAGTTGCCCTTTTGGCAATTATCATGGATTTTTTTTTCGAATTTAGAATGATAAACTTTTCGGTGAAAAGAATTAAGTCAAACTTACAATAGCATCGAAACCAGAAACCAGTTCACGACTAATCTATTTGTATAAACTTTCCCGAAAGTTGTTTTGCAAAACCCCGGAGTTTTTTTTTTTTTCATAATTGCTGATCCCACTCACCATATCTCCGGTTGGGTCAGAAAATCATAGAAAGTTCATAACATCTTGTCGTGTTACAATGGCGTGTGAACAGACAGTTTAGAGCCCTTATATCCCTCTAATGATCCTATTTTTATAACGTTGCTAGGAACTGCGGGTCATATAAAGTAAGTCTCGTTTTTTTACAGTCTACTTTACGAAAGGGGTTCGCCCAATTTTCTGACACTACATTCTTTCTTAAAAAGCTACTCAAAGTGCCTATCGGATTTCAAAGAAAGTTGTAATTTTTTGTAACCTGATGTAAATTTTGAAGGGTAGGCCCTATATAAATACAAAATTTGGTAGTCTCATTATTTACGCAAAACAACGCAAGCAAGGACATACCTTTTTACCCACAATAACAATTTCAATTTTTATGCTAAAATAGTGAAAAGTTTTTGGTGTTTATCTTGAGGAGTTCTAAAAATTATATTAAGGCCAAGAAATTGTATTGCAAGTTTATATTACAACAAATTATTGTATAATTTTGACAAGGGCTTAAGAAAAGAGACCATCATATTAACACCATTTGGAATCTGTGTAAAAAGAATCTGCTTTCGAGAACGTTTTTCTGTTCTTCGAGAGCATTTTTCTGTTCTTTCTGGCCACTATCCAGCAATTCGAATTTGCTTTCGAAGCCTTTTTTATTGTTTTTGACAGCTCTCTAGACTTCCAATTTTTCGTCCAGATTTTTTAACTTCTCCAAAAGCAGCTTCAGGCAAGCCTTGTTATACTTCTTATTTTTGAACATCGAGAGGAGGAGTCCTCAAAAACCTCAACATACACAAATCCGCAGATCCAGATGGCATTTCCCCCATAGTTCTGAAGAGGTGTTCTTCCACGCTGGCAAAACCACTGCGTAGGCTTTTCTATCTGTCCTACTCTTCTGGTCTCCTCCCGAGTAGGTGGAAAACTGCATTTGTTCAGCCCGTCCAAAATCTGACCAATTGCACTAACATCCGTTCTTTCCAAGGCCAATCACGGAGGCTTCTCAATGACCGTCAATACGGCTTTCGTGGCAAAAGGTCCACTGGTGCTCTAATGGCTTATCTCACCGAAAAGTGGAACCGCTCCTTGCAGCTTCATGGTAAAAGCAAGGTTGTTGCGCGCGACATTTCTAAAGCATTTGACAGAGTCTGGCACCAGGCTCTCCTGTCGAAAATGCATTTCGAATCATGCATTTGGAATCGATGTGTCTTTTATTCATTGGATTAGAAATTTCCTTTTAAACCGATCAATCCAAGTGGTTATGGACAGTTTCAAGTCTGATGTCCACCATATTAATGCTGGTGTTCCCCAGGGCTCAGTTTTACCTCCAAAACTCTTTTTGATCTTTAAAAATGATCTCTTGTCTGCTACATCTAATCCAGTTCATTCTTTTGCTGATGACAGTAATCTTAGTTTTTCATATTCGTTTCCTTGCAAACGCTCCAGTCCTTCGGACGGCGAAAGGGAACGGTTAAGTATGTTGAACTCATTAAATTCCGACTTAAACAGCATATCAACATGGGGCTTTTAAACAGAGTGGAATTTAATGCATCCAAAACGCAATGCTGTTTACTGTCATCCAAGCTGAATAGAAATCTTCAGCCGTTATCCATGAACGGCACTTGCATCACTGAAACCGAAAAGCTTTCCATCCTCGGTATTTTTGTTAATGACAACTTACGTTGGAATGACTACATATTCGACGTCGCCAAGAACGCAGCGAAATGCTTAGGATTCCTAAGTCGATGCAAGAAATACTTTACACCTTCTGATTTGGCTGTCATCTATAAATCGTTCATACGACCAAAACTGGAGTATAACTCTCATGTTTGGGCAGGACCTTCTAAGACAAATTTACACCTACTCGATCGGGTACAAAAAGAGCATTGAAATTGATAGGAGACTCAAACATTGCGAAGTCAATCGACTCCTTGAAACTTCGTCGTAATGTCTCTTGTCTTTCATTGTTTTATCATTTCTTCCATAAAAAGTGCTCCAGTGAAATAGCCAGTTGCATTCCACCCCTTAAAGAATTTAACTGCAATACTCGCGCAAGAAGGAATGATCATCAGTACACCCTTGAGCCCAATTTCGGACGAACCGCGTTGTATTGGAGTTTTTTTTTTTAGCCGAACAACACGGATGTAGAACAGGCTTCCGCAGAAGGTTTTTCCTCGTCACTTCAGTCCACAACAGTTCAAAACCAAACACATAAAACACACACATAAAACACTTGTATAAATCTGGAAAATTCCACAATAAAATCCGTGGGAGTCTCCGACACTGTTTACGCACAATATTTGTGGAAAATTCCACCACAAAAATAAATCTATTCATTTCAGTTGATAGTTTTCACCATATCTTAACATTTTATACCGCAAGTTTTCTGGATGTAGAGAAAATATATCGAATAAAAACCGTTTATTAAAATGCAAATTAAATATGATCAATCACAAAACACTTAAGCGAGGATAACACATACCAAATTTCAGCTTCCTACGCCAACTTTGACTTTCCATGCTTATAAGTAAAGTGGGCGGATTTAAAAAAATTTTACACTTGTACTGCTTCGCGACCTAGCAAGAACAGATATTAAGTTTCAAGTTTCTAGCTCAAAATTTAAGGCCTAAGAACTACCGACACACGGACGGACGGACGGCCATGCCTCATTCGACTAGCAATTCGGTCTCGACCATATACCCTTAAGGTCTTTTGGGTCTAAGGTGATTATTTCTCTATGTTACAAACTATGAAACAAACTTAAAACCTCCTATCCTATGGGATGGGGTACAAAAAACTACGTAAAACAAGTGGGTAAGTGCAAGAGGTCGCGTCTGTATAGAACTTCTAAATACCCGACCCTGTTTACCATGTAACACCAAATTTAAAAGTTTTTTTTGACCTAAATACATAATGCTCTATTTCAAATATTTGTATTGGCCATGCCCCCAAAATTTGGTTTGGGCTAAACTTTAAATTTAATAATTTTCTCGTTTAAATCATGAGAGAATGCGTTTAAAGCGCAAATATACAGCTTTTGTTTCTAAACAGGCCTCTTTAAGTTGGGCGGAGCTCAATATTTTGAATATGTTACAAATTAAGCTAAAAACATTTTTTCGATTTAGAGGGCATTTAAACCGTCATGTTAGAGGCTAGGATAACAGCAATTTTTATAAAATAAATATTGAGCGGCGGTCCTATGCTTTATTTAAATTAGTTAAAATGTCTTGAAATAAAATGTGAATTAGAGGTTATCTCACATTGAAGTCAAAAGTGTCGTGGCCATCGGCGAATTAAACCAATTTTGACAATTTGTATGCAACATAAGAACCTATAGCCGTGCCCCAAGCTTCAGCTCTCTAGCTTGATTTTGATGACCTAACACCTTCACACATACACACTGATGGACGGACGGACGTGACTTAATCAATTTACTTCTCGGTCTCGTTCGTATCAAAGGTCTTAGAGGTCTACGGTGATTTTTTCACTGCGTTGCAAGTTGCAAACTTTGTACTAAATTCGTCGGGTACACTTGAGCCACCCAAATACACTTGAATAACTCTTGAGCCACTGAGTTTTTTTTAAAGCATTAGAAAAGATAGAAGAGAAAAGTAATTCTCAGTACAGAACATGAAAACTCTGCACAGAGACACCAAAGCTTACCCCCGCAAGTGTTATGCCTTTACGGAGAAAAGCAGTAGTATAACTAGCAGAGTATTTCATAAATTCGTCTGGCATGCATCCTTATTGTTGTCAATTCTATTTGCGCATTGGAAGAGAAAGAAGTGTTGAATATTCGGCCGACCCTAACCTGGATAGCATACTCGCGCCGACCAACAAGCCGCTCATTTTGAGACGCTCCTGGATTTTTCGTTTGCTGCTGGTTTTGATCCGCCCGGATATTTTCCACATACCTGACCTACCACATCTGGTGAGCATTGCCCAATTCGCCATCTAGGCCCTATTCGCCACCATTCGGGACCAGCAACCCCAGAAGGGATTTCATGTTGGAACTCCTTTCGTCTAAGTGTGTTTCGGCTGAGCGCTGTTTTCAGCTACCTAACCTAACATTACCTACATTTTTTTTTTCAATATAAGAACGATAGACAAAAATACTAGAAAAATAAACGGATAAACAAAAGTGAAAAAATGTCGTTATACCTTTTTTATGCTAAACAGACAGCAGCTAAAAAATCCAATGCTTAGAACATCTTCCAAAAAACTCAATAACACCGGTTGTCATGAAATATTTAGCAGCTAAAGGAATCGGCTTGAAAACCTTTAATTGAAGTCATCACCTTTAATACCAAAAAAATACCCTACCAACAAAAAAGGACGGACGGTCAAGCACGACTCAAGCATGACCAGTTTTTTCAACCTGTGACTAATTTCGCTTTGAGAGAAATCATAACATATTTTAGGTATTTAGCTAAAGAAACACTTTCAATTCACATTTCAATCAAAGAAACATCTGAGGTTTTATATTGGGAGCTATAAATTGCTACCGAATTTACTTGGTAAATCAACAAACTTAATCCGCATCTTAGCTATGCATAACTTTTTGCCAAACACCATTTTGCCTTAAAAGCGGCAACAAAAAACTGACTTAACTATATTTTATAAAATTCGTAAATTGGTTGGTTAGGTACCAATTCTGTTTATGCCTGAAAACGCTTCCATGTAATGACCTCTTGCCTGCAGAATGTCACCTTTGAGCATTTACCTTATCTTTTTGCATAACATGGCATCTTAATTGCGGCTCTTAAAATAAAATACAAATAATCACTGGCATAAGTCTCAGCGCACCTCATTGAAACACCCTCCCGAATGACATCGGAATGGTGTTTTCCAAATCCTACACCATGTAAAATATTTAACATTATGCAACCATGCCCATTTGTAGACGCCGATAAGTGTTATTGCCAGGATTAAAGTGTTGTCACAGTTAGCCAGCGTCAAGCATCACGTCATTGTGCAATTTCGTAAGAGCCACGCCAAAAGCTATAAACTTCCTGTCCTGACCTATGATCTGAGATGGAACATAAAAATTTGAATAATATTCAAGTATTTGAACATCACCCAAAAAGCATGTCGTGCGTTTCCTAAAGAAACCAGTACCGTCGAAGTACCAACTTGTCCACAACGAAATTGTGTAAACAGCCCCAAGCTCAGAGTTCAAGCGGCAAACACCCATACAGTCGCCAGACGACGAAAAGCCTCATTAAAATGCTCTTCAGGTGAATTTTTCGATTAAGCGCATTATAATCAGCGCCATTACCGCCATTGTGGACTTGTGGTGCTGGTGGTGGTCCTAATCTATGCTATTATCGAGGTAGGCATACCCATGAGAGGGGTCGACCATATCCACGAATTGTGTGCCACGGATGCCTGGTTGTGGTCACATTTACTAGCCTTCCGTTTAATTGTTTATGTCGAAAATTTGTAATTTAACGAGGCCCATGTAAGATGTGTAAGGTTCGTTTCGCATCAAGGTAATCTAAACACATCGCCGCGCACTTGATTCCAAGGCGATGAGATTAGTGCAGCCCCCCAACATCCCAATCGATTACATGCTGCCTTGTGGCCTAGACCTCATCATTGACACAACGATTATCATAAGTAAATCATTCAATATTGACAATAGACCCAGATATAGTGTGAACTCAATCTCAAGCCATCATCTGTACTGAAAATTAGATCAAACTTGCTACGCGGCAGAGAGGTCAATAAACCTATTGCCGCGTCTTATATGGGTATTCTAATTGCGTAATCAATTTCTGGGCTTTTGTCGAAATGATTCATAAACGAGGAAGCTGGATAGTGGTGTCCAGTTTTCGAGCTATTTCTTGTTTGATTTGATATTATGGTGATAATCAGATTCATTTAATTAGGTGCTTTAAAAGGGGGTCAACGATGGTGCCGCAGCATGGTGTGCGGCATTATATTATTATTGTTTAACAATAGAACGGTGCTTATCATTGATTTAATGAACCTCGTGCAGGTATTGTTTGGAATGTCATTTAACCGCGAGATTTGGTAAAGCAAAGAAGAATTTAGGCAAAACTATGCACAGTTATCTGTGTTAATTCTCCTATTAAACAGGAGAAGTTTTTGATTAGCAAATCTATTTAGAATTTGTGTGACATACAAATCGAAGTTTTTGCATTTCTCCTAATCTAAGAGACGATTCAAACCTGAAACAGATGGCACAGCGACGAAGTTGTTTGGATTTGTAATTTTATGAGCCAAGGTTGTATTGTAATGTCCTAATTTTTGAGGTTAATTTCGGTTTGTTCAATAAAATTTTGACGAAGGCACGACTTTCCCGTGAATTTAATTCTTGTTGCAATACGTATTCAAAACTTTCCGCCAGATTTAAAAGTTCATGATACCCGGCGTCGTTTATCCGGCTGCGGGATATTTGTGAAATGGGCCTATGTCAATTACTTGTATTGGCCACACCACCAAAAACAGGTTAAGCTGAAAATTAAGATTATGTAACGTTCTTGATTTTTTTTTTTCTTTTATTTCTTATACGTTGTGATCAACGGCTACTATCGTAATGGTAGTAAATGTAGCCACTTTTTGGATGGAATAGTATAAGTAGTGAAGATAGATGATGAAGCACTGGCCGGACTAGAAGCCGCGTTTCTGCTGTAGAAGATGGAATCTCCTACGAGATCTTGAAACTCAAAATCCAATCTACCTTCCTACCCTATCACACTCACATTCACCCTTTGAGCTGAAGCGTACAGGGTGCTTCAGTTCATCCGGGTAAATATGCGTCAGGGGTGCCCTCTTTCCCTCGGCAGCTTTAGGCCTGCTAGCGGTTGCACGTCTTAGCTCGTCGGATGGGGGGGATCTTGCTGCAGGAAAACAGGGCGACACGTTACGTTTGTTTCAGGCCGAAAGTATGTAACTCAAAAAAAAGGAAAAGAATGCGTCGGGGATGTCATCCGACACGAGAATAAATTATATGGATGGAACCCGAAATTGTTTGCACCCTGGTCAAATATTCTTTTTTTACTCTTTTGCCTACTTGCTTCGTTTGGAGAGCTTAGATGTTGGATGCTCTAAGAGTTAACCCACCCCTAGGTATCTCATAGACTAACCCGCGAAATACGCCATGGTCACTACATAACTCCATCTGCGTAGCGACCCCTTATCCGTACAAAGGAGGTATGAGCCTCCTGAATTTATTACCTTACCTTTAATTCATATCCAGTCTAAACACACACCACCATCAATGCATCTAGGCGTTCATCTTCCTAAAAAAAATATATCAAGATAACCAAATCCACGACAAAAAAAAAACTTCCCATGAGGTCTTTATCGGAAACCAACCAATCACAAAACCATTAAAAGCCCGTTAAATGCACAAAAATAAAGATCAGAACACGGATGAAATTTTCTATTCAGGATGATGGGTAATTCCATCATTTTATTCAATCATACAAGTCTAATGAATTTTTAAGATTACAGCTAACGTTAAAACTAATAATAATCCAAAAAAAAAAATCGAATTTATTGGAACTATCTTAAAATCAAGAAGGATTTAATTGATTTAACTAATTTACCAACAATTGAATCAATAAGAAGTGCTTTAATTAGCCCCAACTATACAAAAACAATAAAAAAGTTAAATTTAAAATTAATCGGTTTTCAAACCAAAAACTATGAAGGTACTTAATTTAGGTTGGACTTTATCGAATCACGATTGTAGGATAACCAAAATTTTTTTAATTGAATGAAGTTAAGTTGTATTTATCTCAAATCCGGATCAGCAAAAAAATATGTAAATGCAAGGCGTATAAAATAAACATTAAATGTATAACTCACCCTTAGGTTAAATTTAACGTTATAGAATTCCTCGATGAATCGTGTGCACAGGATCCTCGGTATTCCTTTTCGTTTATTCTACACTTGGAAAAAATATTGTTAAAGTTCATTAAATACACACACAATTACATTTTTTTTTATGTCCGATTGAATTTAAATTGGATTGGGGGTATTTTAAGTATATACTAACTCGGATTGGGGGTAATTTAAGTACTTGATAACTCCATAAACAAATTATATCACACCAAAAAAAAACAATGCAAAGCTAGAAGGAATTTGGGTGCGCTATTACTAACAAGAGATAATAAGTATAGCCAGAAGGGCTTCACATCGCTGGTAATCAGATTCGCCGTTGACAAGGTTGTTGAGGTGCGACTGCAGTTCATCGCTGCAACGTTAACCAGTAAAGGGGACGGCACCTGTTGTCATCTCTTCGGTGATAAATTTTTTTTTTTTTTTAATTTTTCTCGCTGCTGGTTGATGAATTGGCGTAGCGGTCTTCTTGGTCTCTTCTCTCGATGAATTGGTTGGGTTTAAGCGTTTCTCTTGGTAGGTGGAAGTGTTGAACTTCTTGTGAGGTGAATTCGCTGAGCTGACTATGGATGAGACTCTTCAATCCAAGTCGCCGTGACCAAGCGGTCTATACGGTGGTCTGAAGAGAGTGGTCCGTTTTATGCTGGGCGCCCTGACTTCTAAGGGATGGAGCGATGAAGGGAGTAGGCGTAGCTTAGCCAGATGTAATGTGAAAGAGCGCGGATTTATTGATTTCGCAGGGGAGCACTTAATAAAATTAGATTAATTACGATCACATTTTTTTTGTGTATGTGAGGTGGCCTTTTTTGGTCTCTTTTGAATGCGGTTTCTCACAGATCTTTGTTTAATGAGCGTTTAATTCTGTAGTTTTAATTACAGTAGTCTTTAGCTTCAGTTCAGAACTTTTTTTTTGTAGGTACTTTAATTAGTAACTTTACTTTCGATTTAGGGAACACGCAGTTAGAAACCGCGCGAATGTAAGAATTTATAGGTTTGTAACGCCGCGCAAAGTTTTACGTACTAAATAACGACTTGGTACGTGGCAATTAAGACAAAACTTTCTACAATTTCCTTTCTCGCGACTACAAATTTTTAAAGTCTACCGCCGCTCACGAAGGTACTCTTGCCTTCTATACTCCCACCTCGAACCCGTCCGCTTCGAAGACTTCCCACTCACTCTTGCGGGTCCAGTCTTCATGACCACGGCAGTTTGGTTTTCTTGCAAAGGCGGTTTGGAAATTTTCCATTGCCTGGCGTGACATGGTCCGATTTTTGGTTTTTTTTTTCCTTTCAAGCGGTTTGATATTTTCTATTTTCTTTTGCCATTTTGTTTTTTCTTTAAAGCGGAATTCTCTTTTTCTCAAAGACCAAGACCTAGGAATCACTCCTTAACTTGCCTTTCCTTTTACATCGGCTTAACGACACGCCCTTTTGAGTCAAAATTTTTTTTATACTGGGTTTATTTTGTGCCTATGGTTTTGATTGGTTTCGTCGCTAAGAATGCTGCCGAACAAAAGGTTTGGTCCCAGGTAAAAGACAAATTCGCTCAACTAAGATTTCCTGAAAGGGTTTCCTACAATTAATTGATTCTTATTTCGTTAGAATCACGAGAAAATGACTTAAAAGTGAAAATTATTTATTGAAAAAAACAGTTGTTTCCTAAAAGTGCCTCTAAAAGTGGGAGGAGCTCAATGCTTTGTATGTAACAAACTTAGCACATGATAGTAGTATCTTTAAAATTTCTCGTATTTTTTTTTTTTTTTTTGATTAAGGGTGAATTTTTGCAATAAAATGGGCATGGTAGATTTGTTGTGTGGGCGGTCCAATTTTTGCCCAATTAAGCGTTTCTGGCCACTATCGCTCTGCACCAAAAAAAAATTTCAGCTCTCTATTTTGAGTATTAAGACCTAAAATCTTCTCACATACAGACAGACGGCTTAAACAATTCACCTGACGGTCTCGATCGTATCGTATTTCACTGTGTTATAAACTTATACCTCGACCTAGGGTACTTTGACTTGAGTGCGTCATTTGAGTCTCCGGAAACGTTGTATTCTCTTCTGGCTTGGTCGATGTCGCTTTTTCTAGAACCCTTAGGTGTTTTCATTCGCCTTTGACAGGGCTTATGCCTTTGAATGGCAAAGCAGGACTGGTGAGGGTCTCATAGGATTACGTATGAAGGTCTCATAGAATTACAGTATAACGAAATAGCTTATTCAGCACCCCGCCAATGGTTTGGATGGTAGAAAGCTTCTCTAATTTGCCACAATGCCTCATCGGGTAGACGGATTCCGATTTCTTGCTAACGGAAATGGTAAAACCTATCGTCTAACCTACCATGTTCAACATTTGATTGTGGTATTCAGGCTGCATTGCCTGCACTTGCCCAGCCATGAGGTTTTGTTTCAGGAGTTCAAGCGTTGTACAGAACTTTCGGTGTTGTTAAATAACGTCGTCATTTCAGCATCTTTCACTTCACACTTATATAATCCGCGATCTTTCATTTTTCAGCATTTTTTCCATGGACCAGTTTCTTGTTTTTTTTCGATAAGCTGACAAGTGTGATAAAAAACTGAAGACAATATGCAGTCAGCTACACCGTTAGTCATCTTGATCTATGTACATATGCTGCAGGCTAATCTGCAGCTTCAGCTGCACATTCTGATCAGAAGTTCAATCTTAAGGAGATTAAGATCTTCCTGTCGTAGGAAGTCTGAAGCTGGAAGCTGGGATCCGAAAGCCCTCTTGACTGAAAAGCTCGTTGGCACTAATCCGTTGGATCGCGGCGGGCTACCATTTTTAAAAGATCGTAAACTCTACGATATATTACAATGCTATCCACTGAGAGTATCGTGGTTGCGTGCCGGTACGATTAATAAATATTTAAGACTTACGTTTTCTGGGAAAAATAGGTTCCTAATCAATAGTTTTAAAAACTCTATAATTTTTACATATTATACCTAAACTCTTTTAACTGTACCCCAATGCTCTATCAACACGCTTATTATATGACCGGTTAATGCTATCTCTATTAAATCCGTAACAACAAACATGTGTGGCCATCGAAAAACGTTGTCCTTGTTCAAAGAAATGCCTAAAAATGGCACTCTGTCGTCATCGTTCGGGAAACATTTTACCAATTCCCAATCTTATTATGTTAACCTTTACATGCTGACAATTGCATAAATTGATCCCGTAAAAATCCTTCGCCAAACACTGACCCAATTCGAAACGTTTTAGTCGAGCTCCGATCCATTCCATATCCTTCGAGCAATAAAAAGGCGACTCCATTGTATGATAAGAAAAGTTTTTCTTTTGTTAAAATTGCATACCCTATCTCAATCCAAGCACATAAAAGGATATACACGCTCCCATAGCCAAAGCTTCATTGGTTAGTTGGCTGGTGGTGGCATCCTATCAAAACGTTAAGAAACGTCTTCAGTTTTTTTTTTTCGTTTAAAAGAAGACACACAGGCGAAGATATAATCAGTTTAAGCACCTGAGTTCGAAATTAAATGCAAATCACCCAATGAACATTTGCATGCGACAACAGAAGAAAAACCTGAGGGGCCAACAAAAAAGGACCACACCATGCAAAATGACTCCTGATGACTGTGAACTAGGTGTGAGTGTGGAGTTAGGATTGCTGAAAGGCGATAGCACAAAAAAAAATGGAAGGAAAAACGGAAGAAATGTCTTGTAAAATCGTTCAGGCAATGCCAGTTATGCGGGTAAAAAGAAGGAGTGAGGAAAAGAAAAATCAGAGCAAGGATTTCTGATGTCAGTCTCCTAGTTGACACATATTAGACGACCGATCCGACACGCCAAGGCATCCCATTTCATTATTTTGCCAGAAGTGCGGTGCACAAAAAAAAACAACCCTCAAATGAACATGGAAATCGGGGGTGGGGTGTAAGGTTGGCGGAGAGGTAGGTGCCAGTTTACGTTGTTTTTGTTTTTGTTAGCCGGGTTGGGTGTCGCAAAGGACACCATAGCAAAATGGTGATATGTGTGTTCTAAATGCACGTGTATGAGGGTATACAAGTTTGACATTGTAACTCGCTTGCTTTCGAGTATAAAATTCGAAATTTATTCAAATGAAGGACGACAACGCATAACGCAATTTTTACTGTAAAAGGACTTTTCGTCGTTGTTGTTGGCGTCGTCGTCGTGGATGTGTCTTTCCATTATCATTTACATGTTTGTATCTGTTGCCAATGAGTTTTCAGAATGAGAATGATTTTGCGAGTATTTTTTTTTTGTTTGCCTGGAGTAAAAGTGCTTCGACAGAGGATCAAGCTTTGTATGTTGATGAGCCAAGGAAAAAAAAATCAATTTTAAATTGAAAACATGGAAAACATGTTTTGAAACGGATTGTCTGAACAAGCTGTGCTGCGAATAATAGAGATGACTTGACGAAAAGATTCGAAGAGAAGTGCGTTGAATTTAATGTTGCCGGGTGCCAACAATTTATGAATGAAATATGATTCAGGGCTGACGTAATATTGGATTTGCCTTAAAATTTGTATAACCCCAGGGTTATTCTGAAAGCTGAGGACGGTCTAAGCTCTAAGCTCTAAGGTTCAACAAAGTGAACTCAGACACAGTCACAACGAACTCACTTTTTGGTGCGCTTTTTATCCGAACTTAAAAATTAAGATTTAGTCTCTAATTAAAATCGAACTTTAGAATCGATCATTAACATCTGCCGTTGTAGAAAATGATACAAAAATAAATTGAAAATTTTTGTCTAATACTATGTCTCCATCGACAATAAAAAGGGGATAAGCGGGAGACGATTAATAATAAATCCCAATGTGGTTCCACCGGACAAATATAGGATTTATTTTGACAGGAGCACTCTGTTTCTGTCATTTTGCCCCTAAAAATAGAGTAACCGAGGGACCGAAAAACGATTTCCGCTGTAAAAATCACAATAGAAAACGTAGGTACTTTTGACAGATCTGTCGTACAGGGACAGTTTCAGTTTCCTTATTTGAATCTCAAACTGTTACAAAGGTGCAGAAAAAAAGTTTGTAAATAGTAGGCTGCTTAGGATTTATGAGAGGATTTATTTTTAATCACTTGCCGAGAGGATTTAAATTTGTTGGGTAAATCTTTATAATAATCGCGGATTAGTGCCCGGTGGAGACATGGTATAATTTCGAATTCGAGTATAATTGAATAAACTGAATAAGTCCATAATCAATTTGAATATTAAGCATTTATCGATTTTTATACCCGACCGAGGGTATTAATTTTAATGCATAGTTTGTAACACAGTGAAATAATCTTCGTAGACCCTTAAGACCTTTTAGAGATATGATCGAGACCGACAGGTGAATCGATTAAGCCATGCCCGTCCGTCCGTCCATCTGTATGTGTGAAGGTTTCAGGTCTTCAGAATCAAGCTAGAGAGCTGAAACTTGGTACACGGCTTGGTTCTTCTGTTGCACAGACAAGGTGTAAAAATTGGTCAACGGCCACGCCCACAACTGGCTTTATTGTGAGACAACCTCTATTTCACATTTTCTTTCAATATGCCCTTTGGTCAAGTAAGACAATGCGTAGTAACTCAAATTTTGATACAGAGCAATAATGGCCCAAAACCTCTAAGAAAGAAGAGATTGGATTGCCCACAATAGCGACCATGCCCACTTTTTACATGTTATATATTTCAAAACCCGATTTCTCGGAAAGTTTACTCCAAATCAAAAAATATAAGGCAAATATTAAAGACATTACTATTTGTTAAGTTTTGTCAATACAAAGTTTTAAGCTCTGCCCACTTTTAGGGGGCGTTTTTTGGAAAAAGCAGTTTTTTCCGAAATAATTTTCCTTTAAAACGCTTTTTGTCATGATTCTAACGAAATTTCAATTAATTGATTTCACTTTTTGCTAATTAGTCCCACTTTTTGGGGCGTGGCCTATACAAATAAGATATGAATTCGGGCCAAGAAACTTTAAGGTTTTTACATTGTTACACGGTATGTAGAGTCGGGTATAAAGAATTTTGTCAGAGACGAACTCTTGAACTTACTCACTTGTTTTCATATAATTTCAATTAATTACGCCGGAGTAAAGGACACACACACACACACACACTCACTCTCACACACAAACACACACACACACACACACACACACACACACACACACACACACATACACACACACACACACACACACACACACACACACACACACACACACACGTTTTTTCATGAATTTTCGCGATTTTTTTTTTCAAAATGCGTAATATTGGCAGAACTAAAACTTTCCTGCCTGAAAAAAGGGGTATGACTGAAGCACCTTGTGAACTTTGAGTTGCTTTATTTACGTGTGTTCAATATTGGCTTTGTGGCACTAAGCGGTTCAAAAATTATGGCCTCAAACACTTTGAGAAATGTCATCCATTTTCATTTCTCAAATATATTTCAATATTTTAAGAAAATTTGACTTTTTCGTAAAATTTCAGCAATTATTAAACCTTATACCGGGCACTTATCCGCGATTAATATAAGCCTTCATTAAAACCTGTAAGAAATCATGCAATTTACCATACAAATTTATATCCTTTTGGCAAACGTTAGAAAATAAATGACCTCACAAATCCCATCCTCTTTATTCACAAACCTATTTTATCCACCTTTGTTACAGTTTGAGAATAAAAAAAAGAAAAATGGCAGAAAGAGAGCGCTCGTGTAAAAAAATCCTGAATTTCTGAGGTGGAGCCACTTTGGGGTTTATTTTTAATCGTCTCCGCAAATCGTCTTTTTATTGCCGGCCTAAAGTATATGTATGGTTTTTCTAGTTCACGCCTGCTAAACTTCCTGAGAAAAAGTATTGAAAAACTTTTAAACCATTTTTCCATGAAACTTCAAACCATTATTTGTGCTTAAAAAAATTGCCCTCGCTGTGTTCTCAGACTATTTTTGCAATAATTTAAAAGCACTCCAAATTTTTTATTTTTTTAACTTACCGTTCGGAAGTTATAGCGCGATTGGACGGACGGAGGGACGGACAACGAAGTGTTACGATAAGAGGTCCTTTTTTCCCATTTTTGGACGGACCGCTAAAAAAGGGCAATTGTGAAATTGTATAAAAAATTCACGCAAAAGTTTCCCTTCACTGCCAAAAGATGGCAGTCCCCTGAATACATTTGTCTTCTCTTTTATTAATGTACCCATCCACCTTATCCAATCCAACCATTACCACGCCCACTTTTTGTACCTAGATCAAGATTGTTGAGAAAATAATCGTGTTCGTTAATTTCTTGCACCCAAGTCCCGTCAGCAACTACCTCACTTTAGTTTGATCATATTTTACGAGGAAACGCAGTCCTTTGGCGTTTATCTTCATGTTTAGTTCCACATTAGAAGATCTTAAGCAAACTTTGTAAGACCCTACAAAAAATCCCAAATTTCGTTGTCCTTATGCTACGGAGAAAAAAGCTTACTCCCATTCGTCCTTTCCAACACCTGTTAACTAAATTTCCAACTTACCCGCCTACAAATCACATAACAGCCAACTTTATGAGTACACTGCTCCGACAGCATGCCTTCAAATTAACGTACCAATCGACATTAAGAGCTGGAAATTTGTTTTTCTTTGAATCGCTCGTGGTAGGTGTACATGGCATTTACACGTGTTAGCTCCTTAGGGACAGGTCCCTAGTTAATTTACACACCCAACTACCAACTATAATAAAACACCACACATCCAACATTTATCTCACTTCATCAAGATGGCGCAGGAGCAAGTTCCTCCCTGATCCCACAGAGGGGCGCAATATAAAACTCTCGAGTCTATTAAATCTCCATTCCGATGCGGCGTGTCCTTCAGCAGCATAATTATTTACTTCGCTTCGCAACAATGTCTGTCTGTCTGTGCATTAAGTGCTCTCGACCGTCTGTTGTTTTGTCTTCTCGCTTAAACAGTCAGAACTCAGAAGTGTATAGGAGGCTATAGCCAGCATACATAGCTGTGGTGGTGCTCTCCATTTAGGTGGCCAATAAAACTCAACTCACAATGTACGGGAGATTTAATCCTGGCGGAGGGTTTCAGCCTTGTTGTTCGCCGAAAGACAATGAGTTTTATACGGCGCAAAAGCACTCCTAATCCTCAAGTGGAGCGCAAATAAAAGCAAAAGCATCCTACTCCTCCTTAATCGCTTGGTACTAACAAAGTTATTTTTTCATTTTTTTTTTTTTTTCGTTTACTTGCAGACCTTAATTCCGGTAATCAAATAGCCACAAAGGAAGAGCGAGGAAACATAGGAGAGTTCGTAAAAACCATAAAGCAGGACTAACGACACAGCACTTGGCTGTGGACACAATAGCGGCAGACCACAAACGAAAATGCGAATTCGCATACTATTACTGGCTCTGATAGTGCATCAGGGCTGGGCACAGCTATCCTATCAGTATGGCTCGACGTCGGAAGCAGAGCCAACACAACAGCACAGCAGCGACAATCCCGAACGGGATGGGGAATCATCAAAGAGGATCATCGGTTCTAGGTGAGATTTGTTGATTGTTTCTGATGTTATAACTGCAAAGGAACGAGGGAGTGAAATTGCCGATGGCATGGTAAAGGGTTCTGCAAATATATTTAAGTAATGTGCAGGTCGGATGGAGTGTACCTACCTACTATGTGCGGTGTCCAAAGTGGATATCGTTTAGGGCACACTTAAGTTGTGTTGAACGCCACTTCGCAAACAGCAGCGTCATTGTTTTATTGGAAAAACGGAGCAAACATTAAACGAGCTAAGCGAGCAAATAAAAGTGGTGGTTCACAATAATAAAAATTGAGTGTGGTAATGGCTGAAAGCACCAACATGAGCGACTTAACTGGGCAAGTAACTACCGAAAAGGGAATCGACGATACATTAAGTGGAATTATTTGCAATCAGCAATGACTGTTTTAAGTGGAATTCAATTAAAAATTGTCCTCACGCATTTTAGGAAGGAGTGGTGTACAAGACACCGGCATGTAATGCCGAACCCCTTTTAAGTAATTAAGTAGCTTCGCGAACATAATTCACCTACGAACATAGTGTGGCATGATGCAACTAAAACCAGTGCACTTAGCTGGGTGAAATAAAGAAGGAGCGTGAAAGGAGTTACCCAACCGCAAAGATGGAGATGGATATTTCAGGAGATAGTTCTACACTTTGAATCGTTCTTTCGCATTATAGGCATTGAAATGCGATTAATAACATGAATGCATGATATGTAGCCAGATATCGGTTCCTTGAGATCTAAAAGAAGTCGTTCAGAACAAGCCTATGAAACATTTCCAATACTTTTATGAAAGCGCGATCCCCAATAGGTCTTCAAACCTGTTTGCTAACCACATATAATTCTGAGTCTACCACGTTGGCGGTTTTCTTCCATCTCAAAAACTGTTAAGAAAATCTGTCTGGGTCATGTGAATAATAGGCTCAGTGTCAAAGTACCCGAAGCCAAATCGCGAAAACTGAAAAATGTCAAATGGCACATAATTTTTTTTGTGTGTGTGGTTCACCGGCAGGGTATGATCCTGCGACTTTAACTTGTGGTGACTAATGCTCTACCAATTGAGCTACAGGGAACACGATTGATTTTCGTCTTACGTATGCTATATTCGTTGCTATTCTTTGTAGCTGATTAAGAATGGCGCATAAAAGACTTGTGTTAGTGCTTTTCGCGCATTGCTGCTTGACTACGTGCTTGATTGCTGCTTTGACATAATTTGAAAACACCCATAACATAACACCCATGCCACACATATCGTGGCATTGCCAGGGAAAGCTATATTCAAACAAAGAGACATGTATGGCGGGGCATGGTGATCCCTGCAACCACTCTACTTGATTTTTCATTTAGCTTCAATTATGTTCACTCAGTTTTAATCGTTTTAATAGTCCAAAGACTGTAGATCCACAAAGTAATTGTAATCCTTTATTTTATGACTCTATTCGACAAAAGTACAAACTAAGGTCGATTTTTTTTTCAAAAGTTGCAAGATCTATTCTGAGTAATTTGACATTTATTTTTTTGGGTGATCTGCCATTGTGCCAAGTCACGAAAAACTATTTGGTGACGTGAAATTTTTCATTTTTGGGCTATTTGACAGTGAGCGATTTGAAACCGAACGACGTCCTTCATATTTTAGAATGTAGCATTGAGGTAAGCCTTAATTATGGCATAAATGATGCTGTCAGAATTAATACTCTACTACCACCTTTTATGTAAGGATATAATTAAGAAATAAACCTGAAGGTTTTAGCATTAATTTGCAGCTCCCTGGTCTGAGTCCAGAAGGGGCAGTTGAACTCCGAATGGCAGAAATCCAGGAACGAAGCTGTCTCCAAAGACATTTTATAATAGCGGCGTTAAGTCCACTTTAGTCTTAAAAATTATACTGCTTTTTGCTGCGAAATATACAGGTTCCACCAGCTTTTATCTCTGTACCTGAATACATGGTGACTTAAAAAAATAACAACAGATTCTCCTGTTCTAATGTATTTATATTTAATCTGGTCCTTTACAAGGCGGCCACGGCCACCCTTGCCAAAGCAACAATTGACAGCTTGCTGCATTTTTGACAAAATTTTTCGGGCGTTGCGGTCGGTATAGCGATGGTTTCGAGACGACTGTTCGGCTTAAGCTCGTTTGAGGTCGATATGTACACTTTAATTTTTAAATAACGCCGTAAAAAGATTCAAAATTTTTTCAATGCTTACATAAAAGCTTAGAAAAGGCGTACAAAAAAGTTACGTGTTGTTGCAGGAGTCACTAAAAGTCTCCATGTAGGTACATAAATTCATTTGTCCATAGGCATGCTGTAGTTCTGTGTAGACTGTAGTTCTCAAAGGGTGTTTGACCAAAGTCATGAAAACGTTGATTAACAGTCAGCTTCAGAAAAATCTAAAATCTCAGAAGCTCCCCAATGACTGACAGCAGACAGCCTTCTGTCAGAGGCAGTTAAGATCGAAAGGTTTTGTACCCAATATCTGGTTTTTGCCTCTATTCTTTGCCACGGCGAATGGGAAACCTGTTGGAACCTCTTGTAATACATCCTATCGTCTGACATCACCACGAACAATTTAGGTCGTCGACCAACATTTGTAACTGCCATCAGGAGGCAGCAGATAATTGACCTTACCCTGTCAAACAGATTTTCCAAGACTATCATCAAGTGGAGGGTATCGCCAGATAGCTCCTTGTCAGATCACAGATGCATCGAATTTCAAATCCGCTGTAAAGTTCAACCCTTGCAAGATAGGATAAATCCGAGAAAAACTTCCTATAACACAGTTTAGATAGGAGATTGGCAACTCTATTCAAGTTCCACTCAACTTCAGATGAAGACAATGGGCCTCAACATCTGAATAGCGTCCTTACCCGTTGCTTTGAACTAGCGTGCCCGGTTATGAAAAGACCTAACATAAAACCGATACCTTGCTGGAGTTTCGAGGTGCAACACATTCGTTAAGAGACCAGGAGGCTCCTAAATCGGTCCTCAAAAACCAATCTAGTAGAAGACTGGAATCTATACCGACCGAAGCAAAAGGATTTTAAGAAACTTTTTCGCAAGTCGAAAAATGACTCTTACAAACAATTTTGTGAGGAGGTCCAACCCTTAAGTGAAATTAGTATAGGCTTGTGAAAGTCCTTCACTGGAGCAGTAACACACCAAGCAAATTCCTACAAAGAACAAGGCGGAGACCTTCAGTCTTCTACTAGAGCAGCGGTGGCGAATAATTAGCACGACGAAAAATTGTCGGCACGTCATCAACTGAGAAACCCAATTGCACCATTGACTGGCAGCATAAACTGTCTTCGCCGAGATTATTAAGTGTTTCCACCGGACACTAATCCGTGATTAAGAAAAAAATTTCTTCACTTTATCCCCTCTTATTCACGAGATTAACCACACGAGTTTTAATCTCTTCCAACCATTAAATCTTAAAGGCTATGTCACAAAGCTGCGTTGCGTAAACATTGATTTGACAACTTAAATTCAATAGAAGCCACCACAACATTGTTTTTTTTTTTTAACATTCGTCAGTACGTTTTCTTACGTAAGATAGTTTTGAGAAATCAAAAAAATTCAACACGATGAATTTTCGTATGCGTTTTGATGTTTCTGTGAACCTGGAATTGTTGACTTTCGCGGTGGTTTGCGTTTTTTGTAAAATTGTTGTCATTTTCTGTGGTTTTTAATCGTCTTTTGGAATGGTATATTTGATGCGCAAAACGGTTGACTTTGCTGTTGATGACCTGTCGAAAATTTAAATGCACTGAGGAGTACACACTGCAACAGAATGATGAATGTTAATGTTGATAACGTTGGTGTACTATCGACTTTGTGGATCCAAATCTCACCAACATATTTCACGTTTTGTTTATCTATTTGGGATTTATCGTTTCGTAGCTTTAAAAAAACTGGTGGCAATCAAATATGAGTTTAATAACTTTGGATTCTGAATTGGCCGGGGCCAAAGAAAATCAATGCCATCAAAGAAACAAATGCCATTTGGCACTACAGGTCTCCTCTTATATTAAAGTTAGTTGCCTCTTTTCGGGTGGAAACACATTGGGATTGGCTTTTAATCTTCCTACGTTAATCTATGTTTCATGTGCAATGGAAACATCCTATTAGAAAACATCAAGACTACCTGTTTGCACGCCAAAAGCACTACAAACTGTTTATTTTTTGTAAATGGCAGAAGGCTCTTAGGTATAGACAAAAGTTCGTTACTGTGGTGATGCTTTGACAAATACATCGGATTTCCAAAACTATTCTTCAAAATGTTCTGACACCTATCCTAAAGGTACTGAAAAAATGTATTTAACTATTGCAACTGCCTTCGCATAATTTCAAATCTTTAACAACAAGCACTCAAGTCCCTTACACCATGTAGAACCACCCACCGCCCGGCAGCATCTATGAGTTATCTGAGCCCAGGGACAACGCGAATGGCGGAATCGAATTTTCCAAAGATTAAATCAGCGAAACCTGCAATCCAAGCATGCAGCGCGGAAGCATTCACAATCATCAAATATTCATTCACAATCGCTGAGTACAAAGGTGAATGTCTCCTCTAACTAGGACTGCCAGATTTGTTCCTCCTGTCCTATATATCCCGGTAGGCATACACACAAGCGGTTACAAAGAGCATCGCACTGTCGTCGCTGCCACCGCTCCGTCCTGGGAAATCATGAGAAACCCATGACACCGACCGTGCGTCGTTGTCAACGTTGTGATGATGATTTTGTAATTTCCAATTTCATTCCCATTTTAGGCCACCGCTGCCACTGCCGCCGGTGTGCTATGCCATTGTCGACGGCACATGGACAGATGTCATCAGTGATGCTGGCAGGTGCGTGTGTGACAAGTCGTCGCCACTGGCCGCACATCGTGCCTCCTGACTCCAGTCCAGATTTGTCCTACCAAACTCTCTGCCGGCGGCGTGGATGTGTCACGAAAGATGCGGAATGTTGTAGGTTTTGCTTTGCACACTTGCTCCTTAAATGGGAATAACCATAGGAGGACTCTGGTGCTGTGTCATTCAAAGCGGTTTAAGGAAGAAATCGGCGTATGATGGCGCATGGTATTATGTAAATCCAAATCGCGATTTGTGTCTGAATCCAAAGAGGACTCAACTGCAACGAGTTTTCGTCTTTCGTTTGAAAATCATCGGAGCTTTGCTCTGGTTAAGACCAGAAACGTATCCAATCTACCGTTGGAAATTAGGTTAGGAGGTTTGTTGTGTCAGGACGGTGAATATTTTGATGGCAGTGATTGACACGGAACACACATATTGTGATGTCCCCAGGTAATAAGGTGTTCTGGGACTTGAATCACATCTTCAATTCATCAAGAAAGTAGTGCAACTGCAATAGTTGTTTGACTTTATCACCGTCAATAGGTTTATGGGTCAGGCTATTCCGAGGAGCACCAGTTCTCTATTGTAAAACAGTTCTCAAAACTCCTTGTTCTCTTTCCTGAATGATAATAATTGAGCAATACCTGAAGCTTATACATTTTTCTTGTTTTTTTTTCAGCGTCGTCACATCAGTCTCGGTCATACTCAATGGAAACGAACCAGAATTCACAGATGCTCTTGGTATGAAAGTGCCGAAGCCCCAAGTTCCCCATCTTCAAGTTGCAAGTCCAATCAATCTACTGAATCCCGATCGATATGAATTCTACACATTCGATGACAATGGCGAGTTGGTGAAGCGTTTAATGACCATGCAAGAGATTCAGAGCATTGTGGCCAATGGAGACGGTGAAGGACCTACAATCATCCATTCTGCACCCCTCGACGATCGTGACCCCGAAAAGAATGTTCAAGACATTGTAAAAAGCGTCCAGAGTGTCCTCAATCGTGAGGTTGAATCGAACAAAAATTCTTCGGATAAACAGCCAATTCTTGACACACCCGATGTCTCGTCATCCTGGTCCATGATTCTGCCGGCAATCTTTGGCAATACCGGCGGTGATATATTCCCGCAGAATAAACCTCAACAAGTCGTTATGACGCCCGATTCCGATGTTGTGGAAGCAACTACTAAAGCCACTGGAAATAAAAGGAAGCCTTCTTCCAAGCCGAAGCCACAGAAAAAGAAAAATGGCAACAGGAGGAAAACCACCACTAAAAGGATATCATCGACAACGCCGTTGACAGAGCAGGATGCTACCGAAGTTCCAGAATCGACGACAAGAAAGATTTTTATCAACAATCAAGAGGTTGTGCAGGCATTGGAAACTGATCAATTGCAGCATGTTGAGAATTTGGCCAAGAAACCACCAGGCGTTCATGGTAAGCCCTCATCAACTCATACTGGAACGAAGAGACCCCAGAGCACAAAGCAGAAAAATAAAACAAAACGACCAACAACAACAACAGTGGCGACGACAACGACTGAAACTGCAACTGAGCCAACCACAATTACGACAGAACCCAGCACAACGACAACGACGACCACAACCACAACACCAGCACCCACAACTACTGCGGAACCAACAACCACTGCGGCTCCAGCAACTACAACAAGTGCTCCTGCTGAAGCTACTGTGGTAAAGGAGAAACCACCCCAAAAGAAGCGCAAGAAGCCAACACGAAAACCCAGCACTTCCGCCCCAATTTTGGAAGTAACCACAGAGCGACACATAAGCCACCACCACAAACGCAAGCAAACCACACCTCGCCCAAGCATTCACAACAAACCTGCACATAAGCCTACTTATGAAGACACCACACCTCAGATACACAACAAGCCTTTACATAAGCCTATTCACGAAGGCCACAAGGTTCCATCGACTACAACTCCACAACCTACCACAACTACAACTACAACAACTCCACAGCCTACCACAACTACAACCACAACAGCTCCGGAGCCAACGACCACCACAACGACAACAACTCCAGAACCGACTACTACAACTGCGACTACACCAGAGCCTACTACAACCACAACACCGGAACCTACAACTACAACAACGACTACAACCCCTGTTCCATTCACATTTGCCACATATCGTCCATCACCTCCAACAACAACCTCTACGACAACCACTCAACCTTCGACAACATCAACCACAGGCTCTTACTACCAAACCACAACGACAAAGAGACCCTCATACGCACCTAACATTTTCCAACAACAATTGTTCCAGGACTATGGCATCAGCTATGACAGCTTTGCCCCATCTGTCAAAAAGGAGAAAATCCCAATGCCTGGAAAACTGACTGAAAAAGAAGAGGACATCAACACGAAGCTCTCCTTTGACCAAATCCTTCAGAGTCTCAAACAAGAGTCTGCCACCGAGCACGAATTGGAAGCGAGTGCATCTGAGGAAATCAACGTCCCAGCCAGGCTCCCCCCTGTTACCTATCCAAGCGGTGGAAGTCTAGAAGCAATCAACGAAACTCCTTCGCCCATTCGGGATCTCCCCAACACAATGGCGTCCACTAATTTCCAAAACTATGACGAAGTTGACGAACTAACTAGCCGCCCAATTACCCAACTGAAACCGTTGGACTCATACGAATCCCTGGAGAGCTTAAGTGCCGACGAAAAGAAGAAGGACGAAGTAGAAGATGAAGAAGGCCCACTGGTAATAATCACCAGCCGACCTCAACAGTTCATTTCCAACAAAGCGACTCCAGCAGCCGGTAAGCCTCTGTCTGAAGCTTCCACCTCATTTTATGAACCCGAAGCCACAACAACGAGACCCGAAGACCACGAAGTGGATGCCACCACACGGAAGCAAGTACCCATCAAAGGGGAAGAATCCGCACATGTGGTCAAGTTTGAACCACTTTACGCTGATGTGCAAGAACCAGTGGTCACCACATTCACAACCACCGAATCACCAGTGACGACAATGAGCGGCGACTACAGCAACGAGGATGATCTAACAACAACTATGGCGCCAATGGACAGCATAATGCAAAAAATTGATGCCATCATCTCGCAGAGTCTCAAGGCAAATGGAGCCCCGAACATAAGCAGCGGTTACACCCAGCAATCCATTCCGCACATCAGCACTATGACGATGAAGGATTTCAAGACGCAAGCAGCCACAGTGGCATCAATCCTTGAGGACAGCAACACCGTTCAGTCCAGCGAATCGACTGTAATGAACTCCAGCGAAACAAAGGACGAAATTGAATTCCTTTTGTCGGATGTAATCAATCAAATGACCCAGACGCAACAGCCGACGATGGCAACCACAGCGGTGCCTAGCATTGTTGCCCTGAAACCACAAGCCAACTCGAATCAGGAGGAAACGAATGCGCACCGTTTATCGAATTTCGCACAAATTAACCCAGCGCTTCAAATCAGTGCGGCAGCGACGGCGGCGGCGGTGGCGGGACTTAAGGAAGGTTCTGTTGGACAGCCCACAATTGATGAGTCAATCCAAACAATTCCGGTTGGCAGTCAACCGCTGGACGCTAAGGATGAGGTAGCTGATGATGTTGTGGCAACCACTGGTATTCCAGACGTCGAAAAGGATTCTGATTATGCGATGATATCGCAGGGAAATGACGAGTTGGAGGAGGAGACCAATGTGCCAGCAGAGGAAGAATCTGATACTGTCCAAAAAGTGTTCCACACCACCCAGAGGGCGTATGTGTCGAGTGAGGAGCTCTCAAAGGAGGTGATGTCCTCTGAGGAGAAAGTCGAAAGGACCACAATCAAACCACAGCCGGTCGGTGATGACAGCACCGAAGAGGATGGCAGTGAACAAATGATTGTCGTGACATCGGCGCCAGCTGTAGTTGAGGAGGAGAAGTCCACTGAGATTCCTGGTGAAACAGCAGTCGTATTGAGCGACTCCGATATGGAGGAAAGCAATGAGATGCCAGAGTTCACCACTATTGTTCCAGCACTGCAGACGGGGTCACATTTGCTTGAGGGTGAAGATCCCTACGTGAAGCTGGGTGAAATTGGAGCAAAGCCAACTGTCCAGAGTCTTGCTCAAATGATCTATGGCCAGAGCACGAAGGAAGAAAAATCCGAAGAAGCTGAGACAGGTAAAATCGATGAAAATCAAACCGTTCATGAGAGTGACATCTTGCAAAAGATCGATGCCTCGGCAGAGTCTCAGGTCGTCACCACGTCTGAAGAGAAAGAACCAGCCGTCAAATTGCCCGAAGAGACCACCATCGTCCCCCAGATGATCCAAGTCATTCAGCCCGCTAAGAAACCTATGATGAACATGGCACAAATGGCGCTCGAACAAGCCCTGATGTACGCTACCAAAGTGCCGCTCGACTTCGAAGATGACGTGGTAACAACAGTAGAGCCGATCCAAGAGGAAGCCACAACTATCGAGGTGAAAGTCGTAGAGACTACAACGCCAACACCAGCGCCAACCACTGTCAAGCAAACTACTACTACTACTAGAGCACCGTCGAGCACAGTTCCAACGAAGAAACCACACAACACTCTCAAGCCAGTTTCATACTTCAACAAGCAGCCATCCCTCATCAATGAGCAGAAATTCACTGCGTTCCAGGCGGCACAGCAACGCCCTGTTGTACGCCCGGCGTCGTTGAGTAATCTTAAAATGCCTCCATCGTCGGCCACAAGGGCACCAGTGAAGCTCGACCCTAGCCCAGCAGGCTACCTTGGACTGGAAGAAAGCACAATTGGCTTGGAAGACGATGTTCAGCAATTTTCTCAACTATGCAACGAGCTGGCCTTCACCTACTGGCGCTCAATAACATCTGAAAAAATCAGCTCGGCCAGGAGTTTGGTCTTGTCGCCTTTCGCACTGACCTCAATGTTATCGATGGTCTTCTTAGGAGCCAGAGGCAGCACCTCTGGTGAAATGAACGAGGTTCTCAAGCTCGACGATATGGTCACATTCAACCCGCACTTGGTTTTCAAAAACATCACCGACTCCGTGGAGAAGGCGACCGATAGTGAGATCTCCTCAAGTGCCTTTGTAAGGGAAGCCTTTAGTGATCGTGCCAATGGCAAGATCCTGCAATTCTTCAAGGAAAAGACACAGCAATTCTATTCGGGACACGTGGAAGAGGTCAACTTCCATGTGGTGAATGATATCATTAGACGAAGGACGAATCTGCTGGTAAAGAGGCACACAATGGGCAAGGTGATGGAGTACCTCCGGACAAACAGCGTCTGGGTGAATGGCCCTCTGGCTACGATTTCGGCCAACTTGTACCAAACTGATTGTAGTCGCGCATCTGTCAACGATCGCGATGGAGAAATGTTTTTCCAGGTGCATCCGTCAATACGACAACGCAGGCTTGTGCCAATTCCCGCAGTCCTATACCGGTCCGGATTCACTGCAGGCTATGAGCCAAACCTTGACGCTACAGTGGTGGCCTTTGGCAGAAGCTTCGAGACTGTCAGCACGATCTATGTTATGCCTGGACAACAGGGACCAATAGCGCCCGCTGATAGCTTAGACTTGCTAGAGAAGAAACTCATCGAGACATCGTTCACTAAGCACGCTTGGAAGGACATCCTCACAACGCTTATGGAGCGACCTGGCTTAGAAGTGCAACTGCCAAGATTCTCGCACAGATCGTTCGTGAATGCGTCCATGGGCTTGCAAAAAATGGGACTTAAGGGACTTTTCAAGGCAGACCTTGCCGATCTGCGCGGACTGACCGGTCTTGCCGCCAAGGACATATACCTCTCGGACATGATTCAGATCAACACATTCAGCACATGTGCAGAGGAAAAGATCGGCGAGCACCATCACGTAGAGATGTACCCTGCCCCACCAATTCGTAAGCGCAACAAGGACGTGCGAGAAAACGAGGACCCCGAGGCCGACTCATCGGAGAGTGTGATCGACTTTGGCTCAATCGTCCAAGACACTGGCCGAGCATTCTATGACGACCTACTTGATCCGAAATTCCTGGAACTGCCACTGCCACTACGACCACGACAGGCGAGAATTCCCGATGCACCCAGACTCCGTTTTGACAGGCCGTTCTTGTACTTCGTGCGACACAACCCGACCGGAATGATTCTATTTATGGGCCGCTTTAATCCGAGATTGCTGCCGTAAACTTTGCGACCCCCTGTCATCCTTTAGCTGTAACTCAAACGACTATTTTAGTAGTTTACTCTAAGCCAAAATTTCTTAAGTTCCATCTCTTTTGGACGTGTCCAACACATTTGTATGAAACATCGCTAAGGACATTGTTTTATTTTTATTTTTTTGTAGGATAATAATTAGTTTTTTACTGAAATTCTGTGCTAAAAGCGTTTCGAAGTATTTCCGGTCGTCGTGCAAGTCCTTAATCTAGAATCCGCATAGGAGGGGTCTCGTTTGGAAGACGTCAAAGAATAGTGTTTATTCACCAGCCCTCTGAGATTCTCGATTGACGATGGGCGCAGGTGACCTTCACTTCTCTGGAGGGGTGAAATGCAATTTTTTTTTTACTGTTAAGCAAGAATGGAGCTGAACATAATTTGCAATATTATATCATCATTTTTTATACAAATTATTAAATTAAATTTATTTTGTAGCCATTAGTTTAAGTGATACGTTAACAATAAAGATGAATACTAAATTAAGATAAAATGCTGGGGTTTTAGTGGAATACAGCAGGGGAATACATACAGGGTAAATCGATTGAAAATAAATAAAACTGAACTCGGTCGGAACAGACTCCTAAGACAGATAGTCTTAAGACTTAATTGCAAGCCCGACAACCATTTCGAAGCACCAGAAGTCTATGCTACAAATTATTTAACAAGCTCTTCTGTACCTAACTCAAAACTGACTTATACTGAAATCCTTAGTTTGCCTTCCAGAAAGAAAAAGATCTGAAGGATTGATGTAAAAAAAAAAACCTGTTATTAATTTTAAGAGACAATCAGGGCCAACAATTTTTCAAACTTTCGTTTTTAGTTCGTTATAATTGCATACAGCATAGGGGATTTTTTTCCATCTGAAAATTGATAGCTCTAACCTCTTGATCTTAATTCATGCAACGACTGGAGCCATACCGTGATAACATTTTTTTGTGATCACATTAGCAGACATATTTTGCAGCAGAAAATATTTTGATTGATAATATTGATTGCCGCAAATAGTGATAATCATATCTCACCTTCGCCGGCGCTTATTCTGTTTCTCCTTGTGGGCTACTATCACCCATACATGCTGTAGACAATAATATCCAATCTACAGTGCACCCATAAGCGAATACTTGCCACTTTCTTTCGATTAAGTGGCGATCACTTTCCTTTCAATGACAAGGTGCTGTACCATTATAAATAAATAAACCGATTCCGCTGGAGGAACTACCGAAAAGCAAGTTTTAAATCCTTGCCTCTACGTTATTGATCCTTGAGGTTATTGATCATCACACCGAAACCCGGTATGGAGTCTTACGATCCCCCTTTTTGCTTGAATGCCGTGCCGTTGTGCAAGTGGTAGCAGTTCGGGCGACTATGAACGAGGTCCTGGATTCGAAATCCCGATCAGAGAAATAATTATTGACTGCTCACCTCTGCAAGAGCCTGAAAAACTCTCCGATAGTATCCTTATCATGAGATTCGGCCTTATTCGCCGTTAGCAATCGGCAAAAATTTAAGGTCTTCTCCAATTTCATAATATATGCTTATAATGCGTAAGGCATGCATGATTGTAAGGGATCAGGCAAATGGTTGCAACTAAATTTTAAGGGCCATTTAAAAGACTTGTACAAAGATCTAACTTGAACCGCTCTAGGTAGACTCCATAGGATTTGTCTCCAGGTAAAATCGGTTAAACTACTCGTCCGCATGGGTTTACATACTAAGACCGGCTACTCTAGCCCTCTTTTTTCCCCTTAGTGCGGGTTCATACCACTTCGGTTAACCTAGCCTACCCCGATTCCCCGAGGCTTATTCTCTTTTATGTCGCCTGAAGTCCTGGTTTGCACTGGAAACACCCTTTCTTCTCACCTTAGAAATCTCCTCACTGGTCACAACATAATTTTGTTTTCGGGGTTCACACCAATAATTGTTACAACTTCGAAATATCCCCTCCCTCATGGGTTCATACCGAGATCAGTTACCCCTGCACTCTCCTATAGGATCTATCCTTCGATGCTAATTCTTAGTTGAAACGCAATATAACGGAGCTACACTGAAGCCGGTTGCTCTTGCCTTGTCTTCACATAAGGGATTATTCTTTGCAATTGGCTCCTAATCTCTTGTTGATGTGGGTTCATATAAAAAAACTCTTCCGTACTCAAGCTATTTTCTCTAATTCATACTAACCCCACTAATCCAATTCTCAAGACAAATTCCTAAATAGGGTCAGGGTAAAATTTTTGCCAGAATGTACCTCACCGGCACCTACAATTCTGCTGGCAGCGACTCACACCGAAATGATTACCGCCTTTTCGGGTTATTAACCGATTGGTGATCTTAAGAAGGCATAAGTTGACCGTAGGTCCAAGTGGAATATATTGGATTTTTTTATCTTAATATATGGATTTGGGTGTCCTGATTTCGAATATGCTATTGAAAATTGTCGATTTCGATTAGTTTCGAGGTTATAAGCCAAAGAAGTTCAAAAGGAGTGCAACTTTAACATACCCGTAAATGGCCACAGGCGCCTGCCAGACAACTGGCACCTACCCTTAGCGGAGCGACGAAGTCGCGGCAGCGGCTAAACCTTGGAAAAAGAGTTGAAATCCTTTTAACCCGCGAAGCGGGTCACCCAAACACTGTTGTCTCCAAGAGCAAATTTATTTTGCAGCGAACCTTGTCAGATTTCTATATCATACTCTTAGGCAGAAATTAAAAGTCAAAGATGAGGTATTTTGTATGGAAAAATTTAAACTTTGAATAGCTATAACTTTTAAACTAAACGAGACCGACAATTTTTAATAACAAATTCGTATTCAGGACACTGAAATACATTTATAAGCATAAAAATAACAACTAAATTCCACTTGGACCTGGACCTACGGTAAACTTGTTCCCTTAAGAACAAGCTTATATGATAAGTGATGGTTTCCCCGACCTTTTTGCCCAAAATTTGAGAGTCGTCATTTAGGTCTAGTTATCCAGGCTAGTTATCCCTTAAAATTAAGGAAAACCACCTTTCCAACCGAACCTAATTATTGAGGACTTCTTGTTCTTGCGGACCTTGTTATTGTGGACTTCTTTAGCAAGTGACCAGAGGTATTTGAGATCTCAAACCAAGAAGCTTAAACCGTGGTCGACCAGACAGACCAAAGAGTGTGTAGGTTCGGTATGCCTAGAAAGAAACTTCTAATTAGAAATGTTGCAGGACTTATGTGCATCAATCGGGCTACAGAAAATATGGACCACATAGCCTTGAATTCATCGAAAGAAATGGTAGAACGCTTTAACAAGGCTCTGAAGGGGACTAGAATCGACGGGTCTGGGATCGGCGAACGGCGTTTTTGTAATGGCCCACCGGAACGCGATTGATTGATGGTACATCTGTTGTATAAACTCCATCTGAATCTGAAATTCTATTTGAACTTACTGCCACGCTACCCATTGATTTTGGGAATTAAAGCTTTTAGTGCAGTAAGCTTTATTCACCTTCCTCATCCAAAATGCGAAAAGGTCTACGAGCTGCATCTTACATCGCATTAAGACCAGATAAAATGCGTGAGCACCGGACCGGAATTCAACAAAGTTGATCTGGTATGATGTCGCCTGAGCTGAAAAAGACCCACTTTTATAAGCTAATATCCATCCATCTTGATTTGCAACAAGAACCCAACAATCGACAGTCCAATTGAAAGAGATGTAGCTTCAATCATAGTACCAGGTGCCCGAACAAGCTGGCCGAAAATTCGAAAATTCCTATAAGAAAACCCCTTAAAAGGCTGTATTTTATTAAGTTGAACGTGCCTTGAAGGGTTCCTGCGCTATCTCAGGCGGACTAAAATAAATACTAAAAAAAAACTTTATACCTTCCTACAAAAAGAAGAATTTTCTTTTCTAATTTGGTTCTTTACAAAAGTGTGTCAGGTCATGAAAACTCTCATAAAACATCGTGATTCTCAAAAGAGTTTTGATGTTTTTATAGCAATATATCTAGAGTCCTAAATGTGACAATGTATCTAGAGTGCCTGATTGCATAATGCTTGGAATAAAAAAAAAAAAACTTTTTTAAGCCTTTTCACTTCACCACAAGAGGATTCGTTCATCTCATTTCGTATTATAAATGTAGCAAAAACTTTTGACGAACGCTCAAACGAAACATAGCCTTATCCAAAAAAGCACACTTTCTCACAACTTTGAATCGGATTAATTCAAAATATCCTGCCGTATGTCCCTGCCTCCCTCAAATATCCTGCCTAAATTATAATAATGTGCTTAAATCGAAACAACTCAAACAATACCAGACTTAGACATTACCTACCACACAATTGCAATGCATAAAAGTCTGTGCACAGCCCAAGTTGAGCAAAAGTTGTTGTTTAAAGCAAATTTCTCATAAGTATACCCAAAACAGTGCATAGAGAGAAAAGGATTCATTATTAATTCAGTTTTAATTAATATTTAGCAAGGACATGAGCGTTATTCTAAAAACTATTCGCAATGATGTTCGCCACTTTTGTCGCTATCATAATTGCAGGCAAGTACACAATACACTACACATACTGCCGTATTTCCTTGCGTTCATTGAATAGGATTACCAGACGAACGAAGGGGAGGCGGAAGACGGTGTCCTTGCTACATAGAGTGTTCTACACGAGCTGAACTGCAATTGTGGTAATAAAGATTTAATTCGAAATTCTAATTTGTGCAACAAGGAAACTTAGACATGGAGCGTTGCTCCTTTATCTACGGAGAGCACCACCACAGCTCCGGATTCCAGACTACTATAACAGTATGAGTATATGGAGAGGAAATGTGGTTTTTCAGAGATAAGCCATGCATGTGTGCCCTTAAAATGTGTCAGTTGATTATTATACAACACTTGCTATGCTGCAGGAGTCACGAAAAAAAAGCTCATGAATACCAATCGAAAATATGCTGCCTTACATTTGGCAAAATTAAAAATAGAAATGTGTAAACGGAAGCAGCGAAGGCAGGATACTTTGTGATAACCAGCCATGCAAAGCACAGTCCTGTGTACATAGATATTTTATTTACGCATTCCAGGGCAGTATTACCAGCTGGGTAATTTTAGTCGGAAAAAATTATATTGGTTTCGGTTTATAAGTTTTTAATACTTATGTGGTTCAATCCATAGTTAGTTTGTTTTTATAGTACATTTTCACCGTACTGAAATTCAACGTTTTAGATAACCAAAATTCAACATTTTATCCAAAATGTTCAGCATTCCGTAAAACATCCGTAAGAGATTTACAATTCGAGCAAACCTATAAACTTATTCACATGACTTCACGTCACGTAATGACTTTTGAGACCTTGTCATCAAACTAAAATCACAACGAACTGAAACAGAAAAGAACTGATTCGACTTTAAGTACGGTCTCGATAAAACATTATATCCCTATAAAGCCATGGGATTCTGTAACCTCACAGTGCTACAAACACCCAACAAGGATAAGAGAGTCAAATTAGTCTGACAAATGGCCTATTCAGGGCTTAATATTATGTGTCAAAAACTTCTTAAGCAAGTGGCAAAGTGCAAAACTACGTATGCAAAAACTTCAGTCCATCTTTGACTGATTCCAAAATACCGGACCATACCAAAAAAGAAACTGCCATGCCTCCAAAAAGTGGGCGGGATATAAAAATATAACTGTTGAATGCTTTATACTAGGTGGTTGCATATAATTCGGCCTAAAACTCCGCATTTTCAACTAAAAGAATCACTTTTTTAAGCGCAACGCCCACAAAAGTGGGCGGAGACACATACAATATATACATAAAAGTTAGAAAATGCTAATATCTACAACTTTTGTCATAATATTTTTTGTCAAATTTCATATATATTTATTGAAAAACAGTCATTTTAAGTTAAAATCCTTTAAAAAGTGGGCGTGGTCAATGAGAAAGGCTAAAATTTTTCGACTGCTTGAAAATGAATGCGCTTGTAATATAGCTCAAATTTGGAAAAAGTATTTTTTTAAATTAGAGATTGTCGCACATACAGGTCTGTAGTGGGTGTGTCTGTGGGCGGATTCTGCTAATTTTCAAACTTGATCTGAAGGACTGGACTTCCAGCCAGCCCACCAAATTTTAGCTCTCTATCTTAAAATTTAAGGCCTTAAAATTGTTTACATACGAACGGACGGACGGACGGACATGGCTTTATCGATCCTCCTGTTGGTCCCATTCATATTTCTTAAAGGTCTTGGGGGTCTACGGTGATTATTTCACTGCGTTGAAAACTATACATCAAACTTAATATCCAGGGTATATTACTGTCGGCAACAGTAAATCCGTCCGAATCCGAGGCCTGTTTCTGCTTCGTGACTGGTGTTTCTTTACGTGGCCGGGAAGTCACCCCGACGGCACGACCCCCAACCTGGAGGACCAGATCCTTTGCTTAGCTCTAAGGACGGAGAGCCGGATAGCCCGCTCCTTATAGGCCTGAGCTCCGAATACGTCGTAGTAGCCCATAACAGGTCTTCACTAAGTAGTTCGGCCTGATTGGAACTATGGACGCCACCGTTGATTCCATCTGGGGAATTCCTCCGCTGCCGTCAGGATGCAAGGAGAAGTGCCTTAGTGGGAACACTCCTCAAGAAAAGACACCCAACACCGACGTCTTGGACAAAACATCACCATCGACAGCTATAACTTTGAGGTAGTTAGGGACTTTGTCTACCTGGGTTCCGCTATCAATTCAGACAATGACACCAGCGCCGAAATCAAACGAAGGATAACTCTTGCCAATCGCTGTTTTTTTGGGCTAAGAAGGCGATTGAGTAGCAAAGCCCTCTCTCGAGCAACTAAAGTGTCCATGTATAAGACCCTCATCATCCCAGTCCTGCTTTACGGTGCAGAAGCATGGACCCTGTCAAAGGCGGATGAAAACACTTTAGGCTGCTTCGAGAGGAAAATCCTTCGGACGATTTACGGTCTCGTCTGCATAGACGGAGAGTGGAGGAGGAGATATAACATCGAACTGTACGGGCTGTACAGCGATACCGACCTAGCCAAAAGAGTCAAAACACAACGTCTACGATGGCTGGGTCATCTAGAGCGGATGGACACCAACGCCCCGGCCCGGAAAATCTTCGAATCCACACCGCAGGGACGACGCGGTAGAGGAGCACCGAGACTCAGGTGGCGCACGCAAGTGGAAGGGGACCTCAGCCAACTTCGCGTGCGAAACTGGAGACGGCTAGCTAGAGACAGAGCTGGCTGGCGAAGCTTGTTGGCTTAGGCCCAGGTCCACCCCGAACTGTAGCGCCACCTTAAGTAAGTAAAGTAAGTATATTAATGTCGGGTATAAAAAACGCTAATGTCTGTAATACAAAATACTCTCGGCAGGTATTTAGTTTTATGTAATACTCCTCGGAAATCCCATTTAACCTTTTCAAAAAACCTCTTTAATGCCACTTTGAACCCGTTTCGCATGCCCTTGAGACTCGAAAAAGGAAACTTTTCAGAAACGGTTGACAGATCTGCCACAATTTTTCTCGCTCCAGGGAAATGTCATCGTCACTCTCTTTTGAGAACCGAAAAGACAAAAATGAGTGATCAAGTCGGTTTAATCCTATGTTTGTCCGGTGGAGACACTTCGGGTTTTTGTTTGTAATCCTCTGCCGGTTATCGCGTTTTTATGGTCAGTGGAGACATAGATAAAAGTTGGCATGGTCGAAGATTTGGAAACCCCAAGTGTCTGCCAAGTATTCACCTGCTGGACGTTTTTTTATATGCATTGGGCTAACAGTGGTGTCTTTATGCATTAAAAGGCCTTTTGAATTTTCAATGAAGATTGCGTTTCACTGAAGTCAATTGTAAACGAACGAAGCGGATTTACGCATTTTCTATACCTTTTTTGTAAAAAATGGTCATCAAGCCAACCCGATTTTAAAGATCTTAAAACTTCACTCATACGGAAACCTGATTATGATTTAAACACTTCACTTGCCGTCCTCGATCATACCTCTTAAATGCCTTGGCGGTCTTCGGTGCGAGTGTTACAAACTAATAAGCTATAGCAAAAAATTTAAGACTACTGGATGAGTTCTAAAAACACAGAAGAAGACTTCTTAAATTTTTATTTGAGAATATTTAAAACTAAGGGTCAGTGTATGTTTCATAGAAATGGATATAGGAACATATAAAAAGATAACGCAGCATGCCCTTCATCGAAACGATTATGTTTTCCCTTTGGCAACACTGCGTTACAAAGAGGTCAGTCGCGCTCACAAAACATGCAGAACGAGCGGAAACGGAATTCCTAAAATTTCATCGTCTGTTTTACAGTCTGCTTAAAATGAAACATAAAAGCGTACAACATGAACAAGGCTATTGTATCTAAAAACACACATAGAGATACAGTACCCGGTCAGGATATTTCGGATATAGTTATGTAGGATGTGTTTTTTTGCTTTGGTATTTTCGGATTTTAATGATGTGCCCCACGAGGAAACGAGGAATTCATATAAAAAAAAGCAAATAACAATAAAGCCACATTCTGCGCTCTGTTGAACAAAATGTCGGTCATAGATTTTGGATTAAACATTAAAATTTTAAATTATTTTACAACTTTTCAAATAACTGCGGATTCGGTGCAAGTTATCGGAAAACTATGTGTGGTAGATGCGCTGTATGTTATGAATATAGCCAGCAGCCAGCGTTTCAAAGAGACTTCATTTTTATTTTCCAAAATCCGGCAGCTGTTGGCTGGAATGAGTTGATGTCGAAGTATACAGCTTGACAACCAAACATGAATTTACCAGACTTCATTTAATAATGAAAAAATAGCTGCTAAAAAAACATTTTAGGTAGGTAGGTATTTATTTGCGATATCTTCAGTTTTTAATTTTTTGACTTTTCCGGTTCCCAGTTTTAGGTACCTTCCTTCATATACATAATCATGAAAATGTGCCTATATGATTATTGATACTGGGGCAACAACTTGAAAGCGGCTGATAGTATGGTTTTGTAAGTAAGATTTTGGTCTTTCGTCAAAAATGTTAAATATTGTGTCTCACCCTCCATCCCAACCATTGTCTGAAATGGCATTCCAGCTGTCAGTGCCCTAGACGAAGCCTATCTCCTCGCAGCACGTTTTGCTGCTAGCTCCACACTACCAGATTGCAAAATGTCTCCACCTGCGCTTGAGCGCGTCTATATGCGACAAATATGCATTATGGGATACACTATGGGACAAATATGTTTTCGCACTCCTACAGTTAAAAAAGTACTTAAGGATCTTAACATAAACAAATCCGCTGGTCCAGATGGTATATCCCCGAATGTTTTGAAGAGGTGTTCTTCCACGATGGCAAAACTATTGTGTAAGCTTTTTCATCGGTCCTACTCTTTAGGTCTCTTCCCGAGTAAATGGAAAGCAGCATTTATCCAGCCCGTTCTTAAAAAAGGCGATTCTTCTTCTCCCTCTAGCTATCGTCCAAATGCACTAACTTCCCTTCTTTCTAAGGTCATGGAAACGCTGATAATATTCCAACTTATGAAATATCTTGAAACACGAAAGCTCCTCAATGACCAACAATATAGTTTTCGTAGCAAAAGGTCCGCTGGTGATCTGATGGCATATCTCACCGAAATGTGGAACCATTCCTTGGATATTTTTGGTAAAAGCAAGATTGTTGCGCTTCATATTTCTTGATCTCTTGTCGAAAATGCATGCATTTGGAATCCATAAATCTCTCATTCAATGGATTAGTTTTAATTACCTTTCGAACCGTTCAATTCAAGTTGGATGCCTTCAAGTCTGCAGTTCACAAAATAAACACTGGGGTTCCACAGGGCTCAGTTTTGTCTCCGACTCTCTTTCTCGTTTCTCAAAAACGTCTTATCTGCTACTTCTAATCCAATTCACTCCTTTGCCGATGACAGTACCCTCAGTTTTTCATATTCATTCTCGGTTCCTCGCCCCTATTCTTCGGCCGAAGAACTGGAACGTCAGCGTATGTCAAACTCATTAAACTCCGACCTTAACAGCAATGTATCATGGAGATTTTTTAACAGAATGGAGTTTAATGCTTCTGCTTCGTGACTGGTGTTTCTTTACGTGGCCGGGAAGTCACCCCGACGGCACGACCCCCAACCTGGAGGACCAGATCCTTTGCTTAGCTCTAAGGACGGAGAGCCGGATAGCCCGCTCCTTATAGGCCTGAGCTCCGAATACGTCGTAGTAGCCCATATAAGGTGTTCACTAAGTAGTTCGGCCTGACTGGAACTATGGACGCCACCGTTGATTCCATCTGGGGAATTCCTCCGCTGCCGTCCGGATGCAAGGAGAAGTGCCTTAGTGGGAACACTCCTCCCCCCCTCTCTCGTCTGCTACCCCCAACAACCTTCCAAAGGGGTTGGAACCCAATCTCCAGTTGAGGTACTAGGCACCCGGTGTTCACCACGGGGAGGTGAGAGTAGGAGTTGATAGACAGAGGTGGGTTTAGAAAACCTGTGGATGCTTGTATCCTCTTGAGTGCACATGTCTATCCTTTGACCACCGCAGGGACGACGCGGTAGAGGAGCACCGAGACTCAGGTGGCGCACGCAAGTGGAAGGGGACCTCAGCCAACTTCGCGTGCGAAACTGGAGACGGCTAGCTAGAGACAGAGCTGGCTGGCGAAGCTTGTTGGCTGAGGCCCAGGTCCACCCCGGACTGTAGCGCCACCTTAAGTAAGTAAGTAAGTTTAATGCTTCTTAAACTCAATGCTGTCTTCTGCATTCAAGCAAAATCGTATCACCCAGCCATTATACATGAACGTTAATTGCATCGGCTAAACCGAAAGGCTTTCCATTCTCGGTATGTGTGGGTTAGTAAGAACTTAAGTTGGAATGACCACATATTGGAGACTGCCAAGAATGCTGCGAAATGGCTATGTTTCCCTAAAATGTACAAGAAATATTTTACGCGTTCTGATCTATCTGGCTATTTTATATAAGTCATATACATTCGCCCTAAGTTGGAATATAACTCCCAAGTCTAGGCAGGTGCTCTGAAAACTGCACTGTATCTGCTGGATAGGATTCAAAAGCGAGCGCTTAAACTTAAAAACTTATTGGTGGCAGAAATATTGCGAAGTCAATTGACTCGCTTGAAGACCGACGCAATGTCTCTTGTCTTTCACTGTTTTTTAAACTTTTTTTTTTGTTCGCTTTTTCTACGAACCAGTGAAAAGCCAATTACATTCCTCCCATCAAAACATTCAACCGTCGTAATACTCGACAAAGAACGAATACGCATGAACGAATACGCAGTTCACCCTCGAGCCTAATATTGGGAGTACTATGAAGTTCAGAGGTTCCTTCGTAAGCCGTTCAACACGAATGTGTAATGCCCCTTCAATCAGTCTTTCCTTCTTATTATAACATGCAGCTTTTCAAAACAAGGGTTCACCTGTACCTCGCCTCTTTTTCCTCTTCTTCTTATCCTTTCCGCTCATGGGATGCTAATTATTAAAAGCATCTTTTTTAAATTTTGAGTTTAAAAGTTATTTTTTACAAATTCCCTAAACAGCTTTTTTTTTAAAATAAACTCGCCGAAACAGGGACTAGGCTACATCCCTTTTTGGCGAGTTTATTATAAAAAAACTAAAAATTTAAAGAAGAAATTTATTAAAAACTATTTAGTAATTTACATTTTTTTCCAAATTTTGCGATATTGATTACTACTTTTTTTTCCAAAATATATAGGGATGGTTTTAGGAAGGACTGTAACATTTGCCTACGCACTGTAGCACTTAATTACCGGTTTTCTTTAGCCGCTTATCCCTTAACAAGATCGCGAACCGAGGGTGTTCTAGGGGTCCTTTTAGCGTTCTAGATCCTTCCCAGCAACTCAAAAGACGCAGGCACGTTCCCTAGGTGGGTCTCGAAAACGTTCTTTACTTGATCCCACCACCTCTTTTTTGGCCTAGGGGGGCGATGCTAAAAGAATCTCGGCTGAAATAACTTATCTAGGAAGTCGTTGGCATGTGAGCGACGTGTCGAACCATCGAAGATTTGCTCGTTCCAATCAGAGAAGTAGCTACCCAGCATTTCAAGTTTTTCACTCTATCCCTATGGGCAACATCAGCATAACGCACTTCAGAAATATAATTTCAGCAGCTTGGACCCGCTATTTAATTCTTTCGGTCATTACTCAAATTTTGGGACCATATATGAGTGAGACCATATATGAGAAAAGTGAAATATTTGACTTTCCTTATGACCCGCCCACAGAAATTCGCGACAAATTCGCGATTGGCGTAACAAAAAAGCTACAATTGACCCACCGGGTCCTATGTTCAGCCGTTGTAGTGTGCTCGCTAGCTTCAGATAGCAGCACGAAAAGCAATAAATAACCCATTGGGTCCCCTGTGCGGCTCTTGAAGTGTGCTTGTTTGCTTCAGAGAGCCCGCCTCGCCTGCAGTTCCTTAAATCTTAATCGCACACAAGAAATTTGTTGACGCAACGATAGTTTACTTACGTTCCACAAAAACAGCGCTCGCATGGGCAATTTCTCTAGTTTTTCAAGATACTGGGTCTATGTACCTTGAAGAACTAGAATGATGAAGTAATGACCTCGATGAAGTATTTTACAGTTTGCTCTCTAAAATGTCTTGGAAGTGAAAAAAATAAAAGAGTTTCGTGGCGACACGTTCAAACATAAATTTGCATGTGTTCAAAAACCCATTTATGACAACAAGCATTTAAAAAATCTTTGGCAAAACAAAGATTGCGAAAGTTGCCTCAAACTTATTACGTCTTCGTCGGGCATATGAGCGCGTTCCCGCCACAGCTCGTACGACACAGAATGGCAATCACACTCATGCGTGACTAAAATTGTCATGTGCGTGATTAGCCTTACTATATTGTTCCAATTCTTGCTTTACTTCCTTACCTGTTTAAATATGACTTCTTTGATGTGCAGGGTACACTGCACATGAGTTCGGTAAACAATCATCACTTCCGATTCGCTCACGTCTTCCGATTCGCGAATAGTCTGCCAAAACATCTTTTTGCAGATCTATAGTCGTGCTGTAACATCTCGCCGAAGATTTTCCATGCCTGTTCCTTGCCTGTTTTGACGTGCAGATTGGATGTTCTTCGTGCCTTATAGTACCTACATGTGTTTGGGAAGTTAAGTTCCGATAGGTACATTAATTCAAATCCACACAATATAGGCTCTCTTCTTCTCTCTGATGGCTTTCTGGTGTTTTGAACCATGCGCATCTTTTCTCACCACAAGTCGCCACACGGAGCCGCTTCGATCCACAAACATTTCTAGCAAGGTGCCGACAAAAACTGCGGCCATTCTTAATCTACGTTAAAAGAGTCAGTTGGAGTTTGTTCAAACTTCTTTGAAATGTGCCGTGCAATTCGTTCTTTGATAAAATCAGAGTCTTCATCCTGTAACGTTTCCCATCGTATGCGGGTTTTCAACTGGGTGGCAAGGGAATGCTGTCGCGGAAATGAAACTCGCACAACACTCTGACTCTATGGTGGTCAGTTGACAGCTTAGCTGGCTCGTCTCAAAAAAAGATTGAATCTATTGTTTAGTATTCAGTTGTTGATTGCAATCCTCCACATATGGACAGCACAACGCGACCAGTAAAGGTCCATTAAAGTGTAGGTACAGCAGAACGAGAGGTAGTCTAGAATTTTGCCATTTGGAGACTTCAAAGCGGCGAATAACGCCCTTTCTAACCGAGTTCATAATCTCACAAAGCAGCCGTCCGTCAGTCATTTGGATAGGACTCCAATTTTGGCCGATATAAAATCATCTCTAACTATAAACGCGGTGTCATTGATCCATACTTCTTCGGAAGTTAAAGGCGAGTGCTCCAGATACAGAACGGTGGAAACAATTTCTTATGGCTCAAATTGAATTATTTGGACCTGGGCAAAACGTGGTTCCAGCACAACGGCCATACCTATATGCTACTCAGCGGGCGCCGCGATTGGCGTACCTACTTAATGAACGATGTTAGAAGCTTTTCTTGCATACCTATAGGTGACCTGAATTGGGAAACCAGATCGTCGAATCGCAAAAGTACCGAAAGCATGGGCACACGAGACAGGCCCTAAGTACAAGTAGGTACATATCTCCTTTTTTTGCCAGAGCATTCACCTCGCTCCATACGCTTGTATTGTTGAAAAATAAAATCCAAACACCCGAAATAGGTCAAATTAGAAATGGTTTTCAAAAGAAAATCAACCCATTTCATGACTATGCATAACATCAATGGCGCCTTTCTAAACAATTCGACTCAGTCGCATCTGTTTCATTTCAAAATTCGCACACAAAACTTCCAATTTAATTCACCCGTCATCTCTGAAGCACCTTTTCCCGATAACCCAAAAACTTTATCCTTTTTCCGAGTCTATCCATCTACTCAAGACGACTGTGCCGAAGCCGTGTGTATAGTTAGGAACAGTCTGATGCCTGATGGTGCTCTCAATCCTTTCATCGAAATGTCAAACATGAAAAATTGCATTAATTAGTGCGTACGCACAGCTTCGTGTATGTATAACTCCATAAGCGTAGGTGTACCCATGTCTGCCGAGCCAAGTGACATGTGAACAACAAATAAATTGAAAATGTTATCAATAACAGGTAACGCTTGGGCCAGGAGGGGCAAAGGATCGAAATGCTGTGTGTGATCCACTTTTATTGATGTACAAACACGTGTGTCATGATAATTCATCATTTCGGTCCCAGCATAGCGACCGACGACGCGCCTCAAGCCTCTTCTTATTCCCTGCTGATCAAGGACAAAAAGGATGGAGCTTTTTATTTTCGTGTTACCTAGTAGTTTCGCACTTGGGGATGAAGATAGAAAATACACATACGCCCTCTTAACCAATTCCCCGTTGAAGCCAACCCTGAGGGCAGATCTGTGTGAGTGAGTTGAGTATCTTGCGAGTGTTTCTTCTCGCAATTTCTCATGGAATCGCACATCCCTTCGGGATTGTGTTGGAGCTCCATCAGACGAGCCATGGATAGCGGGCGTTTGGGGGTTGTAAATGAATGCCATGACACCTCATCAATAAAATTATTTGCACCGTTAGTGCCATACGCATTATATTGGTTGGGTTTTCTAATGCGCACGTACGCATTGCTACGAGGGAAAGATTGCTGTACACATTCACACGAATCGGTTTCTTGCTGCTATGTCGTTTCTGAAGACAGGACATTAGTGAAGAAGGAAACAAAAGGTTATGATGATGATGATGATGATGATGATACCCACACCGTAACTCTTACTCGCGTTCCATTCCATCAAGAGCTTCGAAAAATGGTGGAACGAAGTCGCTTGTTCAGGTGATGTAAAAACGATGTCACCACCACCGCACCGTTGCTGCTGTTGACGATGACAGCAAAGACGTTAAGTCGAATCTACTGGATCGTTGCAGAAGCAACAAAGTCATGCTCTAAAGATAGCAACCATCAAGTAGGTGTAGTGAGAGGACAAGCGAAAGTGTAGACGAGGACGTCGCGACGATATGGTGGGGCAAAATAAATTGCTTGTAAAATTCGTTGGCAAACAAATCTTTTACGCAAATTTAACATCCATAGGGTATTCACTTTATGTAGCCTCGCCTTGCTCAGGACAACGGGATCTTGTAATCAAGAAGACTAGCTACCTCAACCTGTCATCAGAGCGCGTGTCAAATTATAAAGGCGCCAATGGCGTCGGCGGACGTTTGTAAGGCGAGACAAGACAAATACCAAGCTTTGGCTTAATTGGATTGTAAATTGATGTGTGGGCATTTTATGGCAGTTCGCTTGGGCCTTTGTCGAGACAGTGGCTCTGACTAGGCAGAAAGATGTAAAACATTTTACACCTCTGGTAGGTATATTAGTCATATTTTTTTCGCCCATTTAGAAAAAATACCCTGGGGAAACGCGCTTGAATGTACAATATTGCCCAAACCAAAAAATTGGAGCTTATTCATATGGGTCTGTACCCATATGTGTAGAATCCATGCGTACATCTAAAGATAAATAGCCATTAGGCATTACATCAGGGAATCATTTTTTTTTTCTGTAATGAGATGAGAATGAGATCCGCTTTTTTGTGAAGTTACAAAATAATCTCAGAGGTATAAGACCGTGCTAGGTGTGACACTCGGCTTATCAAGCTTCAAATGAACATAAATCAACCAAATGTTGTATACCTGCATGTAACCAGAAGTGTATCTTCCCAAGTTGAAAAGAATTTCCAATTCAGTGGATTAAAAGTTAAAAATAAAAAGTGGAAAATAAAAATGTTTCTTGCATGATGATTTACACAAACTATACTTAACGCATTGAAATTGTGTTGCAAAATTTCTGATATTACGATCGTTCCTATTGCGTGGAAAAATGAGTGATAGCTAACCTATCAGAACCTTACTTTTCTAAAATTTTAGGTAGGCAGGCTCTAAATTTTATTCGGTCCTTTCTAGTATTTCCTAAAGCACCTGCTTAGACATGACAATTACACTGCAGGCCAAAAAATTGAGTCCAGCCTGTTCAATTGAATTCAATAATTCCTGGGGGGTGTATTTTATAAACTTTTTTATGGAAGCTTTTACCTGAAAAATGCTCAACACCTAAAAGTAATAAAATATGGATTTGTAGTCCAGATTTGTGTGAAAATAATTGTTTATGCATGAAAGTGGGGAACCAGTATTAATAGGAAATTGGAACGTGTTTGGGCTTTTCACATTAATTAGTTTTTAGAATTTTGGTTGGTAATTCAGCAGTTTTTTCAAAACCCACTATTTTTAGACCTGGATCGAAAGATTTTTTTTTTATATAAAGCCACGCTTTTAAGTTGTAAGAACTTTGCTAGGATTCTTGACTTCTAGAATAACTTACTTACTTATAGGATTCGCAACCCATGAGGGGTTCTATCTGTTTTACAGTAGCCATTGCGATCCTGGAGACACTGCTTCTAATTGTCCAGCAGACCAAGTGCTTTGTGACCCATCGTGGCTTGGTCCTTAAAACAGAGGTTCAATCTTCCTGACCGTCCCGAGCCTGGGGGCTTAAATTCGACGACTCTCTTGGTTGTAGCGTGGGTGTGACTGAGCCAATATAGTCTTCGTATTTTGGCTTTTTGAACTAGATCCACATCTTGGTGCATCACATGCGGTTCGCAGTTATATCTTCTCCTCCATTCGCCCTCTCCTCACGCAGGACCATAAATTCATCTTTTTTTTAATCGAAAGGATAATTTCTCCTTCATTGCTTATCGTCCAGCGCTTGGTGTTATGGAGCAAAACTGGTAGAATAAGGGTTTTTTAGGCTTTTGTAGTAGAATAAGGGTTCTGCCAACACTTTGTCCGCCTTGAGTCGGTTTTTGATACCTCTAGAGCCGCGGTTCCCAAAGTGTTCTCCGAGCTTTGACCAAGTGCTCCGCGAACAGATAAGTAAAAAAAATATTGAAAGCAAATGACCAAAAAATAAGAAAGTCAAAATTTTTAATCGCGCACCGGCCGCCTTACAATGATTGTTAAGGGATAGGGAACATCGTTTCTGATAGTTAAATGCTGTAATTTGTCTGAGAGGTTATATTAGGTATATTAATAGTTATAGTAGCTATATAGTGTAATATATTATCGTTGTAGTAGTTATAAAATGTCTGACGAGTGTCCCTCCGAGAGAAACATTTGTCTAAAGAAACTTTTCAAAGTGCTGTTCGGATTCGGCCGGAAATTTTACGTCCCCATGTATGTGAGGGCACACAGAGCATACATAGTTAGGAAGTTGGCCCTCGTTCACCTCGAGCTGTTACTCCACTCTATGTATTCAATTATCTTTCCAAAATACTACTTTTTTCGAAAATATCAAATTCTTTAGCAAATGGTACTTAAACACTGATCGCCCATAATCGTAGTAATGGAAGGTAAAATTATGAAACAGTTAAACTATGTTTCCACCGGACACAAATCTTCAACTTATCTCCAACAAATTTAGAGATTTACCATACAAATTTCAGCCCTTTCAGCAAGTAGGTAATTTAAAATAATTCTCCTCGTAAGTCTCCTCAAATGACACTTGTCACTTCTATTTTTTTCGCACACCTTAAGAACAGTTTGAGAAAAGAAACCAGTTGCTACACAGAAGTTACAGTCCCTAAAACGGACCGTTGAATACCCCATCCTATCCCAGTTTGTAAAATGCTGATGGCAAAGTTATTTTTTGACATTTTATAAATAATGAAAACTTCGAAAAGGAGCGTGGCCCAACCACCCACAATTACAAACTATTAATTATAAGATACTTCCACAGATATTTTCAAGTTACACTTAAATGTACGTAAAAATGCATTTCAATATTTTTAAAAAATCGACCACTAAAAGGGGGCGTGGCTTAAAACTTTATGTCAACGAAATCTGGACTGAAGTCTCGTACCTAACCTGCTACTTTTTTTGTTTCATGCTTTCCTTAATTAGGCTCAAGGCCAGTCGAAATAAAGTTTTTCTGGAAAATTTTAGCTTTTCTTCAACTCTGCCTCCAAATGTAGGCGTGGACCAAAGTCTTGTATTAATGAAATGTGGAACTAAGCGTTTTCTAAATAAAATATTAAGCAAATTTTTTTTTCAATTTCGAACAAAAATATTGAGTAAACTGCATTTGAAAATTTACCTTCAAAATAGATGCCACGCCCACCAGAGGAGGTTTACCAATTAAATTTGTCTTTTTTGCGTCTTATTAGGACACAATATTGTGTCATTCATTAGGAGATGCTAAATGTCAAATTTCAGCCTTTTAGAGCGTCTTACAGTTTTGAAAACTCTGGAGGTAGTTGCACATTTAGACCGATTGTGGGCGTGTCTTTGAGCGGATTTCAAAAATTTAAGGCCTAAAAACATGTGACATACAGACGGACGGACGGATGGACATGGCTCATTCGATTCAGAATTCGGCCTCGATCATATGCCCTTAAGGTCTTGGGGGTCTACCATTATTATTTCACCGTGTTACAAACTATGTGACAAACTTAATATACCTCCTATCCTATGGGATGGGGTATAAAAAAAACAGAAACTGTTCACGTGCGATAGATAACGAATACGAATACGTTTTTATTTGAAGGCTAGCAACGAAATTACTTTTTATTTTTTTGTATAATGTCATCGTCTTTTGACAACGAAACTGATAACAAGAGTGCTCGTGTTAAGTTAATGCCTTGTTTGTCCAGTGGAGACACTATGCCATGGGATTTATCCGGGATTCATCCAAAATTTGACTTCAGTAAATAACAGTCATTGACCGCAGACAGCCACTTATTTTTTAGTCTTTCACGTTCCTTTTTTATAAGAAACAATGCATATTTTTGTATCGTATAAGAAACATGTTGGTCCTCCGCCGTTGAAATCTCCTTTTGAGAGAGCTCCGCGACCGAAAAAGATTGGGAACCGCTGATCTAGAGTAAAAAAAACTCAACTAATCCACCGCTGCCCATTCTTAGCCCTTATAAGCCACATAACTACGCACATTTGTGTCACTTTTTAAAATAAATCACCCAGGGAATCGTAAGACAACAATAGGTTTCTTGCTGTCACATTCGCCCGGAACTCAAATTTTATCACTATAAAAAAAATGTTTACAGCTCGGCGCCACCCACCGCACCTGTTTTCTTACTGGTAAAACAAAGAGCATTCCACCCTAGCATTCTTCTCCTTATCCTTCAAGCTGAATGTGAAAAAAATACTATGTAACTAAGTATTGGCAAATATTATGTGTTCGTTTGCACTTTATCTTAAGTTTTTTTTTGGCTAGCATTCAGGCCATTGCATACCGTTAGGGGCAAACGAATTCCACACACTTGACCCTCAAAAATGAAAAATCACCAGGAGCACATAAGGCAGTAGAAAGTGTCTTGCTGCTATTTTTCGCCCGCACTTCTGTTTTCTTATCACAGATGTATGGGTGTGGCACCAAACCTGTTTTATCTCTGTCAATTTACAAGCAATAAAAGAACAAATTTCATCTCTTCCTCGCTTGATTAAGCCAAGCTTTGCATCCCTTTCCCTAGCCTTCTGCTTCGTTAATTTATTTTTGCTTTTGTAGTTTAGTAGTGTGTTTAGTTGTGTTTTTGCCATTGTATGTTTTAACTGTCAGAAGAAACTCTGCAATGCACTGCCGTTCATGAGTGCGAAAGAGATAAAAGCTACAGAGCTTCAGACTGGGCGTGTCTTATTGCAAAGGTAAAAAAAGAGAGATCTTGTCAATTTTGTACAATGACATCGTACTCCCTGCTACAGTTTCATGCTCGCCTGGTGTTTTTCTGCTTTGGGAGCTAGTCGCGTGGTTGCGCCCAGACGATATGCAGCAAAATAAATTATTTAGATCGAAAATTGTGAAAAAATTAAAGCCTTCACTTCAACTGAATCATTGAATCAAAGGTGCGTTCACTTTAATAACAAAAAAGCATAATTTTAAGGAATTAAAACATGGATGTTAAGTCCAACTTTAACTCTCCAAACATTGTTGCACAAGTTGTAACTGAAGGTTACAAAAAAACAACATACCTAAAATATTTAATTTCCCTTCATAGCATTGAACTGTTTTCCCTCAAACACTTGCCTAGCATTGCATTTCCTTAGGGTAACAGAAGTACCGGACTTGGCACTTTTTTACATAAATCACTTGGTGATTAGGTATACGATAGAAGGTTTCATGCTGTCATTATTCTTCCTCAACTTTGAATTTATCGTTGCAAATTTTTGTTAAATCAATGAAAAAAGGAACTCATCCCTTCTCTGTCTCTATTGCAAAAGGAGATTTTATCTTTCATGTTTGCAAAAGCAATGTACACAGGTATTGTTTTTGGCCAGCCCTAAGACCATTGCATATCCCTAGGGGTAAACGATTTGCGCACACGTGATGTATTTCAATTAGAAATCACCAGGAGAACATACGGCAGCAGAAGGTGTCTTGCTGTTATTTTTCACCCGCACTTTTGTTTTCTTATCACTAATGTGTTGGTGGGCTTAAGTTGCCACTCCCCAAACCTGTTTTCTTTCTAGTAAACTGCAAGCAATAAAAAATAGCATTCCATTTCTTCCTTACTTATATAAGCCAAGCATTGCATCCTGCTCCCTCGCCTTCTCCTTAGTTGATTTGTTTGTCTGTTTGCTTTTTCATCTAAGTTCTCAGAAAAAAATTCTTCATTGATCTGCCATCCATAAGTGCGAAAGGGATAAAAGCTACAGAGCTTCAGAGTGGGCGTGACTTATTGCTAAGACAAAAAAATAGAGAGATCTTGTCACTTTTGTACAACGACATCGTACTCCCTGCTGCAGTCTTATGCTCGCCTGGTGTTTTTCTGATTTGGGAGCTGGTCGCGTGGTCGCCCCTAGGAGTTATGCAGCAAATAATTATGGAGTGAGAAAACGCGGCAAAAGCCCATCTTGGATCATTAACGTCAAATTACACGTGCGTTCGCATCAATAACAAAAACAGATTAAGGCAACTAAAAACGCGGATTTGAAGTCCTACTTTAACTATCCTTGCATTGTGTTGTTGTTCAAGTTAGAAATAAAGGTTAAAAAAAAAGTGAAGCAAAATACAACAATCAATTTCCTTTTATTGTGTTGCTATGTAATCTTTATTATCTCAACTTTTGACTAGTTCCTACCTAGATCACTGCATACCATTAGGGGCAACAAATTAACACACATGGCACTTTTCAAAATTTTAAACCACCAGGGGAATATAAGTGCCTGTTTTCATTTGGTTGATCCTAACCTAACCCAAATTTTATTTCTCAAAATAAAACGGAGGTTGAATGGTGGCCACCATACTGGCGCTTCCCCTCACCATAGTAATTCTGACACATCAGGTTAGGATCAACCAAATGAAAACAGGCACTAAGACAATAGAAGATTTCTTGTTCTAGTTGCCATTATAAGCCCGCGCCTTTCTATTTTAAAGTCACTTATTTGCAGTCGCCTCACCAAACCTGTTTTCTTTCTGGTAAACAACAAGCGATGAAAGAAAGCACTTCCATCTCTTCCTTGCCTGTAATGACAAAGTATTGCATCTCTCTCCACCAATTTCTCCTTAGTTATTCTCTTTGTGTTATTGCTTCCGCATTCTGCATTCAGAAAAGAAATGTGTGTACTGCTCTGCTTTTTTTAAGTGGGAAAGAGATACATTTTTTCGTGAGCTTACGGTAGGTGTGGCTTGAATTATAAGAGCAAAGCGAAATGAGAAATATTATCACCTTAGTTGAATGGCATCGTGCTCCCTGCTACAGAGTCATGCTGGCCTGGTGTTTTTGTGATTTGACACTTGTTAAGAGTTTAGAGCGCCTGAGTGCTATGCAACTTAAAAAATAAATAAGATCGATAAGAGTTGCTTTATTGGTGGCGTATGAAAAATGTAAAACGTTTGAGGGGGAAAGATTAAATAACCTAAGATCCGTAGTAAAAATGACTCGATTTTTTTTTACTTTTTTAGAGTGGTTCTAATTTATTCTTATTAAGTCTAAAAATAAGTCTTAAAATAAGAATTAGAAAATCATTTAAAACATTTTTCAAACTTTAAATAAAATTATGAAGTTTGTAAAAAAATTATATTTTGAAAACATGGAAGCGTAAAAAAAAACTAATTTAATTGTTTTTTTTTTTCCAAATGTACTTTCAGAACAGATAAAGTATTTAAGTCAAAGCATGCCTAAACACAGATGCAGAAAAAACTGAATGCACGAGCAAAACTTCAAAAATTTAACAACTTACCTTAAGAAAACTGGTCAAAAACTAAAAAATTTAATCAATAAGTGATTTTGTTTTAAATTATGCAATTCGAACATTTATTTAAGTAAATTTATAAAATCACAAAATACAAATAAAGTTTTTAGCCTAAAGAAGTTGCATTAAATTATGAATGTACACATAATATTGTTTAAATTCAGTTTATACAGCGATAAAATGTTTTTTATGATAACCTTTTAAATAAAATTTTAAATGTACATTGCTTTGCATTTATTTTTCTAACCTCCTTGAATCAATATCTTTAGTAACTTCTTAAAGTTGTCTTCTTAAAGTTCTTCTTAAAGTTGTCTTATTGTCTTACTTCTTAAAGTTGTCTTATATGTTTTCTATTGGATCTTATTAAATTAAAAATCAGTTAATAAATACATTAATCAATTTGAACGGCTTTTATTGTTTTGTAAAAATTATTTCTCGTTCGAAAACATAAAAAACATCCCAATACATAAGAAAACGTTTTACAAATGTAATGACTGTAGCCAAGAGATAACTTCTGTCGTAAAAGACGGTAATGTAATTTGTATGACAGCTCAGCACAATCAAGGTCCATGCTTTGAACGGGAGCGCCAAATGAACAGCTCGACCCAAAATAGTTAAGGTAGGATAAAGCATTGCATCATCCTGTGTACGTTTTGTTTCATGTTACACTACACACACGTTCGTCGGTAGGCTCAAATCTTCTTCTTCTTCTTCTTGGGCTTCTTTTTTGAATATTGCGCTTTGTCTGTCTGAGTTAGCCCACGAAGATGATCAGTTCAGGACTCCTCCAAAGAAAAGTTTTCGGTGATCCACTTCTTCTCGACTTCTATAAATAGATTAAAAAAATCGGAATATTATTTCAAGAATGGCTACTTCAGTCATCGGCCTGATATCGATTAGGCATTTGCATTGATAAAAAGATAAAAAGAAGCAAAGAGTTAAGAGAAAGGCGAACATACATAATAAGGTGAATATAAATCGAGCTCTATTAAAGGTAAAGCTATACTTGTTGCTAAAATTTTAACATTTAAAAGCAAAACTTATAATTTGAAATAAAAAGTAATTTTAAATTGTTGTTAGATATCGCTGCCCAAATTCGCCTGCTCTATAATCGCCGTAGTCCTACGATCATCACCTGAAAAAACGACTCGTTCTTTTTCACGGTCCTCACCTCCGCGAAGTCTGACAAGCCAAGTCTGACAAGTTCTGACAAAAACTTCTGAAAGTGCCCTTGTATTTTCAGAAATTAACACACACAGCATACATTGTTGAGGTCCACCTCGAGCTCTTGCGCCACTCTATTTAATTATTTATAATCGCCATAAAAGCCTCTATCACGGCACGGATATCGTCCCCGTACCTCCGAAATGGCAAGGATCTGTTGAGGATATTGCCTTCTGTGCTGATCTTTGCCCTGCGAACTATCATCTCCTAGAACAAGATTGAAGAATGCTGACGACAATGCATCTCCTTGCCGAAATCCAGTGCATGTTTGCCACAGTTCCGGGGAGTTGCTCCCAAACTGCACGTTGCACCGTCATCGTCATCATCATTTTCTATTATGCCGCTTATCCTCTACAAGGGTCGCGGAGCGAGAGCGGCTAAATAGTCCTTCCTTCGTTGTCGATCCTCCGACACCATAGAGACTCAGGCGCATTTCCAAGGGTCGCATAAATTGTCTAGGAAGTCTATCGGAGGCCAAAACATCGAAGACTCGATCGTACCATTCGGAGAAGTAGTTGCCCAACATTAAGATTTCTACGAATACTGACGTTTCTCACTCCATCCCTAAGAGCAACACCAGTAACTAACCTCAGAAATATAATTTCGGCAGCTTGTACCCGCGATCTTATTCTTTCGGTCACTACCCAAGTTTCATGACCATAGATTAGGGTTGGAACGAACACTGAATTAAAAACTTAGTCTCACAAGTCCATATATGCAATGAAAAGGAGAGGCGATACAACATAGCCCTGGCGAAGTCCAATGCACATATCAAAAGGACGGGATTTGACGCCATTTATACACAGCTCCTGCAGTTTCCATACAAAGGCTGGATGGCACTCAGAAGAGGTGCACTCAGCGCATAGTCTTGCAAAACTCTTCATAGTATACCGCGAGGGACTCGGTCATAAGCCTTTTCCAGATATCTATAAAACACGCATAGACCGGTTTACCATATTCTCAGGGATAACCTTGAGAGTAAAAAGCTGGTCGGTTGTGCCTCTGCCAGTCCGAAAGGAGCACTATTCTTCCCGTAACAAAGGCTTGATTACAGCTCTGGAACGCGTTTCCAGCACCTTCGCAAATACTTTTCCCGGAAGGCTTAAGAGAGACATGCCCTTTAGTAGGAGCAATCTCTCCTGTTCCCTTTTTTAAAAAATGGGCACTATAACTCCTGTTTTACAATCGCTAGGTGCCTTCCCGCTATCCCAGGCCACCTTAATGACACGTGTTAGCCTTTTAAAACCTACTTCACCCATTACCTTGAGCATTTCTGGTCGGATCTCATCAACTCCAGCAGACTTGCCAACTTTTAGCGAATAAATCACTTCAGTGACTTCGTCTTATGCCATCTTCAGTGCCCTGTTGGGAATCGAGCAACTCCGAAACGTGCTCTCTCCATCTAGACATCGCTCTCACTTGAATTTTGGATTTGCATTCATTCTAGGATTTTACCCCTTGAACGATATTCAACTTCCTTCCTCTGAGCCATCGAATAGTCTGCCAAAATGTCTTGTTTGCAGATCTGTAATCGTGCTCCAACCTCTCGCCGAATTCTTCGAGTTCTTCGCCCCTCATTGCACCGGACTCGAGAAGCTGAGTTTCTACATTGGATTCACACAAATGTAGGCTCGCTTTTTTTCTCTGATGGCTTCCTGAACTCCCGCGCGTTTAAAACCACGCAGATATTTTCTCACCACCAGCCGCTACCCCAAGCCGCTTTACTCCACAAACATTTCCTGCAGAGGCAAGGACTGCCGTTAGAAACAGCTGCCATTCCTCCTCTACATTCAAAAGGTCAGTTGGAATTTGTTCAAACTTCTCCGAAATATGCTGTACAAAGCGCTCTGTGAAGTTGCACCGTGTGTTTTCTAGTGTTGTACTGCACAGTTTGAGCAGTTTTGGGAGGACCTTGAATTCCGCCATCGACAGGTAGACCTCCTGACGATGAATGCTGTCATAAGCGGCCTTGAAGTCGATGAAAAGATGGTGTGTCGCGACTCGAAATTTATTAGTCTTTTCCAGGATTTGCCTTAGTGTGAAGATCGGGTCTATGGTCGATCTGCCGGGCTGGAAGCCACACTGTGGCAGGTGCCGATTAGGGTTTGGCAGAACGGCTTAAGACAGTCAAATAGTACGATTGATAGGATCTTGTATACGACGTTTAACAGGGATATAAGGCGATGCCCAGTCTCTCCTGTTACAGACATTATAGCCTTGGTGAAAGTTCTACTCGGCCATTTAGTAAGTATACGAGGGCTTTACGATAATTCAGTGACCTTAATTCTAGCTGGCGCTCGAATTGCAAAATGGAATCTTTTCTGAAATTTTCGTTTATTTCTATGATAGAGACCGAAATCTAAGGCGAATGAGCCCGTCGGCCCGTCCATATGTTACCAATTTTTAGGCCCTAAATTTGGAGCTAGAGAGCTTAAAATTTTTACGTAGGATTTTTTACATCCGAGGTAATACAAAAATTGAAATTTTTCAATTTGTCAATGTATAGCTATCCGATTCAGGGCGACATACTAAAAGGACGTTTAAGTGAGGAGAGCAATAGGACGGTTAAGTTACGCGAGGCACCTGCGGAATTTCATGGCTTGATGGCTATTCTTTTCCAATTCTTCCATGACTTATAGCTTTGCGGAGGTAAATCGAACGATCCAGCCAATTTAATCCCATTTGGGCGTTTTTTTTAGAAGAGTGCTAAATCCATAAATCTCAAAATTATTGCGATTATAATCATTTCAAATTTCACTACCATCACTCGTCGATCGGAGATGCAGCTTCCATTTAATGATGAACCATAACGTCGTTCCTAGCATTGAATTTCATCCAATGCTCATAGGAATAACTAAAATCAAAAATCCATTGGTCGCACTACAATACCGAATCCAAGCCACAGTCACCCTCTCAATCACATCACACTCGAGAAGAGCACCACTGAAACCTGCTGAATCATTGATTTTTCTTCGAAGCATAACTACTATGTTCGTTCATTTCGCTTCATGTAATATGTATGTCCTTGCCAAAAAACAAAAACCATACACACCCAAAAAAGCCTTGTCACCCTCCTCTCGTCTCTTGTGACACAGCCAGAAGACGAAAACAAAAGAATTGTTCCGATTCTACCTCAATGGCTTTAGACAATGTTGACATAGAAATTACAAAGGACAAGGATATTCCCAGTATATAGGTACTCCTTCAAGTCCTTAAACCAAATGGGCTCAATTTTAAAGGCGTGTATATAAAAATCAAGGACCGATCTAACCTTGCATTCGGTCAAGGCAACACAAACACCCCGAAAGCAAGAAATAACGATAATGGATAAGGAGATGTATCCACCTACAAATTCATTCGATTTTGTTTTTTTTTTCGTTCCCCCTAAATGATCCGAAATTGTGTAACAATACCAACACACCCAGAGAACAGAGAGAACGAAATCAAAGACAAGGGAAGGGAAGTCGAACTGGGTACTTTCAGGCGAGAGGTGCTTTCCACCCTTCAAACCCGTATAACGTATAGGTAGGTATACAAACACAATAGCATGTCAAAAGATGTTCCACCATCAATGATGTGGAATTCCTTCTTGCTTCTGAGCTCGGCGGAGCCGTATTAAAGGATAGGCTCTTGCCTGTGTGATGGGCTCATATGCTAGTGTGTTTATCTCTGCTAATGAAGACTTTTGACATTGGCTGTTGATTAAGCGCTCTTGCAAAGTCGCTGTCGAAAACGAACAGGTGGTGGAAGGAAAAAATGTTTTATCCTCCCACATAAAGAGGGAAAGCTTACACCAAAGGACACTTATGGGAGATTGGGAGGACGTCCCGGATGAATGGTTAACATCTCTTTCTGGTCTTGAAGACTTTAATTAAGTTACAAAGCCACCACCACACCAGTGCTGGAAATACAGAGTCCCTTGATCCGGGGGCTGGAAAACCGTTCCAAAGAAATTGCATTCTCGTCTCGAAATAATCACGATAGCTACGCCATAAGGACGAGATTGTGCAACATCATGGCGCTCGCTTCCGAGGACCACCTTTGGGGAGTAATTTAAATAAACGATTTGGGGTTAAGAAAGCGAATCCTGTGGAATGGAAATCAGCACAATCATCCCTCGGAGGGGAGCAGTGAATCCTTTTGGATAAAAACTTTTAGTCGAACATTTCAATTGATTGAACTATGCCCTGGGGGACGATTGCGCAGGGAAAACGTAACCAAAGTTAATCATTGAAGTCAACAACAAAATGTGTGCACCAAGTACGGGAGGGTTGAATTCCTGCAAATGGAATTACTTGGATCGATGTTATTATTGACACTGAAGCGCAGACGCTTCACTCTTAGTCAATACGAAGCGAAGGCACAACAACACTAAGCCCGATGGAATCCTTTTGAATTTTAATAAGGCCCGCTCTGCCATGGGTCGGTCGATGTTTCGTTACGCTAATCTAACAAAATTCCACTTGTAATGACGGGAATATTGTATTCGGCATGTCAACCTGTCTGGTGCGCTATTCATGGACGAAGTTTTCCACTCACTCCATGCTTTCGAGTGTTTGTTTGGCGCTGAATAAATTCTGAAGTGAATAATAAATTTATGAATATTTGTCCAGGATGCGGGGGTGTTGGAAGATTTCAAGCCACGTGAACTCGTATATACCTGCCTTCGTACCTTTATCGGGGTGCTAATGAATGTTGAGGAGCTCATTTATGGAAAATTCAAATTATTGTAGGTTGAGTGACAATGTGAAGTACATAACTTTTGTGCCTCCTTTCTGACAAAGAATGAGTTGATTTGCTCGTTGTGAAGAGTCGAATATGATTGTGTGAGAACTTTTGGACTTTTTCCTTGTGAGGAAATACGTGTATTGTGTGGAGCAAATAGACTCTATGAAGAATTCAGCAGAATGTTGAGTTTGACAGGAAGTTTAAATTTTGATCGTATAATAAGCGCAGTTCTATGGTGGGTAAGGCAAAGCTGTCAACTAGGACAGGGTGACAGTAACGAAAAATATTACACAAACAAAACCTAGAAAAACGATAATCTTTGACAACTAAAAAGAGAGATATAAATAAGCAATCCTCGGGGCGAGGTGTTCAAAAGAACCTCAAGTACTAAGGCGGAAAGGACTACAGATGCAAATTGACCGGCCTGGTTCGAGTCCTGAAAACATCTTCTCAACTTTGTTTTAAAAGCTCCAAGTGGTAATTTTACCGTCAACGAATTTTTGCTGCATTTGAGTCGGATTTCGGACGTTCCGCATTGTATTAGAGCCCTTTAATAAGCAAAATTTAACGTATGTAGAACAGGCTTCCACAAGGAGTTTTTTTTACGCCATTATAGTCCCCAACAAGGCAAAGCCAAAGTGATTGCAACAGTACCTATCATATGTGTCTCATTTAATTCTTTCCGCTATGCAGTATGTAAATGCAGTATGAGGGTAATCATAAAGCCTTGAACGCAAGTGAATTATTAGACAGAGATGAAATGCCAATACTCGGCTAAACTTTGAAAATTCCAATTATCATCATTAAATGACGATTTTATTCGCATGTTTACTAATAGGCTACAATCCTATACACTCCGTTTTTTGGAGCTTAGAAAAAGAGGCAGTAACGTGTAGATCACGACGATCTTTTTTGACGATAAGTCCGATCAGGCGTTAAAAAAATAAACGATCTCGCGTTAAGCTTATATCCTTGTTTCTGTGCCACTTCTCTCGCTTTGGCAAGCTCTAGCTTAGTGTTGCGGTCGAAACTCTTCGAGTCCATTATGCCACCTCCTTAATGTTTCCGGATTTGGTCATGACGATCGTTGGAGTTGATCTTGACGGCTTTCAAGATCTTGCTCAGGTCAGACTTGTCGTTTTGGCTCAACATTAAGTCTTGGGGCGGAGCAAGAGTCCCAGAAAGTTTTCCAAGATCTGACTGAACTGTTGAATTCAAACGCTTCTGGAGATCAACCTTTTGACGCTGAATACGAAAATGTTTTGGCTATATGACGAAATGTGACAAATCGCGCTTAAGCTACACCGATGCTAAAGTTCTTCGGCCTCTTCTTGAAGAGCTGGTTGACAGTTTTCTTTCAACTGGCTTAGAGCTGGGGCAACTTTCTTGATCACTGGCTTCTTCTTCCATCTTGGCTTCTTAACCACCATATTAAAATTAAAAAAAAGAGTGGTGCAACATCTCCAGGTGAACCAGGGCCAACTTCTCAACATGCATGCTGTGTGTGTTGATTTCTTCACATACAGGACCTTCAAATTTTTGCCGAAGCCAAAAGGCACTTTGAGAAGTTTTTCAAGACAAATATTACTCTCGGAGGATGCTCGCTTGGAGACCGTGGGAACGGTGGGGACCGTGAAAAAGGACGTGTATAAAAAGAGCTGCTTTTATGTTTGCCTGTTAAAAAGGATAGAGGGTAAAGGGGAAGCTCTACGTGTTGACAGACGGAGCTCTACGTATTGACAAACATCGAGTTTTACATCTAGGATTGCATTCCATCGGAATAAAGAGACCTTTAAGCACGAATTACGTTAGATCAGTGACCTTTCTCCTTCTGTTGGTGTAGTTCCATTGTTTGCTTTTCTCAATTTGATCCGCGCGTTTAATAATTCCAGCGTTAAGCTTTTGTACGTTGATGCGAACAAAAAATGTAAATGCTTACAAAAAAACTAAAGCCACTACAGAAGCTTGGTTACCTCTCTATTATTGGCAATAACTGGTGGTGAATTTCGGAAGGCAATGGAACTTGTTGTGGAATAAAACCTATTTTTGTGTGTGACTTAAGGGCCGCGGACTTAAAGGATCACTTTGCTTCGCTGCTTAGTATTGAATGGCCACAAGAATTCAGTATGCCATGCCGTTTATGGAGGATGATTTCTTCGACCAAGCGCTTTCTGAAGAAGAATTGTATGCAGCATTAAATTTCGCTAAAATCAACAAGGCAGCCGGAACTGACAGATTTCCAAGTGAATTTTTCAAGTACCTTCGCTACTTCAGGTGTCTTTTACGATCTTTTGAACTGCTGCAACCAAATTTTCGAGCCCCAAGTCATTACACCTAGCTTTTTATCGTCGGTTATCTTTCATTCATTTATTTAAAAAGGAGATGCGTCTACTGCAGCTAACTTCTTTCGAATTCCGTTTCTAAACACGTCAATGAAGCTGCTTGAAATTATGATATTTGCAAGACTTAAAGCCAGGGCGTGTCGCAACTCAAAGCTCAGTGAATTTCAGGACGGATTTCGAACCGGGTACTCGACAATGAATCAAGTGTTTTAACGCTTTACTATAGCGGAAGTGTATCTGAGCCGTGGAAAAGCCTTTATGTGTTTTTGTTCGATTTTAAGGCAGGATTTGACAGCATAGGGTAGAGCTGTATTTCAAACTTTTCAGCGCTGGGGTCTCTACCAAAATCATCGCTACTGTCAAAGGATGCCTTAGCTTTGGAATGGAAAATATCTTTCCAAAGAATTTAGCTCTTCAACGGGAATTAAACAAGGATGTTCGTTGAGCACACTTTTGTTCAACCTTCTTATTGAGGATATAGTCGATCCGGTGGAAGGAGAAACTATTTCTGGTTTGTTGTACGCTGATGACTTCGTTTTGTTGGCAGAGTCTCCAAAGCAACTTCAGGAGATGATATTTTAGCTTGAAAGATATTGCGATACATGGAACTGGTCAATTAACCTTGTCAAATCAAATATCATGATATTCAGAATAGAGTCGGGCAATGTGCGAGTAATGAGAAATGGAAGCTTCAGGGACAAAGTATAAAAGTCGTTAAAGAATTTAAGTGTCTCGAAGTAATAATTTCAAGCAATCTGTGTATGAAAAAACACGTTACTTCAAAACTTCGGCAGGCCAAGGCCGCGTCATGTGTATCTTGGAAAAAATGCATAGCAAACAAATGCCATAGGCCGGACTTGCCGGTCTTATGCGATGTCTGCAACTCCAGGAGAGAAAAAATATTCGGCACTTTTTCGGTTCATGTACAATTCTTCAAGAAATTCGACGGGACGTCTTCGGAAGGAGCAAGCTCGAAACTGCGGAAATATTTCAAATTTTAAGTGGAGAAATAGGTAGCCCAAAAGACCACTATACCCTTGTATTGATCTGAGTTTAAATAGAGTTTGGACGGAGCTACCACGCTTCATTTTAAACGGTAAGAAATTGTTTTTCCTCGAATTTTTTGGAAATTATTTATCTGTGAACTCAGCAGGTGCTATCTAACCATACCACTCGTAGTCTTTGTCCTGTAGTTTTCTCGCTGCAGGGCAGTTAAAATGAATGTAGGTCGATGACCAAGCATTTTTGGTAGGTCGATGACCAAGCATACGTAAGGTGACTCACCTCCTCCTGGTGAATGAGGGTTTAGAGACTCATCAACAAGGGAAAGTGCAAAAACAAGACTTTCTATTTGTTCTTAGCATGACAAGAATAGAGCCAGCAAACAGGTCTTTGTTATACAAAACCATTCGAGCCTTTAAGGGTTCAATGCAATAATGAACGTCGTTCTTTAGGAGCACTCAATCCACCATCAAAACTGTCTTTTTTGCATAGCCTGGATGGATGCTCTGCATATTACTCCTCTACAGGCCACAAGCTTGCTGCTTAAAAGAGCGGGTTGGTCTTACACAGCTGTAGGGTTTAGGACTCAGGGTTACGATTTCTGTTAGCACTGTTTGTCTTGCATTGAAGTAGAAATGAATGCCTTCAAAATATGTTGCTCTTCAACTTGATGTTCAACAGAAGCCCTGTATAGTAAATATATGCTCACAAGAAGAGCTCCACCGAAAAGTCTATGTTCCGTCGAACACTAATCCGCAATTAGTACCTATGTATTAATCTTTAACAAGACTCCTACGATTCACGGGATTTTCGAGTAAACATCGCAGAGTAAACACCGCCACCGCATTTAAACATGCAAAATACCGCAATTTCACTCATTTGTTCAAACTAGCCAAAAGCAAGGGACATTCAATTAAATAAAAATGTGCAGCAATTGAGCTAACATTCCATTATGATAAGAAAACGAAACTTGCTTTCGTTCTTTCAACCTTCTGACCTTCTGTAAATTAGTGGAGTGCAAGCGCAATTCATTTGCTGTTTTTGCGGTGTTTTTCATATTATAATGCGTTAGCAGCGTTTACTCCCACCGCCTTAGCTTATTAACATGCGGTAGTCGAGCTTTAAAGCGAAACTTACTTCTGACTTAATTGTAGAGAGTACGGTAGCAAAGCTTTGCACAGTGCTGACCGTACACATTTGCACTGCATTTTTTGTGAGTATATTTTATGTCGTGAAATTATAATCGCCTGCCGATCTCTGGTAGGTTTGTTTTTTATTTCCTCTTAGCAAGTAATAAAATATATTACATATTACATATTGCATATCATTCACCCTCTTCAAAAACTTCGATTCAAGCTCGAAACTTGAAAAAGAAAACTTAAGCTGTCAACGTATGACAGATATGTCAAAATACGTTCTCCATTGGAATTTTCACAACAAAATTGATTGATTCTTCGCTCCTGGAAAAAGTCATCGTCATTTGTTAAGGAAGGCAAAATGGCAGAAAAATGTGCTCGGAGACACTTTGGGATTTATTTCTAATTGCGCCCGCTAAACACATGTTTGTAGTCGTTGGAAACATAGTATTACAGGATAAATTGTATAAAACTCTAAATGCGGAAATCACATATAAAACAAATTATAAAACGAGAACCAAACAAATTAAGTGACTCGTGGCCTTTTCATTCCACACAAATTAAGTAGTCGACTTCTCTATTCGCTTTAACCTCAAAGTTTATTAATTAATGGCGCGAAGTAGCAATCTGTTTATTCAAAGTAGTGACCAGGATTTTTTTTATTCCAAAAAACCTGAATTAATTTTATTGCATGCTAAGAGCAAAGCATCATTTGAAAAATACATTTTTCTAAGTTCAACTACTCCACTTGAACCATATAATGGCACATTGGACGACTTAATTCTCGGTACAAGATTATAAGGGTATCATTTTCTTTAAGTATTATTGTTATTATCCTTATTTTCCTTTTTCCTGCTTGGGTCACCTTTGCTGCTATGAACTGAAGAATTTTCCTCTCAATTTGCAATGATCCTTTGACTCTGATCTTTCCGCATTCTAATTAAAAAATGCAGACTCGCCTCGTTGCCGTTTATTTTATTTTTTAAGAATGTCATAGTGGCCAGGCACTTCAGTGAACCTTTCATAATATTATGCCTCTTAATAATTGTCCAATTTTTTGACGTTGTTTTCTGTTTGTGACTGTGGGTGTGTGCGCGCCTTTTTTTGAAAGAATAATTGCCTCCAATTATCCTTTTGAGATAGTCCAACAGTGCGCATTTCTGTGTGCCATTTACGACAAATTAGCTTTTTTCTCGCTACAAAGTTAGTGGGACACGTTAACGGTGTGGTGGCTTTCGCAGGACGAGAATAATAATAACAATGCTCGTCGAGGAGATAATAGGTGCGGCTTTGCCAGCGCAGTGGATCCCTACCTTCTACTTTTATTCCCTTGCCGTGAAGCTTTTTAGCCTGATTTTGAGTGGCAGTTTTGTTTTCTTCTATTTTACATTCTAATTATCCAGGCTGCGTCTGCCGCGTCGTTGTACTTACGTCAGGACAACAAAAGACTTTCGTTCGCCAACCATTGGGGTGACACAAACACAAGCTCGCACAGTGTTCGCTCAATTAATACAATTGTGATAAATGGCTGAATTAAAGTTATGGAACGACACACTGAATTGATGCAGTAATTATAAATCAAATTGCATTAGTAGCAACAGCAAGCACACAAAAGATAGATATACCTACTTAGATACACACAACAAATGGCATGCAACAGCAAATAATAAAGTGGATACCTACCGAGGAGCAGGAGACGCACGACGGCACAGTGGTGTCCTGTGAGTCATGAACTTTGCACTGCTTACTTTAGTTGTAGTGGCATTTGAGCTGCAGATACATATTTGCCTTTGGTACCTATTGTGCTGCACGTATTGTGCTGTTGTGGATGCATAGGTGGAGTAAATACTGAGAGCATGACGTAATGCGCTTAACTGGGATGCAAGTTGGTCCTTGAAGATTTGTTTCTTGATGTTGGTTGACGATGGATGGGAGTTTCGGTGATACCTTTTCCTTTGTCACAAAAGTGTCGCACATAATTAGTTTGCCTTCCCTATGTGGCACCTTCGGAACTTATGCCTGTTGGAATTAAATTTATTAAATAAGTGCAACAAAAGGCTGAGATGTGTATATGAGCTCACAATAATTATTTTGCTTAATTAATGCAATTTATTTTAAAAAAATGTAGGGAACAAATAAAATATTTATTCCGCAGGATTTAAAGTCCACATAGTACGTCATAATCGATCATATTTATATCGTTGGTAAGTTGTAGTGGCGTTGTAGTAGAAGTATTTGAGGTAAGCAACTTCCTCTCTCTATGGGGAAAAACGAAACCTTCTTTTTTATGATTCTTTGCCAAATTGAGCGTAAATGTAGAGATACAAAAGGCAGCAAGAATTTATAGCAGTCCACTCACGCGGTAGCGTCATCACTGTAAGGCCTTTAGCCCAATGAATCCGTTGCGTCCGTCACGTTAAAGTACACAACTGACAGCAGAGGCAAATATACACGTTCTTATGGAAAGCGGCCCATAGAAGAACTTCGTCGCTTCCCATAAGAACGTTTGTATTTTACTGAGTTGTCAGTTGTGTACTTCGACGTAACGCATGCAAACGGATTCATTGGGCTGAAGGCGTAAGTGTGTGTTTAACTATAGGATGTGACGGGGAAAAATATGCTCTGCATATAGAGGCTTTTTCAAAAGGCTTCTTCCTAGGTTCGGTATTTCCATAAAACATGCTGAAACCTAGCGATAATACTGTTTTATTTTCAAATTCAGAGATAGAGTCCTTAATTATTGAGGTAAGAATGCTATAACATTTCCTTAGATACGAGCATAAATGGATTAGAAAATTCCTTTAACCAGGTATTTAAAAAGCCGAGCCTAGAGTTTACACATTTGGCTATATTGTAGGTACCTAGATGTGCAAAGTTGGAGAAAGCAACACAATCAGTCAAAAATTCGTTTTGGGCATCAATTCTATTTACAATAACATAGGCTCTTTCGGTAAGCTCTGTCGTAAGCTAGTGACAGCTTGTCCCTTGACATTTAATCATGACATTTAACGATAAATCGATTTTCGGAACTAAAATCGCAAGAAAAACAAAAACTTATCACACATTGAAAATCTTCATAACGTTGCGTAGGCTTGAATGGAAAGAAGGGGGTTAATGATCAAGATCATAGTCGAATAAAAGTAAAATCAGAGTGAGCTTACCCAAAATTCGTCTTACATGTGATTTTCTCCGCCTATTCACCATCAGAGATCCACCCAATGCTGAAACTTTGAAGGTGTTCAGCCGGTCCTAAGCCCGGTCCAAGAAGGAGGGGATCCAAGGTAAGGTATGTATGCCGAGACCTGCGTGGCTGAGGGGATGCTCAGCCGTAAGTGCACAACTCTAGATACCTGGGGACCTCTAGTTTTAATTCAGATTCCTCTTACCTGTATACAGGGGGTGAGTACAGATGCACATAATCTTCACCCTCGTGGGAACAAAATTAACTCTACAAACAAAAAATTTTCAGGGATGGCTGTGAGTGAGTCGGGCACTTCTAGCTATAAATCAACCGACTCTAATTCTATTGGAGCCGGTTGATTTATAGCTAGATTCTAGGGATCAAGTTATATTTTGACGGAGGAGGAGGACAGCCTCTTTCCAGGAACCATCAGTTAGGGCCAAAGCTTCGGACGAAGTTAGTGTGGCGCCAGTTGACTTCAACATTGGGAAACTATTTCTCAGTGACGATGACAACTGCTCGGTACCTAGCTCCAGATTCCAGATTCTCGATCTCGTCGACCAAATCAATTCGCAGCAGAGTACAGAACTGCAAATTGATGGTTAAGAGACTAGGAAAGCAGCAGCAGCTTAGTGAAATTGAGCACAGAAGGATTAAAAACGATCTGGACATCATTGCAAGCGTGTCGACGGTAGATGACATGCCTAGTGGCCGTCTCTCACCGGAGACTAGCCGAAAAGAAGAGGAGAGCATGGGGGGATTGACAAATCTGTCCAAGTCTACGAGAATTTGATGACGAGCGCGCAATGCCAACTGCCCTGCACCTTGGCATCCGGTATCGGGAAAACTGCAGAGACGAAGGGCAAGGACCAGTCCGAACCTAAAGCGACTGCAGGAAGCTCCAAATGGGGTCAGCAGACGACACTATTTCCCCGGTAGTAAAAAGGCAGGCTAAAAAACAAAAGAAACTAGCGTATTTGGTCAAGGAGAGCTTGCGGGTTGCGGTAGGCAACCTTGGAAATCCAGAACGAAAGCTATCTGAAGACCAATGGCTAAGCTAGCAGAAAATAGGATACTCGCTGGCCAGGGGTAACAAACCACGCGTTTACACGTTGGTCACTTTAAAAAAGTTGAAGGTATTAAACTGTTGTGACAAGTACACACTCGACTGGCTCAATAACTTTATAAGCAATATTGATGTCCCGTTGGATGGTGCTGACTTAAAGTTTGTTAGCCTGAAGGAAGTACTTGAATGCACCAGACCGAAGGGTCTTAGTCGCATCCCTGGAGCTTATATTCCCAAGGACTGGATCGAGAGATGCCTTCGAAACCTGAATCCAGAACTCCACACCGAGGACTGGAAAGTTATTGAAGTGGGCGAGCACACGTAGGACGGTACAACCGCCACGGTACTGCTCAACCAAAAATCGATGCCGCGCCTCCACAAAAATAAGTACAAAGTACGCATTGGAATTACCACCTGCAGAGTGCAAGTTATTGGCGAGTCGACAAAAAAGCGCGTAGGAGAGAATGCTGGTCAGCATCAAAATAGTGCAGATGAACCTCCACCATAGCAAGGTCTTCGCCAATCTTGTCTACCTTTTTCAACAATATAGACCTTGAAGTTACCCTGATCCAAGAACCGCGGTTATTCCGTGAAAAAATGAAGGGTCTAGAGAACAAAGACTTAAATGTCTATCACACATTGAAGACACGAAGAAAGATTAGAGCATGCATTGTGGCTAGAAAGCAGATCTAACTTAATCCATGCCAAAAAGAGAAGTGCGATCTCATTCTTGGCTGTGATGCTAACGCCCACCACACGCACTGGGGAAGTTCCAACATCAACAAGCGAGGTGAGTCACTCATTGAATTTATCTTAGAAAAAAAAGGAACTATTATTAAATAAGGGCAACGAACCCACCTTCGTGACAAGGAATAGAAGAGAGGTGCTAAACGTCACGTTGTGCAGTAACTCTCACTCTCTCTCTCTCTTTAGACAGTTGGAAAGTTTTTAAATAAGAATCTTTCCCAGATCACAAAATAATTAAATTTTTTTTAAACACAAAAAAACCCCTGCCTGCTACTTACCGAAACCCTCGGAACACTGACTGGGGCGATATTTATCAGATCTCTCTGAGGCCTAAGCCTATCAAATAATAACCACGAATGACATCGATGTCCTCGCCACAGAGTTGTCTAGAACTCTACAAAGTGCATTCTTTGTCGAGTGCCCTTTATTCGTAACAGCAGAAAATCATCAAAGTGGTGGACATACAATTTACTAAAAATTAGGAGGAAAACTAGTGCACTTGTCAATCGGGCAAAGCCCAGTAAGAGGACAGAGGACTGGGATTGTACCAATCAAGCCAACGGTACTTAAAAAGTGTCGTCAACAGTGCTAAACGCAGGTCCTGGCGCACCTTCTGTGCAAGCATTAAAAGAACAACAGAGTCTAAGGAAAATCCTCTTTTAAGAACCAACAATTCCAAGCTATCTACAAACCTCTAAAGGCTCGTGAACGCAATCCTGTACGAAAACGCTAGAGCTTCTTATGGAAACACACTTTCCAGGCTGTCAACTTGTCGAGACTCACTACCAGGAAACAACAAATCCCGTAGCTGAAACTACAATTCCAATCCATTAGGCATAGTAACGAAAAATAAGCTAAACTAGGCAATTGACTCTTTTCCCGCATTTAAGTCACCCGGCTGTGATGGCCTGTAACCTATAATCTTACAGAAAAGCAAGCCAATTATTTTATCCGTACTAAAAAAAACTATTTTGCCGCTATCTAAAACTTGGTCACATCGCCAAAGTATGGAGAAAGGTTAGAGTTATCTTCATTCCAAAAGCAGGGAAATCGAGCCACGCGACTGCCAAGGGCTTTAGGCCAATCAGCCTATCATCCTTTATGCTAAAAACTTTAGGTAAACTAATGGATATGCACATTTGCAATCAAATTGACTCTAAATTGATATCAGCAGCCCAACATGCCTACACTAAAGGTAATGGCGTTGAAACAGCGCTGCACAAATTAGTCAGCGTGATTGAGAAGTCACTTCAAGACAAGGAACAAACCCTTGCCGCCTTCCTTGACACTGAAGGTGCTTTTAATAATGTCAAGACCTGCGCAATTAAAGGAAACTTAGAAAATCTAAACATTGACCAAGCTCTAATCAATCTGCTTATAAATCCGCTTAACAATAGGGCGATCAATGCATCCATAGGCAATGGTGTTGATAAAGTGACTGCCTCCAGAGGCACCTCACAAGGAGGAGTCATCTCACCACTTCTATGGGTACTGATAGTCAATGAGATACTTATAAGACTGGGCGTGGGAGAGATTCACGTGATGAATTACGCCGATGACCTTGTTATAATGATCAAAGGAAAATTCCTTCTCACTATCAGCGAACTATTAGGGAAGGCTCTAGCAAAGCTAAGTTCGTACAAAAAACCGTCTTCGTGCTGTTCACAAACAAAAGAAACATACTGCAATTCTCTCTACCCGCCGTTGAAGAAACCTCTCTTCAAGTCTCCGATAAAGCATGCTACTTAGGGTTGATTCTTGACAGGAAACTAAGCTGGAAGCTCAACGTTGAGGAAAGAGTAAGAAAAGCCTCAACCGCATTCTATACTTGCAGTCGCATTTTCGGGAAAAATTGGGGTCCTACCCAAAATTATCCTTTGGATGCACATTGAAATTGTTAGACCTATTCTGACGTATGGGTGGGGTGCCGTGGCGTAGTGATTAGTGTGTGTGCTTACTACGCCGGAGGTCTTGGTTCGAATCCTGACATCGTCACCTGAAAAAGAAGACTTGTTCTTTTTTACGGCCCCCAATCCGAGGGGGTCTGACAAGCCCTTCGAGAGTATCATTTGTCTTGAAAAACTTCTCAAAGTGCCGTTCGGATTCGGCAAAAAATTGTAGGTCCCCTTGTTTGTGAAGAAATTAACACACACAGCATACATTGTTGAGAAGTTGGCCCTGGTTCACCTCGAGCTGATGCGCCACTCTATTTATATTTTTATATTCTGACGTATGGGTGTTTAGTCTGGTGGCAAGCACAAACCTACGCTATGTGTCAATAATACGGAGAGCTGCATGAATTGGTAGATACGACATCTGAAATGAGAACGACACCAAACTCAGGGCTGGAGGCAATTCTCAAAATGCTACCCTCGACCTCCATATGCAAGAATCTGCTGCCAAAAGCGCCTTGAGGCTCAGTTAGTCACCTGAATGGATCGCATGCTTATTTGGTCATGCGCAGATTCTTTAAAGCCGACACCTTTCCCGACTACCTTACCCCCTATGTTGACTTCGATACGCCTTTTAATTGCATGTTCCCTAGCAGGGATGAGTGGAAATCGGGGGAACCGCTAGGAAACTTATAGATAGCCAAATACACAGATGGGTCAAAAATTAACATAGGCACGGGTGCGGAACTCTACTCTGAGAATCCACATAAGAAAAATCTATAAGATTGCCCGATTCTTGCAGCGTCTTCCAAGCGGAGGTCATTGCATCAACGAGGAGTATTAAAATTGCAGACAACAATTTTAATACTCTTTTCGCTTTTCAAACGAATTCAAATGAAACCATCCAAACCTTAGAGGGAAGAATCGCAAATTCATGTAAAGGTCCACAGCTCGAATTACAGAGAAAAATACCTATTATGAATTTTGTTTGATGGTGTACCAAAAGCTTCGGCATGTATTATCTATCATACACGTTCGGTACAGGCATTGCAGCTTGACCAACTTAAAGGATCATTCTCCCACTGATCTACACCTTTTTCTTGTATGTGCTTGAGAAATTGGCAGGTACTGCCTTAGACATGTCTTTATATAAAAGGCCTTATATCTCGTCTCAGGACATTGTTTCTAGTTTTTCTCTTAGCGTTTATAAAAGATTTTTTCCCATGACTTTAAGCCTGCTCAACTTTCATAAAAGGCGTTCATTTAAAAGCAAAACTATCCTCGCCATACGCACTCGTATAAGTATTAAGTAAAATGAATATCAATCTCAGAGCATAGAATGGGTCCGCTTTAAACAGTTCACACAAAAGCCGATTTCCTCTGGTCGTATTGCGAAGTTGTATTTAATTTTTAATCCTCACCTGACGTGGCAGCAAAAGTTATATCCTTTTGTACAGTTACAGCAAAAATACCGACTTAAAGTTAAATTGAAACAAGCCGTTGCTACATATTGGTAAGGTGTGTTTGCATACTGATTGGACACCTTTCGTTTGTACTTTCTTAATCCGTTTTTGACATTTTGATGTGACACATTTGGATTATGAATCATTTTATTCATTATTCTTAAGTATCTACAATAGGATGTTCCTTATGCAATTGAAAGTAATTGAATCAGAAGTTTGGACAGCCATTACTTTGATTACCACTAAAAAATCAATTCACTTGAAATTCTAGAATCAGTCCACTTCGGGTCCTTCCGACCACAAATACCCGCCTTCATATTCGATTCCACTTCAAAGTCACTCAATTTAATCTCGAAAGACGTCTGTGGCCAACCGTGTTAGAGGGAAACACCATAACCTTAATTGAAGTAAACATGCCAATCGCCATGATGTCATCTGAAATTACAGCCCCACACCTTGTTACTCGCATATTCGTCCAAAGGATTTTATTTGCGCTTCGTTTCTTACAATCATAAATTGACCACAAATTTATTTACTTCCATCACACGATCACGATGTCTATATGCGAGTAGAGAAATACTTTTATTCCTTGTATGTCTGCTCCACTCCCAGTCCATCTATCAAGGATTAAATTTAAAATTGTTTTTGCCTGCAAACCAAACCACTATCGTTGTAAGCCACAAATAACCATCCTGCCACACAACCACAAACCAAACAGGACCATAGAGAGAGTCCTTTGAGGACTATATCCAATCGTTATTCAACAACCGGAAGAAAGTCATTCCAAATGGATATGAAATTCGTGTGCAACTCTTTGCGGCAGTGGCTAATGTATCTGCAGGTATGAGTCCATAACTTGAATCCTTTTGATAATTTCCCACGCCAAAAGGAAGGAAAGAAAATAGAGTCAAACACACACCTAAAACGGAAATAAACGAAAGGACTTGAACGAGAAAAAAAAGGAACTTCCACCCAGCCGGTGAATTCTCTGGGGAGAATTATAATCGTGTGTGTGCAAGTCGCTTGTGAACATAATAAAAATCGATTTTCAATTCAATCGTGCCAAATCTATTTGGGGTGTGAAAATTTCCTGCGATTTATCCTTTGAGCCGTGCTCCTCCGCGCTCCTAGTCATACTATACACTTGCTTTGTGCAATGCTCGATTTGTTGGTGAGAGAATATAAATTTATTGGATGTCCTTTATGCATATTCATACAGAGACGAATAGAGCGAACTGATATTGTCGGTTCATCCTTGTAATGTGTGTTTTAGGATGTGGAGCAGACGAAAACGAATATCCTGGCTTTGTAAACGTATACAGTATAGTTTTCTTTTCTTACAACTTTTGTAAGACTGGAGCAACTTATCGACGTTTTCGTTTTGAATGCGCGCACAAATGTGCAACCACAAAATATCTGTTTACAGGACGTCTTGCTTGCAAGTTACATTCGTTTCTGAGTCGTTATCGCGTTGTGCAGTCAGTGTACATCAAACTTTGTGTAGGGGGGTACAAGCCGTCTTTATGGTTTCTTGGTTAAGGAGGATAAACTTTGTTATTTAAGGCGGATCGGATTGTGGTGGTTTGGAGGTTATTTTAATTGCTAGGATACAAAGATTAGCTATTTCATGCGTTACATTATATGCACCATAAGAAGGTGCATAATTAATGAACTCAGATTATTCCTTTTGTAAGGACATCACACTTTTTTTGTACGTTCATAACCCTTCACACATTGCTTTGGAAAAATTATTTGCATTTAAAAAACAGCTATTATGTAATGGTCAACTTCAAAGTTCTCAACAAACTGCAAAATATTTATGACGTTGGGTTGGGTAAGTGTTTCTGCTTAAATGTGTGTAAATCAATCCTGTGAAAAGATATTCAGGTTAAAGTATAGGTTATAGCCTATACGGCATTTCATTTCATTTTTATTATGGCCAAGTTTTCCAAAACACTTGAAGCACCCCTGTTTTAATCAATTTCAATTGTTTCAATTGTATTTTATAATCCGAGAGCATATCAGCATTTAATGGATCTCTGAAGCAATACTGCCTCACCGACTTCCAGCAAAAAAACATTATTCCTAAGTTACCAATACAGCATCTTTATAAAAGAACCTTTTTTTTACAATATTTTGAGAATTGAATGATTCGTTCTTTCAAACGTATTCAGAAAGCTGTCACTGCACTGATCACACGTAAAAGGCAGCGTTATTGACAACCCAGTCTTGAATAAATTTGGATTATGAGCTTTTAAAATTCCGTTTTGAAAGGCAAAAACATATGACCTTTGTACTCACATCAATGGCCTGGAAAAAATCATTTCCGAACCCCATGAAAGCATTTAAATTCAGACTAAGATTCAGGTAAGGCGGTCGAGAGGATCTACAGTCAACTTCTTCAGCCACGATCCGATTTTGCAGCCTTAACGCTGAGCACTTTAGGTTAATTCTTGCTTGAGATCAGTCCATTATCATTTAAATAACAAATCAACAGGATTCGTCGGGAACAAGATCCCTTCGGAGTTCTTCAAAAATTAATCATCTGCGTTAATTAACTTGCAGTGCACAGTGCAAGAAGTCATTCGCCTTTCTGCGTTTAGTAAGAGAAATGAACACAAATTTTGCGAAAACCATGTATCAGCAAGCAATAAAAATTTACAAAACCTTGGGTAAGGAAAAGCAACAACGATACTACCAGAATCTGGTTTTGGCCTTGGAGTCATAGTAGCGCCTAAACTCGACTTCAAAAAACATCTTCAGGGGAACTTAAAGGAGGCCAAAAGAGCATTAAACTGCCAATGGAGAAATTTGCTTGGCAAAAGAGATGTCGCGTCGAGCGTTAAGTATAGAGTGTTTCAAGCGGTAGCAAGGTCCATCATGTGGTATGGGTTTTTCGCCAATACGATGAACTTGAAAAGATGCTATGGTTCTTCTTATAAAGAATCTTCAAGTTGGCAGAAAATGCTCCTAACTGCATGCTTCACCGCGTAACAGGACTTTCATCTATGTTTTTGCACACGTTTAAGCTGCATTTCGCGTATATGCTTAAAGTCATGACACTTTCAAGCCACCGAATTTCGCACAAAGTCGCCAAGCACCTAATCCAGCAAGAGAGCCAGATTTTCCGTGAACGGTCAAGGTTAAGAAACGAACACGATGGAGTCCTAACGGATTTCGACGAAATTAAGTGGACGCTTGGATATATGAAGCTCACCGAAGGCAAACACGGTGAACATACATTCAAAAGTTTGCCAATCCAATACATTCAATATGACCTTGGAGAGGCAAACTACTTTAACGACTGCAACAGTAAGGGATGTAATATCAACGATTTTTAAAGCCAGAGGGGAACTTCTGCATTTAAATTGCATCTGTATATATCCGTCTAAAATGAAGAGTGTACACTATGTAATCTACGCGCGAAAGAAGACTTTCTGCACTTCATCGGGATCTGTCCACTACTCTCCTCTATAAGAAGAAACTATTGGAGCAAAAATGTACTATCGACAGAGGAAATCATCGCAATATTAAATGGTCGAAATTGGAGGCTGCTCCACAGCTATGTTAAGGTGGCTTCAAAATATCGCCAACAAATCATAAATGAAGCCTTTTACATATCCAATTTAAAAAACGATTGTATCTTAATTTTTAAGATACAATCTTAAGATTTTCTGGGCCATTAACAGCTTCTCACCGTTTAAGTCTCCAGGCCCTGATGCGGAATACTGCCTGTAATGCTACAAAGGACTTAAGACTAGACTTAACAATACCTTGGCTTGTGTCAATCTTTCGAAGCTGTCTAACACGAAACCACGTCCCCCACTCTTGGAGACGTGCTAGAGTGGTGTGTTTATACCAAAGGTAGGCAAACGCGGTCATGAATCCGCGAAGGACTTCAGACCGATTAGTCTAACCTCCTTTGTTCTTAAAACCCTAGAGCGTGTTCTAGATGTTCTATCCATACTCGAAGCATTCTAGAAGAATCATCGCTATCCAAATCACAACAGCCTACCTTAAGGGCATATCGGCAAACGGCGCTCCACGAGGTAGTGCGGGCAATTGACAGGTCCATACACTATAAAGAATACACCTTAGCCTCCTTCTTAGACCTAGCCTCCTTCTTAGAAGATTTCAACAACGTTCATACTGATGCTATTCTTAAATCTTTGACTGAGCTGGGTATTGAGGAATCTATTAGGCAATGGATAACCTCTTTGCTTGGAACAAGAATTATCCAGGCATCATAAGGTAAGATTCACTCAACCAAACTTGGCCATAAAGGAACGCCAGGGTGGTGGCATCTCTCCCCTACTGAGGCTAATAGTTATGAACGAAATTCTCGTAAAATTAGACAGGGAACGGGTCAAGGTAGTCGCTTATGCGGATGATCTGGTGATACTAGTCTCAGGGAAGTTTCCTTCTATAATTGGTGAAATTATGGACGCTGCTCTAGACAAGGTAAGTACCTGGTTCTTACCTGCAGGAAAACCTGGTGCTTACCTGCAGGAAAAAAGAACGAGGATGTGGCCTCGGCGTTAACCCGAGCAAAACTGAACTGATTCTGTTCACTACTAAAACCAAAGTACCCGATTTTACCCTCCCTCGTCTAAATGGTTAATCTCTCACGCTATCCTCCAGCGCTAAGTACCGGGGTATCATGCTCGATCCTAAACTTAACAGGAAACATAGCATCGAACACAGAATTAGAAAGGCATGTGCCGCCTTCTACGCCTGTAGCAAAACCTTCGGAAAGAAGTGGGGGACTTTAACCAAAAATGACTGTATGGATGTACGTAGCTGTAGTGCGTCCAATTCTCGCCTACGGATCACTTGTTTGGCGGCCTGCGTTGAGTAAAGGTTATAACATCACGAAACTCAAAAGAATTCAAAGAACGGCAGCATAGGCACCACGGGTGCACTGAGGTCTGCCCCAACGGACGCCCTTACTGTACTCCTGCCTCTTTTGCCCCTCGATCTACACATAAAAGATACCGCACTATGCAGTGCAGTTAGACTCAGGGAATCAGCAACATCCTGGACGCGTTACAAAAGGGCTTGGTTCCATCCCTAACTGACTACACCACACCCAAATTAAATTTCAAAAAAGGCTTCCACGTAGAATTTCCTTCCAGGGCTGAATGGAAGAGGGACGAAGTAGCAAGGAACTTCGACACGGCCATATACACCGATGGATCTAAGATGAACTGTGGTGTGGGGGCCGGTGTCTACTCGGAATCACCGCAAATATCAATATCATATCGCTAGCCGGATCTTGTCAGCGTCTTCCAGGCGAAATTACTGGCTATACGAGAGGCCTGCACGCAACTTCAGCGTGACACAACGCACAAACAAAACATTGCCATCTTTATAGACAGTCAAGCTGCCATCAAGGCTATGGATTCAGCCAACATATCCTCTAAACTGGTACACGAGTGTCGTCACGAGCTCGCCCGTCTGGACGAACGTTTCAGGGTCACACTCTTGTGGGTTCCAGGGCATAATGACATTAAAGGAAACGAACGTGCAGATGCCTGGCCAGACAGGGCTCAGCTCTACACGCCTCACTCGCGACAAGGGTCCACATTCCGCTAGGAACACTCAAGGAGCAAATACACTCATATTTCCTGGAAAAGGCCAACTCCCAATGGAGGGGGCTGACTAATTGCGCCATATCTAGGCAGACATGGCCTAAATATAATAAAAATAGAACAAAAAAACCTACTCAACAGAACCCGCCCTGAAATCGCCAGAATTACAGCGGTAAAAACGGGCCATTGGCCTATTGGGGCCATGCAACCAAACTGGGTATCCCATACAACCCCCAACCCTCATAGCAAATAGCACGGCACACATAATGGTTTAGAACAAAGCATAGAGGACATCATAAGGCAAAACATAGAGCATGGCATTAAGCATAGCCTAGATCTGAGCACGTGAATAAGACCCTCATCATCCCAGTCCTGCTTTACGGTGCAGTCAAAGGCTTTACCCTGTCAAAGGCGGGTGAAAACACTTAAGGCTGCTTCGAGAGGAAAATTCTTCGGACGATTTACGGTCCCGTCTGCATAGACGGAGAGTGGAGGAGGAGATATAACAGCGAACTGTACGGGCTGTACAGCGATACTGACCTAGCCAAAAGAGTCAAAACACAACGTTTACGATGGCTGGGACATCTAGAGCGGATGGACACCAACCCGGAAAATCTTCGAATCCACACCCCAGGGATGGCGCGGTAGAGGAGCACCGAGACTCAGGTGGCGCACGCAAGTGGAAGGGGACCTCAGCCAACTTCGCGTGCGAAACTGGAGACGGCTAGGTAGAGACAGAGCTGGCTGGCGAAGCTTGTTGGCTGAGGCCCAGGTCCACCCCGGACTGTAGCGCCACCTTAAGTAAGTAAGTAAGATCTTAAGTAAGTAAGTAAGTAAGAGCACGGCATTTGATAGACCAGTTCAGCAGTCGTATCGCCAAATTCAATGTCACATCTTTTCCATAAGTTATAAATTCCAAGAAAGATAATATAGTCAGAGACACCCTGTGTTTTTTGTCGCAACCACCGTGCGATTTACATGGAAAACTCTGCAACGAAATCACAAGTCGCTTTATAAATTTGTAAATGTAACAAAGAAATATTTTCCTGCCTTGGCGGAGAGTCTGGGTTCAAATACTACCGTCGTCATCTGAAAAAAAAGTCTCGTCCCCAAACACTCCAAGAGGTATTGCCTCGAAAAGCTTCTGAAAGTGCTTTCGTAGATCAAAAAATTGTTAATCGAGCTGTTTTGCGACTGTTTTATTCTTCAAGCATTTCGTGACTCGGTTAACTATAAGGCTGCAGGATGTTAGCAGTTCAAGTTGTTCATTTTGACAGCCACACGTCTTTGTCGTTTTACATCTTGCTAATAATTGTAACTGTTTTATTTTCAGCGAGTTAAAACAAAAATATCTCTATGAAAAGGAACAAGTAGATTTTTCTCTCCTGACAAAAATCTATTTGTTCTCAACTAGTGCTCACTTTTGAATGAATGTTTTTGCTAAATTATTAGCAGGAAGCCTTTATGCAATCTCCGCGATCAGTAACCAAAGCAATACAACGACTCACGTAACCTCACAAAGTGTCTGTAAGGTTCCAAGATTCCACATTATGGAATTAAGGAAAACTATTACTTCTACTTCATTCTTTTCGCTCAAGACCGAATCAAAAAAATTTAAAAAGCAGAGTTTAAAAAAAACTGTTGTCTGTAATGCAAATTTCATACTGCTGACCTTGACCATCGATCTTGCAGAATAATTTTATCTTTACATGCTCAATGTCAAACTTAAATTTTTATCCGAACTTCACTGGAAAAAAATTCTATTTCGTAGAAGAGAAACGGCATTAAAGGAAGACTAATAGGACCCACGAAAGTGTAGTCAGTTTAGAGTGTTTCCAAATCTCCCTAAAGTTTGGAAATATTACGCATGCGCCGGACCTTAGCTCTCCACCTCTCCACTGCTTTTGTCAATGAAAAAGATCCACAATCATTAAGGATAGATGAAACTGTAGGCTCCTACAAAACACCAAAAGCGAATTCATTTGTCATCATGAGCCGATCACCGATCACTTCAGCATACTTGCACGCAATCTGGACACAACTATGTTTCGAAAGCCTTTTTGCCTCCGAACTCAAGCCAAATTCAATTTCGTACTTCAACCAAATTTCAAGTACAACTTGCACTAAGAGTCCTTTCCAGCGTTCTTCATCCCCTGTCCTTAAGCCTCATGTAAACCTAATTGTGACGTTTCAATGCGGGCAACATTTTGTGCAGCTTGAAGTGATACTCAAAGTACCTTCCAGCAGAATACCAAATCCTGCCGTCGTCCTTGGACCGCACAGGACGCACATTGTACAATCACAGTCATGTATCTTGAAATAATCTGTTTCTGACACCGGCAACAGTTCTTCTCTAGAAACTATGAAAATACCAGAAAAAGAAAATCACCCAGAACATCATGTCCTTCCCAGGAAGGAGGGGGTGATGTGTTGTATAGGAAGCATCTGTCGAGGAGCGACAAAAAGATATATTTGTAGTGCATGTATTGCCGTTATCTTTTCTCCTTTTGCAAATTTGTTCTCTATGCACTGGGTTGTCATTCGCATCCGGCATTCGGTATGATGAGGCTCATTCGGTGTCGTTTGCCAGCCATTGTAATTCTGGTCAACCGAAGCAGGACGGCTCTGTTCGTTTAAGATGGGGCGATTGTGTGAAGAAGAAAGGAATTGATGGTACTCACCAATGTCCGCTCCGGAATAGGGAAAATGCAGAATTCTAGAAAATCCGTTTTTATCAAAGGATGTATTCGAGTGTTTGCTTTAGCTGTCAAATACCACACTCGAAACAAAGCCCCTCAGAGGCGGTGGTGCGGTTGAATTGTCATATGGAGTGTGGTTGCGGGTTTGATTCTATGATTTGCAAAATCAAATTTATGCCCACACGTAAGAGCTCCAGCCCGGGTCTGTTTGCCTTATGAACAATAATTACTATCTCTCGAGGAGCAGGTGTACCCATTGTTGCCCTTAATTGTCGAAAATAACACGCAAGTCCTTCGGCTGAGGGAAAATGTACAGGCAGCTCACCTACTAGAGTAAACAAATCCCTGTGGGGCGAAAACCATACCTGTGCACACGTTTCCATGAAGAATAGCTCTGCCACCCATATTGTGTGGCGTAAATATTCGTAGTGAATAACAAACGAACACAGTAGTTGTTAACCGCATCATGCATCACCCTGACCTAGCTGCGGCCGGTGTTTGAATGTATCCTGGACGGCGGCCATGCGTCCCCTTACGACGGCTGAACATGCGATCATCGACAATCTGTTGCTTGATGCAGGTCACCGCCCAACCACCATCACCATCCACCCTCAGCGCCAAGCGGATGATAACTCACCTCAGAATGGGTGTAACGCGAGCCACCATCACCTCTAGTACTAAAACACCGCTGACCATCACCACCACCGAGCTGTGTTGGTGTCCTGGCCAAGTGTAACCGAACTGGAATGACCCTGCCCGGTAATGAGTTCTCTGCTGCCCATAAAGAGTTTTCGGTGTAGCGTGAGTTTTTTGTGTAATTTAATTTTAATGCTCTCATTTAGCGAGAAGTACATCCGCCCTGCTCGGGGGAATCATCGTGTTTTTTGCTGTTCGGGGTCAGGCTTAACATGTCAGGGAGTAGGTATAGGACTGGCGCGTCGCTGTAGGGCGAATGTGTTGTGGCCGTGCGTCGTATGTTGTGGATGAGTGTTTAATTCTCTTGTGGGCAGCGCATTATGCTTCACAGGTATACAACAACAATCGGAATGTTGTCCTTTCTTTTTAATTATTTTCGACAAAACAAAAAGGGATATTTACACATACATATACACTGGTACATGCTGATGTAGATCAAGAATCCTTAACATAGACACGTGGCAAATGGAGATTGCGTCGTTGTTTTGCTATTCACACTCGAACAATAAAAGGTAACTATGAATGGACTTCTGCAAGGTCCTGGAAATTCACACGTGTAAATGTTCATTGTTTTTTGGCTTATCATAGCCGTTTGTCGTAATTGTGTTGTTATCTAAAGAGCGTACAACTTGCCACCTTTACCTATATTTAACATGAAAATAAATACTTTGAAGGACAAGGACGTTTGTCGGAGCAGTTTGGAAAGGTGGGTAGCTTTCAGTCAGAATAAAAGCCTCAGTTGGGTATGTATGAACGCATTACATATTTGGTTTTACTTTTCTTTTCACAAAATTTAATGAAATTAGGAAATAAGAAAAGGAGGCTGATTTACATATTGAGTACGCCATTTTTTTTTAATAAATACAAACTAAGATTGTTCTGCCACCACAAAGGAGCAATAAACAAAAGAGACATCTCGACAAAAACATTGCAATAATAGGATTTGCGTTTAAACAAAATCGTAAGATTAAAACGAAAAAAACACAGTGTTTGAAATGACTGTGATCGCCTTACTGGTCCGACATTTCACACTGCATAGGTTGGCCACGTTCCTTAATTGTGGTTTAAAGTATTTAAACACAAGTAATAGAGAAAATCTATTGAAGACAATTAAACGGCTTAATACCTACTAGTAAAAACTATAGAAGCAAACATAAATCGTAAGATTAATAGGCTTTACTTAAGAGATTCGTCCACTTCGATATTGGAGTTTTTTCTGCAAAGAGGTCTTTGAGGTAATCAATCAAAAGAACGCAATCGTGCCTCATTTAAGTTTAAGGAAGCAACTTGGGGCAAAAGAAGTAGAGTTTCTCTCAGAGCTAAGATTTCTCAATGCAAAAAACCTAAGTTAAAGCGGACTTCTATATTTCCAAAGAAAAAACTTAGAGTAGCCTCTACCCCATAAGGTGTCACACATTAGACGCGGCAGTATGATCATAAGTTGGCCATCTGTCACGTCATTGACAAAACACAAAATTCAGCCAATTTTACCCGAGATTCAAGGAAAAATCGAAAGGAGCTGTATGCAATTTATATTTATCGCCGAGTTTTCGGTTGCAGGCGTCATGTTGATGGTTCAAATTAAACCGAAATCATATATGTTAAAAAAACCTTGGCTAAGAGTAGATTTTGCGGACTTCCGTAGGTAGAGTGAATAGATACCGGCCAACCCGAACGCGCTTTTAATAGAACCCAGAAGATGGCTTCGTCTTATATTTTGATATGGTTTGCTCAGCTGGAAGTACTAAGATTATAAAGGGCCCAGAAAATCAGTGCAATTCAGCTTCGAGTCATAAATCGGTCTCATTCCTTTTTTTGCATACATTCCGGGTCCGACGCGGGACATTCTTCTATTCAGATATTCAGTCTTACACTGCGGATTGACCTAGTTTTGTGCACATTTCTGTACATTTCCTACCTCCTGTAGGCAAACCGAATACTATTATCTCCTCGACCCAAGACGTTTTTCTACTTTGTCAGTACAAAATAAAAGGTATTTCAATAGGGACTTCCAAACTTTAACAATTGATAGCGGCTATTCTGTTGAAGCAACGTATGTCAAATTTTATGCAATTAATTCGGTCAGTTTTGCCAAATCTCTTAAGACAGATGTGGTAATGGAATAATTGTTTTATCAAAATCGGAACCACCAAAACCAGCAACAAATGAAAAATCCAGGAGCACCTGTCTCAAAATGAGCGGCTTCTTAGTCGGTGTCTCTTATTCAGGTTAGAGTCAGTCGAAAACGTTCTTTTTCTCATCCAATATGCAAATAGCATGGACAACAATTATTTGCATACCGTACGTTTTTATGAAATACTCTGCTGGTTATATTATTGCTTTTCTGCGTAAGGGCATACCACTTGCGGCGGTGTATCCGGGCAGAGTATTTATGTTCCGTAGTGGTTCATCAGCGTTTTTGTTCGATTGAGAAATGCCTTTCTCTTCTCACTTTTCTATCTTCAAATTCTTTCCGCTCGCGATGTGCTTCGCAACTAAAGAGTAGCCATAACCCCTTGACCGCAAGCTTATTACATAAAAAAAGGCCAATTTCTGTATGAATGGTAAAAAAACAAAAAGGCTCCTACAAGACATCTAGGAGTCTGGTCGGCGTCTGTCATCCAGTTTAGTGTCGGCCAAACAGGCCAAATGCACTATCAACTTAAATGATAAAACGATAGGGTATCCAACGATTCGTCTAAGCGCACTAGTTTTTTTTTTACAAAATAGGATGGCAATCAAGGGGTAATGACTACCTTTAAAATTCGTCGAAAATCAAGAGTGAAAAGGGTTTGAGTATAGAGGAAAAATGGAGTTCGTAACCTAATGAAAGCTCTACAGGCGTTATGCCTTCTGAGAAAAGTATTGATATGACAGAAACAGAGAAAAAAAACATTTTTGTCTTTCTTACATTCATTCAACATTCTTGTCTTGCCAAAATTTACCTTTTACCTGTTGCCATATTTTTAAGTCGCTAACCTCTACTACATCCCCGAATGATGTTGTTGACACCAATAATAGCTTAAAGTTCCTAATACCATATTTCCACCAGACACTAATCCGCGATTAATATAAATCTTAATTAAATCCTCTGGAGAAGAATGTTGGCTGAGGTCCAGTTTTACGCCGGACTGTTAGCGCCACCTTAAGTAAGTAATCAACTCCTCTACAAATGACGGGATTAACTATACAAATTTAAATCCTCTGCATCCGTAAAATTGGGTTTCCTCTCTTCTCGTCTGAAACCACTTCGACTTTATGAAGCATTCGCCGGGTGCATAAAGGCAAATAGTCCCTAGTATGGTACATCAGGTGCCAGTGTTTGTTTCTTGGTCCTTAGTTTATCGGTATGATCTCTGGTCTTTACCAAAATTCCGGGCTCATGATACTTAAGCAACGAGTTTTTCTGCTATCTGAATTTTCAAGCTTTAACTCACCGAAGACTTGTCGCCGATTTATGCATTTATAACAGTTACTATCACGGAAAACTATCAAAAGATTTACAAAGTTTGATGCCAGAAAATTCAACCTTTGGACGTTTAACAAGACAGACAGCAACCGCTTATCAGTTCCATAATGTCACTCCCTAATAGCATTTTTCCAGATACTTTTGAACTCAAATTTTTTAAAATTAGAATAAATAACGGACCTACAATTTTTTGCCGAATCCGAACGGCACTTTGAGAAGTTTTTCAAGACAATTAATACTCTCGGAGGGCTTGTCAGACCCTCGCGGAGGTGGGGACCGTGAAAAAGAACAAGTCTTTTTTTTCAGGTGACGATGGCAGGATTCGAACCCAGGCCTCCGGCGTAGTAAGCACACACACTAACCACTACGCCACGGCACCCCACTAAATAAACTTAGTGGGGTGCCGTTTTCAAATAAATTTAATATGTGAACTTTAATATGGCCACTAGTTAAGTGATATAAATTCACCAATCAAGAGTTGTAGGTATTGAAAAATCTGAAGTAGGATTTAAGAAACATTCTGTTAAGGTTGTGGTCAGCTCAACATAAGCTGAATGCATAAAAATTCTAAGCGTGAGCGAAAAAAAGAGAGCCTTGTGAAACAATAGGGGGAGAACGGGCGCGTGATGTCCTTAAACACCAAAAAGAAGAAGCATTAGAGCTAAAGAATAGAGCTAAAGAAAGCTCTATTTTCGCAAGCTTTTTTCTCTATTTAAAAAAGCTTGCGAAAATAAATAAATCGCCAATAGATGCAGGAAATTTTTGGTCAGGCCCACAAAAACCATGACTGTTTCCTTCCTAAAATCCATTCGTCAACATTTTAAAATCAGCCCGCGGGCCAAGTTTAAAACAATCTATTAAAAAAGGAAAATAAACATAAAATTGTCTTAAAAGAACAACCAATAAAATGCTATCGCCTAACCACCCGGAATACAATGCATCATTTATTCATTTTTATAGCAAAGTCCTGTATTCATTTAGGGGCAAAGGCAAAGCAATAAACTTCTATATTGCAGTACGCGGCGATTTGCCTATTCCAACCGAAAAGATGCGGCTTAGTGGCAATAATAATAAAAATTTATTGAAATACGTTTATAATTAGGTTGGCAAACCGCACAGCAGAATATACCCACCAGTGTACGTATTTACTTCAAATAAACTTAGTTTCTAGCTGCCGAGCCGGGAATCGAATAAGTTTAGCAAGCCGTAAAACCTTGTGCCGGAAAATGACGTCTCGCCAACCGACGCAGGAGGTTTGGCAAACAGTGAACTTAGTACGAGTTTTGCGGGAAAATACAACATGAGGCATAGCAGGACTTTTTATGATAGCGACTAAGCAGCTTGTTTATTCCTTGAAAGATTTCTCTGACCTTGTGTGGGCACACCATAAAAAGTCCCTTAAGCGTGACCAGGTTTATTGGCAATTTAATAAATCAAATTTCGGGTATACGACTGCTCCCTAGACAGAGTGTGTTATGAAAGCAAATCCATATAGGATCTACCTGTGCACGTACCTGATGCCCACTAGGAAGCTACTTAAAGTAAAATTGTATACACGAAATATGACATTGTAATGTAATTGGTTTATATTACCAGATTTCCGGATGGGACGATGCGATGCTCCTCGTTATGGAACTTTAATATTGTGAGTTCAATCACCCACACAGTTTTGAATTTCAAATTAAGGATATTGTTGGTAAACATGTTTACGACTGGGAGGAAGTAGGACATTGGCTGATTTAATGTCAATGCTCTAACCAAGGTAACGGTATGCCTCTTGAAATCCTTGAATTTCAGTTGGAAAAACGTTGTCTCTCCAATTTTTTTGTGTTGCCTTGGATGTAATTGAAAAATGGGGGGTTATGGATTCAGACAATGACAAGAAAAGAAGTGGTGAAATGGGTTGCAAAATAGTTCACATCCTGATGTAACAGAAGATACAGTTTATGAGTTACAAGTTTATCGGAACATTTAAAAGTTTCTCAAATATAATGTGAAATGCTTAGATTAAAATGTATTTTACCTCGACTTTACAAGCGAGAACGAGTTTTTCCAGAGAAAAAGGAAAAAATCTTCGCTTGCGTACCTACTAATAGCTTAAAGGCTAAAGAAGCCGTGGGAGAAAAGTATTTTTTTAAGTAAATTTTAATTGCATTGAAGCATTTCCAATGTCATGTAAGCAGAGAGAAGAAGATTCAATACAATCATTGGAAAATAATTTATGTCAATAAGCTCAGTTAAAGTATTGCGACATAAACACATTTTTCGGCAATTTAGCGACAGTCTCGCTACTTGAGCTTCAACAAAACGAAGACGAAAATCCCTCAAAGAGAAAAATACAGGCTAATAACCAGTGGCTGAATGCGAATACCTGAAAAGATGTACTTATAGTCGAAGTCAAAAGTGGGAACTAAATTTTGGGAAACCCTACTAACGCGATCTTATCTTTTGCCGAATGTCTGCCTAAGTTGTAAGCTTTTATGGAAAATTTATAAATAGCCTTAAGATTGTCTCGAAGTATCACCAAACTCTTAACCATCTGCATACTTAAGGGCAGGTGGAACTGGTTTAGTTACCGTGACACCTGAGTTATGAGATCAAAAAATTGCTACAAAAGTCACATGTAAAGTGCTTTCGCTATATACACCTATACTACAGGATTGAAGCACTACAACACCAATCTTCGCAAGACAAACATTGCATACGGCCAAGGAACTGATGGGGTGGAATCGGCTAAGGTGGTCTATGATAAGTAGATAATAACAGAATGATAAGTAGATAATAACAAAAATTCGCCGGCATAGACCGTGATCATCACAATTTTTTTGTGACAGCTCTCGATCAATCACTGTCAAAATCAGCGGATCCCCAGTTTTCGAACTTTCTGATTAGTTGGTGTTTTTGGTACCCTTAGGCTGACTTTCTCCTTGTATGAATAAAAATAAGTATTCTAACATCACGAGCCTAAATAAAGCAACGATTCGGAACAACATTTATGTGATCACCTTACGCAGACGGATTATTTTGTTTGATCACATTGACTGTCACAAAATGTGAAAATCATAAATCACCATAGCCGATTCCATCCCTGGTGTCAATGCATGCACGTCGCAACGTGACAGGAAAAAAGCAGGATGCTGAAAATGCAACAGTTGCGAACACCTGAGGCGAGAGTAAGGATTTTCGCATGGACAAAGAATTTAAGTGCAGTTATCCCCTAAGAACCATGTGGTCGCCAAGGCTCAGTGGTTAGTGTATCGGACTACTGTGGACGAGGTCCCGGGTTCAAACCCCGACCGGGGCAATAAAGGTTTATTTCACAATGCACTTTTCACATTGTGAAATAATTTCAATTTCACTTCCAAGATAATTGCTCGTCTCATACTTTGTCATGATCATGAGAGACCTCTGAATCCGTCGTTTAGAATCGGAAATACGGTGGGTCCTCGCTCCATGTGTGTGAGTATACACCAGAAACTCACACAGCAATCATGGTGTGAGAGGTAACGTGATGACTCTTTCGAGCTCCAAGTGCATGGCGGTTAGTGTTTTTTTTGTAAGAAATGCAAAACCCATCTTTTAAGCTTCTGAAATTAAACGCTACGGCCAAAGTTTGACAGTGAAAACAGCCATCGGTAGAAGGTGTGTTGCCTCGAACTACACAGGTCCAATGAGTCTACTTACTAGCCTGGTAACCATTTTTGCCAAATATTATTATTATTATTATTATTATTATAAATTCTTTATTTCGTTTTAGAGTTTACAGAGCAATTTACAAGAATAATAGCATGGCAAAAACCTGCCGTCTGCCTGAAGAGACATTTCATTAATAAAAACAATATAAACGCAAATGTATTTTTTCTTATTTAATTATATAATACATAATATACAATTTAAATAAAATTATTAGCTTAGACGCAAATGGAGAACTAACCTAAAAAGTGGCATAGTGTGGCAATTTTAATGATTTGAAACATAAAATAAATGCATTTGTGTATGACTGGAAGGCATAAAAATACCACAATTTTAATGATTTGAAACATAAAATTAAACAAGTTATACTACAGTAACTGAGTGAACAACTGATGTTATGACATAAAGCTATTACGGTAGGTAAGAGCTTGCTTGCAATAGTTATACAGGCTTAGCCATCCCTCGGTTCCATTCATAATATCGTAAAAGCGTGGCAAAGAAATCTGACTTTGTTGGAAATATAACCTTCGAATTTTCTGTAAAATAGGACAGATAGCAATGAAGTGGTAGACATCTTCGTTTTCCCTTCTGTTGCATAAACTACACAATTTTGGCAAATCGTTTCGATGAGGTATAAAGTTCAGGTTCAGAATTTCGACTCTGGTTTTAAAGACAGTACTAATTACTTGGGACGAAAATTCTCTGCGAAAATAGTTAGCAACAGAAAGCTGGTGGTTTAAGTTTTTGTAGACATTCCGAGATGTGGAAGAAGTTGCTTTGGAGAGGTTTTCAATATATAGCTTTTTGTCTACCATTGAAATCAGATCAGAAAACTTGTCTTGCCATTGATCAACATTAGACTCTAACAAAGAAAGCACTGTGTCGTGGGATGCTGCAATCAGGTTCCATTCTTTAAAAGGCGAGGCATTAGTACGGAGAAGTTGTAGCATGATTGATCTATGTAGGAAACTTTTCATTACACTTTTTATATAGTTCGCGTTTGCTTTCAGACTTTGTATATAGATGGGCGTAATACCTGATTCAACGTAAATAGCGTAATTCGGTGTTGAGTTAGGGAGCTTGAACAGGCGCTTGAAAAAGTCCCTTTGGACTACTTCAAAGGCTTCAAAGGCTGTAAATCCGAAAACTTGGACTCCATAACACATGCAGGCATTAACAGTCGCACTGAAGACTCGATATTTTGAGGCCAGATCAATATTTTGATTTGCGAAAAACTTAGGCCACATCATGTTCAGAGCAAGTTTGGCCTCATTACTTTTGTTAATAGAGTGCTTAACAAGGTTAAGGTTGTGCGTTAGTAAGACGCCCAGGTACCATAACTCATGAACAACCTCTATGCGAGCGTTAATAAGAGACCAATTCTCTCCTGGTAGTCTACTTCTTTTCCGGGACTCAAAGATAAGAATTTTCGTCTTTTGCGCATTAATCTGAAGTCCCCAAGTATCGCAGAACGAGACGAGTCTGTTAATTTGCAGTTGGAGCGTAGATGGATTGTCAGCGAGCAAAACCAAATCGTCAGCATAGAGCAATGCTTTCACCAATATGCTAGCAAAAGAAACTCCGCCAGGAATTAGTTGACTGATTTCATCAATGAACAGGGCAAAGATAAGAGGACTTAGGATACACCCTTGAGGAACACCTGCTGTTGTTTCAAACCAGTCAGAGAACTCGGAACCATCCCAAACAGTTGCATTCGATAACGCCAGAAAATTGGAATACATCATCAGAAACTTACGAGACACCCCTAAGCAAGACAGTTTGTACATCAAAGCCTGCCTATTCACTTTGTCAAAAGCAGCCTTGAAATCTACGAAAGGGTTGTTTCCAGCTCGTTGAAAGAAATCGGGGCATCAAGCTCACTGACAGAAACATTGGGTAATGCGTAGTCGAAGGTATGAAGGTTCTCATCCGCCAACAAAAGAGTTTTAAAATGTGCTGCTAGTGTTTCAGCATCAAGAGTGCTCTTCATACTTTGACAACGAGCACCCAATGCACGAGCATATCTCCAAAATGATCTTGAGTCTTTGCAGTTACCTAATTTAGTTGCCAGAATTTTCAGGTTGTTAGTTTTTTTTAGCAAGCATAAACGTTTGTACTCCTTATTTATAAAAAAAAAGGTGTTTTTGAAACATAGGGAATCAGTAGATCTAAAGAGTTTTAGATAGGCGAAAGACAGTTTGCGCAGTTTTCTACAATCCTTGTCAAACCAGTTGTTAGCGGGTATAAACTTGAAGTTTTTGTTGATTGCGAATGGAGCTGAAGTTTTGATGACTTCTACTATGTTTTCGGACATTTCTTCGACAGTACAGGATGATAAAATCCACTTGGTTTGCCAAATACACATTAATGTGTGTTTTCATAATTTCCTAGTTCTGCAATTGATAAAGCAAAGACAACAACCATTCTCACTCTGTATTCGTTCACAGCACTGTGGCGCACTATTGCAGCACTTGAGGATTTTATCGCCCTGAGTATTTTGTCGCGGCAGAAAGTTCAGTTATTTGAAAATTTGACGTTCCAGTTGATTGTCAGCTGTGTAGTGGAATTAAACAATTTCTGCGAAAGAACGAAACACAGTCGGAAGTTATGGTTGTTTCCCGAACTCCTGTGCAGTATACCCTGCACATAAATGGAGTTTCATTAAAGCAGGTGGAGAAGTTTAAGTATCTCGGGGTCTTTTTCACGAAAGATGGGGGGAGTGATACTGAGTTGTCCTGTAGAATTGGCCAAGCTTGAGCAATAGTGAAGGAACTGCGCTGGCCGGTTATTAGGAAAGCTGAGCTTAGAGTGAAAGCAAAGATCTCAGTTTTTAATTCAGTATTCGTTCCGACCCTCATCTATGGTCATGAAATTCGGGTAATGACCGAAAGAATCAGATCGCGGGTACAAGCTGCCGAAATGAGTTTGCTGAGGTGTGATGCTGGTGCTACTCTAAGGGATAGAGTGAGAAACGTCAGTATTCGTGGGAATCTTAATGTTAAGCAGCTACTTCTCCGAGTGGAGCGATCGATTCTTCGATGGTTTGGACACGTTGTTCGCATGCCCCCTGACAGACTTCCTAGACAGGTCATGCTAGCCGAGATGCGAAAGCGTCGCCCCCCTGGTAGGCCAAGAAACAGGTGGTGGGATCAGGTAAGGAACCTCTTTGAGTCCCGCCTGGGTATTGCGCCAGAGTCTCTTGAGTTGGTGGCGGAGGATCGAGAACGATGGAAATTTGACCACCCTCGCTCCGCGACCCTTTTTAAGGATAAGCGGCTTTCAAAAATGATGATGATGAGGATGGTACGAAACACAAGTTCAATTTGTTTTTATTTTTATTTTGTTCACGATTCCTTAATTTAAGGGCATTTTTTTCAACGGAAAATACTACCATGTTGGATTCTGCGAATGGAGTCTCAGTCAGTTTTGCTAATGGCAGAATTTAGAGTGCTTTTTAGGGTTTCCCTATAAATTTTATTGAATTTTTGACTTATTTTTGATTATTGAAAAGTGCGAGTGTGTTTTCAGGGCGCACTGAGGCAAGTTTCGGCGAATGAACCTATCATTTTTTTTCCGGCCACATAAAATTTTTCTGACAGTCACATTTTTAATCAATTTTTAAACTGGAAGCTCTTTCATTAAAATCTTCCTATTTTTGAACTTTAATTAAACGCATAGCGTGCGAGGTACCACTGAAACTTTTTTTCCGGTCAAAAGGCCTATTGATGCCATTGCGTAGTCGAAAAATATAAGTCCTAAATTCTAATTCCTCAATCCTAATTGAGATTCTTATGGAGGGTAGGAGGGAGAATGCTGTCAGAATTTTGAAGACCATACAGACTTCTAGAAACTAATCTCTCTGCTTTTTTTTTAATATTACATGGCAAGCAGCTCATGTCGTTGCTCAGGAACATGCCCGCATACATGGCAATTGCCATCATTTCAGCATAGTTGCAGATCAGGATGGCTTTGATCACTGGCTCAATTAATCACAATATTAAAAAACAATTATAATTGGAAAACTTCTATGCTTTTGAACGAATAACTCGTGTACATCGCTTTTATGGGGGCGAATAAAGCTAGGAGGGGAACAATGTGATATGACAAATACAGTTGAGGCTTTTAAGAGGATGCCCTGTGTTCGGGGTCTTAAACGAAATAAGATAACGACATGAAATGGAGTTGAAATATTGGCGGACGAAAAATGATAAATAAAATTTTTTATTGAAACTTAAAAACTTAAAAATAAGACGAAAATTCAATAATTTTCGGCATAGTGATCAATATTAAAATAAAAAAAAACAACCCAATACGTAGTAAATGCCCATAAAGGAATCAAGACGTCATATTTTAATTACCTTTGCGTTAATATGTTCCTTAAACAATTTGCTGATCAAAAGCTACATTTTCTTACTAATTGGGTTTCTGTATCCGAATGTTCAGTTAATCCAAAAGTAAATTGCCTAACAACCGTTCTAATACCAGTCACTTATCCAAAAACAGTTTTTTTCCTTATTAATCGCCAACATTTTGAATAATTTATTATTTGCCTAACGACAAGAAGCCCATAAATCTCTGCCAAATTGAATGGATATCCGTGTGATACTATAAGGACACTGCTAGACAATTTCCATCCAAAGTGTCTATAGAGATGTAGAGTATACTACTATACAAACATACTTATATATATATTTTTTTCCGTTGTGCTGTGACTTCATTAAGCGACGTCCGGTATCCGTCGGTCGTCGTGTCCTTTTCCAAGAAATATGCTTCTCGTCTTATTGTCATTTCATAAAATTAACATAAACTGTCGATTTCGGAATTTCTATGTCAAATCAACTGTGAAGTGCTTGTATTAAAGGGACAATGGATTCGTTTATGGTATAGCCTGAAACTATTTATGAAAACAGATCCTTGGACTCAATATCTTTTGAAATGAATTTTGGGAAACTGATGGAAACCATAAGGACAAGAGCAAGATACGAGACAACCTAATACAATTTCCGACCAGGAATGCATTCTATTTTGGTTTTTAATTGCATTTTAAATGTCAAAGTCTTTGCCCGGCTACAACAAGAATCGCAATAAATTTAAAATGGTGTAGCGAGGTTCCTATATAAAATTCAAGTTATTTTCTAAACTGAGACTGTGTGTGTGTGTGAAGCAAAACCAAATGTAAAATCCATGCACTACTGTGCGCTCATGTTAACAACAGCATAAATATTTCCGTATCCTCTTTATGGTGCTGGGCCCTCTTTGAAACTGTGCCCGGAAATAAAATTAAAATTGTTCGTACTACAAAATGGAATCACATCCTCCCCGAAGGCCATGAACGTAATTGAAGTTGAACGTAAACTAATGCAGAAGATACGACAAATAATATCTATCCATTTTCGATATACATAGTTCCTGCTACGTTCAGGATACTCCCGGGTGGCATAGGAATGTTAAGCATATGCATTTTATATTTGTCATATTTCCTTGAGCTTATCGGCGCTCTTATCCTTTTGCTGTGACATCTATACGCCATTAGACGGCAACAGAACTGGGCTAATACGTATGCGACAAAGAAGACATTCGATTTGCATCTTTGGTCTGAGGGCGGACACAAGGAGTGTGTATATGTTTCTTGACACAAGGCAGACCTATAATATTATTTCACAAATGTGTAGAAATGGCAAAAAGGACATTTTCCAATTCCGGGAAAAAAAATGTCTATAAGCAAATTGTAACCACCCCATACTGACATGACACCAACATAAAGAGAGACAGTTATAAGTTTCTTCGGTTGTCTGAGATGTTTATTAGGGGATTTGAAACGGAACAAGGCTGGGTGGTTGATTTAAGGAAATTGGAGGTCCGTAAGCTTTGTAGGGAAATTGTTATCATGTGTATGACCCGCCTTAGTAGCGAGGTGGGGATATGCCAATTGGCAATTTGGGAATTGACAAGTTTTTATATGTATGGAGAAATCGAAGAATAACCTTTCGGACAAAATATTGCATTTATGTTTTCCTCAAAGGAAAATGCGGAAATCCAAATATTATTTTGAGATAATTTTTAATCTTATATTTGTATTTATGGACTTTGGAATGATAAATCCTGTGGATTATAAATAAATTTTAATATCATGGCTGTGCAAACTAGCAGAGAAGCAGCAGTAAAGACTTTTGCTCACTTAAAATATTCAATTTAAGCATTGGATCCTGTCGATAAATTGTGTCAGTGGTGTCAATAAGTGTACTCTTGGAGCATATACTTTTTGGGTCTCCTAAAGAAAAGCCAACACAAATGACACTTAAACGTTTATACTAACTAACTGACGCTGTCAGCTCAGAAGAGCCATCGCCTGACCTTGCTCACATGCAAGCTGTATCATTAGAGGTGTTTTTTTTTTTACACAAATGAAAGGGACCCACTATTTTTTGCCGATTCCCAACGGCGAATTGACAGTTTTCTCATGACATATTACTCGCGGAGGGTTTGTCAGACAACACCGCAAAGGTGGGAACCCGTGAAAAATCTTATTGCCTTGGGCGGGATCCGATATATGCTTTCGGCTCTACAACTAAGCGCACTCCATCATGTCTCTACTTTTCTGTCGCGAACAAGTCCGCAGTGGTTGCATCATTAAACCATTAAGCCCCTACCCAAGGTAAGGAGTATTTCATCTACTAATATAGGAGCCTTGTGGGGTGCCGTGGCGTAGTGGTTAGTGTGTGTGCTTACTACGCCGGAGGTCTGGGTTCGAATCAGCCATCGTCACCTGAAAAAAAAGACTTTCTTTTTCACGGCCCCCACCTCCGCGAGGGTCTGAGTATCATTTGTCTTGAAAAGCTTCTCAAAGTGCCGTTCGGATTCGGCAAAAAATTGTAGGTCCCCTTGTATGTTAAGAAATTAACACACCAGCATACATTGTTGAGAAGTTGGCCCTGGTTCACCTCGAGCTGTTGCGCCACTCTATTTTATTATTAATATAGGAGCCTTGTCCTTGTTGGGAAATAACCCTGAGTTTCTTTCTGATTGAACAGCAACCAAGTTTAGCATGGATAATACCGCTTTTTAGGATTTCTTCAAACCAAGTGCGTACACTAGTTCTAAAGCCACAAGCCAGGGCTTACAGCAGGTCTAGATTTCTTGATATTACCTATTGAAGCTCCTTCAATAATAAACAAGAGAACCATCGTGAAATCTTTGCTTTTAAAAGGCTTAACCACTACTCCCACCACCACGTGCAAGGTAATCTTTACCAGTCTTTCCCGCAATAAGAGTGATAAAAGTCGAAAGGAGTCGAAGTCGGGTGATATGGCGCAGCAGGGAAAATGAGCCGTTTTAACTACTTCCTAATCAACCTGTGATTTGAAGGGAAGAAAGCTGGTCTGCCATGATGTCAAGATTCCAAAATCAAGCAAACAATAAACTCAAATCTAGAGAAAAAAATGTCGAATGGCCCGTCGTCATTATTTTATAAAAAGCTAGATTTTGCCCAGCTTTTCCTTTTTTTGTGGGGTGCCGTGGCGTAGTGGTTAGTGTGTGTGCTTACTACGCTGGAGGTCTGGGTTCGAATCCTGCCATCGTCATCTGAAAAAAAGACTTGTTCTTTTTCACGGTCCCCACTTCCGCGAGGGTCTGACAAGCCCTCCGAGAATATCATTTGTCTTCGGATTCGGCAAAAAATTGTAGGTCCTCTTGTATGTAAAGATATTAACACACCAGCATACATTATTGAGAAGTTGGCCCTGGTTCACCTCGAGCTGTTGCGCCACTCTATTTATCTTTATCTATAGATTTTGCCCAGTTGAATACGTGTGAGTGTGATTCGTGATGCATGATGCGGATGCCCCTCCAAAATTTGGGATACTTTCAAGTTGGGGTATACTAATTGTTTCTAAGTCAAATTTACTCATTTTATGATTCTCGAAAAGGATTGTGCGTTCTAGTTTTTCTTCTTTTTTTAATTTTGTCTTACGAGGTTTTTGTGTTTCTAGACTTTGTCCGGGATTTCGGAACCGATTCTCGAGATCTTGTCCATTCTATATTTTTGTCATTCAAACAAGAAATATTCTCTTTGGTCGTGGCTCAAAACTCAAATGGTCAAATCCAGGTTCGCGTAGCCCTTGAGAGTTACAAAATAGAGAATGTAGAAAGATGTGCAGTTTTTTGGGTATGTTTTCGACGACTGGCTGTTGTTACATACATAAATATTATCACGTTTCCATGCAGAGTCGAACACGGCTTCAACCTGGCTTCAAATGCATGGAAACGCGGTTTGAGTCGAAACTGGTTTGAGTCGACTCGAACACGCTTTGCGAGCTAACTCGAGTCGAAATTATGCATGGAAATGCGAGTTGAGGAGTCGAAATGACGGCAACTAGTATTGGTCGATTGTCCATCGATAGTAAAAAAAAAATCTATCCCACACATCGATAGTTTAACGAAACTATTAAAGGAACTATCGATAGTTTCGATAGTTAGTTTGGGATTTGTTGCTGACCTGACGTTATTTTAACAAAAATAATTAATAATATTATGAGTTATTATCTTATCAAGTAATAGTAATAGCTTTATATTGTTAATTGTGTTTTAGTTGGTGTTATTTCTAAAATACGTCTAAAAATATCGTTCGGCTATATCATAAGTTACTGAATAACTAGATATTCAACTTCGGACATGTAAAAGCTTTGCCCACAAGCTGAAATTGAGGAATTTCAATTTTCTGCTGAACCCAACTCACTTAGAACTATGCAAGTCCATTGTGATTGACACCACGTGAATGAGGGAAATTTGCCTACTCGTTGAACCATTTTGAGCTACCAACGAAAAGTAAGAGACGTTCGTATGTGTTATGTCAACTACCAAAAAAAATCTTGGTGAATCCATTTGTTATTGCGTGTTTTTGTTTGCTTTTCGAATGTTTTTTGTACATTATTTTACTGAATTTTGTTTGGTTTGAAACATTAAAAAATAAGACAAAACCGTTAGGAGTAAAAAAAGTAAATGAACGATTAATATAAATCTCTATTAAATCCTCTACAAATCACGTGATTAGCAGTACAAATGCAAATTCTGCCGTAAGTATTTAAGTTATCCTAGTTACAAATCACCCTTTGCACAAACGATCAGATTTTTAGTATTCATAAGGCTTTGTACCTAACAAAAAAGTTTTTTAGGCTGTTGAAAAATTTAGAAAAAATATCGATAGTAACAATTTGTTTCCCTAAAACTATCGATACTATCAGAAAAAAATAATATCGATTTCCAACCAACACTAGCAGCGTCTGTGCAAAAATAACAGCACATCAGTCGTTGAACTACATTTCAATCCTATTTCGCCTCGACTACTCGACTCGGTGTGTGCGGAAACGCGGATCGAGATTCGACTCCTCAACTCCTACTCAACTCTTGCATGGAAACGTATATATGCGGATAAAAGCGTATTCGAAGAGTCAATCAAAAAAATAGTACTTAAAAAGAAAGACGGCACGATTTGTTGCGTATAATATGGAAGGGGTACCATTTTACCCAATCAGAGTCGTATTCAAGTGTATTAATCAAGGTCAACCGCAATAAGTTAACTCGAAAGGAAAACCGTTACGCTTTTTTTGCGGATGATATGGCAGGGGAACCATTTTGCCCTTTTCGTGTTATTGAACGTATTAAGTATGGCTTTAATATTTATTTTTCACATCCACCGAAAAAGGACACGGCGAGTGCAGCGAGGGGGGAACAGCAATCTTGCTAGGATGAAGGAATATTAATTAAATTGTGTTCTCTGAAAAAAGTGGCCTAATGACGCACATGTACAATGCAAGCACTTCTTTAAGTAAGGCAAAAACGGCGTTAATTACTGGGAAAGGGTAGCAGTGCGTTGTGCGTATGTTACAGTGTGACTACTTTCATAAGCAATTTTTTTTTTTAATGAGTCTATGCGTCCAATACAATATCTAGATGCGTCTGGCAGGGTATGGCAACACTTGAATCGTCTCGGACCCCGATGTTTGTGATCAGGAGATTTTTCTCGATTTTTCCGATATAACATAAATATAATTTATTTACTTTTTTACTTTTTGGATGCGTCTGGCTCGATATGGCAGTACTTGAATCGTCTGGGACCGCAGTATAAAGGCACTGTTCATTCTAGTTTGTATGTACATATCTACATACATACATATGTACATATTTAAACGAAAATCTGGAAAATCCCTGTTTTCAATTCACCTCACCTAGCCGCAAAAGATTCATGCCAGACGATTGAGTTCGAAATCAAGGCCCTAATAACTCGACATGCATGTTCGTAAATTTTGCCCAAAATTTGCTGTCAGCTCTATTAGACTATTTTCATATAATTAATTTTTTGTGCCCCGATTTTCTTATTTATATTTTATTTAGTGACAGGCTGTATACTTTGTTTAATTTATATATAATAAATAAAAAATAAATAGAGTGGCGCAACAGCTCGAGGTGAACCAGGGCCAACTTCTCAACAATGTATGCTGGTGTGTTGATTTCTTTTACATACAAAGGGACCTACAATTTTTTGCCGAATCCAAACGGCAGCTTGAGAAGTTTTTCAAGACAATTAATACTCTCGGAGGGCTTGTCAAACCCTCGCGGAGGTGGGGACAAGAACAAGTCTTTTTTTTTCAGGTGACAATGGCAGGATTCGAACCCAAGCCTCCGGCGTAGTAAGCACACACACTAACCACTACGCCACCGCACCCCATTTATATATGCAGGTGGAAATTTGCGATGTTTTAGAATTAATAAGATGTTTAAGATTTCAGAAACATTTCTTAAATTTTAATAGTCTATAACCTATTCTGGGTGAAGACGAATGCAAAAACTAAAAAATCATAAAAATCGGTTCAGTCGTTTTTGAGTTATAATTAGTGTAACACACGACTTTGTTTTATATATGTGGGATAAGTAGCCAGACATGACGTACGATACCCTACAGACAACGACCGTAAGGCAGACAGTACATAACAAACACATACCCCTTCGTACATAAGTACAACGGCAACATCGTGACGCCGGCTGTGACAAAACACACTAGAGAATATTCAAGAACAGTAACACAGAGCCGAGCGAACATAACTTCTTTAAGTTATAATAAAGACGTCTTATAATAATAAGACGTACACAAATAGCGACGCACAAGACAACCCAGATGCGCGCCCATCTAAGAAAACCCGAAAAGAGTAGAGTAAAGGAGTTGCACATAGAGTATTGTACTGGCCGGTCGTCCCCATACAAAAGTAATCCGAACGTTGTAATTAAGAATTAATAAACATTTATTTGAGTTGAAATTAGAGATTGTCTTTCTTTCTCCTTAAACGAGGAGAAGAAGTTCCATATATATAGAAGAAGAAGATATAGGAATGCCTTTCTCTGTAGAGGCACAACACTTGCGTGTGTAGGCTTTGGTATTTCAGCGCAGGGCTTTAACGTTCCGCACTGGCTCAATAGCATTTGTGTTGGATCGAGAACTTCTTTTCTTTTTTATACCCCATCCCATAGTATGATTCATAGTTTGTAACATAGAGAAATAATCACCGTAGACCCCCAAGACCTTAAGGGCATATGATCGAGACCGAATTGTTAGTCGAATGAGCCATGTCCGTCCCTCCATCCGTGTGTCGGTGGTTTTTAGGCCTAAAGATATCTGTTCTTTCTAGGTCCCGAAGCAGTACAGTTGTACAATCTTGTGAAATCCGCCCACTGACACGCCCACTTTACTTACTAGCATGGAAAATCAAAGTTGTCGCAAGAAGCTGACATGGTATGCGATATTCTCGCTTAAGTGTATTGTGATTGACATTTAAAAAAAGAGCAAAAACCGTCCTCTTGTAGGCGTGGTCATATTTAATAAGCATTCTTATAAACGGTTTTTATTTGATATATGTATTTGCTTTAAATCCAATAGAATGTTCAGATATGTGCGTAAGCTTTCAACTCAAATGAATAAATTTATGCCACGCCCACCCGTGGGGGCTTTGAAATAAAAACCTAAATAAAAAAAAATATTTTACTGAAAAGGGGTGGATGTCACGCCCCTTTTCAAAGGGAGAAGATTCTTAACTGAGAAGAAATTCTTAACACAATTAAAGTTAATAGAAACTGAAATTAAACAACCAAGATTTTTAAAGCATTTTGGAGCTTGACAAGGGACAATTTGGATGGGGTATCCAACGATTTGCCTAGGCGGATTGTAACCCTCCCACTAGTTTTTTAATAAAAACAAGTGGGAAAGTGTGTAATTAAAAGCTTCAGTCGATCTGCGACTGGTTTTAAAATAAACACTAAAAATTTACGTCTGAGATTGAACAATTCAACAAGGTTGGCTTATTTTCTCTTACCTTTATTGTTTTAATTCAGACGCCTCCTACGACTGACACGCCTGAATAACAGCAATTGTCTTTAAACGAGCTGCCTGATATATTTCCCACATTCAAGTTGGTTTTCAGAGTGCTCTCACTTAATATTTCCGTAAATTGTTCTTTTTTAGAATCACTTGGCAGGATTTTTTTGTCTTGTCGAAAATATTCACTTTCATCCACTTATTGCGAGATTTTTTTTATTTCAAACCCAGTGCAGCTTAAGTTTTATGTAAGATTGTATAGTTTATAAGACAGTCTCTAAAACACCGTCTCGTCGTATGACTTGAAAATTGATTGGCCATCTGTAAGTAAACAAATTTTTGGGCCTTATATTTAAATCAACGGAGCTGCGTTAAAGTCTTGCCTTTCAGATCAAGTTTTATAATTATATTTGAAGCCACTTACAGACATGCCCAGTATGCCCAGGCCTATATGGCGACGGCAGGCCGCTTTTTAAACGGCCGCAAAAGAAATCGATTGAGTATTCTCATTTGTTTGCCTTATAGGCTGTAATCGTCTGCGGATATGTGAATCTCTCACTTTGGGTCTTATAAACTAATTTGAGCCGACGAATCACTTGTATAAGGAGTACACACACACAAGCACCCTCCAACTACATCTTCAGTCTAGAAAAAAGTATACCCACCACATTTTAGCTCGAATTGGTTTGATCGGAAGTCAATTTAATTAACCCCATATCATCATAACCATCATAAATAATAAAAATTCTAAAATTTAATTTCCCCATCGTGAGATTTTGTTTGCACCCACATCATTCAAAAAGTCCCTATAATCATCCAATTTAAAAACAAAACGTTCAAAAGGGATCTCTCAAAAGAGCATGACACAAAAACCCTTCATTACAAAAATTCAGCCCCATTATGGCTAAAGATCCCGTAAAAATCCCTTTGCTGACGAAAATGTCACCCATTCCCTGAAGGATGCGAAGCAGTTCAAGTTCTCTTTCTGGCAGCATACTCTTCCGCTCGAACACCACCCAAAGGAAGCGCAGCATTTTTGTTCTCATTTTTGTTCCTCGCGCTCTATGCAATATGCGGCAAATATACACCGTCCTTAACTATGAACTAAATTCAAAATCAACATCCCTTTTGAAATTCATGCCACCATAAATTTCATGTTAACAAACAGAGCATTTTTGTGTGTCCCTATATGTATGAGCTTGTGTGAGCAGGTATATGTGTGTTTTCGTATTTTTAATATTTTTCGAGCGAGAACAAGGAAAACATGAGCAAATTTTTGGAGCGTAGATAGACCGTCCTCCCTAGACGTGCATATACGGATATGCATTTAGTGCAGCTGACGTTGCAGGAGGAGACTCGAAAAGCCTCCCCATGCCCACTGCCACTTATAGGAGCTCTGAATGCAGCTGCAGAGCTCCTACTCCTGCTGCTGTAGCCCCGCGCAACACTTAAGTTCTTGAAGCTCGTATTTTATTTGCTCGAGAACCTTTCACTCTATGCTTGGTGCCATTTAGCATGCATACACTTGCCCTTTGGCTGCGTTCAGGGCGGCATGCATGAGGATGACTGTATGTCGGGCGCTGGAAAAAGATGATGTTGATTGGCAAAAAATTGCTAGAGAGAGAGGAAACACAACGAAAAGAACGAAACGAAAACAAAAGAAGAACTCGCAAATATTATGCTACTTCAACTCAATGTTTATGTATTAAAAAATTCTATTATGGAGCACAGAGTATGTGCTCCACGCCTCGCACAGCAGATGCATAATGCCGGCATACATTACATGCGGCGCGCTACGAGGAGAAAGATGTTACGTATACGCCGTGGTATCCCCGAGCCATCTGCAAGTGGGACTCTTCAACGTGGATGAGCTGCACGATTCCGGGGCATGGGGATGTGAGGTTTCCATCGCGACTGATGCATCAACATTGTGCCCTGCTCCTGGGTGTGTGCTGAGTGGTTATTCAGAAGCTTCGCTTGTTGGTTTGCATATATGCAGTTTTGTTAAACGCAGGACGACGAGTGGCCTTTGTATGGCCCTGAAAATCAGAATGTAGCGCAATGAATATGAAATTGGGTTTCGTCCACTTTAAATGCAAGGGAATCGGAATTAAGCTGTTTCGCCGAATGCAATCATAGATTGTGTAACATGCATCAGGGAAACAGGAGATGCGAGATCAGGATAACCGATTCATGGAAAATGAACAACACTAAGATTCCGCGAACAAATCCTTTCAAAAACTTAATTAACAAAGGATCATGCCGAAACGAGGGAATTCGCGATATCCGCTGTTTCGACCTGATTTGGATTTGCTGGGCTAAGCAAGAGTGTGAAAACAGGAAATGGGATCACTCGTCAATTTACTAACCAGAGTTCCAGGATGTTGTTTTCCAAAAGCCTGATCCTTTTTTGGGGAAAACTTTAATCAACAAATGTCCGCGTCAAACGAATTGCGCTTTAGGTTAGAACTGATTTGATCAATATGCGTCACGCATGAGGTCCTGGGACTTACACCAAACTTTCCCTCACACAACATTCAATCAATAATAATCATAATCATCTCAGAAAGCAAAACCCTCCCCCAGACCCCCAAATACTTATTTCCTGCTTCATCATTGGGCCCAGAAAAAGCAACCCAGCCCAAGCTAGTGTTGTTTCTGCAGATTCCATATTTGAGTACATGATTCATGTGGAATATAATTCTCTGATGACAGCGGTACCAATAAACCAGTCATTAGATTAAATGAGTCGCAATGACAGGCGCCAAAGTATCCGGCTGATGCCTACGTCATCTATCGGGACCGCTTCATAAGTAAACATGTACGTCTACCTTCATATCCTTGTTCATTAAAATTAATGATTGGAAGGCAGCGCTAAGTACACTCAAATGATTGTATGAGTTCACGTGGATGTAGGCAGGGAGTAGTGCGATGAAAAACAAGAATCCATGCCATTAATACTTTTTGTCGCGCATGCATCGGTGTTTGATTAATAAATTCCAGGTACAGGCAAAAAGGACTCCCTTGTCCCACGCCACTTACACACCGCAGCGAGAAAAAACTGAGGTGAAAACACACCAAGAGTGAAATGACGAAGCACTAGCAAGCATACAATACTTTGTGATGTAGGAGCGCCTTTAATTGGAATTAAAGGCGACACAATTTCTCGAGTTCAGTACTCCTTTTTGAAAAGGGGGACAAAAATGTCACTCGATAAAATTTAAGGAGTTCATATTTCAGTTTGCCATGTCGTGAATGTGCGATGTGATTGCACAGTAATGACATTTCTGAGGATGTGCACTCGAACACACTTTTATTGTAGTCGTGCTACGCGAAATGTAAAACCTATTCAATTTCTCGTTTCGTATTTATGAATTCTTTTTTTTCCGCAGGATACGGGAGAAATTTTTTTGTTACGGAAAAAGACGGTTCTCCTAGAATACCTGAATAGAGGAAATTTTTGTAACCTTAATCGCACTTCAGTTGGATTTTAATTTTTGTGATGTGATTAGGACCAATGGTATTTTAGGAAGAATACCAAATTGAAGTTTGAGGAATAAGCGGATGACGGGAGCTGAGTGACAATTAAACAGTTGGTATTATTGGTAAAGATCTAAGCACCGGTAATCAAAAATGATTGTGCATTCAATTGACTGGTAACTTAAAACCCGGTTTTAACTATAAAACCAATCAGATGACAGTCAGTTTCAATAATTTGACATTGAAAACCATCACCATTGCCTGCAGTCAATCAATTTTTTTGACTTGAATAATTTTTGACTCTTATATACCATATGTCTCCACCGGGCACTAATCCGCGATTAATACAGATTTTTAACAACAGACCACGCGTTTATCGTACCATAAATTTAAATCCTCTCGGCAAGCGGTCAAAAATAGATCCTCTCATAAATTCCATTTACCCTATTCACAAACCTATTTTTTGCACCTTTGTAACAGTGAGAATCAAAAAAGGAAACTAAAACTGCCCATGTATGACAGATCTGTCACAAATTAGTTTTCTCTTGTGATTTTTACAGCGGAAATCGTTTTTCGCTTCTGCGAAATGACGTTTTGAGAGCCAAAATCATGTATTTGTCTGGTGGAGCCACTTTGGAATTTATTTTCAATCTTCTCTTTTCAAAACTGAAAGCAGTAAAAAAAAACTGCAGTCAATTCACTTGTCAATTTTTTCTTTTGTACTGTGCATTTAGAATGCCCAAAATAACTGCTGACTGTTGTATTATCATTTGTCCTTATGATCCTTTTGCGAGTTTAAGAACCTAAGAAAGCTAGTTTTTTTATTCGATTTTGTATATTGCATAAAAGACTGCGGTGCATACAACCCTGGTACTCAGTAGTCAGTATTTAGTAGTCTGTAGTCAGTAGTCAGTAGTCAGCAGTCAGTAGTCAGTAGTCACTAGTCACTAGTCACTAGTCAGTAGTCAGTAGTCAGTAGTCAGTAGTCAGTAGTCAGTTGTCAGTAGTCAGTAGTGAGTAGTCAGTAGTCAGTGGTCAGTGGTCAGAAGTCAGCAGTCAGCAGTCAGCAGTCAGTAGTCAGTAGTCAGTAGTCAGTAGTCAGTAGTCAGTAGTCAGTAGTCAGTAGTCAGTAGTCAGTAGTCAGTAGTCAGTAGTCAGTAGTCAGTAGTCAGTAGTCAGTAGTCAGTAGTCAGTAGTCAGTAGTCAGTAGTCAGTAGTCAGTAGTCAGTAGTCAGTAGTCAGTAGTCAGTAGTCAGTAGTCAGTAGTCAGTAGTCAGTAGTCAGTAGTCAGTAGTCAGTAGTCAGTAGTCAGTAGTCAGTAGTCAGTAGTCAGTAGTCAGTAGTCAGTAGTCAGTAGTCAGTAGTCAGTAGTCAGTAGTCAGTAGTCAGTAGTCAGTAGTCAGTAGTCAGTAGTCAGTAGTCAGTAGTCAGTAGTCAGTAGTCAGTAGTCAGTAGTCAGTAGTCAGTAGTCAGTAGTCAGTAGTCAGTAGTCAGTAGTCAGTAGTCAGTAGTCAGTAGTCAGTAGTCAGTAGTCAGTAGTCAGTAGTCAGTAGTCAGTAGTCAGTAGTCAGTAGTCAGTAGTCAGTAGTCAGTAGTCAGTAGTCAGTAGTCAGTAGTCAGTAGTCAGTAGTCAGTAGTCAGTAGTCAGTAGTCGGTAGTCGGTAGTCAGTTGTCAGTTGTCAGTTGTCAGTTGTCAGTTGTCAGTTGTCAGTAGTCAGTAGTCAGTAGTCAGTAGTCAGTAGTCAGTAGCGAGTAGTCAGTAGTGAGTAGTCAGTAGTCAGTAGTCAGTAGTCAGTAGTCAGAAGTCAGTAGTCAGTAGTCAGAAGTCAGTAGTCAGTAGTCAGTAGTCAGTAGTCAGTAGTCAGTAGTCAGTAGTTAGTAGTCAGTAGTCAGTAGTCAGTAGTCAGTAGTCAGTAGTCAGTAGTCAGTAGTCAGTAGTCAGTAGTCAGTAGTCAGTAGTCAGTAGTCAGTAGTCAGTAGTCAGTAGTCAGTAGTCAGTAGTCAGTAGTCGGTAGTCGGTAGTCAGTTGTCAGTTGTCAGTAGTCAGTAGTCAGTAGTCAGTAGTCAGTAGTCAGTAGTCAGTAGTCAGTAGTCAGTAGTCAGTAGTCAGTAGTCAGTAGTCAGTAGTCAGTAGTCAGTAGTCAGTAGTCAGTAGTCAGTAGTGAGTAGTCAGTAGTCAGTAGTCAGTAGTCAGTAGTCAGTAGTCAGTAGTCAGTAGTCAGTAGTCAGTAGTCAAAAATCAGTAGTCAGAAATGAGTAGTCAGTAATCAGAAGTCAGTAGTCAGTGGTCAGCAGTCAGTAGTCAGTAGTCAGTAGTCAGTAGTCAGAAGTCAGTAGTCAGTAGTCAGTAGTCAGTAGTCAGTAGTCAGTAGTCAGTAGTCAGTAGTCAGTAGTCAGTAGTCAGTAGTTAGTAGTTAGTAGTCAGTAGTCAGTAGTCAGTAGTCAGTAGTCAGTAGTCAGTAGTCAGTAGTCAGTAGTCAGTAGGCAGTAGGCAGTAGGCAGTAGTCAGTAGTCAGTAGTCAGTAGTCAGTAGTCAGTAGTCAGTAATCAGTAGTCAGTAGTCAGTAATCAGTCGTCAGTCAGCTTCCATACAAGCTACCGGAATTGCAAGGTGTTAGCGATCTGCTGATATAAAAAAGAAGGTTGTTTAAAAAAGGTAACTTGAGTGCTAAAGCAGCTACAAAAATCCAAAGTAAGCACTTTAAGCCCCAAACCTAATACTAGCCTACCCGGCCTATGGCTGCACATTTATTGTCGCCGCTGTATCGCATTCCATTTGATGTTGTTCGGGTCAAACGAGAGACATGTGTCACGTGCACCGCTTTAACGAAAGCATATGGATGATGCGGGACGAACGAAACGGGGAGACAATGAAACGTAAGAGCTGGAGAAAATGAGAAACACAAGACCTTGAGCTCACCTAAAGAATAGCATAACCGACAGCCACTTAACGAAAAAAAAACTCTCATTCCTATAAAATCACTGACAGCATTTGTCATTGGAAATATCTGACATTCCAATTTACTTCAATAACTAAGTTCCAGCAACTTCAGAATAAGGATAAAAAATTCAACGTGTGCTTAAATACGATAGACAACTCGAGGTGGCTTAGTTAACTTTGGTTTCTTGACATGCGTTTATCAAAAGCAAGAATAAAATTATTAAAAGTGTCATTAAAGAATTATTCTAGCGTCCTTTAAGAAAACTTATACCCCGAAAATGTAATGCATTTACTGAAATAGTCTTACAACTAAGGTCACACAAATAAAGTAAGCCAAAAAGGGATGATAGCTGCGAGTTAAGTTTAATCCACATTAAAAAAAGCTCATTATTTTGCAAAGTCAAAGGTTCTCAGCCTATTCGGTGCTGCCCTCGAGATTCAACTTCAAATCCTAAACCTGCAATCTTCAGACACACCGAAATAGTCATTCTCGATGGGTAATCTGAGGAATACAACCTCAATATATATTTCGGTGTGGGCAAAATTTTTTGTTAACCTGAGAGTTGAGTTTATTTAGAAAAAGTCCTCTCTACCCGAGAGGATCTCCAAGGTCGTCCGTGCCATCATGGCAAAAGCGAATATCACGTTCAAGAGCTCGTGTCATTGCCAGCACAAATCCTACGCGTCTCTGCAAGATAGCGCTTTCAATCAGCGACCGCAAGACTTTGATCCCAAGGGAATAAATACGATTCCACTCACATGTCGGTGAGTATAACTCAGTATACTGAGGCATCGTATCTTCTCATCAGCACTTCTTGGCAATTTCAGCATCTGCCTTGCTCTGCCCACCGCACCAACTACAGGGGTCGCATTTCGCAGATAACAAAGAACAAAGTGAGCACTAAACACCCTCGAGGAGAATCCCAAAAGATAACCTCAAGCCCGTCGCTATTTCGCATTCGCTGGCACTAAATAAATTTTATAAATATATATTCCCCAGCGTCTGGTCTGACCGCACGTTGCCATTGTTTGGTAAAACTTAATTATCGCGTGTTGTCGTTGACGTCGTCGTTGGCACAAAGACAAATCTCAGCTCGGGCAACATCCGTACACAAAACACCCCTTCGGGCGCAAACACCGAAGGACCTCGGTCTGCTCATCGAGTCGGCGGATATTACATCCTCCCAGCGACGAATAAATTAAATTGTCATGGAAACACTTTCATCACTGCTTAGAGCAGAGCTCTTCCCTCATCCGTTTGTGTGTTCCTGGTTAGTAGCTACATTTCTCTTTTTGTGTACACATCGAATGGGTTTCATCGGGTACACCTCCCCAAGGTCACACCAGGAGAATAGTAGATTGTGTGTGTGCGTGTATAATATAGATGGGTTCAGTTGGCGAGGACTTTGCACGAGATTCCAGCAACGCAAATTTCACTCCGCACTTTTATTCCTTTCACTTGCCGTAGTCGCCTTTTTTTTCTTTCCTTTTTTAGCTGAAGAAAGTGCTACCGAAATCGTGAAACGTTTGCGATCCTCGTCAAATGGATTCTCTAAGGCGATACAATTTAATTTGGGAATGTTTATGGGATCGTTCCGGTAGAATCTTTTGGGATTTTTTCGCGAATTTAATGCGAAATGAAATTGGCTTCTTTTGGTTGGTTTTTTGGTATGGTGTGACAGAGGCTATGGTGTTGGCGACGCACGGCGGATGGCGTTCCTGTGGCTTTGCCGACTGGCATTGAAGAAATTTGCGTATACGAACTTGAAACTTATTTGATGTTGTGCTGCGGAATCGATTGATTCCTGTCGATTGAACAGTATTTCCGAAAATCGAAAAGCTCGTGCAGATGACGATAATGAGCGCCTCAATTAGGTGGCTGACGGAATGTGTTTCATTTACCGTTGATTTGGTAGAATGGATCCATATCTTTGGGTTATTGGCAAATGCCGGTCTCTGGAATGCGGGGACCTAGTTGTGCTCATTTGGGGATTGAATGAGACCAAGTTGTAGGCACTTGACATGAGGAGTAATATAAAAATCATATCACAAAGCAGAGTCTTTGGGGGAGTTCTTTTTGATTAGATTTTCACTGTTTGAAACATTAACGCTGCTGTTTAACAAAATCAAGCCAACATTTTAATCATTATAGCCCCTAAAAAAGTTGGATGTGGTGAATTGTAGAATTTCCTGCTTGGCATTTGGCGGGTTTGCGAAACGCGGCAATGAGGGAAAGCGTCATAAGCCTCAGGTCAGGTGTTAGTGCAGATTTTGGTATTTATGGACGGCAAACTCACCAACTCAAAATAGGCACATTATAGACTGATAAGTATCTGTATAGAATTTGTAAATTTTGCAGCTTTGATAAATCAATCAATGCATTTGTTTGGAGTCTGATTTCAAGCTGGTCAGGCTTCCTCCGAATGTGTGGCTTCCACCTAAGTTAGAGTCATTCCTGGCATAAGGTATTCGTACAGACGTGAATCGTTTAACCTTCTGTACGAAAAATTGATATGCGTTGACTTTTCCTCATGAATAACGATCCGCTACGTCTTGGTCCAGACGCTAGTTCGGTTCAATACCTGTTGGAGGCTTCTTTTTGATGACTCGACTGATTCGAATGTAGCCAGGATGGCCGTGTCGTCTGCGAACGTAGTCATAACTGTTTCATAGTCTTGAGGTATGTCTCTTGTGGAGCGCGAAACATGGTCGGGCCGAGGAAGCTTCGCTGTGGTATACCATATTCGAGTATTTAGTTCCACACCTAACACGAAAGATTCTATTTTCGAGATATTCTTTCAATATTCTAAACAGGTCTTCCGGCAAGTCCCTAAGATCTCAGTTTTTGAAGATTTCGTGAACTACGTAGAAGACAATTAGGACTTCTTAGGAATAAAAAAGACATTGAAAGTTTTCTTTTATGTGTAGCTTGTTATAAGATGCAACCAAAAATGAACCAATGACTAAGTTCTAAAGTGTTTTACCCAAAAGTGTGTAAGTCCGAATTGTAGTTACAGTTCGTTAAACGGGCCGTTAAATACACCATCCTAAACACATATTCCTAGTTACTGCTTTTGTCGTTATTTTCGGATGATTTGTGGTTCCTGCAAATTTTGAAAACTACTAAAAACTATCAATATTCGCATCGATTTCTCCAAGTTACGCTGAAAGTTACACAAAAGCTCAATTTTTTTGTTCAAATTCTAATTTTTTATTGCAAGTTCGATAGCTAAAAGGAGGCGTGGCTAAAAATTTTGCAAGAACGAATTCTAGAAATGTTTTCTACATTAAAACTTTAAGCACGTTTTTTTCGATTTCGAACAAAAATATTGAACAATATGCATTTGAAAATTTACCCTTTAAATCAGCACTCCTTGGCTTGCCACTGCATTGGTTTGTGCTTGTGTATAATTTTTTTGATCAGAGTGAAGTGGATCAGAAGTTATAGGCATTTTATGACACTACCAAAAACCAATTGTCATTTGAAATTTTTGTTGTTCGGGATAAAAAGTCATGATTGCACTAAATTATATGCTGCACTTGGAGGCTCGGACTCCTCATCTTTTTCTGGATAGCCCGAAAATACATTTCAGTTTTGACGTAAAGATTTTGTCAATGGATGAAGAAAGGGTACCTAGAATTGTCTTAGCTCGGTTTCTGTCAGCTGAAGTGTGAAATTTCGTGAGTGGGAAGACGCGAATTACAATATAAGACGAGATGAGCAGCACCTTTTCGTAAGGATGAAATTAAATACTCTGCTTTAGAAAAGAGCCAAGATGTCCTAGCAAAAGTACACAGCAGATGCACAGCAGTCCGTATATAGGACTTACTTCATCCTTCACTAGATTCTAGCCCACAGTGTTGTTGAGGACAACGAATAAGAACATCGCTCGCTAAAGTCGGGGCAACTTTACCACCCATAGGGTCTGAACCATTCTGTGGAGTCAATAAGGGACTCTTCAAGAACGCTATAAAAACGAGGTTTGGCTTAACGCACCCGGACAGCATTGTTCCAAAAAAATCCCAGATTTTCCCCCAGGAGGTCGAATGCCCTGACAAACCTTGACAGAGCTAATTTAAAAATCTTCATTAGAACTTTAAGCGGCCATTGCAAATTGAAAAAACATCTTAATCGCGTGGGCCTTTACCGGACACCACATGCAGACTTGGTCTAGAGAGCTGAGTCCTGTCTACACATAATCATTAAATGTCTGGCCCTCTTGCGTCTGAGAAAAACTATCCCGGCGAAGAAATTATTCCTTGGGAAACCTAGACGATATCCCTCCAAAGAAGATTCTTGTCTTGCTGACTGTCTCCGGAGTTTAAAAAAATGGCTATAGGATTTCACCAGGGAAGGCACTTTAAGAGGGATAGGGTTCTTTTAAAAGGCCACCGCAGTGCATCTTATCTTATTTCTTGTATTCGATCCCAACCGAGCAGATCAGGACAATATTTAAGTTAAGGGAAGAATTGATCAACTTGAATTGTGTGCCTTATCGTCCGGCCCCGACCTTTCAAATTTTTTGCAATATCTTTAAAGTGAGAGAGCACGTCTTTCATTTCCTTGCGGTATGTTCTGTACTAAGAGAGTTTCCTGTAAGATTTTTTGCGTATGTATATTTGAGAAAGATTAAGCGATGAGTATACTCAATGACGCATACGGCTAGGACGTGTTGTACAAATATAATCTCAATGCATAATACTACAGAAAAAGTGTTATTGAACGAGGTATTTTTAGCGATTCCTTGTATTTAAACCATTTGTTATTAAATTCACATACTTTCATGAATTTGTATGATCTTTGTTGCCCTTTTTTGTCAATGTCGTAGACGGCCGGAAGCGCAATCCAAAAAATCTGGCTTAATTTAACTTCATATCCGTTGTTTCTAGCGCCCGCTATACTCAGTAGCACGAAAATTTAAAAGTATCGTACTTATATTATACTACCACGCCCACTTTTGGGGGCGTTTAAGAGTGAAGATTGAAAACTGATAGGTTAGGTTAGGTTAGGTTGGGTGGCTGTCCCCGTTTGGCGGGGACACACTTAGACCATAGGAAGTCCATTGTATACCACTTGTAGGGCAGGAGTTACCAGCCCGGGACCTAAATGATGACTACCCGGATGGGTGGGAGGGGGTCTAGGCAACCGTTGACAGTATAAGCCTATACCGAAGGTCACCAACCAGAGTTTGATTGGTTGAGACATAACCGAGGTTAATGAATGCTGGGGGTAACCTATTCGGTGTGAACCGTTGTCAGCAGAGTTGAGGGGGGTCGTTACTGTTGCACTCCAGATGGGAATTTGCCTTGTTGATACGGATTGGGGGGGAGGGGGGTTTCTTGAGGTCGAGGAGGAGGTGGGTGGGTCAGTGAGGTATAGTTCCTATAGGAGAGCCCGGGAGGGCAACCGATTTCGGTATAAGTCCGAACCTGTTGCTTCTCTGCTAAGAATAGTCCTCGGGGATGGGAAGGTGCAATGGTAACCGATTCGGTGTGAACCCTTGCAGGGGGGTATTCTCAGGCAAGAAGCTGATGTAGGGTAACCGTTTTCGGTATTAACCCGTACTACAAGCAACTCGCGTTAGAATTGGGGGAAGGTAGGGGTAACCGAAGCAGTATAAACGCGTACCAGTGGGAAATTTGTGCTGGTGATCCCGAGGGGGTGGAGAGGTGAAGGTAACCGAAGCGGTATAAACCCACACCAATGCAGCCCTGGGAAGAACACTGGGATATAGTGGGGAGGGGCAAGACGAGGGAAAATGGCAATTACTTTAGGGGAAATAACAATAACTTCCCGGGTGGTGTGAGGGACAAATAGGGTATCTTTCCTAAACTTTTTCGATATCAAAATGAAATCAACATAAACCAAATCAGATAAAATATTTAAACAAACAATTCAATGTTATTAAAAAGGGGTTGATCCTGCCATCGTCACCTGAAAAAAAAGACTTACTCTTTTTCACGGCCCCCACCTCCGCGAGGGTCTGACAAGCCCTCCGAGAGTATCATTTGTCTTGAAAAACTTCTCAAAAAGCCGTTCAGATTCGGCAAAAAATTGTAGGTCCCCTTGTATGTAAAGAAATTAACACACCATTATTTATTTTATTTTTAAAAAGGAGTTGATGCCACGCCCTTGATTTTTATTATAAGAGCCACTGACAAATTTTCCTTATAACACGGTTCGAAGCTTCAGAGGGCTCTGTTGGGATGGGGTATCTTACTATTCATCTAAGTGGATTGTAAACCGCCCACAAGTTTAATTTGCTTTTTAGCCATCTCATAAAAATTTAAGAATCTATAAGCAAATTTCTTAAAAACTTTAGTATTCTCGTCATATGTTTTATACACAAACCATATTTCACTAAAATCGGTATTGCCGTTAACGCAGAATCCAATATATTTTGAAAAATAACTTTTGGCATGTTTTTGTAACTTTCGAGCCTAGCTCCAAACACATATTCAGGTAGTTGTGTAACCACTTTCGAGTTTGAACCGCTATTGCTATTGAGCTTACCATCCTAACGTTTGAAACTAAGGATCTAAGAGATTTCAACAATTCTGAACAGCTCTAAGGCTATTCCAAAGTTTGCTGAATAATCGCACTATCAAAAAAGAAATGGAAGAAATGGCGCAGCCGGTAGTTGGAAAAACCTTATTCCAAAATGAGCTCAAAAAAAAGATCCGGTTCCACAGTGGTTCAAAGAACAAAAAGAAAAGTACGAAAAAATTCAAGTTGTAAAAATTAAATGTGTGATAGACAAGACCGACCAGCACAAAGTGACTCCGCAGGGGCCGCTTGACTCCGGCTAGTACTGGGCAGATCAGAGAAGACAAATGTATCTGAACGGAAGGCTGGACACAATTGTAAGGTAGACACATTGCCCTTTAAGGAAGAACTGAGCGATTTTTCAAGTGTCTCGCGCTCCTTCAGTGTAGAAAAAATAAATCAAAAAGTGCAGATTTAAGTAAAAAAAAAACAACAATGCAGATCAAAGTTCAAACTCTCAGATTGTTTTGGAATGGGTAAGCATCTCAATGCCAGAATCCGAAAAGGGAACCACGCAATTGAAAAATGGCCCAAAAACCAAAAACACTGGAAATCCTAGATTTCTGCAAAATTTCTAAACTACCTGCACAGATTTTGTCTGTTTACTCGGTCAAACCCAGCCAAACGATTGAAATCGAATTGTAGGCATTCTAAGGATGTTGTACCAACTGATAGCGTCACGCCCACCCACCTTGTTTTAGGATGCTGTAAGCACACAACAGCCTAATTCGATAGTGACCACTGAAAGCTCTCATACTATTGTTGTCGATCGGATAAAGCACGTGCACAAAGCGAGATTCTGCAAAGAGGCAGTGGAGCAGATAAATGTTGCAACAGCAGCACCAGTTGTGAAATTACAGCTGAAAGACTTCGCTTAAAATGTACAAAAAAGCATTATGACGAACCCCTGACTCAGCCAATATATGGCAGAGTCAGGGGTATCTTACTTTTAGAGACGCGACACTAGATCAGCTGCTAAAAAAAAGCCTTATTATGGAAAAGCTCAAACAGTCTGCGTTCCTTACATAAATAAACTTACCCGGTTTTAAACTTTGCTCCACCTCCACCTACATCACAAATCAGCAACACCATCACAAATCCGCGAGATGTCGTCTCCGGCTAACCGCACATTTATGTCGGGTGATAAGACATTGTCCGGACCTATCTAAGCTATCCCCCATAAAATGTTCCACACACCTACTCGGGTTGCCGCTGCAGGAGCATGAAAAGAACGTATCACACCTCATGCCTAAAAGCGCCTGCCGAATCTGTAACCATATTTATTGTGAATAAATATTCCACTTAATTAGCCACATTATTAGATTTAGTAATTAAAACATTCAACACAAATTTGTATTATTTGTTCTATACCACTAAAAAATATCATTAATTTTCGAACATTAATCTGATTGAATTCAAATTATTAAATTTCGCTTATAAATTATACTTTCCGGTTATTTGATTATTTAATTGCATCATGTTCTCTCGAGAGGAAAAATATTCCACACACAAACAAAATAAATTCAAATTGAAAACTTTGCGGGCGTATATAAGGGTCGTTCAAGCTTAATTCCGGCCAGTAAGTTTTAAATTCCACATCAAAAATAGGTGGGTATATATGAGCACGTGTCACTGCTAAATGTGTTCATGTCACATTATGCAGAAAGTGTCAGAAGTGAGCAAAAGATTTATGAAACACCCATCCGAACTTAAACTTAATTTATTCCCCACCACATCAGGTAGTTCAAACAATTTGACCCTGACACATTACTCATACCGTTCGGCATAGCAACTTAAAAACCCAAGAAGAAACAAAAAACTCGGGAAAAAAAAAACATTAAACAAAGGACCCAAAATTGTATATGCAAAGGCAAATAGCTAGAGCTATATAGGGGCACCCTCCTAGCAAATTACCACACAATAATAAATCACCCTTAATCTTTTAACATTTTGTTTTTTCATCCTTAGTTTCGTCCCTTTACCTAGTAAAATTCATTCGGTTTTTTTTTTTGTGTAACTTATGTAGGTACACCCAAAACGTTTCTCAAGGATCACCACCCTGATCGCCCATCCCGCCTCGGTATGGACAAGGAACAGGAAAAGGTATCCGCATACGTTTTACAAAATGAAAGCCTCCTGCTCTTTGAAAGCCAACAAGTAAAAATGATTAAGGACGGCAAAACAAAGCAGGGCAAAAAAGGCCAAAGTTCAACAAGGAAGGTAGTGTGAAAAGAGAGCTTGAATGAGGAAAAAAAAAACGGTCCAATAACAACAGTCTCTTTTTGCAGTATACCCTTAGCAGCAAACGCAGATAGAGTCAGCCAAGGCGAGAAAAAAACGAACCAAACAAACTTTTTCCATTATCACAGTCTATGAAATTTTCATGCTAACACATGATAAAATATGGTAATTTATAGCCGGACGCTAATGGCTCATATACCACCCTCATTCACAGATTACTCCAGTTCTGGTCATATCCCTTTGGTATCGGAGAACAACACCCCCCACAGATGGGGTGTTAATATTTAACGAAGTTTAGCATGGCGCGCATTATCTGTTCCTTTGCACTGGATTGCACAACGAGGCGACCCTAGATGACTTCGGATACTTGCTCATGCATGCCAAGGTGTAACTGAAACACAATTCAGGATAATAAAGTTCTCAACAATATGCACTAGTCATTCAGGGTGTTCTATGGCACAAGCATTGCCATATGCAAATAATGAACAATGCGACAATGGGGATTTCGTTGGACGTGTTGTTGAGTCACTCATTTATTAAAGGTATCTAAGTTCTAAGGTACCAAATGTTATCCATTATAATTGGAAGCATATGATACGTACTTCAGCAGCTATTTTTGATGATTTTAGGATGAGGGAACTGCTACTATACAATGCTTGTGACTATAAATTAACTTCAATCCCAATCGCTGGGGACTTTGAATGTTTCAGTTCAAAAATATTGCAACGAGACATTATAATTGCGATTTTGTTGCTAATGTGCGATCCAGATTTTTCGGTTATGCGTTTGGTCTTATGTACTTATTTTGTTTAATCATCCTGACCTGAAAAGACATGACTAAAATAACTAGGACAAGTTCAAATCAAATTGAACGAAATGTTGAATTGGAAGTTCAAGTTTTCCAGGCGTGAGCTGATCAAAATTCTGCTTTTGCGAAAAATTGCGATTTTCAGAACTCAGCTTCTTCAAAATTCTGACGAAACCAAAAAAATTTCAAGTCCGCCCAAAACCGAACTAAATGTGAAATGTGCTTTCAAGAATGTGAGAAGTCGTAATAAGCTAAAATTTGACATTGCAAGACATACAAGAGAAAAATAAAGTCCCTAGACCTCTTCTAGGGGTCCTTTAATTTTGTGTTCCTTTTCCAAAAGTTTCGAAAAAGTTTATTTTTATAAATGATATGTATATTACAGATTTTTATTTTGGTTTCTACAGAAGCCTTTCGGCGGCATCTACATTTGGAGGCAAAATTAAAGAGAAACCTTAAATTTGCCCGAAAAACATGGATTTGAAAGTCCTTAAACCAAATTTAGGAAAGAAATAAAAACAACTGGCACAACTAGCACCAGACTTAATTATAAATTTTGATCATCCAAAATCTTTGGCCATGTCTATAAAGGTCAATTTTATAAAACTGTTGAATTTATTTGCGGCTTATCAAGTTACAATACTGCAGCAGATCTTGGAGAAAAGCCAGTATTCCAACTCGATACCCAACACCTTTTCATCGATTTCAAGGTCGCTTATAACAGCCTTTATACAGACGACCTATATGCCACAACGTCTAGTTTTGGCCTATCATTCCTTCCAAATTCGTCTGTTTCTGCAGGGTAATGATGGAAAACTCAAGATGTTCCGCCAAGATCGGTAAATACCTCACCGACTCCTTTGATGTAAAAAAGGATTAAGGCAAGGTGACTTGCTATCTGGGACTTCTCGAATATCATACTAGAGAGAACTATGTAGTACTCCAGCGCCACCACCAGAGGCACAATCTTTAAAAAGTCCATACTATTTCTCGGATGCGCAGACGACACTGATATAATCGGAAGAACACAGCGTGGTGTCAGTGAAGCCTGTTGGTGAGTATCGAGACACAAGTGGAGAATGTGGACATGGCAAAATCAAGTACAAAAGCTCTCATCAAGAAGTGATACACAACACCAACGTTTTGGATAAAACAAAAGACAGCTTTCACTTTGAGGTAGTAAGGAACTTTGTTTAAACGAGTTCCGTTAAAAAGTCAGACAATGACACCAGCGCTCAAATCAAACGAAGGATAATTCTTGCCAATCGCTGTTTCTTTGGGCTAAGAAGGCAATTGGGTAGCAAAGTCCTCTCTCTCATCATTCTAGTCCTGATTTACGGTGCAGAAGCATTGACCCTGTCTAAGGGGGATGAAAACATTTAAGGCTGCATCGAGAGGAAATTTCTTTGGACGCTTTACGGTCCCGTCTGCATAGACGGAGAGTGGAGGAGGAGATATAACATCGAACTGTACGGAACGACTTTACAGCGACATCAAACTAGCCAGAAGAGTCAAAATACAAAGTCTACGATGGCTGGGTCATAGAGCGGATGGACACCGACGCTCCGACCCAAAAATCTTCGAATCCACCAATCGCGTGCCAATACCTTGCCAATCGTTTGTCTTTTTGGCTAAGAAAGCTTTAAGTTGCAGAAGCATAGACCCTGACAAAGGCGAATGAAAATGGTTTAGGCTGCTTCAAGGGGAAAACCCTTGAACCAGGAGGACTTAAAGGAGGACTAAGAAAATAGCCTTTTAAACCAGTTTTGCTAGAACCGTGAGGTGAGGACCAAGAAAAATGCCTTCTAAATTTGTGTTGTTAGAACCGTGAGAAAATATGTTAAAAACGAAAACTTTCAAAGTCCAAAAAACAGTTTTATTTTTAGGAATCCCTTTATAAAAACGGCTGAGCTCAAAACTTGGCATGAAACAAACTTAAAAAACGCTAAGGTCTTCAATATTTGTCATATACATTACATATTTTCGATTTTTAATAAATCTTCCGAGAAATGAAGTTGTCAAAGATATCGCACTGTAAAAGTGGACATGGGCAGGACATGGTGGACACTGTTGCTTATACGATCTGCTCGAGAATTGGTCATTTATACTTAATTCTATGAGCACTGATTTTTGAGGAAACGGTTAAGCAAGCTTTTTTATTTCTTCGTTTTTCAAAGACGCCTATAAATACTTTAAAATTTTAAAAAATACTTTAAAAAATTTTCGAAAATTATTTAATTTTCATAGTTTTTCTTAAAATTTTGGATAGTTTCTGTTTTTTATAATTTCTCCAAAAACCATCGGAGATAAGAGGGGGGCGGGGGCACAAACTTAACCATGAATTTTTTTTTGGAAATGTGTAAATGGCAGTATTAGAACTCTTTCTGAAAAACATGAGTCAAGTACTTGGCTCACTTCAAGTTTCAAAAGTGGTTCTAAAGTTATAATCTCAAACCCTGAAAGAAACGGTACCTATTTTGAATCCTTCATTGCTCAAAGCCGTTTCAATAACTTTACTAAACTAAATTCTTTCATTAAATTTTTTTATTAACTGGACCTATACTTAGTTTTTCTAGTTCTTGTCTGCAAAACTTCTAAAAATAAGCACTAAAAAACATTTCATCAAGTTTACCGTTAAACTTAAAACTATAATTAGTTTGTTTGGTTAGTTTAAAATGTACCTCGTATGAGTTTAGTGGGAGGGGTAGGGAGATAGTGATACCATAAGAGGCCCACTTTCTATTTTTGGACTCAGGCAATAACCCTATCGAAGCTGTTTAAGTGTCTTGGTTTTCTCATCCACTAATCTAATCTTTTATGGGGGAACTTTCCAGCAAGAGCAACCTGAAGCCCTCTTTCAAATTCAGGGTGTTTAAAGCTACCGTATACATCTGCCTCTGCAGATGGTTTTTGTATTTGAGCATAGTTTAAAGAAATCAAACTGCTTTCTTCCGAAGGCATAGTTTTAAACTTCCTTCATCAAAACCCACATAGACATGTTAAAGCAGGACTCCCACTTAGACATTTTTATACCCGACCCGGGATATATAAAGTTTGATGTATAACTTGTAACGCAGTGAAATAATCACCGTAGACCCCTTAGACATAGAAATATGAATGAGACCAAGAGGAGAATCGTTTAAGCCATGTCCGTCCATCCGTCTGTCCCTCCGTCCGTATTAAGACAAATTTTAGGCCTTATATTTTTAGCTAGAGAGCTGAAAATTTTTAGTTGGACTGAGAGTCCATTGGACCAAATCAAGTTTGAAAATTAGTTCAATACGCCCCCAGACAGCCCACTACAGGCCTGTATGTGCGACCATCTCCGATTTAAAAAATACTTTTTCCACACTTTACCTATGTTTAACATAAATAGTGAAATAATAAAAAATAAATAGTGTTAGCATACTAATTTTTTGCATGTGACACTGCTTTGTGATTGTCTTTGAGGCAGCAGAAAAAGTTTGGCGTTTACATTGACCGAGCCCGAGTTTTTAAGGAATTTTAACTTAAAATGACTGTTATCAATAAATATATATGAAATTTGATAAAAAAATTCTATTACAAAAGTTGTAGATATTAGCATTTTCTAACTTTTTGAATATATTATATTTGTCTCTGCCCACTTTTGTGGGCGAGGCTTTGAAAAAAATGATTTTTTTTCGTTAAAATGACGGGATTTCAGTCAAAAATGTATGGAACCACCTAGCGTTAAGCATTCAACACAGTTATATTTTTACATCTCGCCCATTTTTTGCAGGCGTGGCAGTTTTCCTTTTGGTAGGGTCAGGTATTTCGAAATCCGCCGCAGACGGACTGAAGTTTTTACGCACTGTTGACTTTCCCACTTGTTTTGCCTATGAAAGTTTTGCGTATAAAGGTTTTCTGCCTATGAAGGTTTTCAAACCTAACCACAAAAAAAAACGTGGCATTAGGCGGACAATATTTTGAAGGTATTAAAGCAGGCCCGTCTTCAGCCTCCAAATGATGATCTGTGCACTGCAACGAACGGTTGGGTCTCTACGAAACATCATTTCCAGCTTTTTTCAATTCTTGTCAAACTTAAAGCCCTCATCAAAAATATCTGAAACTAATTCAAACAAAACGTTCATAAATGCTGCACAAAGTTAAGCTTCTGTAAAGACACTCCTTCTATATTCTGTATCTCAGAGCTCCACCTTACGCAGAATAAATAGTGAAAATATTATGTATACAAAATATTTTACTACCTCCGTCCTGTGGCTTTAATGGGGCTATTAACGTTTTATGAACGAACACGTTTCACAGCCGCCGCGCCGCCAGTGCTGCTCTGTCATCTAATTCCATTGGACACTTTGTATTGTTATCTTATGCACAGTCGTCTTCGCTTGGCGCATTATTGTTACATTGTGTCAATCCTGTAAGTGGCTGGATTAAAATCCAAAACTTAATTACTGTATTAGCACAAGGAAAACATTTCGCTGTATATAAGCTGACTATCTGCATTTCGGGCGGCATCCCCCTGTGTGTCGCTTTATTACGTTTACGTTATATTAATAATAACGGTTATTATCATGACTGTCAAAAAGTTCTCCCCTAGTGGAAATTAAAAATCAGCAGCCACGGGACCACCGATAACAGCTATGGCAATTCCAATTCGGCTGCTGTGTGTACTTTGGCTTAGGCTTGGAGATGTGCTAACGTAGTGCAGGCTTTGCGTAGACATTAAGCATGGGGCCTGTAAACGGCTTCGTCCTGTCAAGTGGCTACACAATGAATGGGTGTACGACTTTTACTCCCTGGCCAAAAGGGTTGGCTCGTTCAAATGTCATTTCGAAAACACCAACTTTAAACATTGTCGGGGCAGGACTCGCTGCAATTAGCATAAAATTTAAATGTGGACAGGGAAGGATATGCTGGACACTTTGCGTTGGAATAATAAAATTGTGCCAAGATGAAAATTCAAAAGGAGATACCCTACCTTCTCGCGGAATCTGGCAGAATGATACATTACACAGCGAGGATGATATACCTACATCCTTCGGAATATAAATGAATTTCTGTTCGGTTATGCATTTTAAGTGAACTTCCGGGTATCAAGCATGGCAAAAGTTTCACTCGATAAAATTGGAATGGGAAACTTTCGCCGTCTCTTCTTATCTAAACGATGGTCGCTCGAACTTTTATGGTACTCCAGATGGTGGGAGTTATTTTTCGGAGTTTTATCTTTTTTCTTATGAGTAAAAAAAACAAAATATCATACTTTCCTTACAACTCGCTAGGATCCTCCAATAAAATGAAAATGAATAGTCTTACGGAGTTAATAAATCACAAATAAATCGAGGCAACAAACCCAATTATCATGAATCAAACACTACAACCCTTAGACACAATGTTTCCCTTAACTGGAGCATACACATATAACAAATTAAATTTATTTCTGTCACTACTCGTGAGCCCAAGTATGCGTTAAATTTCATTATCACCCCAGCATCCACTTTGTGCAACCAATTAAATCGAACCGCACCCACCATACACACCAGGAGCAATCATATCGACTGACTAACGACTTGGTTACAATATTGCCTGGCACTTGCCACACCATACCTCTTCCGTGCAATTAACCTCGATTCTTATGGCACAACCCTAATAATTGAGAAGTCACACTTTGTGCTCCATTGAGAGATTCCCGATGCGGCCCCATATACACTATGGGGGTAAAATCGAAAATAATTGAGTGCGCCAAACAATTGAGGCTATAAATTCTGACGCCCTTCTAAAAGGGACATCCTTACCATATAGAAGCAAATGCCGAGCCTGGCAGCAGGCTTATTAATGCCATTAGCGTTGCGGGCCTAATTTGCGGTAAAATTGCTCGATAAAAACGTTCTCATTAGATCAAGGCATGAGCTCGACCATAAATGGTCCATAACTCTGTGTCAGAGCTTCGAATGCATAAATTCAAAGTAAAATACACAAATGCGTCTGGGTGTATGCATGAGGGGATATGTATTGTAATCCTGTTTCAATTGAGCGGGTATGTTGACCCGGCAATTGGAGAATAGTCTGCTAGAGTCAGTGCGTCCCCATACACCACGCGTTGGATGAATGCTAAAAGGTATTCCACTTGATTTGTAAGTGAAGAAACCGTCTAGACGAACGATGAACAATACCAGGTGCTTTTGACTCTAAGTGCATCGTCCTTTTTACCATAAAACACCATGACAGTTGGATATGGAAAGGAACAAATTGATTTTGCAGACATGAAGCACAGAAAGATGCGTGTTTATAGTAGTAGTTCCCAAGGAGAAGGTCAGTAACTCTGTTATTTATAATGCGTAAAGTGGAAACCTTAATGGCGAAATTAACGACACAGCAATACGTGCCAGGTTAAGTAAACACGTTTTTCTATAAGCGAACTGTAAGTGATTGGCTTTTGTTAACTTAGGCATAAGATATTAGAGGCTATAGAGTGCTTTACAAATTCTGCAGTAGACCAAATCGAAGCGTACCATATCCTTTTGAACGGAATTTCGCAGCATAAAAAAGCAAATCCAAATTTTGGGAGGTTTTTTGGCAAACACTTTTGGCTTGTAATTTTGAAAAGACCTGGTTAGTTTCTTACTATAAAAACCTGTTGTTTCAAAAAAAAAAAAATTTTTACGATCAAAAGTTCTTTTGTACGAGATGTCGTTTTGTTGCTATTTTGACTCTTAATTTCTTCGCGAGAATTTTCTAAGATTTGCGAGTCAACTATGATCCTGTTTTTTTTTACGCTACATATCCAGGCATTACCTTCCTCTGCTGTCACCATCCTCATAGTGTTTTCCATTTCCGATACTTCACCAAGAATCACCAGGCTCAGAGGTAACAACTCGATGTCACAAGAACCTTTATATATATGAGCTTTACTTGTAAGTCCTACCTAGGAATCAATGGCTATAAGAAGCAATGGCTACGAGCTTATAGCAAGGTTTCACTTGAAGAGGAACAAAACCTTTTAAAGTTTACTGACTCAGCTATTCTGAAAAGTGGCATCTTGGCATAAAGAGATCTCTTATCCCGCAAAGGTTTGCATAGCCTAGGCCAGGCAATTTTCTACCTTAGGTTGCTGCTAGCAGAAGAAATTTCGTCTTCTTCAAGCAAAGGTCGATATTCTGGGGAGTCGACTATTTGCACCCAATACTAAGTTGGGTGGCAGTGGCAGTATATTAAGTTTCTCACAGTTTATGGCACTGTAAAATAAAAAGCCCAATGCGTTAAAGAATATGATGGTCGAAACAGAAATGTAGGTAGAACAACCTCTATTTCACATTTTCTTTCAAAATGCCTTCGGTCCAGTTAGACAAGGCGCAGGAACCTAAATTTTGGTACTTAGCAATATTTGCCCAAGACCTTTAACAAGGCAAAAATTGGACCGCCCACAATATCAACCATGCCCACTTTTAACATGCTAGATCTTTAAAAACACGATTTCTCGAAAAGTTGGCTCCAAAATTTTGACCTCCGCCCACATTTAAGGGGCGTTTTTACGAAAAAACAATTTTTTTCTGTGAAATAATTTTCGCTTTATTTTCTGATGTTTCTAACGAAATGACAATTAATTGATTTTAGTCTTAAGCCCATGCCCACTTTTGAGGGGCATGGCCTATACAAATTAAATATGGATTCATGCCAAGAAACTCTAAGATTTAATGTTGCGTGGAATATAGAGTCGGGTATATAGAAGTTTGTCACAGACAAACTCTTGCACTTACTATCTTGTTATACCCCATCCCATAGGATAGGAGGTAAATTAAGTTTGATTCATAGTTTGTAACATTGAGAAATAATCACCGTAGACCCCCAAGACCTTAAGGGCATATGATCGAGACCGAATTGTAAGTCGAATGAGCCATGTCCGTCCGTCCGTCCATCCGTCCGTCCCGAAGCAGTACAAGTGTAAAATTTTTTGAAATCCGCCCACTGACACGCATATTTTGAAATCAAAGTTGTCGCAGGAAGCTGAAATTTGATATGCGATATTCTAGCTTAAGTGTATTGTGATTGACATTTAAAAAAAAGCAAAAACCTCCCTCTTGTAGGCGTGGTCATATTTAATAAGCATTCTAATAAACGGTTTTTATTTGATACATACTTTAAATCCAAAAAACTTGCACTATAAAATGTTCAGACATGTGCGTAAGCTATCAACTCAAGAAATTAAATCGCCACGCCCACTTTTGGGGCGCCTTTAAGTATAAACCAAATTTTTAATATGAAAATGCAGTCAACACGTGTATATACCACTTCTAATATAAAATAACGGGTGATTTTTTAGCTGGTTTGGTTTTGGCAACACTGGTTTTGACAGCTGACGTGTGTTTAGTACCTTGTGTCACTGTCAAACAGCTTCAGTTTGGTTTGCAATTTAACCATGGATCGTCTTACAAATGAACAACGCTTGCAAATTATTGAATTTTACTATCAAAATTCGTGCTCGGTTCGAAATGTTCATCGCGCGCTGCTTCCATTTTATGGTCGGCATTCTCGACCTTCTGAGCAGTCTATTCGGAACTCTATTCGGGCCGGTCAATTGGCCGCCTAGATCGTGCGATTTGACACCATTAGATTATTTTTTGTAGGGGTATGTCAAGGCTAATGTCTATAGGGACAAGCCCGCTTCGATTGACGCACTGGAAGCCAACATCCATGCATTCATTCGTGAGATATCGGCCGATATGTGTGAAAGAGTATGCCAAAATTGGACTCAGCGGATGGGCTACCTGAGACGCAGCCGCGGTCAACATTTGCATGAAATTATCTTTAAACATTAAATTGCAAGGTTCAAACTATCGATTCAAATAAATATTTCATTAATTTTTTCGAATTTTTTGTGTTTTTTTTTTTAAAAAGTTTTCAACCTCTTAAAAAATCACCCTTTATAAACAAAAATACGATGTTGTTGAGAAGGGGTGGATGCCACGCCCCTTTCTTAGGGAGAAGATTCTTAACTGAAATTTAAAAGCCAAGATTTATGACACAATTCGGAGCTTGACAGTGGTCAATTAGGATGGGGTATCCAACGATTCGCCTAAGCGGATTGTAACCCTCCCACTAGTTTTCTATCGCCTTAAAGATAATTTCAATGCAGTGCCTCGTGCCAAAACAAAATAAAAACTAAATTTTTTTTTAAGTTGACCCTTGCAATTTCCATGTTTAAAACCGCCAAATTTACTTTTTCTTTATTAAATAAAGTTGTTTTAGGGAATGATTAAAAAAATTAAAATTTAAAAAAAGCGTAAAATTTAGTTGATAAGATAGAAAGAACTCAAAAGTTATAGGCATCTTTGCCATTTTAATAGACAAACTTAAGTCATTTTTAGCGTATCTCGGAAACCATACATATTTTCAGTCCACTAGATTTTTCTTTCGAAGCCCGAAATATCGTCTGTCTCAGACTTTTTTCGAAACGGTTATAATACAGTTGCCGAGAAAGTAATTGAGGTCTTTTCTTAAGGTCTTTTCTCTGCATTTTTTTTTTTTTTAATTTAAATTCATGAAAATCTTTTTTCGTCAATCTTTTTTCTTTTTTCTCAAAATTGAATAAATTATTGAAAATGTATGACCTTTATCACGTTTTAAATGGGAACATATATTTCCATTTCCTCATTTTTCAAAAAACTTATCAATATTTAAAAAAAAAATAAATTTATTATGAAAATTTAATATTTGTTAAGTGCATGCTTCAATTTTCTTTTTTTTTTGAAAAACTACCAAAAAAACGTTTTTTTTTTACCAAAAAAACTCAAACTGATTTCAAACCGTTAAGTGTGTATAAAAAAATGCTCTTGTCGTTTTCCTTTTTTCCATAGATTTATAATTGTACTAAAATTAATCTTTCTACGGCTTCAGAAGTTACAGGTGTGGACGAACGGACTGACAACGGAGTGATACCATGCTAGGCCCCTTTCCATTTTTGGACAGGCCGCTTAAAACAGAAAACGGTATGCTTTTATACTTTTTAGACAATGACGTAGGGTTTTGGCGGCAGTTGTTATAAAAACAAGTTATAGGCCTGTTTTAGTGTGTGACTTCTTTAAAGGATAAAATAGGATAAACCCAGTAATTTGTCAGTTTGTTGTTTGCTTGATGGATTCAGAATAGTATTAAGAAAATAAGAAAATAATGTTTAATGTTTAAAAAATTATTTTTGCTGCATTCAATTTTTATACCCGACCGAGGGAATATTAAATTTGATGCACAGTTTGTAACACAGTGAAATAACTACCGTAGACCCTTAAGACCTATTAGAGATATGGTCGACCCTGACAGGTGATTCGATTTAGCCATGTGCGTCCGTCTGTATGTGCGAAGGTTTTGGGTCTTTAAATTAAAGCTAGAGAGCTGAAACTTGGTACACGGCTTGGATCTTTTGCTGCACAGACAAAGTGTGAAATTTGGCTTAATCCGTCAACGGGCACGCCCACTTCAATGTGAGACAACCTCTATTTCACATTTACTTTCACAACGCCTTTTGGTCAAGTTAGAAAAGTCGTAGGAACTTAAATTTTGGTGTTAAGCAATATTGGCCCAAGAATTTTAACAAGCCGGAAATCGGACCGCCCACAATATCGACCATGCCCACTTTTAACATGTAAGATCTTTAAAAGCCCGATTTCTCGGAAAGTAGACTCCAAATCAAAAAAAATTAATGACAAATATTAGAGATATTACCATTTGCAAAGTTTGGTCCATACAAAGTTTTGAGCTCCGCCCACTTTTAGGGGGCATTTTTAGGAGAAAACTGTTTTTCTTTCCGAAATAATTTTCGGTTTTAATGCATTTTGTTATGATTCTAATGAAATTACCATTAATTGATTTTAATTTTTAGGCCAGACCCATTTTTGGGGGCCTTTACAAATTATATAAGAATTCGGGACAAACAATTTAAAGATTTGCTGTTACACGGTATATAGGGTCGGGTATATAGAAGTTTGTCACAGGCGAACTCTTGCACTTACTCACTTGTTTGTTTTCAATAATAAACTTTTAAGAGCATATAATTTTTTTAGCGAAACTTAGTAACGTAAAATTTTATAAAAAAAAAATAATATAGTGTTTTATTTTTTTTATTTTTCAGGTTTAATATCCTTTTCCAAAAGCCATTAATTAAAACAACTTTTCTAAAAACACGTTAGGCAAAAGAAGAGATTTTTGGCTTTGCAAACAGGTATATCGTGGCATTGTCGTTGTTTTGAAAATTGTTCCTCCGGGCTTACTTCTAGCTTTTTGTCACACCTTGCACACAATTATGTATGTGGCTAGCCATCGCGTAATCGAAACTGACAAAAAAAAACTCTGCTATCTTCGTTATCAAAGAATGCCACCTATAAGCTGAAAAAACACTCGTGCTTACGGTCATATATGGTGGGTTCACAGTGCTGGACGGCATGCAAGGAGCGTGATACCAGAATCACGGCACTTGAGATGAAGATGCTTCGCATAAAAGCAGGAGCACCAAATTTATTAAGAATACAAAGTAAAAGAATCAGAGTAGAGTAACCGAGCACGACTGCCTCGGTTGGTTGTTGTTATTGTCCGACGTAAGATCCTACCTAGTATTTCAGAAGGGGAAAATTCAAAAACATTCACGTTCCACAAATTTCACAAAAAACATGGATCGCAAAAATAAGCTGGATCGACCGAACAGTTGCAGCCAGTTTGGTCAACGGAAGCCTTAAAGCACAGTGCTGGTTATGATCCTGCACCTTTATGTCAGGATCGATATTATTACCCGGTATCCATATGCCAATAAAGTGGTGATTTGAAAAAATGAGAAAACTGTTATTATTATTAATATTTATTAAAGAGTTATAAAATTACAAATTAATCTTAAAAAAGAACTAAAGCACAATGAGAAAATTAATCACTAATTCACTTATTAAAAAAAGAAAACTGAGCTCAAAAGTTTAATTTGTCGGGGAGGTTGTAGATATTTTCCCGTCTCTATACTGAACCTTTCTCATAAGTTAGTTCCTATGCGTAAGCTTACAAGTAAGTACTGGAGTATGTTCCAACCGAACTATTAAGAGAATATATGAATACCACACAGGTAACTTAAGCTATTTCGTTTAACAGTTCCAAGCAATAAAACGTATTCATACAACTTTTTAATTACATACGACCGATTCTCCCTTAGCATATTTACTTGGACTTTAAATCCGCTCTCCATCTGGAAAAGAAACTTTTTATGTCACATCTCAATTTACATTTCATTTACAAAACCCTGCCTTGTGGTTATATCAACTTTTTTTTAATTTTTATTTTTTTCTTTACAGCGCATTATCCTGTAGCGTCGAGTCGACCAAGCAAAATGGAAAGCTACCGTTACATGCTCCAGCACCACTTGTAAAGCCAGGCAATGAAGCCATAATCCCACCAAAGGCACCCACTTAACATGAGAAGCGGGCCCCCATCTGTAAACGAATGTACAAGATGGAGGAGACAGCACAACAACCACTTGAGTGAATGATCCTCTCTAAAGAGTAGAATTCATGTGTCCTTTTTTCACATATATCTACATCATCTCAGAGTTGGAGTTTATTTATCCTCCCCCCCCCCCCCCCCCCCATACCTCTAACTACTGTACACCAAAATAACCCATAGCACTATTCTTGAGAATCCTCTTAAAACCCTTCCATTTAACTTGTGAATTGGTGGGACATGTTTCCATTTTTGTCAAATCTCATGCACCATGCACAACCAACAATAACAGGACCGAAAACCTCCTGCAAATAGGCTTAGAGTCCTTAGAAAATATTAAGCAACTGCGAATGTGGAATATGTATAAAGTCTCAGAGGAAGATTTAACCCCAGGCTCTGTTTTTCATTTCCTCTTTAGATGTATCTATGAATAATAAATTTAAATAAACTTCTGCTGTTGCTTTGAGAGCCGACAAACATGAAGAGAATATTAAACTGTGCTCGGTCGCTTTATATATGAGCTGTGTTGTGCGGGTGAAAGAAGGGTGTTTATTTTGCTGGTATGGGTGCAACAGTTTTTGGACAAAGTAGGTATATTGTGGGCACCTGCTGCAATAGTGTATCTCATGTCCTGTGACACAAAAATATATAAAAGTTGCAAACGAAACATGTTGGCTTTTAACTTTTGCACTTGTCGTATGAAATTCAACTCTTAAGGTTGACTCTGTGCGATTCTTTGACATTCCTGTGCGAACAGGATTATATTTGGTTTCTTGAATAATCCGAGTTCAGTTTTGAGGAAAACAACATAAGATTTTTCTTAGGAAACTTCGTTGTGCATGTCACAAACGTTGAGATACATGTTTGGCAATTTTATAGAAACTTGTATGTAATTAACTATTCGGAGACCTGTCTCTATCGTCCTTATACAGGGTTATCTTGCTTATGAATATTTTAAAAATATGCAGTGCCAGAAATTGTTACGAGTAGGTAAATGGAAAGCAATCGAACGTAAAAACATGAAGATTTATTTACTTGGCTTTATTCCTGACAGCTTTGACATCAATGCTGTGTCCGATATGGTCGTCAGAATAATACTCTTTTCCGCAAGGGAGTTTTCATTTGCTGAGTTGATGGTTTAACGATATGTAGTATCGTTAAATCTTGAAGCAAAAACCATAAGGTCATATTCCATAAGTAACATCACTGAAATCGAGAGTCGAAAATGACAACACAATAAACTCTATATTAATATTTTATTTTTATTACAAAATTTAGATTTTAAAAAAAAAATATATTTAAAGAAGTGAAAAAGTACAACTGTGGATGGAAAAGTAGGCAAAGTAAAAAATATAACTTTAAGATGCGTTTAGATTGCCTAAAGAAAGAAAATTTTGAACTGAAAACCCCATTTCAAAGTAAAAAAGTTTTTTTTAGAGCTACACCCAAAAGTGGGCGTAGAGAAGTGTTCTTACAAAAGTTTTATAAAACATTTACATCCAAATTCTATGGTTTTTTTAAATTGGTTCTTATTAAAAAGTTGGCGTGGTTAAAGTTAGAGAAAATTTTTTTTTGCCACTTTAGAGACAAATACACTGTACGGAGTAGCAGTATGGTGGCCCATACGCAACGTTTTAAGAAAGGTACAAGGGCAAGCATGTATCTGTATTAGTGGTGCCCTGAGAACCACTCGTACTGATGCGTTCGAAATCCTATTAAACCTTACCCCCTTAGACATCTTTGGTAAGCAAACCCTTTGGTAACGCCATACACTTTTCCACAGACGGATCCAAGACGGAAGACGGCATAGGAAGTTGTGTATTCTCTGAGTACCTTAACTTAAATAAATCTCTTCGCCTACCCAACCAATGCAGCGTCTTCCAAGCAGAAATAATGGCAATTAGTGAAGCGCTGTCCTGGCTAATGTGGAAGATATCCGCCCGCGATATCTGTTTCTTTACGGATAGCCAGGCTGCCATCAAATCCCTGACATCAATCTATATAAACTCTAAATTAGTTATTAACTGTCGCACATCTCTTGATGAGAATAGTTCCAAATCCGCCTGTGCTGACATCATGGGAAACTGTGGGGCTGATAAACTTGCTAAGAACGCCAATAGACTGCCAGAAGATCAAATCTCCTGTAATATAGGTACTCCCCTAGCTATTTTCAAATTACAGCTCAAAAATCACAGCATACAAGAAACTAACACCAGATGGAGGACAAGCACCACTTGTTTAACCTCCAAGCAAATCTGGCCTCGCCTCGATCCAAAAAGATCAGATAGCTCTGATCTCCTTAAAGAGATCCAAAATTAACACTGCCTACAAAGTCTTCACGCAAAAAGACTAGGTCTATTCTCAAACGACTTCTGTAGAAGCTGCTTAGATGAGGAAGAAGAAGAAAGCATACAACACTTTCTCAGTTGCTGCCCGGCACTCGCGTCGTCCATTAAATCCATACTAGGCTCCTACTTCTACGACTGCTTAGGCGATCTTAGTGAAACACCGGTCAAAAAGCTACTAAAATTTATTGAAAAGACTGGCTGGCTGTCATAGAATTCACGCCAACCTACTCCCTTGGTCATATACCCACGTGGCGGTACAGTTTAGATCGCGGTTACAAGCTGCCGAATTGAGATTTCTGGGGTGCGTTAATATTGTTATACGAGGGACCGATTAAGTGACGTCAGTATTCGTGCGAATCTTCATGTTCAGCAGCTTCTTCTCCGAGTCGAACAACAATTTCTACTTCTTCTGCTTCTACCTCTTCTACTTCTCTACTACTTCTGCAAGACCAAAAATGCTCTTCGAAAACCGGTAAAGCGAAATTATCAAACATTTTGCAAGAATTTATACAGACCGCCCGATGTCTGCAAAGAAAACAGCTGCGTTTTTTGGTAGAATTATGCGCTTAGGCACAAATAGGTGCGCGTCATATACAAAATCCAGCTATGCATATGAACAGCCTTCAACACTCTTCGATGGATCAGGTATTGCATTCCTATTTTTCCGATTGTTTGTAATCCTGCCTCGTATTGTTTGTAATACGAGTACCTGCGTAGAGTTCCCTTCTGGGGTTGGTGATCCCCAATTGGGCGCCGCCCTAGGTGGCGGATAAGGGAATGCTCACCAGATATGTCGGCCACCGGTATGAAAAATATCCGGGCGGACTAAAACCAGCAACAAACGAAAAATCCAGGAACGTCTATCCAAAATGAGCGTCTTCCTGGTCGGCGTCTGTTATCCAGGTTAGGGTCGACCGAATATGTTCTTTTTCTCATCCAATATTCATATAGAATGGACAACAATAATGTGCATGTCAGATGTTTTTATGAAATACTCTGCTAGTAATATTGTTGCTTTTCTCCGGAAAGGCATAACACTTGCGGGGGTAAGCTTTGGTGTTTCTGTGCAGAGTTTTCATGTTCCGTACCGGCTCATCAGCGTTTGCTTGTTGGGCCGGGAAATACTTGTCTCTTCTAACTTTTCTATGCTGAAATTCTTTCCGCCCGCGATGTGCATCTAAGGGTAGTCATGATCTTGATCGCGAGCCAATTATAAAAAAAATGGTTCCTTTTCTTTGACAGAGGATAAAAAAGCGTAGTTTAAATTAGAATACACTGATTTATTATCAAAGCCTCGGTAAAACTCACTCGCGAGTAGAGGAGATCCCCCAACATTGAGACAGTTCCAACAGTGAGACATTGCGAATAATTCTGGATAGCTATTAAGAATTCAGCAAGTTTGCTTTTGGTTGGTTTCTTGTTCAGCACAGTGGCGTCATGAGGGCGTCATTATTCAAAAACTACCATCAAGTATGAAGTCATACACGGAGCAGTCTGTTACCTTTCTAAGCGAATAAAAAAATCAATCAAAATCAGTTGTTGAATATATAATGGGAAACACCTTGGCATTGTTTTTGTCAAATTTCGTCTTACCAATGTGCTGTTTTGTGGGATTTATATAAAAAGCGAAAACATAACATATTTTACAAGAACCCCCTTTTTCATAAGCAAAAGATTTGATTGTGACACGAATTGTTCAAATAATAATTGTGATTGTGATTATTCCCCAGAAATTCCAAATTGTATTTCTAGTAATAATGAAATTATTTGCATTTACTAGAAATCATGCCACAACCAATTCATTCAGAAAAACCAAAATAGCACATGAGAAACATTCTAATGTAAGTCATGTTAAATAAGGTTCCAAGAATAGTATGATAGTTTAACCCCTAAAATCCTATACCTACCTGTGAACACACTTGAGTGAATTCGCCCTTAAAATCCATTCACTGGGTAATCATCAAAATCACAGAGCATTGTTAAACCCAAATCAAAACCAGAAACAAGGAGTACCTACTGACATTTACCGAGGCGAGCCTTCCCTATTTGAACTTGTCTGCCCACAAGTAATAATCAACGAGGTGCAATTAAATCTTAAACACCACATTTATTTCTATACCTGGACACAAGAGTTAGGACGGCTTACGACGTCAGCCGGCGAAATCGTATGCAAATGCTCCCCCAACCGCATGCAAATACACATGCCCGGGGCGGGCGGTGGCCAACACACTTACATTATGGCCGCCAGCTTGAGTGGAAATATTTTCACACTCAAATGAAATTTATGCGATAACTAGGATTTGATGAAACTACCATTGCATCCGTGTTTTTCGTGTAAATGTCCGCCGAAAAAGCTGCCACAGAGCTTGAATGGTAAAGGTAAGGCGGATATTTTACGGTTTTCAGATTTCCATAAATTCATAGTTCATTCTGGTATAGGATTCTGGATGGGGTGGAAAAGGCATTTGGTGCGGTGCGCGGGCAATAATGTTCGCATTTGGGGTGCGAAGTTTATTTAAATAATAAAATTGTAATAAGGGCGACTGGCGAACTGAAAATAACTTTCCAACCAGTCGCTGTTGTGAGTCAGCAACTGGGTTAGAAGAATTTCGCAAAGTGGCTGATAAGTATATTTGGTTTGTAACTTTTAAAGAACAGTTAGACATTTCCTTGAGAGTTTTTTGTTGAACTTAAAAGCAAGGCGCTGTACTTTGGATAAGTATACTATTTTCTGTCAAACAACTTTTAGTCCTTATAAACTAGAGGAGAGTTGGTTTTTTGGTTTTCTAGCTATGTATACTTTATAAACTTAATTTTTCTTTCAGCTCATTTCTATTATACCACCAATTGGGAACTTAGTCGTTTACAGATTCTTTTATTTCAAAGTTGCAACAATCCATTTGGGGAAAAATACATTCTTCTGGTCCTTTTTCCATATTCCACCTACCTACTTTCATTCCAAATAAAACTTAAACTATCAGTAAGATTTGTCTTAATTAAGTAAAAATTCATCTGTGTCCAAGATTTTCGCTTGTTAAAAAAATTAACTAAAATTCATTTTGGGTACTGGGGACCATTGGTATATTATGAAAATTTTTCACTCAACTGAGTTACGCAAAAAATACGAAGATAAAAAAATTGAACGCTTTAAGCTATTCACAAAAAAAAATTAAATACTTAAAACCGTAAAACAAAACATATATTCTGTACAGTAAAAATATTCGTTTATTTTATTTTACGCAGATTACAATTTTATGGGCGAAAAACCAACACCTCTATGGCTTATATTGTCTTTGTCGTTGCATTAGTGATACAAAAAATATATAAAAAGTTAATCCTTTCATAATAAAGCTATTCAAAAATCCTGCAGCGTTTAAAATAATCCACAAACAAAAACCGCAACAAATCAAATTAAGTTAGCTTTTTCGTTGCCTCAATGAACCATTGACAGGACAGCAATTAGCTAATGTCGAACACAGGATTCTCATACTCAAACTTATAGCTTTGTAGGTTTTAAAAGGAAATATAGTCAACTAAATTCTACTCTCATTTGATGAAGATGAAAACCAAAAATAAGGGAACTTAGGATCACATGTAGACCCATGCATAGCAGTCTGAAAGGCCGGAAATGAGAAAAGAAAAACTCCAGCCCAATGAAGCATATTCACAGTGGTTCTAAGACTATTCATCAAATTTCATTACACAATCGAGTACCATTCAATTTGCCAATCCAGAATATAATAGAGAGAAACCGGAGACCCCGACCATTTTCGACAGAAAAGGGATCTTAATGGGATTTACTCGGGTTTCGGGATGTTCCATCGGAAAATTAATCACCAGAATCAAATATTCATAAAGGCCATGGCGCAGGATGTCGGATGAAAAAGAGTTCAACACATACTATTATCTGTTTCACTATATATAACAAGTCGGTATAGCACTGTCCTAATTAATTTATTTTCCCAATGAGTTGGCCTTTTCTTTTGAAGTTCAAAAGGGTCTCATTTCACGATACAGCAAAATAAAATGGTGTGCACAATTTTTATGAAAAGAAAACTTAAAGTTAAAAAACGGCTTCGGGGCAATTTTCGAAAGATCTTATTAATCCATACTCCATGCGACTGTAATTAAATTTAATTATTATATACTCAAATATGTGTCTGACAAACAATAATGTTTTATTTATATTTTGAAAGATAAGCAACTTAGCCACTCTCTTCAATTTAGAAGTGATTAGGGTTTTCTTGAAATTTAGTCTGCGCTGTCGAATAAGGTGGATATTTTTCAAAGTTATGGACTAATATGTTCAAAGAACGTATTCTTAAATTTAATATGCTATCCGGTTTCAAGGCAAAAGTGGCATTTTCTTGATGTTAAAGCCTCTGGAAAAGCTTTGGTTTTCACAGAATAAACTTGTTTTTTAAATAGGCCATATCAAGTGACCAATCGACAAGTAAGCAGAATTAAAGCCATGTCTGGGAGTCTTTAGATCATACAAATGTGTACATGGTTAAGTGCCGCGAAATAGACCCACAACACCTATGAAGGCATCAAACATCTTGGAGGATTGTATAAAAATAATAATCGTGAGCTCCAATAGTAGAAGTTCAGATTCAGATTGTCACAGCTTTTTTTTTTGCAGAATTTTGACAACAGGCAATGCATGATGGGTCCTGGTTACAGTAGCAGGCTCGGAATCAAAGGGTTTTTACTACCTTTAATGTAGGCCACAGGGATAATCCAGGCAACTGCAGAGTCGATGAAGTAGCTAGAGAAGGTGCTAATGCTAACCCGACTCATACAACGGAACCGGCAGCACCCATAAACTCGATAAAATTCCACCTGGACGTCGAAGCCATCGCAATGGCAAACAACAGGTGTCATAACATAAGCACATGTCTCTCCTCCAAACAAATCTGGCGAGAGCTCGATCGAAGAAAAACAAAGAGACTCATCTCCTCATATAGGGTGAATCTTAGAAGGATAATTGGGGCCCTCACAGGCCACTGTCTGGTAGGACGACATGCCAGAAGACTTGACGCTCCCTTCAATGATTTCTGCAGAAGTTGCAGAGGAGGAAAAAGAGACCATAGTTCATTTTCTGTGTAACTGTCCCGCCCTATCGACATTGAGAAGGAAAACTTTGGGTGAATACTTCTTTGATGATCTAAATGATCTAGCGCGACTCGATCTAAAGAGGATAATGAACTTTATCTCCAGGCCAAACTGGCTAAACGCCTAATTTTGAATCACAAAACCCATCCCTCCTCCATATGGAAACTTTATGGGCAAGCAAGCACCTCACAGTGAATCGCCAAATATTCCCCATCAATCCCCCCCTCCCCCTTCAAGTCTTTCTAACAGGACCGGCCTGGTAAGAGCTCATACCATTTCGGTTGCCTTTACCTCTCCGCTCTAATGGGAACACCGATTCATTCTCCAGGGGGAGAAGCGGTATGAGCCCTGGTACGGGTTCATACCGATTCGGTTACCTCTATCTCTCCTATCCCCCCCCCCCGATGTGAACCCGTACCCTGGGGTACGGTTACCCTATATCGATACAGTTACCCTATATCGGCGTCTTAACGAAGAATCCTCCCCCGTCAACGGTTTTACCGCAATCGGTTACCCCACCTGCACTCTCCAAGCCAACTCTCACTTAAAGGGCAATAGAAAACAAAAGATCTAAAGATCTAATTAGACTACCCTTACCTTCCTGTTCCACGTCCCCTTTCCTCCTTAATTCGAACGGGAGTCGCCTGTGGTACGGACTTATACCGTAGACGGTTACCCTGCACCAGCTTCTTGCAGGGTAACCGGGGGCTTACACCGAATTCGGTTACCTCTGCACCTTACCTTCGGTTACCTTACCTACCTCGAGGATAATTCCTAGCAGAGAAGAAGTTGGCACGGACTTATACCGAAATTGGTTGACTCTGCCGGAGTTTTCTCACATGGAAACCATTCCTCATTTACCGCATCAAGTTCGCCCCTCTCATCCTCAAATCAAATTCCCATCTGGATTTCAGCAGTTATGAGACCACCCTCTCTTCAGAAAGTATCTCACTAGCCCCTGATATCACTAGCCCCCCTCAATCCTGCTGACAGTGGTTCTCACCGTAACGGTTACCTACCCCCCAGCCCTTCACGCCCTCGGGTAAGTTCTCAACCAATCAAAAATCAATTGCTGACCTTCGTTACAGGTTTGCACCGTCACTGGTTACCTAGACCACTCCCACCCAAATGGGTAGTTGTCATTTAGGTCCTCGGGCTGGCAACTCCGGCTCTATAAGTGGTAACACAATGGACCTCTCTTGGTCTAAGTGTGCCCCTGCCTAGCGGGAGCAGCCACCTAACCTAACCTAACCTAACTTACAATCTTTAAAATGCGGGGACTGAAGGAAGGCATAGATATGTTCTTTTAACCTTTTTTTGATAAATTTTTAATGTTAGAATCCATAAAACAACTATTTTGAATTTTTCTCAATTCTCATTAGACTTTCTTCCAATAGCACAACGAAATGCGCTGGCATTGGTTTTAGCGGGCCGTCTGTCCGTCCGTGCGTCCGCCCGTCCGCACCTGTAACTTTTGAACGGTAAGTCGTAGGAAGATGAAATTCGGTACACTTCTAAAGTCCTTAACGGTCTAAAGTCCATAACGGTTTAATAACAGTTTGAGTATTGATGGTAAAAAAGACAAAAAGTGTTTTGGCTTTATCTTAAAAACCTTTACAGCCAGAAAGAAGAAAATTGAAACAGGCAATACAAAATTTTGTATTTTCATATTAAAGTCGAATTTTTGCAAAATATTGAAAAGTTTTTGAGAAATAAGGAATGGAAGATAGATACCATTTTCAACGTGTTTAATGTCATAACTTTTCCATCATTTTAAGCCGATATTGGGCTGACATATAAAACAGCCAAAGACTTAAAGGTTAAAATAAAATTTTGGTTAAATGGTTTCTGAACACGGTAGTTTAACGGTAGTTTAATGACTTATCGAGATGCGCTTGAAAAAATGCCAAAAAATTCGGAAATCGTCATTAAAAAAAGAAAAACAAAGTCGCAAATATACTAAACAACATTTTATAAGCTACCTAGTCAATAATTCGTTTTTCAAATACCGTTAAAAGAAAACTTTTTTTTAGAAACGACAATTTTAAAATTTTTTAACGCAGCTTGCTTTCTTCTTGAACAAGTTGCAGGTACTTTTACCAAATCCGTTCAAAATCGCTGCTACATTAAGGTAACTACTGGTGATAAAAAATATGTTTTTGAAAACACTTTTATGTTTTTGAATTAAATCTCAGAAGTTTTTGAGTTATTGAAATTCGCCTTAGTTTATATAAATATTATTGAAATTTTGGGGAGTTTCTGATACGTGTGATTTTTTTTATTTTTTCTTATGATTTCCCCAAGGTGCGTTTTAAGAATAGAGACACGTTCTATGCATTTTTGCGATTCTTTTTCGTACATGGCTCAAGAGGGCTGTATTAAAACTTTTAAGAAAAATATGTCCTTGAGTTGCTTTATAAATGTGCTCAATATCGACTTTGTGCTCTAAGCGATGCAAGAGTTATGGCCTCAAAAACGTCATCCATTTTAAACTCTTCATTTCCCAAATGCTTTTCTATATTTTAAATATAATTGGATTTTTTTAATAAAGCGCAGTGTCTACTAAACCTCTAAGTTTCGTTTTTCGTCCGATGAGTTCGCTGACTATTTATGCACTGACTAAAAGCACGCCAAATTTTGTCTTTCTACGACTTACATTTCAGAAGTTAAAACGTTATTGGTCGGGCGGACGGACAAGATAGTGCTACCATAAGAGGTTCTTATTCCAATTTGGGATGGACCGCTAAAAATACTGAGCATATTAAGCACCGAGACTCAGGAGGCGCACGCAAGTAAAAGGGGACCTCAGCCAACTTCGCATGCGAAACTGGAGACGGCTAGCTAGAGACAGAGCTGGCTGGCGAAGCTTGTTGGCTGAGGCCCAGGTCCACCCCGGACTGTAGCGCCACCTTAAGTAAGTAAGTATGTTAAGCAAAATTATCGAGGTTTCCAGATGTGTTGTTGAAAAAATAAAATTATAAATAACTTAAAACTATGTGCTTAAATAATATTTATAAAAAGGAGACTATTCTAGCTAAGCGCGTATGCATAAGGATTTTCAAACGGGATTTGAATTCTGATGTTTATTGATTATACCCAAACCAGGGTATATTAAGTTTGTTGCATAGTTTGTAACGCAGTGAAATAATCACCGTAGACCCCTAAGACCTTTTAGAGATATGAATGATACCGACAGGAGAATCGATTAAGCCATGTCCGTCCGTCCGTCCGTCCGTCCGTCGGTCCGTATGTAAGCAACTTTTAGGCCTTAAATTTTAAGGTACAGAGCTGAAATTTTGTGCGTTGTCTGGAACTCCATTGGACCAGATCAAGTTTGAAAATTATCCGAATCTGCCCACAGACACGCCCACTACAGGCCTGTATGTGCGACTATCTCTAATTTTAAAAAATACCTTTTTTAAATTTTAGCTATGTTAGAATAGTGCTAGTGCATTCATACTCGCCTTATGGATAATCATTTAGATTTAAAAATGAGTGTTTATCCGCGTTTATATCCGTAAAGGCAGATACCTTTGACATTTCGATAATAAATTAAAAAACTAGTGTGAACTACTAGACGAAATTTGATAAACCGCTTAATTCTTTTAAGTTCATTTACTGAAATTTTATTGCTAGCAAAACGCTAATTTCTTAACTATTTATAATTTATTTAGAGCAATAAGTTATAAAGACAAAATTTGTTAAACAATCTGAAAACAAACATATGCCTTGCCTATTTCTTGAGCATATAAATCAGTACAACCATTTACAGGTGACTGTTGCCTAAGTTCAAATAAAAACTAAATGCACTCTTGGAAATTTTGTAGTACGCCGTTGTGGTAAAAACCACAATTCATCCAATAATAAGATCCAACCGTAGTACCCTGGTTTGTTAATATAATTTTTAATTTGACAAAGGATTGGAAAATCTCTCTACACAAGCACAGGTTTGAGCCATATACAAAGTAAACTCGCATCAACGACTGTCGCCAAACAGTCATGACTGAAGCCATGTCCTTATTTACATCAGTTCTTTTGGAAGATTTCAATTATTGCTGCAAATAGCCAACTCACTTTAGGCTAGTAATTAAGGCCAAAACAAAACACCAAATGTTTATCCAAAATCAACGGCAGAAACGTTTCCATGAAATTAAGTAAATTGATCGGAAATGAGTTTTCTGTCAATAGCACAACATAACCGCGAGTTTTTAGACCAAAAGAATACTGTTCTCTGTAAATTTCAAATGTTAATTATTTTAACGATGACAAAACAAATCAATATCGAAAACGATTTGTATTTTAAACGAGTAGAGAGACATTTTGCCAAAATTCAGAGCTATCAGACACACAATATGGGCTTCAAATATAAATTAAAATTGCTCACATCACTCTCTATTCTGGTATAAGCATTAACTAGACAATCAAGTCAAAATAATTTTATTTCCCAATCAAACTAAACAAAAAAAATCTCCCGAACACTGATCGGCCTAAAGTTTAAACAAACATTTGGCTAACAATAGCACCGCGTGGAATATTAAGCAAGCAATGTCGCTGTGAAAATAAATAGAAAACAGAAACGTAAACAGTTAAATAAATAATATCCTCGGTTTAACTTGCCCCGTCCTGGACGTCGCGTCGCGTCGGCCGCTCGACTGATAGTCGTCCAGAGAGTTGCATCAATTCATACATAAATATGTATCCGAGTTGTGGCTGGTCGGTGTACCTACCTATAATTTTCCATGCAAAGCCCAATACAATCAGTTTCTACAGAGTAGTTAAGCAAACAAAATCGTCAGGACAATAATTTGCAGGATTTGGAGCGTAAAAAAAGAGTTTTAAGCTCCGTTCGTAAAGCAGTCGTCGGGTTTTGTAATACTTTGAATGAATATTTACAAAGTGACTTTAAAAGCCCTGACCTGGATCCGACACCGACACACTACGCAGGAGGCGGTTGCATGGCCGCCATCAACCAGAGCCAATGTATAGTTGAAAAAGTGAATTATTGAACAGATGACACAAAAGCCCTCGTTTCGCTGGGTGTTTTCTGATGTTATGTTGAACTACATTTTTTATTTTGCCAAAAAGCCTCTTAGGGTCGCCTGTGTTGCCAATTTACAAACTATGAATTAAAAATAATGGCTGCCATGGAGCAGGGGTGTAATTAGTCATCTATTTAGCATTTATTACTAACGTTTGCCCAACTATAAGGCAAAAATGTTTGCTAATTCGTTTGTGACGTGATCGCACGCAATTTATGCCCCTTAAATGGTTCATTATAAGTTGTGACGAATCGTCACGTAAGTGCAAGTGTTGGAATGCGAAATGTGAACGCCCTCAGAGGGGAGGCGGGTGCACAATCTGTACACGAAAAATTGTCACATTTCATATTTCGTGCAAAAGTTTAATTACAGACGCTGATTTATCCAAATATAGGAGAGTTTAATTACCAATATTTGGAGTCTTGGATACTCGCAATGATGTTAATTCAGAATTTAATAATTATAATATTTCTTACGTATTGTAACTGTATTTCGTAGCTTTCTGTAACAAACGCAAATGTATGGTGTACTGCTTTATAGCGTATAGTATAGGTCGTATGTGGACTCTCTGATCTATTAAAGGTTCAGGTAGAGCAATCCCGAAAAACATTTTCACAGGTCTTCTTTCGGATAAACTTTAGATTGTAGATTGAAATTTGAAGTGGGAACTAGTCTCTACTTTCGCAATGGAATGTCAAACTCTTAAGTAGTACCTACACGTCTTGGAATAAAGTTCCCAATTTGTACTTTAAAGGCAGTTCTAAAATACAAAAGCCTTAAACATGTGAAAAAAAGTTTGAAGCGTGTAACGATATTTAGTTCTTCATAATTTATTTGGGACAAATACACTGTCACCTAAAATTATGTCCCCATAAGGCCAGTGCAGTGGTGCGTTGAATAAGAGGCTCATATACTTCCGAAAACAAGGATGAGCGCAAGAGGAGCCAATCTAAAAGTGGCTTAACCACATAAAGCAAAAGGTCTGCTGAAAATATTTTTCTAAAAGGCACTAAGAAAGGATGCACAAGGGAGGATAACTCATCGATAAAGGCTAATGTGAAGAGGACTTCTGAGACATCTTACAGAAGTGATTTCTCGGGAAAAATGATGACTATTCTAGCTAATGACCAAATCTGATAAAGATTTTGTTCATTCCAGTCTATAGTTGTATTGCTATTTTCTGGTCCATCGATGAAACCAACAAAGCGAGGTCTTGGTAGGAACCTGAGGTAGGAAAAGAAAGTAGCATAAATCTAATAGCTACCTTTAAAGTAGATTTCGTTATGGTGCATTATAAAAATGACCCGAGAGTGGAATGGCTGAAAATAATAATGCAATGAAGGCCCTATGGTTGAGTCCTCGAGGATATTCAAGAGTGTAAACAAGGGTACCACGGTAATGTTGGTTCCATCGATGGACCAGAAAATAGTTAACCAACTATAAACTGAAACGAACAAAATCCGTATCAGATTTGGTCAAGTTATCCTGAGGAAACCAACTTAGCATGATATATGTTATAACAAAGGTTTCAGTTCTGCCAGATGATGAAAAGGCATCCAAAGAGGCAAACAAGGCTCCAGACAAGGATCCAGATTTTACAAGCAAACCGTTAGCTGCATCTGCAGACATATGCCAAATGAATATGTTTTTTTTTTTTTTGGGTAGGTAAAAACCTTCATAGGCACTATGAGAATCGAACGCGCGTGCTCATAGTAGTGTGAGATTCTTACTCACTAAAAAACCTCCCGATCTTTGTAAGACTACGACTAAGTTTCCTTAACAAGTACTTCAAGCTTCTGTATAGTAATCGCGTTTGGCAGGCTACCTTCCAACGAAAGCACCTGCAATACCGTCATTATGCGCGGTTTCCTCTTACGACGCTAGATCCAACGGTCTTGTTCGTTGGAGTGGCGAGTGTGAAGTTTGCGAGCAAAGTTTCTTACTTCGTCGGTCACGGTTGCGATGCCTAGATCTCGAAGTAAATCGCTATTTCTTATATACCATGGAGCATTTACGATTGCTCTTAGTGTCTTATTCTGAAAAGTTTCTAAAATAGATATGTTGCTTGGTTTGGTACAACCCCAAAGTTGTATACCGTACGTCCAAGATGGTTTTAGCACTTGCTTATACAATAGCAGTTTGTTATATACGCTTAGTTTCGAATAACGTCCGATAAGCCAATTCAGTTCTCGTAGCTTGATTTCAAGTTCATCGCGTTTCTTTTTAACGTGTGGCTTCCACTTAGTTTTGCGTCTAGGGTCATGCCTAAATATTTCGCCTCGTTTGCGTACGGAATTTGTACCGAGTTTATAAATAGAGGTAAGTTGATTACCCTCTTGTAAGTAAAATTTACATGCGTTGATTTTGTCTCATTTAGGAGGATTCGCCAGGCCTTTGTCCATTCGCATATTTTATTCAAATCGCGTTGGAGTTTTCCCGTTGATAGTTCGACTGTCTTATCCGTAGCGAGGATAGCCGTGTCGTCAGCGAACGTGGCTACAGTCGTTGTCTCTACTTGAGGTACATCTCTTGTAAAAAGTAAAAACAGTGTTGGACCGAGGACGCTACCTTGTGGAACGCCGGCTTGTATTTCTTTGAATTCTGAGTATTCGCTCCCGTATATCACTCGAAATAGTCTGTTGTCAAGTCTGTTGTCTAAGGGTTCATACATTTTTTCCGGCCAAATGAATATGTTGTCATTTGTTCAAAAGTAGGTATGTTGTCATTTTATCTGGGGCTCTGGGACCCTGGATTAACAGAGGACTAATAAGAGCACTCCAAAGTCTATAAGTTTGATATAATATACATATGTCGCCACACCTGAATCTCGGAGATCAGCTATCGTTACAAAAAAAAGCAACAGTGCGTATGTAAAAACTCAAGTGCGTCTACGACGGATTGCAAAATAGCGCAGTAAAACTCCACCTTTTTAACTAATAACAGTCACTTTTTTAAGACCCACGCCCACAAAAGTGTGAGAGTGTAAACACTATACAGGGTGTTTCAGTTAAGTTGTGGCAAAAAGCTAGGGCGTACAGGTTGAGTCGAGACAAGAAAAAAATTCTCAAGTCTATTCCCCCCCGTTTAGCCGGAAGAGGCGATTTTCTAAAAATATGACTGACATTTTCCAGACATACCTTATTGTAAAGCCAGAAACCCTTTCTTTTATTTTGCTTTTAAATAAAGCTGTTTAAGTGTGCAGTTTGTGAAAAATTAGTTTTTAAACTCAAAATTTTGAAAATAAAAAATTATCAAAAAAAAATTTGAAGTAAATTTTTTCTAGTTTTTATGTTTTTAGATTCATTTTTTTTTTTCAAAATTTAATGCTAGTATAAATAAGTTTTTAAAAAAAGAAAATCGCATGCACATATGTCTTTTATTTTTTGAAAACAAAAAAAAATAAAGGCAACAATTTTTTTCTAAGAAAATCCTTTTCTAAGTTGCGTGACTTGCCCTTGCAGCAGAAATAATCTTTCAAGCATTAACTTTTGTTTTATTATTTTCTTACTGCTATTCGGAATCTTTTTAGCAAACACAAAAATTAGAAAAAATTTACTTCAACATTTTTTTTTTTTTTCTTTTTTTTTCCAAATTTCGAACCACTGTTAGCTGAGTTGAGGGGGGCCAGTGAGAGACTTTTTGAAGAAAGGGTGATATCATAACTGTTGGACTTCAGAGGCTGGGAATTTCCCTTGAGGATGGAAATGGAGGACTTGATGCGGCCAATGAGGAATGCTTTCTATGTGAGAAAAGCCCAGCAGGAGCAACCAATTTTGGTATAAGTCCGTGCCAATTGCTAATCTGCTAAAAATTATCCTCGAGGAAGAGAGGGTGTAGGTGTCACCGAATTCAGTGTAAGCCCTACCAGGGTGGGAATACTAACGCAAGAAGCTGGTGTAGGGGAACCGTCTTCGGTGTAAGCCCTTACTACAGGCGACTTACAGTAGAATTGGGGGGAAGGGGACGTGGAACGGGAAGGTAATAAAGAATTTTGACTTCTTCTTTCTTCTTTTTCATTAGGGTGCGGGGTTATGATCTGAGGTGATGGATCATAACCCCCCCCCCCCCCCACCCTACTGCATTCCTAATGGTCCGCTTGTGGGGTAATGCCAATTTGGCCTCAGAATGTATCAGCAGGCCATCCGGTTTTGGATCATCGTCACTGAGGCCAAATAAATTCTTTTGTCGTTGCATTTATGTGATCCATGAATGTTTAGGTATCCCTCTCTTTCGCGATTGCGCTGGAATGTTTATTGACATTGCCTTTTTGACTGGGTTCGTAGAATCTCTCCTTTGAACGTGGCAATACCAACTGAGCAGGTCGTGCTATATTTTTCTGGAGATAGGTTCTTTTATATGGAGGCTTCCTCGGATCTTCGTACTTCTTCTCGCTTTGTTACTCCTGCTGTCATGCGAAGCATCTTCATCTCAACTGTCGTTAATTTGCCCTCATATTTGTTATACGCTGTCCAACACGGCGAACCATATGTAAGCGCCAGACGCACATCTGCGGTGTAGTCTTCTTTTCAGCTTAGGGGCATTTTTCGGTCACAGAAGATGGCGGAGTTTTCTCGCCTTTCCACCCACCCCACGCTGACGCGGTGATTGATGTCGTCATCACAGTTTGCTTTGCTATTGATGATACAGCAAGATCCCATTTACTTAAACTATTCACTCTTGGGAAGCATATTCCCAATTCAACACAACAGATAAGCAAGGACTACAATGAAAAGCAAAGGACTTCGGACGCTTCCCTGGTGTACACCGACTATAATATATAAAATTTGACAAAAAATTCTTTCACAAAAGTTGCAGATATTAGCATTTTCTAACTTTTTTGTATATACCTCCAACCTTTTTTTAAGACGTGGCTTTAGAGAAGTGATTTTTTTAGTTAAAAAGGCGGAGTTTTAGTCCGAAATGTATACATGTGTGCACCTAGCATGACGCATTCAACAATTACATTTTTATATCCCACCCACTTTGTGGAGGCGTGTTTAGATGTTTCTTTTTTTGTTGTGTAGGGAATTTAGCAATCTGTCGCAGACGAACTGAAGTTTTTACATACGCACTGTTGCACTTTCCCACCTGTTATTTTTAATTAGGAGAGATATATGATGAATCACTTAAATGCCTGATTTGTTGATAGACGTGATGCCTACGTTGATGCCGTCACGTGTTTTTAAATGGCTTACTGCCTCATATTCATCAAAGGTTTGTTTGTAGAACAAGAAACCGAACTCAGTTTTTTTTAGCAATATCTCAGCCATCTTAATTCTTGTCATGAGGCCAGCTTACCTCTCGCCTAGTTACTATGTTTTTTAAGGTTGCAGGAAAGTCAAAGAAACTTTTGCTGCTGCATTTCCTTAAAAGTATTTCTGTCCCTCATGTCGGAAATCCAATTCTTCAAACCTCTTAGATAATGAATCTTGACGGAAGTCTTATTTTTCTCCTCTTAATAACGGAATGGTCAGCAACACGCTCCATATGGGTATGACTTCCGCTCCCCACGAGGCAGGAACTTTGCCCAGAGCGTAATCTGCTATGAAATCTCTTAAGCTTAAGTTGCAGGTCCAAAGAGTTATCAGATACATATCTCCTAGGCACTTACACAGCTGGTATGGACATCTTTTTGAACCTCCTGAAATTAAACATAGTTGCTCAAACAGAGGCAGGAAGACCAAGTCTTTAGTAAAAATTGGCATCAAGAGGGATTTTGAAGAAAGGGGATCTGGTCAGATTTCTGACACAATCCAGTGATGTCATAGATCAAAGCTTCTCTAGCTTTTTTCTAGTTCTCTAGCTGTTTTCTTCCAATGCGTCCTTAACTTGCATATTCGCTGGCCTTAGTTGTCTCAGTTGTCGAATAATCAAAAAAAAAAAAAAATATTTCAACTCGAGTCTTCTAGAAATTTTAATTTTACAGTCGTAGCGTTAATTTTTTACTCATTACTGCATCAGCACTATTCACAACAGCTTGTTGAAAAGTGAAAACATATTAAAAATGAGAATTTTCTGTTTAGACTTATTACAATTGCCTCATTCTCCCTACGCAACCTATGGTATAGTTATAATCACTTCCACAAAAACTATTTTGGAAAACACGCACTATTTTTGGAAGAGATTTGTGTTGAAGATTTCTTAACTTTCTCAAACTGACTACATACATTTTCTATATTGCCTGCATTTTTCACTTTAAATATTACAAAACGAAAATTCTGTAGCGTCCTCCATTACAAACTTTTTACAAGCGAACCATGCCCTGTTTGCTCCACCATTGCGTAACTGTAACGACGACGCACGTTATCAAGTTAAATTCATCAAACATTGCTTCAACTCAGCATACACGGAGCACAACCGTCGCATGTTCAACCTCCACTTCAAGTCCGTTATGGGCAGAAACTACTAAGAAATTTTAAAATGAATTTCCGAAACATTCGTCTAAGCAGGGTAGTTCCGCATCCTGTCACCGCCTGCGGCCAGAAAATATAACCAATCCTCAAACTAACGTATGGCTTCATTTTATGGATCTTGTAAGCCAGCACATTGCTTTGGCACCAACTCGTCCAAAGTCCTTTCGGCATTATGTATATTGCATACGCAATGGCCCTCTATGAAATAGAGTTGCAATCGTTCAACTTCGATCCGAGCACCGATAAGGCCATAAAGCATTTTGTAGCACCCACCATGTGAAGTAGGATGCAAAGAGCCCAATGCCTTACAAAATAAGGCATAAAAATAAAACGGATAAAGCCATACTCAAGGAAAAAGGGAAATTTTTCTTAAGGACATAACACAACGCCATGCTAGCATGATACAGCAATATGGGTGACCCAGCGCCATACTTCTTCAGCCAATGGAAGTAGCCACCACAAAGCATGGAGCTGTACAGCACAAGTGCTTATTTATTTCTTCCGATTTCTATTCACCGGAAGCAAGGATATGCGATTGCATGCATACAACAACAGTTCTAATAAAATATGAATTTTTATGCAAAGTACATATAAAAAAGAGAAAGAAAACCTAGCCGCCCTCCAACGTCGAGTCGTCATCCTTTTGGCATTACTTCTCCCGGGAGCATGAGGAGCCAACCAACTCATGCAATTGGAATATTTCTGGAACTTTCTGGTCCGCTGCCATTCGAACTTTGAGTGGCATGTCGTGTTGCACAAAAGAATCCGCATAGAGCGGTGTCCAATGCCTGTTGTAGTGTCCTTTGGGTAATTTTATACGGAAATGATTATGGCTACACCCGCAACTGCACAGAGGGTCCTCGCAGTCGAAGAAAAAACCTTCCATTCTTCCTTCCGGCTCAGCGGGCGATATCGATGCACTTGAGATAAAACCTTTCCACGCCAAGGACCGACAAGTTGCACCAATTTTGACGTTCTTCGGTCGAGCCTGGATCGCCTATGCCCACGTTCCGATTGGACTTTGTATAACTAAAATCACTTAGCAAGCAAAAGTGGACCCATATTGGCGGGGAAAAAAAGACCGACAGGAACAGCGTGTTGCAATAAAAACGCCACTTCTTGGCAATTACCAGCTGGAAAGCGGACCGCTTTCAGGCCAACCACTGCAACTGTTGCAATGTTGAGGTGCATTAAGGTGTTAAATTCGCCATTTGCATAATTGACGACTCACCAAAGTGCTTCTGTTCGTCATCGTCATCCGTGTAAACATAGACGCAGTGAGTTGAGTGTTTATTTTCAGGACTCTGGTATATACGGTAGCTAAAGCATGCATTCCTATACTCTCTCTGGCTTGGGTAGAGTCCTTTTTTCAACTCATTGTCAGCGTAAATTTATGCATTTCACTTGAAGTATTGTCGAGAGCCGCTGAGTCGCAAAATCACTGGAAGTAACAGCGGCGCCAACGGGAGGTGCTATACACCGAAAGAGTTTTTCTCGCACACACGGGCACAAGGTGGTAGGTAGGTAGCTATATGACGCGGGAATGAAAAGCAAGGACTGCATTTGCATATTTTCCCTCTCAGCCCATTCGGGAATGAGTAATACCTTGTAGAAGTTTTAAAACTACGTGTAAAAGTTACACTCTAGACAAGGGCCATGGGAACTTGAGGCTATTACTTTTAACTCTTGTTGACTGATAAATAATGCCAAGCAAATAACTTACTCCAAAGATGTTATAATGGAATGAATTGGTAAACTGGTAAATATGATTAAAAGTTTATAAGGCAAAGGACAAATAACTGCAAAGTTTGTCGTGCAGGAAATCTCTGTCGATAGGTGGTCGACATCGATTGTTCGACATCAATTTATTTTAGTTTCTGGAAAATCACTTAAACGTAAGAATGCGTCCTTTTTGTTCTTAAAAAGGTTTCGTCTTTTGCGAAGCATTTGCAGTTTATAACAGGAGTAAACTTATTTTGACTAAAGTGCGGTCCTTTTGTGAAACGAAAACACTTTGGTTTGAATAAAAGTGAAGGCATCGGCGTGTTTCGTGATAAACTCATCTGTCAGCTGAACTATATTTAAAACCGTTTTTGCCTGAATTCAACTTATGGACAACTTGAGTACCCAAATCTCACATGAAAATATGGTAAAGGCCCACAATTTCTGTAGGTGCATCACATGGTTGATCGTCAAATTTTTCAACCATCCACCAGAGCATAAAAAACTAATTATTGTTTAAGGATTTTTTTTTTAAAATCTTGGTAAAAGGTGCATTCTTTAAACAGAAAGAGCCCGAGCTGAACAGCACAAGGCTAAATTTACTTGTATCTTCGAAACGCAGATGTACCAGAAAGCTTTCGACAAATTATAATATATCTGCATCAAGGGATACTTTTAACCCAGTCAATTACAGAGAAATAGTGTTTTGAACACTTCGACAAAACATTTTGCACGCTGTTTTTAACAGACTGACACCTTGGGAAGATTTTGCTCCAGAAAGTTTTAGCTGGCTTAAGGCGTACTCAAATTGACCTGATATTTGCATAGCTGAGATCTATAAGAGGAGGCCCATGAGACTTAACAATTTCTTTTTGCCGATTCTTGGGAAGCGTTCGATACGTTGTATTTTTCGTAGAGGTGGAAGATAATAATCGACAGGTCCAACATATTGTTAAGGGACGTTAAAGGTCGCCATAGCCAACACGACAAGTGAACACCTCAAGTTCAGCAAATTAAGGTGGTGCGGGAATGGGAAAATGAATACCTTTGAGTTCAAACTACTGAATTATGAGCATACTCTTCTCTCCACCTCGTAGAGAAATACAGAACGCGAAACTGCATGGTCCATCCAGTGGCACGGCCAAGAAGAGGCACGTTTCGTGTGCGAATATTTCATTCTGGTGCTGGAAACAACGTCCGAGCCCGACCACACACTGCCGCAGCAGATTTCCAGTACCTACGAGACGTGAAAATACCAGTTATGGGAGGAATAACTGTTGATTAATCCAAGTGAACCTCTGTGCAGTATTAACTTATATGAAGGTTCAGTGGCAGGACTAAGCCCATAGAAAACCTCCAGGAAGTTAAGGTAGTTCTCTTTCGAAGTTAGCAGGTTGGGCCGATTTTTTGCACGCAAATGTTTAACGCAAATGACGTACATTTTTTTTAAACTTAATTTTATTTTTACTGCCCGTCCCTCTTTGCTACCAAACCATCAATTATTTCGTCAACATTTTTTAGCGGTTGTTTCTAAGTTGTTCGTCCATCCGTCCGTCTGTCCGTCCAATCGCTTTATTACTTTATTACTTCAGTTTGCAATTTCATGTGAAAATTGACTTAATGTTTTTTTTTTTCAAGAAGTTAAGTAGGCGAGAACTTGAAAAACGAAACGAAGGTTTAAGAAGTACTAAGCTTTAATTAAAAAATAAAACTTTTCGAAAATATCAAAACGTTTTTGAGAAATGAAGAGTCGAAAATGCATGACGTTTTTCAAAATGTTGGAGGACATAACTTTTGAACGGCTTATTGCTCAAAATCAGTATTAAACACACGTATAAAGCAACTCAAGGTAAACCAAGTGCTTAGGTCACATTTTTTAAAAACGGTTTGACTACTGCAGTTTTGACACATTTTCGGAAAAAAATCGCAAAAATGCATGAAAAAACGGGTGGCCCCCCCTTATCTCCGGTGCTGTTTGATGCAATTCTATGAAAAAAATGACACGTATCAGAAATAATTCAAAATTTTAAGGAAAATTATAGCGGATTTTGAAATTTCAAAATCTTGTGAGATTTAACTGAAAAACATAAAATCATTTTCAAAAACAGTTTTTTTTACGTCTTCTAGTAGCTGAATGGTATAAGCGATCTTTTTCAGATTCGTTTATAGTACAAAGCTTACAAAAAGAAGGAAGGCTGCGTTAAAATTTTTTTAAATTGCCTTTTTTAACCTAAGTTTTTAGAAGCCTATTTAAAAAACGAAAAAAGGAGCTTGTTTTACCGTTTGCGCATAAACCGGTGGCCATTGAATTAAAAAAAAACATCTAAGGCTAGCACTGCTGCTTGTGCTTTTGTAAAAAAGTCTAACGGGAACTGGAAAAAACTTCAAAATATTGGTTCTATGGATGTGAAATTAAAAAAATTAAAAAAAAGGTCAAAAGAACGCATGTTTCCTCCTCTGTCTCCCAAACAGTATAAAGTATAATTTTTAAATTAACACCGGGCATAGTACATTTTTTTAAATTTTACACAAAACTATAGCAGATTTCGAATATTCAAAAACTTCGAAGATTTAACTGGAAAACGTGAAAACATTTTAGAAAACTATTTTTTAAAAATTTCTAGTTCTTTAACGGTTATGACCACCTTATTTAAATTTGTCTGAAGTATGTAATGCTTAAAAGGCAAGCGAACTGCATCAAAAAAGTTCCAAAATTGCCGTTTTTGACCCTAAGTTTTTAAGCCCATTTAAACAAGCGAAATAAAAAACAGCATATTTTTACCGTTTTTTTAGAAATCCATATCCGCAGAATTTGAGAAAAGTGTGCAAATCTTAGCACAGGTGGTTGTAAAATTGATCAAAAAGTCCAACGGTAATTAAAAATAATCGAAATTGCTGTTTTATGGGTTTTAAATTATAAAAATCCTAAAAAAGGCCAAGAAAGAGTTTGTCCTTTCCTCTATTTTCGAAACTATAAAGCTTTTTGTCGGCCTATTTTTAGAGTAACAAAACCTTATGTAAAATCACCCAATATAATACAAAGATTATTATGTTGGGTGGTAATTATTATAGAATCAGCTTATATAAGAACAGTAGACAGCACTGAGAAAAAAGTATATTACAGACTGTAAAATATATCCAGCAATAATTTTAATAAATAAATAGAATGTTACACAAACTGCGCAATATATAGATGACTATAAACTTCAACAAAAGCCGACGTGTGTCTCCATACTTGACGGTTTTTTTTTATGTCCCGATTAATTGACATTAAGGCTGATCCAGTGAGTTTTTCTTCACCGGTAGAGTTTTGTTTTTAAGCTTGTAAACGTTTTTTTTTTTCGTGGAAACGTTCCTTCTGGTGAACTCGTCGATACTGGTAAGCTTGCACACATTTAAAGTCAATGTATGTTCGGAAAGATCTTACCTGCAGAGCTGCAGTCTCCTGAAGTTGTTAAGGCTTTATTTTGACGCTGTGCTCTGGTTGTTCATGTCATTTTGTCTTACACAGTAGGAACTAAGTCTTCGATTGTATCCCAGTCCAAAAATCTTTTATGAATCAGTGCCAAAGCTCTTGGTCGAGCACAATATCTTGTAACCTACTTATTGCTCTGTTGTAGTTTTAAAATATGCACTTGGTCAAAATTTCTGGGGGGTGATCAAAACCCTGTGATCCCTTTTTATACCCGACCGAGGGTATATTAGTTTTAATGCATAATTTGTAACACAGTGAAATAATCACCGAAGACCCTTAAGACCTTTTAGAAATATGATCGAGACCGACAAACCGATAAACCGATAACCGACCGATAAACCGTCCGTCCGTCGTTATGTGTGAGGGTTTAAGGTCTTCAAAATCAAGCTAGAAAGCTGAAGCTTAGTACACGGCTTGATTCTTTTGTTGCACAGACAAACTATGAAAATCGGATCAATCCGTCAACGGCCACGCCCACTACTGGCTTCAATGTGAGACAACCTCTATTTCACATTTTTTTTTCAATATGCCTTTTGGTCAAGTTAGACAAGGCACAGGAACTTAAATTTTGGTACTTAGCAATATTGCCCTAAGACCCTTGACGAGGCAAAAATTGTACCGCCCACAATATGCACCATGCCTACTTTTAACATGTTAGATCTTTAAAAACCCGATTTCTCGAAAAAATTACTTAAAATCAAACAAAAAAAAATAGGTTTAGTTCATAAAAAGTTTTGAGCTCCGCCCACTTTTAAGGGGCATTTTTAGGAAAAAAATGTTTTTTTTTTCTGAAATAATTTTCGCTTTTACCGTATTTTCTAATGAGTCTAACGAAATTAAAATTAATTGATTTAAATTTTAAGCCCATGCCCAATTTCGGGGGCGTGGCCGATACAAATAATATGTGAAATCGGGCCAAGAAACTTTACGATTTGGTGTTACATGGTGTATAGGGTCGGGTATATAGATGCTTGTCACAGATAAACTCTTGATAAACTCTCAATAAAATTATTAAAAAATTATATTATTGAACAAAAACAAAAATATTTAGAAATATGTACCATTTTTTTATGCTGGTCAGTCGTCACGACAGTAAAATCTTACAAGATCAAAATGTTCAAGTTGAGCATTCGTGTAGACTTACACTGTGTTTCTTGCAGTAAAAGTTTTAAGTGTAGTTCTGCTTCTACCGAAAATACATCTGTATGGGAAGGCAATCTTGGTGTTTCCCAGAAACCAAGAAACAGACATGGTTGCCAAACTAGGGTAAAGACAAATTTTGACTTATTTTGAAAATATGATTATATTAATAATATTTTATTTTTACAATATAAAAGTATTTTATTTTGTTTTATAAAAACATAAAAAAATATTGTATTTTTTATTAGAACCAAAAAAAAAGTTATAACTGCTTAGTGTATACCTAATTGTTTTATTTTTGACGCGGGGACTGTAGCAAGTTCGTGGGTGTACCTATATATTATCAGTCGCGGGGATTTTGTATTTAATATTTAAGATAATTTTGAAGTCGTTGTTTAAAATTATGAAAAAAATGTGTCTCTATTGTTAACTTGCGATCTGCAAACACATAATCCCATTTACGCCTCCGGGATCAGTGATTTTGGCCCCTTATTTAAAAAAGGCAACGCATAAACAATTCTTTTTAGTTCTGCGAAAGGTGACAGTTTGTAGGAATACCAAGGCTGCACAAGGGTTTATGCAGACACATACTTAAAGCTTCATTGGTAAGGTCCAATGTGGTTTCCTGATAAATGGTCTTGGTCTAGCTCATACTATTGTGCAAAAGATCTTTAAAGCAACGACTATAGAATTAATTGGCTACTAACTAAGGTAAATGTTCATTTTTCAAAAATTCCTTCTCGTACCTTACAGATTACAGGTTAAATCCTTAATATTATTTATTATTATTATTATTATTATTATTATTATTATTATTATTATTATTATTATTATTATAATTATTTTTTTTTTGGGAAACAATGCTATAAAGCTTTCCGATCGTATTTATTTTAAAGAATACAATAGGCTTAAAATTATTTTATGTCCTCTTTGGAATGGAAGAGAGAACTCCAATCGATTTAAGCGAACTGGTAAAGAAGAACCACACCTTCTAGAACCCCATAAAATCTCTTAAACCTCTTCAGTTAAAAAAAAATTAAGGCTGACCCATGTTTTGTTTTGATAAATAGCCTCATGAATTTTGCCCCGACCCTAAGATCTGTAGAAACAAAGGTCTAGCGGCAAAATTTCCCGCAAAAAAGTGTATTTATTTTATCCTTCATGCAATCTGAAAGGACCGCAATAGAATTCTTTTTAATTTCTCCCAAATGATTTCTACATGACAAATGCGAATGGCAAACATTTAATCCTGCCATCCGAAGGACATCTAAAACATCCCTGCGGACATATGAAGTTCACATAAATTTCGCAAAGTTTAGCGGCCGCCAAAAAAAGTCGTGTCAGTGTCGATGAAATTTTAATAAAGAAAAGACCAGCCACCCCCTGAGTGTAATTTTACGCAAATAAGCCCAAGCGCCACAATATGGCATCCAGAACAACTAACTAATCCTGGCCAGGAAATCCCCAAAGTGCCACTCCAAAAGTCAATGCGAAAAATGCCCTCAGGCAAATTCCTTGAAATTTCTTTGTAGAATATCCTTGCTAGCCTCGTACTGTGTATGTGTTTGCTTAATTGAATGGGGCTTTTCGAGAAATTTAATATACCCGTGATTGATTGCATCAATTCCAGGATAATGTCGCTGCCACTTGTTCATTCCATTCGCATCATCAACTCTCTAACTATCAGTAGAGGCGCGACAAAGCGCTCACAGGACCCAGAACCAAAAGCTGGCATGACATTTGAATAATTCTCAAAGTCCAGAAATGAAAAATTCAGATATTTATCCTGACATGAATATATTAGGAGCTCTTTTCGCATATACCATTCGTCCTTTTGCCTGGATTTCATTCCTCTGGACATTGTGTATATAGCACGCCTCTCCATTTTGTTATAGGGAAGCTTAATTTGATTTAATAAAACTAACAACAACGACGAGGGACCGGAAGCTAGAAAGTACAAACATGCCTCAAAGTCCTGAGTGAAGATGGAACCCTTTGTTTTTGACCCAACGGCTACGAATGGAATGGGCTGTAAAGAGCGTCTTTTCCCTTTAATGGGGTCCCATTAAATAATTAAAATAAAAAGTCGAAGGAAAGATTCCACCAGCAGCGCGAAAAAAAGAAAGGAGTGGGCGAGCGCGCGCCGTTGGGAAAAAAATTCAAAGTCCTGGAGAGTTTGTTGCACGCCTTCGTTTTGTGAACCGGCCCAAAAGGTGCGACAGCGGAACGGGATGGGTATTAGCGATAGGAAGCAAGCATCTAATTGAAGTAATTAAGCGGGCCGAGTTTGCTGGAAAAATTGTAGAATAAGGGATTTGTTTCCGGAGCATCAACTACCGGAAGCTCACCGCTGTCAGTGTATTTGTTTTGGGGCTATTAAAATTTAAGGAGTTCATTGAAATTGAAAATTTCAATTGGGAATAGCCGACGACGACAGCGAAGCAGGTATAGGTATATCGTTTGGGGAAATTAATTAATTAATAAATATTGTTTTGCTGTTTTCCCTTTAGCCAAGTGGACCAGGACTTTTTTTTGAGCACAATTATTAAGCCAAAATTGAAGAAAACAAACAAATTGCTGTGCCGCACGCGTTAGTTTTTAACCTGACCCAGAGAGGTGATGATGCTCCATCCTTTGTCAACGAAGCAGCATAGCCTTGGGTCATTTAAAATTCATCAGAAATCATGTTGAAATCGCCTTACATCAGATCAAGGAGCAGCAAAATCGATTTCCGCTTTCTTGGGAAATGGGGGAGCCTAACAGAAATACAACGTGAGAATACCATGTGTGTCTACAGCTGTCTTATAATGCCCCCATCGATAGAGGATTAGTGACAAGTTCTTAGACTGGTATTGCCGCAGAGCATCCTTTGGCAGCATTAAGTCTCAGTCTTTGATGCTTCTGGACCTACAACACAATACGATATCCGGATGTATTCACGACATGACACTGTCATGTGCATATTGACACTAGTACGCTTACCCAGATTAGCGAGGGACACAAACTGTAAAGGAGTCCTGTCACCAATTAAACAGAGTCCTCTTATTTATGAGCCGCTAAAAGGGAAACCGAGAAAAAAAAATTGGCAACAGTCTTTTGTATCGAAGACGAAATAACGACTATAGTGCGCCCCAAAGCCTATACTAAAACTATGGTAGAACGAGGGTCACCACGGTGATGGTCATGAATACCAGAATCCCGTTCTAAAAAACCCACAAAAGACTGTATGCACTCAGTGTGTGTGAATGTGGCTATTAACAAAACAAAGGGTTAAACACTTCGAGCCAAACAGAAAGGACTTTGGCGTCTGTAAAGAGGAAGTCTCAAACTTCCCTGCAAAAAAAAGGTTTAAAAAAACATAAAGTTCGTCTTTGGTTTTTGTCTTATTTAGAACGACGCTTCCTTTACTAACTTTGCTCGGCAATGAAAAACAAAAATTAAACTCCTCGTTTGTGTGTAGGCGATCAGGAGGGCGTCAGTGTTCTCCGTGAGATGAAAAGAAACATTTTAATTAAGCAAAGTTTGGGTAAGAATAACACAATACTGGCCAGTCAGCTTGTCTCAGTAGCTGCTTACGGTTCAGAAGGGATAAACAAAGTTACCATGGAAAGAGCAAAGAATCCTCTCCTTTCACAGGAAGCGAAATGCAATCGCGAATCCTTTAAGCACATGTTACGTAGGTACTAGGATGTAATGGTGTTTCCCACAACGTCTTCTGTCCTTTTTTTTCCCTTTCACAGCCGTTGGTACATTTCCATTTCTTGTGCTTGGCTTTCGGTCCTAGGAAAGGACGTTTTTGCGTTAGTGCTTTTTGTGAATTTCCTAACAAATTGAAACGCCACCCAGGTTTTATTGCCATTGTCCTTTTGTTGGTGCTGTATGGTCTTGAACTACTTAAGTGCACGCAAGCGGTGAAATGACACTTAGGATGTTGGTAACACAATTTACACAGTATCGAGTGAAAGGATGCCATCGTCATCGTGCTGGTCAGAGTGTGGTGTTGGGTAATTAAAATAGCTCCGAATGGCAGGGTGTGAAATAGTTTCGCTTCGTGCACATGAAATGCTAACATTCAACAAACAATTGACTATGGAAAGGAACGCCATACTATGCAAGACTGAAGGACTAGATGATGACTCTTATAAGCTGAGGAAGCAATGCGTGTGTCGCTGTCGCCTTTTGGGTGTCAAGTGTGTGAATGCATTTCAAACTATAATCGGATTTGAACTAGATTTGGCTTTTTGAGGTTAATAACACGATGCGGTACATTAAAAATTTATTGTGTGTGGGATAGGTTCAAATAAATGGAATAATTGCTGTGATAGACTAAAAGGACTTTCAGTACGTACTTGAAGATGGTAGTTTTATTTGTTCGTAGTGTGCGTCTCTAACTACCACTTTCAGGCAGTTTCGATTTGTTGTAAATGCGAAATAGTTGCATGCATGGCTTTGTGCTTTCTTCCAAAAACTAGATTCGATTTCATAAGAATCGTTTTGAGGGCCGAGGTTGTAGTAATTTCTTTCTTGCTGAAGTTATGTATCTACATACTTCCTGTTGGCACAGGACTTACTTGGCGCAGTCGATGTTTGTTATTTAAGTCACTTATAGTTTTAGATGTATGAAAAATACATCTAAAATCAGCCCTTTCTCTTAAAAATATGATCTAAGAGAAAGGGCCCTCTGATCTAATCATCAGTGTCGACTCAGATTTTTCATAATATTTTCATGTAGAAATTTCTAGAGTAGACTCTAAGTTGACGATGTTGCAATATAGCGCTGCATTTTCAGGAGATAAAGGAACAATAAGGATAAAGTTTTTTCTCAGCTTGTTTACCGTCTTATCTTATGCGGCTGTGGAAAATGAATGCGATAACCAATCTTTTCGTCTGATTTCCTATGTCAGCCTGTAGTGCATAAAATAATTAGCAATTTCAGCCTATTAATGCTCTCACATAGTAACTCCTGCAATCAATTTGGATAATTTTAGATATTTCTAAGCAATTCTACAAGAAATTCCATGATTATGTCTGCGTGATAAGAATCCATGATGAGAATCCTTATCCAAGTATAAAGACAAAGGCGGTGCGGTCCGTCCACTTCTATTGTTAAAAAACCGTGGTTTTTAAACCCTTTTAAGCCCTTTTTAAAAACGAAGTATAAGTAGAACTTGGTTTACCCTTATCGAAAAAACCGGTGTCCATGGAATTTAAGAATGTTTTTGCTATTGGAAAAGGTCTAACGGGAATTGGGAAAAAAATCAAAGGGAGTATGTTTATCTCCCCCTCTATCTCCCAAAATGTATAAAGTAAAATTTTTAAATATATTACGGGCATAGTCCATCTTATGAAATTTTATACAAAACTATAGCAAATTTCGAATATTCAAAAACTTCGAATATTTGACTCAAAAATTCATAAACATTTTCCAAAACGATTTTTTAAAGGTTTCTAAGCCTTTCTGAAAACATATTCGCTGGCTCTGAATGGCCCGGCATGTGATGTAGACCGAATTAAGTCGAATAGGCCATGCACGCCCGTCTGCCCGTCTGTGCGTCTGTAGATTTTAGGAATTTAATTGGAGCTAGAAGCCAAAAAGTTTATTCCTTGGCTTTCTTTAAAAAAATATTTAAACCCGCCTCCAGAAGCGCCAACTTATAAGCATATAAATTCAAAATTGTCGCAGAACGCTGTAAATGTGCTGTATTCTTGCGTATGTGTATTGCTATTGGTATTTAAAGAAAAGCGAAGGCATGGGAACGTTTTTATAAATGGGAACTATCAATATATTTGCTTGTAAAATGTTCATAATATCTAGAGAGTGATTGAATCAAGATTGGCAAAAAGCTAGAGCGTGTAGGTTGAATTAAGACAAGAAAAAAGTTTTATGAGTGGGGGTACAAATTCCCCATCGTGTAGTTGGGAGAGGTAATTTTCTAAAAAAAACAAGTGAGTAAGTGCAAGAGTTCGTCTATAACGAACTTAATAACACCAAATTTAAAATTTTTTTGGTCAGTTTCATATACTGAATGTCAATTATTTGTATTGACCATGCCCCCAAAAAAGGGCGTAGGCTGAAAACTAAAATCAATTAACTCTAATTTTGTTGGAATCATGAGCAAATGCGTTAAAAGCGAATATTAATACTTAAAACAACAATTTTTTTTCCCAAAAACGCCCCCTAAAAGTGGGCGGAGCTCAATGCTATGTATGCACCAAACTTAGCAAATGGTAATATCTCTAATATTTGGCATATAGCTTTTTTTCGATTTAGAATGAATTTCCCGAGAAATCAGGTTTTCAAAGATTTAATATGTAAAAAAATGGGTATAAATAGAGTGGGCCATGAGTAGTGATAGAGAGTCCAATTTTTGTCTAATTACAGGCTTCTAGCCGATATTTCTCTCAACCAAAATTTTAGTTCGTATGTTTTGTCTATCTTGACCAAAAGCCATTTTGAAATAAAATGTAAATTTAAGGGTCGTCTGACATCAACTCCACTGTGGGCGTGGCTGTGAGCTGATCTTCTCAGTTTTCATACTTTGTCTGTACAAAATGACAACCAAGCAACGCTGCAAGTTTCAGTCTCCTAGCTCATTTTTAAAAACCTCGAAACTGCATACATACGGACAGACGGACAGACGGACAGACGGGCGGACGGACATGGCTTAATCGACTCACCTGCTGGTCTCGATCATATCTCTAAAGGGTATTTGTGGTCTACAGTGATTATTTCACTGTGTTACAAACTATGCATTATTGGTAGGTTATAAAAACACTTAATGCAGAATGCCATGACATACGCTTTTGTAAAGCCTGTGATTACTTCCTTTTTATTATGATTATATAAGGGAATAATTTTTGAAAAATTTAGTTTTGGAAAATTGGTTTTGATGACGATGTCATCTGCGTACACCAAAGCTGGAATTGTTGACCCATAGATGTTTATCCCACCTTGCACAACATCAGTTACATCAGTTACAGTAGGAAAAGTAAAGCACTCAGAATTGATACCCCTATTTTCGACAATTTGAAGAAGAGGGCTTCACGAGATATAGTGTCAAATACGGTTATCTTTATATGTAGCAGCGATATTGGTTAGTGTAAATATTTGGTCAATCGTGGAATAACCCTGTCTAAGCCCGGCTTGGAATTCAGTAAGGATCTTCTTCCCTTAAACCCATTCGCTGTGCCTATTGTATAATAAAGTAGCAAAAAACTTGGCAGAAGTGTTTAAAAACGAAATGCCTCTGTAGTTTGTTGGATACTTGTAGTCTCCTTTTTTGTGTATCGGGAATATTATAGATTTTTTAAAATTATCAGGAACCTGAGCAGAGTTGAAAATATGGTGGAATTCTATCTTCAATAATTCTATGAACTCGCTTGTACAGTTTTTGTAGAGTTTGTAGAAAATGGAATCCGATCATTTTCTGGCGCTTTGTTCTCTTTTGATTTGCTTATAACTTTCTGAACGTCCCGGCTCAGGGTATATTATTTTAAATGCATAGTTTGTAACACAGTGAAATAATCAACGTTGACCACAACGGCCTTTAAGAGATATGGTCGAGACCGACAGGTGAATTAATTAATTCATGTCCGTCTGTCCGCATGTGTGTTAAATTTTTAGGTCTTTAAAATTGAAAGCTGAAGCGTGGTGCTCATTTTGAACAGAGAGAGTATGAAAATTGATGCAATCGGCATACAGCCACGCCCACAATTGACTTTAATGTGAAACTACCTCTAATTGACATTTTATTTCAAAATGCCTTTTAGTCAAGTAAGACAACGCGTAGGGTTTCAAATTTTGGTGCGGAGTAATAGTGGACAAAAAATGGACCGCTCACAATATCGACCATGCCCACTTTTAACATCTGTAAGAACTTGATTTCTCGGAAAATTCATTATGAATCGAAAAAAATATATAACTCAAATATACAAGATATAACCATATAAATTAATGACACTCACCCTTCTTCCTATCCTATCCTAAACCCTAGTCAGCTTTTCCATTTCCTCTTCAACACGTTCACTCCAACTCTTGATTCACCTTTATTATTTTCTTTACCTGAGCGCGATCACCCCAACTCTTGCTTAACCAGCACTTCCCGCACAATCACCTCACACGCTCGCAGTATTGCTGTGTCAGCATTTCCTTTTCATGCACACAGAACAGCACAATCACCCCACACACTTTTCCTATTGCACAATAAGTAATTAAGTATCTTCATATTGTTAAGGTAGGTTAAGGTTTTTATTGAAAGAATAAAATAAAAAAGCATTCAGCCGTTGAACCGTCACGTAGTGTTTTTAAATTATACTAATACATATTTCTTTTTACATATTTTACATAGAGATCATTGATCTCCGCCCACTTTTAGGAGGCGTTTTTAGTAAAAAAAAACTGTTCTTTTTAAGCAATAATTTCCGCTTTGAACGCGTTCTCTCCTGATATTAACGCGATTAGAATTACATAATGGATTTTAATTTTTAGCCCAAACCCATTTTAGGGGGCGTGGCCAATACAAATAAATGACATACAGCATATGAATTCGGGTCAGAAAAATTTTAATTTGGTGTTGCATGGTAAATAGGGTCGGGTATTTAGAAGTTCATTACAGACGAACTCACTTGTTTTGTTTATAATTGACCCAACAGACGTTGTTTTGCCGAAAATTTTAATATTTAATTCAAACTAGAAAAAATAATAAAAATTTCTTAAAAAAGTCTTTTTTATTGACCCTTAAGCTTTGGTTATCAAACCTATACAACACACACTGTTTAAACTTTAGCCCAGCGGTGGACATCTGAACTCATAAGTCGACTAATAAACTCCGTTTCTGCTTTGATCTGGTTCATTGTGTCTCCCAACATGACACTCGGCTGCAACGACATAAGCATACAAGTTGCTCATACGGAACCAGGATCAAATGAAATATTTTGCAACCACAAACTTAAACACATTGAAATTATTTCGAAAGGTTACAGGAGCCACTGAAAGTGAAATCACTGATTCAAGGTTTACTGAAATAAAATTTCACCAGCGAAAATTACTTTAAACAAATTTCATGAAAATCACAAGGAATTTAGCTTGAATTTCAAAATGAGAAAAAAATAATTAAAATTTTATTTTGGAAAAAAAAGTGAATGAAATAACCAATTTTATTGGATATTTTTCTGAAGCCTAGGCATGTTCTTCTCAGGGCCAATACGAATCCATCAAGCCCAAAGTCGCGAAAATCAAATTCGCGAGTTCTCGAGTTACGGGAACACACTCAGACGACAGTCTCTTTTTTATAAGATAGATTTGTAGATGGATTTTGCCAGAAGCAAGTCGTATTCTGACCAAATGATTTCATGTCTTGGGACGTCTTATGCTCCTTTATTTCTACGAATACTTAAGACACTACCAGGAATAATAAACTGTTTCTGGTCAGCAGTGATTCTAATACATTGACTACTTACAATATTGTTATTGAAGACAAGCCAGCTCAAAACTTCTATGAAATTCTCTTCCAGCAATTTTCTCAGCCCAATTTATCCCTTATTCACAATATTATAAAAGTATTTTGAAGCAAAATGAACATGAAGCTCCTTGAAACAAAACTGATGTATCGTCTTAATAAATCAGCAATTTTGTTCGACAGGGTATGCAGTTTTCCATCCAAGAAACCTACCGTCGAAAGTCATATGAAACACATTTATATTGTTAATAAAACCAACAAATTTAGAAGTTTGCTCGTAAGAGTACTCCCTTCAATTTGAAGCTCTCAGCCAATTACCAACTTTTTAGTTTGAAGCCGACTATATACAACTCAAGGCTTCCCGCTTTACACCTATTGCAAAATCCATCAGCCATGATGAAAAAAATCCATTACACAGAAATTCGAGGAAAAAAATAAACTAACCTCGCCTGGCGAACCGACAACTTAAATAAAAGAAAAGGATTTTGATATTGATTGGGTAGCTTTCAACGCTTGAGGGCAAACACTAAAAACTTTCGTCCGCCGAACTTTATCGAACAGTAAAAAATATAAAAAAAAAAAACTATCGGAAGCACAGCTCTTCACCACGAAAACTTTATAATTTGATGTGAGGCCGGCTAAAGTTTTCCAAGTGTATTACTGCTTCATCAACTGGCAGTAATATTTTTGATGGAAAGCAACCTTCGGCAGGTATGAAACAAAAAGTGCATCTACCTACCTGATTTTTGAATTGGGCTCCAGCGACTAGGAGTCCAGGGTGTGATGTTTACCTATAACGCTTGCATCGAACACCAATTTCAATTCATCCATGTTTAATAGAGAAATTTGATTTTCCACTGAATTGCTCAACGCTCCAAAGTGTTGACCCAATAAAGGATGCGATTAAGCTAAAATTTTGTAAAGCCGGAAAGGTTATAGATGGCTAGCATAAAATAAAATGCCATCAAAAGAGATTGAGTGGATAGAAATTGCCTATGGATACTGCAATTTTGAAACAGGATCAAAACAGTTTTCTGATGGATTGATGGAAATATCCCCGAACATGAAACATAAAACTTCTGAACCTAGCTTTTCTAATCTCTATTAAATTTGAAAGTGTTTATTAATCCGAGATCATTTATTCTGTGGATTCAGCTAATAAATATTAGGCCCTACGCAAAAGGACAAAATCAACCCGGCATACATTAGATACGACAGGTTGGCCCTGGCTCGCTAGCTTTTTTATGGATTTTTTAACTTAACCATTTTGTTACTTACTTACTAGCTTAAGGTGGCGCTACAGTCCGGGTCGGACCTGGGCCTCAGCCAACAAGCTTCCCCAGCCAGCTCTGTCTCTAGCTAGCCGTCTCCAGTTTCGCACGCGAAGTTGGCTGAGGTCCCCTTCCATTTGCGTGCGCCACCTGAGCCTCGGTGCTCCTCTACCGCACCTATAACCATTTTGTTACCTTTGTAAAAAATCTTCGAAAATTCGTAAAAAAAATTCTGACAAAATAATAACCCAGGCTATGCTGAGAACCTTCACCGATTTTATTTTGTAGAATATTTTTGAAAGCGACTTGTATAAAAGGAAAAAAAAGAAAAGTACAGGGTTATCAACCTGGTTCCTTAAATGCACGCCGCATTTGTGGTCAGGGAATAAGCTTAAATATTTCAGAGAGCTTTAAACTTAATTAAAGACTTGGAATATCCTCCGATCCTTACGGCACTGTTAGTACTGACTGGAAATTATTTTCGGATACAATTAATTTGCTTGAATGGAAATTATTGAAAAAGAAAAGTAATTACCCTGATAACATGAATTACATCCTTAAGAGCTTCCAACTTTCAGACGTCCGTCCCCATTCGCGTTGTCGATGGCAATTAATAGCACTCTCCGGACTCGGTCGGATGCGATAGTATACGTCACTCCTTTGAATTATAAATGTTGTTCGGAGGAAGGCAAAAGCTCAGCGAAAAGGACATAAAAATGCGAAGCAAAGAATGGCCACTGACTTTCGTTCCTCATTAATTAATGCTTCATGGTACTGGATAAATAATAAAGTCTTCTCTTTTGCATTCAGTCGTGTGTAGGGCATGTAGGTTTATATTGAAATAATTGGGGAAAATTAACTTTTTAAGAATTTTTAAAACACAAAATCAGATATGGCTTCTCATTGATTCAGCCAAATTCTTGATTTCATCTGTTGAAATGTTGTCTCGCTCCTCTTGAATGACATGTTACACCTGTTGTCTGTTTGCTACATAGGGTGAACCAACTTCTAGTTGGAATTAAGCCAATATTTACTGCGAAATTGATGCAGAGATTGATTGATTAGTGAGGGGCAATTACGTAATTGCGTAAGGCAATTACGAATGGGACAAAACTTCCCTTAAGAAACCAACGCAGCTTTGGCAGGGATGGACCAGCCAAAAAGTAACATTTTCGAGAATTTCACGAGTATGAGTGCGTCAATAGCACAGAATTAACTCCGAGTGAAATAAGACCGAATTGCTAAATTTGACATTATTTCGCTGGAAGGGAGAAAATAATAGTTCCGAAATTCGCGCGAATTTCGAAACGATTATTTTATTATTTCCTTTCCATTTGCACGATTTTTTTCAACTCTTTACTTTGAAGTAGTAAAGTAAGAAAGCAAACTATAATAATTCTGAAACTCGCGCTAATTTTCAAACTATGGTTTTCTAATATTCCATTCATACGTTTTTTTAACTTTAATTTTTCTTCTTTACTTTTAAGTAATAGGAAAGTAAGGAAGAAAATATAGTTCCAACATTCGCACGAATTTCGGAACCAATATTTTTTCCCTTTCCTATTCATTCGCACGAATTTTTTGACTCATACTTTCTTTCTTCTTAACCTTTGAGTTATAGGAAAGGAAAGGAGCAAATAATAGTTCCAACATTCGAGCGAGTTTCGAAATGATTATTTTTTTCTTTTCTTTCCATTCGCACGAATTTTTAAGCAAACATTATTCTTCTTTACTTTGAAGTAGTATGTGGAAAGGAGAAAATAATAGTTCTGAACCTTGCACGAATTTTTGAACAATCATTTTCTTTCCTTTCGCGTGAATTTTTTACACTATTATTTTCTAAACTGGTTTGAGAAAAGTAGAGTGAAAGTAAAAAATAGTAGTAGAATTATCGCAAGATGATTCGCGCGAATTTCCGAACTAAAATTTTCTAATTTTCCATTCGCACGAATTTTTTTTAGCAAATTTTCAATTTTTTACTTTTGAGTAATAGGAAAGCAAAGAAGAAAATAATAGTTCCAACATTCTCGCAAGTTACAAAACTATTATTTTCTCCTTTTCCTTTCCATTCGCACGAATTTGTGAACCAATATTTCCTCCTTTTTTGTGTAGTAGAAAGGAAAGCAGAAAATGATAGCTCCCAAATTCACGCAAATTTCAGAACTATAGTTCTTATTTTCTTTCCGATTACTCAAAAGTAAGGAAGACAAAATTCGTTAAAAAATTCGTGCGAATGAAAAGGAAAATTCGTGCGAATCATCTCGCGATTCTTCGCGAATAATTCTTCTTCGGAAATAATAGAAAAGTAAGGAGAAAATAATAGTTCCGAAATTCGCGCGAATTCGGGCGCAGTAACTGCTTATGCGTTGAGCTTAAAGTCCATAATTGTAAAAGGGTTATTGGCATAGACTTGATCTCAAATAATGAAACAGGAAAAAGTCTAAGAGTATCGAACCGCGTGCCCCTGAGATCCAATCAACTACCCAGACCTAAAGCAAACAAGCCGTTTAATGTCGATATTAGTAGGAATCTTTGCTAAGTAAAACAAGCACTTAAGAGCTATTGCATTATTTTGAGTAAAAAGCACTTCAACCATCAGTCAAGGCTGTCAAAGTGAAAGGGTTATGCTTTTCATTACTAAAGACGTTATTATTTTTCTTAAGAAATATTCACTGAAAAGTTAATTTCGCACTTTTATAGTGGCACTAATCTAGTTTTATGATTCTCTAAGTAATATCTCATCGTCTTACCCGCTTAATTTTATTTAATCATGTTTAAATTTAAAATAATTCCCGAACAACATAAAGGAGTAATGATTTTTATATAAACTTTTTGATTACCCATTTTATTCATGAGTATTTTGATATACTTTTACGACCGGAGTAATATTTTTTTAAGGCCTCACTGGGAGCTCAAAGCAAATAATAGTCCTTCCTCAACAAACAATAGTTTGCCGTATACTTTTTGAGTTTTACCACCATGTAACGTATTCATCCTGATGGACGCTACGCTGCATAAATTAATGTGTATAGCGCTCACCACAAAAGTGGAAAGTCGTTCCTGCACTTCGCACACATTAATTACAATGACTCTGGTCGGTCGTCCTGCTGCTTCGAGTTTGGAAGAGAGGAGAAAAGATTGAAACAGAGTCGAATAATTCTTATTGCTGACATTTCCTTTTATTCCATTTCTTAATGGAAAAAGAAAAGTTCTTCATTGGAGTAAATTTTTTTAACTCTTTTTTTTCTGTGTTGTCCTTTGTTATCCTTGGTTTGCAATTTTTTTGCAGTTCTTCCTGTTTTTTTTTTTATTGCATTAAATTTTTTTAATATGATTTTTTTATGAAAAGAAACTTCCGTAAAACTATTCGGTTTCCAGGCGGTGGAGGATATTCATCAGCGTCTGAATGTCTTTCTATAACTGCGAAGCTTAAATTAGGAAGGAGCAACTGCGGACGTACAAGTAGTCAGAAATTAAAATTAGTATAATTCTGGGCTTAGTCTGAGGCATAAGTTTTGCCACAGCAATCGGCCATTGCCTCGTGGATGCATATTCATTGCTCGCCCAAGCTTGTAATGGCCAGAGAGACAAATGTACGACAACGAATAGAATCGGGATTATAGAAGAAAGTGTCAAAGGACTTTAATTTTTATAGTTGGAATAAAATTATGTAGATGGGAAAAGTATCTATCCAGGCTGCGACTGACTGTAAGAGGCCATTCTCTGATTGTTTTATAAAAATTAAGTTTTTTGAATTTTCTATTAATTTTTTTGCAATTTGTATTTAATGATCTTTGGTGGGTTGTTCAAATACGATGTCCTCCGATATAAGGAAGCCCTAGTAAGAGTTTAAGTCTTAAATAGTGTTAAATTATGAATCTGAAATTAACGTTCTGAAGTTTTTTAACTTTAAAATCAATGTCGTTATCATACTTAAATACTATAGCGAGAAAGCTACCGTAAATTATATTTTAAAGTGTATATACCAAGTGAAGGTAACAGATGACATTGATTTCAAAGTAAAGTTCTGGCAGACTTCGAAGCAACCTTGTCCTCCCAGCCAGTTTCAGTCAATAGAGTGTAACTTTAGTGCTTGTAACCCTTCTTAATAATTGGGAATATTTCAGCTTTTCAATGAGAATTAAGAAAATGGCTTACGCCTTATGGGAAATGCGCAACAAACAGCCATGACAAGTTTAGTTCAGAAGCTCACAGAAAAACTATACTGTTGTACCATGAAGGTTGAATTAACTTCGATAGAGTTGATGGAAGACAAGTGGCAGTCTATGTCATTACTGAAGAATTACTTGTGTCCTTGTAACTAATGGGAGAGGAAAAAAAGGAACCTAAGTGGCTATTTTTAGCCATTTTAAGCTCTAAAATCCGGCTTTTCCCTTGGTATTCATGTTTTCTTCGCTCTTCTGTCAAATTGTTCACATACCAAAGTCGGTCTTAAAAAACAAAAATCAGAAAACTTCCCCGTGTTTGATTTGACGTGTGTTTAGCCTTCAGATCAAAAAGATCCTGACTATGAATAATAATTTGAATAGCCAATAGAGTTAAAAAAAAGTCCAACCATTGGATTTGACAACTTCTGAGAACGGCAAAGAGCTAAGATTTTGCAGCTTGACCCCGTGTCAATAACTTTCCTTCTTTTATCCAACTACACTTTAAACATTCATGCCAGCGATAAGCAATAATAATCCACAGCAATACTTCGAACACTGCAGGTGTACTCTGTTTTTTCCGCCATTAATACTCAATGATCCCACGCACAATATCCCATCGCATTAATTGCAAACACGAAGTTACTTGTATTAATGCGGTCATAGAAGGTCGAGAATGGTGCGGTTTTTAAGTATTTTAACGCGGCCACCGACCATTTGAATAAGAAAAACATCAAAATTTTACCATGTTTCCACCGTACACTAATCCCCGATTAATATAAATCTTAATTAGATCCTCTACAAATTACGCAATTAACGACACAAATTTACATCCCCTCGGCAAACGTTTAAAAATAAATCCCCTCATAAATCTCATTGACCCCTTTCACGATCCTCTTTCAACCCTTTTCGAGTACCTTTTTAACAGTTTGAGAATCGAAAAAAGACACTCAAACTCTCCACTTATTACAGATGGGTCAAAATTGTATTATGTCAGCTCCTGGAAAATGTCATCGCGACTCTCTTTTGAGAGCCAAATGGCCAAAAAAATGAGTGCACATTTCAAATTAATCCTATTTTTCTCTGATGGAACCACTTTGGAATTTATTATTTATCATCTGGAAACATTGTATTACACTCATTCATCAAAATGACCCAAAAATAAGGCATTTATTACAAAGTTAAAGTGTGTACGAATGAAGCTATCATTTCAATATAAGAAAACGAAACTTTCTTGCTTCCTCTCAAGTCTTAACCATCTGCAAACTGAGACGCATTTGCGGTGTTGGTGTTTTTTATATTCAAATGTGGTGCAGGTGTTTACGCCCACCGCTTGATACGCTGTTTCCTCCGCACGTAAAACAGTGATTAACGTACTATGGTTAAAAGTTAATTCCAAAGTGTTTCAACCGGAAAAAGAAGATAAAATCGATATATGCTTCAAATTTTCTGACGTTTCTCGATGGCAACCTGTGTTGTCAAATTGTAATGTCTTGTCGTCAGGTCCCCAACAAATTTGTTTGTAATCATAGGATTTTTAATGCTCCCGGAGAACTTGGATAATTGCCCGATTCTCAAAACTTATTTTTAATTGCTACTAAATTTTTGATTCCAAAACCCAAAAAATATAAAAACAAATCGTCAGAATTGTTGATGGGATTTTAGTCCAGGAAGTCTATAGAAGTCTAGGAAGTCTGTAGACCAACTTGATCTTCATCAACCAGCAGTATCATATCAACATTATTGTCCACCAATCTGTTGCAGTGCATACACCTCTGTACATTTAACTTTTTTGACAGGTCCACATCTACATTCACAGCAAACATCAAATGTCTTATTATATGTCTCCACCGTCCATAGAGCTCTTTGATAAGCGGCAGACGATTGAAAATAAATCTCGTGGTGGCTCCACCGGACAAACGTTGGATTAATATTAAATGTCGGCTACTCTTTTTCTGACACTTTGCCTCTCAAAAGCGACTGACGATGACGTTTCTCAAGAGCGAAAAATGAGTTCCATTGTTAACCCAATCGAAAACGTATTTGTGATAGATGGACAGTTTAAATTTTCTTTTACGACTCTGAAACGGTTTACAAAGTTGTCCGAAAAGGGTTGAATGTGGCATAAAAAGGTTTGTGTATAGGACGAGTGAGCTTTATGAGGGGATTTATTTTAAATCAATTGCCGAGAGGATTTTAAATTTAAATTAAAAATCTTGAGATTTAAGGGAGATTAGTTGAAGATTTATGTTTATTGCAGATAAATGTCCGGTGGAGACATGGTATTACTCAACACAACAAACACAGCTGAGTGATAGTGATACCCAGGTCAATTGCTGGTTCCTTTGCTGTTCATCAGAAAATGAAGAGAACCCATAGAATTCTCTACGGTTTGATTTAAAAGTGCATGCGTGGAAGATATTTATATTACGCGACTACTTTTTAGTTTCTTCATGAATAGAAAAAAGTTCATATGGCAAATCTCGTGATATAGAGGGGATATAAGGAAGTTTAGTCTTAATCGGGGATTAGTTTCCGGTGGAAAAGTATTATAAGTTTATGAGCTTGCGCTGGTCGGGCTTGTAGGAGAAGCATACTTACACAAAATTCTGCCGGGGTCAAAATTATGTTTAAGGAAATTCTGTTTACAAAATTCAGTTTCAGAAATTTCTGGAAATAAGACTTTGACAAAGTGAATGCACTGAAGCGAAACAGTGAATATGTATGGGGAGTGTCGGTCGCCTGCAACCGCAATGTCTATTTCTTTTTTTATTGTAAAAGCTTGCTTTACTTTAAAAGAGTCAAAAGTTCGCCTAAAAGAGCGAATTAAGCAGAACTTTATTGCTTAAGTCTGGATTTTGAAAGCAGCACGTTGACCCCCTCCCGGCATACATACTCGCGTTGTACTTGTGGGTAAATTTCAAGTCGTGAAAATGTTGTCGCATGCCAAACACTTATTCATATCTACAAGTAAAGAAACCACGACAGCTAGGTCAAACAACCAGAATTTAAATCCACCTCGCAGGGACGACGTCGAGTAGAGGAGCACCGAGACATAGGAGGCGCGCGCAAGTGGAAGGAGGAGCTCAGCTAAGCCCAGTTTAAGAGTAAAACTGGGGATGGCAAGCTAGCTCGGATAAACTTCAAACCTAAGGTCACGCTTTCAAAGGTCGGTCAAAAGTTTAAAAAATCAGTGATCTCAACGAAAGATCTTTATTTTTTCACAGCCCGACCTCCGATAGGGCCTGGCAAATCCTCCGGGCCTCCGGAGAGTGAAATCTGGCCGGAATAAAATCGTAGGTCTTCATTGTGTGTGAAAAATGTAACACGCCACGCACCGGTGCCGGAGCGGCATTTATTTTTTTGAGCTCTTGATTCTTTTAAGCAAAATACTAATAAAATAAGATAAATACTAATAATTTAAATACCTACAGACCTGCACATAGAAATTATGTTTTTGCCCTAAAAAAAACTTACCAGTTCATAGAAAATTAACGTTTATCTAGCGCCGGTGTAGGATTGCAGTAAAGTAAAAAAAACATGACCACGTGGTCAATGAGGTTTTATAATTAAACACCAAAAAAAGAAGATCCCAGTACACGAAAGTTGAAAAATTATACGGACACGAAATTCACTCAATAATTATTGCACTCACTTCTAATCTCAGCGTAGCTACCCCACCGAAAAAGAGAAAATCCATTAATTTATATTACCGACTATCGGGACACGTCACATGAACCGCACCTGATGAACTATCCACTTCGACTGAATTTGGAGCATTCGTTTTTTTTTTGCATCATACAGCGACAGCTGGAGCTGACTGACATTGACAAGTGACAGCCACTGCATCTCCTTGCAGAAAGAGAGCAAAAGAATTTTATTTACTTGTTTATTGTGTCGCATTGCACATTTGGATCGGAAATGAGAGGAAATACCTACGTGTTAAAAAAATGGATATAGTCAGGCAGTAGATACCATAGGCGCACTCTTATAAATTTCTGAAACAATGTGCTATTCTCCAATTTATTAGTACAATGCCCTATTTTGACATGAGTCATCACATCTAATATTTATGGTCAACTAGATAGAGAGAGAGACTAGACGGGAATCAGCTAAAGCCCTTTAATTTTCTTCGAATGTGCGAGATTAATTACTTAAATTATAATTTCTGTGGCCACTTTACATTTTCCAATTAGTCTTCATTTTATAAGGCACATAAAATTTCGGAACGCGTATGGTTCACAATCTCCCCATCCACCGTTTTTCGAGAACCTCCCTTAACCCTGAAGCATGAACAATGTACATTTTTCACTTATTTACTTGGTAAACAGGAAACAATGAGAAATCCATAAAGCATTGCAGTTTTATTTCCATGCTTATTGCCCAATAATGTTGCGATTTCCGTAATTAATAATTAATCACCTGAAAGTTGTAATTAAAACAAAAACAAACCAAACTCCTTTTATTATATTTATGTGATTTATTTAAATTCATTTTGTTTTGTAATTTTCCTCTTCACGATTTATTGAATAAGATATTTTTTTAATTATTTACAATTATTTGAGTGTTTTTCTTTTTTCATTGCTGAAATATTTTTGCATGATTTTTTTTTTCTCCTTTAATTAATATTTATATTTATTTTTTGACTTGAATAGTTTTTTTTTTCATATATTTTCATGTTTTGTTTTAAATCTCTGTGAACAAGAAATCGTTTTTAATTATAATTTTCTCTTGTGTTTTTATTTTTCTTAGAATTTACCTGCTTTATTATTCATCGCTTATTATAATTTTTATTCAAATATGTTTTTGTGTCACTTAACATTTTTACACTATCAATAAAATTTCATCTAACGACTTTTATTTCGAATTTTGAGATATGGGAATTTTATTATATAATTTAATATTTTCTATAGTTGAAAAAAAAAAAAAAAAAAAAATAGTTTTGAAACAATTTAACAATTGGGATATTTCGGAACAAAATCTATACAGTTACGGAGTGTTGGATTTATTTACAGATTGTTTGCGAGACTTTTATTTTTATTTAAGTTTTAGTTTACATGATTCGTTAAAAGAACTTTTTAGGCGATTTCCTTATTTTTGTCTTGTAAAATCATAGTATACGAGTAGATTTAAATAATTTGAATGGGAATTTTAATGATCGGATGCATTATTAAATGCGTGGGTTAATATTTAAACAAATGACCCTTGGTACAGCTGTTTCTTTACTTTGTTTGGTAATATTAAAATTCGTTAACGCAAATAAAAAGTCTGCGGACGTTACTATTAAGTTAACCTTTGAAATAAATTCAAAGGTTAATAAAGGGAATTCGGGAGAAACAACATAGAAACGAAAAGGCAAAGTAAAAACACATCTTTCATTATTTATCTCAAAACTTAACCGAAGACACTAAGATATTTTTTTAATATAAATATTTTTTATTTAACAATTCACACTTTATGCACTTGTCGTGGGCGAGGATTTAAATCTTTTTAGCTGTTTGGCGTTAAGAGATTAAAGAAAAAGAATACCAGGAGTCTTTCTATTTTTGACTTTTAAAATGACAACAAATTATTTGTAAAAGATTTTTTCAATTTGATAACAAATTAAGCTTTTGTACTGGAAAAAAGTAGAAAAGTTTATGAATACAAAGAGATTTTTAACTGCCCAACAAGTGTGTACAAGTGCAACTACATACTCTTATCTTTCTTTTAAGTCATTAGTTTGACTTCTAAATTTGACTAATAAATAATTATTTATTATTTACTTTTTACACAAAACGTATATAAATTTAAATTTTAAATTTCTTATCTAGTATATATTTTAGTTTATTTTTTTTAATGAAATATACAGTCATTGGATTTTGTTTTATTTTTAAGTAATAAATATATATAACTTTTTTTTTCAAAAACAAAAAAGAAAGTATTTGTTGTACAAAAATTTCGAATTATATTTATTTTACTTAATTTTTACTCAGTTTAAACAGTTAACTGAAAACTTTATTTTATTTTGGTAATGCTCTTTTATTTAAAATTTTTATTTATTATCTCTAACAATGTTTTAGTTTAATTAAAGTTTAAATTACTCTTAAACGTTCTAGAGGGTTTTTCTTTGGATCTATTTTATTCAATTTTTATGTCACAATTTATTCCTAAGTTAAGAAAATCTGCCTGAAAAGAAATTTTTTATTGAAAATTAGTGGAAGGAACATATTACTAATTACTCAACGATCGTATGGATGGGGTGATTAACAAAAATAAAAGAAATAATTAACCATTCTAAAAAAAATAAAAGCATGAGTATAACGTTATTCAAATTAGACGTTTTAACGGACAGGAAAGTCAATACTTACCTAAATGCTAACGTATTAACTAAAATACATGGAACCAATAAGCTTTTTAATATCGTTGCAATCCGATCGGCTGAAGAAGTTTTTCGCCTGGAAATGGCTGCCATATTGTCTCCTGCAAGGAAAAATTAAATCACAGTTAAAAAAATTAAGGAATTATGACGTAGATTTTCGCATCATTATCATTTATCACATTGTTGACTTGACATTTATCACATTGTTGACTTAAAGAAAATACATCGCATAAAACGATTTTAAATTTTTTTTACAGACTAATAAGTTCGAATAGAACATCGATTTTTGTTTCTTGTAATTCGCACTGTATTTTTGCAGCGCCATTAATAACATTTCGATCGACATAAATCGAAAATATGTGTATGTAAGACTGTTGAGTGAAACACACACTGATCAACAACTGAAGTTAAGACGAAAGTACTATTTCGGATCAAAAGTTCTGTTACGGATCTGCAGAAAACATATTAAGGTTGCATAAGCAGCACTGTAATGTGGCTTTTCGTTACTCCAACACGTGTGACTTGGTCGTTGGTGGGAGTTGGTTTTGTCGGTATCTTGATCCACCTTCTGGCAATTTAGGTGAGGAAACGACGTCGTACTTCTTTGATTAAAAAAAGTCGAAAATGTCTGGTTTATTGTGTCTGGTTAAAGCTTATATTTAAAACGCTGACCTTGCAGGTGGATAGAACTGTGGCTCGAAGGCCCAAGGGTTAAGTTAGGTTGGGTGGCTGTTTCCGCTAGGCAGGGATATAATTAGACCAAAGGTAGCCAATGTGATACTTATTTGTAAGACCGCAGTTACCAGGACCTAAATGACAACTACCCGCTTTGGGTGAGAAGGGTCGAGGCAACCAGTGACGGTATGAACCCGTGCTGAAGGTGACCTACCCGAAAGACTTACCCGAGAGACTTACCCGAAAAGGATAGTAAAGACTGAGGGTACCCGTTTCGGTGTGGCCACTGTCAGCAAGGTTGAGTGGACCAGTGAAAGACTTCTTAAAAAAAGTGGGTCTCGTGACTGTTGGACCGTGAATATGAGGGAGGGGGAGGGGATTCGTTCGGATTGGCTTATGTATCTTGAGATCGACGGTAACCGGTTCCGGTGTTAGCCTCCGTCGACAAGGAGATGGGAGGTCAGTGAGAAGTAGATCCTTTATAAGAAGACACGGTAAGGGCAACCGATTTCGGCATAAGTCCGTGCCTATTGCTTTCTCTGCTAAGAATTATCCTCGAGGATGGGAGAGTGCAGGGGGTAACCTATTTCGGTAAAGACCCTTGCCGGAGGAGGATTCCTTGCCGAGGATAGTTAAGACGCGGGTAATTTACGGTCACGTCTGTATAGATGGAAAGTGAAGGAGGAGATATAACATCGAACTGTACAGCGATACCGACCTAGCCAAAAGAGTCAAAACACAACGTCTACGATGGCTGGGTCATCTAGAGCGGATGGACACCAACGCCCCGGCCCGGAAAATTTTCGAATCCACACCGCAGGGACGGCGCGGTAGAGGAGCACCGAGACTCAGGTGGCGCACACAAGTGGAAGGGGACCTCAGCCAACTTCGCGTGCGAAACTGGAGACGGCTAGCTAGAGACAGAGCTGGCTGGCGAAGCTTGTTGGCTGAGGCCCAGGTCCACCCCAGACTGTAGCGCCACCTTAAGTAAGTAAGTAAGTAAGTAATTGTTAGACGGTTAGGGTAACCATTTCGCTGTAAACCCGTATCTCAGGCGACTTAAGTCAGAATTGACCTTGCGGTGGAGAGAGGTTGGGGTAACCAAAGCGGTATGAATTCGTACCAGGAGGAGGAATGGGAGAGGTAGGCTGACCGAAGCGGTGTGAACCCGTACCAAGGGGGAATATATACCAATGTTCCCATAAGAGCGGAGAGGTTTGGGCAACCGAAGCGGTATGAGGGAAAACTTGGATGAAGTGGGAGGTAAAGTGAACATATAGGGGATATTTGGCGCTCCACTGTAGGTTTTCCTTTACCACATAGAGCTTCCATGTCGTGAAGGGATGAGTTGCGTGATTCACCATTTAAGCGTTTAGCTAGTTTGACCGGAGATGAAGCTCACTATCCCGTTTAAATCGAGTCGTGCTAGATCATTTAGAGCATCGAAGAAGTATTTACCTCAAATTTTCCTTTTCAAGGTGAATAGGGCGGGACAGTTACACAGAAGATGGACCATGGTCTCTGCAACTTCTGCAGAAGTCGATGAACAGAGCTTCAAGTATTCTGGGATATCGCGCTACCAGACAGTGGCCTGTGAGTGAAGGCCCCAATTCTTCCTAAGATTCAGCCTATTAAAGGAGATGAGTGTGTTTGTTTTCCTACGATCAAGCACTGGTCAGATTTGTTTGAAAGAGAGACATGTGCTAATATTATTCCATCTTTTCTATGCCATTGTGATGGCTTCTGTATCCAGGTGAAACTTTATCGAGTTTATGGGTGCTGCCGTTTCCGTTACGTGAGTAAGATTAGCATTTGTCGGCTTTTCAGTTGCCTGGAATATATCTGTGGCCTCTAACCCATCACAGGGATACGTCGAACCTGACAGCAATATCGTTGAGAGATTCGCGGTATTGCTTTACCTACTTGGATCGTATTGTTGGCGATTCCAAGGCTTTTATTGCAGCTTGGCCATCTTATAGAAAACAATAGCGCTGTAGTCTATTGATGAAATGGAAAACCAGGCCACGACTTCACGCATAGCTGTAATTTCTGCTTGAAAAACACTGAACCAATCCGGCAGGCGTTTAAATATACACACGTCAACCGTACTGGAAAAGGCTCCTTCAAGTGCTAATTTAGTTCCGTCTTTGTGGATTTCTGTTGCATTTAAGACCTGACCTTAATCCCAGACAGTTCTATTTGGAAACTTGGTCTTCAATTTCACATTGAAGTTGAGGTATAGGACAACTTAGTCCGAGTTACCAGGGATCGTATCATGGCCATTCAGGATGCTTGCTTCTTACATGATGTTACGAGCCAGTTGCAGGGCTTCACTAGGCCTAAGTGCTGCTTTTACTGCTATCAATTTCCCAGACATGTTAACAGGAAGAAGGTAGAGCATTGTGGAAAGCGCAGTTGAAGGAGTTGTTCTAAAACCACTTTTGATGTTAATACAGGATTGCCTTTGAACTTTCTGTAATATAGGGATATTGCTACTCTTGTCTATTGCCTTCCACCAGACTAGAACTCTATGCATAAGTAATGGCTTAACAATTGCCGTATATATCCAGTGCACAATCCGAGGTTGGATTCCCCAGTTTGGGCTTGGGACCTTCCTGCAGGTGTACAGGGCAATCGAGGCCTTCCTAGCACGATCTTGTTTATTCAGTTTCCAACTGTGGTTTCTTATCTAATAGAACCCCAAGTTAAATCGGGTATTTCAGTTTTGGTAGTTAAAAGTGTCAACCCTGTTTTCCCTGTTTAACGCGACGCTGGTATATCGGCCCGGTTGCTCTCCGTCTCCATCTCTGGAGCATTTCGCATTGATCTGCAAAAAAGTAGATAGTTTTGGATGGAAGCTACGATTATTCTTCTAGAATGCCCCGCAAGTTGATGCCAAGGAGGTGCTCTAGGCTTTGAAGCTAGGCTCTTATATGGTTGAATATACGACAGCTTCTAAAAATGTACTCTTGTTAAGTTAAGCTTTTGCCGTATACTATGTCCTTAGAATTCAGAGATTCGAAAGCTTGGGAAATTCTTCCTCGGGAATAATAATTCTTTTAACTTTTCCGTCGAGTACGCATAGCAAGTTTGCTTCATATATTTTTTTTTTATTTTCTTTCTAAGGGCTTGGCCAAACTTGGCCCAGAAAGTATAGTTTGAAGATGGATCCATTTGTTGTCTTAGAGTGATTTTAGATCAGGAAAGCTCTCAATTTTTCAACCCTTTGATATTTAAACAAAATTGTATGTTTTTGAGTGTGACATAACTGCCATCTCCTAAAAGTTCCTTACTAATTTTAAGGGTGTCGTAGAGGTCTGACAAAAATGAGTCAGAGAAGAGAAAAGGGTAGGAAGGAAATTAAAACAAGACTTAGCACCATGGTTACATACAAGGCTTCCCTATTACAAAAGTCCTGTCTTGGCACCCATACAATCAATAAAAGGTCTATCTTTGAGCGATGATCTCGACAGAAACTTTCTTCTAGGCATTGTGGCCAGTTTGCCATTGATACCTTCATGTTTTATGCACCACTTACCCGTGGGGACTACCCACCCATATAACAAAACATTTAACTGGTCTTAATGCGAACAGAACGTCAAACAAAAAGAAACAACAGAATTACCAACTTCAGAATTATTTCGATGCTTGCTCCCATCAATGCAGAAAAAAATATATTGCTACAATAACAGTTGAGTAAAATCTAATATGATTTATTCTACTCCGTCTATTTATTCCATGAAAATACCTACTTCTCCTTCTCACAGCTACATTTTGAGATTTTCACAAAGATACCAATAAACAGCAGCAACCAATTGTCCTAAAACTTTTCTGGCACTTGCTATACTGCAAGGACAATGAACGCGCTGTCACAGCAACAAACTGTCAACTGTGTCTAGACAGAGGCGTAATGCCTTCTGTATTCCTCTAACATTTCGTACCAATTGTTCAAATGTCTATGCCATGCCGTATCTACATCTAACTATGTTCAATACTTGGAATATCCTTGCAACACTTTTCTCAATAAGGTAAATTCAAAGTTACTGATGCCGTGCATGACATCGCTCTACGTCCACACCCCTTCTTATCATGCACCTGTACCCAGTGCACTTTAATTAAAATTTCAAATTGATTTCTCTTTTCAACAGAAAACTTGAAAATTAGTATTAAAAAAATAGTAAAGTACTAAAAAGTACCTACTCGAACTAGAAGATATTGTATCTCCCATTGACACGCAATGTTTTTAATTAATTAGAATTTTATGCTTCATCGTAAACTGTACACTGTAAAACTTTGAGCTGCAGTAGAATGAATGGGAATAAATTTTCAAGTGCCCTTGATCTGTGGCAAACCAGCTGGCTGGGCTGTGTGTGACGAGGGGAGTTCAATTTTATGGCTGCTTCAAGGGTCGCAGAATATAGGAGGTCGTTTCTGAGTACGATAAAACACCCTTCGAACGGTGCGGTGTTAGGGGAGAACGGGTCCTTTTTTCCTATTTCCGAGAGCTAGAACCTATACAGAGCCCATGCCTCGATGATCCAAGCGGATTCTATCGTCGCTTGTATTGAAAGTCCTATGGCTCCCCGTTCGGTGGTCTCTTTGAGTAAAATTGAAAATTTACTTTAATGGGAATAGTTGGAAAATACTTTTTCTCAAGTACCTTCCATGGAGAAAAAAAGATTATAGTATGGAGAAATGCAGCCAAGGAGGGTGATACATACATAATAGATACATAAATTTATCATGAATTTCAAGGTGTCACCTAGATGTTCGGGGAGTTGTGCCAGCCAGGAGAACTCTTCACATGGGCAACTTCTCATACTGTCCTATTTTGCACTTCATTAGCTGCACTATTTTTAACTTAAGCTAAAAGGGCTGTAATTAAACTGGGACAAGGTTTCTCGTCATTCCATTGCGAGGGGATTTTTGGCCTCATGTTTTTCCGCTCATTGGTGTAAAGAAGAAATCGGACAGTGATTGATATAAACCTGCAAACTGGTGGTAAAGCCGAGTTTCAGGCATTGCCTAAGTAAAAAAGAGTGTTATTTATATCCGATTATTTCTTTGAATTCAAGTCAATGGCTTTTGATTTTCCACCATCAGTAGCGTCACAAAGAAAGACGATATATTGGAGAAGATATAAACAGGGAGATAGTTATTATTTGTTTGAGTTGAGCAGTTTATGGTTTTTGAAAAGAGTTGGGTATACAGGCTGGTGAAAAGCAAAAAGCGAATTAGTCTCTCTGGAGACAAACAAAATGTTAAAATGGAATTCCAGTGAAAATAAGCTGAAAACTGCTCATAAGATGTCTAAGGCGTTTCCGACAGGAGGTAAAATTTTGAAATACATACTCATATTGCAGAAATGAGTTAACTTTAAAGAAAATAGGCGAATTTCCAATTCTTTAACTTTGTTAAAATAGCAAGTTTTGTAGGAGTTATTTTGTAGGAGTTTAATATGAACATGATGCTGAACTAAAATGAAAAAGGACCGTCAAGTAGAAGTCATGCATGGAGCGGTCCGTCGGTTTTTTTTTGGAGGCGTAGCGTACAATTATTGCTTAGTTTGCATATAAAATGTTGTTTAGTACCTATATCTACTTACGACTTTGTTTTTCTATTCTTTTAATGACGATTTCGGGCTTTATGGCATTTTTTCAAACGCATTTTGATAACTTATTTATTTCGCTTATATAATATTTATAGAATATTTTGAGTGCAATTTTAAGACGATATATGCATAAGATCTGTGTATACGAGTTACAAAATGCTGCCATTGCAGTGCAGTAAATTAAGGGGCGGTTTCCGACTGTTTGCCCGGTATACAGGTTTAAAATTCTGAACCCTTTCAGACTTTACCCACACAATTGGGCATTATATTATCAGGGTTTTTTCCGTAAGAATTTGATCGCGTTCTTTCACATTTTTCCTAGTTTTTTAGGCCAGTTTTTTAGTTCCTCAAATTTTTATTGAAACGCAGGGTGAAAAATAAATGTTTTTAATTTTTTTAGTGGCTAAAAACTTTGTATAAACGAAATCTGAAATAAGGTCTTGTTTACCTAACCCGCTAATTTTTTTGTTTCATGCTGTCCTAAATTAGGCTCAAGGCATGTCGAAATTACGTTTTTTTCGAATTTTTCCTTTGTATTTTTTTTTGTCAATTATTCTGTCTCCAAATATGGGCGAGGCCGAAGGTCTTGTATGAACCAAATGAAGAACTAAGCGTTTTCTACATAAAATATTATGCAACATTTTTTTCAATTTGGAGCAAAAATATTGAGTAAACTGTGTTTGAATATTTACCATAAAAATTTATGCCACGCCCACTGGAGAAGGTTTACCAATTAAATTTTTCTTTTTTGAGTCTTAAAATCATAAGGAGATGCTTAATGTCAAATTTCAGCCTTTTAGAACGTCTTACAGTTTCGAAATCTCTAGTGGTAATTGCACATTTAGACCGATTGTGGGCGTGTCTTTGGGCTGATTACAAAAATTTTTATACTTGTACTGTTTCGCATGACGTGGACCTAACGTACGAAATTTCAGCGCACTAGCTCGAAATTTAGGGCCTAAAAACATGTGACATACAGACGGACGGACGGACATAGCTTATTCGATTCAGAATTAGGTCTCGATCATATGCCCTTAAGGTTTTGGGGAACTACCATTATTATTTCACCGTTTTACAAACTATATGAAAAACTTAATATACCTTCTTTGCATGGGATGGGGTATAAAAATATGACAAACGGGTTTTTTGATCTAAAATTTTTTTAAATATTTTTCTTTCTTCTCCAAAGGGTTGTGCTTGTATAAGATTCTGTTGATAAGATAAAAGCAACTAAGAAGTTATAGGCATTTCTTAGCACTATCATTTTAGTAAACCAACTTAAATGATTTTAAGCAAAAATCTCAAAAACCACGCAATATTTCAGCCATTTTTGTTTTTCTTTTGAACCTCAAAGAATTGTTTATGTCTTTTAGTTTTTTCAAAACATTATATGTTACCGTTATTGAGATATAATGGGGTGACACGCGGTTTTTTTTTAAGTTTTTTTCTGCATTTTTTGATTTAAAATCTAAAAAACGTTTATTCCGCAATTTTTTTTGTTTATTATTTATTTTCTTTTTCTAAAATGAATAAAACGTCTATTAAAAACATGTTGCTCAATACCGTTATATTTTTTTTGATTCTCATATATTTTGCGCTAGCACTGTTACTTTTTACTAATACTCAGAGCACAGGTTTTTTAGTTATTTTAAACCGTTTCAGAAAATTTTAAGTTAGAAACACAATTTTTGAAAGATCTTAAAAGTTTTTGAATACAAACCAATTTTTAATATAATCGGTACATACCATCGTTAAGGTCCCTGAGCATTTTGAAAAATAATTTTCAAAGTTTTTGAGCTAAAACTCAAAAATGCTAAATATTCGAAAATTTCTATATTTTTCCCGAAAATTAATTTTTTTCAAATCATTTAGCCGATTCTTTAGAGGAGATAGTGGGGGGGACAAAATTTTTTTCAGGATTGTTTTTCAAAAATATGGCAAAACTACAGTTCTAAAAGCGTTTAACCGAAATCTGATTTTAGTTTTTGCTTAGCCTCTTGCTGCTTAATATGTTAGCTCAATATCGGCTTCTAAATAAGGTGATGGAAAAGTTGTGACGGTTAACACGTTAAAAATAGGTATCTGTTTTCCATTCCTAATTTCTCCAAAACTTTTCAATATTTTGCAAAGATTCGATTTTGCTATGAAAATCAAATATTTTTGTTTCAATTTTATTCATCTTGGCTGTAAAATTTTTTGAGAAAAGGCCAAAACATTTTTGCCCTTGTATGCGTTATCATTTTTATTTTTTGTTTGCGGACTTTATAAGTGTACCAAATTTCATCTTTCTGCGACTTATCGTTCAAATGTTACAGGTGCGGACGGACAACGAAGTGATACTATAAGAGGTCCGTTTTTCCTTTTTTGAACGGACCACTGTAAATTTATTTCTGTCACTAAAACTCTGAGCATATACTGCGGACCGCTTTATGTTTGATAGACGTACGTACACGGTGCATATTACTTTAATCTGAATTTTTTTGAGCTAAAAAAAAAGGATTTATAAAGGCCGCCGTTACCTTTATAACACCACTTAATGGGAGCCTTGAAAACCCCTTGGAAGGACAATGTGACAACTTATAGCACTAGATTTTGGGTGTACAAAAAGTTCTTCTGCCAGCTCTTATAGAACTTATTTTACTGTCTGATTGTTTTTCTGATAAAAACAAATTTTAAGAGAATTTATAGGTATAAGTACACAAATACCGACAAGTCTTTCTATAATAAGAAAAAAAATTTCTTTGTCTAGTTTTATTTTCATGGTATTGATTTGCTTTTATTTATGTATGTAGGTACATAGCGTAAAATAAAATGTGTACTTAACTTCGTCTGACAATTTATGAAAATAGTGCGAAAAGGATTACTTACGAATACTTGAAATAAAACATTTAAAGTAAAATAAAGAGTGCAAAGTTTTATGTAGAACCATTATAGCACTGTCTTAACACCAACAGAAAATTTGGGTTCTATTTACGACTGTTTAGCTTTATGTAGAACTGTTAAAAGGTTTCGAGCTTTTTAGTTAAATATGGCGCCAACTTATTCAAGATTAACATAACTCTCTTTTCTGATAGGCTACTTTGGTTAATCATCCCATAGTCCGTATTACTGACACGGTGGGCGTATACTGAAACTTAATATTTGCTTTTTCGAGTGTTTTGTTCTTACCCATGACAGAAGTTCACACCTTAATAGTCACACCATATGGCAACCCCACCGTATATCTCTGATCACAGGGAAAAACCGCTAAATTCAATTTTACTCATTTTTCAGAAGAGCGCTTTTAACTTTTTGACAAATACTTAAAATTACAAATTACGAATTTGTCACGTTCCAATCGCAAAAATTAGGCGATTGGAGCCTCCGATCGCGTTCAAACGAAAATATGGATATTCTTACTATTTCTTAGTTTAAATTTAATTAAAAAAATAGTACAAACTGCAAACAATTTTATTTACGAAACTAATACTTTAGTGTTTAGGGCCTTTTAGATTTATCATCATGAAAAATCCTATCTGCAGTTAAGCTGTTTTTCCATTTAAAAAAAAAATCGTTCTGGTCAAAAGTAATTTTTAGCTGTTTTTCCTTGTCTATTTGGTTGAATTATCCAGTTCTTATGTCGACTTAAGTTCTTATCCCTAAATAGAAAACTCTTTTTGCTTATTTTGTGTTTGAGAAAAAACCACTTAACTGAAGCTTGGTAGTTATTTCCTTTAAAAAAAAAATAATACGGAAAAATAGCCAAACTCAACTTTAAACTGTTATAATTTTTTAAATTTAATTTGGAAAAACAACCAAAGTCAAGTTAGGTTATTCCCTTTTGTAAAGTAAAAAAACAAATAATCTTAAGTCAAATTTAGATCATAAATTTTGTTTTTTTTTTAGTTTGGTTGTTTTTCCTTATTCTCAACTAAAAATGTGAATTCAGCTTTTATGTTTTTTTTTAATTGTGACCGCATTTTTAAAGATAAAATAATTTAAAAAAATTTATAAGTAAATTTGGGTACGCTGAATCTTAGCGCTGAGACTACACTAGTAATGGTTTGGAGGCACAGATATAAGAGTGCAAAGTAATACTTTGAATAAGTCAAACCTATAGTGTTAGTGTTAATTAAATTTTTGAATAAATTTTCTAAGGCTTTTAATACAAATTTTAATTTATTCTTTGTGGATTACGGTGCATGGAGTACTTACCTTTTGAGACGAACACATATATACTGGCTGGTTCTGTATTACTGGCCGAACATGTGTAGTTTCCTGAGTCTGCAATCTGTGGCTCCCGTATGATCAAACGACTCTGTGTCCTGGTGCCAGGTGTAGTCTCAATCGAAATGTCTCTCCTCGCATCGTAGTAATTAATGAGACGATCGTTCTTTTGCCAATAAACATACTGTGGTGGGGTTGGACTCTGAAAAAGGACGAAAAAAATTTAATAAAACAATTCCAATACTCAAATATCTTATCCCTTAGCAATGCATGCAACGCACATTCATTTAGAGTCATTCAATAAAATCCATTCTAAACGACGATATTGATTTCAATCTAAAATGACCAAATCGTGTTCAGTTTAAATTTCAATTAGCTGCGAACACGGCCGGCGTATCTGTCGGTTAGATAGCGAGAGTGTATGCAAAACGTGGTCAGTACGGTTTGGTCGAGTCGGCTTTTAGTACAATTTATTGGAGGTCTACCACCACGCGCTATGTGTAAGGATATAGGCATGCGAAAACATTTCACGAAAATCCATTTTAGAGCGACTATAACTTAGTCCGCCCAAATATTGCAGCAAAGCTAGTTGTGCTACCGCTGCTGGTGTAATAAATAAATTTTTATTATTTTGTGGCTCTTTAGACATCATAGCGAAAATTCGGTTTGAACCGGAAAATTGGGACGATTGATTTATTCGCCAAAGTCAACCACTACGGGATAGTAATGGCTAAGTTCATATGGAGTTTAATTTTTACCCCCAAAACTAGATGCCGCAGTAGTTTGATGTCAAAAGTAAAGGGAAAAATTCAAAATCGTATTCATGTGGTCAGCAAAATGAGCAGTTCCAAATTAAATTGAACATTTGGGATAATTTACTGTGAATTTGCGGAATAGAGTTTGTGGTCCGGGAATCATTCAAGGACATCCCAAATCAGTTGGTAAATAATGAAGTATGCCAATTAGTTATGCAAATTTAGTAGCGCGGCTTCGAAGTATTCGAATATTGGTACTTTTGTGTACACAAATAACGGCTTATGGGACTTTTGGATTAGTTTGTACACAGGTAGAGAGGAATATTATACAAAAATAGGCAAATTTCATGAGTAGGCATTAGAGAATCAACCTTATTTGTCATAAATTTGTATTGTACTGCGTAGTTGTAGTAATGAAATGTGTCAATTCGGTCGAAGGTAACCACACTGTTGGCATTTTATTTGGAATTATGTATGAGCTCCCATTTAATGATGGAAATACTTAGCAAGCACTACCCATGGGCTCCAATACAACACAGCGAGGGGTGTTAAAATTGGCTCTTCCTTTAATGAATATAACGGGTGATTTTTTAGCTGGTTTGGTTTTGGCAACACTGGTTTTGACAGCTGACGTGTGTTAAGTACCTTGTGTCACTGTTAAACAGCTTCAGTTTGGTTTGCAATTTAACCATGGATCGTCTTACAAATGAACAACGCTTGCAAATTATTGAATTTTGCTATCAAAATTCGTGCTCGGTTCGGAATGTTCATCGCGCGCTGCTTCCATTTTATGGTCGGCATTCTCGACCTTCTGAGCAGTCTGTTCGGAAGATTGTGACCAAATTTCGCACCAAATTTACTTTGTTGGACATTAAACCACCAACACGTTTACGTACTTACTTACGTCAAGGCTAATGTCTAAAGGGACAAGCCCGCTTCGATTGACGCACTGGAAGCTAACATCCATGCATTCATTCGTGAGATACCGGCCGATATGTGTGAAAGAGTATGCCAAAATTGGACTCAACGGATGGGCTACCTGAGACGCAGCCGCGGTCAACATTTGCATGAAATTATCTTTAAACATTAAATTGCAAGGTTCAAACTATCGATTCAAATAAATATTTCATTAATTTTTTCGAATTTTTTGTGTTTTTTTTTTTAAAAAAGTTCTCAACCTCTTAAAAAATCACCCGTTAATTGCATATGAATGAATACAAGTTCCTAAAAGAATACTCTGTAATTATTTGTTATAACCTATTTGGGTTTCTATTAAAAGCAAGATCGTCAGCAATGAAAAGCTCAGGAATAGATCAAAACCTTGGGAAGATGAAATGCATTGCTGTGTCAACCCTTATTTTGCTCTTCGTAATAAATGGTAATGCGGAGTACGAAGGAGAGGTTAAAGATAGTCGTGATCGTGTATGGCGTATCGTTATCCGAGTGCGTATAGGTAAAAAATGTTCCTTCTTTACGTGCAGCACGCTCTACAATACACGATACGAGTGATGTTACGGTGGTTTAAAGGATGTGTTTAAGACAAAATAAAAGCCAAAACAATATAACTCAAATCAAGTGCCTAGTTTCCCGCAAATAGCTTATGGTAAGCAATTTCAGCTCAATTCTCGAGCTTGCAAAGCTCTGCTGTCATACTGGCTCGTGTGTTGTGTGCCAATAAAAATACATATGCACCGAGAAATTTTTATAAAAACCAAAATCAAGCCTTTTCCGACGAAAAAATTTGTTTTTTATGCCTACATTTTTCACAAGAAACATCTAGAATTCGGAGAATTTGTAACTGCTCTATGCTGACTAACCATGCTGACGCTCGTAAAATATTTCCGGCTTTTTAGTTATCATCTTATTTTGGAACACACAAGAAAGTTTCAAATGCACTTGAGAAGGCAGGATCACATGCTGTCTACCATAAGTCACAACTCATTCATTTCTGTGTTCTTTAAAATAATCCAAAATGTCAGGTAGGTATTTGGATAGAGTTTTTAAATTTTTTTACTCGCAGAAGTCGAATTCAGTTCAACGGCATTGCATAATTACTAAAGGTGAGTCTTTAGCAGCATTCAAAAATAATTTTCGTTGAAGATCCTACGGATCATGCGAGTAGTTAAACTTATTGACAATGACTCTGAACGGTCTTAGCAGAAGGTTGACTCCAATTTCATGTAAGGGTTCTAGCCAATAACTTAAGGTGCAGTCATAAATAATCATAATTTTACAATTTTTCTCTTTGAATTTTAAAGATTATCCTCCATCGTGACACATGTTTCGATTTGGATATATTTGGCTTCAATAGGTCTTTTTTTAACAGCATAGCCTTACAGTACTTCCAAGCTTGTTTAAACAATCCCAAGTTACTATGTTAAAACTATCTCACTACCTTAAGCATTTTATGTTGAGTAAGTACGTATCGAAACAGTCCTGTTTAGATCCGAACGTTGACATACATATTTCGTTATAAAAAAAAGCACAAATTTCCGTTAAAAAACGAGTCCCCTACGTATCGGGTGATATGGTATGCCCTTTCAGATGATTTGGCGCACAAACATAAGAATTTGTAATGGCCACGGTTACCTTCCTAACATCACTTCGTGACACCCTAAGTGCTGAAATTTTGTAATAAATAAAAAACGAGGTCCTAATAAGGGCGATGAGCACTTAATTTTGGGTGTGGAGAGGCTTTTACTATTTTGAGTTCTTATAGTGCTTATTTGGAAGTAAGTATTCAAAAATTTAAATCTTTCGTATTTCATTTTTTTTTTTTTGTGGCAGAAAAGCAGCATTGGCAAGGCTTTTGCCTTTCGTATAATAATCAAAAAATACTTTTGATCGTGTATTCTTACTTTTCTAGTATTGTTTTGCTCTTTTTTATACTCTTTTTGAAAGTACGTAAAACAAAATGTGCAAATAATTTCGTTTAAGTTATCTAATAGAATGAAAGGAAATTACGCGATTCTTTAAATAATAAATGTAATATAAAATAACTAATAGTATTATTTATAACAATTATAGCACTGTTATAACACCTAAGGTGACCTGCATTATCAACCCATTATAAACTCTGGGTTCTATAAATGACTGCCAGCTTTATGTTTTAGAACTATTATAAGGTTTGGCGCCCATCAATCAATCAAACATGGCGCTAATTTATTTAATGTTACTATAACTCTCCTTTCCTTAGGTTTGATTGGTATCTGTTTCCCTAGTAGTTGGTTTTACCATTTGTTACTATAGACGGCCGACGCCAATTGATGCCATGGATGCTATATGTGATAAGAGTTTCAGACATGTTATTGTCTACATATTATAAGAGTTTCAACCCCAAGCAGGACTATTTTTAATTTTCTGCCTTGTAAGTATGAATGCCAGTGGACGGATGCAATACTGTGAACCCAGAAAGCGCAAACATAACTTATTTTATTCACTTAGATCAAACGAAAGAATAGAAAGAATTATGCTATTCTTTCGCTTGTGTAAAAATGTGAGGTAGTCAAAATTCACACCATTATATTATAAATGTTAAAATATCTTATCTTAAAGCTTTTCTTCAAATGTTCTCAAACGTGATCTCAATATTATCAACATATTATTTTGTGAAACCTGGCAACCTTCAAGTGCTATAAGGGTGCAAATAACTACTCCGGACGTGTCAGACATATAGTGCTATAAGTGCTATAAAGCTCTATAGAAGCTGCGCTACAGCACCTAACTCTTAAACACCTATAAAACACTAAAGCCTTACAACCGCAGTTCTGGAAATGTTTATAGCACCAAGTTCAAAAAAACCAAGCAAGCACTTTTTTATTTATTATTCCTTTCTGGGCTGCTGGTGCCCAATTGAGCTCCTTCTTAGGTGGCGGGATAACGAAACATCGGTGGTAACCGGTATGAATGGATAATATTTTGAGCGGACCAAAGCCAGCAACATACGGATAATCCATAAAGGTTTGTCTCAAAATAAGCGGCTTCCTGGTCGGCGTCTTCTATCCAGATTAAGGTCGGCCGAATATTCTACACTTATACACTTCTAACGTGCAAATTAAGAGAATGGAGTAGATGTATGTCTCTCCATTCATGTATCTGCTTGTTATATCTTGGCCGTTCTTCTTGAGGGCATAACACTTGCGGGGGTAAGCTTTGGTGCAAGGTTTTCATGTTCCATACTCGCTCATCGACATAATCATTAGTTTAAGTACTGATAAGTCGTTATCCCTCTATCGCGAGCTAATTATAAAAAAGACTATGGTGCTATAAACATTTCTAGGCCCACTTCTATAATGAAAAAAACTGAGGTCTTACTGAAGAGCGTTTTGAGTGTCTATAAGTGTTAACGGTTTTTATACCCCATCCCATAGGATAGGAGGTATCTATATTAAGTTTGATTCATAGTTTATAGCATAGAGAAATAGGCCCCAAAGACCTTACGGGCATATGATCGAGACCAAATTGTAAGTCGAATGAAATGAAATGAATTAATTTTTCCCACTCTCTCAAATGAATTTAAAAATTTACTTTAGTGCCTTAAATTCATACAAAACTATATTAAGGGTATAATGGTAACCCAGCCATATCACCCTCAAGAATAATGTCGGCTTAACACAACTGTTTTCGTCACAGGACAGGACGTTGTTTCTCAGGACAACCTGGTATTGACTCTTTGAATCCTAAGCGAGGACAGAGGAGTATATTATGTGTATTATATCCAAACACATGCTGGTAGGGATAAAATTTAAAGTGCGCCATGTCACCCGCCTTTACCCTGGGCTGCCCAAACAAATGGTTGCATCTAAGTAACGCTGGCACTTGTGCCGGTTTCTTTTATTAAGTTCTTCGAATATCCGAATTAAATGCTGTGGACTTGGCAGTGCTGTACAGACTACAAATGTTAGCCTAATTCTGCAAGCTGATATTACTTTTCGACAAGTAAGCTACAATAAAAGCAGTATCTGCCAGCGAAATAGAAGAACCAAACCAAACTTGTAAGACACTTTCGGAAAAAAAGCTCCGGGCTTGCTGCGCTGGTCGGACATCAAAGTACCTTTATATTTACCTCCGGGTAATACTTTTATTAAATTAATTTATTTTAGTTATGAATCTACACGAGACAGACACTATAGTCAAAATTCCACTCAGTGATCTTACCCAAGCAACTTTGAACAAAAGATGGAGCGCCAATCGACTACAAACACAGAAACGATAAACTTTAAAGAACAAGGAAACAATCCTGGTCATTTTGTAATGGTGTAGTCAGGATTACAATTTTCTTAAATATGCAGCAAGCACTTCTGAGCACTTTGTGCAGAGGTTCGGGTGATGAAGATACTCCACTTCAAGAGTAAAATGGATTTTCTTCGTCTAAAAATCGTCACTCATACCTATATCTACCTTGGTTTCAGCTCGAGATTTTCTTATCAGTGACAGCTTTAACAAAGAAATTTAACAGAACAAGAATTTTCCATTTTCCTGTCTACTCATAAATGCCTCGTGCATAGGGAATCCTAGCACAGATTACTTTCTTATTATGATTGACTCGCACGCAGAGCTTTTAGGGATCTGTTAGTGTTTCTCTCTAGTGTTTCATTCATTACGTCAACTTTTGTCAGGAATCAAATAACCAGGATTTTTTTTATGTTTTTCCTGTCAAAAATCTGATATTCCAAACTTATGGTTGCAGAGCTGCAACTATAAAAATAGTTTCTTTCATAAGTGAATACTCAAATTTTTGAAAATGCAACACCGTTTTTACATCTGGCAGCACGACACACTAATAATATCCTGCTTGACTCTTCATTTCCACAGCTTTTAATCAGGTACACGGAAATGTACTCCAAGATTGTTGTAGCACTATCATTAGGATCAAATTAGCAGAAAGTCGATAAATTCTTTGCTAAAACTGCAAAGCATATAGGTATGACAGTGCTTTTATGCGACCTTCCTTTTATGACAGGATTATACAATGGGAAAAGCTTAAACTAGTTCACTATGACACTGCAGCATTATACTGTGTCCTTAACATCTGACAAAACCGCACACAGCGCTCAAGGAGCAAACTCTAACAGATATTCCTTTCAGATACATAATTTAACGTTGAAGCCACGATGTCCTTCCGTTTGTGATCGTATCACACTGACTGTAAAATGTCAACATTTTCATTGTCTTGAGTATCAATTTCAAGTGTGTCCGTTCGGACCAAATGGTTCTTCTTTACCGTCACGACTGTGTCGTCCACCAAGAGGATAATTTACATTCATCGTTGTCGCTCTGCCGAACAACTGCGTGGTGACAAGCCATCACTTTTTCTATACACGTCCCAGCTGTAGCTGAAAAGTTTGATAGAAATATGGCAGCAAATGTGTTCCGTTTCGTTTCCACGCGAGCGTAAGTGTGTGTAAAATGAAATCAGTTCTTCATTAAGCCCTTCTATGACAGTGTTGCAGTATTCAAGGAAACGCTCAGATTGGAGCAGCACACACTGCGCCACAATGTATTTGTTTGCCTATCGGAGGTATACATTAGCATGTGGCTCCTGACTCGGTTCACCTCGTGTTCGGTTTTGACACCAGAAGAGAGATCCCATTGTCCCTATTGTACAGCAAGAGGGATGAGCGGCATTGTTCTTGAGCTCAAGCACTCGCTTGTTAACTTTCACATGACCTTCTTCAAACAAAGGCCAGCCAGGCGGTAGCATACCATACCAGATGGTATAGGAGAGGTGACCCATTCAGACGGAAGCTTTGTCCTTCTTTTGTGCCGGTGAGGTAACCTCTATAGTGTCGGACGGTGCAAGAGATTAACAGAGGTTCCAGTGTTTTCTGTCGGAAAGGTTAGATTGGTGATAAGAGGTGGGTTAATGCTTTGTTGTGCCACCATCCGCCGGGGCAATAGTTTGTTGCAAGCGTGGCGCTGACATGTGCCAAAGTAATAGGCTTTGCACCAATATGCGCCTTGTGTGAAATAATGTGGAATATAAAGGATATTTAACGGTTGAACGATTGAGCTAAGTGAATTGGATGATGTATGTACACCTGTTGATGAATGGCATTATTCCGTTCATCATAATAGGTGATTTTACATAAGGCTGCTAATTTAATGATTTTAGTTTTATATCATCTCGAAATCTTTCGCATTCATCAAGCATTCACTTTCGAGCACACAAGCTGTCACATTATATTTGCATGTCAACATTACTCACCTTTTCGATGATGCATACTAAATTAATGGTTGATCCCATGTCCACATGTAGCTCACCAGATCCAAGAATGAATGCTTCCGGTACGACTACTTGTAAATTCACAAAATGTGAAATGACACCGGTCGGCGTGGAAACCTGCAAATGAACAATAAAACACGGAAATTAGATACGAGCTGGATATGATAACAAGGCAGCCCTTTTCAAAAGTCCATATACCTATACACACATAAACAAATTCCATCAAATAAATATTCATTAAACGCAATATGCGAGAGGCTCATTCATTCAAGTACAGTTACTATTTGCTTTGCAAACTAAAAACAAACACCGGACCACCTAAAGAGTAAACACTACCATGGGCCAGGATAAAATGAATTCACAAACGAGTCCTTATTTACATTCGTATGTAAATTTCAGAAGCGAAATTCAATACACATATATTGGAATCGTCTAAAACACGACTGTTAGGCTAATGACTAATAGGGGTGTAGTGGCAGTAAGGTCGGTTAGTGGTGCTATCAACCACCAGAAACTGTAGCTAACGCATTCGAAAGTGCAAATACAGCTCCACCCCTGGACTGGCATGCGGTATGAAATGGAATGCAGGATGCTATTCGAGTCACACCTGAGTACGGGCGAGTGATTTATTTGCATGGCGTATACGTAACATTTGTCGCTCCTTAGTCGGGGAATGCATGAAGTCATTATTTTTCAACCATTTTGGTGTGTGTGAGTTGCGTTCGTTTACTCTTTTGCGATTTCATTACTTATGCAACGAGAGCAGGCAGCGAGTCCTGTTTATATCAGCAACTTGTGCATCCAGTGAATGCAACGTGCCACTCGACCCTGAAAGCGAATATGAGTCAAGGGTCAAGTTGGTGAAGGTTGAAAATATTTCGAGGGTTCGTTATGGTGTGCTCGCTCGTTTGTTGGACGAAACTGAAAGGCCTCTTAAGTTAAGTCGCCATTGCCAAACGGGTATCTAGGTATTTTTTTAAGGAATGTATAGACACGATTTAACACAGAAATATGCCGGCAATGAAATCGAGACAAAACGTTATTTATATTACGTATTATATTACGCATTATTTATATTACAATTCACTCCTATTCATGAGGTAACCGCAACAATTAAAATGAGTTGAAATAATGAGCTCGCAATAAGTTGAATAACCAACTCAACGAAAGTGGCCCACTTTACCTTCGAGATTCTGAGAAGATAAATAATGTGGAAAGAGACGAGTTAGTCTTTTCTGCTATGTGACGTAACGGCTTCTTTTTACGTGGCTGAAATAAAAAAAAATTCTTTCGATGTTCTTATGCTCACATTTGCTTCCGAAAACATGATCAACGTTTCAATTGAAATAATTAAATTGTTGAATTTAAGGAGTATCTAAAAATTGGAATTAGTGCGAATATATCATACTTCAATTGTTTGTGTCCTTAAAACGACCAACGATATATTCATTGTTAAAGACTGAGTCGATTGGTGTAATAGAACAAGAGTGGCTTAGGTTAAATTTTAAGCGGCTGATTGCTTCTATATGAGACTGAGTTATTTCCTCATTTTAATGAGATTTCTATGGGCAAGCTCTGAAGGGATACCATCATCATTATACCTGACCGAGGGTAGATTAATTTTAATGCATAGTTTGTAACACAGTGAAATAATCACCGTAGACCACTAAGACCTTTTAGAGATATGATCGAGACCGACAGGTGAGTCGATTAAGCCATGTCTGTCTGTCCGTATGCGTGAAGTTTTTATGTCTTTCAAATTTAGCTAGGACGCTCAAACTTGGAGTTTATCTTAGTTCTTATTTCGTACAGACAAAGTGTGGAAATTAGTTAAATCCGCCAACGGCCACGCCCACTACTGGGTTCAATATAAGACAACCTCTATATAAAATTTTCTTTCAAAATACCTTTTGGTCAGGTAAGGCAAGGCGTAGGAACTCAAATTTTGGTATAAAGCAATAATGGCAAAACCTCTAAGAAGGCAAAAATTGGACCGCCCACAATGTCGACCATGCCTACTTTTACCATGTTAGATCTTTAAAAAACCCGATTTCTCGGAAAGTTTTCTCCAAATTGAAAAAAAATTTTAGAACAAATATTCAAGATATAACTATTCGCTAGGTTTGCTCCATACAAAGTTTTGAGCTCCGCCCACTTTTAATTGGTGAGTTAATGAAAAAACGGCTTTTTCTGCAATAATTTTCGGTTTTAGCGAATTTTGTCATGATTCTGACAGTTGGGGTGCCGTGGCGAAGTGGTTAGTGTGTGTGCTTACTACGCAGGAGGTCTGGGTTCGAATCCTGCCATCGTCACCTGAAAAAAAAGACTTGTTCTTTTTCACGGTCCCCACCTCCGCGAGGGTCTGACAAGCCCTCCGAGAGTATCATTTGTCTTGAAAAACTTCTCAAAGTGCCGTTCGGATTCGGCAAAAAATTGTAGGTCCCTTTGTATGTAAAAGAAATGAACACACCAGCATACATTGTTGAGAAGTTGGCCCTGGTTCACCTCGAGCTGTTGCGGCACTCTATTTATTTTATTTATGTCATGATTCTAAGGAATTTACAATTAATGGATTTTAATTTTTAGCCCAGACCCACTTTAGGGAGCAAGGCCTATACGACTAATATATGAATTCGGAACAAAAAAATTTAAGATTTGGTGTTACACGGTATATAGGGTCGGGTATATAGAAGTTTGTCACAGACAAACTCTTGCACTTACTTGTTTTCTATTACGCCACTTATCCTCTACAAGAGTCGCGGAACGAGAGCGGGTAAGTGGTACTTCCATCGTTCTCGATCCTCCGCCACCAACTCAAGAGACTCAGGCGCAATCCCCAGGCGGGACTCGAAGAGGTTCTTTATCTGATCCCACCACCTGCTTCTTGGCCTTCCAGGGGAGCGACGCGCTCCCATCTCGGCTAGCATGACCTGTCCAGGAAGTCTGCCAGAGGGCATGCGAACAACGTGTCCAAACCATCAAAGAATCGATCGTTCCACTTGGAGAGAACATTAAGATCCCCACGAATGCTTACGTTTCTCACTCTATCCCTAAGAGTAGCAACGCAGCTTAGAAAACTCATTTCGGCAGTTTTTACCCGCGATCTTACCCAAATTTCATGATCGATGAGGGTTGGAGCGAACACTGAATTAAAAACTGAAATCTTTGCTTTCACTCCAGGCTCATTGGTCTGATAGAAAACCTGTTTTAGATAGATTAATCAATGCATCCATAGGCGACATAGTGCTGTAAGGGTCCCTGCCTAGTGGGGCCTCTACATGAAGGGGGTCATCTCCCCTGCTATAATAGGTACTAGTGCTGCACTAGTGCTCATACAGATACTTTTAAGACTGGGCATGTGAGGATAGCGTGTTCGAGTATTCATGTGCTAGAGTACGTCGATGTTATAATACTTTAAGGGAAATATTAGAGAATGCTCTCATGACATTAATTCGTGGGTAAAGGAACACAGTTTAACTGGTTGCCCACTCAAAACCGTCCTTTTTCTCTTCATTAACAAAAAAGTGAGACTGCAATGCAATTTAATGAGATAGAGGGAGTTCCCTCCAAACTTTTCGATAGAGCATGTTACTTGGAGTGTAGTTCTAGATAAAAAAAAAATTTAGAGAGAGGATCAACACTCGATTTTTTGAAAGATGATGTGCGTGATAGTCAATGTAACCTTTTATTTTGGGTGCCGAAACCTTTTTAAAGTGGGTTTTCGAAATCAGGCTTATGTCTATTATTATTCTCCTGTAGGATTACTTCTAGTTCGTAAATTTTTTGCTAAAGGCAGTTTGCATTCCATGTAATTATTTTGATTGACTTCGCCATATTCCTGATTTTTTTTTATATGTTTTTACAGGTTTAAACTCGAGCTCGCTGAATTTGTTAAATATTACTTGATTAAGTTTCGTCTGTTGTTCAAGCTTTTCTAGAATCATGCCTAGTATTTGAGGGGCTGAATCTGATGCGGCCGATTGTGGCTTACTCTCACGTGACGCGACTTGAGCGTACGATTTTGAACCAACAAGTGTGGATTCTCCCTTTGGACTCCGGTGGGAACTTGGACCAGCGACGTTTTGTTGTGCATTTTGAATTTTGCCTTTAATCAATCCCGAACCCTTCTCGACTTTTCAGGGGGTTTTTGGCTTATCTACTTTAGAAGGTTTTCGGCTTGGGCCCTTATTTTCAATATTCTTCTTTGGAGCTGCTTGTCGTTTTTGTGACTCAATGGCGATTTCGCAACCTCAATAGCTCGCTGGGTGAATTCCCCTGCAATTGGCGCAAACCGCGGGGGCCTGACTGCTGACATTGCAATCAGTCGAGAGATGTTCGCCGGCGCATTTGACGCATCGCGGTTTTTTCGAACAGTACGCTTGCGTGTGTCGGAAATCTTGGCATTGCTTACATTGGTGATTTACATTGATGATTTGATTTTGATTGTATTGCTTTAATTTTGTAGATTTTGTTAATATCTTCAAAATTAGCAGGAATTTTTGCCTTCGTCTGTACGTTGCTTCTCTTTCTTTGTTATGTTCACGGCGTCAAGAATTGCCGTCAAGAATTGCAAGAACAGCCTTGGGCCTAAGCGTCTTGTATTATATCGTCCTAGGTACAGGATGGGTGAAGTACCCTCGCGATAACTCGCAGCGGCTTTTCGAGGTGATTTTCATAAGTAAACCCTTAAATTTCCAAACGACGTTCCGAAGTGATGTTAAGTTATATTTCGTCCCAAAATTATTTTTAAGGCTGTTACGTAACTTTCCGTAGTCTGCGATCCCAACGACATTTATTGCAGGTGGTCGGCGGTATTTTTCTTGGGATTTTGCTGTCGCTTTTTTTGGTACGACTGGTGTTTCTCCTTTTTGCTGCACGGTTTCTACTGCGGGTGAAGTACCGGCCTCTAGAGGGTGAGGAACTATTCGAAGGGTATAGCAGTCCGTCCAAAAAAAGAAAATGGACCTCCCTCTAATGGTATCGCTGCGTTGTCTGTCCGTCCGTCCGTCCAATCTTGTTATACATAACTCCTGAGCAGTAATTCGTACAAAGTCAAAATTTTCTGTCCTTTTAAACTGCGGAAACAGTCAAAGAATCCAGGGCAATTTTAAAAATCGGAACAGAATGAGGGCAATTTTAAAAATCGGAAATAACGTTTTTCAAAACACAGTTTGAAATAACATGGGAAAATGGACCAAATGTTTTTCAATATTTTTTTTAAGAAGAAAAGCGAATTTTAAGTAAAAGTAGATACTGAACTTTAACAAAAAAATAAATTTTGAAGCTTAAAAAAAAAAATATTAAAAATTTTTTAAGAAATGAAGAGTTTAAAATGGGTGACGTTTTTCAGAGTGTTTGAGTGTTTTGAGACTCAAAAGGTTTTGTTTGAAAACCAAAAGTTTGAGTCATATTTTTCATAAAAAGCACTTTCAGTTAAAAAAAAAACGCAAAAATTCATGAAAAAAGTGTGCTCCCTCTTTATCACCGGTCTTCTTTGGAGAGATCATAGGAAAAAAAAATCATTTTCTGCTGAACCATACTTCTCTGCGGTTTCTGAAATTACGTCCGCTTATAACGAAATCATTATCTCTGCGGATTTCAAGTTTAGGGCCACTACAAGTTTAGTAGCCCTACAAGTTTAGGGCCATGTTTTAGTCCTACATGTTTGGACCAAACGAAATACCTAGTCTACTTGATCTCCCTCCTAGTCTTTGATGCGTCCTTTTGTCTGAACAATATACAGAAGTTAATTACGTTTTTTTAGACGTAATTAACTTCTGTATATAATAACATCTACTTTTCCAGCAGCCTAGATTGACTTTTCCACGTCAAAGTGATCCCTAAAGGAAAAAAGCTAATGCTTCAATTCCTAACGATTATAGGCCTGCCATGTCTGTCAACATTTTTCGAAAAAGTACTAGCTCAACAAACGTAGATGACCTTGCAGTCAGGTCCCCGTTTTATCCCTTTCAATCCGGCTTTCGCACTGGATACAGATGTTACTCTGCAATTGTCAATTTCCTAGAAGACGTTCGCAAAGACTTTGATCAAGGTTTTGTTCCTTTGCTTCTCATGCTCGATTTCTCGAAGGCTTTTGACAAAGTAGGTCATGGCATTCTTCTGGAAGATTAAGCATTTTTTTGGTTTCAGCGCAGGGGCGCCTGTAAGGCTACTGCAGGACTTTATGTCAAACCGATCACAAAGATTAGAAATGGGCGAGAGACTCTCTGCGAGTAAGCTACTTAAGCGGAGAGTGCTACAAGGATCAATTTTTGGGTCCAATTTTGTTCTGCATCTTTGCTAATGACCTTCCTTCTGTGTGCAAAAATTCTTCGGTATATTTGTACGCAGATGACGCTCAGATCTGTAATTCTCTCCCTCTAAAAAAAAAATTTAACAGCTTGTTTTACTGCTCAATGTAGATATATCTGCGATTAACGAATGGGCTGTTAAAAATGGGCTCCTTCTTAATCCTAATAAATGTTTAGCGCTGCCTATCTCTAAAAAGTATTTTGACTTGAGCTGTATCCCAGATATTTAGCTTTTGGTCTGCAAACTAAAAGTTGTCGAATCTGCGACTTGCCTTGGTTATGTTTTAAACCGAAATCTGTCTTGCTACGACCATATTAACCGCGTCGGTTAGAAAGAAACGGATTGCTTGAGAAAGCCCTGGCGAACCGCCAATTTTATTCCCATAGGTACCTACTCCGCAAAAGCTCGTTCCCACGCTAATAATGCCCTAAGACACATACCCCGACTTAATATCGATGCACAAGGTGCAGGTATTTTAACGTTTAGTGTTAACGATGTCATCCGGTTTATTTACGAAATTCGCAGATCTGACAGAATTTCTGCTCACGCCAATCTTTTCTTGGGATGGACTTAAAACAGCACTTAAATGCCAGATATTGCATATTTCTCACCAAAATCATTACAGCAAGTTTCCTTGTTACTTGTACGTTAAACTCGATTTTTCTCGTTCGCGTCGAACTAGAAATATTAATGTTCCGCCTTTTAAAAAATACTAACGTCGAACTAGAAATATTAATGTTCCGCCTCCCGGTATTTTTTGTTCACACGATCAGGCTTTGAAACACATTGCCTGCGAGCATAAAAAGTACCAACAGAACCACAACATTCCGATCGGCTAAGTCTTAATGCACACAAATATATAATAGGTCATATGTACAAGAATTCTACAAGGATTCTTCTTCACAAAGATAATTTCCTTAGTGCCGCTTGTAACACCACGTCTTTACTGCATATCGTAAAACATTTTCTTGAATTACCGATGTTATTTCAATTTGTTTCCAAGGACCACTAACATTTTATCGCAATTGGCATGCATGGAAACTTTTTATGATTTTCGAAAAACAACCTCAAGGATCATGCGACATTCTTTTCTTTTCGGCATCTATCAGCCAAAGCTAAATGCCTTTACTCGTACGAACAACGTCGGCGTCAGCCAACACCACTATTATGCCAATCAACCTATTACTTCTCACCATACAAGCTCAATGTATCCATATTGTCTGGACTCTTCAATTTGGACAGCCACCTTATTGCCTTTGACCGAATTGGGCACATCCCCACATTGCTTCACTGCAGCAGAAGGCACTAAACAATAAAGTTGAATACATAATCGGCACTTAAAAAATAAGGCTCTAGGCTCCACCTATTCGTCGCATGCCATTTGCTTATAGCCGTAGTTAAAATATGATTCCTACTTGATCCTTGGCCAAATATCCATTTTCCGAAAATCGGCTAATGTCAGCAGTTGTCCAAAGGACACTTCTGACGATTACTCCCCATTCCAGACTCTTGAAATGCCAGAAATCAGATTAAATATAAGAATTTAGAGCAAGCCCAGTGCCACTGCATGCATTAGATATAAACTTTCATATGCCATACACAATTCACTTGACACATTCCACCGATATGGCAGCTCCACTATTATATTACTGCTTCGTCCTCTGCCACAAATCGATTCCATCAAAGCGAACCCAAAGCCACTGGGAGACAGAGAACGGCAAGCAAATGGATATTCCTGGGGTTTCTTCGGGAATCTTCTTCGAGTGCCATCTCAAGTGCAGAGATAGCCATCAATTTTCGTAATATACCGGCTTAAGGACTACAGGCAGGAGGAGATGGCTGATGTGGTAAATGGAAATGATACAAATCAGAAACTTATTTGCAGTAAGGATTCTTCTTCGATTGTTTGTTGGCTTCTTCGACACGGGGTGGTGCGGTGCCATCGTGCGAGGTGTTGTTTGGGCCAAATGTGTTTTCGATACCATTACCGGTAGGTGGGCGGGTGTCCTGATAGAGATGTAGTCTTAGATTTAATATGCAGTAAAATCAGATGGGTATTTCTGCAGCATATCAAGTGTATGGAGGATTGGCTGTCATGATGAGTTAGATACACTCCGAAGGAAGGAATGTGCTTTAGAAACACAAATGGTGAGCAGTTTCTTGGTGTATTGTCAGTGTCAGTTGTACGATATTTTATGAAGATGTCGGTAGGCTGGATGTGTAGATTTTACAAGTGGATATTAGTGTATGCTTGCGGAGAGGTGCCATGAGTGGGCTCAGCGATAAGGTATGAGCTCATACAATTTTACGTCCAAAAAAGCTGATTTTGTTAAAAGAATAAGGATGACTTCAAAAATGAGAGTTTTGAAGCCCTTTTAAAGACTAGGAAGGCTCTGTTTGGCTTACTTGGGGAGAGAAATTTTAAATTCAATCATTTTTGGTCGACACATGTTAGGAAGGGCAACAACTATCGTTAATCATAATCGAAATTCCTGCAAAAATAGTTCTAAATTATTAATGTAATGGTAAGATATCTCGTTATTCAAAGAGAAAATATCCTCGTTTACTCATTAGAAATACGGTAAAGATTTTAGCAAATAAAGAAGTAGAAGCTGATATCGGGTTTCAATAAATCCCTGATTGCGCAATTTATTAATGGAGCTCTATCGCAGTCATTGGAAATTCTAAGGTTTCGTTGTAATTTTGGTATCTTGTGACCCAATCTGTCAAAAAAACAATGACTGAGTCTGTCCATAAGGCAATGATGTAAGGCAAAAACTTAAAATTGCGAGAACAAGTACATGTTTTAAACTTTCATCTCAACAATTCTCTCAAAAAAATGACCTTAAAATGGAAATATTAAGTATAATAAATTATTAACGTATTAATTAGTTAACGTATTATTAATACTTAACGTATTATTAAGTATACTAACTTAAGCTTGCGCTACAGTCCGGAGTGGACCAACATGCTTCGTCAGCTAGCCGTCTCTAGTATCGCACGCGAAGTAGGCATAGGTCCCCTTCCGCTTGCGTGTGCCACCTGAGTCCCGGCGCTCCTCTACTGCGCCGTCCCTGTGGGGAGGGTTCGAAGATTTTCCGGCTGGGGCGTTGGTGTCCATCGTAGACGTTGTATTTTGACTCTTCTGGCTAGGTAGGTGTCGCTGTACAGTTCGATGTTATATCTCCTCCTCAATTCTCTGTCTATGCAGACGGGACCGTATATCGTCCGAAGAATTTTCCTCTCGAAGCAGCCTTTAGTTGTTTTATGCGCTTTTGACAGGGTTCATGCTTCTCGTGCAGGAGCATCAGAAGCATGATATTTCTTAAAGCAGGACTGGGATGAGGAGGGTCTTATAAATGGACACTTTAGTTTCTTAAGAGACGGCTTTCCTACTTAATTGCCTTCTTAGCCTTCTTAGCTGATGTCATTGCCTGAATTGATAGCGAAACCCAGGTCCCTATAACTACCTCAAAGTTGTAGCTGTCTATGGTGACGTTCTGCCCGCACGACAGCGCGTCGCCTTGTCTTAATCTTTTTTTGCCATCAAAGGGATCGGCCAAGTCTTAACAGGCCTTGACGGATCAGTTTGAGCTTTCCATCCTCATCCTGCACACATTGACGAGTTTGGCAGGGATGCCAAAGCAAGACATTGCGCTATATAGCCCGTATCTATAAATGCTCTCATACGCGGCCTTAAAAACGATGAAAAGGTGGTGAGTATTGGAGTGAGTATGGGATTCGAGGGTTTTCTCCAAGATCTGTCACAGTGTGAAGATTTGATTATGGTGGACTTTCCTGGGCTAAAGCCACACCTATAAGTATATTGACAAACGGTTTCAGGCGTTCAACAGTAAATCCGTCTGAATCCGAGACTTGTTGCTGCTTCATAACTGGAATTTCTCTTTGTGGCCGGAAAGTCACCCCGACGGCACGACCCTTAACGTGGCGGACCAGATCTTTTGTATAACTCCAAAATGGAAATTTTTTTTAATTACTCTTACGAGAACTTGAGTAGGCAAATTTGCTTCAAAACAAGCAAATTTGCTTCAACTCCCAAACCTGATACCAAGGTGGAAGCGTTTAGCCTTCTAGAGACACACCTCCACCTTGTGCTCTTCAGAGGCACCGGCAACGGTGATTATTCTAGAACTAACTTACACAAACCGGCTTGGTTACTGACCTGATGATGCTGTCATATATACAATTTAATTTTTTGAGGGTCTCAAGTCACCTGGTCCTTGTTTTGGCACTGCCGAAACAAGATTTAAGTCAGCTCTTGGCTGCGTTGAAAAGAATATTCGCTGCAAGCCTAGCCATGGCTTACCATACCTAGAGTGGGTCGTATTTTGGTTAAGGTCGTATCTTTGGTTAAGGTCGTATTTATACCAAAGTAAGTCTGACTAGAGCTAAGCAAAAAGTTAAAGCTTGGATAGACACGGGTTGATGTGCATATGCGCAAGGTTGCTATCCAATCGCATCCTCTTTCTAAGATGCAACACGCTTATCAGAGCGGAAAATCCTCCGAAATTGTGCTCCGGAACCTGATGGTAGGATTGAATGTGCTTTTAGACGAGTAGGAGTAGCCAAACACGATTCCAGAGAAAACGGTGTAGATGAAACATTAGTTCCATGAATTAAGGCAATGCTAATATACTCATACGTACTTGTATGGTGCATGATTGTAGACGAAGGGATTCTGGACTTTTGTTCGATGATGATTAGTCCACTAGGAATGGATTTACAATGAATCCTCTTAAAACTACGGTTAAAACTGGTCGGCGTCTGTTACCCAGGTAAGGGTCGGCCGAATACAAAACACTTTTTTTTCTTCCAATATGCAAATAGAATGGACAACAATTAGATGAATGTCAGATGTTTTTATGAAATATCCTGCTGGTTATACTATTGATTTTTTCCGTAAAGGCATAACACTTGCGGGCGTAAAATTTGGTCTTTCTGTGCAGAGGTTTCATTCTTTGCTCATCAACGTTTGTGTTGGGTCGATAATTACTTTCTTCATCTATCTTTTCTATCACCAAATTCTTTTCGCTCGCAATGTGCTACGCTTTTTAAGGGTAATCATATCCGTTTGTTTACGAACATATTATAGGAAAAAAAAACAATTCTTTTGGCGAGAAGGTCACTTTCCCAATGTTCGATGATGTAAAATTTTTGGTATATAATCCTTAAGAGAAAACTTCTCTGGTTCAAATATGCTGAACCCAAAACCTTAAAAGCATCGCCAGATTTTTAGCAATGTGGATACGCTTTTTCCAGGATATATGACTTTGCTCCGAAAATGGTACTCTGGATCTATAAAGCCGCATAATAAGACCATTTCTCTTAACTGATATGTATCAGTTGTTTGGCACGCCCTGATTTGCTCTAGTTGCTCTGATCAGAAAAAAAACCTTTCTTGAAAATTTCCCGGGTTAAATATTAAATTTGGCGAAGAATTGTTTGGAGTCTTAACCGCCGCCAAGTAGGCATGTTAACATAGTTGAATATGGCATATGTCGGCAACTCTAAGCGTAGCAGAGGATGATGTTAAGTGGATGTTCATATAAGCCTCCTAGCCTTCAGAGCCTTTAAGCCTTACAACGAGAGTCCAACATAAAAAGGACATGATTTCAAAAGCAGAGTCTATCGTTTAAAACTTGTGATTTGGAATTGAACTCAACTCTGGTGAGTGTCTTAAAGGCATGTCCCGGCAATGTGTTGTCTTGCACTCCATCTTTGAGAAATACGGCAAACTAATTGGGTTTCGGTGTTCCTGTTGTTATTGTCCTTTGAATATTTCAAACTTTAACATGAAGCAAAATATCGTTCCACCTGTCGTCTACATGCTTCCGAGTACCTTACTCCTTCCGAAAGATGTTATATCAAACAATATGAGGAAATATTTGAATTTGAGAAAAGAAGTCCTTTGGGAACTGTTATGTGGAAATCTGTATTAAATTTATGGGCTGTGACAAGGCTTAACTTGGTCTTTTAAATCTTAATCCTTTCCCTTTCTTCTGGAGCACAAATAACATTTTCCTTTTTCCAAGAAATTCAAATACAACAATTCATTTCATTTGGGAGCATCCCTAGTGTTTTATTCGGCAAGTCTCCGCAGCATAGCACCCCCAGCCTTGACACAGCTATACACAAGAGTTGACTCAACCTGATTTTTTTTTTTTAACAAACGTCACAGGTAAATCCCTATTCAGGGATGTCACTCGTTCTCTCTCGTAAATCCTAATGATCATAAATGTATGGAAATTCAATTCAATTTCTGCCAAAATATGCAAATAAATTATTCAAAAACCAAATTCAGCCAGGAGGTGGACGCCAAAGAGACGCACAGAAGGACGATGACGACTCCTTCTATATACAAGAACAAAATGAAACAAAATAAACCCAACGGCTCGGTGTGTGTGCCCGAATTGGAAAGCAGCAGATTCTCATCGTAATGCAGCTCGACTCGATTCATGACTCATACACGCTTACAAACCCACACTTCATATAAATCCGCTCCACTCGGATAGTAAGAAGCTAAAACATGAATATTTGATGACAAAGTGTGCACTGCACTCTCACTCACCTGACATTCGTACATGCCGTGATCCCTCCTCTGAACGAACTTTATTTGCAGGGTCCACGTATTCGAGCCCGGCGTATGGAGTATCGCAAACCTCTCATCGTTTGTGTATAGTTGAGCTCCAGATGATAAAATATGCCAATCTCTTCGTCGAATCCAGGATATTTGATTCTGTAAAATAGATGTACACAAACGAAACGCATGAGATATGAGACGCAAAGTCAGATATTTAAATCCCCTTTCACAGGCGGGCATCAGCGCGCGGGGAGGACTAACTGAATATAGGGATGGGATATAGCTATGGGACATGGAACATGGGCTACAGATTAAAAGAAAATACTTTGAACTGATACTGAATATGAAATAATACGATATTTTGCATTTCGCAATCGAGATTTTCGAACGCTGCAGAAACCAACCAAAGGATCTGTTTATGGAAGTAAAAGAGCCACAGGAATTTTGATTGAAACAGTTGCATACATGCAGTTGATACACAGAGAATCTGTTATTAGCTCTGTAATACGGTCGGTTAGAAATCTGTCAAAGCTTATACCAAATCATGCACAGCAAATAGATGAGGTTTAAGTCATAAACAATTATTTTTCCAAATGCTTCTCGTAATAGTTACATGTTAACAAATATTCAAAGGACACTTCAATTTGAATGATGTTAGGGGAAAAAAAATAAGAGCCTTCAAAGAGGCTCAACCCCTGATGCACATCCAAGTTACGTGCTATGACAACATTATTCAAGGAATTTTCATTTGTTTCCCATCAAAAATTTATTATTTTCACTGCCACCCCGAAGGACTGCTCATGTGTCTTCCTCTGGCATAGTTTTAAGTTTTAAATTTTTAAGTGGCTGTGTATATAAATTGCAAATCAAAGTAATTATTAACTCTGTGATTGATGGCGTACGTTGGTAATAATTAATGGGATATCGCTGTGATATATTGAATCGGCAACTTTATTGTTAGCTCCTAATGAACGTGTGACAGAAGGCCTTGGAAACACGTCAACAACGTATTAGTGATAGCCTGTCAATTATGTTGGCAGAACACACACATTTTTGCAACTCATCATAATTACAAGACATACGAGTAGGTACAACTTAATTGTATCCCTTGGGAGAATTGATTAATGGAGGCATGTCCGGGGAGGTTGGTAAAATCGATAAGAGCCTCTACATACCAAAAGGAACTCTAGACTGTTGTTATTTATTTTTCATCGAAGCCCCTGAAAATTAGTTTTTTTGGGCCTTTTTCGTTTCGTGTGCTATGAAGAGATTGTTACAGCGATGGGATGCGGCATTGGGAAAGTCAAAGAGGGTAAATTAATTTTAATGCATAGTTTGTAACACAGTGAAATAATTATCGTAGACCCCTAAGACCTTTTAGAGATGATCGAGACCGATAGGTGAATCGATTAAGCCATGTCGGTCCGCCTGTATGTGTACAGGTTTTAGGTCTTCAAAATCAAGCTAGAGAGCTGAAACTTGGTACGAGCCTTGGTTCTTCCGTTGCACACACAAAGTGCAAAAATTGGCTCAATATGTCTATACGGCCACGCCCACTACCGGCTTCGATGTGAGATAACCTGTATTTCACATTTTCTTTCAAAATGCCTTTGGATCAAGTTAGACAAGGCGCAGGAACTTAATTTTTGGTACTGAGCAATATTGACCCAAGACCTTTAATAAGGCAAAAATTGGATCGCCCACAACATCGACCATGCCCACTTTTAACATGTTAGTTGAGGGGCGTCCTTTTAAGGGGCGTTTTTAGGAAAAAACTTTTTTTTTGAAATATTTTTCGCTTTTAAAGTATTTTCTCATGATTCCATCGAAATTACAATGGACTGATTTTAATTTTAAGCTCATGCCCACTTTTGTGAGCGTGGCCTATACAAATTGTATATGAATTCGAGCCAAGAAACTTCAAGACTTGGTGTTACATGGTATATAGGGTCGGGCATAGTTTTTCACAGATAAACTCTTGCACTTACTCATTTGTTTTTTCAGAAGAGCTGAATAGTCCGATATGTTGGACCTACAGATATGTAATCAGCATAGAATAACGAATTTCGGAGTTTTGGTCAATTTTTGTTATATCTATTATTTCGAAAATCGATTTTTTAAGAACTTCGAAAACGTCTGGCACGGTGACAGCCGCGCTTAAATGGTCTGGGACCTTCATTTTGATTGTAAGAGATGGTGCTTCTATATGTTATATAAAAAATTATTTTTTATATTTTTCCAAAAAGCCAGACTTTTCTGGAGACGCATGACTCGTCTGGGGACTGAAATTTCGTGGTTAAATGAAAAAATTCTATGCGATGAAATCATTATTGTCTGGTTAACTAAACTATCTCAATTTTGAAACAAATGACCTTTTCGAAGTACTATACCCAACTAATGCCACACCCCACAGCTGCCAGACTTTGGTATTTGAAGTAAGTTCGTTCCCAGCTCTCGACATATCTTTTTTCCCGGTTCACTATCACACCCAAAATTTGCTGTGGGCTCTTGGTTTAAAAAAAAAATTGTCCTCAACGCGCCTAATATTTAAAACATTTTTCCGCTGCCAAGCTGTCAGACGAATCAAATGCAAATCTAATGGACAACAATTAGATGCATGCCAGGTGTTTTTAAGAAATATTCCGCTGGGTATACTATTGCTTTTTTCCGTGAAGGCTTAACAATTGCGGGAGAGAGCTTTGGTGTTTCTATGCAGTGGTTTTATGTTTGGCTCATCAGCGTTTGTATTGGATCGAGAATAACTTTCTTCTTCTTTCTTTCTATCCGCAAATTCCTTCCGCTTGGAATAAGCTACGCATTTTAAGGATAGTTGTAACCCGTCGATCACGAGCATGTTATATAAAAAAAAAAAAACAAATACTCAGTACATTTCAACAGGAGCTTAGCTTTGGAATCATAAGAAATGTTGAAGCAGAATTGTTTTGGGAAGCATTAAATTCATATGATTAAACTCGTAAGCCTCAGTCTTAGGCAGAGTCAAAGCTTGTTTGTCAGTCCAATTTAGTGCTTAATACATAAATAACCATTTAATTTTTCTGAAAGCTCAACAGCCTAGAAAGTATCAAAGTCTCTGATCAAAAGACACTCAGAAGATGGAATTTTTTTAGTTTTGCCGTGTAACAAATGTATTTTAATGTCATTTCAAAGAAAATATAAAGTCAACGTATCATAACGGGGCGAAGACGAAGCCAAAGCCTTTTGTAAAGCTGCCTTAACAGTCAACCTTATGAGTGTAGTTCAATGCAACCGTTGCATACCCAAAACCGAAGTACATAACTGATGAAATGCAACTACTATACACAAGTTCTAATGGGAAGCGGTTCATAAAAGAATTTCGTGATGTACAAGATGTACAATGCCTAAAATATTTGTTGCGTGATGTACATCTTTTCAGAGGCCTAAGGAATGAATCGACGTTTTTTATCACACTTTCAACTCTTCGCTAGCGTAGGTGATAGTTTTACGAATTATCCCTTCGTTCCGTCACGACCAAAAATGGCAAAATCATGACCCCACTGTTTTCTATGAAAACGGGTTGATTTTTGTGACATTTTATTTATTTTGAAATTTTTAGGCCGACCTACGAGTGATTTCCAAATTATTTCATTTTACAGAATTTGAAAACATACTAGAAAATTCCTATTTCAACAAAAATAATAAAATAATTTTTTATTTTGTTTTTAATAAAAAACTGCTGAAAATTTCATAAATTGAATAAAAAACCGGTCACATATAATAAAAAAAGACCGTCAAGTATGACGCCATAGACGGAGCGGTCCGCCATACACGGAGCGGTCCGGCGACTAAGCGTAGAAATATTGCTGAATTTGCATAAAAAAAGTTGTTTAGTATATTTGCGACTTTGTTTTTCTTTTCTTTTAATGACGATTTCGGTCTTTATGGCATTTTTTCAAGCGCATCTCGATAACCCATTTGCTTGGCTTATATAATATTTGTAGAATATTAAGAGTGCAATTTTAAGAAAATGTATGCATAAGATCCTGCCATTGCAGTGTAGTAAATAAAGGGGAGATTTTTGACTGATTGCCCGGTATTCGGGTTTAAAATTCTAAAAATAGATTTTTTTTTAATTTTTCTCTAGGTACTGTTAAAATTTTTTTCCAAGTCTACTGAACTTATTTCAGTCGAATTTCAAGTCCAGGTACTCAAATTTTGATAGAAACGCAGTGTAGCAAATAAACTTTTTTGATTTTTTTTTTGTATATAAAAATATATAAAATATATTTTTATATATAAAAATAAATAAAACCAGTGAGTAAGTGCAACAGTGTGTACGCAGAAGGTACAGTCCGTAAAACGGACCGTTGCATACCCCATCCTATCCCACATTGTAAAATGCTGATGGCTTAGTTATTTTTTGACATTTTATAAGTAATGCAAACTTCGAAAAGGGGCGTGGTCCAACTGCCCCTAATTACAAACTATTAATTATAAGATATTTCCACAGATATTTCCAAGTTACACTTAAATGTACGTAAATATTCAATATTTTGGTTCAAATTCAATATTTTTGAACCCAGGCTTCCGGCGTAGTAAGCACAACTAACCACTACGCCACGGCACCCCACTTTTTTTGTTTCAGGCTTTCCTAAATTAGGCTCAAGGCCAGTCGAAATTAATGTTTTCTGGAAAATTTTAGGTTTTTCTTCAATTCTGGCTCAAAATGTGCCCCAAAGTCTTGTATGAACAAAATGTGAAACTAAGCGTTTAATACAAAAAATGTTAGGCAAATTTTTTTCAATTTCGAGCAAAAATATTGAGTAAACTGCATTTGAAAATTCACCCTTAAAATAGATGCCACGCCCACTAGAGGAGGTTTACCAATTAAATTTGTCTTTTTTGTATCTTACATTCAACAGGAAATGCTAAATGTCAAATTTCAGCCTTTAAGAACGTGTTAGAGTTTTGAAAACTCTGGAGGTAGTCGTAAACCTCACGTACGCTCAAAACCTATTCAGCTCAAAATTTAAGTCCTAAAAACATGTGACATACAGACGGACGGACGGACGGACATGGCTCATTCGATTCAGAATTCGGTCTCGATCTCATGCCCTTAAGGTCTTGGGGGTTTACCATTATTATTTCCATTATTATTTCACCGTGTTACAAACTATGTGACAAACTTAATGTACCTCCTATCCTATGGGATGGGGTATAAAAACTGAAAAACAGGTTTTTAATTTTCAAAATTAATAATTATTAATAATAATGCTTTCTACTCCAGTGGTTTGCGATTGCGTAAAATTTGGTTGATGACATAGAATCAACTTAGAAGTTGTAGACATTTTTTAGCATAATTTTAGTTAACCGACGAAATGATTATAAGCATAAATTTAAAAAACCACGTCATATTTCAGCCCTTCTATGTTTTTCTTACAAACCTCAAAGAACTCTCTAGGTCTGATATTTTTTTCAAAACGGCATATGTTACCGGTCTCATTAAAGTGCGAGGGACACGCGGTTATGGAGCTTTATTCCTGCATTTTTTGACTTGAAGACCATAAAACACTATTTGGAACCTTTTTTTGAATTTCGAATACCGTTATATTTTTTTTTTTTGATTTTCATATACATTGCGCTAGCAAAGGTTACTTTTTTCTAACACTCAGAGCACAAATTTTTTAACTATCAGTTTTTTTATTTGTTTTTTTTTTTTTTAACCGTTTCAGAAAATTTTAAGTTAGAAACATCATTTTTTAAAGATCATAAAAACTTTTGAATTCGCTTCATACGTTTCCACCATATTTCATTATAATCGGTACCAACGTTAAGATTCCAGAATATTTTGATAAATAATTTTTGAAATGTTTTTGAAGTTTTCGAGCTAAATGTCATAATTTGCTAATTATTCGAAAATGTTTATAGTTTTCCCAAAAATAACAAATAATTCTTGATGCGTCTGATTTTCTTCAAATCATTTGGCTGATGTTGTATCAAAGATAGTGGTGGGGACAAAATTTTTTTCACTATTTTTTTTTCGAAAATACGCCAAGACTACAGTTCTAAACAGTTTCATCAAAATTTGATTTAAACCTTTAATTAGCCTTTCGCTGACTTACATGTTAGCCCAATATCGGCAATTTAAATAAGAAGATAAAAAAGTTATGACGTTAAAGACGTTGAAAATGGGTATCTATTTTGCATTCCTTATTTCTCATCACCTTTTCAATATTTTGCAAAAGTTTGATTTTATTACGAAAATCTAATATTTTTTTAGCACATGTTCCAATTAACTTCTTTCTAGCTATACAACTTTTTAAGACAAGGCCTAAACACTTTTTGTCTTTTTTACCATCAATATTAGAATCGGTAAATAAAACGTTATGCGTGTAGGTATATACTTTCTCATTTTTTTTCACCGACTTTATAAGAGTGTACCAAATTGATCTCTCTACGACTACCGACCAAAAGTTACAGTTGCGGATGGACGGACAACAGAGTGATACCATAAGAGGTCCTTTTTCAATTTTTGGTCAAAAGCTCAAAAAAACATAGGTATGTCCGCGCCTCTATCTCTCAAATGGTATAAAGTATAATTTCGAAATAAATTACGGCCTAAGCCATTCTTCTGAAATTTTATACAAAACTAGAATAAATTTTGAATACTCAAAAATATCCGAGATTTAACTAAGAAAAGTAAAAGCATTTTTGAAAACGAAAGTCGTACAAAATGTTTAGCAGCAAGAAAACTGCGTTGTAAACGTTTTCTAAATTGCCGTTTCCAAACTAAATTTATTTTGATGTTTTCTCAAAAATCTGTGTCCGTAGCGCTAGCAACATTGCAAGAAAGTAGCCGTGTTGCTAGCGCTTTGCCTGAGATATAAAAAAAGTCTAACGTTAATTAAAACAGAACCAAAGTTGTTGTTTTATTGATTTAATATTAAAAAAGGCCAAGAAAAAGTATTTATCTCCCTCTATCTACAAAATTGTATGAATTAAGAAAATTTTTTTAAAAAATAACGGGAAAAGTCTATATTTTGAATATATAAAAAAAAACGAGCTGTAGAGGGTTTGAAATAGCAAATAGTCTCCAAGATGTGATTAAAAGCACTTAAGTTGACTGACTTAAATGGTAGAAGGTTTGATCAGAAGCTCCATAAATTTCCTAATTTAAAATTTCGGAGAGAATTAACACAAAAATCGACAATGGGAAAGCTAAGCACCTGTGTGCTAGGCTTACCAGAGTGTGATCCCAAACAATATTCAAGACCATAATGCCAAAAAAAAATGGACAGAAATGCAATGACTGCACTTCATGCAAACTCTTCGAACTTCGACTTCTTTGAAAGTGCACTTCATGCAAACTCCGGTCGTCCGACCTAAAAATTTATCGAACCTAAGATAAACCAAACGTTCAAGATAACAAGGTTAAAGGCAAGACCCAATTATTTTGAAATAATCCTTAAGGTCGATTCGTCGATAGGGCATGTTCGGTCTATGCCTAGAGTCACACAAAAACGCCTTATTCAGGTATTCGGAAAAGGCTCACAAATCTTTTTCACTGCAAACTGCATAACACAGAAATGTTCCCAATTCGATAAATATACATTTGCTACACAATTCGTACAGACTTGTTCCACTTAAAAGGGCTAAACGTCTTGCATTGTGAAGGAGCACTCTGCCAAAGGAGCTCAATAAAACTCCCGCAAGAGCTCCTTTTCGACCACTATTATTCTGTTCAATAAGCTTAAGTGCAATTCCTTTTCATGAACTGGCTTACGTTTAACTACACTTGCCGTAAATATAAAGCTCCTTACACGCTCCTTTCTAATTGAAGTATCTGACACAAGCATATCAGTTATAAATACGGTGTACTAGACATTCTTTTTTTTTCGAAGTTGGCTTAAATAAAACATTCTTCTTGCAGCTCCGTTGCAGCACTTTGTGTGTGACGTAACTGCAGCACTCAGTACCTATTGTGTGGCAAATCTATTGATTGAAATTGTGAGGCAAGACTCCACCGGTGAGCACGACAATGCAGCTTTGTTCCTGTCGATGTAACAAAATTTAATTAAAAATTCCATGAAACCAAAAACATCCTTCCTTGTGCCTTAGTAGTATAGAAGAACTCTTGATGTTTTGACGATACATTTTGTACACCGACGATAGCATGTGAGCCAAAACCGAGTAGACACTTACAGCGAAAGTTGCATAACTGCAGTGTTCTTTGTCACAAGGTTAACCTGAAAGCTTAGGGCTGCTTGTTATTGCCACAAATGCAAATATTTTATTACCTTGCTTAAGCTGGGAAGACGGCAACGTGCAAGATTTTTCCGGACGGTTTGCCAAAAAAGGACCTACGTACTCTGATCCAGTGCAGTGAAAAATCGCTCACTCTTCGATTGATGCGAGCCAAGATAAAGTGCTTAGAAAATGTCTTACGTCAACTCTGAAGGAGACACAGTTGGGCAATATCCTTGCTGCCTCACGTGTAATATCAGCGTCTACTTCTGCACATAAAGGTACCCATCTGTAGCATCGATGTTTAAGTGCATTTATTGCTCCTCCTTGGCAAAAATCCATGTACAACGTCATGACCTGATTTACATCGAAGGAAACCAACACACCATTGTTGCCAACCAGCCGTAAATGTCGGTGTGTTGCTCTGCTGAGCAGCAGCAGAGAAGAATCACAGCATAGACTTTCCCAATACAAACCCTATGTTCATATGGGTTCAATTTTTAGAGACGTAGTCCTGGCCAACCGCTTCTAGTTTTCAATGTCCTGTAAAAGTTCACAACTCGAGTTTTTTTTTTTTTCTTCTTTTTTTATTCTCAAAGTTATATCCTTGTCAGCATGGAGCGATGATGGTTTGTATTGGTTAGATGGTTGGCTTGTTAGTCTTGGCCAAAACGATGAGAAGGATATAAAAGAAAGGAATTACTACCATGTCCGGGTAACATATGTCGAACCTAAGAAAGGACATTGTACACATGTGGAATGGTCGTCGCTGCATTGACAACAACGTTTTCTTTATACCAATTGAGGAAGAAATTCAAAATTGAATACACATAGCTATCGGTGTGTAGAGGTCCTGTGAAGTAAATATATTTGCCGATCTGTCGATGCCAAATTTCAAATGTATTCCATTGTGCGACATTGTACATTCAGTAGAGTTGTGAATACTATCGATTGGCTACAAGTTGATGCGGGATCTGCAGGCAAGGTCCTTTAATGGCAGAAAAGAAAAATTGTTCGCCCTTACAAATGTCTGGCGATTCAATAAAATTTCATATTCTCCGCAGTTGAGGGTGTTGTGCACATGTGGTTGTTTGTACTGGGCAATTTCTTTTGGCTAGCTTGACTTGATGGCAATAAATGCATATTCTTTGAGAGAGAAGACTTTGTTTGAAATGAAGAATTGAGAAGCATAATGTCATATAGCTTTTATTTTCTGGGGAAACTTTTGACTTATTAAATTCAATGAGGTGCATAACCGCGAAACACAGTAGCCTACGCAAGTTGAAGGCAAAAATGCTAAGACTACTCACTGTCTCACAGCTACAGTTTTTTAAACTAAAGCTTTAAGCTTCTTTCTTATTAAGGAAAACTCCTTTCCTTACGCTCGAATCGTACAAACTAATTGAACTGAAAATCATTTTGCAAATGTTCATTTCCTCATTTGAGCCAACTCTTGTTGCTATTCAAACTTAATGAACCAAAAAAGACTCATTTATTTTACTTCAAAGCAAGAGTGAAATCGTGCGTATTACACACGTTCACGTCCTTCCGATTTGCTACTTCTTCAGTATTGTATAAGAGCTCCCATCATTTAATCCCTGTGGTAGTAAAAATCATATATGACAAGCTCTCAACTTTTATGACCATCATTTTCACCGCACACATCCATCCGCCAGCAACCAACTGCCGCACAATCAATATCCGAATGTGCAACTACGTTCCACATAATATGACAAAAGAAATGATACTAGATCCTCAGGAAAAAAAAACCCCTTGTCTTTGACGTGGAATTTTTCATATCAGCTTTGCTGTATGCTTGCAACTGGAATTTTTTGATTTCATTTCATTAAGATCAACAACACGATACTTGTTCAGCTTGAATTCATTATTTTTTTTCTACGGGCTTTTACGATTTTATTTGAGCTTATGAGAGGATTTCGATTGGCTTTACCGAAACTTCATATGCATTGAGGCAGGCGACTTTTTGTAAGGACCCTATGATTTGCGTTTTCGTATGACCTCGCTGTAATGGGGTTCTTTGAGCTCTTCCACAACGGAAATACGCAACCAAAAGTAACCTACAGCCGAACTTTTCAATCCCATGCTAAAGTCAGTTGGGAAAAATATCTACCAACATTATGTCATTTAACTTCAATTTTTGTTATATATTCTTTAACAGGAAAGTTAAAAGAATATATTTGTGGTTATGCGTTTAAAGCGAGGTTCACAACGGCAACAGTAAAACGCGCGACTTATTGCCGTCCGGTTAGAAGCACAAGCATTGAGGAAGTCGTGAACACGCGGCTACCACAATTAGTGGTGATCGCGAGACTCAATTTGCGGCAAGTCACCGTTTGCGTATTCCCTCAAGTCGCACGACCAAAAATTGTTTTCACCACACTTTATCGGAATATGTTTGAGTGCTAAGTACACTACGAAAAGCTTGCCAACTCCTTTATTTAACGATGAAAACTAAAATTTCCATCAAAACTGACAGGAACCGCATGCAAAATTATTGGAAAACCGCACGTTTTCCTGTGGCCGTGTGTCTCAGGCCGGAGATGTCTTCATGCTTCAAGTTTGGAAAAGAAAAAAATGTTTTCAAAAAATTTTTGAAGTACGAAATTTATAATGTGGATAAACCTGGACACTGTGGCGTATGCGCACTATTTTTTCGAAATAAAATGCATAATAAAAATAAGTAAATAGAGTGGCGCAACAGCTCGATATGAACCAGGGCCAACTTCTCAACAATGTATGCTGTGTGTGTTGATTTCTTCACATACAAGGGGAGCTACAATTTTTTGCCGAATCCGATCGGCAGTTTAAGAAGTTTTTCAAGACAATTGATACTCTCGGAGGGCTTGTCAAACGCTCGCGGAGGTGAGGACCGTGAAAAAGAACAAGTCTTTTTTTTTCAGGTGATAATGGCAGGATTTTGCGAAATAATATAAAATATTATTGACTATATATTATGGAAAATTAGTCACTATTTCTGTTACACACACAACTGACTATTTGAAATTCAAGAGATTTTGAGCTGCTGTACCTCAGGGTTGCGCGTTTGGCCCGACTCTGTCCCTACTTACGTGGGACATCATAATGAGAACTATCTCAAAACGGCGAGACAGGAGTATCGCATCTTTTACAGCCAATGCAATGGTACTATTTGATGAGAGTTGACTCAACTTAATTTATCGATGAGAAGCCTCTGCCGCAAATTGGGCGGTGTGACAAAATATTCGCATATGAATATAGCGTACAGAGGGCAAAAAATTAGCCTCTGTTAATAAATCTGCCACAGATATGTACCATAAGATTATCAGGCAGCATTTATGGAAAAAGGTTTTGAAAAGGTTTTGAAAAGCTTTTGAAAAGGTTTTGAAAGGGTCATATACGGACCGCGGGCCAATATTAAAAGTTTTCGTTATTTGACATTTTAATGCCATTTTATGCCCCGTCCCATAGGGTAGGAGGTAAATTAAGTTTGATTTGTACTTTCCCAAGTAAGAATATGACCACCGTTACGTTTACAGCACTACATGACAAGATATTAGGTTCTTAAGTTGGCTTTGTACAAGTAACGGGGCCCCTTACAAAACTCCAATAAGGGCGATTTGGCACTTTATAGAACTTAGTTTAGGGCGCAAAAAGGGTTCTTTTTCAAGTTCTTGTAGAACTTATTTGACTGAGAGTACACTTTTAAAAGAATCAGTAGGTCGCACCACATGGTGTTCACCTTTTACTTTTATTCTGTGTTTTGTTTTAACTTGGGTATACATTCTCATCTTGTTTATTGTAAGTGTAGATGTTTTTGAAACAAATAGCTTCGTCCATGTAAACTAAGGCATGTTATGTTCTTGCTGAAATTGATGAGTTGAAAGATTGCTTTTGCTTCACATTAAAAAAGATGCGCATTTAAAATCTCGAAAAACTTTAAGCGATTACAACTGTCTGCAAGAGACTCGTGGCCAACCCACGCAGTGTGAAAAGTTGGGCCGCCCGTTCTCGAATAATATCTTTAATATCTTCAAATGATTTATTAAAACCAGATGAAAACGAACTATGCGCTTCTTGAAACATAACATAACAAAAATAACAAAAATAACATAAAATTAAGTATAGGTCTTATGTAGGGCCCATATAGAACCATTATAACACTTAAAGTGTTCTGTGTTACCTTTTAGAAGCTTTCGGTTAGGACTATCTAGCTTTATGTAGAACTATTATAAGGTTTTGCGTTTTTCTGTCAAGCATGGCGTTAATTTATTTAGGGTAACTATTGCTCTGTTTTTGTATGCTATACTTTTTTTTCTGTTCTTAGGTGCTTAGATCATTTTCATTACTGACGCGGCAGGTATTAATTGAAACGTATTTTTTTGTGGATGTTTTATTCTTATCCATGGATGCAGTATATACCCTAAGAGCTTTAAACCTCAAGAGGGAATTCTTGTAAATTTCTGTTTAAAAAGTGGGAATACGTCAGCTGGACAAAATACGTCAGTGGACAAAATACTTGAACTGTTGGATCAAGGAAGCCAAAAAAACTTATTTTAGGCACTAGACTATACAAAAAATAGAAAAAAAGAATGAATATTATTCTAAATCAGACGGATAACGTACCGATACCATAAGAGATCCATTTTCTGTTTTTGGACGAACCCCTAATTATAAGCGAAAATGTGCTAAGTTCCGATTTTCGCCTTAGTTTGTGAGTAAAAAAAAACAAATTCTATATTAGGAGAACCTACTTAGTCTCTCTCAAGCAATGAAATTTAACAAAATTTGAGTTAACAAAATATGCTAAATCCAAAAATTAATCGAATAAACGAATTAAAAGCAAAAAATATATAGTTTTTCCTCCATATAATGGTAAGGGAGGGAAACATACAGAAATCGGACTTTACAATCCTTTAAATTGGGCCTAATTTAGGTTTCATGTGGTTGAGAATCTCTCCTCTCCTAAAATTTGTCAAATTTGACTTAGCAGCTTTACACATTTCGCCGACGATTTGGGATACCACTGCGTTGTGGGTAAGAGTACGAAGTGCTATTTTTACCGATTTTATAAAACTTTAAGAAAAATCTTTAAATGAACAAATGAGCGCTTTGTCGATAGATAACAAAAAGAAACAGTTTTGAAAAATCTTTTACATCCGCCTTAAATAAAAGAAAAACACAAAAATTAAAAAAAAATTACCACTTCCTGATAGCTTGAACAAATAGCTTAACCGTCAACACCCCTGGTCCTCAACCATAACACCCGTATGGCCAAATAACTGCTAATACTCAACATTGTTTCCGAATCTCAGTCTGCTGTATATTAAATTCCCACTACCGAAATAGCAACTGTAGCTGCCAACTTCTAAAATAAGAAATTTAGAAATGAGGTAACTACCCTTCCTGGGATTGCTGATCCCCCATTGGGCGCCTGCTCAGGTTGCGGTTAGGAGCACGTTTACCAGATATGGTGAGTACCAGTATGGTAGATTTCCTGTGAGACCAAAACTAGCAACAAGCGAGCGCCTTCCTGACCTGTTATCCAGATTAGGGTTGGCCGAATATTAAACACCATTTCCTCTTCCAACATGAAAATATAATGGAGAACGATAAGATATATGCCGGAAGGTTTTTTTCTTTTCGTTGAATATTCTGCCTTTCATTGCTTTTCTCTGTAGGGGCATAACACTTGCGGGGGTACGCTTTAGTGTTGCTGTGCAGGGTTTTCATGTTTCTTATTGGGCCATCAGCGTTTGTGTTGGATCGCGAACTCCTTTTCCCATTTATATTTTCTATCCTGAGATTATTAAAACTTGCATAACTCTTTTATCGTTAGCTTATTGTAAAAAAAAAGAATCAGTTACACAGTTACACTGCAGGCAAGCCAAGCAGGATTCTGGTGGACAAGCTAAACACCATAATAGAACACCTATTGAGAGAATGCCCATCAGTACTCTTGTAATCTTGTGACGCCCCACAACAACAAGACGTTAATGTTTGTGATCTATTTGTCACTGGGACAAGGGTAGAATAGATCTTCTTAGGTCCGAGTTCAAGTGGTTCTTGGAACGCGCACCTCTCAAAATTCGTGCCACATAGTTTTATGTTTGAAAGGCTAATGGGTGCGCTTTTCAGATGGCAATTCGCCACAGATCTCAATTATATATCGATTTTAGATCCTTTAAAGCAAAATCCCGTTGATGTGGAGACCTCGGTATTCCATTCATTTCAAAGCACCAGATAAAGCTCCAGACTACATCAAAAGTCGATCAGCGAGCCAAGCAAAATTTCAGTTATATAGCCCCATTAAATTGAGCATGAAACAGTATTACTGGGCCATGATATCGCGAATCTTATTTTTGCTCTTGTTGAAATTAAGTTAAAAATTTTCAAGTGGTTAGTTTGGTTGCTTTGCACTTTAGTATACCATCTGCAGCCTTTATAAATCATCTACACAAGTCATGTTGCCTTTACCATTCCATTCCAAGCTTAACAGCACATCAAACATTCAAGATCGAAAACCCAACACGGCGATTAAGATTTGGAAAGCGAAATGGCAGCACTCAATGATCATATTTGACTGGTCAAACCTGGAAGCATAGCAGTTTGCTAGACAAACTGGAAATCCTCGTGCCAGGAATGCAGCAAAAAGGTTTCCTCAAAATAGGTAATATCTATACCGCTTTTTCCGCGTTGCCAATTAAGTGCACCAGATACCTTAAAGCGGAGATCCTACATTTTTCATTTTCCATAATAGCTATTCTTTTGTTATAAAGGTTCTGACATCGTTAATTCAAGTGTTAGCAAACTTGTTGGGAAATTAAATGTTAGAAATTTCAATATCACTCAATTATTTGCTTTGTTTTTTTTTCGCTTCTTGGCTCAAATAAAAGCTAAAATTTATTTGAAAAACATTAAGCCCATAATAACGCTGTTTTTGAATGTACAATGCTATACAAATGCACTTAATAAAAAACAAACACCAACCGATTGTTCTAAAATTTAAAATGTCAATTAGCTTATAAACTGCAAAACTTTACTCCATTAAATAAAAAAGCAATTTCGAATATTCGTTGACTGATACAAAAGTAAATACACTCGCTTTAGTCGATCCAATAGAATAAATATTTTAGCCAAATGCGAGTGTAGTACTCGTATCAATAATAAATAAACATAAAAAAAAATTATAAATTAAATATGGGGCTGAAGGAGTTAAGTAAAAATAAAATCAACAACAAAATGTAACAACAAACCCAATTTACACCCACTCTATCCACTCCAGAGACTTTGCAAACGAGAAATGCAGTTCCACCTAATTGGACGGTCGTGTTGTGGGCCATCATCTGAAATGAGAGTTTGGAAAGTAGATAAACAAATTATTGTTCTTTTACGAAATTATATTTTATTATTTAAAAAAGTAGAACAGTGTAAGAATCGGTAGCTGTTTATGACGGCGTATTTGCTTTGGTTTATTAAAAAATTAAAAATGTCATTCAGGCATTATTACAATGACAATTCGGAAGCACCAAGTTATTTTTACCTCTGGCAAAAAAAAAAATCAGCAAATTTTATAGATTCATCATGCGGTTGTAAAGACTCAAATACGTCCTCAAAAAAGTCTTCAACACATAACCGGGCTACACATACCAAAAAATAGATACCAAAAAAATTGTCAGACTTGAAGGAAAGCCACCTCAATAAAATCCTCATTTAAATAACCTTTAATCAGTCTTTTTATCCAAATACCGTGTTTTTATCCCATCTAAAAAAAAACTCTCGCAAAAAATCCTTCACCTTTCCTAAGGTCTAAACTATGTAGTTCCAAGCATTAAATTACTTCTTTGATCGCAAATGCAATGGAAAGAAAATTAATTTAAGTGCAACCAGGGTACGAGAAAAATGTATCTCTCCAAAGGTCCAGCCTCACACCTATGTCTAGAGTATTTCTCAATTTAATTTGGCCCTGAACCTTGTTAATTACTCTACTTTTGAGTTGTGTGTAACCTTCTTGCTTTTAATATTTACCCGCCTTCGTAATGACTAAAAGGTAAGTGTAAACACCTTAAACTCTAAGCCACAAACGCACACATATGCACAAGAGTGTTTCCTATAGAATTGCTGGCATAGGAAGCCTTGGCATTGGCAAGGATATTCATTATTTAAATAAACATGTGCCAAACCATTTGGCACCAGAAGCAAGCTCGAACCGTAATAGTTTGTCCTTTGCAAATGTTTACTCATGTAAAGTGTTTGTTTTAATTTTCGCTCTGATTTGCATCTCAAATCGGAGCCAAATGATGATTATCCCTACACCTGGTCGTTGATGGGCGGAGAACATTGAAATATTTTGTTTTTAAATAAATTAAAAAATATTTTCAGGGGATTATATGAGTGGCCAAGCTCTTTTCTTTGATGGATGATAGCAATTTGGCTGATTAATTTGTACCTTTTTGAAATAATTAACTTAATTCATGGCAACGAAAGAAACTGTTTTTCAGGATAAGCACTTGTCCTCGCCAATGCGATGAGGTAAGACTCTGTTGAACTTTGTTTACGGGTTTGACAAAAAAAAAAGCTGTGGGCTACACAGCGGCGGACATAAGGTAAATGTCCCCATTGACAAAAAAGAAATCAGGAGGACTAGGTGGCGCCCGAGGAGGATAAAAGCCCAATGATTAAACATAAACACTGGTTCTATGAGCTATTGAAAAAATTATTTGAATTTTCTAGAACACGCACATTATAATGGAAGGCACTTTAAACACCGAGCTCTTGAATTCTAATCAAGAGCAGAGGCCATCCGAATGAACCTCCAAAAACTCGAAAAATGTTGCGATACTTTTTCTTTGCAAGGCGCAACGTTCTCGCATCTCAGTTTTCGCAACAACACACAGAGATGTAAGTTTCATCCAAGGCTATCAATCATAGATTGATTGTTGGCCATTTTATGATTTAAAGATTATATGATCCAAACCCACGAAGGGGCTTACATTGCATCCGATCATTATCTCGTTTAAGCCAAGTTTTTTTCTTCTGACTAACGACAGAGAAAGAAATGAGGAAGTTTGACATCGGACAATTGCAATTGTGGTAGGTCACTAAATGTTTTTGCGGTCGAATCTCTGATATTTTTTAAGAAGTGCCATTTTTCCTTTTCTATGCCGGCGACCAAGCATAGTAGGATCGGTGGCTTTTGCAAGTTTTAAGAAGAACTAAGCGGAAGTTATATAAGCTTCTCATTGGAAAAAAGACGGAGAATAAGAGGGAGATGTTAAAAGGAGGAAAGACCAACAAATCCAGAGTACAAATCTCGAGCTGAAGTTAACATGATTTAAAATACTGTAATAGGACTGGAGCCGATTTTGAGTGTAGAAAACCATTCCTGCAGAGGGTTTAATGGCAAAAAGGGACTCTCTATGTACTCGATCTGTACGAAGTAAGGAGAAGAAGCACTACATGCCGAGTTTTTAAGAATGCCTTACGACGATTTGGCTAGAAACACGCATCAAATCTGTTTGCAACGTTGACTACGTTGACTACGGAACGTTGACAACTTATGACTACGGAAGAAAGCATTCCAGGTGAATGAAACCCCAGCATTGTTTGCATTAAGCTAACGACTTTCCTTAAACTCCACTAACTACAAAGACTTGTCTCTTTTTTATAGCTTCATAGATCTTTTCTGTTGAACTGTATTAAGGCATAAGGACGTTCGACAATGCCCTGACGGATTTATATCAATGAGCCATATGGGTAAGAGTGGAAGATCATGGCCAAAAAATAAGAACCATAAATTCACACCCGCAACCCAAGTAGAAATTTCAGCTATTCGAGCAATCACCCATAAATGAATCCGTCCAAAACCAAAATATGAATTTGAAATTTCATTATGAAAGAGCTTCCAAAAAATTATGCAAAAAAGACCTTACATCAAATGAAAGGTCGCCCAAAAAGTAAGCGAATGTAGAAAAAAGTCAAGGATGGGGTTGAAAGCGGGCAGCAGGCACTTTAAATACCAACTACTATGTGAGTTTAAATTAATTACGACTTAAAACTCATCCGATCATTTAAAGTCAACAAAACTGTTTCGCTACAGCTTGAGTGTTTCTCTTGAGTGAAAAGTTTATTCTGATTGGTGCCTTACACAACAACTATACCTTTTCTGATAAGCAAAAGTACTGATTATGACTTTAATGCGTCTATCTCTTTATAGCATCAGAAAGGTCACAATAACCTTAATTTGTGTACTTAACTGACACACCTGAAATGTCAATTTTGGATTTCAATTAATGTGCATTATGCATCCATCTTTAATAATTTTTCTTGACTTTTGTAACGCCACAATAAAATAGAGACTCTTGGTTAAAAGCCTTATGCAAACCGTATTATAATGTGTGTTACATAAAAAAATTGTCCTGCTTTTATATGCAGATTAGCCACTTGGTAACTGTTTCGTAATAATTACGAAACTGTTTACGAATTGTTACTTAAAGCACACTATAACCGTTTTGGTTCAATGGCTTAATTGTGGTTATAGTGCTGTAACATGGGCCAATTATTTCTACTTGTGGGCATTTTAAGTTTGCTTATAGAGACTAAAGACAAGCGGTACGAACTTAAGTCCAATACCAATTTTAAGCATTGCTGCTAGGCTTATCTTAAAAACGCAGAAAAAAAAATACGCAGACTGAGAAAATAACAGCTTAAGCAGAATGAAATGGCGATCAAAGGGGAGTTCCGCTAGACGTAGACGTTCGGCTGTCAAATGAAAGAATTATGCAGAAAATCTACTCACGCCAACACCCGTGCTACAACTACTCACATAAGCCAAGGATATTGACTTAATTGGAAGGACACAGCGTAATGTAATAATATTGACGCTTTTGTCGGTATTGACAGGAAAACAGGGAAAATGGGTTCAGCATTTACAGTTAATAAAGCCAAAACATAATTTGTGAGATCCCTAATACTGACGTCTCGAATAGATTACCACCATAGACGATTTTGAGGTAAGTTGTCCTAAGCTCTCGCTCATCGCGTCCTAAACCGCTCAGATCAAACGAACAAACAAATCTTGCCATTCCCGGGATCTTTGGGTTTAAAATGTAGTTGGGTATAGCAAGCTGTCCCTCGAATCTTTAAATGTTCACCTTTTAAGACTCTCATCATCACAGTCGTTCGTAAAGTTGAAGTTTGAACTTCGTCAAAGGCTATTGAGGCCTTTTTGGGTTACTTTGAGAAGAAAATACTCCGGGTGATTTTTGGTTCCATTTGCATAATTGTAAAAAAAAATTGCTCAAGACCGATTCGTATCATACGCGATACCTAGACCTATTCAAAAAGTCAATGGTTCAAGAGAAGGGAAATCATCGAGTCATCCTTGCGGTGGGGCGGCGAGTGAGAAAAAGAACGATATTAATATGGCATAGTTTAACCAAATTCCCGTGCAGATCTGGATGCAACTCTGGACTTTGTCGACTGAGGCCCCGCCCAGGTCACTGGTGTCGACTGTAATAAGGCCAATATGAGTTAATAAACTAATTTTAAATAAAAAAGAGTCGAACTTGAAATTGCAGCTCAGAAAAGCCATCGCCTGACCTCTCAGAACCATGCATGCTGTGTGCGTTTCAGTCACTCATACACAATATAAAGGGGATCTAAAATTGTTCACTGATTCCGGACGCAGCGAATTGAGAATTCTCTCATGACAAGTGGTACTCCCGGACCGTCAACATTTTTTAATTACTCCGCTCGGAATTCAAACCCGGGACCTCAGGCGCAGTAGTCTTCTATTTTTCGGTCGACTTAATGTTTATAGCAAAGAAGAATATACTTTGAACTGATACTATAGAGTTAATGCGATTCGATGTTTGATCAAGGCATCATACCCGTAAGCTATTTAAGTAGGAAAATAGGTGGAACCAGCCAGTGGTTTGGTGGCTTAGCTTTTGAACCAGATGTGAATGCAAAAGATTGGGCCAGCTATATTGCTTTCACTTTTCAAGCAAAGCTGCACAACCAACGCTCAGGGGTCTCAGCTCTGAAAACCACACAATTGGCGAAACTAAAACATATTGGGAAGCCCAAAAAAACATTTTTGTGAAGCCCTCCAAATTGCTCTCCAAATTGCCCTCCAAAAAAAAACATTAAACTTGCATTCTAGTTCATCAGCGTTGAGTTTATTAAATCCCAATTTTTTTGTCGAACAAGAAGATAAAAAAACAGAATAACCGAACTTGAAGAGACTTTTTCCGAAAACCCAAATAAAAACAAAAATATCAACCCTTCTTTTAAAGATTCTACAGGTCTTTGTAGAAAGCGGTTTGTTTCACCCAGACGCAAAGATAACGAATTAGAATACAGAAAAAACGCCAGTTTTCCAGTAAACCCTTTCATCAACCATTGGTCAAAATTTGGAAAATTTCGAATGCCATTGCAGACCCTGAATACTTAAATCAAAGAAATATCTTCAACCGAACTTCAGGATCATTCAGTTTGCTAGATTAACAAAAAATTTGAATGGGCAAAATCTCGAAAATTGGTTTAAAAAATCCCTAATGGAATGGCACTAGATCTGGAATGAAACCCAGAAGACATAATATATTTCGAGTTTCTTAAAATAAGAAAATGTGGCTTTAATACCCAAAGTTGTACCCAAAGTTCTGCACCCCAGAAAGAGGAACCATCATACCATCACCATACAATATTGCTTGAGATTTTCTAGATATCGGCAGGTTGACCTCACAGCTTAAACATACAAACATTTTTGAAAAAAAATTTTGTTAACATTGAGCTTCCTAAAAGAAGAGTAAGTCAAATTGAAAACCATGGCGATCATCGCGTTTCCAAAGCCGGGAAATGCTTTGGCAGCTAGAATTCACTTTAGCTTGTTCGATTTCTGCCGAACATGCAAAATATTTCTCTTCCTAAATTTTTAATTTGGTCGTAAATCATTTTGGTAAGTTTGGTCTATCAAATTAAGAGATTTCGTCCTATGTCACGACACATATGAATTCCTTTCTTTGTAGGTGTTAAGGACTATCATTTTGGAAATGTTTGAAATTGATCTTGATTTTAACGATTTTGTCTAAAAATTTTAAAGCCCTTCTTAGATTGAGTAAACGGGACATACGCAGATAGCATGTTGCTATTGTTAACACCTTGGTCAGAATGTATTTGTTTTCAAACAAGACAACAGAACAGTTCTATTGCTGGTTAAAAAATTACTTTAAGAAATGCTCGTTGAATAATGTTTAAAGTATCGAGCATTTGAATTTTTCATCACAATCAAAAGGAAGGGATAAGAAAACAAAGTTGGCTTAAATAAACGAAACCCTATCGTTAATAGCTTCCCTACCCTAGCACAAAGCACCTTGATCTCGTCTTTGTCAAGGAACATCTTGCTGGTAAACAAAGAACAAACAATTCCAGGTAATCCATCAGTCATAATGGCGCTGCAAACACTCCATACTGTCTTTTCTATCTTAGAATAATCACTCTTAATCCTAATGATGAGTGGCAACAAAAACATCCGATAGGCATACGACAGTCGGAAGTCAATGACAACACGCCACTGAATGGAGTAGTCAACAAGGACACAGACCGACTAGCCGTAGCCGATGCCTGGCTATAAGGTACTTGACACAATGTTTCTTTTTATTTACAAAACACTTACCTCGCTGTCTTCAAACATCGGGCTGTCACTGGAATCAAGATTATTGTTATCTAATTTGGAGTCCGGATTCACGCCGCCCGCCATCCATAGTTTCTTCCAGTCGCTATCGGTGAGTATTGATTTTTGATCTGCAAAGAAAATGCCGCGATTAGTATCGTGGAAGGAGATAAATGTGGTCTTAGGAGTAGACCCAAAATGAGTGGGGATTGAGTGCTTTTGTAGGTGCTAAAAGCTGGTCATCTCCTCACAAAAGATGGGACGATCGATATTGTTTCGCGGTCGGAACGAGGGGATTAAGCGATAAGTGATGTTCTCTTTGAGCTTATGGTAACATCCTTTCTCGTTCGTCGTGTCTTTTGCTCGGGGTTGAAGAATTGAGTAAAAAAAAGTATTTGAAAGCATTTTGACTTAAAGTAGGCAGCCATCCCCCTTAAAGAAATCTAATGACCGAGTACCGCAACCAAATTAGGTCGACAACAATCAAATGCAAAATCGCCTGCAACACAAATGAGTGACCTAACCACAACCACTGCAACCGCTGTGATCACAAGCATCTTACATCTCGGAAGTACTCTCTCCCGCTAAACCAAGCTACACCACCCCTTGACATGAATTTACAAAAGTACAAATAAAACCCATAAACCCATACTATACACTCTGCATTGCGCTTCATAAAGGATGCCCGAAAGCCAATTCAAAGCAGAAAGGGAATTTTCAAATCGGCCGGAAGTTAAATGGAAAAGTTTTTGGGGAAAAGTGAAAATGCCACCACGGTTATAGCGGCCATTGTATTATAATAATGGAAGTATGAAAAATGATTACGTTGTTGCCTGGTCTCTGGCCCCCGCTTATGGGCGAGAGTTTTTCGCCAACAATACAGACAAGCATACGATTCGAGAAGTTCCATCCGGTACTATACTGAGTATAGGTATATAGGGAGTAGGGTAGAGGGTCTTTTTGAACTGCAAAGGACCACGCTAAATGGGCTCCGTCCCGTACGTTTATCCATGGAAATTATTGCGCCGAAGAAATTTTCATAAACAATTTGAAAACTTCTATTTCAATTACCTACCCTCAAGTTCCGGTGCCATTGTCTGCCCGAGCGCACAGAGTTGCTAAGTTCTTGCCGGATAATGAGGGGGAGAAAAGACAGAACCCACCTGGGCAAAAAGGAAGAAATCCCTTAAAATGTGTGTTTTGGGGTCAACGTTACTCTAACAAGCACGGCGCGTTGTCTAACTTTACCCCAAGGGAAGAATGAGAGTGCATTCAGACTTAAACTGAAGTTATGATAATGGTCTCTGCAGTTAGTGAAATGATGAGGTTCGCAGGTTGAATGGTTATTGAGGGAATAAATAGTAATATTTTCTGAAAAGGTTGACTTTAAGAGATGAGTTGTAAGGACGTTGCGATGACGGCAACAAGTTTGAACGCAAAGGAAAGAACTTTCTTTCTTTTTTTTTTGTGAATAAGAAAATAGAGTCATAACTTTTTGTGAAAATGTTTTCAAACTTAAGATGACCATTAAGGGTAGATTCCTTTATGCCAGCGAAAGTTAAGAGACAACTACCAGACTGTTAAACAATAGAAGGAATGACTGAAATTAGAAAACAAATTTATTTCAAAAAATTCCTTTAGAGTTCTTTAGTGAATTAGTTTGTTTGAATTAGGTTAAGTCCTTAGGCGGAGGAGGTGCTTGGAAGTTAAGAAAACTAAGAAGAGTACTGTCTGTATACTTTTACAAAAACATTTTACAATAAATGTTTGTTCTGTAAAGAAAAGTGCCTTTCTGTTCTGTAAGGCACTTAGGTAAGAAGTAGAGAGACGAAATCGGGTGTGCTTAAGTCCGGGAATAGTCAGAGAACTCATACAAGAGCAATTTTTTTCATACACATATAATCGAAAAAAATTTACTATACAAGGTCTTAAGCCATGCCCACATTTGGAGGCAGAATTCAAAGAAAACCTTTTTTTTTTTAGAAAAATTATTAATTTAGGCCTTTTTTGAAAAGAATAAGAAATAAAATTTACCACGTAAGTTTTTTTTTTTTTTTTGAATACTATAGGGTGAACGGAGGCTAAAACTACAAAATGTTTCAAAGATACCAATACGCCCACTATAGCAGGTATATAATACTGAAGTAGCCAACATTGGTTATGCCCGATTTCCACGTGCTAAAAAACCACCCATTTATGAGAGACACTATGAAACTGCCAGAACGCACTTCATAGTAGTAAATTTTCGCTCTTTCATAATACTTCTTGACTACAACTAAGTTAACTTTACAAGTAGTTTACGCTTCCATAGTGTTGATCGCGTTGGATAGGTTGCTTTCCAGTGAATGCACCTACTAAGCCGTTCATTCATGCGGCTTCACCCTACGTCGCTAGATCGAAGGGTCTTGTTCTTTGTAGTCGTCGCTCGTTGTTAACATCGTTAAGAGTCTCGTTTAGAGTACGGATCATTTCATTGTTGCAATGAACATGAAGAACATGATGAGCAAAGTTTGTTACTTCTTCGCTCACGGTAGCTATTCCTAAATCTCTGTGAATATCACTATTCCTAATATACCATGGAGCATTCACAATTGCTCTTAGTGTCTTGTTTTGGAAAGTCTGCAACATGGAAATGTTGCTCGGCTTGGTACAACCCCAAGGTTGTATACCATATGTCCAGGACGGCTTTAACACCTGCCTGTACAAGAGCAGTTTGTTATATATGCTTAATTTCGAAAATCTTCCAATAAGCCAATACATTTCCCTGAGCCTAATTTCGAGCTCGTCACGCTTCTTCTTTACGTGTGGTTTCCACCTTAGCTTAGCGTCCAGTGTCATCCCTAGATACTTCGCTTCATTTGCATAAGGTATTTGTGCAGAATTTATGAACAAAGGTAAATTGTTAACCCTTCTGTAAGTGAAATTCACATGCGTAGACTTGTTCTCGTTAAGAGCGATTTGCCAAGGCTTCGTCCAGACACAAATTCTGTCCAATGCTCGTTGGAGGTTTCTCGTTGATGACTCGACTGATTCACCTGTTGCCAGGATGGCCGTATCGTCCGCAAACGTAGCCACGACAGTCTCGTCATCTAGAGGTATGTCTCTTGTGTAGAGCATGAACAGGGTCGGACCGAGGACGCTTCCCTGGGGTACACCAGCCCGAATTTGCTTGAAACTCGATTATTCACTACTACACCTAACACGAAAGAGTCTGCTTTCAAGATAATTTTCCAATATTTTAAACATGTCTTCCGGCAAGTTTTGCCGTAGCTAATACTTCAAGCCTTCGTGCCATACCTTGTCGAAGGCTTGCGATACGTCGAAGAAAGCACTTGAACATATTTTTTCCCTTCTAAGGCTTTTTCAATTTCATGCGTTATTCTATAGACTTGACCTATTGTGGAATGGTTAGGTCTGAACCGAATTGATGATCCGGGATCAAGCGTCTTTCTGCAATTATTGGTTGTAATCGCTTCAGCAGAAGTTTCTCGAATACTTTCGATATTATCGGCAGAAGCGATATGGGCCTATAAGATTTTTTATCATTTGCGCATTTTCCCGGCTTTGGAACCATAATGACTTCAGCAACTTTCCATTGTCTTGGAATGTATAGAAGTCTAAGAGAAGCGTTTATCATATAAAGTAGCTTGACTAATGCCTTTTTTGGTAGCTCTTTTAATATTTCGCCAGTGATCAGGTCGTAACCCGGGGCCTTATTATTTTTAAGTTTGCTAATTGTCTGTCGGAGTTCAACTAACGAAACTTTTTTCATTCTAAAGCTATCAGGTTCCGCGTTGTTGTTTAGAACGTCAGCCAACGGCGGACCGTTGAAAGGCTTGAATGTTTCTTCTAAATGTTCTTGCCCATTCGCCGTTAGCTTTTTTATTGGTGCCGAGTGGTTTATAGGCTTCTTGATAGACTTAACTGCTTTCCACAGCGAGTAGTTTGAGCTCCTATCCGCCGACAAGCCCTCAAGTTATTCAGTGGTCTCACGATTTTTAAGAAGATCTTGGAACATTCCTTTCAGTTTGTTAGAGAGGTGGTTCAAAAGGGGTTTGTCTGGGGGAGCCCCCGTGCCTTGTTTTTTCCTATGCGCTCTTCTCTTTTCACGAATCAATTCTTGGATTTCGAGCGGATATGTTTTACGTGCATGCCCGTCGGTGCTAACTGCGTTCTTTTGTGGCGAATTGTTGTTCCAAGCAGCGCTCTGAATTGCTTCAATGAATTTGTCAACTGCGGTTTCTAACTCGAAAGGAGTTTTCAATGGCACATGCAAGCCAACACCCTCCTTACAGTCCTTTCTGAAGGCGTCCCAGTTCATGTTTTTGCTAGCTAATCTAGGAGCTCTTTCTATTTTTGCCAGTCTTCCACCCATCTTCAAGATTACTCCTGAGTGGTCTGAGCAAAGATCACAAGACTCTTCAATTCGCGTAAGGTTTTTGGGGTACCCTTTAGCAATGAAAAAATTGACAAGGTCAGGCTTTTTATTCCTATTGGTTGGCCAATATGTTGGCTTACCCGTGGCGAAAAAGTCCACCCCACGCTTCATACTATTTTTGTACAGTAATCTGCCTCTTGTTGAATTGCATGAATTGCATCGTGAGCCCCAAAAAGTATACTTCGCGTTAAAGTCACCCCCAATGAAAAAATTGGACCCAATGAAGTTATACATACGATCAAGATCGTCTTCCACCAGTCTATATCCTGGCGGGAAATAACAACATGCAATGTTATAATCTAAGCAGTCAATTTTTACAGAAACTGAACTGATCTGCATAGAGTCTAGCTCAACTTCTGTGTTCTTGAAGTGCTTTATGCAGTTCTTAATGTAGAGGGAGGATCCTCCTCTCGAATTTTGCGAAGGGTGATGTGCGTGATAGTCATTGTAACCTTTAAGTTTGGGTGTAGACCCGTTTTTAAGGTGAGTTTCCGTAATCATGCAAATATCAATATTGTTTTTCCGTAGAAATACTTCTAGTTCGTCTATTTTATTCTGAAGGCCGTTTGCATTCCATGTTAGTATTTTAAATAACTGTTTCATATTCATGTTCTCTTGTAATTTTTTCGAGGCTTAAACTCGAGCTTGCTCAGTTTGTCAAATATAACTTTGTTGATTTTAGTCTGATCCTCAAGTTTCTCCAAGATTACAGCGAGGATCTGAGACACTGCATCTGTTGTGGGCGATCTTGCCTTGTTTTTGTTTGCCGCAACCTGTGCGTATGATTTCGGTCCGATCAGTGGTGGACCAAATCACTTTAACCACGTAAGTTGAAGCAAGGCTCCAATACACATTTCGCTCATAAGAAGTTTTTGGCTGCACTGTCGGCTCTGAAGGTTGATGGCACACTTAGCGAGTAATTAAATCAACTTTTAACGGGTAGGATTATTAACTCAAAGCTAGGTGAGACACTGCCAGAAGATCTGTCAGCAGAGGAACCCCGCAAGGTGGAGTTCTATCGCCACTCCTTTGGAATCTAGCGGTGAACAAACTACTGGTTATCCTAGAAGGAGAGGGCTGCAGAGCGGTGGCGTATGCAGACGACGTTGCCATTGCCGTTTCGGGGAAGCATCTTAATACCCTTAAAGAACTCCTACAGAACGCTCTTAACAAGCTTACCAGATGGACTGACAGTTGTGGACTGGGTGTCAACCCCCACAAAACTAAAACTAAAAGCGCACTAGCTTAAATTTCTCCGAAGAAGCTAAATATCTGGGTCACATCCTCGACAGAAAGCTCAGCTGGAAATCTAATACACAGGAAAGTGTCCGAAAAACTACGATAGCACTCCTTTCCTGCAAAAAAGCCATCGGCAACTAGTGGGGACTTCAACCCCAAACCAACCACTGGCTATATATCTCGGTCATCAGACCGATACCGACCTATGGTACGGCTGTCTGGTGGACCGCTCTGAATAAAGCGGTAAACCGCGACAAGCTAAGCAAGGTACAAAGGTCAGCTTGCTATGTATGAGGGGAGCACTTTGCACCACTGCCTCAGCAACACTAGACACCCTGTTTCATCTTTTTTCCCTTGTCCCAGCAGACAAACAGCTGCTATCACGGCTACTCGCCTCAAAGCAACCCCTGAGTGCCCTGGGTCCGCTCCGCTATTCTGAGCAAATTCAGATCCCCTTTTAGAAACACAGACTTCACTATACCCCAGTTACAATTTAACAAAAACTTCCAGACAACTATCCCCCCAAGGTCTTCTTGGATAGACCGTGTGCCTCTGGATTCACTTCTGGATTCGATTCACTTCTACACGGGTGGATCAAAGACAGATGTTCGGGTAGGGGGGAACTAAATCTTAGTCTCTCTTTCCGATTTCCGGATCATTGTTTTCTAACCTGAAATAATGGCGATATAGGAAGCCTTGTCGTGGCTTAAGAATAACGTTTATCGTATTTTTTCTAACAGCCAGGCGGCCATCAAGTGCCTGAAATCGGTTTCTTTAAACTCTTAAGTAGCCTTAGACTGCCGTTCGTCTCTAAAGGAGATGTCAGAGCAGTTCAACATTCTCCTGGTGCTGGGCATAGTGACATTCCAGACAACTGTAAAGCTGACAAAGTCGCCAAACTTGGAAATACTCTCTCAATATCGCCTCATAAAGGCTCCTTTGGCATTCCAATTTCGACATGCAAACTCATAATAAAATTGAATGCAATAGAAAGAACAAATCTCAGATGGACAAGTGGTAGTACCTGACTAGTAACGAAACAGATTTGGCCTGCGCTAGATCTTAAACGCTCTAGGAGTTTGATAGCTCTTAATAGACGGCACATAATTGCTGCAATCGGTGTTATGACAGGACACTGTCTGATAAGCAGGCACACGACAAGGCTTGGTGTCTTTTCTTATCATTTTTACAGGAGCTGCATGGGTAAGGAGGAAGAAGAGACCACTTTCCACCTTCTCTGCAGAAGGAAGAAGGAGAATGTTTTAAGCTAAAACTCCTTAAAAAGTGAGCGTGTTCAATGCTATGGCCAAAATTTTTCTCTACGTCAAAAACAATTGCAAAGCAGTGTCACATACCAAAAATCAGTGCGCCACCACCATTGTTAAATATGTAATGGGAACCATGGGACCATGGGACCATGGAAACATTTAAAAGGCCTTTCGCCTATCGCCATCATAAGTGTCCCACAAAAGCTCAAATTTTTTCACAGCAACGAATTTAATAAATCTGAAACTTTTGCAATTTTAGTTTGTTCCTCAAATTTGTTAAAACTACCAAATAAAATTCGATTTACTCATTCAATTTCCTACGTCTTTTCTATCTACCTTCAAACTTTGAAGCTTGCCAAGAACTTTTAAATTAAAATGCTTTCCGCAAACAGGGCATCAGATTTATCTATCATAGACAGGTGGATGTGTACAGAATCTCAAATCCGTATATTGTGTGTAGAATACACCAGCTCAAAGAAATATAAGTGGTTTTGAAATAAATTTGATTGGAGATTATGTATGCAACGTTAGGGTTGAAGTATTGCATCATATAAAGGGTATGCAAGGAATAAACAACTTCAAAAGCCAAACCAATTCGGAAAAAAACTTATGAACGAAAAGTCCTTCATATATAAAACTAGCAAAACAATGGTTGTTGTTTTGAGGCTAAGCATGTTCCGAGGTAATCTCCTTACAAAGAAGATTTGTTGATCCAATCTAAAGGCCATTTATTTCCTAAATTCAATATGACATGGCAATCCTCTCAAACCATATCAATTAATCAATGCCTGATAGAGAATACTTTGCCTTTTGCCCAGAACCATATACATATCCCCACCCATACATATTTCCTATTAATCAATATTCAGCATTATCGACAAACCAGATACAGCAACTAAATTGAATTTGATTCATTAGCTGCTTTCAGTAAAAGTCCTTAATTAAGCGCCGTGTATCGACCCCTATTATCGTGTGATAGGCACGTCACACCCTTAACTTCGATGGGTTTTGCTTCATCCCGATTTCATATCGCATGCAAACACCCAAAGCATACACCTTTCACAGGACGAAAATAAACCGAATCTTCTTATAATGTATTCGGTGTACAAGCCAACCGTACACATCGCTGGTCACAGGGCGGAGGAGCATCAGCAGGATGAAACAGCAGCAGCAGTAGCGTACCATCCAAAGATGTTCTATTTATGTTACGCATATAAATAACTAAATTAATTTCGAAACCATGTGAAAGTAATGGCAATGAGCATGTTATCCTTGCGCGTGTCCCGTTTCTTCCATAAAGAGCCATTTGTAAGTTGGTAGTGTTTCGCCCACTCCGCAAACTACCACAGCAACCACCGTCAAACAACATGGTAAACATCCGCTCAAGTGAATTTCATTAAGTTCCAATAAAACCGCTTATAGACTTAGCAAAAGGACCCTTGCCCACCCACCAAAGAACCATGTGTCTTCTGTATACCATTCAAGGGCCAGTGTATAGGCCATTCGGTTCCATGCGTCAGGCAAGGAGCATAAAGAAACCCCGCGTGACTTCTTAGGAAATATTTTGCCGAATATGCCAAGGCGGCCGGCGGCGTCAACTGTGAAGAAGCGAGTGTGATATGATGTCCTGGCTATGTGTTTTGAATTTCTAAAATTTCCACCATAACTCATCATAATATAAGGCGAGTGTATCATGAAACGCTTGGCGACATCTATTTACTCTATATCCAAAAAGGATGTTCACCACAGACATACACACATACAGAACATCACCCCGGATCATGATGGGTAACAAGTTATTATTCACAGTTTGTGTTCAACCAGAGGGGACCCGCATTCGTCTCTTCAAAAAAAAAAAGGACAAAGAAGCCGAACGACAACAGAAAATGTCAGCCTACAAGGAGTTACTTAACTTATCCGGTTTTGGTTTCTTTTGCCATGTTAGTTTGGGGTCTTTTTTCGCCCTGCTTTTCGTCCTTTTTGGACAGATTTTATGAAAGTTAATAAGCTTAATGGTTCGGGGAAGCACCAGTCGAAGAGATAAAGAAACCTTTTCCCTGAAAACCGAGCAGTGGATGGGGTTTTGTCGAGTATGATTTTGGCAAACGATAAATATGACCTCTGGCGTAGCTGAGAGCCAGCCATCAAAGGATTAGCCGAAGAAATGGATTGAATTTCAAGTGGCTGGTACTATGACAGAATATATCGTTTGGTGACTGCATGAAATCCGACTCAAGGACACTCGTCGTGCGTGCATAACGTCCCTATAATTACGCCCATAAAATATCTCAAATTTCGTAGGAGAGCGCTTGGTTTACAATGACGGAGATTATAATCGACAAGACCTGCAAGGACTTAATTTTGTTTGTGTTTTTCTTTTTTTGGGGGGTTGTAGTCGGGTGGAAAAAGATGTTTCGTCTTCTTTTTTTTTCCTTCTGAGTGGCTCGGCCGTGCGAAGGAAAAGGGATGACATATTTGACATATTGATATGTCTATCAATTTACTTTGATATTAATATGTCGGTGGCTCTTTTTTGGAAATTTTGAGGGTTCCTTTGGTAGTGGGCCGAGCTGGAAAATAGCCAGACATCGATATGACTGTCGGCCTGGCAAATAATGATGAAGTGAGTGCTTAACCAGTCGAGTATTTGAATGAGGGGAGCATTGCCGAAGGCTAAGCTATCCGTAAAGATAATATTTTGGAATTTCGTTATATAACTTCTTGTGTAAAAACATGTCTCCCGCCAACACTTATCCGTGATTTATATTAAAATCTCTTCACTTTATATTAAAATCTTTTCACAAACATCTTTAGACACTGTTGGCACATTTTTATAACAGTTTGAAAAAAGAAAACTGAAACTGATAGATCTATCGCAAATAGGTTCTCTTTTAGTATTAAGAGAACGAAATTGGTTGCTCGTTCATTAAAAATGTCATAGTCGCCCTTTTTTGAGAGCCGGACTGAAAAATCGGTTGCAAGTGTCAATAGTCTTATGTTTCTTCGGTTAAGGCTCTTTGAAGTTTATTTTTAGTGACCTTTTTTAGTCACTTACAATCCTAGTTTTATAGCCCGATTAGACCACAGAGCACTTTAAACACTGTTCGCAAACATTTATAACAGTTTGAAATCATATGTAAGATACTGAAATTGACATCTATGACAGGTCTGTCGTAAATACGTTTTCTTTTAGGATTTATACAACAAAATTGGCTTGGTTGCTCTTTTTTGAGAGCCAAACCGAAAAATCGGGCGCAAGTCTCAAGAGTATTCTCCTGTTAAGGCACTTCGGAATTTATTTTTAATCATTTTTTTAGTCACTGCTAATCCTAGTTTTATTGTCCGAGACCTGTCGGAAATACGTTTTCTTTTAGGACTCATACAACAAAATTGGTTTCCCGCTGTCAATAGTTTTATGTTTCTTCGGTTAACGCCCTTTGGAGTCTATTTTTAGTGACCTTTTTTAGTCACGTACAATCCTAATTTTATGGCCCGATTAGACCACAGACCACTTTAAACGCTGTTTGCAATTATTTATAACAGTTTGAAATCCGATATAGGAAACTGAAACTGATCTATATGACAGCGAATGACCTAATGACCTATATGATATGTCGCAAATGCGTTTTCTTTTAGGATTTATACAACAAAATTAGTTTCTCGCTTATTGAAAACGTTATGTCGAAAGTACGTTTTCTAGTGCGAATTCTACAACAAAATTGGTTTCTTGCTACTTAGATATGTCAACGGCATTCTATTTTGAAAAAGGTTCTCAAACCAAATGAGTCTTATGTTTTACCAGTAGAGACACTTCTGAATTTATTTTTGATCGTCCTTTGCTAATCCTACTTTTTTGCGAGACTAAGTATAAATCGCAGTAAACCTTTTCAATAACCTCTTATTACATTATCAACTTTTTTGCACACACTTATAACAGTTTGAGACATAAAAAACGAAACTGAATCTGTCCATTATGACCGGTTGTCACAAGGACGTTTCCTATCGGGATTTTTACCAAAATTGGTCTCTGGCTCATTGGAAATGTCATCGGCATTCGCTTTTGAGAATCAAGGTGACAAACAAAAAGAAACTCGTGAAAAATTAGTCTTATAAATATTTTACCTTCGGGAGACATTTTTACTCGTCTTCAACTAATCCTAGTTTTTTGGGCCGGGAGACCAGACATAAATCGCATTCACTGATTTCGCAAACCTCTTTTGTGGCACTATCAACGCTTTTCGCACACTCATAACAGTTTGAGACATAAAAAAAGAGGCTGAAACTATGTCCATTATGACAGATCTGTCACAAATCCGTTTTCTATTGGGATTTTTATAACGATATTGGTTTCTCGCTCCTTGGAAATTTGAGAGCCTAAATGACAAAAAAAGTACTTCTTCCAAACAAGTCTTATGTTTTACACTACGCAATTTTTTTTAACGTCTTCCTATAATCCTAGTGTTTTGGCCGGTTGAGACTGAATATAGATCGCAATCACCCTTTTAAAAAACCCTTTTTTGACACTGTCAAACCTTTTCGCACACTTTTCTAATACATTGAGAATCCAAAAAGGATAATTAAACAATTACTTTTCGCAATTACTTTTTCTATTTTAAGAAACGTTTTCTATTGGACACGAAAATATGTTTCTCGATCATCGGAAATGTCATCGTAGCTCCACCGGCCATAACTAGCTCTATTGCTAGTTATGGCCGGTGGCTACATAGTGTATAAATCACATTCGCCTTTTTACAAACCTGTTTCATAACACTTTCAACCCTTTTCGTGGAGCTTTATAACAGTTTGTGAAAAAGAAAATTGAAACTGTTCATACATGACAGATCTGACAAAGTTGTATTTGCGCTCCTAGGAAATGTCTACGTCACACTTTTTTGAGATCCAAAATAGCCATAAAAGTCTGGTGGAGACACTTCGGGATTTATTATAAATCGTCTCCCGCTAATCGCAGTTTTATGGCCGGTGGTGACAAATTAAAAAAACGCTTTTTAATTCGTAAACTGGGACACGAAATGTAAGGGACGGAACCTGATACTGTTTTCGACATACAAGGTGGTCAATTATTTGACCTTAGAGTTACCCGTAAGTAGGTGCTAGATTCTAAAAGCTTATTCAAGTCCAAAATGAAATTTCGGCTTTATGTTGCACTAAAGTGTCCATAACTCCATTCTAGATTTATGTTTCTTGGCCCTATTTCACTGCAGGACAAACCAGACGGCTCAAGACTTGTGTGTCCTAAAAAGAATCTTTTTTAAGACGATTCTTCCCTTCAGGTAAGTTTTCAACTTCCTATTAACAAACTAAAAATTTGACTAAAGTCAAATACTAAATCGAAGTTCTGATCAGTTTTATTGGCCTCAAAACTCAACTCTCGTATCCAATAAAGCAGAGGTGAGTATGTTTTCTCATACCTCCTTTCTGGATTCGTAGAATTCACAATCACCTAAGGGAAAGACTGATTGCTTCGGGCTTCGATTTAACATCGTCCGCAGCTCAACACTTCTTCTCATGACCTATGTTAAAACATTAAGTAACTTGAATGCGAATACCTTGGCGTCCAAAGTTCATTTACTCGCTAAACTCACAGTATTCACTCTTCTTCATTTCTCCCCGATTGACCTTCACCCAGACTTTGATGCAGTGTCTGAGTTTAGTCTCCATAAGCTTGCAGTTCAACCTACATTTTAGAGTTTATCTCCAGAAGCCGGTTTGTTAAGCACAAGTTTCGAACAGCTAAAACAAAGTCTTTGGTTCGGGCTCCATTTATCCCGATCGGAGCAGTCCTTTGTGTATGTTTAATTAATTCCTGGGCTTATCCTTTCCGTCAAGATAGAAGATAAATAAAATTTTTAACCGAAAACCAGCGAAAAAAGCCCCAAAGGCGCGTAAGAAAGTTATTGCTTTCCATATTTTGGAGGGTGCAAAAATTATGTTTTTCATGCGAACGGCTTCATAAAGCTGCGGACCGAGCCGCGAAGCATGCATAAAAACCGAAACGACCGGCCCTTGACCAGGACTCGGTTTTATTTAGTTTAAATTGAAATTGTGTGGAACATGGGCGTCGGTCGGGGTGTGTGGTTTATACTCCTCATGGTTCAGAATTCTTGTCGAGATATGTTATCCTTGCCCCCGGCTCGTATATACCCTATTTGATGTGCGTGGTTTTTATTAGCATCATACTTTTTTTGGCAGTTTGTCTGTGGAATCGCTTTATTTTTGTAGAGCAAGGCAGCAGAGCAGAAAAAAAAAGAATCGACCTTGACGGGGGCTATATGTGTACCGCGAGTGTAGTGGTACCCGTATATGCATTTGCCGGAAACGATGGGAATATAAAACATCGCTGGGGGTCGGGGATGTTGTGCGGTGAGAGTGAAAATGTGTTCAAATAAACCTGTGTGTACATTCTTTATCATAAGTCATAATATTTTGTATACACAGTTTTAGTTTCAGGCTTTTGAAGGAGGGTTGTTTCCTAAAAGCTTTTTATATGTTCGGGCTCTCGAAGTTTTTTCGCCTTTGAGAGGAATTTTTTTATGGATTTTCTGAATTTCATTTGATTGGGTTGTAAGGTATAAAGTTGGTCTGCATAGTTGGTTTTTCTGCGAATCGCTATTTTATTGATTAGGATATTAAAGCTATGAGGATTGATAGAGGATAGCTATATAGTGCGAAACAGGGAAACCTATTTTTATTTTTTATTATTTCTATTTATTTTTATTAGAACAAACTTTGCTTATCTATTTGTCGACATCAGCCAAATGTATTTTTATAACACCCATGTGGCTCCTAAATGGATGTTGTAAAAACGACATTTCAATTTTAGGATTAATAACTTCCAAAATTCTACACGCATCAAATTCAGACTCCACTTTTCAAAGAATTGAATTGATCTTGGCATGTATTTTAGAAAGTTTATGTATTTAGGGTAAACGACAGGCAGGACTTCAAGTCGTCCTCAAATGAAAGCCCCAAATAAGTAAATGCAGCTGGCTAACTCACTAGAGCACTCTTTATGAAGTAACGATAAAACAATGACAGACAAGAAACATTGCGAGTCACAGAACTCCGCAAGGCTTAAGTTACCCATTAGTTTTAGCGCACGTTTTTGGATTCTATCGAGTAGGAGCAAGGTGGTCTTGGGTGCACCTGCCCAGACATGTGAGTTATACTCCAGTTTTGGTCGAACATATGCTTATGTTACCCAGATCAGATGATGTAAAATATTTCTTGCATCACTTGAGGAAAACTAGGCTTAGCGCGGCGTTCTTGGCGACTTCTATTCGAAGTGGTCATTCCAACGTAGGTCGTCATTTACACACATACCAAGGACGAGAAGCTTTTCGGTTTTGGTAGTGTAACTGCCATTTAAAAACAATGGCTGAAGGTTACTATTACGCTTGCGAGACAGTAGACAGCATTGAGTTTTTGAAGCATTAAATTCTACTCTGTTTAAAGTCCCCCAGAATAATATGCTGTTCAAGTCAGAATTTAATGAATTTAACATAGGCAATCGTCCGCTTTCAACGTTTGAAGGACGGGGACGTTTTTCTGGAAACGAATATAAAAAATTGAGGGTCCTGTGGTCAGCAAAAGAATATTTTGGATTAGATGTGGCAGACAAGAGGTCTTTGATAATAATCAAGAAAAGCGTTGGAGATAAAACTGAGCCTTGGGGCACACCAGCATTTATGAAGTGGATGTCAGACTTGAAGCCGTCTAGAACCACTTGGATTGAACGGTTCAAAAGGAAATTGCTAATCCAATGAACGAAAGTTTCGTCGACTCCAAGTGCACGCATTTTCGACAAGAGAGCTTGGTGCCAGACTCTGTCAAAAGCTTTAGAAATATCAAGCGCAATAGCCTTGCTTTCACCACGGAGATGCAAGGAGTGGTTGGTTGACAGTTAGATGTCTACAAATCTACAAATTTGACAGTCTTAAAATCGAAAACGGCACCAAGCTAAAATTGGCAAATGGAATGTCTCATCCCTAACGGAGAAAGAACTTGGACTGGTTGAGGAGGCTTAAAAGTATCAGCCCGTCGCTACTGGCATCTCATCAACTAAGTGGAAAAGTTTCAGAACCGGAGACTTTCCTGACGGGTGGAGACGTCCCACATAACATGGCTGCACAGGCGGGTGATGTGGGGTGATGTGGGGATACCCACTGTAGGAAAACGTATTGGAGTCTATTTCACTAGGAGCGATGGTTTTGAAATTAAAGCTTAAGCCATCAACTTTGGCTTCAGTGCAGGTGTACGCACCAAACCTAGAGTCAGAGTTTCCGGCCTCCTTGAACGAAGTTGATGCTGCTGGACTTCTTCCTCCTGATGGGTGACTTCAATGCTCATGTGGGTACGGACGACAGAACTGGGAGAAGTGTGATTGGGAGGCACGGTTACCCGGATCAAAACAGGAACGGAGGCACTTGTTGGACTTGATTTTTCCAACACAAAGACATTTACAAATACACTTGGTACCGGCACATTTTAAATCAGAGATCTTTGATTGATTTCTCTGTGGTGCCTACCTCCCATCGTGCATTCAAAAAATAATTTGTGATGTCAACTGATCACCACCTTATGTTGTGCAAATTGCGCTTAAGTAAAAGTATTCCTTTGCCACCCAGGCGAAGTCCAAAACGGGTGACCCGCATACGCCGGGAAAAGTTACAGGATGCTGAATCTGATTGCAGGGAGCGATTTGCACGGCACGTTTCGGAGAAGTTTGAACAAATTCCACCTGAACTTTTAAATGTAGAGGAAGAATGACATTGCCTCTGCAGGAAATGTTTGTGGAGTGAAGCGGCTTGGTGTGGCGAGAAAAAAGAACTGCGTGGCATGAGACTCCTGGAGTTGCTGGTTCCATCAGGGAGAAGAAGAGAGCCTATTTTGTGTGGAATCAATGTAGGAACTCTATTTCTCGAGCCCGGTACACTGAAGCACGAAGAACTTCCAATACCAGGCACGGAAAAAGTTTGGCGAGATGTTGGAGCACGATTACAGATCTACAAACAAGACAAGATAAGGCTCAGAGGAAGGACTTTAAATAGCGTTCAAGGGGTAACATCCAAAGACGGTACACTTCTTTTAACTGAGAACGATGTTTTACGCAGATGGAGCCAGCACTTTCCGAATGTTATCCATCCCCAACAGGGCACTGAAGATGGCAATCCCACTGCTGACGAGATGAGGCCGGAGAAAAGTCCTACAGTAGATGAAGTCACTGTCGCGATTAATTCGCTAAAAATGGGTAAGCCTGCTGGAGTTGACGAAATCCGGCTAGAAATGCTCAAGGCGATGGGTGAAAAATGTGTTAAAAAAAAATAAAAAATATAGTGGCGCAACAGCTCGAGGTGAACCAGGGCCAACTTCTCAACAATGTATGCTGGTGTGTTAATTTCTTTTACATACAAAGGGACCTACAATTTTTTTGCCGAATCCGAACGGCACTTTGAGAAGTTTTTCAAGACAAATGATATGATACTCTCGAAGGGCTTGTCAGACCCTCGCGGAGGTGGGGACCGTGAAAAAGAACAAGTCTTTTTTTCAGGTGACGATGGAAGGATTCGATCCCAGACCTCCGGCGTAGTAAGCACACACACTAACCACTACGCCACGGCACCCCAAAATGTGTTAAAACACGTGTCATTAAGTTGGCTTGGGAAAGCGAGAAAGCACTTAGCGATTGGCAAACAGCAGTTATAGTGCGCATTTTCAAAAAAGGGGACATGAGAATTTGCTTTTACTATGTCTATAGGGGTGTATGTTTCTTAAGTTTTCTGGGAAAAGTATTCCCAAAGGAAGCGCGTTCCAGAACTGTAATTGAGCCTTTGTTGCTGGACGAGGAATGTAGCTATCGGATTGGTAGGGGCACAATCAACCAGCTTTTTCCTCTGAAGGTTATTCTTGAGAAGTTTTGGGAATATGCCAAACTGGTTTTTGCGTGTTTTGTGGATTTAGAGAGGGCCTTTGACCGGTTTATTCCGGATAAACTCTGGAGAGTTTTGTAGGACTATGCATTGAGTGGGCGCGTCCTGAGAGTAATTTAGTCCTTGTATGGGAACTGCAGAAATTGCGTTAAAACCCATCCATTTGATGTGTGCCTTGGAAATCGCCAAGGCTGTGTCCTACCGCCTCTACTTTTCGTAGCATATTAATATATGGACTGGGGTGGTGAAGCGCATTCTTTGCTGAGGAATGGGTTGAGCCAATAATGTTGTAAGATAGTAAATAGGAGCAAAAGCCAGAATTTTCTAGTTCGTCGGATTCTTTTCTCAACAAATCGCCAATTCGTTCGTTAAAAATGTTAAATTTGAAGTTAAAAAACTTAAAAAGATAAGTTAGGCGCAGCAAATATCAATCAGGATGATTCAAAATTGTAAATCAAGGGGTTGATGTTCGAAATAATAACGGCTTGAATTCTTTCATAAACTATTTCTTTTAAAATGTAGTAGAAAGAAGTTTAGACGATAACAATCACTTGAATTTTCTAAAATAAGGCCTAAAAGGTGTCCCCTAGTTGTGTTTGTATACATACTAGGTTAGCTTTAATGCTACCTATGTCTCCACAGGACACAAATCCACGAGAACCGTAAATCTTCAAATTTAACCTGCTACAACCGCGGTATTTTCCATACAATTTAAAATCCCCTCGGCAAGTAATTTTAAAAAAATCTCCTCGTAAATCTCATTCAACCTTTGTATAAAACCTCTTTTGTGCCACGCTTTATACTTTGCACAGACCTTTATAACAGTTTCAGATTCGAAAATGAAACCGAAACTTGCTACGTATGACAGATCGCCTCCAATCAGAAATATATTTGTTATTGGGATTATTACCACAAAATTGTTTTTTTTTGCTCCTTGGAAAAGTCATCGTCAATCTCTTTTGTGTGCCAAAATGACATCAAAAAAGTGCTCAGCTTAAGCAAATCTTCTGTTTTTCCGGTGGAGACACTTAGTGATTTATTTTTTATTGTGTTCCGCTACCCACAGTTTTATGTGCGATGGAAACATTCAGCCGTATTTATTAAGAAATGAAAAAATAAATAATTAATAATTTTATAATAAATTCAATAAATTTTTCAGTACGAGATCGTCCAAAGTTCCGAATTAAACTGAGGTTAGCCCCACAAATGAGTTTTTCAGTGAATTTAAATCTGGGGTAAATCTCGGCTTATTTCGATTTGGTAAGTCAATCCCGGATCAACTCTGGAGAACAATATGAACATCTTTCAATGTTTTTTCAGTGAGTGATGGTTTTTATTTTGCGCGGTTATTTGAAAATTGACACCTGGAAACAACTCGAACTTCTTTTCTTGTGTTTTTCTATGTGAAGTGAGAATTGGGGGGTTAGTGATTTCGAAAGTCGAAGATTTGGACAACTTAACTAGAGTAAACTCTGCACTGAAAAGCTGCTCGCAGGGCTAACTCCAGTTTTTTTTTCCAGGATTTACAGATCTTGGTTTAAGTTGGGCTTAACTCCACGTTTAAACAGCAGAAGTCAACTTGCCAAACACAAGTTACTTACTATATTACTACAGACGCTTAAACTACTTGTTAAGGAAACTTCGTCGTAGTCTGCCGAAAAATGGTAGGATTTTTAGTGGGTAAGAATCTCACACTACTCGTAAAACCACGCGCGGCTGAGCCTTATATTGCCAGCGAAGGTTTCTTACCCACGGAAAAAAGAAAAAAACGCCTAAAAAACTTCGTTTAAGAGTGGCTCAAATTACAATAAAGGGCGCTCATGTCCGGTGGAAACACTTCGGGGTTTATTTTTAATTGTCGCTCGCTAACACCAGTCTTATGACCGGTGGACAGTGGACTTACGCTTACAATTCTGCGGTAACCTTTTTCAGGATCTTACGAAGTGCACGGAACTACGCTTTAAAAATTTTAACCCACAATACAGAGATCAGAAAAGCTTATTTATGGATCGCAAAAGTAACACAGTTTGATTCTATTCAGAGACATTTGAATTGGTTATGGGTGGGTAGCAATGGGCCAAAAAATCTATAGGGACATGCTATGCCCATCAGACCATGACCAACCATTTCGTTCTTAATTCCTCTAAGAAAACAATCTAACAACAATAAGTCTAATCACTCTCACACCGTAGAAGACATTCTGATTCAAGTTTTATTATAAAAATTATAATTAAAAAAGTCCTGAAGAATTACGTAATTTGATTGATAAAAACTCTTTTTTTTTAAAGGCACTTTTTTCGACGGTTCAAAATTCTTCTACCAGGACGAAGCTTTGGTACAAAAAAATTAACGTCAATCCTACTGAAAAAACTATGCAACGCAGTTTTGATTTTAACACGACCCAGCTCCAAGTTTTGCGCAAACAACCCTTTTTTTTAAGCACTTCCTACTTCTATGAAAAGCTTAATTCCTTTCAGCACTGTAAAAAGATAATATTACATTTATTCAAAATTTAAATCTTTTTTATAAGCATATCGTATCGAGTAGGTAGCTTAATACATAAAATGTGTAGGACGGACATCCTTACCAAGGATCACGAAAAATATTTTATATTTCGCGTAACATTTCAACATATTTTTTATCCCTTCAGAGCACTGAATTATCCCTGAATGTACTGAATACTTGCTTCATGCAAGGGATTTTTTCTTTTCGAAATAAGCCCCTCGAGCAGAAACAAAAATAAATAATTCACAATTATCATTGCTTCAAAATTTATATACGTTCGGCGCGTACATAAGTAATGAAGAAGGTATATACACTGGTAAAAGGACTCGCTTCCTAAAAACACAGTAATAAGCATAAATAAATGGAAAAGAAAACACAAGGATTATTTCCCTCTTTTTTTCCTGGAAGAAATGTGAATCCGTCTCACACTCTCTACTTAGTGTGATACTTGAAATCTCAATACAAATGCGAATATAAAAACGAAGCTCGCTATACCGCATGTGTTTGTGTACATCATGCCAACAACTTTTCTTATTTAAATCATCATCATCCTTCCCGCATTAGCATTTCGTTTAGCATGAAAGAAGTTCGGTGTGTGGTGTTTTTCTTTTCGCCTCCTCTATCAGGGATAAGGATGAAATTTAATAAGAAAAATTGTAAGCATCCTACAGCAGCAGACGTTCCCGATCCCGATTATGTATGTGTATCATGCAACAGGACGAGGAGTACACGGGCGCGCTTTCTTCAGTTTGTTGCGTTTGAATACAAAGTAATCGAGTTGGTATACTGTATATATACACATTACCCCTCTCCCAGGCTAACCCTATCATCATGTCAATGTGGAAACTCCGCCACCTTTAACTCACGTTACTTTCACTCGGAAAAAGTGAGCTAAATGGGGAAGTTTTTCTCAAGATTGAACTTACCCGGTTCTAGTGTCGTTGCTAAGAGGATCGATGGAAGGCATAGCAGGATAACTCGAATCTCCAACATGTTCGGTAGCATTTGCATTATCTACGTGTATCTACGCTTGTAGCCTATTTGTATTCGTCGTACGTACTGCAGTCGAATGGGACACGTATGCCCCTTCTGACATGTGATCCTTATTATATTTCTTGTTGTCTTTGGCTCCTCGAGTGAGATATGTGTAGTTACGCGACTGCCAGGACTTTGGCTATTAATAATTGTCTATATAGGGTGCAGCGCGTATATGCAGAGCCAACGATTAGAGCAGACCTCTTTATTATACGACCAAGAAGTCTTGTTGGACTTTATGATTAATGTTGTGCTTGCTTTGACGGTTTAAGTCAACTAGGTACCGCACTAATATTTCATGTCAACACACAACTTGGGTAAGACACACCATCTAAACACAGTCAGCACGCTCAACGCTTCAAGTTTTCGATTGAGCTGAAAGGACTTAATAGTTCGTAGACTGCTGCAATGTGTACTTTATGGTCATAAGTGTGCGTTTGTGTGTGCGCAAGGAGAAAACTATCGTCGATTTTCCTTGAACTTTGCTTTATTGAGACAGAGAGGTTCGTAGTCCTGTGCAACGTATCCTTATGTGGCACGGAACTCAAACATCGATTAGCACTTTATGTTGCTGTCCGGCTCTGGCTGTTGTATTGTTGCTGTAGTTTATGCTTTTCAATTTTCCTCCTTGGTACTGGGGTTTTCATTCGCTGATGGGTCATTTCTCAATGTGGAGAATTTTTGGACGGGCAAAAAGGAATTAGTCGTTTGTGTCTTGGCAACGTTGGCAACGGCAATTCTTATGTAGTTGCAGCTTTCCTTAGCTGTTTGTTTGCTCTTCAAATTGTGCAATCTGAAAAGAAAGATGAAAGGAAAAATGTGAGTTACCAACAAAATTCTTTCGGAAAACATTATTATTGAGAAATAAATCATTTTTCATATCCTGAATGGTGTGTATTATGGCACGTAGTGTGGGGAGAGAGCGGAAGTAGTACTTTTTACTTATAATGGAAAAGAAGCCAACGTGTAAGCTGCTTACAGATGACTGCACGAAATTGGAAGAAAATTGGGGATTGCTTTTTTGACTGGCTTTCAATGGTCCACTGATTGATGAGCAAACAATTTGAATAGCTCGGGAAATAAAGACATGACTTGTTGCTACTAGGAACAGCGTTTAGCTGAATCTAATCGTTTAGAAAACTTTTTTAATTATGTTAAAATAATGTTTTTTTTTATCAATTCAGCCACAAATGGAAAATGAAAAGTAAACTACAAAGTGCGAAATTTGTTTAAAGCAAAAATTGACCCGTTTTAATGTATACATTGACACCATTGAGTTTACAAAACTTCGGTGCCGTGAAATAAAAAAACCGAGCTTACATATTCCTAAGCTTAGCTTAATGTCTTGCTTGCCTCTAGACGATATGCTTCCAGAATATGGCTTCTGGAAAAATTTTCATATTATATCTCTTTAAGGGATCGACGGGAATAAAGCCGCAACTTCATCTCGTTTTGACCTTGTTTGGTAGGTACACAAATGGTTATAAAATTGAGAAAGGGCCCGAGTCTGGTATTCATGGAGAACTACTTGAAGTTCCTGTTAAAGGATTCAGTTATCATTGAAAAAAGCCTGTCCATTTTCGGGTTTGAAGTCTTTTCTTTAAACTACTGTCTTAGAGTACTCATCTTCTTGGACAGCCAAGCAATTAAACAGGCTATTGACTCACTGTCCGCAAAATCGAGGCTTTTTTTGGATACATCATGGCAATCCAAAAACTAGCTAAGAATGTTCTTGTCATCTTTTACTGAACTGCAGCCCATATTGGCTTTGACGGCAATGAATTAGCAGATATTCTAAAGCTCTAGCTAAGGTCGGTGCTACTTCACCTTCATTGGGCCTGAACTATTTTGTGGATTCAGCAAAAGACTCTTCAAGAACTTTTCTTAAAGTCTAGCCTTAACCAAATTCAACACGTGGAGAGCATGCTTGCCTGTCGCAAGCTTCAGATAACAGCATGAAAAATCGTATTTTTCGAAGAACCGGGTCAAGATACAAAATTCCAATAGGCGTAACAAAAAAGCTACAAAAAAGCTATAATTTACCCACTAGTTCCGATATTGGGTCGTCGCCCGGTTACCGAAAAAAGTTTACTGGGTCAAAATTTCATCTGAAGTTAGTAGTGGAACCGGGTCATGCTACAAAATTCCAATAGGCGTAACAAAAAAGTTAAAAATTAGCCCACTTGTTCCGATATTGGATCGTCGCCCGCTTACCGAAAAAAGTGAACCGGGTCAAAATTTCATTTGAGCCTAGGAGTCTTGTTTTTTGCGATTAGCGTAACAAAAAAGCTACAGTTAACCTACTAGTTTTATTACTGGGTCGTCGCCCAGTTTACGACAAAAGCTAACCGGGTCATAATTACATCTGAACCTAGCGAAATCTTGTTTTTCTCGGAACCGGGTCAAGCTACAAAATCACGATTAGCAAAAAAACTACAATCAACCCGCCGGGTGCCCTGTGTGGCCGTTAGTGTGCTCGCTAGCTTCAGAGAGCCTACAGAATTGACAGCATTCGCCATCGGCAGTAACTTCCTCTGCCATAAATGTTTGTGGAATGAAGCGGCTTGATGTAGCGATTAGTATGGCGTGAAAAAAACAGCGTATGGTTTAAAAAAACCTCGAGTTCAGGGGAGCACGTGAATTAAGAAGAGATTCTGTTTCCCTAATCTAGGGAATAAATTATCCGAACTCGGCACACTGAGGCGCAAAGAACTTGCAAATTTCCACTCAGAACAGCCAGGAAACAGTCATGAAAAGTTTAAGAGGAGCATGCTGACAGTTTTGCAAATAATAAAATTATTCTGCAAATTATTATTTTGCAGACTATTCCCGGTCTTACAGGAAGAAAGTTGAATAACGTACAGGGGGTCAAGCCCAACGAAGACTCACTTCTTTCTAACGACAGTGAAGACTTATGCGGGAGCAAGCAGTAGTTGCATAACCCCCCTGTGCTGGCAAGGTTAGAGCAGAGAGTACTCCCAATTAAATCGCTAAAAATGTCAAGTCTCTTAGAGTTGATGAAATCGAGCCATATATGTTCTTGCCAATGGCTAAAGAATGTATTTAAAGGCCTACACGTGTCACTAAGGCGGTCTGGCATAACGGAACAGCACCTTGCAAATGTCAAACAGGGGTCATAGTGCAATTTTCAAAAAGGCGAAAAGAATGATTTGCATCTAATAATTGCATTTGTTAACGTGGTGCATTAAGGGTGAGTCTTCACACTGAATTGCCTGTTGTCTGCGGGTTGTTTTTATGAATTTATTTAATTGTAGTTGCATGCTGAACTATGCTTTTCAATTTAGAAATACCCACTTGCTGTAGAACAAATTTGTTGTTATTTAATGCGCAGTATAATGGCGCATGAGCTTTATTATTCTTTTCGCCTCAAAGAGAACTACATTTGTTATGTGTATGTGGAATGAAAGGAGTGTGTTCTTCTCCTTCTCTCTTTCTTGTGTGTACTGTGCTTTCGGTACCCATTGTGCTGGCGTAGAGCGCAGCGCATATCTATACGGACGTGTAGCCGTAGTGTGTGGAAACCTTTTATTCTGCGCATGCGTCGTATAGGGTGGTTGGTTTGCCAGGCCAAGTCAGTGTTGTGGACTGTAGAGTTACTTTAAAGAGCAAGAGGCTCATTTTGTTTTGCTGATGCCGATATCATCTGGTTCGTGTGTATGTGGCGTGGTGGAGACGGCTAGGTCTCTCACAAATAATGCCGGGAAAGCTTCGAACTTTTGTTCTACGTGAGTTAAGCACATTATTGCTTCGCGTTTGTACCCAATGGCTTATGTTGTCTTGTGCGATTCCCTTAAGGTATGGAAAGTTATCTTCAATATCTCGGGAATGTATGGGATGAGATTTGTCCGTGTTGGCTCCCTAATTAGATTGGGCGTTGAGCTTGGCTCTTGCTCAATATTGGCGAACTCAGGCTTTGCGTTGGTTGTCCCGCTTGGTAGAGTGGATTTATCATAAGCCCGGGCATTGCGATGTACATCCCGCGTGTGCTGGTTGGAGTGGAGTTGAGTATGGAGTATATGGATTTTGGCTCACTCATTCTGCTTATGATCCAAAATCGGCGATGGTTTTAGAGACAGTCCCGCCTACCATGATTGACCAGTGGTAGGTCGAGGGATGTTTTCTGGGCGGTCACAATGCACAAGGCTGTGATGATGGCTTTATTGGATATTTGTAGAAGGTCATACTCTGACAGCTGAGGTAAATTAAGAGGTGTAAGCTGTCAGATTACGATACGCCGAGGTATAAGTTGTTAAAGGCTGTCATAGGCTGACAGGCCAATATAAATTAATTTCACTGACTTGATTTGATAGATAAGACCTATCGTCTTCAAGTTTTGGCTTGATATGTATTCCTGTGTAGTAGCTTGCTGCCAATGTAATTTTTGCTGTGCACATTCCTTATGGTTTTGTAGGACTATGCATGTCTCTTTTGCTGATAACAGCAATTCATGTCTTATTTTCTTTTGTTTTAATTTCAGAGCATTCAGCCTCCAGGTCGCATCGCTAGCCTCTGCAGTGATATTTTTTTTGGTAATTGAACGGTTTTCCGTTTGCTTAAATAAAATAAAATTTTATACCTTCCCTACAATTGGACTTTGGCAGGGCTGTGTTCTGGAAAATCACTTTGTCAAAGCTTTGCACTGGTTGTTAGAGTGGAGTCTTGGAAAAAAATGTATGTGCCGGCATAACGGTTTTCGCAAATGTTTAAGCTAGCCTTACATGAAGCACTAGATAGGTTCGCAAATCCTTCGATTACCTGTCTGTCGAGAGGATAAAGATATAGTTTAACCTCATTGTTTAGCTGTCCTGCCTTTGCTTACATAAGTTGGTGGATTTTCGGATATGACGTTGTGAAAAGTGTTGGAGATAACATACACCCTTGGGGCACACCAAAATTTTTACGTTTGTTATCGGATTTGAAACTACCAAAAACAACCGAAAGAGAGAAGAGGGCTTAGAAAGAGACCCTTCAATTCATTCGAGAATTACTGATCTATTCCAAAAGCACGTCTTAAAAGGCCTGATGGCAAAATTGAGCCATTGCCTTAGAAACATCGACTACAATGGCCTTGCTTTCACTCAGAAGATCTAAGGAGAGGAAAAACTCAACACGCTAATGTAGGGTTTTGCCAAGTTTTAACCCGGATTAACTCTAAACGCTTTCTAAAGATCAAACTGCAAGCAAGAAAGAAGAGCGTCTCCTCAATGAGTTTACTTTGATCAGTGAGAAACTTAGAAGAAATTTGTTAAAAATAGAAAGTACGTGGAGCTTACTCGATGTTGAAACCTTGAGCCACTTTTTTTTGTGCTTTCCGCCACTATCTGAATTCAGAAAACTGAAGAGAGCCTTTTTTCAATCGCATAGTCGTGCAGAATAAAGATCGTAAGTAATAAAAGGGACCCCTGAAAAAGAATTGAAATAGCACAAAGCTGGAGTTCTAAAGTGAAAATTTGGGCTGATGAAGTTTTTGTTGAACCCATTATTCAAATCTGATTCAAAATTTGGAATTTGAACCTGGCATTTCTTCTGTCTTCACGCCACGGTACAAAAAAAAAATTCAAAGGTTTTTGTATCTTATTTCGTCAAGTTTGAAAATTTGTTCACGAAAAAGAGTTTTAAGTCTTTCAAAAAGTCTTAATAAGGGTAAGGTTTGATTTAAGTTATTATTGGGAAAGGTCTTTTGATTCGAAGATGATGATGATGAATATTGGTCGAAGTTCATCATTCCGTTTTCATCTGAAATTTTCTGGCAGCTTATTTTATTCCCGTACCGAACTTTTTCAGTTCCCCTAATTTTTTTCATAGCATTTGCAATAAAATTTCTATTATGGCATGCTGTTGGGGTTGGGCATATAAAAGCATCATTCGAACGTTTATGTAATAACTTTGTTAAAAAGTATCAATCTTCATAGAATTATTATCATATGTTTGTGCTCGATTGACTTTACCGACTGCGCCACACAAGTTTAATCGTGCCATTTTATTAAATAAAGTCTTACGAGAATTAGAGCCGTAATTCACGTCGTTAAGGTGGCATATTGCGTGGAAATCTCCATTTTTAGAAATGTTAGAAAAAGAACCCAAATCGCATATTATTGTCACAAAATTAAGTTAAATTGAATGCACAGTGGGACATCGTTGATCCACTGTTTAACGATTGTTAAAATAAAAAAACTTTGTGCTACCAACTATATTAAGCCAACCACTACTCTACCTTTTTAAAGTGCAATATTTAAATGAAATTTTCCCGGAAATTACATTTACGGTTAAGCATAATAAATTCCAAGAAAAACAAGAGAAACCTTTTCAAACTTCACTCTGCGCCGTGTATATCAACGTAACGGAAAAGTTTTAAAACACCTTTAAACTTTTTGACTTAAATTGATGTTGCGCATAGGTAGGTAGGTACATTCTCACACTGTGAGCATTAAAACGTTCTCTTCCACACATTAGGTAGAATTGAGGCAGCAGCGCTTCGGTTAAATCAGTTTTTTCGTCAACCAAGACTTGTTGTAGCTGTTTTCCAACACCTCACATTTATCTTAAATTAATCTTAGCGTAATTTGATTTTAAAAATGCTCCCTATCGAAAATAAGCGCCATTAAGTTTATTTTATTTCAGTGACAAACGCGCTTTTAGAAACTGGATTCATAGTATGTGTGACGGCATACATCATCACACATCCTACGCTTTTGCCGTCTCGAAATTGCCGAGTAATTGTGTTAAATTTCTTTTTTTTTTACGTTGTTGTTTTTCTCGCACGGCGAAAATTATCCTTGGAACTTGAAACAAGAAAGAGGAGTAACTTTTTCCTATTTTTGCCATGTCGTTGTAGTCCCTTAGGGAAAGACACATACGCGTGTATGGGTCTGCGCCCGTATAGAGTATTTTTGTCCTTGCCTCCTTTCAGGCCTGCTTGGTTGCGTTGTTTTTCTTGGTTCAATATCACACGGGCAAAAGTTTTTCCGTTTGTTTCTGTCGTTGTTTGTAACATTACAGTCATCACCATTGTGTTAGGCATCACTCTCTCTGCTATATATGGCATGTATCCGGGGGTGTTGGTTTAATGTTTCCAGTTTCCACCTTTGCAAAAAGTTCCTTTTTTTTCAAAAAGGGATTTATTTTGTTCTTTATTCAGTGTGTTGCGGAGTATTGGGTATCGTCTGTGTTCAAAGAGGACGAAATGAGGAAAGTTTTTCGCTATTTTCGAAATTTATCAGGCGGTCGGATCGATTTGAGGGACCCGAACGTTTAAGAGATACTTTTAAGTTTACCCTTTTATTGCTTAAGGATAAGGACTTTTGTCGCGAAACCATTGAATGGGGCGGGAATATATTGTTGAAAGAGACATGTTTTCTTTGCAAGTTTAGTTTAGAACTTCATTAACGCAAATTATTTTGTTAAGTTTGGCTTAGTTAACAAGGAAAGTTTAGGTTAGATTATTGTAGGTATACGTTTAGTGTTTAATTGTGAAGTCTGGTTTAAGAGTGACTCGAACAATTGCATATAAATTTTTAATACTTTTCAAAGGAGAGGGTAAAGTTTTGCTGGCGGTTATTTCAATAATTTTATTAATAAAGTTTTATTATTCAAAGTTCTGAACGGTCGTGTTCGTGGAATTGATTTTCTTTTCCGAGATTTCTAATTTTCAATGGAAAACTTCAGGCGAAGTTGTACATTTTATAACGATATGTTTTCGCGTTTTCATAAAGTTATGGAGGCTTAGGGCATGAATTCATGCGAAAAGCACTTGGCAGTTATTTATCGAAATTCTTTGCAGGAAATATGTATGAGACAAAGGACAACATCTGACCCAGCTTCAAGACTAGATTGTGCTCTACATTATGGAAAAATACACTGGCAGGTATTTTGATTTAAACGAAATGGATACAGGAACAAGGATCAAACAGCAGGCTGGGTTCGTATGGTGTGAATTTGAAGCAGGAAGTGAAACGGTATGAGAATTGTTAATATCACAGGAGAATATTTAATTTAAAGAAGAAGGCTAAGCAACCATAAAATGGTGAAAACTAATCGATAAGTCTTGGAGATGTAAAAAATATTGATTTAAGGAAAAGAGTTAATTTGCTATGACCGCTTTCTTCGGTACAGAAGGCGCTCACATAAGTGCTTCATCATTTATTGGGGTTGTGGCATGTTTGCAGGTAGGATAATTTAACTCCATCACAGAACTCGGTAAGAATGTCGTTCACTTTTTATCGCCACTTCTGTGAGCGATCCTGAAGAGTACAATAGGTGTCAGTGCATACGGTAAAGTAATGTGATAAAAGTTCAGGACAAGCGAAAAGTACTTAGCTTGCGTAAAAACGAGACTATGAATGGAGGTTGCTCTGAAAATAATCAACGCCTGTGCACAAAATTTTGGTCTCAATTCAGACTTTTCAAACAGATTCATTTGGTTTTCTTACTTCAAAAAAAGGTCAGATAGAATATATAACGCAAACAAGTTTTTTTCTCATTCAGTTGAACGGAAATGTAAGCTAGAACTCTTATGGCCTAATACATTTGTATTATCTTTTTCGTAGGTTGAAAAGTACTTTAAAACAGTAATCGTGATGCACTAAGTTGGCCCCATGCAGTCCAGATTTCAATACAATTGAGAGTATCTGGTTATTAATGAACTTCTATATACCCGACCTTATTTATTTACCGTGTAACTAACAAACTAACTGGCATAAGTTTAAAAATTACATGGCACTTGCAGCTCAGATGAGTCATCGCCTGACCTCTTTTACAATTATGTACGCTGTGTGCGTTACAGTTGCTTCTAAACAATAAAAAAGAGGCGATACAAAGGCGTCAAAAAAGCTTATAGCTCTAATAAGGCCATCACTGGCCAAAGCCACAAGATTTATAACAGGCCACAAACTATTGGAAAACATTCAGCAACATTAAGAATAATTAAGGCACCATATACCTACACTGTTCAAAATCTCATCATCTGCTTAACACCAACTTCATTTGCAGGGGCTGTCAAGATCCCGAAGCGGAAAAAGATGTGAAACACCTTCTATGCCAATCAATGTCCTAGCGGCAGCACGTAGCGTTTTAAACTTCTAGGCCAACTCAGATTTGAGGAGCTGGACGAGCGTAGCAAGAACGCCGGTGGCAAATATCGTAAGGTTCGAAGCTCAGGATACTTCAACTAAGTATAAGAATAACATTTCTATCCTTACAGGTTTTCCCAATAGGATGACGCCAAGAGCCCTCGCAGGCCTATATGCGAGCTGGTGGCTTTGGCTGCTAGCAACCCTACCTAACCTTACCTATGCACACATGAGAGGGACCTTAAATCTCTTGCCGAATCCGAATGACAAATTGGGAAGTCCCTCGTGATAATTGATACTCTCGGAGAGTTTCTCAGCACCTCGCGGAGGTGGGACACCGCGAAAAAATTTTATTGACCAGGTCGGGATTTGAACCCGGGACCCCGTTCACAGTGGTCCACTGCATTACGACGCCCAACGCGTAGCACCAAATCAAAAAAATGTTTGTCCCTAATTCATATTCTGTGTGTCAATTATTTGTATTGGCCACGCCCCTTAAAATGTACGTCAGCAAAAAATTAAGATCAATTAATTGTTATTTTCATAGAATTACGAGAAAAAGCGTTAAAAGCTAAAAGAATTTCTAAAAAAAGGGGGTTTTTCCTAAAAACGCGTCCTTAAAGTAGGTGGAGCTCAAAACTTTGTGTGAAGAAATATAGCAAATAGAATCTAATAAATATAACAAATAATAATTTAGTATTGTCATATTATTATTTTTTCGATTTGTAGTAAATTTTCCGAGAAATCGGGTTTCCAAAGATCTAATATGTCAAAAGTGGGTATGGTCAATGGCGTGGGCTGTCAATATCGGCAAGAAACCTTTTTTAAGGGAAAAATTAAAAAAGGTTTCTTGCCGATATTCTGCCCCATAATTTAAGTACCTACGCCTTGAAATAGAGGTTATCTCACGTTGAAGCCGTCGGCGTGGCCGTTGGTGTTTTTTTTACCAACTTTCACACTTTGTCTGTGCAACAAAAGAACCAAGCTCTGCAACAAGTTTCAGCTCCCTAGCTTTATTTGGAAGATCTAAGACCTTTACACATACAGACGTCAGACAATGTCTTAATCTCTTAAAGGTCTCAGGGATCCTCGGTGATTATTTCACTGTGTAAGAAGCTATGAATTAAAACTAATATACCCTGGGTTTGGTATAAAAAGGTTTAGCTTTAGACGAATCATCGGAGCGCGTAGAAACTATTGAGTCTTCAATTAGTCCGAATGCCAAAACCGGAAAACATGAACCAAGTCACAAAGTACGTAGAAAAAAATAACTTCAGCTATGAAGACTCTCAAAAAAGAAGAGTCAAACATCGAGAAAATTTTGAAACTGACCTTAACTTTTTTTATATGTGAAACATCGCAGTTTGAGCTGTTGCTTTGCTTGAAGAAATTTTGGAAACTGACGACTTAGCCTTTTCAGGGGTCCAGCCAAAAATGGAAAAAGGACCTTTTATGGTATCGCCACGTTTTCTGGCCGTTCGTCCATCGGTTCGTCGTTCCGTCCCATCGCGTTATTACATACTAAATTTGAGCTTTCTACAAACATTTTGATTTTTCATGCCAATAAGTAAAGTGGGCGTGTCAGTGGGTGGATTTCAAAAGTGTCTACACTTGTACACTTGCTTCGGGATTAAGAAAGAACAGATATCAAGTTTAAAGTTTCTAGCTCAAACTTTTAGGCCTTAAAACTACCGACACACATACGGACGGACATTGCTCATTCGACTTACAATTCAGTTTCGATCATATGCCCTTAAGGTCTTGGGGTCTACGGTAATTATTTCTCTATGTTACAAACTATGAATCAAACTTGATATAGGATAGGAGATCCTATGGTATGGGGTATAAAAACGAAATAAAAAAGGAGCTTGTTTTACCCTTAACGCAAAAACCTGTGGCCATATTATTTAATATAAACAATCAATGCTAGCGCAAATGGTTTCAGCCCAAAGTGCTTTCGTCCGCCTTTGATAGGGTCCGTGGTTCTGCTGGGATGATGAGGGTCTTATACATGGACAGTTGCTGTAATACATTTAGTTGCTCAAGAGAGAGCTTTGCTACTCAATTGCCTTCTTAGCCCAAAGAAACAGCGATTAGCAGGAGTTACCCTTCGTTTGATGCAAAAGAGAAAAACGTCAGACCATTATTTACCCAACGGTCGTCGATTTTTTTCTGACTTCCTCGGGCATATAAGATTTGAAAATCGACTGAAATTCGATAGAAATGGACTTTTGTCCTTCGAATTCATTTTATAAGACGCTTCGGTTATTTTATAAGACGCTTTATACTTATTAGAATATTCTCATAAATTAAAAAGTTATAAAAAACACCAAAAATTTAAATTGACAATCAATATAAGCAGCCACTTTTCTTTCAGACCGTCAAAATGAATGTAAGTCCTTATGGTACCATTTTTAAAAATACCAGAGAAATGCAACGGTTTTAACGCATTTTTCTGACTTCCTCAGGAGTTTACAATCAACCATCCCAGCCTCGATAGAAATATACTTTCGTCCTTGAATTTCGCATGGGTTTTGCGAGATGCTTTCTTTCAGTCTCTCTAAACGATTTTAAGTCCTTATAGCTTTCTTTTATAAAAACCGTTTTGACGGATTTTTCTTGACTTCCTAAGGACTTTAGATGAAACTATCTGAACTTCAATAGAAATAGAAAATTGTCCTTAATTTTCGCATTGGTCTATTAATAAGATAGAATAAAGTAAGACTTAAGAAAACACAAAAAATTTAAATTTGCAATCATTATTGGCAGACACTTTTCTTTCAGTCCATATTAAAGAAATTTAAGTCCTTATGGGACGCTCTTAGAAAAATACCAGAGAAATATTAACCATCCTTCACCGAATTCATTCCCATTGTGTATTTAATTTTATTTATTTTACTAACGACTATCAACTGACAACGCAAGTCTATTTAAGCAACGATAACAATCACCATCATTTAAAGAAATCTCCATTGACAGGACAAAACAATATCCCCGTGCGGCAGGCGGGCGATGTGGTGGTAGTGGTATCCTTTTGTCATCCTGCATCCCAATGATATACATTTTTTTTTTTTCATTTTGCAATTTATCTTCAAAGGTATAAACATTTTGTGCGGTCGAAAGTGGGCTGGCTGTATATGGGTGGATGATTGTTGAAGGATGCCATGGCATAGGATTTGTCTGCGCATTCCTGTTGCCGCATCTACACAATATTATTTAATAAAATTGAATACAAAGAAGACGAGAAGATTGTGTAGCAAAGCAATTAGTGTAGAAAGTGGCTTTCACTGACTGAACTCTGTCTCGTTTCTTTGTGAAAAGGAAAGATCTTCAAATAAATTAATTGAGGAATCAAGTATGTTAATTAAAATTTTCTGATGAATGATTCGAAAGAGGCAATCTTTGTTTACGTAAACCAAAGTTTGTATAGTATAGGTATAGTATCGTAAAGTAGATTAGAGCTCTAAGGGCGAATATCACACATCCTGTTGAGGTTTAATACATCAAAGAGAGTGAGTTTTGTGTGCCTGGTGCATGAAGAAATCTTTCCCATATCATGTTGGTACGCAGGAATAATGCGCCTATACGTAGACTTTGATTGATGGCTGAATGTACACATAAGACCTCGTTGGTTTACATAAGCCTTTGTTTTTGAAAGTTAGAGACGTTATGTAGGTCAAGATGTATATAGCAAGGTTTTTAAACAAATAACATGGTACCTTCGAACGATTCAGAGAGCTTGGGGCGGGAGTCTCCTAGCGGGTATTTAGAGAAGGTTGACTGCTTGTAAATTTTAAGGAATAAAAGTTTCGCAGTTTCTGCTACAAATCACTTAAAGCGCTTATATTTGGGGTTGTTTCCCCAGACTTCATGAATAAAAGGCATGCTCCGATGATCATATTAGTTACGTAAGAGAAACAATTGTCTCTTGTGCTGAATTTAAGTGTATTACAGGTCTTAGACCAAGCTATGTAGTTTGTGCGATAGCAAACCTTTCCATGTATGTACTTACCAGTCATTTCTTGAAATAGAGCTTTCAATGAAAAACAAACTGCAATGGTACAAATTTCAAAACATACACGCTGTGGCGGTTAAACCCTTTTAAGCTTAAAAACGCGTTCGTCAGGCAGTATATCCAAAATTCTTCAACAGTCCTCCTGGTGATGACCAAGCCATTTTGAATTTTACTTCATCCCTGAAACCTTGAACTGGAAATTACTCTAAAGCACTCCCGTGATGTGTCCATTGTAAAGTGATTGACTTTGTTAAAAGGTTGAACCTTTTAAAATTTTTTTTTAAAAACTCGGACAATGTTCAACTTATCGACCTTTCTCATTTTACTTAATTGACACTGACAATAAAAATTGAGGACATAAAAGCCCTCCATACAAAAGTGTATTTGCGTGAGAACCAGTCCCAAAATACTCATCACTGCCGGGTCCCTGCTCCCATTATTTTTACTGACTTGACTACCCCTCGTCAATTTTAAATGCCAATGTGACAGTCTTTTCTTTGTTCAGTGATATATTTTTTGAAATAAATTTTAAATACCCGACGGGAAAGGTTACAAGAGTAAATAATTCAAAAGATCACGATTCCGACCACCACCGCGCGCTTATCTCATAAATCTAAATATTTAATCGTCTGCGAGTGGTGTGTTTGCGCCTTTTTTTTTTTGATACAAAAAGAAAAAGCGCCCTGGAGTGTTTGCTTTTACACTGAATTTTTTTTTAGAAAAAACAAACAGGCAGCTCGAGTCCTTTGAAAGTTGCAATGTAAAAGAAAATCGATTCCGTCTAGACGCACACACATGACAAAAGGAACCTGCCCTCATATTGACATTGTATCCACAACCAAAGATCCTTTGACGCAGTATAGTCGACTCGTCAGCTTATTAAAACAGCTTCGTATTCCTAGTAGCTAGGTGGTTTTTGCCTTTTTCTACTTCCCTCTCCCTATTGAGGGGATGCAATTGGGAATGCGGCGTATCGGATTCATCAATCGATTATTCCCCGACTAAAATTTCCTCCATTGCATACTGTGCATGCGGTGGATTCCTCCTTGGAATTGGAATGGATTTAGGACACTGAGCTGAGATCCCAGATTGCAACATTCTGTGTGAATAATTTCACTAATTAAAACCAAACCAGTTAGTAGCGTGTTCAAGCACAAAAACAACTCCCAAGGATGTACGACATCGTGTGGTGGATATACACAGCAGCGCAATAGCGGTTCTTGAAGGGGGTAAATAGCATCACAAATTTCAGCAAGGATTTGAGGACTTTGTGTAGATATATCCTACCTATATGGGACGTGTTGTTATTGTACACGGCACAGCGAACAATGTGCAATGAAGTGAGACTTTGTTAGTGTGGCCGATTTACATTTACAAATGAAAACACGACTTTGCTATTTCTGTTCCTTCCATCCAGTGTTGATGCTAATTTAGGGTATAGCTGCCAGAGGCAATAGTTTATTGTATGTTAGCTGCTTTAAAATAAAATTTAAGTGGAGGATTTTACGATGTTGTCGCTGGTTGGGTGATTTCGTGTGCAAATAAATTTCAAGGAAGATTATAGCTTTCAGGAACGGAGCAATATAAAGTGGTGTCCTTGAAATCGATGAGTGCTTTTTCGAGGCAATATTTTAAAAAAGCGTGAAATTGCAACAAGCTATAAGTTTTTGCTAACGGTCATGGGGTCCTAAAGTGTGAGCCGTTCCTTACCAGATTAACGTGAAAATCTTTCAAGTCATTTTTTAGCTGAGCTTGGAAGCTTTTTTGCCATTATCATGAAGCTGTCACGTATGCAAGACCTTTTGGTGTGGATAGTGCAATGTGGCGAGAAAAGACTGAATGGTGGAAAGGCTGAACCCATTTATGGAACAGACTTACCTATTGAACTGTCATTCTAAACAGGGGGTCTACGGTGATTATTTCTTTATGTTACAAACTATGAATCAAAATCAATATACCTCCTATCCTATGGGATGGGGTATAACTAGAAAACTCTTTAAGAAGTTCCATCTACCTGCAAGCTCATCAGCTTGTTCATTTTAATTATTTTCCACAGAAAATAAATATATTAAGTTGGATACTGGCCGAAGTATTGAAGTATTAAACCAAAAGAATTTAACGAGGATATGAACGCCATCGAATTCCGAGACAAATAAGGCCATATAAAGCCGTATATTACCCAATTTCAGGCCTTAAATTTTAAGCTTTCCAAAGAAATTTCGGTGGAAAGCTCTTTGAGATCGAAAGCAATATAAGTGTTTATACCCGACCCAGGGTGTATTAAGTTTGATTTATAGTTTGTAACACAGTGAAATAATCACCATAGACCCTTAAGACCTTTTAGAGATATGAGTGGGACCGACAGGAGAATCGATTAAGCTATGTCCGTCCGTCCGTCCGTATGTTAACAACCTTAAGGCTTAAAATTTTAAGGTAGAGAGCTGAGATTTGGTGGGTTGGCTGGAACTCCATCGGACCAGATCAAGTTTGAATATTAGTTGAATACGCTTACAGACATGCCCACTACAGGCCTGTATGTGCGACCATCTCTAATTTTAAAAACTACTTTTTCTAAATTTTAGCTGTGTTAGAATTCTGCTGCCGCATTAATTTTTGGTACGTTACACTGCCTTGTAATTGTATTGTAGTAGCCAAAAAAGTTGGGCCGTTTCATTTACCACGCCCACTTTTTTAAGGGATTCTAGCTTAAAATGACTGTTTTTCAATAAATATATATGAGATTTGACTTAAAATTATATGACAAAAGATGTAGATATTAGCACTTTCTAACTTCCATGTATTTGTGGTGAGTACCTCAGCCCACTTTTGTGGGCTTAGCGTTAAAAAAGTGATTTTTTCAAGTTAAAGAGCGGAGTTTTAGGACGAAGTGTATGCAACCACCTAGTATAAAGCATTCAACAGTGATATTTTTGTAGCCCGTCCACTTTTTTGGGGCGTGGCAGTTTTTTTTTGTATGGTCGGGTATTTCGCAATCCGTCGTAGATAGACTGAAGATTTTGCATACGCACTGTTGAACTTTCCCACTTGTTGTCTTTGTATTTGCCAACATTTTGTTTGGCAAAAATTTTGTAAAAAAATTATAATAAAAAATTGTATTTTTTAGATTATAGATATAGAAAAAACAATAATAGAATAGAAAAAACATGAATTTCGACTGGCCTTCAACCAAAGGCGAGGATATGAAATTAAATCTAGCATTTAAGGTAAATCCCTAGTCTAGCGTCCGTTTATATAAACCTTTAAGCTGCAGCCATTATTAAGGGTTGCTTTTGGAAAACCATAGAATTAGACTCTTCAAAATAGAATTTTATGAAATTTAACTTATAGCGCCTTCTACTATATTTATATATAGTAGAAGACGATATTTAGTTATCTTGCCACGCTCGGTTTCTAAAATTGATTACAACAAGCCATAAAGCGCAACAGCGCGTATATTAAAGCTTCAGTCCGTCTGCGTCGAATTGTTACTAACCTATTCTACCTAAAAGTAAGACCGCCAAGTATGAAGACATACGCGGAGCGGCGGTCCGTCGACTTGTGTTGAAGGTGAGGCTTGTATACTTTTTCGTAGTGGAGTCTACTGTTCTTATATTTGATGATTTTTTAGCTTTGCCACTTAAAAAAGGGTAACATTAAACTATTTCTTTCATATTTTTATATTTCTTTCTTAAAAATTAAATTAACTTTATATTTCATTTAGCCTGTGGACAAAGTACGGTATTGCTCTTTGGGGATTTTAACCTTCCTGCTTTGAAATGGGTCTTATCTGATGATGTTTCGCATTTCATTCCTCATATTTCGTCACCACATGCAGCACTTAACAAGTTAGATAACATTATTTCTTTTGACTTACAGCAGGTAAGCTGTATAAAAAACATAAATAATCGAATACTCGATTTGGTCTTTACTTCTGACGCAATTAGTACTGTTACTTGTAAATCCAAGTGCAGCATTACTAAGATAGATACTCACCATCTCCCGTTGGATGTTTTTCTTGACTTGAACTGTCACATACATAAGAATGTCCACTCATTTGACTGTTCATACACTTTTGACTTCCGAAAGGCTAACTTTCGCACACTATCTGACGAACTGAATAAATCCGGTATTTCTAATATAGTTTGCTCCAGTGACCTTGAGCACTCTGTAGAAAAATTTTATTCTATACTCAATACCTGTATCAGTAATACTATAAATATAAAGAAAAACAAGAACTCTAACTTCAGCCACCCATGGTATACCAAGGAACTGAAAGTCCTACGTAATAAACGCAATAAAGCATGGAAAAAGTACATCACAAATTTGAGTACATTTGACCTTGATAATTTCATGTTTCATTTCAGTGAATTCAATGCTCTCGCAGAGCGTTTGTATTACAACTATGTTTCTCAAATTGGTTCAGATTTTAAAACTAATCCCAGGGAATTTTGGAAGTTTGTTAACTCTAAAAGAAAAGTTGATGGCTATCCATCCACTCTCAAATATAATGGCAGTTCTTCCAACGATCCTGGCACGATATGCAATTTTTTCGCTGATCACTTTTCCAAATCATTTAGAGATTCTCCATTTACTGTCGACACTGATTATTTTAAATATCTCACAGAATCTGCTCAAGTTAATTTTTGTGATATACCAGTACATTTAGAAACTATTTATGAGCTCTTGTCTAGCCTTAAAGACGATTGTTCTACTGGTCCAGACGGTATACCACCTATCGTTTTAAAAAACTGTAAGGATGTTCTTGCCACTCCTTTACAAAATTTATTCAAACTTTCGCTATCGTCCGGTCACTTCCCCTCCATGTGGAAACTCTCATTTATTACGCCTGTCTTTAAAAAAGGTGTTAAATGTGATATTGTGAACTATAGGCCGATTGCTAAACTTTCAACAATTCCAAAAGTGTTTGAAAAATTAATTTGCGATAGCCTTATATTTTACTGCCGAAACATAATTTGCAAAGAACAGCATGGTTTCGTTAAAAATAGGTCTACCGTAACTAACCTTTTATCGTTTTATAAAAAATGTTCTGATGCAGTAGAAAATGGCTTCGCTGATTGCGTTTACACCGACTTTTCCAAAGCTTTCGATTTGATTTCGCATGAAATTATTGGTTTTAAGCTTACTTCTCTTGGCTTTCCACCAAATTTCATCTGTTGGATTATGTCTTATCTTCATTTAAGATCTTACCAAGTTAAATTTAGAGGACTTTTTTCAGTTTCTTTTCCTGCCATTTCCGGCGTTCCCCAGGGAAGTCATCTAGGCCCACTCTTATTCATTCTTGCTATAAACGATGCGCCTTCTTGTGTCGCTTATAGCGAAATTCTATCATATGCAGACGATATGAAGATATCTAGAACTATTAAGAGTTCTGATGACCATGTTCTTCTTCAGACTGATATAAACAGCTTTGCTACATGGTGTAACAAAAACGGTCTTTTCCTCAATCCAGCTAAGTGTCAAGTTATCACTTTTTCTAAAAAGCGTATCGTAACAACATTTTCTTACTCCATCAGTGAGCATGCTCTTTGCCGTGTTGAACATTTTAAGGATCTTGGTGTTTTCTTTGGTCAAAACCTTGACTTTTCAAAACACATAAACTACATTTTAAATAAATCCAATTGCATGCTTGGCTTTATTAAGCGTTGGTCTAAAGAATTTAATGACCCTTACGTCACGCTTTCCCTCTACAATAGCTTTGTTCGTACTCACCTTGAATACGCTTCACAAGTGTGGTCTCCATCGCAAGTATGCCATACGAATAGGATCGAGGCGATCCAGCGGAGGTTCATTCGGTTCGCGCTAAGGGGACTTCCCTGGGAAGATCCACTCAATCTCCCCTCATACTTCGACCGGCTTAAATTGCTTAACATTCAAAGTCTCTCCCAAAGACGGATAAATAATGACTTGATTTTTATTCAGCAATTGGTCCAAGGTCTAATAGATGCACCGGACCTTCTATCTAGTATAAGCTTTAAATTTCGTGGAGGCTCTCATAACCTCCGAAGAATTCAGCTTTTACACGTTCCACGGCACAGAACAAATTATGGGAAAAATGAGCCTATCAGCCGTATGTGTTCCACCTACAACGCACATACCAGTATTTTAGACTTTGACATGGGCAAAGCCAAACTTAAGAGGCTGCTTTTATTCGTCTTAAATATTAAATATACTTTTATTTTTATGTTTTTTTTTTACTTGTGTTCGTAACTAATTTTTATCTGTTGTAATAATAATGTTTCTATCATTTGTTTTTTTGTAATTCTTAGTGTTTTGTGTTTGGTGTTAGTTTATGTTTAATTTATTAACCACTAACACTTGCACTAACTGATGAGCCCGTGTTGGCAGTTTTCTGCTTGGCGAATTTCTGCTGCAGATATTGTTTGTATTAAACAAACTGCATCACAGTTCTAATAGTGCTAACTTGTAAGCTTGTTGTTTTTTTTTTATTTCTTGTGTTGGTTAACAGTCATGTGGTTGCGCCTGCGTTAAATTTGGTTGATGTAAAATAAGTGAACTAAAGTTCTAAAGTGTTTTCAACTAAAGTGTCAGTCAACTAAAGTGTTTTCACGCACATCTAGAAAACCATAAAGTATTTCAAAAATGCTTCATTTTTTTTAAAACGGTGAAATAATAATGGTAGACCCCCAAGACCTTAAGATTAAGAGCATATGATCGAGACCGAATTCTGAATCGGCCATGTCCGCCCGTCCGTCTGTCTGTATGTCACACGTTTAAAGCCTTTAGTTTTAAGCTAGGGAGCTGAAATTTGGTACATAGTTTCATTGTTATCCGAAGCAGTAGAAGTGTAAACATTTTTTTAATCCGCCCACAGACACGTCCAAACTCGGTGCAATTGTGCAACTACCTCCAGAGCTTTCAAAGCTGTAAAACGTCTTAGAAGCCTGAAATTTGGTATTTATTATCTCATGTTTATTGTAACATACACAAAATTAAAGTTTACTTACGTTATCTCCCCCTTCGGCATCGATTTCGGTCTCCCCCTTTCGGATCGATTTCGATCTCCCCTTTCGGCACCGAAGGTAAATTTTTCAAATGCAATGTATTCAATACTTTTGTTCCAAATCGCAAAATGTTTACTTAATTTATTATGCAGAGAACACATAGTTCTACATTTCGTTAATACAAGACTTTGGGCCACTCCAACATTTGGAGGCAAAATTGAAGAAAAACCTAAAAATTCCCAGAAAAACTGGTAAATTCAAATGGCTTAAGGCCATTTGGGAAAGAATAAAAAAATAATAGCAGGTAAGATAAACGAGCTTTTATTCTAGATCTCGTTTCTACAAAGTTTTGAGCCACGCCTACTTTTAAGGGTGGATTTTTAAAAATATTGAATTTGAACCAAAAAATATCTGCGTTATAATTGATAGTTTGTAATTAGGGGCGGTTAGAGCACGCCCCTTTTCGATTTTTGCACTACTTATAAAATGTCAAAAAATAACAATGCCATCGGCATTTTACAATGTAGGATAGGATGTTCAATGGTCCGTTTTACGGATTGTAACTTCTGCGTACACACTGTAGCACTTACTCACTGGTTCAATTACCCTTGCGCTTTTTTTCAATTTGACAACAAGCTGCGTTCTATTGGCCACTTTTCTTAAATTCTGCGGACATGGATATCTGAGAAAGAGTAAAACATGTTGTTTTCTATTTAGTTTGCATAAATAAGTTTTAAGACTCAAGATTGGAAACGGCAATATTGGAACTTTTTGAACGCAGTAAACTTGCTCTGTAAACGACTAGCAACCTTTAAGAAATCGTTTTAGAAATATTTTAACGTTTTCGAGTCAAATTTTCAAAGTTTTTTAATAGTCCAAGTTTGCTTAGCTTAACATGAAATCTCAAAAGATGGACTATGCCCGTTACTTATTTCAAAGCTATACTTAATATCGTTAGAGAGCTAGACAAGGAGACATACCTCCTTTTGACCTATTTCTAATTTTTTAAAACTCAAATCCCTAAATTTGATTTTTTTTTCAGTTCCCGTTGGATTTTTTTCCAATAGCGCAACTACATGCGCTAGTATTGGATGTTTTTTTTTAGTTTTTTGTCCAACAGTTTTTGCGAAAACGGTTGGACGCAATTTAAAATTTTTTTAACCCAGCTTGTTTTCCTTTAGTACACTTTGTACTTGAACTAAATAACGCTTTAATTTCCCTTATAATTTTGAATAAGTTCTGATAATTGTGAATTTTTTATATGATCTGTCCACAGATCATATAAAAAATTCACAAGGCCAGCGGTAAAGCGGGGGGTAGGTGCTCGTTCTGCATGAATTTTTGTGACTCTTGTCGAAAATGCGTTAAGACGGCAGTATTAAAACTTCTTCCGAAAAATGTGACCTTAGCATTTGGTTTAATGCGTTATAGGTACGTGTGTTGAATATTGCCTTTGTTCACTAAGCGTTTCAAAAGTTGTGGCCTCAAACAGTTTGAAAAACGTCACTCATTTTTAAAACTCTTCATTTCTCAGAGACTGCAAAAAATTCAAATTTTCATTTAAGTTTGGTATCTACTTGACTTAGGTTTTGCTTTTCTTGTTCTTGGCCGCTTAAAAAAAGTATTTGAAAAACATTAAATCCATTTTACAATCTGAAACTGTTATCAAATCGTTATTTCTGCTTTAAAAAAAATTGCCCTCGTTGGCTTCTCTGACTTTGAAAGCACACAAAATTGTCTTTCTATGACCTACCGTTCAGAAGTTATAGCACGATTGGACAGACGCACGGACGGACCACGTAGCGATACCATAAGAATTCATTTTTCCATTTTTGGACGGACCGCTAAAAACTGGCTTACGTCCAAAAAATGGGCGGGCATATAAGTAAAAAACCTTATTTAATGCGGTTGCATAAATTCTGGGCTGAAAAACCGAAAAAATACACTTTTTTCGCCCACAAAAGTGTTAACGAAAAATGCAGAAAATTTTTATACCTTAAATTTTTTGTAAAACAATTTTTATACGCCACAGGGAATTAGTCACCGTAGACCCCTAAAATCTTTAAGAGATTAAGACATTTGAAGAATTTGAAGGTCTTAGGTCTTTAAAATCAGGCTAGAGAGCTGAAACTTTGGGCACGGCTTGGTTCTTTTATTGCACAAAGTGTGAAAATTGGTTAAATCCGCCGATGGCCACGAACACTGTTGTCTTCAATGTGAGACAACCTCTAATAAACGTTTTATTTCAAAACGTTGACCAAGTTAAACAATGCAGAGGAACTCGAGTTTAGGTGTGAATAAATTGCGAATGGGCGTTTTTAAGACGCCGAAATAGGAGCCGCCCATACCATCGACCATGCCCACTTCAACAGTGTTTTATTTTTGAAAACTAGATTTCACTGATAATTCACTCTTAATCGAAAAAATATTATATGACAAATATTTAAGATAAAAGCATTCTCTGAGTTTGATCGATTAACAATTTCCAGCTCCTTCCACGTTTAGGGAGCGTTTTTAGGAAAAAAACAGTTTTTTTTTGCATAAGTTTTCATTTTGAACATATTTCCTCACGGCCTATTTTTGGGGTTTAGTTCATGCACATACCAATGAATGAATTCAGGTTGAACAACTTCAGATTTGGTGTTGCTGGATAAAGAGGGTGGGATATTAAGAAGTGCGTAACATACGAACTCTTGCACTTCCTCACTTGTTTTAATTAAAGTTATAATCTAGTTGTTTTCTACGAACGTAACTCACCCACTTCACAGCTACACAAGAAAATAAAAAGTAACTTTTGAAAAAGAGCTCAATAATGGAACACAACTTTTGGTGTACAATTAACTCGCTTAGTGGATTCGTAGAAAAAATATTTTGCACGCACAAAAACAGTGATTAAGAGTTTCTGGATAAAGCAAAATGCAAATCGCAGTTTCGGTGGAAAACATAGCTTGTTATGCAAACAAAGACGAAACAATTTCTGGTTCGAGGTACTCTCTTCTCCTCTGTGTAGCCCCGCCGAACGAACAGACAAAACCTCGTTTTTACCGATTATCTTTTAGAAGAGTTTCAAGGGGACAAAGTAATATACAACTTCCTTGCACGATTCCCGATCCTCTGCCACCAACTTAAGAACTACTTTTTCACCTTTTTTTGTTATTTGCCTTTTATCAATTTTCTTGATCGTTGTTTTGGCACTGAGTCTTAATTTTTATAGGTTGTGCAGCGTGCAACATTAAAAAATTAACAAACTTCTAATGCCTCCCAATACACGCTTCAAATTTCCTATCCATAATAAACCAAAGGCTCCTTTACCAACACTTTCTCTCAAACATTACTAGGTATACCTATCTACTCAAAGGCAACGAAAATAGAATACGATCATTCCACTACATATAGTCTGGCTATCAAATAAACGAGTAACCCATATCCATAAAACCTTCCCAATGTATCATCTGCGAGGGCTTTCTTATTTATATCTCACCGCGTTATCCCTCGACACACATCCAATAGCTAAGCTTTCAGAAATGACACCTTGAGGCTAACCAGGGTAAACTATAACGGAAATAACTCGTAAGCAAATTACCACATGCTCACCCTAAAAATATAAATCGACAGCCTGAACGAAAAAGTACCAAACGCAAACAGAAATAAAACACCATTGGAAGCGGGGCCGAACCGAATGACATTTGTTTAGCTGCCTTGAGCACATAAAACCAGCAGCGCCAGCAGCAGCAGCAGCACCAGAACTGACCACAATAAGCCCTCAATCCGTAATCAAAATAATAAAGCCGAACATTTTAGTGGCAATGAAGCCGATATATGCCAAAAATACTGCCCAGGATGCCGGGACTATAGAAACAATTTCCCTACACCCAAATTGTTCTCCAAGGATTAGAGGAGTTTTCTCTTCTCTTCGTGCAAGTGTGTGCGTGTGTGGGGCGGGAATACCCTCGTTGGGATATTATTTGTGTGCTTTTTGCTTATGCTTATATGTAGCTGACCAAAGCATTGCGGTCCGTCTCAAATAAGAAAAACCGCTAACAACACATGCAAACTAACAACATCCCTCAAGAAGGGAAATCATCTGATCCAAATCCCTTTATTTGCATCTGGTAATACCATGGATTTTTTCTCGGAATACTGCCATGAAATAAAACCAAACCCACAAGACCTTTCTGGAAAATCAAACACACACATGCTTTGCATGGTTGTTTTATGCTTTATTACAAGCGTGCAGCTCCAAAGGATATGATGTGTACGATAGGTGGTACCTATCCTACTCTGAATCCAGGAAGAGGTTGTTAGTACCATAATGCCATCTTGATTAGTTTTCGTTCGCTAAGCGACATCTGTTTTCAAACGAGTGTAGTATTAAAAAAAAAAACACTCTTTTATTAGTGAGGCGATGTCCTGCAAAAAAAGGAGAATCACTTTCACATCTATATAAAGGGCGTCTGCGGAAAGCCAAACTCTCAAAGTCTTGTAATTGAAATTTTCGATGAAAACGTTAGTTTTTGCTCTCACTTCGTTCGCTTTCACTACAGAGAGGATGAAATGTTATCTCCGAGTTATTGGTGATTTAGTGCTTTGGGATTATCCTTTGACTCGGGGAACGGAGAACGTTTTTCTTGGCCCTGTAGTCGGAACGAGAAATTAATTAACATGAAAGGAGTTAGGGGTTGAGCAGACTTTTTAGATGATGCGATATTCTGTTCTGTGTATCATATGCGGTTCCAGTTACAGGGTTATAATATGGGGTTTCCTTTTTTGTTTTAACGTATGCAAGATGCATGTGAAAATTAAAACTCGAAAGCGTTTTTTTTTGTTGATTTTGAAATAACTTTAAACCAGATAAATACTATTTCCAAGGCTTTTGCTTCGAAGTTCAATTTTCTAACGTCAGTGATCAGTGGAATTTTGATTCGCTTTTTACATTTCAAAAGGAAAACGTAATGCTTTAAGGATTGACATAAAGAATTAAAATTGCGAAACCGAATTGTGTGAGTATTCTTATCACCAAATCCCAGAGAGTACCTAGTGATTAATGTTAAATGACTTTGACATTGTATGCGATCTCTGAAATTTCCCACCAAAAAATTAAAAGTTTAAGAATTTGGCTATGCAGAACTAATCGACCATTAATTTGAAATAAATTTATATGAGATTCAGCCAGTACTTAAAGAGTTCTGGTGTCCACAATGTTAGATGTCAGCTATTAATATGAAAATTTTAAGTTTCATGCGAAAATGCGTACATTTTTTGCAGTACTTATTTCGACAAGTTTTGCAGCAAGGGCTAGAAAAAGGAATCTTAGGTCTAATTAATACTGAATTTTAATTTAAAAATGTTAGTTTTTATTAAGTATTGAAAAGTTTTTGACAAATGGATGACGTTTTTCAATGTGTTTGAGGCCATAAATTTTTCACCACTTAGTGTATAAAGCCGTGAAGCAAGTGCTGAAGTCATTTTTTTTTCTAAAAGAGTTTTACTATTACCGTTTTGACAAATTTTGAAAAACTTATCTACGGTATACTATTTGGAGAAATCATTTGAAAAATATTACACGTGTCAAAAATTATGTGAAAATTTTAATGAAAACTAAAACGGATTTTTAGCCAAGTTTCAAAAACTTCGGAGATTTAACTCGAAAATATAAAAGCGATTTGAAAACCATTTTTTTTAATCTTATAATATCGTTAAAGTGATCAAGCTAAGATTTGGTTTATTTACAAAGCGTACGGAAAATTTGCTTTAGAAAAATTTCCCCTTTCAACCTAAGTTTTTCTAATACTATGTTTCCACCAGCATTAACACGAGGGTTATCGGGAGATGATTAATAATAAATCCCAAAGTAGTCTCACCAAATAAAATAATGATTAATATTCGACATTACAACTCTTTTTCTGTCAGTTTAGCCGTCAAAAGAGAGTAGCAATGTCTTTTTCGAGGATCGAAAAAAGATTTTGGTTCACAAATTTCTAAAAGAGATCGTAGTTCTGACAGATCTGTCATACGCGGATAGTTTCAGTGTCCTTTTTCGATTCTCAAACTTTTAAAAAAGGGTGTTTAAAACGGGGTGAAAGTAGTTCCTAAAAAGGGTGCATGAGATTTATGAGTGGATTTATTTTCAATCGCTTGCCAAGAGGATTTTAATTTCTATGGTTAATCGCGTAACTTGTAAAGGATTTCATGAAGAATTACATTAATCGCGGATTAGTGTCCGGTGTTAACATGGTAAAAGGTTGTTTCAGAAACGAAGTAAAAACAAATAAATAACTTGAAAGCTGTACTTGAAAGCTTACTGAAAGCTGTAACTTACCAAATGGTTAGGTATATCTTTAATATTTGTCATAATTTTTTTTTTCGATTTAGAATGATTTTTCCGAGAAATCAGGTTTTTATAGACTTAAAATGTTAAACGTGGGTCACCATGGTCAATGGTGTGGGCAGTCCAATTTTCATCTAATAAACGGTTTCTAGCCGCTTTTATTCTGCCCCAAAATTGGAGTTCATATGCCTTATCTAACTTGATCATAAGGCATTTTCTGACATTCATGTCAATTATGGGCGTGGCTGATGGCGTAGGCGGATGTTCTCAATTTTCATAATTTTTGTCTGGACAAAATGAGAACCAAGCAAAAGTGTATGTTTCTGTTTCCTAGCTCAATTTTAAAGACCTCAAAACTGAATACATACGGACACAGGCGGTTGAACATGGCTTAATAAATTTACCTGTCTGTCTCGATCGTATCTCTAGAAGGTCTTAGGCGTATACGGTGAGTATTTCACATTGTCAAAAGCAAAGTCGAGTTTGTTCTTTTTTTCCGGCCTCTTTCCTGCAACTGTTTTCAACCTTTAAAAAGCACTTCATGGTGTTTTTTGAATTAAAAAATATCTAAATTAAACTTAAGTAAGTTAATCTTGTAACTTAAAACTATTGTATATTAAAAAATATCTTCCTTGTAGGATTTTTTATAACGTTTTATAGAAGAACTAAATCGAACGATTATTGAATTGAAAATCAACGTTGTTTGTTCTTCTAAACGTTCATAAAAATTGGGCTGTTGACGCACTTTTGCCAACGCTTATCTTAAGAGATAATCTTACAAAAAAAATATTTAAATTTAACCCAGCAAAATAACTATGATTAGCTTAAATTTCAAAAGCCGACGGTTAACTCCGCGAATGTATAATGTAGTTTTTTTATGGTTTTTGAAGCTTTTTCGTATAACATTACGCTTTCTCGCTTATTTATATCATTACGAGTTACGTCCGTTTCACAATAAGAGCAAGAGAGTGAGCGAGTCTCGGGCGCATTGTCAAATGAATTTCCATTAATAGCAATATTATATGATGATTCACAATACCGCCGTTATCGCTGTCTCGCACGCCGGCGTTTTTGAAAAAAATTTAATAAATCTAGCCGCGGTCTACGATAATAATGACTTTCGCTATTGTGAGCAGCTGTCACATGCTGTTCAATGGACGTCTTCTTTTGGGAAGCAACAAGCTGTTGTGATGAGTAAAACATACATGTGTAATGAATTTGACAAAATTTTACAAATATGTTAAGTTTAGTCACTTTTCAGTCAAAACAGTCGTCGCGTTATTTCGCTCGGATTGTGCATTAAAAAACAAATTTTTCTAGTCTCGCGTTGACGCTGTCGTTCTGGTTTAACGCTGGCGCGCTTGTTGTGTCAGCCATTAGCCTAGTGAATAGCATGTCCAACTGACACACGGAATATCAGCACACAAAAATCTTTTTTTTACCAATTTCGGAGATTTCCCTTCAAATTAAAGCACACAATCCAACTAAGCAACGAAAACTAAATACATAAAATTCGTTTCAAAATATTCGTTTCAGAATATGAATTTCTGCTAAAAATCTAGCAGTGAATAGGGAAAATGTGTGCACTTGGCTCTGGGATTCTTTTGTGTGTTCAAATTGGAAATTAGAACTGTTAGTATGTTCAAATGGGTATTAAATAGCCCAATTGGCTACATCAGTACCTGGGGATTGGTGATCCGCAAGAGTAAAAAAGAGTTTGCAATAATCCCCCAAAATATCAATTATTTACTCGAGGATAATTAAATTCTGTTGGTGTAAATTGGGTGAAGTAACTTACTAAGTAACAAACATCTGTTTTAAGAAGATCTGTGCTATTTAAGATCCTGCCATGCTGTTGCCAAAATAGACTTTGTACTACCCTTTACGATTTTTCAGACGCTGTTGTAGGGATGAAAAACCTTTGCACATATCAACTGTTTACCTTTGAGCTCTTTGCGTGACCTATAAGCTTTGAAAAAAAAAAACACTCTCTCAACATTTCAACAACTTATGCAAAATTGGGTGCACTTCAATATGCCTCGACAAAGGAAAGCCCGAAAATATCAGATAACCTATATTTTGATGACGAATGCAAACCATGAAGTTTCGGCAAAACTCGTTTTTAGAAACTTATAAGAGCTCACAACTCTGTGAAGTAAAGTTGATATTGAAATAACATGGCACATTTTCCGATTGATGCAGCCTTTTCTTTCCTTCTTCGGCAAGTCGCCCACTGAAGATTGCAAGTGTAAAACTACCCTTCCGTAACAAGATCAAATGTCAGCACACATATCGATAAACGTAAGGGATAAACACAAGAGCTGTATGAAATTTGAAAAACAGCATTATTCATAAATCAAAGAATCAATCATTCAATCTCACAGAACCCACATCGCCCTGTGCGTATACCTATGTACTTCAGGATTTAATAACATTGCCCCGACCAATCGATGACAATGATTACACTGCCCCGTAATTCCACTTGTCTCATAATTTCATGCCATAATTACCACTCGACACTGTCTAGTCTATCAGTGTGTGCACTGGCCTATTGAATTTCCCTTGACTTCATACCGATGGATGACTGCACTCGGAATTCGATACGAATGCATAGGCAGGCGGTGGCGGCGGCGTACACACGCGATTGTTTCACCCCAGCAGTATTGGGTCGAACAACTGAATTATTTACCTCGGTGGTGGTGGGCGCAAAAACATGACACACGATTAATAGTCGCCCCATCAATAATAATATTCTCCCCATGAGAGGACGAGGCAAAAATACGCTTTCAACTCTGCGGCCGGTGGCGGCCTTTGGATGGCGAGGAGGAAGGAATCCTTGCATTCGCTACACCACTTGAGCTCAATTGGTTATTACATGAAGTCCAGATATTATTCAGTCAAAAGGACTGATTCACTCCTGGATGGCCTAGTTGTACCGCACACTGCGTCGGCCGCGCCCACTCAAGAGTGCTGAAATGGTGACTCTCTGTCATGGCTATTAATTATTGCGAAGCATTATTTATCGGAGGAAGTCGCACGAGATCCGCTTAAATTTATTATAATAATATTACTTTTGATTGAGCGCCAGTTCCGGACTGCCGCTGCCAGGGGATCGTATGGCAGGCAAAACACACTGCCTCAGCGCGTATAGGGGGTTAATAATTTATACACAAAATTATTTCAGCTCAATTGACCGTGCCATGTGGTGTATAGCCTGTAGGGCATACAGCCTTGTTTATAAACTGCACTTGCCCGTTGTGACATATATCAGGACAATCACAACCGCAGGGAATAATTTGCGAATAGTTTTCCATTGGGAATTCGATCTGGGACGAGCAACGAGTACATGTGTCACCAGAGCTGCATGAAATATTTGCAGACGAATTGCATGTTGCACATTGTAGTGGTCAAGTATTCAAATTATGATGGTATAGGCGTAAGAGGTGGCTGGAAATTTAAAAAAAAAAGCCAATGGAGGAGCTGGAGCAAGTTGGAAGGCAAAAAGCGAAGTTATTTCCCCGGTCCTGGGTTTGATGGAGTTTTTTTAACACTTAATTGTATACATGTTAAATATTTAGAAGACTTGCCAAACAATGCCTGTAGACACAACGTTGTTGCAACTATTAAAATCCTTGATATGGCGCAATCGTCAAAATGCGTAAAATGATCCAGCTTTGGAACAAATAGGCAAAAAACCCGGATTATTGCCTGCAAGGAAGCTTAAACAAGTGCTCATTTCAAATTAATCTCAATTCAAAGGTTAGAGTGTTTTAAATTGTACCTACGAGGCTTGTTTATACGAGGTATTTTTCATAACCTGCTGCGCCAGTAAGTTTTTCTCTCAAGCAGTAGTAGTAGAAGTAGGAGTTCTTTTTTATTTCATTAATTTTACAATTTATCTTACGTGCTAATTATTATTACGTGCTAAATCTTAAAAGTTTAATTTAAATTAAAGGTATTAAAGAAATGACTATCGTGTCGGGACGAATTTTTCTCTTAATACTTTTGGGGTCCCATTCAATATGACACATACGGGCCGAAAGGCCTATTGGTCATTATAGGGCTGTTGTAAAATTTTGTACAAATAAAAATAAGTGAAATTAAGAATTTTACCTATTTCCGACTGCACCACTTTTACGTATTTTGGTTAAGAATCTTTGTCACCGTTGTAAGATTATATGACAGACCTCTGACTTTATATCATTTTATTTTTTTGTTCGCTCACAAACAGAAAAATGTAAATCTGTGACAATTTTGGTGCAGTCGGTACATAAGGTACCTATTACAACATAATTTGGTACACTTAACGATGCACGCTTTAAATTGTTAGTAAAAGTTGAAAACAAACTTCAGAGGTCCTAAAAAATATGAAAGCTCATTTAATGGTCTTGGCAGCAGTTCTAAGGATCAGCACCTTAGAAGAGGCATTGTTCCTAACTTCTCACAACCATGCATTCTAGGTGTTCTTCATATCATTTTACTTTTTCTGTTCGCTCATAAATAGAAAAATGTAAATCTCTGACAATTTTGGCGCAGTCGATACATAAGGCTCCTATTTTTACATTAATTGGTACACTTAACGACGCACGCTCTAAATTGTTGGTAAAAGTTGAACACAAAAACTTCATTTTAATTTTTCAGAGGTCCTAAAAAATATAAAACCTTTTTTAAAGGTCTTGGCAACAATTATAAATAGATGCATCGTTCCTAACTTCTCACATTCTGGATTCTAGGTGTTCCTACACTCATGCAGGAGACCTTGTTTGCTGACTTTGTCCGGTGTAATAAGAGGTCACGCATAGCATTAAATACTTTCGAGAGCTTTGTCAGACCCACGCTGAAGTGCGCCAATGAAAAAATCTTTAACTACCTCGGTCGGTATTTGAACCCGGAACCTCGTACACAGTAGTCCGACAAATTAACCATTTCACCATCGCACCCACAGACTTTGCTTACTCAATATTAGTATTAGATCCCCGATCCTTGCTATACAAAAAAATAAAAAAAAGTCATGGCCTGACTCCTTACAAGTGTGAACCCACAACTATTTTTCCTATTCGAGGAGGAGAACCAAAAAGTTTCCATGACAAAAATGAAGGAGTCCTCTCATGAGGTGTGTCGAACACAGGTGGGGCTGTGAAAACACTTTCATTGCCTCGGTCACGCCTTGAACCTGCGACTGGCGCCCATTTCCCTGTGTAGCTTTCATTTTAAAATACATCAAACGACAATTTATATGATAAAGCCGACAAATATTTTCATACAGTTTCACTTTTTTTTTAACTTCAGACACCTGCGAAACCTTTTGCTTATTTGGCGCAGTCGATAAAAAGGGAGGTAGTCTTTTGTAAAGCGAAAATATCAACGTGTTTATCGTTATTAATTTTTTAAATTACTTACAAAATTATTGTCGGAAGCCTCTGTTATATTTTAGACAACTTAACTCTTCACTTTCGAGCCAATGGGTTGAGTTAAAGCGTTTGAAAAAGGCACAAAGTGCCGAATAAGTCGCTTTATCCCCCCTTCGGAATGCGCCAAATACTTGACAGATTAAAGCCAAATTTTCGTTTAAACTAACACATTGCTTCCTAAGTTCTTTCTTAGGAAAAGTTGTGGTCTGAACTTCGGAACTACAAACCCTTTTAAAACGCTCTTTTACGTCACTTATGTCTCATATATGACACCATGGGATTTTTCGTCGGTAACCATATGAGTGTTGACAAATAAGCTGGGCTCTAGTTGCATCGGGACATAAATTACTCTAGTAGAACTTTAGAGTGTAAACCTGGCGCAGTCGACTAAAGACATTTAAAGATTTAGAGGAATCGCTGTCAATTCAATATGATTTCTTAATTAACACCTGTGATATGAACTTTTAAGTTTATTAATTTCGCTGACGTCGACAGTCGTCAAAGTTCTCTCAAAATAATTTACGTCTCATAACTAATAATTTTTTCTTCTTCCGCAGGCTGATTCCAATTTTCGCCCATTCTTCCTAATTTCAATTAAAATTAATCGTCTCAAATCCGTACACTATACTTTCCGGGCATACTTTCCAGGATACGTCAATTCCACTCAGCCGCCTGCCGATTTTAATTTTCCTCGTCCTTTCTTGCTGATATACTTCTTTCAATTACCACCTCCTTAGCGAGACCGGTGACCGACCCCTGCGGCGCACGTGAGCCCTTTCGCCCCTTGAGTCACAATTTAAATTGCAATAAATCTCAACTAAGTCGAACACCACAAGTTTTCATTTGCTAAGCCCCCGTCGTTGGCCAACTCACGGACGTCGATGTCGGTCGTTCGTACCACCCGCCCCCATTAAGCAGCACCTGTGCAAAAGCGATTTATTTGAAAGTCATTAGGGAAGCAGTTGGCTTAAACGAAGCAGGCTAGGACTTTCCGTATACACCAGAATTGCAGTGAATATTTGAAAATCCAATTCGGAACTAAATTAATATGATTTACGAGAACTGAACGAGAACGGTCCCTGCCGTTCGGTTCGGTCATTCTTATTCGACTTCAGCTCGCATTTCGACTTTCGACTTAAAGCTTACTGCGTACATAATGGATGTGTATGCAACGACCAGCAACGGTGACGATTATTACCTCTGCTTCGACCATCATCTGAACCGAACCCTGCATGCACATACTAAGTTCCGGAAATCGTGCCAAGTGTACTCGGACATTTCTCATGGCCCGTTCTGCACATGCTTTCCTGCATGCAATATCGAGGATGTCTGTTTGAGGTGCAATCGCAACAATTTCTCGTAATGTTCAGTTGGAGAAAAGCTCTAATTTTAGTAACGTACGCTATTGAGTGTCCTACGGTTCGTCCTTTTGTTTGCGCAGATATCGTGTGTGTCCTTCGAACATAACACACAAGATGGTAAAAGTTTTCGTGCTCACTTAAAGGATGGCGCCATCGACTACTTGAGTGGAAGAAGTTTCTGATGCACTTTCTACGCAGATTGTACACTTTTGGAGTGGATCCCACTCGGAGGTGATTGGCCCAAGTGTTACGGGTACAGTTTGGTACATTTTGCGTTGGGTCCTTTTAAAATATTAAAATCAAATCTGTGTAGTGTAATGGAAAGCAGACGTCATTATATTCCACAAGGGGGCGCTGGCAAGTTGTCTACGAACTGCAAGGACGTCGTACACTTCACTCTAGAGCCATGCAACAATGCGCAGTGAAGGTATACAAAGGATGAAAAAAAGGCACAACACTCTATGGATGGAACAAACTGTTCAAGTGAAGAATACTCCAAAATACGTGCATATGGGTTGGGTACAGAGATGCAGACAGACCATACCAACCAACGCAAATGGACACAAGTATGAGAAAACTGAAACGCTCTAATTCGCACTCAGGTTGTGCAGGGATTTTTGTTGAGTTTTATCTGCTTTAGGAGAGGAATATTAGCTTAGTTTGCTGTTGTGAGGATACTGTTGCATTTTGCTTGGGGGTTTGGTCCTTTAACTAAAATAACTTAGCAATGTCACTATTTAAAGAAAAGTGTAGGAGGTCGGAAAAAAGCTCAAAGACCAGTTGACTCGCTAGCTTCAGAGAGCCCACCACAAGAGCCACCAAGAACGCGCTTCAAAGTAGCTGTTAGGGGACATCTAGAATCGGAGAGCAAAGGAAGCGCCAGATTGAGCTTCCATTGTCACAACTTAGATTAGAAACGCGAAAGCTGTTTACCAAATATGGTAAGCCGGAACAAAATACGGCAGTGCTACGGAGACGCACCTACCAACTTTAATAAGTAAATAGGAAAAGCTTAAAGTAATAACCTCAGGAAACTCTGCGGGAAAATAACTAGCACTCCCTTCGCAGCAAGACTGCACAAAGCCCTTGTAAAATCAGGTGGAGAGCCAACGTGTCTCGAAAAAATTTAAGGAATGTTAACGAAGAATGAGAAACATAAGGAATAGAGTTCACTGCTTCTCCTAGAAAGACACTTTCTTGGAAGCTTGCCTGACTCTTTTGTAGGGAGCAGCAGCCAATTAATTGGCTCCTCGAAGCGAAGACTGGCTAATCGTAAAGGCCGTTTGCTTATAAGAGCTCGATTGAAATGGGCAACAAACTCCTGTCAACTACTTAAGCCCACTCGTGTAGATGATATTTCACCAGTCCTACAACAGAAGTGCCAAAAAATATGCTACTCGCGGACTTGGCCAGAATAGCAAAAATTAGTCACGCTCTGGCATACACCCTGAACTATTGAAGGCGGGAAAAGTGCAAAGGTTGTTTTCAATGCTAAGGTGGGAAAAAAGAATCCAACGCAACCAAAGACATTATCAATTACAAAGCCAACCGGGGCTATTTGACCGCTTTAAACTGCTTCCATAAAAGTGCTTTGGAAAAGTCCTATTCCTATTAGGTAAATAACGCGGTTGAGGAAATGGCTAGAGAAACTATATGGAGGATTTCTATAGGGTATCTGGAGGAAAAAGTGCATTGGATCAATGGATTTTGACGGACTTTTTCGTGATTTCCCCCTTCTGGCTATCCCACCGGATAACAATTGGAGGAAGTTCAGCTTTGAGAAAAACTTCCTCGTGAAGCTCAGTATCAAAAACAGCTGGTACAACCAGTCCACAACACATAGACTGAGCTGCAGCACCAAAAAATCGTTTCCAGATGGGTCGAAAACTGGCGATAGGGCTGGTGTAGGGTTATCTGGGCCCAGAACGTAATGCTTTGGAGCCCATGTAAGGGCAAATATACCAAAATTTTTCAAACAGAAGTATGCGCTACAAAAAAAAAGATGTGTCCAATTCAGTCTTGACAGAAATAACAGAAATTGTGACGTAGAAATAACGTCAAACGGCCAGGCAGCTATCAAGGCGCTAAATGCCAATATAGTCATCGATCCAAGTTTGCATGGGACTACCTCTACTTGTATGATGATCTGAGCGGGACCATTAAAGTGATCCTTTAAATGATTTTTTTAGAAGTGGCCGAAATGAAGAGAAAATACCATATTGTTAATTTTTTATGAAATTCCACATCCCTCTCACCATTTCTCTCCCCTCAATTAAGGAAAATTCCATTCTTGAGTCAAATAGTCCCGAGCTCTTTTTTTTCAGAAAAAAATTTCACGAAACCCTAAGCTCTGCTGACAGTGTTACCCCAAACCTCCTTCACCCTTTTTCGAGTAAGTCCCCAAACAATCCAGCATTGATTAATAATCTTTGGAAAAAGCTTACACCGTTACAGGTGGCCTCGAACTTTCATACCCAAAACGGGTTGTTATCACTTAGACTCTCAGGCTGGTAACTCCGGTTATCATCACATTGGACCTCCCTTGGTATAAATATGTCCCTGACTAGATAGCCACCTATCCTCCTCTCGATAGCCACTTTACCTAACCTTACCATTACCCTAGGACCTTTTTCCACTAGGAAATTTATTGGCACATTAATTACAAAGGGTACCAAATTACACATTACCCCCCTCCCAAAAGTTTTCCCTAACAGGACTAGTTGCTACACCACACCTATCCACCCAATACAAGTACACCGATAAAATTTCTTTCTGGGACGAGTTTGCTGCGAGTTTATACCGCCAGTTAGAGGTAGGGGGTACTCAACTAATCCCGAGGTAAATTCTAAATTGAGTCGCCTAAGGTACGGGTTTACAACGAAAACGGTTACCCTGCTTAAGTTTCTCGTTTAAGATTGTTCTTAAGTGGGCAGGGGCACAATATAATTTTGTTGTCGAGGGTTCACACCAAGAATGGTTGGCCCCGCCCTAGGTATACCCGTCTCAAGCAAGAGTTCATACCGCAATTAGGTACCCTTGCCCCCCATAGGTACCTACATTTTCACTTGAGTGTAATTAAGCAGCACCGAAAGCTTTTGCTACCTCTTCAGTTTCCTGTTCGGCTAAACCTGATCTTTTTCACGAAAACTTACACCAAGACCGCTTGTCTCCACCTTTTTGCAATTAGGAAGTCCCCGGTGCTGCTATTCTGGTTTTACCAAAAAGTCCATCATAATGAATATCCTGTGGTCTTGGTTGCGTATCTGCTGAGTGGCAATCAGCCACCCGTCCAATCAAAACAGTAGGAGGCGTGGCTATGGGCGTATTGGAGCAAGTTTTAAATTTTTTTTCTGCAAGAACCCAAGTGCCAGCTCTTTAGCTCTATTCTAATGACCTTAAAACTTTAGACGGCAACCCACGCGGGAGGTCAGCTCATAGGTTGAAATTCTTCTTCTGCTACCTAAAAAGAAGACCGGTTCTTTTTCACGGGCACTATTTCCTCAACTTCAACGAGCACTGGATAGGTTTGCAGCCGTCTGTGGTGATGCTGGGATGAAAGTAAACCTGAACAAATCGGAAGTGATGGTTATTTCCCGAACTCCTGTGCAGTGTACCCTGCACATAAATGGAGTTCCATTAAAACAGGTGGAGAAGTTTAAGTATCTCGGGGTCTTTTTCACGAAAGATGGGAGGAGTGATACTGAGTTGTCCTGTAGAATTGGCCAAGCTGGAGCAATAGTAAAGGAACTGCGCCGGCCGGTCATCAGGAAAGCTGAGCTTGGAGTGAAAGCAAAGATCTCAGTTTTTAATTTAGTGTTCGTTCCGACCCTCATCTATGGTCACGAAATTTGGGTAATGACCGAAAAAATAAGATCGCGGGTACAAGCTGCCGAAATGAGATTCCTGAGGTGCGTTGCTGATGTTGCTCTAAGGGACAGAGTGAGAAACGTCAGTATTCGTAGGAATCTTAATGTTGAGCAGCTACTTCTCCGAGTGGAGCGATCGAACACGTTGTTCGCATGCCCCTGACGGACTTCCTAGACAGGTCGTGCTAGCCGAGATGCGAGCGCGTCGCCCCCCTGGTAGGCAAAGAAACAGGTGGTGGGATTAGGTAAAAAACCTCTCTGAGTCCCGCCTGGGGATTGTGCCGGAGTCTCTTGAGTTGGTGGCCGAGGATCGAGAAAGATGGAAGGACCATTTAGCCTCCCTCGCTCCGCGACCCTTTGAAAGGATAAGTGGCATGCGAAAATGATGATGATGATGATGACTATTTCCTCGAGGGTCTCACAAGCTCTCCAAGAGTAAAGTTCGTCGCGAAAAACTTCTCAAAGTGCCGTTCAGATTCGGCAAAAAATTGTAGGTCTGTTGTATGTGAAGAATGCAACGCATACAGGATTGAGAAGTTGGCCCTAGTTCACCTCAAGCTGTTGCGCCACTCTATTTTGAACAATTCTAACATACAGAGTAGGCAGACAAACGAACAGAAAGGACCTTTTGGTCTAAACTAGATCATAGCTCTTAAAGGTTAAATGCAGCAAGTGCGTGTATGCTGCCTACAGTTGCCCACGATCTTTCACTTTATCTAGAAAAAAGACTTGCTCTTTTACACCTTCTCGTCTTCCAGGTCTAAAACTAAGATTTCTGTTGGGCGCATTACCTCCCAATAAATTGAAAATGCCAAGGGTCCTTACAATAAAACGAATGAAGTTATTAACCTTTGCAAAAGGACGAAATTCGGTATTTTATTCGCAAGACACAAATATTATATTATGCAAACATGTGTTATAAACACGCGGGTACAAAAATTTACCTTACATCTCAGGTGACTTGCAGCAGCAGCCAAAATATTACCAGCTAAGGGCGTAGCTTTGACCACAGAACATAAAAAATCCCATTAATTTCTTTGGTTATGTTACACATACCGACCTACACACGACTTCAGCTTACGCATTTACCAAACCACAGCACAGAAAAAAAAGGACAAAGGATCAAAGCGACAATTGCGCAGAATGGTAAGGAGACTAAACACACAAAAAAAAACAGCAAAATTAACGAAACGATTCGTTAACCTCATAAGAAGGTAGAGTCGCACAGATGTGCTTTATGTGAATTTGATTAAAGTGTTTTCCACCACGTTTGCACCATTTTCCAGTAACCTTGCAAAAAGAACGAAGGACCTTCCCTACGTTCCACACCAATGTTGGTTGGCTTTATGTCTGGTAATGGGGCCAACAATTTTCCTTGCACCTTCTTCCCTTTTTTTTTTTTTTTGATTCTCCCCAAAACTTTATTGCTGAAAAATCAGGATCAAGAACCGACCGAACAAAAGTAATGTAATGTAACTAATGAAAGGAGAATCGCAACGAAAAGCGACGATGGGAAAAATCTGCTGAGGTAAGCCATGGCCAGTGAACCCGACCGACCATGGTAGTGGCAAACTGCTGTAAGGGATACTTTTTGCCAGAATATAGCTGCCTCCGGCCGTAGCTATGTAGGTATGCCATGTACATGCCTGGGATCGTGACAATTGCATCACAATGGTGGGAAGTTTCTTTTAATTAATTTTTAATTACTTCCTTTGCTTTTAATGCGTTTTCACAGAGTCATGGCCAGCTTACCGGCACGGCGCCGGTCGCTGCGTGGTGGTCATCGTACGATTTGTATCGGCTTAATAGAGGGTAAATTGATATTTCCTGCTGTATCATCATCAGTTCGCAGGGTCAGCTTGAATTCAATTAAAAAATCCTTATTTTATGAGAAAATAATAGCCTCATTAACTTTTCTTGTGAAACAGTATTTCACTTTCTCCAAAGGACTATAAGGCTGAGAGCTTTTTTTCGCTTGACCCAAGCTATAAGGTGCGCATGAGATAGGTAGCTATACAGAGCAGGTCGAGAGGAATCAGAATCTTGAGTTGGTGTTTCAACAGCTTCGCTGCCAAGGAACAGAGGACAATTAGTGCAGACTCAAGGGACGCATACGAGACAGCAAAGCGGGCGTTTTGTGATACCAAGGCTGCAATATGCTTGACTCGGTTGTTTAGGTGCAACGGGTACAATTTTCAAAGGAATCTGGGCCAAGTGAATCTGAAGAAATATACAACAGACTCAAGCGTGAGGGTATCATGTGTGCAGATTTGCATACCGCACACTCGTAGAAAACACTTGTACGATATCAAGGGACTTAAATGCTAAACGGTAAGTTTAAAGTTGTAAATGGTGAGTGCCGGATCCAGTTCGGTCGGCAAAAATGCTCATGGAAGAGGAGAAAAGGGTCCTTCGTACTTTGGAACGAAGTGGCACGATTTCGGTCACAATGGATAATCCCTGAACAACGAAAAATTAACCGACTGGATTATTGGGAAAATAACAAAATTATTGCTTTGGAAGGAATAGAAAAAAATAGCTCATTCTGAAAATATAATTCTCTCCAAGTCGACTGCGCCAAATAAATCGTTCAAAATTCAAGTTATTGGAAATTTTCTGAAGATGAGCCATCTTGATAAGTTTCTTGTATAAATATCTGTCACATTGTGACTAGATAAAGGAAGCTTGATACAGTTTGCTTTAACCTACCTCACCCGTTTTAGCCTAGGTTTAACCCCTTTGAAATTTTTCGGTATAAATGAAAAATTATTTTACTGTTAATTCCCAGATTTTTTTACTATTATTTCAATTCGCACAAAATTTTGACTTTATTCAACTTCATTGAAACAGTATTTCACTTCGCCTTGTGTTCGGAAAATCGGAAACTGAAAAACAATTTAACCAAATCAATTAAAATATAGAGGGGTATGGTATAGATTATTGAGTACCAACATTAAACAGTCCTTGATGTCATAAGGGACTTTTTTTTCAAGTGCCGCACGACCATGCATTTAAGAAAAAGAAGACCGGGTATATGTGTGTAATTTAATTAACTCCTCCGCAAAAGTGCTAAAAACCCAAAGCTTCAGCTAACGTTGCCAAGCACGAAAGGGACTAAAGTTGGATCTAACAAGCTCTGACAGAGTCAACCCGTATATGGAACCAATCCCCAATTGAATAGGGAGCTCGTAGCGATCTGTGGAGTACACTTTTCCGCATGTAAACCACTCGAATTCGTTTGGCCACCAGTTGAGGCGCGTAACACGCTTAAGAGGGTTTTGTATTTTAGCAAAACATTCTACGAATGTGCAGGTTGTTTCTGATGTTGTTAGGGTCTAATGGTTGGTGTTTATTCGATTTGAAACAGGATTTGGGTCTACTAAATCCGATTCCGAGAGAGAAACTTCGCCCAGTTGGTCGCATCGCAACTATACGTGTATTGAAAAATTTCCTGGCAATGGAAAAGTTAATTAATCTAACGTGATTTGGGAAATATTTCGATTGAAATCACCTGCGCTGGAGGAGTTTCCGTGAGGATTAAAGTTTTCGAATGGAAGCAATTTAATTGAGAGGAAGTTTTATTAACACCGTGCCCGGACTAATAGCGAAAAAAAGTGTGATGCTATAGAGAGTGCAGTAGGCTGTAAGGAGTTTGGTGAACAACGGTAAAATCGTGCACTTGCTGTTATTTTGGATTAATTTGTCAGTAAGGATTGTCTAGGACTTTTGATGGAACTACTTGCATCGGGCGAAAAGCAAGCGTTAATCGAATCGAATGTGTTTGATGGTTTTCTATGGTTGTGTGTGTGGTAGGTAGCCAGTGACAGGTTTAATTAAAAGAAAATATTTTTAACGAAAGAAAATGCTAATAAAATTGGCTTGATCAAGTCTATGTACCAGGAATGCATGTCTGTGTGCACTGGCGTATCTTCGAACAAAAGTCAATTAAACTATTAAAAATTACACTTTTGTAAATATTCTGCTGATATTTGCAAAACTACTGCAAAGCTAATGGAAACAGGGGATAACCAACCAGTTTTTTCCAAAAAAAAAAAAAAATAATTCAAGGATGTGGGACGCTTTAATTACCTGAAAAAAAAAATAATTTAGTCAGGATCTTCGAGTTGCATGAGTTTTTTTTTTCAAATTTATGGTTTGAAAGTCTAGAATGGGTTTGGGGTAAAGACACTATCGGGCATGGCGAGTTCACGATGGCGAGTTATTCCTTTATCCGTTGTTTTTTTTTTTAAGGCTTACAGATTTTGGCATCGGTAGAGATAGCCAATTTGGCCGATTATGGTAGAAAAAAGATTTTTTATGTGCTTTGCCAAAAACCGGCTTTTGTTCGAATTTCGGGCCTATCTGGGCCTTTTGGAAACAAATGATATAGTTTTGCAAAACCACGTAATGTGGTGGAAGTTTTCCTCTATGCAGTAAAGGTTTTTTAAGGCGGTTTCTGATTCAGTGATGGAATAAACACAGACATGTCTGTTTTTTCACAAATATTTGGTTGTCGGTCGGATGCGCAGATCTGGATTACAAAACCAGATTTGACCAAACTACACCAAACTTTGGTGAATTCAACGATTAAATCGGTTCATCGATTAAATCAAATATTCCCTAAATCTCGAGATTTAGCATACCAACTTAATCCTCAGAAGAGATTAAGAATTGACCGCATTATTAAACTCTTTCACGCATGAATTCTCAAATCAAATCAAGAATTTATTTTATCAACTGAGCTGTGACTATTTGAATGTGGGTTTATTGGAATGTCATTAAATGTGCAAAGTCGTTAGATGTGCCATCTGACACCACGTGGAATGTCATTGGCTGGATGTCATTGAGATATGTCAAAAATAAAAGTATGCGTCAAGTTAATCTTCTTTTTTCCGATGGAAACACTTTGGGATTAACTTTTTATTTTCCTTATTCTCTGCCTAATGTGGAAAAACGCTGTCTAAATATTTAAACTTTAACAATGTAAGATACAAAATCAGTGAAGTTTAATTTCCTGAAAAAGTAAAGCAAATGTCATAGATTTTTGACAAAAAAAAAAATATTTTTATTAACCAGATATTAAGCTTCCAAAATTCCAGATTATGTTTTTCTTTTTATTCCAATGCTGTTCTGACTGTATGGTTTATTATGCTCTTTTATTTTAGTTCAGCAGCTCAGATTTATTTTTTTAAATTTTTTTATTTTCCTTGTTTAAATGAGCTTAAAAACTTTAGGTTGGAAACGGCGATTTTGAAACGTTTTTAATGCAGTTAGCTTGTCTTTTAAACGTTACATACTTCAGCCAAATTACATCAAGATCGTATAAACGGGGAATTAAAATCTTAAAAACTTGTCTCGAAAATGATTTTACGGTTATGAGTCAAATCTTCAAAGTTTTTGAATACTCGCAGTTTGCTTTATGGACTATACCCGTAATTAAATTCAAAAACCAGTGAGTAAGTGCGACAGTGTGTACACAGAAGTTACAGTCCGTCAAACGGACCGTTGAACAACCCATCCTATCACACATTATAAAAAGCTGATGTTATTGTTATTTTTTGGCATTTTATAAGTAGTGCAAACTTCGAAATGGGACGTGGTCCAACCGCCCCTAATTATAAACTATCAATATCAACACAGATATTTCCAAGTTACGCTTAAATTTAGGTAAAAATGCATTTTTTTGTTTCAAATTCAATATTTTGGAAAAAACGACCCCTAAGACGGGGCGTGGCTAAAAACTTTGAAGGAACAAAATCAGGAATGTAATCTTATTTATTTAAACTGTTAGTTTTTTTGGTTTCACGCTCTCCTAAATTAGGCTTAAGGCCAGTCGAAAGTACGTTTTTATGGAAAATTTTAGGTTTTCCTTCAATTCTGCCTCCAAATATGGGCGTGGTCCTCTATGAATATAATGAAAAACTCAGTGTTTTCTACATAAAATATTAAGCTAATTTTTTTACTTTGGAGCAAATATATTGAGTTAAATACATTTGAAAATTAACCCTTAAAATAGATGCCACGCCCACTGGAGAAGGTATACCAATAAATTTTTTTTTGTGTCTTACATTCACTAAGAGATGCTAAATGTCAAATTTCATCCTTTTAGAACGTCTTACAGTTTTGAAAACTCTGGAGGTATTTGCACATTTACAGAGATTGTGGGCGTGTCTTTGGGCGGATTTCAAAAATGTTTACACTTGCACTGCTTCGCGTGACGTGGACCTTAAGTACGAAGTTTCAGCACCCTAGTTCAAAAAATTTAAGGCCTAAAAACATGTGACACACAGACGGATGGACATGGCGTATTCGATTCAGAATTCGATCTCGATCATATGCCCTTGAGGTCTTGGGGGTCTACCATTATTATTTCACCGTCTTTTAAACTATGTGAAAAACTTAATATACCTCCCATTCTATGGGATACGGTAAATTTTTACTTTCTACCTTTTGGGAGATAGAGGAGGAGACACGTCCTTTTGACCTTTATTATAATTTTTTAAATTCATAAGACAACTACTTCAAATTTTGACCTATTCCCGTTAGACTTTTATCTAATAGCACAACCATCTGCGCAAGCATTGGATCTTCTTAAGGTGGTGCTTAGAAGTTTGCAATGGATGTTTTTCTTAAATTCTACGGCCACCGATTTTTGCGCAAACAGATAATCATCTCTTTTCTTAAATAGGCTTCGAGAAACTTAGGTTAGAAACGGCAATATAAAATGTTTTTAACGCAGCTTTTTAACGCAGAAGACTTAAAAAATTGTTTTTGAAAATGCTTTTATGTCTTTGGGCTTAGAAAGTTTTGAAACTTTAAAATTCGATATAATTTTCCATAAAATTTTGAACAATTTCTGATAGAATTTCAGTAATTTTTTTTTCACATTTTTATACCCGACCGACGGTATATTAATTTTAATGCATTTTATGCTTCAACACAGTGAAATAATCACCGTAGACCCTTAAGACCTTTGAAAGATATGATCGAGACCGACATGTGAATCTATTAGGTCATGTTCGTCCGTCTGTCTGTACGTGTGAAGGGTTTAGGTCTTCAAAATTAAGCCAGAGAGCTGAAGCTTGGTACGTGACTTGGTTCTTTTGTTGCACAGACAAAGCGTGTAAATTGGCCTAATCCGTCAACGGCCACGTTCACTACTGGCTTCAATGTGAGACAACCTCTATTTCACATTTTTTTTTTTTCAAAATTCCTTTTGGTCAATTTATACAAGGCACAGGAACTTAAATTTTGGTACTGAGCAATATTGGCCTAAGGCCTTTAACAAGGCAAAATTTGGACCGTCCACAATATCGACAATGCCCACTTTTAACATGTTAGATCTTAAAAAACCCGATTTCTCGGAAAGTTGACTCCAAATCAAAAAAAAAATTTATAACAAATATTAAAGATATTACTAACGGGTGATTTTTTAGCTGGTTTGGTTTTGGCAACACTGGTTTTGACAGCTGACGTGTGTTTGGTACCTTGTGTCACTGTCAAACAGCTTCAGTTTGGTTTGCAATTTAACCATGGATCGTCTAACAAATGAACAACGCTTGCAAATTATTGAATTTTACTATCAAAATTCGTGCTCGGTTCGAAATGTTCATCGCGCGCTGCTTCCATTTTATGGTCGGCATTCTCGACCTTCTGAGCAGTCTATTCGGAAGATTGTGACCAAATTTCACGTTTCGGGCCGGTCAATTGGCCGCCTAGATCGTGCGATTTGACACCATTAGATTATTTTTTGTGGGGATATGTCAAGGCTAATGTCTATAGGGACAAGCCCGCTTCGATTGACGCACTGGAAGCCAACATCTATGTGCCGATATGTGTGAAAGACTATGCCAAAATTGGACTCAGCGGATGGGCTACCTGAGACGCAGCCGCGGTCAACATTTGCATGAAATTATCTTTAAACATTAAATTGCAAGGTTCAAACTATCGATTCAAATAAATATTTCATAAATTTTTTCGAATTTGTTGTGTTTTTTTTTAAAAAAAGTTCTCAACCTCTTAAAAAATCACCCGTTACTTGCTAAGTCTGCTTTATACAAAGTTTTGAATTCCGCCCACTTTAAAGGGGCGTTTTTAAGAAAAAAAACTGTTTTTTTCTGAAATAATTTTCGCTTTTGCCGTATTTTCTCATGATTCTAATGAAACAACAATTAACTGATTTTAATTTTAAGCCCATGCCTACTTTCGGGGGCGTGGCCTATACAAATAAAATGTGAATTCGGGCGAAGAAACTTTAAGATTTCGTGTTACATGGTGTTTGGAGTCGGGTATGTAGAAGTTTGTCACAGACAAACTCTTGCACTTACTCAACAATTATTGTTTCTCTTAAAAACGTGTGCCGGTGACACGTTTTTTCATGCATTTTTTTTTCGAAAATGCGTATAATGCGGCAGTATTTAAACTTTTCAGTAAAATAAGATGTAAGCACTTCGTTTACTTTGAGTTGCTTTAAGCGTTTGTTCAATATTGGCTTTGTGAACTGAGCGGTTCAAAAGTTATGGCCTCAAACTTTTTGAAAAACCTCATCCATTTTCAACTTTTCATTTCTCAAAAATGTATCAAATGCCTTAAATTTTAAGCTAGAGTGCTGAAGGTTGATGGGTTGACTGAAAGTCCAGTCCTTCAGATCAAGTTTGAAAATGAACTGTAACCGCCCATAGACAGGCCCACTACAGGCCTGTATGTGAGACTACCTCTAATTTAAAAAAAATATTTTTTTCAAACTTTAGCTATGTTACAATGGCGCTAGCGTACTCATTCTTGGTATGTTACTTTGCCGTGAATTGTCTTTGAGGTGGCAGAAAAAGATTGGCCTTTGAATTGACCACCCTCACTTTTTTAAGGGATTTGAGCTTAAAATGACTGACTGTCAATAAATATAACATGAAATTTGACTAAAAATTATATGATAAAAGTTGTAGATATTAGCATTTTCTCTTTTGTATATATAGTATATGCCTCAACCCACTTTTGTGGGCGTGGTGTTGAAAATGTGATTTTTTTGAGTTAAAAAAGCGGAGTTTTAGGCCAAAACGTATGCAACCACCTAGTATGAATCATTCAACAGTTATATTTTTGTATCCCGCCCACTTTTTGGAGGCGTGGCAGTTTCCTTTTTGTGTAGAGTAGGGTGTTTTTCAATCTGTAGCAGACGGGCTGAAGCTTTCACATACGCACTGTTGCAATTTGCCACTTGTTTCTTTAAAGTTCAGTATTTGCTTAACACAAAATAAGATTTTCTAGTTAATGCCTGCTAATCTTCTTAAAAAAGTATTGGAAAGCATTTAATCCATTTTCGCATGAAATTTCAAACTGTAACTGTGTTTTTTCGAATTTTCTTGAAATTCAATTATTCAGTACCACTCCTAACACGAAAGAATCTGTTTTCGAGATAGGCAAGTTTTGCTGTAGCTTTTATTTCAAACTTTCGTGCCATACCTTATCGAAAGCTTGCGATTCGTCGAGGAAAGCTCTTGAAAATATTTTTTCCCTTTCTAAGGCTTTTTTAATTTGATGCGTTTTTCTGTATAGTTGATGTACTAATGAATGGTAAGGTCTGAAACCGAATTGATTATCCGGGATCAAGCTTCTATCTGCAATTATTGGTTGCAGAAGTTTCTCGAAGACCTTCGATATCATCGGCAAAAGCGATATGGGCCTATAAGATTTGTTGTCATTTGAAGATTTCAACTGTTATATGTGTATCTACAAAAAAATTTTCACGGTAGGTATTGAAAGAATAGAATTTTTCAAAAAAAACTTGTCTGTCCTTTTGTCCTTCGTGTTGGCTTTTTTGTTTTACAACACCTGTAATTCCTCTTAGTTGATGGTAAGATACCTACTTGGAATAGAAAACTGGCAGGATATTACCCAAAAGACGGAACATAATTTTCCTGGAACATAATTTAGCTCAAAGATTCAAGGAACGTGGAACTTATTTCCTTTGCCTACGGTTTACTATTCCTAGAATTTGAGGTTAGTATAATTGAATTTGAAGAAATAAAAATTTCTAAGAAGCATAATATAGTTTCTAGCAAGAATCCTCTAACGAAGGGACTGTCACGCTTGAAGAAGGTTACAAATTGGATGACTTAACAAGGTATGTTTTCTTGCATATAGTTTCGGACTAAATAAGGACAACTTCTGTGGCAAAAGACAGGTTTCCCCTGTCACTTTTTTTATCCCTTTTGAATAGAAAGGTTTAAAAGTCATCATTCGCACAATTTAATACATTCACCTGTAAACGATTTGCAAAATGGGCTGCCTTTTTTAAAAGGCCAGTCCCCTGTTCCCAGAAAAATTACTTATATTTGGACAAAATGTTGATGTGATGCAATTTATTAATATGGAAACAAAACTCTTGGAAATAAAGGTGTTTAGCTATTTCGTTTAAACAACAGTTAACAGTGCTTTTGACACGGGGTTCAGCTTAAAACAGTTTTCGCAGAAAAGAGGTTTACATTCCGCAAAATCTGTGAAATAAAATTAGCCATTTTGGCTTGGCAAATATGCAGAAAAACAATATTGCGATGTGTCCTCGTTACGAATAGCTGGGATTTCTAAGAAAAATTATTTCAGAAATTTAAACCCTGACACTAGGATATACTGAGAAAGGAAGAACGGCGTGGCATTCCGCTTTCTGGTTCGCTGATGACATTGCCACCGTGAGATTATAGCGAATGCATGGCATTAGGGAATTGGTTTTTTAATAAGTTTGAATAGCTTTCGTTGATTATATTTGAATTAGCCCACTTTAAAGTCAAAACATTCAGACGAATTTTGCAGTTGAAATGCAAGAAGCTTTAACGCATCACAGTTGAACCAAAGCATGTCGCTATAAAACACCTTAAAGGACTTTACCTGCAACGTGTTACTTATATAACCCGCGATTTTCTATCGAACGGGAGTTCAGCAGCACCAATAGGTGAAGACCATTCCGGGATGAGGTTTAATTCATTAAAATACTTGGTTAACACGTCAGCATTAGCCTTGAAAATTCTGCATGAAAATTGATTCCGCTTTAGGTACTCAAGAACGTTTCTTCCCTCAAGCCTCAACGCGCAAAAGAGGTTGAAGTTCGCTCCGCAAATTAAAGGCATACTTTACGGCACAGAACCCAAATGCGTTATTCTGGTACTCCCTCAATTCTTTAAAAATATGATTATAGGCCGCAGTCAAAGCTGGGCGGGGATATAGGCTACCTATTTTCCATCCACTTAAACTCCAGCGCTCTTTAAAATCAATCTTCATCACATCAATCACTTAAGTATTAATAATGGCAAGCCTCCACTTAGCAGACTGTTCTAACAACCCGAAGCTAAAAATTGCGCCCCCGAAGGAATACAAATACACCCACATAATTTCCCTCACATGTCCGAAGAAAGTGCGTACATTTTCACTAGTGTCCACCTTGACACAATAGCCCGCAGCCGGTGTACCGTGCTATCAATCATTTATCCCAAATCACTCAAAACACAATGCAATCGACGAAATGTACTAGAGGGTGTCCTTAGCCCACTCATGTGCCAACCGTAAACAATGTGTGTACCTACGTATTTTTACAAAACAATCACGTCATGGGAAAATAAACTTCGTCACTCCATTATGGACTTATCGCTCATGTAGGTCACTTCATAGACCTGCTTTAATAACCCTTCTTCGAATAAAGGTAAAGCACAGAAAAGAAACAACATACACGGGCTTAACCGGATACACGGGCATGTTTACACCCATTTTTTCGAACATGCATAAGTCAGGGAGGCATACCCCCGAAACTTGTACTAATTTTATTTATTAATTTCGTGTACGCTGATGGCGTTTTTAATGGTTCCTGATACGGCAAGGAGTTGCCTTTTTTGCCTTTCCACCTTTCCACCATTCACCCTATGGATGGAAACCCTTCAACAAATACCGAGAAGCCGGTCCCTTGCAAGGCATTTGAATTGCTGGAAACAAGGCCGCGCGACGATATTACGCGGCTGGATTCTATGGTTATATTTGAACAGGTGTGCAGACATTGCTAGCTCATCCGCAAAGCCCACCACACACATGCAGTATATCTGCAAACCCCCTGCTAGGTCTAAAAATATACAAGACCAAGAATATGTTGTATATAAAAAAAAGAAGAAGACATAACCGACATGATGGCAGAGAGATATGTGTGTATGTAAATGGCAGGCGACTCCTTGGGAAAAAAGATGTTTCTTTTCATTTAACGGTTCTGGTAAAGACGAACATGGTAAAGGTAACAATAAACTAAATGGCAATGTGGGCGTTGATTGGGTGGCAGCAGCAGGAGGATACCTTTACAGTATGAAAGCCATTCCTTGAGAGACTGGGACCCTGTATAAGGATCCATACAGCAGGAGGTATTGGTATAAGGAACAAATGGCGAAAACATTTTGTTTTATTAGTCAGGAAATCATTTTGGAACCACAAAAGTTCGTCTTCCGAGCCTCAATTAGGGGGCCCACACTCACACACACGTAGGCACCTATAACAGGGCCATGTTTTATAATGATGTCAATTTATTTGATTAGAATTGTGCGGCGGAAGGACTGGCGGAAGGAAATCGCCTGTGCCGCAACCATCGGCTCTACCACCGCAGCAATAGGGGGTAGTAAGTATAGTCTTCATCGTTGTCGTCCTCCTCGCAGGCCGGCCGTGTCGTCGTCGTGCCCGTTGATTGTCCTGGAAATTGCCGAGTTCCTTTCTTTTATGACAAAGTACCCGGGCGAGCTCGTTTTGTGGACACATATAGGATGTGGTTTGGAATTGATTTATGTTGCATTTCATTGGACAATGATTTATTATTGCACATTGAACTAATTTGTGCGAGCGCTTGTGCTCTAGCCATTCCAGATGGCTGGAGATGACTTTTTCGTTAGGCCCAATTGAGTCGAGCGGCGGCGGGGGCGCTATGGTCTATGCGAGGGCGAGCCGTTTTGGTAAACACGAAATCTGCCCATTTGTGAGTAATGAAACGATGACGTTGCCACCGCTTCGTGGTGCGTGCGTGAACAGGTATAGAGTGATTTTCCGGAAATTCTTCATTCTAGAGTGGGTGAATTAGTGGATTATCTTGTTAATCTCATTTTATAGGAGGCGTAATTCCGGGAATGGCATAGGTATGTCCTTTGCGGCCGTATTAAAACCATTTTTATCACTCGCTGAAAATAGACTCTGGCTAACCGTGAAAATTAGACCAGAACCCGCAGAACTTATTTGACATTCCAGCTGCCTGTATAGGCAACCGGTGGAAAGGATAAACTATTAAAGGGTGACCGAATTTGTGCTCAAATTTCAGAGAATCGTGTCAGGACTTTAATGTGAAAGTGCGGTTGAATGTGAGTCAGCTACCTTCGGACAATAATTGTTGTGTAAGTTGAACTCCAGCGAATTCCATTGCCACCTACCCGACCAAGGAGTGGAGACTTGCATACCATTAGAAATATTACCCGAAATTTATCGATATTGTTTTCGAAAAAGTGTTTTTCTATTCTAATTTTGGAAAAGTTTAAACAAATTCCTGATTTTTTAGAAGAAATAAAGTTCTGCCAACGGCAGCAGACAGCAGTCACTGCATCTTCAGAAGATGTGCTCGTGATGTGCTCGTGATCAAGGGGTAATAATTACCCTTAAAATGCGAAACACATCGCGAGCGGAAAGAATTTGAGGATAGAAAATATAGAGGAAAAAAGGAATCCAACACAAACGGCGCTGATGAGCCAAACCTGGAACCTCTGCACAGAAACATCAAAGCTTTCCTCCGCAAGTGTTATGCCTTTACGAAGAAAAGCAGTAGTATAACCAGCAGAATATTTTACAAAAACATCTGGAATGCATCTAATTGTTGTCGATTTTATTTGCATATTGGAAGGCAAAAAGGTGTTTTGAGCCGACCATGAAGCCACTCATTTTGAGACAGACGCTTTTGGATTTTTAGTTTGTTGCTGGTTCTGGTCCGCCCCGGAAACTTTTCATATCGGTACCCATCATACCTGGTGAGCATTTCCCTATCCGCCACCGGGGGAGGCGCCCAATTGGGGACCAATGACTCCAGAAGGGACTTAGTATGAAGGCGAAGCTAGTTGGCAAAAAAAGAACAGATAGACTTAAAACACTCGGGTGCCAATCAGTTCTTTTTTCAATTTCAAAAGCCACTGAAAAGAAGGAAAAACTACAACGCATGCATTCCATATGGTCATAATTTCTTGAATTAGGTTAACTTTAGCTCTTAGAAGAAAACTGGCAGGCAGACCATCAGACACAGGCACCCAAGCAATACAGACCTCGATTTTACGACAAAAGTTTAGTCGAATATAGTTTATTGGTAACAAAACAGTTGCAGAAGTGCTCCTTTCAAACTGAATTTCCTTGAAGGTCAATTTCATTGTGATAATAAATCTGTGCGCGGCATCAAATGCTTCCAAGCAGTCACAGAAGGCTCTAGCAAATAAAGCCCCAATGAAATAAAAGGAGTAGCATGGCCTTGGGAACGAATGCTACTAATAGAATTGGTTCGATTCAAAAACTACATATGTGGAATTTTGAACCGGTTTATGTACAATACACACATACTGAGGACATTACGCTTTCATAACAACTTCACTGTCCCCATAAAAAAGGATTGAAAAACGACTCTACGTTTATTTTTTTTAATCAAAGAAAAAATCATTACCTTCACATCTCATGAATCTAATGTGATTCATAATTTTTATGTTACGTGTTTCCGGCATCTATGAATCATATATGAGTCATAAGACGCAAATTAACCTACGTCTTAAACACAAATTTATTCAAATTAACTCTACGTCCAGGGTCGTAAAAAATAGTTTTTTTTTTACTTTACATTTTTTTTAGATTGTTGCTGAGAATGAAGTTAAAGCTTATGTTCGTATATGCTTCATGGACGTAGTAAGCGTTTATTATCAATACGTCCAATGAATCAAATATGATTCACGGTTATAAATGAAAGGGTTGATTACGTCCCAGTACTTCCTTAGGGTCTTGTAATCTGTTTTTATAAGAGAAGAGAATGATTGTCGCTGCCAATTATTACAATAGTTAACCATTAGCAACGTTTTTAAAAAATCACAACACAGATCTATGTGAAACACTACGAAAAAAGCGGGCCGTTTTTCCGTCACATACCATCACACATAATATTGAAGCAAAAAAAAAATAATACAGCTCGACAAAAGGATGTATGCATCAAGGTGCGGAATTGGTGTGATGAACGTAATGTGTGATGTCATTATGCTATCTTCTTGCGATGGAAATGAATCGTCAGCAAAATGTCTACGGAATGCAAACAATGCATTCTGCTTAGCATGTTTTTATGACTTACACACAAAGACATATATATACAGATGAACCTTCTAAATTACTTTCTCGTTATTTTTCAATTTCGGAAAAATAGAAAATTTTTATTTAAACAAAAATTCGTTTCTTAACTATTTTTCCTCTTGGTTCTCCTGCTCCGTTAAGGCTCATATCAAAGCAATTTTTCATACAATATGCAAACCATTAAAAGCATAAGGTTCTTGAATTAAATATGATCTATAGACGCTTTAAGCAAGTCACGAAAAAGTTCTATGTTTATATGTGATTCATAGGACGTCATATCGGTGCCATGTTTTTCAAAAAGAAAATATGAACGTAGAGACATTTTTTTACCAGTTTGATAGGGACGTAAATGATTTTCATTTAAAAACAAATGTGAGTCGAATATGATTCATAAACATAGAAAACGCGAAAGAAACAGATTTCATGAATCAAATACGATTTATTGGACAGTGAAGTTGTTAGACGCACCTTAATCATTTTCTTTCGATTATGGGATTTTAACGCATGATTTTTAATTATGTTTCTTACAAAGAGAAAAAGTATAGCAGGGTACACACGATTCCGTTGGCCAATTCACATCATCTCCACGTAAGACGACCATGAATTCCAGAATTCCCAATGTTTCGTGTGCAAAAGAAAAGTACCTTAAAGCATGAAATCATAAACGGGGCGCGCCGTCGCCTTTTTTTTAAGGCTAAGCTAAATTTTTAAATAATATATCGAGTACAATTTTAAGAAGATAAAATGCATAAGATCTGTTTATATGAGATTTTAAAAGCTGCCATTTTAGTGTAGTAAATAGAGGGGACATCTTTCCTATTTGCCCGGTTTTCGGGTTTAAATTTCTTAAAAATATTCTTTCATTAATTTAAAGGTAGGTATTGTTATATATTCTTGGTAAGTCTTCTATTCTTATGTTAGGCGAATTTTAAGTTAAGGTACTCAAATTTTTATCGAAACGCAGGGTGACAAGTACATTTTTTTGATTTTTTGTTTTTTTATTTAAAACCCATAAAACGACTATTCAAAAGCTTTTTTCCAATAAGTTTATACATATTTTTTTTTATTCTCATGTATACTTCGCGCCATGTATACTGCGCCTTGTATGTAAAGAAATTAACACACCAACATACATTGTTGAGAAGTTGGCCCTGGTTCACCTCGAGCTGTTGCGCCACTCTATTTATTTATTTATTTTACTTTGCGCCAGCAATGGCTATTTTTTGCCTTGTCTCTGACCGCAGCTTTCTTAGTTAAAGGTAATAAATGCGGTTTTTTTAATTTGCTTTTTAAACCGTGTCAGAATATTAAAAAAAGAAATTTTTTTGAATATTTTTTAAGCATTCGGTCTGAACCTGCTAAATATTCATTATATTTATTCCTTATAGCATCGGAGATAGTACTAGGGACAAAGCGCTTTCCACGACTTTTTTTTCGAAAATATGTCAAAACCAGCAGTTTTAACCAAAACGGTTTAACAAAAACTTGATTTTAGCACTTCCTTAGGCTACAGTTGATATATTATACGTTTGCTTAATATCGACTTTTTTAATGAAGTCGTTAAGATAACTTTTGCGGTTTTCGCGGTGGATAAAAGATAGTTTAAATGTTTTCGGATATTACCGTGTATAAATTAAAATGAGTTCTACGTACTGCCGAACGTTTCGCTCAAGTTTCATTGTGCGTTGTCACCGGGGAACTGCCAGAAGCTGCTTTTGTAGCGTAGGTGAATTGTTCTCTCGGTTATGCCGCAGATTTTGTTGGCAGCAAGCCGTGCTCACAATCCCTTAGTGTCGTAAACCTATTTGAGATCGACCGTGTGGTGTTTATTATGGGATCCCAAGATTTCGAGAGTTCAAAACTGTCATCCCTATTGAAATTTTTTATGTCGTTTTATTTAAAAAAAAAAACGCAAAAAACGTTTTTTTGTCGATATCATTGTCGAACTTTTCCCGGGGCAAATTTGGCTTCCACGTCCTTCGTTTTTTTCGAATATGTTTTCGATGTCTGTTGTCGTAATGTAAATGTTGTCGAGAAATGTGATATGTTCGGTATCACATATTCTGTGAGCGCGCTGTGTTAAACCGTTTTGTGTGTATCTTGAAAACTGCCCTTGTATGCGCTCTAATTTCTTCTACGGAGTTTTTTAGTGTCGGTACTAAATTTCATGTTTCTACGAGTCAGACCGTTCAGAAGTTATAGGTGCGGACGGTTGGACGTACGTATATATAACAGAGTGATACTATAATAAGTCATTTTTCGATTTTTGGATGGACGGCTAAAAATGTTCCTAGTATGCGTTTTCTGACTATATCCGTAGTTTAAAAGCATAATATATTTTGTTCTTCTACGACTTACCGTTCAGAAGTTAAAACGCGACTGAGTAAACAGACGGTTTAAGGGAGGTATACAATGAGAGGTCATTTTCCATTTTTAGGCGGACCGCTAAAAATGCCCTCGCGGCTTCTAAATTAGTTGCATATACCTATGGTTTTGCTAGTGTGGACAATAAGACGTAGATTCGATATTGCCTTTCATTGCCCCACCCTTGCGAGGGTCGGACAAACCCTCCAAGAGTAGCATTTGAAATGAGAGACCTGTCAAATCGTCATTTCTAATCGACAAAAAAAATTTACGTCCATCCATTTCTGTAAGGAATACAACAGCATGCATGATTGTGAGTCTTCAGGAGATACTTGTGAGGTCAGGAGATACTCTTTTGGCCCGCAAGTGCCAGTTTGTTGTTTTTTTATACATTGGATTCGAGGACTGGTGGCAGCTCTGTGCACTGTATACTTAAATTTTCACCGTAACTATGGGTATAACCAATATTCCACATTACTAACTAAATTAAATACATTTTGATGACATTCCTTGTTTCAAGGAAAAAATGCTTTCCTTGAAAACCAAAGCAATATAATAATAATAATTCAAGGACAAGAAGAAAACACAAGGAAGCATTTGGTCGAATTTTAAATTCTTCATTTTCCGCTTCATTCATCAAGTTCTTAGAAATGTTATTACATAAGATTCATGTTTATAAGGATCATGCGTATGGGTGGAATTCCTTTCATTTTAAAGTCATGGCTTCGACAACACAGCCTTAGTTGTTTTTTGAAAAGATTGTTCTTGGAATTGAAAAATAAACTCATCCAATCGAAGGAGAAGCCTTTTCTGCATGAATCAAACCCACAGGCTTAAACAGTTCCGACTTCTAGAACAATCAATATTTTAAATGAAAAGTACTGAGAATTCCGGACCAATAGTGTCTGTCCATAGTGTGCGAGTATAGAAATAAGAAAACAAAAACCCATTTTCAATCTGAATGTATAAATTTATTTGACTAAAACTAAAATCCACTCGCTGTGTGGGTAGGTATTAATAAAAATATTAGCATATTTTTTTCCAGCTTGTTGTTTTCAATCTGAATATGGAAATCCCCTTTCAGTTAGGTCAACAATAACAATAGGCAAACAAGCCGAAAAAAAAAAATATTTTTCTACAGGCTTAGTCTGTTTTTTTAGGCAGATATCTTCATAAGAAAAAACTATTATTCAATCACAATAGTTTGGCGATTATACTTTTTTTTTTGTGGAAAAGCGCTAAGTAAACGTCATAAAATTGTATGCATGTGCACTCTGCTTGAGCGCGAAAGTTAGCTTTTCGGATTATACATTTTAAGGGGCCTTACATATTTGAAACATTATTTTCCTATGCTGGAACACAATGTATGGGATGAGTTTTTGGCATCAAAATTGATGATTTAAAATTCAGGAAAGGACATCATGCTGTAGTAAGCATTTTTATATGTTTTTGCATTTATTAAAACATGGTATTGTTCATTCAATTTCGCTAGGTACTCATATGTGACAAAAAATTCTTTGGGTAGGCGGCCATGAATGAGTTCGGCCGCAAGCACAGGACCATTGTTCATAAAAGCCTTGTCACACCAGCCGACAATATTAAGCTTTTGTGTAAACTCAATAGAATTCATTAAAAACATGAGATTTTCCATACATTTTTAAAAAATTTCTGCTTTTGCAAGTCTTGGTTTTTTTTGCAGTTTTTGTCCTAAAATATTCTTTGGACGTTCATATCATGTTGACTTGAAAACAAAAAATAGAAATTGCAAAGAATGTCACTCTTTAGCCTTAACTTTGAATGCAAATACCTACGAAATCGAATGCTCAATCTTAAATCTGTCATTTCTTTGCATCTTTTACGTCAGCGTATACAATTCTTGTTATATTCCCTCCTTCAAAGAATCTCTTTAAGCAGTTTTACCTTCTATGTTAAAGCGGAACGTCGAGTGAAATTCAAAATTTTTTAAGTAACAGTGAGTCCATTGTCCATCATGTGCTACGCAGATGAAGTTTGAATGATTTGCGCAGTACAAAGAGATCGAAAAACTGTTTAGATTTTTTATACCCCATCCTATAGTACAGGACGTATATTAAATTTTATTCATAGTTTGTAACATAGAGAAATAATCACCGTAGACCCCCAAGACCTTAAAGGCATATGATCGAAACCGAATTGTAAGTCGAATGAGCCATGTCCGTCCGTCCGTCTGTCGGTAGTTTTTAGACTTGATATCTGTTGTTTTTAGGTCCCGAAGCAGAACAAATGTAAAATTTTTTAAAATCCGCCCACTGCCACGCCCACTTTACTTATTAGCATGAAAAATCAAATTTGTCGTAGGAAGCTGAAATTTGGTATGCAATATCCTCTTTTAAGTGTATTGTGATTGGCATTTAAAAAAAAAAAAAACAGAAAACCGCCCCCTTGTAGGCGTGGTCATATTTAATATGCATTATAATAAACGGCTTTTATTTGATATATTTGCCTTAAATCCAAAAAACTTGCACTAAAAAATGTTCAGATATGTGCATAAGCTATCAACTCAAATAAATAATTTTTTGCCACGCCCACTTTTGGGGCGCTTTTAAGTAAAAAATCAAATTTTTAATATAAAACTGCGATCAAGACGTGTATACTGCATCCGATAAAAAATATGATAAAAAAAATTATGTTATTGAAAAGGGGTTGATGCCACGCCCCTTTTTTCAGAAAGAAGATTTTTGACTGACAAATTCTTAACACAATTATAGTTAATAAAAACTGAAATTTAACAACCAAGATTTTTGACACATTTTGGAGCTTGACAGTGGTCAATTGGGATGGGGTCTCCAACGATTCGCCTAGTCGGATTATAACCCTCCCACTAGTTTTTTAAGAAAATGTTTCTGCCAGTATACAATCGAACTACATGCACCACCTGCAACTGGTCTGAACAGCTTGGACGAGTTTTCGGTATTCAAGATTTTGTTCCCGATACCACTGCTTACGGGGTTATTGTGACTTTTAATCCCCTGAACTGAAATACAAAATATTTTATTCCCGAAAGGTGTATGCCTTTGCCCAGGAAAAACAATTGTTCAGCAGGCAGAATATTATTAGAGCGTTTGACATTCGTTTGAATGTAGCCCTCATTACATATTTTCATGTTGAAGGAAAAAGCAGAGAAGATGATGGCTAATCCCGCTGACTTGCAAGAGGGGTCTTATTAAGAGACAGATGGTCCTGGAATGTAAGTGTTCCTCTACGCGTCACCTGAGAAGACGAGCAATCAGGGATCAGAAAGCCCGGACGGGAAATGTAGTGGATCATAGTCATAAATGTTATCACCAATGTTCGTAAAACGCTTTCGACTGCTGGCTGATGCCATAAGATAGTGCCATGGGTATTGCGCAAAGGTCTCTTCTTCCATTCAGATGCATTATACAAACAAAGAGGCTTGAAGTTATCTTATTGCATAATAATAGGAGAGACCCACGGATAGTGACAGTCCCAACAGGGAGATATTTACTGTTGTGGATACTGCCATAAAGGACGAGGCAGAAGTTCTTATTCTCAGTATTTTTCATATACTGTTTATTGAAGTCGCGTCGTGTATACGATCGCTTAGTTCGCAAAGAAAACTTTTCTATTCTTTTTTAAACTTTTCTAAACTTTTCTTTTATGAAGAAGCATTTTTATACGATCTATAAAAATCTGGGGTGGAATCAGCTAAGGTGATCTATGATAAGTGATGTTACAAATCACAAAAATTCCCCTGCGTAAACTGTGATCATCACAATTTTCTTGTTCCCGATCAATCACCGTCAAAATCAGCTGGTCACCAATTTTCAAACTTTCTGGTAAGGTGGTGTTTTTGCCTACCCTTAGGCTGACTCTCTGCATGTTCGAATAAGAATCAGTGTTCTTACATCACAAGCCTAAATAAAGCAACGATTCGGAACAATATTTTTGCGATCTACTTACGCAGATGGATTATTTGGTTTGATCACATTGACTGTCACCAAATGTGAAAATCACAGATCACCATAGCCGATTCCACCCCTGATTATTCCTGTCTTCTTCAGTAAAACTCTCCAATGATTCCGTACAAAAATGGAAAAACCTTTTTTGGTATCACTACGTTGTCTGTAGGGCCAATCGCGTGAACTTCTGGGCGGTAAGTCAAAGAAAGGCAAAATTCGGTGTGCTTCTAAACTGCAAAAATAATCTGAGAATCTATTGAGGGAAATTTTTTTGAAGCAGAAATATCGGTTTAAGTACATTTTGAAATTTCATCGGAAAATTGGTTAATTTTTTTTTCAGTACATTTTTTAAGGAGTTTAGAAGGCAAAAACCAGAAAAACGAAATTAAGGCATATTAATTACTGAACTTGTATATGGAAAATTATCAGCGGTTCAAAGAACGGCTTGTATAGCCATCACAGGTGCGCTCCGTACTACACCAACGGAAGCTTTGAACACTCTGCTACACCTAACACCGCTTGATCTACAGATCAAAAAACTTGCTGGCAATTTATAATAAATTATTTCAAGGGCAGCAGCTACGGGCACGGCTCGATCCTGTCGGAGCTAATGCAAGGCAATCCAACTCTAACGGATGAAATTCCCTCCCTGGTCGACTTCGACACACTATATGAAGTCATTTATCCTGCTAGAGAGGAATGGGAAAATAGTGCAATTGTCAGACCTAATGAAATTGCAATTTATACAGATGGTTCGAAAACAGGGGAAGGAACAGGTTCCGGTATCTTCTCAAAAGACCTGGAACTAAAAGTATCCTTAGAACTACTGGATACATGCAGTGTCTTCCAATCAGAGGTTCTGGCTGTACAAAGGGCGGCCGAGCTTATGCAGAAGAGATCGATATCCGGCAGAGATACCGCCATTTACATCGATAGCCAGGCTACGCTCAAGGCAATGGAATCGATCAACATCAAATCTGATATAGTCAGGGACTGTCGCGCAATGCTCAAAGCAATGTGCAGTCAGAACCGGGAGAGACTGTGCTGGGTGCCAGGACACTGCGGTATAGAGGGAAACGAACAGGCTGATGAGCTTGCAAGAAGAGGAGGGATCCTGGGAAATAGTGAGGTTTCTAACATCAAACCACCCCTCTGCGTAGTAAGAGGCACTATTGTGGAGAAAATTAAAACGATGGCCAACCAAAGCTAATCTCGCCTGACTGGACACGGGGTATCTAGAGCTCTCTGGCCACGTCTAGACGAAAAAGGATCGAAGGGACTATTAAAACTGAGCAGGGACAAGCTAAGGGCTTTAGTATGAATTCTGACAGGACACTGCCTCCTGCGTAAACACGCAAAGAGGCTTAGGCTTTCTGACACGGATATTTGTCGCTTCCGTAGTGATATTCTGTGCGAATGTGAGGCAATTTCGCGTTTGCGCTGGAAATTTTTAGGGGAGTAGACGGCACAAACTTTAAAGGCCTCCTTGGCTTTTTTTGGTGCCTAGTGTTTGTGTGGTCCTTTTCACTACACCCCTGTTTAACCTAACCTAACCTAATTACTGAACTTAAACAAAAAAACAGTTTTTTGAAAAATTATTGAAAAGTTCTTTTCTTGAAAAATGAAGAGTCAAAGATGAGTGACGTTTTTCAACATGTTTGAGGTCATAAATTATGAAAACCTTGGTGCAAAATGTCGATATAGAGCACACGTATAAAGCAATTTAAAGTCAGGAGTCCTAAAGTCATTTTTCTGGAACAAATTTAATGCTGCCGTTTTGTCGCTTTTTCGAAAAAAAATCTCAAATATGCATAAAAAGAAGCGCGTGTGTCCCCCTCCCGGAGTTATTAAGAGAAATTATATAGAAAAGTCCTTTAAGCATACATGGTTGAGAAGTTGGCCCTGGTTCACCTCGAGCTGTTGCGCCACTCTATTTATTTATTTATTTATTTATATAGAAAAGTCCAACTATCAACTCAAATAAATAATTTTTTGCCACGCCCACTTTTGGGGCGCTTTTAAGTAAAAAATCAAATTTTTAATATAAAACTGCGATCAAGACGTGTATACTGCATCCGATAAAAAATATGATAAAAAAAATTATGTTATTGAAAAGGGGTTGATGCCACGCCCCTTTTTTCAGAAAGAAGATTTTTGACTGACAAATTCTTAACACAATTATAGTTAATAAAAACTGAAATTTAACAACCAAGATTTTTGACACATTTTGGAGCTTGACAGTGGTCAATTGGGATGGGGTCTCCAACGATTCGCCTAGTCGGATTATAACCCTCCCACTAGTTTTTTAAGAAAATGTTTCTGCCAGTATACAATCGAACTACATGCACCACCTGCAACTGGTCTGAACAGCTTGGACGAGTTTTCGGTATTCAAGATTTTGTTCCCGATACCACTGCTTACGGGGTTATTGTGACTTTTAATCCCCTGAACTGAAATACAAAATATTTTATTCCCGAAAGGTGTATGCCTTTGCCCAGGAAAAACAATTGTTCAGCAGGCAGAATATTATTAGAGCGTTTGACATTCGTTTGAATGTAGCCCTCATTACATATTTTCATGTTGAAGGAAAAAGCAGAGAAGATGATGGCTAATCCCGCTGACTTGCAAGAGGGGTCTTATTAAGAGACAGATGGTCCTGGAATGTAAGTGTTCCTCTACGCGTCACCTGAGAAGACGAGCAATCAGGGATCAGAAAGCCCGGACGGGAAATGTAGTGGATCATAGTCATAAATGTTATCACCAATGTTCGTAAAACGCTTTCGACTGCTGGCTGATGCCATAAGATAGTGCCATGGGTATTGCGCAAAGGTCTCTTCTTCCATTCAGATGCATTATACAAACAAAGAGGCTTGAAGTTATCTTATTGCATAATAATAGGAGAGACCCACGGATAGTGACAGTCCCAACAGGGAGATATTTACTGTTGTGGATACTGCCATAAAGGACGAGGCAGAAGTTCTTATTCTCAGTATTTTTCATATACTGTTTATTGAAGTCGCGTCGTGTATACGATCGCTTAGTTCGCAAAGAAAACTTTTCTATTCTTTTTTAAACTTTTCTAAACTTTTCTTTTATGAAGAAGCATTTTTATACGATCTATAAAAATCTGGGGTGGAATCAGCTAAGGTGATCTATGATAAGTGATGTTACAAATCACAAAAATTCCCCTGCGTAAACTGTGATCATCACAATTTTCTTGTTCCCGATCAATCACCGTCAAAATCAGCTGGTCACCAATTTTCAAACTTTCTGGTAAGGTGGTGTTTTTGCCTACCCTTAGGCTGACTCTCTGCATGTTCGAATAAGATATTTGTCGCTTCCGTAGTGATATTCTGTGCGAATGTGAGGCAATTTCGCGTTTGCGCTGGAAATTTTTAGGGGAGTAGACGGCACAAACTTTAAAGGCCTCCTTGGCTTTTTTTGGTGCCTAGTGTTTGTGTGGTCCTTTTCACTACACCCCTGTTTAACCTAACCTAACCTAATTACTGAACTTAAACAAAAAAACAGTTTTTTGAAAAATTATTGAAAAGTTCTTTTCTTGAAAAATGAAGAGTCAAAGATGAGTGACGTTTTTCAACATGTTTGAGGTCATAAATTATGAAAACCTTGGTGCAAAATGTCGATATAGAGCACACGTATAAAGCAATTTAAAGTCAGGAGTCCTAAAGTCATTTTTCTGGAACAAATTTAATGCTGCCGTTTTGTCGCTTTTTCGAAAAAAAATCTCAAATATGCATAAAAAGAAGCGCGTGTGTCCCCCTCCCGGAGTTATTAAGAGAAATTATATAGAAAAGTCCTTTAAGCATACATGGTTGAGAAGTTGGCCCTGGTTCACCTCGAGCTGTTGCGCCACTCTATTTATTTATTTATTTATTTATATAGAAAAGTCCAACATGTAAGGAATAATCCAAAAATTTTATGACAACTATAGCGAATTTGAAAGTTACAAAAACTTCTAAAATTTAACTGAAAAACTTAAAAGCATTTTCAAAAACATTTTTTTTTAAAAATCTTCTTGTTTCTTAACGTTTACACCAATCTTGTTCAGATTTCGTTAAATTTTAAGGCGTAAAAAAGCTGTGTTAAAAAAATTTTAAAATTGTCGTTTCTAACCTTAATCTGTCTAGGCTTTATTTAAAACAAGTAAGTAATTGCAAAAGCTAGCCTGTAACGAACTTCTAAGCACCAAAGCCTTTTTACCCTGTAACACCAGATTTAAAAGTTTTTTTGGCCTGATTTCATAATACTGTATGTCAATTATTTGTATTGGGTGTGGAATGAAAACTAAAAACAATCAATTCTTATTTCGTTGGCATCATAAGAAAGTGCATTAAAAGCTAAATTTTTTTTTAGAAAAACAGTTTTTGCCTGAAAACGCCCCCTTAAGAGGGCGGAGATCAATGCTTTCTATGTCACAAGCTTGGCAAATAGTAATAAATATCCTTAATATGAGTCATACAACTTTTTTTCTTTTTGAAATGAGTTTTCCAAAAATCAGGCTCTTAAAGTCTAACATGAGGTAAATATTTAAAAGCGGGTATAGTGTGGGCGGTCCAATTTTTTTTCTCATTTAAGATTTCTGGCTTTTATTGCTCTGAACCATATTTTGAGTTCCTATATGCCTTGTCTAGCTTGAGCAAAAGGCATTATGAGATAAAATCTAAATATGAGGTTCTCTGACATCCAGGCGAATTTTGGGCGTTTCTATGGGCGGATGTCCCCAATTTTCATACTTTGTCTGAACAATATTAAAACCAAGCTACGCTTCTAGTTTCGGCTTTCTAGCTCAATTCGAAAGACCTTAAAACTTCACACATAAGGACAGGCGGACGGACTGATAGAAGTCTAACGGGAACTGGGAATAAATTTTAAATAGTTGCTTTTTAAATTTAAAAAATTGTAATAAAGGTCAAAATAATGTGTCTTCCCCTCAATCTTCCAACGACTTCAATTTATAAATAAATAACGGAAATAGTCCAACCTCTGAAATTTTATGCAAAACCATAGCAAACTACGAATATTCAAAAACTTAAATTTTTTTCGAAAACAGTTTTTTAAAGGTTTCTAGTCCCTTAACTGTTATGACAAGCTTGATTAAATTTGTCTGAAGTAGTTTTAAGGGCAAGTTTGAAGTGTATAAAAATATTTTAAAACTACTTTTCCAACCTCAAGTTTTTAAGCCCATCTAAACAACCGACTTCAAGAACCGCATGTTTGACCGTTTTTATTTAAAACAGTTTAACTGATTCATAAAACTTGAATAATGAACCGGCTACGTGCAAGGACATAAACGAAATTCCACCACATGCTGAGGAGTTGTGGTGGAAAAATTCAAGGGATGGAAATTATTGACGTACTCCCCTGATTCGAATCGGAAAAAAATTTTAGTCAAATACAAAAATAAGGACAAATTTTCATTGTCGAGTCAAGGAGGTTAGGATGTTCCGTTCTTAAAGAAAATTTAAACGTACGCTTAGAAGTTGGCCAGCCTAATTTAAACAGAGTCTCTTTAGTTTTGGCCAGCTCAAAATCAACATGTTAGAATTATTTTATTATGTTTTTAGTTGCGTTATAAGGTAGTAATTTGTTTGATATATTTTACTTTGAGCAGTTTTTTAAGTTTCTTAAGTTGTGTCCAACACTGTATATCGTCAATTCTTAGCCGTTTATTTTATATGAACCAAATTATATGACGCAGACTTAACCACAAGGACGTTAGCCAACAAAACAGATTTTAAAATTAAACAATTAACTTTTAGAAGTTTATTTAAGAAAATATGTAGGTATATAAGAAAAATAAAAGAAAGGTATTATGCCACCTTTTTTTTTAGCAATGAAATTAAAAGACACCCAATGTAAGAATAGTAGACTGCAGAATGTAAAGGAATGTAAAATACATCCAGCTATTTTATATGCAAACAGAATAACGCACAAAATGCGGATTAAAGATGAGCTTAACCTCTAACAATAGCCGACGGAACGCTCCGCGTATGTCTTTATATTGTGTAGTCTTTTTTTTTCGTATAGCGAAAGCAAAATGTAGCAACATAACGCACTATGGGCCATCGAAACACGTTTATCTCTTTTCTCAATATAGTGTCCAAAAAAAGGTGTCCCATCGCGGCGTGCGTCGGTCGTGAGTAACGCTCCCTTATACTTACTTACTTACTTAAGGTGGCGCTACAGTTCGGGGTGGACCTGGGCCTCAGCCAACAAGCTTCGCCAGCCAGCTCTGTCTCTAGCTAGCCGTCTCCAGTTTCGCACGCGAAGTTGCCTGAGGTCCCCTTCCACTTGCGTGCGCCACCTGAGTCTCGGTGCTCCTCTACCGCGTCGTCCCTGCGGTGTGGATTCGAAGATTTTTCCGGGCCGGGGCGTTGGTGTCCATCCGCTCTAGATGACCCAGCCATCGTAGACGTTGTGTTTTGCCTCTTTTGGCTAGGTCGGTATCGCTGTACAGCCCGTACAGTTCGATGTTATTTCTCCTCCTCCACTCTCCGTCTATGCAGACGGGACCGTAAATCGTCCGAAGAATTTTCCTCTCGAAGCAGCCTAAAGTGTTTTCATCCGCCTTTGACAGGGTCCATGCTTCTGCACCGTAAAGCAGGACTGGGATGATGAGGGTCTTATACATGGACACTTTAGTTGCTCGAAAGAGAACTTTGCTACTCAATTGCCTTCTTAGCCCAAAGAAACAGCGATTGGCAAGAGTTATCCTTCGTTTGATTTCAGCGCTGGTGTCATTGTCTGAATTGATAGCGGAACCCAGGTAGACAAAGTCCCTAACTACCTCAAAGTTATAGCTGTCGATGGTGATGTTTTGTCCAAGACGTCGGTGTTGGGTGTCTTTTCTTGATGACAGCATATACTTGGTTTTGCCCTCATTGACTGCTAAACCCATATTCGCCGCTTCACTGACATCACGCTTTGGATTGAAACGGACTTTTGGAAGATTGTACCTCTGGTGTTGGCGCGAGAGTTCTGCACAATTCTCTCAAGTATGATGTTAAAGAAGTCGCATGACAGCGCGTCGCCTTGTCTAAATCCTTTTTTGACATCAAAGGGGTCGGTGAGGTCTTTGCCGACCTTGACGGAACAGCGTGAGTTTTCCATCGTCATCCTGCACAGACTGACGAGTTTGGCAGGGATGCCAAAACTAGACATTGCGCTATGTAGCTCGTCTCTATAGATGCTGTCATACGCGGCCTTGAAATCGATGAAGAGGTGGTGTGTATCGATTTGGAATTCCTGGGTTTTCTCCAAGATCTGCCGCAGTGTGAATATTTGATCGATGGTGGACTTTCCTGGCCTAAAGCCACACTGATATGTGCCTATCAGATTGTTGACAAACGACTTCAGGCGTTCACACAGTACAGCAGAAAAGATCTTGTATGCGATGTTAAGAAGACTTATGCCTCTGTAGTTGGCACAACTCAGAGGGTCTCCTTTCTTCAGGATCGGGCAAACAACGCTCCCTTATGGAACGTCTAAATAAATTTTAAGACACCAAGCTGAAGGCTTTACGAAATATGATGGTTTGTTCATGTCTAAAAATCTTTGTAAAATGAGTCTTGATAAGCTTTTTTTGTTAAAGAAAGATTTATACTCTACTTCACATGCAAGATTGTGAGGGAATACACAATGGCAGAATGAGTGCCGCAGGGCACTGTAAAGTATCTATATAAAACACAGTAAAAGCCGAAAACGGGCTAAGATTGAAATCTTAAATGTTTTGGGTTGTTTAATGTTTGTTTTGGTATACGTAAGAGTTACTGTGAAGCTGAAGAGAACAGCAATCCGAAATAAGGATCATCATCATCATTTTCGATGACCGCGTATCCTTTAAGGGTGGCGGAGCGAAGACGTGTAAATAGTCCTTCCATCATTCCCGATCCTCCGCCACCAACTCAAGAGACACAGGCGCGATCCCCAGACGGGCCTCGGAGGTATTCTTTACCTGATCCCACCACACCTGTTTCTTGGCCTACCAGGAGGGCGACGCGCTCGCATCTTAGCTAATATAACCTCTCTAGGATAAATCTGTCGAAATATGGATCTTTGCTTTATACCCAGTAGGTAACCCGTTTGCGCAATCTCTCTCCAGAAGCCCAACGCCTATATATAAGTCCCAAAATAGAAGTTTTTTTAGGGTTGGTTCAACAATCTAGTATTCAAATTTAAAGGAGGAAATCACAAGAGTAGTTGAGCCCTTAACTTAATTGAAATGGACGAAAAATTCGAGAAATCAACGGAAGTCCTTCAAAGAACTCAAACTTTTATGTAATAGGTTAAAAACCTATTACTTAAAAGTTACCTAATCCTTCCGTTATGCCTCATGTACTCCATGGTGGTGTATTGGTATATTGAGGAACCTATTCACAATTGAAAAAATGTGTAGGGAATCCACCTGCCGTATTATAAACCACTTGAGAATCGAGTAAGTGATTTTTTATTGGTTTCACCAACACGATGGAGTTAAAAATACCAACAAAAAAATTTATTCAAAAAATACGCCATAAAAGGGGACAAAGGAAACATTATTTCTGGGAAAATTCTCTCTACACACTGGGGAATTCATAGCAACTCAATTCTGGCTCATGTTCTGCAAAAGGTTAAAGGTACGTTTAGAGGGTATAGTGAGAGCGTACTTTTTATTGGTACTTTTTTCAATAGAAGAGTCAATAGCAAGTTTGTCGGGAATCTGGATACACATCAAACAACCGTCAAAGCTATTTGTTTGTGAGCACTAACGCATCACCCATGTGAACCAACACGCATTGGCAACAAAAATGTTTTCTGCGAAAAAGTGAATTTTTCTTTGGTACCTACATATCGAGAAGTTCCTACCCCTCTGGAATGCAAAAGAGAAGAAATTGGCAATTTTTGGAAACGAGCTTTGAAAAGATTTTCTTTTAACGTTTTTTTTTTTGCCGAGCTCATGAGTGACATAGTTCCCGGATCTTTTGAAAGGAAGGCAGACTACATCCTTCAGTCTTTGATAACATTCTCAAATGCTTTCCCTGGAAGTGTGAAAGAATGCAAGCTTTTCGAAAGCGTTTGACTAGTGGTATAAAAGGCTACACGACGAATGATCCCAGGTCTCTATTTTGTCACCGTTACAATGCACAAATTTCAATTAAAACTTGCCCTAAGACACAATGAAGAACTACTTTACTCGCACTACAAAATTTACAATCTCATATTGGGTAGAAAAGACACCTGTCTTCTATCTAACAAGAAGGACGACCACCTCTTAACCATATCAGGCTCTGGTAGTCTAAATTAGAAAACGTGATTCGAATGCATCGTACATCATTTCCACTGACATTACAATGGCTATAGTATGCGCCGCCACGAACTTGGCAACGTTACTTCGATGTAAAGAATAAAGAATGTGCTCCACTTTTGGATGTGGCCCACAAATATGTGTATGTGTGTGTGCATACCCATTGTCCTTGCTTCGACATATTCAATACGAAAAACTAGTCCATTGTCTGTGCCAACGCAAGAGGGGGGCGTGAATTGTGGGCAAACCATTTTGGTCATTTATCCTGTGGCCTTCATATACTATAGACTTGACTTAAAGTCCATGGGAATTTTGGTTTTTTTGATTTTGTTCTTACTCAGGACACCCGATGTACGGGTAAACCGCCTACAGAAACAGTCAGGCAGTTTTTCATTTGCGTTCCTGAATTATTACAATCAAAGAAGTGCTATTCGTCGTTACATATTTCGTTTCAGGCTTTTAGTTTTCCATGGAGAGTAAGTATGTACGAATCTTGGTGAAATATGGGCGGACGAATGACCTGTTATGGCAACGAGGATTTTTCAATCAGGACTTTCTTATCAACAAATCGATTTAGGAGTTTTAGCTAGCATTCATGTGAGAAGTAGACAGATTAATAATAACGTCTTTTGCGAAATAGGATTAATTTGCTGGACTCTTTCATAACTGTCGGTGATTGGTTGTATATTTAAGAGGTTTGAGTCTTTTGTAGGCAAAATTGGATTTAGTAACTTAAGAATCGAAGGATTTAATGGAAGAAAACTCACAAATTGCGAAATATTACTGAAGTTCAGAGGTGGAAAATTCTGCTCTATTGTCCCAGAAATTGTGGTAATTTTACTGCGAGCATAATTTAGGTCAGACAACCAGAGTTTTTTCAAGCCAATCTCTGAAACTGTTTGCTATTTCAAAATCGCTTAAGCTTTCCCTCTTAAATTTCAGAAGATTCACTCATTCTGTTAATTATTTTGAAGTTATAGCTCTTACTGTTTGGGTAAAAGTTTTTCAGAAAACGGTGACAGGATCTATTTTTCAAACGGGTTTTTTTAATATGCTAAAAAAAGCAGAATTTAAGAATTTAAGTTAAAGCAGAATTTTTTTGAATCAAACCAGAAAACTGCAAACAGAATCATGATAGTAGAATTATGACCCACCCCTGCCTGTTTCTATTTTTTACTTGGTTTTAATTCAAAAATGTTAAAAGTTTTCTCCGAAAATATAGAATGAGCTCAATTTAAGCGCTTCTTACGAAAAAGGAGAAAAATTACCAACTCCCAAAAAGACCTTGTTTAACTTTGAGTTTTTTTTCTGTGGCAAATTTTTTCAAATCAACTTGACCGGAGTTTTTCGTGTGTCTAGAAGTTTTAAAAATATTTACCTACTTAAAAGCACTTGATCTATTTTCAGATAAAACATCAAACTGTAATCAATCCGTTATGTGTATAGGTAGACAAATAACCTAATAACAAACCTGAGAACGCATTCAGCTTTTTTTACGCTTTTTAAAAGCAAACCAAATACATAGCTTTTGTCTTTCTACGACCTACCGCTAGGAAGTCATAACGGGTGAGGGCGGGCGGATTTTGATAACATAAGAGATCTTTTTTATATTTTTCGACAAACCGCGAAAAACGGTGCAATTCGCAATAAGTTCGTTGATTTACAGAATGAAGAGAACATTTTTATTTAGCGCTGCCAGGCGAATATTGCCCGGAACCTTAAAATTATTCGAAAATTGTTGTAATTTTTCACTTTTCAATTGCGACTATCGTTTGGAAGCGGGTCATAATTCTGTTTTTTCGCAAAAGAAATTTACTTTCAAAATTCCGTTCTTTATAATTCAGCTTTTTCAAAAATCTCATTAAGGAATAATATGCTGCATGTTTTGCTTTTTAAGAAAGTTTTATTTTTTTGCGAAAAGCAAAGGTAAAAAAAACTTGCACGGGGATCGGGTCCTAATTTTTCTGCTTTCAAAATGTCGCTTTTCCGAAAAAAAATTGTTCTCAAAATGCTAACATAAGCAAAAAAATTGGAGCAAGCATAATTCTGCTTTTCAAAATGATGGCTTCAGCAATAAAATATTTTTATTAAACTTTTCTACTTTGAAAGTAAAGTTTAAGAAAAAAAAAACAAGTGGGGAAGTGTAACTTTGTAAAAACTTCAGTTCGTGCAAAATACCCAACCAAAAAAGGAAACTGCCACGCCTCCAAAAAGTGGGGGGATAAAACAGAATAACTGTTAATGTTTTTTACTTGGTGGTTGTATACATTTCGGCCTAAAGCTCCGCCTTTTTAAATTAAAAAAATCACTTTTTTTAACGCCACGCCCAGAAAAGTGGGCGAAAGCATATACTACATGTACAAAAAGTTAAAAAATTCTGATATCTACAACTTTTTTCATATGGTTTTTAGTCAAATTTCATATATATTTATTGAAAAACAGTCATTTAAAGCTAAAACCCCTTAAAAATGTGGGCGTGGTCAATGAAATAGACCAAACTTTTATGGCTACTTCAAAGACAATTACAAGGTTATGTTACATACAAAAATGAGGGCACTATTTAACATAGCTAAAAGGCCCATTTTAACATAGCTAAAATTTGGAAAAAGTATTTTTTAATATTAGAGATGATCGCACACAGAGGCCTGTAGTGAGCGTGTCTTTGGCTGGATTCAGCTTATTTTCAAATTTGATATAAGACACTGGACCTCAAGCCAACCCACCAAATTTCAGCTCTCTAGCTTAAAATTTAAGGCCTTAAAGTTGTTAACATACGGACGGACGGACAGACATGGCTTAATCGATTCTCCTGTCGGTCCCATTCATATCTCTAAAAGGTTTTAGGGGTCTACGGTGATTATTTCACTGCTATACAGGCTTAACAACAAGCTTAATATACCCTGGGTAGGGTATAAGCAGGAAGGAGGGTGCAAGAGCTGGCACGCCCCTTACATATTTTACTGTGTTGAACTGGTAATGTTGCATTTCCGGAATTATGAAAAGCTGAGTTTTGAAAAGAGAATTTTGTAAGAATTTAAACCCCGGCAGAATTTTGATTCGAAGCCAAAAAATTCTGCTTTTAACTTTTTTGAAGTAAAAAGCAAAGGTAAAAAAAGAAATAAAAAGGGGTTGCAGGCGTACAGATTTCACTGTGTGGATTTGTAAAAGTGAAATTTCCAGATTTTTTTTAAACTGAATTTTGGGAGCAGACTTTTGTTGAAAAAAAAATTTGATCCAAGCTTTATTTTTACCCCAACTCCCTTGTTTTACTGAAACAATTAAAGTTTTTTTTTTTAAACTTTAGGCATTGTAATACTTTTTACTTTGGTCGTTGTAATAATAACAGTAAATTCTGTTAAATTGCAGGATAAGAAAAACGTAAGAAAGAGAAAAAATACTCTCTAGTTAGGAATACTTTGGTGCTTTGGTGTTGTATTAAAAATGTAAATTAATTAAATTGAATTTGATTTTCAATTTAAGTGAAATTAATTTTAATTAAAATAAAATTTTCTTTCATTATTTTAATATTTATCATTTATGGTTCGGTTAACTGGTTCAATTAATAATCTTAAAATATTGATTTGCTTTGTGCTGCCAAACATTGATGGTGCACACTATTTTTATTTTTTACTACTCTTTTTTAGTACCTGAGATGGAAATGGGGCCTGAGGTGGATTAAGGTAAAGTGCCGCCCTGGGCCCCACATTTTTGCCGCCCCCTGGGAGCGTACCAAAAAATAATGGGATGTACCAAAAAATACACCTAAAAAACGTGACTAAAACTTTAAGAAAACCCAGGAATTAATTCTGTGATTTTCTAAGGTCACGCCCATTGGTGCAACAATTCCAACAACTTTTCTCTCGACTTAATTTACTTCTTTAATTGAAGGGATAAGCATGTCAGTGGGCGGATTCCTAAAACTTTGCACTGTAGTACAAGTGATATTTCGAGACCTTAAATATCCAGATATGTAGTTTCAGACTGTCGAAGTGTCTACCTCTCAAAAGATTTTTTTCTTTTAATCTGATTCTTCTTGATTTGCCGCCCCCTAAAATGTGCCGCTATGAGCCCGGGCCCCACTGGACCCTAGGGCTAATATGTCCCTGAGTGGGGCTGAGGTATTGTAGCACGCACCTACAATCGACAATCGGGAGGTCCCGGGTTCAATACTTGGATCCAACCAATTATTTTTTTTTGCCAGTCGTGTTGTCTTGTTTAGTAAATTATAATAATTATGACGGCAATTAAGCCGTACAGGCTCCCTTTATTTTGACGTTTAGTCGTGGAGCGGAGTTAAAATCATAGCGGACGAGATGTCGAAGGAAAAAAACGAGTGGGATTCACCTGGCGGCGGGTAATGGTCAACTGGAAAAGAGAATATGAATGGAAAAAAGAATAGGAATAGGAATAGGGTATACCGCAATCCGTTACAGAAGAACGAAGCTGTTACATACGTTGTTGCACCTATTCACTGGTTTAAATAACATTAAAAAACAATTTCCCTGAAGAGACATCAGATGATGGTTGGAAGCACAAACCACTTTTATATTATTGTCAAGCCAAAATGTGTTAAAATTTTGAAAACATGAAAAAATGCTTTGATCGTTTTTTAAGCTTATTTGGAGAAAAAGTTATTTGTCACCCGAATTAAAAGAACTAAGTTACGAGACGTAAAATTCTTCCAAAATAAGAAGTTAGTATTTCTTGAGTATTAAAGAAATAAATACTTAAAGAGAAATTAAGTAATTAAAAAATAGTTTGAAATTCGAGCGACATTACACAAATGTCGTCTGTTTTATTTTCTAACACTGATTTGGCAGCACTTTAGAAGATTCTATGTACAAAACTTCTATCAAAGCATAAAAGAAGCAAGCTTGACCTTCAACAGGAGCTGACGTATCGCTCCGTATGCTTAGAAAAGCTCGAAAAGAATATATAAATTTTTCGCGGATTTTCTGCTTCTTTTAAAAATATTCCCTGCCATTTTTCCTTGTTTTAACTTATATTTTCGCACTCCAACTCTATTTTAAGGTCCGATTGCTTTACAAACTGCCAATGTCTTACGTTTCAAACACAAAACAAAGCATTTCCTTAAAAAAAATCTTCAATTTAAAGTTAAATTCATTCAAAAAGTTATAAATACTCGTAGACTGTCTCGTGACTTCCCTAACCATTGCACCACAGTGTTCGGCTAGACATTTCAACTACTTTATGCCTTAGCTAAAGCCATACCTGTTTCTGCGCCTCTGTTTCTGCAAGAAGGAGAATGATGAAAACTTTTCTTATCTCATTTCGAAGCCAAAAGAATCCAGTTTATTTCAAAAGCTTTAAATCTGAATAAAGGTGGCCTCCCTTTGCGTTCAGTTCCGATTCGAAAAGATTTCTTGTGCTTGGGCAAGCACAGTAATTACTAATTTAACTTTTTTATCTTTATCCTTACGTACCTGGAAAAAAAGAGAAAAATAAAATTTTAGTTGCTTAGAATTTGTATGTAAATTTTAGTATTAAAAACCAGGGGATAAAGGTGCTTACAACAGAAAGAGAGAAACACCAACAAGGTATTATGGTATCGAATTCGAGATCCAACAAGAAAGGGGAAAGTCCATAACTACGGTCATTCAGCACCCTCAATTTTCTAAGTCGTACAAATACCTCGCACCATGAAAGTGGATATTTGTGTTGATTTTAATACTTTGCTTTGCGTCCGTGATGACTTATGAGACCCTGAGTCTAGAAAAGTATCTTTAAGCCCCCGGTTTACTGATATTGATATTCCCCAAACTGAACTATGGTGTAATCCCTAGACCAAACATAAGAACGCCATCGTTGCACAGCACACTACCGACAGTGGAACTTTAAAAACACCAAAGAGGACACTCATTTCGAAAAGTATTAGTTATTTTAAAATTCAACCCCACGATAGAGTACTTGTGCCAAATTCAGATTTAGTTTACAGATAAAACCTTTTTGTACATCAAGCGAAAACCACAAGCAACCTCGTCAGCTCCATCATCGTCCTTGTCGCGGCGACACTTCGGTCCCCAGGGAGACATTGCAACTAAGTAAAATTGGATTTCATCTTCATCGCTCACCATCATGAGAGCGAGTTCCCTATCTATTTCTCGTATATACACTTCCTGACTTAGCACAGCCACTCTACCACCGGTGACGTTTCCTAATCCTTTCTTATAACTGACTATGTGGATGACAGTATTCGGCTAATTACGAAGCAAGGATCACGCGACGAAACTTAGACTGTGATGGGAACTAAAATCACAGTATCACACAACTATGCCAGGACATTGTAAGTAATTTATTCATTGCTACCGCATCGTGTCCGCCCCCTCGACGAAAAGTTACAGTACCAAAAAAAAAAAAACCGATATCTATGCAAAGACGAAAGTCCCTGTATCCGCAGTGGATGTAATTCATTCAAGAAGCCAGGTCATTATCCTTACAACGGTAGTTCGGCGGCTATTACCCGCTTATTCACAACTTTTAATGAGCTTTTCGACTTGATAAGGTGTACATGAATGGGGCTCGAGCTTAAAACCAATCCTTAAATTAAAATTCAAAGAAAACTTCAACTCGGAGCGGTGCATGTCAAGTATGACATATAGAGAGGTACGGAGTGTATAGACAAAAAAGCAAAAGTTTCCACTTGGCCTCTCACCACGGCTCCCCCTTCAATGAGTACACGTCCTAAATCTGTTTTTTTTTTTTTAAGTAAACCGCTCTCCTATCTACATAGGCCCAAGAGAAAATTCGTCAACACGTGAGATTTCTCAGATTTTGAGAGCACTTAAGTGCAAGGGAATATATAGGAATCGTCAACTGTTTTATTTTTATTTATTTTTTTTGCATAAATGGGTTTCGTTGGGGCGGCCTTTGGGTGACGTGGAGGTGAGGATTTCAACAGGAATTGTGTTGCCAAAATAGAAACAAAAATAGAATTGAAATGAGCAAGAAATTGGGTCACCCTTAGGAGAGGATTCTAGTAGTTGTTCTGGGAGATTTTTTTTGCTTTTTTTGGTAAAAATAAAATCCGGAAACTTTTTAAATATCTGGGCCATGTGAACGTAGAATAATACCAATTCAGATAAGTCCCCCGGGAAATAAGGTAGAAAATGCAGCACTAAAAATGACAGGAAGCACACGATGGAAGGGTTGACTTATCTCGGTTTATGGTGGGTTTTTACTGTTTCCATACAGTTAACCTAGTGTCATGGGGTGCATTAAGTTTGATTCATAGTCGGTAAGATAGGGGACTTGTGGGGGATAAGTTTTTTTTCCTGTTTTTGGCAGTTTTTGATGTAGCGTGACAGATTGAGAGACTAAGTGACAATAGACTTAAAGTTGGGACACTTTTTAGGGATTCTATTCTAGTCTTAGCCAGGTTGACTTGTAAGCATGACCCCTTTACAAGAAGTATTTGTCCCGTTTTTAGTTGATGGAATTTCGGTGCCACAGTAGAGTCAGCAGCAGAAGTTTGTATGCGGTTCTTTGTAGGAGAAAAACTATCTGAGGAGGGTTTTTCAAGAGTCACAAAAGCATGTGCGAGGGGACTTTAAACAACAAACTTAAAATTATTATTTTGTAACTTTTGTACTTACGTAAGTAAGCTCGGGTTAAGGGGGGTAAATGCAAGTTTATGATAGCTTACGTAGAGGGACATCTTCTCTCCCTAGTTTTTTTAATTTACAATAACTGAGGGATTTCGCGCATATTGGCTGAGTAAGGATTAAAACCTGGTCATCTAATTTCGTGACCTCTTGCGGCGATGAGATGGTGAAACGCTATCATTATCAGAAACGGGAAGGGGCTAGCAGTCGATATTCAATAATAATTTATTTTTTGCTCAAATCGACTTGACGGCGCACGTAACGTTGGCACACACCTGATGCTAGAATGGTATTTAAGACGACCGACGAATACGACATTTTACGCGAAATTGAAACTTGAATGAATGCGACCAAAAAAGCCGAGTGGGAAAATACTGACACCAGTTAAAGCAGCAAGCCGACACGAGCCCCCTTCTGATTTGCCGGAGCCTTTACTTTAAGCAAGTTAATTCGGGGGAGGTAGACCAACCATCTTTAGACGATTGGCTACCAAGACCAAAAATGAGGCACTGAACAAGAAAAAAATAATGAATTGAGTGCCTTTGAAATTTCAATCTCTAGTCGTGGCGGTTGATTTTGTGGTTGAAGGCAAGTAAAATTGTTCAAAAAATGGCCATTAAAAAGGCATAAAATGAAGAAAAATTCGTGCAAACTTTTTTTTGGCTTATTCTATCGAAGAACTTTTCAGCTGAGCAACAAAATAAAGTTTAGCATCGAATCTGAAGCAACGAACTAATAAAGTATTCTGTCCTAGAACCAAATACTTATAACTGATCGGGAAAAACTACCAGTCTGCTATCTTTTAGGCTGATATCGAGATAAATTATAATCTTGACAGCAAATCAGCTGCGACATAGCTCCGTGTAATTTTTTTAGTCCAACTTGTGTGTGAATGCCGCCAAAAGCTTAATGAACGAGGTAAAGGATACAACGTCACCCTCTACTAGAAACCTGTCCAGTTCATGGTGGATATATATTAGGTAGCGCAACAGCTGACTCTCTGGCAAGAAACGGAGCAACTGAGAACTTTCTAGGTCTTGAACCGTTCTGTGGAATAGAGATAGATGTGTCGCATGTTTTTTTTTTTTTTTTTTTGCTAAAAACTAATTTTCCTTTTCAAATGGCCTTCTTTTAGTGCCAAACATATATTGTAACGGTTTCAAGCTTTTTAGCCCTTCCAAAGAAAAATTAATTTTCAAATTGTGCAAAACAGCCGTCTGTCCGTACAATCCTGTTGTAACGTCTAAACGGTAAGTCGGAGAAAAAAGGTGCAATTTTAAACTGCGGATATAATCACAGAACCTATAATGAGGGAATTTTTTTAGCTTAAATAACGGCAGGCAAGAACTAGAAAAACGAAACTGAGGTCTATTAAATACTGAAATTAAATAAAAAAAAACTATTATAAAGTTTTTCAAAGTGTTTGAGATCATAAATTTTAAAAAACTCGGTGCACAAAGCCAAAATTAAAAACACGTATAAACGACCCAAAGTAAACCAAGTGATTAAGTCATATTTTCCTAAAAAAAAGTTTTGATACTGCCGTTTTGACGAATTTTCGAAAAAAAATTGCAAAAATGCTTGAAAAAATGTGTGCCTCAACTTTGTCTTCCATGTAATTTGGAGAAATGATGAGAAAAATTACACTCCTCGGAAACTATGAAAAATTTGAAGGAAAACTATAGCGAATCTCAAAGTTTCCAAATTGTCTGATATTTAACATAAAAACATAAAAGCATTTTCAAAGACAATTTTTTCAAATCTTCTAGTAACAGCGGTAACAGTGACCTTCATCAGATTTGGTTAGAGCCCGAAGCATACAAAAACTAGTGGGAGGGCTCCAATCTTCTGAGGCGAATTTTTGGATACCCCACCCCAATTGACCACTGTCAAGCTCCGAATTGCGTCATAAATCTTGGTTGTTAAATTTCAGTTTCTTTTAACTTTAATTGTATTTAGAAATTGTCAGTTAAGAATCTTTTTCCTTAAAAAAGGGGCGTGGAATCCAACCCTTTTTAATCAGGAGTGGTATACAATACACGTGTTAATTGCATTTTCATTTTAAAAATTTGGTTTGTGCTTAAAAACGCCCCCAAAAGTGGGCGTGGCAAGAATTAATCACCTCAGTTGACAGCCTACACACGTATCTGCACATTTTATAGTGCAAGTTTTTTGGATTTAAAGAAAATATAACGAATAAAAACCGTTTATTAGAATGCAAATTAAATATGACCATGCCCACATGGGGGCGGTTTTTTTTTTGAAAGGCCAATCACAGTACACTTAAGCGAGGTTAACACATACACATACCAATAAGTGAAGTGGGCGTGTCAGTGGGCGGATCTCAAAACTTTTTTACACTTGGGACCTAGAAAAGACAGATATCAGGTTTCGACTTTCTACCGACAGAGAGACGGGCGGACGGACGGACGGACATGGCTCATTTGACTTACAATTCGGTCTCGATCATATGCCCTTTGATCTTGGGTGTCTATGGTGATTATTTCTCTAAGTTATTTCTTAAGTTATTTCTAAGTTATTTCTTAACAAAGATAAGCCCCATGAATCAAACTTATGGGGCATGAAAAGCATTTTCTGACCATTTGAAAAGCAGTTTCTGACCAAATTTTTTGAAGCAAATGAAGAACTTGTCTTGCCCTGATCACAAAGACCGGAGCCCACAGAATTTAGGAGAACAGCCAGTACTAGCCCAGGTGGCTGTGCTTATGTAAAAAAGTCCAACGGCGGTTGAAAAGCAATTTAAACTAGTGAAAGGGTGAGCGGATTGTACCGCTTAGGCGAATGGTTGGATACCCCATCCCAATTGACCACTGTCAAGCTTAGAATTGTGTCATGAATCTTGGTTGTTAAATTTCATCTTGGTCATAAATAATGGTAAATGAAATCTTGGTCAGTTAAGAATCTTCTCCCTAAGAAAGGGGCGTGGCATCCACCCCTTCTCAATAACATCGTATTTTTGTTTATATTTTTTATCAGAAGTGGTATACACGTGTTGATTGTATTTTCATATTAAAAATTTGGTTTATATTCAAAACCGCCCCCAAAAGTGGGCGTGGCAAAAATTAAACCACTTGAGTTGATAGCTTACGCCCATATCTGAACATTTTATAGTGCTAAGTTTTTTAAGTTTAAGTGTTAAGTTTTTTAAGTTTTAGTTTTTTGGATTTAAAGAAAATATATCAAATAAAAACCGTTTATTAAAATGCATATTAAGTATGACTACGTCTGCAAGGGGGCGGTATTCGCTTCTTTGCAAATGCCAATCACAATACACTTAAGCGAGGATATCGCATACCAAATTTCAGCTTCCTGCGACAACCTTGATTTTTCATACTATTAAGAAAAGTGGGCATGTCAGTGGGCGGATTTCAAAAAATTTTACACTTGTACTGCTTCGGTACCTAGAAAAAACAGATATCAAGTTTCAAGCTCCTATCTCAAAATTTAAAAAACTACCGACAGACGGACGGACGGACATGGCTCATTCGACTTACAATTCAGTTTCGATCATATGCCCTTAAGGTCTTGGGGGTCTACGGTGATTATTTCTCTATGTTACAAACTATGAATCAAACTTAATATACCTCCTATCCTATGAGATGGGGTATAAAATAGTTGTTTTATGGATTTGAAATTTAAAAAATTATAAAGAAGGTCAAAAGAACGTAGGTATGTCTTCCCTCTATCTCCCAAACAGTATAGAGCATAATTTTTAAATAAATTAAGGACATAGTCAATCTACTGATATTTTATACAAAACTATAGCAAATTTCGAATATTCAAAAGTTTCCAAGATTTGACTCAAAAACCTTAAAACAAAAACAATTATTTAAAGATTTCTAGTCCCTTAACGATTACGACGATCTTCGCTTAATTTGTCTGAAGCATGTAACAAGGCAAGTTAACTGTATTATTAAACGTTTCAAAATCCTCGTTTCCAATGTCAAGTTTTCAAAATTGGCCAATCGTAGCGCAGGGGGTTGTTAAATTAAAAAAAAAGTCTTACAGCAATTGAAAAAAGTTTGAAATTGCTGTTTTATAGATTTTAAATTTTAACAAATAAGTAAGTGCACGAGTTCGTCCCCTTCCTTCTTTTCCCTGTAACACAAAATTTAAGTTTTTTGGCTTTCAACTCATATAAATACTTTGTTAATAATTTGTATTAGCCACGCCCCTAAAAATGGGTGTAATGTGAAAAATGCAATGTTATAGTTCTAACTTCGATAGAATCATGAGAAAATAAATTAAAAGCGAAAATTAATACTTAAAAAATAGTTTTTTTTTTCCAAAAAAACGCCCCTTAAAGTGGGCGTAAGTTAATGCTTTGTATGACATAAGCTTCGTAAATGGCTTTAATAGTTGTTATGAATTTTTCTTTTCGATTTAGAAAGAATTTTCCGCGAAATCCAGTTTTGAAGGGTTTTACGGGTTAAAAGTGGGCATGGTTAATTTTTGCCTTTTTAAAGGCTTCTTATCGCTATTGGTCTGCAACAAAATTCGAGTTGTCTAACTTGGTGGGGGTAGGCCTTACATTATTTATACTTGACTCACTTACTCACTTACGCTCCTTTTACGAGTAACTTATTTGACTACTTTTCAAATGGCTGCGGGGGTAGTTTTTGCATTTTTTAATAAAATTTTGGCCGGTTTTTTTATTCAATTTATGCATTTTTGTTAGCAATTTTTTAAAACAAATTAAATTAATAATATTTTTTTTAGCTTAAATATTAATTTTCTAGTGACTTTCAGATTCTGTAAAATGAAATAATTTAGAAATTGAATAAGATTTCACAAAAATCAACACGTTTTCATAGAAAACAACGTGGGGCCATTTGTACCTCTTGTCATGATTATGCCTTTTTTTCGTGATATAAAGGAGGGTTTTAACAGAGACAACAGATTTTAAAAATAAAACTTAAAACTGTTTTTTTCTTAAGAAATATATATAAAGAAAAGCAGTTAAGGGAAAATTTTTTTAACAGAATATAAAATATGTCCAGAAATAATTTGAATAAGCAAGTAGAATTTACAAAAAATACCAAATATATATGAGCTTAACCTGCAGCTCATATATATTTAACACAAGCCGGGGGACCGATCCACGTATGTCTGCATACCTAACGGTCTTTTTTAAGTTAAAAATCATTCCACAAAATATTAAAAAAAGCAATGACGAAGTTTTCTTGGTTTTTTGAAAGTTCCACGGCAACATTTCATTTAATACGCCAAAGTATTAAGCTTAAATAGGATTCACCCTGTGGAAGTCATTGTAATACATTATTGCTAAAATTTAACCATAACCAATATTATAATTATTTAAGTAAGAAAATACTTAATTCTAAGCAGTCAAAAAGTTTAAATATAGTTTTAATAAAGTTGGGACTAAAAAATAAAACCAAACTTTTCTGCCTAAATCTTTTTGTTTTCGAATTCAAACCAGTTTTATTTAAATTTGCAAGATTATTAAAAATAAAATCGGATAATCTGAATTTATTAAAACCAAATTCTCATTGTACTACCTGTAACATTTTAGGTGCATTGAAAAATACCCTCATATTTTCAAAAAAATCCGTAGTTTTGCATTTGGCCAGTTGTTTTACTTTAAATGGTTTTTATTAAGCGGTTCATATCTTCAAAGTCTCTGGTGGAAGACACCTTTTTTTTCTTACTTCGTAAGAAAGTAAGAAATCGTCGTCTTCCATAATGTCGGGGTTATACGACCTTGGACTGATTCACACAAAATTTTCTGAATTTAAATTCAGTAAAAACGCTTATTATCCAACATCTCTTCATAGGAAGAACCCTGAAATTAAAAGCCTTTGTTGTTATGGTATTATATGATATTAAACTTTATGCGATGGCTTCAAGCACGTATACACAGGTAGAAGAGCTTATTCGTAAAAACCTTGTTTTTCTTTCTGCTGCCGCGGTGATGCCTGAAGTGATGCGTCTGCAACAGAAGTAAAATGGCATTGCAGCATTTTTTAATTTTTTTTTTTCATTTCCCGCAAAATCATCATGTAATTTCCACACAATTATTTAAGGGATGCCCAGATCTTCTGAATTACTTTGCAAAATATTCGAATGACTGAACGCTGCAAGGCTGATAATTGCATTTAATCATTTAATAAGTGAGTAGGTATGTAGGTACTTGAATTTAATGAAACCGTGTCAGCTTTGAGAGCCCGCTTGAGCACTTGTTCATGGTGAAATTTTTTATTTTTTTTTTCTTCTTACATCCCACTCGTATAATATAAGGCTCACGTGTGTACGATGCTGTATCCTTGTTGCTGGCCCGCATTAATTGTGCAGGGCCCTTAGGTGATGTGATTTTTACATAATTTTCCATCTGGATGAATAAGAAAATTTAATTTCCCCTTTTTGCAAAATGATGACAGAGTAGAGTTCAAGCTTCACATACACACACAGAGACGTGCCGTGCATAAAAATGAAAAAATTGTGAAGTGGAAGAGTAATCCTCCTCGGGGGGATAGAAAATATACGACATGGGATACGAATACGACTTGTGCAACAACTCGTCGATGTATATATGCAGATATAGATAAATTGCTTTTAATTATTTTTTTTTTAATTTTCATTAAATGCAATTAAAAAGAAAAAATTATGTATACCCACTCAAAGTCACGCGTCTACTATGGCAAATGCGAAAGCGCGTGAGAGTGTATGCGTATGTGACTCGCTGTGTGGTAAGTAAACTTGGAGGAAAACCGTTCATAGTCCTACGAGTATCATAATGGCTTATGAGAAATTTTTAATTAAATTATCGTAACTGCCGTACGCTGATCAGCACGGATGCGAACTGTGGAGACTGGAAATTAATTTTATTTGCTCGATTTTGTGGTGTGGTTACGCGAATTTACGACGAATACATTTCGAGTTTTATTGCATTTTGGTTGATGAATATTGAATCTGTTGATAAAACAAAAATAAAGTTTGTTGGGAATAAAGGATCGTATTTTTTTTTGTATTGCTTTTGATCCAGATCAAAAATATGCAAAGTTCACATTTACTCGTTTAACTGCTGTACTCGATATCCTGAATAAACATCGCATTGCGATATTGTTGAGCTTAATTAAAAATTACTGCGTGTACACGAGGGAAAATTCGATAACACTTGGCAAGTTACCAACTTTACCCGTGATGGCTATTCTTTTAACATATTCTTTTGGATTTGTTTCAAAGGACACACTAGGACTAGTTAGAATAAAAAACAATTTATTGGTCTATTTCATCCCGGAAGTAAAGCGAACTCCAAATTTTGAAGTTAAAGTCCTTTTACGTAATAGAATGCCTAAGTCACATTCGCGACCTGCGTTTGCCTGATATCATGACTGGGCTTCGCCCCGTTACGATACGTCGCCACTGTTTATTTTGGTTTTGCATGTGCCACTACTGAAAACTATTATCCTCAGCGAGCAAATTTTAAAAAAATCTGAACTGTTGAGCTGTCAGACAAAGTTCAGCGCATTTGAACTAGAGCTTCACTTCGGAGCATCATTACGTAACATTATGCATTCTTTACGACTGTCTAACGAAACGTTTAAGCGGGGGCAACTTTAACGAAAGATAGAAATCATATTGCTCGACTATTAAACACCAAGTCGAGGCGAAGCCAAGGCTATTTCGAGAGAAAACAAAAATGAGCTTGAGTCCCTGAACCGCATAAAATTTTAAGAAGTACGTAGAAAAAGGAGTAGTAGTAGAACGTAGGTTGCGTTCCTACCTATTACCGCTGACGCACGTCTCGTGTGCGCTATCGCCACACATCGAGCGATCATCGGTGGCAGAACTTTTATCCGAGAGTTAAGTTGAATCACCAATTTGGTTTTCAAAATGCAAGAGCACTCAATCATTACTGGAAGAGCTTACAAACATGGTGAAAACTGGACTTAACAAAAACTACAACGTACTTGTGCTTTTCATAGATTGCAGCAAAGTGTTTGATACCTTTACACCTGCAAATTTTGTAGAAAGTGTTAGCAGCTTAGGACTAAGAGGAGTGCTGGCTAACTATCTTCAAAGCTATGCTGTCTGAGTGAAAGAGAAAAAAGAACGATCAAATACGGTGTGCCACAAGGTTCCAAATTTGGTCCCATTCTATTTTTACTGTGCACGAATGAATTATTAAGAACATTGAAAAAAAGCTACTTCATATGCTTATGCTGCTGATATCGCAATCGTCGTGAAACACAATTTTTTATGAAAAATACAAGAGATATAACCAATTCAAAGTATTGGATCCCGCCTACTTTCGGGTGGCGGTTTTAGTAAAAAACGGTTTTTTAAGCAATAATTTTCTCTTGGTTTTAACGAGATAAGAATTCATTGATTTTAATTTTTAGCCCAAACCCATTTTTAGGGGCATGGCCAATACAAATAATTGGCATACGGAATCTTTTTAGGCCAAAAAACTTGAAAGTTGTTGTTGTATGGTAAATAGGCTCGGGTATTCAGAAGTTCGTTACAGACGAACTCTTACACTTAGCCACTAGTTTTCTCCTTTTCCTTTTCGGGCGATCTTTCATTGCATTTTGAGTCTTTTTGCACAAATTTTTGGGGTTTGTTTTAATAAAATTTCGCATTTTTTTTTGGTTTTGGGCAATTTGTTTTTGGGCGATTTTTCGCATAACACCTGGAACGTAAGAGCACTCTATGCACCAGGTGTAACTCAAAAGCTTTAGTCTGCCCTCCTGTGGTAAAGAGCGGACATTAGTACAGGAGATACAATGGAAAGAATCGGGTATGCTCAAGCCCAAACTCGCAACCTTTTAGAACTATCTCCAGTGCAGTAAGGATAATATCCGATGTAATTTGTAGTTCGGCTGGCATTACGCCGTATGGTCCTGCCGATTTGTAAAGTCTGAAGCTGTTTAGTATCTAAAGCAATCTAATCCAAGTAACCAGATCGTTCTAAAAAAACACTGAAGAGGTGTCAGAAGTTGTCAGGCTTAGCGAAACTCTAGTCCATTACAAAACTTTAAAACACAATTAGACCGGTTTGCCATCTATTCCGAGGTCATCATGACCCAGGTGAGACTTCGCCATTCACCGCTTGGAATCGGCGAAAAATTTTTGATCCCCTCCGTGTGTGTAAGAAGATCTCAAACCCACACAGCATGAAAGGGCTCTTCGAGGGCTTTGAGCCGTGAGTGGAAATCGTTTTTTTTAGTTTTAAAAAGAATGTCGTAATATCACTAGCTTTTATCCAGTGACAAGTGTTAATCATTTAACACATTCTTCCTGAACAGTGCCTTGCTTATTTCACGATTGGATAACATCAACTTCAGCAGATTTTTTTTTAATGTGATTTTAGGACTTCAGTGACTAAACCTCCTATGGGACATTCTGTACCTCATAAATGGAACTGCCATCTTCTGTTCCCTATTGGAAATTTGAAAAATCTGATAAGTAGGCTTAGTCCATCTGTGGGAGACTTCATTCTTGTTTGCCGTTCTAAAATCCTGCCACCTGTATCGGATTCGGGAAGTCAGGTCCACAGATTAAAAGCTCATAATATTTGCCTTTTTATTGTTTCTGATAGCTTCTAGAATCCCGCACTCAACAGATTTAATCCAGACAGTTTAGGTAATGCCAAGCCACTCAATCGCACTAACATTTATCTTCTTTGTTCAAGTTACAAATTAGAATTGTTTTTTGCTTTCAAAGCAGCATGAGACAGTAGCAGTAATACAAGGCTAACGCCAGCAATTTGCTAATAAGCCAGTATTAATGTTAAATTTTTAGATATTTTTTTTTTTGAACCACAAAGAAATCAATTAGCAAACTCTTATTTAAACTGCCTGGGTACATATCTGATTGACAAGCCATAAGTGCAATCAACAGCTTAACTCCGTTCCTGTTTTGATCCTTACGCATGATAGGAATTGAAGTCACTCGTGAGGAGAAAGAAGTCCATGCCTGTCACGCTTTCTAGAACAGCATAACCTTGGTAGCTTGGCGCTTAGCTTCCCCTGACCCGGTATCGTAGGGACTAAATAAAACTAGGAGGACCTCTTCTCAATTCGCCATTCGAAGTCAGAAAAAAGTGTAGGTTGACATACATTTCTAAGAGCTCAGGCGATGACTCCAGTTTTTAAAAACAATTATAATAGGACTGATACTCGAAAGTAAGTTAGAAATCCTTTTGTATTTTTTTTTATAATATGCTCGTGATCGAGGGGATATGATTACCCTTAAAATGCGAAGCACATCGCGAGCGGAAAGAATTTGGGAATAGAAAAGAAAGAAGAAGAAATTAGCTCTCGATCCAACGCTGATGACGCAAACATAAAACCTCTGCACAAAAACACCGAAGCTTACCCCCGCAAGTGTTATGCCTTTACGGAGAAAAGCCATAGTAAAACCAGCAGACTATTTCATAAAAACATCTGGTATGTATCTAATTGTTGTCCATTCTATTTGCATATTGGAAGAGAATAAGATGATTTGAATTCGGCCAACTATAGCCTGGGTAGACGTCAACCAGGAAACTGCTTATTTTAAGACAAACGCTTCTGTTTGTTACTGGTTTTGGTCCGCCTCGGATATTTCCCATATCGGTACACACTATATCTGCTGGGCATCCACCACCTGGGGAGGCGCCCAATTGAGGACAAGCAACCCCAGAACGGGGTATGATACAAAATGTACGTTCTTGAAAACACGTCCTCATTTAAACTGATTGTGCAAATGTATTTGTTTTCTGTCTTACCGTATTGCATAAGTTTGAGACTTTGAAACTTGATACATCCCCATGAAATCTTTGTAAAGACTACTATAGCTCAAAATAATAATTGATTAAGCCCTAGTGTGTCTAGACATTGTCTAAGAAGATTAACGACTTTTTGCTGCGTCATTGCTCCCTGATTTTTATATTAGATATTATGAAAAATTCCAATTGCATCTAAAATTTTAATAAGTTGTCCAATAGGTACTTGTCAAAATGTTTTCATAACAGACAAGAGTCATATTTTTTATTCCAAGAATTGGATTTAAGACTGTAAGCTGTATGGCTCTAAGTTAGATTTTTTCACAGAACTGATTTAATTCCCAAAAATTTCAAACAGAAAATTCGAACACGAATTCATGCCTGTAGTCAGGACCGAGCCTATCACAATTTACAGTGTCCATGCTTGAAGTCCTTACAGGCTTAAGTTATTCAATTTCCCGAAATTCGCCTAATTCTGTGTGGGGGTTATGTTTTCATCACAAACGGGTATACCACCCACCTTTGCTCGAAATCAAAACGAGCTGACAAAAAACACGACAACACAAAGCAAACTTTCTCCAACTTCGATTGTTTTTCCTTGGAAAATCATAAAAATTTCTACGAAAATAGCCCCTAAACACTGCAAAAAAAAATACACGGAAACCCATAACAAGATCCAATTCTCTCTCAACTGGGGTAAAAAAAATGGCCATTCATCTTCCGAAATCAAAATGTTTACCCAGTACACATTGCTGAATTATTGATTCTAATAAAGCTGATTGGACGAGGAGGAGGACATTAAATTCAGATTTTGTTTACCCTAATTATAATATTTTCTGCCAACAATTGATTTAAATGAGCAAATTGTATCCCAGGCGAAGAGCCTGTACACTAGTTACCTTTGAGTCGAAGGAGGCAATGTCGTGCACCTTGTGTGTTCCCAGAAGTTTCCATCTGATTGAGTCTGTGTGGGTTGGATGAGCTCACAAGTCACAAAACTCCATGCGGGGCACTGTAATATTATACCAAAATTCAACGAGAACAGTAGGTGGTTGATTTTCAACCAAATTTCCATAATCGATATAGCAAGAGTGCTTATCGATGCGGTTAACCCCGTTGTTTTCAACCGTCCATGACAGAATCGATTGATTTGTGTTAATGTCAACAAAACCACCTGCTGTTCTGGCAATGTTTGGTTACACCATTCGTACTCACAGCCATGTGGATTATTTTCATTTTCGTACTCACAGCCATGTGGATTATTTTCATTTTCCAAGAAGTGAAAAGCAGGAAAGAGTGTCCTTGTCGACAAGCTATACGGACTGGGTCCCTGGTTTCATGATACAAAAACAAAATTTAAGAAAAATTTTATGCACTCAATGCCGAGGACATCCTTCACGTGTCTGAAAAATTCTCCACCTTTCTGAAGATATAAAAAAAATCCCTGCAAATTAAGCATGGAATGCAATGAGTACTGTAATTGTAATTAATTAACGATATGAAACAAATGAGCTCTAATTAATGACTCCACGCATGCCGACCGCAATCGTATACCCATCCTTTGTTCAATTCTCCTAGGACACCATTCAAATGTGCACCCCCACGCCATACGAGAGGTATGATTAATGGTTAAGAGCGCGTGCACAACCCTCTCTAATGGGACATAACTTAATTAGCCTTGCATTCAATTAATTTAAATTATTTGACGAAATTAGCACAATGCCCTTCAGAGAGGACGAACGGCGCAAACGAATGCTTTGTTGAAATTCCCCGAACATTCATTTTTTGAATTTTTCCTTTTCACTTTTCAGCGCTATCTTCGCTTGTATTCGTGCAAAAGTTTCCTTTTTTTCAGGATAATTGCACGCAATTTTCCACATGCTCCCCAGATGCTTTTTTCTTCGGTTTGAAAAATAGTTTTCGATAAATCCTTTGTGCCACTAGAGAGTGTTCCGAGGGGAAATTAACTCAACCAACACGGCCCATTTGGATTGGGAGCATTCGTTTGGGCCAAAGTTCATCGAGATTCTCGTTTTCTTCGTTCAGGGATGGGTCAAATCTTAAGTTTTCATTACGGCCATGGACAAAGTTTTTCGCTCCAACTTCACCTTGGACGTTCGGCGATAAATGTTCGGCAATAAGTCCTCGTTCGTGGACGAGCTGAGGCGGGATATCGAATCCATGTGCGGTTGCAAGGTTCTTCGTCCTGCCTTTTCGTATAACGAGTCACACACCTTAACGCCTTTGAGAGGTGTGAGAAAATAAGGATTTTTTGGCTACGTTTCGAGAATTCGTTACGGAGCTCGCTTTTTCTTTTAAAAACATTTTGAATTTCAAGTTGAAAGCTTTTTTCCATATACCAGACCCATAAACTTTCATAGTATGTGCGTGGCGTTGATAAAAGGCAAAAAAAGGGCTTGAAGAAAGAAGCGTACCCGAGGTCAGAACGCAAAGGTATAAATCATAAAAGGTAACCACATAAACCCTGTGCGGTGAATTTATTACCTTCGGATCTCATCCCTTTTTTTTGGGTGGAGGGAGGGGGAACTGACGCGGTGCGCTTTGAGGAAAATTTATGAAAGGTCATTCGGTGAAAGAGGAGTGATGCACAGAGGGCGGCGCGCGGGTGCTTCTTTACGAGTTTTTCTACTCAAAACTCACTTTGAATCTCGCACTGACAAGGTGCGATGGAAACTCAATTCAAAGAAGTGAATAAAGTGAAAAGTTCTTAATTAATTCAATGGAGGAGATGATGTACCTACATCCTTCACTCCCTTCACTCATGGGTATAGTGAATATATGATTAACCGTGAGGCCTTTTCATGTGAACGCTTTCATCTTTTCTTTCTTCTCTTTTAGATGAAATGAAGTTATGTGAAAATTCATTAAAATAACACGCGGCCATGGGGCAAAAAATTGCATACTTATTGTAGAATTTAATGAAAACAGGATGTGCACGGTAGGTATATCCTTGTTGTAAGGGTGTGAAATTAATTTCAAGGGCATTTCGCTTCAGAAGTGTGTTTTTATCTGTGAGAAATTACTATTAGTGCACAAAGGCTTCATTTTTGCTTTTGATTGACTTTTCCTTTGAGAAGTATTTTCCAGTATCTTTACAGGACATGCAAATGATGATGATGAGTTTTTTGATGCAAGCAAAAAGTAGACAACTTGATGAAACCTTGTCTAGCTTGTCCTTGAAAGGAAAGGACAGTCAATACTTTTTTGCCCAATGCTGGCAAAAAAATTCCAATTTTAATTGTTTTTTTCTTCTTTCATGTAAAACACGGCAAGGCTTTATTCTTGTACTGTGCTTTGCAGGGCATCAATTCACTAACGCTGAGATTGACAACGTTAAAAAATTCTAAGTAAAAGTGCGGTAAGCTCGTTGTTTTTGGTGAGTTTCAAAACATGGGGGCTTGCGTTGGGTATTCTGCGAGATTCTAGGCAATTGAAAGGCCCTGATATCTCATCTCTATCCGCTAAGATTCGCCACCACAGGCAAGAAGGATAAGAAATATGTTGCTGAGATATATGTAGCCCATCAAAATCAGGCTGAAGGGCTCAAATATTCGCATACATATTCGGGACGACAGACTCTACCTTGGGGAATTTTTTTTCCTTGGACAGAAAACGCAGTCCTTTGTGGATCTTTAGACAGGAATAAGCTATCTGTCTGACACAGAGAAATTAACGGCTGAAGATCTGCGACAACTACACGAGAGGCTGAACATATGAGGACATCCGTTGTCCCGAATATATTTTTTGTCCCATATATAATTTGTAAAGGCCACGCCCCCAAAAATGGGTCTGGCCTGAAAACTAAAATCAATTAATTGTTATTTCGTTAAATTCATGACAAAATGCGTTAAAACCGAAAATTTTTTCGGAGAAAAACAGTTTTTTCCTAAAAACGCCCCCTAAAAGTGGGCGGATCTCAAAACTTTGTATGGACCAAACTTTGCAAATGGTAATATCTTTAATAATTGTCATACGATTTTTTTTCGATTTGGAGTCAACTTTCCGAGAAATCGAGTTTTTAAAGATCTAATATGTTAAAAGTTGGCGGTCCAATTTTTTCCTTCTTAAAGGTTTTGGGCCATTATTGCTCTGTACCAAAATTTTGAGCTCCTACGCCTTGTCTAACTTGACCAGAAGGCATTTTGAAAGAAAATGTGAAACAGAGGTTGTCGCACATTGAAGCCAGTAGTAGGCGTGGCCGTTGGCGGATTTACAGTAGATTAAATTTAAGGCGGATTAAAGTGTTAAAATTGGATAAATCCGCCGACGACCACGCCTACTATTGATTTTAAATGTAAGACAACCTCTAATTCTCATTTTATTTAAAAATACCTCTAGACCAACTTGCGCGGCATATGAACTAAAAAATTTGGAGCTTAGAAATTTCGACTAAAAAGCTTTAACAGAACTTCAATAGAATCGCCCACACAATGGACAATGCCCACTTTTACAGTGTTCTATCTTCAAAAACTTGATTTCTCTAAAATAGTAATTAAAATTGAAAAAATATTCTTTGACATATAATTAAAGATTAACATACTCTAATTTTATCCTATATAAAATTTTGACTTCCACCCACTTTTAGGGGGCGTTTATAAACAAAATGTTTGCTCTTTTTCGTTTTTAACTTGTTTCCCCGCGGTTTTAAGGAAATAAGTTTAAAGAATGTTTTTCTAAGTCCACGCCCATTTTTATGGGCAGGGCTCGTATTTTTTGACTTCAAATTAATAAATTCAGGCCAATAAAAACTTCAAAATTTGGTGTTGCTGGGTGCATAGGGTCGGTTATTTAGAAGTTCGTTACAGACGAACTCTTGCACTTACTCACTTGTTTTTATATGTAACATGGACTATAAAAATTTCTTGCATATGGTAAGGAAGATTTTAAAATAATGAACGACAAAAGTTTAAGCGATAGTAATTGCGAGTTAACTTTTATTGGTCGACAAGGGCGCACTACCATTATTATTTTTTTGTGTCAAAGAATTTTTCGTTGGATTCAAGGTAAATGATCTCAAGGTGGGAACACAACTGTTTCCGGATCATCTGCCAGTAGAAATTTTGCTACCGATTGACAGTAACGAACGGATAATTATTAATCAACCGAGATAAATTAATTGCCAAAGTTAAGGCTTAAGAGCAGCGAATCCGTCAGTAGTTACCAGATAACCTTAGCACGGAGCTAACGGAATGTCACCCACAACTGAAGGTTGCTATAAGCTTGAAGTAAACAAATAGTTTGATACTAAGAACTGAAAACCTTATCATTTGACTAAACAATACTTTTTTTTAAACACGCCCACAAAAGTAGGCGGAGATATGTCTACGAGAGGTCTACAAAACAGAGAGTTCTACAAAAAAAGTACCGAAATTGTTAACTTATATTTTTTGTAAAAAAAAACTTCGAATTTTTATTTAAAAGCGGCAAGTGCCTAATCATTGCTGGGGTAACATTTTTATATCCGACCCAGGGTATATTAATTTTAATGCAAAGTTTGTAACACAGTGAAATAATCACCGAACACCCCTAAGACCTTTTAGAGAGATAATCGAGACCGACAGGTGAATCGACTAAGCTACCCCAACTAACATGTCAGCTCTAATTAAGGTCTACAAGAGCCTTAAAAGAGTTATGTGCAAGATAAAAACTCATAGAATTTCACTCTTGTAGAGTGTTATAAGAGTCTTCTTAGAGCCTTACAAGCGTTAAATGGCCTAAGTATCAGAGTTATTAAGCTCTGATAAGGAAACTATATCTCTTGTTGTAAGAGCTGTTTTCTCATTGCAACCTCTGACAAAAAGAGAGGAAGATATAATGCTGCAAAAACAATTTTTGTATAGTTTCATAAGAACATACAGATGAAAAGAGAACAAAATACTTTAAAAAAAAGAAAAATCGATTTGTACGATGGCATGTTATATCTCATTATGGTATTACTATATTATCAACTATTCAAAAAGGTTTTTCTTACATTATGGTGCACTAAAACTTGGTGCGGTTAAAAATATATCAGCTAAAGTTAACATTTTGCTTCTGAAAAAATAAAGGGCATCAAAAATATTTGATATTATGTATATATTTGCAAAGACCCCTCAAACATTGTTTGCCAAGCAATTACTTGTGCTGTTGTAATGTAATGTAATTTCCTAAGACAATTATGATTTGTAATTATCAAATGGCAATTGTCATACATCTGTTCTGTCTGTTTTGGAGTGAAAAGCATTGGGATTTCTTTCAGGAAGAAAAAGTTGGATTTTTTTCTTTTGGCCGAAGAATTGAAGTTGTCTTATAAGACTAAGGATGTTATTATCAGAGCCAATCTCTCTTTACAAGAGATGCATACCTATTACAAGATTGAAGCTCTTATAAGGCTCTTACTACAAAACTTAAACGCTACCAGCGTTGAAGTCTTATAACAAGAGTCTTATAAGAGCCCATTATACTCTTGTTATAAGATTTAAGCGCCACAGAAGTGATACTCTCGTCACAAGAGCGTTACAAGATCATTTTTGAATCTTATGACAAGATTTTATGCTCGAAGTGTATCAAGAGCATTATAAGAGTCAAATAAAACTATTTTGACGTTTTTAGCATGTAACCCTCAAGAGTATGTTAGTTAGGATATCCGTCCGTCCGTCGTCTGCCCGTATGTGTGAAGTTTTAAGGTCTTTCAAATCGAGCTAGGGCACTCAAATTTGAAGTGTATTCTGGTTCTTATTTTGTTCAGACAAAGTGTGAAAATTGGTTAAAGCCACCAACGGCCACGCCCACAACTGGCTTCAATGTAAGGCAACATCTTTTTCAAATTTCCATCAAAATACCTTTTGCTCAAGTTAGACAAGGCGTAGGAACTAAAATGTTGGTACAGAGCAATAATGGCTCAAAGCGTCTAAGAAGGCGAAAAATTGGACCGCCCAAAATATCGACCACTTTTAACATGTTAAAAACCCGATTTCTCGGAAAGTTCACTCCAAGTCGAAAAAAAATTTTAAGACGATATTAAAGATATTTATTTGCTTAGAAAGGTTCATACAATGTTTGAAGCTCCGCCTACTTTTAGGAGGCGTTTTTAGGAAAAAACTTTTTTTTAAGAAAAAATTTTCGGTTTTAATACATTTTGTCATGATTCTAACGAAATAACAATAGATTGATTTTAATTTTTAGCCCAGGCCCACTTTTACGGGCGTAGCCTCTACAAATAATATTATGAAGTCGGGTTAAAAAAGTTTAAGATTTGGTGTTACACGGTATATAGGGTCGGGTTTATAGAAGTTTGTCACCGACAAACTCTTGCTCTTACTCACTTGTTTTCTTGTGAAATCAAGAAAATTTAAAGGCTGCGCCTGACACCAAAAACGGATGTTCTGACGTTATTGATCATCATCATCATCATCATTTTCGGATGCCGCTTATCCTTTAAAAGGGTCGCGGAGCGAGGGTGGCTTAATGGTCCTTCCATCTTTCTCGATCCTCCGCCACCAACTCAAGAGACTCCGGCGCAATCCCCAGGCGGGACTCAGAGAGGTTCTTTAACTAATCCCACCACCTGTTTCCTGGCCTACCAGGGGGGCGACGCGCTCGCATCACGGCTAGCATGACCTGTCTAGGAAGTCTGTCAGGGGCATGCGAACAACGTGTCCAAACCATCGAAGAATCGATCGCTCCACTCGGAGAAGTAGCTGCTCAACATTAAGACCCACGAATACTGACGTTTCTCACTCTATCCCTTAGAGTAACACCAGCAACGCACCTCAGGAATCTCATTTCGGCACCTGGTACCCGCGATCTAATTCTTTCGGTCATTACCCAAATTTCATGACCCTTCAGATCAGGGTCGGAATGAACACTGAGGTAAAAACTGAGATCTTTGCTTTCACTCCAAGCTCAGCTTTCCTGATGACCGGCCGGCGCAGTTCCTTTACTATTGCTCCAGCTTGGGCAATTCTACAGGACAACTCAGTATCACTCCTTCCATCTTTCGTGAAAAAAAACCCTTACTTATACTTAAACTTCTCCACCTGTTTTAATGGAACTCCATTTATGTGCAGGGTACACTGCACAGGAGTTCGGGAAACAACCATCACTTCCGATTTGTTCACGTTTACTTTCATCGCACCATCACCACAGACGGCTGCAAGCCTATCCAGTGTTCGGTGAAGTTCCTCTTTGGATGATGCAAGGATGGCCAAATCATCTGCGAAAAGCAGATGGCTCATCCTGATGCCAGCCAATTCGAAACATTGCTCGCCAAGACTGCGCTTCATTATCCAGTCCATATATGCTATGAAAAGGAGCGGCGAAAGAACACAGCCCTGTCGAAGTCCAACGCGCACATCAAAGGGCGGGATTTGAAGCCATTTATCCGTACATAGCTTCTGCAGTTTCCAAACAAAGACTGAATGGCTCTCAGAAGAGGCCCACTCAGCGCATAGACCTGCAAAACTCTCCACAGTGTATCTCGAGGGACTCGATCATACGCCTTTTCCAGATCTACTAAACGCGCATAGACCGGTTTGGCACATTCCCAGGCCTTCTCAAGAATAACCTTTAGAGTAAAAAGCTGGTCGGTTGTGCCTCTGCCAGGCCGAAAGCCGCACTGTTCTTCCCGAAACAAAGGCTCGATTACAGCTCTGGAACGCGTTTCCAACACCTTCGCGAATACTTTTCCCGGAAGACTCAAGAGAGATATGCCCCTATAGTTGGCGCATTCTCTCCTGTTCCCTGACGTTATTGATGCCAAAGATAAATTTTGATTTAAATGTTGTTTTTAAATTTGGTGGTCACATATAGATAGGTCTGAAGCCGGATTCGATTCTGCCTGTTTGTAGACGGACTCGACTAATTTTCAAACTTGATCTAGTCCGATGAACTTCCAGTTTGACTAAATGTAAGTTTCCTATAGCTTAAAATTTAAGGCATCTGCAAGGCAAATCTGTATAAATACGTTCGGACGGACATAGCCTTATTAGTTCTCCTGTCGGTATTGATTATATCTCTAAAGGGTCTTAAGGTTCTACGGTGGTTATTTCTCTACGTTTAGATTAAATTTCTCTCCCTATGCATAAAACAAAAAGGGGACTCTAACTGCGTGGAAAATTAAAGAGGAATCTCCTTCCTGAATTGCTTAATGAAGATTTTTTTCTCAGGACTATTTAAAAGACTGCCTTCAAGTCCTTTACTACCCGAAATGGACTTAACTAATTAAGTGATTGCTATCACGGAGTAAGGAAAGGAAATACAACAACAGGCCAGACTTTCACCTTTACAAAAATCGGCAGATCTGTTTTGGATACGAGTGCTTAATTGCATGTGTTCTTCGTGGATTTCAAGGCTGCATTCGACTCCTTTCATAGAAACGTGCTTTTTTACAGGGGTCTAAGCTCGAAAGTTATTCTGTTGGACAATCGACAGTTAAACTGAGTCAGCGGCTTAGAATGGAGATCAAATTTTGGGAATGGTTCTCGGCGATGATGGGAGACGCTAAGCAAGGCTGTGTGTTTAGCACTCTGCTGTTTGTTTTGCTTTTGTATGGAAGAGCTTTGTGGCGGTATTATTTGTAATGGTAGAAGAATCGGCTTGAAATTCGACATGGAGGGGGAACTGTTTCAACTCGAAGGATTTGAATTTACAAGCAAAGTTAATATATTTTGTGAAGCAACCGCCCGGGAGCTAATGCTGTATGGTTACTGCTTTCCACCAATACGAAGAGGTTGAAAAGCTGCTGCGATTTTTCCTTAAACGTTTGTTCAAATAACCCAGCCATACACCGAACTACTTGCTTTGTCTAGAAACCGGTGTCTCTCCTTTGTTTATTCAGATGCTGAAGCTTCATTTGGATTCATATGCCAAATAACCATCTGTCTAACCTTAAGGTTAGAAACGCCCTTTCAAACAACTGTCTCTTCGTTAAGGACTTTCATAAGATCATAAGTCTCAAAGATATGGATTTCAACTGCACCTCAGTACTAGTAATATCGATTCAGGGAGGTACATTTTGTATGGCTTTGTTCACGACCTGGGATGTCAGATTAAGAATCAAATTCGAGGAGAAAGGAAATTCGTCCTTGAACAGGGAGTACGTTATAGTCGGCTGGCTCAACTATAATCTCATAAAAAGAAAATTATTTCAGGAAACTCCTTAGCAAAGTGCTAATTTCAACAATTTTCAAGGTTGGAGGAGAGCTTTTTAGCCTTATAAATAGGCCACATAGAGAGGAAATTCCTGTTTTCTGCAGCCCATAGTGTGCGCAAAGATGTTTTTCACTTCCTGGCAGTTCGTCCTATATTGGTTGAATTGACAACACTTCAATTTGGCAGTTTGGAGACTACGACGAAGAGCCTCGGGTATACTTAACGGAGTCGAGAGATGGAATGATCTTTAAGAATATTGCAAGGAAGAGTAAAGACATAAAAAAGTATTTTACCACCATTTTTCTTAACTTATTTTTTCGAAATAATTTTTTGTACTTCAATGGTATGTCATAAGAGTACATTTTTATTTTTAGCTGCTACTGAGACGATGACCAAAGTCATGCTTTTCAACGAAAATCTAAAAAAAAATCATCAAAGTAAAATCATTTTAAAAAGCTTACCGAACGTTTCGTTGCTTATGTTGCGGAGCGGCCCCTATGGCAAAGCCATACAAAATCAAATTTGATATTGAAAATTAAAAAATTCAAACAATTCACAATTCTACAAACATTATTATAATGGCTGGCTCTGTGATCATTTCAAACGCTGCCAGGCGAACATCGTCAGAAGCCCTTATATTATAATGATGCTAACATTATTTGACAACTCTTCCTACGGTTTCCCGTAAGAGAGCAAGTTTTTAAAAAAAACAAATAAAAGCAAAGCAACAACGTCAGAACTTTTCAATAATACTTCAATAATACTAATGGACTTTTCAATAATAAAATCATTTTAGTTGATAACGTTTGAGGCTGCTTGTAGAACTCTTGTTTTTGTGCATATTTACAATAAATTTGTGGCAAAATTCGTGCTTAATTTTTAGTACATCAATTTTAAACACCGAGTGTCTCGAAAACTCAGCTTTGCAAAAATATTTAATATAATTATATATAATATAAACCGCACTTGAATGCAATTTTGCTCCATTCATTCAGAAAAATCACTTTGTATCTTTAAAGTTCGAGAAAACCTATCCATCCACATTGCGGCTATTCCAGTCTAAAAACTTCTCAGTCGTAGCTACTCAAGAGTACGTAGTGTATAACAATTTTCACCCAGCATCCGATTAAGAGCTTCGATCAATACAGCATTCGGGTCAAGAGTATGATGGGGCAGCCAAAGCTGACCACGATAGATGGGGAACCATCTTCAAATTTATACAACATAAGCTTTCAATTTAGATCCAAGTCCACTTCAATAAGCAAATGGCTCACTCCGGGGGAACGCACAGTTGTTCGGAAAACGAAAATTAAACCACTTTGCTTTTTTGCTTTATTTTTTGGATTCTAATAAAAACAGCAATTTTAGCCAATTGAATGGGATTTCGATAAGGACACTGAAGAAGAAAAAAAAAATCAAACAAAATAGGAAAAACAGGACAAAGGCATATGAGAGAAAAAGTGGAAAGAAAAAAAAAGTACAAATCTTTGAAAACACTTCGGACTGACACAGTTCACTTGAGAAGGGGTTTTCACTTAGAAAGGACATTTTCAAGGATAAATCTTTTATTCCACCAAGCTACTGCTCTACACTCACCCCCATACTATTATATCTGCGCATCCACACGTAGCGAGCCTCTAACCTGCATTATTCATCGATTTTGGTTGTTGTCCTGCCCTAAACACCTGGTATTAATATGACATGACAATCAATTTCTGCACAGAAAAGCACTGAGCGGCTGCCATTTATTCCACTTAGGCACGTTCAATATCCTCGACACTCGCACTCGCTCCCCTTCCAGAGTGGACGTCGACAACCGGGAATAGTGTAGATGCATATATACCTTTACGTACTTTATGCCCATTTCACTTATCGGCACAAAAATCGGGAGGCCGTCGTGTCAGTGCTGAACTTTTTGGGTCAAGACAATAGGATTGAGCGAGCATTTCCTAAGCCCGGGCAGCTGGCCATGCCAAGCACACTATATATATACCAGGGCTAAGTCAATTATTTATCCATAATCCACCAGACGTTGGGGTTGTTCAAGTGAATTTATCACACAAAACCAGGACGACACAATATACACAGCAAAATATCCTTCGATCGAAGGAGAGGAAAAACTTTGGAACTGTGCGTGGGACATTGATAGCAGGAAAATTAGGTGAACCTCAAGTTTTGAGAAATCCCTGGCTACCAATCATGGTATTAAGCAATTTATTCGAAATTCTTGGAAATCTGCTGCAGGAGAGCTAGTCAAAACGGAGCAGGGCGGTGGCTTGAGTTCAGTTATGAACTGAAATGCACTGGAGTGGACATGGGAGTTTAGGGAAAACGTCAAAACTATCAGGGTGGAAGATGAAATGTAGAGACTGTTAGCTTTTTAGTTACTGTCTTAATTTGGGCGTTATTCTTGGATGTCGGCTATCCTTTTCTGTGTGAAAATTTTACTCAACTATAGGAAGGGTAGCAGGATATGACTGCCTGTAAGGAGCTCTATCTGGTTGAAATGCGGTAGGCAGGTGGAATGCATGTGAGTTTAACCAATGTTGCCCTTTTTCCTCTGAAAATTAACCAAGTAAAATGGATTTCGGAAATTTTAACATTTATTACTTAAATAATAGTGAACTGGGTATAACTTTTTTGTATTTCGCTAAAGAAATGTTGGACTACTTTAAGTTATGCGTATTAACCCTTTAATGGGTGAACAAGAGCATTAAGCTAAATTCACAAACAAGCTTTTAATGTTTGCTATGTGATTTCAATGTTTCTTAATGCAATGTAGTAATTTCAGCTTCAACTTTTCGTTGAGCAATTGTAAAAAAAAAAGTTAAAGTTATCTGACTCCAAAGCAAAGCTTTAGTTTAAAACTATTTTTTTAACCATTTAACAATTTTTTAATAATTTTAAGAAATGAGTTTTTTATTGATTTTAAATCTGTTCTTCTTATATTGGGAGAAATTTAAGTTGTGTTCCCCTAAATTGTTTCAAAATGCAGGGTGGCAGAAGACTTTTCCTCCAGTTTTTTTTCCTTTTTGACTTCCTTTTTTCTTAGACAAAAATGTTATCAGTATTTTAAAATGTTTTTTTGTTGGCTTGAAGTTCGGATGAATTATTGTGCTTGTGTCAAATTTGGTGGATGTAATGTTATTGACCTAGGTACAACCATTATCAATTCATTAAGAAAACTTTTCAAGCACATCTTTTAAACGATTAACTATTTCAAACTCGCTTTAGTTTTTCTTGAAAATTTATACGATTCGACTATTCCCATTGCTTATTTCAACATTATGCCTGTAACCGTTCGGCTGTGACAGAGAAGGATAACGCTTTTTACCATTTCTAACTTCCTGAAATTACAAAACCATAAAACGACTTTTTCAATTATTCGCTCAAATGCCGTAAGACTTTTTTTAGTGGTTCGTGCCAAAATGGAAAAAGGGCCTCTTATGATATCATCACATTGTCGGCCCGTGCGGAATTATAGAATGTTTTGAATGTTTAGCAAATTCTGAGGTTCAGTCCGAAAACTTCAAAAACATTTCAAAAATTATCTTTCAAAATATTCTGTGATTTTGACGGTAGAATGAAATTTGGCTTTTACACTTTGTTCGGGTCTCAGATACCCGCGCTGATTCGTTTAGGTAATGATGATTCTTTCTCGGTCTCGTCTCGACGTTCTCGTAGAAAATTACACTTCTTGGTTTATTGAAATTTCTTTATTAAGTAAAACACGTCTTACTCTAACGAATGTTGGTAAAAGAAGAAAGCTACCGGCTATTTTGAGCTATATCTTTAAGTTGGTATGAAAAGGAGGAAATTATAGACAGTGCCATCTTTCAGTGAATTTACAAACCCTAACGTAAAGAGTTCAAGAAAGAAACTTACTTGAACATTGCCGGCCGCCTTGCAGCCTTGGGTGTAATAAATGCAAATGTAAGAGCTAAAGTACAATCTTTACCTGATATAGAAATGATCAAAGCTTACAACAATAGAAAATAAAGATTTCATTAAAGTATAAAGAAAATATGATCAAATGAGTACAATACAGAAAATGTTTTATAATAATTTTCTTGAAAAACAATTGAAATAAGATAAATAGGTTATTGAAATTCAATAAAATTCTACGCATGTACCTTAAGATCAGTGATAGAATACCTTATTTTGCATTCCAAGATATCGGCAGAACAGTTACAGTTTTTTTTTTTTTTTTATCTTTCCTCTAAAGTATTGTTATTTTATGAATTCATTTTTTTTTTTTTGAGTAGTTGTCCTAAGAGTGAGTTAATACACATATTTTTGTGATTGGTCGCGTTATGATACCATTTTTTGTTCTAATGTCTGCAACTCTAGTTCTTCTATCCACTCCAGAATAGACTTTGACAATTCGGCCTAAGTGCCATTCATTTGGAGGGAGTCGTTCGTCCTTTATGACAACAACGTCATCAACTTCTATATCGCGCTGCGGAAACTTCCATTTATACCTTTTGTCGAGCTCTCTCAAATATTCATCCTTCCAACGACGGCAAAATTGGTGGTGCAAAATTTTTAACCTATCCCATCTCCGAACGCTTGTTAAAGATTTTTCGTCGAAAGCAGGTTCCAATGGTGCTAGCAAAGGTCCGCCACGCAGAAAGTGACCTGGGGTCAATGCGGGAAGATCTACTGTGCTTTCTGAAGGTGGTGATATTGGGCGCGAGTTGAGGCAAGCTTCAATCCTTGAGAGTAGAGTGGAGAACTCTTCAAAGGTGAATTTGTTACTTCCAGCAACCTTGCGAAAGTGTTGCTTAAAACTTTTAACACCTGCCTCCCATAAGCCACCCATGTGAGGAGCGCCAGGTGGAATAAACTTCCATTCCAGTTTGAGGTCGATGTACCGTTCGGCTGCTTCTATAGAAAGGGTGCGAAGGAATTGCTTAAATTCTTTGTCTAAAGCTCTGGTGGCTCCTACAAGGTTAGTTCCGTTATCGGAAAATATCGTTTTTGGCATCTCACGTCTGGATATAAATCTGCTTAATGCAGCCAAAAAGGTTTGGGTTGACAAATCAGAAGTAGCTTCTAAATGAATTGCCTTAGTACCGAAGCAAACAAAAATGCAGACGTACCCTTTAGTCACTCGGCAGTTTCGACCAGAGAAGCTTTTAATTGAAAAGGGACCAGCAAAGTCCACGCCTGTGTAGGTAAATGGTGAAGAAATAAGAGTTCGTTCTATTGGCAAAGCCGCCATAACTTGTGTTTGAGTTTTCCGTTTGTGGATAATACAAGTCTTACAACTGCCTATTGATTTTTTTACTAATTTTTTAAGTTTAGGTATAAAAAATTCACAACGAACCATACGCACCACCAACTGGTAACCCCCATGAAGAGTTAACTCGTGCACAAATTTTACAAGAAGTGAAGAGATGAGTGCGTGATAAGGGAGGATCACTGGATACCTTTCACTATATGATAGAGTAGAGGACGACAACCTCCCATCGGAGCGTATGATTTGGTTCGAATCTAATATAGGGTTTAAATTAGCTAAAGAACTTTTCTTTTGGATATGTTCACTATGAGAAAGTGCTATATATTCATTTTGGAAATGAGAACGCTGGGTCATACGAATTATTATCTACTTAGCGTAAGTCATTTCCTTTTGACCTAAGGATTGTGTTCTGAAAAAGAATTTATTCTTAAACCGAGGGTTAGATGTGTATAAAAAGCGGAGTACGTAACAGATAACATGAAGCATTTTCGACCATGATGAAAATCTTTTTAATATTATTTCAATATTATGTGTTACAGTAGACAAATAGGATGAGAACGGTTTTCTTTCATTTTCGCTTTCATATTGCCTTTGCAATGAAGGTTTAGGCCAACTAGGCTGGGGTTGCATCAGCCATGGGGGACCATGCCACCACAAGCTACTTTCAATAAGATCCTTCGGAGTCTTGCCTCTGGTAGCCAGGTCAGCTGGATTATCGTTTGAACGTACGTGTCGCCATTTGGCATTTGGCACATAGGTCTGCACCTTTGAGACACGGTTCCCCACAAATGTGTTCCAGGTAGATGATGGTTTATCTAGCCAAGCTAAGACGACTGAGCTATCCGTCCATAGGAAAAGTTCGTGGCGAGGAATTTGCAGCCCTTCTATGATATTTTTATACAATTTAGCTAATAAGACAGCACCACAAAGCTCCAATCTTGGCAAGGGAATTTGTTTGACGGGAGCTACTTTGCTTTTGGCGCATAAAAGATGGGAAACAAAACTTTGTTCGCTGTGTTGAACGCGCACATAAATACAAGCTGCATAAGCATGCTCGGATGCGTCCGAAAACCCATGGATGTGAATATCGTTTGAGGGACTAAAATTTACCCACCGTGGTATTTGGACCTCGTGTATATCTACAAGAGTATCATAAAAGGTCTTCCAACGCTTGCCGGTTGCAAACTCTAAAGCATCGTTCCAATTTGTACCATCGCGCCAAATTTGTTGCATAATTATCTTTGCTACAATTATAATGGGAGCTAACCAGCCAGCTGGATCAAATAGTTTGGCGATAATGGATAAGACAGCTCGTTTCGTGATCTTATTTTCATCTTTAGGGATTTTGAAGAAAAAACAGAAGGAATCAGACGTGGCATTCCACTGAATGCCTAATGTTTTTGAGATACTTTTATAGCTCTAGTTTTAGAAAATCTTGATTGTATAGCTCTGACGGCTGAAATCTTTCAAGTAGGCGCGTTGTATTCGATGTCCATTTATGCAAAGAAAAACCAGCTGAACCAAGAGCCGCGATGAGATCACCTTGCGCTTTCATTGCTGTATCAATGTCATGAGCACCCGAAAGAACATCGTCGACGTAAAAGTGATTTTTTAAAAAAGTTGAAGCAAGTGGAAAGGTATGCTTTACATCGTCAGCGAGTTGGTAAATTGTACGTATGGCCAAATATGGAGCAGAAGTCACGCCAAACGTCACAGTTTTTAATTCAAAATCTTGTGGGCAGCTGTCTGACGTACTTCTTACTAGGATGCGCTGAAAAGGGGTGTGATCCGGATGCACCCAAATCTGCCGGTACATTTTCTGAATGTCTGCATTGAAAACGAATTGGTAAAAGCGCCACCTAAGGATTAATGTTGTTAAATTTGTTTGCAAAGCGGGGCCCGCGTGTAATGTATCATTTAAGCTAATACCGTTGCTCGAAGAAGAAGATGCATTAAAAACCACACGAATTTTGGTTGTTAGACTCTCGGGTTTTATTACCGCATGGTGGGGTAAGTAAAATGAGCAAACTTTACTATCTCGGATTATCTCCTTCGATGTAACTTTAACCATATGACCCAGGTCGCAATACTCTTCGAGCACCTGATTATAGGTTACATATAGTTCCGAATGCTTTTTAAGCGAGTTATCCATCCTAAAAAACTGCTTAAGAGCGGCATCTCTTGAATAGCCAAGACTTGGAACGGGTTGTTTAAATGGAAGGCATACTATATAGCGACCATTTTTATCTCGTGTGGTTGTTTCTGAATAAATTTTTTCACATAGTACATCCTCAAGCGAAGGTGGTGACAACTCATGAACTTCTTCAACTTCCCAGAACTTGGAAAGCTGATCCTCAAGTGACATTTCGCAGTAATGAGATAAAATGCTCGAAGGGGGATCGTGATTCTCTTGTGGCAAGGGACCAAATAGTATCCACCCAAAGATGGTATTTTGCGCCACAAGTGAACCGTAAACGTTTTGCTTTATTCCCTCTTTGATGACTGCAGGGTACAAATCTGCCCCAATTACGAGATCTATCTTACCACTTTCATAGAAGTAAGGATCCGCAAGAACGAAATCAATTGATTTCAAAAAATTTCGATTACAAACAGTACTTGAGGGAAGATCACTCGTAAGTCGTTTTAAGACAATGGCGTTTACTGCGATTGATACATCCGAAGCATATTTAGAGTGAATTTGTAGGGTGCACAGTTTAGAGGATGTTGCTGTAACAACTGCATTCATCCCAGATATTTCAGCGTTTATTGGTTTCACTGGTAGTTTTAATCGGTTTTGTACCTCCTCCGAAATAAACGTAACCTCTGATCCTGTGTCAAGAAGTGCACGTAGAGTAAACGAGTCCCCGCAATGATGTACATTAACAAGGGTTGTTGCTAGAAGAACCCGCGTGTAGTTTTGAGAGAAATAGGACTTAACTGGCCTTGAAGTCGAGTTAGCAGTGGACTGTATACTTTCTGAGCTATCAATACTTGGAAAAGTCGAATAGGTTGATTGATTTGTTATTTCATTCGGGCTTAATGAATCAGGATTTGATAACTGTACAATAGGCGATGTATGCAGAAGGGTGTGGTGTCTTTGCTTACATATAAAACACGTATGTAGGCTTCGGCAATCAGCCTCTAAATGATTGGATGCTAGGCAATTATAACAGTATTTGAGGAGCTTAACCTTTGCAAGTCGATCTTCGCTCGACAGTTGCAGAAATTGGTCACAAAACCGTAGAGGGTGACTATTTTTACACAGCTTGCAAGCAAAGGATTGCGATTTTGCATGAAATGACTTATGGTATTGAGGACTTTCCTTTTTGACGTGGTGCACCTGACCCTTAGAACACGGTGGCTTAGCCGTTGGCAAATGTTCAATATCGCATACCGTTTCCAATACTCTATAGCGATTTGTTAAAAAAATATCCATTTCTGACCATAGTGGAAGGTTACGAGGTTTGTCTAACGATTGCTCCCACAGAGATAAAGTTTTCTCAGGCAAACGACTGGAGCACAAGTAGACTACAATTGGATCCCAGGAATCTATATTGACCTGGTGAGCTTTAAGGATTGATAAGCAATCGTTTATCTCTCTTTGGATATCTCTTATACCGTCACCTGTCTCCTGTACTATGGTAGGCAAGTTGAACAGAGTTTTTATCTGATTATTTACTAAGATTCTCTCGTTTTCGTACTGGTCTACTAACGCCTTCCATGCTAACGCAAAATTATCTGCGGTTAGTGGAAATTTAGAAACTAATTTGTAGGCGTCACCCTCTGTCTTTGATCTTAGATGAAACAGTTTTTGCACCGAACAAAGCTTAGGATGGTCTATGTATATGGCTGTAAACATGTCCCTAAAGGACGGCCAGCTCAAATAGTCCCCGTAAAAGGTTTGCGTATCGCATGGCGGAACCTTGAAATACGACACAGAATTGGTGATGTATGTCTGTTCACTTTCAGTGCTCAATTCCTCTGACCCCTTGTTCACATCGGAATTTACTGCAGTCGATTTGACACCATCCGAACTTATTGCCTTTAATTTCTTGCTACTTTCGATAATGTTAGTTAAACAATTTATATAAGTATTAGAAGACAAACGATATTTTGTTTTTATAGCTCCTATGTCATCGGCCTTGCTAGCGGCGAGTTCATCAGATTTCAAACATAAAACATAGCTCTGTTTCAATGCTACCCACAAATCTTTAAGTTCGATTTTAGATGCTTCTAAGGAGCTAAGAGTTTGATCAACAAGAGGCTTTTCTTCAAAGTCTGTGGCGAAATCCACTAACTGATCAGCAGCAACGATAAAAGCGTCTAACGTGGTCATTTTGGAGCAAATTTGCGAACACGGAATTTAGTTAGTGCAAAGGCGTACATTTTAACCACACCTTGATATTTATTTTATTTTTTTTTTTTACCACGATCAAATAAATTCCTTTCTTAACTCGCTAACTCACTATTAGGTTTGCATATCTATTCAATAGTTATATATTTGCCGGTATTTTAATTCACTGATCTTAAGCTACATACGCACCTGTTACAATTTAATGCTGGGTAATTATGTTGAATGCCTATATGCTCATAAATTGGTAACTTTTTGCTTGGACTGTTGCTTGGAGTTGCTTGGTGAATCGTCTCTATCGATATGATGAAGGGCCGCTAGATCAATGTTTCGTGTTTGCAATTGATCGTGCGGTGCTTTGGTATGTATCCGGAATTGTCGATGCAGCTGAGAGACTTTGGGCGTCTCTACTTATATGGTGATTGTGGGAAGCTAGACACGTGGTGACTTTTATAAAGTGATCGGGGCGAGCATATGCTCGCTGCTGGTTTAATGCTGGTATTACGGATAGATCGATTTACGATTTGATGGTTATAGAAGGAGCTGGACACGTGCTGACTAGTGTGAACGTGAAATGTCGAGCGTTGATGTACGACTGGATTGATGTTGGTTGATGTGATCGTGCCGAGCCGAGCGTTGGTGTGCGAGATGATTGGTAGCAGATGAGAAAACGGCAATCAATGAATCGATTTATTTGATGATCGGTATTGAATTTAGAGTGATAAGAAGATGATACGGGTGATAATGAGACATATGTTAGTATCTCGTGTTGGACTTTTGTTGAATAAATTGATATTGAATTTATCAAATTATCAATTATCCACGGCTTGATGGACCAAATGTTCGGGTCTCAGATACCCGCGCTGATTCGTTTAGGTAATGATGATTCTTTCTCGGTCTCGTCTCGACGTTCTCGTAGAAAATTACACTTCTTGGTTTATTGAAATTTCTTTATTAAGTAAAACACGTCTTACTCTAACGAATGTTGGTAAAAGAAGAAAGCTACCGGCTATTTTGAGCTATATCTTTAAGTTGGTATGAAAAGGAGGAAATTATAGACAGTGCCATCTTTCAGTGAATTTACAAACCCTAACGTAAAGAGTTCAAGAAAGAAACTTACTTGAACACACTTATTTTTTAATGCATTTTTGCGATTTTTTTTCGAAAATACGTCGAAATTGCTGTACTTGAACTTTTTTTTGAAAAATATGACTTCAGCACTTCGTTTTGTACGTGTTTTTAATACTGACTTTGTTCACTAATAGGCCAGTGCTGAGTTAAGCCCAGCTTAAACCAAGATCTGTTAATCCCGTAACAAAACGAATCTAGAGTTAATCCAGCGAACAGTTTTTCAGTGCAGTGTTAACTCCGTCATTAAAATTGTCAAAATCTTCGACTGTCGAAAAAATAGACTCCTTCAACTCTTACTTCACTTAGAAAAATACAGGAAAAGATGTTCGAGTCACTTTCAGATGTCATTTTTCACAGAAACACGCAAGTCCATTGCCATTTCAAATAGAAAAAAATTCAAAGAAATTCATTCTGCTCACCAGAGTTTATCCGGGATTAACTCACCAAATTTTGCGAGTTAAGCCGAGATTAATTCGGGATCAATATTCACTGAAAAATTAATTTCTGGTGTTAATCTCACTTTAACTCGAAAACTCGGATGATCTCGCACTGAAAAACTGGCCCTGAGCCGGTTCAAAAATAATGGTCTCAAACACTTTAAAAGACGTCATCCATTTACAACTCCACATTTCCCAAAAACCTTTTAATATTTTCGAAAAATTGGATGTTCTTGTTAAAGTTCAGTATATTTACAAGTTTCGTTTTTCTATTTCTTGCCTACTTAACTTCTTTAAAAAAGTATTGAAAAACATTAGATACATTTGCCTATGAAACTTGAAACTGTAGTAAAACTGTTATTTGTGCTTAAATAAAAATTGCTCCCGTTGGGTTGTCTGACTATTTCCGCATTTTTGAGGCAGAACAAATTTTGTCTTTCTACGACTCACCGTTCGGAGGTAACAGGTGTGGACGGACAACGAAATGATACCAAAAGTGGTCCTTTTTCCATTTTTGGACGGACTACTGAATAAAGGAAATTATATGATTGAATGAAACAAGGCCGCAATATGTGACAAACCGCTCCTTTTCTTCTTCTTTGATTTGATACGAAACAAGTGGGAAAGTACAAAAAAAAACTGCCACGACTCCAAAAAGTGGGCGGGATATAAAAATATAACTGTTGAATGCTTTATACTAGTTGGTTGCAAACATTTTGGTCTTAAGCTCCGCCATTTTAACTTAAAAAATCACTTTTTTTAACACCACGCCCACAAAAGCGGGCGGAGGCACATAGTCCTTACACATGAAAGCTAGAAAATGCTAATATCTACAACTTTTGTCATATAATTTTTAGTCAAATTTCATAAATATTTATTGAAAAACAGCTATAATAAACTAAAATCCTTTAAAAAAGTGGGCGTGGTCCATGAAAAGGCTAAATTTTTTTGGCCACTTCAAAGACAGTTACAAGGCAATGTTACATACCAAAAATTAATTCGCTTGCACTATTTTAACATAGCTAAAATTTAGAAAAAGTATTTTTTTTAAATTAGAGAGGGTCGCACATACAGGGTTGTAGTGGGCGTGTCTGTGGGTCGATTCGGCTAATTTTTAAACTTGATCTGGTCTAATGGACTTTCAGCCAACCAACAAAATTTCAACTCTGTACCTACAAATTTAAGGCCTAAGAGTTGTTTAGTTGTTTGCTCCTGTATACATCAAACTTAATATATCCTGGGTCGGGTATAAAAACTCTCCTTTTTTTACTCTGTCCCACGACACTGATGAGCTAATATTGTCTGATCAGTGCCCCAATACAAGAGCTTTAAACACCTTGGCTAGAAATAAAAGACACAGAACTAATCATAGTCACCCACCCCGTCCGAATTTTCAATAAGACACTTATCTTGCCTGAACTGCCACGACTTTTCGCATACAACGTGACTTTTTGCATTCCGCTTCATTCCCTTTGTTGCTTAAGCATCTGATCACGACTCGAAAATCAAGGGTAACGCACTTTTTCCCGGAAAACAGTAAGCACCGAGCACACGCACAACCACTGTCGCACGTTTTCACATTTTGTGCAATTTTCTGTTTTTTACAAGTTCACTGTATTATCCGACCATGCGGCACAAAGGGGCCATAATGTTTTCTACGAAATGTAATTACAATTTCCTTTTTTTACTAACTTTATTCACTGTTCGTCTCAAATGTGTACAAATAACTGATTTATCCTCGATAGATACCAATTTACGTCCGAGCAGCACAGCACACTCACTGATGATGTTTGACCGACACTGGCTGTCAGCTCACCTGTCAGTCCGATTAGTAAACAAACCACAGGGCCGCACTAGACAAGCGGCCATAAGGCGCTTTTAAACAGGTCCACCCCGGGCATGTTTGTGCAGGGCGCGTTAACAAGAGACCCTGTGTAGCCTCCCAGTACAAGGATATCGAAGCGTCGAGTGATCGAAACAAGATCAAATTTGGTCAAACAACCATTTTCGGGCTTTGAAACCCGAACACATGTTTTTCCAAATCGTCCCCTTCGTCCCCTTCGGGTAGGGGTTAGAATGTCCCCTTCGGGTAGGGGTTAGAATATACCCGAGGTAAGGCATGCCTGTCGTAAGAGGCGACTAAAATCCACCCTCCGTATGCCGAGCGCGTAGCGCATACAAACCATGCAATGGACAAAACGAACGGAAGTAATACCCCAGGTGGTAATCCAGCATCACTGGCAAATCCACCCTCTTCGGAGGTAGGCTCTACGGATTCTGGGGAGAGCCATTTATTGCTTTCAAATCCCTTTATGAAGAAACCAAGGGTACCTCGATCACCACCACCTAGATCGATCATCTCCGGGAAAGGAAGTCCGCCGGTTAATCGGGACTCAGCGAAAACTAAATGCTTTGAAGCGGAAAACGACGAACTCCGCGCTAAGCTTAAAGATATGGAACGTCTCTACCATGAGCTCAAAAATGAAGTAGATTCGTTACGAAAAGAAAACGAGGCTCTTAGGAATCCCCGTGATACTACAAAACGTGAGGACACGCCGAAGCGTCAAAGCGAATACGTGACAGACGAAGAAGAGCTTGCACGTGAAACTAATCCGGCTCTCAAGAAAAGATCTACCAAAAAACGAAAAATTGGGTCTTCGCCAGTAGTTGAGGCCGTATTTAAACACGATGAAACACCAACCGTGTCAAAAAAAGCGACAGCGAAAATTGAAGAAAAAATTCGCCGACCGCCTGCAATAAATGTCGTTGGGGTCGCAGACTACGGAAAGCTGCGAAATATCTTAAAAAATACTCTGGGGACGAAGTATAATTTAATTTCTCTTCGAAATAATGTATGGAAAGTCAATGTCGATGACTCTGATGCCTATCGCGCACTTTCGCAAAAATTAAATACCGAGAATGTACAATGGTATACTTACGAAAACAAATTCGAGAAGCCGCTTCGGGTTTTCGCTAGGGGACTTCACCCAACCTGCACGAAGGAAGAAATTGTTGAAGATGTTCAAGCCCAAGGCTTTAAAATTCTTGATGCCGTGAACATACTTAAGAAAGAAAAACAACGTACGGAAGGAGAAAAAGACACCGTGGTCAAGCGCGGTCTTCCTATTTTCATGCTGACGTTCGATAGGATTGAAAACATAAACGAAATATATAAAATAAAAACAATCCTAAATATCAGGGTAAAAATTGAGCCCAAGCGAAAGGGCAATAGACTAGTACCTCAATGTAAGCGATGCCAAGGCTTCCGACATACTCAAGCGTACTGCCAAAAAGAACCGCGATGTGTCAAATGCGCCGGTGGACATCTTTCAAAAGATTGCAACGTAAGCAGTCAGGCCCCAGCGACTTGCGCCAATTGTAATGGAAGTCACCCGGCGAGCTACCGAGGTTGCGAAATCGCAATAGAGCTACAAAAACGTCACGAAACTGTTAAGCAACATATTGTAGATAGGGCCACAACCCCAAAACGTTCTAGAGCTGACAAGCCGAAAACTCCCAAATCGGTCAGAAATACGAGATTGACGAGAAAAAATATACAAACTCCGCAAGAAAACGTCGCCGGTCCAAGTACAAAGGGAAAATCATCACTCATCGGCCCAAGATCGTACGCTGAAGTCGCGTCACACAAAAGCAAACCTCCAGAACCTACCACAACAGATTCGGTATCTCAAATATTATTTATGATATTGGAAAAGCTTGAGCAACAAACTAAAGTTAATCAAGTAATATTTGACAAACTGAGCGAGCTAGAGTTTAAACCTCGCAAAACCAATAACAAATCATGAATATGAAGCTCATTAACATACTTACATGGAATGCAAATGGTCTTTTAAAGAAAATCGACGAACTAGAAGTATTTCTACGGGAAAAAAATATTGACCTATGCCTGATTTCGGAAACACACTTTAAGAAGGGATCCGGACCCAAAATTAGAGGTTACATCGACTACCACGCGCATCATCCATCAGAAAATTCGAGAGGCGGATCCTCTCTCTACATCAAAGACTGCATTAAGCATTACAAAAACGAAGAAATTGAGCTTGACTCTATGCAAATAACTTCAGTATCGGTAAAAATAGGTCACCTAGATTATAATATTGCCTCGAGTTATTTTCCTCCACAGTATAGGCTAGCGGACGACGATCTTACTCCCCTCTTTGACTTACTTGGGTCGAATTTTATCATCGGCGGGGACTTTAATGCGAAAAACACCTTTTGGGGATCACGGTGCAATTCAACAAGAGGTAGAGTACTCTTCAAAGCTAGCATGAAACGTGGCGTGGTTTTCCTTTCGACGGGAAAGCCAACGTACTGGCCAACCGACAGAAACAAAGTACCTGACCTTGTCGACTTCTTTATCGCAAAAGGGGTTCCCCGCCACCTCACAAATGTAGAAGAAGGCTATGATCTCTGTTCGGATCACTCGGCAGTCGTTTTGAAAATCGGCGGAAGTCTAGCAAAAAATGAGAGAGCGCCTAGGCTAACGAATAACAACACCGACTGGGATGGCTTTAGGAAATACTGTAAAGAAAATGTATCTCTACATGTACCACTTACAACCCCTTTAGAAATAGAAGACGAAGTCGATAAACTCGTTAGAACTATCCAAGACGCTGCTTGGAACAATACTTCTTTCCGGAAGACTGGAGTAAGGAAAAGCGGATCAATTTACCCGCGCGAAATTGAAGAGCTCATACGCGAAAAGAGAAAGGCTCGAAAGAGGTGGCATTTGTCTCGAGCTCCTCCTGATAAAACCATTCTGAATGGGCTATCTAACAAATTAAAGCACTTACTTCAAGATTTCAAAAGTCGCGAAACTACCAACTACCTCGAAAACTTGACTGCCGATAGAGGGTCAAACTATTCACTTTGGAAAGCCGTGAAGTCCATTAAAAAGCCCATAGTACACTCGGCGCCAATAAGAAAAGATAACGGTGAATGGGTAAAAGGCGACAAAGAGAAAGCAGATGTATTTGCAGAACATCTAGAAGAAACATTCAAACCGTTTGACGGGGAGCCGTTGGTTGACGATCTGTATCGCAATGCGGAATTAGACAATTATCGAATGAAAACCGTGACACTGTCTGAACTTCGTCAAACAATCCGAAATTTGAAAAATAACAAAGCTCCAGGCTATGACCTAATTACTGGGGAAATTTTGAAGGAGCTACCGAAAAGAGCGTTAGTCAAGCTTCTCTACATCATAAACGCATCAATGAGAATTTCATACGTTCCACGGCAATGGAAAGTCGCAGAGGTAATAATGGTTCCGAAACCAGGGAAATGCCCGAACGACAAAAAATCATATAGACCGATTTCGCTTCTGCCGATTATATCTAAAGTCTTCGAGAAACTTGTGCTCAAACGACTGCAACCAATAATTGAAGAAAGACGATTGATTCCGGATCACCAATTCGGCTTTAGGGTCAAACATTCAACACTTGACCAGGTCTATCGAATAACTAATGAAATTGAGAAAGCCTTAGAAGCGAAAATGATATGTTCTACCGCTTTTCTTGACGTATCCCAAGCCTTTGATAAAGTTTGGCACGAAGGCCTAAAATATAAGCTACGGAAAGTTTTGCCGGAAAAAATGTATGAACTCTTAGAGTCTTATCTTGACAACAGACTATTTCGAGTGAGATACGGGAGCGAATACTCAGAATTCAAAGAAATACAAGCCGGCGTTCCACAAGGTAGCGTCCTCGGTCCAACACTGTTTTTACTTTTTACAAGAGATGTACCTCAAGTAGAGACAACGACTATAGCCACGTTCGCTGACGACACGGCTATCCTCGCTACGGATAAGACAGTCGAACAATCAACGGGAAAACTCCAACGCGCTTTGAATAAAATATGCGAATGGACAAAGGCCTGGCGAATCCTCCTAAATGAGACAAAATCAACGCATGTAAATTTTACTTACAAGAGGGTAATCAACTTACCTCTATTTATAAACTCGGTACAAATTCCGTACGCAAACGAGGCGAAATATTTAGGCATGACCCTAGACGCAAAACTTAAGTGGAAGCCACACGTTAAAAAGAAACGCGATGAACTTGAAATCAAGCTACGAGAACTGAATTGGCTTATCGGACGTTATTCGAAACTAAGCGTATATAACAAACTGCTATTGTATAAGCAAGTGCTAAAACCATCTTGGACGTACGGTATACAACTTTGGGGTTGTACCAAACCAAGCAACATATCTATTTTAGAAACTTTTCAGAATAAGACACTAAGAGCAATCGTAAATGCTCCATGGTATATAAGAAATAGCGATTTACATCGAGATCTAGGCATCGCAACTGTGACCGACGAAGTAAGAAACTTTGCTCGCAAACTTCACACTCGCCTTCACAGCCATTGCAACCACGAAATAATCCGAACTCTGGATCAGACAAATCTTGCACGCCGACTACAACGAACAAGACCGTTGGATCTAGCGTCGTAAGAGGAAACCGCACATAATGACGGTATTGCAGGTGCTTTCGTTGGAAGGTAGCCTGCCAAACGCGATTACTATACAGAAGCATGAACTACTTGTTAAGGAAACTTAGTCGTAGTCTTACAAAGATTGGGAGGTTTTTTAGTGAGTAAGAATCTCACACTACTATGAGCACGCGCGTTCGATTCTCATAGTGCCTATGAAGGTTTTTACCTACCCACGGGAAAAAAAAAAAAAAAAAAAAAAAAATGTTTTTCCAAATAGCCAAAGCACAAAGAATAGTAGAAGTGCTTAAGCAACATTTGTAGGAGACGCAGAACCAGGGATTAAATCGGTGATTTTCACATTTTGCGACAACTACTGTGATAAAACATAATAATCTGTTTGTACAAGGTGATCACAAAAAAATTGTTTCGAATCGTTGCTTTATTTGAGCTTGTGATTTAAGACCAACTTTTTATTCTTTGTATGCAGAAAATATGCTTGCGAGTAGGCAAAGAAACCAACAACCGAAGACTTTAAAAATTGGCGACCAGCTAAACTTAAGTTCAGCTCTCATGTTTGGGCAGGTGCATCAAAAACATCGCTGCATTTACTTGATAGGATTGAGAAAAGAGCGATAAAACTCATAGGAGACCCTAATATAGCAAAGTACTTGACTTGTAATGAAATTGCTGAATACCACCTCTTAAAAAATTTAGGCGCAATACACGTTTAAGGACGAATGCTCCTGAATTCACCCTTGAGATCAGCTTTAGACGTACGGCATTATATTGTGATTCTTTTTTTAGCAGAACATCATGGATGTGGAACAGGTTTCCACTCGCAGTGTTTCCTCGTCATTGTAGTCCCCAACAGTTCAAAACCAAAGTGCACCAGTACCTCCTTTCTCCCTAGAAGGGTAGTCATAAGCCCTTGAACGCGTGTAAATTATAAAAAAAGCTGATTTTAAGGTAATTGATCGTGAGCTGTCACAGAAAATTATTGTGATGATCACACTACTCGAATTTTTCTTGTTTGTGACATCGCTTATGACAGATAACCTAATCTGTGATTCTGCAGGTTTGAAACAGTCGATTTCGCCCCAGATTTCTGTTCTAAATAATCCAAAGCCACATAACGACACTGAATTTCTTTTTTTTCTATAATAATTCAAAAAGTTACGGGTATTTTAAAAGTTTTTGAACAAAATCCTATCCTTAAATTTGAAATGAATTTAGGGCCAGTTTCGCAGCGCTGACTTAAACCCAGATTAAAATAATATCTGTTAACTCCGGAACAATACGAATCGAAAACGAATAGAGTTAATCCAGTGAATAGATTTTCAGTGTAGAGTTAACTCTGTCAGTAAAGCTGTCAAAATCTTCGTCTTATTTAAAAAAAAAAAACATTCAAAGAAGTTCATACTGTTCAACAGAGTTGATCTGGGATTATGTCGGCAAATTTGCCAAGTTAGGCGGAAATTAATCCTGGATCAATATTAACTGAAAAATTCATTTCTGGGGTCAATATCAGTCTAACTCAGAAGCTCGGATGATCTCGCACTGAAAAACTGGCCCTCAGATGCTCAAAGGTGGCCGGAGCGTTGCACCCACATTACTGTAAATGCCAGGCTGGTGTTATGCAAGCAGGAGGTCTGAAATAAGAGTGCAGGCGTTTTCACGATCGACCAACGAGCAATCGATATATTTTCGTTGTCCCAGTTGTTTGTCAACACTGCGGCCTTAAAGTGCCTCTTATAAATCGGCCATGATGTTTGGCCATCGAGGGCAGACGCCTGCATTTCTTTTCAGATTTATGGTCGAATATTCACAAACATTCTGCTTCTTGACATAGTCGACCTCTCTAGCCAGCTGTTTGCTTCCCTTTTCTACTTGTGATTTTCGAGCTTCGAGCTTTTGATTTGTTGTTTAGGTTGGACTTTTTAAATTGTGTACTGAACTCTGGGTATTTACTCTCGTCTCGAGTTTAAATTTAGTCTAGACTTTCGAGTTGCGTCTTTATAGAATTTTTTTGCTTTTCAAAATCATCCTTTTGTTAGTAAAACTTGCTTTTGAGATTCGCTTAGATTTCTATTAAAGCCTATACCCTTAAAGTAAATACTAGTCGCTAGGAAGTTATAAACGTATCAGGGGGTAATACACCCGTTACACCCTCCTCCTCTCCACGGCCCTGGGGATAAGCCATCAAATTCAATGCAGCTAAATCACTTTTGACAGTCTTAACGAAACTTCCGTGATTTAAGATATTTTTGTTGCTGGCAACACATGAGTGTTTGAGAAGGGAATGGATGTTATTCAATTGGACGGAGAGAACTATCATGACTTTTGGAAGGTCAAAAGCCTTGGTTCCACAGTGAAGGTATTAGGAATCTTGATGGAACAGGGTGAGTTTTTCATCGCCATATTGCACAAACCGACGAGTACGGCAAGGGTGGCATTGCATTCTTGAACGTAATCGAATAGGAACTTCGTACGAATAATGTCCGGAATTAGTCTACGAAACTCTCTTCAAAAAACACTTAAAGGGTTTTGATCTTTTGTTGATTGGGAAGTATAACTTTGTACCAGTTTTAAGTGCAAGATCGTATAAGTTTCGCGGTTGAAGTGCGAGTTTAATCTTGGTTAACCTGACTTAACCTCGGTTTAACTCTCTCAGCTTTGTGGGTCAAACCCAGAATAAACTTGGGGAACAACAGTTACAACAACTGTAATAAGCTTTTCCTGAACAACTGTAATATGTTAAGGAAAAACGCTTTTTTCCTTAACTTATTACAGTTAGGAGAGTATAGAAGATTTCGGTTAATATCTTAACGTAGTTAAGGGCCCAGCCCATAGTACACGCTTGCGTGCTTCCTTTTATGGAATGCATTGTTCATGTGTTGAAAAGTTGAAAAATTCTTATCTTATGCGTGACTTTTTCTGAAGTTCATTTTTCAAAAGAAAGGGTGCATTAAACTGAGTTGTCGGCACGAATTCAGCACCGAAAAATGGAACCATTCCCGGGTTAACCCCATATTTATTTTTATTTCCTTTAGCGGTTAGTTCTGCACTGAAAACCTGGCACTGAAACTGAAAGTGCAGACCTAAAAAGCCTTCAGATTCTTCCAACTAAACAAACAAAATTTCAAGAACCCGAAGAAGCGTTTCGAGGGCACCAATTAAGCTATGTATTTCCTTGCTTAAGCTACGGTGTTTTAGACTTCAGCAAAGTCCTGTTCGAATTGATTAAATTAAAGCCTAACGTCAGCCCGTTGTGCAAAAAGCACCGTAACAATCGACCAGCGCCATCAATCTACTGAGATCGTAAATTAAATACTCCAGTGATTATTACCCACTGAATGTCCACACTCGACTAATTTATATCAAAAAGAAATAAATTAAAACATCCAAACGGCTCACGTGTCCGCACTCATATCCCTCCACTTGTGTTTCATGTAATATAATATACCTTCCTCCCCTAACTTCACATTTAGTGGGTGATAAAAATGATAATATCCCCCCGACTATCACGCAGACATTCGCCCTCAAACCATACGCAACACCACACATTGGGGGGATGGTGTCATAATTTGATACTTTATTTTTACGCTCGCCTCTGCCCACAGTTTCGAGATCGCTTTTGCCCCGTGCGTCGCGTCGCCAGCTCATGTGTGTGGCATCTAATTAGGTACGTGAGAGTCACCACTGACCCTAAAAACAAATCACTCACGTGAAATTGTTTGCAATAAAACTGAAACCGCCCAACCACGAAAAACAAAAGCCACCTCAAACACACATAAAACACACACACACGCTTTCCCTGAGGAGGGGAGCACTGGGAGGGTGTGCAATCCGAACCCACCGGCCGGCCGGCGGGGTGGCACCCTCCCTCCTATCGCCTAATATAATCAAGGCTCGTAAAAATGAAGTGAATACCACAAACACAAAAACCGAACAAAGAGGGACCAAATTCGAATCCGAGCGATCCATAAATCTGTGCGGCAACACAAAAACCGTTATGAGTTGGTGCCGCACCCACACAGCACAGACCTCCTGCGTCGCGCTTTGTGACAACCAGCAAGGACATCTAGTGGATACGCAGTTTTTCCTTATTTTCTTGCTGCCAGTGTGCAGGCTGTCATACTTTGTCATTTTGCGTTTCATGGGGCATGTATGCGAGTTGGCATCGGCAGGGTGGTCGGTCTACCACCCTCCGCCCACCAGCACGGTACGGCTCAGGATTCAGGATATCTTTTATGTTTTTCCGTTTTCCTTGTGCCATAATTTCATTCTCAGTGCGCCTTGTTATCGAGGCATTCTTTTTGTCATTTTCGATGTGTAACTGTATTTGTTTGTCCCAGCAACGCACCCCTGCCTGGCAGTTCCCAAGGAGATCTAGCTTAAGCTTCAGCGGAAGTTTGCTTAGGAAAGAGAGAGTGAGCGCCACCATTTTAGAGGACATATTGAGGAAATACCCCTGATGGCAGGCTGTCAACATCATCGCATCGGCTCGTTGCATGGTGTCGTCGTTGGTGCCGTTGTTTATCCGCGAGCTTCTTGTCAACCGTCAATTGCTTTTGATGAAGGCGCAAACTAAAATGTTCATAAACTTGAAAATATGTCCCTAAGTGATCGGGGCGATGGGGGGGGATGGAGGTCGTAACTCGTATGTTGGGTGCAATATGTGTAATGTAACCTCCGGGAAACGTGTACATATTCCCTGATGTATTACCAGGCACGTATAGAGCGGGGTGTAAGCGAGGGGCCGGGAACTTCGATTGAAGTGTGAATTTCGCACATAAACGAGAAAAAGTTGTTATTTTTTCGAAAGTCGGTAGCGGGGTCCGGGTTTTTTTTTACCCTGATCGTACCCTTATCCGTGTGCTTTTGAAACTTTTTCTTTTGGAAAATGTATGCAAATTGAAAAGTTTTTTTTTCTTATTCGCAAATTGCACTTAAGGGTCGAGTTCGAGTGTTTGTGTGTTGGTTACAAAGAATGGAAGACACATGAGGGCGGAAAAAAAACGAAAGTCTTTGGAATAAGTTTTTTTCGGTTTTGAAGAGAATGCGAATTGTGACCCTTTGTGTTTGCAAGTTTCCAAGGAGAGTGGGGTAATAACATAAAGAATTCTGTCAAAATTTGGCGAGAAGAAATGAGTGTTTACGAGTAGCTTACCTATTGTAATTTGGATTTGATAAGTTATGCAAAAGTTTGACGAGTTCTTTACCTTGCACAGAAACAATTTATTATAAAACACGTGTTTACGCTTAGATGAGATAAGACAGACATAAGATGCGTAATGTTTTGGGTGGAGGTTCACATCACAGCTGAAATTGCGGAAACACAAGTAAACACTTCCTGTTGTTAAGAGCTGACAGTCGTTATGCAAGTTCGGGAAATGTCAAGCCCAAAGGAAACAATGCTTTCCGCTTTCTTCCGTTACATCGTATGGACAAAGAATTGTTGCATGATGAAGATTGAGGTTGACTACAAGTGAGTTAAAGTAGTCCTTTTTTAGGAAGTGTCAAATGGTAGTGCCTCATCTATCATGGGTTACTAAAAATCATATGGAAATTAAAATATTAAAATGCTTTAACTCATATTTTTTAAGTAAATTTTGAGTAAATGCAAAACTTAGATTAATGCTTAGTTGAAGCTAAAAAATAATGAATTATGTGGGCACTTGTGAATGGTTATTTCAAGCCATATATGATTTCTTTTGATTTAGAATAAGTTTTTAGAAAATAAGTTTTTAAATATCTAAACTGGTAAAAGTGTGTATGGTAACTGGTGTAAGAAGCCTGATTTTCATTCAGGTAGTCTTTAGTCTTTACCACCATTGCTGTACTCCAAAATTTTAACTCCTACGCTTTGCTTATCATTTATAAGAACAACTGACTAATATTAAATATACTTATTTACTAATAGACTGATTAATAAACTCATAGAATGATCCAAGTAGCACGCTGTGGACCCATAAGCATGCTTTAAGGTACTTAAAATTCTCCTTACTAACACTAATGGTTTTGTAGGGATTCGATACCTTCTCATAAAAGTGGTCAATTATTGTTTACAGCACCATTGTAATTATAAAACTAAAAGACCCAGCACCAATTGTTTTTTTTTAACATGGTGCTATAAACGTTCCTAGCACTGCACTTATAAGCCTATAAATGCTGAAAAGTAATAAGCTAAAGCGCAGGTTCTATAGACCCTTATAGCACCTAATTATAAAACTATAAATTTGACATTTTTTTAAACGTGGTGCTATAAACGTTCCTAGCATGCAGTTATAAGGGTATAAATTCTGAAGAGTAAGATGCTAAGGCGCAGGTTCTATGGACCTTTATAGCACTTAATTAAAAAACTACAGATTTGACACTTCCGAAGTAGTACTTTGCAATCTTATATAGCACTTGTAGGGTGCCGAATGTCACACAAAAATAAAAGAATTAAAATTGTTGTGAGGCCCTCTAGACGAAAAGCATTTATATGAAAGATGTAAGGCTTTTTTATGCTTAACAGAGAACTATACATTTTAACAAATTTAAATTTCTAGAATAGAAAAAGGATATCATAAAAAAAAATTTATATCTACCTTTTCAAAATTTAGGATAATATTTTTCATTTTTTACTATTCTTTCCATGATCAAGTCTACTGAGTCAAAGAAGAAGATTTATGCTTGGGCTTTCTTGGTCCAGCAGAATAAGTATTTGATCTCACTCACTGACATGTCCACTTGTTAGGCAGAAGTTAAACAAAAAGTCATAAGATATGCAGCATGAAAAGTGAGGTTTTTCTCAGAAGCGGGTCACGTTACAAATTTCCAATAGGCATAAGAAAAAAGCTACAGTTAGCTACACAAGCTCCAATACTGGGTCATCTCCCGGTTACCGAAAAGAGTGAACCGGGTAAAAATTTCATTTAAGCCTATCGGAATTTTTTTTTCACAATCGAGTACAAATTCGAAACATTAGTTACAAACTCGCGATTGGCGTAACAGAAAAGTTACAAAAAAAGCCACGCCAGGTCCCCTGTACGGCCATTGAAGTGTGCTGGCTAGCTTCAGAGAGCCCAAAAAGTCTTCTTTGGAGCTTAAAACTCTTAAGGTATATATGTACTGCATCAATGGATTCGCCAAGAATGAATCACCACCAAAAAGATACGTTTCTCTTTCTTCGGCAACAGAAATAGCGTAGCGCGTAGCCTCTTAAAAAGAGAGTGATGGTAACGTACATGGAACCCAAAGTTTCGCCGAACATTAAAGGTGTTATAATAGTGCTATAATGGTTCCAAATTAAACTTTGCATTCGTTATAAAGAAGCGCATCGTTCCTTTTCATTCTGTTTTCATAATTTGTCGGACGAAATGAAATGTGCACTTTGTTTTACGCTAAGTTTATGTATAATAAATATATAAATAAAACAACACAACATAATGAGAGCTACACAAAAAAGACTTCTCTTATTACATAAAATACAGAAGTCTTGCCAGTATGTGTACACATGTGTACAGATTATCCTCAAAATGAGCAGGCAGTAAAATAAGTTCTATAAGAGCTCGGAGTAGAACTTCTTTTGCACCCAATATAGTTAGTGCTAGATCATCCTTACAAGTGAACAAATTAACACTAACTTTAAGAACTTAAGTTTTCATCAAATGGCATTTTTAAGGTAACGTTGGCCATCACAAAACCTTCTGTGTTACTTGAGATGGACTGATAGATTGATAGTTTGATGAGCTGATAAATTGATATACTGATATAGATTTTGACAAGCGCTGGCTGGTACAGTCATACTTTTATGAAAACCCATCGCCTTTTTGTTTAAAGCTGTTTTTTCTGCTCTTCAAAATCAGCTTCGAGCCATTATTTGGTTTCTCCCTGGCAAAACTTGTGAATCGGTTTTTAAGTTAGAGTCAAAAAACTTCCGGGGAGAGTTCTGCTTTCAAAATTCTGTTTTACAAAATTCTGGAAATGAAACTTTGACAAGGCGACACAGTGAAATATGCCAGTTTCTTTTTTTACTCTATATGAGCCACTACGACGTTTTCGGAGTTTAGGCCTATAAGAAGCGGGTAATCTGGCTCTGCGTCCTTGAAGTCATCGAAAATACCTCGTCCTCCAGGTTGGGGTCGTGCCATCGGAGTAACTTCCCGGCCACGTAAAGAAAACTTAGTCACGAACCAGCGACAGGTCTCGGAATCGGACGGATTTACTGTTGACGACTAATGCAAACGCAACGGAGTAAGGCCACGTGTAAAGCATCTATAGAAACGAGGGGTAAATATGGCGCAGTGTCTAATTTCTGCGTCTTTCAGTCTCAGTCTGTGCAAGATGACGATGGAAAGCACTGTAGTTACAAGGCTATAAATGCCGAAGAGTAAGGTGTTAAAGCGCAGGTTCTATAGACCCTTATAGCACTTAAATAAAAAATTATAGATTTGACATTTTTTGCTGAAAGCATGCTGAAAGCACTTTAGGCTACTTCGAGAGAAAAATTCTTCGGATGATTTATGGTCCGTTCTGCATAGACCGAGAGTAGAGGAGGAGATATGAGATCGAACTGTACGGACTGTACAGCGACACCGACCAGAAGAGTCAAAATATAACGGGGTACGATGGTCACCAAAGCCCCAGCCCAAAGAATTTCGAGTCCACTCCGCAGTAGTGAAACACGGAGACTTAGGTGGCGCACGCAAGTGGGGGGACATTAGCCAACTTCGCGTGCAAAACTGGAGACGGAGCAGGCTGTTGAAGCTTGTTGGGTGATGTCCAGGTCAACCCCAGACTGTAGCGCCACCCTTACGTTAGGAAGTCCGTATATATATATATATATATATATATTTTTTTTTTTTTTTTTAAAGCAGAATTTGACAAGCGATGTTTTTTGTTAAAGCAGGATTTTTAAGAACCCAGATTTTGAAAATAAGAATTTTCAAAGCCAATGACCAGCTCCTCGGTATTTTTCACAACGATTTGGCTTTTTGAACTGGACAGAAAACATATATGTATCTCAAAAAAGATGTCGTCAGCACATGTAATTATATCTTTCTCGAAATCGAATCGCTCAAAATGAAGGCTGTCTTCGAATTCGTGTAGCGACGCATACATGCAGGACATATGCAACCAATTTGCATGCGGTATCAATGTTCGCATAAAAATATGCGATTTTTCCTTTGACTAAATCCACATCAAATTAACGCTTAATTGGAAAGCTTAGTTTTTCCTCCATTTCAGAGCCGGAAGTACCTACAAAAATTTACACGTCGTGTACTATACCAAAACGCAGCCGAATCAGAAGATGCAGGTACAGAACAATTCGTGCAGTTTTCAGTAAATTTTTTTTTGTAAAATTGATAAAAAGGGAGAAATTAATGAAGGGCTGAGAAACTGCAGAAGTATTGCAATTTGTCATAAAATACTTACGTCGTGGCTTACGTAAGTGGCTTTGTGGGCTTTCATGCTCTTGAGCTAGATTTTTCAAATTTGTTTTACAAAAATATTTCTTTACTTATTGTAAACCGTAAACGCGCCGTGCACTGGTTAGTATGTCGGACTACTGTGCACAAGGTCCCGGGTTCGAATCCCAATCGGGAAATAAAAGTTTTTACACGGTGACACCTCCGCGAGGGTCTGACAAGCCTTCGGAGAGTATAATTTGTCATGAGAGACGTGTGCGAATGTGCAAAAAATTTAAGGTCACCACCCCTCCATGTGTGTAAGAACACCTGAAACGCACACAATATGCTCGGTTCAGTTGCGAGAGGTCAGCCGAGGGCTTTCCTGAGAGTTAGTGCCAGTTTTTTTTATGGAAAACTCTGGGAAGAATTATTTTGATTTTGAATAAATTTAAGAATAAAAACATGAAGTATTTATTGCTGAAGATCTGTACACCGAATGTGAAAAGTTGATTTTTACGAAGGAAATTTTCACCCATCATCTGGCGACTCTGTCAAATCGGAAAGAGAGAAATTTTTAGTACTTTTTCTGATCTCACCCTTAATAGCTTCAAGCAGGTTGTTTTAAGATATCATGCCCAGTGGCAGTGCTGTTACACAACGATTTAAAATTTTATTTAAATCCAAGGACTTTCTTTTAGATTTTTTCTATGGTTCTGTTTTTTTTTTTTAACCTTGAAGCAATACACATCCATTACACCAAATGGATGACAGTGAAATTCTTTTTTTTTACAACTCAGCCAATCAAACTCCATTGGGTAATTCCCTTTTGTTTTGTTATATCAAAACCCAAGAGCCTTATTTTTTTATGCGTTTTTTATAGGATCGTTTGCATATTATTGATACTGGTGAAAATAATGAACACCGATAAGAGAAAACAATGGAATTGTGTCCTTGTTTCAATCTCAAAAACGATCGTTACAAAAGAAACGCTCTATTAACGAACAACAATGCTTTTGTCCTTGCCAGTGACTTTGGTGTAAGAATAAGAGATTCATTATCCTGAGATGAATGTTGGAGTCCGTTTGATGGAATACATAAAGTCTGTGATTTTAAACTACAAAGGCAGGAGGTGAGTGTTTGTCATGTTGTTCTTCTCTTATTTTGTGGTTGTTGTGTCAGCTTAGTCATACGTTTGTAAGTTAATCTTTTAAATTTATCACAATCGGGATGTCAGGTTCTATGAATAATCTTAAAATCATTGCAAGGGCAAAGGGTCTTTCATGTGGCAAGGAATTTACTAGATGAAATTTTCTTGTTGATATTTGTTCATCAAATTGTAAGGACTGAGGCACTCTGCAGAATGAGAGCATATTTTATCGGTTGCACTTACCTAAAGGTCCATCAATTTTAAGTACAGGGCTTAGGCAACTCCAAAAAGTCCTTACTCACTAATCATTTTGATCAAATCAACCCATTCATTTCATATCATGTTAAATGAATTCCTATTGCACAAGAACACCGGGCAGAGCACACTGCCCAACATGAAGGTCTGCAACGCAAGGCTCTTTCAGGCCTCATACACACTTTGGTTTTTTGTTGCAATAGAAACCTCATTTCAGTAGGTACGTAAATCGACTTCCGTAGGACGATGTTGTATGGATATTGTGGTCGTCTTCAATCCTTTGCGTTCCCATTTCCATGAACAATTTTACCCGGACAAACTCAATCTCGGCCAGAGCACACACTCATGGAGAAACAGAAAGGGGAAATGATGCCATATCTGCCGTATGATATCCTTTTCGAAAGTGAATTGTTAAACTACAATCTGCCAGGTCGTAAGCCAGATGAAATTTCAAATTATCCATAATGCATCTGGCCGGGGCTCTTGTCCTGTTGCAAAGTCAATTATTTATTTACAAATGACGAGAGCTGTTGGCCGAGTGAATGACAGCCAACAGAAAGTGTAATGTATCTGTGCGGTAAAATATATTTTGAGTTCGTCGGGATTAAGGGCTAAGGGTTTGGGACATGAGTAATGTATTTGTTCTGATTATGCATACAGAATTAGACAAAAGGAAATGGATTTTACCCAATTCGATCAGTTATTCAATGGCTTTTGTGTGGCTTTGTTAGCCGCAATAAGATGGTATGCAAATAGTGTTGAGTCCTTGAAAATATTTCAAACCCGTTGTGTCAAAGAACAAAGAAGATTCATCCCTGGAAATATTTTGAAATGTTGCGCAAACATTATTTGTAACTAATTGATTAGATCCTTAATTTTATATTCATGAACAACCAAGAGATCGGCTTGTTAAAAAATGCTTAGATTCAAATCAGAGTCGTGTGCTTTTAAAGAACCTCGCCTATATTTTCGTGAACGTATCCTTATCATTTTGTATTCCTGTCCCAAGTTTCATTTCCCCGAAAATCCCATATGCGGGTTAGGTTTACTGACATTTAAAATTCCAGGAATGACGCTAAGTCTGTTATTCAAAAACCAATTAATTCTACGCTCCCGACTGGATTGATTTTTTGTAGGTACCCAAATTTTTGCCTTTCGAATATTGGGTATAAGTGTTTCTCACAACCGAATGGAATTTAATGCTTTCGAAATAGCAATGTCTGGCACCGTTAAGGCGAAACCATAAACCCCAGACATAACATATGAATGGCACACTTAAACTCTGGGAAACGAAAGACTTTCACTTTCAGCCCAGGATGCATCAAAATAAAGGCATGTGATGAAAGTCTTCTTTTAACTGAAAAAATATATACAGCTCATCGGGTTTGATGGGCACTTTTAATGTTATGGCGCTCGTCATATCTATGCCATGTCTGGGAAATTCACATTCATATAAATTTTTTCGTAGAATCTATTACAGGCGAGCCATATTAAAAATTCCATTGCTTTAAAGTCGTCTCTGGGGACATTCAAGGTTGCCTAAGAACTTTTTTTTGTAACGTTTTCAATAAAAAATTCAACTTATTCCAGCCACGGTAAAAATTGATGAGCCAAGCGTTGTGGAAGGGAGTCAATGTTTTGAATGTCAACCCAGTATGACTTGAGTGTGACTCCACTATGAATAAAATAAGCATTAAATCTCTGTACTGAGGCTTATCTTCAACATGGTGAAGATGTATACTTACCAGAGTTTATCCTATGGTTTAACCAACACGTAAATTGTGACATGCGTCTACATGCGGTTTTAAAGTCACATAATGCCGCATATTGGTTAAGTCTTGATTGCAGGCAAAGTTTGATTGAGTTAAGATATTGATATTGGCAAAGCAAGACATGTGTATACGGTTTCAAAAAGTCACATGTTTTTATACTATTGTGGTGGTCGCATGGTGACTTGTTTGATTTTCTGATGGGTTTGTTTTTGTTGTCATGCAAGACAATCGCCATGCGAAGTATGCGTGGAGAGTAGTATGTACCACATGTAGGAAACGATGAATACCAATAATTTTTTGGGTCGTTAGTTTGGGCAATTTACTATTATTATACCATATTCCAAAGGAATGGAGTATATTAAGTTTGATTCAGGCGAAAATGTTACATGGAGAAATAATAACGATAGACCCCAAGACCTTAAGGGACATGATTGAGACCGAATCCTGAGTTGAATGAGTCATGTCCGTCCGTCTGTCCAAATGTCACCAATTTAAGGCCTTAAATTTTGAGCTAGAACACTAAAATTTTGCATGAAGCTACACAAGTGTTCAAACTCTTCATACCCGGGCTTTGGGGCACGCCCACATTAAGAAAAACTTGTAATTTTCTAAAAAAAAAATTATGGCTACCCTTTTAATGTGTTAACATAACGAGAGTGGAAGGGATCAGAGGAGAATGAGGAGAGGTACTGATGCACGTTGGTTTTAAATTGTTAAGGGGTAAACTGACGAGGAAAGGTCTCCTTTGGAAGACTGTTCCACATTCGTTATGTTCTGCTGAAAAAAGAATTCCAATACAAAGCAGCACGCCCAAAATTGGTCTCAAGGGTGAATTGATGGGCACGTATCCTTGTGCTACTATTACGGTCGAACTCTTCAAGAGGTGGAATGCAGCAAGCTATTTCACTGGAACAGCTTTTGTAAAAAAAAAAACGGTAAAACAAAGAAAGACAAGAGACATTACGACGATGCTACAAAGAGTCGAATGACTTTGTTATGTTCAAGTCATTTATAAGTTTAAAAGCTCTTTTTTGTATCCTATCAAGCAAAAGTAAGGAGGTCTTTGGTGCACCTGCCCAGACATGACAGTTATACTCCAATTTCAGGCGTATGAATACTTTATAGATTTTAGCCAGATCTAAAGGTGTGAAATATTTGCTTTAGGAAGCTTTAGGAAGCCTAAGCGTTTCCCGGTATTTTTGGTGATCTTGTATATATTCCAATAAAGGTTGTCATTCACACACACTCCGAGAATAGAAAGATTATCGGTTTTCGCAATACTAAAGCCATTCATAACTAACGACTGAAGATTTCTATTTTGTTAATAGGACAGTAAACAGCATTGAGTTCTGGATGCGTTGAATTCTAATCTATTAGAAAGATCCCACGCAGTTATAATGTTGAGGTCAGCGTTTAATGAATTATACATACGCAATCGTTCCATTTCAACGTCCATTTGACTAGGGCGCTTTCCTGGAAACGAGTATGAGTAGCTCAGAGTGCTGTCGTCGGGGAAGGAATATATTGGATTGGAAGTGGAGCACAATAGATCGTTAATAAATATTAAAAAAAGCGTTGGAGATACGACTGACCCCTGTGGAACACCAGCGTTAATGTGGTGAACGTTAGATTTGTAAATGTCCAGAACGACTCGGATTGAGCGGTTCGAAGGAAAATTCCTAGTCCACCGAATGAGAGGATCATCAATGGCCTTGCTTTCACCTAGAAGGTGAACGGAGCGGTTCCACTTTTCGCTGAGATAGGCCATCAGATCACCAGTAGACCTTTAGATTCGGAAGCCGTACTGTCGGTCACTGAGCAGCTTCTGAGATTCGACATCATAAACTGGCTGTTCATCAATGTTTCCATCACCTTTGAAAGGATGGATGTTAATGCAATTGGTCGGTTGCTGGATGAAGAAGAGGAATCACCTTTTTTAGGGACATTCTGAACGTATGTTTTTGTCCATATGCTCGGGAAGGTACAAGAAGAGTAGGACAGATGAAATAGCTTTCGAAGTGGCTTTGCTAACGAAGCCGAACACCTTTTGAGAACTACAGCACAGGCGGTATGCCATCTGGACCTGCGGATTTATGTAAATTGAGATTTTTAAGGACAACTGTACGTGTACGAAAGCGAATTGGTCGCACAGAGTGTTCAACGCGCTCGGGTATAGATGGAGACGTAGTACAGGAAGGAAGCGTAGAGCTAGAGGCAAAGTGAGCTGCAAGGAGATTGGCTTTTTCTAAGGAGCTGAAAGCTGGAATGTCGTTGCAAATGATTGTTGGGGTGGAAGAAGAGGTATAGGTTTTTATGTTCTTGACAAAAGACCAAAAACTTTTGCTGCCTTTGGGGCATTGCAAAATCTTTTGGCTTAATTTTTTATCATAGAAAAAATTGACACGTGTCGTATTAAAGCATTGCAGTCATTTCTGGCTCGCTTAAACTTTTTTCGGTTTTTCTCAATGGGTTGGTTTTATAAAACCGAAAGCTCAGCTCCCTCAACTTTATAGCCTTTATACAACTCGAGTCGCCCCAGGAATTCTCCTTTGGTCTGAAACTTTTAAATCTGTGCGGTATAAAAGATTCCAAGCCAAGGAGAATTATTTGAGAGATCATATCGGCGGCGGCATCAACGTTACGATCGGAAAAGGCAAGTGACCAATTGAAGATCTTAAAACAGTTTCTGAGTCCATCCCAGTTGGCTTTCTCGTACTAACAGACTGTTCCTTTCGGCGGTAGGTCTTTAACTCTATATGGTTAAAGATGCCGAAATAACACAGTGATCCGACGAGCCTAGAGGAGATAGTATGTGCGTTGAGTATTTTTCGGGATGGGAGGTGAGGAACAAGTCCAGAGCGTTACATTGTCAATGTCAGCGATACGTGTTGGCTCATTTACAAGCTGCGTTACCTTGTTAGACTTAGCGAAGATTTCAACGTACCTACCTTCTGGTGTTGTTTGTATAGAATGTCGAAGTCAATCAGAATTGTGAACGCTGAAATCGCCCGTGACAACGATTTTCGTACGAGGGTGACGGGAAACCATTCTGTTAATGAAGTCGGACACTTCATGAAACTTATTAAACGTTAATTCTCTGCACAAACTCGGGCTCCTGTAGATGAAGCAGAAATGCAAGGTGTGCCTACGGACGCTAAATTTGATCCACTTGAAACTAATATCGGAATCACAGCTGGTGTTAGTGCTTGGTGGAGTTTGGTAAGTTACATCACAGCAAACATAAATAGCAAGACCGCAGGGCATTTACAAATAACCAGGTGGATCCAATCCTCGGAACGCTTAGGATCGTCAGGATTTTCACCTGCCTGTGTTTCTGTTAGTGCCAGCACAGCTGGTTTGTGCAAGGTAACGTGCGCGTCCGCGGCAAATAAACTCTTGCGCTGACCATGAATGTCCACACACGTCCACGCGAAACCTATCAGACGTCATAATTAAGCCTCAAACAAGAAAAAAAAGCCCAGAAAAATGTAAAGCCCAAACTTTTTCTTCTTCTTCAAAAACAATTACATAGCAATGTCAGGTAAGCTAAGCTAAAGCTAAGTAAGTTAGCGCCAATGTAACATACCGAAAATCTTAAAAAAGTATTTTTTTTTTTAAATTAGAGGTGGTCACACATTGGTTGTAGTAGGCGTGTCTGTGGTCGGATTCAACTAATTTTCAAATTTGACCTAAAGAACCAGATTTCTAGCTCACTCATCAACTTTCAGCTCTCTAGCTTTAAATGTAAGGCCTAAAAGTTGTTTACATACGGACGAACGGACGGACATGGCTTAATCGATTCTTTTGTCGGTCTGATTGATATCTCTAAATGCTCTAAGGGCTCTACGGTGATTATTTCACTGCGTTATAAAATATATATTAAACTTAATATACCCTTGGTAGGATATAAAAAGAAGAGGCGTGTTTGTGAAAGGTTGGTGCTATGGTGCATGCGTTAGTATGTTGAACTACTGTGCTGAGGTTCCGGGTTCGAAACCCAATAGGGACAATAGTACGCTCTTCTATTATCCCTATTGGGATTCGGATGGCAGAGTTAAAAATGGCACATAAAGAGAGGTCCTTGATTGGTGACAACTTTTTTTTTTTTTTTCCCGTGGGTAGGAAAAACCTTCATAGGCACTACGAGGACCGGCCGCGCGTGCTCATAGTAGTGTGAGATTCTTACTCACTAAAAAACCTCCCATTTTCCGTCAGACTACGACTAAGTTTCCTTAACAAGTAGTTAAAGCTTCTGTAGTAGTCGCGTGTGGCAGGCTGCCTTCCAACGAAGGCACCTACAATACCGTCAATTTATGCGGTTTCATCTTATGCTGCTAGATCTAACGGTCTCATTCGTTGTAGTCGGCGCGTAAGATTTGTCTGATCCAAAGTTCGGATAATTTCATTGTTGCAGTGTCCGCGAAGACGAGTACTAAGTTTGCGAGCAAAGTTTGTTACCTCGTCAGACACGGTTGCTCTGAGTGTCTTATTTTGAAAAGTTTCTAAAATAGATATATTGCTTGGTTTAGTGCAACCCCGTAGTTGTATACCGTACGTCCAAGATGGTTTTAGCACTTGCTTATACAAAAGCAGTTTGTTATATATGCTTAGTTTCGAAAATCTTCCGATAAGCCAATTCATTTCTCTTATCTTGATTTCGAGCTCGTCGCGTTTCTTTTTAACGTGCGGCTTCCATTTACGTTTTGCGTCTAGAGTCATTTCTAGATATTTCGCTTCATTTGAGTACGGGATTTGTACCGAGTTAATGAATAAAGGTTTGTTGTTTATCTTTTTATATGTAAAGTTAACACGCGTTGACTTAGTCTCGTTAAGGACAACTCGCCAGCTCTTCGTCCAGTCGCATATTTTGTCTAAAGCGCGCTGGAGTTTCCCTGTTGATTATTCAATTGTCGTATCAATAGCGAGAATAGCAGTGTCGTCTGCGAACGTAGCTAAAATTGTTCCCTCATCGTGGGGTATGTCTCTTGTATAGAGCAAAAATAATATTGGGCCGAGAACGCTTCCTTGCGGGAAACCGGCATTTATCTCTTTGAATTCCGAGTACTCATTTTCGTACCTTACGCGAAAGATTCTGTCTTTAAGGTAAGACTCTAAGATTCTATAGAGTTTTTCTGGTAAGCAAAGCCTTAATTTGTACTTCAGGCCTTCGTGCCACACCTTGTCGAAGGCTTGCGATACGTCGGGAAAAGCGCTAGTACATATCTTTTTCGCTTTCGTTTGTTATACGATAGACCTGGTCGATTGTTGAATGTTTTTTTCTAAATCCGAATTGGTGATCCGGAATCAATCGTCTTTCTTCAATGATTGGTTGCAACCTTTTTATTATCGGCAGTAGCGAAATAGGTCGGTGACAACTAATGCAGGAGGGACCTCTCCCTATGTCTCATTTATCATTTGTCCTGACTCCTGAATGAGGGATCATGTGTCAAGTTCGAATGATCGTTTCTTTTTCGAAGTCACACAAAAATTATTCCCAACAAACGTTGAATCAAAGTTGTGTTCATTGATTTCTTGTTGCTTATGCTCATTTACTGGCCTAATTTCCATTTTTTGTTTTCTGGTAGTCTCTCCAAAAAAAGTTTGGCTAAACTTCCAAGATTTCTTGTATATTTTCATGAACTTCAGACTTGTTTTTTTTTTTTTAAGTGAAAAATTATATCAATTTACAATTCTACAAGGCTATAATAATGGCTAGTCCTATCATCATTTCAAACGCTGCCAGACGAACATCGTCAGCTTACGTATAAGTCTTGTTTCTTTTTTTAATTTGAGGTAAAAATTTTCTTCGTTCAGCCTAATAGCTGGGACACAATGAGTATCTGTGTCTGTGTCCGTGTCTCGCAGTTCAGCTTACGGGAACACGTTTATAGCGGCACAATGTATCTCGCTGTGTCTTTGTAGGGCTGAAAATATAGTATAGCTGCAAGCAGAGCGGCGATGCGAGAGTCAAGGAGAGAGCCGAAAACAAACACATACTTTCTTATGAGCAATTGCATACTGAGGCATGAAGCGGCGAGGTAGCAACGCCATTATAAACGATAAAAACGGTTCAAAAATATCAAAGTACTTGTGTTGCCTTGCGTCTTTCAAGATGCTGAGAAGCTCAGATGAGCCATGGACCTGACCTCTCACAACCAAGCATGCTTTGAGCGTTAACAGATCTCCTGACACCTATTTTTTTTTTATAATACACTTGCGTTCAAGGGTTTATGGGAACGAGAGTGGAAGGAATCACAGGAGAAAGAGGAGAGGTACTGATGCACATTGGTTTTAAATTGTTGAGGGCTCAACTGACGAGGAAAGATCTCCTGTGGAAACCTGTTCCACATTCGTGATGTTCTACTGAAAAAAGGATTCCAATACAAAGCGGTACGCCCCAAATTCGTCTCAGGGGTGAATTGATGGGCACGTATCCTTGTGCTACTATTACGGTTGGACTCTTTAAGAGGTGGAATGCAGCAAGCTATTTCACTGGAATAGTCTTTGTAAAAAAGCGGTAAAACAAAGAAAGACAAGAGACAATGCGACGATGCTCCAAAGAGTCGAATGACTTTGTTATGTTCAAGTCACCAATAAGTTTAAAAGCTCTTTTTTGTATCCTATCAAGCAAAAGTAAGGTGGTCTTTGGTGCACCTGCCCAGACTTGAGAGTTCAACTCCAGTTTGGGGCCTATAGATTTATAGATTTTTAGAACATAGAGTGGAGTTTGGAGTACGGACCTACCGTTTTTTGGCCAGAGTTTTCTTATGACAGATTATTGGTATACGGTTTAAGGGTTTGATGTCCCTCGCGGAGGTGGGACAGTGAAGAAAAACTTTGATAGCCCTTATCGGGATTTCAAAGTGAATCCCCGGGACTCGTTTTAACTCATCAAATTTCTACAATACGTAATAAGATTTGTTTCTTCGGCTCTCATTTGTCATTCTACTTGGTTTAGCGATTACCCCAGAATGCTCAGTCAAATTATTCAGACCTCATGGACTGCGCTCTGATCATGTCCTGAGTGAATATGGCGATATCTAGAAAGGATGCTCTGATTACTCTGAGCAGGAAGAAATGTAATTTTTTTTTTTTTGCTTGACAAAAACGAAGAGCACCGACGACGGCTCACTTTGTGTTGTTTTTGTCATGCTCAAGTTGATTTTCTGTCCTGAAATACCGAAGCTACTATGAAGAAACTGACATGCTGCACTGAGAGACCGAAGCAACTTCTAAGGGCAAGAAATTGATGCCATTTATAGAAATTGATGCCATCCTTCACTGAAATCCTGAAGCTGCTAAAGGCTTTTCACATCGTGCAGAGAAGATTTGTCGATAGAGACTCAACTGTCTATAAAAACTTATTGTAGCTTTATTGAGGGCAAATAAAACTTTTTTCAACTATACTGCTTCGGAAATACTCAACTAACGCTCAAAGACTTACAGACAGCATTCAACTTTCAAAAAATTTAGTCCAACCAAACCAAAGAGTTATTCAACACTGTTTGGCTGAAAAGTAATGGGTTCTTTCTTGTTTTAACTTTGTTTTCTGTATGATATTTCCTGAACATGCAGCATTTCATTAAGCTTCGGTCGACTTCTTCTATTTACCTAAGCCACAGGGGAAGTGAAGCCTTAGACAAGGTTTTATCGGCCATTACTTTTGTGTGTAAAACTAATTTTGTGTATTCTTTCAACGGGGGGAATTCATGACTTACCTACCCGTTACCCAGATGAGATTTCTTTTGGTACTTCTGCAAAGAAAAGAAAAATTGAACAAGTTAAGTAAACCGTCAATCATTTGTAGACAAAAAGTATCTCCATTTAAAAGTTAGCTACAAAAATCAATTGAATGAATATTGGTACTCTCCGAGTTCAACAATCAGACTCATTTAACATCGTCATCCAAGAGACAGACAAGGATTTTTTTGCTTGTCCATTTCAATTCCAAATCTGATGCACACTTACATCTCCGCAGCCTGTTCGTTAAGGACGTTTTATAGCAAAAATGTGGCATATACAGGTCTACTCAAAAGACACTGCCCACGATTTCGTATTCCCTCATTTCTGTCATCTCCCTCTGGACCGTTGACGAATTTACGACTCGAATCCTGGCAGTGGTCACTGCCTAGTGATGTCACTGCCACAGAGACACAACGAGTAAAATCGAAATGAATATTTGAAACTGAAGCCAGGTGCACCTTGGCACCACCAGCAGCGCAGAACTGACACATTATTCTTCCTCCATCTCTGAGCGTCCCTTAGATTGCAATCCGAAACCGTTTGACATTTAATCACATCAATTCACCACCAAAAAGGACGACCAAGTGAAAAAGTACATAAAACCTAGTTTTCCACCAGCAAGTTAAACATGTGCAGCCGAAAGCCACGAAGCAAGGACACAATTTCTGCTAAAAAGAGTGCAAAAAAAAATTGGGGACGGGCGGCGGCGGCGGCTGTAATCAAGGATATCCTCATTGTCGGTATAATTCGGCTCGAGTCATATCCCAAAAGGATTTTTTTCTTTATTTTATATCTACTTGCAGATAAATTGTTTGGCATCGCATCGAATCTCGGTTCTTTTGTTAAGAAAATGCGATTAGATGTCCTGGGAATAATGGAGGAGTAAAAATTCTGCTGACATTCAGTGTAAGTCGATTCTGATTGCTGGCAGTCGAATCAGCACAAACACAAGACAAAGAGATAAAAGTCAGAAGGGAAGCTCCTCCAGAAGAAAATCCTCCAACAGATATGCAGATATGGATGAATTTCATTTCCTCGTTCCCGGCATAACGAGAATTCGTTTTACGGACTTCTCTTACATCGACACAGAATACACAGACCCACAGAGGGGCGAGATAGTTTGCTTTTTGTATGGATAACCCCATTTGGAAAAATCATCATAAATCAGGAGGGAATTTTATTTAGTGATTGGAAAAATGCTAAAGGAAGTAGGTACCTACACACACGCACATTAGAGGCGGGAGAAAAATCTAAATTTTATGCAGGGAAACAATTTTACTCTTTGATTTTGAAACAAGCAGAGGAAGGCGGCAAATCCAATTTAATACGCTAATACCATCCAATTTAACATCCGAACCTGTTTAAGGGACCTTAGTGGGTGTTAGTGTTTTCAATCTTTTCTTGAAATTCACGGAACTTAACTCTTCTGCAAGAGACAGAAGTTTCGTAAAAATTCAAAACCTCGAGCTGTATTTCAAAGTCCGTCCACTCATGGAACAAAGCAAGCATCCTTCGTGAAGGAGGAACAAAAAATGATTATTTTTTTACCAGCAGAAAGTGGCCTTTTGTGTTTGTCTGACTTTAGGTACCTCCTACATGAATGTGTTTTCTGAATTGGAAATGCCGTACCTACACACATCCCTTCATAGACAAATGGAGCAGAGTTAATAAACCTTGCAGAGTGTTATTCCTTGTTTTGTGTCGGGACGGAACGTTTTTCTAACATTTTTTTTACGTTTTTATTCGCTGCGGGCTTTCGGGCTAAAAATACTTTTCAGAAATTGACCCGGCTTCCAGGTAGCAAAACACATCATTCTTGCTTGGCTATCGTATTGCAATTGAAGTAGGACTTCTTTGAAGCTTCACAAGTGAATAACACTTTTCAGTGTAAGTCAAAAATAGGCACGAATCCGGAAGTCGTAAATGTACATTTTTGTTGGGATATCTTGCTCGCCTACAAGGTAGGAGATTCTTTTGGTATTTTCGAAAGAAAAAAAAAATGCAAATTTGGTTTATGGCGCGAAGAGAGTAAATTAATTGAATCGTAGATAAGGCTGATGTGCACATGGGGTGGGTGGGCGCTTCCTACCGTCTCGAATTTCGGAAGTTACCCCCTTTTGAACTGTTGTTCCTCTTCTTTTCCATCTGCAAAGGAGTTTAATGTGCGTTTAACAGCCACGTAAATATTTGCTTATAATTAAAATGTTTTATTTTCGGAAAGCGTGCACGTTGCCATAGGCGGATCGCGTCACTTGAAAGAGCGGAAAACCTGGCAATTTTTATGTTAAAAATGAATTTAAAGTCTACGTATGTAAAGGTATCTTTCCTCATGGAGTAAAGGAATGCTTAGTACACCATTTAAAAGAGCATTTGAGGACTTAATGTAAAAACCACTAAGCATGCGAGTCGTTATTTTATTGCTAAGCACGTAATAAGCAAAGAAATAAAGACACAGCGCCCTCTTAAAGCTGACACAAAATGAGTTAACAATTTTCAAGAGAATGCCAACAATGCTCTGGTAGAAAAATTGCCTCAGGTGCTTCGGAGTTTAAGTATCACGGGTTTTGTTTTTTTGCTCCTTACAAAAATTAGGATCAAGATAATTATTTGCAAACGAGGTAAAAATTTGACAACAATCAAAAATTGACTTGTCTAATGAATAAGTTTTCATTGATTTTCGGTGGGAACAAGACTCGAAAGTCTCTTCAGGGAGCAATCAGCAATCCGAAGACCATGTCTAATGCAAAAGTATGTTCTGTCATAAAAAAAATGCTTCAATTGAACTTGGTTGCATGTTGAACAATGCCGAGATTTTTGCTTATCATGATTTCTGGTAATGTCAGCGAAGAAATTTTCGACCTTATCAAAAAATTCACTTCACAAAAGTTCCAATCCCATGACAGGCTGTTTCTGTCGTGTAGCAAAAATCTACAGAGTGAACCTTCATGGCTCACTCTAGAAGAAATAAACTCTTGTGTGCGAATACTGATGCTGCCAAAGGCGGGAATACGTGCTCATGGTCACCATTTTGCAAAGGGATTTCGGGTTGAAAGCTCATTGGCGCGGGTTCCAAATAAGTGGGCTAAAGTAAAGGTAACTTCGCTATGCATAGATATTATTCAAATACCTACTTGCAAAATGCGATCAGAGGACTACAGAAAACGGAATGTTTTTCCACGAAATTCTACGAGCAGTCGGTGCGTTGGTTTTTATTTCAAAAAAAATTTCGTTGCATATACGGGGCATAGATACATGTAGGAGTCGTTTCCGTTCATTGTTTTTAGTCTTTGACATGCGTAGCTTTGTTGTAAAAACAATAGCAGAAAAACATTGAAGAATAGAGAATTGAGTAGTTTTGTTTTTATTTTTAAGGAAACTCTAACAATTATAAGTTAATTTTTAAAAAGCGCTACAAAGTTAAAGAAATAGGAAAAAAAATAAATCATCACTGAATACAGTGTTTATACCTGACCCCGGTATATTAATTTTAATGCATAGTTTGCAGATATAATCACCCTAGAACCTTAAGAAAATACCCTTTAGTGATAGTGGTCATATTAGGTGTTAAAAATATAGTACAACAAATAAAGAATATTATCCTTTGGATTCTAAAAAGCCCCCAAAAAAGATTAGTTTTGTGAGATCATCTTCATAAACAAAATTGAAGGTTACCATGACTATCACGCACATCACCCTTCGTATAATTCAAGAGAAGGATCCTGCCTCTATATCAAAAACTACATTAAATACATCAAGAGCACAGAAGTCAAGCTAGACTCTATGCAGATAAGCTCAGTTTCTGTAAAAATTTACTGCTTAGATTTTAATATTGCATCTTGTTATTTCCCGCCGGAATATAGACTGGTAGAAGACGATCTTGATCGTATGTATGACTTCATTGGGTCCAATTTTATCATTGGGGGTGACTTAAACGCGAAGCACACTTTTTGGGGTTCAAGATGCAATTACTGTACAAAAACAGTATGATACGTGAGGTGCACTTTTTCTCCACGGGAAAGCTAACATATTGGCCGACCGACAAGAATAAAAAGCCTGACCTTGTCGACTTCTTCATCGCTAAAGGGTACCCCAAATACCTAACGCGACTCGAAGAGTGTTATGATCTTTGCTCAGACCACTCAGAAGTAATCCTTAAAGATGGGCGAAAGAACTGGGACGCCCTCAGAAAAGACTGTAAGGAGGGTGTTGGGTTAAATGTGTCATTGAGAATTGCATTCGAATTAAAAGACGCAGTTGATAAATTCATTGAAGCTGCGTTTTAAAAATTCAGAGCGCTGCGGGGAACAAGACTTCTTTCCAAAGGACAGAAGTAAGCACTGACGGGCATGTAGGCACAACATATCCACTCGAAATAAAAGAATTGATTCATGAAAAGTAGAGCGCTTAGAAGATGGCAATTCACGAGGGCACCCCCGGACAAAACGGTCTTAAACAGCCTCTTAAACAAGCTTACGGAAATGCTGAAAGATTGTAAAAATTGTGAGACCACTGAATACCTTGAAGGCTTGTCGGCAGATAAGAGCTCAAACTACTTGCTGTGGAAAACAAGTAAGTCCATCAACCCATAATGAACACGGCCGAAATAAAAAAATATAATGGCAAATGTGCAAAAGGAGACGAAAAGAAAGCGGTTTTATTCACTTGGAGGAAACATTCAAGCCGTTTGACGGTTTCCCGTACGTTCAGAACAACAACGTGGAACCTGTTAGCTTTAGAATAAAAAATGACACTCATTGACACCCATTAGCCGAACTTCGGCAGACAATAAGCAAATTTAAAAATAAGAAGGCCCCAGGATACGACCTGATCACTGGCGAAAGCTTGAATGATCTACCGAAAAAGGCACTAGTCAAGCTTTTTTATATCATAAACGCTCCTCTTAGATTCTTATACGTTCAAAGACAATGGAAAGTTGCTGAAGTCATTTTGGTTCCAAAACCGGGTAAATGTCCAAATGACAAAAAATCTTATGGGCCCATATTGCTTCTGCCGATAACATCGAAGGTCTTTGAGAAACATCTGCTGAAGCGATTGCAGAAAGACGCTTGATCCCGGATCATCAATTCGGTTTTAGAACTAGTCATTCAACAATAGATCAAGTCTACAGAAAACGCATGAAATTGAAAAAACCTTAGAAGGGGAAAAGATATGTTCTAGTTCTTTCCTCGACGTATCCCAAGCCTTCGACAATGTATGGCACGAAGGCTTAAAGTATATAAGCTACAGCAAACCTTGCCAAAAGATATGTTTAGAATACTGAAAAATCTCTATCTATCTCGAAAATAGACTCTTTCGTGTTAGGTGTGGTACTGAATACTCCAGTTACAAGCAAATTCCAGCTGGCGTACTCCAGGGAAGCGTGCTCGGTCCGACCCTGTTTCTGAAAATTGCGAATGCTCCATGGTATTTAAGGAATAGTACTATTCACAGAGCTTTAGGAATATCTACTGTGAGCGAAGAAGTAAAAAAATTTGCTTGAAAGCTAAGTGCTCGTCTTCATGTTCATTGCAACAATGAAATGATCCGTACTCTTCGGCAAACTTCCGGCAAACAACGAGCGACGACTACAAAGAACAAGACCCTTCGATCTAGCGATGTAGCTTGTAGCGATGTAACTTACTTGTAGTCAACAGGAATTATGAGATAGCGAAAATTTATTACTGTGACGCGCGTTCTGGCAGTTTTCATAGTGTCTTTCATAAATGGGTGGTGTTCGGGCATAACCAATACCGGCTACTTCGGTACTATTTACCTGCTATAGTGGGCATGTTGGTATGTTTAAAAGATTTTGGAGTGTAAGCCCCCGTCCACCCTAGTATTCAAAAAAAAAACTTCATTACCAGAAGTTGTGTTAAGGCGATGGGGTAATCTTCATGATGAGTCCACCTTTTCCTTAAAGCGCGTGAAGTTTCTTTAGCCGTCTTGATATACGCCTTGATGATTTTAACAAAGTCTAGAAGTCAAGTCTGCCTAGAAAGAGATGTAGGTGATTTATTTGAAGTCTTTGTAATCTGTTTCCTAAATTTATTTTCCTCATCTGACTTATACTAAGAACACAAAACCGAACTTTAGTGTGTATTATATATGCTGATAAGAGTCGGTATCCGACGATAAAAGTCTGGAGAGTTTTACAGGACTTGAGCTTGATACTTAAGACCAGAGAGCCATGCAAGCTGTATACGAACTGAAGAAGCTGTGCCTAAATAAATTGTGTCAAATTACATTCTTTTAATGTGCTGGGCTTTTTCAGAGCAGTGTTTCCACCGGACACAAATCTGTGATTAAGACAAATCTTCCTTAAATCGCCTGTAAATCACGAGATTTACCATACGAATTTTAATCTTTCCACGAAAGGGATGCGCAGAACCATTTATGATGCTGCTGATCTGGATGGGGTTAGGCCCGTCAATACAACCAAATGCAATGAGGAGTGCCCACTGCATCAGAATGATGGATGCTGATGTTGGTACTGCTGGTTTATGTTGAACAAGTTGGTCTACGATCGAATTTGTGAACTAAAATCACATCAACATATTTGAAGTTATGTTTTTCTTTTTTATGAGAATAATAAAATTTGTGCAATGGTATATGCATCTTATTATTTTTAAATCTGACATGACCGGGAGCCAAAAAAAACTCACGTTTTCAATGAAATGCGCAGAGGACACGATGAACAGACATTGCCATTTCACACAACAGGACGTCACTGAAAATGTCAAAATTGAAAGCATACGTCAAGCTTATCTTCTGCCTTTTAGTGGAAACACTTTGAGATTAACTTTTAGTCTTCTTACATTAATCTCGGTTTTGTGAAAACACCCTATAACATGAGTGGGTAACGTAAGGCTAAGCCATTTGCTTTTCGCTCGCCTATGATAAAGTCGTTCTTACATCTGATCTAAGAAATATCAGCGAGCAGTGAATGGGTTTTTGGCCTGGAGTGAAAGCAAAAACCTCGGTTTTATAGCCCATCTTATAAGCGTGAAATGATAACTGTAGACAAATATATTATCGGGAACGAATTTCGAATCAAACAAGCCATGTCCGTTCGTGTATGACACATGTTTTTAGGCCTTAAATTTTAAGCTAGGGAGCTGAAATTACGTACAAAAGCTCCACGTCATGCAAGTATAAATTTTTTAAATCTGCCCACAGACACGCCCACAATCGGTCTTAATGTGCAAATACCTCCAGAGTTTTGAAAACGGTAAGAAGTCTTAAAAGGCTCAGATTTGACATTTAGCATCTCCGAATGAATGTTAGAAAAATGTAATTGGTAAACCTCCTCCAGTGGATGTGACATCTATTTTAAGGGCAAATTTTAATTTTTTTGCCCCAAAATAAAAAAAAATTACTAATTATTATATGTAGAAAACACTTAGTTCTTCATTCTATTAGTAAAAAAAATTGGGCCACGCCCACATTTCGAGGCAGAATTTATGAAAAACCTTGAATTTTTCACAAAAATGCAATTTTGACAGGCCTAGACAAATTTATGAAAGAATAAGAAATAAAAATAATTTAGGTTAATGAAATTCCGGTCTAGATTTTACACTTTCAAAATTTTGAGCCACGCCTCAAGGGTCGAATTCACGAAAATATTGAATTTGGACAAAAAAAATTACATTTTTGCTTACATTTAAGCGAAACTTGGAGCTATCTGTATGCTAATATTGATAGTCTGTAATAAGGGCGGTTGGACCACGCCCCTTTTCAAAGTATTAGATGGGATAGAATGGGGTATTCAGCAGTCTGTTTAACGGACTGTAACTTCTACGCACTTACTCACTGGTTTATTTTTTTTTTTGCTTCCACCTGCATTAAGGTAATCACTGGTGTTACTAGCGAGGATAGAGTATAAGAAACATAAGTTCACATATGTAAAGAGCAGAAATTTTGAAGTCACAATAGTTTGATAGTTGGGTTGCCTGGGCCCACCTGGGTATAGACGCTGAAACTCCCGAATTTGAAATTCCCCACAGAAGGTGATTCATCCTGGCCACCCTCGCTTCACGACCTTCTTAATTGGACAGGTGGTTAATAAGATGACTGCGGGACAAATTGGTGGTGGATAATAATTAGACGGTACATATTTTCCTAAACCTGACTAGTACCTAACTTTAGGCTTTTTAACCTTTTATTTTAACCTCTTATTTTGACATGCTTCCATTATGGGGGTAGGCTGCAAGGGCCTGCTTAATAGAGTAAATGTTTACTTCCTGTTTAAAAAAAAAGAGAAGTGAATTCAAGTTTACACATTTTTAAACTTGAAAAATGTCACTTTCTTAAAAATCAACTTAAAAAAATTCAGGCGCTTTTTATTTTAGTCCTAATCTTAGAAGCTGTCGAGTAGGGTATGTTTCTTTATCAGTGGACGTAATCAATGGTGTCCACGTAAGAATTCGGCTTAACATCCACTTCAATTGTAACAGGGAAAAATTCCTGTGAAAAACCATATCTAAAGACCTAGCCAACAATTAATAATGCTTCCAAGAATACAACCTCGAACTCACAGACAGGTGAGTGATCAAAACCTTATAGTTAATTAAAGCTGTGGTAAAGTGGTTTACGCTCGTGCAACGTAAAGACTCACCACAAGCCGCCACGTATAAAAACGCTAACTCACTTAAGCAGTAATTACACCCTCGTAATTATGTGTAATTAAATTGTTGGAGAAATAAACTACCCGGTAGAATTAAGGCAACTTTTTATGCAATGCAAATTTAATCATTTCCCTCTATGGGGCTCGTAGCTAAGGACGACAAAACCACCCTATACACTTTGTCTGGAACAACTTTGATTAACCTCTTTTCCATCAATCCACGTTCGCCCAAAAAACCTTTCAGTCCAACTCGTGATGAATAGGTCGCACAATCGTGGGAATTATCCCCAACGAATTTCGATATTTCATCTCATACCATATTTACTTAACAATTATATCCTTATGCATTATTAAGATCCTTTTTAGGTACCCTTACCCATGCTACACTCAATTATTTTACTTTGATTGTTTATCATTTTGTGGTCTGTTGTTTATGGTACCCCATATTTTTCTACGCCCCACCACTTGACCTAGTCCTCAAAGGCGAGAGGTCCTTTTGGCGCCCTTGATACTTAACAACACAACGGAAGTAATAAATAAATTGTTGTTGCAGCAGTCTGGGGGGTAGGTTAATAATTCAGATTTCTTTGTCAAGTGGTCTGGAGGTCTCTTCTCGCACCCGTAGATTTATTCTATGAGCCTATAACTGCCTATAACTGCGCGAGCTTTTTTTCTTTTGTGACTGTAAGGCGTGCTCAGTAATAAATCTCAGGTCGCACGTGCTGTACAAGCTTCTGGTGCGAGTGCGACACTCGTCCTCGAGGCAATAATCCCGGGGCACTGACAAAACTTACTGTTTAATGTTGTTTCGATGGAATAAATCTTGCATGTACCCCTCGCCAAATGGCTGACATTATATTCCGTATTCGTACTGCACGTGCCTGGGGGTTTTCAGTTGATTATAAGATTCACCACTATACTACACGACTGCGGCAAGGATTTCTTTTAGTTTACTAATAAAATTAATACTTCCAAGGAAATTACTTCCCACAAGGACATCATAATCGTTATGCGAAACTATACTTACCATATTCTCGTGAAAAGACATTTTGTGGCATTTCCGGGACATTTGCCCCTAACTTGGCAACCGGTGTGCGTAACTGTTTAATGAGTTTAACGTCGGTTTGTCACGAAAATGACCTAAGGCGCGATGGGGACATTACTGGGCCAGCAGCAGCAGCTGTTGTGGATGCCAATGAAGGGCGGGTCCCGTCAATTTGCATTCTAATCGAAAATGATTAGTCCTTGTGGACACGAAGCGCTCCTGCTTGTACCGCGAAATTTCTTCCACCCAAAAAGCTCCGCTGGTTAATTTAAGGACCGCCACTTTCTCTACCACATGGGTGTTAATTTTATTATATTTCCTTAAACGGTTCTTTTGTTGAGGTGAAAGTGTGAACGGTTTTTTTGTGAATGAAGGTGTAGTTGGGGGCAGGCAAATGGCACTTTGACCAGTCTAATGTGCAGTTAAGGTGTCGGAGTTGGGCCGATATTTATGACGCACTGACCTCTTATGATTTCTTTCGAGTATTTCCGGTTACGAATTCGCATAAGTAAATTGTTTCCTAAAGGCAAAACAATGGTCGCAAGTGGGGATCAGGTGATTGGGACAAAAGTAGTAAAGAGTTGAGTGCCGCCAATTTTTCTTAGATGCCTATTTTGAAGAGATAAAATGTCCGTTGTGTCCGTGAAAAGTTTAACTCTCTAGAACGGGTGTCATAAGCAAACTTGGAGCTTTAATTCTGAAATTGTCAAAATATTAGTAATATAATTAGTAAAAATAAAATTCCTGATGTAAACCCGATCAACAGAACAACCCTATAAAAGTCAGCAAATTTCGAATCAGTCAAAAACAAGAAGTAATTTTGCCCCACGTTGGGCGCCACCTGACTTTCACCCGCTTTTCGTTATGCTTCTAGTAACCACTTGGGGAGAACTAAGTTATCCACTACACGCTTAATCATCGAAGGAAAGATAGACCAGTGACCTGGGAGGGCCGAGGCTTAGACCCTCAGTGGACTCTAAAGCTTCGTCTCTTTGAAAGCCTAATCGAAGTTGGAGGGAGTAAACCGCATGACTTTTTTTGCAAAGTATAAATCCCAGTTACCTGGGAGGGCCGAGGCAATGGATTGTAAAACTTCGTCTCTTTGAAGGCTCAATCAAAGTTTGTGGGAGGAAACCGCATGACCTTGCCTCCAAAGTATAAATCTGAGCAATAAAACTCTAAAAGGACGATTTTTAGTTGGTTCCTACCAAATTTACACCGACCCATAAAACTCCAGGAACTGTGCTGTGATCTTTCTAGAATGTGGGCTTTCATAGGTCCCCCTAGTGTCTAAGTCGAAGGTGTAAAAAAAGGTGGCGACAAACATGGCTTAATTCCCATAAACCGGATTATGTGCGTACTAGCGTTCGTGGTTCGATTTGCCTCTCCCGTTTTTTTTTGGCAGACCAAATGAATACGCAGTAAGTGCCCTTTTAAATCCACCCGATTCCTCTAAACTCAATAGAAGCAAAATCAATTCAATTAGGCCACTTTCACTGCTAATACCGGCAGGAAGGTACCTGCCAGCCAACTTTATTCGTACGAATTACGAGTAAAGGATCTGCCCACTGCTACGAAAATGAAGCAATTCAAGGCTGCCAATTTCCTTGCGTCTGCCCAAATTGCTTTATGTCTCATTGGGTGTAGGGTAGGTACTATGTGCGGGGATAGTCTCATATCTAATACCCAACCTGAGTAGTGTTTTTAGCCCCTAAAGTAATTTGGTTTTTCTGGCTCTCTATTATTTTCCCTCAACCTCTGACCCAATTTTTGGTTGTTTTTTTTTTTTGCTTTACAGGACTCGCACTCGTAAGAACAATAGCACAAACGGGGCAAATCAGTGCGAGTGCTTTTATGTTATCCTTGTTCGCTTTAATTACATTCGCTCGCCTATTGATAGCTAAATTATCCTTTCTCGACATTGTGCTGGGGGTTTTGTGTTTTGTTTTATTTTTAGGAACCGTTAGAGACCACATGCCTCGGCTCAGATCGCTGTATCTAATACGTTGTCGATTTCTAGCCCAACTGTAAATAATTGGATTAGGAAGTTGCCTGTTTACCGGTGTATTCACTTGCGCTTGTGTCCTATTTCCGCTGATTGTTTGCTTTTCCGGTTAAATGAAGAGGAAACCACAGGAGACTCTGGTTTTTGTTTTTTTTTTTCGTTCTTGTTTTTAGTATAAACATTTTATATTCTTCGTTGTTGTTTTGGTTGTGGTTAGGTTCCCAGCACCTGGTTTTTGTGATGACGGTTTTCAAGTTTGATTTTTTTCATTTTTTTGTTTGTTTTAAGTTTTTTGTTTGTTGTTGTCTTTTAGTTTTTCCTTCAATAGGAGGCCATTGTCGTTTATTTTTTTTGTGCTGTTTTTTTTGTCGTGAGTTTGCCTTTTGTACCGGTTATCCTGTTTAACTTTTTAATAAGTTTATTTTAAACCAATGACTTGAAAAGCAATTTTAGGGATTTAATTATAGAGAAGAGAAATGACTTATTTGTTTTTTGTTTTCCGGAGCAAACATGGTTAGACCCAACCCAGGAGAACTTAAATGAGGTTAAATGCTCAGGAATGTTATTGGGAGCGTCATGACATGGGACAGACGGGCTTTTTTCGCAATAAACTTGGACATAAAAAAAATTTAAGTGGATTAACAAGGTGGGCGATGACAACGACTGCTCAAAGTTTTGGTATATTTAGGCCAAGAGCGACGAAAGCGAACATATCTTTGGAAAAGAAAAGTTAACCAGATTTCAATCAAAATTGAACGGATACGTGCGACGATGACGTAAGAACAGCTTTAATAAGTTTTGTAACACAATTCACAATGAATTTTCGTCAACCTTAAGGCAACTTCTCGTCGTATATTGTGAAGAGATTTATGGAGCGAGTTATTAGGACTGACTTAGAAATTAAGTCAAATTTAAAAACACTATGACTTGCGATGCGACTATAAAACAAGGTGAGCCATCAGTAGGAGTGGAAATTTAAATTAATTATATAAAGCATGCGTTTTTGTGTAACGAGTAAGTGAGTTTGGGTAATTGAGTCATTTTTTAATTAAAAACTAATGAGCTTTAGTTCACATATTTTGAACCTTTTTTTAGACCTCTAAAAAGACACCAGCCTTAACTGACTTTACTCTATTATTAAAACAAAAGACTTCTAAAATCGGGTCTTTTTGATGCACTTTCAAAATCACAAAATAAATAAGTTGAGCTCGCATTAGGATTCTAATCTATTATCATTCGTATAAAACAGGTTCAAAGCAAAAGACAGTCCTATTAACCAACCAAATCTCACGTCTTCTAAATTTTGCACTTAAAGTCAGTAAAAACAGGTTTTGAATAGGATAGAAAAAGTTACGCATACGTCGTAAATACCCAGCAATCAAGACTATAAAAGAATGACAAGTATAAAGGCATACACGGAGCAGTCCATTGACATTGCTAAAGTTTGGACTACGGTGTCAAGAACTGAGCGATAAGCGGCAGAGCGGAAAATGTTACATGTGAGTGGCGAAAACCCGGCCTGTCCGGTTGCTGATGCTCAGTTAGTACTTGGCCGCAGCCTTTGACTCGTCCTTATTTTGTTTGTGTAAAAAATTTTTTTGTATCCATATATTAATAATTCTCAACCATTGTTGTGACTTCGATAACTCCTCAAATACTGAATGGACAGGTAAAAAATGTACTTAAAATATATGGTTGATTTTTTCCGATGCGTCAGATGTTTTTGCGTCAGATGTAAGTATTTACTGAATCTTGGATGTAACTAACAGGGTGCTTAATAGGAGCGCACGATAAGATTTTGCCGCATGACAAGTTCCGACTTTAAAAAGTCTTCAAATTGTTTTTAATACTTAAACTTCTAAACAGTTTAAGCTCGAAAACTTCAAAGACATTTAAAAAAACAATTTTTCAAAATATTCTGGAATTCAGCCGGTACTTATACAACTACTTGAAAACCACCGTTTTTACGTTGGGCAAAATTAAGGCCTGAATGTGCAACCACATCTAATGTTAAAAAATACTTTTTTCACTCTTTATCAATGTTACTATGGTGCTAGCACACTGTATTTTGGTAAGTAATATTGCTTTGTAATTGTCTTTGAGGCAACGGAAAAAGTTTGGCCGTTACATTGACTACGCCCAATTTTTAATGAGGTTTTACTAAAAATTAAAATTCTTCAATAAATATACATAATTCCAAAAAATCTCCGTATACCTGATTACTTAAAAGTCCTAGCGGCAGGACGTTGCTAGTTGGCTATTCCATAAAAGTCTAACTATTAGCTTATTCCTGCTTTCTAGTCTAATTTCCTTGTGAAAAATAGAACAAAATATTTTACCATCATAAAATTGTAAATAATTATACACACTCTCCAAAAACCTACACAATTCCACGTCACTGCACTAACAGTTCCAATTTTAATAAAAGAATGACATCTCTACAGAGACTTTTTCACTCTTTTTTACGCTCTTAGCAAGTAATTGTTTAATTATTGTTTAGTAATGACGCTCATAGCGCATACAAATTCTTAGAGTTCGATAGAAAAAAAAAAATTATATTAAGCCATTCCCCTTTAAGCTTTTAACATTGAACGGTATAATTATTTTACATCCATATAAAAATCGCTGTACGCAGGCTTTTTGAACTGTATGTGTATGAAATTTGACGAAAAAGGATATTGCAAAAGTTGTAGGTATTGGCATTGGCTAACTTTTTTGCCTTTTTCTATATATAGCAATGTCGACGTCCACCTTTGTGGGCTTTGCCTCAAAAAACAATTTTATATACCCGACCAAAGGGTAGATTAGTTTTAATGCATAGTTTTTAACATAGTGAAATAAACACCGTAGACCCCTAAGACCTTTTAGAGATATGATCGAGACCAACAGGTGAATCGTCCGTTCGTTTGTCCGAATATGTGTGAAGGGTTTAGGTCTTTTAAATTAAGCTAGGACGCTCAAACTTGACCACGCCCACTACTGGCTTAAAATGTTAAACAACCTCTATTACAAACTTTCTTTGTAATAAATCAAAATAAAAAATCAAAATGCCTTCTGGTCAAGGCAGACAAGAGTAGGAACTCAAATTTTGGTACAGAGCAATAATGCCCCAAAACCTCTAAGAAGGCTAAAAATTGGACCGCCCACAATATCGACCATGCCCACTTTTAACATGTAAGATCTTTAAAAACCCGATTTCTCGGTAAGTTCACTCCAAATCGATCGAAATTCTATGACAAATATTAAAGTTATTAGTATTTGCTAAGTTTGGTCCATACAAAGTTTTGAGCTCCGTCCACTTTAAGGGGGGCGTTTTTATGAAAAAATTGTTTTTTTTTTTTTAATAATTTTCCTTTTTAATGGTCTTTGTCATGATTCTATAGAAATGACACTTAATTGATTTAAATTTTTAGCCCAGACCCACTTTTGGGTGCGTTACCTATACAAATAAATATATGAATTTGGGACAAAAAATTTAAAATTTGGTGTTGCATGGTGGCTATATAGGGTCGGGTATATAGAAGTTTGTCACAGACAAGCTCTTGCACTTACTCACTTGTTTTTTTGTCGCAAGGTGCTTTTTATACCCGACCCAGGGTATATTAAGTTTGATGTATAGTTTGAGTGAAATAATCACCGTAGACCCCTAAGACCTTTTAGAGATATGAATGGGGCCGACAGGAGAATCGATTAAGCCATGTCCATCCGTAATTGGTAAGTGGACTGAAAGTCCATTGGATCAGTTCAAGTTTGAAAATTAGCTGAATCCGCCAACAGACACGCCCACTACAGGCCTGTTTTTGCAACCATCTATAATTTAAAAAAAATACTTTTTCCAAATGTTAGCTATGTTAGTATGGCGCTAGCGCATTAATTTTTGGTATGTAATATTGCCTTGTAATTGTCTTTGAAGTAGTCAAATAAGTTTGGCCTTTTCATTGACCACACCCGTTTTTTTAAAGGATTTTAGTTCAAAATGACTGTTTTTTATTAAATATATGTGAAATTCGACTAAAAATTATTTGACAAAAGTTGTAGATTTTAGCATTTTCTTACTTATGTATATGAATAATATGTTGTATGTGCCTCCGCCCACTTTTGGGGTGCGAAGTTAAAAAAAGTGATTTTTTTAGTTAAAAAGGCGGAGTTTTAGGCCGCAATGTATGCAACCACCTAGTATAAACAGTTATATTTTTATATCCCGCCCACTTTTTGGAGGCGTGACCGTTTTCTTTTTTGTATGGTCGGGTATTTTGCAATCCGTCGTAGATGGACTGAAGCTTTTGCGTACGCCCTCTTGTACTTTCCCACTTGTTTAATACCCTTTTCACCGTCCACCAGCTCTAGCATTGGTTGATTTTCAGAAAATTCTGTAACCACAGATTTTTGAGAAAACGGCAAAAGACTTCCAAATGATTTGTCTAAGTAGCACCCTAGATAGGGAGTACACGTTTTTTCGTGCATTTATGCTATTTGTTGTTTGAAAATGCGTTTAACGTTAATTGGAAATGTGTCAGAAAAATGTGACTTGAGCTCTTATTTAAGCTTGAGTTGCTTTATAAGTATTGAACCAACTTTATCACCCAACTCATCAGCTTTGTGGACCGAGTGATTTAAGAAGCATTGCCTTAAACACCTCTAAAGCGGCATCTTTTTTCTACTCAAAAAGTAACAAGGGTTTTTGACGTACGGATACGAACGGGAAACGAATATACCTTAAGAAGTATTTTTTCCATGAATGGATTGCTAACTTTATCGGCTCCTTCTATTGGGCATCGGGTCGATTAAGAAAACTTTCTCAAATGCATTTTATTCAATATGTTTGTTCGAAATCGAAAAAGAAAATTAATTTATCAAGTAGAAATAGAATAAAAAAAAACGATAAAATAAAATTTATTACAAAATATTACTCCATTCCAGATATCATTCATACAAAGCTTTTGGTCCAATCCAGATTTAGGCGTTAATATTAAAAAACTATTAAATTTGAGCCAAAAAACTACATTTTTGCGTTCATTTAAGCCGCACTTTGATATTTGTATGTTTAAATTAATATCTATTTATAGGTGCTGTGATTGTGGCATGCTCCTTTTATAAAATAAATTAAGCAACCTTATACAGAACAAACGCAAGGTTTTTTACATTCATAAATAGCGTTGGCAAAAGGTAAGAAAAATAAAAATTTGGGAGTGGAACGTAAAATGTCCATATACGTTCCATAATCTATAGAGTGCGACATTACTAATCTTAGGGTCGGCCCCACGTTGGGCGCCAAAATGTCATTGTTTAAGCTATTTCCGTCAGCTCCTTGGGAAAATATGCACTAGGATTCGCCCAAGCAAATCCCAGTGGAATAGTTTTCTAAGAACAAAATTCCAAACATACTATACTTCCAATGAAACTGGATTTGTAGGTTGGTAAGAGTAATGGAAGAAAACTAGGTTAAAATCGAAGTGAAGCGAAACGATTAGGCGATACGAATGTTTGGAAAACAATGATTTTTATTGTTTAAGTTAAGAAAACTCTTAGTACATGGATTGAATCTTAGTACATCTTCTAGAGCTAAAAAAGTGGCTTATTCATATTCCCATATTTACTGGTTTTTCAAATGGATTTCGATATTTCAGTACGATAGTAAATGTTTTTTTGAGTTAGAGTAAATCACCCAGTAAAAATACGTTTTATATGAGTAGTTTTTGACAACCGACAAATAATGTGCGTGTTGGAATTTGTTAAAAAAAGCCATATATTCACAGAACCTATACGTTGTAAGTGCCGTTTAAAATATTGATTGCTCGGTGCTTGATTTCCTCATGCAATATGCCATTTGATGTGGCTAATAACGTCATGTTTATGATGAATAATTAAATTGATTGAACAGTAAATCCTGTCGTTTACATGTCATGAAAGGCTTAACAACTTTATTTCAATATCTGCAATTCTATAGGAGCTCTGTCACTCTCACTTACGTTGCATTGCAATTGACCCAGAGGTTTTGAAATCACTTTCATGAAGTTTAGTGTCTTAACGGAAGCCTTCCTAAGGTTATTCCATTCCCTTGCAATAAATTACCAAAGGGCGACGTTAAAAGGTAAAAAAGGGTCAACAATTTAATCGCCTCCTCGCACTATCAAAGAGGTCCTTATATTTATTTATTCGATACAGTCCCAAGCTATCGTTCCCTATTATTTCAAAGCAAAAGATTAAAAAAGAAAGCCTACCATTACCTCTCAACAGGTCATTGCTGCTGGGCGATGGGGCTTATACATTTTAAGCCTCCAGGAGCTAATATAATATTTTCCATCCACCTACCACCGCACCTTGTGCTGAGGCGGCCGAACAATTATTATTATTATTTTTCTGCCTAATCCTGCCGCCCAGCTCAAGGGTGTGAAGTTTATCCAAAACCCGCACAGTTTGCATAGATGATGGTTTAATGCTTGCTTCAAGGGGATTATCCTCCGGCCCATTGGAAGCTTTTATTTCGGGAATTTGCATGAAATTTAAGAAAAGTCTTTTTTTTTCGTGCTCTTTGCGCTCGTAGAAAAATGGACTAGATGAAAATCTTGGAAAATAATTGCCGAGAAAATCCTTCTAATTAAATTGCTCGAGGACGGCCGGGCGATGACGATGAGGACGACGACGACGACGACGGACACCTCGCCGTTAGCATTAAGAGTTTTGCTTTCATGGCCTCCTCGCCCAGTTTTATTATGCAAGCAAGTAGTAAAGTAGCTAAAGCAAGTAGGTACATCAGCATAATCAACACATTTTGGACAATGAAGTCCGAAATCTAATTCGCCAAAGTGTGCGTTCTGCGTGCGCGTTTGTATGCGTTGCTGGGTTGTTTAGATATTTCCTCATCTAAATTGCACGAAGTAAAATTTAATTACACCTAGGATACAATGTTTTTTCCTTTATTCAGTTCGGTTTTTTTTCCCCGTGCCCTTGAGTCCTGGTGTGCTACTTTATGAGCCATTGTTTGTAGACACAATGCTGCGGTGGGGTATAAGTAAGCTTAAGTCGGTTGGCCGTATTATATGAATTGTTTATACTGCGTGTATTGGTACACCTCGGGGAATAATGAGGATATGGATATTAAGGTCATAATTTAGATCCTAATCTAGTAGTATAGAAGTTATTAAGCAAATAACGTTTTATTGTGTTGTTTTAGTGGTGGGTATTAATTCACGGATGTCTACTTGCCTTCGACCATTCGTGGCGGCGGCGGCGGCGGATGGGGTTTGGATAAAAACTCTTTGACAGAAGTTATTACCCGGCCCTAATGATGTTGTACTGTGTACACTTTGCAGGTGGGAGCAAGTTAATATTCATATTGCTCGGTACAAAGGATTCGTGCCTGGCTGCGTATATATTTTCAATAAACTTTCGGTGGTGCCCATGGGCCTGTTTGTACGGTCGTGTAACGCTTGGAACAGGCTTGGTAGTTGGCAGTGAATCAATATTTACAACTAAGCTGTAAAAATGCCTACGAGCATAAGGGATTCGGCAAACATGTGGCCAAATATAGAGCTAGAAAAGGTAGGAATGAAATACTGCCAAGGCAATTAATAATAGATGACACCTACGTGTACGTTTGATTATTTCACGGATTTATGCTGCGTAGATTTTACCTGATGGAAAAACGTAGGCCAGGCAATGAAAAACCCATATTCGGCTTAGTGAGCGAGACACATGAAGGCGAAACTGAATAGAAGGGAATAAAAAGATCACTGAAAAAAGCTCTTCCTATAAATGCTGTACTGACTATTTTTCGTGAACAGAGTATATTTCCCGCCCTCTGTGACGATATTGTCCCCTGTTTCAAGTTTACACCGAGTTCGATTTCATGACTCAAGCTCCTTGTATTTCAACAATTTTCAACGCTGAATGCGCATATTATTTTGTCATTTATCGAAGTCACCTTTATGGCCTTAGGACGATCTTTTCAATCCTTGTGGAACTGTTTTGCCCGAAAACTAAGGCTTCAAATAGTTCTGTATGATTCGTATCTGTATCGTTGCCTTGATAAAGCGAAGAATGGAGATTCTAACTGGCGATAACAACCTTTTTCATCACAATTGACACTCGTTTTCCACCTCCATCAAATAGAACAATAATGTTAAACGACCTCTTACCATTCGAAAAACATGTGGCTTGACACGCCTCCGCAATTTGAACCCTCTCCGTCACGCAATCATTTGCCGATAACAATGAATAATATATTCGGAACTTTTTCGTTTAAATAAAACACAAAAAAGGACTTAAAACAAGCAGTTCTCATGCCATTGTTCACAACAAAACTGCGATTTCACCACTCCGCATTGGGTCAAGCAATTGACACGTCCCTCTTAAAGGTCAACTCCCACACTGGCCCCGCACTAGCGCCCGCCCGGATACCCACATCGAATCACAAAGGACATTGGGAAGATTTATATTCTATACATATTGTTCGACAGATCCGGACAACGAGGACGACTACACACCCCCAAAACCATTACTCTTCGTCACCGTAAATAATTGATAAATGATACCAATGAAGGACGAACGACACGAAGGGATACATTCAATTTTAAATGTAAGCTGCTTTGTCTTGTTATATTTCTTTTTCTTTTCTCTTTTTTTTTTTGTTCATCTGTTAATGCGTCTTTTGGCTCAAGACAGTTTACAGCACACAACATGATCGAAAAGCGTCCGTAGTGTCCTCGTGAAGAAGTACCGAACCATCGAAACAATTGGCTAATTTGATTGTCCGACAGGACAATCTATTCCCTTTTTTTATTATGCTCGTTACTATCCAAAGTTCGTTTCAATATTTAACAATACATCTACTCCTTGGTGCAAATATACGATTGCGAAGAAACTTTCTTCTCGTTCATCCATTTCACTGGAGAAAGGACCAAAAACTACACCCTTCTTGATGGTTGGGCCCAGGAAACGTCAATATTTCACCTTAAGTGCCCAATTTAAGGACAACTTGGGGGGATATTACTGGGTAATTCTTCACAGTCGTCTAGGTGATGTACTTAATGAGTGACGTTGAGTAATTCCCTTTTGTTTGAACGAACGCCAGAGAAGGTAAATTAATTTATTTTTCCTTTTGTCCTTTCTTTTTGGTGGGACTTATATCATCATCCGTGCGGGTGTCAACATGATGGCTGCCGAAACAAAGTTGCTAATGATCCACGTGAAAGGAAAGAAAAACAACAAAAAAAAAAAAGAGAAAAATTGAATTGACTGCAATTTGTCTATTTTGGGGCTGCGCTGCCTCTGCTAGATGGTTTCAGTTCGTTAAATTTAGGTCGACGAAATGTACAAGGCACGTTTGACTTAATCTTGGACCGGAATCTTAATTTATTGGCCACTGCATTATCATTGTCGAGCACGCTATTGAGTCGATGACATTTGGATGACACGATTTTGTATACTTCCTGATGGAGATGGACACGAAATTCCTGACGGAAGAAAAATATTTCTAGACTGGTTCGTGTTTGCTTGGTGGCAAATTAAGTGTGTTTAATTTTAGAAAGTTATATTATCTTTTTTTGGTAAGAATAATTAGTAAGAAAAATCACCAATAGTACATTGCGTGGATGTACTATTGCTAATTATTACGCAAAATTATTATTTGTTTTTTAGCGACTAAGCAACATTTTTTTTTTTGAACAAGCTCGCGATCAATGGGCTTTGTCTTCATTTGAAAAGCATTAGCATATCGCCAAAGAAAGAGGAAACAAAGTAGTTGAGTCTCTACGAAAAAAACCTGTTCCAAGCTTTATACCCGCATGTGTTATGCCTTACTTAAGAAAAGTGATGGTATAACCGTGAGAGTTTGGCGTCGCATTAGATACACATTTGGGCCCATTCTTTCATGCTAAGCAAGAGAAAATAAAGTTTATTATTAGGCTGACGGTTAACCAGAAGGCGTACCAGGAAGACGGTCAATTTGAGCCAGACGCTCCCTGATAATTTTAGTGTCGGCACCCAGAAAATCCGTCACATGAAGAGGCACCTAATCTTGCTGGTGATTAGGTTTTTTAATTGCTTCTTCCCGCGGTTGTTAGCGAATGATTAAGCAAAGATCTCTCTATTACGAAGTACTACTACCCTTTTGGTACTAGTGAAATATGTTCCAGAATTTTTTTTTGAAAATTTGTGCCTCAACGCATCGTGAGGCACTGGTTGCTCAAAGGCTTTTTAGACAAAAATGTGCCATTTTTTATTACTTTTTTTTGCCAAAACAACAGAAGTACCTTCAGACAAACCACTGGAAATTTATTAAGAATTACGGACTTTAAGAGGAATGAAAAATATGTTACAACAAAAATTATACAATAATTTAAATGTAGTAAAAAAATGCTTACAAAGCGACAATCCGACCATTCAGAATTGAGAATGGTTTTCGCCGGCTTTTCATAAGAAAAACCAGTGAGTAAGTGCAACAGTGCGTATATAATAGCTTCCTATTCTCCTTTTCATTCCCATTCTCCTTTTCATTTCTTTTCTCCTTTTCATTCCTTTTCTCCTTTGCATTCCTTTCTCGGGGAGCTGCCTTTTAAGTTTTGTTCATTTTTTTTTAAAGGGGCGTGGCATGCCCAACCCCTTTAACCGAAAATCAATATCAGCATAGAAATATCCAAGTTTGCGGCTAAAATGTACGCAAAACTGTAATATTTTGGTTCAAATTCAGTAATTTTGTGAAATTGACCTCTACAGATGGGCGCGGCCGAAAACTTTGTATGAAAGAAATCTGAAATCGTATCCGGTTTTCGTTATGTGGTAAGTTCTATTTCTTATTTTATACTTAGTTAAGTTGTAAAGCAGTCGAAATCCATGTTTTTCTGGAAATTTATAGGTTATTATGAAATTGTGCCTCTAAATGTGGGTGTGGCCCAAAACTTTGTATGAACCAAATGTAGTACTTGATATTTTCTACATAGCATATAAACTAAAAATTTTTCGATTTGGAACAAAAATATTGGATAAATTGCATTTGAACAATTACTCCTTAATTCGATGCCACGCCCACAAGGGGCGGTCTGCGGAGTTTATTTTTATTTTTTATGACTTTTAATCGTTAGAAGATGCTAAATAATAAACTTTTTCAGCTTTTCACGTCGTCTTACAGTCTTGTAAGCACCGGAGGTTGTCGCACATTAAGACCGATTGTGGGCGTGTCTGTGGGCGGATTTAAAAAATGTTAACACTTGCATTGCTTCGGATGACAGAGAGCTTGCGTACATCATTTCAGGTTCCTAGCTCAAGACTTAAGGCCTAAAAATTGGTGGCTTACAGACGGACAGACGGACGGACATGGCTCATTCGACTTAGAATTCGGTCTCGATCATATGCCCTAAAGGTCTTGGGGGTCTATCGCCATTATTTTTCTATGTTACATTTTCGCCTGTATCAAACTTAATATTACTCCATTCCTGTGGAATAGGGTATAATATGAGCAATCGAAGTTAGGCGATCGAAAAAAGCGCTCGAGGATTAAGGGATGCTACTCTAAGAAAAACGTGCGAAGGCTTTGTCGAAAGGTTGAAAATTTACAGAATTCTTACAGAACAGAAGACTTTCGAATAGCCTGGCCCAAGTGAGACCTTATAGAAATGCGATGGTTACGAAGGCACAGAGGCACAGATTCCTCTTTGCACAGGCGTTTTAGGGTTGAAGCATCCTTTACACCCCTGTCTTGAAGTTTTTTTAAGAAACAAAGTTCTCAGAGCAAAAATTTAAATCATTCAATGCGACGGATTTTTTGTGTGCTGTTTCCCTCCGTTGTCCGTCCATATGCCCCTGTAACCTCTGAACGGTGAGTCATTGAACGATGAAATTTGGTACACTTATAAAGTCCGCGGAAAGAATGAACGCATACAAGAGCAATTTTCTTTAGATATACACATATAACTGCTTGATGTTCAGTTTGGATTTTGATGTTAAAAATTGAATAGTTTTAAAGGTACAAACAAATACTAAATTTTCATAATAAAATCAAATTTAAAAAAACAAAATATTGGAAAACTTTTGGGAACTAAGGAATTGAAAAACAGTGTATTTAAGATCATAACTTTTTAACTACATCATTAAAAAAAGCGATTTTGGGCAAATATATAAAGCAACCAAACCAAAAGAGAAATCTTAAATGAAATTTTGGTTAAACAATAAACCGACCCTATATACTGTGTCACACCAAATCTTAATTTTTTTTTGTCCCGAATTTATATATTTTTTGTACAGGCCACTTCCCCAAAAGTGTTTCTGGGCAAAAAATTAAAACCAATCAATTGTAAATTCCTTAGAATCATGACAAAATTATTTCGGAAGAATACCGTTTTTTTTTTTAACGCCTCCTTAAAGTGGGCGGAGCTAAGAACTTTATATAAAGCAAACTTAGCAAATAGTAATATCTACAATATTCTTCATATAATTTTTTTCGATTTGGAGTGAACTTTAACATGTTAAAAGTGGCCACGGTGGATATTGTGGGCGGTCCAATTTTTGCCTTTCTTAGAGGTTTCGGGCCATTATTGCTCTATACCAACATTTGAATTCCTACGCTTTGTCAAACTTGACCAAGACGCATTAAAAAAAAAAAAAATTAAATAGAGGCTGTCTTACATTTAAGCCAGTAGTGGAAGTGGCCGTTGGCGGATTTACCCAATTTTACAATATCGATCATTCCCACTCTTAACATGTTAGATTTTTAAAAACCCGATTTGAAAGTTTACTCTAAATCGAAAAAAGATTCGATGACAAATATGAAAGATATCATGATTTGCTAAGTTTGCTCTACGCAAAGTTTTGAGCTCCACCCACTTTTAAGGGGTGTTTTTAGGAAATACTTTTTCTTTGCGCAAATAATTTTTGCTTTTACAGTATTTTCTCATGAGTTTAACGAAATTGCAATAAATTAATTTTAATTTTTAGCCCATGCCCACTTTTGGGGGCGTATCCCATATAAATTATATATGAATTCGGACCAAGATACTTTAAGATTCGGTGTTACATGGTAGAAGTTTGCGACAGACGAACTCTTGCACTTACTTACATAAGGCGGCGCCTACAGTCCGGGGTGGATCTGGGCCTCAGCCAACAAGCTTCGCCAGCCAGCTCTGTCTCTAGCTAGCCGTCTCCAGTTTCGCACGCGAAGTTGATGGCTGAGGTCCCCTTCCACTTGCGTGTGCCACCTGAGTTTCGGTGCTCCTCTACTGCGCCGTCACTGCGGGTAGGATTCGCAGACTTTCCGGGCCGGGGCGTTGTGCTTTGACTCTCCTGGCTAGGTCGGTATCGCTGTACAGCCGGTACAGTTCGATGTTATATCTCCTCCTCCACACTCCGCCTATGCAGACGGGACCGTAAATCGTCCGAAGAATTTTTCTCTCGAAACAGCCTAAAGTGTTTTCATCTGCCTTTGACAGGGTCCAAGCTTCTGCACCGTAAAGCAGGACTGGGATGATGAGGGTCTTATACATGGGTTCTTTAGCCTCTCTTTTGCTCGAGAGAGGGCTTTGCTACTCAATTGCTTTTTTAGCCCATAGAAACAGCGATCGGCAAGACTTATCATTCCTTTGACTCCAGCGCTGCTGTCATTGTCTGAATTGATAGCGGAACCCAGGTAAACAAAGTCCTTAACTACCTCAAAGTTATAGTTGTCGAAGGTGATGTTTTGTCCAAGGCGTCAATGTTGAGTGTCTTTTCTTGATCACAGCATATACTTGGTTTTGACTTTGTTGACTGCTAAAACCATATTAACCGCTTCCGTACCAAGGCTTCACTGACGGCTTCACTGACGCAGGAGTTCTGCACAATTCTCTCAAGTATGATGTTAAAGAAATCGCGTGACAGCGCGTCGCCTTGTCTAAATCCTTTTTTGCTATCAAAGGGGTCGTGAGGTCTTTGCCGGCCTTGACGGAACAGCGTGAATTTTCGATCGTCATCCTGACGAGTTTGGCAGGGATGCCAAAACTAGACATTGCGCTATATAGCTCGTCTCTACAGATATACGCAGCCTTGAAATCGATGAAAAGGTGGCGTGCATCGATTTGAAAACTCACTTGTGTATAAATAAGTTTCCGGTCTAAGTTAATTTTCTGAATTCCTAGCTGGAAAACTATTTAAGGTTTTCAACCAAAAAACTGACTCATTTTCATGCGAAAAATTAAACTGTTCTTACAATAATATCTCCAAGTGTTTTTACAATTTCTCTTGAAGCTCTCCTTTTTAGACAGGGCATAGGAAGGTTGTATTATTTCTTAATCCAATAGGAATAGTCCAGCTGTGTGAAGGAATAGTCGCGTGTGAACAGAGACTTCTTCTGACAAATAAATTTAAAGCTTGAAAATTTCAAGGACATTTTTGTCTATTTATTCTTTTTCTTTGGCTCAAATGACAGGAAAAGTCGCGCAACATTCTTATCCCTTATTCCCTTATTTCGCACAACAGTCTTATCTATAATAATTGAATTTAGGCTGACACATAATAAGCATGTTCTTCCTTTGACAATAGAAACACATTTTCCTAAACCACCCCAGACATCTCTACTTCACCTAATTTCTGGACTTACAAAAATAAATAGCTTCAGCCTTTTGGCTGCGCAATTATATTGTGTCCATTTACGCCCACTCTTGTGTGCCTAATTGTCAGACTACGCTTAAAAAAAAATCATTCTTCGAACAAGGCCAGCGTGTAAGGTAAACAAAATTTCGGGCAGGTACGTAATAAAATTCACAAGCACCTGAATCGCCCATCGCCTGAACAAAGGTAAATTCCCCCATCCATCTGGAAAAATCCCCTGTTTTATTCATTCTTCGTCGTTTCTCATAGATAAAATCGTATTAAGCATGTTTTGGCAGGATAATAATAAACATAGCTCAACAAAAGAGCCTCGTCCCCCTACACCAATCGCCGGCCAGTTTGTGGCACCGAGTCGAAACGTTTTTCGGGCGCAAAAGCTTCGATAAATTTTCCCACTACTATATACTACCAAAGAGAAATGCGCCTTGTTTCCTGCCAGCGATTTAAGAGGGACTTTTTTGTGTTCTATTTTGTCGAATCGCCCGACCGCTTTAGCAACCGGCGTCGGCGGGCGGCTGGCGTCCTATTTCGCTGCTCCCCCTGCTGTTTTTGTTGTTGTTGTTTATAAAATCTTGATGGCATTTTATTTATCGGCCGCCATTCACGGAACAGGAATCCATGTTCAATGTGTATGAAATTCGATTAATTTTTCATTTATCAATGTCACTGTGGAAAATGTGCTCGAAGGATACGCCACTATACTATAGAGCGGGCGCACACATGCCGGGTACCATCTACTTCCTGGGAACTAATTCAATATTTAAAATAGCACTCAATATTTCAAGCTTTCAGTTCAGGTAGAGGAGCCGGATTTCAGGTGGCACATCGATTGCAGCACAGGACTCTTTTGCAAATAAGAAAAGGGCGTTTTTTTACCCAAATATACCTATAAGGAGACCCTCTGAATTGGGCGGAATAGATAAAGACATCATTGCTGGGTGCAGACAAAAAAAAAAAAGGATTTTTTTCCCTTTCCGATGGAATGTGCGATTAAGTAAAAATTGGAGAAAATTTGTTGCCTGTTGGATCGTGCCTGGACCCTCGTCGTCCTTGTTGTCGTTTGCTCAATTTTTCATCACAATAAATCCAGTGTAAAGGGATGTTAAAGGCACCCGCAGCCGTAGATCTTATAGAAATACTTCATCTCATCATATATTTTCTTTAAGTATTCAAGCTACAGATTGCGTATGTGTATATTATGCGAGAGGACGCAAACGAGTAGGTAACACATATCAACGAAATTGATTTGTGAATATTTTGGTTTTCCAGGACGATGCGTGGGACGGCCACGCGTGTGAAATTCAACAAGGAGATGAAGAAATTTCACAAAAAAAAAAAGAAGAGAAAGTGTTTACTCTGCTCTTGGGATAGGTACCTTTATATTTATAATGAAGGTAATTGTTTGTTTTTTTGGAAAAAATAAGGAACGGTATCGGTAATTTCTTTGGGATTCCCAAAGGATTTGTATTTTTGTTATTTCAGACTTTTCTTTGAGTTTGAAAGGTGCCTAAGTGTTTTCGGTCTCAATAAGCTCTTCCTGGCTTATCGTACCTATTTTTTTTTTTCGGTTTCAAGTGGTTTATGTGGAAGGTAACATGTGGCTTTGTACACAGCTGTGACACGTTTTGAATTAGAAAAATTATATGAGGATGTGTGAAAATGGGGGTTAAAAAAAAAAAAATCGGCTCATCATTGTGTTGTTGACTGTAGATATTTCTTTCGTATCTTAAGCTGGCAATTTTTATGGGATTTTTATGAGTACATACCTCGACAGATGCGACCCTTTTTATTGGATTTTTTGAGAGTTTTTCTTGTTACGGAATAAGATGTTTCATTGGTTGCTTTTAGGAAATTTCAATTTTAGTGTCAGAGATTCTGCTTTGGGTTAATATGCGCAGCCACATTTCAAGGCATGTGAAGTAGAGTCGACCTAGTTGCGAAATATCAATCCAGTTTTGGGATCTTCATTGTGCTTGGTTTTTCGTCTAATATTTTGGTATAAAAACTTTATCTACTCAAATAATTCACAAGAATTCTTTCATCGACTGTGATAAAAATGATTTTATTGTCTGAGTTGTTGCTACAAGCAAAATCATCTTTGCAAACTGAATCGTTTAAGAATTGTGTTAAGCAGTTTGCATTATATTTTTAATTAATTCTTAAGTTTTCAAAAATTAAGAATTATTTGGCTGCTTTTTTAACTTTTTTTCTACTTTGGAATCCTCGTAAAAATAAAATGCAAAAATCATTAAAAAGTTTTTGGTTCTTAAAACTCTCGTTTCCATCAAGTATTTACTCCCTCGTCTGCAACGAACTTCTAAATACCCTACAGTATTTACCGAGCTACAATTAATTTTAATTTTTTTTTGGCCTAAAACGATGCACCTCAAAAAATGGGCATATAGACTAAGTAGAGAATCCTGTAATCTTTTTTTCGTAAGAACCATACAAAAATTTGTTAAAAGCGGAAACTTAAGCGAAACAAAAATCAGTTTTTCCTAAAAAAACGCCCCTAGAAGTGGGCGGAGAACTTTGCAGGGAACAAGCTTACCAAATGTTGAAATCTTTAATAATTGTAATATTTTTTCGTTTTTAGTTTTTTTTTTTCAGTTCTAGCTCGTATAAGACACTAATAGACCGTTATAAGAATTGTGTCCAAAAGTAATGTTCTTAGAATTCCACTCTTATAGAGAGTAATAAGAGCCTTAAAAGAGCCTCGCAAGCGTTAAATGGCCTATTTATCACAGTTATTAAACTCTGATAAGTAAACTTGAACTCTTGTTGTAAAAACTGTATTCTCCTTGCTACCTGTGCCAAAAAGAAAGGAAGATAAATGCTGCCAGAGCAATTTTTGCATATTTTTAAAGGGTTATTTTTTAGCTGGTTTGGTTTTGGCAACACTGGTTTTGACAGCTGACGTGTGTTTAGTACCTTGTGTCACTGTCAAACAGCTTCAGTTTGGCTTGCAATTTAACCATGGATCGTCTTACAAATGAACAACGCTTGCAAATTATTGAATTTTACTATCAAAATTCGTGCTCGGTTCGAAATGTTCATCGCGCGCTGCTTCCATTTTATGGTCAGCGAGTTTGGTGAACAGTTAATTTCACGTTTCGGGCCGGTCAATTGGCCGCCTAGATCGTGCGATTTGACACCATTAGATTATTTTTTGTGGGGGTATGTCAAGGCTAATGTCTATAGGGACAAGCCCGCTTCGATTGACGCACTGGAAGCCAACATCCATGCATTCATTCGTGAGATACCGGCCGATATGTGTGAAAGAGTATGCCAAAATTGGACTCAGCGGATGGGCTACCTGAGACGCAGCCGCGGTCAACATTTGCATGAAATTATCTTTAAACATTAAATTGCAAGGTTCAAACTATCGATTCTAATAAATATTGCATTAATTTTTTCGAATTTTTTGTTTTTTTTTTTTAGAAAGTTCTCAACCTCTTAAAAAATCACCCGTTATAAATAAAAAAAATGAAACTCGATTTTTTACGATGGCGTTTAACATCTTATAATGGCAACACTATATTGTTAATTTCTCCTTATTTTATCTGTATTTACATGAGTTGCACTCTTAGTAAAAGACTTAAGCTCGCAAAGACTCTTATTACTAGACTAAAACTCTACAAGAGTTAAAGACTTATAACAAGAGTCCTTTAAGAGCTAAATATACCCTTGCCATTAGAGTTAAACGCTTTAGAAATGATATCCCTTTAAGAAGAGTGCTAAAAGATCATTTTCGGATCTTGTAACAAACTTTTATGCCCGACTAAAGATTTTATTATCACAGCTTAATTCTCTTTATAAAAGTTGCACTCTTATAACAAGACTTAAACTCTACAAGAGTTGGAAGTCTTATAAGAAGAGTTTTATAATAGCTAAATATACTCTTGTCATACTCCTTTAAGAAGAGTGCTAAAAGATCATTTTTGGATCTTATTACAAACTTTTATGCCCGATTAAAGATTTTCTTATCACAGCTTATCTCTCTTTATAAGATTTGCACTCTTAAAACAAGACTTAAACTCTACAAGAGTTGAAGTCATATAACAAGAGTTTTCTGAGAGCTCAATAAACTCTTGTCAACGGAGCTAAGCGCTTTAGGAATGATACTTCTTTAAGAAGAGTGTTAAAAGATCATTTTTGGATCAAGAGTATCAAGAGCATTATAAGAGTCTAATTAGAGCAATTTTGACGTTTTTAGAGTAACTCTCAAGAGTATATTAGTTGCGTGGCTTTATCAATTCACAGGTCGGTCTGGATCATAATCTCTAAAAGTCTAAGAGGCTTACGGTCTATACGTTATATTGTAAGGTGTAGTGAGCCATAAGGCTACAATCGACAGGTAAGTAATCCACAGAAATTTTTTGTGGACCTTTGTCCCACTTGAGTGGGTTAAAAGTCCATAAACTAATTGTGAACTTATAACCCACCCAAGTGGGTCACAAGTCCATTATGGACTTTTGGCCAATGCACTTATGGCCCTGCGCCTGATTCTGCAACCATAACCGTTCGCGGGTACGTGGACCGTGGAAGATAGGTTTGCTTTCCGTTAAACGTCTGCAGAGGAAAATTGTGTTCCCTGTGTCTTTTTCCTGATCTTTGGATTCCAGGCAGTAGGAGAAGCTACTGTGTCAGAAGCACTGCAAATATTTACGAAGGCTAAGTAAGACGGAAATTGCAGTCTCCATGTTCACTTTTAATCCTGCCTCGATTGGCGGCATCAGTTTGTAGGTCCATCTCCCTTTTTTAGTGATTTCTCACCAAGGTAGGTAGTCTGTAAACTGATGATATTTATTGTCTTCTTGGTTCCATCGTCGCTAGTGCCCCGGGGCAGCATACAGCAAAACTGAACTTATTACTTTGAATGTCAACATTCATGTGAACTCAAGAGGATACAAGCACCCACAGGTTTTGTAAACCAACGTCTGTCTTGGAACGTTTGCCTTTGGAAGGTTGTTGGGGAGACCAGCCTTGAGGGGGAAGGAGGGAGGGGTGTTCGGTGTTCCCACTAAGGCACTTCTCCTTGCATCCGCACGGCAGCGGAGGAATTCCTCAGATGGAATCAACGCTGGCGTCCACAGTTCCAGTCAGGCCGAACTACTTAGTGAACACCTTATATGGGCTACTACGATACGTATTCGGAGCTAAGGCCTATAAAGAGCGGGTTATCCGGTCTCCGTCCTTGGACTTATATGCAGGATCTGGCCCTCCAAGTATTCGGAGCTCAGGCCTATAAAGAACGGGCTCCGGTCTCCGTCCTTGGACTTATACGCAGGATCTGGCCCTTCTGTGACTTCCCGGACATGTAAAGAATTACCATTTACAAAGCCTCGGATTTCGACGGATTACAGGCTGTACAGCGACGCCGACCTAGCCAGAGGAGTCAAAATAAAAAGGCTAAGATAGCTGGGCCATCTAGAGCGGATGAACAATAAAGCCCTGGTCCGGAAAATCTTCGAATCCACCCCCCAGGGACGGCGCAGTAGAGGAGCATCGAGACTCATGTGGCACACGCAAGTGCAAAGGGACCTCAGCCAACTTCGCGTGCGAAACTGGAGACGACTCGCTGGAGACCTGGAGACTGAGCTAGGTGGCGAAGCATGTTGGCTAAGGGTCGACCGTGGAACACGATTTTCGGAATCCGTTGTTATGGTCCGACAAAGCTCCTCTCTTCTCAGTTACGGTTACCAACAAATTGTGTATTATTCGTTCTAGTGTGTTTTCCAGTATGACCAAAATACGATAGGAAATTGGACCATAGGACGGGGATCCCTCAGGTGGTTTGTCTACCTTTCGTGCACCAAATGTTGAAGCTTTCATTCTTCAGGGTAAAATCTTTCCTCTAGACTTTTCTGCATTACTGCTATGAAAATTCGCGGTCTCTGTTGAACTGCCGCGTTCACTGTCCTGTTCGGGATGCCAATGGGTTCTGGGGCCACGTCACGTTTTTTTTGTAAAAATAATATACCTCCATCGTGACTCTTGGAACGTCCTTTAAGTTGGTTTTTTCTATAGCTTCACATAAAGTCGATGGACATTGTGGGAAAAAAGTGTTCTTATATAGACTTCAGCATTATATGCTACGATAATATTATGGGTATCTCGAGCTCTTTAAATTGTTCATTACAAATCGTTCATCCTGCATATGCTCTGCCCCAAGGAAGTTTGGGAATTTTACCCATTTTCTATTAATACCGGGAAGAAAGGGGCTTACTCCCTCTATTGATTCCTTATTTGTGCTTAAAAAAATCATCCAAAGACCAGTAAGTCGCAGGAATAAAGGAGAGTGGGGTGCGGGCTGACATTTGGTATAATGACAACTTGTCAACGACAACTGTGATATCAGAATATGTTTCAAACTATCATTGTTAATGTGGGTGCTCCCAAAGTGTACAATATCCTTTCTGTTATTGTACATAGGCCGGAAATCAGCCCACCTTAAAATTAAACTCAGACCTCACCCTCGAAGCTCATACTATATTATGCATATCAATTCTGGAGAACGTCATTGTGATATAAACTGCTGTTCTAGTCAGAGCTCGTTTCACAGTTAAGTGCAAATTAATGTCAAATGATCCTTGTTGCCGCTTGTACAGACATAAATAAATGAACAATGTGCTCAATATGGAACACCACCTTACTAGCTCTGCGTGAATTTTGATCAGTTTTAGTGCTCTTCAACACATACTTCAATTGCTTCTTTGCCCAAAAAAACGAATTTCCCACGAAGAGGTGTTCTTTGCATAAATATTATAAGCTGAAACGATGTGGAAGGATCTTAAACTCATCGCTTGCACTCGCATACGTTAGCGTTCAGGCGTCAAAGATATTAGATTAGGAACCAAATGGGAATATATTTACCCCACGATCACAAAAGTGTAAAAGTAATTGTAAATATTATATGAAACTTACCTTGTGTTAAAAATTGTTGTTAACTTACGAAATATTATTAAGACTCTTTAAGTTGACACTTACCTGAAAAAGAAAAAAAGATATAAAATTAGTATAACATTTATCAACATTATATTTTTTTATTTTTTTATTAAAAATCAAACGTACTTTTACAATAAGGGAAGCTAAGCGCAAAAACGTAGGACGGTTAACATGCCACTTTTGAATATTTAATTAAATTTTGTATGGCTTTTCCATAGGGCCGCTCCCCAATATAAGCAACGATACGTTCGGTTAGCTTGGCTGCCTTTTAAAACAGTATAATTGCCTGTTTCCGTTTTTTTTTTAAATAATAGTAGGAGACCTTAGAGGCCAAGTTTTTGACCATTTTTAAAAAATTAAGACATGAATAGCTATTTTCTAAAAACTTGCTTCTTACAGTGACTTTGTTTCCTTTTACTTTATTTTTGATACCAATAAACTCAGGACTCTCCAAATAGTATTTTGAATGGCCCTAAGATGTAACAGTCCCTAAAACACTGTTTTTATTAAGTTGGTGCAAAGATTTTGACATGAGGAATACCTAACCCTAGAGTTTTCGGTTCTATTAACGCAAGATGTCAATTCACGTGTCAATCCTACATGAAGAACGAATGTACACGTTGACTCTTAATCGTCATCACTGTCGCATGACGCCCCCCTTCCTATATTTAAATCGTACAATTTTGCTCAATTTTTAAAATAAACCCTTGAAACTTATTTATTCATAGGTACTCAAAAACAGAATCAATGTATTTATAACCTCTTCTATTATCCACAATAAATCAGACCCTATTAATACCTACATTCGACTACCGTTGAAAGGTCAATCATTTATAGATTTTTTTTTTACTTATTCATCCTTTCTGCACAAAAGGCTTATCCATCCGTCCTTCGTCAGCGCACTCTGTTAATCAGTTCGCCCGACGTTTCATCAGCAAAATAAAGCTCGTGATAGTCTCATAAAACTTTTGTTGATTGACAGGGGTTCTGATTCTACGGTTACAAAACCCAGGCATAAATTTGAACTCAGCAAATCTGTTTGATGACACTTTGGCTCTTCGCGAGCTGAGTGACAGAATTTGCTCCTGCAGAACCATTACACCCGCACCCACCCAGCGCAATGAGCTCGTTAATTGAAATTTTGATTTTAATTAATTTCGGAGAATAAGCCACCGCACACGTATTCCATTTAATGTATCATTAATCAGCAGCTAATTTAATTATCTTTACCCTCTCAATACATATATATAAATACTGTAATTTATGTGTAAGAGTCGTTGCCATCCTTTCGAAAGTAAACAAGGCGCACTGTTACATAAGCATGTTAAAAAGCGTTGCCCGTAAAATTAGAACGTCTTGGGGTTTCCAATCGAAACCACCAGGGTTCTACCATCATTCAAATAAAATTAATGTGACAAACTTTAAATCCAACAAAGTAAATTCTCTCAAAATCTAAGCGAGTTGAAGTGGCTTTTACTTTACATCCCTGATGTTTTGAAAAGACCTTAAATTTCGAAAAAAATTCATTTCGGAGACCTTATCAATCATTCAACCCTTGTCAATAGTTACATGGAATTATGACCTTCAACAAAAGCCTCCGCTTTTACTTCTCATGCCAACTTCCTAAAATTCATAGAAAATGTATTCAGATGAAAAATTGTACACCACACAGGCTGACCCTCTCTCTCTCAGGGGAAAAATCACCGATAGAAATAAAAATCCTTTATACTTTCGATAGTGACAAAACTCATGAAAAAAGGAACAGAGCCAAAACGAGTCCAGGCAAAAAAAAAGGTTAACATATAATATTATAACCGGCGATGCGGACGGAAATCTTCAATCAACAGTATTATTAAATAAAAAAGGTTCAAGGATAACAAATTCAGCTAACAAGGACATAGGGCACAAGACATAACGAGAAGTGTCTGCAAAAGGAAAAAAAAAAACGTTTCAAAATACTATTTATTCAAATATTACCCTGGAGGAAAATTTGCAAAAATTTCGAGATTTCCATTCCCTTTTCACCCAGCGTGCGTAGACAGTGGGTATAGTCCCTTTCGTCATGTTAAGTGTTTCTTTCCTATTGTTTGGTTGAAAAATGTTTGGGATAAACATTTGTGGAGATGCCAAACGATGAGATAAAACTGATATCGGAATGGGATCTCAATTCTGTCGATGGTTTCGAAGGTACATTACTGTGGTTTGGGAGTGTTTTTGTGTTGGAAATTTTTCCCAAACCAGCACCTTTGCACGCTGCTTTGAGACAGAGAGCATTTGGAGGTTTAACAAATTTGGCGAAGTTCTTTATTCATATTTTTGAACAACGTGTGGTTAGCGCGGTCTTGTTGGCGGAAAGCCATCGTGCAAACAATGATGCTCATGTTAACTTTGGAACAAGATGTGGTTAGATTTTCTAATTGAGTCGGGAATAACACTTTTCAGGCCTCGTGTGTGCATATTTAATTTTCGTCTGGGTTGAACATTCTTAGAGCAGGCAAACTTTTTTAACTAAAGAGTGAGTTATCTGTTTAAAGAATCATGGCCGAGCTTAACACAATCAGCAACTAATCGAGGCTGTTATATTCATGTAAATTTTATTTAAATTAACAAAATTGAAGAGGAGGATATTGGCAACATTCGGTTTCAACAGTACGGTGCTACGTGCCACACAGCCGAAGCTACACTCGATGTTTTGCGCCCTGTTTTTGAAGATCGCATTATTAGCCGCAGAGCTGATGTCGTTTGGCCACTTCACAGCTGCGAATTGACACCGTTAGTCTATTATTTGTGGGGTGCTGTAAAAGATAAGTATTACGCCGACAAGCCAGAGACAATAGACGCTTTAAAGGACAATGTTCGTGAAGCCATTTGTGAAATACAGCTGCGCACAATCGATAATGTGCTTAAAAATTGGACTAATCGTGTAGGCTATTACATGCCCAGCCGTGGCAGCCATTTGAATGAAGATATTTTCCACTATTAACCGGAAGGATTGTACTTTCAAACAAAAAAACAAATTTGAGAAAATATTCAGTTTTTTTTTTAGCATTTTCAAAAAAAAAAAGTTATATGGCGGACCCTTTAGAAAACACGTTTTGATTTTTGAAGTGTCAAGGTAATTTCAGGATTTCCACAGCCAACGAATATTTGTGAGCCTCGACGCTGACTGAGAATTTTTTTTTCATAAAGGCTTGTCTCATGGATCATGGATCTGCCAGACAAACAGCTCCTCCTGCAGGAGAGGTACCACAAAAATGAATCGCTCGCCTATTTTGTGGTCTCTGAGATCATCAAATAAGTTCGCGCCTTGCCTCTACTGAACTGGAAAATTAGTAAGCAAACTAGCACGGCCCTGGGAACATTTTCGACCGATGAACTGCTTGGGTTTTAGCAATAGTCGGGGAATATCTTAAAGTCGGGTAATATGGTGTAGGGTTCAAAAATGACTCGCTTTGAATTTACCCTTTTTAGTATATATAATTACACATACAGCAATATTCTCTGCAGTTTCGCCTCGGATTTCAAGGATCAACAAGATATCCAGAACCCGGGTAATATGGCTCAGGTGCGGGGAAAGAATGGCTCGATCCAAATTGCCAAATTATCAAACATCTTCACACACACAGCAGTATGCTCTACAGTTCTTTCGATTGCAAGGGCAAAACCATGGAATGCGGGTAAAATGGTGCGGGAGGGGAAATGGCTGGCATGAAGGTTTTTGTTTTTCTGATATTTCTGTTCCGGTTTTGCATAGTAGGACTTCGCAGAAAGAGGTAGTAGAAAAAATAGCATTCATTCAGGGCAAATTCAGAAAAAAAAAATTGGGGAAAGACGGGAAGAAAAAATTGTATCGAAAATGAATGAACATTTTTTTATTATTAATACGTTTTTGGGTACTGCCCATCTGCAACAGCCTGTTTTGGTCAGGGGGCTTGGGAGGACATACTATCCAATTTTACGTCTATTCAGGAATTTTAGGTCTATTCAGTTTCTAATAAATTTTATGTTTCCAGTTTTTTTTTTTATTCCGTATATATATTTCGGGAGGGGTTTTAACCCGCTGAAACCGCCTTGCGTTCGCCACTACATTCATTTAATCGAGATCATTCCTGTCAAATTAAAAAAGTAAAATCGATGTATTTCTGTGAGTGTGATATGGCCTGGGTGCCATTTTACCCTCAACGCAATTTCGCATAAATTTGAATCAATAGTTTTTATGTTGAAACCAAATACTTTTCTGTTAAAGTTCTAAGAACTGATTTGAAGCAAGCGTTTTGTGTTTTTGAACGGACTTGAAAACAAGTACCCAGCGACATAACTCCTCGTTAAACAATACAGTTAAGATTGCAATGCCTAGCAGCACAACTCAAAGAAAAATAAACAGCTTGAGGGTTAACAAGAAAACACAAAGCAGAAAAAATTTAAGCGCCTTAAGAAAAAAGCAAATCATTCAGTATAGTTTCAGATATATGAGCTTTCAAAGAAGTTTGGTTTTTAGAACGAAGTAGGAACAATCAAAAGTTTCGCAGAAGCACTCATGACATTTTCTTCATGCGCCCAAGTTTCGTCATCCTTAGATGTCACAAATCTGAATGTGTCTCTTTTCGATGAGACCGGTGGTTCAGGAGAGCCCATCTACTAAGAAGGTCTTTGTGGGATTTCAAAAATGCTACGAAAAAATATGATGATAGGTCGCATTGGGCGGTTCTTTCCAAAAAGTAGTTTCACTGTACATGTACCATCTGGCAAACATGCACTATAAAGAGCCAAGAATAACATGCGAAAGCTTATATTCGGAAAATCACCCGATAAAGTATACGATATCACCCGTTCTTGGGGGAATTTGGCTTTTTTGATATAGTTTTTGTTATGAGTTATTTATTGGATTTAAATTTGCGTTAATTTTTTAATATGAAATATTTTTGATTCTTGTTTGAAAAACAATGCCTTCTAGTATTGAAAAAAATTAAAAAAAAATTTTACCATATTCCCCGAACTTTATCCTATCACAGTCGCTGATGGAAAATAACCAGATTAGTTGCCGTTTGTTGTCTGCAAAGGAGTTTCCATGACACATGCATAGACGTATTCAAAATAATGAATACCCCCAATGAATCAAATCACATGGTAGGGTGAACCATATCACCCGCCCTGGGGTAATTTGGTTTTCTGCAATATTTTTGACCATGAATTTAAATTTGTGCTCGTTATTACTTAAGTAATTGAGTCAAAGCTTTTTATATTTATTTGAAATCGCAGATACTTCCACGACCCCTGGTGATTGGTTTATGCAACTTCGGCACTCGAACACTCTTTGTCAAGACCCAGCCACATCCAGCGAAGCAAGGCACATCCGTGGCACAAACCCAATTTATCACTTTACAACTTTAAACCTAACCTAAACAAAGGACAGAAACATTTTGATTCTACGCTAAAACTAGCCTACCAATTTTGTTCCTGCAAACATATCCACGTGTTCCGACTCAACCTGCAAGTAGTCAAGGCTTAGAACCTAAAGTTGTTACCGTACAATTCATCAGAGTTCGCATTAGCTTTGCGGCTGTTTTACAACAAGCGCTTCCGCGTCAAACGAGAGCGGCAGCATCAACGCGGGACTTGACAAATCGTTTGCTGATACACAATCAGAGCGAGAAATCGCGACGACTGTTTTGTCTGCAAAGCGACAAAGCATAAGAAATTTATTAAAATTTGTCGGCTTTATTAAACACGTATGGTTTATTCTTCACAACTATTTCTAAAATGAAGTCTATTCAACAGCGTATGGTGAGGGTTTTTCAATTTTTCGAAAGGGTCGACGTGAGCGACAGCGACATTGTGAACACCGATATTGTGACCCACCCCATACCTAACAATTCATTGAAATTCAATTGTCAACTCACCAGAAATTCTCGCTAGTTCTTTCGCTCTTGTTTTGAAGCAGTCATTACCTCCTCAGCATCCAAAATAAATCGTATCACTCATAAAATATGTCTGTCCCCAAAGCGACGCAATTTAAAGCAATTTTTCGCAAGGATCCGTTCTAGGGCTGCTGGCTCCCAATGAGGCGCCTCGCCATTGTATAGAAAATATCAGGGGCAGATGAAGCTAGTAACAAACGAAAAATGCAGCAGTGTCAGCCTCATAGGAATCGACATCGTCATTTCTAAACGATCATCCTGGTGGCAGATTTTGATTTTTCAGTTTATTATTTTGTATTAATAGCATTAGTAATAGATTCGTAGTTAGAAAACTTCGCACGGACTACACAGATCTGCATAGTAAAAGCGTCAAATTATTGGTCTATTCATATAGATTGACACAACGTTTTTTGATTTCAATTTTTCTAGAGAACTTTCAGATATAAAGCTACAATAAAAAGGACTGCAGAGAGCTACGAGTATTTCCAAGTAGAATAATTGTTGCAGATCTGATTGTAAATATAATGTATATACACTTATACAGACACACAGCTTTAAGCAAATTTTCAAAAACTCTCAGATGCTTGTGAGCAGACTCTGTATGTTCCAATGAAAGAATACGTTTAGAGCGTAATGGATATTGAAATTCGGGATATGGAACTTGTAACGCAAACTCAATTAGAAAAGCATTTAAAAGAAATTTATCAATTTTAGCAGCTGTTCTCTTTACCTTGATTATAGTTTTCCTTGGGATTTTTGGTTGCTTGTTTTTAATGTTAAAAAAAGTAAAAAAAAAAAAAACGCGAGTAAAATATTGATCCAAAGACGTAGAGCTACGGCGATGGTTGCGTCCCAAGATAAAGACATAGACTCAAAAGAAAAACAACAACGCCAATATCTGCGAGCCTGTACATAATCTACTCGTGTTTACGCAGTCTTGAAGTTTGCTTGTGGTTCCAAAATAAAGCTTACCTATATTACAAATTCATACTTATCACCGTCGTCCCTAATATCCTTATAACAAATGATTGCGATACACAAATTTGTACTTTCCTTTTATAACTATTTGTCTCCACGTGTATGTAAAACCTTTTCATGCCAGCTAATTTAGGATCGCCATAAAAATCCCAATGTAGCTTATCATCGTTGAAATAACTCTTCGAAGGTTTCCTCTACTAGCATAAGAGGGAGTAATAGCCAACAAGGCTTGACATCTTTACCTATTGCTCGGGAGATTCCCTAGCCACCCCCATACAAACACACGATACACGGGGGTGCCCAACATTCCGCACACATAGTTTATTATTCCTCATTGGAGTTGTGGTTACACAACGTCATATCTCTGAGTACGGTCTTGCGAAATGTGTTTATATCCTGGCAAATTGTGTCATTTATTACCCCGCGGTCATAGACAATGTATCCCTGGTGGACCTCTATATCTAAGCACGCATAGCGCCACAACCACAATAAACTCAAACGAACAATAAATAATAGACGAAGGTTTTTTTTTCGTTGGAAAAAAAAAATTGCGGAAATTCCATCTAAGTAATATACGATTATACGATTATGTACACAAATACATACGTGCCCAGATGATGCTCGACATATAGTTGTGCTCCATCCAGGACCTGCAAAATAAAATGGGAATTCCATTGTTTGCGAAAGCGTTGCGGCGTAATGCTTTGGCAGATTTGCTTAATGGTTCGCTTTTTTCATTTGCAACCCAGATACAGGATAGGAAAATTGTTTACTTTAATAGCTTTCAAGGGATGATCTGATGGTGGTGTGGGTGGCATGGGTGCAGGCAGGGTTGTGCGCCGGGGCCTTGGCAGTGCGCGCACACACGATGATGTTACTCTGATGATGATGACAATGATGATGGGGTGAAAAAGCGAGGATTTTTCCAATCCCAGAATGTGTGTTTGAATGTATGGCTCTACAAATTGCCGGAAGAATCGCGGCGTGGGTGGGTTGGGGCAACGAATCATCCTGAAACACTGGAAAGCAGGGAGTAGGTACGTACGTATAATGCCTTTCTAAATGCTATCTGATGTCGATTTCATTTCCGCACACACGAACACGAGAAAAAGCTAGAAATTCGTCCTTTTTCTCATTCACATCTGAATGTGTGGGATTTGTTTTTTTTTTTTTTTCATCCCATATGTCACCACCAATTTGGTCCTTCATTGGCGCGCATTACTTTATGTCCCAGTTTTGATTGCTTTTTTGTTTGTGTCAAACAAAGTGGTTACAGAAAACAATGAGCGCTGTGCATTGCCGTGGAAGGGAATTAGTGAAATCAAATTTAAATGCGAGATTGTTTATCTACGAGCTACATTAATTGTGGTAATTGGATTATATGACGCAGCCCATTATGTGTGCTTTTGTGACATTTTAAATGCTATGCTGAGAGCGATTTAGAGTATTTGCCTTACATTGGGCATTTGAGATTTGGGATGTTGTGCTGGAGATTAAGTGGATGCGGTAAAACGGAAATACTTTAAAAAGCAAGAGACTATTCCTCAAAACCGCCTACAAGCAGATTAAAAAACAGTCTTCTTCTTGCATGCTAGAATTTAAAATTCGATAATGATCATGAAGATTTTATGTGGAGGTAGTTTGAAAACTCAACACAATTGGACTTCCTAGTATTATTTTGAGACGCCAAATAACGAAGGATCACCAATCTATATGCACAGACTTAACGCGATTACGTATTTTAACTAGAAATCCGTTTAATCGATTTAGCTTATTGACGAAAGTCCTTTTCAAATTCAAATATCTTCACCTCGATGGGAAATATTTCTATATTGAGATTCTATTTCTATCACCGACGAACCTCAAGCTTACACAAGGATTAACCATATCCTTGTGGCTTTCTGTGTGACAGACTACTACGCAAACATTTGCTTATCTCTCAATATCGTTTAAATTAAAATTAAATAGGACCACAAGAGCTTGAATAATATCCTTCCCCTCCCCCAGTAGAGCCCACAAAATGTGGTGCACTCAATCTTCGGCTAAACAAATAATAGTCGATGACCTTCAGTACACTTTTCACATATCGCATGTCACACCACATGAGTCCATATAAAATTTTAGTATTATTTATATAGTGTGCGTGCAGCGTGCATTTGTGTCGGTGGATTTATCTCACTCTCTATCTGGTAATTTCCAAAAGTCTTTTGTACTGGAAAGAATGAAAACAGCAGACAATGGCCCGATTGAAGAACAAGAGACCAGGACAGGTTTTCAACATCCAGCTGGTATTATGACTTGCAAAAGGAAGGGATTTTACGACGGCAATGGCAAGTTAAACTAGGACTCAATATATAGTTGTGTGCCATATAAATAGTCTCAGTCGTATACAGCAAAGAGTTGTTGGTGGGAGATGGGTGCTGATGTTTTTGACATCGACAAAACATTCTCCGTGTATAAATCATACACTTGGGGGCTCGCAATGAAAGAACGACAAGAATATGAGGCTATCCACATCCATCAGAAACACTCACACAGGCACCATTTGAAATCCTTTTTCCATTCGAATAGCATTCTAGTGCGGCTAGATAATAACAATGTGGAAATATTGACCTCCAGCCCGCATACAATTTGTAGGTACATTACATATGCCCAACCTTGTTAGACAGGTGAGTAATCGGTCATTGAATTAATGATACTTTTGTCGGACCTGCATGTGTTAAGTTAAGAGGATTTAGATATGGGCACTCCCGCCGAAATATGGAATTGGTTAGGATTTCCTGGAAAATTGATGATGCTGGACAACTCTTTTGGCAAGTTTCTCTGAGCTAGAAAAGTTGCAAATGAGGTTATGTGAAAGATGGTTGGTAATGTTTTTTAGCTCTTTTTTTTAAAAGAGCTTCAGATAAAATTCTGGGTCTAATTTCCAAAACACTGGACGAAATAGAGGAAAAATTTATTTCTACCGTGGACTGTGAAGGATCCCGGCCATAGATCGGAGTAAAGTAAAGCGCTTCGATGGGCCTTTTTGTTAAGTTCCGCGTAGAACACTGAACTGAACAGGGCTCGAGTGCCTGCGCGTTTTACCGAGTGCGCTAAGTCTGATTTTGTAACGCACTTGAGCACATTTTAAGGCTGTCAGAATGCAAAATTAAGAAAAAGAAAACTTTAAAATATGGCAAAATATTTGTTACGACCAGCAACGATACAAATACGACACAACGATACAAATTCACCTAAAAATAGTTCATCAAATTGTTTTACATTTGGCCTAAGAACAAAAAACTTTGTCCGCCATTTCAAATTTTGTAATTTTTTTTAAACAGTCATCTGTCATTTTGCTGAGGTCAGAAATTTGCTTAGAGTGCTTCGTCGAATTTTTCCCAGCACATTACGCGCTCTGAATATGAGCATAAAAAATAACGCAATTTTTTTGTTTGACAGTTTTGAACGATGATATGAACGAAGTTGTGTGCTAAGCTCAACAGTAGGTAAGGGCCAATGTGCAATTCATCGGTCGCACATACAGCTCCTCGGGAGCGGTTATCAATGATAAAAGTAGATACTCAGTACTCGACAGCATCAGATAAGGTCTGTATTTTTTTCATGCGTTTTTTTTTTGCTTCCTTTCTGATTTTTTGTTATTCAAAATCCGCTGTTATAATTGCAGGTTTTTTAATTTGCTTTTTTAACCGTATCAAAAAATTTTAAGTTAGAAACGTAATTTTTGAAAGATCTTAAAAATTTAAAAGCTCTCTTCATATGTTTTATATACAAACCAAATTTCATTATAATCGGTACTGCGCTAAGATACCAAAATATTTTGATAGATCATTTTTGAAATGTTTTCCAAGATTTCGAGCTAAATTTCAGAATTTGCTAAGTAATCTAAAATTTCTTAAGTTTTCCCGAAAATTACAAATAATTATAGATGTTGTAATTTTTTTTTAAATCATTTGGTTCTACAAGTAGTGGTGGGCAACGATTTTTCTAAGTTTTTTTCGAAAATACGTCAAAATCTGGTAAAAAAAATGGTTAAACCAAAAGTTGGTTTCAGCCTTTGCGTTCGCTCAGTATCAGCTTTTTGGATGAAGTAATTAAAAAATTGAGACGTTGAAAACAGGCACATTTTTAAAAAATTTGTAAAAAAAATTTTTTATTATGTAAATTTAATCAGATACTTTTCTGTATTCTTCTCCCCTTCTTTTAAACTTTTCAAGATAAGTGCCGACACTTTTTGTTTTTTTTTCACCAAATTCCCTTTATGTACGGACTGCTAAAAATGTAAACCTAAGTTTTTCGAAGTCTATTTAAGCAAATGGGAAAGTGCAGCAGTGCGGATGTCAAATCTTCAGTTCGCGTAAGACGGATTGAAAAATACCCTACCCTACCACAAAAGGGAACTCTCAAGCCTCCAAAAGTAGGCGGGATATAAAAATATCACTGTTAAATGCTTTATACTAGGTGTTTGATGAGCATTCCTTCTTCCGCGAGTATTGCAGTTGAATTCTTTAAGGGGTGGAATGCAACTGGCTATTTCACTGGAGCACTCTTTATGGAAGAAACGATAAAACAATGAAAGACAAGAGACATTGCGGCGATGTTGCAAGGAGTCGATTGACTTCGCAATGTTTGAGTCTCCTATCAATTTCAATACTCTTTTTTGTATCCGATCGAGTAGGTGCAAATTTATCTTAGGAGCTCCTGCCCAGACATGAGAGTTATACTCCAGTTTTGGTCGTATGAACGATTTATAGATGACAGCCAGATCAGAAGGTGTAAAGTATTTCTTGCATCGACTAAGGAATCCTAAGCATTTCGCTGCGTTCTTGGCGACGTCGAATATGTGGTCATTCCAACGTAAGTTGTCATTAACACACATACCGAGGATGGAAAGCTTTTTGGTTTCAGTCATGCAAGTGCCATTCATGGATAACGGCTGAAGATTTCTATTCAGCTTGGATGACAGAAAACAGCATTGCGTTTTGGATGCATTAAATTCCACTCTATTTAAAAGTCCCCATGTTGATATGCTGTTTAAGTCGGAATTTAATGAGTTCAACATACTTAACCGTTCCCTTTCGACGTCCGAAGGACTGGGGCGTTTGCAAGGAAACGAATATGAAAAACTTAGATTACTGTCATCCGCAAAAGAATGGATTGGATTAGATGTGGCAGACAAGAGATCATTTATAAAGATCAAAAAGAGTGTTGGAGATAAAACTGAGCCCTGTGGAACACTAGCATTAATATGATGGACATCAGACTTGAAACCGTCCAAAACCATTTGGATTGATCGGTTCGAAAGGAAATTTCTAATCCAATGAATAAAAGACACATCGATTCCAAATGCACGCATTTTTGACAATAGAGCCTGGTGCCAGACTCTGTCAAATGCTATAGAAATGTCGAGCGCAACAACCTTGCTTTCGACATGAAGGTGCAAGGAGCGGTTCCACTTTTCGGTGAGATAAGCCATCAGATCACCAGTGGACCTGTCGCCACGAAAGCCGTATTGACGGTCATTGAGAAGCCTCCGTGATTCTAGATATTTCATAAGCTGACTATTCATCAGCGTTTCCAACTTATCATTTAATGTAAGGATGAGATGCAGATCCATTCAGCACTTAAGGATTTTTTGAAGTCACCATTTTGACTGACAGCTATTAATGTAGATTTAACAATTATCTGAAATGTGCAATGTACACATCGAATCAAGACTGTATCACGTCATATGGAAGCCGTAAGGCAGTGTTACCTACAAGAAATCTCCGGCTTACCATGCAAAGGTTTGTGTACACACTTATCTCTTGTTCAACCCTTGATAATGACGATGAACAATTAATTAACATTAATTGTTGAAACAATAATATTGAAACAATTAATATTGTGAAATGGAAAGAAATATTCCTTTATGTGGGCAAAGAATACACGAGTCGATTCTGGATGCAAAGAACAAGGCCTCCATTTTGGTTTTACAGGCACAGCAGTACTCTCAAGGTTTTAAATTTTACTATCGCTCTTCCCCGTTTGAAATTTTTTTAAGACATGTCGGTTTGTTAAATATAGAACACCCCAAGCGTACGAATATACTATTTCTGTTGCTGATCAGATGGTTAATGTTTTCTTGCAGTGTTGCCCAAAAAGTATACAAAAGACAGAATCCCTACCACGGTTCAGGGTCCATTAACTAAGTAAAGAAAGGGGATGTGAAAAGAGTTTTTTTAACATCTAATTTTAGGTCATTTTCCCTTAGTGGCTTGATAAGAAAAATTTCAGGGGCATGAAGTTAAACTTCAACAATGCAATTTTCAACTTAAACGAAATAATTTTTAAACGAATTTCAAAAATTATTTTTGCTTAAAGTTTTGAGTATGTTGAAATTTTTGAAATTAAAAAAAAAAATCATAATATTCAAAATTTTCAAATTTTTGAAAGATGTTCGGTGCAAAGGAATTCCTTTAATACTGTCATTGTAACTTAAACTTCTTTGGGCTAAGAAGGAATTGAGTAGCAAAGCCCTCTCTCGAGCAACTAAAGTGTCCATATATAAGACCCTCATCATCCCAGTCCTGCTTTACGGTGCAGAAGCATTGACCCTGTCAAAGGCGGATGAAAACACTTTAGGCTGCTTCGAAAGGAAAATTCTTCGGACGATTTACGATCCCGTCTGCATAGACGGATGAGATATAACATCGAACTATACGGGCTGTACAGCGATACCGACCTAGCCAAAAGAGTCAAAACACAACGTCTACGATGGCTGGGTCATCTAGAGCGGATGGACACCAACGCCCCGGCCCGGAAAATCTTTGAATCCCCACCGCAGGGACGGCGCGGTAGAGGAGCACCGAGACTCAGGTGGCGCACGCAAGTGGAAAGGGACCTCAGCCAACTTCGCGTGCGAAACTGGAGACGGCTAGCTAGAGACAGAGCTGGCTGGCGAAGCTTGTTGGCTGAGGCCCAGGTCCACCCCGGACTGTAGCGCCACCTTAAGTAAGTAAGTAACTTAAAACATGGAGGAGTAGATAGAGTTGGACCGAACCGTATTCCTCAATAAAATTTTTTTCTAAATTTGAACCCATTTTGACCTAACAATTCTTGGGTTTCTGCTTGCATTGAAAATCAGTTAATCAACTACAAATAGCCCGAAAACTCGTAGGCATTCTTCTGACAGTATTTTACAAAAACTTTTGAAATTTGCCAAAAATCAAAATTTTTTTTCATTTGTGTTATACTTCTCCATTTCCTTGCTCTAAGAGTTCCCAAGTTAAGTGGTAACACGATCCAATTTCAAATATGTAATATGTCTAGACACTAGAGTATAACAAAAAGTGTTATACTCTAGTGTCTAGTATTTGCTGATTAAAATCCGTCGCCGTGCATTCCACGCACAGTTAAAGTGTCATCATAAAATTGCATTTACCTACCCTTAGTCTAGTATTAAAGGTAAGGAGTAATTTATGTGAATTCACACACTGAGTCCATAAGAAGTTCTGGCTGGCATTCTCACATCAAACGTCAAGAATGTAATTGTCCCCGATTTGCAAGAAATTCGCATGCAAAAAAGCGGTTCTAAAGACTCATGTTGGTGAAGGAGATCTTTAAAACTTCCTGCAATGCAGCCTTTTTCAGTTTATTTCTGAAATAATTGGCAACCACCTCATTTGTTTTGACTGAATCGAGGTTGATGCTCCCAACTTTACCCCCGTTTAGCTAAGCATAGCTTCGGTTTTATTCGTATACATCTCCTACCTGCTTTGCGGATGGCTTCAACTATAATTCATGCAATGAATTCAACGAACCTTAAAAAAATCCTTCATTGCGATATAACACGTCATACATATGTTCAAAGGCGCTTTCCCCGCTTTTCCGCTGACTCAACACCTCTAAACAAAAGCAAATAAGGCAAATAAGAAAAAAACACTCGAAAACACGTTAACTTTGCTTTTCACTTTGAACTGCGCTGCAAATGATTATTTTCAATTCGCCCTTTGACGCTATGCAAGTGCGCGGCGCTACACTGGATGGCTAGGTACACGCCGCCTCCGCCTGATGTTGCCAGGAACTTTCAATTAAGATCCAATTAAATTTTAATGCCCACTCGCACCGAGAGCGCGCCACCACACGACAGCGACGACATCGTCATTTGTGCAGCACATTAAAAATCGCTTCAAGCTATTGCCAATTTAATCAGGGGGAAAAAATTAGAAAACAAATTTAATCAAATGTCACACACACACACAGATACCTTCCAGGAAGTTGTAGTTAGGTTTCCTGCCTTCAGATGTGACATGGTTACAGGCGACAAAAAATTTGTACACGTCCAACAAGTTATAACTTTTTTTTTGTTGCCTCGCGTCCTGTGCTCGTCGTGCCTCCTATACAGATCCGGTATAATTAGTAAAATTAATTTTCGATTCCACAAGAGTTTGCTTCCATGAAATTGATTTAAATTTGAGTGGGACCACCTAGGGAAGGTGCCCCTTTCGCGTCGTCCCCTCTCCGCAAAGCAAGGACTCTTTTTCTTTAATCATTCTCCCTTCCTTCGGCTACATTTATCGTTCGGTCTGGCGATGACGTTCTCCATTAATTGCTTTCAATTTAATGAAATTTTAATAAAACACGATGTGCACTCTTGGTAGCATAATATAATACTATGCTCGTCCTTTCCTACCAATGTGCATATGCATCAAGGATATGTATACTAGTTATAATGTGCACTCGCTCGCTGGTATATGGGCGGAAGGAAATCCCTAAGTCCTTTGTAAATGTTGCTTGCCTAAACGATGTGATTACACAGTGCGAACGTGCCACTGTTGAATTTATTGACACTGACGAAGGATAACGAGACTTGGTGGAGGGGCAGCAACACACAATGATGGCATGGATATCGTGCGGTGAGGCACTTTTTGTTATACACTTAGTTAAGGATGAAACTCCCCAATGGGATGCACATTTTATCGTGTGTAGCAAAGTTTTCCTGTGCAATTCTCCAAGGAAAATGAATGAATATAGCTTATACAGGGTTGTTTTTTTTTTCTTCCTTTTGTTGAGTTTGAAGCGTGAGTGTGTGTGTGTGGTATGTGTGTTTTTCTGCCATACGTCGAAAAAATTAATTTTTTAATAACCCAGGCATATGCGAAGGACGTTGCGAAGGTGTTCCACTGGGAAATATTGGGGAAGCTAATTTAATTTCGTGCCTTATGCTCGCGAGAGGATGTTTTTTTTTACATGGCAAGGACTTTAATTGCTTTTACGTGCGAGCGAACGGCATTAAGAGCTATTAATTGCGGTCTTTCCGTAAACGGCAGAACATGAATGTACTACACCGACAAGGACCGAAAAATACCATGAAGGACTCATTAATTGAGTGGTGTGAAGTCGCAAAAGTCGCGGGGGGAATAGTTAAAAATGAGGCATTAATCAAGGGTGATGATGTTGAATTAAAAATATTGGTGTTAAGTGTATAAAGGTTGTTAGTTATATGCTTCGATGCGCTTAGCAACAATATTAATTTAAAAATATATTAAAGTGTAACAATTCGGGTTGTGAGTCGAATGTCAAGACATCAAGTCTTGAAGGACTCAGATGATAGAAGAACTCGTTCAACGTTCGGAATATACTTCTTGTTTTTTAAGCGCAAAATCTGCTTTCAAAAGCATAGATAATCTGTTTTGAACACCACAAAAACACGGAATGCCGCATAGTAGTTCTCACCTTGTGGGGTGCCGTGCCGTAGTGGTTAGTGTGTGTCCTTACTACGCCGGAGATATGGGTTCGAATCCTATACCATGGTAACCTAGAAAAAACGAACTCGTACTTTTTCACGGCCCCACTTCCGCGAGGGTGTGACAAGCCCTCCGAGAGTATCATTGGTCTTGAAAAACTTTTCAAAGTGCCATTCGGATTCAGCCAACAATTGTAGGTCTCATTGTATGTGACCATTGTATGTGACCATTGTATATGACCAAAGTAACACACAGAGCATACATTGTTGGATAGTTGGCCCTGGTTCACGTCGAGCTGTTGCGCCACTCTATTATGCATAAAGGTTCTCACGTAGCCTATGAAATACGAGGATCTAACGAAAAACTTCGACCTAGCTGGTCGGGTTGCCTTATGGTCAAAATTCGCCCACTTATGTGGGCGTAAAATGCAGTCACATGCACAGGTATTTTTTCCGCAAGAGTACTAGCACGCTGTTTTGACTTTTCGTTTTTTTTTTTTTTTTGTTAAAAGACACTTTTTAATTTGCACACATCTCTGAAAGTAATCTGCAAAAACACCAAAGTATAAATATTTTTAACACATAGCAATAAATCAACCATTCATTTGATTATAATGTTATGCGGATCCAATTAGTGTTTAAGAAGGTCTGAGGGTCTTAGTTTTGGATAGCAACTATCAATATAGATGCTAGCTTCTTAAAGGGAATATTAAAAAAAAGTTGAAATTTTTTCCAGACTTACGGTATATTCACCAGTTGGTTATTTTAATTTATTTCTCATTTACAGAGAATTCTTACTAACCACAGGTGCCTACGAAAAAGTTTACATACCACTTCATTCTACTACTACCAATCAGTATGTACCACCATTTGGACTAAGTGGTTAATTTATTTTATTAATTTTAGCAACAGTTATTTACCAGGTATTTACCTTATATGTAAAGAAATTAACACACCAGCATACATTGTTGAGAAGTTGGCCCTGGTTCACCTCGAGCTGTTGCGCCACTCTATTTATTTTATTTATTTACCAGGTCTAATGAATAAACTTTTTTATGTAAATAGACTGTGTGACGTCGTCCTGAATTCGAGGGTTCCAGATTGTCTGAACCATTCAGTTTACTCTAAAATCGCATTGCCACATTAATAATTTCAACTGACCTCAACGTTTGATTGGTGATTTAAACCATTTAAAAACGGATTTCCAGCAGCGAACTGTGTGGAAGAGATTGCTACATTAGCCTGCATATGCGGCGTATATCAGAGTTTGTCAGCCAAGATTTTCGCTTTGTGAAATTATAATTTATTTAAGAGGCCACGCCTCTTAATTTGTTTTGAGAGAGGCTGAAACGTTTTTCGTTTGTGATAGCACTCTCGTAGATATCAAATGTCATCTTTTATCTGCTTCGTCTGAAACACAAGGACATTGTGCTGAAACCGCAGAACGTCCTCCAAGAGAAAATAAAATCCAATTAGAAAGAACTATACAGGAGAGATTGGAGGCTTAAAACTCTTTATAGCAGCTACACGATGAAGAGCAGGCCCCACGTAGGCGCCTTTGTTGCGGGTCAGTTCGCAGTTTTATATTAAAAATTTGATTTTTGACTTAATAACGCGCCCAAGGGTGGGCGTGGCAAAAATTTATTCATTTGTGTTGATAGCTTACGCACATATCTGACCATTTAGTGCAAGTTTTTTGGATTTTCAGTGGGCGGATTTCAAAAAAATTTACACTTGTACTGCTTCGGGACCTAGAAGAACAGATATCAAGTTTCAAGTTCCTAGCTCAAAATTTAAGGACTTGGCTCATTCGACTTACAATTTGGTCTCGATCATATACCCTGGAGGTCTTGGGGGTCTACGGTGATTATTTCTCTATGTTACAAACTATGAATCAAACTTAATATACCTCCTATCATATGGGATGGGGTATAAAGAGAACCGTTAAAGACCCTGCCAGAAAAATTACGATATTTGGGAGAGCAAAATTGAAACAGAATCAGATCAGCATTCAGGCAACGGAAACCTAATGAAACAGTAATGAAAAATAAAATAAAATGAACCAGGGAGCAAGCAACCAGCTAAGGAAAACGCCTGTTAAAACCCCCTTCATTGCTTGAGATCCAAGTGAACCTGAGCACCAACCCAAGGTGGATTGGTAACGTCCAGGATAGGGCTACCCCACAAATCTGTTGCATCAGCTTTAGCCTATCACCATAATAAATAGGTATAATTCTAGCATGAATGCTTATAACTGAAGAATTACACTGGCAAAAAAAAAACAAAAAAAAAAACAAGTGATTAAGTTTAAGAGTTCGTCTTTAACAAAATTCAATATACCCGACCCTATTTACCGTGTAACACCAAATCTAATAGCTTTTTGGGCCGAATTCAAATATTTTTTGTATTGGCCTCGCCCCCAAATATGGGCGTCTCAACTATTTGTAGTTTCGTGACAATAATAAAAAAAACGTTTTTCTTAAAAATGTCCCCTAAAAGTGGGTGGAGCTCACTTTATATGGAAAAAACTAATTTTTTTTTTTTCGATTTAGAATGAACCTTCCGATTTAGCAGTCGGGTTTTTGAAGATCTTGCATGTTAAGAGGTGGGCATGGTCGATATTGTTGGTGGTATATTTTTGGCCTTGTTAAAGGTGTCAGGCCAATATTGCTCAGTACCAAAATTTGAGTTCCTACACCTTGTCTAACTTGACCAAAATGGATTTTGAAAAAAAAAAATAGTGAAATAAAGGTTGTATCGAAGCCAGTAGAGGGCGTGGCAGTTGGCGGATTTAAAAAAAATTCACATTTTGTCTTTGCAACAAAAAAACCAAGCCGTACACAAAGTTTCAGCTATTTAGCTTGATTTTGAAGACCTAGAACCTTCACACATACAGACGGACGCATGGACATGGCTTAATCGATTTACCTGTCGGTCGGATGATTTTTTCACTGTTAGAAATTATGTGGGGTGCCGTGGCGTAGTGGTTAGTGTGTGTGCTTACTACGCCGGAGGTCTAGGTTTGAATCCTGCCATCGTCACCTGAAAAAAAAAGACTTGTTCTTTTTCACTGTCCCCACCTCCGCGAGGGTCTGACGGACCCCAGAGTAGCAATTGTCTTGAAAAACTTCTCAAAGTGCGTTCGGATTCGGCAAAAAATTGTAGGTCCCCTTGTATGTGAAGGAATTAAACACACACAGCATACATTGTTGAGAAGTTGGCCCTGGTTCACCTCGAGCTGTTGCGCCACTCTATTTATTCTATTTTTATTTTAGTTAGAAATTATGCATTAACATTAATACAACCTGGACCGCGTATACAAGCTGGGGTAAGCCCCTACTCGAAACCTTTAACTTTGTCTTCTACATGTCATAGTCAGAATATGAAGACTTTTTTTTACGAAATCATGCTTCACTATTTCAGAAATTTGTGGGGTAAATTCATAGAGTAAATCGGTTCTTGATTCAAATCTAAGAATTTGCCTTTCAAATGTGCAAAATGTGCAGGGTTAACACCCTCTAAGGTAAGGTTAGATGGCTGTTCCCGCTAAGAAGAGACCCACTTGGATCAGAGGAGCTCCATTTCCATGCCACCCCGGACTAGTATTTCGGTCTTACCAATAAGACCGGAATGCCAGCTTGGGTCCCCAAAATGACTTCTTAATTTACGTAAAAAGGTTGATGCAACCAGCCTCGGTATAAACCTATTCCGAGGTGCCAAGAGACTTACCTAAAAAAGGGAGCTAGCCCGTATCATTACTATATCACTCTCTCATATCGTTAAGGCAAATTTTTACATGAGAACCAATGGGGCTGGTATGAATCAGTGCCAGGGGGAATAAATTGAAGCCGGCTGATACCGTTTTCGATGTAAGCCCACGTCAACAAGATATGGAAGGAGTAATCTTAGATGAAGGACAAGGCAAGTGCAACTGGATTTGGTTTAATACCGCACCGGGTACCAATTTGATGGGGTTGGTATGAATCAGCATCAGAGAGGATATTTTGAAGGCATGGGCTACCGTTCTCGGTGTGGACCTCCAGCGAAAAAATTCTGTTGTGCCCCGTGATGAGCATTCTTGCGCAAGAAGCTTAGGCAGGGTAACTTTTTTAGGTATTTATTTTCGTAAAAGTGCGTTGAGGTGACTCAGGTGAGAATGGTTCTAGAGCAATTCGAAATGTAGGGTAAGCAATGCGATATGAACCCATATATGGGGGAAATATCCATGGTGTTCTCGTGACAGTTTGAGAGGTGGAGGCACCTGAATTTGGTGTGAGACTACCCCAGATCAGTACTTTAAGGGAACACCTTGGTGATGGGAGTTGGTAGGTGATGGAAGATAAAGCGTTTGTTGTAAGTACTCTACAATTGAGTTCCCGAGTATGTGGTTCACCATTCAGGGCCAGTTTTTCGTGCAAGATCATCTAGGTTCCGGAGTCCAACTGAGATTAACCCAACAAATGAGTTTTTTAGTGAATTTAGGTACGGGGTAATCTCGGCTTAACTACTTGTCGTGGGACAAACTTGAGAAATTTTCTACGGATTGTAACATGGCCTTAAAGGATGCTTGCATGCATCCAGAGATTAAGAAGAGATTCTCAATAGCGGGTGCGTTGCTTTACTGCGATCGAGTTTCCGGAGATATCAACAGGAAAAAGGTAGGTGTAGAAATTGTCATGAGAAATTGTCTGTAACGCAAGTACCAAATATTGTCCCTTAAAAGTGTCTTACATAGCAGTCTGGCTACTTTTGTTTAGTGCCTTTCACAAGTCTATTTCTAAGTACAGGATAATGGGCCTAACGATTGCCGTATAAATCCTTAGTTTCGGACAGAGTTTTCTGAAGTACCTATAGACCTTTCAAGGCACCCAAAAACTCTTTTACTACTTCTGCGAACTGCAGATGCTTCGCCCATCAAATCTAAGAACGAATCATGTAGGCTAGCCCAGTTTCTTCTGATAAGTGTACTGCAGGGTGTTCATTCATTTATTAATACCCTTAGCTTCATTTTTCGACTGCTCTATCTCCGTTATAATTAAACGGATCTTCATGGTTTTAACAATGAATGAATGGTTGTTTCAGGAAGATGTGCAGTTTTTTTTTTTTAATTATCAGAGTATATCTGGAGATATTAGAAAATCAAAAAATTAACTTGAAGGGTATGTACAAATCAGCTACAGCCATTTTCGCAACCCCTGAATTTATTGGAATGGCTTTAGCTGATAAATTTGGGCTTATCTATGAAAAAGGCATAAAAACTGTATTGCATAAATTTTAAATGAATGCTTCGCTGAGTAAATTACTTTTTGAATAATATTTCTGGGAGTCACCGGATACATTTGCAAAGGGTGAAAGTTTTTGAAATCGTAACAGAAGAATGTCAGCTTTCTGACAGAAATGGGGTTTCTCACGGTTAAATGCACCAGCTTGGCCTCATCAAAATTAATAAAGCAAAAAGCAAAGGTTCTGTAAGCCTCAGTTGGTCTGCATATCATTCCGAATTTGACATTCCGAATTCTTACTCTGGCAAAATATTTAGTGATGAAGAGACATAACTTTTTCCATTAATTTTTAATGGTGGTGGCTTTTCAAAAATTAACTAAATCTCAAGTCTTTAATTCTCTTCGCATTCCCAAGGCCACAACGTATTCAAAAAAATTATTTTACTTATTACTTTTTGTAAGAGTCTTGAGTCTGAGTAAAGTTCCTGCAGAATTTAAGAATTTCCTCAAACATTCGCAGCATGAATAATGAAGCTTTAAAGGTACTACTGAAAGAGTCTTTAGATTTTATTAAGTAATTCCAGGAAAAAGTGGTTCAGTGTAAAGCAGACAAATAGAAAGTAGATATAGAAATGTAGATAAAAAAAAACATTTTTTATTCGAATAGACATTAAGTCTTTTTAACTTGTTGGATGTTTTAAGCTTTAATTTTTCGAAACCTGGACTCTATCCCCAGCATAAGTGTAGATTACACTTCATCCTTTGGAAGCAATTTTCCCTCTCATCGCTTCTACACAAGATTATGCAAGTGCTATTGACTGGCTTCACTTCGAGGACTATCTCCCTAACGGCTGTAATCCTGTATCAACTTGCTAATGATATCAAATGAGAACTCTAATAAAACGTAAAGTATAATCCGTACCATTTTTGCATACAGATACGATGTACCTTTGAAGTCAACTTTGAAGCATGAAATACTTATAAATGTCTAGTTTGTTGCTTTTTGCGTCTACTTGTGCACGAGAGAGTAGATCCTTGAAAAATAGTCTGGATTTACAAAGCTACCCGATACAAATCCGGAGTCAGTCATAGCTACTCTTCTCTGCCACGTCCAAAGCCCTTACAATATTCAATTAAAATCTACCTAACGACTATGCTTGCAGTCGATTCTCGACGGAATGCATCCTCGCACAAAGCACATCCTGAAAACAATAGATTTGCAAGAAAAAAAAATCCTACTAATTGAAGCATAACCCCCATAATCCTTAAACAATCCCGGCACAACCGCACACAGCATCCAACGACGTTGTATATTCCGCACACAGAAGGAGCCAGGAGAGAACTGAAAAAGGACTTGAAATTGTAGATGACAAAAAATAGTACCTATTCCCATTGAATGTGAAGTCCAATCAAAATGATGATTTTTTTTTCCTTTTTGCCAAATACTACCTCCACAAAAGCGGATAAAAAAAAAACACAAAATAGAAAAACATATACCATAGAAAGACTCTAAAGCTTACATGACAAAAGCACTTTTTACCAGTTGTCCTTGTAAGCGGCAATACACAGACTAAGGACATGCAAGGGAGCAAAAAAAGAAAACAATCAAACCCATTTCTCTGCGAATTTCGCCCTTCCGGCTAAGACAGCCAGTTAAAGTTGGTGTGGGGGCGGCTTTGGTTCAATACAAAAATGGCGCACTAAATGTCTGCCCTTCAAAAAAAAAAAAAACAGGACCTATCCTATATACCTACCACAACCACAACTCGTCGTGGCTTCGTTCATTGTTCTTTCAAGCGTTTTACTAGTATAGAAGCCCCCTAAAAACACATAAAATGAAATGAATCGAAAAGGAGGAAAAATTGAACATTCAATGTCATCCAGACAATCACATCTACATACATTCGCATATCTAGTTCTAGTACCGAAAAAAGGCATCAAACAAAATGAAACAAACAAAAAATGTATCTATCGTAGAAGAATAGTAAAAAAAGGCATAGATACAAATTGAATTTATGGCTTTCTTATGATTCGTATCTTCGACGATAGAGGGAATCTGACAAAATGAATGAAACTACGAGATCATTGTCGAACACCAACCAACGCACCCTAAATATGCGCGTAGAAAAGCAAAAGCTTCTTCCAAATTTATTTCGACTACCAACCACCCACGTCCTATTGCTGTTTTCTTTGTTCTTTTCGCTTTAAGGACGAGGAATGATTATCTAAAACGTGTTCTCCTCTATAGCAACACTGTCACGACCAAGTCAATGTTCTGCGTAGCATGGAAGGTCAATTAATCAGCGACTATGTGGGTAGTGATTTACTCTGGCCTAAGTTTTGGGACATTCATTAACTCATTTTCTGGAGGATAATTAAAAGAAACCGAGATCTCACAATTTTCGAGGTCCAAATTAGCACAGCGAATAAAGTCAGAAATTCTCATTGGTTGTTGGTGTTTTTAAATGCCATGGGGACAAGTTTCCAAATACAATCAGGATTCTTCGTAATTGCTTTGCACGAAGCAGAAATACTGAGCGGCTCCCCATCCAGCACACAAAAAACGTTCTTTGGATTTTTCTTGAAGATGTGGAATCTGTCAATTTGTAAAACACAAATCCAAAGCTAAATACAACCACTAGACTGAAGAAGACGGCTTTTTGAACAAGTGATTTTTTTCAAACTTAGCACATGCAGCCTTCCTTGAATTTACTTCAATAGGTTCGTATGTGCGTAGTGCAAATACATGCAACCAGTTTCCATGCAACCAGCAGGTTGGCAAAGACATGCGGGCTTGTTTTTTTTAGAAAATATCCACATGGCTTTTTTCGGGACGTGTTATAAATTTTTGACGAGAAGATTCGTCGCAATCTGACTGGGCTATGTGTGCCTCCAATTTTCATCTTGGTTAGTGCATGATTGAATGCAGTTTCCCTCGCATTGCTTTCCCTTACAAGAAATCTTTCCCTACTTTTATTTTGCATTGTAACTCAAGTAAAAGAAAACATTTAAAAACTAATTTAAAAGCTAAAGAGGGGAACTTTTTTTGAGTTCATAGCTTTATTCATATTTTCCCCAAAGAAGGCAAAAAAAAACCTGCTTAAGCAATGGAGGGTAAATTGGCACCTACTGGTGGGTAATATGGCACGTTACTCTTTCTTGAAGGGGTTTTTCCACACTTGTTTCAAGCCTTATTTTAGATTATTTTTGAGAACAATGTGCAATTCGCGCCCAAATACAAAAAATTTTAAACAAATTTAATACTGATAGATTTTTCCCGCTCGAACTTTTGAGAGAAAATGAGTATCATACTCTGCAAAACGTCATAAGTCGACTTAAGGCCCAATCTTCATAGACTTAATTGGGATTTACCTTATGTCAAAATATAGTCTAAGAGCCTACAGCAAATTTTGGTAGTGGTTATAACAACAACAAAAAAAGTTGCTTCTCGTAGATGCTCAATTTAAGCCATAACATCTTTTCGTATGACGTAGTGTTTGGGCATGCACTATGAAAACGAGTTTTCAATATTACGCGCAACTTTTTTCAATCGTTAAGGTCCAACAAAAAAAGACTTAGATGAGCTTTCGGTACGTAAGATTTTGCAAAATCATGTAACTAGTTTAGACTAGTGGACTTAACTCATCGTTTTTGTGCGATGCCCAAAGACGTGAATGTGGCTTCTGTAGCCAAGAGTGGCTCAATTTCACAGCTTTATATTGCACGCAATAGCCTGAAGAGAGTTCAGCGTAAAGATCTTGTAATATTCGCTTCCAATACAAGCTCCAATTAAGTCAACAATTGAAGCTTCGCTGTTGGTATCCGCAAGAATAAATTTAGAAGTAAAAAGATAGATGAATCTGAAGGTTAAATTAAAATTCAGAAGCGTCTGTCACACATTGTGCGGCTCACTGGTCGGCGTCTGTCTCCAAAGGGGCGGCTGTATTTAAAAATGAAAATAGAAGTGACTTACCTATTTCTCATAAAAACGACAAGTTGAAAAAAAATGGCAATGAACAAAACGAAAGATTTGATTACCCCAGGTGACAGCCCAGCTATGCTGGAAAATCCACCCTCTTCGGAGGCAGGCTCTACGGATTCTGGGGAGAGCCTTTTATTGCTTATAAATCCTTTTGAGAAAAGGACAAAACTAAATCGATCACCACCACCTAGATCGAACATATCCGGAAAAAGCAGTCCACCGGTAAACCAGGACTCGTGAAAATTAAGAGCTTAGAAAAGGAGAATAATGAACTCCGAGCTAAGCTTATTGAAATGGAGCGACTCTTTCAAGATCTAAAAATGGAAGTTGACTCTCTGCGAAAAGAAAACGAGGATATTAAAAATACTCGTTTAACGAAAGACTGTGAGGTAACGAAAGAGTGTGTAACACCGAACCGACCAGCAGTCGAATACTTCACGGACGAGGACGAACTTGCACTTGAGACCGATTCAGTCTTAAGGAAAAGGTCTAGCAAGAAGCGAAAGGCGAATTCCTCTCCCGAAGTAATACAAAAAGAAGATAAGCCCTCTGGCTCAAACAAGGCTAATCCAGAAGCGAAAATTCGTCCACCTCCCGCAATAAACATCGTCGTGATAGCAGACTTTGGGAGATTGCGCAACCTTCTTGCAAACACGGTGAGAACAGAAAACTATAAGCTTACCTCGCACCGAAATAACGTGTGGAAAGTAAATGTTGACAACGCCGATTCCTATCGCGCACTGTCTCTTAGACTGAATGCAGAAAGAATCGAGTGGTATACTTATCAAAATAAGTACGAGAAACCACTGCGAGTCATTGTAAGGGGGCTCCACCCATCATGCACAAAAGAAGACGTTGTAAAAGACGTAAAAAATAAAGGCCTTAAAATTATTGATGCCGTCAATATCATTAAAAAGGAAAAGCAACGCACGGAAGGAGAAAGAGACACTGTGATCAGACGCGGCCTTCCAATTTTTATGCTCTCCTTTGAAAGAACTGAGAGCATAAACGATATTTATAAAATAAAAATGATACTTAACATCAGGGTTAAAATCGAACCCATGCGAAAGGGCAATAGACTGATACCACAGTGTAAGCGATGCCAAGAATTCAGGCACACAAGTGCCTACTGCCAAAAAGAACCACGTTGCGTGAAATGTGCCGGAAAACACCTGTCAACAGAGTGCAAAGTTGACATAAAGGCTCCAGCAGTTTGCGCCAATTGCCAACGGAAACCACCCCGCGAACTATCGAGGATGCGAAGTAGCCATAGAGCTGCAAAAGGGACGAGAACCTCTTAAGGAAAATACTAGAGGTCAGAATCAAAGCCTAGGACGCCCAAAACCTGCTGAAACTCCTAAGCCAAAGACTCCAAAGACGCCAAAGCCGATCAAAAGTGGAAGATTGGCAAAGGAGGCGTCGACAAAAGGCGTAAAAGCTCCACAAAAGAGCGGCGCCAGTTCAAGTGCAGCGGAGAAACCACCGCTGGTCGCACCGAAATCATACGCACAGGTTGCGGCAAACGAAAGCAAGGCAAGATCGCCCACAACAGATGCAGTGTCTCAGATCCTCGCTGTAATCTTGGAGAAACTTGAGGATCAGACTAAAATCAACAAAGTTATATTTGACAAACTGAGCAAGCTCGAGTTTAAGCCTCGAAAAATTACAAGAGAACATGAATATGAAACAGTTATTTAAAATACTAACATGGAATGCAAACGGCCTTCTGAATAAAATAGACGAACTAGAAGTATTTCTACGGAAAAACAATATTGATATTTGCATGATTACGGAAACTCACCTTAAAAACGGGTCTACACCCAAACTTAAAGGTTAGAATGACTATCACGCACATCACCCTTCGCAAAATTCGAGAGGAGGATCCTCCCTCTACATTAAGAACTCCATAAAGCACTTCAAGAACACAGAAGTTGAGCTAGACTCTATGCAGATCAGTTCAGTTTCTGTAAAAATTGACTGCTTAGATTATAACATTGCATCTTGTTATTTCCCGCCAGGATATAGACTGGTGAAAGACGATCTTGATCGTATGTATGACTTCATTGGGTCCAATTTTATCATTGGGGGTGACTTTAACGCGAAGCATACTTTTTGGGGCTCACGATGCAATTCAACAAGAGGCAGATTACTGTACAAAAATAGTATGAAGCGTGGGGTGGACTTTTTCTCCACGGGTAAGCCAACATATTGGCCAACCGATAGGAATAAGAAGCCTGACCTTGTCGATTTTTTCATCGCTAAAGGGTACCCCAAATACCTTACGCGAATTGAAGAGTGTTATGATCTTTGCTCAGACCACTCAGGAGTTATCTTGAAGATGGGTGGAAGACTGGCGAAAATAGAAAGAGCTCCTAGATTAGCTAGCAAAAACATGAACTGGGACGCTTTCAGAAAGGACTGTAAGGAGGGTGTTGGCTCCACACGTAAAGAAGAAGCGTGACGAGCTCGAGATTAGGCTCAGGGAAATGTATTGGCTTATCGGAAGATTTTCGAAATTAAGCACATATAACAAACTGCTCTTGTACAGGCAGGTGTTAAAGCCGTCCTGGACATACGGTATACAACTTTGGGGTTGTACCAAGCCGTTTCCAAAACAAGAAACTAAGAGCAATTGTGAATGCTCCATGGTATATTAGGAATAGCGATATTCACAGAGATTTAGGAATAGCTACCGTGGGCGAAGAAGTAACAAACTTCGCTCGAAAGCTAAATGCTCGCCTTCATGTTCATTGCAACAATGAAATGATCCGTACTCCAAACGAGACTCTTAACGATGTTAACAACGAGCGACGACTACAAAGAACAAGACCCTTCGATCTAGCGACGTAGGGTGAAGCCGCATGAATGAACGGCTTAGTAGGTGCATTCACTGGAAAGCAACCTATCCAATGCGATCAACACTATGGAAGCGTAAACTACTTGTTAAGTTAACTTAGTTGTAGTCAAGAAGTATTATGAGAGAGCGAAAATTTACTACTATGAAGTGCGTTCTGGCAGTTTCATAGTGTCTCTCATAAATGGGTGGTTTTTTAGCTCGTGGAAATCGGGCATAACCAATATCGGCTACTTCGGTATTATGTACCTGCTATAGTGGGCGTATTGGTATCTTTGAAAGATTTTGGAGTTTTAGTCTCCGTCCATCCTAGTATTCAAAAAAAAAAAAAAAAAGTAGTAAAAAGCTAGTCAGTTGTGTCTCGCCGGGCCGAGACCTTGACTGCTCTTCTCGCAAAAAAGGCTCAATTAAATCTTTGGAACGAGTTTCCAACATCTTCGCGATCACTTTTGGCGATCACTTGGACTTTTAAGAGAGATATACTTTACACCCTCAGAGTTAAAGAAACCTCTCTTTTGTACCTTTTTGAAAATGGGTACTACAACTCCTGTTTGCCAATCGGTAGAAGCTTTTCTGTTAACCCATGCTACCTTTGTGTCATGTTTTAACACCTTCTTAACCCTTTTTCTTGAACATTTTGGCCGAGGTTTATCAACACCAGCAGATTTCCCAACTTTAGGCTGCTTAATCGCTGCATTGACTTCATCTACAGGACTGCAGGAGTCTTGTTAGCAGTGGTATTATCGTCTTTAGTACCCTGTTAAAGGTTGACTTGCCAGATTGCACCGGGGTCGGGAAGTTGAGTTCATAGATTGATTCCACAAAATATAGGCTCTCTTCTTCTCTCTTGATGGCTTTTTGAACGCCAGGTGTTTTAATACACGCTGGTGGTGAGAAAAATTCTTTTCTCACCACCAGCCACCATGCCAAGCCGCTTCACTCCACAAACATCCATTGCAAAGGCAATGATTGCCGATGAAGACAGATGTGATTCCTCCTCTGTATTAGAAAAAATCAGTTCAAAATTTGTTTAGACTTTTTCGAAACGTGCCCTGCAAGTCGTTCCCACCGTATTTGCGGGTCACCATAGGAGTACTGTAGCTGATATGTAATAATGACAAAACTAGGCGTGGTTGATCAGTTGACAGCTCCTCTCAATATTCGAACATCAAAATCATTCTCTAAGCAGACGATGGAACAAAAACAAATCAATTAGTGGTCTCTGATTTTAGTTGTGCTGATACCATGTGTAAAGAATGTCTTTGTTGGGGATCACAGCGAAATCCCAGCAGCTTGCTTTTTTTATTCCGGCCTTCCGTGCCTACCAATTAAGGTCCTCCAAGTACTCTCGTTTGGACTCATATGAGCTTTGAAGTCACCCAACCATTAGCAGAAAGAAGTCAATTTCTTAAACTCTATCCAGGGCAGCATCAACGTCGTTCTAGGACGCCGCATAGTCTAAATCGGGCTGGGGTCAAAATTCTATTTATAAAATTTGCTTTCCAATTCTGCTTTGAAAAATCTGTTTTTCAAAATTCTGGAGATGCAACCTTTACAAACCGACGCAGCGAAATATGTTTGTGGTGGACGTATCGCCTTCTGCAATCCTCTGCCTATTCCTTGTTCTACCTGTACTTAACTAAAAATAATAAGTTATAAAAAATAGCTATGAAAAATGGCTATAAAAAATAGCTAAAGAAGAAAAATAAGCTGAATTTTGTTGCTAAAAAAGCAGAATTTGGGAAAGCAGATTTTTTTTCAGAATTCAGAATAAGACAAAATTCTGGAAAGGCAACTTTTACAAAGCGGCACAAAGAAATATGTAAACGGGGGAATGCCGGTCCCAGCTTGTTTTATTTGTTTTATTATCTTGCTCTTGCTTTACTTCAAAAAAGGGAAAAATTTTATGAGAAAACAGAATTTTATTGGTAAGAATCTTGAAAAAGCAAAATTTTTTTTCGGAAAAGCAGAACTTTGAAAGTTGATCCGCACAAGATATCAACCTCTTACAGGACGACCACCTGTTCATTCAAGATTGCGCATTCTCCAAGAATCGATATTTTGCACACCTGATTTCCAAATCGTGTTATCAGCATTCTTGGCGATGTCGATTGGCCACCTCGGAGCTTTGAATCGACCCCTTTGGCAATTCGGTCTAAGTGTCGTTCGAACTCCAGAAGCGTCAAATTTTTTCCTGCATATTAAAGCATACCTTCAGGGGATCTTTTCTAGCACTTCTGGGCCTAGGTATATCTCTTCTTCCTTTTTGGAAGAGAAACTAGAGAGTCTTACAATAGACCTATTCCGTCTTGACACCATGATTAACGAAATTTGAATCGTTAAGGAAATTTTGTCAGCTTGTCGAAGAATAGTTACATCTTTGGATATTACTGACCTAAAACTTGGTGACTCACAATTTTATTATGTGATGCTTCAGGTTATCTTAGGTAAGTTTGAAGTGGCGGCAGTCGGGTACAAAGAAATTGACACACATAGATAAAAGTCCATTGTGGTACCAGGTGGATATGGAAATTTAGCCTGCTCGGTGAATTTTCAGCTACAAATGAAGCTGAAGATACCCTTGGCGGACATAACGTTATTCTTAAGCCAGGACAAGACTTGCTTTGTGGCCATAATTTGAGACGGAAAGAGAGACTGCAAGGTTTAGTCTTTCTAAGAATACGTCCCCACCATCGTGGGATCCATCGTTGAAAAAGCGGATCGATTGGCCCTCTTGAAGGCCAAGTCCCATCATCCCAAGCGGACCTGTTGGAAATGGTAACCCTTCAGTATAAACTGTAAAAAAAAATTGGTTTTTCCAAGGACGTCTTTAAGCAGTATGATTCTACATCGCCATTTTGTTTAGTTTGACCGCTGTGGCCAATGTAAGCTTCTTTCTTACCGCGAATAAAAATCGTTTGAGCCAAGGTAACTTGTAAGTCAGATCTCTAGCCACCTTGCCTATCAATTGGTGACATCTTAATAATGCAGCCAATGGTGGATAATTTGAATATTGTAGTCTCAGGATTGAGGTGGAGAGTTTTTCGAACTTTTTACTTATTTGAAGACCAGAAGAGGCGATCTTCATGTCTTTAGAACGGTTCTGAGGTTCCACTTAGGTTGAGGGACTACAAAATTGGACGTGAAAGGTTGCCTGACTCGGGTATGTATAAGAATACATTTTACTTCCTTTTAGAGTTTCTTATTTCGAGTCTAGCAGATTATCTCCGGATAATCCTAGATGTAATTTTTTTTTCCTTTGGAAGGGAAATGTGTGTCCTACAAAATGCTGAAAATTTCTAGCCTTCCTCAAAGACGTGCAAGACATTTTCGTTTTTTTCGCATTTTTTCGTACATTGGAAAAGTTTTTCAACGGTCACATGAATTAATCCCGACTCGGATATGATGTGAACAATTAAAAGTAAAAAGGCTTCCTAATTTAATATAAAACAAAAATCTTTCCTGACAGGATCAAACAGAAAAGCTTTCATTTTTCTCCCTCTCCCACTTATCTCTGTGATTTAAAACATCGATGAAAATAGATACAAGAAAATATCGTTTGTATATTACCCGGCGCATGTGAGCAATTTGAACGCGCGCCCCCGCACACAAGAGCAAAGTTCTAGAAAATGGAAACCTTTTCAATGAATGATTTCACGCCTTCGTGAACCTTAAGGTCCCAAGAATAAGCAAACACAATACAATGTCACTCGAGAAGTGTTGCAATGTGACTCTCGAAGATTTCAAATATACAACCTGAATAAGCAAGGTAACCCATAATAAGATGGGGAAATCCAACACTTCGGATTTCCGTCTGCTTTTTTTTTAACCTCTCTCAAATATTTTCTACCCAAATAAAAGAGGTCTTTGTCAATCAAACAAAAAGCATTCCGCATAACTTTGCCCCATAGATACACGCCACATCATGCGTAGGGTTCATCTACCGCTGGCTCCTACTCACGTTAATACACCTCGTATTTTTGAGCAGCATGTGCTCTCGTCAACCGAAAAATATATTTTTGCGTAAAAGAAAAAAATTCGTCCTACGAACCATGAACATAAATTGGAGGACAAGTAGGCTTTATCTGCCTTTGATATTGCTTACGCTTGTGTTAAGGATAAGTCTCAAGTTTCCATGCTTCTTGATTCAATACCAGCCGCGAACAACGCGTATATAGCTTATGCCAATCCAATTGCGAAAAATAATGAGGAAAAATAATTTTCTTATCTGTTTTTTTTTTTATGAATTCTTTAAAGAAAATTAATTTTGATCTCGTAATAATTATTTTAATTTCATTTAAAGTCAGAGTGAAATTCCTTCGGTTCTTTTTGGTGAAGAAAAGACGCATTCTCACCCGGCGACCATCTGGCGTGCCGGCTCGTGTTAACGCATAGCCTTTAATCTTTGTAAGTAGTGGCACGTGATGAACTTTGTGTGGGTGACTAAATGCGATAATGTCTTTTGATATTCCACAACAGAAGGACCAAGCAACGAAAATACGATTTTTGTTTTTTATTCGAGTTTAAAGCTAAACAACTTTTAATTGGGTTTTATACCGCGCTGCCATTGAATTGCCGTTGAAGGCCGGGTTTAGTTTGGAAAAGTTTAATAAGACGAAAACCCTTTTTTCTTTGAAAATTTGTTGCTGGAACTTTTGTTGGGTATCTAATTGATTTCGTATTTGAAACTTTTCAACATGAATTTCTGAGTAGGAATGGAAAAGGTCAAGGTATTAAAATTTAAACAACCAGAGAGATAAAGTCACGATAGGTACAAGGTACCTATGTAAAGTTTAGGGTCGGCTGCCGTCTTTAATAATTGTTGCGCTGAAGAAACACTTTTGAAGTTGAACGTGTTGAAGAAATTTCGATATTTTGTTAAAGTGGAAGACAAAAAAAAATCTATAAAAAGGTGGTATTGGATGTAAGCTCACAATGAAGGTTGGAATATAAATTTATATTCGTAACAAATATGCAAGCTTCCTGAATTTTACTCTCAGCATATAAAAATATACTTAAAATCAAACCTCTTCAGGCAGAGGTTGTAGAGCACACGCGAGGTGGAATTGCCTGTCGTAAAAGTAAACTTGAGTACAAAAGACGAAAAAAAAAAATTGGAAACCGTCTCCAATGAATGTCTCTCCAACCTACGCAATGATTCAATGACTAAATCAGTTTCTAACGAACTTTTTCAAGAGCTTTGGCAAAGCTTGTTGAATTACTGATTCAGATGGAAATAAGATTTTTCAGTGTTTTATATTTTTTACAAAAAAGTTGTTTGATACGACAATGAGTGGTTGACAAGAAAAAAGAAAATTATTATAAAAAACAGTAAGTATAATGATGAATGAGTAATAAATAAAAAACCAAAGCTTCTGTCAAAAACGTTTTAAATTTTAGGTACGTGTAACAAGTAGACACAATGCAAAGCGACTAACTTACGAACCCTCACATGTATCTTCCACCTCATAATGAAAATGGCTGAGAAATAAGAGACACCATGGACGGCTTTACGCAAATCTGTGAAGCTTATCCTGAAGAAATGAGATCCTTATCGGTATTCTAGCTCGCTGAACTAGAAGTTAATCGTTAAGAGAGGGCACTCGGCGAGAGTTCAGCAGGATAGAAATTTTTCGGAGGTCGGTCAGTAGGACACTCACACCCTTTTAGCGTGTTTAAAGAAAAATATGCCTGCCAAGAATTATGGTAAGAGCAGTAGAAAGCTCTCGAAAAGGGGAGGATTTCAATTCACATTAGGTCCAAACTCAGATTTGGCAGGAGTATTATAAGGCGACGCGACGGTTTTAACAAAGCCTGAACCATTAGCTCCAGTTTGTACAGATCAATATTTTCGGTATAAAAGTATAAACTCTAACTAAAACTGCAAACTTGCTGCTCCAATAACCTTGCTTGCTGCGCCAATAAACGGTGGTTTAATGCTTATCTTCGCGTATAACGAAATGAATAATGAGTGCGCCATCTTTTATGTCGGTATTTAAACACTGAATTACGCTGAAACTTGTTGTTCAAGATTGAAATTAATTAACTTTTGGTAAAATATTTTTTGTTATTTTTATATTATATTTACTATATTGTTTTATTGAATATTGTTTAAATATGCCAAATCTTGCATAATTTACCCTATGTTTTGCTTAACTCGTCAAAGTTATTTTTTTTGTTTCTGTAAATTATCTACCTAATGTACCGCTCACTCTCTATTTGGCTCTCTTGTAACTGCAATGTATTCAGCAATGTAAAAATCAAATGTACTGTTTCTGTTAACCATCGTGTGCCAAGATTAAATTTTTCTCGGCCACTTGGATTGAAGACACACAGAGGGTAACATCTCCAAATAAATTGTTCGCACCACTTGTTGTTTGAACCATTCGTTTTTTTCTTATCGGTTCCTCGTTGGTTCTTGGTTGCCCTTTAGATTTTGTTCGCGATCCATTGTGGAAGAAAAGACAATTATTTTCTGAGAGGTTTTTTCGGATTGTCTAACATTTTTTGGTCCAAATTCGAGCCGGATTTTTTGTTTTCGTTTGTTGAAAGATTTTTGCGTTTGTTTCGTTGTTCGGGTTGCATGCTTAACTCTTTACGGCATTTAAAAATCTAATTTTGCATTGCTCGGAAAAGACAATTGTGTGAAAATTTGCAATGACCGACCCAATTTCATTGACTGTTCTTCGCGCTACACGTGGTCATTTGAAAGGTTCCTTAACAAAATTAATAACCTATACGGAAAGTATTTCCGATACAACTCCGTTAACAGATCTGAAAATTCGATACTATAAATTAGATGATTTATGGAAGGAGTTCACGGCTTCGCAAAAAACATTTTACTCATTTTCTGAAAATGAAAACTATACCGATCCAGGCCCTGAGTTCGAAGAGTTTGAGGCAAAGGTTTTGGTCGCAAAATCGGGTCTTCTAGCAGCAATATCGGCGCGTGAAAAAATCGAAAAAAGCAAAGATTTAGTTGGTCAGTTGGCTGCTCAGCAACAAACTTTAATAGAGACTCTATCTCAAGCACATTCTTCGGGAAAAGGTGAAGACAGCCTTCCATCGGTTAGGATTGAGCCATTTTCAGGCAGTTATCGGGAATGGCCGACATTTAGGGACATATTTCAAAGCGTCGTTAAAGCTAAGCCAAAACTGTCACCCATTCGGAAATTCCAATTCTTAGTTTCGTGTCTGCGTGGCGAGGCACTGAGCCTCCTTAGTCATCTGCCAGTTTGCGATTATACGTACGATCAAGCGTGGGAAAAACTTGAAAAGCGTTACGATAGGCCACGTCATATCGTCAACAATTTTGTTAAAACTTTTATGGAGCTACCATCGGTTCACACCTCAAACGTCTCTGTCTTGCGTCAAATTTCAGACGGAGCGGATCAAATTGTCCGAGGCTTAACATCCATTGATTCTCTTACCAGGGATACATGGCTTATTTATATTCTTATAAATAAGGTGGACCCAGACACTCGTCAGGCATGGGCGGAAGAAAACGTTTCAGAAGACTGCCCTACAATAGACCAGTTGCTAGAATTTTTAGATCGTCGCTGTGAAGCCTTAGAAAGCTGTAGAACTACAGTTCGTGAACCATCCCGACCAAAAAAGCCAGGCCCAAGAAGCATGCACGTTGCAACTCAAGCCATGTGTGCCAAGTGTCAGGAAAACCACACTCTCTCGCACTGTCAAACCTTCATAGGCATGGATTTACAATCTCGTCGTGATTTCGTCAAAACCAACAAACTCTGTTTTAACTGTCTGCGAAGTGGTCACACATCAGCGCGCTGCCAATCTAAATTTCGATGCAAATCATGTAACACGCGTCACCATAGTTTAGTCCATGACGATTTGGTAAATGCAGCCACAAATCTTTCGGTTAATCCCCAAACAAGTAGTACTTTGCCTTGTCCTGCTCAAACTCCTGAGTTCGTTCCTCGAAATATCTCCACTTACCATTCGTTCAACGCAAAAGCCAGCCCCAATGTAATTGTTCCTGCCCAACCTACCAAAGTTCTTCAAACTTCATGTTGTTCGTCAGACTCTGCCTCAACGTTAACCCAAGCAGTACTCAACAACCATTCCATTAACGTTTCGTACCCTGTAACCCAAACATTACTTCCCACGGCGGTAGGAAAAGTCCTAGATGTCAATGGCAAATACCAGCAGGTGCGCATTCTGATTGATTCGGGCTTTCAGGTATCTTTCGTTTCTGAGTCGTGCGCTAAAAGACTTGGACTAAGACGAAGAAACGGTCGTATACCAATAAGCGGCATTGGGTCTACCTGCGCTGGTACATCCCGAGGTCTCCTATCTTTAGTTATTTCCTCACGTTGCGATACATATAGTATCCCACTTGATACGTATATTTTATCCAGAGTGACAACTAATTTGCCAACGACTTCATTTACCATCGATGATTGGAAGTACTTGCATGGTCTGGATTTAGCTGACCCTACGTTGAACAAATCTGGTAACGTCGACATACTGCTAGGTGCAGAAAAAGCCTGGGAAATCTTACAGGGGAAGTGCATTAATAATTCTCTGGGGTATCCAATTGCACAAAAAACAATTTTCGGTTGGGTTTTGGCTGGGCCATTACCATTCGCCAATGAAACTCCCATTACCTCGCATCACGTTCATTTGGATATCGACTCAATTTTGCAATCTTTTTGGACCATAGAAGAAGTGGATCCAAAATCAGTTTTGTCAAATGAAGAAAAACAAATTGAAGAACATTTTCTTCGAACGCATCGTCGTGACTTGCGCGGGAAATATATCGTCGAGCTGCCGTTTAAATCACCGCCAAGGTTTAGTGACACTTTGAGCGGTGCAGTTGCACGCCTTCGGTGGATGGAGAAGAGATTTTCTAAAAATCCCGACTTGTTTCAAAGTTACACCAAATTTCTGGACGAATATTTGGCACTCGGCCATATGTCGGAAGTTCCAAGCTCTGAAATATTTAAACAAAATGTGTTCTACCTTCCGCATCACGCTGTCCTACGACCAGACAGTAGTTCAACAAAGCTTCGTGTTGTGTTCGACGGGTCCTTTAAAGACACCGACGGTAAATGTCTCAACGATGCCCTTATGATCGGTCCTCCCATCCAACGAAATTTGTTCTCGGTCTGCTTACGATTCCGTCGACATCAGTTCGTCTTCACAGCAGACATCGTTAAGATGTTTTGCCAAATATGGGTGTCTGAAAAAGATACAGACTTTCAACGCATAGTTTGGCGAAAATCCCCATCGGACCCTCTTCAACACTTTCGTTTACGCACGGTTACATACGGGACCTCAAGTGCCCCATTCCTTTCGGTTCGCACCTTGCAACAATTAGCAATAGACTATCGTGAAGAGTTTCCTAGCGCGTCAGACATTGTGTTAAATGACTTCTACGTAGACGATGTAGTTTCGGGTGGAGACACTCTTTCTGAAGCCATTGCAAAACGTGACTTCTTAATCAAACTCCTCGAAAAGTGCGGGATGCAATTGAGTAAATGGCAAAGTAACTGCCCAGAGCTTCGTCAAGATACCGAAAGTGTTTCTTCCCAAGATATTTCTCTGGACACAGAAGCGGACTCGTGGACAAAAGTGCTCGGTGTGTTCTGGAACTCGAAAAGTGATGTTTTTAGCTTCCATTTAAAATACGATCTAGATGAGCCAATTACGAAAAGCCAGATCCTTCGCGAAATAGCACGCATATTCGACCCCCTCGGTTTCCTTGCCCCTTCGGTAGTACAATTGAAAATTCTCCTACAGGAGCTCTGGCACCGAAATGTAGGCTGGAATGCTGAACTTCCATACGCAATAGCCTGCCTGTGGAAAAAGCACCGAGAGGAGCTTCCAGCCCTCACAAAAGTTAAAATACCTCGAGCTATTGGTCTTGGAAACACAGTGTTTCAGTTGCACGCATTCTCAGATGCATCGGCATCTGCATACGCCGCTGTTATCTACTCACGATACGAGTTACCAAACGGAGTCATCGAAACCAATATTCTCGCTGCAAAATCTCGCGTTTCTCCGTTAAAACAACTGAGTATTCCGCGTCTAGAACTCTGCGGTGCTCTGTTGCTTGCAAGACTACTTGTTGCCGTGCAAAAATCGCTCGGTGTTACTTTCAACAAAGTCTACGCCTGGTCCGACTCAAAAGTTGTCTTGTCATGGCTCTCATCGCCCCCTCGTCGCTGGAACATCTTTGTAGGCAATCGTACATCGGAGATCCTAAATACGATCCCAAGAAACAGGTGGTTCCACGTCAGATCTGAGTCCAACCCGGCTGACTGCGCGTCGCGCGGAATTTCACCTTCGCAACTCCTCGAGTATCCCATCTGGTGGAACGGTCCACAATGGCTAAAGGAATCCTCTGAAAGGTGGCCTATAACCTGTGATTTTGAAGATGACCCTATCTGCATCCAAGAAGAGAGAAAATCAACCAACGTTTCATGTCTCGTCGTCACGGATGATCATCCGTTCGAGTCGCTTGCCGGACGAGTTTCAACGTGGAATCTTCTGATTCGAGCCGTGGCACGAGTAACGCGCATCATCCAAAAAGTTCACAAAATTACCCTACCTACTTCACTTCATCTTGCACCTCAAGAAATCTACAGTGCTAAAAGGTGGATCATAAGATGGTTACAGGATAGGTATTTTGGTGATTATATTAAGTCATTTCGCCAGCATGGGTTTTTTCCAAAAAATTCAAAAATTACTGATTTATCTCCTTTCTTAGATGACCAGGGCATACTGCGAGTAGGTGGAAGACTCGAACAAGCCAGCGTCTCATTCAATACTAAACACCCAATAATAATACCTAAAGGACACGTTATCGCTAAACTTATCGTTCTAGATGCTCACATCCGCTACTTACATCCTGGTATATCCAACCTATTTGCGCTCATTAGACAAGAGTACTGGATCATTGGCTGCCGGAACTTGTTGCGCAAAATCACGCATGATTGCATGCACTGTTTTCGTCAACGGAAAGCAACAACAACTCAACTGATGGGAAGCCTACCTGAGAGTCGGACACATCCATGCAGACCATTTGCAAAGTGCGGTTGCGACTACGCTGGTCCCATTATGCTTAAGGTGAACGCAGGTAGAAAGCCAGTGCTGTCGAAAGGATACATTTCGCTCTTCGTTTGTCTAGTGACAAAAGCCATTCACTTGGAACTGGTAAGCGACCTGACAACTGATACTTTTCTAGCCGCTCTCCGACGGTTTGTAGCACGTAGGGGAAAACCGTCGCATCTTTATACCGACAACGGAACTAATTTTCGTGGATCAGCTCGTTCGTTATCAGACATGCATAAACTTCTTCTATCCCAATCTCATAACTCGCTCGTAGCAGAGAGTTTGGCTCGCGATGGAATAACATGGCATTTCATACCACCATCGGCACCTCACTTCGGCGGGTTATGGGAGGCGGGAGTCAAATCGGTCAAGCAGCACCTTCGACGTGTGATGGGTAACGAAGTCTTAACATACGAGCAGCTCTACACTCTACTGACCCAAATCGAAGCGATTCTAAATTCCCGCCCATTGTGTCAAATATCGGACACAGAACTTGACCCATTAACCCCATCTCATTTCTTTTTAGGCGAATCGTATGCAGCCGTCCCAGAGCCAATAATCGATGTACCTATGAATCGTCTTTCATGCTGGCAACAATTGCAGTCTAAAATACAAGGATACTGGAAGCGCTGGCAGATGGAATATCTGACATCATTGCAACATCGACCCCGTTGGCAACAAATTCAACCTGAAATTAAGATGTATGACCTGGTGGTTATAAAGGAGAACAATCTACCGCCGGGAAAGTGGGCAATGGGCCGAGTAATCGAAATTCATCCAGGAAAAGATGGGCATGTGCGAGTTGTCACGCTTAAAACGCTCAGCGGCAACCTAGTACGGCCGATTCACAAACTGGCCATACTTCCCTGTTCTGAAACTATGTTCCAGGGGCGGCGGAATGTTCAAGATTGAAATTAATTAACTTTTGGTTAAATATTTTTTGTTATTTTTATATTATATTTACTATATTGTTTTATTGAATATTGTTTAAATATGCCAAATCTTGCATAATTTACCCTATGTTTTGCTTAACTCGTCAAAGTTATTTTTTTTGTTTCTGTAAATTATCTACCTAATGTACCGCTCACTCTCTATTTGGCTCTCTTGTAACTGCAATGTATTCAGCAATGTAAAAATCAAATGTACTGTTTCTGTTAACCATCGTGTGCCAAGATTAAATTTTTCTCGGCCACTTGGATTGAAGACACACAGAGGGTAACATCTCAAAATAAATTGTTCTCACCACTTGTTGTTTGAACCATTCGTTTTTTTTCTTATCGGTTCCTCGTTGGTTCTTGGTTGCCCTTTAGATTTTGTTCGCTATCCATTGTGGAAGAAAAGACAATTATTTTCTGAGAGGTTTTTTCGGATTGTCTAACACTTGTCAACCGATTTCCTTTAGTACAAATTTCTTCAAAGCGTTAATGTTCTACAATTTCTAGTTCATGAATCATTTCACACCAAGAAACGCGCCGAGATAGTAAAACTTATTGTTCAGTTGTGTGAGCCCAAAAGTGCACTTTGTCAAAAATATCGTAGCCAACAAGCACCTGACAATATCATCCGTCGTTTGATGTCAAAGTTTGTTGCTCACATGTCGTTTGATCTTGCCATATTGACATGTCGTTCATAAAAGCTTACGCCGGCTCACAAAACCGTCGGATGAGGTCCATAAGTCGTATTGACACCACGTTCGATATTTTCGCATCAGTTTAATTGCCTTTTGGGGTCTTTTGAAGGATGTTTTGCACCTACTTCCGCTTAAAATGCAATTGTCACAACTACAAGCTACAATGCCGACAAACCGTCACCGTAGCTTGAAGTGTAAGTAAGTAAGTAAGTAATTTATTTAGTTCAAATATACAAATATACACATTTTAAATATTAATAAATTAAATGTGGCCTTGGTTTATAACCGTCTGCCAGAAGCTTGAAGTGTGGCCAAGCAGTTTTGCGAATTGAAGCAAGTTTGCTTGATCTGTTCCGCTCGAGGATCTTTACAAGCCTGCTAGTCTCATTTAGAGATTCGACCACCTCACAATTTTTAAGCGGCTCGTCCTTAAATTGAAAAAGGACATCTTGGTATCGCCTGAAAACACTGCGTTTTTTTTTCATTGTACTATTCTAGTTTTGGCGATTAAAAACAAAGAAAGAACACAAATTTGTATAGAGAAGCTTCGGGTCTTGAGTGTATGGGATGATTTGAATGTGAAAGTATAGGTATGCATCTATATCTTTTCGAAGCCACACAATTTTGTACTATTCAAAATGCGATGGAAATCAAAATGGTGAATACTTAGCAGCAAAAAAGTGATAAGATTGTACTTGTAGGTTAGGTAAGGTAAGGTTAATGGATGCCCTTGTAGCAAGTTGGGTTCTTAATACCTGAAATGAAAACAGAAATAAACCGCTGTTAAAGCTCAGAGTGCCGCCCTCTTGGACCTCGTTGAAAAAATAACTGGTACTACGATGGTACTACGCCTTTTGCTGTTTAGGGCTGGGCATTCGCATAAAAGGGTAACGAATAGATTCAATTTCTTCAACATATCGACCCTAATCCTAAAGCTCTCTTCTTTTTGCCGTTCCAGGGTTCCTGGATTAGGGCTAGATCCAGCTGCTGCCTCTCGGTGAACAGCTTTCAGTTGACTGTGACAACCTTACTGTGATGGAGGTTTTTTTGGACTACCTTGTCTGTTGCCTTGGCTTTTTCAGCAGTCCGCGTTATTAGCTTGAGGGTAACCTCGCTAGCTGCGAAGGACAATAGTAATTGCTTGTCCGCCTTAAGGTTCCCGGACAATTCGCCGAAGGTGAAAAAATATCTCCTGGAACCATTTCTCGGCTCTTTCTCGCTTATGATTTCCCAATCCTGCATCGGAATGTGCTTGCAGCACGTGGAGGATGTCGTCTTTAACTATTCCCATTTCTGGAATAGCTAACCTACCCTTAGCCCTGTTTGGGACTTGGTGTATGGAGACGGCTTTTAGTTCCGCACCATCCCACAGCTTTAGTCCTCACACTACTGACTTGGCAAAGTCGTTCGCTGTTTGGTCTTTGCGATCAATTTAATAAAATTGACTGGCACACTCAATACTGAGCTGTCCACTTGGTTTCTTGGAATCTATTACAGCAAGCTGTGGGGTACCGAGGAATCCCTTGTTCCTCGAAGGAATCCCTTATTCCTTGGTATCCCACTGTACTGGCCCGCCCGGATCGTACTGGTGGTGGGGACCCATTTCTCCTTCTTCGGCGTACTTGGAGCGTCCTCGGTCGATCGTGTTCTCTTCGAGACAAACGCTACTCTCCTATGGCTTGCGGCATTGCTTTTCTGCTCCCCGCTTAGGCCCGGTTTGTTACTGGGTCCTAGGGTTGCAGTACCTTTTCTGGCAATAGACCTTCTGTTGGTTGCGAAGGATGTCCTAGTACGGGAATCGTCCCTCGGCCTTTCAGACTTGCCCGGTTTACCACCAGTACCCTTAGATCAACGGGCTGCCTTAGGCGGAGGCCTCGTAGCAATGTCGTTTTCTATGGTCTCCCGGACCCCCTCTAGGTAAGATAGTCCCTTCTGAGTGAGGAAGGATACGGACGGACGGACATGGTAGAATAAACTCTCGGTCACGTTCATCTCTCGGTCACGTTCAACTCTCGGTCACGGTATCTCTAAAACGTTTTAGGGATCTACGGTGATTATTTCACTGCGTTACAAGCTATACATCAAATTTTAAATTATATCCTGCGTAGGGTATAAAAACCCGTATTTTTACAGCATACTAAAAAGCCCGTGCCCGCAGAGTAGAAAAAAGAAAAAATAGCCTTAGCTGAAGCAAAGTCTACTTGAAAAAAAAAAAAAAAAAAAAACGAGCTTTTAAAAGCTGCTTCTTTTGAAAATTGGACTTGAAATATTTTATAAATATTATAGTATATTATATTATATTATATTATATTATATTATATTATATTATATTATATTATATTAGATTATATTATATTATATTATATTATATTATATTATATTATATTATATTATATTATATTATATTATATTATATTATATTATATTATATTATATTATATTATATTATATTATATTATATTATATTACAAAGTGATATTAAAAATGATACCATAAAAGGTCTCTTTTTCATTTTTGGACGGACCGCTAAAAATTGTGTCCAACAAGCACCATCTAACAACATTATTCGTCGCGTAGTGTCGAAATTGGTTGGAATATAAGCAAGTTACTTGCTTAGTCTATTCCTGCAAAAGACTTACACAACCCTCCTAGTTTAGAGGCTCTCGCTAAGAAACTCGACTCGACTCACAATTGTTTAATAGGAGTCATTCTTTGACTTTCGAATATGTTTTCTGTTTCGTTCGTAGGTAAAATAAGCCTCGATAGAAGCAGAACTGACTACTCTTGGAGGCCGTGCGAGGGCACACCCATTGGCCTGAAGGGGCTTGTTTCTTGGTTCAGTAGAACAGGAAGCAATCATGGAGACCGCCAAAGAGCCAACCGATAAGCCCTTGTTTTTAAAGCCCGTAAAGATTCTATGAGCGTCACATCGATCAGCTGCTTTCTTCTCCATTTTCCATCGTCTCTGAGTCAGGCGCAAGTCAGAGTATGTCTCTTCCGGGGCCCGTTCAACCAAAGGGGTATGCCGAGTCGTTGCGTCAGCAGCAAAACAAGCAGGGTAGCAAGGGTGACAGCTCTACTCACATTCAGACCTCTGAGTAAGTTGGATACAGAACAACGAGAGTGAATTGGTTAATTAAAAATGAATCTTGGGGCCTCTAGTATCTGTACCCCGTTTTTGCTGAAAAGATTGCGGGGTGTTTTTTCGGCCGTTTACAGTACCCCCTGGGGTAAGAAGATATTTTGGGTTATCCATCCATTAATGATAATTTATTGTATGAATAGGGAACGATGAAGGGCATAAGAGGGATGGGCTACGAAAAACAAACTAGAGTCCGCGGGGTCGTCAGACCCGTCACCTTACATAAGTGAAGCGCCCTTGCCGGGAAGCAAACTGATTACTAGATTTGTGAGAAAAGGCTACCGACATTTAAAGGAGAGAATCAATTGATTCTTTTTTCTTTACAGCTTGCAAGACACTGCAAAACGAGTTAAGCCAACTGCCGAAAAAATAGTAGTAGTAGAAAGTCGAGACTACAAATACCTTAAAGTAAGCGTTCAATAACCGAACCCTGTGGAACACAGTGTGAGTGCCTTGAAAATTAAAAATTTTCAGACAGCATAAAAATGTGTCCTCTTACTCTCATGAGTGCTTATTACGTCGTGGCACTAGCGGAAAACGACCCTTAACATCTAAAAGAAAATCATGTTCCATTTGATTCAATCAAACGTGAATTTTGCAAAGTCGTTAAAGTATTTTAGTCTTAATATGCTCCATAAAAACAGCATCGCTCCTGCTGATGTAACCTCTTTTCAACTCGTAATGTGCTCCTTGCAGACAGTTAAAGATGCAACGAGCTACCTAATAAAATTGCAAAATTCATTCCACCAGTATTGCAGGCAAATAACCTTTTAAACTGCATCCACCCACTTAAAATAGTCGACGTGTAAAAATAAGCTGAACTAAAATATATATGAAAAAAAACATCTCATTTCGCGAACAGGAAGGATATGCAGTGTAAGGAGTACCTATATAACTTTTTTTAGGGCAGAAACTATTTTCCTTTTTAGTTCGGGTGTTCGTGCCTTTTAACATTTCACCAGGCCAAGGAACACTACCTAAACACGTTATCCCCCTCCTACCCAAAACCCCAAAGGCATTCGGAGAATCTCAAAAGAATTCCTCTCCTTTTTTTTGCTGCCGAGATACAACTACGATTTGATGGTGTCATTCTGCCACACCTTAAGGATTTTTTTTTATTTTTTTATGTCTTCCACTTTATTATGAGGTGCAGCAGCAGCAGCAGCAGAAGTATCTTAAATGCTCTGTTTATTGTGCACAAGAGTTGATGGCAGACAATTTTCTTACACAAAAAAAAAACGCAAACTCACCCCTAAGTTCAGATTTAATGCCGACCGTGTCCTTTGTTGAATGGAATCATTCGGAAGAAGAGTGAATCAAATTTTTGGATTCTATTCTGTGGAAAGGTGCTTCTGCGAAGGAGTAAATTGAAATGAGATTTTATGCTGAAGAATCTTTTAGCAGTGCAACAGAAAGACTGTATGATGTTAGAAGTTGTTATGGTAAGTACCGGCGCGACCGGCGGGCGGTGGTAGGTGAGTTTGTTTAGTGCAAAAGTGAAAGTAGGTTAAGACGCCATAACAGTGGTTGAGCATAAGAAAGTACAATGGACAAGGTGAAATGAATTTCATATCGTTGAAGGTTTCTGTTTGAAATGTGAGGTGTGCTAAATTAAATGCATCAATTGTTCCTAATCTTTGAATCCACTTTGGTTTATTGCATTAGGATTTAAGTGCATCTATGGAAAATGAGTTCTTACACCACTCTTGACACCAAGTCAGAAATTTTGTCAAGGAGCTTTGCAGACAAGTGGGTACTAGGTATCATGGCGTTGACTATGAATAAAAGTACTTGGCTACAAGGCCTCTGAATACAAAGGAGCTCAGTCAGACTCATTAGGATTGAGATTTCCTTTCAAAGGTTCAAAGAGAAAAATTTCTAAAACACTTTTACTGGTTCTAGCGAATAAGCTTCAATGAAAGGACAGGCTCTTGTGATAGCATAGGTCAAATCCTGAGAATTCAGACACACATATTTCATGGGTGAAATAGAGTATCAGGGGAGACTCTATATGCAAGGTTCTTATGCTGAATAGGCGTTTTTTTTTCAAACGAAGTTTTAGGGGTGAATTTAGGGGTGAATTTCAAAACTTGGTTTGCTTCTTCTTTCTTCTTTGTTCAGTAGAATAGGAAGCAATCATGGAGACCGCCAAAAAGCCGACTGCTGAGCCCTTGCCTTAAGCCAGTAAAGCTTCTATGAGTGTTACTTCAATCAGCTGCTTTCTTTTCCCTTTTGCGCCGTCCCTAAGTCAGGTGCACATCAGAACCCGACCTTCTGGAGCCCGCTCAACCAAAAGGCAGAAATGTTGCGTCAGCAGCAGAACAGTGGTTAGCACCCTAACTCCCATTCCGATTCCTAAGTAAGTGGCTTGGTTATTTAAAAATGAATTTTGGGGCCTCTAGTATCCGTGTCCCACTGTTGTTGGAAAGATTGCGGGGTGTTTTTCGGCCATTTCTAGTACCCCCGGAGTAAAGAGATCTTATTTGCAAGGCTCTTATGCTGAATAAGCGATTTTTTTTAGTCGAAGTTGGATTGCTTTTTTGGAAAAACGCTCTAAATATATGCCTTTTTGTCTTGAAATAAAGGCCATGCGTAAAAGGGTCACTATGGAAGGTCACTTGAATTGCGCGAGTTCTTTCCGTCGCTCATGAATGCTGAGCCAACAAATGGTGCGGATGTTGGCTGTATATTTCTGTCTTTTCCTGGATTCCAAATCGTTAAATCTTCGACACGTGGTAAGTGCCATCTTTGACAATTTGAGTTATGTTATGAAAATGGACGATCTGATTAGGTAAGTGAAAATTACTAATTTTTAATCAGAGTTCAACGAATTCAGTGTGAGAACTTGGAGGTGGTAGCAAAGACTGTGTGTTAGGAGTAGAAAATAGGAATGAATAGGTATATTTTTCCGTGATTAAGGAACAAAAAGTTTTTTTTTTTCATTTTGTAAACGTGTTTTGGAAAAGCGTGCCCATCAGGCAACTATCCAAAACAGACACCCCCCTCACAGAAACCCTAAAATCTGTTCCAACTTTAGTCAGCATTATCTCGTATCCCTGAGCGGATTCGTGCTACAGCATCCAATTACACCGGCAAACTCTATAGCTGGTCACAGGGACGTCGGCTGGTGCTTCTCCTCCTGTCACACCTTCACAGCCAAATACCTACAGCTTAACTCAATAAATTCTTGTAAAATTAAAATCATTTAACCACGACCTAAAGTCATTTTCTCATCGATAACCTAAGCGACTCGATGCTGTAAATTTTCACAGCACAACTAAAGGTACTAAGCAACTCTTTCGATCGATACACCATCCGCAGCCACATCCACCTCCACATCTATACATTCACATCCCAGCTTGTAACAAAATCTCTGCAAGTCCGAGTGGACAAAAGTGCTCGGTGTGTTCTGGAACTCGAAAAGTGATGTTTTTAGCTTCCATTTAAAATACGATCTAGATGAGCCAATTACGAAAAGCCAGATCCTTCGCGAAATAGCACGCATATTCGACCCCCTCGGTTTCCTTGCCCCTTCGGTAGTACAATTGAAAATTCTCCTACAGGAGCTCTGGCACCGAAATGTAGGCTGGAATGCTGAACTTCCATACGCAATAGCCTGCCTGTGGAAAAAGCACCGAGAGGAGCTTCCAGCCCTCACAAAAGTTAAAATACCTCGAGCTATTGGTCTTGGAAACACAGTGTTTCAGTTGCACGCATTCTCAGATGCATCGGCATCTGCATACGCCGCTGTTATCTACTCACGATACGAGTTACCAAACGGAGTCATCGAAACCAATATTCTCGCTGCAAAATCTCGCGTTTCTCCGTTAAAACAACTGAGTATTCCGCGTCTAGAACTCTGCGGTGCTCTGTTGCTTGCAAGACTACTTGTTGCCGTGCAAAAATCGCTCGGTGTTACTTTCAACAAAGTCTACGCCTGGTCCGACTCAAAAGTTGTCTTGTCATGGCTCTCATCGCCCCCTCGTCGCTGGAACATCTTTGTAGGCAATCGTACATCGGAGATCCTAAATACGATCCCAAGAAACAGGTGGTTCCACGTCAGATCTGAGTCCAACCCGGCTGACTGCGCGTCGCGCGGAATTTCACCTTCGCAACTCCTCGAGTATCCCATCTGGTGGAACGGTCCACAATGGCTAAAGGAATCCTCTGAAAGGTGGCCTATAACCTGTGATTTTGAAGATGACCCTATCTGCATCCAAGAAGAGAGAAAATCAACCAACGTTTCATGTCTCGTCGTCACGGATGATCATCCGTTCGAGTCGCTTGCCGGACGAGTTTCAACGTGGAATCTTCTGATTCGAGCCGTGGCACGAGTAACGCGCATCATCCAAAAAGTTCACAAAATTACCCTACCTACTTCACTTCATCTTGCACCTCAAGAAATCTACAGTGCTAAAAGGTGGATCATAAGATGGTTACAGGATAGGTATTTTGGTGATTATATTAAGTCATTTCGCCAGCATGGGTTTTTTCCAAAAAATTCAAAAATTACTGATTTATCTCCTTTCTTAGATGACCAGGGCATACTGCGAGTAGGTGGAAGACTCGAACAAGCCAGCGTCTCATTCAATACTAAACACCCAATAATAATACCTAAAGGACACGTTATCGCTAAACTTATCGTTCTAGATGCTCACATCCGCTACTTACATCCTGGTATATCCAACCTATTTGCGCTCATTAGACAAGAGTACTGGATCATTGGCTGCCGGAACTTGTTGCGCAAAATCACGCATGATTGCATGCACTGTTTTCGTCAACGGAAAGCAACAACAACTCAACTGATGGGAAGCCTACCTGAGAGTCGGACACATCCATGCAGACCATTTGCAAAGTGCGGTTGCGACTACGCTGGTCCCATTATGCTTAAGGTGAACGCAGGTAGAAAGCCAGTGCTGTCGAAAGGATACATTTCGCTCTTCGTTTGTCTAGTGACAAAAGCCATTCACTTGGAACTGGTAAGCGACCTGACAACTGATACTTTTCTAGCCGCTCTCCGACGGTTTGTAGCACGTAGGGGAAAACCGTCGCATCTTTATACCGACAACGGAACTAATTTTCGTGGATCAGCTCGTTCGTTATCAGACATGCATAAACTTCTTCTATCCCAATCTCATAACTCGCTCGTAGCAGAGAGTTTGGCTCGCGATGGAATAACATGGCATTTCATACCACCATCGGCACCTCACTTCGGCGGGTTATGGGAGGCGGGAGTCAAATCGGTCAAGCAGCACCTTCGACGTGTGATGGGTAACGAAGTCTTAACATACGAGCAGCTCTACACTCTACTGACCCAAATCGAAGCGATTCTAAATTCCCGCCCATTGTGTCAAATATCGGACACAGAACTTGACCCATTAACCCCATCTCATTTCTTTTTAGGCGAATCGTATGCAGCCGTCCCAGAGCCAATAATCGATGTACCTATGAATCGTCTTTCATGCTGGCAACAATTGCAGTCTAAAATACAAGGATACTGGAAGCGCTGGCAGATGGAATATCTGACATCATTGCAACATCGACCCCGTTGGCAACAAATTCAACCTGAAATTAAGATGTATGACCTGGTGGTTATAAAGGAGAACAATCTACCGCCGGGAAAGTGGGCAATGGGCCGAGTAATCGAAATTCATCCAGGAAAAGATGGGCATGTGCGAGTTGTCACGCTTAAAACGCTCAGCGGCAACCTAGTACGGCCGATTCACAAACTGGCCATACTTCCCTGTTCTGAAACTATGTTCCAGGGGCGGCGGAATGTTCAAGATTGAAATTAATTAACTTTTGGTTAAATATTTTTTGTTATTTTTATATTATATTTACTATATTGTTTTATTGAATATTGTTTAAATATGCCAAATCTTGCATAATTTACCCTATGTTTTGCTTAACTCGTCAAAGTTATTTTTTTTGTTTCTGTAAATTATCTACCTAATGTACCGCTCACTCTCTATTTGGCTCTCTTGTAACTGCAATGTATTCAGCAATGTAAAAATCAAATGTACTGTTTCTGTTAACCATCGTGTGCCAAGATTAAATTTTTCTCGGCCACTTGGATTGAAGACACACAGAGGGTAACATCTCAAAATAAATTGTTCTCACCACTTGTTGTTTGAACCATTCGTTTTTTTTCTTATCGGTTCCTCGTTGGTTCTTGGTTGCCCTTTAGATTTTGTTCGCTATCCATTGTGGAAGAAAAGACAATTATTTTCTGAGAGGTTTTTTCGGATTGTCTAACACTTGTCAACCGATTTCCTTTAGTACAAATTTCTTCAAAGCGTTAATGTTCTACAATTTCTAGTTCATGAATCATTTCACACCAAGAAACGCGCCGAGATAGTAAAACTTATTGTTCAGTTGTGTGAGCCCAAAAGTGCACTTTGTCAAAAATATCGTAGCCAACAAGCACCTGACAATATCATCCGTCGTTTGATGTCAAAGTTTGTTGCTCACATGTCGTTTGATCTTGCCATATTGACATGTCGTTCATAAAAGCTTACGCCGGCTCACAAAACCGTCGGATGAGGTCCATAAGTCGTATTGACACCACGTTCGATATTTTCGCATCAGTTTAATTGCCTTTTGGGGTCTTTTGAAGGATGTTTTGCACCTACTTCCGCTTAAAATGCAATTGTCACAACTACAAGCTACAATGCCGACAAACCGTCACCGTAGCTTGAAGTGTAAGTAAGTAAGTAAGTAATTTATTTAGTTCAAATATACAAATATACACATTTTAAATATTAATAAATTAAATGTGGCCTTGGTTTATAACCGTCTGCCAGAAGCTTGAAGTGTGGCCAAGCAGTTTTGCGAATTGAAGCAAGTTTGCTTGATCTGTTCCGCTCGAGGATCTTTACAAGCCTGCTAGTCTCATTTAGAGATTCGACCACCTCACAATTTTTAAGCGGCTCGTCCTTAAATTGAAAAAGGACATCTTGGTATCGCCTGAAAACACTGCGTTTTTTTTTCATTGTACTATTCTAGTTTTGGCGATTAAAAACAAAGAAAGAACACAAATTTGTATAGAGAAGCTTCGGGTCTTGAGTGTATGGGATGATTTGAATGTGAAAGTATAGGTATGCATCTATATCTTTTCGAAGCCACACAATTTTGTACTATTCAAAATGCGATGGAAATCAAAATGGTGAATACTTAGCAGCAAAAAAGTGATAAGATTGTACTTGTAGGTTAGGTAAGGTAAGGTTAATGGATGCCCTTGTAGCAAGTTGGGTTCTTAATACCTGAAATGAAAACAGAAATAAACCGCTGTTAAAGCTCAGAGTGCCGCCCTCTTGGACCTCGTTGAAAAAATAACTGGTACTACGATGGTACTACGCCTTATGCTGTTTAGGGCTGGGCATTCGCATAAAAGGGTAACGAATAGATTCAATTTCTTCAACATATCGACCCTAATCCTAAAGCTCTCTTCTTTTTGCCGTTCCAGGGTTCCTGGATTAGGGCTAGATCCAGCTGCTGCCTCTCGGTGAACAGCTTTCAGTTGACTGTGACAACCTTACTGTGATGGAGGTTTTTTTGGACTACCTTGTCTGTTGCCTTGGCTTTTTCAGCAGTCCGCGTTATTAGCTTGAGGGTAACCTCGCTAGCTGCGAAGGACAATAGTAATTGCTTGTCCGCCTTAAGGTTCCCGGACAATTCGCCGAAGGTGAAAAAATATCTCCTGGAACCATTTCTCGGCTCTTTCTCGCTTATGATTTCCCAATCCTGCATCGGAATGTGCTTGCAGCACGTGGAGGATGTCGTCTTTAACTATTCCCATTTCTGGAATAGCTAACCTACCCTTAGCCCTGTTTGGGACTTGGTGTATGGAGACGGCTTTTAGTTCCGCACCATCCCACAGCTTTAGTCCTCACACTACTGACTTGGCAAAGTCGTTCGCTGTTTGGTCTTTGCGATCAATTTAATAAAATTGACTGGCACACTCAATACTGAGCTGTCCACTTGGTTTCTTGGAATCTATTACAGCAAGCTGTGGGGTACCGAGGAATCCCTTGTTCCTCGAAGGAATCCCTTATTCCTTGGTATCCCACTGTACTGGCCCGCCCGGATCGTACTGGTGGTGGGGACCCATTTCTCCTTCTTCGGCGTACTTGGAGCGTCCTCGGTCGATCGTGTTCTCTTCGAGACAAACGCTACTCTCCTATGGCTTGCGGCATTGCTTTTCTGCTCCCCGCTTAGGCCCGGTTTGTTACTGGGTCCTAGGGTTGCAGTACCTTTTCTGGCAATAGACCTTCTGTTGGTTGCGAAGGATGTCCTAGTACGGGAATCGTCCCTCGGCCTTTCAGACTTGCCCGGTTTACCACCAGTACCCTTAGATCAACGGGCTGCCTTAGGCGGAGGCCTCGTAGCAATGTCGTTTTCTATGGTCTCCCGGACCCCCTCTAGGTAAGATAGTCCCTTCTGAGTGAGGAAGGATACGGACGGACGGACATGGTAGAATAAACTCTCGGTCACGTTCATCTCTCGGTCACGTTCAACTCTCGGTCACGGTATCTCTAAAACGTTTTAGGGATCTACGGTGATTATTTCACTGCGTTACAAGCTATACATCAAATTTTAAATTATATCCTGCGTAGGGTATAAAAACCCGTATTTTTACAGCATACTAAAAAGCCCGTGCCCGCAGAGTAGAAAAAAGAAAAAATAGCCTTAGCTGAAGCAAAGTCTACTTGAAAAAAAAAAAAAAAAAAAAACGAGCTTTTAAAAGCTGCTTCTTTTGAAAATTGGACTTGAAATATTTTATAAATATTATAGTATATTATATTATATTATATTATATTATATTATATTATATTATATTATATTATATTAGATTATATTATATTATATTATATTATATTATATTATATTATATTATATTATATTATATTATATTATATTATATTATATTATATTATATTATATTATATTATATTATATTATATTATATTATATTATATTATATTATATTACAAAGTGATATTAAAAATGATACCATAAAAGGTCTCTTTTTCATTTTTGGACGGACCGCTAAAAATTGTGTCCAACAAGCACCATCTAACAACATTATTCGTCGCGTAGTGTCGAAATTGGTTGGAATATAAGCAAGTTACTTGCTTAGTCTATTCCTGCAAAAGACTTACACAACCCTCCTAGTTTAGAGGCTCTCGCTAAGAAACTCGACTCGACTCACAATTGTTTAATAGGAGTCATTCTTTGACTTTCGAATATGTTTTCTGTTTCGTTCGTAGGTAAAATAAGCCTCGATAGAAGCAGAACTGACTACTCTTGGAGGCCGTGCGAGGGCACACCCATTGGCCTGAAGGGGCTTGTTTCTTGGTTCAGTAGAACAGGAAGCAATCATGGAGACCGCCAAAGAGCCAACCGATAAGCCCTTGTTTTTAAAGCCCGTAAAGATTCTATGAGCGTCACATCGATCAGCTGCTTTCTTCTCCATTTTCCATCGTCTCTGAGTCAGGCGCAAGTCAGAGTATGTCTCTTCCGGGGCCCGTTCAACCAAAGGGGTATGCCGAGTCGTTGCGTCAGCAGCAAAACAAGCAGGGTAGCAAGGGTGACAGCTCTACTCACATTCAGACCTCTGAGTAAGTTGGATACAGAACAACGAGAGTGAATTGGTTAATTAAAAATGAATCTTGGGGCCTCTAGTATCTGTACCCCGTTTTTGCTGAAAAGATTGCGGGGTGTTTTTTCGGCCGTTTACAGTACCCCCTGGGGTAAGAAGATATTTTGGGTTATCCATCCATTAATGATAATTTATTGTATGAATAGGGAACGATGAAGGGCATAAGAGGGATGGGCTACGAAAAACAAACTAGAGTCCGCGGGGTCGTCAGACCCGTCACCTTACATAAGTGAAGCGCCCTTGCCGGGAAGCAAACTGATTACTAGATTTGTGAGAAAAGGCTACCGACATTTAAAGGAGAGAATCAATTGATTCTTTTTTCTTTACAGCTTGCAAGACACTGCAAAACGAGTTAAGCCAACTGCCGAAAAAATAGTAGTAGTAGAAAGTCGAGACTACAAATACCTTAAAGTAAGCGTTCAATAACCGAACCCTGTGGAACACAGTGTGAGTGCCTTGAAAATTAAAAATTTTCAGACAGCATAAAAATGTGTCCTCTTACTCTCATGAGTGCTTATTACGTCGTGGCACTAGCGGAAAACGACCCTTAACATCTAAAAGAAAATCATGTTCCATTTGATTCAATCAAACGTGAATTTTGCAAAGTCGTTAAAGTATTTTAGTCTTAATATGCTCCATAAAAACAGCATCGCTCCTGCTGATGTAACCTCTTTTCAACTCGTAATGTGCTCCTTGCAGACAGTTAAAGATGCAACGAGCTACCTAATAAAATTGCAAAATTCATTCCACCAGTATTGCAGGCAAATAACCTTTTAAACTGCATCCACCCACTTAAAATAGTCGACGTGTAAAAATAAGCTGAACTAAAATATATATGAAAAAAAACATCTCATTTCGCGAACAGGAAGGATATGCAGTGTAAGGAGTACCTATATAACTTTTTTTAGGGCAGAAACTATTTTCCTTTTTAGTTCGGGTGTTCGTGCCTTTTAACATTTCACCAGGCCAAGGAACACTACCTAAACACGTTATCCCCCTCCTACCCAAAACCCCAAAGGCATTCGGAGAATCTCAAAAGAATTCCTCTCCTTTTTTTTGCTGCCGAGATACAACTACGATTTGATGGTGTCATTCTGCCACACCTTAAGGATTTTTTTTTATTTTTTTATGTCTTCCACTTTATTATGAGGTGCAGCAGCAGCAGCAGCAGAAGTATCTTAAATGCTCTGTTTATTGTGCACAAGAGTTGATGGCAGACAATTTTCTTACACAAAAAAAAAACGCAAACTCACCCCTAAGTTCAGATTTAATGCCGACCGTGTCCTTTGTTGAATGGAATCATTCGGAAGAAGAGTGAATCAAATTTTTGGATTCTATTCTGTGGAAAGGTGCTTCTGCGAAGGAGTAAATTGAAATGAGATTTTATGCTGAAGAATCTTTTAGCAGTGCAACAGAAAGACTGTATGATGTTAGAAGTTGTTATGGTAAGTACCGGCGCGACCGGCGGGCGGTGGTAGGTGAGTTTGTTTAGTGCAAAAGTGAAAGTAGGTTAAGACGCCATAACAGTGGTTGAGCATAAGAAAGTACAATGGACAAGGTGAAATGAATTTCATATCGTTGAAGGTTTCTGTTTGAAATGTGAGGTGTGCTAAATTAAATGCATCAATTGTTCCTAATCTTTGAATCCACTTTGGTTTATTGCATTAGGATTTAAGTGCATCTATGGAAAATGAGTTCTTACACCACTCTTGACACCAAGTCAGAAATTTTGTCAAGGAGCTTTGCAGACAAGTGGGTACTAGGTATCATGGCGTTGACTATGAATAAAAGTACTTGGCTACAAGGCCTCTGAATACAAAGGAGCTCAGTCAGACTCATTAGGATTGAGATTTCCTTTCAAAGGTTCAAAGAGAAAAATTTCTAAAACACTTTTACTGGTTCTAGCGAATAAGCTTCAATGAAAGGACAGGCTCTTGTGATAGCATAGGTCAAATCCTGAGAATTCAGACACACATATTTCATGGGTGAAATAGAGTATCAGGGGAGACTCTATATGCAAGGTTCTTATGCTGAATAGGCGTTTTTTTTTCAAACGAAGTTTTAGGGGTGAATTTAGGGGTGAATTTCAAAACTTGGTTTGCTTCTTCTTTCTTCTTTGTTCAGTAGAATAGGAAGCAATCATGGAGACCGCCAAAAAGCCGACTGCTGAGCCCTTGCCTTAAGCCAGTAAAGCTTCTATGAGTGTTACTTCAATCAGCTGCTTTCTTTTCCCTTTTGCGCCGTCCCTAAGTCAGGTGCACATCAGAACCCGACCTTCTGGAGCCCGCTCAACCAAAAGGCAGAAATGTTGCGTCAGCAGCAGAACAGTGGTTAGCACCCTAACTCCCATTCCGATTCCTAAGTAAGTGGCTTGGTTATTTAAAAATGAATTTTGGGGCCTCTAGTATCCGTGTCCCACTGTTGTTGGAAAGATTGCGGGGTGTTTTTCGGCCATTTCTAGTACCCCCGGAGTAAAGAGATCTTATTTGCAAGGCTCTTATGCTGAATAAGCGATTTTTTTTAGTCGAAGTTGGATTGCTTTTTTGGAAAAACGCTCTAAATATATGCCTTTTTGTCTTGAAATAAAGGCCATGCGTAAAAGGGTCACTATGGAAGGTCACTTGAATTGCGCGAGTTCTTTCCGTCGCTCATGAATGCTGAGCCAACAAATGGTGCGGATGTTGGCTGTATATTTCTGTCTTTTCCTGGATTCCAAATCGTTAAATCTTCGACACGTGGTAAGTGCCATCTTTGACAATTTGAGTTATGTTATGAAAATGGACGATCTGATTAGGTAAGTGAAAATTACTAATTTTTAATCAGAGTTCAACGAATTCAGTGTGAGAACTTGGAGGTGGTAGCAAAGACTGTGTGTTAGGAGTAGAAAATAGGAATGAATAGGTATATTTTTCCGTGATTAAGGAACAAAAAGTTTTTTTTTTTCATTTTGTAAACGTGTTTTGGAAAAGCGTGCCCATCAGGCAACTATCCAAAACAGACACCCCCCTCACAGAAACCCTAAAATCTGTTCCAACTTTAGTCAGCATTATCTCGTATCCCTGAGCGGATTCGTGCTACAGCATCCAATTACACCGGCAAACTCTATAGCTGGTCACAGGGACGTCGGCTGGTGCTTCTCCTCCTGTCACACCTTCACAGCCAAATACCTACAGCTTAACTCAATAAATTCTTGTAAAATTAAAATCATTTAACCACGACCTAAAGTCATTTTCTCATCGATAACCTAAGCGACTCGATGCTGTAAATTTTCACAGCACAACTAAAGGTACTAAGCAACTCTTTCGATCGATACACCATCCGCAGCCACATCCACCTCCACATCTATACATTCACATCCCAGCTTGTAACAAAATCTCTGCAAGGCTGGTATTCCTCCTCGAGGCATTGGAATTTATGTGCGATAATGATTAAGGATCGAACCCCTTTTTCTAGCCACTGGCTGTAAAATATATACACAAGTGTGTCCATATCGATTTTTCGTGCTGCTGGATGGAATACCTTCACATGTTTCCCTCGCTTCTTCAACCGGAACGACGCGGCGCTCACCCAACCGTGCAACGGGACGACACGATGCTGTTGAGCTGTAGAAAGATGTTCCATTCCACGTATATACAAGGATAACAATCCACCATGCGCTGAGCGAGCTGATAGTAGCGACATCTTACTTAAGTTGTTTGACAGCCAGAAAAATAATAATATTAATGCCGGCGACAACGTGCACGTACTACCATCAACAACCCGCCGCCATACCGAAGTACAGTTAGTAGGTATATGTATAGTATCAAACAGATCCCCGAGTATTACTGGAATGACAGGCGTTATCACCGTTCGTTCGCTGCTGCTGTCAGATTCGCCAGCATTGATACAAACTCAAAACGTGACTATTAGTGTAGCAGTGTATAATTGACAAGTTAATGCCGCTGCCATACAAAGCGTAGAGTTAGCTTCACGCTAGAGCTGGATTTTAGTGACGAACGCAATAATGAGACAACGACGAAAACGGAATTAATTACGCGTTACGGGAACATGGTAACACTCGCATGAAGTTTTTCGGCGACGGACGTGTTTTGTGTGTGCCTAGACTAATACATTTGCTCTTGTGCATAGTTACGCACACACAATGCACATTTGTATAAACAAATGATAATAAACCACGAATTACAAACAGCTGGCTAGGGAAGGATATAAACCGCAGGTTATTAGTTTGGATTAGTCATAATCGCAGTTACGAACGCAAACCGCACTCATTACGTAGGGCGGGTGTTTGTGTACTTATACATAGCTCCTACCGAACTAGCGGGCGTAGGGTTTAGGGTTTACGTGTGCTTATGACAACGCATACTAATGGAGGCTTTAGTTAATTATATAAATTGTTAATTTGTGCCATTCAGGAAATGGTAACTGGGAAACGACATCGTCGATGACGACTTAAGGAAATACGTTTGGAAGATGCCGAAGCTGGTAAGAGTAAACTATTTCTTACAGAAGACAGTCAGTTGGGGAAAATATTTAAAGAGCCAGCCGAAGGATTTATTAATGCTTAAATTTATTAATGATTTATTAAAGTGGTGCGGTTGAAGCAAAGGATGTAGAGTGTTCGAAATTTTGAGCCAAAACATCAACCTTGAACATAAAGGTATGCAAAGGAAGCAACGCTTTATTTAAGGCAGGACCACTGTTTCAATTTAAAGAGCTCTCATAACTGCCTAAAAGGCAATTCGGTTCCTAGAAGCATCAATGCTACACAATAAGAAAGAAAAATGTATGAAAAAAGAACCTCAGCTAATCCCTCAAATTCCTTTTTTAAACCCTCATCCCAATGATTTCGTTGCGTCCGTCACGTTGAAGTACACAGCTGGCAACTGAGTTAAGCATTCAGGTTTTTATGGGAAGCGGCCCATAGGAAAACTTCGTGACGTCATACCAAGAGTGCAAGACCACTGAGTTTTCAGTTGTGTACTTCGACGTCACGGACGAACGGCTTTTCACCCTTCTTGGAAAATATAATTGTGAACTTTTACTTGGTAACGGACTTAAATATTCACTGCAGACTCGTCAGACCATTGACCGAGAAAAAGTAAAATGAGGCCCCCGTCGCTCCAGATCATACAAGAAAAAAATTATCTTGACCAACAGTGGAATTGGTGAGGCATCTTCAGTCCGCCCGTTCATATATGTTAACATTCCAGCACCAACTTCTTTAATTTTAGGTAAGAGTGATGAAATCTGGTTGTTGGCCTGTAAGTATTTCTCTACCGGTGAAGTTTTCATTTAATTTGTCTTTGGCAGCCTCCGAACCCATCAGTAAAGGCTTTCAAAATGGCTGCAATGTTTAGTCGCGTTACAATATCATCAGCAGATTAATTTTTCGTATATGCACCCCTGTTTGGTGATTTTCATTCAGATGGGAGAAAAAATCATTGACCTTTCCTACTTTAAATAAATTTTATCTAAAAATTATTATTTACCAGGGCACACAAAATTTGAAAAAAAATGTGTCCCAAATTTCAACGCTAGTATAAGAGTTTTTGTAGCTTTGCCAACTTTTGTGGGCATGGTCTTCAGAAAACCGACATTTAGGCCTAAAAGCAAAGTTTTAAGTCGATTACGTTCCATAAAGCGTTTAGAAGTTGTAATTTCCATCCCGCCGATTTTGTGGAGGCGTGGAAATCTTTATTATATTATTTTTTCAGGTAGAATAGCGCAATAGGCAAATCGAGGGCAAATGTTATTCGAAAGCTTATGTATGTTGCACCCTGCTGCAGTTTCTAACATACCTGAAAAAAAAAACAAACTTTAATCTCTGGAGATCCACATTGTTGTGGACTAGGTCCATTTCTTTTCATATTTATGAAAAAATAGCTTACAGAAAGAAGGTTTAGAACGAAATAAAATTCAGTATTTTGTGTTGGAAGCAGGAAACTTTTGAGCCTGGTTAAGTGTTAAGCAATAGTTTTTTAAACAGACTGAATAAAGTAAGGCTGTTATAATTATTGTCCTTTTTCTTGTCGGAGTCATGCCCAGACTACATGCCTAGTTAATTTTTGAGGTCACCGATAGGCAATCGCAATTATATTCGTGAAAATCGACTTTGGGAAATTTTCTAATAGAATCTTATCCTTTAAGGTGTTTAGCAGAAATACTGATGGCTCAAAAGAACACCTAAAGAGTCTGCACCAGTCTATCCTCTTGACAAACAAAAAGAAAGACACCGCACTTTTGCAGGGCGCGCAGTTGTTTGGTCCGTCTGCAGACGAAACTTCGGGTCTTCAGATAATTTGCCTTGGCCAAGATTTAATGTGCCTTAACTTCGGACCATATTCAGCGAAACCTTGAACTTTGTCTAAAGGCACAAAAAAAAAACACTCCAATGCTTAGGATGACCGTCGATGTGTCATCTCCTCAAGGCTCTTCAGACCATTGTGTTATATCGATAAATTTCTTTGTAGGCAAGAAACACCCAAGAAAACTGTTTGGCGGTACGAGAAAGCAAATTGGGACGGCCTTACGAACTTTTCCGAGAGTTTTAACTGGAAGCTGTCCGCTATCAACAACAATGTAAATACCGCCACTGATATGATCACCATTTCATATCTTCTAGGAATGAGATCTTTTATACGTACCAGGCTGAACTCTTTGTTTGACCTTATCAAGGCGAAGGTGCACTCTTGGTATGACTCGATCTGTAAGGAAGCGATTAAGTTAAAGGAGTCATACCGTCGGTCTTACAAGTCCTCTGGGTAAACCAGAAATGATGGCAATGCTCCAAGCTATGGCAGTAAATTCTGCCTTGCCCCAAGAACTTTTCGTCATTTGTTAAAAATTCAAAAAAATTGTGCCTCATCGTTTATGTCAACATTTGCCTGCAATGGCCCTCCACCTATCATTTCCCAGGAAAAATCTTCCCGCAGCGCCAGGTCCACGCTCAAGAGCGCTCAGAACTATCGGGCAAATTCTTTTTCGCACTCATACAGCTAAAAATGTAATTAAGGATATCAACACTCGTAAATCCGTTGATTCAAATAGAATCTATGGTGCTGTTGTGCCAAAATGTAAAAAGATATGCAGGAGTTGCTGAATGCACCCATCGATTGCCTTAACGAACACACCCAACTGTCATTCTAGTCAGCAAACTGACGGCAAACTGACCTTCGAAGAGAGCTACTTTTAATAGTTTTACTCACATGTGGACGCGCGCATTGAGAATTCAACACATAACTTCAATTCAACCGATTTTTACTTTGGTCTCGATTTTCACGTTTCAAATATCACTGTCTCGTACAGGCCTGTCATCCGTGTATAGTGTATATGTACAACTTCAGCATCTTCTGTATTTCCCCTTTGATAATTTTCAATTGGTATTTCTCCACTGGTACTTTTCCATTGGAGGGGAATTCGATATCGAACGTCGAATGTCAGTTTGCTGTCAGTTGACTGGAATAACAGTTAGGTGTGTTCTATGGGTTCACTAAACGAACCCAGGGGTCATCTATTGAGTGACTCCTTCAATTTACGTCTCGATGCAACATCACAATATTTTCCATTTGGATCAGCGGATTTACGAATGTTGAAATCCTCAATTACTTTCTTAACTGTTTGAGTGTGAAAAGGAGTTTGCCCGATAGTGAGCTCTGTGCGCTCAGGAGCGTGGAGCTGCTCTGCCCCGCTTTCTAAGGTCATAAAAACGATTAACAGCCAATATTGCACGACAAAACTAATAAATGACCGGCTATGCGGGTTTCGTATCAAATGGTCCACTGGCGATCTAATGGCATATCTCACCGAAAAATGGAACTATTCCTTGCATCTTCCTGGTAAATGCTTGCTGCACTTGATATTTCGAAAGCGTTTGACGAAGCTGGCAGCAAAATCTCTTGTTTAATATTGCGTGCATTGAAAAACGAAGAATTCAATGGACTTTTCTAGCCCTTCAATTCACATTGTTTTGGATGGCTTCAAGTATGCAGTTCATGAAATAAGCTCTGGCGTTCCCCACGGCTAAGTTTTGCCTCCGACTCTCTTCGTTTTTAAGAAAAACGATCTCTTGTCTTCTACTTCCACTTATCTTATTCACTCTTTTGGTAAATGATTTTTGATAAAGGGGCATGTAACACTGCAGTATCTGTGGTCTAACGTGTGCTTAATTGATGATTATACCCTCAGTTTTTCATATTAATTCTCAGTTCCTCATCCCTGTTCTTCAGATGTAGAACTAGATCGACAGCGTATATCAAACTTATTAAGCTCCGATACATTTAACATCATTGTGTCATAGGGATCTCATAACGAATGGGGATCTCTTGAAAATTCTGCTATTAAAAATTTTGTTATAAAAATTCTACCGGGGTCAAAATTCTTTTTACCGTGTTCTCTTTTCGAAATTCAGCTTTGCAAAATTCTGTTTTACAAAAATTCTGGAAATGCAACCTTGAAAAAGCAACATTACAAATAACACTTCCTTCAAAGTTTTAAAAAAAGCAGAATAGGCTGAATTTTATTGATTAAGTCAGAATTTCAAAAAGTAGTCTTTTTTGCTAAAGAGAGTAGATTTTTTAAGTCAGAAGAGATCGGGTTATAATTCTGCGTTCAAAATTCTGCTTTTCCGAAAAAAGTTCTACATTTTTAAAAAAAGTTCTGCAGATTTTAAAAAATCTGAAAGTCTGAAATTAGCTAAATTTTATTGTTTAATTCAAAATTTTGAAAAGTCATCATTTCGGAAAAGCAGAGTTTCGGTGTGATGGAGGGGGGGAGGTTAGGGGGTCATAGTTCTGCTTTCAAAATTCTGCTATTTCGAAAAAACAGTTTTTCAAAATTCTGTCTTAAGCAATAAAATTAAGCTTATATCCTTTTTTAAGGACTTTGAAATTTTTCAAAGTACAGGTACGGTAAAAAAAAGGAACAGGCACGAGGGTTGCAGAGGAGCGGCCAGCCCGTCGCCCATACATACTTCACTATTTCGGTTTGTCAAAGTTGAATATTCAGATTTTGTAAAACAAAATTTTGAAAGCAGAATTATTGTAAAAAATTCTTTTGACCCCGGCAGTATTTTGACCCCAAACCAAGTCAGAATTATGGCCCGGGGGTCCTTTAAGTTTTTGTCAAACCCAAGTTGGGGTATGGTGAGGTCTCTGCCTCTATAGGAGTATTTCTGGATTTATTTAGGATGAACCCTGCATGTTACCCTGCGGACCCACTGAGAGATTACATTGAGGCGATAAGCGCTGGCTGCAGCTATTCATCTGCTGAAGATGTCAAGGGGATGGAACGAAACAGTTACTCCCAGTGCTGCTGATGGAATAGTGCGAAGTGATTCTTCCTAACACAAGGAAGCTATTTATTTGACAGACCACGTATCAATCATTCCACGCGTCAGAATCTGTCTCACGGTCGAGATGTCGTAAGTGATTCGGTGTTGAAGACCCCATTTGTTTTCAATGGCTTAAGTGAAAGAAAAACAAGCTACTGTAGCTGTCCGAACTCTTTATTCTTGTAAATTTTAAGCTAAGCTTTACTGTTTAAGATAAATCTCAAATATTTAGCCCCTGATTGAGAGCGGGTCGATTTTTGGGTGTATTTTAAACTTCACATAATACAATCTCCATTGTAAGCAATCTGGGGTCTAGTTTCAGGTGTAGCAAGGTCTTAGATTTATAAAGGGAAGGTACCGAGGCATTAAAGTTTCCTAAGCTAATCAATTTATAGGTACCTGTAGTGCTGCTCACATTAATCCAGCCGTCCAATCCCACTTAAAACATAGCTGGAAGCAAACAAACTACTTAATTTTTCGCATTTGATTATTTGTCTGACAGATAAATTCAGCTGACCGACTGCGCCATAGTTTTGATTTAAAAATACCCATAAGAACCTGACGCAGCAAGACCATTAGCAGAATTAAAACCCCTCCAAACAGAAAAACGCTAACTTCCAATTTACCTGCCAGAGCAGAGAACAAGGAAAAAAATAAAGGAAGATACCAACACTGGGTCCTTCGCCGTTTGTTGACTTTTCTGATTATATTGTATTTTATTTATTTGTCTATTTTTTTTTTTTAAGTCTTCCTCATTGCTCTCTTACTCTTTCACTCTCTCTCTGTCTTTCTATCTGTCAGTTTTCATTCTTTACCTTAATGAATGTTTGACTTCCTCTGGAGTGTATTTGTTTAGCTTATGCTGTAGTGATTTTGCGCTCCTCAAAGGACTGCATTGTGAGTGTTGTTGCAACGTAACGCCAACGGCATGGACACACCAATTAAGAAGAATGCAGATCCTGTAGCAAAGAGAACTCTGCACTTTTTTTTGCTCTAACTCTATCTATATTTCTCTGGTACGCTGATATCGTTTTCTTTTGAGTATTTTCTAACAGTGCTATCCAGGGAAAAAGTTACTATGCATATACCAAAGCCAACTAGAAAAAAAAACACATACCTGCAAACAATATTTTTCGTTCAAATCCTTGCCAAAGGGTGAAGGCAACAAAACAGCAAACCAACAACGCCCACGACTAACTTTGCATGGTTGACGCTGACAAAGCGAAAAATCCCTTAATTCATTTAAATTTTTCAACCGAAAAAAAAAACAAACGCACACACACAGGGAACGAGAGACGACACAAACAGCCAAGTAGGACGAAAAGAAAAATTGTTTAGTTTTAGATAACAACAGGACAACAGCATACAAACGTCCTCCAATTAACTTAATTAAACGATTCTAGGTGGAATTATTATACTTTAACTGGAACTTGGCATGAAGAAAAATAGACGAGCGAAATTTAAATGAAAAATTATACGAGTCGAGGGGCTCTACTGTGCCACGCAGGAAGCGCCCCGCAGAGGTGGGGTGCGCTACATAAATCGTGGCGACAAAAAATTCCATCAAACAAATGACAATCTGATTGCGCAGAGATAGCACTCGGTGGGTCCTGAAACTAAATCTGTGTCAGAGCAATTGGGCGCGGGAATGGAGCTTGCCGAACGCAGAACGAGCGTTAAAACAGAACACAAACCATTTAGCATTATCTGATCTTCCTACACACGGGTAAAAACCCAGCCGCAAGTACACCCCCGTGCCCATTAAATTATCCAGAGTGTACTAGTGCCAGTGTCGCGCAACGAACGACCCAGTGGAGTGCGGTGGGCCCGTTTTACAGAAAACTGAGCGTTGTGTGACGAGAACACAGCAAATGTCGACCTTTTCCCAGAGGGGGCGATGTTCCGACCACACATACCCACCACCGCCCTGCCTCACCCCGACAAAAAAGGTATGGGACCTCGCATACCCGAGATACTCCAACTTGAGGTTGGATTATGCTTAGGGTGCGCACTCGACGATGGAGAAGAGCTTCATCCTGCTGCCCTATAAATAAGGACACAAAATGGTTTTCCGATTTCTCGCCTTGCACGTCCTGGCTATGTAGCTGTATAGTTTTTGCCACCTCATTCCACTGGCAGTTTAAATTTTCGGCTTCTACATTACACCATCATGTGCCCCCCTCAAAGATTAAAGCTAACGATTCACAATCACCACAGGAGTTATAAACGGCTGTTGGTTTCCGCCACCGCCACCGCCCTCAGCAGCAGCTACTGAAAAAGAGCCAAATGAATATAGAGTGAAGAGACAAAAAGGATATTTAGGGAGCTGCTAAAAAAAAGGAAGAACTGTTCGGTGGAGGTGTCTCTGTTGCTGTGCGCGGGGTAGCGAATTTCCTCCAATAGTGATAAATACAATTTTATTCGCAAAAGAGAACAGTAGGGGGAAAAAAACCCCAGGAAAATGTTATCAGAAAGTCATTTGTGGGTGGGTGGCAACAATGCTGCTGAGTGAAATTAAATCTTTTTTTTTTTTTGCCAGCCCTAAGTGTATCCATCTCCTTGGTGTGGTGCTGCTGCACCCTGTCCCACCGATGATGGTGATTTCGATTTCACTTTATAGAGCTGTGTTCTTGCCTTGGGAATGTGCTTCTTTTTTTTCCTGTGCTCTTCTACACCCGAGGATTGGTTATTCGCCATGCCATTCGGTGTTTTGTTTCCTGTTCCCAGGATGCTCAATGAAGAGTCGAATGCTTTTAATTGACTTTATCGGAGGATGGTGTCTGTGTCGAAAGGAGCACCCACCCCTTCATCTTTTTTTTTCTGAGAAAGTCGAGAATGGCCAGGCTTCTCCATAGTGTTGGGGTGATAAGGCGCCACCTGTCGATAAATGTTTCCAGCGTTTCGGTTTTGTTTTTGCTCGTTTCTAAATGTTGTGTTGTGGTCTTGGTGCGGTTGCAGATGTTTTTTTTTCGCCTTGTTCTCGTGTTTTTTTCCATAATTTTTTTTTGGTGCGGAAAAATTTAAATAATTCGAGTAACAATTTGATTGTTTATTTATTCTTTTTAGCTTTTGTTGATTCGATGGGATTCAGAACAGCTGTTGTGCTGCTGTCTTTACAGCAAAGTGGGAAGACCGAAAAATGTGTTAATTTTTTTTTTCGATTTGATATTTTTGTTGATTTTTCTTTGCCTTTGTAGGAGCGCCGCCGCGGAGTCCTGTTGCGTGCTGATAGCAATAAGTTGGGGATTTTTTTTTTTTATGAATTCACAAAGGCAAGACGATGAATTGGGATTATCATTGAGATTAGCTGACGACATGACAAGTAGGCTTTAAATGAGTTTTTCAGGGGAATTTTTTTGATTGTTATGCTACGATGAGAATCATTTTCGAGGAGTTAGGAGATGTTGTAGAGCAAGGACTGAACCTTTACTGAGTCACTAATCCCGTAAAACGCACAATTTAAAAGAATTCATTCAGTTTAAATAGTCTGAGCAAACATACCTTCATTGGTTTATTATTAATTTGAATTTCCGACTGCGCCGTTAGTTATTTGACGCAGTCGAAAGTGAAGCATTTATGGTGATGCAGTTTCAAACCAAAACCATCTAGTGTCTTCAGACAGTCAAGTGCCTTGACTGGTTGAGGATTATTATGGATTTGAACTACCGACTGCGCCACTAGTACTTTCATGCAGTCGAAAAGAATGGAATAAGTTTCTGCTTTTTTTAATTTATGGCTCTCCATTTAGTCAAGTGCCGTCTCCGGTTCTCGTTGAGGGTTGTTATGAATTGAACTATCGACTGCGCCATTAGTACCTTGATGCAGTCCAAAGTGAGGGAGTTAGTTTCTGCTTCTTCTTTTTACTTACTTGGCGCTCCATTTAGTCAAGTGTCGTCGGTTCTGGCTGAGAACCATCATAGATTTGGATTTCCTACTGCGCCGTTAGTACTTTTACGCAGTCGGTAGAGGACGAAGTAGATTTCGGCTTCTTCTTCTTCTTAATGGCGCTGAGGTTTAAAGCCAAAAACAACTAGGTGTCGCGAGTAAGTCAAGTATTGCCGGTTCTGGTTGGGGATTATTATGGATTTGAACTACCGACTGCGCCATTAGTGCTATGATGCAGTCGTAAGTGAGGGAGTAAGTTTCTGCTTTTTCTTTTTGCTTATGGCGCTCCGTTTCGTTATGTGTCGACGGTTTTGGTTGAGGAGTACCATAGATTTGGACTTGCTGCTCCGCCGTAAGTCCTAGAGGAAGTAAATTTCTGCTTCTTCTTCTTGATGGAGGCAATTTTGAACCGAAAACAACAAGGTGTCCCCAGTATGTCAATTTCCGCCGTTAATGTTTAACGATTATTATGGACTTGAACTACCGACTGCGCCACTAGTACTTTAGTGCAGTCAAATGTAAGGGAGTAAGTTTTTCTTCTACGATTTATTTATGGCACTCCTTTAGTCGAGAGTCGTCGGTTCCTGTTAAAGATTTTCAAAGGTTTCGACTTCTGACTGCGCCGTTAGTACTTTGACGCAGTCGCATGGGGAGGACCTTTTATCTGGTGTTTCTTCTTCTTTATTGCACTCCAGTTGTCTCCGGTTCTGGTTGGCGACATTTTCTCAGGGGCATGCATGAAGATTACGCCAAAAGCCCTGAAGTAGATTTTGTTGGCAAGCCAACTTGTTATATCAAGTTTTTTGTCCTTAACCAATGAAGGGTGTCTTCATTTTTATTGGGAAGATTATTGGATAGAGCCAATGCTTCAAGTAATAGACAGTAAATGCAAAAATGTAGGGACAGCTGTATCGCTCGAGAAATGACTCCAAGTACTTTGCAGGAAAAGAGAAATTCATCCATATTTGTCCGCCCACTGACAGAGAGCCACTGCAGTAAAGCTAAGTCCTTAGCAATATACGTTACATCTTACTTATTTGATGCTTTGGTCAAGTCGTTCTTTTTTGAGGCAAGGAAACCTTTTTTAAGTGCTTAGCCAATCGAAGCTTTTCCGCTTCTGCGTTCAAAAATGTTTCATTTTCAGAAATGAATTCCCTGAATTTACTTATGAAAAAATTTTACGTCTGGTGTTGGCTCAAATGAGTTTCTATTTTAAGTGTCACGGTCATGTCTTGGACTCATTAGAATGGTATAATATTTTAGCACCTAGCACATAACCGTGATGTTGTTCGTTAAATTGCATTCTCTAGCCCGTTATTCACTAAGGGATGGATTTTGTAGTGAAACCCGCTTGAGACGCACAAGCGTGTACTCATGTTATGGCACAGTCGTTACAGAGAAGGCTTGAAAAAACAGTTGAATTGCTAAAAAATTCCTGTTGAATTTAAACATAAGAAAGTTCTTTATTTGGCGCAGTCGGTAGTTGCAAAACATAAACAAGTACAAGAATCCCGAAGTGCCTACAACTGTATGTCTTGAAAAATTAGTGGTTGGTGCAACAAGTTAAATTTTTTGTTATCTTTTGCAATATCTGATCTAGTACATACTTTGGCGCAGTCGATAAAGCATAGACATTCAAATAAATTTAGACTGAAATAATAAATTTTTCAAATAAATTGATTTCACAGTGAATGCGAATTAAATTTAACTCATTGAATCATTTTTATGAGAGTGAATTCCACCCTTGTCTAAATCAGCTGAAGAGAAAAGCTAACTTTTAGGGGCCATGTCAAAATTTTTCACTTGTTTACTTAACCTGAAGTTACAGGGTTTTCGGATTGTTCAACTAGCTGAAGGTAGGACAAACATTTAAAAAGGACGGTCGACAAAGAATTGAAGGGACTTGTTTTCGAAATTTGAAAAAGGTATTTTTGTCTCAGAACTTGTGATCAGGGGAAGCTTTAACTTTATATTGTTAAACTGCCAAAGGCACGTCAACTCGAAAAAAAATTAAATATAGACCAATTTATTGTTCCCGCAGACTTCTAAACACATCCTTGGTTTGGCGCAGTCGGCAGGTAGTTTGAAAAAACAAACGATTAAGTACACACAGAATGTCGTGAATAATTAGAAGCTTACGCGAGTTTCACTTTTCATTACGCACTTGTACCACATTTGGAGTAGTAGATAAAGCTTAGATATCAAAGAATAACTGCAGTCATTACAACCTCTTGAATAACAGGTCCAAACTTTCACAAACTAATATTCACATTGGGCTGACCAATTATGCTAAATTTTCACAAGAAAGTATACATAATTTGGCGCAGTCGCTAATAAAAAAAAATGGCAATTAAAGCTAGGTAGAGCCATAGCCTGCAACCATGTATGCTGGCCGTGAACAAAACTTTTATTGTCCCGATTGGAATTCAACCAATTAATCCCGGTTGTTGTTAAACATACACCCAATACCATCAATTGGCGCAGTCGGTAGGATTGAGATTTAACATATCAACCAATCAGTACAGGTCTTGACTTATTCGTAGGCTCACGGAATATGATTGAATTTTGGTTTATAAGTTAACATGAGTTTTAAGAATTTGGCGCAGTCGAGGCAAGATAAGTTGTCAATTCAAATTATTCACATAAAAGAAATGTGAATGTTTTGAATTGCCATTTGAAAGCAAAAGGCGTAGTCGGTAGATACCCAAAATCAGTGCAACGGGTTTATATAATTTGGCGCAGTCGACAACGCAACTATTCCATCGAAACAGTAGGTGGATATGATATGTTTTCAATATTTTGTGAACTCATGTGCCACAAGAATTAGGATATTTTGTGCTGCAGTCGTTTATTTTTTGGTATTTGTGAACCGTGTGTTAAACTAGCTTTATTCGTGCGTGAGCAGAGAGAAAAATTTATTATTTTAAAGGGAAAGTTTCGAATAGTCTTTTGAATAAGCAACTGAAGAGCTGGACAAAAAGCAGTGTCCTTTAAGTGGCATGGCATTATTGGAGTCATTTGAAAACTGCTAAGCAGCAATCGGAAAGACTTACCTTCAACACAAGGAAGCACAAACAAAACAAAAGGCGAAACCTGCAGATAGCTGGAGCCACCATGAAGGCCTTAAGCGCTTAACAATAGGTCAGTGCATACTTTTTATGGAACAGGACATACATTTTCACAACTAATGTTTTTTAAGTTAGTTTTTTTTTTTATAGCATTATGTTGTTTTCTCTCTGGAAGGATCTGTCACTCACAAGATTTTTTAATGAGGTTCGAACTTAATTTGAAATATAACAAGTTTGCACAAACGCCTACACTTAACGATTTTCGTTATGCATTGCCCCACAAAATAAACGACATCAGCTTTTCCACAAAATTTCACTACCAGACTATGGTATAGCTTTGGCGCAGTCGGTAAGCTAAAATTGATTTTCCAAATTATAGACGCTGTGAGAAAAGAAATTCTCGCAACAGAATAATTAGACTTTGTGCGGTTCTGACTCGACATCTAAGGACAGCTTCCGATTATTTTAAAACTTTAACAATGCAGGAGACAAGGCAGCTGTCTTTCTCTCATTGCAAACCGCTACCACTAAAGTACGCGCGATTCCACTGTCATAGCTCGAATGCAAAAACCCTTGTCAACGGTATATAAAAGCCAAACTTTTTCACTCGTAAATTTATTTATTATTTACTCTGTTAAGCATCCGTCAACATCATCAGCATCACAGTCATATTGTGCATTGCAAACGGCTCCTTACACATGCGCCCATGCTCTACTCCCCGTCCCGATTACTCAACACTTTTCTGTCATATACGCTTACTATACACACAACATCCGCATTCCATTTGGCAAAGAGAAAAGTTGTCAACTTCGTGTCAGAAACATACTTAAATTTATTAACTGTCAGGAATTAAGCTGATGGAAAATTTGTTGGGCCTGCTTTAAAATATTCACCAATTTAATCTACCATTTCTTGATACCCATACGAAGGCGATATTATTCTGTACCTACGACGACGTATCCTTTTTTGACGCTCTCGCCCTGCACGATGAATGATAACCAAACACCAGAATATGACATAAAGCATCTCGAGAAAGTTTAAGACCACAAAAGATACATGCTTCACTTCAACTCAACGCAAAAGGAACTTTTCACTTTTGGTTTTCTGTTTATGGCATAACATGTTGTATCCTTTGCCAGAAACATATAAATGTATGCGTGTAGTAGGTATATTTATTGTATTTGTATAATATGATGTGTGTAATGTGTGCTGACATTTCTGAGCGAATCGCTGGAAGGTGGGCTTAACAGAATCTCTCGTCAACTTTTAATAATGTTACCACTTTGCGAAATTTCTTTCCGTCTTTTGTGGCTGGCAAACATGCTTTGATTCAAGGATATAATTGCTTAAACTATTTCGAAGCATTTTATGGTGCATTTGGTTGAAGTTATTTTTGTTCGTGTTTTTTTCCTTTCTATTTAGTAGCAGCCATGTGAAATGTTGCGAAGGCTTGTGTGAAATAAAAATAACTTTGAGTACAATTATTTGTTAAGAGCCTTGAGACATTGTTCAGTGGCGTGGTTTTGTTTAAGGCGCGAGGTATACTTCAGTGGCACATTAAAGCCTTTTGTGACGCATACACATGTCGGAATGCAGTGGTTAGTTATGTCACTTTGTGTTGGCAGATGCTTGCGCGGGCTTTGATGGAAGCTAAGAATGTGCTGTAAGTGCTTGATAGAAATGAGCAAAAGTACGTTCGTTGAGTGGAATTGAATTTACTGTACAGGGAGCAAAGTCATGTGGAATTAAAGCTAACTAATGACGAAGAAGTTTCGAAAATTCAACGCACTTAGACTCAAAAATGGACTGAAACTTCATACCTTAGATCAGAAATATGTCACCACTACACATTAAGCGAGAACTACTGTTCAATGCAAAGGAATCAAGATGTCAACAGATAGTGTGGAATAAAGCTTTCAATAAATTTCGTTTGAAAGCTTTTGCTCGTTTGACAAATGTCAAGAACAATATTTGGCCATTACATGTGCAGGGTTCCCAGCAAAAATGTCCGCATTTTTTATTTTTGTTATCCAACCAACAACAATTAATTAAACAGATCGGTAGAAATGTGGTAACATTTAAGTCTCTTAAAGCGGCCTACTGAGCACGGAATTTATGGCTTCATGACGGCGGACTAACCTTTCCGGCCGTACTCGGTGAATAACATATATTTTCCAAACAGTATACACACAAAATACGAAGCAAGGGGCCCACCAAGTACCAAAGACATGGACCACACCTTACCTGTGGTAAGGAGCGATGTAAACGACACGCCTTAGAAGCCTGTTTTATCGATAGGAACTTAAAACTTGATATCTGTCATTTCCAAATTCCGAAACACTGACTTTACTTTTAAGAATGGAAAATCAAAATTGTTGTACGACGCCGAAGTTAACTGCACTCCTCCTTCACTGCAGGGGTTCCCAAAGTGTAAAACGCGGTGCCTTGATGCACCTAAGGAGATCTCGAGGAAAAGAAGAAAACAAGCTACTCACTGATCACTCCGAGTATTCCGGCGACAAAGTAAACCTATAGAAAGCGATAGACGAGGTTTTTGAAAAATATGAAGTATTTATATGCCACCCTTCTAGCCAAAGACAAATATTCTCTCAATCAGAGGAATTATCTTTCCTGTAGTAGACCAGAGAGACCGTTGCGAACAACGCGATGCCCGGCCGGTAAACAAGGCATGTATGGAAGGCCGAGTGACCATGCCGCTCCCTTGGGTGCCAACAGAAGGTCGTTTGCCAGAAGAGAGAGAGTAACCCATAGGCCCATCAGTTATAGATCGGGCCTAAGTAGGTTGTCAAAAGGCAATGACGAAACCTAAAAAAGGGAGGCGCTTACCTCGAAGAAAACGCGGTTCTCTGGGTCCTCCAAAGTGACCGAATTTGAGCCGAGTTCGAGTGCTCGAGTATAAACCTAGAGCTTAGAGGAGTCCTCTAAGGCTCGCTGTAGTAAATTCAAAAAAAAAAAAAACGAGCGGCTACTGCATCATGAAGAGTGCGGCAGAAAGATCAAACAGCCCATCGGGGCAACCATTATCAGGCGTCTTTTCAAAAACATAGATAGCGCTCAGATCTACGGCAAGATAATATGGTCCAAAGCCATTGCCTATATTGATTGCAAGGACCAGGCATTAAATGACATCAAGGAGTTGGTGCGGTACTCAAAACTGGGCACAATTTACTATAGCTCAAGTCGACATCCTCCGCTTGCAACTACCACAGAACCCTCAGATTCCGAAGCAGGATTTGAAATTGCCAGCGAGGAAGAGCCAAGACATGGGCTTTATTGTCGCCTTCGATGAGATTCACCCGCAAACCTGGAACCAAAAAATCAGCTCCTGTTGCCTTGTGAAGATAGCGATATTGCCTTCAAAACTTTTTTATTTTCGGTAGCATCGCGATCGGAAAGAATTAGAGGACAGAGCAAAAAAAAGTGCTGGGTTAAACACAAACTTTGTTGCGCCAGTACGGCATAATGCTAACCACCGCAAGTGTTATGCCCTTACGAAGAGACGCAATAATAATGATCATACAATAAATCTTATTTTTGTCTATTCTATTTGTGTAAGATATTCGGCCGACCGTTACCTGGATAAAGAACGCCGACGAGGAGGTCACTCATTTTGAGATAGATGCTCTGGATTTTGTTTTTATGGTTTTGGTCCACCCCTGATATTTTCCATATCAGTACCCTACCCACCATGTTTGGTAAGCGCACATTTATAAGCCACCAGAAAGGCACCCAACCGGGTCCAAGCAGCCCCAAAAGAAACGTGAACAGCTAGAGAAGACATCCTAAGCAGATTCTGATGTAGGATTAGCAAATTGTCAGTGAAGAGGTCCGAGACTCAGTCGGGGATATATTGTCGCCCTCGACGAGATACGGCAGGGAACATATAGGCGGGTTAGAAGTTTTCCATATCTTATTTAGCTAGAAATGGTAACCTCAAGCTTAGGAAATCTTTTCAAGGCACCCTGCCAACTAACACTGCGATGGACCTTCGCCACAATGAGGCTGCCACAGCCAATCTCTGGATGCTTTTTTCGTAGCTAGATCTGGCCGTGATTCAGGAACCTTGGATAAAAAAAAAGGAACAGGGTTTTTGGATTAAGGTCCACATTCAGAAAAGCTCTGTTCATGTAACGAAATGGCATCCACCAGGTATCGCTATCAAATCACTGCTGGACAGTTTTTGAGATACAGGTAGGCTCTCCAGTTAGGAAAGTTTTCAAAAACCTAAGAAAAAAAGGAACGCTATTCCCCGACAGAGATCTCACCAGCGTACCAGAGAGATCGACGATGCAGTCGAATACATTACCGGATTGATCTCTTACAACTAACTAGAATCCTTAAAGTACCAGAAACAGATAATATTCGACCAAAATACTCCAATAAGCTGGAAGAATTAAAAAAAAGTTATTAGAATAAGAAAAAAAAATTAGAGCAAAGTTATGGACACATTGGTGCAGAGTATGGCTAGTGTGTCGGACTACTGTGCACGAGGTGTCAGGTTTGAATCTTGACCAGGGAAGTTAAAGTTTTTTCACAGTCCCATCTCAGAGTTTGAGGTAAATTTCACGAAAATATTTCAAGAGCCACTGCGGTGTGGCTTTCAGCTTCGCTTCGCTTCGTTTTCTTCATGTATCAATCACTGGTCGGGGCATAAGCAATCACCGCCGCCGCAATCACTACACACCCATCCCGTCTAAGAGGGGAGTGTGCTGGTTTATAGTTGGCAGACACTTCCAAGCTAAGATTTTCATCCCATCAAGTTGCGGTCTATCAGAAGCGATCTTAACAAAACCAACGAAATAATAAACCTTGGTACAAAACAGCCAGCTGAAAACTGGCACTTGCACTTTTGTATTTCAACCAAATCTTAACATTTACACGTTTCTGCCTTGAAACTTACAATTAGTAGATAGACACAATAGCGACTGCTATTTGATAGTAATAAGTTTCCATCTAAAAGCCCTGACAATACCAGAGTACGTTCTCCCATCTTCGCACTCTTACAAAGTATGACATGTAACTTATTACCCACCTACCAAAAATGAACTGCTTTATGTTCGTGTAGAAACTTGTGTGGAATTTATTCGCAGTAACCTTCTACAGCTTCTGCTTCTTTAGAAAACTTTAGTCCTTACAATCTGCTTATGCCATCGTCTTAAGCAAATTATTCTGTCACAAGAAATTACATAACTCAAAGCAACTATAAGTCTCAGTTCCGCTTACCTTTCGCCTTTTGTTATAGTCACACTAATACAAGACCGAAGAACTCTAGAGTGCATGTGGGCGTCTTCCTGAATGACAAGATTCAAGGCTGAGTTATAGATGTGTGTATTGCTCTAGTTACCTTCTTCTTCATAGTTTAAGCCCCTTGACAAGGAGCAAAAAAAAAACACATCAACCCCATTTCCTCTTTTGCTGTGTATCCTTCTACATAACCAACATCAGCATCAATTATTCATGTAACTCATGCAATGAAATTGCATTCAATTAAACGAAAATCTTCCGACCAGTTTCTCCATGTAAGTAGTTTCCCCCAAAGGGAAATCTCAAAATTTCTTGATACAACATCCCGTGCACAAGCTACACTCTTGCATCAGTGTATGGTGTGTATATGTGTATATGTTAGAAAAAGGCGACAAATTGTCGCCCAAATGCATTCAGCAGGAGACTTAAACGAAGCCTTCTCCACTAATGGATGAAGACGACACAAACTTAAAAGCACTTAGGCAACTCCATTAAACCCTCTTCGACGTCTTCGTCTTCTTTGCACCGAGAAGGGATTCCTGCTCGGTCGGCAATTCCTTGCGCCTCTTGAGACACAGTGCGCTGCTGCTTTTTCATTTCGAAATGTATACGAATATTGTTTTATCTCTGTTCCGATTGCAAGGAAAACATTTAAAACTACTTCGTAACATAATTCGAGCTTGTAAATTAATGAAAAGGATTGCATTTGGATTCTACGCTTTTCCTTTTTTGATTTGTTAATTGCATCCCTTGCGCAAGGATTTACGAGAGATTTGTTAGTTTTTTTTTTCTTTCGACAGCAAACTATGACGCTCGAAATGTGCACTAGTGGTGAGAGTTAGTTTTTGTAGTTGGGTGTAGTACCGACCGCAAGTACCACTAAAAGGAAGAAGGAACCTAATGGTAAAGGGATGGCAAAGGGAACTTTTACTTGAAAGTGATTACAGACTTGTCAACAAGGATTAGGTTAATAGAACACGATGCGAATGAGGCTACATCGAAGAATCTTGGTTTTCTTTACTGTAGTCTAATAAATAAGAAAAGTACCTACACTAAACGACCAAAAAGTACTTTCAGCATGGAAAGGGTACTTCTGGGAGAGGCATCTCTATAGACAACTCAGCGTTTAAATAAGTTTTACAAAAAGGACTTTACTTAAATAGCTAGACCCAAACCAATTTTAAGACTCAGGAATAAAATAATTAAAAATAATCAGAAATAATGGATCATAGAAGTTCCACTGTCAGCTTCTTAGGGTCGTTGTAAAATGGTACGTCAAACCCGCAATCTGCTACAATTTGGTAGCTTTCAATACATTCCTACATTCCGCCATGCTACGTGGTTGAAGGAACCTCGACTTAACTTTCTCATAATCAAGAAAACACTACATTATAGGCGCATAAGTCTCCTAGTTTCATACCGGGTCTAAAGGGCTTATTTAGAATATTTTCTTCCCGAAGAGGGAGGCATGAAAATGGAACAAATCTCGTCTTCATATGCTTTGGTAGGAAATGGAAGCCGAAGCTCGAAACAGATTCAAAAAGATCGATTGATCAGTAAGTTAGATTGTTCATTATGATAATATTTTGGCGCAGTCAATAGATAAGTTGCATGTTTCAGTTTCATAATTTTTTTGGCGCAGTCGATAGGTGCAGATACAGTCTTTGGCCTGCCGGTAGGGTTTGGCACGAAAACTTTTAAGACTTGTTAAAAAGACGACCTTTCCTTAAATCACTTTTCATCGTGGTGTTAGTTTTGAATTAGCTTTCTTATTCCCTCGTGGTTTGGAGAATAGTGTTTATTAACGAGGATCTCCGGTTCATCCCAAAAGCTCGAAAAGGGTTTTTTTGTTAGAGTAAAAATGGTAAGAAGTCGAGCTGCAGTGGTCTATAAAAGTGTTTTAGCTTTTTTCTCTGCTCTTGCTAGTTGTGGCCTATTTTTCTGTGCTGATAAGGCGCATTGCATAATTGAATAAAAGTTGGAGTTATTAAGTAATGGACTTAACTGTCATTCATTCGACGGTTATGACAGATAATTTTTTTTCGAGGTCAATTGGGTTTTAACTTCTTCTCGGCTGAAGATAAAGTTTTCGCCAAAATTCAGTGACAGAATGGCAAATATTATTATTGGGGCTCACTAAGGAGGAACACATTTTCTGAGTGCTGTATCAATACCTTGTTAATGGTGTAAATGATTATGGCGCAGTCGTCAGCTATTAGAGTCAATGCAGCACCCTTCTCTATCTTGGTATATTTTTAGCTGCCATGGAAGCTGACTTGAAAAACTTAAGTCTGCTTTGCCGAATGACTGATAGTAGCTTTGTGTCTTTCCATTTTATTATCGCTCGAGGCATATTTCCGAGGCATGTTGTCTCAATATTTCCCACTCTTTGTGGAAATATTGTCAAATCAAATTCGGTCACTCACACCGATTGCACAACCTTCCAATTTTACAAACGAAATATAATATTTACTATTTTTTAATAAAATATTTTGGTGCAGTCGATAGTTTTATTGTTTAATGCAAACAGAAAATTACCGACAAATTATTTTCAGTTCCGAAAATACAGACTTGCAGGTGCCAATATGTTTGCGGTTGGACAATTTGTCAGATTTAATACTTTGTTAGAAAATGTCTGCCCGACAAAAGGCATATAGCCAATTGCACACGTTATTTTTTCTACAGGCACCAGTTTTTTTTTTGGGATAGGATAGAAGCATTTGAGTCGTATTCACTATGTAAAAAGTGGACCGAGCAAACAAGGAGAACTTCAAAACTATTATTTTCCAGCAGAGGGCATGCAGAAAAAGTTTGATTGTAGGAATTTATAAACAAACGATTATGGCGCAGTCGGTGCTCCATTAATATAGTCGGCGCTGAATTAATAAAGGCCTGCAATAGACGCAGTAAACGTGGATTTTTTTAAATAAAAGATATATAAAACTTTTTAGTGTTACGTCATTAGCTTCACAGAATTTTTGGCGCAGCCGGTAGGCAAAAAAACTCTTTTGCATATTATTAGAAAAAGTTAACAGCCAATTTTTTTTTTTCAACAACAGCACGATTTATTTCGAGCCAGTATAGCGAGGAACAAAACGTTTTGGCGCAGTCAAGTTTCTTATTTTTATTTTCAACTATGACGTCGATGTGCATCGTATTTAATTACTAGCCCATTTTCATTCAGTGCAATTTAGAGCAGAGGACAATGCAGAACGCGTAAACATTTTTTATGAATACAATAATGGCGCAGTCGGCTGGTTCCATCAGAGTTCAGTATGGACTCTGCATTACATGAAAAAAACGTGGATTGTTAAAAACAGATAATTCTTTGATACTACGTTATTAGCTCTGTAGAGGTTTTTGGCGTAGCCGGTGTACTAAAAAACTAAAAGTTTCTATCCAGTTTGTAAGCCAGCGTGATTTGCTTCGAGTTTTGGCGCATTCAAGAATTTAATTTTTGTTTTCAACTATGAAATGTGTGTGCAAGGGTTTTAGCTACCAGCTTATTCCCATTCAATGTCATTTGGAACAGACGGTACACTGAAAGGGTTTGGGTGTACGTTCTTACAGGTAAATGATTATGGCGCAGTCGGCTGAGACCAATAAAGATTCCGCCACATACGAAGTAAATATGGATTATTTAAAACAGGTATATCACTGATACTACATGATCAACTCTGTGGAATTTGTGGCGCAGCCGGTGTGTAAAAGCCGTTTCTATAAGGAAGTAAGTAATTTTTTCAAAAAAGTTTTTCTTTTGGCAGAACAGCGCGATTTTTTTCGAGGCAACACATTGAGGAGCAAACAATTTGGCGCAGTCAAGTCTTTTATTAAAGTTTTCAACTATGAAATCTATGGGCAACGTATTTTATTTTACTGGCTTGTTTTTTTTTTAAGTTAATTTCATTCATTCAGGCTGAGTATGTTTTCACTTATGTTTTCATTTATCAAAATTCTTTGAATGCCCTTCCCGAAAAGAACATGTAGAATGATTTCTTTTTTGCATAAGTTTTTGGTTTTTATATTTTATTATTTGTAAGATATTTTTTTCGGCGCAATCGGTAGACCGTAGTCATTTTGTTTACAAGGCAAAAGCATGCTTCTTATGCTGTGTTGCTAGTTTCCTAGGTCTTATGTGGGTTTTTTTAGGAAATCTATTTTGGGGCAATCGGTAAGGTCTCCGGCCTCAGGCATAAGGTTTTATGTGGGGTTGATATTTTCGTAGGAAATCTGTTTTGGCGCAGTCGGTAAGGACTTCGATCTAAGGCACAATTTCGTACATTTTATATTGAGTTAATATTTTCTCTGGCAATACATTTTGGCGCAGTCGATAACGGCTTTGATTTCATACAAAATGGGTAACACTCTCCAGGCAAAACGAAAAAATTTATCAACTTTTAAATGTGATTCATGGTCGTATCTGAAGAAATTACTTTTCTTCAAAATCATACAACATAAAGTTCACTTATAGAAAGTTCAAGCTCTGTTTAACGGTCTATGTCTGAGACTATGATTATTTTTTCCCTGGATTACGTATTTGTTCAACTTTTTCCGTAAAAATACTTGATTTTGGAAATGCGCCATTTGAATGAACGATTCCTTTTTCTAATTCCTCATGTATTTGGCTAAATGGTTACCCTGGGAAAACTGCAATCTACTCAGTTCAGGCTATAACGTCCTGGCTATAAACGAAAAACCGAAGAACGCAGTGCAAAATTTATGGTTTTGTTAATATTATTTTCATTTAAACCTTGATTTAACTCAATCAACACAATGGCTGCATGTGCCATCAATATTCGACCTTTAACAAAACGTTTTGCGTCGTGATTTATGCTTCGGCTTTATTGAACCCCAAGATTTTCGATTCTCGTATACGCCTGCAAAATCTAAAACCATTTGTGGCAAGAACGGCATCAAGTTTTATAGTCGAAAAAAGGGGCATAAACGATACCTTATCACACAGTCGCATGTTCAGAACGGTCCTCAAACGATTTTCAATCCCGAACACACAAAAGTGTGGAAACACTTAAAGGCGTCCGCATCGGCAGCTCTAGCTATAACCACTTGCTTAACAGCACGCTTAAAATCGAAATTAATACAAGCGACCAGTCTGGCCGCCCGCCCGGACCATACCAATAAACAACCCATTCACAGGGTGCTCAAGTCGGCTGCTCATAAAATTCCCCTTTATAAGAAAAAGCAAACAGCGTGTTCTTTAAGACACGCCTCCATTTTAAATCCCATTAACACGCATATGTGGCACTTTTATTGATAAATTTACGTTCCTACGAGTGTTACCAGGCACATAAAAATGTTTCCATTGAAATTTATAGCCGTAACTTCGATGAAATTAACATCGATATCCTTTTGGCAGGCGCACCGCAAACCCAAAACCGGAACACAGCATCAAACATCCAAGCATAAATAATGCGTGCCGTTCCTTTCGACACTTCCCTGACTCCTTAGCACGCAAATAAAAATGTAAATTTCATCACATAAAAGCCACTTTCAAGATTAATTCCACTTACTTCATTTAACACTGGATGGGTCAGAGGTCTGCAGATAAATTACAAAGTGTGTATGCACAAGTGTGCGTTGTGGCAGCCACAGGCTTAAGCGATCTCGGTCTTAGGCAAATCTACATATACCCACCGCCCGCACCGAGATCTAATATACACAGACACTCGAAGTCGGTCTTCTTTTTCAATGGGGGGGAGGGGTGGGTGGTATTAATAATAAATCACTTCATTCGCACAGAGTCTTTTACCTTTTTTTGTGCGAGCCCCAAATAGGAGCAGGGGAGAAGTTACCTTACCCATAAAAATAGCATACGTTTTATTAGCACCCATAAAATCCATCAGAGAACAGAGCAGAGAAATCCTTTCAACCACACTGCATCGTCGTCCTCAAGCCACAATGAAGAATTTTTGGGAAATTTTTTCCCCAAAGGAGGGACGAGAGAAAGTTGAGGTTTTCAGTTTCAAAAGGAAACGCGACCGGGGGGTCGGGGCCAAAGGTGCTTCGGTGTAAATTACGATCTTTAATCATTTTGTGCTTTTTGGATATGAGGCGGGGCAATTAAAGTTTTCTATACACCTTTCACCTTTGTATCGTCTGTCTTGAAATTGCAATTTATTATACTTTTCTGAGTGATGTGGCAATGGAGGTGTTAAAAGGGTTGTATTTCACAAAGAGGGAGATTGCGGACGCACGGATGATGCGTGTTATGGATAGGTTCCTGGAAACAGGTATACTTATGCAAATGAAAGGTTTTATGAGTTTTTCTCTTACGGTTCTACGACTTTGATGTGAGGTAAATTAGCTTGAAGTAATGTTCTAGCTCAAGTCAATGTCATTTTAATTAGTTATTTGTGTTTTTGGCAGCCAAAAAGATAAGAAATGCCCAGAGAGAGAGAGATCCAGGGGCCCAAATGCTCAAGAGCTACAAGGCAATGATTTGTCAAATCTTTTGACGTGTAATAAGGGCGAGCTCATCTTTCGTCGCACAAACGAATAGGTAATAACTTTTTCTAGTGGTGGTTTCATCAATTTCAAATGATTTTTATTAAAATTTTTTATTCAAATTGATAAAAATTTACTTAATCTATTGTGTAGCAAGAACCTATCTCGCTTTACGTTTTGTGCATGTTAAGTTTTTGGTTACGTCTGCTACATGCAGAAATAAAATAAAGAAAAAAAATCTCATATTTTGCTGAAAAAATTGATTAGAAAAATGAATTTAAATGAATTTGCCTGAAAAAAAATCGGCTAAATTCTAATAAAACAAAATACACAGCACAACAGCTCGAGGTGAACCAGGGATAACTTCTCAACAATGTATGCTGTGTGTGTGTTGAATTCTAATATAGAAATGAAAAAGAAATAAAGCCTAGATATTTAGATAAAAAAAATGATGGCCGCTATTCAGTGTCTTTACTTTATTCTTTGTAAGGTTTTTGGCGCAGTCGGTATACAATAGTCATTATTTGTTTACCAGGAGAAAGGATCGAAAAATGTTCTTCATCTAGCATGCTCAGTTTGATCAGGGGTTCACATTATCTCAAGGCATCTATTTTGGCGCAGTCGCTAATGGCTTTGATTTAAGGTAGAATGCGTAACGCCTTTGAAGCTTCATAAACTTTGGACAGAAATTTATGGTTATCTGAAATTTTTTTTTACAATTTTTAGTCTTTTGGATCATTAGGGATAAATTTTACTTTGTTTGTCTGAGTGTACTTTTATTTTGCCTCTGGATATCATAATTAAGGGAACTTGTTCTTATAACAATGCTTAAATTTAGGAGGAAGATTAGGAACTTACAAGGTGCTAACATTTTGCTGGAAAACATGGATTTTAAAATTGTAACAAGTCAGTGTTTTTCAACAAAATCTTTTAGCGCAGTCGGTAGCGGTTTTATTATTTTACAAAATTTTTATTTCAGGCAGAATTCATGACTGGCTATAGAGAAAAAAATATATACAGGGTGTTTTCTAAATCGAACCATTTTACCTACTGCTGTGGCTTCTCCCAAGTATTGTAAAATCTGTGGGTTTTTCAGTAAACTTGTTGTTGCAAGTTTTGTTTCGTATTGTTAGGTTCACAAAAAAAAAAATTGAAACGTCAAGGTCCATACTTTAGATTGATTTGCAAGAATTGCCATCGAATTAGGAAACGCCCTGTATACATGCCAGGCTATCAGGAAGAAGCCGAAGTAAGTCAAAATGCTGTCATGGAACCGTCTGGGGATCTAGTTTGAAGACCTTAAGTAAACGGTGTAAATGAAATTAAGTAAATGGACTAAGATGAAAAGACCAATTAAGCGCACTTATTCTTAGCGACTCTCTAAATAAATGAGAAGAGTAGTCTTCATACCATTTGGTGGCGCGACAGTTTGATCGCCAATATGACGCCTGTCACGGCCTGTTCAAACAAAAACTTCACACGATTTTACGCGAGTCTGAAAAAAAGTTGGAAAAAATCGTGTGTAAGGCGTATAACTCAACCAGTCCTCGGATGTAGCGTGCTTAAGTAAGTGGAAAAGGTAACTTTTCAGCTCAGTGAAGCGCCTGGCGAAGGGAAGTTAGGATAGGAATTCTCGCTCTTACTGGGTATATCTTATTCTTATAAGGGCGAGCACAAGGACAAGGAAGAAGAACGACTTACCACCCTGTAGAGTTGTTCTTGCAAAGGCCTAAAAGTATGCAAAATGGTTATCAAACTTTTCGATGCGATGGGGTGAAAAAGTCTCGAAATGCATCTTATTCTCTTTGAAATAAAAGCTTTCAAACTGCATTTACAAAATGTGTGTTTTTTTTAAGAGGTTTGGTTTTCAAACTGACAGAATGTTTTTTTACAGATAGTCAATTTGACAGTTGAGTGTCGATTTTTAGCTAACACGTTTTGCCATTTTGAAAGCGCCCAACGCGTGCAAGCAAACTTGTTTTGAAAACCATAAAAACATGAAATCATAACCACGAGTGGATAATGTTTTTTAGGGTTTTTGAAGTCACGAGTCTTTGCCTCGTGAAAGTAAACGTGAACAAATCGGAAGTGATGGTTGTTTCCCGAACTCCTGTGCAGTGTACCCTGCACATAAATGGAGTTCCCTTAAAGCAGATGGAGAAGTTTAAGTATCTCGGGGTCTTTTTCACGAAAGATTGGAGGAGTGATACTGAGTTGTCCTGTAGAATTGCCCAAGCTGGAGCAATAGTAAAGGAACTGCGCCGGCCGGTCATCAGGAAAGCTGAGCTTGGAGCGAAAGCAAAGATCTCAGTTTTTAATTCAGTGTTCGTTCCGACCCTCATCTATGGTCATAAAATTTGGGTAATGACCGAAAGAATTAGATCGCGGGTACAAGCTGCCAAAATGAGATTCCTGAGGTGCATTGCTGGTATTACTCTAAGGAATAGAGTGAGAAACGTTAGTATTCGTGGGAATCTTAATGTTGAGCAGCTACTTCTCCGAGTGGAGCGATCGATTCTTCGATGGTTTGGACACGTTGTTCGCATGCCCCCTGACAGACCTCCTAGACAGGTCATGCTAGTTGAGATGCGAGCGCGTCGCCCCCCTGGTAGGCCAAGAAAAAGGTGGTGGGATCAGGTAAAGAACCTCTTTGAGTCTCGCCTGGGGATAGCGCCGGAGTCTCTTGAGTTGGTGGCGGAGGATCGAGAAAGATGGAAGGACCATTTAGCCACCCTCACTCCGCGACCCTTTTAAAGGATAAGCGGCATTCGAAAAAGATGATGATGATGATGAGTCTTTGCCGATAAAATAAAGACTTTGGACGTTTTGGCAATCAATATTTGGGGTATTGCTGCTAATGAAGGGCCCAATGCTCGCCAAATTTTTTTAAAATTTGTCTTCAAGAAATTGGTTTAGTCGATTTTAAAAGATTATTAAACGGGAGAGCCTTCCTGCGGTTCTGGCTATGCGGTGACTTAGGAAGGACTATTGTGCCTGCCTTGATGAGTTCGTGAATCAGGCAGTGAATAAGACGAATCCGGATCGATATCGGCTAGGTTTGCCGATGGAATAATTTCTTCACGGAGAATATTTTACCTGAGACCAAAGAAGCCAGGCAACAGGGGATTATGTGAAGAGAGGATTTATCGCTCTCTAGATAAGTGTGCATGTACAGTTTGCTGAAACGCAAATGCGATGATGTTTCTTGAGCCTATAATGGCCGCTGAATTTTTGGATTGGTTGGAGAATAAGACGTATTAGGGGAGAATGTGCGGAAGAACTTATTGCAGCAATGCTGTCCAGTTGTATTAAGCCAGACTTCCTCGAAGCTAGGACTTAAGAAAAGTTCCCGAAGTGGAGCGTCTTGTGTGTTTAGTAGACTTTAGCTAGAAAGTCTGCTAATATGTTGCCGTCAAGACCAGTACGTGCTAGAATTTAGTTAAGGATGACATGATTTAGCTAGTTACTGGATTGACATGACTTGCCAGACCAGGCTTCGATTTTATGACAGGTGCTACTTGGCTGTCCCATCTCGGACCTGTCATAATCATTCTTCTTCTTCGTGCGCTAGAGCTTAGATTTATTCTAGCATAGTACGGTTGATAGCAAGGAGTTCATCCTGAAAAATGTAAAAGCTTTTACGAAGGCTACCTAACTGAAAAGTCCGCATGAGGCAGTTCTCCTTGAATACCAGACTTGGTTCCTGTCTCCTGCGTGTACCAGACAAGGTCAACCCAGATGGAGTTGGAAGGATTAATGTGATTCTTAGCCATATTCTGGTTGCACATCGGCAAGACTAGTCGAGCTATCCGTGGAGCGAATATGCACGAAACTATATGTAAACGGTATTAAATTTCTCAAAAGCCATAGACATCTAAAGATCATGTAGACATCAACAAACGGTTTAAGAGTTTTATTTCATATGTTGAATCTTTAGACTCTGTACAAGAAACACACTTTACTATGTGAGATCTACTTTTCAAGAGGCATTAACACTTTTCCCGGAGCCGCAGAAGCTGTTTAATGGTAGGTTTAAGGCAAAAACTATAGTGTTTGTCCTGACTTGTCCTGAGCAACTCTTCATTTCGAAATATTTAGACCGGATGTTACATCCCATGTCTTATCGGGGAGTATTTTAGACTGAACGACATAAGCATCAGCATTTTGAAAATCATGAACGTTGCTGAATTAAAAGTTCTGGGATTGATAGTCCCCCTTCAACCTCCGAATACGGTGTTGAGGGAAAAGCTCACCAGATGTGACGTGGGTTACAACATGAAAACTATCCGGAGTAATGTTAAACTAACAAAAGAATAAAAATTCGACAGCGCCTGTCTCAAAACGAGGGACTTCCTAGTCGACGTCAGCTACCCAGGCTAGAAGTGGTGGGAGCATTCCCTTCTTTTTCTTTTCTACACCAAAAAAAATAAAATTTGCAAAATTCAAATGGAAGTCCAAATCTTATAATTGAGTAGGAACCTTACTCCTGCTGAGTAGTATGTTAATGTTTTTTGTCATATGTTCAAAGGGGGATAAGTTTGTGGTTCTGTGCTGTTGTTTTCGGCCTTTTTTGTAATATTAAAACAAAAATTATGGAGAAGTGTTAACTTTGTTTTTAGATATGCCAAAAAACTGAACTGAATTGAGTTCAGCAAATGGTACACCATCTAACGGTTCACCTTCTCATCATCCGAAAAGCAGGTTTAAGAACAAACCTCAATTTTGAGCATAAAATTTTAGTAATGAACGAAAACATCACGTGCGTAGTCTGAATCTGCAGTGACAAGCTCAAAATTTCTCTGCCACTCGGCAGAAGATCGCTTCTTAAATTCAGAGTATAAAGAGATAGAAAGTACGACGGATACAGGGCCTGTTTTGTCCGGAGATAATTAAAAAATCACGATGATAACATTATGAAATGATATCTTAACTGATCATTCAAGCATTTAGGATCAATAATAATTGAAGTTTCTTTCTATTTTGTTTTTGTATAGCAGCGGGAATCAGTTTTTATGCATTTTGCATGCTACCGCCAACGAGCTTTAGACACAAGACATCACTGCAGCAAAACTCTAAAAGAGCTGTCAGTATGTCGAGGAAATTTATACCACTAACATCCTATTCTGCGCTAAATACTGTGATTACATCCATCAGTTGCAGCACTTTACAAATTCGTATGTAAGTTTTTTAAAGTAAATTTGTAAATTTTTACTTTTTAAAATTTGTCTGGCGATGAACATTTGACAAAATTCTAAATGACCCCGTTAAATTATTGAAAATTTTTCAATTTTAATTACGGACAATTACGAAAAGGCATCGGTGTAGGGACATGGCTTGGCCTCTCTATTTTTAAGCATCTTAATAGACAGTTTCATGTCATTTCACGAGGTTTCATGTCGAACATGCCTCACAATTAAGGCTTAAAATGGTTGCTCGTAAAATTCGAACGACATACAATTTGAATGGGAAAATGTCTTCTTGAATCAGCCATGCCAAAGATTTGTTTTTCCAAACATCAAAAGAATGGTAAAATGCCTGAGGCAAAATCAAAAGACCGGACAACATTTGAAAACTTATTCTTCTTATCGGTATGAGAAAATTTCTAAAGCATGTTTTCCGCATATCTTTATTTGCATAACTCTGGCAGAAATGAGCTCGAGAACCACTTACGAAAGCAAAAATATAGTCCTGACACCCATCTCTCTAGTTCAATCTACAGATCCAAATAAACATAAAGTACTTGCTGAACTATATCTCAACGATTGACAACATAAAAAAAATTAGGACACGTCTTAAGCACATGCATGCTAAACTCCTCATTCCTATATTCATCAGCTTTTTTCCCAACGCGTTCTATAATCTCCTTTCATCGGATAAACATCTGTTTAGTATTCTTTTCCTAGTTTCTCTTCGCAAAAGTTCAAAAGGCACTAACGAACATATGAGCGCTTGTATTTCTTTCATTTCGTTTCCTTCCGCTTCTGTTTGTTTATTGCAAAGTCAACACTAAAACAAATAAACAGCATGTGGTGCAGAGATTTGCCATTGCTTTTGCTTAGGAACTTCGAGGACCTTTTAGTTTGACCTAAAAAGAGAGCAAAAAAAAGAATTACCCGAAATGACCCACTTACTTAACAAGACTGATATTTTTTTAAGGACCTTATACCCCCATAAACATTCTGACCACTGAGAGCAAATCTTTCAATTTAATTCAATTCAACGTCCGCACACAAATCAGAGTTAACTGTATATATCCCGCCGCCACCCGCCGAACGTACTACACATACATTTTATCCCAGTCAATGATGATGATCTCCTTTCATGGGACACAATACTCCTGCTAAATTTGTATGAGCTAAGGAGGAAAATTTAAGCCTTGGCGTCCACCAGCGCCCAACCCCCTGACTCGGAAATTATCCAAGCATGTTCACAACCCCATGCCGAAACAGTCCACCCATTTCCGGGAACGAAATGTCTTTCTTCCTTCATTAATTCGAAAACAAAAGAAACAAAAACATGTCAGGCGAAATAAAATACAACAATGGCGAATAAGGACTTACAGCGAAATACACTCCCCGCCCCTTAAAATACAAATCCATAGCGTACAACAACAAAAGGTCATCCCCACTTAGAATAAGCCATGCGAAGAGCGTGTAGCAAATTGAAAAACTTTTTTTTCTGCCCGAAGAAGATGTGCCGAAGAGGCTTTCCCAGCAAAAAAAATCCACGCAACGCTGCTGAGAGGAAACAGCAAAACGGTGTATGTGTGCGGGTGGAAAAAGAACGAAAAATTAAAGAAATAAATGTATACGCAAGTGAGGAAATTCAGGATAATAAAATTATGTCACAACTTTGACCCCGGATAGCTCGGCACAGTATCACTTAGCTTCAAGATCACGTAGACCCAGTCGCCTCTATACCGTCATTTGCGCTGTTTTATACACTCGCCTCGCACTCGATTATTTATATCACTAGAGTCCTGACAAACCGCCCGTCAGCCAGCAGCAGCCGGACGTAGGCCCCCGCTTCGCTCACTCGACGACCCTGTAAGTGGTTAAGGCCGCAATTTTAATGAGATACTCTCCGTCTTCTAATAGATTCTCTCGTGCCATTCGAGTGAATGGCCAAAGTTCATGCAATGAAAATTATAACCCCAGCGTGCTTAGTCGTATAAAGCGTGTGCGGGCCGACGCTAGCTGCAAATGGAAATGGCTCAACGAAAATTCAAATGATTTCGAGTGGAAGAACCCAACCGAGCTGCTAAGAAGGACCAACAAACCAACGCACACAGGCGACCCAGTGGTACAAAAGTATCCTTGCATTAGATGGAGCCAAGCAGACACGTGATATGAAAAATTCATTACATTTCATTTGATGCTTTCATGGAAATATGGATAAAGCAGTGTGCAGGGGGGCAGGTGCCTCTGGCTATACACACATTTATTTATAAAGAGCTTCTGTGCGAGCCTTAATCCAGGATGATGACGACTACGACGTAAGGTGTATTATGCCAGGTGGATTTCACTCTGTCGTGGTGGGGGAACATTTAAACCCGCACTAACCTTCATAAATATATTCTGCGACATGCTATAACAATAACGTGTCTCAGGCTAGTTACAGTGCGATGAGTAGGGTCCAATAATTGGGCCTTGCGGGCTTAGCAAATTGAGCTCAAGTAGAAGATGGATGGGTCATAATTTGTGTGACTGTCTAAACGTTGACACATATCAAAGGTTAAGGTTTACTTAATTTGAGCTGTCAATAAGACCTTCCGGGTTTATAGTTTCAACACTGCACAAGCTGCTTTGTAAGACGGTAAGCCATGCCCCTCTAATGTTGGGGTGGTACGGTTGGGCTGCCCAAAATATGCGTTGTACTTTTTCACAAGTATAATTGACCTTCGTTACCGTGCTTATAACCACCCTTCACGTGAGTTGAAATATCTTAAAATATCAGAGACAATACAGCAAATTATTTTGTATGGACCCAAAAGACTGATTTAAAGAAAAAAAAACGAGCAAGGAAACATGCTCCACATTCAGGATTCTTGAATAACATGTATTCCATCCAATAAAGTACACAAATTTTTAAGTATTGCACCCAGGGCCTTGCGATTGTCAGTCCGGGTAAGTACTACCATCTGCAAAAAAGCCCTATACTTTCAAGAGCTTAAAAGGCCTTATTGTTCTCTCTGCGTAATAATTGCACATAAACGTACAACATATAATCGTCCTATTTTCGAAATCTCTTGACGATACCACATTTTTTATGGAATGACACCGCACAGAATAATCTTTTTTTCAATTCTGTAATCGTGTCCCAACTTCTCCTTATAATTTTCGATTACTGATCCTGCTCCCAGTTTAAGTTTTTCAGCTCTTCACGTTCATAAAATTAAATAGAGTTGTAGAGTTGCCCCACAGTTTTTTAATTGCCTCTTTTAGCTTCTTAGGCTCCTATTTTTTGTAGCCTGAATAAAATATTCATTGTTCCAATAGCCCACACACCAAGTCGCTTCAAACCACAAGCATTTCCCTCAAAATCGACGATCCATGGAAATCGATCGTTAAAAATTCCTAACGTAACAGTATTCCACCTTCTGACTGGAATATTCCAAATAGTTCCAAAAAACTGCTCAATCTGTAATTTTTCAAGTTTCTCTGTTTCATAAGATCGCCTTCCCGATCAAATTATACCCTTATTCCAGATAAAAAACAAGTTCATTACTTTTTTAGCTCCGGCCACCACGATAAGCTGCTTCTCACCGCAAGCGTTTAATGCAAAAACAAAGACTTTCACTAAAAAGTGACGTAGTCGTAGACAAACACCAGCAAACATATTCCAAATTCTTTGAGTTTTTTTTGAAATTGATCTATGACAGCTTTAACTGCCAACTAGCAAGTTCTTTACATCTCAGAAGATCTTACTTTAGAAGTTGGTTGTAATCTACTTCTCACCGTTGCCTTTTTAATACTGCAGCAAATAAATCTTTTATCGAACCACCAGCCACCACGCCAAGCGACTTCAAGACAAACATTTTCCGAAAGATCAAAGACTGTTGCTGGAAATTCTTCTAATATGTTAAGTTTTGTCAACTTGTTCCAACTATTTGCCAAATTTGTTCAGAGTTATTAAAAGGATTTCTAAACTTGTTCCAACTTTTTGCCAACATTTTTCAGAGTTGGTCTTTGACCTTAGACTAACTTTGAATTTTCATGTTCTTCACGTCCTAGAAAATTCGATCTAGACATTTTTGTCCAAAAATGCAACTTCTTTTCTTGAGGTTCTTCAAGTAGAACTTTTCGAGCTCGTAGTTTTTTTATACTAAAACAATAATAATCATTTATTTCACCTCCAGTTGCTACACCAAGCCGCTTCGCACCACAAACATTTCCAGCAAAATCGATGAGGGAAGTTGAAAAATGCCGCCCTTCAACCTCCATCATTTAAGAGAGAATTTATTCAAATCTTAAAAACAAAGACCGTCAAGTATGGAGTCATACACGGAACGGTCCCTCGGCTTTTTTCAATTCTTTGCGCGCAATATAACTTAATTTGCATATAAAATGTTCTTTAGTATAATTTGTGACTTTATGTTTTTCTTTTCTGATTGAAAGGTTGATTGAAAAATGGCTTACGCCATATGGGAAATACCCAACAAACATCCATGATAAGTTCAGTGAAGAAGCTTTCGTTTTTCTTTTCTTTTAATGACGATTTCCGACCTTAATGGCATATTCAAACGCATCTCAAAAGCTCATTTATTTCGCCTATATAATATTTCAAGCGTAATTTTGGGCATAAGATCCGTGTATAACAGTTTTTAAATGCTGCCATTGCAGTGTAGTAAATAAGCGGGGACATTTTTGACTTTATGCCAGATTATCGGATTTAAAATTACGAAAACCCAGTGAGTAAGTGCAACAGTGTGTACGCAGAAGTTACAGTCCGTAAAATGGACCGTTGAATACCCGATCCTATCCCACATAGTAAAACGCTGATGGTATTATTATTTTTTGACATTTTATGAGTAGTGCAAACTACGAAAAGGGGCGTGGTCCAACCGCCCCTAGTTACAAACTACCAATATTAATAGATATTTCCAAGTTACGCTTAAATGTACGTAAAAATGCAATTTTTTGGTTAAAATGCAATTTTTTGATTAAAATTCAATATTTTTCAAAAATCTACCTCTTAAAGGGGGCGTGGCTAAAAATTTTATACAAGAGAAATCTGTAATGAAATCTAATTTACCTTATTTGCTAATTTTTTTGTTTCATGCTTTTCTAAATTAGGCTTAAGGCCAGTCAAAATTATTTTTTTTTTTTTGTAAAATTTCAGGTTCTTCTTGTATTCTGCCTCCAAATGTGGGCGTGGCCCAGAGTCTTGTAAAAATAAAATGAAGAACTAAATGTTTTCTACATAAAATATTCTGCAATTTTTTTTCAATTTGGAACAAAAATATTGAATAGATGCATTTGAAAATTTTAATATACCCTTGAAATAGATGCCACGCCCACTGAACCAATTTATTTTGTGTCTTACACTCATATGTAAAAATGGCAAAGAGGCTCAAATTTGCCATAAAGAAAATGGCAAATTTGAGCCTTTTAAGACGTCTTACAGTTTTGAAGACGTTGAAGTTGCTTTAAGTAGTTTAAGTACAGTTAAAGTTGCACATTTAGGCCAATTGTGGGCGTGTCTTTGTGAACAAGTCATAGTGAACAAGTGGACCATTAGGCCCATTTTACACTTACCCGGCAGCCGGTTAACCTGCACCGGCTACTCGGTCGTTGGGAATACATACTTATGGCTGGTGCGCGTTCATACCTGCAAACCCGGTTGCCCATGCAAACAACACATACAATCACACATACCCGGCAGCCGGCTAACCCTTACCGGCTGCCGGGTATGTGTGAAATGGGCTTTACTGTCTTACGAACACAAAAGATGCTTAGCTGAAGGGATATGACGTGACAATAAAGGAATCGTTACCAAAGTTCACAATATTGAGTTGGATGATCCCCGAATCAAGGTTGATTGATTCGGGGATCTTAGATTGTAGCGATTTTAAACAATACCGCTAATTGAATCCTGTGCTCAGTTTCGAAAAAAATATCACCAAGGTGGTTGCCGCGTTTTTGATAATGGAATTGGGATGAAGATATAAGACCAAAAACGAATTGGGATGAAGATATAAGACCCTAATTTGGAGCTCTTCCAGAACGATTCTGGTGAATTTTAGAGGCATTTTGTAACAACCGATAAATCTGGGATAAAACAAAGAAACAAAACAGTCGAAACGATTTCGTCTATGGGAAAAATAATGGCAACTTTAAGTTATGGGACGACTCTAAAGGATCGTGTTCTTTGATTTTTTGGAAAAGTGAAGGACGAACACCGGAAAAAGCTACGAAAATCTATAATATTGGCTAATAGGACCGGACGGTTGGTTAACAGAAGCAGGAGTAAATTTAGCTGAATTTCCTACATCGAATTATGAAGAAATTGCTCAGAGGAAAAAAATTTCATTAATTGAAGATCATCGATGAACCAAAGGCTTATTTTGCAGAGCTTGAAAATTATATTATTTTGGAAGGGTTAAGAAAGTTGAAATATCGTTGGAAAATGTGTATCGCGCTCAAAAAAGACCACTTAGAAAATTTTCTACCAGCCATACAATATGTTTGCGACTGCACCAGAGTCCAGATGTGATCAAGAAATATTTCGAGTATTGGATCCGGTGGAGTCATTTGTCTACACTCCGAAGACATGTGGTGCCAACCAGGCGGGTGCGGCGATACTATCCACACAGTGCATGAAACCGTGAGTTTGATAAAAAAAAAAACACTCGGTGAAATGGAAAGGCACTGTTTGGGACTGATGTGGACGCCGTGGTGGCCGCGTGATGTGGTGATACTGTGGTCCCGGGTTCGAATACCTACCGGGACAAAGAAATTTTTTTCACGGTCCCATCTTGACGAGGGTCTGACAAACTCACCTACAAACCCACCTCAATTCGTCGTTAGGAATCGGCAAAAAGATTGCATGTCGCCTTCATGTGTGTAAGTAAGTACATCTGAAACACACACAGCATGCACGGTTGTGAGAGGCTGAGGGCAAAGCTCTAATGAGCTGCGAGTGCCTGTTTTTTTTTCAAATGGGACTAAAAAAAGCTTTGGGCGACAAAAGTTTTAAGTTCCCTCGAACGGTTGGTCATAACTTGGCCAAGGCAAGGGAGTCAAAAAGCTCATAAAGGACTTTTCTTTGCCAAGACAGTCAAAGAAAAATCCTCTTAGCTATAACCCTGATGTGACTGTGATATAGGGGTTACCCATCTCGATATGCGTCGCCCATAACACACCCGATCTTGGGCAATCGCATTTGACGTTTTAAACCCTTCTTACCCTAAAGAAACAAAAAAATGTCGTCCCCATTCATTAATATACTGATTGTCTGACAAATATTTTTTGTACAGGAAATTGATGAACGGAAAGTATAAGTGTGTCGGAGTTAACCTTCGCTAGTAGAGCGTTGTTAGTTACAGTCATTTAAGAAAAACTTTCAAATGAATCCAGTCGGTTCTGAACCTACGTCCTAATGCGAACTGGTCTGTGCAGAAACCACTGCAGAATTTTTCCATTTTTTTGTACCCTTGAGGCTTTGAAATTTTATAAGATCAGAGTATGAGATTATTTAGAATAATCCCAGCTCTGAATATACAGAATAAACAGATGAATATAAGATTCGTTACCTAGAAGGGTCCATAAATTTTTCAATTTTTCCTGCAAGGAAAAGAGCGTGCCAGTCTCTTGAACCCTGAGGAACTCCAAAGTAAATAGGTTTTGCAAATCAAAGATTCTTTCATATATTTAAGGTTAAACCTTGTTAGTAAATGTTTTTTTTTTAACATTTTATTCATGAACGACTTGGAAAATGTACAAACAGAACAATCGCAATCTATTGAAGAATTGTTCTTTTTTTAATAGCACGTTCAATAGGTTATGATGAAGTTACCCTTCTCTAACAAGTTGCATTTCCAATCGAGGGCTCCGATTTTCCACAAGGATTCCACTCTTCTGCATAGTGGAATCCTTGTGGAAAATTCCTTTGAGCAATTTATTTGAAAACTATAGGACGATATAGAAAAAATACTCTTTCCCAAAGTCCTCTCTGCACACTCATATAGTTTCAGACAAACAAACACATTCATACACAGCGATAACGACAGCAGTGACACGCTTTGCATGACAGAGCAAACCCCGGCAAATTAGATAAACGCAATTCTCTGAAGAGTGCTGTATAGCTGCATGAAAAACTATCCTCTTTCTGGTAATGAATAGGTTTTTTTTTTTGTGGCTTTATCATACCTTGACACAGGGTGTACCTTTGAATGCATGATTAGCAGACAAAGAGATTAGTGCTAAGGAATTTTTTTGTTGCGAAAAAAAGTCAGTGAATAGGATTACCTATTGCGAAAATGTGTCACAGATAGAAGAGGCCTATTTCTTTATGCACGATGGCTCTAAAATGGGCTTGTTTGAACAAAAATCCTCCCTCCTTTGTAGATCAATTTTTTTCCCCCCACTTTTGTGATTGAAATTATAGAGGGCTGTGGAGAAGGTTTGTGTCGCCGCTAAATAAAAGAAACTCGTTTAGATTTCACTCCTTTCCGCACATCGTTTGATACGCAAAATAGTACAACCATCCCTCTTGGCATTGTTCACCCCGCAAAGCATTTAAAAGGCTCCCAAATCATTTTAACTCCGGATTCTTTGAATTTCCATGAATATCCTTCTAATTCTAATTGAGCCTGGTGAAATTGTTTCCCTTTTTATTGATTCCCTCACAACAACTACTAAGCAGAATTTTGCCAAAGAAATGTCGCAAAAAAATGCGACCCATAATAGCGCGTTTGCGTCACAAACCTTTGGGGCTAGAGCACACCCGGTCATGGTATGGAAAAACGGCTCTATAGCAAAAAAAAAAAACCCTCATCCTTTCACGACATCAAAAGCAACCTCAATCAACCATCGTAGGCGTCACAATCTACCCAACCAGATCCCTTCAAGGAACATTCACTTTACGTGAATTACGACGCAAAAGAATTTGCCAGGATAATAATGACGTGTTTTATACTCTCGTGCTTTTGGCTTAGGATCAAAAGTGTGTACCTACATGCAAAAAAAAAAAAATGAGGAAGAAAAACCTTTTACCAGGCGATACAAGAATAGACTGATTCTGTTGAGAAAGAACTGCTTTTTTGTATATTTAAATCCTTCAACCGCTTTATGGGGATTATTAAAAAAAATCCCCAACATTAACAATGGGTTAACACACAGGCAATTAGGGTTGCCACGGGTTCTGTGTTTATATGGCAGATTGTAAATCTTTTCTCCGAAATTCGATTCGCTTTGGCTTAGTGTAAGAAAATAGTCCTTTTTTGCGCCCCCCATCTGTTGTGGGTGGGCTTGAGTATAGTGTGGCTCTTGATAATACTTGATTTGGGCTTTAATGCGAAAGTAATCGACGTTTATCCTCGAAAAGCACTTAACGATTTAGGTAAGTGGTTTGTTTGTTTTCATCGCCGCACCGCATTCACGTCGTCGCCGAGGTACATCAAAGGGGCCAACCTCGTCCTGGGAAGGTAATTATTAGCAAGTCCACACCGGCACTTCATCGATCATCTATTTATAAGGCTGTCGCCCTTCGACGTAGCCATTGACACCTGATAGGTTTCGATGTGTACATAATCGGCGACACCTTTGTCGCATTAATTCTGTATGGGATCCCTGTTGGCCCATCAAACACCTGCACACACCAACACAGAACCCTGAGAACGCGCCCATTGCCACCAAATAAAATAATAAACTAATTACGCAAAACTAATTAGAGAAACAAAAGCAATCAAGGACCTTAATGAATTTTCTCATCAAATTGTGTTTTCCTCTGAACTTGGCACATCTAGGGCGTGCACAAAATTATGCCCCCGAAAAACGCGTTATCCTAGCATTTGTAGTGCCTTGTGCCTATAACACTGCTTAAGAGTAAACACCTTTTTGTAAATTCAGCATTAATTTGGGCCAACACTCCTTGGGCCAAAAATCCCCGGTATTTCGGTGAAATCTTCGGGGGATTATACTCGCCAACTCATGAAAACACAACGTCGACGCGAAATCCTCCGCCTGGATTGCCAGCCACGAACCTATGGAAGAGGCGGCCGTCAATTGCTGCCGGTAATGACCTCGCCCAGGAAAACAAACTACCAATTTAATGGCAATCGTCACTTTGTCGAAGGATAATACGATTATTGCCGGCGATATCCTTGAAAATTAACGATAACTTCTCACGTTCTATTTGTGAGGAGATGGGTTGGGCTGCTGGGAAGGGAATATAGTCTTCGCCTGTAGGATATTATTGATTCCCCTTTTTCCAGCGTCGCGAATGCGAATTCATTTGAAACTATGGGAGTGGGCTATACTGATGTTCGAGTGGGATTATCATAATAAACTGGTATTTACCCGAGTGCTGAAAACTCGATACAGATCGCAGCCGAGTAGAAATTATTAATTGCTAAAACGGAAACATAAACAAACACACACATACCCACTTTCCCAGCGAGGCAGAAATATTTTTGGCCATACGTGGAGCGGGCGCATATACGAAAAAAAGGACACCTGATTAAGATTCAACAACAGGAGCCTCTCATCTACGGTTACGAGGTCAATAAAAATGTGCGGTGGGTAACGCTTACGCGTCGTCGTCCCTTATACGCTGGTGTGTGTATATGTGATGGGCCCATTGCGATAGGCAAAAAAGTTTGGCAATTCATTCTTTTTTGGTAGCCTTACGTGAGGATAAACTTTTTTGCAGGATAATTGAATATTTCATGGTTTTTATGGCGAATATGAAACGAAACGCTGGCAAAGTTTTGCGCGAGACAATAATGCGCGGATGAATTTTTCGATGGAGCACGATTTTGCCCGTATTCATATTTTTTATAGGCGACTGCAAAAAGAGCGATTAGAGTGTGATTTGAGTGACCATTCAGGACGCGCGGGCGATCGATGTTTGGAAAAGACATTTTGGGCTGTATAAAAGCATCAGGACCAAAACTCATTAGGGATTAGTTTTTGTTCTGTTCCCGGCTCGCAAACGAAGGGGAATATGATTAATGGCACGCAATTAGGGTACTCTCTTTGATGCAGATGGGAGGCGCCTATTAACAGAGAATGAAAATGTTTTAAATTTAATTCGAAATTGTTTCATCAAGTATTTTAGTAAATTTTAGGGCGTCTGCAATTTCATTATCATTTTGAAATGCCGCTTATCCTTTTAAAGGGGTCGCGGAGCGCCACCAACTCAAGAGACTCCGGCGCAATCCCCAAACTTTAGATCGTCCGATATTTTAACACCCATTTCTTATTCCAAACGTGTCAGAGGTTTGAAGAAGTCGTTAGTCAGAGATTCGTTTAAACCCAATCAACTTATTGAAGATTTGTATTCAATTTCAAACGACTGATATACTACAACCTCACAAAACCGAGATGCAGCCTTTAAATTAGCCTAAACAAGTGAGTAAGTGCAAGAGTTTGTCTGTGACAAACTTCTATATACCCGACCCTATATACCATGTAACACCAAATCTTAAAGTTTCTAGGCCCGAATTCATATATTATTTGTACAGGCCACGCCCCCAAAAATGGACATGGGCTTAAAATTAAAATCAATTAATTGTAATTTCGTTAGAATCATACGAAAATACGGTAAATGCGAAAACTATTTCAGAAAAAAAAACTGTTTTTTTTTGTGTTTCTAAAAACGCCCCCTAAAAGTGGGCGGAGCTCAAAACTTTGTGTGGAACAAACTTAGCAAATAGCTAAGCATTTAGTTTTTTTTCAATTTGGAGTCAACTTTCCGAGAAATCGGGTTTTGAAACATGTCTAACATGTTGAAAGCGGGCATGGTCGATATTGTGGGCGGTACAATTTTTGCCTTGTTAAAGGTCTTAGGCCAATATTGTTCAGTACTATAATTTAAGTTCCTGTGCCTTGTCCAACAGGCATTTATGCAAAAAAAAAAATATGTGAAAAAGAGGTTGCCTCACATTGAAGCCAGTAGTGTCCGTTGACGAATTAAGCCAATTTTCACACTTTGTCTGTCAAATCAAAGAACCAAGCTATGTAGCAAGTTTCAGCTCTCTATCTTGCTTTTGAAGACCTCAAATCTTCACACATAAGGACGGACGGACATGGCTTAAACGATTCACATGTTGGTCTCGTTCATATGGTCAGATCTAAAAGGTCTAAGGGTCAACGGTGATTATTTCGCTTTGTTACAAACTATGCATTAAAATTAATATACCCTCGGTCGGGTATAAAAAACATGAGGGGCACAAACTAGAGGAGCACCGCAATCAGGAGGAACGAAGTGAAATAGGGGCAAGTTTTATATGTCATTATGAAAAGCCTAGATTGTTTTTAGGACCATTTTAGGACGTCTATGAAACTTAAATAAACTATTTACCTCTAAATAGCCCTTGTACAAAACCTTTAAGTAATCTATCTGCGGTTTTCTTCATAATTTTTAATTAATCTACACTTTCAAGGCTTAATCTTAAAGTCAAAACCTCTCTGAAGCTTTTAACTTCTAGGATTTCAGTTGTGTTGAGTATTGCTAATTTTAAAGTCCGAATACACTGCATCCTGTGAAAAACTTCTTGTTTACTTGCCATCTCACATTGGCCCCCTCCTAATACTTCCATGGTGATGCTGCAAGCGTTCGAATTGGAAATGCTAGCGGACCAATGTTGAAAGGACAAATCCGTCCTGGGTCACCGGCAGAGGGCATGTATCCTGCATAACCATCACCTTTAGTGAGTACTTCATTAACTCGCTAAAAGTTGGCGAACCTCTTGAAGTTGATGAAATCTTTCTAGAAATACTAAAAGCAATGGGTGAAGAAGGGGCTAAACAGCGAACATATGCCCCTAAGGTGGCATGGGAAGCTGTGAAGTACCTAGTGATTGACAACCAGAGGTATAAGTATCAGTTTTCAAAAATAAGGGGAATACAGGTTTGCTGTGATCCTGAGGGATTAATCCTTCTCAAGTCTTTCGGAAAAAGTATAAGCAAAAGATAAGCAAAAAGAATTGCAAACACCTGACCGAGTTGTAACCGAGCCATTTAAAATGAAAAAAGAATATCTCTGGCAAAAGCAAAACTGGCCAGACCTTCGCTGTTGACTTTATTTTTAAGAAGTCCTGAGAGCATGCGTAACTGAACTGGTTGCCTCGGTGTAAGCTCTGGAAAGTTTTGTAGACATATTGAGTGACATCTTTCTTTGAGAGCCATTTAGCCGTTATATAAAAACTGCACAAGCTGATGTCTGCATATAAATAGTGTCGAAAACCACTTTTTGGATTTGCGCATTGGACATTGCCAGGGCTGTGTTTTGTTACCTGAAAACTTCTCTAGTCTAAGCATGTTGAAACCAAAACCAAAAAAAACAATGTCCGCTTTATGGCAGTGTAGAGGGGATTTTGGTAAGACATGGGGTCTTTCTGCGAAAAGGGTCCCTTGGTTCTATATGGCCATGGTCAGACCATTCCCCTCATATGCATCGATTGTTTGGTGGAACAGGCTTTTGAAAAAACGTGTTACTACTTCTTTTGCCAAACTCCAAAGAACGGCTTGTCTGGGCTGCCTTCCCTGGCACGCCGGACTCAGCTCTTAATGCTCTGCTGAACTTCCCCCCTCGATATATTTTTTATGGGGTGTAAGCTGAAAACCATCTTTCGCTTAAAGAGGGTTTTTGGTATCAAACGCATTGGAATTTTGAAGAACTTGTGCGAGAAGAATTGTCCTACGACCCCCTCTGGACATGCTCTCTGACGCCATGACCCCAGAAATCCTTTTGCGACTTCTTCAGCCCGACTCGTATTTTTACTGATGGCTCCAAAACGAGATAGCCAACTCGGCACAAGAATTCTCTTTTTGCCGCCAAGCTTCCACCGACTGGGGACTGCCTATGTGTTATGTGCTTTGCCTGGCACACTACTACTCACTTAGGTGGCGAGTGTTTCACACAGACAGGAAATCAAAGGCAAATCCCATGGCAGATTCCACTACGTTTCGTTTCGTTTCCTGTAGGTGTTTTTGCGGGTTTTAGCAGGCAGGGGGTTGCAGAGTTGGTCAGAGGTGGTCAAAGGATAGACATGTGCACTCAAGAGGATACAAGCATCCACAGGTTTTCTAAACCCACCTCTGTCTATCAACTCCTACTCTCACCTCCCCGTGGTGAACACCGGGTGCCTAGTACCTCAACTGGAGATTGGGTTCCAACCCCTTTGGAAGGTTGTTGGGGGTAGCAGACGAGAGAGGGGGGGAGGAGTGTTCCCACTAAGGCACTTCTCCTTGCATCCGGACGGCAGCGGAGGAATTCCCCAGATGGAATCAACGGTGGCGTCCATAGTTCCAGTCAGGCCGAACTACTTAGTGAACACCTTATATGGGCTACTACGACGTATTCGGAGCTCAGGCCTATAAGGAGCGGGCTATCCGGCTCTCCGTCCTTAGAGCTAAGCAAAGGATCTGGTCCTCCAGGTTGGGGGTCGTGCCGTCGGGGTGACTTCCCGGCCACGTAAAGAAACACCAGTCACGAAGCGGAAACAAGCCTCGGATTCGGACGGATTTACTGTTGACGACCAATGCAAACGAGAAAAGGACAACGAGCTCCGGATCTGCACGTGGAATGTTAGGTCCCTTAACAGACCACGTGCAGCCGAGCAACTAGCGGAGGCCCTTAACGACTGCAAGGCAGACATTACTGCCATCCAAGAAATGCGGTGGGACGGGCCGGGCAAAAGAAGGATGAAAAACTGCGACATCTACTACGGCGACTGCTATCGGCATCAAAGACAGCGCCTATTTGGATGTGGTTTCGTTGTTGGAGGCAGACTTAGGCAAAAAGTCTTGAGCTTCAACCCTGTAAGCGAGCGCCTCGCGACGATCCGCATCAAGGCTAAATTCGCCAACATTAGCCTGATATGCGCACATGCCCCCACAGAGGAGAAAGATGACGAGACCAAAGATATGTTCTACGAGCTCCTGGACAAAACTTATGAGCAGTGCCCTAGCTACGACATTAAAATTGTCCTAGGCGATTTTAATGCCAAGCTAGGAAGGGAGGGCATCTTTGGTCGCACTGTCGGAAAGTATAGCCTGCACGACACGACCTCCGATAACGGATTCAGGCTGATCGACTTTGCTGCGGGGCGACACGTTGTGGTAGCTAGTACACAGTTCCCGCATCTCAATATCCACAAAGGGACATGGAGATCTCCCGATCAAATCAACCGTCAACCAGATTGACCATATTGCGATCGACGCAAGGCACTCCTCCAGTATCATGGATGTCCGAACTTTCCGAGGGGCCAACATTGACTCGGATCACTACCTTGTTGTAGCCAAGGTACGGCTGCGGATATCCCGACCAGCGCCAAGTAATGGAAATACTGTGAGGAAGTTTGACGTCGGCCGACTACAATCGCAAGAGATCGCCAGGTCCTTCTCCAACCGAGTCTCTCAAAACCTTCTACGAAGTCCTATGCAACCAGCATCAAGTATTGATAGCCAGTGGCAACATTGCCAAAATGCCATCAGAGACGCCGCCTCTGAAGTGCTGGGTTTCACACGGCGACCACAACGAAACCCCTGGTTTGACGATGAATGCCGGCAAGCACATGCAGCTAAACAGGAAGCATACAAAGCGGCGCTGCACAGAAGGACTAGAGCTGCTCGCGAGCTCTACGAGCAGAGGAGGAGAGAGGAGCACCGGCTTCTCCGAAGGAAAAAGAGAGAGCACGAGAAGCGCGCGGTTGAAGAGATAGAGAGATGTTACAACAGGAATGAGGTTAGAAAGTTTTACCAAAGGATCAAAAGGTCCTGCCAAGGGTATAAACTTCGAACTGAAGCCTGTAAGGACCATCAAGGGAACATCGTTGTAGAATCGCAGTCGGTGCTGAGGATCTGGAAAGACCACTTCTGCAGACTGTATAACGGCGAGGAAGAACCAAATACCGCTGTCAGGCAGAACGAACCATTCAACCCGGGCGAAGACGTTACCGACGAAGCATACGAACGATACCGCCCACCCGACCTGGAGGAGGTGAAAGTAGCTGTGTCTAAGCTCAAGTGCAACAAAGCAGCCGGAGCAGACGGCCTAGCTGCCGAACTTTTTAAATCCGCTGGCGATGAGCTGGTTAGGAGCATGCACCAGCTCATCTGCAAGATATGGTCGGAAGAAAGCATGCCCGACGAATGGAACCTCAGCATTGTTTGCCCGATCCTGAAGAAAGGAGACCGTCTGAGTTGTGCCAACTACAGAGGCATAAGTCTTCTTAACATCGCATACAAGATCTTTTCTGCTGTACTGTGTGAACGCCTGAAGCCGTTTGTCAACAATCTGATAGGCACATATCAGTGTGGCTTTAGGCCAGGAAAGTCCACCATCGATCAAATATTCACACTGCGGCAGATCTTGGAGAAAACCCAGGAATTCCAAATCGATACACACCACCTCTTCATCGATTTCAAGGCCGCGTATGACAGCATCTATAGAGACGAGCTATATAGCGCAATGTCTAGTTTTGGCATCCCTGCCAAACTCGTCAGTCTGTGCAGGATGACGATGGAAAACTCACGCTGTTCCGTCAAGGTCGGCAAAGACCTCACCGACCCCTTTGATGTCAAAAAAGGATTTAGACAAGGCGACGCGCTGTCATGCGACTTCTTTAACATCATACTTGAGAGAATTGTGCAGAACTCTCGCGCCAACACCAGAGGTACAATCTTTCAAAAGTCCGTTCAACTACTTGCATACGCAGACGACATTGACATAATCGGTAGAACAAAGCGTGATGTCAGTGAAGCCTTCGTGAGTATTGGGACGGAAGCGGCGAATATGGGTTTAGCAGTCAATGAGGGCAAAACCAAGTATATGCTGTCATCAAGAAAAGACACCCAACACCGACGTCTTGGACAAAACATCACCATCGACAGCTATAACTTTGAGGTAGTTAGGGACTTTGTCTACCTTGGTTCCGCTATCAATTCAGACAATGACACCAGCGCTGAAATCAATCGAAGGATAACTCTTGCCAATCGCTGTTTCTTTGGGCTAAGAAGGCAATTGAGTAGCAAAGCCCTCTCTCGAGCAACTAAAGTGTCCATGTATAAGACCCTCATCATCCCAGTCCTGCTTTACGGTGCAGAAGCATGGACTCTGTCAAAGGCGGATGAAAACACTTTAGGCTGCTTCGAGAGGAAAATTCTTCGGACGATTTACGGTCCCGTCTGCATAGACGGAGAGTGGAGGAGGAGATATAACATCGAACTGTACGGGCTGTACAGCGATACCGACCTAGCCAAAAGAGTCAAAACACAACGTCTACGATGGCTGGGTCATTTAGAGCGGATGGACACCAACGCCCCGGCCCGGAAAATCTTCGAATCCACACCGCAGGGACGACGCGGTAGAGGAGCACCGAGACTCAGGTGGCGCACGCAAGTGGAAGGGGACCTCAGCCAACTTCGCGTGCGAAACTGGAGACGGCTAGCTAGAGACAGAGCTGGCTGGCGAAGCTTGTTGGCCGAGGCCCAGGTCCACCCCGGACTGTAGCGCCACCTTAAGTAAGTAAGTAAGTAAGGGTTGCAGAGTTGGCTTTCTCTTTACAGTTTGATCAGTGGGTCTGTTGCTGGGGTCTTTGTGGAAAGCGAGAGCATAAGACTCCACTACCCCTTAGGTATAGGCATGCTTCTGTCTTTCAAGCGGAGATATTCGCTATCCTAATGGCTATGCGCTATATTGTGACTAAAAGGTGCAGGGCAAGAAGCAAATGCGTTTGCAATGATAGCCAAGCCGCTCTAAATGCGTTGCTCCACGCTCTTACCTCAAACATTCGATGAATTTAGTCGGAAGTCTAAGCACAGTGAATCTTGTTTGGGTCCCAGGTCAAACTGGTATCCAGGAAAATGAGATTTCTGATGAGCTTGCCAGACTATAGACTCAGAAGAGTCTTCCTCCTGGCGTAAGGCCTTTCTGTATCTGGTGTCACGTCTGCCATTGATACTTGGGTTTCTCGTGAGCACAAGTCTAGTTGGCGTGACTGCGATGGATGCAGGCAGACTAAATGACTACACCCGGACATCTGCGAGGGCTCAGCGTCTTTCCTTCTGTCTCTCAGGAGAATTGATTGCAGACTTCTTGAAGACGTCCTTACCGGCCACCAAGCTTTTGCCAGACACTTGAATATGTAAGGCTTAAGCGAAACGACCACCTGTCCTGCCTGTGGAGAGGACGACGATACATCGGAACACTTGTTTTGCCTTTGTTCGCATCAGGTCTTTGGGGCTGACGTTGTAAGTGCTGAACACCTCAGCTCTTCATCCCTGAAGCTCCTTCTCATCTTTCTTCGGAAGACGGGTAAACTGAATTCATTTATGTAAGGTGTCTGCATCGTTATACAAGGGACCAGTAGTTGTATCTGAGTGCTCCATCGGATAGTAGCAACCACTCATAAAAACGTAAAACGTAAACGTTTTAGTAAATATGGACTGGAAGATGAAGCGCAGCTTAAGCGAGAATGTATCAAAGTGGCTGGTACACATAAGGGTAAACCATGTTTCATATAATTTTGCAGAAGGATAGGCTTTGCACTGGCTGATTATAAGTTATAGCCAACCAGTGCAAAGCCTGCGCTACCCTTATAATTTATAACTATCGTTAAGCTATCCGAAAAAAAATTTCTACGGTTCGTGTTTTGATAAAAACAAAGACGAAAATTAAGTGATTGCTTTAAATTGCGCAGCAGAATTACGTCTTCAGCAAATTATTGAGCTTAGTGTACGCCTGATTAATACCAAAAACCTTTTTATTAAATCCACCAAAAAATTAACAGGAATTTATTTATTTTTTAACAGTTTTTGGATGCAGTTTTTTTTGGGAAAAATATTTTTTAAGATTTTGATATTATTTTGGAATGAGATATTCATAAGGACAACAAAAAACACAAAATCCACCCAAAAAAGGTTCTGCTTTTCGTATTAAAAGACGGGCGACAACTTTTTGTTGTTCAGCATTCAAAACATTGCCAAAAACATTTGTCATTCTCCCATATATTCAATTTGTTTTTAGCGATCCGTACAAAAATGAAAAAAGGATGTCTTATGACATTACTACGTTGAAGCAACTCTTAGGCCTTAAATTTTCATCTATAGAGAGCGGAAACTGGGCTGGAAGTCCTTTGAATCGGATCACGATTGAAGACTACTAAAATTCGTTTACAGACACGAGGACTTCGGACCTCTATGTGTATGGTACCTCCATTAAAGAAAAAACAATTAAGTCAAGATTCAGCCATGTCACTTTTGCGTCACTACATCAATTTTTGACATGAGGCACTGCTTTGGCAATTCTTTTAAAGGCGATAGAAGAAAATTTATCGAAGCATTGACCACGTCCACATCTAAACTAGTTTTAGATAAAAATACAATTTTTTTTTAAAAATATGTGTTAAATATCAGAAAATATTCTACGACAAAAAATTTTGGTATACCTACAAATTTGCTGCACACACTATATGTCTCGGCCCACTTTTGTGGGCGTGGTTAAAAAAAGAGCTTTTTTAAGTAAAAAGGCAGGGTTTTCGTTCGGAAATTGATGTAGAAAACCGCATTGCATAAAGCGTGTAAAAAAGGTAATATTTCTTGCCAGCCTATTTGCTGGAGGCGTGGCAGTTTCCTTCTTAGGTAGGAGAGAGTATTTTTCAATCTGTCGCAAATGGACTAAAACTTTTATATACGCACTGTGTTCTTTTTTTTAAATATTTTCTTACTTTTTGGGCGATTTTTTATACTATTTTGTGTCGTTATGCATACATTTTTGGGTGTTTTTTTTACAACGAAATTTTCATCTAAAAAATTGGTAAATTTTGCATTTTTAGGTTTTGGGCGATTTCTTTTTGAGCGATTTTTCGCATAGCCCAAAACTATATCGCTATTGGCTCTGGTTATAAAATGGCTTGGCAATAACCGTAAGGTGTAAGTGTAATGGTGTAATGTTTTACTCGCCCACCGCGAGACCAATGCAAAGTGAAATAATTAAGCTTTTTGAATGGTGCTGCATCGTGAAACTATTTATCAATCTTGGTAAAAACCATTACAGTTAGAGTTTCCATTTGTCGCGATGCGGGAGGCCATTGGCTAACCATCTGTTTTAATTCGTTTATCCGCAATATACTCGCTTTATATTTAGTTGGAAAATATTTTCCTATTGAAGAAAAGTTTTTAAAGGCAAGAAAGTATTTAAGGCAATTTGTAGAATAATTCTTATATAATACCAGAACGGTATACTTTAATCGATCTTATCTAATTTTATACAGAGGCTCCCCTTCGGCAGCTCTGTAGTCCAGAAATTAATCTATAAACAAACACAAATTTATGTATAGCTTAAATTGCCCCAAGCTGCTAATGTCTGTACGAAAATTTTGTCAATTAACAACCCTCTGGCACTTTCTTATGAAAACCAAAAATAAAATAATAATATTTCACAATGCGTACCAGCCCCCTAAACAAAGAATTCTCAATTTAATGGCAAACCAATTTCATTTATAGCTCAAAAGAAAAATTCTTAATGACCAAACACAGGCAGGAGTCCCCGCAGCTTTTCCAATGACTCTAATCTCCGGAATTTGATTCCAGTCAAACACACATCCACACAAAGGACCACCCACTTCCCGTTCAGTGCAAAAAGCACACAACATAGCCTCATCACATTTTCCCTTCGAGCAGTATCTCCTTGGGAAATTTACTTAATCTACATGGGAATTTTAAGGACATCCACTATACCTCTCCTCTCTCACCTAATCTGTAACAAAAGCGGCGGCGAAAAGAGAAATCGAAAGGAGAAAAAGAGCGAAAAAAAAAAATAATAATTAGAACGCGAAAAATGTTTTTCTTATCTTGCGCTCATATCCCCCGGGGAGGGAGGCAGGTTGACGTTCGGTCGGTCGGAACGAAACGAAGGAGTAGGACCTATATATCCGAGCAACACACAAACCGCGAACGAAAGGAAGTCTGTACGATATCCTCTCGAGATAAAAGCAGATTAGCTAATCTTCTGCTTCACACAAAGGCTCTGTGTGTTTTATGTATGCCAACAGTTGAGTGGGTTATTATTTTTCTTTCCCTTCGTGAAAGGATATTCGAAGCGAAACGGAACGCAATTCAGGGAATTCTCGAATCCTTTTATTTCAAAACCGGTGATGTACTCTGTGTGTGTGTTTTTTTTTGTATACTTTCGGAATTCTTCGCCCGTTTATTGTCTTTCCATCGGAGGCACAACTAAACATTACAAGAGCTTAGGTCGTCATTACGAAAGTAGATAGAGGGATACCTCTAGCAGCGCATTGGTTGCTCCTTAAAAGGATGTTCGGTGAAGTGCATGCACCAAGCTAAGACTTATCCTATTGTGTTTCGATTTTGACCTGCACTAAGAGCGTCTTGGAGCATATTGGAAATTTCAAGCATGTCCATGGCCTGAATAGCCGGAGACAACGTCTTTCCTTCAATACTCTCATTTCCTCGAATACAAAGTTCAGTGAAGGGTGAAAACTCATGCTTTTACCATCAGTCATTAACTGCTCTGACGTTTTGTCCTTTCCCCCTTGGTCCCATCGAACGTTTTAGGGTTATTTGTAACTTTTTATTCTCCACATCGATAGTTTAACTTTCCACTTAGATAGTTTCGAACAACTGTCAGGGACATATACGATACACAAAATACACATGCGGAGGAGTGTGGGTTGTTTTATTGGTCCTTTGCCGGTGTGATACACCATTCGGCTAAAGATCTACGCTTCTGTTTGTTTCTGCTACTCGAGGCGAATATATGTGCCGTCTAAACGTATAGACATTGTATGGGGTTTCTTTTTTTCATTTCTGCGTCTGATTCGAAGGATATGTGTGTCCTTGGGCTTTCGCACAGCGTGAGTTTAGTATAAGTACTTTATGTAGCGTGATGAAGGAAGCTTTATGATCTAGTTTCAGGATACGACATGGCATACACCTCTCATTCCAAACGCTAATCGAAAATCAAACCAGAGGATACAATAAAAGCACACGAAAAACTAAAGTGAGGGCGTCGGGGGACAAGGGAAAAGAGTAAAAATAGAAAAGAATGGGAAAACGAAATGACGAGAACGAAACAAACAAGCAGCTATGACGCGCGAGTTTCTATACATATACGAACACGTATACCCTAAACATTTTCATTTTTCTCGATATAATCCCAACTGCCGAGTTGTTCGACAGAACGAAGATGTAGGAGGAGTATGCTCCTCAAAGCTTCTTTTCCTTCGCTCGAGAACGATATCCAGGAGATAGGATAATAATATTGCGATGCCTTTGAGCAATATTGTTTATCTAGATGATATGGTTTCATTCTGTTTCTTGTCCTCTCTTTATTTTGTTGTTCTTTTTCTTCTCATTCTGTCGATTTTTATTTTTCTGATTATTATTTCCGTTAGAGGAGGATATTCCCTATTTCTATTTTTTCGACAGGCGAGGCTCTGTGGATTATATTTTGGACAAGGACACTCACTGTGCGCTAGTCATTGGCGTATGTAAACAATGTAATAATTATTTCCAATTGGAATTCCCATAGATTGGCGGCGGGGGGAAATAAATTAAAAATTCATTGCGATTTGAATTTTCGTATATTTTTTTGCTGTTGTTGTTGTAGCTGCAAAGGAATTCTGTCAATTTTGACAAATATTTATTTTTGTCAAAAGGAAAATTATTGTCCAAATGATTGAAAATTTTATGGGGAATGTAATTAATGAAGAGGAAATAGAGGAATGGTTTGGGAATGCGTACTCGGATCCAGGAATAATTTCGTTTCATTGGAATGTGGTGGCTCCTAATTTATTGAAAATATTAATAACTTTGGACGAAAGAGGAATGTTTGTGATTGGTTTTTGCAATAAGCCACAATATAATTGAGTGTGAGTTTGAGTATCAAAGCATTTTAAAAAATTTTAACGTTTAGTCAATGGTGAGTCACTTAAGCCCATTTTAGAATGCGGTGGCGGAGGCTAGACTTTGAGTTTAAATTGCCGCTAAGCGAATGTCTGTTACGCTCTTAGTTGCCGTTTTAATTAAGGCAAAAATTTCTGCGATGCACAAAATTTCAAATGCATTAAACTTTCCTTGATTCCCTGGTTCCTCTGCTCTTTGAGTCTTGTCAAATTAAACCTTAAAAAATGGCAAACATTAACTCATGCTATTGTAATTGATTTTACCATAGGAAGGGTATATTAAACATTTTTTGTGTTTTTGACAAAAAAAAAGGACGTTTGTAAGGGAGTTTGTAATTGCATTAAATTGAGCAGCAAAAATACGTCTGCAGCAAATTATCGAGCTTAGTGTACGTCTAATAATTGCCAACAAGTTTTTTATTAAATCCACCAAAAAATGTACAGACATTGATTTTTTATTAATAAAAAACCGCTTTGGGTTGTAATTTTTCCAGGAAAAATATTTCTTAAGATTTTGATATTATTGTGGAATGAGATAAGGACAACAAAAAACACAAAATCTACCCAAAAATGGTTCTGCTTTCGTATATTTGACGAAAAATAAGGACAAAAAAATTGTAGTTCCTTTTAATTGCACAGCAAAAATACGCCTGCAGAAGATTTTTGAGTTTGGTGAACGCTTTAATAATACCGTCAACCTTTCTATTAAATCCGCCAAAAATTTTGCAAGCATATATTTTTTTTATTAAAAACAGTTTTTGGCTGTACTTTTCAAACTAAAAACTATAATTTGAGTACTATTGAAGAATGTTTGAAAAGAACGAGTCTTGTTTTTTCAGGTAACGGTGGGAGAATTCGAACCCAGACCTCCTCCTCATAGTAAGCACACACACAAACCACAACGCCACACACCCCACAACGCCACACACCCCACAATAACACAGTTTACAGAAAGTATTTTTTGATACTCCGGATTTTTATTGTTAATAATTCTTAAAACTTTTTTTTCTAAAAGATGACAACCCAAGATGATGAATCTCAGAGCCTTTAAATGGGGCTTAAGCATTAATATTTACAAAAACATATTTTCTGATTTTATGCAACCTCCAGATCCTTTATTGACTGAACTTTTAATGGTTTAATCGAGCTCAATACTCGTGCCAGAACGAATGGTCACAAATCTAACCATTATTTTGGATGTAGGGAATTTTAGTGTAATTCTTTCGTTAGTACATCATCGCGATCGTCCATGTGCGGTTTTTCCCCGTTATTTTAGTCTTTAGCAGCTCAAAACGAAAGTTTACCAATACCACCTAAGTACATACCAACCATGATACTTTTCTCCCGCGTTGTACCAACTCATTAGCAGTCAATCGAAACCTTGAGCGCATGTGGATAATTCTTATACGCGTGCGTAGAAGAAAAAAAGGTCTAAGCAAGTTCAAGAAAGTGGGGAATCGGAAAACAAGTTTCCGATTGTCCAGCCTCGCCAAACTGAAGGTGTCCTCTTGAACACAAATCCGCGGCTAATATAAATCTTCTTCCAGTCTCCTGAAAATCTTGAGATTTACCATAAAAATTTAAATTCTCTAAACAAAATTTTTAAAAATACAACTCCCGTTAATCTGAATAAACCTTTTCAGAAATATACTTTATACCACTGAAACGTTTGAGCCGTTTTGGCACACATTTCTAACAGTTTTTGGTGACATTGAGAAAACCATTTCATTGTAAAAATTCCTGTAGAGATTTGGGATTTGTTGCAGACACCTGTCATACGATTTCTTTTTCAAGTCTCAAACTGTTATACTATGTCTCCACCGGCAATTAAAAGAGAATTAGCGGGAGATGCTTAAAAATAAATCCCAAAGTGGCTCCACCGGACAAACATAGATTTAATCTGACACGAACACTCTGTTTCTGTAATTTTGGTTCTCAAGTGGTGATATCATTTCCCAGGAGCGAAAAACGATTGACGATTGAGGGCTTACAGCTATGAATTTTTTGGTAACGTGTTTTTCTTCTAATTTAATTTCTGTGAAAGAAAAAACGTTTTTATTCACAAATCAGGTAAATAACACGCACGGAAAAACGTGAATTCGTTCATCGAAGGCAGGTCAACTTGCCAACTTCGAGATCTGTGTTGACAGTTATAGGTCTTCACATGTTCCAAGTTTGACCACCAGGTATCGCGTTCTGACTTTTCCAATCCTCAATTTTCGTTGTAGAAATCACAATTGAAAACGTAAACTTGTGACGGTCCTGTCGTACAGGGAAAGTTTCAGTTTCCTTTTTTGATACTCAAACTGTTACAAAAGTGCAGAAAATAGGTTTGTGAATAGGGTGAATGGGATGTGTGAGAGGATTTCAATTTTTATGGTAAATCGTGTGATTTATAGATGATTAAACAAAGATTAATAATTATCGCGGACTAGTGCCCGGTGGAGACATGGTATTATAAAGATGTGCGAAAGTGATTATAAATTATAAAATGCGGGAGGTTTAAAATTTGTATAGTAAATCTCGAGATCTGTAGGAGATAAGTTAAATATTTATGTTATTCACCATATGACCATAATGACAGATCGGTCCCCATGGTATTTTAATTGCAATTTTTAACGAAATTGTTTTTTTCTGTCTTGGGGAAATGTTATCATCGCTCTTTTTTGTAAATTGAAATGACAACAAAAGAGTACCGGTATCGTTTCAATTGACACTTGCAACCGCCAATGATAGGCATCGGTCAGCAAAAAGCAGAGCTTCCTAATGATAAAGGTCTATGTCATAAGGAAGCTCGGCTTTGACCAGATCAGTGTATTTGCCTTCTAATAATCAGTGTTGTTGAGGAAATCGACAGTCTCCAATTTGCAAGAGTGTGCGATGAGGATACAGTCCAAGCTGTGTTAAATGCTAAGTCAAATGCCACTTAACTTGATGGTTTAATCCTAAATTTATAATACCTTTAGCCTTTTATTTCTCACCATGCGATTTTCCGTGGAAGGAGACTAAGCTAATTTCGATGCCCTTACCCTTCCTGTATGATCTTACCCTTCCTGTATAAAGTACTCGAAAAAGCTGTACTGTGTCTAACCCAATCCTATTTGAACACGAAAAGCTTGTTCAGCTTTTACTTGTCGGGTTTTCACTCTAAGCGAAGTTGCATGTCAATGGAGGGGTATAGCATAGGAGGCGTATAACACTTCTTGCACTTTTAGACTTTTCGAAAGACTTCCCTACAGTCAACCATAGATTATTGTGTTTTAAATTTATTAAGGAATTAGGGGAATTGCACAATTCGGCTAAGCTTATTCTCTGGTGACAGGAAAATCGCAATGCATTGTTGTCGGATAACAAACTTCCAGCTTTCTTCCTTTGTGTAATGGGGTTCCGCAAGGATCCATACTCGGCCCCATGCTCTTTTCTGCTTACGTTAATGATCTAGCAAATGCAGTAAAACAAGTCAGAAAGAAAAATTAATGAGGGTCTAGAACTCATTCGTGCTTTATTGGCCGAGAATAAGCCGTAAAAAAATGAAATGAGGCCCCAATATTTCGTGCTTCTTTTTGGGGCCTTATTTCATTTTTCGGTTTGGGGCCTTATTTCATTAGCGCCCAAAACCTCAATCAGAACGAAGACACCTTCCATTTCTTAGCTTTATGTCCTATCCTTCAAGAGATCCGAAGATTATTTTTTGCCAAGAGCTTTCTCTCGATCCAGGAATGTCGCTCCTTACTAAACGGCGGATTTGGTTGGAAGATACTTACATGCTATCTAAAAGAAGCAATTGCTTTTCGTAATTTGTATCAGTCTCCGTGAGCTAAATCAGCAAAACAAAATCAGATCTATCCACGAAGAAATCCCTTTTGTTCCGTTTTAAACTAAACCAAAAGCCCATAAGTATAGATGACAAAGAAGTCACAATCTTTTCTTTTGTATTACAAATTAAATTAACAAAAAAAAAAAAAAAACCTAATATAAGCACTAATTATTAATTAACTTTCTCGGTCCTATCATTCAACGGCAGACGGCTCTAAGCCATGTTGTATACTACTTTTTGTAAAACTTATCGAAATGAAAATAAAAAGTTTTTTGAATTGAATTGAATGAATTGAAATATGTATGCGCCTGAGTTAATTAAATGTTTTTCTGGTGGGAACACTCCGGGATTTATTTTAAATCGTCTTGGAGACTATAAATGGGCCTGGAAAACTGGTCGATAAACTGTCGGCTTCGGAAAAATGAAAAAAAAACCGCAAGTCTGTTGTGCATGCACCTTTTTCGCTCAGAACTGAATAAAACAGAAATTTAGAAAAATAAATTAAAGAAGGAAACTAAAAAGTATAAACACAAACGACCGCAAGAATTTTAAACGATTAGGATGAATTTTCCTAATTCCGAAATTAGAACCCACAATTAACCTTCATATAAGGTCTAACTGTAATGGTTACTCATATCAGACTACTATTTCAATCCAAGCAATAGTAGTTGCCACAGTTTATAGCTCAGAACGCCATAAAAATATGACTTAGTTCTATTATTTATTCATTTTTTATATTTATTTATAATTTCGATTGCTGGGTATACATGACGTATACGTAACATTTTGATCCGTTTATACCGAGTTTACAGGCAAATTTATATGAGGTTTGCTTGGTTGATTGGACTGTGTTAAGCTTTGAACCCATTTTAGACCAACGATCGAATTGTTCAGAGGCCTGGTCCAAAGCTCGACTTATTTATTTTGTGATTTGAAAAATCCATTAAAAGCCCCGTCAATATATCCTTTCGTTATTATTGAACGGAAATGTCACTGACCTCCCAGATATTGAAATTTAATGCTCAGTCTTTTTCTGTTTTAGTCCTTCTATCGACAGTGCAAGCTAAGATGCAATGGAAATGATTGAGAAACTAAATACCCAAACAGTCAGGAAGCAAGGCAAAACATGGATTCAAGCGCCCTCAGCCAGATATGTGTTTCCTGCAATCTAAAGGAAAAATTTTCCTTCTCTATAAAACACATTATCGGCAGTCTAACAAGGTCCGTGAGATTTTTCAAATAACGTCTAAAAAGCTGACAGCTTAAATGTTTAATGGCACTTTTTTCACACTTTTTCCTTCGCACTAGTTAAACAAAATTTCAGCTTAAACAAATTAAGTCGTCATGTAAGAATAATGAAGAATTTTTTGCAGGACTTAGTTGCCCATTCAAAGATTTTTCGAAGGGAAAATGTTCACCGTACTAATTAGGACCTGGAACATTAAAGTCTCTCCCCACAACAAAGTAACAATACCACTCTGACCCAATTTATAGCATCCTTTGATGTGTACACACACTTTTCACCACCCGCTCCACAGATCCCCACAAAAATATTTCACTCAATTAACTGACAAACTGCACACAATGAAAAAAGTAAAGTGAAATCGAACAAAGGCATAAAATAGCACAACCATTGGCAACTGCGGAGGCTCAATACCTCCACCATCAACCGTCTCAATATGCCTTACGCCAGCACAATGTATATAGCCTCCTCTACCTTCCATGTGGCCCAATTTTTGCAACAAAAAGTAATTCGACCGGAAAATCCGCTCTCATCATATTTTCGACCGTAACCAAATTGTCCAATAATACAGTTAAATCAACCATTTCCAGCATGTTTCCCCGGCACCGGGTCCATCACTCAAAATCCAACCAACATCGTCGTTGTCGTCGGCAGGACAAATAATAATAATAAAAAAATCCGTCTAAAACTCGAGAAAATATCCTGTAATCGACTTGGTCCTTTTCTGTGCTTGTTCTCCTATTACCATGGCCCAAGGCTGTTTGCCACTGGCACGAGGCAACACCATGTTGTGGGACAGAAAAAAAATCATTAACTCGAGGGTTCAAAATTGATTGCCCACTGCCACATTTGCTGGAGTTGAATTTCAACACGGACCCATCAGGACAATATATACACCGCCTTCCGCCCGCAGCCCTCCTTCCAGGCAGAATAATCTCCACCTTCAGAGTTGGCCAACAAAAAATTAAAAATCGCTCGTAAATTATTGTTCTTCGTTGTTTTTACTGCCATAATTTTCCATCCATCGGAAGAGAGAGAAACCGAAAAAGAGTGGACGACTTAGCATTTGGCACGACGACGACGACGATGACGACTACGAGGACTATGGCGAGGACCAAGGAACAAAACCAAAAAAAATTAAATAAATTGAATTATAGCTCAGCGTTAAGCGCTCAGATGCTGTTGACGATTTTGCTTAATTTGCTGCAAGCACGTTTCCCCGATTCTCGTTGTGCCAGATTCGGCTGGTGGGCGCGAGCGGGGCAGGGCGTGTCAAGCGTTTAATTTCGAAATTCTGTAAAAAAAACAGCGCGCACCCACACGCTGCGCCGGAAAAGGATTAAGGAAACATTTAATGTATACACACGAACACCATAGTCAAATTCGAGGACGTTTTTTTTTTTTGCACAAGTCCTCACGGTTCGGTCCCTGAGAAGTCGCAGTAGAAAGCTATTTGTTTCGGAGCGGTCGTGATTTGGCGCTTTAATTAGTAGTCGTCTATCAGAGCCAAAAGTTGAGTCCTTTGCGCAAAGTTTTCGCAGCAAAGCAGTTGGGTGAATTACAATTTATTATTCGGCCGAGCCCACCCAGGACAGGACGAAATACAAATTATAAATTGGACTCGCTGTTCGCTTTGATTGCGCAAAGTTGGTGTCTTTCACAGAAGTTGTGTGATGAGCATTCATTACTTTTTGATTAACCTTACCTGATGAGAAGCCTTAAAATGTGGATCATGATGGGAATGCAACTTTTGTTTCGATTGCAATCTGGGGTAGAGTGGTTCGCAACACAGTTTTGAGCGTAAAGTTTTGCGCGGCGTCACACAAAACCCCAAGCCTCGGCGAACGTTTCCATGGAATCGATTTTAATAGCTGGAAAGGTCCGCGGTGTACCTCGCACCCCAGCCTTCAAAGGGGCCGAACAACTGCCGGAGGTGATTTGATTCACGCCAGGTGGCAGCCGGCGGAAAGGACGAAATATTTTGTCTCCTTTTAATTAGGAAACTTTTTTATCGATTTTCTTGGAAGTCAATCAGTGCGAACGCCATTGTAGGGGAAATTCAATAAAAATAACAAAAAAAAAAGTCCTGAGATCATTGGACAGTGATTACACGAAGAATTCCAAGCAAAAGTAATCACAAGGAGTAACAATTTTAAGCTTTATTTTTTGTAGGGCAACCGCCTAGGCGGACTCATTGCGCTCTGGGGTGAAAAAGGGTAAAGTAGAGTAATTAATAATGTCTAGTCGATTAGGTGGCTCAAGGCGAGGCGCTGGGGCCTGAAAAATTGGGTCAAAGCTTTGTAAGCATCTTGCTGCAGGGCAGTCGCTGGAGGTGACCATCAATTAGAAGCAGAGAAGTGGTTGTAACAAGATGAAGTCATCGGGATTTTAAGTTGGACAGTTCATTCTGTTCGCAGCAAAATGAATAATTTAGGGAAGAAGCGTCCCTTTTCATAACGGAATATAGTAGCAACGCTTTAAGGAGATTAATTTTCCTTTGTGTCGAAGGAGGGTCCAATGACTCATCATTTGCATGAACGAAACTTTAAGAGGTTTCAGTTAATAACGTTGGTGGACTAGTGTTTTGGTCCCTAAATCAAATACGGTCGACGAAAACGACGAGTAGAAGGAATTTATTTTTATCATACTCAAAGCTTCGAAAGCGCATTGACCCCTATTTACAAGCTGTAAGTTTTATGATGAATATTATTTTATTTTTTTTTAATAACCTTTAAATTACTATTTTTACTTCTTGGGTGTATGTAATAAGGTGTTGTGGTCAGAATCGATGTTGTGGTCAGAATCGATGGGTCAAAACAAGATAGAAATTTGGTGCGGAATTTTGGCCCATCTTCATCCAATTGGTTCAGGCCAAAAGAACGCTGGCTTGTTCTGCCGCCATTTTTAAGTGGTGCCCCTCCTGTTCACACTTGCATTAGCCGCCGGCGATCTGCGAACACAACTGAGAACCTAAAAATTCTGGAAATGATCGGAGGCAAGGCATATCGTTGGCTTTTTTTCAAAATTTCATTGGTCTAAAATTCCAAATTTTCCAGGAGGGGAAAGAAACCGATCTAAAAAAAATAGTAAACTGGGAGAAATAAACACTGGGAAGGTTTTGAAAGAAATGGTTTGTGACGGAAAGTTAAATAGTTGGTAGAGGTTTCAGATTTTATTATCTCAATTCTGAAATCTGAATGAGACTGACGTGGTTTTGAAAGGAATTCGACGGTTTGTCTAACCCACAGCATAAGAGGATCGCTTCCAAGCTGTAAAAACGATGCAGAAGGCACAGAAGAGACATAAAAGATGGAAGGCGAAAAAGGTAGGGTTAAAGATGAAAAATTTTTGATATTGAGTGCAAAGTAAGGATAAAGACCAAGTTAACATCGTCCTACAAAGAAGTTCAGTTTTCATTAACCTTGATAAAAAACGAGTAAAATGTTAAATGTAAATATAAATAAAAATAAAATAAAAATATCAATATAAATATAAATATAAATATCAATATCAATATCAATATCAATATCAATATCAATATCAATATCAATATCAATATCAATATAAATATAAATATAAATATAAATATAAATATAAATATAAATATAAATATAAATATAAATATAAATATAAATATAAATATAAATATAAATATAAATATAAATATAAATATAAATATAAATATTAATATAAATATAAATATAAATATAAATATAAATATAAATATAAATATAAATATAAATATAAATATAAATATAAATATAAATATAAATATAAATATAAATATAAATATAAATATAAATATAAATATAAATATAAATATAAATATAAATATAAATATAAATATAAATATAAATATAAATATAAATATAAATATAAATATAAATATAAATATAAATATAAATATAAATATAAATATAAATATAAATATAAATATAAATATAAATATAAATATAAATATAAATATAAATATAAATATAAATATAAATATAAATATAAATATACATATAAATATAAATATAAATAAAAATATATGAATATAAAAGTATTATTATGTATCTGGGCGTAAACCTTTCACCTGGTTTTAGCCTTGAAAAAATCCATATGATCTCATATGACTTTTTTTAAATAAGATTTGAATATAAATCTTATAAAATATATAAGTTTTTATAAAAAACTAATTCAGTGCCATCTTTAAGTGCCACACTGGAAAATTTCAAAACTCTGCTTTTTCAGAAAAAAAATCCGCAGCAATAATCTGCTTTAAGCAAACTTTACAATTTTTTGATGTTAAACAAAGGTAGGAACAGGCAAGAGGATTGCAGGAGGAGCCAGATGCCCACACTCATATTTTACTGTGACTATGAATTTTCAGAATTTCGTAAAACAGAATTTTGAAAAACAGTCTTTTGTAAGCAGAACATTTGAAAAATTAATTTTTACCACGGCACAATTTTGACCCCAGACTGAGCGGGTCCATTTCTGTTTTTCTAAAGTCAGACTAAAGCAATAAAATTCTGCTCCTTGAGCTAAGTTTTCGGTAGCGGGCAACGCATACATATTTCACTGCGTAAATTTATAAAAGTGAGCTTTCCAAAATTTTGTATTAAATTATGAAAAGCTAAATTTCGGTTTGGGTTCAAAATTCATCTTGGATTAAAATTGTTTTAACGAAATTCCGGTTTTCAAAATTCTATGAATGCCACTTTGAAAAAAAAAAACGACACAGCAAAAATTGGAAAATTGGGTTAATAAAGCAGAGTCTTATTACTAAGAACAGAGTTTTGAAAAAAACCGAATTTGGGAAAAGTTGATTTTTAAAGGCAGAATTTTTTTTTGCGAAAAAGAAGAATTTTGTGAAGCTGAATTATGTATGACCCGCTCTTCTGAAATAAGTAAGAAGAATTTTGACCAAGCCAGAAATTCGATCCCAAACCTGAAGTAAAATAAAATCTTACAAAAAAAACATGCAGGGGGTTGCAGCCTGCTTCTTTTTCTAATAAATCCAGAATTTCGTAAAGCAGTCCAAATGAATGCCCTGCATACACCTATCCTTATTGGTCCCAAGTGCCTCCTTCAACTGTTCCCGGGCCATGCTGGACTATAGTCTCTCTTGTATAATGTCCTTAGCACTCAACAAATAATGACGAGGCATGGATTCTCTAAGACCCAACGATTGTTTAAGAAAAAAGAAGAAAGCTACTTTTCTGGCTTTTTGTTTAACTCGCTCTGCAACTGAGCATAAGTGAGGCTACTTTGGGCTCCGAAAGAGGTGGGGGCCTGCATTACGGTAGAGAAAAACAAGCAGCAGTATGTTTGGCGGCGGCGCAAGCACTCCGGTTGAGTCCTTGTCTCCGGGTGGTCTCTTTGAAATGGGACAGGTCGATTAAAGTCTTTCCAACTGAAACAAACCAGCTCCTTAAATAGGGCACTGCTTACTTTTCTAACCTGACCAAAAGGCACGAAGAATGTTTGGTTTTGAGGATTTTAACAGGTTTTTTTATTTGCAATGAAGCAAGAAACTACAAAGATAACAAAAAGGATGTGAAAGCTCTCAAGATGGAAATTGGGCTTGGAGTTGGTAGCACTTCTGACTGACAATGGGAAGGGCTTCGGTTAAATCTGAGGTCCAACCAATTATTTTTTTTAAATTTTTGGCAACATGTCTTGTTTTTGGGAAACCATTACAATTATGTACCGTTGGTTTTATGAGCATTATTTTATTCAGAGAGAGAATATGTAGGCTATTCGGACACCCGAGATGAAAGTGGGCTGAGGTGCGGATGGTAGCACCTACGACCGACATTAAAAAGTCTTGGGTTCGATTCCCGGTCCAACCAACCATCTTTTTTTATTTTTTGCCAGCATGTCTGTTCAAGTAAGTTATAACAATTACATACAGGCCTGCTCTATTCTGACGTTTAATTGTAGAGTGAAGCTGAACACTAGCTGACGAAATGTCGAAAGAAAATCAGATTCATCTTCACTGGCAGTGTATGATCCTGCACAGAGTTTTCATGACCAAAGGTTCAAGTGAAATAAGTGAATACCTTATACCGTATACGGTTTCCTTTAAAGGTTGATAAAGTTGACACAAGGAAGGTCAAAAATAGGAAATTCTGTGTCTGAAATTTTGTTAAAATTAGGAAACTGAATTATTTATAACACTAGCTTATGTCAAGGCGTGCTGCACGCGTATCCCAGATTTGCTGAACTTCACTTACACTATCAAAACAAAGACTAATCACCTCCGTAAAAGCGTGCCTCTCTGAATTCTTTAAAACTTTGTTTTTGACTCGCGTCGAAACCTTTTCTGAAAAATATAAGGCCACAATGACAAATTTACCTTGAATTGCTTTGAATGGCCACAAATTTCGGAAAAGCATCAAGTTTGTGTCTGGGGTTCTGGTTTTGAAGCATTTCATACGGGTCCTTATTTTGAAATCAAACCTTCTTGTCATTCGCCAATAAAAGTGTAATTAATGGGCAATTTTTTTAAGTACCTACCTTCTTTTTCGTAGAATTTGCGTATAATTCTTCAACATTAATTTTGGGGTTCAATGGACAAAATTTCAAAATCTTACTTCATGGTGTATCCTTGGTGCCTACTTCATTCAAAACACAGTCACACATAGTCAAGAAGCCCCATTTAGCTGGCCTAGGTATTGGTTTACCTAATTGTGTCAAATCTTACCCCATCGTGGAAATGTTGATAATATCACCGACATTATAGGCTTAGGAACCATTATCTTCAGCAAATGGCAAACACCTGCCACAGTGTGTGTTGGTGCTCTGTGGACGTGTGCTCTTAATCACATCTCATTAAACAGCAAACAGCATCATTGTTCTAATTAACACAACAAGGATTTTCATAAAACACATTTACATGAATATCAATCATTAAACTCGATTATTATAGTTATCCCTGATAGTTTGAAATAATGAAAGGATACGTTTTATACGAATTGTGTGTATAGAGCGTGATTGTGTGCGTGTTTATTAGCGTACAACAAAGGTTTGCGCTTCAAGAGCTCGTATAGATCCTTATCGAACTAAAGGAAACTCTTTTGTATAATAGAAATTGCAGTCGTAAAAGGCTAAAATAAAATAAGTCCTTTGAATGTTCATAAAATTGTTGAGCTTGGTTTTGTGTAAAAGGTTTAACAGGATGATTTTGGGAGGGATTTTTGTTCCAAGCCTGGATATTACTGAAAATTTAATATAAGTTTAAAAAATTATATACCGAAAAAATACAATTTCATGTAATTTATCTTCATTCGTGCATGTATGAGGCAAAGCCTTGCAATTGGCCAGGCACAAATCGATACATTTGCCAATTTCCTAGATAAGTAAACGAGATTAATGTATGAAAATAATCAGCTTATTTAAATGTGTCATTAATTAATTAAATTTGCAAAAGACAAAAGGAGAGCAGCAGAGTGCATTTTTTTTTTTGTTACTCTTTTAAGCCCATTGATCGTAGTTTTATCTGGCATGTTGTTTAAATGCCAGATTTGCAATAATTTCCTTTTTTGTCGATTAATTAATTTGGTCAGTGGGATAAAAATTTGTAACTACTGTTAATGACGATTATTTTTATAGACAAAATGCTTTTGTGCGCTTGAAAAACGCACTTTATATGGGTTGACAGTGCAGATTGTATTTATATAAAAGAAATTTTGTAATTTTTACTTTACAGATAATTGTAAATTTTGCTAAACAGCTTGAAAAAGAAACAGAATTTGCTGAAACTGTCGCACAATACAGACAGTTATTATGCGTTTCTATGGAAGGGCGCCCTAGTTTTTGGTATACAGGTACGATTTTATGTCTACGCAGATTTATGAAATTTTTCACTATTTCTCCTTCAAAAAACTTTTTGGCTTATAGAATCGTGCTTGAAAGTGTCTGATAAGAAAGAAACTTCTATATACCCGACCCTATCTACCATATAACACCAAATCTTTTCTTGGTCCGAATTAATAGAACTAATATATGACTTGTATAGGCCACGCCCCAAAAGGTGGGCATGGGCTAAGAATTAAAATCAATTCAAATCAAGATCTAACATGTTAAAAGTGGGCATGGTCGATATTGTTGGGCGGTCCAATTTTTGCCTTGTTAAAGGTCTTGGGCCAGTATTGCTCAGTACAATAATCTTAGTTCCTATGCCTTGTCTAACTTCGTCAAAAAGCATTTTTTAAGAAAATGTGAAATAGACAATTTGTGCAACAGAAGAATCAAGCCGTGTACCAAGTTTCAGCTCTCTAGCTGGATTTTGAAGACCTTAAACCTCCACGCATACAGATGGACGGACATGGCTTAATCGATTCACCTGTCAGTCTCGATCATATCTTTAAACAGTCTTAAGGGTCTACGATGATTATTTCACTGTGTTACAAACTATGCATTAAAATTAATATACCCTCGGTCGGGCATAAGGTATTCCAATAGGGACTTACGAACTTTGATAATTGATAGCGGCAATATTGTTAAGGACATATCTATCGAATTTACTGTTATCTGTTTAGTATGTATTGCCAAATCTTCATATATAACACGTGCAAATGGTGAAATTGTCTAAATCAGAATTTTTAAAATTTTTAAATTAAATATGCGATATTTGAAATAAAATACACATTAATTAAATAAGCATTACTAAACTATATTTAATAACAATATTAACAATTAGGTATATTTTTTTTGCCTCTTCTCCCCAATTGAAGCAACGATACGTTCGGTGAACTTATTAATAAGTTTTAAAATTGTTCAAAATTCAAATTCGGTCAAAAGATCATACGGCATCATCATCAGACCATCAGTATTGCGCTACGTATCACAAAATCAAGACGTCAAACTTTTCCAGTGAGATTTTCTGGTCAATGCAAAGTGTCTTCTAAAGCCAACACAACTCATGCTATCGGTCAAATTTAGCCATGGATAGTTTAGAGTCATGGATAATTTGGCACTGAGTTCTGGCAGTCACAACCTTGGTTGACAGCCATTGATATGGAGATTTTCGCTTCAGTCGATCAGATTATTTTCCCGAAAATTTAATTAAAGAACAATGAAAACGATTCCATCCCCAAGTACCTAGCACAAACTGGAATTATCAGCATTGATTTTTTTAATATTGGACTTATAAGAAACTCAAAATGCTCTTCAGTAGGACTAATGGTTTTGCAAGGTTTCGTTATCGTCCCATTATTGGTGCGTAGCTTATTTACTTTTAAAATTGTTCGTACAAACGTTAATAGCACCATAATAATAAAACTTAAAGTGCTAACACCGTAAGTTTCGTAAACGTGGTGTTATAAACGTTCCAAGCACCTATTTTATAACACTTTAAGGTTTGACATATCCGCAGCACTACTTTGCTCTCTTATATAGTACTTCAGCGTTGCCGGAAGTTATGCAATAGAAAACAATGTAATTGCGGAAATGTTTGTGACAATATTTCAAGCAAAACATTAAGATTAAAAGAATTTTGTAAAAAAGGAAAAAAAAGAACGTTTCAATTAACGCCTGCCCTGTCAATAATAAGAAATAGTAACCACCTTCTAGGCAACAAAAAACCAGCGTATAGCATAAGAGAAAAGAGAGAGATGATGACCCTTAATAAATTAGCGCCATGTTTGATAGAAAAGCTCAAAACCTCATAATTGTTCTACAGGAAGCTATACACTGAGACATCGAACCCAAAGTTCCAAAAGGTAACGCTGAACACCTAAAGTGTTATAATGGTTCTATGTGGAATCCAGTACATGGACCCTTGCATTCTTAGTTCCGTTATTTTTAATATTTCAAGAAGAGCAATTGTTATTCTTCGTCCGATTTGAATAATTCGAAGAAATGAAATACGCACCTTGTTTTCTGCTAAATAAATACTCTTTTTACCCTTTAATTTCAACAACTTATTTAATATCAATTAAGTTATTTGTGCAAAAACTTGAACACTTATAGAGAATAAAATAATGTATGTGTGTATACTTACAGAATCTTTTAAAAATATGTTGACTCAAAGAAGTTCTATAAGAGCTCGAAGTAGAACCTTTTTTGCAACTTTTTTTTTACTTGTGTCAAACCAACTTCAAGAACATAAGGTTTTATGATATGGTGCTGTAAAGGTAATAGTGGCCATAACAAGAGTTTCTGTGTTACTTGGGCCAGGACATCGGCACTATAGAAGAGTGATAGCAAGGTTACTGGGAGTTCAAATTACGATAGTTTAATGCTGCTGGAGCATTCAGCGTAGTTCACCCCGACTGGTGCAAGAAAGCCGTAAAAAAGAAAGCTTCATTCAAATTAAATTTGGGTAATAAAAATTTGTTGGAAAGCTAGTATATTTTTTGTAAGAATTTTTCTTCTTTCACAAATACTCAATATTATTAGCTATTGGAAAATGAACTTCAAATTTTAAATTATCGCGTAAAATAAATTTAGAATTGAGCATTAAACTTTATGCAATAAAACCACTGGATTGAGTCGGATGAGCAGAAACTACACACTTATATTGTGCGGAGTGCCGGGAAAGTTATATGTAAGGGTTCGTCTTTTTTTTTAAACTGGAAGCTCATGATGAAGCTGGTGAGCCCGCCACTAAAAATAGATTTGTCCACCAAAATTGGACTTATAATTCTGTGCATGCAATTTATTGGAAACTGTCAACTCTGAACTGGGTTTATTGTTCTCTATTCCTAAACCTTTAAAAAGAGTGAACCTCTCCTAAAAATGTCATCATTTTTTACTACTAAAACTTAGGGCTTATTGCTTTAGCTGTAATATTACAGTTGAAAGTTTAGATGGTGTCATAAAACTGAGGGAAGGAAGAAAGATGTTCGTATTCTACTCAAAAATTTCTTTCTCGTACATAGGGATAATACCAAGGGAATAAAAGAGGAAGGGTAAAGCAACGATAATAGATAAAACATTTGACCTCATCATCACTTTCATTTGTGCTATAGGAATAATTTAACTAGACATTATAACCAGAAACTTTAAGATACGAGTACGAAAGGCTGCAAGAACAACTCTGTCCTAGTTTTCGGTTGAACGATGTTGTATTGACGAAAAACTGGAATTTGTATTGTTTGTATGCTTAATTGCCCCGAAACGCAGAATCATTTATCCATCGCTTGAAAATGTTTTTAAACGGCTCATGACAACACAAATGCCCACCAAGAACTCGGCAGGTATATCGGGTTCTAGGGTTTTCTTGAAAAATGTCATTCCCAGGAAAGCTATAGATTTACAATTTGTAATTGCACGGGAGTCCCTGAAATCTTGTCAATGCCACTAAGGCGTTTATTTTCATACAATCAAAATATACCGCCAACAAATAATGCTGTTGTGATCCCAAATTCATGTAGGACGAAACTCATTAGTTATAGTCATAACACCTTCGTATTCCTGGTAATTTTGTGTTGTGTTGGTACACACCTCTTATTTAAAATGTAACTTTGCTTTACTCAACCTGTCTGACTAGAAGTAGTAGAAGTAGTAGTAGTAGTAGTAGTAGTAGTAGTAGAAGTAGTAGTAGTAGTAGAAGTAGTACTAGTAGAAGTAGTACTAGTAGAAGTAGTACTCAACCTGCCTGACTACATCCAAAACAAATGAAGGTTGCGAAATGCAAATCAAGTACTTATCTAGTTGTGCTTTGTTGTAAGTTGGTGACAAATCATAATACCCTTATGTACCCTTTTTTATTTTTACTCCCAATTATTTCCTTCTTTCTTTGTTTTCCTCACGCTACATTTTCGAGCAAACTTTCGAAGACAAATCCAAATAACATGGGATTTTTTCTTAATGTTGCAATAATGTATTTTCGGACTGTATAAACATCCAATATCCGACCCATGCAGCACCCACCATTATAGAGGATCTATAGCGCCGTGGGTAACGAAATTGGTTTTGCTCTCGGGTGGACCAACCTGCTCACATCTCGAGGAGTTTCGAAAAATTTGCTACTGGAGATAGGCTGCAGGCATATTAGCCAGTCAAATGTACATGCAAAGGCGTTTTGTCCTATGGGGTATAGTAACAGACCGCTGTTATCACTCTAGGTGTATTTCGCTGCTGAAAATACACTCTTTTAATAACTCATACCTTTGAAAGTACTCGCCAAATTACATAGAAGTTAAAACGTTTAGCACAGCACAATAGTGCAGCCAGCAATTTGATTTAAATTTCATGCAGATCCATTCAGTGCTTTAGGAGTTCTGGGGGTTACAATATTAGATTATGTACTATTAATATTATGTATAAAGTAGTTTTTAAACTGTAAAATATTTTGCCAATGACTCTGTTATGGGATTAACAGTTGAGTAACTTCCAAAGTTCTGGATTCTAAAAGTAAATTTCGCTCTATAAATGATGCTAGGGGGGTGCCGTGGCGTAGTGATTAGTAAGTGTGCCTATTAGGCGGGAGGTCTGGGTTCAAATCCAACAATCAAATCTCTTTGGGTTCAAATCTGGTTTCAAACGGTCCCCACCTTCGCAAGGATCTGTCAAACATTCCTAGAGTAACATATGTCTGGAAAACTCGACACACTATCGTACTCGGCAAAGATTTGTAGGTCCTAAGAGTCACACAAGTCGTATGCAATGAGTTTTATGATCGTTGTTCCTCAATGGCTATATGAAAAGTGATCACAGAGCTGTGATTTGGTGCTTTTGTACTTAGAGAGTCAATTTTATACCAGATTATATCGATTCAGACACTAAAAAACAGAATTGATTGTGCTATTTCTAAAAAATATCTATACTATTTCGCTGCAATGATGTAGATAGAATAAGGTTGAGTGAGTAAGTGCAACAGTGTGCACGCAGAAGTTACAGTACGTCCTACCTATCCCGCATTGTAAAATGCTGGTGATATTGTTATCTTTTAACATTTTATAAGTAAATGCAAACTTCCAAAAAAAGAGGCTTGATCCAACCGCCCCTTATTACAAACTATCAATATAAACATAAATATTTCCAAGTTACGCTCAAATGAACGTAAAAATAAATTTTTTTGGTTCAAATTCAATATTTTTGAAAAATCGACCCTTAAAAGGGGACGTGGCTAGAAACTTTGTACGAACGAAATCTGAAATTAAATCTCGCTTACCCTTCCAGCTATTTTTTTTTTATTCTTTCCTAAATTAGGCTTAAGGCCAGTCGAAATTAAGTTTTTCTGGAAAATTTTAGCTTTTCTTCTAATCTACCTTCAAGTGTGGGCGTGGTCTAAAGTATTGTATGAACTAAATGAAGAGCTAAGTTTTTTTTTCTTAGAATCTTAAGTAGAAATTTTTTCAATTTGGAGCACAAATATTGAATAAGATGCATTTGAAAAATTACCCTTAAAACAGATGCCACGCCCACTGGAGCAGTTAACCAATTAAATTTTTCTTTTTTGTTTCTTACATTCATTGGGAGATGCTAAATGTCAAATTTCAGCCTTTTAAGCCGTCTTACAGTTTTAAAAGCTCAGGACGAAAAGCCACTCTACAAGGAAATAGCTCGATAAACCTATCGACATACACTTTGCAAAGTTCTTCAAGCAAATTTCCCCATCGAAAGGGCTTCCAGTCCCTCGCGGAGGTGGAGCCTTGAAAAAGAAAAAGCAACTTTTTTAGATGACCGAAATGGAAATCCAACCCACACCCCTTCCAACTCCTGCATTAATCATGATTATACTAGCAAGCCAAGCTTGTACAAACCTGAACAGGTGCTTTTACTACCCCAAACAAAATGTTTTACGATGACGAAACTCACGAGAAATTTCGCCTTAAAAGGTAGGTTTACAAGCTTAGAGTAAAATTTGTTAAAATTGACAACAGAAAAAACTAGATCTTCCCGTTTGTAAAAAAGACTCGCATATCCACTGTAGGAACAATCCGGCCGTGGATTGTTTCAAACTGCAGTGCCTTCATATTTTTGTTTAGCTAACAAAAAAATGGGCGGGACATAAGTTGCTCTATATAAATCGGAGGGTTCAAAAATTCTAAAGAATCTGGAAACAAATTGATTATACGAATGATATTAATAAAGCCGAAGAACACTACGGTCGACACTTCTTAGACCCCAGATGAGTCTTTGTAGTAGCAATAAACTGGCTGCATAGTATTAGAGGTTCAATCTCCAAGAAATCTCAGTACAATTAATAGTTTGTCCGGGAATTCGTTTAAGGTTAAATGGGGTATAAACTCATTTAAACCTTAAAACATACAAGGCATCAGATACAGGCGGATTTTCGCAAGCCCTCTTCGAAAAACGGTTTATACCCTGAAAGCCTTGTTTAAAAATAAATAAATAGAGTGGCGCAACAGCTCGAGGTGAAACAGGGCCAACTTCTCATCCATGTATGCTGTGTGTGCTATATTTTTTTTCACATACAAGGGGACCTACAATTTTTTGCCGATTCCGAACGGCACTTTGAGAAGTTTTTCAAGACAAATGTTAATCTCGGAGGGTTTGTCAGACCCTCGCGGAGGTGGGAGCCGTGAAAAAGAACAAGTCTTTTTTTCAGGTGGCAGAGGCAGGATTCGAACCCAGACCTCCGGCGTCAGAGGCACACACACTAACCACTGCGCCACGACACCCACCCGAAAGCCTTGTTTAGGATAACTTAAAACTGAAGCTACATACTATGAACTTCAAACTACCTAAAAGGAACTGTCCTTGGTAGGAAATTGGTAAGAATTCTTGACATTTATATCAAAGATTGCTTTTAAAATTGGAACCTTTGCTCCCGTGTCAATAAAAACAGCTTAAAGCGCTTTGCTTCACTTAAGAATTGAGAAAGAAAACGTTTTTCGTAAGAAAGAGTGAACTCTGGACCTTTCTGGTTATGAGTACGCTTTATATAAAACTGTGGGGTGCCGTGGCGTAGTGATTAGTTTGTGTGCTTACTTTGTCGGAGGTCTGTAAGCACACGAAAAGTTCGAATCCGAAAAGACTTGTTCTTTTTCACGGTACCCACCTCCGCGAGGGTTTTACAAGCCCTCCGAGAGTACCATTTGTCTTGAAGAAACTTCTCAAAGTGCCGTTCGGATTCGGCAAAAAATTGTAGGTCCCCTTGTATGTAAAGAAATTAACACACCATACATTGTTGAGAAGTTGGCCCTGGTTCACCTCGAGCTGTTGCGCCACTCTATTTATTTTTATTTATATAAAACTGAAGATTTGATCTTAAATGCTTTGATCCACAGGAACATAAGCCATAAGCTACCATAAACCGCGGATCAAGGCGACGCTTGGAAGTCGGATGATCACTTCTACATCAGGACTGCCTTTTGATTGAGTCAAGTATCAATTTCAGCCATTAGAGGCTGCCCACACGGAGGCACGTGGTCGTTGACAACCAGCTTCATAAATCAAGTCATTTAAGCTTATTACACACTATTGCCAGATCTGACAGTATTTTCGGGTCTTTAAGTGAAAAATTTGTCCCAAATATCTTGAAATATGTCTACATGTTTGTGAAATATTTGTCACAAAAAGATCCGACAACAATATTTTCAGATCTGTCAATCGTGTGTACTTACCTTAAGGCCTGAACAAAATTAGTTAAATTCAAAATCCATGCTACCCAGAACTATATATGCTTCAAAAAAGGTTCTCTATGGAGATACCTAAAAGATCCTAGGCATCCTAAGATCCCCTAATAGCATGCGGGTTAGAAATAACCAAATAGCCAAAGCAGCTTAAGTGGTATGCGGATGGTTCAAAAAGCGAGTCGGGAGTGAGAGCCGGCGTATACGGGCCAAACCAGACTTCGGCAATTACGATGGGAAAAAAGTCAGTGTGTTTCAGACAGAGCTTCACGCCATGCAAAGCCAAGTATATCTACATTTCTTGTGTCAAAGGCTCAAAAATCCATGTTAACCCGGGCAGTTAATTATAAAAGCCCTTAGCTCGCCCATTATTGACCCAAAATCAGTTTTGCAAAGACGGACAATAAAAAACATTAAAGAAGCTCGGCTTAAGGCATAAAAAAAAACTGTATTTTTGGTCAGGAAGGTCTTCTTTTCTTCTTTTTATTATAAGCGCGAGGCTATGATCTGAAGTGATGGATCCTAACCCTCCCACTCTACTGCGTTCCTTATGGTCCGCTTGTATGGTACGCCGATTTGACCTCAGAATATACCGGCAGGACACCCGGTTTTGCATCACTCTCTCGATGAGGCTAAATAAACGATTCATGAATGTTTAGGCTTCCTATCTTTCGCGATTTCGCTGAAGTGTCGATTGACATTGCTTTTTTGACAGGATTCGTATGATCTCTCTTTTGAACAAGGCATTATCAACTGAGCCGATCGTGCTTCATTTTCCAGGTTCTTTCATATGGAGGCTTCCTCGGACCTTCGTACTTCTTGGTCACGAAGGTATTGATGGTAAAGCTGAAGAACTTGTCAGAAAATGCTCAGAAACCCCACCTAAGGGGCATAAATCCCGTCTGTCCTACCCCCAAACAGTCGGTAAACGAATGTTAAACAAAACGAGGAGCATACAGAATGTATTTCTTATTGTTTGGACACCCCAGGCCTCAGACAGGTCAAACGGGCCACATAGGCCTTCACCAAAAATGCCAAAACATTCAGTAGAGAAGCTCACATTTAAGGAGTTTTTGGCCAAATAAATAAATAAAATAAATAGAGTGGCGCAACAGCTCGATGTGAACCAGGGCCAACTCCTCAACAATGTATGCTGGTGTGTTAATTTCTTTACATACAAGGGGACCTACAATTTTTTGCCGAATCCGAACGGCACTTTGAGAAGTTTTTCAAGACAATTAATACACTCGGAGGGCTTGTCAAACCCTCGCGGAGGTGGGGACCGTGAAAAAGAACAAGTCTTTTTTTTCAGGTGACGATGGCAGGATTCGAACCTAGACCTCTGGCGTAGTAAGCACACACACTAACCACTACGCCACGGCACCCCCCAGTTTTTGGCCAAATACCAGTTCTCATTTTAAGCCTTTAGGTTGACGGGCATATCCAAGAATTTCGATTACAAGTTCCAAATACTAGTGCAGAATTCCAAAAGAGTTCTGATAAAAAAAACCTTCACCCTCGTAACCCTCGTAACAGGTGTTGTTCTTTTTCTCACCTACAACCCAAAAACAGGCAAAAAAAAATATAAAACACCTAAAAAAACTTAAAATATCCTTAAATATATTTAAATGCCAAAACTTACGTACACATTTTAACTGGCTAATCCATTAGGGTGGCTGCACATTGCTGCTGTTGAATTTTATTCCCTTATCTGCTACTTTCACTCACAGTATGCATATATTTTCATAGATATGTTTTCCATGTACTTGATTTTATAGTAACATTTTTCTACATACATCAAATGACAACCATAAAGATATTATCACACATAATAAACATTTATTTTTGTTTGCACTTAAAATATTTCTCTTTACACTAGGAAGGAAAGGAAATTCTTTAAATTTTATTCTCCCTGGATGTGCCTGAACAACTTTCCTTTTGCTTTGTGGAATATGAATATTTTTTTTCTTTTTATTACGCCGCTGTGCGACCACCAGCAGGATATTAGATATTCCCTGTTTTATTGGTTGTAAACGACATGAAAATAAAACATATATGAATTTTTTATTACACTCTTTACACAAGATATTTTTTTTTTGCACCACTCAAGTTGGTGAATCACAGACTGGCCAACTGGGAAAGACAACACTTTCCTCTTAAATGCAATCGCATTAGGGCTCCGGGGAGCCACAGAGAGCCACTTAATAAATTTATAGATTTTTTCTCGCCTTATAAATTATTCACTAAATCAACGCCCAGCGCGGGGACGACTGTTGTGTGCCGGGAGATGACTTGCGACAATCACTCACGCCGCGGTATAGACCCAATATCGACATTAATATTTCAAAAGCATTTAGAAGCATCATTAACCATCCTGAACGTCATAATCGCTGTAATCAGAGCACATGATCACGTCCCGTCGCATATCCTGCGGAAATTTCAATACCAACAGGCAACAAGGCCCAGAACATGACAAATGATGTTCGCGGCGAGATGTGTGTTCACTTTAAAGGACACTCGTCAGATTTTGTAGGCACACACACTAGCTGTCAAGTGGATGTGGTGACACGAAGGAGGAACAAAAATTACCGAAGCACAACACACGCCGCGCGGTGTTAACGATGAGCTATCACGGTGTATCAGGAGGATGTAAACAAATCTCAAGAGCCGATTGAAAATTTTCCACTAGTAATCTATGGCCATGCAGGCGTAATCCTTGCACAGGGAAATTTATGTTAATTATACAAACAGCCGCTCGTGCGGCTTTGATTATCCTTGCACACTTTCAAGGCGATTCACTACTCACTTTCCAGCAGCACACACATAATCCTAACGATTTCTCTCACAGTTGTGTTGCCATTTTGATTTTTGTATTTTTTTCCTCATCTGTAATTCGTCCTGGCTCACAGGCACACATCATGTGGATGGTCCTAGTGTCGTAGGTCATACGCGGATTTAGGTTAACGATATACACAGACTTCACAGAGATGGCTCGGTAGTTTTTGTTAGTCAGGTGTTCTCGTAACTCGGGCAAAAATCGAATGTGACAACGTCATCAGAGTCTGCCCACTGAATTGATGTATTGATAAGGACTTTGCCTGGTATCCAGCGAAAAGGAAAACGAATTATTTTTTCCACCCAAGAAAAAAAATAACAAGACTTGTGAGAAAAAACACGAAATTCGAACGCGAAACGCGCGATGGTTTACCAGCTTTCGACGAGAATTCGCTGAGGACTGGTATACGCCCGTAGCCCGACCAAATAGAGTTTACATTTCGCCACTTGGCGCATGTGGCCTAATAGCTGGAAGGAGCTTTTTTGTCAAGCCAAAAAAAAAGCTTGTGATGGTAGAGTCCTTTCGTTTGAATTTTTAACGAAAGGACATTGCATTGTGCGCAACTTTGGAAAATCTCACAGAGAATCCGATTTCGAACGAATCCCATATGATGAGGTCGCTCAATTAATTTTAAGCCATTCTCGGCTCTCTCTCTCTCTCTCTCTCGGCGAGTGTCTGTTGTGTGTATTTATAGAGTAGAGATGAAAGTCAAAAATAACGAAATTTTTGAGCGAAAACCGTTTGCAATAGAGTCGAGATGTCAAATATCTTGAGGATTTTAAAGCTAGCGCCGGCGGTAATAGCTGAAGCTTATGGTATTTGCGTTCTTTTTTTTTGTTCCTCCTGCTGATGCTGCTGTGTTTTTATATATAATTTTTTTTTACTCTCTGGTGTGTGTGTGGCATGTCCTGTCAGTGTTTTTAAAGGGGTGACTATGAAACTACTGGTAATTAAGTTTGGTTTGTTTATTTACACATTGACATGATTTAGTCATAATCCTGTAAGGACGAGGTTAACGAAGGATGTTTTTTTTGCAGTTTTTTAATTGGATTTCTTAATTTGTTTTATTTTTTGTTGTTGTAGCCTTTGATTGACTATTAAAAAATGTTGTAACTTTTAATAGAACACATTTGGATGGTGGGTATCTCTATGTTTATAAGGATTGAAGGACTGGAGTTCAGTTTGAGAGTGCGTCCTTGAATTTTAAGTGGGTGAAAGTTGTTGATTTTGTCACTTTGTTTCGAAAAAAGCGAGAGATAAGCGCACTTTAAGTATGGGGCTTGGTTAGATTTAATGGAAGACATATGAATAAAGGGAAATGGCCTTTTGAGACTAGTTTTGATGGGGGCCAGGCAATTTTTGAGTAGAACCATCGAAATTTAAGAATAGAGTGAGGCCAATTTGAAGGATGTTGACTATTGGGGTCAATACTGGCTGAAGAACTGCTAAGTCGACGAGTTCTTATACGGAATCAAAAATGCAGTAAATTTTTTGCGCCTTAGGAACCACTTTTTCCACTTGAACCTTAACTTTAGAACGCTTAAGGATTTTTTAAAATGACATCTTGGTGTTTTGTGGGTTAAAAGCACAATATCCTATCAGTAAAGGTGTTGAGTTTAAGACACCGTCAAAGAAAAAAGGTGATTGGAACTAGAGACGACTTTCATTACCAAGGGAGAAGTCGAAAATGCATGGAAAATGCGGTTTGGATGGACGGATCGAAACGCCAATGCGCATTGCTTGTCGAATTGTTGAAAATGAAGAGCAGTAACACCTGCCTACAAGTTAATTATAAAAGCCTCAGTGATGTGACAAAGAGGGATAGCAACCCATTGCTTTGCTTCGTAAACAATGCACCCTCTTTGCAGATAAAGCATTTTCCATTTTAAGCCCGGAAACACTGCTTTTGGTATCTACAGATCCGAGAAACATAAGGAGTATGACTTTACCAACTGTCCCTAACCACAGGTAAGGGTTAGTGGAAGTTACGCGTTCAGTGCTAGTTTTGGCTAACGAAAGACGACTTCAAAGTGGAAAAACGTCTTAGGAGCATAGAGAAGGCTCAAGAGAGGTCTCAGGAGGACGCCTCAAAGAGCACTTAAGACTTAGTCTAAATAAATGTGGCTTGGCCAAAACAGAAGTTTTATCATTCGTCTCATGATTTTAAATAAGCTGCAGTTAAGAATTACTGAATAAAACAAAAAAAATGCAAAATTGTACAAAACCCACAGACAAACAGCAACTGTGAAGCTCTCTTTCAAGGTATTCAAGAAATTTGTTGAAATAGCATAAACTTCGCACCATTATTGATGACGAAAAGACATGACCATTTCGGTTGGTTCTCTGTGAAATATGAGAAAAGACCTCAAACTAAAGCGGCAACTTTGTGAAGCCTTCGTAATAGGTATACATAATTTTTTCAGTCACATAATGCGCAAGCAAAAGGGAGTACATCAAAGAAAATAAATTGCTTTGCCTTAATACTCATGGAGCGGGATTAATTAACACTTTTCCAAAAGTGTCCTTAGAGTCGGGTTTGTCTTCAATGAATGGCTTAATCCATAAATCTTGAGTTAAATTTTGAGCTATTGATCTTAATATGACTTCGGTCCCCTTGATCTGACTTTAAGATCAAGGACCACAAACAAAAACTAAAGGAGAACACGGCGCCACATCTCACAAGAAATAGAGAGAACTGAAACACTCTAGAAATTTCAAGTGTAGAAAAATAGACCCTTTCCGAAAATGAAACTATGAAGAAGCTTTATATTGCAATAGACATCTCTCAGACCACTGTGGAATGGTGTCTTGAAAAAAGGCGAATTCCCGTAGTCTTTTATAGGACTGTTTGATAAGATGTTGCTTAAAATGCAAAAAAAAAAAATCAATAAAATCCTCAATACATTCTTCACCCAACGTTTTGTCCATTTTTGTCCACTTCCTGATGGTATGATTTTATTTGCTTGAAACTATTTTTGATGAAACTGAATAAGAAAGAGTCAGACTACACAAATACCTGCAAAATAAACATAACTGATAGTCTTCAAGGCTACCCACATGGACGGCACAGACGCAGTAGAGGAGCACATAGACTAAGGAGGCTGGAAAGGGACCTCAGCATATTTCACATGCGAAACCGGAGACATATAATTAGCAAGAGAGTTAGTTGCTGCAGCTTGCTTGTCGAAGACCAGACCAGGTTCACCGCGGACACTAACGTCACCTGGGTTGAAGTAAGTAAGGTAAGCAAAGGGTACCACAGCAAGTAGCGAGCTGCAGTCGCGGTCATTAACCTTAACGCGTAGAGAAACATGACATCGAGGAAAATTCAGAAACTATGATCGGCGTTATATCAGACAGTTTTGTAGAATTTTCAATTCAGATTCAGAAATGATCAGGGATGATATCGCCATAAAATTCAATCTCATCCTTCCTATATTCTACGCGATCACGGTAAAAGTTCGGCATTGGCCATACCTTTCCGGCCTTAAATACCAGATCGAATATATGCTTCTACATTCTTAAGCCTCTTCACATAATAACAATAACACATGATCAGATGAACTTTCTCAGTTCAAATTCTAGAAATCAGTTCTTGGCCTTCTTAGAACTTTTCTCATTCCGTCCTGTTATGCCTTCTCTACGGTCTTGATCGATGATCGGCATGAGCAGCGCTTTCGTATTCCATAACTGTGCAAGTTTTCTTCATTCTCCGAAATCGACTCCGAAAAGTCTAAAATTATCGTGAGTTCTTAACACGCCAACTTTTCCGTCTGATTCTGCCTTCTTTGCTATCTTGATCGAGGATCGACATGATCAAGTGATCTTTCAAAGTTTACATTCCAAAACTCTGATTTTTTCTTACCTCTAAAGAAATTTCCTCTTGTCTATTTTGTCCCATATTTTTTGCAGTCGCGATCCACGATCGGCACGATCAGATAATCTTTCAAAGTTTACATTCCAGAACCCAGTAATTATTTTACATTTTACTTCTTATCTCCCACTGCCGCTTTATTCCAATTTCTTCGCGGCACGGTTCACAATGACCCTAGCTTCCTGACACTCTTGTTTTAACACCGTCGCCTTCAACTATCGATCGTTGAAGAAAAAAAAAATTCGATAAAATTATCGAATAACTTTTTTTTTAGGATGATGATTGCAAGGATTTTACCAACTTTCCCCTGAAGATCATTTCCCACAAAGGGCTCCGGAATCTTTCGTATGATACTCCCATAGCTTGTCATATTGGTTGAAGATTCTTAGCAGATTACATTGTCTAGGTGCAAAGTCAGATTGTTTATATAGAAAGACCACTCGGGGCGCCAGCAACCAATCAACGTATCAGGATCTACCAAAGTAAATAATGTACATTTGACAAGAACACAGGCATATGGTAGAAAAATCTGACGTCCACACACCCGTCTCTCCCTTCTATCTTCAAATGTCGCAATGTAAAAACAATCAGCTGATCCAATTTTCTTTGCTTTCGCGCAGAATTGATTTGAACCGTAAGTAAGGTCGCAAGAGTAAGGCTTTTACGTCTTTCTTGCAAGGTTCCGGACAAAAATGGCAGACAACTTTAAGAAGGCTCCTCAAGACGGCACAGCCTGACTGACTTGTAAATTTAACTTAAAAAACACCCCACTTTTCGTTGTTTTTCGCGCAGTGTTGGTAAAACCCAAAATATCCTACGATTAGGTAAAGCTTGCCCACCCTACCTGTTAAGTTCTGGACAGGTTCATTGATAACTTATCAGAAGACTTTTCAAGACGTGACCACTTCTATAACTTGAAATTGGAACTTAAAAAATTCTGACCGCTTTTTCTTTTCCCTTTCGTGCAGTTTTCTACTTACTATACAATGGGGCCTTGCATCTGCTCTGCCCAGGCCTATACAGAGTTGGAAGAGAAGAGAATTTTTAAGAAGGATCCTGAATCTGAATATGAAACCGAGTTTATGACTCAGAGTTATGATCAAAAAAGGAACTTTTTCCTTTGTCTTCGAGCAGTGTTCGTTAAACCCGAAAGGTCTTACGACAACTTTAACCTTTTACACACTTACTGTTAGGTTCTGGGTGGCATTAATAGAGAGCTTCTAAGAAGGCTTCACTAGACGGGAATACTTCTATAACTGGAAAAGTGCCAAGACAACTTTATTTCCTTTTTCATATTTTTCGTGCAGTGTTGTGTGTATGCACAGAAGTAAGAACGAAAGCTTAAATACCTAAAGTCTTCCCCGCCCAGTTCTGGACAGAATTAAGGGACAGCTTTAAGAAAGTCCCTTAAGACGGTAGCAGTTTTGTAGCTTGAAACTTAATAGCAATAACTTAGGAGCAATAACGACAGCCTAGGGCTCTTACACCTTCCCTGCGGGCTCTAGACCAGACTGGTAGGCAAATTTTAGGGACTCCATTAGACGTTATCATTTTTGTGACTTGAAAGTTCCAACTTAAAAATCTTGATCCACCTTTTAGCTGTTTTTCGCGCGCCTTGTTTCAGCCATTAGCTTGTTGGCTGATTTTGTCCCTAACTCGATGGGTGACATTGTCTGAGGTCATCCTTAATCACTCGATTTGTTATCCTATCGTGAAAGTATTTCAGTTCACTCGATTGAAACAACAAAATCTTGTCTTAATTAACGATTCCAACAACAATGTACAAACTTTATGTTCTTTTATGTTCAGATGATATGCCTACAACAAGGATGATGCCCCCTCCAAACTGAATCATTATCCTCAATGAGCACATTCTTCATCGTACACAAATGTATATCCACATTCATTTGCCATTCAAAGTTACCCGAGAAGCAGATGTTCTGCAAGCCACAGGATCCGCAAACTAGGACAAAACACTCCCTCCCCCCATGCAGAAGCCATCATGCAGCATCATTCCGAATAACAATTGTTTTTATGTTCTCGTTTATCAAATTCATGTGAGATCATTTTTTTTTTTTTGTTGCGCACAACACACCCGCGATGACCCTGATTAAGCTAGAGAAGAATCCCGACACATTTAAAATTCTCCAGATCAACAAGCCCACACTCAATACCATCGGGTTCGTGGTACCTACTCGCATAAAAAAAAGGCACACGTCCATCCCTGTAATCGCCCTACTTTTTCCGCACAAATCCTCTTTTTTTGGATCGACCCCCCGAAAATCAACCCGTCGCACATAAATCCGATAAACCATCATCATATCAGCCGGGCAATCGTTCATTTTCTCTACAAATATATTATTTAGCGATGGTAAATTGAATGTCGTTACCGATGCCATCTGTCATGATAGTGAGCACACGATGTGATGTGCTTTTAAGGACTTGGCCGCGCCGCTCTACGCCAAACGATTTGCCAACCAGCCAACCTCAATGTTTTATTCCTTGTGAGCTGAGTTGTGTTTGCTGTGCTGGGGTTGAGAGTTGTACGGCGGAAACAGCGATGAACAGAAAAGAAAAAAATGGCTTTTGCGCGAAAAGCTCTTGCCATTCGTCATTCAGTTATGGTTCACTTCCATGTGAGTGTTTTTCCTTTTTTTTTTTGGTATATGCTCCTACATCCTTCGAACACGCTGTTAAACATCGCTCTGCTTGCCAGTCCTGTCTGCATACAATGGACGCTTATTAATGCCGGGCCCAAAAATATAAAACCGAAAACGTTGCCCCCCTCCTCATAACTCATGGCTCAAAAATGTATTCCGCTTTTTTTTGCGTCCTTTTATTTGAAGCTTGGGAATCATGATGACCTGTATTCTTTTATTTTTGCTCCTATGAGGAAAGAAATCAGGATTGAATGCGTATATCAGAGTTGGTAAAGAAAAGAAAAGTCCAATAAACTGAAAGGATAGGGTTCATCAGGTCGGTGCTTAGAAAAATAGAAAGGTGATTGCATACCACTCCCTTAAGGGACATTCTAAAGCCATTCAACGGCAAGGACAAAAAGGATTCATCTCTGCGTAGATGTAGTGGAAAATCCCAAGTCATTACTTTCCGAGATTAATTGATACACGAAGTCCTTTTCAAGCATTCCATCAACGAGAAAGGATACTTTTACCGGCCACCTACGCAATGAACGAGAGAGACAGTGAGAGCAAGTGAACAACGCGTGAGAGCGGCCGAGGGGATGCTGAGACTCTTTTCGCTCTGTAGCATGGCACGTAAGTGGCAGGACCTGCTAGCAGACGGAAATCGGCACTATTTTTCGCTTTTCCTTCGTTCGTGGTTAACTTTTTGCCTTCCTGTTGGGTGCCTGGTGTTGGTGTAATACTTTTGTGGCGATGTACCTACTTCACTTGGGATGTAACCCACTAAAGAAGGACACTTATTTTTCTTCTTCCAAAAAGGCCATCGTCAAAGGAAGACATAAAACGTTCTCGGAGCATTTTCACACTTAGTTCAAAGATACTTTTTGCTGCGCTACTCTACTTGTGACTTCGTCCTTTCATTGGCCCGTGCGCATTTGTTTTACTTTGAAAGCTTTAATGAAGCTTTTTATTTCGGATTGATTAAGAGCACATCGTGCCGGCCGAGCGAGAGGAGCCGAGAAGAGGGCTTATACTGCGTTGCGAGCATGAGTTCGGGTGGTCTTGGTTGATAAGAAAAGGTCCCTACTATTTGTTTGGAGGAGTCCTTGCGTGTGTATGCAATAACAATGTTTTCATTTTCGTTTCATTGAAGTGGCACTGATGGTGATGGCACAGCGGGTGGCATTGTTTTCGTATACAGGAGAGGTCCGCTCCGCTCCGGTTGTCTTGTCTGTTAGGCCATTTTATCCCTTCACATCAATTTGTGTGCCGATTTTGAGGATTTTTCTTGTTCTCATGTATACAGACGTTCGTGTGGGGCTGTGTGTTTGTGCATGTTTGTATGACTCTGTGGCACGATTTATCTATATTTCTATATGGGTATGCGGTAGAGTGGAAGGAAGTTACTGTGTTTATTGTCCTACAGGCAGAACGTCAAAGTACAAATATAGCGATTATCGAATTTTGAAAGGATAAATGGGGTTAAAATTGTGTCATAAAGGGGGCGGCCTGGTGGTCCCTGGGAGTTTGAATAAAGAAACTCGAACTTCCATGAGCGAAAGACTAGGTATGAAATGGTAAAATAGGGCGATTATAGTAGAGCCAGTAGGAAAGAAATTTTATCCTGCTGGATTGTTTTTTTTTTTTTTGTGTAAGCGAATGCGAATGATAGGGACAAAGGTTTTGTGGATTGCTGACGAAAAGGTGATTAGTGGGGTGTTTTAGTCTCTGGCTTTCCGATGCGATTGATTAGCGTGTCAATTAGGTTACAAAAAGGATTACGAAACAAAGGAACGTAATATTCTTGTTCTTTGAGTTCGTTATTGGGTCAAGCTTTCAAACATTGTGGAGGCGCTTTTGTTATTGATGGGGGCAAACATTTCGTGATCAATATTGTGAGGGGCTTAATGGGGCTAAAAATTTCTGAGAATTATGTAATTATC